>OX276361.1:22384554-25365358 GCA_946251885.1 Cosmia pyralina | reverse complement strand
AACCTAACCTAACCTAACCTAACCTAACCTAACCTAACCTAACCTAACCTAACCTAACCTAACCTAACCTAACCTAACCTAACCTAACCTAACCTAACCTAACCTAACCTAACCTAACCTAACCTAACCTAACCTAACCTAACCTAACCTAACCTAACCTAACCTAACCTAACCTAACCTAACCTAACCTAACCTAACCTAACCTAACCTAACCTAACCTAACCTAACCTAACCTAACCTAACCTAACCTAACCTAACCTAACCTAACCTAACCTAACCTAACCTAACCTAACCTAACCTAACCTAACCTAACCTAACCTAACCTAACCTAACCTAACCTAACCTAACCTAACCTAACCTAACCTAACCTAACCTAACCTAACCTAACCTAACCTAACCTAACCTAACCTAACCTAACCTAACCTAACCTAACCTAACCTAACCTAACCTAACCTAACCTAACCTAACCTAACCTAACCTAACCTAACCTAACCTAACCTAACCTAACCTAACCTAACCTAACCTAACCTAACCTAACCTAACCTAACCTAACCTAACCTAACCTAACCTAACCTAACCTAACCTAACCTAACCTAACCTAACCTAACCTAACCTAACCTAACCTAACCTAACCTAACCTAACCTAACCTAACCTAACCTAACCTAACCTAACCTAACCTAACCTAACCTAACCTAACCTAACCTAACCTAACCTAACCTAACCTAACCTAACCTAACCTAACCTAACCTAACCTAACCTAACCTAACCTAACCTAACCTAACCTAACCTAACCTAACCTAACCTAACCTAACCTAACCTAACCTAACCTAACCTAACCTAACCTAACCTAACCTAACCTAACCTAACCTAACCTAACCTAACCTAACCTAACCTAACCTAACCTAACCTAACCTAACCTAACCTAACCTAACCTAACCTAACCTAACCTAACCTAACCTAACCTAACCTAACCTAACCTAACCTAACCTAACCTAACCTAACCTAACCTAACCTAACCTAACCTAACCTAACCTAACCTAACCTAACCTAACCTAACCTAACCTAACCTAACCTAACCTAACCTAACCTAACCTAACCTAACCTAACCTAACCTAACCTAACCTAACCTAACCTAACCTAACCTAACCTAACCTAACCTAACCTAACCTAACCTAACCTAACCTAACCTAACCTAACCTAACCTAACCTAACCTAACCTAACCTAACCTAACCTAACCTAACCTAACCTAACCTAACCTAACCTAACCTAACCTAACCTAACCTAACCTAACCTAACCTAACCTAACCTAACCTAACCTAACCTAACCTAACCTAACCTAACCTAACCTAACCTAACCTAACCTAACCTAACCTAACCTAACCTAACCTAACCTAACCTAACCTAACCTAACCTAACCTAACCTAACCTAACCTAACCTAACCTAACCTAACCTAACCTAACCTAACCTAACCTAACCTAACCTAACCTAACCTAACCTAACCTAACCTAACCTAACCTAACCTAACCTAACCTAACCTAACCTAACCTAACCTAACCTAACCTAACCTAACCTAACCTAACCTAACCTAACCTAACCTAACCTAACCTAACCTAACCTAACCTAACCTAACCTAACCTAACCTAACCTAACCTAACCTAACCTAACCTAACCTAACCTAACCTAACCTAACCTAACCTAACCTAACCTAACCTAACCTAACCTAACCTAACCTAACCTAACCTAACCTAACCTAACCTAACCTAACCTAACCTAACCTAACCTAACCTAACCTAACCTAACCTAACCTAACCTAACCTAACCTAACCTAACCTAACCTAACCTAACCTAACCTAACCTAACCTAACCTAACCTAACCTAACCTAACCTAACCTAACCTAACCTAACCTAACCTAACCTAACCTAACCTAACCTAACCTAACCTAACCTAACCTAACCTAACCTAACCTAACCTAACCTAACCTAACCTAACCTAACCTAACCTAACCTAACCTAACCTAACCTAACCTAACCTAACCTAACCTAACCTAACCTAACCTAACCTAACCTAACCTAACCTAACCTAACCTAACCTAACCTAACCTAACCTAACCTAACCTAACCTAACCTAACCTAACCTAACCTAACCTAACCTAACCTAACCTAACCTAACCTAACCTAACCTAACCTAACCTAACCTAACCTAACCTAACCTAACCTAACCTAACCTAACCTAACCTAACCTAACCTAACCTAACCTAACCTAACCTAACCTAACCTAACCTAACCTAACCTAACCTAACCTAACCTAACCTAACCTAACCTAACCTAACCTAACCTAACCTAACCTAACCTAACCTAACCTAACCTAACCTAACCTAACCTAACCTAACCTAACCTAACCTAACCTAACCTAACCTAACCTAACCTAACCTAACCTAACCTAACCTAACCTAACCTAACCTAACCTAACCTAACCTAACCTAACCTAACCTAACCTAACCTAACCTAACCTAACCTAACCTAACCTAACCTAACCTAACCTAACCTAACCTAACCTAACCTAACCTAACCTAACCTAACCTAACCTAACCTAACCTAACCTAACCTAACCTAACCTAACCTAACCTAACCTAACCTAACCTAACCTAACCTAACCTAACCTAACCTAACCTAACCTAACCTAACCTAACCTAACCTAACCTAACCTAACCTAACCTAACCTAACCTAACCTAACCTAACCTAACCTAACCTAACCTAACCTAACCTAACCTAACCTAACCTAACCTAACCTAACCTAACCTAACCTAACCTAACCTAACCTAACCTAACCTAACCTAACCTAACCTAACCTAACCTAACCTAACCTAACCTAACCTAACCTAACCTAACCTAACCTAACCTAACCTAACCTAACCTAACCTAACCTAACCTAACCTAACCTAACCTAACCTAACCTAACCTAACCTAACCTAACCTAACCTAACCTAACCTAACCTAACCTAACCTAACCTAACCTAACCTAACCTAACCTAACCTAACCTAACCTAACCTAACCTAACCTAACCTAACCTAACCTAACCTAACCTAACCTAACCTAACCTAACCTAACCTAACCTAACCTAACCTAACCTAACCTAACCTAACCTAACCTAACCTAACCTAACCTAACCTAACCTAACCTAACCTAACCTAACCTAACCTAACCTAACCTAACCTAACCTAACCTAACCTAACCTAACCTAACCTAACCTAACCTAACCTAACCTAACCTAACCTAACCTAACCTAACCTAACCTAACCTAACCTAACCTAACCTAACCTAACCTAACCTAACCTAACCTAACCTAACCTAACCTAACCTAACCTAACCTAACCTAACCTAACCTAACCTAACCTAACCTAACCTAACCTAACCTAACCTAACCTAACCTAACCTAACCTAACCTAACCTAACCTAACCTAACCTAACCTAACCTAACCTAACCTAACCTAACCTAACCTAACCTAACCTAACCTAACCTAACCTAACCTAACCTAACCTAACCTAACCTAACCTAACCTAACCTAACCTAACCTAACCTAACCTAACCTAACCTAACCTAACCTAACCTAACCTAACCTAACCTAACCTAACCTAACCTAACCTAACCTAACCTAACCTAACCTAACCTAACCTAACCTAACCTAACCTAACCTAACCTAACCTAACCTAACCTAACCTAACCTAACCTAACCTAACCTAACCTAACCTAACCTAACCTAACCTAACCTAACCTAACCTAACCTAACCTAACCTAACCTAACCTAACCTAACCTAACCTAACCTAACCTAACCTAACCTAACCTAACCTAACCTAACCTAACCTAACCTAACCTAACCTAACCTAACCTAACCTAACCTAACCTAACCTAACCTAACCTAACCTAACCTAACCTAACCTAACCTAACCTAACCTAACCTAACCTAACCTAACCTAACCTAACCTAACCTAACCTAACCTAACCTAACCTAACCTAACCTAACCTAACCTAACCTAACCTAACCTAACCTAACCTAACCTAACCTAACCTAACCTAACCTAACCTAACCTAACCTAACCTAACCTAACCTAACCTAACCAACCTAACCTAACCTAACCTAACCTAACCTAACCTAACCTAACCTAACCTAACCTAACCTAACCTAACCTAACCTAACCTAACCTAACCTAACCTAACCTAACCTAACCTAACCTAACCTAACCTAACCTAACCTAACCTAACCTAACCTAACCTAACCTAACCTAACCTAACCTAACCTAACCTAACCTAACCTAACCTAACCTAACCTAACCTAACCTAACCTAACCTAACCTAACCTAACCTAACCTAACCTAACCTAACCTAACCTAACCTAACCTAACCTAACCTAACCTAACCTAACCTAACCTAACCTAACCTAACCTAACCTAACCTAACCTAACCTAACCTAACCTAACCTAACCTAACCTAACCTAACCTAACCTAACCTAACCTAACCTAACCTAACCTAACCTAACCTAACCTAACCTAACCTAACCTAACCTAACCTAACCTAACCTAACCTAACCTAACCTAACCTAACCTAACCTAACCTAACCTAACCTAACCTAACCTAACCTAACCTAACCTAACCTAACCTAACCTAACCTAACCTAACCTAACCTAACCTAACCTAACCTAACCTAACCTAACCTAACCTAACCTAACCTAACCTAACCTAACCTAACCTAACCTAACCTAACCTAACCTAACCTAACCTAACCTAACCTAACCTAACCTAACCTAACCTAACCTAACCTAACCTAACCTAACCTAACCTAACCTAACCTAACCTAACCTAACCTAACCTAACCTAACCTAACCTAACCTAACCTAACCTAACCTAACCTAACCTAACCTAACCTAACCTAACCTAACCTAACCTAACCTAACCTAACCTAACCTAACCTAACCTAACCTAACCTAACCTAACCTAACCTAACCTAACCTAACCTAACCTAACCTAACCTAACCTAACCTAACCTAACCTAACCTAACCTAACCTAACCTAACCTAACCTAACCTAACCTAACCTAACCTAACCTAACCTAACCTAACCTAACCTAACCTAACCTAACCTAACCTAACCTAACCTAACCTAACCTAACCTAACCTAACCTAACCTAACCTAACCTAACCTAACCTAACCTAACCTAACCTAACCTAACCTAACCTAACCTAACCTAACCTAACCTAACCTAACCTAACCTAACCTAACCTAACCTAACCTAACCTAACCTAACCTAACCTAACCTAACCTAACCTAACCTAACCTAACCTAACCTAACCTAACCTAACCTAACCTAACCTAACCTAACCTAACCTAACCTAACCTAACCTAACCTAACCTAACCTAACCTAACCTAACCTAACCTAACCTAACCTAACCTAACCTAACCTAACCTAACCTAACCTAACCTAACCTAACCTAACCTAACCTAACCTAACCTAACCTAACCTAACCTAACCTAACCTAACCTAACCTAACCTAACCTAACCTAACCTAACCTAACCTAACCTAACCTAACCTAACCTAACCTAACCTAACCTAACCTAACCTAACCTAACCTAACCTAACCTAACCTAACCTAACCTAACCTAACCTAACCTAACCTAACCTAACCTAACCTAACCTAACCTAACCTAACCTAACCTAACCTAACCTAACCTAACCTAACCTAACCTAACCTAACCTAACCTAACCTAACCTAACCTAACCTAACCTAACCTAACCTAACCTAACCTAACCTAACCTAACCTAACCTAACCTAACCTAACCTAACCTAACCTAACCTAACCTAACCTAACCTAACCTAACCTAACCTAACCTAACCTAACCTAACCTAACCTAACCTAACCTAACCTAACCTAACCTAACCTAACCTAACCTAACCTAACCTAACCTAACCTAACCTAACCTAACCTAACCTAACCTAACCTAACCTAACCTAACCTAACCTAACCTAACCTAACCTAACCTAACCTAACCTAACCTAACCTAACCTAACCTAACCTAACCTAACCTAACCTAACCTAACCTAACCTAACCTAACCTAACCTAACCTAACCTAACCTAACCTAACCTAACCTAACCTAACCTAACCTAACCTAACCTAACCTAACCTAACCTAACCTAACCTAACCTAACCTAACCTAACCTAACCTAACCTAACCTAACCTAACCTAACCTAACCTAACCTAACCTAACCTAACCTAACCTAACCTAACCTAACCTAACCTAACCTAACCTAACCTAACCTAACCTAACCTAACCTAACCTAACCTAACCTAACCTAACCTAACCTAACCTAACCTAACCTAACCTAACCTAACCTAACCTAACCTAACCTAACCTAACCTAACCTAACCTAACCTAACCTAACCTAACCTAACCTAACCTAACCTAACCTAACCTAACCTAACCTAACCTAACCTAACCTAACCTAACCTAACCTAACCTAACCTAACCTAACCTAACCTAACCTAACCTAACCTAACCTAACCTAACCTAACCTAACCTAACCTAACCTAACCTAACCTAACCTAACCTAACCTAACCTAACCTAACCTAACCTAACCTAACCTAACCTAACCTAACCTAACCTAACCTAACCTAACCTAACCTAACCTAACCTAACCTAACCTAACCTAACCTAACCTAACCTAACCTAACCTAACCTAACCTAACCTAACCTAACCTAACCTAACCTAACCTAACCTAACCTAACCTAACCTAACCTAACCTAACCTAACCTAACCTAACCTAACCTAACCTAACCTAACCTAACCTAACCTAACCTAACCTAACCTAACCTAACCTAACCTAACCTAACCTAACCTAACCTAACCTAACCTAACCTAACCTAACCTAACCTAACCTAACCTAACCTAACCTAACCTAACCTAACCTAACCTAACCTAACCTAACCTAACCTAACCTAACCTAACCTAACCTAACCTAACCTAACCTAACCTAACCTAACCTAACCTAACCTAACCTAACCTAACCTAACCTAACCTAACCTAACCTAACCTAACCTAACCTAACCTAACCTAACCTAACCTAACCTAACCTAACCTAACCTAACCTAACCTAACCTAACCTAACCTAACCTAACCTAACCTAACCTAACCTAACCTAACCTAACCTAACCTAACCTAACCTAACCTAACCTAACCTAACCTAACCTAACCTAACCTAACCTAACCTAACCTAACCTAACCTAACCTAACCTAACCTAACCTAACCTAACCTAACCTAACCTAACCTAACCTAACCTAACCTAACCTAACCTAACCTAACCTAACCTAACCTAACCTAACCTAACCTAACCTAACCTAACCTAACCTAACCTAACCTAACCTAACCTAACCTAACCTAACCTAACCTAACCTAACCTAACCTAACCTAACCTAACCTAACCTAACCTAACCTAACCTAACCTAACCTAACCTAACCTAACCTAACCTAACCTAACCTAACCTAACCTAACCTAACCTAACCTAACCTAACCTAACCTAACCTAACCTAACCTAACCTAACCTAACCTAACCTAACCTAACCTAACCTAACCTAACCTAACCTAACCTAACCTAACCTAACCTAACCTAACCTAACCTAACCTAACCTAACCTAACCTAACCTAACCTAACCTAACCTAACCTAACCTAACCTAACCTAACCTAACCTAACCTAACCTAACCTAACCTAACCTAACCTAACCTAACCTAACCTAACCTAACCTAACCTAACCTAACCTAACCTAACCTAACCTAACCTAACCTAACCTAACCTAACCTAACCTAACCTAACCTAACCTAACCTAACCTAACCTAACCTAACCTAACCTAACCTAACCTAACCTAACCTAACCTAACCTAACCTAACCTAACCTAACCTAACCTAACCTAACCTAACCTAACCTAACCCAGTAACCGATACTATATCGCACGCACAACATCAGCTCCGCGCAAAATAATCACCAAAAATCGACGCGTTGAGCTAGAACCGCGAAATAGTCATCAGTAGAATTGTAAAGTGTCAGTGCACCAGGATTCGTGTGGGCAAGTGTGTGTCACTTCGGGTTTCCGAGCAGGACCCCTAGAACTTCGGCGCTTAATAACATCGCAAAGGTTAGTCGAGTCGTCTTACAAACATTCATCCAGAGAGTCGCGGCAGAGATCTATCCAGCAACATCAGGATCAGAAAAATCGGATCAGCAGGTTGGGAGATATTAAGGTGCGAAAATCGTCAAAATTCGTGAAAACACGTGGTGATTGGTTAGAAAACAACCTCACTTTTTCTCCACGTGTTTCTAATACACGAGGCGTGACGCACTGGCAGCCATCCCAGCCACTACTGGAGACTCCGAAGCCGTCTCGAAGAATCTGCCTTCACACCAGCGACCGACGTGACGACTCCACGACTCATCATCAGGTTAGCCCGAGGGAACTCCTCAACCCTTAGTCCCAGCCCCCCCGAGTTTGGATTCATCTGACTTGGGACCCCAGGACCTCACCAGTGCCACCAAGGGTCATACTTTTCCCCTCCCCCGCTATTCCCCGCTATTTCCTCCTGTACACATCGTATCCCAAAGTGCCCCATCCCTTAAATCATCAATATCTCAGAAACGGCTGGGAATATCAAAATTTTGACGAAATTTCCCCCCCCCCCTAGTACCCCCCCTCCCGGCTTGGACTCAGATTCCGATAGGACCCCTAGACCCCCTTTTTGACCCCATCAAATTTGGACCCCCAAGTAGCTTTTCAATAGGAAAAGACACTAGTCACCAAGGCACTTGTACCCTCCCCCCCCCCCCTTGTGTCTCCACCTTCAACCAGTTCCCCCACCACCACTCGACAAGACCCCCCTCTTCATCCCCCTCTCTCTCTTCACCCCCCCCCCTCAAAAGTGTCCCCACGAAACCTCCTCCCTCCCCCCCCGACCCCCCTCTCTTGACTACCTCACCCCCCCTCGGGCTAACTTTGCACCCGTTGGAGCTAGGAAGCCGAGATTGGGCTCATTTGAAAGGGCACGAAACGCTTCACATTTGGGCCCCTACGGAAATCCGGAATTATACCTACACTCACACTGACACCCAGCGGCGCTGCATTTTTTCTACTGACGACCACCATCATCGCGCGTACAGGGCTCACAACATCGAGCCCAGACATTATCGGACTCCTCATCGGACAGCGGACGCAGACCACCAGCAGAGCATCCGTGAGTTCATCCCAATTAGCATAAAAAACAGGCATAGTTTTATAGCAACACACACAATCACATTTAATTATAAAACAACTAGTATAGAACTTTTCCTATCTCTTCCTAACTACTAGCAAACCAACATGTCGTCCAAAGCCTCCAGCACCAGTAAACAATCATGCACCACCCACAAAACCACCACCACGGAGGCCGCAAAACCCCCTAGATCACTCAGGGAGAAGGTCCTTAAAAACACTGCAAAGTCGGTGGTCTCGGAGCAGTCGGCACGCTCATCGCAGAGGCCACAGGTGACGAAGGCAGTGTCGGAGCCCGACGTGATGAGTATGACGCCGCCAGTGCCATCGGCGATAGTCACACGGACTCCAGGGTCAGAAAGCGCTGGGACACAGGCGGTAATTGACTGGGAGCAGTGTGGTATCTCCCCCCCCCGCCAGATCATCTCGGACGAAGAAACCTCGGTGGCTTCTACAGTGAGCCAAGCCGACCGTCCTCAGAGTGGACGGCCGAGCCTTCTATACAGAACGCCGAGAAGAGGCACAGGGGTGGAGATGGACCTGGCCACCAGGGAGGCCAACGAACTTTTACAGAAAGGAAAAGACGCCCTGGAATCGGCTGGAAATATGAAAAGGGAGTGTAAGGCCACAGCCCATGAGTGTTTGCAGGGCCTGTACGAAGTGGCCCTGTCACTGGCGGACTCGAGAGCGCGCCACAAATACAACCTCGAGAAGGAGCGCTCTCGGCACGCACAAGAGCTCGTGCGTGCCGAGAGAGCTCACACTCGTGAGTTGATGGCGTTCAAAGTGGAGTTCTCCCTCATGCGGACTGATGTCTCCGACACAAAAAAGGAGGCGAAAGGGATTCGGGAGTGGCTCGGTCACGAGACCCTTGAAGCCCTAACGGGAATCAAGGAAGTTAAGAGCGAAATCGCAGCCGCAAATTCAAGGAACCTTGTGGAGCACGAGAGGACGAGGCAGGAAGCCGTGAAAGCCCCGGTAGTTTCCGGTGGGGAAACTATGGGGGCCGGCCTCTCACGCCTCGATAAAACAGTGACCAGCATTTCCAACCAGTTGGACGTGCTCCATAAGGCTCTAAACCGGCTCAAGGACGACCTTGATCGACCGAGCACCTCCGGAATGGATCCAAATAGCCGGGAGACCGAGGGCCTACTCACCATTGCCGCATTCCAGGACCACATGAACAACCTTCACGAACAAATTCAGGCCATCGCCAACCGGCCTGTGGCGTCCCCCCCACCAGTACAACCACAGATAAACTTCACACACCATCTTGAACCCATCAAGGAAAGACTGGAGATTGTTTCGGCGGACCTCCGCGTACTGCGAGACAAAGAGCCTCCAGTCCAGGCGCCCCCGGCGCTTAATCTGGAGGCGGAACTGGCAGTCGGGGAGGTCAAACGGACCCTTCAGACAATCCAGAAGGGAGTGGCAGAATTAGGTAAAGCCGACAAACCGGCTCCACAACAGCTGGGCCCCCAAACCTTTGCCCAGGTCGCCAGCAAGCCGAAGCCTCCCAAAGCCCCTACACAACCCAACCACACCCTGATAGTCTCGTCGACGAATCCTCAGCACACTGGGGACAACGTGATCGAGAGGATCAGGACAGCTCTGGACCTCAAAACCACTGGAGCCCGAGTTGACACTGTCCGGAAAGCGCGGAACCAGAAAGTGGTCCTGAGATGCGCGAGTAAGGTGGACTTGCATAAGATCAAAGAGCAAGTCCAGTCGAACTCAGGGTTAAAGGTCCAAGAGCCCAAACCTCAGAACCCCCTGGTCTGCATCAAAGGGGTGCTGTCCAGCTACAGCGACGGGGAGATCGTCGACCTCCTAAAGGCGCAGAATAAACACCTTCTGCAGAACGTCGCTGTGGATGGACAGACAATAAAGGTGCGTTTCAGGAAACGGGCAAGAAACCCCCATGAGTGCCACCCTGTTTTGGAGCTCTCCCCAGACCTATGGAAGAGTTTCACGACAGCGCAGAGGGTCCATGTGGGCATCAAGCGGTGCTCGATCGAGGATCAGTCCCCATTAGTACAGTGCACAAAGTGCCTTGGATATGGCCATAACAAGGCTATATGCAAGGCCGGAAAAGAAGTCTGCAGTTTCTGCAGCGGTGCACATAACGGAAGGGACTGTCTCGCTCGAGCAGAAGGTAGGATGCCCACATGCATCAACTGCAAGGCGGCACACAGGACGGGCAGCGACCTGGCACACTCAGCGTTCAGCGAAGACTGCCAGGAACGCCAAAAATGGGACGGCATAGCGAGATCTCGCATCTCCTATTGCTAAGGGCGACCCGGAGCAAACAAGTCAACCAGTCACCCCTCAAAACACAACAAGGCCGACAGCAAGATTACATTTCATCCAAGTAAATCTTCAACGCTCCAAACTGGCCACAGAAGAGCTCCACATGGCGGCTCAGGCAAAGGGAGTTTCGGTAGCACTTGTTCAAGAGCCCTATGTAGGAAGAACAGGTGTGATGAAGCAAAATCCTGGCACGAGAGTCATCCAGTGCAGCCTCAATCGCCAAAAACCAGTAAAAGCGGCAATCGTTGTTTTCGGGAACCACCTGGAGGTCATCCACGACCCTCAGCTTGTGACCGAGAACGTCGCTGCCGTTTTGCTGAAGGTGGGCCAGCTCAGTTTCGGGGCACTGTCGGTCTATTTTGAGGGTGACCAAGACATTGAACCCTATCTGTCCACAACACAAAACACTATCACAAAATTACACACACAAAACATCCTGGTGGGAGGAGACGTGAACGCCTGGAGCCCATGGTGGGGAAGTGTTTCCGAGAACCATCGCGGGGCAGCGTACTGTTCTTTTCTCGATGAGCGGGATCTCCACATCCTAAACACGGGCCAAACACCGACGTTCGAGACCTACAGAGGAGACAGGTGGTGCACGAGTATCGTTGATGTTACGGCATGCAGCATGTCGCTGCTAGGAAAGGTCGAGGAGTGGCGTGTAGAAAGAAGTCTTACAACTTCAGACCACAATGCAATTGCCTTCTCGATGCGCTTGGAAAAGGCCTTGGAACCCTTAAGGCCAGTTTCGACGCGCATCTATAACACCAAGAAGGCAAAGTGGTCCGACTTCAGCACCCATTTCAAGACCAGCCTGGCGGAGTTAGACATAACACCTGTCAGAGTCTCGAACGTCTCGAACCCAGAGGATCTGGAGACCATAATCACTAAATACACACAGAACATCCACCGCTCATGCGAGACTGCGATCCCAAAACTGGGGTCGCCTAAACATGACGCAAAGCCCCCATGGTGGAGTCCTTCTCTAGACCGTCTCAAAAAAGACGCACTGACGAAGAAGAGAAGGATCCGTAATGCAGCCGCAAGTCGGAGACACTTCACCATCCAGGAATACGTGCAGGCCAAAAACACTTACACGTCAGCAGCGACGGAAGCAGCCACAGCCAACTGGAAGAAGTTCTGCTCGAAGCAGGACCGAGAGAGCATGTGGGACGGCATCTACAGGGTACTAAGGAAGACAGCCAGAAGACAAGACGACGCGCTCCTAAGAAACACAGCAGGAGAGACGCTCAGTCCAGAGCAATCCGCGGATCTTCTGGCAAAAACCTTCTACCCTGACGACTCAACGGATGCCGAACAGCAATACCACATGAGTCTGAGGAGGCTGACGGAGGAGAAAAGCCCACAAGGACTGTCTGCCGATGATCCACCCTTTACGACCGCGGAGCTGGAAATGGTTCTCCAAGACCAGAATCCGAAAAAAGCCCCCGGTCCCGACGGATTAACGGCGGACATCTGTACTGCGGCAATAAACTGCGATCGGGAAGTGTTCCTAGCGATAGCCAATAGGTGCTTGTCGCTGTCACACTTCCCGAAGCAGTGGAAGGTCGCTCACGTGTGCATTCTCCGTAAGCCAGGTAAGGACGACTACACCAACCCAAAGTCGTACCGGCCAATAGGACTTCTCTCGGTCCTGGGAAAGATCGTCGAGAAACTTCTAGTGGGCCGTCTCCAGTGGCACTTCCTCCCAACACTCCACACACAACAATACGGTTTTATGCCACAGCGCGGAACCGAGGACGCCCTCTATGACCTAATGGGCCACATACGAGCCGAAATCAAAGCCAAGAAGATCGTGCTTTTGATATCATTGGACATAGAGGGGGCCTTCGACAACGCGTGGTGGCCATCACTTAAAAAACAAATGGTAGCCAAGAACTGTCCAGCGAACATCTATGCTCTAGTCACCTCATACCTGGAAGACCGAAACATCAGGGTCAACTACGCCAGAGCGACTAGTGAGAAGGGAACCACGAAAGGTTGCGTCCAGGGCTCAATAGCCGGTCCGACGTTTTGGAACCTTATCCTAGACTCGCTCCTACACAAAATGGCTAGTATGGGAGTACATTGTCAGGCCTTCGCAGACGACGTTGTCCTGGTTTTCTCGGACTTTACATCTGGTCCCCTGCAGCAGTCAGCCAATAAGACGCTAGACATAGTATCGGAATGGGGCGTCCAAAACAAGCTACGTTTCGCCGCGCACAAGACCAACGCGATGGTGTTAACGAAGAAGCTGAAGTACGACCTTCCGGTACTCCACATGTCGGGCACGCGGCTGAACCTGGTCGAAGAGATCAAGCTGCTGGGTCTCATAATAGACTCCAAACTCACCTTCAACGCGCACGTGTCTGCGACCTGTAAAAAGGCCGCAGACATTTACAAGCAGTTGGCATGCGCGGCGAGGGTGACTTGGGGTCTGAACAGAGAGATAATCAGGACAATATATGTGTCGGTGATAGAGCCTATCGTGATGTATGCAGCGAGTGCGTGGGCCCCTGCGGCGGAGAAACTGATGACAAGGAATCAGTTCGACTCGCTGCAGAGAGGCTTTGCGCAGAAGATCTGCAAAGCATACCGCACGGTGTCTCTAACATCGGCACTGATTCTGTCAGGTCAACTCCCTTTAGATCTCCGGGTAATCGAGGCAGCAACCCTTTTTAAGATCAGAAAGGGTCATTCCCAAGAGTTCATACCGCTGGGCTGCGAGCTGGAGTGCAACGTGCATCACTCCGAAAATCCCCACCCAGCGCAACTCATAACAGCAGAGTACGCCCGCCTAGAGGACTTGACTCCCGAAACCCTGGAAACCCATCAAGTAATCGGTCCCCAAATCTACACCGACGGCAGCAAGATAGAGGGGAAAGTAGGAGCTGCCCTAACTTGGTGGGAAAACGGGAAGGAGTCAACGTTCAGCACCTTCGGCCTTGAATCTCACAACTCAGTCTTTCAATCGGAAATGTACGCTCTCTTCAGAGCTGTCAGGATGGCAAGAGAATCCAGTGCGGCCTCCGTAAGCATCTTGAGTGACTCAAGATCGTCACTCGACCTGCTGCGGAGACCGTCTGTCACTCACCATCTGGCACTCCAAATAAAGAAGAGCGTCCGAGAGATACGAGAGGAGGGCAGGGAAGTGAGGTTCTTTTGGCTCAAGGCCCACGTGGGAACCGCCGGGAATGAGAGAGCAGACGAGCTGGCAAAGGAGGCAGCCCAGACAAAACGAAGTGCAGACTACAGCAAGGTCCCCGTATCGTTCGTGAGGAGGAAGATACGGGAGGAGACTATCAAGAAGTGGCAAGCGCGGTACGAGTCCTCGAGTACAGGATCGGTCACAAAAGTGTTCTTCCCAGACGTCCTAGCGGCGAAAAGGATACTTAGAGACGCAGTGATCACACCGGTCCATGTACAAGTCCTTACTGGGCACGGAGGATTCTCAGCGTATCTCCACCGTTTCCATCTTAAAGATAGTCCCTCGTGCGTCTGCGACCCCAGTTGCGATGAGACGGTCTGGCACTTGCTCTTTGAATGCCCAAGATTCAGTCATGAAAGAATGGAGCTGGAAGTAAAGTTTGAAATCCAGCTTAGCCAGTCCACACTCCAGACCATCATGGGGAGACCGGCTACCAGGAACCCATTCTTGGCATTCGCGAGCAAAGTTGCCAAAATCGCAGCAGGAGCTAACAAAACAGACGCCACCTTGCGAAGTCGGCCAACCACACAAACAAGAACATCATCAACAACCACAACAACCATGACAATAACCACACAACCCACAACACTCACACCTCCAACCATAACACAAGCCACATACACAACCACAACACTAGCGTTACCAACAGCGACACCAACTGCATCAACAACAGCAGCATTGACAGCCGGCCCACAACCAGCCCCAAATACCATGTCCATCACGCAATTTCTGACATGCGGAGGAGTTGGAGTCCCGGGCATCAGACTACGAGGTGTCGCGTTATTCATGAATAGAGAAGAAGAACAACTGGGAATAGGATTCTGCATAGGCTCAAGCCGAGCTGCGGCCCGAATACCCATATCACCGGGTCTTGCCGCCCTGATCAACGGAAGCACAACAAAAGCGAGCATGAAAGGCAGCAAGTACGCCGCGCTGCAGCAGGTGGAGTTAGCCTCTCACCGATGCCGTCTAGTGCGATTCAAAGGTAAGACAATCGCGCTATTCGAGTGGGGAGAGATGACTCCTTTTGCCCAGGCAAGCTCAGTGCTTCAGAGGATCAGGGAGGTAGGAGAGTACACGGCGGCAGCCGCCCGAACAATAAGTGTAGACGCAATGGTAGTGGGAGGGGAGAGAGGGGACGTCGCAGACCGTTTTGGTTGCCTAAAGGCCTCAGAACATCACGAGGTAGTTGTCTACGAGGACAGAGGGGAAACTCTTAGTTTCCTCAAGGCCCCCCGACAACCCGCAGCCGGTGCGACGAGCCCCGCAGCAAGCCCGACCACTCTAAGCGGCTCAGAAAGGGCCCAGCAGAAGGCGGCAGCTGAAAAAGCAGCAAGGGAGCAGAGCAAGACCGTTAGCCCGGAGGCCCAGGCCCGGTCGAGGAGTCGCCTGAAAGCCTTCGGCACTTTCCTCAATGCACTGCTCCCTAGTACCAGCCGTGCATCACCATCGCACAGGCAAGAATCAGCAGTGGAAAGGTTTTTTAAAAGAAAGGGAAAGGAACCTACACCGCAGAAGCCGAAACCAACCAGAGCCGACAAAGGGCAAGTCAGCCCGCCGACCCTCGCAGTCAAGTCGGGTACCACGGACCACGTGAAGAGCGCATTCCTTGAGTACGTTGCGATCGTGAGAGCGACCAGAGAGGTCAATCTCATGACATGCAGGAAGATCCTGCAGACCTTCCAGAGGAACACAGAAGGTCTGCTAAGGGTACTACTCAAGGAAGCAGAGGCAGCGGTGTACGACAATGTCACGTCCCAAGTCATCGCAGGGGAAATGACAGGGTCGTACATGGCAGCCTACAGTGCGAGTCGTGGTTTCGTGGCCCTGGACAAGGAGGAGACGGAGCGCTCAGGCAGATTAAAGTTCAGCGTGCCAGATGACGACCCGATGGTGGTTACCGCCAAATGCACCAAGATCATGCCGGACGATAAGATCCTCGAAATGGCACAGTCCATTTTGGGGTCCTCAAATATCACGGCATCGCAGGAAAGTTGGGCGGTACCCAGTATCAGGTGGGTCAACGGAGTTCCGGGTTGCGGCAAGACAACCTGGGTGGTAAAGTACTTCGATGGGGACAAAGACGTGGTAGTCACCACGACAACCGAAGCTGCCAAAGACCTGAGGGCAAAGCTCGCGCGCCGCTTAGGAGACCGAGCGAAGTCCAAGGTGCGAACTATGGCCTCAATCTTAGCCAATGGGTTCAAGAGCCACGAAAAATGCTACCGTCTCACGGTGGACGAGGCTCTTATGAACCACTTTGGGGCTATAGTCATGGCAGTAAAGTTGTCTGGAGCAAGCGAGGTTGTCCTCATCGGAGACGTAAACCAGCTTCCATTTTTGGACAGAGAGAACCTATTCGAATTAAGGTATACCCGTCCAAACCTGGTGGCTGGTATCACCCAGGAGCTGCTTTGCACGCACCGTAATCCGATGGATGTGGCCTATGCACTGAGCGAGATATACTCCGGTATATACTCCTCCAAGTCGTCGCTGTCGCGGGTCCACTCCTTGAGGGTGAGAGGTTACACGGGAGCGCAAATACCGAGCACCGCGGAAAACACCCTATTTCTGGTTCATACGCAGGAGGAGAAAGCCTCTCTCGTGAGCCAGGGGTATGGGTCCGGTGAAGGGTCGCGCACGTTAACCATACACGAGGCTCAGGGGTTGACCTACGACAGTGTTATCATCATCAACACCAAGTCCAGGAGACTCCAAATCCACGACAGCATCTCCCACGCGGTAGTGGCGGTGTCGCGACATACTGTCAGTTGCGTCTACTACTCCGACGACGCCGACGACGCCACGGGCCGTTTCGCGAAGAAGGCGATGGGTGCGCCGACTAAAATGGTCATCGACTACAATCTGAAGATGGCCATGCAGCACCGAGACGTAGTCGTGATGGAGGCCCTTCTCGGGCTAGCGAAGTCCCTGGTTGTGAAACCCCGTCCGAACTAACATATCCAAATAACCACACCAAGCCCACATTCCAAACTAACCCAAACCCGAACCTAACCTAACCCTCTACTTAGTTTTAAAATTTTAAAATATTGTAATCCTAAAAGAAACAGCATGTGAAACTCCATGGCAGGGCGAGTCTGTCATACTCACTTAAAAGTCTCGCCGATGGTGGCGCTGCACGTCCGGTCACTCAGTTCCCTAAAATATGGTTGAGCAGAGTGGCGCGGATGTGTACGTCATGTCCGTGAACGGAAGCCGTCGGCCGGGACTGGTCGGCTCGCACTGCCAAGCAGTTTTTTCCCTCTGTGTGTTAATTCAAGTGTAATCAATGTGTAATCAATGTGTCAAATAGTGTAGTGTAATTTAATATCATTTTTGTTTATGTAACAAATTTTTGAATCGTTGTAAAGCCTGTACATTTATATAAAAAAAAAAAAAAAAAAAAAAAAAAAAAATATATATATATATATATATATACATATCAATAAAGTATGAGCATGCATATGTGTATAATAAAAAAAAAAAAAAAAAAAAAAAAAAAAAATTATAATATATATATATAATTCGGGATGAACTCACGTAGGAGTAAGCTAGAATAAGGAGTAGAGTAAGTGTCCGAGGGAGTCTGAAACTGTCATCAAATTTAAATAAAGGAATGCTAATAATAAAACTATAAAAAAAGGCGCGGACCACCAAGTCCGCGGTAGTTATACTCATTTAAAAAAAAAAAAAAAACCTAACCTAACCTAACCTAACCTAACCTAACCTAACCTAACCTAACCTAACCTAACCTAACCTAACCTAACCTAACCTAACCTAACCTAACCTAACCTAACCTAACCTAACCTAACCTAACCTAACCTAACCTAACCTAACCTAACCTAACCTAACCTAACCTAACCTAACCTAACCTAACCTAACCTAACCTAACCTAACCTAACCTAACCTAACCTAACCTAACCTAACCTAACCTAACCTAACCTAACCTAACCTAACCTAACCTAACCTAACCTAACCTAACCTAACCTAACCTAACCTAACCTAACCTAACCTAACCTAACCTAACCTAACCTAACCTAACCTAACCTAACCTAACCTAACCTAACCTAACCTAACCTAACCTAACCTAACCTAACCTAACCTAACCTAACCTAACCTAACCTAACCTAACCTAACCTAACCTAACCTAACCTAACCTAACCTAACCTAACCTAACCTAACCTAACCTAACCTAACCTAACCTAACCTAACCTAACCTAACCTAACCTAACCTAACCTAACCTAACCTAACCTAACCTAACCTAACCTAACCTAACCTAACCTAACCTAACCTAACCTAACCTAACCTAACCTAACCTAACCTAACCTAACCTAACCTAACCTAACCTAACCTAACCTAACCTAACCTAACCTAACCTAACCTAACCTAACCTAACCTAACCTTTTTTTTTTTTTTTTTTTGTTGACGCTGGGAAAAATGCATTACGCATGCCCACCCGTCGGGGGACGGGTGGGGTATGTGGGACTCCCCGGAAAATCCGGTATACCCACTAAACGACCCAGCGGCGCTCCCGCATCGCCGTGACGGGAGGGTCATGGGAAACTGGCTCAGCCTTTACATCCACAACCCTCCCGGCGCATGCCCGCCTAGCTGGCGGGCCCCGCTTGCCCCCCAGCAGGTTGAGGGGCTACGGGAATGGCCGGGAGCACCTGACCATTCCCGTCCGGCACTGGTGGAGGTCCGTGCGATACAGGCAAGGGTGCCCCCGCACCCGTTGCCTGCTGGCCTCCACCTGGGAGGAGTCGGAGATGAGTATCAAACTCACGTCTTCTTCGACCCCTCCTCCGTCTTCGGAGCGGCGCCGCGTGAGGATCATCCTCCCGCGCGCGCTCCGCCGCCTCCTTCTGGGACATTACTTGCTCGCAGAAGGAGGCGACCGCAGTCCAGGCCCCCTCGCTTTCCAGCATGGAGTTGACGACGCTGGGAAGCGAGAGGTCCCGCCCAACCGCTGCGATCACAGTACGGCGCAGCTCGGACCAGGCCGGGCACACCTCGAGCGTGTGCTGTGCCGTGTCCTCCGCCGCGCCACAGTCGTGGCACGACGAGGTCTCCTCCCTTTGGATCCGGTGCAGGTGCGATCCGAAGCACCCATGGCCGGACAACACCTGCACCAGACGGAAAGAGAGGAAACCGTGAGACCGCTCAAGCCAATCCTTCAGGACTGGCCCGAGCGCGTCCAGAGTTCGGCGGCCAAAAGCGGCAGTGGCGAGGTCCTCCATCCAATGATGGACGATTGCGGCCTTCGCCTCTTGCCGCACGGCCTCCCGCTCTTCTGTGGCGGGGAGCTCCCCGAGCGCCTTACGCCGCGCCGTCCATTCGTACACTTTGGTCAGCACCCATGCCTCGAGCTCCCAAGGAGGGGTGCCGGCCAGAGCGCACGCCGCCGAGAAGCCCACCGATCGGTAGGCCCTCGCCACCCGCAGTGCAATGGCCCTTTGGGGCCTGCGGATGGCAGTGGCGTTCTCCCTCCTGTGGAGGGAGTCCGCCCAGATTGGGGCCCCGTAAAGGGCCATGCTCTTGAGGATGCCGGCGTACAAGCGCCGGCATCGCACCTTCGGACCCCCCAGGTTCGGGAGGAGCCACGACAGGGCGTTCGCGGCCTTCAGCAGGCGCGTCGACAGCCCGCTGAAGTGTGGGCCGAAGCGCCACCTGCTGTCGAGTACAAGGCCCAAGTATTTCATCTGGGCCTTGACCCCGATCCTGACGCCCTCCACGACAATGTGGCCGTCAGCAGGGATGCGCTGCCGTGGCCCGTGGAAATACACGGCCTCGGTTTTATGGAGCGCCACCTTCAACCCTAGGCGGCGGATCCTTCCTGCCACTAAGGATCCGCCAGCAGAGGCCAGACTGGCCGCCTCCCTGAAGTCCCTCCCCCGGGCAATGAGGAGGGTATCATCCGCGTAACAGATGATGCTCGTGCCACGGAGGAGGGTCCCCCGCAGGAGCCAGTCGAATCCAATGTTCCACAGCGGTGGTCCTAGGACCGACCCCTGTGGAACACCGGACTCTGCGCCATATCGCCTCACTCTGGCCGTCTTGTCTGCAAGGAGGACCACACGGTCCTCCAAGTAGCTGGCCAAGAGTTGGCGCAAGTACTGGGGCACTCCGTGGTACCGTAGTGCCTCCAAGATTGTCGAGTGGGGGACAGAGTTGAAGGCGTTTGCTATGTCGAATGACACCGCCAACACTCCGTCACCCGCCTCCACGGCCTCCCTCACCTGGCCCTTGAGTAGGGCCAAGGCGTCCACCGTCGAACGACCCTGTCGGAAACCGAATTGGGCGTCCGACAGGTCCGGCCCCACCGTCCCCAGCAGGCTATTTAGCCGGTCGGCGATTATCCCCTCGAACAACTTACCGACCTCATCGAGCAAAACGATGGGCCGGTAAGCCGAGGGGGAGTCCGCCGGGCGTCCCTCCTTTCGGAGGAGGCACAGCCGCCCCTCCTTCCAAGGTTTCGGGAACTTCCCAGTCGTGAAACACGCGCTAAAGAGGTCCCGAAACCTCTCCTCCATCTGTGAGGCGGCGATGGCCACCACCCGTGCGGGAACGCCGTCCGGCCCTGGGGCTGTGTTCTTCGCGCGGAGGCGTAGAGTCCCCGCGTAAAGTTCCGCCGTCGTTACCGGGGGAACCTCCTCCTCCGGCGGTACCGCCTCCCGCGGGGGGTCCATCACTGGCGGGTTGAAGTTGGCCCTGGGCGGAAACAGGGACCGGACCACCCCATCCAGCAATGCCGGCTCGAGGGTCTCCGTCAGTGGAGGACCACAGGGGCGCAGTTTATTCCGCGCCGCCTTGTATGGTCTTCCATACGGGTCCCTGTCGAGACCCTCCAGCATCTCGGCTCTAGCCGACTCTTCGGCCGCGCGCATTGCCGACTTGAGGACCGTCTTCGCGTCGACGTACGAGGCATAGAGGCCCTCCTCGTTGGTGGGGTCCCGCGGTCTGCGCCTTCGACTCCGCGTGTAGGCCCTCCTGGCCGCTACGCAGACGGTTCGGAGCCCCGCCAGTTCCTCCGACCACCAATAGACGGCGCGGCGGGGAGGTGGGCGGCGAGACCGGGGCATGCTGGAGTTGCACACCTCGGTCAGGGACCCCCTCAGCAACCTAACCTAACCTAACCTAACCTAACCTAACCTAACCTAACCTAACCTAACCTAACCTTTTTTTTTTTTTTTTTTTTTTTTTTTTTGTTGACGCTGGGAAAAATGCATTACGCATGCCCACCCGTCGGGGGACGGGTGGGGTATGTGGGACTCCCCGGAAAATCCGGTATACCCACTAAACGACCCAGCGGCGCTCCCGCATCGCCGTGACGGGAGGGTCATGGGAAACTGGCTCAGCCTTTACATCCACAACCCTCCCGGCGCATGCCCGCCTAGCTGGCGGGCCCCGCTTGGCCCCCAGCAGGTTGAGGGGCTACGGGAATGGCCGGGAGCACCTGACCATTCCCGTCCGGCACTGGTGGAGGTCCGTGCGATACAGGCAAGGGTGCCCCCGCACCCGTTGCCTGCTGGCCTCCACCTGGGAGGAGTCGGAGATGAGTATCAAACTCACGTCTTCTTCGACCCCTCCTCCGTCTTCGGAGCGGCGCCGCGTGAGGATCATCCTCCCGCGCGCGCTCCGCCGCCTCCTTCTGGGACATTACTTGCTCGCAGAAGGAGGCGACCGCAGTCCAGGCCCCCTCGCTTTCCAGCATGGAGTTGACGACGCTGGGAAGCGAGAGGTCCCGCCCAACCGCTGCGATCACAGTACGGCGCAGCTCGGACCAGGCCGGGCACACCTCGAGCGTGTGCTGTGCCGTGTCCTCCGCCGCGCCACAGTCGTGGCACGACGAGGTCTCCTCCCTTTGGATCCGGTGCAGGTGCGATCCGAAGCACCCATGGCCGGACAACACCTGCACCAGACGGAAAGAGAGGAAACCGTGAGACCGCTCAAGCCAATCCTTCAGGACTGGCCCGAGCGCGTCCAGAGTTCGGCGGCCAAAAGCGGCAGTGGCGAGGTCCTCCATCCAATGATGGACGATTGCGGCCTTCGCCTCTTGCCGCACGGCCTCCCGCTCTTCTGTGGCGGGGAGCTCCCCGAGCGCCTTACGCCGCGCCGTCCATTCGTACACTTTGGTCAGCACCCATGCCTCGAGCTCCCAAGGAGGGGTGCCGGCCAGAGCGCACGCCGCCGAGAAGCCCACCGATCGGTAGGCCCTCGCCACCCGCAGTGCAATGGCCCTTTGGGGCCTGCGGATGGCAGTGGCGTTCTCCCTCCTGTGGAGGGAGTCCGCCCAGATTGGGGCCCCGTAAAGGGCCATGCTCTTGAGGATGCCGGCGTACAAGCGCCGGCATCGCACCTTCGGACCCCCCAGGTTCGGGAGGAGCCACGACAGGGCGTTCGCGGCCTTCAGCAGGCGCGTCGACAGCCCGCTGAAGTGTGGGCCGAAGCGCCACCTGCTGTCGAGTACAAGGCCCAAGTATTTCATCTGGGCCTTGACCCCGATCCTGACGCCCTCCACGACAATGTGGCCGTCAGCAGGGATGCGCTGCCGTGGCCCGTGGAAATACACGGCCTCGGTTTTATGGAGCGCCACCTTCAACCCTAGGCGGCGGATCCTTCCTGCCACTAAGGATCCGCCAGCAGAGGCCAGACTGGCCGCCTCCCTGAAGTCCCTCCCCCGGGCAATGAGGAGGGTATCATCCGCGTAACAGATGATGCTCGTGCCACGGAGGAGGGACCCCCGCAGGAGCCAGTCGAATCCAATGTTCCACAGCGGTGGTCCTAGGACCGACCCCTGTGGAACACCGGACTCTGCGCCATATCGCCTCACTCTGGCCGTCTTGTCTGCAAGGAGGACCACACGGTCCTCCAAGTAGCTGGCCAAGAGTTGGCGCAAGTACTGGGGCACTCCGTGGTACCGTAGTGCTTCCAAGATTGTCGAGTGGGGGACAGAGTTGAAGGCGTTTGCTATGTCGAATGACACCGCCAACACTCCGTCACCCGCCTCCACGGCCTCCCTCACCTGGCCCTTGAGTAGGGCCAAGGCGTCCACCGTCGAACGACCCTGTCGGAAACCGAATTGGGCCTCCGACAGGTCCGGCCCCACCGTCCCCAGCAGGCTATTTAGCCGGTCGGCGATTATCCCCTCGAACAACTTACCGACCTCATCGAGCAAAACGATGGGCCGGTAAGCCGAGGGGGAGTCCGCCGGGCGTCCCTCCTTTCGGAGGAGGCACAGCCGCCCCTCCTTCCAAGGTTTCGGGAACCTCCCAGTCGTGAAACACGCGCTAAAGAGGTCCCGAAACCTCTCCTCCATCTGTGAGGTGGCGATGGCCACCACCCGTGCGGGAACGCCGTCTGGCCCTGGGGCTGTGTTCTTCGCGCGGAGGCGTAGAGTCCCCGCGTAAAGTTCCGCCGTCGTTACCGGGGGAACCTCCTCCTCCGGCGGTACCGCCTCCCGCGGGGGGTCCATCACTGGCGGGGTGAAGTTGGCCCTGGGCGGAAACAGGGACCGGACCACCCCATCCAGCAATGCCGGCTCGAGGGTCTCCGTCAGTGGAGGACCACAGGGGCGCAGTTTATTCCGCGCCGCCTTGTATGGTCTCCCATACGGGTCCCTGTCGAGACCCTCCAGCATCTCGGCTCTAGCCGACTCTTCGGCCGCGCGCATTGCCGACTTGAGGACCGTCTTCGCGTCGACGTACGAGGCATAGAGGCCCTCCTCGTTGGTGGGGTCTCGCGGTCTGCGCCTTCGACTCCGCGTGTAGGCCCTCCTGGCCGCTACGCAGACGGTTCGGAGCCCCGCCAGTTCCTCCGACCACCAATAGACGGCACGGCGGGGAGGTAGGCGGCGAGACCGGGGCATGCTGGAGTTGCACACCTCGGTCAGGGACCCCCTCAGCTGGACCGCTGCGGCGTCCACGTCCAGGACCTGGACAGGAGGCGCGAGCCAGTCCTGGACGAATGCCGCCTCCTCCGCGGCCTCTCGGTCCAGGCGGGCGAGAGCCCACCGTGGGAACCCAGATTGGCCCGAGCGGACCATCCCCTGGGAGCTCTGGGTGGAGATGTCGAACCGCACATATCGGTGGTCCGACAAGGTCTCCACCATCTCCACCCGCCAGTTCACGACGTGGGCGGCCAGCACGGGGGTGGCAAACGAGACGTCAACCACCGACCCTCCCCGTTGCCGCACACACGTATGGACAGTCCCTCTATTTAGGAGAGACACGCCGCACGACGTCGCCCAAAATTCTGCGGCGCGTCCCCGGACGTTGCAGGAAGCGGCCGGGTTGCCCCAGGCCGTCGACTTGGCGTTCAGGTCGCCCAATATGGTGACCTGGCGTGGCGCCGCCCTCCCGACCACTGCGGTGAGGATTTCGAGAAAGTTCTCGAAATCCGAGAGAGGGCGGTTTGGTGAGAAATATACTCCCACCAGTGCCATATCTGCCCACGCGGCGGCCACGTATCCCGGTCCCCTCTCTAAGAGCGAGAGGGGAGGGGAGTCCGTGGAAGACCGCGACACCAATGCCACCGAGCCGTCCCGATCACCCAGCCAACGGCCAGGGACTGAGTACGGCTCGGCAACCACCGCCACGTCCACCAACCACTCAGCCATGGTCTGCATCAGCAGATCCTGGGCTGCTCTGCAGTGGTTGGTGTTCGCCTGGAGGATGCGATGCTTGATCCTATCCATCAATCAGACATCGCATCCCCCTCCACAGCTGCCGAAGTCCCAGCCTCAGGGACGGCGGTGGCAGCGACAGTCCGGATCGGCGCCTGCCCTTTGCCCTTCTTAGGGGGAGGATTGCACTTCCTCCCCATCATCACATGGCCCGCCGGACAGCCACTGGCGGCACACACCGCGCAGTGCGGCGTGGCGGCTTCGCAGGAGGCGGACTTGTGCCCGTCCTTGCCACAGCGGAAGCAATTGTCCGCCCTGTCAACCTCGGACGGACAAAGGGCCCGAGTGTGTCCGACTCCAAAACACTTGAAGCAGCGTAGAGGCATGGCTGCAAGTGCCCGGACTACACCCGAGCTGAATCCCACGGCAAGCCGTCCCTTAGCGAGGACGGCTATAGCTGCGGCGACTGGGCACTCAAGGCGAATGGTGCCCATGCCGCCGCGGCCGGGCCTGATGGCCCGACCTTGCACCGCTGTGACGCCGCAGCCCCCCATTGCTGCGACCGCCGCCACCACCTCCTCTTTGGTGACCGAGTCGTCCAGGTCGGTCACCTCCAAGGCCACAGACTTCACGGGCCTGGTCACCTTGGCCGCGTCCGCGATGACCTCTTCCAACTTGGTTGCGAAGAGGTCCGCATTGGCGCCGCCCTGAGCCCCCGGGAACTCGAAAATTCGAGCCCCGGCCTGGGTCCGGCGGCACGAGACTGTGCCGATCCCCAGTTGGGTAGGATCGGCATTGGTACGCGCCCGCATCATGATAGACGCGTAAGTCTCTCCCCGCTCCGCAGCCTCAGCGGTGAGCGTCACCACTACGGCTGCGGTCTTAGGAGGCACCAATTTCCTCTTTGGCCTGGCGGGGGTCCCATTAGCTGCAGGAGCAGCAGTGGGAGCAGCGGTGGTGGGCTTGGGGGCCGACTTCTTCCCCTTCCCCTTACCCTTGCCTGTTGTCTGGGACGGGCCGGGAGGGGTGGGGTCGGGGGCGGCAGGGGCAGCCACCGTCGTGGATGTCTTTTTGCCCTTCCCCTTTCCCTTTCTGCCCACCTTCGTCCACCCTTGCTGGTTGGATGGGGTGGTGGATGGAAGATGGGCGTCTTCCCCTTGGGAAAGGAGCTCCGGCTCGCGTGGCCTATTGTCCGCCGCGAGCGGCGGTCGGAGGCGTTGCTCAGGCAAGAGCCTGTCTTCGATGCCCGCAAGACAGGCTCTCGTGAAGGCCCTTTCCTCCATGACGACCTTGCGAATGATATCCTCAAGGTTGGAGGGGGGGACCTCAGCCGCTAGTCTCGGCTCGGCTTTGTTTGGCCGGGCCGTGGCTTCAGCCAGCTTCTGATGTAGCTGGCTGACCTCTGACTGCAGGCGATCAACTTTCGCCTGCAACTGCCGCGTTTCGTCGGTCGCCTTGCGCTGTACCAGCTCCCCGACGATGCCGCGCATGCTCGCGGCCCTGCATTTAAGGGACTTTTGAAAAGTCCCTTTCAAATTGGAGGACTTAGAGGCGACTTCCATTATCTCCTCTTCGTCCTCCTTGGCCATCCGCTCCAGCTCCGCCAGGGAGTGGTCCGCATACAGAACGCGGGACGCACCGTACCCGGATTTGGCCCGGGCGTCGCGCGTCCGTTGTTCTTTGGCCGCAACCCGCTCCTCCAGGTCTTGCTGGAGCTGCGCCCGCCGAGACAGGTCCAACTGGCGTTGGGCCTCTGCCAGACCCACATCGTGTGTGTCCGACACCAGCTTTTGGACCTTCGCTTTGGACGGCCTCCTCGACTCCGAAGAACCCCCGGACCCATTTCTTCGAAGGGCCCGCTTCCCCGGCTCCCGGCGACCAATCTCCGAGCTGGCGTCCGACTCACACCAAATGGACTCGTTGTCGGAGTCCAGCAATTCGCCCGCCAGGCAATAGTCGCTAGCCGCAGACGGCGCGCGGCTAGCCTCCGACGCCGAGGCGCCCTCGGATTGGCCCTGATAAGGGCCTTTTGGTTGGCCCTGAGAAGGGCCTTTTGGTTGGCCCTGAGAAGGGCCTTTTGATTGGCCCTGAGAAGGGCCTTTTGGTTGGCCCTGAGAAGGGCCTTTTAGTTGGCCCTGAGAAGGGCCTTTCATAAAACGCCCGGAGGCGGCCCGCAAGGGTTTTGACATAGCCTCCGCGGGTGTCGTAGTTTCCGACATAAAATAAAAAGTAAGATAAATAGGTTAAAATTGTATGCTACGACAGCACAGTGCACTTTAGCCGAACACCGGTCTGCCACTCCGTTACGGTGGTCAGAACCGGGTCGTTGCCCAGGGGACGCGACGTGGACGCAAGCACTGTGGGGGGGTCCCCCAACCTAACCTAACCTAACCTAACCTAACCTAACCTAACCTAACCTTTTTTTTTTTTTTTTTTTGTTGACGCTGGGAAAAATGCATTACGCATGCCCACCCGTCGGGGGACGGGTGGGGTATGTGGGACTCCCCGGTAAATCTGGTATACCCACTAAACGACCCAGCGGCGCTCCCGCATCGCCGTGACGGGAGGGTCATGGGAAACTGGCTCAGCCTTTACATCCACAACCCTCCCGGCGCATGCCCGCCTAGCTGGCGGGCCCCGCTTGCCCCCCAGCAGGTTGAGGGGCTAAGGGAATGGCCGGGAGCACCTGACCATTCCCGTCCGGCACTGGTGGAGGTCCGTGCGATACAGGCAAGGGTGCCCCCGCACCCGTTGCCTGCTGGCCTCCACCTGGGAGGAGTCGGAGATGAGTATCAAACTCACGTCTTCTTCGACCCCTCCTCCGCCTTCGGAGCGGCGCCGCGTGAGGATCATCCTCCCGCGCCCGCTCCGCCGCCTCCTTCTGGGACATTACTTGCTCGCAGAAGGAGGCGACCGCAGTCCAGGCCCCCTCGCTTTCCAGCATGGAGTTGACGACGCTGGGAAGCGAGAGGTCCCGCCCAACCGCTGCGATCACAGTACGGCGCAGCTCGGACCAGGCCGGGCACACCTCGAGCGTGTGCTGTGCCGTGTCCTCCGCCGCGCCACAGTCGTGGCACGACGAGGTCTCCTCCCTTCGGATCCGGTGCAGGTGCGATCCGAAGCACCCATGGCCGGACAACACCTGCACCAGACGGAAAGAGAGGAAACCGTGAGACCGCTCAAGCCAATCCTTCAGGACTGGCCCGAGCGCGTCCAGAGTTCGGCGGCCAAAAGCGGCAGTGGCGAGGTCCTCCATCCAATGATGGACGATTGCGGCCTTCGCCTCTTGCCGCACGGCCTCCCGCTCTTCTGTGGCGGGGAGCTCCCCGAGCGCCTTACGCCGCGCCGTCCATTCGTACACTTTGGTCAGCACCCATGCCTCGAGCTCCCAAGGAGGGGTGCCGGCCAGAGCGCACGCCGCCGAGAAGCCCACCGATCGGTAGGCCCTCGCCACCCGCAGTGCAATGGCCCTTTGGGGCCTGCGGATGGCAGTGGCGTTCTCCCTCCTGTGGAGGGAGTCCGCCCAGATTGGGGCCCCGTAAAGAGCCATGCTCTTGAGGATGCCGGCGTACAAGCGCCGGCTTCGCACCTTCGGACCCCCCAGGTTCGGGAGGAGCCACGACAGGGCGTTCGCGGCCTTCAGCAGGCGCGTCGACAGCCCGCTGAAGTGTGGGCCGAAGCGCCACCTGCTGTCGAGTACAAGGCCCAAGTATTTCATCTGGGCCTTGACCCCGATCCTGACGCCCTCCACGACAATGTGGCCGTCAGCAGGGATGCGCTGCCGTGGCCCGTGGAAATACACGGCCTCGGTTTTATGGAGCGCCACCTTCAACCCTAGGCGGCGGATCCTTCCCGCCACTAAGGATCCGCCAGCAGAGGCCAGACTGGCCGCCTCCCTGAAGTCCCTCCCCCGGGCAATGAGGAGGGTATCATCCGCGTAACAGATGATGCTCGTGCCACGGAGGAGGGTCCCCCGCAGGAGCCAGTCGAATCCAATGTTCCACAGCGGTGGTCCTAGGACCGACCCCTGTGGAACACCGGACTCTGCGCCATATCGCCTCACTCTGGCCGTCTTGTCTGCAAGGAGGACCACACGGTCCTCCAAGTAGCTGGCCAAGAGTTGGCGCAAGTACTGGGGCACTCCGTGGTACCGTAGTGCCTCCAAGATTGTCGAGTGGGGGACAGAGTTGAAGGCGTTTGCTATGTCGAATGACACCGCCAACACTCCGTCACCCGCCTCCACGGCCTCCCTCACCTGGCCCTTGAGTAGGGCCAAGGCGTCCACCGTCGAACGACCCTGTCGGAAACCGAATTGGGCGTCCGACAGGTCCGGCCCCACCGTCCCCAGCAGGCTATTTAGCCGGTCGGCGATTATCCCCTCGAACAACTTACCGACCTCATCGAGCAAAACGATGGGCCGGTAAGCCGAGGGGGAGTCCGCCGGGCGTCCCTCCTTTCGGAGGAGGCACAGCCGCCCCTCCTTCCAAGGTTTCGGGAACCTCCCAGTCGTGAAACACGCGCTAAAGAGGTCCCGAAACCTCTCCTCCATCTGTGAGGCGGCGATGGCCACCACCCGTGCGGGAACGCCGTCCGGCCCTGGGGCTGTGTTCTTCGCGCGGAGGCGTAGAGTCCCCGCGTAAAGTTCCGCCGTCGTTACCGGGGGAACCTCCTCCTCCGGCGGTACCGCCTCCCGCGGGGGGTCCATCACTGGCGGGGTGAAGTTGGCCCTGGGCGGAAACAGGGACCGGACCACCCCATCCAGCAATGCCGGCTCGAGGGTCTCCGTCAGTGGAGGACCACAGGGGCGCAGTTTATTCCGCGCCGCCTTGTATGGTCTTCCATACGGGTCCCTGTCGAGACCCTCCAGCATCTCGGCTCTAGCCGACTCTTCGGCCGCGCGCATTGCCGACTTGAGGACCGTCTTCGCGTCGACGTACGAGGCATAGAGGCCCTCCTCGTTGGTGGGGTCTCGCGGTCTGCGCCTTCGACTCCGCGTGTAGGCCCTCCTGGCCGCTACGCAGACGGTTCGGAGCCCCGCCAGTTCCTCCGACCACCAATAGACGGCGCGGCGGGGAACCTAACCTAACCTAACCTTTTTTTTTTTTTTTTTGTTGACGCTGGGAAAAATGCATTACGCATGCCCACCCGTCGGGGGACGGGTGGGGTATGTGGGACTCCCCGGAAAATCCGGTATACCCACTAAACGACCCAGCGGCGCTCCCGCATCGCCGTGACGGGAGGGTCATGGGAAACTGGCTCAGCCTTTACATCCACAACCCTCCCGGCGCATGCCCGCCTAGCTGGCGGGCCCCGCTTGCCCCCCAGCAGGTTGAGGGGCTACGGGAATGGCCGGGAGCACCTGACCATTCCCGTCCGGCACTGGTGGAGGTCCGTGCGATACAGGCAAGGGTGCCCCCGCACCCGTTGCCTGCTGGCCTCCACCTGGGAGGAGTCGGAGATGAGTATCAAACTCACGTCTTCTTCGACCCCTCCTCCGTCTTCGGAGCGGCGCCGCGTGAGGATCATCCTCCCGCGCGCGCTCCGCCGCCTCAACCTAACCTAACCTAACCTAACCTAACCTAACCTAACCTAACCTTTTTTTTTTTTTTTTTTTGTTGACGCTGGGAAAAATGCATTACGCATGCCCACCCGTCGGGGGACGGGTGGGGTATGTGGGACTCCCCGGTAAATCTGGTATACCCACTAAACGACCCAGCGGCGCTCCCGCATCGCCGTGACGGGAGGGTCATGGGAAACTGGCTCAGCCTTTACATCCACAACCCTCCCGGCGCATGCCCGCCTAGCTGGCGGGCCCCGCTTGCCCCCCAGCAGGTTGAGGGGCTAAGGGAATGGCCGGGAGCACCTGACCATTCCCGTCCGGCACTGGTGGAGGTCCGTGCGATACAGGCAAGGGTGCCCCCGCACCCGTTGCCTGCTGGCCTCCACCTGGGAGGAGTCGGAGATGAGTATCAAACTCACGTCTTCTTCGACCCCTCCTCCGCCTTCGGAGCGGCGCCGCGTGAGGATCATCCTCCCGCGCCCGCTCCGCCGCCTCCTTCTGGGACATTACTTGCTCGCAGAAGGAGGCGACCGCAGTCCAGGCCCCCTCGCTTTCCAGCATGGAGTTGACGACGCTGGGAAGCGAGAGGTCCCGCCCAACCGCTGCGATCACAGTACGGCGCAGCTCGGACCAGGCCGGGCACACCTCGAGCGTGTGCTGTGCCGTGTCCTCCGCCGCGCCACAGTCGTGGCACGACGAGGTCTCCTCCCTTCGGATCCGGTGCAGGTGCGATCCGAAGCACCCATGGCCGGACAACACCTGCACCAGACGGAAAGAGAGGAAACCGTGAGACCGCTCAAGCCAATCCTTCAGGACTGGCCCGAGCGCGTCCAGAGTTCGGCGGCCAAAAGCGGCAGTGGCGAGGTCCTCCATCCAATGATGGACGATTGCGGCCTTCGCCTCTTGCCGCACGGCCTCCCGCTCTTCTGTGGCGGGGAGCTCCCCGAGCGCCTTACGCCGCGCCGTCCATTCGTACACTTTGGTCAGCACCCATGCCTCGAGCTCCCAAGGAGGGGTGCCGGCCAGAGCGCACGCCGCCGAGAAGCCCACCGATCGGTAGGCCCTCGCCACCCGCAGTGCAATGGCCCTTTGGGGCCTGCGGATGGCAGTGGCGTTCTCCCTCCTGTGGAGGGAGTCCGCCCAGATTGGGGCCCCGTAAAGAGCCATGCTCTTGAGGATGCCGGCGTACAAGCGCCGGCTTCGCACCTTCGGACCCCCCAGGTTCGGGAGGAGCCACGACAGGGCGTTCGCGGCCTTCAGCAGGCGCGTCGACAGCCCGCTGAAGTGTGGGCCGAAGCGCCACCTGCTGTCGAGTACAAGGCCCAAGTATTTCATCTGGGCCTTGACCCCGATCCTGACGCCCTCCACGACAATGTGGCCGTCAGCAGGGATGCGCTGCCGTGGCCCGTGGAAATACACGGCCTCGGTTTTATGGAGCGCCACCTTCAACCCTAGGCGGCGGATCCTTCCCGCCACTAAGGATCCGCCAGCAGAGGCCAGACTGGCCGCCTCCCTGAAGTCCCTCCCCCGGGCAATGAGGAGGGTATCATCCGCGTAACAGATGATGCTCGTGCCACGGAGGAGGGTCCCCCGCAGGAGCCAGTCGAATCCAATGTTCCACAGCGGTGGTCCTAGGACCGACCCCTGTGGAACACCGGACTCTGCGCCATATCGCCTCACTCTGGCCGTCTTGTCTGCAAGGAGGACCACACGGTCCTCCAAGTAGCTGGCCAAGAGTTGGCGCAAGTACTGGGGCACTCCGTGGTACCGTAGTGCCTCCAAGATTGTCGAGTGGGGGACAGAGTTGAAGGCGTTTGCTATGTCGAATGACACCGCCAACACTCCGTCACCCGCCTCCACGGCCTCCCTCACCTGGCCCTTGAGTAGGGCCAAGGCGTCCACCGTCGAACGACCCTGTCGGAAACCGAATTGGGCGTCCGACAGGTCCGGCCCCACCGTCCCCAGCAGGCTATTTAGCCGGTCGGCGATTATCCCCTCGAACAACTTACCGACCTCATCGAGCAAAACGATGGGCCGGTAAGCCGAGGGGGAGTCCGCCGGGCGTCCCTCCTTTCGGAGGAGGCACAGCCGCCCCTCCTTCCAAGGTTTCGGGAACCTCCCAGTCGTGAAACACGCGCTAAAGAGGTCCCGAAACCTCTCCTCCATCTGTGAGGCGGCGATGGCCACCACCCGTGCGGGAACGCCGTCCGGCCCTGGGGCTGTGTTCTTCGCGCGGAGGCGTAGAGTCCCCGCGTAAAGTTCCGCCGTCGTTACCGGGGGAACCTCCTCCTCCGGCGGTACCGCCTCCCGCGGGGGGTCCATCACTGGCGGGGTGAAGTTGGCCCTGGGCGGAAACAGGGACCGGACCACCCCATCCAGCAATGCCGGCTCGAGGGTCTCCGTCAGTGGAGGACCACAGGGGCGCAGTTTATTCCGCGCCGCCTTGTATGGTCTTCCATACGGGTCCCTGTCGAGACCCTCCAGCATCTCGGCTCTAGCCGACTCTTCGGCCGCGCGCATTGCCGACTTGAGGACCGTCTTCGCGTCGACGTACGAGGCATAGAGGCCCTCCTCGTTGGTGGGGTCTCGCGGTCTGCGCCTTCGACTCCGCGTGTAGGCCCTCCTGGCCGCTACGCAGACGGTTCGGAGCCCCGCCAGTTCCTCCGACCACCAATAGACGGCGCGGCGGGGAACCTAACCTAACCTAACCTAACCTAACCTTTTTTTTTTTTTTTTTTTTTGTTGACGCTGGGAAAAATGCATTACGCATGCCCACCCGTCGGGGGACGGGTGGGGTATGTGGGACTCCCCGGAAAATCCGGTATACCCACTAAACGACCCAGCGGCGCTCCCGCATCGCCGTGACGGGAGGGTCATGGGAAACTGGCTCAGCCTTTACATCCACAACCCTCCCGGCGCATGCCCGCCTAGCTGGCGGGCCCCGCTTGCCCCCCAGCAGGTTGAGGGGCTACGGGAATGGCCGGGAGCACCTGACCATTCCCGTCCGGCACTGGTGGAGGTCCGTGCGATACAGGCAAGGGTGCCCCCGCACCCGTTGCCTGCTGGCCTCCACCTGGGAGGAGTCGGAGATGAGTATCAAACTCACGTCTTCTTCGACCCCTCCTCCGTCTTCGGAGCGGCGCCGCGTGAGGATCATCCTCCCGCGCGCGCTCCGCCGCCTCCTTCTGGGACATTACTTGCTCGCAGAAGGAGGCGACCGCAGTCCAGGCCCCCTCGCTTTCCAGCATGGAGTTGACGACGCTGGGAAGCGAGAGGTCCCGCCCAACCGCTGCGATCACAGTACGGCGCAGCTCGGACCAGGCCGGGCACACCTCGAGCGTGTGCTGTGCCGTGTCCTCCGCCGCGCCACAGTCGTGGCACGACGAGGTCTCCTCCCTTTGGATCCGGTGCAGGTGCGATCCGAAGCACCCATGGCCGGACAACACCTGCACCAGACGGAAAGAGAGGAAACCGTGAGACCGCTCAAGCCAATCCTTCAAGACTGGCCCGAGCGCGTCCAGAGTTCGGCGGCCAAAAGCGGCAGTGGCGAGGTCCTCCATCCAATGATGGACGATTGCGGCCTTCGCCTCTTGCCGCACGGCCTCCCGCTCTTCTGTGGCGGGGAGCTCCCCGAGCGCCTTACGCCGCGCCGTCCATTCGTACACTTTGGTCAGCACCCATGCCTCGAGCTCCCAAGGAGGGGTGCCGGCCAGAGCGCACGCCGCCGAGAAGCCCACCGATCGGTAGGCCCTCGCCACCCGCAGTGCAATGGCCCTTTGGGGCCTGCGGATGGCAGTGGCGTTCTCCCTCCTGTGGAGGGAGTCCGCCCAGATTGGGGCCCCGTAAAGGGCCATGCTCTTGAGGATGCCGGCGTACAAGCGCCGGCATCGCACCTTCGGACCCCCCAGGTTCGGGAGGAGCCACGACAGGGCGTTCGCGGCCTTCAGCAGGCGCGTCGACAGCCCGCTGAAGTGTGGGCCGAAGCGCCACCTGCTGTCGAGTACAAGGCCCAAGTATTTCATCTGGGCCTTGACCCCGATCCTGACGCCCTCCACGACAATGTGGCCGTCAGCAGGGATGCGCTGCCGTGGCCCGTGGAAATACACGGCCTCGGTTTTATGGAGCGCCACCTTCAACCCTAGGCGGCGGATCCTTCCTGCCACTAAGGATCCGCCAGCAGAGGCCAGAGTGGCCGCCTCCCTGAAGTCCCTCCCCCGGGCAATGAGGAGGGTATCATCCGCGTAACAGATGATGCTCGTGCCACGGAGGAGGGTCCCCCGCAGGAGCCAGTCGAATCCAATGTTCCACAGCGGTGGTCCTAGGACCGACCCCTGTGGAACACCGGACTCTGCGCCATATCGCCTCACTCTGGCCGTCTTGTCTGCAAGGAGGACCACACGGTCCTCCAAGTAGCTGGCCAAGAGTTGGCGCAAGTACTGGGGCACTCCGTGGTACCGTAGTGCCTCCAAGATTGTCGAGTGGGGGACAGAGTTGAAGGCGTTTGCTATGTCGAATGACACCGCCAACACTCCGTCACCCGCCTCCACGGCCTCCCTCACCTGGCCCTTGAGTAGGGCCAAGGCGTCCACCGTCGAACGACCCTGTCGGAAACCGAATTGGGCGTCCGACAGGTCCGGCCCCACCGTCCCCAGCAGGCTATTTAGCCGGTCGGCGATTATCCCCTCGAACAACTTACCGACCTCATCGAGCAAAACGATGGGCCGGTAAGCCGAGGGGGAGTCCGCCGGGCGTCCCTCCTTTCGGAGGAGGCACAGCCGCCCCTCCTTCCAAGGTTTCGGGAACTTCCCAGTCGTGAAACACGCGCTAAAGAGGTCCCGAAACCTCTCCTCCATCTGTGAGGCGGCGATGGCCACCACCCGTGCGGGAACGCCGTCCGGCCCTGGGGCTGTGTTCTTCGCGCGGAGGCGTAGAGTCCCCGCGTAAAGTTCCGCCGTCGTTACCGGGGGAACCTCCTCCTCCGGCGGTACCGCCTCCCGCGGGGGGTCCATCACTGGCGGGTTGAAGTTGGCCCTGGGCGGAAACAGGGACCGGACCACCCCATCCAGCAATGCCGGCTCGAGGGTCTCCGTCAGTGGAGGACCACAGGGGCGCAGTTTATTCCGCGCCGCCTTGTATGGTCTTCCATACGGGTCCCTGTCGAGACCCTCCAGCATCTCGGCTCTAGCCGACTCTTCGGCCGCGCGCATTGCCGACTTGAGGACCGTCTTCGCGTCGACGTACGAGGCATAGAGGCCCTCCTCGTTGGTGGGGTCCCGCGGTCTGCGCCTTCGACTCCGCGTGTAGGCCCTCCTGGCCGCTACGCAGACGGTTCGGAGCCCCGCCAGTTCCTCCGACCACCAATAGACGGCGCGGCGGGGAGGTGGGCGGCGAGACCGGGGCATGCTGGAGTTGCACACCTCGGTCAGGGACCCCCTCAGCTGGACCGCTGCGGCGTCCACGTCCAGGACCTGGACAGGAGGCGCGAGCCAGTCCTGGACGAATGCCGCCTCCTCCGCGGCCTCTCGGTCCAGGCGGGCGAGAGCCCACCGTGGGAACCCAGATTGGCCCGAGCGGACCATCCCCTGGGAGCTCTGGGTGGAGATGTCGAACCGCACATATCGGTGGTCCGACAAGGTCTCCACCATCTCCACCCGCCAGTTCACGACGTGGGCGGCCAGCACGGGGGTGGCAAACGAGACGTCAACCACCGACCCTCCCCGTTGCCGCACACACGTGTGGACAGTCCCTCTATTTAGGAGGGACACACCGCACGACGTCGCCCAAAATTCTGCGGCGCGTCCCCGGACGTTGCAGGAAGCGGCCGGGTTGCCCCAGGCCGTCGACTTGGCGTTCAGGTCGCCCAATATGGTGACCTGGCGTGGCGCCGCCCTCCCGACCACTGCGGTGAGGATTTCGAGAAAGTTCTCGAAATCCGAGAGAGGGCGGTTTGGTGAGAAATATACTCCCACCAGTGCCATATCTGCCCACGCGGCGGCCACGTATCCCGGTCCCCTCTCTAAGAGCGAGAGGGGAGGGGAGTCCGTGGAAGACCGCGACACCAATGCCACCGAGCCGTCCCGATCACCCAGCCAACGGCCAGGGACTGAGTATGGTTCGGCAACCACCGCCACGTCCACCAACCACTCAGCCATGGTCTGCATCAGCAGATCCTGGGCTGCTCTGCAGTGGTTGGTGTTCGCCTGGAGGATGCGATGCTTGACCCTATCCATCAATCAGACATCGCATCCCCCTCCACAGCTGCCGAAGTCCCAGCCTCAGGGACGGCGGTGGCAGCGACAGTCCGGATCGGCGCCTGCCCTTTGCCCTTCTTAGGGGGAGGATTGCACTTCCTCCCCATCATCACATGGCCCGCCGGACAGCCACTGGCGGCACACACCGCGCAGTGCGGCGTGGCGGCCTCGCAGGAGGCGGACTTGTGCCCGTCCTTGCCACAGCGGAAGCAATTGTCCGCCCTGTCAACCTCGGACGGACAAAGGGCCCGAGTGTGTCCGACTCCAAAACACTTGAAGCAGCGTAGAGGCATGGCTGCAAGTGCCCGGACTACACCCGAGCTGAATCCCACGGCAAGCCGTCCCTTAGCGAGGACGGCTATAGCTGCGGCGACTGGGCACTCAAGGCGAATGGTGCCCATGCCGCCGCGGCCGGGCCTAATGGCCCGACCTTGCACCGCTGTGACGCCGCAGCCCCCCATTGCTGCGACCGCCGCCACCACCTCCTCTTTGGTGACCGAGTCGTCCAGGTCGGTCACCTCCAAGGCCACAGACTTCACGGGCCTGGTCACCTTGGCCGCGTCCGCGATGACCTCTTCCAACTTGGTTGCGAAGAGGTCCGCATTGGCGCCGCCCTGAGCCCCCGGGAACTCGAAAATTCGAGCCCCGGCCTGGGTCCGGCGGCACGAGACTGTGCCGATCCCCAGTTGGGTAGGATCGGCGTTGGTACGCGCCCGCATCATGATAGACGCGTAAGTCTCTCCCCGCTCCGCAGCCTCAGCGGTGAGCGTCACCACTACGGCTGCGGTCTTAGGAGGCACCAATTTCCTCTTCGGCCTGGCGGGGGCCCCATTAGCTGCAGGAGCAGCAGTGGGAGCAGCGGTGGTGGGCTTGGGGGCCGACTTCTTCCCCTTCCCCTTTCCCTTGCCTGTTGTCTGGGACGGGCCGGGAGGGGTGGGGTCGGGGGCGGCAGGGGCAGCCACCGTCGTGGATGTCTTTTTGCCCTTCCCCTTTCCCTTTCTGCCCACCTTCGTCCACCCTTGCTGGTTGGATGGGGTGGTGGATGGAAGATGGGCGTCTTCCCCTTGGGAAGAGAGCTCCGGCTCGCGTGGCCTATTGTCCGCCGCGAGCGGCGGTCGGAGGCGTTGCTCAGGCAAGAGCCTGTCTTCGATGCCCGCAAGACAGGCTCTCGTGAAGGCCCTTTCCTCCATGACGACCTTGCGAATGATATCCTCAAGGTTGGAGGGGGGGACCTCAGCCGCTAGTCTCGGCTCGGCTTTGTTTGGCCGGGCCGTGGCTTCAGCCAGCTTCTGATGTAGCTGGCTGACCTCTGACTGCAGGCGATCAACTTTCGCCTGCAACTGCCGCGTTTCGTCGGTCGCCTTGCGCTGTACCAGCTCCCCGACGATGCCGCGCATGCTTGCGGCCCTGCATTTAAGGGACTTTTGAAAAGTCCCTTTCAAATTGGAGGACTTAGAGGCGACTTCCATTATCTCCTCTTCGTCCTCCTTGGCCATCCGCTCCAGCTCCGCCAGGGAGTGGTCCGCATACAGGACGCGGGACGCACCGTACCCGGACTTGGCCCGGGCGTCGCGCGTCCGTTGCTCTTTGGCCGCAACCCGCTCCTCCAGGTCTTGCTGGAGCTGCGCCCGCCGAGACAGGTCCAACTGGCGTTGGGCCTCTGCCAGACCCACATCGTGTGTGTCCGACACCAGCTTTTGGACCTTCGCTTTGGACGGCCTCCTCGACTCCGAAGAACCCCCGGACCCATTTCTTCGAAGGGCCCGCTTCCCCGGCTCCCGGCGACCAATCTCCGAGCTGGCGTCCGACTCACACCAAATGGACTCGTTGTCGGAGTCCAGCAATTCGCCCGCCAGGCAATAGTCGCTAGCCGCAGACGGCGCGCGGCTAGCCTCCGACGCCGAGGCGCCCTCGGATTGGCCCTGATAAGGGCCTTTTGGTTGGCCCTGAGAAGGGCCTTTTGGTTGGCCCTGAGAAGGGCCTTTTGGTTGGCCCTGAGAAGGGCCTTTTGATTGGCCCTGAGAAGGGCCTTTTGGTTGGCCCTGAGAAGGGCCTTTCATAAAACGCCCGGAGGCGGCCCGCAAGGGTTTTGACATAGCCTCCGCGGGTGTCGTAGTTTCCGACATAAAATAAAAAGTAAGATAAATAGATTAAAATTGTATGCTACGACAGCACAGTGCACTTTAGCCGAACACCGGTCTGCCACTCCGTTACGGTGGTCAGAACCGGGTCGTTGCCCAGGGGACGCGACGTGGACGCAAGCACTGTGGGGGGGTCCCCCAACCTAACCTAACCTTTTTTTTTTTTTTTTGTGACGCTGAGAAATGCTTTATGCATCCCCGCTCGTGGGGGACGAGACGGGGTATGTGGGACTCCTGTCGGAATGACAGTATACCCACTAAAACTCAGCAGTGTTCCCACATCGCCGTGATGGGAGGGCCATGGGAAACCGGCTCAGCCTTTACGTCCACAACCCTCCCGGCGCATGCCCGCCTAGCTGGCGGGCCCCGCGTGCCCCCCCGGATGGGGGGCTACGGGAATGACCGGGAACACCTGGCCATTCCCGTCCGACACTGGTGGGGGCCTGTGCAATACAGGCAAGGATGCCCCCACACCCGTTGCCTGCTGGCCCCCACCTGGGAGGAGTCCTCTGCTCCGACCCCTCCTCCGCCTTCGGAGCGGCACCACGTGAGGGTCGTCCTCCCGCGCGCTCCGCCGCCATTTCGGCCGCAGAGGATAGGGAGAGCGGCCGACGTCATACCGACACTCCTCTTCCCCTGCGGCCCCACCGCGTCCGCCATCAAACGGTGGCGGCCCCGTCAAGGCCGCGGAAGGTAGGGAGAGCGGCGCACCGCAATACCGGCACTCCTCTCCCGCCGCGGCCTCCAATCCTCAGCCGCGATGCCTCCCATAAGACACCGCGGCCCGCCTCAGTTGCGGTGTCGCCCATACGGCCACCGCAACCTACCCGCTGGCCGCTACGTCGTCGGCTTATCGGCAAAAGCCCTGACGAGCGGCCCCCGCATGGGTTCCTCTTCGCTTCACCGTGGGTGACCAAGCCACGGCTACTGAGCCCCCCCGCCTCGACAATGCGGGAACCCTCCGGGGGGGGGAAACCTAACCTAACCTAACCTAACCTAACCTAACCTAACCTAACCTTTTTTTTTTTTTTTTTTTTTTGTTGACGCTGGGAAAAATGCATTACGCATGCCCACCCGTCGGGGGACGGGTGGGGTATGTGGGACTCCCCGGTAAATCCGGTATACCCACTAAACGACCCAGCGGCGCTCCCGCATCGCCGTGACGGGAGGGTCATGGGAAACTGGCTCAGCCTTTACATCCACAACCCTCCCGGCGCATGCCCGCCTAGCTGGCGGGCCCCGCTTGCCCCCCAGCAGGTTGAGGGGCTACGGGAATGGCCGGGAGCACCTGACCATTCCCGTCCGGCACTGGTGGAGGTCCGTGCGATACAGGCAAGGGTGCCCCCGCACCCGTTGCCTGCTGGCCTCCACCTGGGAGGAGTCGGAGATGAGTATCAAACTCACGTCTTCTTCGACCCCTCCTCCGTCTTCGGAGCGGCGGCGCGTGAGGATCATCCTCCCGCGCGCGCTCCGCCGCCTCCTTCTGGGACATTACTTGCTCGCAGAAGGAGGCGACCGCAGTCCAGGCCCCCTCGCTTTCCAGCATGGAGTTGACGACGCTGGGAAGCGAGAGGTCCCGCCCAACCGCTGCGATCACAGTACGGCGCAGCTCGGACCAGGCCGGGCACACCTCGAGCGTGTGCTGTGCCGTGTCCTCCGCCGCGCCACAGTCGTGGCACGACGAGGTCTCCTCCCTTTGGATCCGGTGCAGGTGCGATCCGAAGCACCCATGGCCGGACAACACCTGCACCAGACGGAAAGAGAGGAAACCGTGGGACCGCTCAAGCCAATCCTTCAGGACTGGCCCGAGCGCGTCCAGAGTTCGGCGGCCAAAAGCGGCAGTGGCGAGGTCCTCCATCCAATGATGGACGATTGCGGCCTTCGCCTCTTGCCGCACGGCCTCCCGCTCTTCTGTGGCGGGGAGCTCCCCGAGCGCCTTACGCCGCGCCGTCCATTCGTACACTTTGGTCAGCACCCATGCCTCGAGCTCCCAAGGAGGGGTGCCGGCCAGAGCGCACGCCGCCGAGAAGCCCACCGATCGGTAGGCCCTCGCCACCCGCAGTGCAATGGCCCTTTGGGGCCTGCGAATGGCAGTGGCGTTCTCCCTCCTGTGGAGGGAGTCCGCCCAGATTGGGGCCCCGTAAAGGGCCATGCTCTTGAGGATGCCGGCGTACAAGCGCCGGCATCGCACCTTCGGACCCCCCAGGTTCGGGAGGAGCCACGACAGGGCGTTCGCGGCCTTCAGCAGGCGCGTCGACAGCCCGCTGAAGTGTGGGCCGAAGCGCCACCTGCTGTCGAGTACAAGGCCCAAGTATTTCATCTGGGCCTTGACCCCGATCCTGACGCCCTCCACGACAATGTGGCCGTCAGCAGGGATGCGCTGCCGTGGCCCGTGGAAATACACGGCCTCGGTTTTATGAAGCGCCACCTTCAACCCTAGGCGGCGGATCCTTCCTGCCACTAAGGATCCGCCAGCAGAGGCCAGACTGGCCGCCTCCCTGAAGTCCCTCCCCCGGGCAATGAGGAGGGTATCATCCGCGTAACAGATGATGCTCGTGCCACGGAGGAGGGTCCCCCGCAGGAGCCAGTCGAATCCAATGTTCCACAGCGGTGGTCCTAGGACCGACCCCTGTGGAACACCGGACTCTGCGCCATATCGCCTCACTCTGGCCGTCTTGTCTGCAAGGAGGACCACACGGTCCTCCAAGTAGCTGGCCAAGAGTTGGCGCAAGTACTGGGGCACTCCGTGGTACCGTAGTGCCTCCAAGATTGTCGAGTGGGGGACAGAGTTAAAGGCGTTTGCTATGTCGAATGACACCGCCAACACTCCGTCACCCGCCTCCACGGCCTCCCTCACCTGGCCCTTGAGTAGGGCCAAGGCGTCCACCGTCGAACGACCCTGTCGGAAACCGAATTGGGCGTCCGACAGGTCCGGCCCCACCGTCCCCAGCAGGCTATTTAGCCGGTCGGCGATTATCCCCTCGAACAACTTACCGACCTCATCGAGCAAAACGATGGGCCGGTAAGCCGAGGGGGAGTCCGCCGGGCGTCCCTCCTTTCGGAGAAGGCACAGCCGCCCCTCCTTCCAAGGTTTCGGGAACCTCCCAGTCGTGAAACACGCGCTAAAGAGGTCCCGAAACCTCTCCTCCATCTGTGAGGCGGCGATGGCCACCACCCGTGCGGGAACGCCGTCCGGCCCTGGGGCTGTGTTCTTCGCGCGGAGGCGTAGAGTCCCCGCGTAAAGTTCCGCCGTCGTTACCGGGGGAACCTCCTCCTCCGGCGGTACCGCCTCCCGCGGGGGGTCCATCACTGGCGGGGTGAAGTTGGCCCTGGGCGGAAACAGGGACCGGACCACCCCATCCAGCAATGCCGGCTCGAGGGTCTCCGTCAGTGGAGGACCACAGGGGCGCAGTTTATTCCGCGCCGCCTTGTATGGTCTTCCATACGGGTCCCTGTCGAGACCCTCCAGCATCTCGGCTCTAGCCGACTCTTCAGCCACGCGCATTGCCGACTTGAGGACCGTCTTCGCGTCGACGTACGAGGCATAGAGGCCCTCCCCGTTGTGGGGTCTCGCGGTCTGCGCCTTCGACTCCGCGTGTAGGCCCTCCTGGCCGCTACGCAGACGGTTCGGAGCCCCGCCAGTTCCTCCGACCACCAATAGACGGCGCGGCGGGGAGGTGGGCGGCGAGACCGGGGCATGCTGGAGTTGCACACCTCGGTCAGGGACCCCCTCAGCTGGACCGCTGCGGCGTCCACGTCCAGGACCTGGACAGGAGGCGCGAGCCAGTCCTGGACGAATGCCGCCTCCTCCGCGGCCTCTCGGTCCAGGCGGGCGAGAGCCCACCGTGGGAACCCAGATTGGCCCGAGCTGACCTTCCCCTGGGAGCTCTGGGTGGAGATGTCGAACCGCACATATCGGTGGTCCGACAAGGTCTCCACCATCTCCACCCGCCAGTTCACGACGTGGGCGGCTAGCACGGGGGTGGCAAACGAGACGTCAACCACCGACCCTCCCCGTTGCCGCACACAAGTGTGGACAGTCCCTCTATTTAGGAGGGACACACCGCACGACGTCGCCCAAAATTCTGCGGCGCGTCCCCGGACGTTGCAGGAAGCGGCCGGGTTGCCCCAGGCCGTCGACTTGGCGTTCAGGTCGCCCAATATGGTGACCTGGCGTGGCGTCGCCCTCCCGACCACTGCGGTGAGGATTTCGAGAAAGTTCTCGAAATCCGAGAGAGGGCGGTTTGGTGAGAAATATACTCCCACCAGTGCCATATCTGCCCACGCGGCGGCCACGTATCCCGGTCCCCTCTCTAAGAGCGAGAGGGGAGGGGACTCCGTGGAAGACCGCGACACCAATGCCACCGAGCCGTCCCGATCACCCAGCCAACGGCCAGGGACTGAGTACGGTTCGGCAACCACCGCCACGTCCACCAACCACTCAGCCATGGTCTGCATCAGCAGATCCTGGGCTGCTCTGCAGTGGTTGGTGTTCGCCTGGAGGATGCGATGCTTGACCCTATCCATCAATCAGACATCGCATCCCCCTCCACAGCTGCCGAAGTCCCAGCCTCAGGGACGGCGGTGGCAGCGACAGTCCGGATCGGAGCCTGCCCTTTGCCCTTCTTAGGGGGAGGATTGCACTTCCTCCCCATCATCACATGGCCCGCCGGACAGCCACTGGCGGCACACACCGCGCAGTGCGGCGTGGCGGCCTCGCAGGAGGCGGACTTGTGCCCGTCCTTGCCACAGCGGAAGCAATTGTCCGCCCTGTCAACCTCGGACGGACAGAGGGCCCGAGTGTGTCCGACTCCAAAACACTTGAAGCAGCGTAGAGGCATGGCTGCAAGTGCCCGGACTACACCCGAGCTGAATCCCACGGCAAGCCGTCCCTTAGCGAGGACGGCTATAGCTGCGGCGACTGGGCACTCAAGGCGAATGGTGCCCATGCCGCCGCGGCCGGGCCTGATGGCCCGACCTTGCACCGCTGTGACGCCGCAGCCCCCCATTGCTGCGACCGCCGCCACCACCTCCTCTTTGGTGACCGAGTCGTCCAGGTCGGTCACCTCCAAGGCCACAGACTTCACGGGCCTGGTCACCTTGGCCGCGTCCGCGATGACCTCTTCCAACTTGGTTGCGAAGAGGTCCGCATTGGCGCCGCCCTGAGCCCCCGGGAACTCGAAAATTCGAGCCCCGGCCTGGGTCCGGCGGCACGAGACTGTGCCGATCCCCAGTTGGGTAGGATCGGCGTTGGTACGCGCCCGCATCATGATAGACGCGTAAGTCTCTCCCCGCTCCGCAGCCTCAGCGGTGAGCGTCACCACTACGGCTGCGGTCTTAGGAGGCACCAATTTCCTCTTCGGCCTGGCGGGGGCCCCATTAGCTGCAGGAGCAGCAGTGGGAGCAGCGGTGGTGGGCTTGGGGGCCGACTTCTTCCCCTTCCCCTTTCCCTTGCCTGTTGTCTGGGACGGGCCGGGAGGGGTGGGGTCGGGGGCGGCAGGGGCAGCCACCGTCGTGGATGTCTTTTTGCCCTTCCCCTTTCCCTTTCTGCCCACCTTCGTCCACCCTTGCTGGTTGGATGGGGTGGTGGATGGAAGATGGGCGTCTTCCCCTTGGGAAAGGAGCTCCGGCTCGCGTGGCCTATTGTCCGCCGCGAGCGGCGGTCGGAGGCGTTGCTCAGGCAAGAGCCTGTCTTCGATGCCCGCAAGACAGGCTCTCGTGAAGGCCCTTTCCTCCATGACGACCTTGCGAATGATATCCTCAAGGTTGGAGGGGGGGACCTCAGCCGCTAGTCTCGGCTCGGCTTTGTTTGGCTGGGCCGTGGCTTCAGCCAGCTTCTGATGTAGCTGGCTGACCTCTGACTGCAGGCGATCAACTTTCGCCTGCAACTGCCGCGTTTCGTCGGTCGCCTTGCGCTGTACCAGCTCCCCGACGATGCCGCGCATGCTCGCGGCCCTGCATTTAAGGGACTTTTGAAAAGTCCCTTTCAAATTGGAGGACTTAGAGGCGACTTCCATTATCTCCTCTTCGTCCTCCTTGGCCATCCGCTCCAGCTCCGCCAGGGAGTGGTCCGCATACAGAACGCGGGACGCACCGTACCCGGACTTGGCCCGGGCGTCGCGCGTCCGTTGCTCTTTGGCCGCAACCCGCTCCTCCAGGTCTTGCTGGAGCTGCGCCCGCCGAGACAGGTCCAACTGGCGTTGGGCCTCTGCCAGACCCACATCGTGTGTGTCCGACACCAGCTTTTGGACCTTCGCTTTGGACGGCCTCCTCGACTCCGAAGAACCCCCGGACCCATTTCTTCGAAGGGCCCGCTTCCCCGGCTCCCGGCGACCAATCTCCGAGCTGGCGTCCGACTCACACCAAATGGACTCGTTGTCGGAGTCCAGCAATTCGCCCGCCAGGCAATAGTCGCTAGCCGCAGACGGCGCGCGGCTAGCCTCCGACGCCGAGGCGCCCTCGGATTGGCCCTGATAAGGGCCTTTTGGTTGGCCCTGAGAAGGGCCTTTTGGTTGGCCCTGAGAAGGGCCTTTTGATTGGCCCTGAGAAGGGCCTTTTGGTTGGCCCTGAGAAGGGCCTTTTAGTTGGCCCTGAGAAGGGCCTTTCATAAAACGCCCGGAGGCGGCCCGCAAGGGTTTTGACATAGCCTCCGCGGGTGTCGTAGTTTCCGACATAAAATAAAAAGTAAGATAAAAAGATTAAAATGTATGCTACGACAGCACAGTGCACTTTAGCCGAACACCGGTCTGCCACTCCGTTACGGTGGTCAGAACCGGGTCGTTGCCCAGGGGACGCGACGTGGACGCAAGCACTGTGGGGGGGTCCCCCGTGTGGGGGGGTCCCCCAACCTAACCTAACCTAACCTAACCTAACCTAACCTAACCTAACCTAACCTAACCTAACCTAACCTAACCTAACCTAACCTAACCTAACCTAACCAGTCTGGCTTCAACCGCCGCCCCGAACGCCACGAAAAAACCGCGCTCCGCTGTCGAAAAACGCTAAAAATAGCAAAAGTTTCCGGAATATACTAGTGTTATATGTTAAAAGAAGCGCAATCGCGAGGCGATTACGGTGGTGAAAACAGTGTTGTGATCGGAGATATATAGTGCAATTTATCAACAAAATAGTTGATTTTCTGAAAGTTTTAAAAAACAAAGTGCTATATCTCCGAAAGTGAAGCGGCGACCTACCAAATAAAAAGTGCTATCAGGACCGCTTACCCAGGAGCAACAATCCTGGAAAAAGAAAATATTTTTTCCGCGCGGGCGCGCGGGAATACGGGGAAGAACTCCACCCTCGAGATGAAGTCCCGCTCCCAGGGGCTCAAAAATCATCCCTGACCGTTCCCAGAGAAGGAGAACACGACAAGGATCACGGAGGTATTTCCAAAATAAATTTCCATTCAGTGAAGACCCAGTAATTGCAATTACAAAATTCCTGTGCGGCCGTGAAAGGGCTGAAAACTTTTACCGGCCACTATTAAATGAAATCTTCAGCGACAACTTAGCTTCAAATTCTGGTGGGAGCTAGCTGGGATATCACCGAACTCGGATGCAAAAATTTAGATTTTTTAGACTGTAAATTCAGGATATATTAGAGTTTTAGTAAAGTGCTTAAAAATTTCCGCCCGCAAAATAATTGGTTTTCCGCAGAATATTGTAACTGAATTAAAGATTGAAATACCCCACATATCCATAATATTTGTTGGTTTTTGTAATTGTAAAAGTAGCACTAGAGCATAACGTATTTTTGGTTAAAATCCTAGCAAATATAAATAAGTAATTCTAAAGTTATAGGTTATTTCAAATTGTAATTTTTTCCCCGATTTCCACGTGTTTGCAAGATATCGGGAAAGGCTATATTTCAAAAACGGGAGGTCGTGGAAGGAAAGTAAGAGCTTCTACCATAGTTTCCCCGAAAAGGGCTATCCTAATAACTTTGTCCCATCACTCCACGACGTCTCTGTGAAAAAATCGGGGTAATTTTACGTAATTTTAGGGGTAATCTCCCCACTTTTGTTTTCTCCCTATTGTTTACACATTAGTTTCCTGTTTTATTAATATTAGAGAGTAGTTTAGTTATAAGGATCTGTTTAATCCATCCCATTTTATTTATTCGTATATTTTTTGCACAAAATTTTTAAATTTTCACCAACCGGGAATCGAACCCGGGACTTTTAAAAACCCAAAAACGCTCATATCTCGGGAACGGAGCCAGTTAGCCCATTTTTAGCGCCAGCCTGGATATCTATACTACGTATAGATATACAGGGAAACTCTACTGGCCACCCTCCTTCGAACCCCCACCCTTCTTTTAATTAATCTATTAGTACATTTAATATTCCCCCCCCTCACCCAAAGTACCCTCCGCGGACCATTTATATCTTCATTTTATGTCTACGTATATACTATAACCTCCCAAAGCAAAATACCCCCCCCCCATCCCTTCCTCTGACCATCACCTAATCCCCCCCCGCTCTCCACTCACCTTCGATCATCTCATCTGCCTATACAATAGACTATTTGTATGTATGCTGCAGATCCCAGTCACCTAGTTGGTACACCTTACCTCCCTTCCCCCTAAAATTTTAGATCCCCAATTATCTTAGAAACGGCTGGGAATATCAAAATTCTGAAAAAATTTTCCCCCCCCCACTGACCCCCCTCTCAGTTCGTACCTAGAATCAGTTAAGACCCCAAGTCCCCCATTTTATGACCCCAAGTACCTATATCTGTATACATTTATAGAATTTATATAACCCCTTAATATTACTATAACCCCTGGGGCCCTCTCTCATGTGACCCCTTGTGACCCCCAAGACCCCATTTTTTGACCCCCGCTTTTTGACCCCAAATACTGAGTAGTACCCATATTTATTAATAATAATATTTATACATTTGTCCCCTTCTCTGATACCCACAAACACCCCCCCCCCCCTCCCTTCCGATTACCTCACCCCCCGGGCTTTAGCTTCACAACCGGAGGTCGTAGACCAACCGAGTTTGGGGTCGTTGAAATCAGGACGACAAGATCTCCCACTTGGCTCCAAAGGAATCCCAAAAAAGTTAATTTAATAATATAATATTTATATATTTACTCCTCTGACTCCTTCTGCTTCCGTGGTACGGTTAGAATAGACAATAGGCACTCTACAAGGAGAAAATGTCTGCGGTTTTTTCTTTTTACAGTCAGACTTATTTTAATTAGTTTAATTGTTTTAATAGTTTTTAAGCTTAAAATCAAAGTTTCCTTATTTTTAAGACATTTTGGCGTCCAAGATTTTCAGGATCCCAAAACCATTTTATGCGGCGGTGGAGGACGAGCCAAGCCAAATAAGTACAAACTCGGGCATTCTACGACCGCTGGAAGAGAAGTTATACCGGGTTGAAGATTGACTTTGACAGTTCTTGAACTGTCAAACCAAATTTAAGACTCGGATAGCTCCCGAACCGGGGGTCGTAGAAGGTTGGGGTTTTCTTTGGGGACGTTGGCTGGCCCGTCTTCATCCGAACAGCATAATTCTAGGGTTTTGAGTTTTTATTTCTTTTTTCAGTGGAAAACACGTTTCTTGACCAAAACTTTAATTTTAATGTTGACCTAACGGCCCCGCGGCCGCAGGATAAGGTTATTTTGTTGTTTTTGTTGCTTTTGCTCTCTGGAATACTTTTGTGTACATCCCCCCTATACAGGGATACGGAAGTTTCACCTTATAGTTTTAATGAATTTAACCTTTACACAATCCACCGCCATGTTCCGTACACCGGCAAAAAAGGAGGAGGGCTCGCCGGGCTCCGGTGTCTCGCCGCGCTCGACGGAGAAAGCTGAACCCTCGCTTCCTTGTGCAAGGCAAAGCATCGGGGAATGGGAGGCTGGGAAAGTTGAGTCCCAGACTAAAACCTTCGTAAACCCAAGACCCGATGCCACACCAGGTACCTCTCAGCAAAGTACCAGCACTCTGGAGACGCACCGTATCCCATCGGATACCACAAAACCGACAAAGAAATCCGAGCCCGCTTACCCTAACATCACGGCGGAGGCAAGAGCCTGCCTAAATAAGGCGAAGCTCCACCTCAACAACTCGCGTAATCTAAAGGCGGAGATTAAAAAGGAGGTTACAGCAGCAATAGACCGATTGTACCAGTTGGTGAAAGAGGCGGATAAGGGAAGAGGTGGACAGAACCAACAGAAGGCAACTGGAAGTCAGAAGACCGAAGAAAAAGGTTATGATCAGGATAGTATCACTTGGTTGCGCTCTGCACTAGAAGAGCAAACTCTGATAGTGAAGGAGGGCAACCGGATGATTAAACAATTGCAGGTGGAAGTGCAGGAACAAAGAAAGACACAAAAGTTACGTGACAAAGAGAGACACAATGACGGAGATATCTTGAAGGAGATTAGAGCACTTGAAGAGACCACTAAAGAAATGGGTAAAATGGTCTCCGAGATTAAAGAGAGAGCCCCCACCTACGCAGAGGCCCTGACCGCTTCCCAAAACACCTGGGGACAAAAGCCGAAACACTCCGTCATTGTGTCATCTGAAGTCGCAATGGATACCAGTACGGAAGTGGTAGGAAGGGTGAAACAGGCATTGGATGCTAAGAAGTGTGGCCTCCAGATTGAGCGAGTCCGAAAAATTAAAGACCAGAGAGTGATCCTGAGTTTCGGCGGAAAGGAGGAAATGGAAAGAGCAACAGCCCAACTTGGAAAGGACAAGAACTTGAAAGTGGAAGAAGCGAAAAACCGAAACCCACTTGTTATGATTAGGGATCTCTTGTCATATAATAGCGACGAAGATATTCTGACTGCTCTAAGGGTGCAGAACGCCCGCCTGCTGGAGGACCTGTCGGTCGAGGAGACAATTGCTACTGTGAAGTACCGGAGGAGGGCACGGAACTCGTTAGAGAGCCATGTTGTCCTAGAGGTGACACCGAAATTGTGGCAGAGACTCACTTCGGCTGGCAGGATATACATAGACCTGCAGTGTGTCAAAGTTCAGGATCAAACTCCATTAATACAATGCACAAAGTGCCTAGCATACGGGCATGGCCGAAAGTTGTGCACAGAGCCTATGGACCTGTGCAATTACTGTGGGGGGCCACATCTCAAGGCGGAGTGTACCGGGCTGGCAACGGGTGATAAACCGTCATGTAAGAACTGCGCCAAGGAAAAATATGACAATACAGGCCATACGGTTTATAGCCAGGAATGCCCGGTGCGTAGGAAATGGGATGCAATGGCACGAGCCGCAATAACATATTGCTAAGGTGGTCCCGGGGGTTACACGAACGGCAGCTGCTCAGGCATACATTGTGGCACAAGCCAACCTCCAACGAAAACAACTGGCGACCGATGAGCTCATGCTCGTGGCTAAAAAGCGTGAAATTGCCATCGCACTGGTCCAGGAGCCGTATGTGGGACGCATAAAGGCAATGAAGTTGTACCGGGGGGCTAGGGTCTACCAGAACTCGGACTGCGGCGGGGGCACTGTAAAGGCGGCGATAGTCGTGTTTAACCATGACATTGACGTCATACAGTGTCCTAAATTCACCACTAACAACATCGTGGTGGTGAAGCTGCGAACGAGCGCGTGGGAGATGCTCGCCGTCTCGTACTACTTTGAGCCTGACCAACCCATTGGGCCATACTTGGACCACTTAGCAGCCGTGATGAAAGAACTAAAGCCCAGGAAAGCCATCGTTGGAGGGGACGCTAACGCCAAGAGTGTGTGGTGGGGAAGCAGTGCCATCGACCATAGAGGTGACGAACTGGCAGGAATTATAGGAGAGCTGGATCTTCAGGTACTCAACTGCGGGAACAAACCCACCTTCGATACCATCAGAGGAGGACGAAGAATAACTAGCAATGTTGATGTGACTCTATGTACAGAGGACTTGCTCGAACTGGTAGAGGAATGGATGGTTGCTGAAGACTTAACGAGCTCGGACCACAACGGTATAATAATAAAAATTAATTTAAAAAAAGGCAAAGGTATTAATATTAAGAGAACCACCAGGAAATATAACACAAAAAAAGCTAATTGGGAACTGTTTTATGAGAAAATGGACCAATTAAAAATAGACAATAGAATCAATAAAATACAGATAGAACAGATAAATAATAAGGAACATTTAGATAATACAATAGAAAAATATACACTAGTAATAACTGAAGCTTGTAATGAGGCAATACCTAAGAAAAAGGAAAATCATACACCTACTTTGCCTTGGTGGTCCGAAGAACTCGAAGCAATGAAGCACGATGTCGCTACTAGGAAGAGAAGGATCCGATGCGCAGCGCCGTCACGTAGAGAGGGTGTGGTCGCGTTGTACCTGAAAGAGAAAGAAAAGTACGAAATGGAGGTTAAAAAACGCTCCACAGAGAGTTGGAAGGGATTTTGCCAGAAACAGACCAGGGAAGGGGTTTGGGAGGGAATATACAGGGTTATAAAGAACACCTCAAAAAGGCAAGAAGATCTACCGCTGGTATGGAATGGGAGGGAAGTAGGGCAGGAAGGATCTGCGAGAGTACTGGCAGAGACATTCTACCCGGAGGATACAGAGGAGGAAGATAGCCCAGACCATCGTCAAATCAGAGCTCTTGCTGACCGAATAAACGACTGGAGCCATGATGAGACCCATGACCCGGAGTTTACGACGGAGGAGCTCAGGTTTGCGACGGAGAGCTTCAACCCTAAGAAGGCACCCGGAGTAGACGGCTTTACAGCCGACATCTGCCAGCGGGTAATATCACGGGATATGGAATTGCACCTGGCGATATTCAATAAGTGCTGGCAACTGACTCACTTCCCCACAGCTTGGAAAGAAGCCATCGTGGTGGTGCTGAGGAAACCAGGGAAGGACAACTATACCAGTCCTAAGTCCTATAGACCGATTGGACTGTTACCGGTGATGGGTAAAATACTGGAGAAAATGATGGTTAGAAGGCTGGTTTGGTACTTGGTGCCCCGAATAAGCCCCCGCCAGTATGGCTTTATGCCACAGCGAAGCACGGAAGACTCCCTCTATGACCTGATGGCTCATGTGAGAGGTAAACTCCAAGAGAGGAAGCTCATCGCGGTGGTCTCACTGGATATAGAGGGAGCCTTTGACAATGCGTGGTGGCCGGCCATAAAGGTCAGACTGGCTGAAGAGAAATGCCCAGCGAATATCAGGAGGATGATAGCCAGCTACCTAAGTGACCGCAGGGTCCGGGTAAGGTATGCTGGCCATGAGTTCGCGAAAATCACGAACAAAGGGTGTGTCCAAGGATCAATAGGCGGCCCCATCTTTTGGAATGTATTATTAAACCCATTGTTGGAGAGTCTCACAGAGCGGGGTAATTATTGTCAGGCCTTTGCGGATGATGTGGTGCTCGTGTTTTCGGGGGAGACAGCACTGGAAATTCAGGGACAGGCCAATGCCGCTCTCGAACATGTTCGGAGGTGGGGTGTCATGAACAAGCTCAGGTTCGCGCCACACAAAACTTGTGCCATGATAGTGACCAGAAAGCTTAGATATGACACGCCGCATCTGACCATGGGAGGGGTCGACATTGGAATGTCCTCGGAGATTAAGATCTTGGGACTCATAGTGGACGCCAAGTTGACCTTCAATAGCCATACGGCTTATGTCTGCAAAAAGGCACTTGGTGTCTACAACCAGCTGTCGAGAGCCGCTAAGGTGAGTTGGGGTCTCCACCCGGAAATTATCCGTATCATTTACACTGCTACAGTAGAGCCCATAATCACGTACGCGGCTGGTGCCTGGTCCTCAGCATCAAAAAAGTTGGGAGTTCAACATCACCTAAATGCTGTCCAGAGGGGTTTTGCTCAAAAACTGTGCGGGGCGTATCGCACGGTCTCTCTTCATTCAGCGCTGGTACTGGCTGGAATATTGCCACTTGACCTCCGCATTCAAGAAGCGGCCGCCTTGTATGAAGCAAGGAGAGGGGCATCTCGGCCGGAGCTGGTAGATAGAGAGATCGAGCGAAGAGTTCAGTACTCCAATGCGCCTCACCCGGGTAAGCGCACTGCGATGGAGTTCGTCAGCCTGGTGGACCAGGAGCAAGTGGATACCCACAACAATCAAGATATACGGATATTTACTGATGGCAGCCGGATTGAAGGTAAGGTTGGAGCAGCACTGACCCTATGGAATGATGTGGCAGAGGTGAAGTCCCTTAAACTCAGTCTGGCCCCATACTGTACGGTATACCAGGCGGAACTCCTAGCGGTGTTCAGAGCTACAGAAGAAATTCTATGCAGAAACGAGAGGAGTTATGGAATATACAGCGACTCCAGATCGGCCCTGGAGACCATAACAAACCCCAGTACAACGCATCCCCTGGCAGTAGACACCCGCAAAAACCTAAGGGCCATTAAAGACCAGAGCAAAACTGTGTTTTTGTTCTGGATTAAGGCACATGTGGGCCTTGCGGGAAACGAGAGGGCAGATGAACTGGCGAAAGACGCGGCTCTTAATATGAAAACGAAACCCCATTATGACCTATGCCCAGTTTCATTCATAAAAAGATTGATCCGTAAGGGGTCAATTGATGAATGGAACCAAAGATACAAGCTGAGTGCCAGAGCGAAAGTAACAAAAATATTCTTTCCCGACGTTATGAATTCTTATAAGATAGTTCGACAAATGGTCCCAACCAAAGTGACCACCCAACTATTGACGGGGCACGGCGGGTTCTCGGAGTACTTGAATCGATTTAGGTGCAAAGAGAACTCATCGTGCATCTGCCAACCTGGGACCCCTGAAACGGTCGAGCACATCCTAACGAACTGTCCAGTTTACGCCCTAAAAAGACTCGAGGTTGAGAATGAGCTAGAATGCAGAATAGTAGTTGAAAATTTCCCACAATTTATGTCGACTAGAAAGTGTAGGGAGAGATTTATAGAATATTCCATAGATATTGCTAAAAGTGTCATAAACAGAAATAAATAGTACAATAAATTTATGCTATAAATATATTATAACAATATATTACCTAGCATATAAGAAATAAATGTATAAAATTATAGAATAAGATGTAAGAAAGTAAAGGTATATAATTAAGTAGATAGATCGAATGTGTAATTTTAAGTATAAATAAGAAAACCCACAAATGCTTTCTGGAAAATGTGTAATTTAGCTGAATAGAATAAATAAGAAGAACAAATATGAAAAACTGTAATCACATCTAGAAATATATAATGTAAAGGCCTAAAATAAGGAAATGAATGGAATAATAAAGTAAGCAGTTTATGTACTGAGGCAAAATATTAAGATGTAAGACCTAAGAAACGGATAAATAAAGAAACCTGTAGATATAACCCATCCACTTAGTTAAATAAGGACTCTAATTATGTTAGAGGTAGCACGCGGGCCGGGCCTCAGCGCCCGGACATAAAAAAAAAAAAAAAAAAAAAAAAAAAAAAAAAAAAAAAAAAAAACCTAACCTAACCTAACCTAACCTAACCTAACCTAACCTAACCTAACCTAACCTAACCTAACCTAACCTAACCTAACCTAACCTAACCTAACCTAACCTAACCTAACCTAACCTAACCTAACCTAACCTAACCTAACCTAACCTAACCTAACCTAACCTAACCTAACCTAACCTAACCTAACCTAACCTAACCTAACCTAACCTAACCTAACCTAACCTAACCTAACCTAACCTAACCTAACCTAACCTAACCTAACCTAACCTAACCTAACCTAACCTAACCTAACCTAACCTAACCTAACCTAACCTAACCTAACCTAACCTAACCTAACCTAACCTAACCTAACCTAACCTAACCTAACCTAACCTAACCTAACCTAACCTAACCTAACCTAACCTAACCTAACCTAACCCAGTTACCCCCCAGCCCTCACGGCGGCCGGATCGTTTTTCAAGTCACTCCGCGTTTAAAATTAACAAAAAACGGTCAAAAGTGATCGGATTTCAATAAATCAAAATTTGACGTGTGAGGGAAAGTTGCCCTCACACTATCAAGTGAAATCCAGAACCGGATTGCAGTGTTGTGCAGTGTTTATCCTGAAAAACCCTCTTTTTTGAGGTTATGTTTTTGTGATTTGGACTATTTGACGCATTTGCTACGAAACAAGATCGACGACCCCATGTTTTTATTTTGAAAAACATAGCGGAGCAGTGTTACCTTTGATTTGGATCAGTCGGAAAAAAATTCTCATCAGGACTTACAGAGATATTAATGAAAAACCGAAAAGCACGTGGACTGAAAAACCTGAACGAGACACGCCAGCTGTCTGAAACTTTGCAGTACGCAAGAGGGTTGTGGGAGAGGACGAAATTTGCAAGTACTTGAATTTTATGTAATGTACTTTCTGTATTATTATTATTTGAATGTTCAAACTTTGGGTACCTATTACTCCTGAAGTTAATAGAAATTTGGAAATCTTCAACTGCTATCTTTTGCGCGCTGACTGGAAGAGGACATCCTGAAAAACCTAGATTTTTAGCTTTTCTAGATTTAATGTAGTAATTAAAAAACTATAAAAACTGTGTAAATTTAAATTTCGATAGGAAAAATTTCAGGTTTTAAATTTTTTATACAATAGTCGTATAGAGTATTATTTTTTAAATATTTAGACATTTTTTTCAGAATTTTTTGATAAGCAGTTCCAAAGTTATTGAATTTTTTGTTATTTTTTCATATTAAATGGAAATAAATAGAAATAATTGAATTTTGACAATAGAATTGACTTTTGTATGTGTATTCTGCATAGTTTGAGCCCAAGGTTGCTCCCAATAACTTTAAAACTCACGGAAATAGCTTTTTCAGCCATTTTGGTTTTATTGGTTGTAAATTAAAACTGCAAATATCTCCAAAGTTATTGGGCGTAGAGGAACCGGATTTGCACATTTCTTAGCGGGTCACTTGTGGGAATATTTGTAAATTATTTTCAGGCGTTTTTCAGGACTGAAAATTTTCAGCGCTGAATTATTTTATGTATATGCCGGAAGTCGGGGCAAGCCTTACATTTGAAACCGCGACTCTCTCCGATAAACGGTTGCGGAGTTATAGTCATTTTAAGTTGGCATTTGACAGTTGGGCGGCCATATTGGAAAAATTTGATTCTGCGTAGCTCCGGACTCAGTTGTCGTAGAGAGTTGCCGTTTCGAGATTGTTGTTTGAGGGGACAAGCTCTATCCTATGAAAGAGGTTTCAGGCGATTTAGGGCTGAAAATTTTCAGGAATCCGGGGACTACCTTGCGAGAGGGAGCAAGTCGGGGCAAGCCAGAAAAGTCCAAACTCGGGTGTTCTGCGACCGGCCAAAGCGGAGATATCACCCGTCAAACATCGACGTTGACAGATGAGCCGCCATCTTTGAGAAATTTTAAACACTCATATCTCCCCAACGGGGGGTCGTAGAGCGACAGGATTTGTTTTGGGGGCATTGGCTAGCGCTTCTCTTGTGATTGAACTAGCTTTCAGGCGTTTTCGGGGGAAAAATTTTTTTTCAGCCTGAAAGACTCGCCATTGAATAGATCTCGTCGAGCTCGATAAAATAAGCCCAAGCACGGAGGAATTCGGTCTGGTGGTTGCTGAGCTATTGAGTTGTAACCACTTTCTGGTGGCCATCTTGGATTGCAACCAGAATTTTCAAACTGCGATTGCTCGGGAACCCTTAGGGCTGGGTACCCCGTGTTTGGTATCGTTGAGTCTGGCTCGGCGGGCTCTGTCCACTGGTGGTATCGAGTAGACTCTACATAGAGCCGCTCTATCAAAAAATTGTAAAATATGTTTTGACAATAAGAATTGACTTAAATGTTTATATAGAGCATTCTATAATTGTCAGCAACCCTGCGGCTCTTGGTAGAGTCCTGGTAGAGCCGGTTTTTTAAGAGATTTTTTGTGTAATCTACCATAGTTTTTAGGATTCTTGTGCGGTTTTGTTTCTTTTTTGTACTTTTTTATTTTGTTTTATCGTCCCTATTGACGCTTTTAATTTTACTTTTATTGACGCATACTGTCCAACATGTTCGGCTATAGGACACCTTCAAAGGCGACCGACGAAGAAATGTCTCCGTCGAGACCTGGGGCAGTTGCCCCAACAAATGAAAGACTCAGTATGGAGGAGTGGGAAGCCAGAAATGCCACCTTCACCCACTCTACGACGGAGAAGACGTCGCAGGCCGGCCCTGCGAAAACTAAAACTAAGTCTGCTTTGACGCAGGAGAGCAAAGCTGCGACCGTGACCGCAACGAGGAAGTCCGTCGAATTATGCTCACCGCCAAAGCCAAAATATGTAGACCGAACTGCAGAGGCTAGAGCCTGCTTAACAAAAGCAAAACTTCACCTAGGCAACTCTAGGAACCTCAAGACCGAAATTAAAACCGCGATGATCGAAGCCACAGAAAGACTTTACCAACTGGTAAAGGAAGTCGAAACGGAGCTGAAAGTGGCAAAGCGACAAAAGTCCAAGGAAGGGCCATTAGTGACAGAGCCAAAATCACTAGCCACAGAAATAAATTCTCCTGAAAGAGCTGACACAAGTAGGATCCTACTCGAAATGGAACAACATACAAGGCTCCTATTAGAAAACAACAAGAAAATAGAGGAGCTCAAGGAGAAGATAGACCACCAAAAGGAGTTCTTGGATAGGGGTACCTATGCGACTGTGGCCGCAACCCAGTCCGTAAACTCACTGCCAAGGCGCAGTACATTGCACTCGGTTGTGGTCACGTCCAAGAATGAAACGGAAACAGGCGATGAAGTCCTTGGTAGAATAAGGGAGGCGGTAAATGCCAAAGATGGGTGGATAAAGGTGGGAAAGGTGAGGAAGGCTAAGGACAGGAAAGTAATAATAGGTCTGGAAACCGAAGAAGAAAGAAGCAAGATCAAGACTCGGCTTCAAAAAGAAGGAGTTGACCTCACTGTCGAGGAAGTTAAAAACAAGGACCCGCTTCTGATTCTAAAGAACGTTCTAGTCGTGAATACCGACGAAGACGTTATAAAAGCGCTTAGAAATCAGAACAAGGGAGTTTTTGACGGCCTCGACAGTGGGGAAAACAGGGTGGAGGTAAGATACAGAAGAAGGACACGTAACCCCCATATTGGCCACGTCATCATTAGTGTCTCGCCTACCATCTGGCGACGGGCTATAGAAATCGGGACCGTGCACATCGACCTACAGCGCATTAGGATCGAGGATCAGTCCCCGTTGGTCCAGTGCACCCGCTGCCTAGGCTTCGGGCACGGTAAGCGGTTCTGTAAAGAGCCTGCGGACTTATGCAGCCACTGCAGCGGTCCCCATATGAGAGCAGTGTGCCCGGACTGGCTCTCGGGCTCACCACCCGCTTGTCGGAATTGCACGAGAGCGAAAATAGGGTACGGCACGCAACACAATGCGTTTAGCAACGATTGCCCTGTACGAAAAAAATGGGATGACGTGGCCAGATCAACAGTTGCATATTGCTAAGGGCAATTCAATACAAAATATCCCCTATGGATTATTACAGGCAAACCTCCAACGCAAAAAGCTAGCCACAAATGAGCTTTTGATAGAAGCTACGAAGCGAGGAATAGCGGTGGCGCTTCTTCAGGAACCTTACGTGGCAGGAGCGAAGGTAATGAGGAGCCATAGTGGCGTTAGGATCTTCCAGAACACAGGTACAGGAGATGGGACTGTCAAAGCGGCAATAGCCGTCTTTAACAGTGAATTTACAGTCAAACAGTACCCGAAACTTACCACAAATAACATCTCAGTGGTGGGAATCCAAACCAGTACCTGGGAGATCACTCTTGTCTCGTTTTACTTTGAGCCAGACCAGCCTATCGAGCTCTATTTGGAACATCTTAAACAAATAGGGCTTGCAGTCGGTTCCAAAAGACTGATCTTTGGAGGGGATGCCAACGCAAAGAGCATATGGTGGGGCAGCCCGAGGATTGACCTCAGGGGGGACGAGATGGCGGGAACTCTTGGTGAGCTAAACCTAAATATACTAAACCGGGGGGAAATTCCGACCTTCGACACTATCCGAGGAGGGAAACGGTACACCAGTCACGTGGACATTACTGCTTGTTCTAATGACTTGTTAGACTTGATAGACGAATGGAGGGTTGACGAAGGTCTCACGAGCTCGGATCACAATGGCATTACGTTTAGGATCCTCTTACAGAAATCTAAAGGCATTAAAGTTGAGAGAACTACTAGGAAATTTAATACCAAAAAAGCCAATTGGGCCAAATTTCATGAGAAGTTTGGCCAATTGAAAATTGATTATAAATTTACAGCAGCCGAAATAGACAAAATTAAAAGCATTGAACAAATTGACACTACAACAGATAACCTCACAAATGCAATAGAAGAAACATGCAAGCAAACAATACCGACCAAAAAAGTTCAAGAGGAACTTACCTTGCCATGTGGTCCGAGAGACTCGCTAGTATGAAGAAGACCGTCGCTACCAAGAAGCGCAGGATCCGCTGTGCCGCCCAAATCCGGAAGTCGAAGGTCATAGCAGAATATCTGAAACAGAAAGAAGAGTATGAGTTAGAAGCGGCCAAAGCTCAGACCGAGAGTTGGAAGGAATTCTGTGGGAAACAGGATAGGGAGGGGGTCTGGGAGGGAATATATAGGGTAATAGGTAGGACACAGCGTAGGGAGGAGGACCGACCATTGGAAGGGAACGGTGACGTGCTAGATGCGAGGGGCTCCGTTGAGTTGCTAGCGGAAACGTTTTATCCGGAAGACCTCCCAGAATGTGACAATGCTCATCACCGATCCATTCGAATGAAAGCCGAAAGCGTAAACTCTGACGAACAAGATGATACTTGCGACCCACCGTTTACGATGGCAGAATTAAAAAATTCGATGGAGTCCTTCAATCCGAAGAAGGCGCCGGGTGCAGATGGCTTTACTGCCGACATTTGTTGTCATGCCGTGGGTAATGACCCGGAATTATTTTTAAAGTTCCTAAATAAGTGTCTGGAACACCATCATTTTCCCACGTCCTGGAAAGAGGCGACAGTCGTGATACTGAGGAAGCCTGGAAAAGACAATTACTCTACTCCCAAATCATATAGGCCGATTGGGCTGTTGCCTATATTGGGGAAGATATACGAAAAAATGTTGGTGGCCCGCCTTAAGTTCCATCTTATACCAAGGATGAGCACCCGTCAATACGGATTCATGCCGCAAAGGAGCACCGAGGACTCCCTCTATGCCCTCATGCAGCATGTCTATAAGAAGCTAGCACTGAAAAGAATAGTTACGCTTGTGTCGTTGGACATAGAGGGAGCATTTGATAGTGCCTGGTGGCCGGCGATAAGAGTCCGTCTGGCAGAGGAGAAGTGTCCAGTCAACCTAAGGCGGGTCATAGATAGCTACCTCAGGGACCGAAGAGTCTCAATCAGGTACGGTGGGGAGGTATACACCAAGGACACAAACAAGGGTTGTGTCCAAGGTTCAATTGGGGGCCCAATCCTGTGGAACTTAGTCCTAGACCCTCTCCTTAAAGCAGTGGAGAACAGGGGGATTCACATCCAGGCGTTTGCGGACGATGTCCTCCTGGTCTTTGATGGAGAGACCGCACTGGAGGTAGAGCAATGTGCCAATGCCGCTCTCGATCATGTTCTGGCGTGGGGTGTCGAGAATAAACTTAAATTTGCACCGCATAAAACAACAGCCATGGTGATAACCAGGAAATTAAAATACGACACACCACGCTTGAGGATGGGGGGGATCGGCATCGAGATGTCAAAAGAAGTGAAGCTTCTGGGTGTGACCATCGATCATAAACTGACTTTCAACACCCACGTCTCACACGTATGCAGGAAGGCAATTGCGATATATAAGCAGCTGTGTAGAGCCGCAAAAGTCGGTTGGGGGCTTCATCCGGAGGTTATTCGGGTGATATATGTGGCGACCGTTGAGCCCATAATACTTTACGCAGCTAGCGTCTGGGCACCGGCTGCAAAAAAGTTGGGCATTATAAAGCAGCTTGGGACCGTCCAGCGTGGAATTGCTCAGAAAATGTGCAAAGCATATCGCACGGTCTCCCTGAACTCGGTACTGGTGCTGTCTGGAGTGCTCCCTCTTGACCTCCGAGTTCGTGAGGCAGCATCACTATACGAAGCTAGGAAGGGGGTACCCCGGGCGTCACTGCTGGGCAGGGAGGTTGAGCGAATGACTGCTGCAATCGAGGATCCCCATCCCGCGGCACGCGACATCTTGAAGTTCAACAGTCTGGCGAACGAAGAACAACTGGACAATATCAGTAATTATGACGTCCGCATCTTTACGGACGGGAGCAAAATCGGAGGAGGGGTTGGTGCTTCACTGTCCATATGGAATAGTGAAGCTGAGACCAGAGCCCTCAAACTTGCTCTGTCGAATTATTGCACAGTTTACCAGGCTGAACTCCTAGCAATAACAAGGGCAACTAGGGAGGTGGTAAGGCTAAAGGAATCTTCTTTCGGAGTTTTCAGTGACTCAATGGCGGCTCTTCAAACAATCACGAATCCCGGTTCGCACCACCCTCTCGCTAGGTAAGTTTTTCTTTTGTATTTATTTCTATATTATGGAATAATTTAGGTAAATTAGTTTTATATTTTCGTAGGGGGAAACAAGCTGCATTTAAAGCATCAGCAAGTGTCTTTTGTATGTATATAAGTTGATCTTCATTGTCTGAGCCTGTAATGACGTCGTCGACAAAGAAGTCATTTTGTATTATAGTTTTAATTAATTCATCACCACACTCTTCTCCTACTTGCCACAGACATTTCGTGCTAAGATAGCTGGCACTTGCAGTACCGTAAGTGACAGTATCTAAACGTAAAGTTTGGATAGGATGCGACTCATCGTCTCTCCATAATATTAATTGAAGATCACAATCATGTGGATCCATAGCAATTTGTCTATACATTTTAGCTATGTCTCCAGTCAAAATGTACTTATATTGACGTGCTCTAATTAGAATGGAGAATAGAGAATTCTGCAGATTAGGACCAACCATTAAGATGTCATTTAGAGAATAGCCAGAGGTAGTAGGAGTTGAGCCATCAAACACTACTCGAATCTTGGTGGACTCACTGTCCTCTTTGAATACAGCATGATGACATAGAAAGTATGAAGGATTTGGTATTGCAACTTGTGACTCTGAAAGATGTCCCAAGTTTGAATATTCACGTATAAATTCTACGTAATGTGACTTTAGTGTCGGATTTTTCCTAAATCTTTTTTCGAGATTTTTGAAACGTTTTTTAGCTTGCTTATAAGAATCACTGAGGCAGTCAGGTGAGTCCTTTAGTGGTAACTTCACTCTAAATCTGCCATTACTCAAACGAGTTGTAGTTTCGTGAAATTGTTTCTCACATGCTATTTCGTTGGGACTGAGAATCTTTCTTTGAGGAAGACTCTCAAGTTCCCAGAATTTAGTGAGCATTTCATCCAAATTGTTGTTTGGAACAATTGCATGATTGCATTGAATATTTTGATTGCATTTTTGTGCATTGATAGGGCCAGCTATAATCCAACCTAATTTAGAATTTTGTAGTTTAGGATTATTTGGGCCTAGGTATCGTTGTCCGCTAACTACTATATCCCAGAAAATGTCTGCACCAATGAGTATCTCAATGGTAGCAGGTTCATTGAATTTAGGATCAGCTAATATAATACCCTTTGGTATTTTCAGGTGATTTATATCGACGAAGACCTTTGGAATGTCTCCGGTAAGTTGGTTGAGAACATAGCTAGACAACTTAACTTGGTAAGTGCCATGGATTGATTTTAGGTGAGTAACACAACTTTCTAATACTGTGTCACACTTATTGTTTCCTATTCCTATAACATTTAATGCATTTAACGGATTACACACTAAACCTAATTTTTGTTGCAGGGATTTTGTAATAAAAGTAGATTGGCTGCCACTATCTAACAGCGCGCGAACCCTTTCGGTTTTGTTATTTAGAGGATTGTAAACTTCTATAATAGCCGTAGACAGAAATACATGACTATTATTTTGTTGAGAGAAAGCCACTACGGTCTCCTTTTTACTATCGTCATTTGCGTTTACTGTGTTACAGTTAGCTGGTACGGTAGGATCGTGGAGAAGAGTATTATGCTTTTTGTTGCAATGCCGACACGAACCCATGCCGCACTCAGACGCAGGATGACCTTGGCGCAGGCAATTTTTACACAATTTATATTGGGATATGCATGACATTTTCTCTTTAATGGATTTTGACTTAAAAGTTGGACAATCATAAATCCTATGATTTCCATTGCATACTACACACAGATAAACAATTGAAGAATTATTACGAGATTGAGAAGTGGATGCAAAGACATTAGTATTTTGGTTACGGCTTGATTTATTAAAAGAAGGTTTATTTTTATTTGATGGAGATTGATTAGAAGAGGGACGTGGGTTTTGTTGTGATTTAGAATTATTGTTATTGTTGCTCATAGATTTATTCTGATTAAATGATTCTAGTACATTGGCGCGGTCAATTAAAAATTTATTAAATTGCGCTAAAGTGGGCACGTTATTCACGCAATCTATTGTGTTGCGATATTCTTCCCATTTTAGTATGGTACGACTATCCAATTTAAGCAATAAAATAAATATCAACAACATGTCCCAATGGTCTGTAGGTAGACCTAAACTCTTTAAGGCTCTTAGATTTTTAGTGACGTTATCAACTAAACACCGAAGAGACTTATCTGATTCACGTGTTATTGGTTGAATATTTATTAAAGAATCTAGGTGATGATTCATAAGAACTCTTTTGTTATCGTAACGCTCGCAAATCTGTTTCCAAGCCTCTTGGTAATTAGCCGAAGATACCTCGAGGTTTGATATGACACGCGCAGCGTCACCATCCAGGTAAGAAACTAAATAGTGAAACTTATGTATATCTTGAATGCGCTCATTTTTATGAATCAAACTAAGAAATGTGTCCCGAAATTCGAGCCAGCGGAAGTGTGATCCATCGAACTTAGAAATTTGTATTTGAGGTAATCTAAAACCCACGTTTTGATGAGCCGAATCCGCATTTACAAAGATAGATTGACGGCGCTTACCATCATCATCACTATTATATTTTTGTAACTCCGTCTTTGCTATAGCTATATTCTGAACTATATCTTGTTCAATGCGTTCTCGTTCATCAAGTTCTACTTGAATATTTGTAGCATTTAAAACTTCAATCTCTGTTTGCAAGTCATCAAACCTTGTCGATAATCCTTGAAACTTATTTAATCTTAAACTCAATTCCGCAAGGTCTATGTTTGATAACTCGGGTAATTTAGTAATTTTGTCTAAATAGTTTTTAAACTTTGTAATTTGTCCTTTAATTGAACTACGTTTTACTAGTAGTTCTCTTAAAGACACCTTGGCAGACCATTTATCGCCATCTTCAGGCGGTATTTTGAAGTATAAATAATAATATAAATTGAGTTCAAGTGAATTAAAGGTATAACTTTAGTATTATACTTAAAACCAATGTAATTTGAATGTATCGACAACGTTTAAACTCTAAACTGATTCGGAAAAGGAATAAAACAATGATATTCTCACGCTCCTCCCTTCGGTGGAATCTCCTGGGACCTGATCTCGGATGGTTGCAGTGCCTCACTCAGCAAGCGGGCAATGATGGTTGCAAAACTCAGTCTGACTTGTCCCTCAGGATAACGCCTGAAAATTTCGGCAAATCGGCTTAAATATAAGAATATAGGAAACAAACCGAATATATCGAGGTAGGAGTATGACAATTAGGATTAAGATTGATTTACTTAAGTGTAGGTAAGTTATTTGCAAATTAATTAATTGAACTAGAAATTGAATTTGGAAAAAATCAATGATTTTATAGTGGACGGTGGACCTATATACTTATTTGGCACAATAAAACATATAAGATTAAGGAATATAGCACAAATAAAGGCTAGTTATTGGAATAGAGGTGTTTTAGAACAGATTATGATATATGGAATTTGGAAATTGGTTGTGTTTTGGTGAGGTAGAACGGAACACAGGAAGGCACTTAACTTGGTGATCTTGATGACTCCATGGAATTCCGGTACGATCTTTAGCTGATTCGTTGGCACGGAAGACCAGCTTGGTTGCTTGTAGCTTGGTTGTAGCTTCCAATTTCGTTCTCCTTTGGCTCTTCAGTATCGCCGACGATGACGCAATACTAAATTATCCAATGTTCTTTTGAATAGTCCTGTCACGGTCGCCAACTTTCTTGTTTAAGCACAAGAATGGAATTCTTTAAGAAAACTCATCGATAAATTGAGATTTGTATAATTTACATAATTTTTGCACATTTTCTTACGGAGCCGAAACAATGAGTACGAAAAATATTTTTTCCTTCTACCAACACAATAGTAAAAAAAAAAACAAGCACAGAGACGCAAAACACGCGGGTGATGATTTGCCCAAACAAAATGAGCAGGCGCGAACAACTTGTTTCTAGAAAGTGACATTTTTTTTCGATTTAGAAACAAAATAATTTAGTGACTTTGTTTCTAGAAAGCGACATTTTATTTCGACATTTGTTTCGACATTTTATTTCGATTTAGAAACAAAAATAAATTCTTCACCACTTCCGTCCACGCCCGGTTGGACGGGGTAGTGGAGGGAAGAAGGGCGTCTTCCTCCTGCGAGTTCCGGGGGGCTGCTGGAGTGGCAGACGACCCAGATGCTGCCTCCGCGCTCGTGGTGGGCGTTTGAGAGGCCACCGTGGTCCTCTTGCCCTTGCCTTTGCCCTTGGAGGGCTTCGAGGCCTGGGGCTGCGCACCCGATGCCGGGCCTCCCAGAGGCACAGGTCCCGGCTCCGTCGGCGGCGTACTCTTATCCGCCGCTAGCGGCGGGCGGAGCCGCCTTTCCGGCAAGAGCCGGTCCTCTATGCCTGCGAGGCAGCTTCTGATGAAGGCCCTCTCCTCCATGACCACCCCGCGGATTATTGCCTCGAGGCTGACAGTGGAGGAGGAGCCTCCCACCATCGGACCTGGGGCAGATTGGGCAGGCCGGGCCGTGGCCTCAGCCAGCTTCTGGTGTAGCTGGCTGACCTCCGCCTGCAGGCGATCCACCTTCGCCTGCAGCTGCCGCGTCTCGTCCGTGGCCGTCCGCTTCACCAGCTCTATAACGATGCCGTGCATGCTGACGGCCCGGCATTTGAGGGCCTTCTGGAAGGTCCCCTTCAAATTGGAGGACTTTGAGGCGACCTCCAGAACCTCCTCCCTGTTCTCCTGCGCCATGCGCTCCAACTCCGCCAGGGAGTGGTCAGCATAGAGAACAGTCGATGCCCCATAGCCAGCCCTTGACCGTGCGGCTTGTGCCTGCTGCTCCTTGGCGGCGACCCTCTCCTCCAGGTCCGCCTGGAGTTGCGCCCTCTTTGCCAGGTTTAGCTGGCGCTCGGCGTCCACCAAGCCCACATCGTGAGCAGAAGCCGAGGCAGGAGTCAAAGCCCTTTTTGGCTTCGGTTTCCTCCCCGGCCCCCCCTCGACCGACTCCGAGGAGCCCTCGGACCCGCGCCTCATGTCGGCCATCTTCCGCTTGACACGACACGATTGGTCGGCCGCCGACGTCTCCATAATGGACTCGTCGGAGTCCGACCAGTCGCTTGGCCTGCGGAAAGGCTGGCCGCAGATGGTGCGCGGTCAGCCTCCGACTCCGAAGCGTCGCCGGCGTGGCCCTGAGAAGGGCCGTTGGATTGGCCCTGAGAAGGGCCGTTGGGTTGGCCCTGAGAAGGGCCGTTGGGTTGGCCCTGAGAAGGGCCGTTTGAATCGCCCTGGGGAGGGCGATTCGAACCCGAATAAAATCGCCCGGAGGCGTCGCGGCGTGGTTTTGGTCTCGTAATTTTTCGCAGAAGTCCGCGTTTTTTCTGCGAGTCACAGCGCACTTTAGCCGCCGGTCTGCCACTCCGTTACGGTGGTCAGACACGGCGTTGCCCAGGGGATACTGCGTGGAAGTATGCGCTGTGGGGAATCCCCCAGCCTAACCTAACCTAACGTAACTCGTTCGTCTTGTAATTGTTTATTCAACTAAAAAAAAAAAAAAAAAAAAACCGACTTCAAAACCAAAAACGAATAAAATAACTTTCATAATTCATAAAACACTTAACAGCTTCTGAAGTCGGTGTCTTAAATTCTTCAATGCACTTTAGCTTGACACCGACTTCAGAAGCTGTTAAGTGTTTTATGTATTATGAAAATTATTTTATTCGTTTTTGGTTTTGAAGTTGGTTTTTACTTTTTTTGGACGAAGTTATGATGACGAACAACTACCGGAAATATATTGTGAAAGACGGCACGGTTGACATCTGTCGGGCATGCCACCGTCCGGGAGAATCAATCCGACACATTATCTCCGGGTGTTCTCGTCTTGCTAACGAAGAGTACTTGCATAGACACAACCTTGTAGCCAGGATTATCCATCAGCAACTTGCACTGAAATACAACCTTGCGGAATCGGAAGTGCCGTACTATAGGTATGTGCCCGACCCAGTTCTCGAAAATAGAAATATCACATTGTACTGGGATCGATCCATCATCACTGACAGGACTATTGTTGCCAATAAGCCTGATATAGTGGTGGTAGATCGAACAGTGCGGCGCACAATGATTATTGACATAACGGTCCCGCATGACGGGAACCTCGTGAAAGCCGAGAAAGATTGTGCCGATAGTCGTATCAGCCAATGGCTTAATTGCCAAGAGCCTCGACCAACATCTAAGGAGGCTCTCGTTGGGCAGCTGGATTAAGGGCCTGATTCAGAGAGCGGTACTTCTGGACACGGCGCGCATTGTTAGGAGGTTCCTCTCTCTGGAGCCCTGACCGCCGTTAGCTTGGACCCTGTTCCCGATACCGGTGGGCTACTATGTTTTATATTTATATTCTAATATTTAAAATGTAATTTGTATGTATATATTTATGAAATAAAGAAAATAATAATAATTTCTTTATTTTCAGGCTACTGGGGCCCATAGATAAAATACACAAATGATTGGTACAAAATTATAAACTAATACATATAAAAACATTTAACAAACTTAAAAACTACTGCACACGCAGTGACGGCGTCGTGTTACGCTGCGAGGTGTCGCTATAGGTGTGCCTATAAAATTTGAGGGTTTCCCTCGATTTCCATGGGATCCCCTCATCAGATTGTAACTTGGTGACAATGGAACTAGCTCGAGAGCATACCCTTTCAAACAAAAAACGAATTTTCAAAATCGGTTAACAATTGACGGAGATATCGGTGTACATACATAGAGGATCGGATCGGATTGGTGGATCAGGTGTGGTGTGGATCGATGTACCTCCTAGTTTGGGAGTCAGGATTTACTCTATTTGTATGACCTTTATTCATTGAAATTTATGTGACCTAGTTTTTTTTTTAGCATTGTTGAAGGTTTTTGTATAAAATAAAGATTTTTATTATAAAATATATATACTCGTATTTATACGCGATGAATTGAGATCATCCTCTGAACAGATTATTCAAGGTCCGAAGGCGAGAACACCCAATGAAACGCACAAATTGTTTCATATAGGATACTTTAATTCGCAAGGGATCGCGCTAACAAAATAAAATTCTAAACTACTTATGGTTTGCTCGGTAACCAAACCATAGCGCGATCTAATTCGATCCCAACGCCATCTAGGGAAGCGTCAGGTAAACTTTTGCACTTAACAAATATTAGACATACCGCCCACCAAGGACATATTGCAGAATGTCCTTCTCTTAATCTAAACCGCCCACCGTGCAACATATCTAATAATATGGTGGCACAGGTACAAAATTTTAATATAAAAAAAAATAACATGGGTAAAGGTACATAAAAGACAAAAAAAATACAATTACTTAAATCTAACAAACTAGAGACATATTATGAACAATACTATATCCTTAAATTATACCTTACAAACAATAAGTTTAAGTTGCTACAGGAAGAATAGCCAATTTGGAAACAGGTCTTTTTATCAGTGAATTTTTAGTTCTAATAGTAACGACTCGAGTGATTCCGTCGGGGCCAGGATGTTTTAATTCAATCTTCCCCAGCAACCACTTACCAGGGGGTAAATCATCCTCTTTTATCAGAACTATGCAACCTATCGCTGGTTCTGGATCTTTGTGAGCCCACTTATGGCGTTGTAAAAATTGATTTAAATAATCTTGTGACCATCGCCGCCAATAGTCCTGTAACATTCTTTGGGTAAGTTGCCACCGTCTGAGACTAGAAATGTTATCCTTTTCGAAATTCAAATCAGGTACTAGGACGAGTGGTTCCCCAACCAGGAAATGGCCCGGAGTTAACACCGTTAACTCATTTTGATCCAAACAGGAAAGCGGTCTCGAGTTGAGGCATGCCTCAATTTGTGCCAACACCGTCGATAGTTCCTCGAACGTTAATGTAGAGTTCCCTATAACCCTTCTGAGATGGTACTTAGTAGACTTTACTCCTGCCTCCCATAGACCGCCGAAGTTTGGAGCGTGAGGAGGAATAAAGTTCCACTTAGTACCATTATTTGCTAAGCACTCAACCAATTCGGGAATGAATTTGGATTTTTCTTCATTAAATAATTCCTGCAGCTCTCGCGCAGCACCAACAAAATTAGTGCCGTTATCACTATGTAGTTCTGCACAATGTCCACGCCTCGCCACGAACCTCTTAAAAGCGGCCAAGAAACCTTTGGACGTCATATCACTAACTGCTTCGATATGAATCGCCCGCGTAGACAGACAGATGAAGAGCGCTATGTACCCCTTGTACGACCTATTACCACGTCCTTTCGAGACTCTGACGTTTATCGGTCCAGCGTAATCGACGCCACTGTACAGAAAAACCTTATTTGGTGTAACACGAGGAGATGGTAGTTGTCCCATAAGTTGGCTTCTGGCTCTATTTGTATACCTAATGCAAGTAACGCATTTTCTAAAATAGGCCTTTACTAAAGGTTTAATCCCTACAACCCAATACCGAGATCTCAAGTAAGCGATCATAGCTTGAGGCCCCCCATGCATCGTTTTTTGATGCGCCTCGCTTATGAGAAACTTCGTGAGGAACGAATCTTTAGGTATAAGTATTGGATGTTTGCGATCATAACTCAACTGAGACATCTCTAATCTACCTCCCACTCTAATTACTCCCTTTGAATCCAAAAATAAGTTTAATGATTTATACTTTCTTCCCATTTTACCTAAAGATCCCGTCTTCTTAAGTTCTTGTATTTCTTCTTCTAACTCTTCTTCTTGACCCCTTCTAATACATACTTCCATCGCCTCCTCGAGTTCTGTCGTAGACAACCGTTTATTTCTTTCCTTGTTAGCACTATTCATTCTTAAGTGCAAGAACTTTCTACAGTAGGCTAGCACCCTGATCATCCTTGAAAGCGATGAAAATCTGTCCCAAAAAGAAATATCAAGGATACCCGAATGGACCTTCACTTCCTCCAATTTTGTAATCAAGTGTTTAGGTTTTTTATATTCTATCACTGATTGCCTTAAGAACTCTGGTCCATTGAACCATATCGCAGTATTACAGAGTTCCCCTGGAGCCACGCCACGAGAGGCACAATCCGCTGGATTTTGTTTGGATGGAACGTATGACCAATGTTGTGTATCCAATGTGTTTAAGATTTCTGCTGTGCGATTGGCCACAAACATTTTCCAACGGCTTGGATGACTATTAAGCCATGCGAGAACAACTTCGGAATCCGTCCAAGCGTGCACATCTAAAACATTTACATCCAGAGTTTTAGCAACGTCCACCATCAACTTAGCCAATAGAACGGCTCCGCATAGTTCTAACCTAGGTATTGACACCTGTTTGATGGGAGACACTTTGGTTTTCGAGGTAACTAACGCAACTTGTATGTTACCCTCTGCATCTATAACTCTGATGTATACCACTGCAGCGTAGGCCATTTTTGAGGCATCCGAAAAACCGTGTAGCTCCGTCTTTACATTGCTGGATTTAGTGTTAAGCCAACGTGGGATTTTAACATTCACCAAAGAAGGTAAGTCCTTACGGTAAGTATTCCATTCTTTTAATAAACTACTGGGTACTTCTTCATCCCAACCTATACCTGCTAACCATAGCTTTTGTATCAAAATTTTAGCTAAAATTATACTAGGTGACAACCAACCTAACGGGTCGAAAAGCCTAGAAATATCTGATATAATTTTTCTTTTACTTACAGGTTCCGTCAGGAGAGGCAGTTCTACAGAGTACTGGAAAACATCAGCGCGAGGATCCCAGGTAAGTCCGAGTATTTTTGTAATATTATCTAATTTTATTTTTACTTCCTCAGCCTTATCCCTTTTGCTTTCTCTTATCTTATGTAGTAATTCTTCGCTGTTACTTATCCATTTTTGCAACGGAAATCCCCCTTTAGCTAGAATATTTTTTATTTCTGTATGAATTTTATATCCTTCTTCTACACTTTCTGCTCCTGTCATTAAATCATCCATATAGAAATCATTAAGAATGATTTTTGCTGCTAATGGATGATCCTTCCCTTCATCATAAGCAACCTGATGTAAAGTACGCACTGCTAAAAATGGCGCCGAAGAAGTACCAAATGTAACCGTCACTAACTCAAATTCTTCAATTTCTTTTTCAGGACTATCCCTCCAAAGAACCCTCTGAAACATTGTATCATCTCTATTGACGAGAACTTGTCTATACATTTTAATTATATCAGCACCTATACAAATTGGATATGTTCTCCAACGCATAACCGTATGTCGTAATTCTGCTTGCAATGTCGGACCAACCATCAAGTTATCTTTTAATGATACCCCATTTATTCCCTTGCAGGAAGCGTCAAATACCACGCGCACCTTAGTTGTCTGCTTATCTTCCCGGAGTATTGCATGATGAGGTAAGTACAACCCTTTATTCTTTTCTTCTGGAGATACCTTTACCATATGTTTAAGGTCTATATACTCCTGCATCACCGCAGTGTAATCCGCCTTTAATTTGTGATTCTTGGAAAGTTTAAATTCTAAACTATTTAACCTTTTTTCAGATATGAACCTAGATTCACCATCCTTACAACTTTGGTTACCATCCCGGAACGGCAATCTTACAATGTAACGTCCGGTTTCGTCTCGCATTGTAGTATTTGCAAAAATATTCTCACATTCCGCTTCCTCTTTACTAAGTATTTTTTCAGATACCGATGGCTCCGCTTCTAGCTCCCAGAATTTACGTAAGAAGTCATCAGCCTGAACGTTGGAATGCATGACAGTGATACAAGGGTATGAATTGATGTCGGACGAATTTTCTGTACCGACAACACCCGAAAGAATCCATCCGAATTCCGTTTGTTGTGCTACGAGCGATCCACTGGTACTCTTTTTGATTCCATCTTGAATAATTTGGCTGAATATCTCAGCACCTAATAAAATGTCAATTTTATTAGGTCTGTGATACTCAGGATCTGCCAAATCATCTTCACTCAACTTTACCCATTCTTCCCTGGTTGCTGTTACAACTGGGAGAAGGGATGTGATGGACTTCAAAACGTATGCATTTACTCGAACGCTGTAATCTGTTTTCACTCGAGAACGTATATCAACAACTACGGAAGAATTAGACATAACTGTTTTATTACCACCTACACCTGTTACACGGTGTTTTGTTAAAGTTTTCTTTAACCCTAAATATTGAGCCATTGACTCAGTGATGAAAGATCCTTGTGACCCTTGATCTACTAATGCGCGAACCACACGATATGTTCCATCCTTTGACTTGGCTTTTACTAAAGCCGTAGGTATTAAAACCGTATCCTTACAATTTCCTGTCGAAAGGCATGAAACTATTGGCTTAGTAGATCCCTCCGCTTGTACAGCGGCCTTTTGAGTTTCCTCTGTTGAGGTACTATTCCTAGTAGCGGCTGACGCTACTTCCTTCTGAACAACGCCCGTGTCCTCACCAACAGACCCAGAACCACCGCTAGGGTGGAGTAAAGTATGGTGGCGTCTTTTGCATAAATGGCATTTGACGGTGTTTCTGCAAAATCTGGCAGAGTGGTTACTACCCAAACAAATGAAACATAGCCCATTTTTCTGTACGAAATCACGTCGAGTATCATTATTTTCTTTAGCAAAACCTTTACAAGCAGTTACCTTATGAGCGGCAGAACAAAAAGGGCAAGATAACTCCGCTTTTCCTTTCCCTACCACATGGAACGCTTGCGAACTCTTTTGAACATGAGGTTTATTTTCTAAGTTTTCTAGACCTCGAAAGCGGCCAGTTAAAAAATCAGCAAACTGAGTGAAAGTAGGCAAATCATCCGTTACATCTGAAGCTACTTTTAATTCCCAGGCTTTCCTGGTGTCCTTATCCAATTTGGCACTAACAATATGTATTATTAGGATATCCCAAGAAGTAACATCTATCCCTAAATTTTTTATTGAATCCAAACAATCAGATGTGGTGCTAAGTAATCTTTTTATTTCAGTGGCTGATTCTACTGTTAAACTCTTTTGATTAAATAAACGTTTTAAAATTCCATTTGACAAAAATCTTTTATTGTTGTATATTGCCTCTAATTTTGCCCAACTAGCCGTATAATTATCCGATGTTACATTAATGTTTCTTAATAGGAGCTCTGCATCACCGGTTACGTACCCTTTAAGATAATATAATTTCTGTGCATCGTCTAGAGTTTTATTATTATGTATTAACCCTACAAATAAATCCCTAAACGTCTGCCACTCACCATAATTTCCAGAGAACACAGGTATCTTAATCTCAGGTAACTTAAAGTTCCTAAATCCTGTACTACAGCTAGCTCCTGGACTAACATTACACGTTTCACTAGACATTTTCAATTCTTTCAGCTCGCTTTTAAACTGTATATAAAATTCTTCGACCTCATCATATAAGCCATTTTTATGATAATTTGAACTAATTAGATCAGACTTTTTTACCTCACTAATTATTTTAACATGTGTTTTGTAGAATAATTGCCATTGCTGTTCTAAGTTTTCAATCCTAGTTTCTATATAACAAACAGTTAGACGATCTTTAGGACATTTTTTAAAGTTCGATTTTGACTTGAGCATTTTAGCTTTAATGTCTTCCTGAATGTCGTTAAGCGACTCCATTTTTTATTAAAAAATACAAGTAGGTTAAGTCACAAATACACAATACACAATTTTCATGCAACTAGATACGTAGAACACTATAAATAAACTTATTGTCCAATAAACACGTTCAATAACACCATAAAAAATTCTAAGTTTCTTTGAAGCACTTCAATATTTTTCTAAGTCCCAGATAACGTTTAAAATTTTACAAGTGTTTCAAACTTGTATTTCTGAGTAAAATCGGGCATAGATTCCCCGTCTGAACCACTTTTTGCTTAAAATTAGTACAAGTCCAAACTAATATTGCCAACGGCTAAGTTAATTATCTAGTGGATTTAAGGTTCAAATTTCAATGCACTTTCTTGAATTTTTGAAGTTAAATTCTTCTTATTAATAAGGTCGAAAATGTACTCACGATTTCTCCACTTTACACTCACTGACACTGATACTCGACGTCTCACACCGTACTTGTGGCGCCCACTGGCGGCCACTTCGCGAACTCCTCTGCCTGGCTCCTCCACGCAACGTCCCTCCTCCGGCACCCAGCCGGATCCTCTGCTTCGATGACGTCACCGCTGACGCCTCGCTGTAGGGATGCTCTGGACAGCAATCCACTGCCCAGTACTAACGCTGCGGGGTGATAATCACCAACCACCACCGATGACTACCAAAAACACCTTCAAGCTAGTCCGGCTTCCGAAGGACCATGAACAGATTATTCAAGGTCCGAAGGCGAGAACACCCAATGAAACGCACAAATTGTTTCATATAGGATACTTTAGTTCGCAAGGGATCGCGCTAACAAAATAAAATTCTAAACTACTTATGGTTTGCTCGGTAACCAAACCATAGCGTGATCTAATTCGATCCCAACGCCATCTAGGGAAGCGTCAGGTAAACTTTTGCACTTAACAAATATTAGACATCCTCCTTTTTTTTTTGAAAAGTCGGTTAAAAACTAAAACCGATGTTATTACGTTAACATGTAAGTATGTCTAGTTTATATCTTTTTAAAAGCGTTTTTGTCGTATGGCTTTAGTTTGAAACCTTTTGCTGTATAAGAACGAGCCACTGTTTAGTCAGTAAGCGAGTGCGTGTGAGCCCGGCCTCCGGACCCTCGTCTCGTCTTCTGCGTCCAGCGTCCAGCGCTTCTAGTTATACCCGCGTCTCGCTGTTTGACAGGTGAGCATCATTTGTATGTAAGTAGTTTAATCTTCTCGTTCGTCTCACCATTTTTCCGGGCTATTGCCTGGCGTTTATATAATACGAGTATAAGGGTAGGAACTGGTTTTCATGTTACTTTATTAATTCGAGTGGAGGTATGGGAACTGGTCTAAGGACCAACAGCGGTTCGGTTTAGATATGTGTGTAGTATTCTTCATTGAATTACTTATAGTATATTTTTGTCACAATTGCCGGCTCCGATTTTGATCCCCTTTGCACAAGGATATTGATAAGGTATCCCTTCACCAATATCAACACCGTACTAACTGCTGCTGGTCCAAAGACAACTTTTTCCCAGTCTCATTTTGAAACTTTCATGACTACAAGCTTAGCCTCGGTCTGCTCGTATCGCACTACGTAACAAGTACAAGCTCTCATAATATGTACAAGCTCTCATAATAAGTACAAGCTCACATAATAAATACAAGCTCGCATAATAAATACAATCTCGCATAATAATACAAGCTCGCATAATAAATACAAGGTCGCATAATAAATACAAGCTCGCATAATAAATACAAGCTCGCATAATAAATACAAGCTCGCATAATAAATACAATCTCGCATAATAAATACAAGCTCGCATAATAAATACAAGCTCGCATAATAAATACAATCTCGCATAATAAATACAAGCTCGCATAATAAATACAAGCTCGCATAATAAGTACAAGATCACACAATAAGTACAAGTTCATATAATAAGTGCAAGCTCACATATTACGTGTGGAGTGCGTGAGGGGCGTTGGCACAGTTAGCCGACGTTCGCACGGACATAAAAATATCGCGGCGATTTTTTTTCGCGCACTGTATTTTCAACACTGTACTTAGCGCCAAGGGTTACAATTCAACAGTGTATTTTTTCGACGCGCTGGGATGCACTCTGCTCGGCTCAACACCGAGAGTTGAAAATCCAGTGCGCGATAAAATCTCGCCGCGAAATTTTTACGTCCGTGCGAACGTCGGCTTAGGGAGGTTAGTGACACCGGCTCGTAATAATTTAACGCGTGTTTGTATTTACCATGAAAAAGGCCGTTACACACGATTGTGGACATAAAACCGCCATAAAGCAAAAACGTAAAACGTTAGTGATTCGGCTCCGGCGGCGGCGGCGGCGGCGGCGGCGGCACACGAAGTGTCGCACGTCACGCACAAGCCGCACGTGCTCGCGCCACAGGCTCGTGCTCACCAGAATGAAGCAATCAAACACACGTACCTTTAGGCACTTAGGTTATTTGCCGGTTGTCCGACCTTCGGGTGTTCTGATTACTTCCAACGACCGCCATGTAATACAGCCCACCATACAACATCCATCTGGTTTGAGGTTTCTCCTTTTTCTAAGGAGGATGAGTGAACTTTACACCCCGTTCCTCATACCTCTATGTTGCGGCGCAGCGCCTCAGGGTTATCAAATAGTTCATTCACACGTCGATAGGTCTACGCACTAATGATGATTTAGTAGGCGGTTGTTAGTTAGCTTAATTCGTTTAATAGTTTGATGTGTGACGAAAGCTACGGACCGATCTACCTACCGAGCACTTTCTTACTGTGCGCACGATGTAAGGGCAAGCCTTTACATATAATGAAAATGTTAATAAAATAAATGTTACTGTTCAAGAAAGGATTTAATACGAAACTTCACTAAATTAATGTAAAAGAAAATAATAAAAATTATATAAAAAATGTTAGAAAATGTTCGATGTTGCGAGAGCTCGATACAAAACCGAAGACTGACGCACTTGCGTACGTGACGATACTATATTTTGTTAATTAACAATATTTGCAGTATTTTTAACTAGGCCAGAGTACAATGTGCGGTTGCTGACCGTACACACGATATTCCACGATTCTTCATTAAACCATTAATTGCGGACAGGTGGGACAGCCACATGCTGGGGCATTGGATACGCTTACATGCCACTGAGTGCATGTAGATGTATCAATTAATTGCGGACAGGTGGGACAGCCCCATGCTGGGGCATTGGATACGCCTACATGCCACTGAGTGCATGTAGATGTATCAATTAATTGCGGACAGGTGGGACAGCCCCATGCTGGGGCATTGGATACGCCTACATGCCACTGAGTGCATGTAGATGTATCAATTAATTGCGGACAGGTGGGACAGCCCCATGCTGGGGCATTGGATACGCCTACATGCCACTGAGTGCATATAGATGTATCAATTAATTGCGGACAGGTGGGACAGCCCCATGCTGGGGCATTGGATACGCCTACATGCCACTGAGTGCATGTAGATGTATCAATTAGAACAATTACTTCTGGTAGATTTATGTACTAACATTAGTTTATAAGTTGTTTGTATACTAACCCAAATGAACTAATTAATGGTCTGAATTAAAAGATTTTTTTATTAATTTATTGGACATAAATAGCCCCAGTGTGTATTAAACTTTTCCACTGTATATGAGCATTCTAACGACGGGCTCGGGTAGGGCAGCAGTTTCTGTGCTATGCAGGTATTTGCCAATCAATCAATCAGACTAGCCTTTTCCCAACTACATATGTTGAGATTGGCTTCCAGTCTAACCAGATGCAGCTGCATACCAGTATTTTACATGGAGTGACTGCCTATCTGACCTCCACAACCCAGTAACTGGGTAATACGATAACCCTTGATGGTCAGTCTTTCGGGCTTCTGACGACCCGTAACGACTGTCCGAAGATCCACGAATGACAGCTGGACCAACGGCTTAACGTGCTTTCCGAGGCCGGAGGATGTTACTCATCCACGGACTAACCCCGGCCAACCTGATGGATAGACCCGCGCGGCTGTTATTACGTAGCCACGAGCTCCTCCATGCATGTGTTTGTATATTTACTGAAGCGTAACTTCCTTGACAAACAATTGTATCTCTCTCTTCCAAGCGATCGATGCCCGAGTGAAGGATCAAAATATAGGTAGGTATGTATAGTATCTGTTGTTGGCGGCTTCGCTCACCCGCGCGGATGTCCCTATGTCACAGTTCGTGTTTATCGTGCGTCCCGCGATCAAAAACAGTTCGTGAAATCTAAACTATTCATCTCATATTCATCCAAATGATTTAGTGTGAAATGCAATTTTTATCTACTAAAAGTTTCCATAGGTACACCTCTGCATAACCCTTCGGGCTTCGGGGATGACTGGCGTGATGTTATGTTATGTTATGTTATGTTATATTATGTTATATTATGTTCTGACCTTCCCTACTGACGATCAGCTTTATCTCGATAGGGATTTAGCATTACTTAGCTAGACAAATTAAGATCATTTTATTATACGACTGATATTATTTTTAACAGACTTCAAAAAAGAGGAGGTTCTCAATTCGTCGGAACCTTTTTTTATTTTTTTTTTTATGTATGTTCCCCGATTACTCGAAGATGGCTAGACCGATTTGGATTTTTTTTGTTTTGTTCGAGAGTGTATACATCACAGTTGGTCACATTAAAATTGATTAACTTTGCTTGGGTAGTTTTTGAGTTAGCTTCAATAATACGTATTTTTTCCCCACTTTTATATGGATGATGTTCTAGTTTGTTTTGCAGGTAGTGGTACTTGAATTTGTGTGGGGTAGGTACACAACTAAAAAGTGAAAAATAAAAACTTTAAAAAAAAAAATACAACCGACTTCCAAAAACAACACTACAAAGTGAAAAATAACTTTAATTTCGGAAGTCGGTGGCAAAAAACGAATATACATTTAACTAGACACCGACTTCCGAAATTAAACTTATTTTTCACTTTGTAGTGTTGTTTTTGGAAGTCGGTTGTACTTTTTTGTAAAAAAGTTTTTATCAATTTGTGAACTATGCGGAGCATTATGGCTTACGTGTATGTATGTCATCGCGGACTTTTGTAAAGGCCTATTTATGTAACTTTATATTGAAAATATTTTATACTGGAACCCGAATACATAGATAATATGTATTTTTAACCGACTTCCAGAAGGAGGAGGTTCTCAATCCGACTGTTTTTTTTTTGTATGTTTGATAAGCGATTTCTCCGTAAACTGAGCACCGATTGTGAATTACTTTTTGTTTGAAAGAGGCGGTCCCATTGCCACCAAGTCAGCACCTGATGAGGGGATCTCATGGGGCCCTCAAATTGTATAGGCACACCTATAGCGGTTTGGATATTTTTTGTAGTAATTCGTGCGTTTGCTCTCGGAAAGCATAATTTGGTGAAGTGTAACTGATGATAAAGATCACAGATGGCCATCGGAACCACTCAATTATACCCAAGTATTTCACGAGTTGCGATTCGATTACTTTAATATGGTTGCTAAGTACTTTATGCCCGTCAGAATGCATTAAGGTGATGGTTACTTCATTATCAGCTCCAGAACTCCTGGTTCTTACAAGGAGAACTCCTCAACAATACAATTAACGTCCCTGCATCGAGAAAAGCAATATTTTGTAAAAGGTGCTAAGCTGTTGTTGTTGTTGCTGTTGGGCTATTGTAACTTAGCTAGATTACAAACTGACCCACTAAAAAATGTAAAATAAAAACTGTTTTACAAAAAAAAAAAAAACCGACTTCCAAAAAAACACTACAGAGTAAAAAATATCTTTAATTTCGGAAGTCGGTGGTAAAAACTAAAATACAGATCCAAAGACACCGACATCTGAAATTAAAGTTATTTTTCACTTTGTAGTGTTTTTTTTGGAAGTCGGTTGTTTTTTTTTTTCAAAAAAAAAACCGAGTATTTTGTTGCTAACAAGCAACAAAATACTTAAGGACGTTTAAATAAATGTCCATATTTTGTTAGTATAACATTAAGGGTGGGTAACGCCATCTTACATTAACTATTATATATCAAACGTCGCACCTTCAGTTCGATGTTTGTAAATGGTGCAACCCACACTTGTTAAAGTTCCTGTTACACAAAAAATGGGTTGTTCCATTTGACAATTTGTTAGTTGACGTCATTACTTTAACTGTAACCTTAGCCGCCCACGCTTCGCTGGTTAAAGTTATTGTTAAATATCTGTCACTTCTGTCAGACGCGTCGACTGTCATGTTCCTGCTCCGAACTTTATCTTTTACATTTGCCATGACGGTGCAACAGCTGGTAGTCATTTGAACTTTGACGGAAAGTATAACCTAGCCCTTGGTGCAACTGCAACCCACCCTTAGTACTAAAACTAAAACTAAGTATGTAATGAGGAGATCAATATGTGTGTTTGTATGTACGAAAACGAAAAACAAAAACGAAAAAAAAAATATTGAAATTAAATTAAAATAAAAGTAAAATTGAAAACCTTAATTTAAAATAAACTGAAATTAAAATTAAATTGAAATAAACTATTAAATTAAAATACAACATACTACCTTCAACAAATCGCAAGGTTTTAAAAAGACTAATTACAGTTACAACTCAAGGCAGTCAGTGGGCAACCCTAATATTGTGGCAGCGTGTAGGTGACGCAGACTCACGCGCCGCGCGCGGCGGCGGCGACCCGCATGCCGCGACGCGTTCGCGGCGTTTATTAATTCAGCGCGTGTTTAGAGCGCGATGTGTGTGGCCGCTCGCCGCGCACGGCGCTCACAGTGAGCCAGCCCACGCGGCACGCGAGCGGTGACCCGGTTTACTTGCGCCGCTAACAGCGCCTGCCACCACGCGCGCTGCTGCCTGCTCACATCGTCACCAGACCGTTGAGCCGCCAATCATTCTGCCTAGCCTTTTCCCAACTATGTTGGGGTTGGCTTCCAGTTTAACCGGTGCAGCTGAATACCAGTATTTTACCTATCTGACCTCCACAACCCAGTGACTGGGTAATACGATACCCCTTGGAAAGACTGGTTGTCAGACTAGGGCTTTTGACGACCCGTAATGACTGTCAAAGATCCACGAATGACAGCCGGGACCAACGGCTTAACGTGCTTTCCGAGGCACAGAGGAGTCTTGGTATGTAAAGATGGTCACCCTTCCACGGAGCAACCCAGCAAGCGTAGGTTAACCTGATGGATCGACCCGTGCGGCTGTTATTAGTTAGCCACGAGAGCTGAGCCGCCACTCATCTGATTTGCAGTGAACTCAGCATGGTAACATTTGTTTGGCGCTGGTTAGCAGTCACAGTTAGTCCGTGTTATGTTTACAAACAATGCGGTAGCTCGGCTCATTGCCAATCCGACGCGCGACGTGTCTACAGGCCTATCCAAACTGTTCATAGCTGTTGTGGCAACATTCTGAGGCATACAAGACAGCAGGTCTAACCATAATCATCGTCATCATCTGCCTGCCCTTTCCCAACTATCTAATATATTGGGGTCGGCTTCCACTCTAACCGCATGCTGCTGAATACCAGTAGCGACTGCCTATCTGACCTCTACAAGCCAGCTGCTGGGTAAGAAAATACAGCAGGTCTATCTGGTTTAAGGGGAATGCGGGAGTCGCAGATTGTGTTTAGAATACACCACACATATATGAGAGAATTAAAAAACCATTACACTCGTTTTTGGGGCAGTCGTGTAAACAAAAACTAAGTGCTGTGTACAGCATTATCTGTCACAACAATGTCGCGCGCACCGCGGTCGCGGAGCGAACCGTTGCAAACGCATCCGACTTCATTTTAACACTTCCACGGGAAAAAATAAAAAATCCCGACTGCAAAAAAAACAACCTAAATGCAATGCACTAAAAACACGGAAACAAGATTGAGAATAGAAAACAAAATATAAAAAAAAGTAAGTTTAAAAACTAAAACCCGACTAGGTACTGAACAGTCACGCTCTAAAAAGTATGAAACAAGAAAATATTCTCATCTGAAATTAAAAAAAGACAGACAAATTAAAAATCCGGAGTCTCGCGTCACCTGTTCGACTGAACATGCGACGTGTGACTTGTGTGTACCTTTTAGAGCGTGATTTTTCAGTAGTCGGCTTTTAGTTTTATTCTATCGGTGAAATACGTCCCAAAAAAAGGTGTTTTGACGCATTTCCACTTCACGCTAAATCTATTTTTGTCCTCAAAATTACAAACTGGCCTAATTTTTTTTCATAATTATAAATCCAAATCCAAACTAATATTATAAATGCGAAAGTAACTCTGTCTGTCTGTCTGTCTGTCTTTCTGTCTGTCTGTCTGTCTGTCTGTCTTTGCTTCACGCCTAAACTACTGAACCGATTTGTGTGAAATTTGGTACAGACATAGTTTGGAACTTGAGAAAGGACATAGGATAGTTTTTATTACAAAAAATAAAATAAAAAATAAAATTTATTCCGGACATACAGCGCCATCTATTGGTCAAGAGTCGGCATCAATTCAGTACTGAAAATTCATCGGAAAAATGTAAATAAATAGTAAAAAGGTATGAAAATATAATATAATACAACTTTTAGTACAAAGAAAATGCTCTAACGGAGTATAGATAATTCTATTAGTACTATATGTCGAGTTGGTGATCGCGCAATGGTGTCGATCGTTACACGAGTTCGGTTCATGTTATTGTTTTAATTCATCGGAAAAAAGTAAATAAATAGTAAAAAGGTATGAAAAAAATAATATCAATATAATAAAACTTTTAGTACAAAGAAAATGCCCGAACGGAGTATAGATAAATAATCCGAGTTGTCACTATGCTCGATAGATGGCGTTGGGATCGAAATAGATCGCGTTATGGTTTCGTTACACGCATTTGGTTGGGTATTGGCCGAGCGCTTCGGTACTGTCGAGGAATTGTGGATTGATCGTTTCGTAAATTTAAAATTGGCTCCGTTGTAATAATAGATTAAAAGTTTTATTTGTTGGGTTGTCTGGTGGTTGTTTTCAAAATTGGTTCCGTTGTATTTGTCGATTAACTCCTAAAATGTCGATTGCACACCATGTGTACAGATAACAATAGAATTTCTATTGTGTCTGCTAATTAGCGCGCGACGAGTTAAAAGGTTTATTTGTTGGGTTGTCTGGTTGTTGTATAATGTAAGTTTAGTTTGATCTCGATTATTAGTAGATACCTACTAAAATTGTATGTCTAAATTCGTTTTAATTTTTAAATTAATTAGATCGTTCCTTTTAAATTATTTAGTTTTAAGCTTGGTTATTAAGAGAATAGGTTGTAATATAATTTCTTTTAAATTGTTATCAATTTCGTAATTCGTATTTTTTTAAATTCTTTTGTTTTCAGTTAGTTTTCAATTTAAGTTCGGAAAGATTGTAATATTTCTTTAGTTTAAGTTCTTTTTTAAACTACTTTTTCAAAGACGAGAAAACGCAAGTCCAATTTAGCACGTAGTTCCAGCGGAGCTCGAGCTAAAAGAGTTGCAAGAAGTCAAGAGTTTCAAGAACAGACTCAAGCCCGTTTGACTTTAGACGCCGAGCGTCACGCTGCTCAAAGAGCTGCTGAGACTGAAGAGGTGAGGCAGGAGCGACGGCTCTTAGACACTGAGCGTCACGCTACTCAAAGAGCTGCTGAAACCGAAGAGATGGCTCGGGAGCGCCGGCTCTTAGACACCGAGCGTCACGCTGCTCAAAGAGCTGCTGAGACTGAGGAGGTGAGGCAGGAGCGACGGCTCTTAGATGCTGGGCGTCATGCAACTCAAAGAGCTGCTGAGACAGAAGAGATGGAACTTATGAGAAACCTAGATCCACCAAGGCTATGTAACGGCACACGGTTACAAGTAACCTATTTAGGACGGAATGTCATTAAAGCCGTTATTATGACTGGAATGGCAAAAGGCGAAACTGCAATTATTCCCCGCATTCCCATCATTCCAACTGATTTGCCATTCCAATTCAAAAGAGTTTAGTTTCCGCTGAAAACTGCGTTTGCAATGACCATAAATAAAGCCCAAGGGCAAACGCTTAAAGTTGCAGGGGTACATCTTGAAAAAGACTGTTTCTCCCATGGACAACTCTACGTTGCGTGCTCAAGAGTGTCAAAACCACAAGACCTATATATTTTTGCAAAGGATGGCAAAACTAAAAACGTGGTATACAGAAATGTCTTGGTGTAAGAAACTTTAATAATCTTTAAAGCCTAAAATAATAGAAAATTTGTCAAGGGAGAAACAGTATTTTTTTCTGAAATGGCAAATCAAAATAATATTTTGAAAATAAGGGAAAAATAAGTTTTTCGCCTTTTTCGATCGGCAATAACGGCTTTAATGCCCTAAGTGAGTATACATATCTTCAATTCAAACGCAGAGCTCATTATGTTGATTTTTGAAGAGTTCCCTAGAATATCTTCCACATTTCATTTTTGAAGAGATCCCGCGAGATCGGGAACTATGTGGGTAAAACCAAAAATCTGCCGGAAGTCACTATTCCACGCGAACGAAGTCGCGGGCAAAAGCTAGTATTGAATATTTTCTTTAGTAAATTATGGGGGCCAAAACACGATTGACACAATTTGGCTCGATACAAAAAATCGCAAAGTTTCCTCAAAATTTGCATTTTTATTTTGATCCATTTTATGAGAAAAACAGTTTTGTTCGATAGTAATTAGAGCAATTTCAATGAAATTTCGTCTACACGATCACTATTAAATATATTAAGGGATTATGTATTTATTTTAATGTAACAGAGCAAATAGAATTTGAAATATAAATATTTACAAAAGCGTACAATAATATTACGCGCGGGTCGGCCACATCACCCTACACCACTCCCGCCGGCCGCCGCAGCGCACCTGCGGCCAGCGAAGTGAGATGTCGCGACGCCCCGCAAGGGGCGTGGCGTGCGGAACCGGGGCATATGCCCCCTTGCCGCGGAGGCTATACTGCGGCCCGTAACAACGGGCCTCTCATTTTATCTGCCACTGGCAATGGTATGTTTGAACGTGCTGCATTAACACGCCCATGTTAACAGTAGTCTGTATATGTATCCGTAAGCTCGTCACGACATATGCATACTGCCGCTTTCTTCACCGCGTCCCGGCGGTCAACCCCTACCGGGTGGAACACACACCTACATGCATGAAGCCCAGCAGAGAGCGACCAGCGACAGAGACGCGGACTCGACGTTCCTACGGATGGGGTGGATGGCTCCCGCCCGCCCCACTTTCAGAGCTAGCCGAGCCTGGCACGGGTTAGGGAGACCGTGTACTGAGTGTATGGGTGACATTGAACTGTGTGACGTCACCCAGGTATCTTACGCGAGTCGCCGCCCGCACGGCGCCTCAACGTGTGTGTCTCTGCGCCTGTTTAGAGGTGAGTGTCTGTAGTTTGTCACGTGACACGCCTAAATTATCCTAGCACGCATCACGTGACAGCGTATGTAATATGTGGTGAAAGCATTAGTGTCACAAGTGAGCCGCGTGTAGCCGGGAGCGACTCACTTGGAGGTCAATCCGGTGCGGAGATGGGGTCACCGTCCGCAAGTAAATCGCGGGGTAGGGGCCTCGCGTCAGGGGGGCGCGCATGCCACGGCGCTATCTGCTTGACATGGGGCCAAGCAGACGCGTCGGCACGCGCGAACATTCCCTTCGCTAGGCGGCCCACAAACTCGTCCAGGCTCTCAATCCCGAGGTCGCGGTGGAGCACGTCGTTCCTCACGACGCGAGGAGCGTCAACTATCGTCCGCAGCGCGAGACTCTGCTGCGCGCGGAGCGATTTTCGGCTCGACTCGCTTGTGAGGGCGAACCAAGCGGGGGCGGCATAGGTCAAGATTGGGCGAACGTACAATTTGTACACGCCCAACTTGACACTATGAGGGAGGCGGGATGAGAGCACTGGTCTGAGCAGGTTGCGGGCGACCCTACCTTGTGCGGCGACTCTGCGGACGTGTGGCCCCATAGAGAGCCGACGATCGATGGTCACACCCAAGTACTTGACCTGGGGCGCCCAATCGATGTCGACTCCTTGCAGCTTCAGGGGTGGCGGGAGGCGCGCTCGTCCCGTGACAAGCGCCTGCGTCTTACTCACGTTCACCGACAGCCGCCACTTGGACAGCCAGTCGGGGATGAGGTCGAGGACGCGCTGCCTTTTGACCGCCGCGTACTTCACATTCATTGAAGAAGCGATATACGCGGCGTCGTCGGCGTACAGCGCGAGCATCGTCTCTGCTGTAGTGGGGATGTCGTCCGTGTATCGTGAGTAACACGCAGGCGACACGCAGCTCCCCTGGGGTACACCCGCCAGCACCGGGCGGGCGCCCGAGAGCGCGCCGTCGACCACCACACGGAACGTCCTGTTGGAGAGAAAGTTGGAAACCACCCTGACGACGCTACGGGGCGCATCCGAGGTGGCCAGCTTGTAAACAAGGCCGTCATGCCACACACGGTCGAAGGCCTTCTCCATGTCGAGGAGTACTGCGACCGAGTGCTCCTTCTTGTTCTGTGCAGCTGTGAGTTGGTGCAGTACCCTCGACAGCTGGAGCGTCGTGCTGTGTTCCGCCCGGAACCCGAATTGCTCCGGACGCGGCGCGATGTGAGGTTGGAGGTGTCGCAGCAGGAGTACTTCGAACACCTTGGAAATCGTGGACAGCAGAGTTATCGGCCGATAGCTCTCCGGCTTCAGTATGTTCTTCCCCGCCTTGGGCAGCATGATGACGCGCCCTTCCTTCCACACCGCGGGAAAAGCCCCGGTGCGCAGTACCGCCGTGAACAGGCGCGCCAGCGCCGCTACCATACGGTACGGCAGGTGGCGCAGCACTGCGTTGCTGATACCGTCAGCACCAGGGGCCTTGCGGAGCTTTGTGTTCAGGATGGCGCGTCTAACTGCGCCAGGCGAGAAAAACACTGGGTCTTCTTCGGGAGCTATCGGCGGCGCGAAGTAGGCACCAAGGTGTTTCTCGACCGCTGCGACATGCTCGAGGTCGCTGGTCGGGTTCGGACGAAATTGACGCTCCAGGTGCTCAGCGAAGACCTCCGCCCGGTCCTCCGCTACGTACTTGAGCGCCCCGTCGCTGCTAAGCAGAGGGCGCACCGGAGCTGGGGTATTCGTGAGAGAGCGGCATAATCTAAAAACAGAGGGCCAGCTGCCTGTACTGGCCTCTATTCGTTCCTCCCAGCCCGCGGCGGCCAAAGCCTAGAGCTCGGCCTTCACCTTCTCCGCGAGACGATTGAGCTGCCTCTTCATCGTCGGGCATCTTGTCTGTTGCCACTGCTTGCGCAGGCGCCTCTTCACGGCGATCATTGCCTTCCTGCGGCCAGCGCGGGGCGCGCACCCCTTTAGTTAGTCGTCCGCAGCGCGTCTTAGAGAGCATCCGTGTACAACTTTTTTGCGCTCGTTGTCGCCGACTACTCACGAGAATATTGAAGTGTAAAGAGTCAAATGTGGTCAAAAAATTAGCTAGCGAAACTCTGCAGAGTTGACGGGTATCGATATCTTATCACGATATAAGAAATAGATTTCATGTTTTATTTAGGGTTAAGGGCCGCATGCTTGTACTCGTAGCACAGTCTATCAATCATACAGTCGTCCGACGAGAGCCCGAGCTGCGTACGTAGTTTGCCGAACTTCGTATGCAGCTCGGGCTTCGTCTTAAGAAAATCTGATTTCTTTTGTTTTATCGACAAAAAAATATAATTTTATTTTATTTTATTTCAAACTCATACTCAAAGCATTTATTTGAAATAAACCAATTACAGGCACTTTTGAACTGTCAATGGGTGGGTCAGTCAGAAAGATGAAGCTAGTTGCCCATTCCAAAGCGTAGTAGATCCCTATGGAGAAGAACGGGCAAGAAACTCCACGGACACTCTTAATGATCCAACATATTATCAAGTAACAAGACTCTTAAAATATAGATTAGAATTATGATATTTCAAGTAACTACACACTAGCTGCGGTCGACGATTGCACAAAAAAACATGAAATAAATTTATTTTTTAACCGACTTCAAAAAAAGGAGGTTTGTCAATTCGACCGTATATAGATATAAGTACTATAGATATAAGAAATAAGGTATATACTTGTATATTTTTTTATGTGTGTTCGCAGATAACATCGTCGTCTATGAACCGATTTTGATGATTCTTTTTTTGTTGGAAAGGAGATATCCCAAGGGTGGTACCATGATAAGGAAACTAGGATCTGATGATGGCATCCCAAAGAAATCGTGGGAAACCTTCAAATTTTATAGGCACACCTATATCGATTTGGGTATTTTTATAGTAACTCGTGCATTTACTCCCGGAAAGCACCATTTGGTGAAGTGGAACTGATGAGGAAGACCACAGACGGCCATCGGAACTACTCAATAATACATATTTCACGGGTTGCGATTCGATTATTGCTAAGCAATTTATGTTCGTCACAATACATATGTTGATGTGGAGAAGATGGTGACTTTTTTTTTTCTTTTGTGGATGGGAAATCATCAAATGACTTCTCCCGCTCCGGGCAGAGCGGGAGGGTGTGTCAGACTTTTACTGACTAAAACCCACCCGTGTTCCTTCAGTTGCCCGTGCCAGGGCCACGGTATCTCTTTCGAACTACTCGCGACCCCGGCGGCTTCGGCCCTATTGGACCCCGTCACTGCTGACATCTCTTTGAGGCGCGCGTGGAACACAACGCGCCGTCGACCCGGGCCTGGTCCTTACCGGACGGCGAGCTGCCTATTACTCGTCGTCCGCAAGCCCGCGCCTACGGTGGCCGGGAATCGGCGATAGATTCCCGCCGCCCAGGGCGTCTCCTGCGGCGGCTAGGGGCGCGAGGGCGCGGCTGTTGCCTCTCCCTCTCGCGTCCCGCCTCCTCCTTTGCGAGCATTACTGCTTCGCAGAAGGAGGTGACGGCCTCCCATGCACTCTCGCTCCGCACCATGGCCTGGACCAAGTTTGGACGCGAGAGATCGCCGCCGCCGATCGCCTCCGTGAGAACACGGCGGTGCTCCGCCCAAGCCGGGCAGACCTCCACTGTATGCTCCACCGTGTCCTCCGGGCGATCTACACAATGGTGACACCCGGGCGTTTCCTCCCGCCTTATCCGAAACAGGAACCTCCCGAAACAACCGTGTCCGGTGAGGACCTGCGTCAGGCGGAAGGTGAGGACGCCGTGGCGCCTCTCCAACCACTCCTCAAAGAGGGGACTTATCGCCGCAATTGTGGCGTGCCCAGCGCTGGGTTGCGACAATCGCACTCTCCATGTCGCCATGAGATCCCGCCGGAGCTCTGTCCGCTGTACCGTGATTTCTCGCGGCAGCGGAGTTACGCCCCGGCGTTTTGCCTCCTCGCGCCACTCCCACACGTGCGCGAGGACTTTTGCCTCCAGATCCCATGGCGGTAATCCGGCAAGGAGGCTCGCCGCCTCACAGGAGACCGTGCGGTATCCCCGGACTAGCCGGATGGCCATGACCCTCTGGGACGCGTTCAACCGGCGGGCTGGTCGCAGCCTCAGGGAACGCGGCCACACCGGTGCCCCGTAAAGGGCCATGGACCGCACGACCCCCGCGTAAAGCCTCCGGCAGGAGGCGTTTGGACCCCCCAGATTGGGCAGGAGCCGCTTCAAGGCAGCCCCGGCCCGCTCCAGTCTGGGAGCCAAACGTCGGAAGTGCTCCACGAAGTTCCACCGGCTATCGAGGACGAGTCCCAGGTACTTCATCGTCGACTCGACTGCGATGTGAACCCCTCCTACCGTTATTTGGGAACCCGACGGTGGCGCGTTCCGAGGACCATGAAAACACATGACCATGGAAACACGGACTTGTGCAGGGCCACCTCGAGTCCCAACTGCCGAATCCTCTCTACGATTGTCGCAACCCCGCGTGTCGCTAGTTCGGCCGCCGCCTGGTGCGACCTCCCTTGCGCCAGGACCAGCGTGTCGTCAGCGTAACATACAACGCTGACGCCGCTAGGGAGGTCGGCGCGCAGCACCCAGTCGTACCCGATGTCCCACAGATGTGGCCCCAGGACAGATCCCTGTGGGACACCGCACGACATCTCTCGCCGGTTCCACTCTCCCTGATGACCGGGGTAGATGACGGTCCTGTCCGTCAAATAGGCCTCGACCACTCGACGGAGGTAGGTTGGCACCCGGTGATACCGGAGTGCCTCCCTGATGCAACTCCAGGGCAGGGTATTGAAGGCATTGGCGATGTCTAGAGACACCGCCAAGACGACCCCACCCCGGGCCACGGCATCCCCCGTCGTGAGGGCTTGCACGCGCATGATGGCGTCCACCGTAGAGCGCCCCCTGCGGAAACCAAACTGGCTCTCCGCCAAATCCGGCCCCTCCTGCGCCAGCCACCCGACGAGGCGGTCTGCAATGACTCTTTCAAAGAGCTTGCCCACCTCGTCGAGCAGCACGATGGGCCGGTAAGCGGACGGAGAGTCCGCAGGGCGCCCCGGCTTCTTAATGAGGACCAGTTTCCCTGTCTTCCAACGAAGTGGGAACTGGCCCCTCTCCAAGCATGCGCTTAGGAGCCCCCCTAGTCGAGGCCCGAGAGCCCCAAAGGCCAGAACCCAGGCTCTTCCTGGCAAGCCGTCGGGTCCTGGGGCGGTATTTTTGGCACTCAGCCTACGTACCGCCACTCTCAGCTCTACCTCGGTCACTTCCGGAGCATCGTCGTCGTCGTCGGTGATGTGGTCCGCATCGGGCACCGCAGGAGGCGGAGCCATGGGCGGGGGAGTATGTTCCCCTCGCGAAGGGAACAGAGCGCTCACCACCTCCTCCACGAGCTGCGGCCGGAGACTCTGCGTCAGCGGGGGAGCCCATGGGCGGAGTTTATCCCGCACCATTTTGTAGGGGCGTCCCCACGGATCTCTGTTCAGAGTCCCCAGCGACTCCTCGCGAGCCAGGCCTCTGGCCCGCGAGATCTCCGCTCGGAGGGCAGTCTTCGCCGCTCTGTACCCCTCATACAGCTCCGCCTGAATGGCTTCCGTATCCGGAGGGCGGATACGGAGCCTGCGGTGCCTGGTGTACCGGTGCCGCGCAGCAACGCATGCCTCGCGTAGAGCCGTCAGCTCCGGCGACCACCAGTACACCTGGCGCCAGGCGCGTCCGGGCTGGACCCGGGGCATTGCCACGTCACATATTTCGGACATGGCCTCCCGGAACCACTCCGTCTCGTCATTGACGTCAGCAGGCCTGTCCGGTGGTGACACCCAGGCCTGCACGATTGAGGCTTCCAGGAAGAGCTCCCGGTCCAGCTGCTTCAGCGCCCACCGCGGACCACTCGGGGCCTGTCGGACCGGCGCGCTCGAGGTCTGGGCGGAGACATCAAACCGGATGTACCGGTGGTCGGAATAGGTCTCCACCCCCTCCATGACGCGCCAGTCAAGAACATGCGGCAACAGAGCGGGGCTGGCGAACGAAATGTCCACCACTGATTCGCCCCGCATCCGCACACACGTGGGGACAGAACCCCGATTTAGGACGACCAGGCCTGTCTCTAGAGCCCAGTCCTCCACCATCCTACCCCGTGTGTCCGTATACCGGGAACCCCAAGCCACATTCTTGGCGTTGAAGTCCCCGAGGACGAGCACGGGAAGGGAACGGAACCCGACGACGACGGTTTTCAATTCCGCAAGGGAGTTGTGGAACTCGGCGAGAGTTCGGCTCGGGGAGAAGTATACCCCTACCACGACAATCTCCCCGAACCGTGCTGCAACGCAACCCTGCCCTCTCAGAAGATGGTGACTTCACCATCAGTTCTAGTTCTCCTGGTTCCTTACTGGGAGAACTCCTCAACAATTAACGTCCTTCTATCGGGAAAAGCAATATTTTGTAAAATGTGATGAGCAGTTGACAAAAACTTAGATAAATTACAGCTTGACCCACAAAAAAGTGAAAAATAAAAAACTTTTTTACAAAAAAACCAACCGACTTCCAAAAAATTACTACATTATGAAAAATAACTTTAATTTCGGAAATCGGTGGCAAAAAACTAAAACACATCAAAAGACACCGATTTCCGAAATTAAAGTTTTTTTTCACTTACTTAATTGTATTTTTCTGGAAGTCGGTTTTATTTTTTGTAAAAAAGTTATTTATCATGTTTATTTGTTTTATTTTTTGTAAAAAAGTTATTTATTGTTTATCATGTTTATCTATCCATACCCGTCACGTCTGCGTAGTTTATCATGTTTATCTATCCATACCCGTCACGTCTGCGTAGTTTATCATGTTTATCTATCCATACCCGTCACGTCTGCGTAGTTTATCATGTTTATCTATCCATACCCGTCACGTCTGCGTAGTTTATCATGTTTATCTATCCATACCCGTCACGTCTGCGTAGTTTATCATGTTTATCTATCCATACCCGTCACGTCTGCGTAGTTTATCATGTTTATCTATCCATACCCGTCACGTCTGCGTAGTTTATCATGTTTATCTATCCATACCCGTCACGTCTGCGTAGTTTATCATGTTTATCTATCCATACCCGTCACGTCTGCGTAGTTTATCATGTTTATCTATCCATACCCGTCACGTCTGCGTAGTTTATCATGTTTATCTATCCATACCCGTCACGTCTGCGTAGTTTATCATGTTTATCTATCCATACCCGTCACGTCTGCGTAGTTTATCATGTTTATCTATCCATACCCGTCACGTCTGCGTAGTTTATCATGTTTATCTATCCATACCCGTCACGTCTGCGTAGTTTATCATGTTTATCTATCTATACCCGTCACGTCTGCGTAGTTTATCATGTTTATCTATCCATACCCGTCACGTCTGCGTAGTTTCGCTCGCTAATTTAATGTGACCCTGTATACTAGAGAAAGCCTTTGAAACTATAATTTGTATGTACCTAGTCATGACATGACAAGTCGGTTTTATCAAAAATCGGCATTTTGATATGATGGGAATTGGACTTCATGAAAACCGGTATCAGTCAAAAACCGGTTCTAGTTTAAAACCTAGGTACTTTCCCTCCATGTGGCAAAGCCTTGGGCGGGACGTCCAGTATGCCGCCCGCGCGCCGCACTGCGAGAACATATTGTTTACCTGGATTATCACATAGGGTACTTTTACTCCCGGTAGTACGTTCCCGTGGGATATATCGTGAGATCCACGCGAGCAAAACCTAGTAATATTGTAAAGTATAAAAAGCTGGAAATAAAAGTTAGTTAGTTAACCCCCGACACAACAAAAACAACTAAAACGTAAAAAAAATAATAATGTGTGTGTGTGTGTGTGTTAGGGGGTTGATCCACCGCGCTCCAAAACTCATTGTTCTCAAAATTGTTATGTTCATACATTGATTCCACTGCGCTCCGAGAATTTTTAGCAATAAAATATTTCAATATTATAGTTCCACCGCACTCCGAGATATATTGAGTAGAGTTAGCAAAAAAAAAAAATTTAGCATGAAACATATTACCTATTGAATATCATAAAAAAATAAAAAAATGCATATCAAATATGTCAAATCAAATCAAATCAAAATCGTTTATTTGCATAAAATGTGGTGGGTACAAAAGGTGTTACTCGTACATGTAAAATTTAGTGCGAAGACACATTCTGCCATGTAGTGATGGCATGCAAATATTTAGTTAACATACAATAAAATTATAGACACAATAACAGAATTCTATGAACGAAAATAACATTAAAATCAAGGCAATACCAATTTGAATTAAAATGACACAGTACATATCTAAACAGTAAGGTAAGTAGCGACAAGGTAATTACCAAAGGAACTTAAATTAACTAAACCTGACTACAATGCATTCCTGAAGTGGTAGGACTGGCACGATTTTTTGTTGAGAAATTCGCCGATTGAATAAAAACTATGCGATATCAACCATTTTTTCAAAACCACGCAGAATTTTTTGTAAGGTAGTTCTGTTATCCAGATAGGTAGTGAGTTATATTAGGTCTTTACCTATGAAATTGCCGTTCTGCAGTACTGGCCATTTCAAATCAAAATAATTTTTGTTTGGCTAAGAATTCTAATTTCAAATTAATTTTATTTTAAAAACATGGATTTTTTTTTCCAAAAGTAGTCATTTGTTTATTGATTAGTGTTACATTTTCATCGCATTTCAATCTTTTTCGTCATCATGGATACGTTAAAAAATCGAGTAATTATGGAATATGAGTACCGTCGTGGCACTAGCGGCACGCAACATCAACGACGTTTACGGAGCTAACACTACAAACCAACGCACCACTTGTTATTGGTTTGCTCGCTTCCGTTCTGGAAATTTCGACCTGAAAAATGAACCTCGCGGTCGTCCGAAGACTTTGGTCGACAATGACGAATTAAAGGCGATTGTGGAAGCTGATGATACACAATCTACGGCTGAATTAGCAGCAGCTTTCGACGTTAGCGTCAAAACAATATTGGTCCATTTGCGTCAAATTGGCAAGGTAAAAAAGCTTGACAAATGGGTGCCCCACGAACTCAATGATCGCCAGCGCGAAGTACGCGTCGAGACGTACCTTGCACTGCTCAACAGACACACAAATGAAGGAATTTTGAACCGCATTTTTACCTGCGATGAAAAATGGATTCCGTTTGATAACCGCAAGCGCTCAGCAAGTTGGTTGGATCCTAGTTCAGCACCTAAACAATGCCCTAAACGAAAACTTACCCCTAGAAAAGTGATGGTCACTGTTTGGTGATCTAGCGCCGGTGTGATTCATCACAGCTTCTTACCAAACGGGGTGAGCATTACTTCAGATGTGTACTGTGAAGAACTGAACACAATGATGGAGAAGCTGGCACATCTCCAACCAGCATTGGTCAATCGCTCGTCTCCGCTGCTCCTGCACGACAACGCGCGACCTCATACTGCACAGCAGACGGTCTCCAAGTTGCAAGAACTGGGGTTGGAAGCTCTCCGTCATTCGCCCTACTCACCAGACCTTGCGCCTACAGACTACTACTTTTTCCAGAATTTGGATAACTTCTTGGCGGGAAAAAAATTAAATACCCGAGAGGTAGTACAAAATGCCTTTGAAGAATTTGTTGCCTCCCGTCCAGCTGATTTCTTTAAGAAGGGCATCAATAAACTGCCACTGCGTTGGCAAAGATGCATTGATTGCATGGGTGATTACTTCGATTAATACAAATAAAAAATGCATGAAAAAAATTCGTTTAAATTTTTTCATACAAAACGGCAATTTCATAGGTAAAGACTTATTATATAAGTGGCGCCATATACACACAACTGCGCCTGAATAGTTATATCCTAGGTACAGGGATTTTTAATAAATACTTTGTGACTTTTCGTTTGTTAAAATGTTTATTCAGTCATAATCACAACGACACATCTAAGAATATTTTTTTCTTAAAAACAGCGGAATAATCACAGCTTCAGATTAGAAAAGTTTTCTTAAATCTAGAATACAAATCACAACATATTGTAAATATTTTTTTTTAATCATGTATCGATTCAGTCGTAATCACAACGTCAAACAATACAGTAAACAAGAAAAAAATCACAGTTTCAGATTTGAAAGTTTTCTTAAAACCACAACACAAATACCAACGTAAGTGTACTATATAAGTAAGTATACTATATATATTTATTACAATTCTAACGACATAAGTTTTATATAAAGCTTTCATGCAAAATTTTAGTTAGATCGTCATTTTAATGACCTCGGGCGGCGCGCGCGATTTCGCGCGTTATCATGCAAAATCATGCGACACGAGCGCCATAAAGTGCGAAATGACCTTGACGAGGCATAGAGGTGATAGAGGTACCTGACAATAATGAATGTACCGATGCTGTTGTAGAAAGGATACCATGGTATGATTGGATGTAGGTTCATGAGCCGCCCCCCGACGGACGCGGCGACGCGACGCTTGGGTTGGCTATTTTACATACAACTTATAGGGCAATACATCATTATTAAATATTATTATTATTGTTTTAGTTTTTAGATGTTTTTGTTTGTATCGGGGGTTTTTTTAATTTATAATTGAATTTTTTTTAATGTTAGGTTACTTAGTTGAATATGAACTCTAGCTTCCTATTAGTAGCTCAGCACGTAGAGCGCTCCCAGAGCTATGCACGAAGTGGAGCCAGTTGCTGCACAGGCTGCACCGGCACGTGCGCGCGCAGACGGCGGCGCGTCCGGCAGCCCGCCGCCCGCCGCCCGCCGCCCGCCGCCCGCCAGCCCGTCAGTCCGCCAGTGAGCCCGCGCCGCCGCGCCGCTCGCACGCTCGCCGCCGGCACATCGCCAACGCATGCGGCGTCGTACGACTCGTACGACACTCAACTTTGTACAACACAACTTTTGTATAAATTGTCGGAGTAGTGGACCGGTGCGCGGCAGTGGAGTGACCGAGTGTGAGTGAGCAGTGCAGTGGCAGTGATCAGTGGATGGCTGCGAGGAGCGCCGCCGCCGGCTAGGCCGGTGCGCGACACTCGCATGTGAGTGTCCCTGCTGCACTTGGTGGTCTCTCGACACTCGCTTGTGCCGGTTAGCTGATGATTATTCAGTTTGATCCCTGGAGCGTCCATAGCACTGCAACTGGGTGAAGCATTCAATGTTCAGTGTTATTGTTGCATAAACAAAGTAGACATGTCCAATTATGTCAAAGTTACCGCTAAAGCGTCGAACGAAGGCGGTTGATCATTTTCACGAGAATCGCTCTATTTTGGCGTCAGTTGTTAGCCAATGTGAGTTCTGTGGCGGGCGCCGGAGAGGCGGGGCGCAACATTTATGTAATTCGAGAGTATTTTGATAGTTATCTGTACTCCAGTTTACTCGTACGAATATTTCTGGTGCGCCAGTTTTTCGAAATTAAAATAACACAGAATCTCCAAAAAGAATATTATTTATACCGTTGGATTAGATGTGCTCCTCAAGAGCAAATCGGCTCGGCGTCGCCGTCGTGTTCCGTGTGGAGTCGGGGATCATTAGGGCGCGTTTATCACCTCTGTCAGAAGGGTTCCTGGTGTTGTTGCAAACAGTCAGAGTGAAATTATTATGTTTATTCTTATTTGGGGTTGTTATAGAACCGACATTTTAGATTTTATGTAACGTCATATATCTTATAACCCGCAGAACAACTTGCTTCCAACGAAACCTCGTTTGTCAAAATACGACTAGTAGAGTAGAGTAGTTTAGGAGTTATGAGGGAACAGATGAACATACATAAAAAGTCTGTGCATTCAGAAGTAATTTACAATCGGATAGAAAACCGAACAAGTAGCAGTTTCTTTGTATGCTTGGTTGGTCTTCCTTCCATTGGTGTCCGTGCTTCGAACTTCAACACCCCATTTTGATTGCAATGACTTAACAGTATCCTGATAAAATGACGACACAACAGTCACAACACGAACAGTCGGAATGTTCTCGTGAGTGATATAGGTATGTAGATACCTACTGCGTCGGCGGCGGCAAAATGTTCTAAATGTTTATGTGCTATTAGAATACGTGTAGAATCAGCAATAAGAAACATGAATTATCCATTTATTTAGAAACGCTAGAATGAACCCTTCTCGAATGTTAGAGCTGATATTTTGTTAAATATAGAAAATGACAATGTTGTATCTTACTTTACCTTACCTTGACCATAGCATACACCGACAGACAAGTTCAAGTTGTAGATGTAATAATAAACTGTCGATGGCAGAGAGATTTTAAAGTTGTATAAAATATATGAATACCCTAATTGCGTGACACACCATCAATCGGAATCTGAATCATTTTGAAGCAAACTGCTAATCCATTGCTTCATAAGTTCGAAAAATTTTTCTTCTCAACGACGTAAATAACGCAATGAATGTTGTTGGACTGTCAAAATGAAACTGTCTGTATCTGTGATGTAAATTTTCATGAGTAAGCTCATGCACCACGAAGGGTGTACCTTTCTTCTTCGCAGTTTTGATTAGGGTTATGTACTGGTCCGGCACATAAATAGGCGAGGATTTTAAAGCGCTTGAAATATTTCTTTGGATTAAGGAGTGGGCAGCGTCTCCTTCATTTTGCGTGTGCCCTTTTATAAGAAATTTATGAGTAATTTATTTTTTTGCTGGCCGCAACAGTTATCGCTGTAAAAAACGATGTCAAAATCACAAGAAGCTTTCTCGTTTAAGGACTTTAAGTACATGAGTACACAGGACCCAATTTCATTTACACCTCGAGCTCCTTCACCCTCATGCCAAACGAAGCAGTTTGTATTATTCGTACCAAGTTCAGTGACAGTAAAATTAAGTAAATTCAATTTGGAAATATAAAAAAAGCTCGAGACTTCACCTCGTGGGCAGGGCATTACCGCCTGTAAATCGTAAACACATACCACAAAATCATCAGCTATTTTATTTTTGTCATTCTCCTTTTCCGCTCTAACTAAAGATTTTTCTTTTAAGTGCAGGTCGTACTTCTCTTGCAAAAGTGTTTTATCTTCCACATTTGCGAAAGCTGTGCAGTCTTCGCACTGGTCCTTCTTGGGTTGCCAAAAAGAAATGTTGAAGTCATTCACGAAGATGTTATAGTACAGCTTGTATGAAAGATATTGTTTTCCTTCAGCATTACACTTTTCAACATAACCTCTATGTAATGCTGCAACAGACAGGCTGCCTTCAATAAACTCGCGTTTACTGCGAGCCCGGCAGTAATGGCTGTCAATCCTGGGATTGAGTTAATGTGTGCCTTGGCACCATCCTTCAAAGAAGCATCCAACTTGAATTGGTTACCGTGTTTCCCTCGTTTATCTTGCATTTGGATTCCCGTTAGTCCAGGTCCCGAATTCTTCTTCACAACAGTCCTTATAGTTTTATCTGATATTCCAAGAGTATTCATAAAGAATACTTTACATACTCGGATGCGCTTATTGTCTTTTGGTAAATAATATGCGTGGTTGAAGTTTTGGCGAGTGCTACCAACACGGACATATCGATACTTAGGCTCAATTTTTGCATGTTCTCATAAATAAACTGCCTCTGAAGGTTCAAATCACCACTGTGCCAATAATTATTAAATACAGTTAATCGTTCTTCAAATGAAAATTCAATTTGACATTTCATTTTGCAACTATCAGAACAAACAGGTCCCATTTTTCTAGCAGCAATTAGTTTTTTAGATTTGGACATAGATGTATATGCCTTTCCACTATTTTTTAGAGTCTTGGTTGTGTTTCTCTTCCATGATGCTGGATATGCTTTCCTTTTTCGTGATAATGGCTGAGGGTCCACGCTAGTTGGTTGACTGTCAATGCTAGGTGGCTGAGTATTAACGCTGGATGGATGTGAATTAATATTAGGTGTTTGAGTATCTAAATCGATTAATAGATTATTATAGATTATTGGCTGAGGTTCTACATGAGAAGGTCCGGGTGTGGGTGAAATATTAAAATGTGCTGTATTGAGTTTTGGCTGTATATCATCCTCCGAATCAGAAGATCTATCTTTGTAGGGTTGAAAAATGGGATCCTTAACACTGTCATCTGAAGAAAAATCGCCATTTGATGAACTACTTGATGTTGAAGAATCACTAGAGTCTTCGGTTTCAGAGTCACATGAATTACTACTTGAGTCGCTCGGTTCAACGACTTTCCTTGTAATTTTTTTATGAGCTGTTACAGGTTCTATATCAGAATCTTCTTCCTCAAGTAATGATAGGTCAGGCTGGCTATCTGGTATGGAGTTTGTATCTAAAGAATCATTAGATAGTGGGTTTGGATAAAGCAGTGCTGGAGTATTACGTTCTGGTGCATCTTGAATGTTCTGGGTCGATAAAGGTTGATCATTATCTAATTCTTGAGTAAAAGTCGCCATTTTCAAAATTAATTTTGCTCGGCTATTCATCCTGCAATTAATAATCAATCATATCATTTAAAAGCCATGCTCAAAACACAATTCACGATTATTTACAACATCATCACCATAATCACAGACCACAGTCCACTGCTGTGCTTACAGGTACAGTTGTATCATATTATTAGATATTGTTAGTAAAAATTTAGTATGATTCTAAGTTCATTGATAAAAGCGTTTGCTTTAATGCCCATAAAACAGCCGTAGAAAACACAATAAATAAAAATAAAATAAATATCACATTATCATAAATTATTGTCATACAAAACGGACACATTTCTGAACTTTCTACTCTAGCTTTCAAAAAATAATAATCAATCCATGCATAATTCCATGCAAAACGGACGCATTTCAAATATGGCACTGTTGTAATAAAAAATAAGTTACTATTGCACGATGTTTGAATGCAATACAGACGTATTTCAAATAATGGCCCTGTTGTATTACAAAATATCATTTTACTTACTTGATGTTTGAATGCAAAACGGACGTTTTCCAAAATATGGCACTTTTGCAGAGAACTACGAACACGAACGGCAGTATTATTTCGCTTTGTGGCCTTTTTGCATGCAACTGACGTGCGTTCGCGTCGAGTTTCGGGTTGCAACTGACAAAATGGCTGCTTTGCTCTGAAGTTAGCTAACAAAAAGCACCAATGCAAAAGTGGCAGTTAGTCGGTTTGGGAATAGTGATGCGAAAATGACGGGTGTCTTTTTTTACTAAAATAATTTAGTCGATTTACTCATTTTTGCAATAAAAATGATTTTGAGAAATTTTTGATTTGTGCCCCTTTTGCATTCAGTGAGCGATATAGACACCAACTCCGTCATGTCTGCCTCTCAAAATGGATGTAGGAATGGGTCCCGCGGTACTAAGGAGCTACTCCTCATTGATATGGCCATAAGCCAACAGGTACGTCGTTCCCGAAAGGATCTAACGACATGTTGGCATCATACTCCAGCTGAATGAAACGAAATTTAAATCTTGTATAAAACGCACACTATGCAGCTATTATGTTAGGTTGGGGAAAAAGTCTTTTCGCATTATAGTATGTATGAACTTAAAATAAAATCTCTTTGGCTATACTATTTGTATCTAGCTGGTTTTGGTATCATTGAAAGTTTAAATTTTAAAGAACATAATTCCAAATTCAAATTAGGAAAATGTGTGATTTTCATTTATTTTCATACTGTCAAAATGAGTGAATCTAATGAAGAAATTCGATACATTTTAAAATTTTACTACAAAAAAAGGTAAAAATGCAACGCAAGCCGCGAAAAAAATTTGCGATGTTTATGGACCCAGTGCAGTGTCTGTAAGAGTAGCACAAATTTGGTTTAAGCGTTTTCAATCCGGAAATTTTGATGTCAAAGATGCACGTCGCTCTGGTCGCCCTATTACGGATAAAATGGATGCCATTTTTGAAAAAGTGGAGCAAGATCGGCATATCAGTAGTTACGACGTAGCTGAAGAACTGAGAATTGACCACAAAACAGTTTTGCCGCATTTGAAAAAAACTGGGTACACAAAAAAGCTCGATATTTAGGTACCTCACGAGCTCACTGAAAGAAACCTAATGAACCGTATACTCATTTGTGATTCTTTATTACGACGTAATGAAACCGAACCGTTTTTGAAGAAGCTGATAACTGGTGATGAAAAGTGGATCACGTACGACAAGAACGAGCGAAAAAGGTCGTGGTCAAAGGCCGGTCAGGCTTCACAGACTGTGGCGAAACCCGGGTTAACTCGCAACAAGGTGATGATGTGTGTGTGGTGGGATTGGAAGGGCATTATTCATTATGAGCTGTTACCACCAGGCAGGACCATCGATTCTGAACTCTACTGCGAACAACTGATGAGATTAAAGCAAGAAGTTGAGAGAAAGCGGCCGGAAGTAATCAACGGAAGGGGTGTGGTTTTTCATCGTGATAACGCTAGACCTCACACATCTTTAGCCACTCAGCAAAAATTAAGAGAGTTTGGCTGGGAGGTGTTAATGCATCCGCCGTATAGTCCTGACCTTGCACCTTCAGATTTCGACCAGTTTCGGTCTCTTCAGAATTCTTTAGGCAGTGTCAGGTTAACATCACGAGAGGACTGCCAAAAGCCCTTGTCGCGGTATTTTGATCAGAAGTCCCAAAATTTCTATAGCAATGGGATCGTGTCCCTACCTGCAAGATGGCAAAAAGTTATCGAACAAAATGGTACCTACATACTTTAGATAAATGTAAATAATGTATATTAAAAAATGTTTTGAATTTTCTTAAAAAATGCGAAGAATCTTTTTCCCCAACCTATTAAGTTGGGGGAGTACATCGCTGACAAAAATGCTTGGATGCTTGTCCTGCTCCACAAGGACGCATTAACTAATTGATTAGCATTCGGAAATATTGTTGAAGCTGCTGAAGATTAAGATGAGAGAAAACTTTCTTTGCATTGTTTAAATTCAATCTCTTAGTATTATATAATTGCATAGCACATGTGTGAGCTACCCTTTACTGGGTACGTCTTTCACTGACTTGAGTGTGCCCTGGCGGTTGAGAGTATGTCATGCTCACTCAAATGTCTCGCTGGTGGTGGCGTGTGTGTTGGATCATTAAGTTCCCTCCAAAATGGTTGAGCTAATTGGTGCTGATCCATGCGTCATGTTCGTGAACGGACGCCGTCAGTTGGGACTGGTCGTCTATTAGCTGCCATGGCTTATTTTTAATTTTAATATTTAATTTAATTGTTTTAGTTTTTATCTTTTTATTACGGACGCTTTTTAACGTGCACGTCTTTCTACATTGTTCTCACATGTATATTTTCAACATGAACGATGTAACCAATATTTTGTAAAAAATTATGATTTAAAAGAGTGTCCGTGGAGTTTCTTGCCCGTTCTTCTCCATAGGGATCTACTACGCTTTGGAATGGGCAACTAGCTTCATCTTTCTGACTGACTGACCCATTGACAATTCAAAAGTGCCTGTAATTGGTTTATTTGAAATAAATGCTTTGAGTTGAGTTGAGTTGGATAGATTATAAGAAGGCCTATGACTCGGTGCCACATACATGGCTCATGAGGGTTGTACGAGAATCGCCAATGATGTCTTGTTTTAGCTTTTCCTTCAACAAGCATTTGCTCAGTCGTCAATGATTGTGTAATCCGCTGACTAGGCTATCGCCGCCACTTGTAACCCACTTTACGGATTATATAATTTAATGTTTACACCTATAAACGGTCAATCATTAACGGACACAAAGCAGTGATTTTATTTCCTGTGCACATCCCGTGTGATTCGTCCCCCTACATACCACATCTCACTGTATGGAGTTACTGCCCGTACAAGGGTGCTGGACTTGTATAAAGTAGATGCAACTCTGCGCACCTTCCTGATGTCGTGTATAGGGCAATGTAGGACGATCCTTCGCTATCCAGGATGTCGAAATATCCAGAGGAATAGCGAGCCGATATGGATCGAGCGAGGCATATTTCAGGGCGATAGTTTGAGTCCGCTTTGGTTCTGCTTCGCCTTGAATCCTCTAAGCACACTGCTGCAGGATTCAGGTCTAGGCTATCGGCTGAGGAGAGGTGGTCAGGTTATATCCTACCTCCTCTACATGGATGACCTAAAACTCTTTGCCCCCAACAATTTGCAACTGATGGAGCTACTGAAAGTAACTGAAACTTTCAGTAGCGCCATCAGGTTGGAATTTGGTGTGGAGAAATGTGCGGTCACGCATGTAAAGCGAGGGAAAATTGTGGGATCCGTGGGAACCCAACTCTCGGATTCCATAAACCTTAGAGCCCTCTCCGCACCCGAAACCTATAAGTATTTGGGTATGTCGGAAGCGTTGGGCATCAAAGTTACTGACATGAAGCAATCGTTGAAGGAGCGCTTCTTTGGCCGCCTGAAGAAAGTATTTAATAGTCTTCTATCAGGCGGAAACAAGGTGCGCGCCTTCAGCGGTTGGGTCATGCCGGTTTTGATGTTCTCTTTCGGCGTACTCAAATGGACTCAGACTGAACTCGACGCCCTGGATCGGAGGGTCCGTACGCTGATGACTGCATATCGAATGCATCACCCACGGTCATCGGTAATGAGACTGTATATCCCGCGAAAGTGTGGAGGTCGAGGCTTTTTAAACGCTAAGACTCTCCAAAACCGCGAGATATGCAGTCTCAGGGAATATTTCCTAGAAGCCGACGTGGGGATGCATCGATATGTGGTCGCGGTGAACAAGGGTCTCACCCCGCTCTCCTTGGCTAAAGAAAACTGGCGCAAACCTGTAGTGCTTGACACTAATGATCGCAGGGAGGTATGGCCGAGTAAGGAGCTTCACGGACGCTTCTTCCGGGCCCTACATGGACCCGATGTAGATTTGCTAGCGTCCGTAGCCTGGCTGCGTTTCGGTGACCTCTTTGGAGAAACCGAAGGTTTTGTCTGTGCAATTATGGATGAAGTTATCATGACGAACAATTACCGGATATTTATTGAGAAAGACGGATCGGTTGACATCTGTCGGGCATGCCACTGACCGGGAGAATCAATTCCACATATTATTATCTCCGGGTGTTCTCGTCTAGCTAACGAAGAGTACTTGCATAGTCACAACCTCGAAGCCAGGATTATCCATCAGTAACTTGCTCTGAAATATAGCCTTGTAGAATCGGAAGTGCCGTACTACAGGTATGTGCCCGACCCAGTTCTCGAAAATGGAAATATCACATTGTACTGGGATCGATCCATCATCACTGACAGGACTATTGTTGCCAATAAGCCTGATATAGTGGTGGTGGATCGAATAGAGCGGCGCGCAATGATTATTGACATAACGGTCCCACATGACGGGAACCTCGTGAAAGCCGAGAAAGATAAACAAATCAAATATCTTGACTTGGCTCGCGAGGTTGTCGACATGTGGGATGTGGACTCAGCGATCATTGTGCCGATAGTCGTATCAGCCAATGGTTTAATTGCCAAGAGCCTCAACCAACACCTAAGGAGGCTCTCGTTGGGCAGCTGGATCAAGGGCTTGATTCTAAAGCGGTACTTCTGGACACGGCCCGCATTGTTAGTAGGTTCCTCTCTCTCTAGAGTCCTGACCGGCCGGTCCTGGTGGGCTACTATTTTTATATTTTAAATGTTTTTTGTACATTTTTTAAGAAATATTTAAAAATGTATTTTATAAGAAGAAAAATGAATAAACGAAATAATGAATATTGTAACTACGCTACGTAAATAGGGGTGACATAAATAAGAATAACAAATGTAAACATTTAGTAGGAAGGTGTAAGTCCTATCTAATTACTTATATGTAGGTAGACGTGCATTTCTTTACCTTTCGGTATCCTTTGGATGTGAAAAAAACGTGAGGTTCAGATCCTTATTATTACTTATGCAGCCAAATGCGATGCAATATAGTTTTTTTGCTTTCATTTTAATCATTTTTGTTTTAATATCTTGCGACGAACGAACGACGCGATGCGGCGCGTTAGGGCTCGAACACATAAACACGATACGACGTCGCATCGTGCTACGAAATAATCTAGCTAGTTAGTTAGTGCTAAGAATCAATGACAATGCCGCATCGTAGCACGATGCGACGTCGTATCGTGTTTATGTGTACGAGCCCTTAGTATTGAATTGTCGTGCGACCCGGCGCGCGGTGGCGAGCGGCAGTCTACTGAATTGGCTCGGTGAGATGGGCCCACTGCGTTCTTGTAGCTTCATCCTAAACTGCGGAAAGTCTCATCTGTATTCATTTGTGGTATTGGTGGTCTTGTAACAGCAAATAAAAATGTCGTTATACTCGTATGTATTTCTTTATGGTTTTATTATTGTTAAGAATCATTTTATTTCTAAATAAGTTTTTTTTTATTTTTCGTTGATTTTACCCGATTGACCGCACATAACGGATTTTTTTTTGTATATAGTTAATTGTTATAGGTATATATCAAGACTAAAAAACCGACATATAAATTGTTCTGTTGGTTCTGGGTTAATTTTGCCCGATCACAAACAATGATGGGTAAAAAGATGATTTGTTATTTCGTCACTATACAACAACAGTTTGAATGATTACCTGTTCAACTTTTCTTTGATAACGTACTATTTGACAAACAATTACTTTTTCAATCATGATACGTCATAAAACTACGTTTGGAAAAATAATGTTTTAAATATTTCAGATTAATAAATCTAGATAATAGAAAAAAAAATATTATTTTTAGTAGGCTGCTTGGAACCAAAGTAGTTCGATTAGGTTAAATATTTTTACTCGCAAAGAAAGGTTAGGTTAGGCTAGGTTAGAACTGCGACCCCCTACGCACGAGCCAAGCGAGCGAAGCGAGCGTGCATTGGCAGTAGCCGGCGAGTGCTAAAAACGACTAGTTTATTTTTAGTAGGCTATCCGGAACCGAATAGTTAGATTAGGTAAAATATTTTTACTCGCAGAAAAAGGTTAGGTTAGAACTGCGACTCCCTCCTACGCACGAGCCGAACGAGCAAAGCGAGCGTACCGCGGCAGCGGCCGATAAGTACCATAAAATCTATTCGTAAGTAGGCTACCCGGAACCAAACTTGTTAGATTAGACTAAATATTTTTACTCGCAAAAAAGGTTAGGTTAGAACTGCGACCCCCAAGCACGAGCCGAGCGAGCAAAGCGAGCGTTCCCCAGCACCGGACGGCGAGTGTCGAAAACGACTAGTTTATTTTTAGTAGGCTACCCGGAACCGAACTAGTTAGGTTCAATATTTTTACTCGCAAAAAAGGTGAGGTTCAGTTAGGCTAGAAGTGCGACCCCCTATGCATAAGCCGAGCGAGCGAACCATGACAGTGGCCGGTGAGTGCCAAAAATTACTAGAATATATAGAAAAATAAAATTATGTAAAATTTCTGTCATGATCAATTTGTGACTGGTTTAGAATTTTGATCAAATCGGCGAATTTTTGTTATTGCATTCGAGGCGGAATTAACACCCTAGCCGTAGGCGAGGTTGTTTTTGAGCCGAGAACAGCAATAACAAATGTCCACGTGTATCAAACGACGTTTTTCAATACACTTTTGAAGAAATAAAATAAAATAACGAAAAATATTTCTTAAATTTTCTTTTTTTCCGCGCTTTGCTTTCGCCAGGTTGAAGGAGAAGCAAAGGTATAAAGCCGATAAACTGCCTAATATGAAAAATAGAAAATTCAAATATTTTTGAGTTTAGAACACAAATAAATGTTAATTTGTTCATAAACGTTTTTTTTTTACTGTAATAATCATGGTTTTTGATGATATTCTATTTATACACATTAATTAAATACCATTCAAAAAATATTACCGCCGTAAAGACGCGTCTTGAATATCTCTTTGCCGAGATTAAAAAAAAACATTCACCTCCGAATAGAGACGGTGTGAATAGAGACATTGAACCAATTTGGACTATGTATAGGTATAAGTTATCTGTGGCAATTTTTATTCCCGCACACGTGTTTAAATGATAAAATATCATGTGAAACATTTGTAGAGAGAAGCATTTGACAAATAATTGTTTGCAAAGCGAGTGTTTGTGAAATGAAACATTCCGGAATAAGTTTTAGTGAAATTAATAGTAGGTGGGTACCTATATGAAATGTTGGTTGTAAACTAATAAATTGTCACCTGTGTTTTGGTGAAACAGTAGTGAACCAAATTATTTAATGATTTTTTATTTTATGTTTGCATGGTACTTAATTAAACGACTTTTTACATTTTTTTATTTAAATAATATTTTCAAATTTTTTAATAGCATGTATTTCTATTACATTATAACAGAGTGTTTACTTTAAGTGAATTTATTTTGTTATTTATTTTGTTTGAAAATTTAACTTTTTTAATTTTCGGTTTTTTATTTATTATTTAATTTTTCTATACTTCTATGAAGTAATATTCCTTGAGCTTTCAATTATTGCCAAGATGACAATTCCATACTGTATTTGTACATCTATTATGTTTCATGCTGGATTATATTCGCACGCAATGTGAATTGTTACTGAATAAATAAATTGAAATTGCAATATTTTTATACTATTAGAGAAAAACCCGTATATCCCGATCTAATAGCCGTATCTACGTCAAGAGTACCGGCGGTGTCAATTTTTCGTTCGACTTCTTGAATAATTTTGTAATTTTATTTGTCAAAATAAATATCGTATGGCAAAATTGTAATCGTTGTGGGTTATCGCGCGTGCGAGGAGGGGCACGAAGTGGTCTTGACTGCGACTGTAAATGTCGAGTATGTACAGTAATGTCAGATCGCCTCCCAAAACGTAGAAGTGGCATGTGACGCTAACAGTACCCGTGGAGGAAATCATTACATTCCTGTACTTTTTAGAAGCAGAACAAAGTTCTGTGACTGATTAAATACTTCTGCTGGTAACACGCGCAACCTTCCGCGTGCTGGCTCCCGGCTCCAAGTTATTTAATATTGGAAAACTTTGCACGACATATTAAAATACTCCAGTTCCATCCACATATTCTTTTCTCCTGTTATTATGGCGACTGATGGCGACTAATCCTTTTCTTACCCGTCATGCTTAACAACTATTATGTATTTTCGAAAAGAAAACATTTTGATAGTGGTCACATCAACCGACTGTCCCAGGAGTGTCATTTTTTCGAGTGTATTTATAATGTATGTACGAGTACCTATATCTCTATTTTCTTGGCACGCTCTAAAAGAGCTTCGTGTTTTGACGTAAAAGGTCTTTCATTTCGGCCAGAAGGGGTTACTTGCAGAAACCATAACGAAATATGTTATGGCAAGCTCGCTTATTACTTTGGAAGCATAGCACCTGCATTCGTTTATCACCATCATTCAGAAAATAGAAGCCGAAATGGCGCCGTGATCGCGCGCAGCACGAGCGACTGCACGACGCATTCGGAGCTTTTACCATCGCGCGCTGTATTAATCTATTCGTTTCTATTTTTAACCGACTTCAAAAAGGAGGAGGTTCTCAATTCGTCGGAAACTTTTTTAACCGACTTCAAAAAGGAGGAGGTTCTCAATTCGTCGGAACCTTTTTTTTTTTTTTTTTTTTTTATTTTTTTTTATGTATGTTCCCCGATTACTCGAAGATGGCTGGACCGATTTGGATTATTTTTTTTTTGTTTGAAAGGGTATACTTCCCAGGTGGTCCCATGATCATCAAGTCAGGATCTGATTATGGGATGCTGGAGAAATAGAGAGAACTCTTCCAATTTTATAGGCACACTTGAAACGATTTCGATAGTTTTTGGAAGAGTACTTTCTTGGAGTGGTCCCATTTCAATTTGGTGAAGATCTGATGAAGAACTTCTGAGATAGGCAACGGAACTCCTCAATAAATGATAGCAAATGGACTGGGATTGCTGAAATCTCATGTCTGTTTGTTGTTTACACCAGTTCATAACATAACATCACGCTAGTACGCTGTGAAGGGGTAAGCACTAAAAAGTGAAAAATAAAAACTTTTTTACAAAAAAGTACAACCGACTTCCAAAAACAACACTACAAAGTGAAAAATAACTTTAACTTCGGAAGTCGGTGGCAAAAACGAAAATACATTTAATCAGACACCGACTTCCGAAATTAAAGTTATTTTTCACTTTGTAGTGTTGTTTTTGGAAGTCGGTTGTATTTTTTTGTAAAAAAGTTTTTTTGTTTTTTTGTTTTTATTTTTTTTTATGTATGTTCCCCCATTACTCGAAGATGGCTGGACTGATTTGGAATTTTTTTGTTTTGTTCGAGAGGGTATACATCACAGTTGGTCCCATATAAAATTGATTAACTTTGCTTCGGTAGTTTTTGAGTTAGCTTCAATAATACGTATTTTTTCCCCACTTTTATATGGATGATGTTCTAGTTTGTTTTGCAGGTATTTGAATTTGTGTGGGGTAGGTACACAACTAAAAAGTGAAAAATAAAAACTTTTTTACAAAAAAATACAACCGACTTCCAAACACACACTACAAAGTGAAAAATAACTTTAATTTTGGAAGTCGGTATCTAGTTAAATGTATTTTCGTTTTTTGCCACCGACTTCCGAAATTAAAGTTATTTTTCACTTTGTGGTGTTTTTATGGAAGTCGGTTGTATTTTTTTGTAAAAAAGTTTTTTATTATATGTATTGGTAGTCCAGGTATTCTCACGAAGTTTCTCCTTCACTATTGTCAATAATGTCTAAGATAAACTCAGTGCCATATTAACGCCCTCATACTTTAAGTAATATCATTTATCTAATTTATGTAATAATAATAAAATGTTTACAAAAAGTGTACATTTAGCCAAACAGTAATAAAAATTTCCTGTACAAATAAAGCTCCTGTTTATTACTGGTGCTGGGGGTTTCGTGTTAATCTATTGATAGTACATTGCTGGAGTCGAGGGAGTAGCCACGTTTGACAGAGCTCACGACGTTATAGCAGGTGTGATACACAAAACTAATACTTGTGACCATTAGAAGTCGTAGAGTTTGAAAAAACTTTTTACAAAAAAACTTTTTACAAAAAAACAACAAACGACTCCCAAAAAAAGCACTACAAAGTGAAAAATAACTTTAATTTCGGAAGTCGGTGTCTTTGGTTTTTTTTTATTTTCATTTTTTGCCACATGGAATACCCGCTCACACGAACGCGGTGTAAATCGGGTCCGTACCTAATATTGTACGTGGTATGAGTTCTATACCAAGAAAATATTTTTTTAATTATTAACGTTGTTCCATCACTATTAAGTACTAATATCGAATTCTATGCATTTAATTTGATGCGTTATCTATTTCCGAACGATTTAAGATACGTCAACACTGACTGAGACTCGTTTAAGACATTAAAAAATATTTTTTTCTCTGACATGATTGTTCGGTCGGTCGATTGTGAAAAGTGTTTTACTCAGTTAATAGTTTAATTGTACTGTGGTAAGTGAGTTTATTTATGTTTCATGTTAAGAATTAACACACCATGCATTTTAAACCTTAAAACATATAGGTCATCGCTTGTTTTTTCTTACTAGAGCCATTTCTTTGAAATCTGAAGCTAAATTGTCTTTGTTCGTCTTTTTAACCATTTCTAGAAATGTAAACAATAACAAATTCAAACGAAACATTCAAAATAATGGTGCTTTACTCATTAGGTTTCCAAGTAAAGAATTGGAGCTACAGAATTCTTAGAAACTATGCCGCTAGCGCATTATGTAAACAAACGCGCGCCGCGGGTCGAATGACGTCAGCGGGTGGTACACTCGACTAGTTTTTTAAGCGGGCGTACCTGCCGTGTGAGCGGCTATCACTCTGCAAAATAAATTAGAGCATCATTCACCTATACTATGTGGGAAAAATGGGTATTAAATTATTGAAGCTAACTCAAAAGCCACTCATCAGAACTTGCGACCATCTCAATTGCAAAAAGGCAAATATATGTTGACGGAGATAACGAGGCTACGAAATCTGACTTCTGACAATCAAGGTCACACATAACACACAACTCAAATAGCGTAATTTGAAGCGGCATAAAATTATCATTAAAATCATTTATAGCCAGAGTGCAACTCATGACATTTCCAATAAGCCCAAACACGGCTAGAATACATTGTTTTGTTACTGAGTTCCGGAGCCTACATTCCGGCTTCTTCATCGGATCGGATCGATGGTAGGTACCATTTTCATCAGAACAATTTATTTAAAGCTTCGTCATAGTCGCTTAACTATCTTAATTGAGATATCTTATCGCCACCCGTGAAATACTTATTATCGTTGAGAAGTTCCCATGGCCATCTGTGGTCTTCTTCATCAGTTCCACTTCACCAGATGCTACTTTCTGAATGCAAATGCTTGATTTGTTGATGAAAATACCAAAATCGCTATATATATGCCTATAATTTTTGAGGAGTTCCCTCAATTCCTCATGGATCTCATCAGCAAAACTGGATTTTGATAGAAATGGGACTAATCTTGAAGTAAATCCTTTCAAATAAAAAAAGTATTGTCCAAATCGGTTTATAAAAGACGGAGTTCTAAGGTAACAAACATAAAAAAAAAAGAAAACTACCGAATTGAGAGCCTCCTCCGTTTTTTGAAGTCGGTTGAAAAAAGAAAATACAACCGCATTGAGAACCTCCTCCTTTTTTTGAAGTCAGTTAAAAAGGTGTGGTTTTTGCAGAAATTTGACTACTATGGCGCCACCGCATGCGATACGTAACGTACAAAGCTGGTTTGCAAGAGCTCGGGTAGCAAGAGAAGGAGATTCCGACCATGACGACCCGCTTTGACCTCGGCGGAACGTGTTCGTCTCTACAGGGAAAGCGTATTTCCGTATTACGTATTTCCTTCGCGCTTCCTATTTATGGAAGCACACTCACCTTTTAGACAAAATGGACAAAATTATCCGGCATACTTTATCTTCGTTAAATGTGGCCATGGACGACCGCGCTTGGGCACAAGCTACTCTTCCCATTCGTATGGGAGGCCTCGGCGTCCGCAAAATTTCTAGTATTAGTTTACCGGCATTCATATCCTCGGTCCACGGCACAGAGAAATTAATTAGGAAAATCCTAGCCTCCACACTGGTTAATTTTGATGTGCCTTGTTTGACCGAGGCTATGGATGCCTGGAGACTCGCTTGCCCGAATTCAGATCCACCCGACAATCCATCTTCCCAGAGACGGTGGGATGAGCCGCTCTGCAGAGTAGTACAGACCAATTTACTTGATACCTACGTCTGCTACTACTGCGAAGCGTGCGCGCCTGCTGGCTGTGGGTAAGTGGGAGTCGGATCTGTGGCTTCATGCACTACCGTCGTCGACCATAGGCACTTTGTTCGACGACACTACTTTCCGCCTCGCTGCTTCACTGCGTCTAGGAGCTCCTTCTTGTTCTCCTCATCGCTGTCACTGTGGTGAAGTTGTCAACAGCCTCGGACAGCACTGTCTGTCTTGCAGCCGAAGTGCGGGTCGCTTTGCGCGGCACGCAAACATCAATGACATCATCCGACGAGCCTTTGTCACCGTCGGCGTTCCAGCTGTATTAGAACCCAATGGCTTGGCACGCGACGATGGCAAGAGACCGGACGGCATGTCTTTATTTCCATGGAAGATAGGAAGGCCTTTAGTGTGGGACGCAACGTGCGTAGATACTCTTGCGCCATCTCATCTTCCTGGCTCGGCGTGCTGTGCTGGCACTGCTGCTGCGGCTGCGGAAAACCTCAAGCGGCGAAAGTATAATAACCTTATCGGTATTTATATTTTCGAGCCGTTTGGGGTTGAAACCCTTGGGCCGTGGGGACCGAGTGCTCATGGTTTATTCAATGAAATCTCCAAGCGGCTGGTTGACACTTCCCATGACCCAAGGGCTGGCTTTTACCTTGGCCAGAGGCTTAGCATTGCCAAACAACGTGGCAATGCCGCCAGTCTCTTGGGTACTTTACCACTCGACAACGATGTGGAGGAATTTTTCGATGCCATATTTTAGTTTTTTAATATTTTTAGTTATGTTAGGATATAATTTTGTTATTTTAAGGTTATGTTATATTACATTTAAATAAATCTACTTAATTAAACATAAATAAACCTTGTGAAGTAATAAGCGAATACACACAAACACATCAATCAAACGTTACATTATCATCATCACATAACCGCATCTTCTGATTGTGTATATTTGCGAGTAGTAGTGGAGGGGCGAGACACGTGTCGAGTACAGTAGTGCTATTCTGTAAACATCTCACCGTGATAACTCAGGTGAAGTGAGCGTGAAGTAAGCCGTCATGCCACCTGACGCTAGGGGTTGACACTATTGACAGCTCACTTTAAGATCACTTCACTCATGTTTTCACGGTGAGATATTTACAGAATAGCACTACAGGTTTGATTTGCACCATAGTAACCGCATCTTCTGTTTGTGCATATTTGCGAGTAGTAGTGGAGGGGCGAGACACGTGTCAAGTACAGGTTTGGGTTGCACCATAGTAACTGCATCTTCTGTTTGAGCATATTTGCGAGTAGAAGTGGAGGGGTGAGACACGTGTCGAGTACAGGTTTGGGTTGCACCATAGTAACCGCACCTTCTGTTTGTGCATATTTGCGAGTAGTAGTGGAGGGGCGAGACACGTGGGTTGCACCATAGTAATCGCATCTTCTGTTTGTGTATATTTGCGAGGAGTAGTGGAGGGGCGAGACACGTGTCGAGTACAGGTTTGGGTTGCACCATAGTAACCACATCTTCTGTTTGTGCATATTTGCGAGGAGTAGTGGAGGGGCGAGACACGTGTCGAGTACAGGTTTGATTTGCACCATAGTAACCGCATCTTCTGTTTGTGCATATTTGCGAGTAGTAGTGGAGGGGCGAGACACGTGTCGAGTACAGGTTTGGGTTGCACCATAGTAACCACATCTTCTGTTTGTGCATATTTGCGAGGAGTAGTGGAGGCGCGAGACACGTGTCGAGTACAGGTTTGGGTTGCACCATAGTAACCACATCTTCTGTTTGTGCATATTTGCGAGGAGTAGTGGAGGGGCGAGACACGTGTCGAGTACAGGTTTGGGTTGCACCATAGTAACCACATCTTCTGTTTGTGCATATTTGCGAGGAGTAGTGGAGGGGCGAGACATGTGTCGAGTACAGGTTGGGTTGCACCATAGTAACCACATCTTCTGTTTGTGCATATTTGCGAGGAGTAGTGGAGGGGCGAGACACGTGTCGAGTACAGGTTTGGGTTGCACCATAGTAACCACATCTTCTGTTTGTGCATATTTGCGAGGAGTAGTGGAGGGGCGAGACACGTGTCGAGTACAGGTTTGGGTTGCACCATAGTAACCACATCTTCTGTTTGTGCATATTTGCGAGGAGTAGTGGAGGGGCGAGACACGTGTCGAGTACAGGTTTGGGTTGCACCATAGTAACCACATCTTCTGTTTGTGCATATTTGCGAGGAGTAGTGGAGGGGTGAGACACGTGTCGAGTACAGGTTTGGGTTGCACCATAGTAACCACATCTTCTGTTTGTGCATATTTGCGAGGAGTAGTGGAGGGGCGAGACACGTGTCGAGTACAGGTTTGGGTTGCACCATAGTAACCACATCTTCTGTTTGTGCATATTTGCGAGGAGTAGTGGAGGGGCGAAACACGTGTTGAGTACAGGTTTGGGTTGCACCATAGTAACCACATTTTCTGTTTGTGCATATTTGCGAGTAGTAGTGGAGGGGCGAAACACGTGTTGAGTACAGGTTTGGGTTGCACCATAGTAACCGCATCTTCTGTTTGAGCATATTCTGTGGACGGCAGGGCGGTACTGCATACTGTTTGTGCAAATTCTGCGGGCGGCAGGGCGGTACTGCATACTGTTTGTGCATATTCTGCGGACGGTAGGGCGGTACTGCATACTATTTGTGAATATTCTGCGGACGGCAAGGCGGTACTGCATACTGTTTGTGCATATTCTGCGGACGGCAAGGCGGTACTGCATACTGTTTGTGCATATTCTGCGGACGGCAGGGCGGTACTGCATACTGTTTGTGCAAATTCTGCGGGCGGCAGGGCGGTACTGCATACTGTTTGTGCATATTCCGCGGACGGTAGGGCGGTAATGCATACTGTTTGTGAATATTCTGCGGACGGCAAGGCGGCACTGCAAACTGTTTGTGCATATTCTGCGGACGGCAGGGCGGTACTGCATACTATTTGTGCATATTCTGCGGACGGCAGGGCGGTACTGCATACTGTCTGTGCATATTCTGCGGACGGCAGGGCGGTACTGCATACTGTTTGTGCAAAATCTGCGGACGGCAGGGTGATACTGCATACTGTTTGTGCATATTCTGCGGACGGCAGGGCGGTACTGCATACTGTTTGTGCATACTCTGCGGACGGCAGGGCGGTACTGCATACTGTTTGTACATATTCTGCGGACGGCAGGGCGGTACTGCATACTGTTTGTGCATACTCTGCGGACGGCAGGGCGGTACTGCATACTGTTTGTACATATTCTGCGGACGGCAGGGCGGTACTGCATACTGTTTGTGCATATTCTGCGGACGGCAGGGCGGTACTGCATACTATTTGTGCATATTCTGCGGACGGCAGGGCGGTACTGCATACTGTTTGGGCATATTCTGCGGACGGCAGGGCGGTACTGCATACTGTTTGTGCATATTCTGCGGACGGTAGGGCGGTACTGCATACTATTTGTGAATATTCTGCGGACGGCAAGGCGGTACTGCATACTGTTTGTGCATATTCTGCGGACGGCAAGGCGGTACTGCATACTGTTTGTGCATATTCTGCGGACGGCAGGGCGGTACTGCATACGGTTTGTGCAAATTCTGCGGGCGGCAGGGCGGTACTGCATACTGTTTGTGCATATTCCGCGGACGGTAGGGCGGTAATGCATACTGTTTGTGAATATTCTGCGGACGGCAAGGCGGCACTGCAAACTGTTTGTGCATATTCTGCGGACGGCAGGGCGGTACTGCATACTATTTGTGCATATTCTGCGGACGGCAGGGCGGTACTGCATACTGTCTGTGCATATTCTGCGGACGGCAGGGCGGTACTGCATACTGTTTGTGCAAAATCTGCGGACGGCAGGGTGATACTGCATACTGTTTGTGCATATTCTGCGGACGGCAGGGCGGTACTGCATACTGTTTGTGCATACTCTGCGGACGGCAGGGCGGTACTGCATACTGTTTGTACATATTCTGCGGACGGCAGGGCGGTACTGCATACTGTTTGTGCATACTCTGCGGACGGCAGGGCGGTACTGCATACTGTTTGTACATATTCTGCGGACGGCAGGGCGGTACTGCATACTGTTTGTGCATATTCTGCGGACGGCAGGGCGGTACTGCATACTATTTGTGCATATTCTGCGGACGGCAGGGCGGTACTGCATACTGTTTGGGCATATTCTGCGGACGGCAGGGCGGTACTGCATACTGTTTGTGCATATTCTGCGGACGGCAGGGCGGTACTGCATACTGTTTGTGCATACTCTGCGGACGGCAGGGCGGTACTGCATACTGTTTGTACATATTCTGCGGACGGCAGGGCGGTACTGCATACTGTTTGTGCATACTCTGCGGACGGCAGGGCGGTACTGCATACTGTTTGTACATATTCTGCGGACGGCAGGGCGGTACTGCATACTGTTTGTGCATATTCTGCGGACGGCAGGGCGGTACTGCATACTATTTGTGCATATTCTGCGGACGGCAGGGCGGTACTGCATACTGTTTGTACATATTCTGCGGACGGCAGGGCGGTACTGCATACTGTTTGTGCATATTCTGCGGAGGGCAGGGCGGTACTGCATACTATTTGTGCATATTCTGCGGACGGCAGGGCGGTACTGCATACTGTTTGGGCATATTCTGCGGACGGCAGGGCGGTACTGCATACTGTTTGTGCAAATTCTGCGGGCGGCAGGGCGGTACTGCATACTGTTTGTGCATATTCCGCGGACGGTAGGGCGGTAATGCATACTGTTTGTGAATATTCTGCGGACGGCAAGGCGGCACTGCAAACTGTTTGTGCATATTCTGCGGACGGCAGGGCGGTACTGCATACTATTTGTGCATATTCTGCGGACGGCAGGGCGGTACTGCATACTGTCTGTGCATATTCTGCGGACGGCAGGGCGGTACTGCATACTGTTTGTGCAAAATCTGCGGACGGCAGGGTGATACTGCATACTGTTTGTGCATATTCTGCGGACGGCAGGGCGGTACTGCATACTGTTTGTGCATACTCTGCGGACGGCAGGGCGGTACTGCATACTGTTTGTACATATTCTGCGGACGGCAGGGCGGTACTGCATACTGTTTGTGCATACTCTGCGGACGGCAGGGCGGTACTGCATACTGTTTGTACATATTCTGCGGACGGCAGGGCGGTACTGCATACTGTTTGTGCATATTCTGCGGACGGCAGGGCGGTACTGCATACTATTTGTGCATATTCTGCGGACGGCAGGGCGGTACTGCATACTGTTTGGGCATATTCTGCGGACGGCAGGGCGGTACTGCATACTGTTTGTGCATATTCTGCGGACGGCAGGGCGGTACTGCATGCTGTTTGGGCATATTCTGCGGACGGCAGGGCGGTACTGCATACTGTTAGTGCATATTCTGCGGACGGCAGAGCGGTACTACAAACTGTTTGTGAATATTCTGCGGACGGAAAGACGGTACTGTATACTGTTTGTGAATATTCTGCGGACGGCAGGGCGGTACCGCATACTGCTTCCGAGCCTGCACTCTAATTGCGTAACACACTATCAATGGGAATCGGTTTCATTGTGACAGTTCAACAACATTCATTGCGTTATTTACGTTGTCGAGCAGGCAAATTTTTCGAACATATGAAACAATGGAATAGCAATTTGCTTCAAAACGATTCAGATTGCGATTGATACTGTGTTACGCAATTAAGGTGCTGAATCTAGTTATGGCGGTATTAAAACTAAATACTTTTAGATAGAATTAACACTAACTTATAGTATTATCTTGATCAAACGCAAGCAGAGTGCGAATGAACAAAAAGAGTTTTTTGTCGTCCCTCTACGTCTTGCAATAAAAAAACTTTGTTCATTAACTTTTTGAGCGGCACTAAACGTCCATAGACGTCATAACAATAAAACTTCTATTGTGTCTCGTCCAGCAGCTCCGCTGATTACGAGTATTTATTATTACCTATGCCAAGATCACGCAATAGTTGTATAGATAAACCATTTATTTCCATTTAAATAAATGTACAATTTACACAATATTCTCTCTCTGAATCCCGTCTAATAATGGGGAAGTCTTTCAAAGGTATCTTCCACAGCACGCGACGACCGTATCGTCAGACAATGTAAAGAGTGCGTTTGTTGCAGGAGTCAGCGCCGGGCGCGTCGCGGACGCGTCGCGCCGCTCGCAACGGGCTGAGATGTTCGCCAAGAAGATACGACACCACAAGAAGTACAAGGTGCGGTGAAGAGCGCCATGTTATAGAGCACCATGCTAGAGGAAGGCAGCCGCGACCTGGCCAAGCGCGCCTACTCGCAGAGCCCCCCGCGCCCCCCGCACCCCGCGCTCGACGAGCCGCGCTGCTGCTTCTCGGGCCGGCGCGCGGACGACGCGCGTCTGTACTGCTGCCGCTGCGCGCACAAGCGCCGCGCCTCGCCCCTCACCTGCCTCGCGATCTGCTTCCTGGTGCTCACCTACAATCTGCTGGGAGGCTTCTTATTCCTCGCGCTCGAAGGCAACGTCACCACAGAAGAAACAGCCGTCGCTGCCTCCAAACCAAATCTCAGCCAATCACAGAGTGTCAGCAACGACTTGAGGTCGAAGACGGTGGAGCGGCTGTGGTCTATAACGGAAGACCTGAACATCCTGTACAAGGAGAACTGGACGAAGCTGGCGGCGAAGGAGCTGCTGGAGTTCCAGAGGGTGCTGGTGTCGAGCATGCGCGGGGCGGGCGGAGGCGGGGGCGGGGGGAAGCGCCTCGGACTCGAGCACGAGCGTGACTACCGCTGGACCTTCTCTACCAGCTTCTTGTACGCGCTCACACTCATAACTACCATCGGTGAGTTACTACTACTACATATTTCATAAGCAAATAACTTTCTTCAACAGTTTGTTCACTGAAACTGTGACTGATTGTGCATCGTCGGTAACCAAGAGAGCGTGTTTGCACAAATCATTCTTTTATGGAACATCGACATGTGGGGTTGCGAGTTGCATCCAAAATATAACATAAACATAACATAAAAACATTTATTTCATAAACAAGGGGTACAGTCTCTTACAAAGTACGTTCACAACTAAGGATTAGTATACATCTGAGATAAGTAGGTAATAAGTAGTAAATATGTTTGCTGTAGTTTCCGCAAGCTATTGGTATTGTAGCGTGTACAAGTGTGCTTGTGTTTGTGCGCAGGACACGGCAACGTGACGCCGAAGTCGTCGGCGGGGCGGCTGGTGGCGGTGGCGTACGCCTGCGTGGGCATCCCGCTCATCATGCTGTATCTGTCCACCATCGGCGAGGCGCTGGCGCGCAACGTGCGCGTGCTGTACTCGCGCGCCTGTCCCGCGCGCATGCGCCCCGCCACCTGTCCCGCGCGCATGCGCCCCGCCGCCAAGCAGCTCCCCTGTGACGTCAGAGACAAGTTCGACAGACAGAAGCGGACTCCTTTCCAAGCCGCCTTGAATCTGGACAGTTTCAGTGGCGGCTACCATTGGACGTGTCGCGCCCACACGCGAGTGCCAGTTATACTTAGTTTACTACTCATCGTACTGTACGTAGCGTTAGGGACTTTCGTGTTTCATACGACAGAGAGGTGGAACTTAGTGGACGGGTGTTATTTCTCTTTCGCGAGTCTCGCAACGATCGGCTTCGGGGACCTGAAGCCCGGCCTGTACGCCAGCACGATATCTGCCAAGGCAGAGGACATAGCGGTGGGCGTGTGTTGCATCTACATCCTGGTGGGGATCGTGGTGATCGCGATGTGCTTTAACCTCATACAGGAGGACATGGGTGCCCTAGTGCGCGGCGTGACATCGCTGTGCGCGGGCGCCACAAAGTCGCGCGCCGTGCACAGCACGGAGGCGGTGTGCGACGACAAGATCTCCATGTCTGTGGTGTCCTGACACCGCGAGACGGCCGACTCGGGGCCGTCCGTGGCGTTCGCCGGCTGCGACAAGCGCCAGCAAGTGACGTTTAAAATAGACTCTCTGAACCCGACGAAGTTCAACAGCCTGCCGCGGCGCAAGTCATCGCACTACGGAGAGGAGAGCTTCGCGCGCAACACGCCGGCGCGACGCTCCGCCGGCCACGCCGACCGCTGCGTGGAGTACTTTGTGCCGCGCAGCCTCAGCGAGTTCAACCTGAGCGGCGCCGGCGACCTGCACGAGCTGGCGGCGCTCGGCTCGCGCGCCCGCCTGGCGCCGCCTGCGCCTGCGGCGGGGGCGGGGGCGGGCAAGGCGCGCGACAAGATGGTCACGTTCGAGGACGACCGCGCCGCGCCCGCCGACGACGTCTTCATGTGACAAAGACGTCACCTAGATATAGACTTGTTGGTTTGGACATGGTTTGTTATATAATAAAATATGAAATTTTGTATTACCAGCTGTTTTGTTGTTTTACCGGGTCTGTTACTCAGTTCCTAAGAGAACCACAGCACGCAGCCATAACCACTTCTATCTCTACGAAGAATAGACACATCTCTTTCTATACAAAGTGACATTCCGTTTCTCCATTTTTTTTGTTTCCATTTTTTTTTCGTTTCTCTATTTTTGACATCGCATCCCAAAAAACCTTCTACAATGTCGACTGTCATTTTGACTTTCGTTTCTAACAAACTTTGTCTAGGTCATGTCTAGGTCATTTTTTATGTAAGTAGACTATTTTGGAAGAAAATTTTATATCCCAAAGTGTTAAAATCAGACTGACAACTGACAATTGTCTAGGGTAGTAAAGACAATTTGATTTTGTAATCGCCAAGCTAAAGACAGTAGAAAACTTTCAAACTCAAACTCAAAGCATTTATTTCAAATAAACCAATTACAGGCACTTTTGAACTGTCAATGGGTCGGTCAGTCATAAAGATGAAGCTAGTTGCCCATTCCAAAGCGTAGTAGATCCCTATGGAGAAGAACGGGCAAGAAACTCCACGGACACTCTTTTAAATCATAATATTTTTACAAAATATTGGTTACATCGTTCATGTTGAAAATATACATGTGAGAACAATGTAGAAAGACGTGCACGTTAAAAAGCGTCCGTAATAAAAAGATAAAAACTAAAACAACTAAATCAAATATTAAAATTAAAAATAAGCCATGGCAGCTAATAGACGACCAGTCCCAACTGACGGCGCCCGTTCACGAACATGACGCATGGATCAGCACCAATTAGCTCAACCATTTTGGAGGGAACTTAATGATCCAACACACACGCCACCACCAGCGAGACATTTGAGTGAGCATGACATACTCTCAACCGCCAGGGCACACTCAAGTCAGTGAAAGACGTACCCAGTAAAAGGTAGCTTAATAGTCTACTCGACGGCCGCAAAGTGCAGCAGTTATCTACAAAATCATGATTATATTATGCTACAGGAGAACGTAGATCTATAATTAATGTTAAATACACCCCTTATACACCCCTTCAGAGGGTTTGCGTTAATTACGGGACATGTTGTATAAATACAACTACGGATTTCACAGATTTTGAAAAAAAATATCAGTCCGTTTGTTGACCATGATTCATAAAAGGATAAAATAACTCTATTAAACCAACTGAGGTTTGAGTACTAGAAAAGTCAGAAATCGCAAAAAACTTTTCCCATAGATTTTGTAGGAAATGAGACTCTTAATTTTTATTAGGGTTCCGTATTTCAAAAGGAGAAAACGGAACCCTTATAGGATCACTCTTGTGTCTGTCTGTCCGCGAATATTTTGGCAATTTTGGTATTTTCATTTCGTATTCATAAAATATCATCTGGTGAAGTGGAACTAATAAAGAAGACCACAGTTGGCCACGGGAACTTCCCAACGATAATATGTATTACACGGGTGGCGATAAGATATCTCGATTAAGATAGTGACAGATAGTGAGTGGTAGCGAAGTGAGTATGACGAAGGCAATTCGTATGATTCCGCTTTTTACAAACGGCGTCGTCCGTTTAAAAACGCTCGCAGTTGTGAAATATGCCGAAGGCAAAATATTGACAAGGCAAAAAATAAATGCCATCAAAATAAATGTTGTGGCATATATTATACCTATTATAGAGGTATAATATATGCCACAACATTTATTTTGATGGACAATTCAAACACCATTTACAAAATGCTGAAGTATTTAGTTCTATTTCTCAAGGCTCTCGCCGGCCACTGCCGCGGCACCGCTCACTCGGCTCGCTTGCGGTTGGTCACAGTTCTAACCTAACCTAACCAATTTGTTCGGGGTGCTTAGTTACTGTGACCAATTCGGATCGCGCGTGGTTAGTCACAGTTCCGACTAAACTCACAATACCAATCAATGTCGAAATTATAACAATTGAACGAGTTGCCAATTTTCCTTCAGCATATTTCTTAACTGCGAGCGTTTTTAAAAAGATGACGGTCGTATGTTTAATGGCGAATCATACAATCTGCCTGCGACTTAAATATGTATATATACCTTATCATATTACGAATACGTTACCGTATTACGAATGGTTGACTGCTGTGTGAATGTGTGGAAACTGGAAACAGCTGACACCGTTACTGGAGTGACAGATGGAAAGTTCACGGATGAACTGGAAACAGTTCTACTATGTGACACAGGTACTGAAGTGACAGATGGAAACATCACGGATGAACTGGAAACAGTCCTACTGTGTGACACAGGTACTGAAGTGACAGATGGAAAGTTCACGGATGAACTGGAAACAGTTCTACTGTATGACACAGATACTGGAGTGACAGATGGAAAGTTCACGGATGAACTGGAAACAGTTCTACTGTATGACACAGATACTGGAGTGACAGATGGAAAGTTCACGGATGAACTGGAAACAGTTCTACTGTGTGACACAGGTACTGAAGTGACAGATGGAAAGTTCACGGATGAACTGGAAACAGTTCTACTGTATGACACAGATACTGGAGTGACAGATGGAAAGTTCACGGATGAACTGGAAACAGTTCTACTGTGTGACACAGTTACTGAAGTGACAGATGGAAAGTTCACGGATGAACTGGAAACAGTTCTACTGTATGACACAGATACTGGAGTGACAGATGGAAAGTTCACGGATGAACTGGAAACAGTTCTACTGTATGACACAGTTACTGAAGTGACAGATGGAAAGTTCACGGATGAACTGGAAACAGTTCTACTGTATGACACAGATACTGGAGTGACAGATGGAAAGTTCACGGATGAACTGGAAACAGTTCTACTATGTGACACAGGTACTGAAGTGACAGATGGAAACATCACGGATGAATTGGAAACAGTCCTACTGTGTGACACAGGTACTGAAGTGACAGATGGAAAGTTCACGGATGAACTGGAAACAGTTCTACTGTATGACACAGATACTGGAGTGACAGATGGAAAGTTCACGGATGAACTGGAAACAGTTCTACTGTATGACACAGATACTGGAGTGACAGATGGAAAGTTCACGGATGAACTGGAAACAGTTCTACTGTGTGACACAGGTACTGAAGTGACAGATGGAAAGTTCACGGATGAACTGGAAACAGTTCTACTGTATGACACAGATACTGGAGTGACAGATGGAAAGTTCACGGATGAACTGGAAACAGTTCTACTGTGTGACACAGTTACTGAAGTGACAGATGGAAAGTTCACGGATGAACTGGAAACAGTTCTACTGTATGACACAGATACTGGAGTGACAGATGGAAAGTTCACGGATGAACTAGAAACAGTTCTACTGTATGACACAGTTACTGAAGTGACAGATGGAAAGTTCACGGATGAACTGGAAACAGTTCTACTGTATGACACAGATACTGGAGTGACAGATGGAAAGTTCACGGATGAACTGGAAACAGTTCTACTGTGTGACACAGGTACTGAAGTGACAGATGGAAAGTTCACGGATGAACTGGAAACAGTTCTACTGTATGACACAGATACTGGAGTGACAGATGGAAAGTTCACGGATGAACTGGAAACAGTTCTACTGTGTGACACAGTTACTGAAGTGACAGATGGAAAGTTCACGGATGAACTCGAAACAGTTCTACTGTATGACACAGATACTGGAGTGACAGATGGAAAGTTCACGGATGAACTGGAAACAGTTCTACTGTATGACACAGATACTGGAGTGACAGATGGAAAGTTCACGGATGAACTGGAAACAGTTCTACTGTATGACACAGATACTAGAGTGACAGATGGAAAGTTCACGGATGAACTGGAAACAGTTCTACTGTGTGACACAGGTACTGAAGTGACAGATGGAAAGTTCACGGATGAACTGGAAACAGTTCTACTGTATGACACAGATACTGGAGTGACAGATGGAAAGTTCACGGATGAACTGGAAACAGTTCTACTGTATGACACAGATACTGGAGTGACAGATGGAAAGTTCACGGATGAACTGGAAACAGTTCTACTGTATGACACAGATACTGGAGTGACAGATGGAAAGTTCACGGATGAACTGGAAACAGTTCTACTGTATGACACAGATACTGGAGTGACAGATGGAAAGTTCACGGATGAACTGGAAACAGTTCTACTGTGTGACACAGATACTGGAGTGACAGATGGAAAGTTCACGGATGAACTGGAAACAGTTCTACTGTATGACACAGATACTGAAGTGACAGATGGAAAGTTCACGGATGAACTGGAAACAGTTCTACTGTATGACACAGATACTGGAGTGACAGATGGAAAGTTCACGGATGAACTGGAAACAGTTCTACTGTATGACACAGATACTGGAGTGACAGATGGAAAGTTCACGGATGAACTGGAAACAGTTCTACTGTATGACACAGATACTGGAGTGACAGATGGAAAGTTCACGGATGAACTGGAAACAGTTCTACTGTATGACACAGATACTGGAGTGACAGATGGAAAGTTCACGGATGAACTGGAAACAGTTCTACTGTATGACACAGATACTGGAGTGACAGATGGAAAGTTCACGGATGAACTGGAAACAGTTCTACTGTATGACACAGATACTGGAGTGCCAGATGGAAAGTTCACGGATGAACTGGAAACAGTTCTACTGTGTGACACAGTTACTGAAGTGACAGATGGGAAGTTCACGGATGAACTGGAAACAGTTCTACTGTATGACACAGATACTGGAGTGCCAGATGGAAAGTTCACGGATGAACTGGAAACAGTTCTACTGTATGACACAGATACTGGAGTGACAGATGGAAAGTTCACGGATGAACTGGAAACAGTTCTACTGTATGACACAGATACTGGAGTGACAGATGGAAAGTTCACGGATGAACTGGAAACAGTTCTACTGTATGACACAGATACTGGAGTGACAGATGGAAAGTTCACGGATGAACTGGAAACAGTTCTACTGTGTGACACAGGTACTGAAGTGACAGATGGAAAGTTCACGGATAAACTGGAAACAGTTCTACTGTATGACACAGATACTGGAGTGACAGATGGAAAGTTCACGGATGAACTGGAAACAGTTCTACTGTATGACACAGATACTGGAGTGACAGATGGAAAGTTCACGGATGAACTGGAAACAGTTCTACTGTATGACACAGATACTGGAGTGACAGATGGAAAGTTCACGGATGAACTGGAAACAGTTCTACTGTATGACACAGATACTGGAGTGACAGATGGAAAGTTCACGGATGAACTGGAAACAGTTCTACTGTGTGACACAGATACTGGAGTGACAGATGGAAAGTTCACGGATGAACTGGAAACAGTTCTACTGTATGACACAGATACTGGAGTGACAGATGGAAAGTTCACGGATGAACTGGAAACAGTTCTACTGTATGACACAGATACTGGAGTGACAGATGGAAAGTTCACGGATGAACTGGAAACAGTTCTACTGTATGACACAGATACTGGAGTGACAGATGGAAAGTTCACGGATGAACTGGAAACAGTTCTACTGTATGACACAGATACTGGAGTGACAGATGGAAAGTTCACGGATGAACTGGAAACAGTTCTACTGTATGACACAGATACTGGAGTGACAGATGGAAAGTTCACGGATGAACTGGAAACAGTTCTACTGTATGACACAGATACTGGAGTGACAGATGGAAAGTTCACGGATGAACTGGAAACAGTTCTACTGTATGACACAGATACTGGAGTGCCAGATGGAAAGTTCACGGATGAACTGGAAACAGTTCTACTGTGTGACACAGTTACTGAAGTGACAGATGGAAAGTTCACGGATGAACTGGAAACAGTTCTACTGTATGACACAGATACTGCAGTGACAGATGGAAAGTTCACGGATGAACTGGAAACAGTTCTACTGTATGACACAGATACTGGAGTGCCAGATGGAAAGTTCACGGATGAACTGGAAACAGTTCTACTGTGTGACACAGTTACTGAAGTGACAGATGGAAAGTTCACAGATGAACTGGAAACAGTTCTACTATGTGACACAGTTACTGAAGTGACAGATGGAAAGTTCACGGATGAACTGGAAACAGTTCTACTGTATGACACAGATACTGGAGTGACAGATGGAAAGTTCACGGATGAACTGGAAACAGTTCTACTGTATGACACAGATACTGGAGTGACAGATGGAAAGTTCACAGATGAACTGGAAACAGTTCTACTGTGTGACACAGTTACTGAAGTGACAGATGGAAAGTTCACGGATGAACTGGAAACAGTTCTACTGTGTGACACAGTTACTGAAGTGACAGATGGAAAGTTCACGGATGAACTGGAAACAGTTCTACTGTATGACAGAGATACTGGAGTGACAGATGGAAAGTTCACGGATGAACTGGAAACAGTTCTACTGTGTGACACAGTTACTGAAGTGACAGATGGAAAGTTCACGGATGAACTGGAAACAGTTCTACTGTATGACACAGATACTGGAGTGACAGATGGAAAGTTCACGGATGAACTGGAAACAGTTCTACTATGTGACACAGGTACTGAAGTGACAGATGGAAACATCACGGATGAACTGGAAACAGTCCTACTGTGTGACACAGGTACTGAAGTGACAGATGGAAAGTTCACGGATGAACTGGAAACAGTTCTACTGTATGACACAGATACTGGAGTGACAGATGGAAAGTTCACGGATGAACTGGAAACAGTTCTACTGTATGACACAGATACTGGAGTGACAGATGGAAAGTTCACGGATGAACTGGAAACAGTTCTACTGTATGACACAGATACTGGAGTGACAGATGGAAAGTTCACGGATGAACTGGAAACAGTTCTACTGTATGACACAGATACTGGAGTGACAGATGGAAAGTTCACGGATGAACTGGAAACAGTTCTACTGTGTGACACAGATACTGGAGTGACAGATGGAAAGTTCACGGATGAACTGGAAACAGTTCTACTGTGTGACACAGTTACTGAAGTGACAGATGGAAAGTTCACGGATGAACTGGAAACAGTTCTACTGTATGACACAGATACTGGAGTGACAGATGGAAAGTTCACGGATGAACTGGAAACAGTTCTACTGTATGACACAGATACTAGAGTGACAGATGGAAAGTTCACGGATGAACTGGAAACAGTTCTACTGTGTGACACAGGTACTGAAGTGACAGATGGAAAGTTCACGGATGAACTGGAAACAGTTCTACTGTATGACACAGATACTGGAGTGACAGATGGAAAGTTCACGGATGAACTGGAAACAGTTCTACTGTATGACACAGATACTGGAGTGACAGATGGAAAGTTCACGGATGAACTGGAAACAGTTCTACTGTATGACACAGATACTGGAGTGACAGATGGAAAGTTCACGGATGAACTGGAAACAGTTCTACTGTATGACACAGATACTGGAGTGACAGATGGAAAGTTCACGGATGAACTGGAAACAGTTCTACTGTGTGACACAGATACTGGAGTGACAGATGGAAAGTTCACGGATGAACTGGAAACAGTTCTACTGTGTGACACAGATACTGAAGTGACAGATGGAAAGTTCACGGATGAACTGGAAACAGTTCTACTGTATGACACAGATACTGGAGTGACAGATGGAAAGTTCACGGATGAACTGGAAACAGTTCTACTGTATGACACAGATACTGGAGTGACAGATGGAAAGTTCACGGATGAACTGGAAACAGTTCTACTGTATGACACAGATACTGGAGTGACAGATGGAAAGTTCACGGATGAACTGGAAACAGTTCTACTGTATGACACAGATACTGGAGTGACAGATGGAAAGTTCACGGATGAACTGGAAACAGTTCTACTGTATGACACAGATACTGGAGTGACAGATGGAAAGTTCACGGATGAACTGGAAACAGTTCTACTGTATGACACAGATACTGGAGTGCCAGATGGAAAGTTCACGGATGAACTGGAAACAGTTCTACTGTGTGACACAGTTACTGAAGTGACAGATGGGAAGTTCACGGATGAACTGGAAACAGTTCTACTGTATGACACAGATACTGGAGTGCCAGATGGAAAGTTCACGGATGAACTGGAAACAGTTCTACTGTATGACACAGATACTGGAGTGCCAGATGGAAAGTTCACGGATGAACTGGAAACAGTTCTACTGTGTGACACAGTTACTGAAGTGACAGATGGAAAGTTCACAGATGAACTGGAAACAGTTCTACTATGTGACACAGTTACTGAAGTGACAGATGGAAAGTTCACGGATGAACTGGAAACAGTTCTACTGTATGACACAGATACTGGAGTGACAGATGGAAAGTTCACGGATGAACTGGAAACAGTTCTACTGTATGACACAGATACTGGAGTGACAGATGGAAAGTTCACAGATGAACTGGAAACAGTTCTACTGTGTGACACAGTTACTGAAGTGACAGATGGAAAGTTCACGGATGAACTGGAAACAGTTCTACTGTGTGACACAGTTACTGAAGTGACAGATGGAAAGTTCACGGATGAACTGGAAACAGTTCTACTGTATGACAGAGATACTGGAGTGACAGATGGAAAGTTCACGGATGAACTGGAAACAGTTCTACTGTGTGACACAGTTACTGAAGTGACAGATGGAAAGTTCACGGATGAACTGGAAACAGTTCTACTGTATGACACAGATACTGGAGTGACAGATGGAAAGTTCACGGATGAACTGGAAACAGTTCTACTATGTGACACAGGTACTGAAGTGACAGATGGAAACATCACGGATGAACTGGAAACAGTCCTACTGTGTGACACAGGTACTGAAGTGACAGATGGAAAGTTCACGGATGAACTGGAAACAGTTCTACTGTATGACACAGATACTGGAGTGACAGATGGAAAGTTCACGGATGAACTGGAAACAGTTCTACTGTATGACACAGATACTGGAGTGACAGATGGAAAGTTCACGGATGAACTGGAAACAGTTCTACTGTATGACACAGATACTGGAGTGACAGATGGAAAGTTCACGGATGAACTGGAAACAGTTCTACTGTATGACACAGATACTGGAGTGACAGATGGAAAGTTCACGGATGAACTGGAAACAGTTCTACTGTGTGACACAGATACTGGAGTGACAGATGGAAAGTTCACGGATGAACTGGAAACAGTTCTACTGTGTGACACAGTTACTGAAGTGACAGATGGAAAGTTCACGGATGAACTGGAAACAGTTCTACTGTATGACACAGATACTGGAGTGACAGATGGAAAGTTCACGGATGAACTGGAAACAGTTCTACTGTATGACACAGATACTAGAGTGACAGATGGAAAGTTCACGGATGAACTGGAAACAGTTCTACTGTGTGACACAGGTACTGAAGTGACAGATGGAAAGTTCACGGATGAACTGGAAACAGTTCTACTGTATGACACAGATACTGGAGTGACAGATGGAAAGTTCACGGATGAACTGGAAACAGTTCTACTGTATGACACAGATACTGGAGTGACAGATGGAAAGTTCACGGATGAACTGGAAACAGTTCTACTGTATGACACAGATACTGGAGTGACAGATGGAAAGTTCACGGATGAACTGGAAACAGTTCTACTGTATGACACAGATACTGGAGTGACAGATGGAAAGTTCACGGATGAACTGGAAACAGTTCTACTGTGTGACACAGATACTGGAGTGACAGATGGAAAGTTCACGGATGAACTGGAAACAGTTCTACTGTGTGACACAGATACTGAAGTGACAGATGGAAAGTTCACGGATGAACTGGAAACAGTTCTACTGTATGACACAGATACTGGAGTGACAGATGGAAAGTTCACGGATGAACTGGAAACAGTTCTACTGTATGACACAGATACTGGAGTGACAGATGGAAAGTTCACGGATGAACTGGAAACAGTTCTACTGTATGACACAGATACTGGAGTGACAGATGGAAAGTTCACGGATGAACTGGAAACAGTTCTACTGTATGACACAGATACTGGAGTGACAGATGGAAAGTTCACGGATGAACTGGAAACAGTTCTACTGTATGACACAGATACTGGAGTGACAGATGGAAAGTTCACGGATGAACTGGAAACAGTTCTACTGTATGACACAGATACTGGAGTGCCAGATGGAAAGTTCACGGATGAACTGGAAACAGTTCTACTGTGTGACACAGTTACTGAAGTGACAGATGGGAAGTTCACGGATGAACTGGAAACAGTTCTACTGTATGACACAGATACTGGAGTGCCAGATGGAAAGTTCACGGATGAACTGGAAACAGTTCTACTGTATGACACAGATACTGGAGTGACAGATGGAAAGTTCACGGATGAACTGGAAACAGTTCTACTGTATGACACAGATACTGGAGTGACAGATGGAAAGTTCACGGATGAACTGGAAACAGTTCTACTGTATGACACAGATACTGGAGTGACAGATGGAAAGTTCACGGATGAACTGGAAACAGTTCTACTGTGTGACACAGGTACTGAAGTGACAGATGGAAAGTTCACGGATAAACTGGAAACAGTTCTACTGTATGACACAGATACTGGAGTGACAGATGGAAAGTTCACGGATGAACTGGAAACAGTTCTACTGTATGACACAGATACTGGAGTGACAGATGGAAAGTTCACGGATGAACTGGAAACAGTTCTACTGTATGACACAGATACTGGAGTGACAGATGAAAAGTTCACGGATGAACTGGAAACAGTTCTACTGTATGACACAGATACTGGAGTGACAGATGGAAAGTTCACGGATGAACTGGAAACAGTTCTACTGTGTGACACAGATACTGGAGTGACAGATGGAAAGTTCACGGATGAACTGGAAACAGTTCTACTGTATGACACAGATACTGAAGTGACAGATGGAAAGTTCACGGATGAACTGGAAACAGTTCTACTGTATGACACAGATACTGGAGTGACAGATGGAAAGTTCACGGATGAACTGGAAACAGTTCTACTGTATGACACAGATACTGGAGTGACAGATGGAAAGTTCACGGATGAACTGGAAACAGTTCTACTGTATGACACAGATACTGGAGTGACAGATGGAAAGTTCACGGATGAACTGGAAACAGTTCTACTGTATGACACAGATACTGGAGTGACAGATGGAAAGTTCACGGATGAACTGGAAACAGTTCTACTGTATGACACAGATACTGGAGTGACAGATGGAAAGTTCACGGATGAACTGGAAACAGTTCTACTGTATGACACAGATACTGGAGTGACAGATGGAAAGTTCACGGATGAACTGGAAACAGTTCTACTGTATGACACAGATACTGGAGTGCCAGATGGAAAGTTCACGGATGAACTGGAAACAGTTCTACTGTGTGACACAGTTACTGAAGTGACAGATGGAAAGTTCACGGATGAACTGGAAACAGTTCTACTGTATGACACAGATACTGGAGTGACAGATGGAAAGTTCACGGATGAACTGGAAACAGTTCTACTGTATGACACAGATACTGGAGTGACAGATGGAAAGTTCACGGATGAACTGGAAACAGTTCTACTGTATGACACAGATACTGGAGTGACAGATGGAAAGTTCACGGATGAACTGGAAACAGTTCTACTGTATGACACAGATACTGGAGTGCCAGATGGAAAGTTCACGGATGAACTGGAAACAGTTCTACTGTGTGACACAGTTACTGAAGTGACAGATGGAAAGTTCACAGATGAACTGGAAACAGTTCTACTATGTGACACAGTTACTGAAGTGACAGATGGAAAGTTCACGGATGAACTGGAAACAGTTCTACTGTATGACACAGATACTGGAGTGACAGATGGAAAGTTCACGGATGAACTGGAAACAGTTCTACTGTATGACACAGATACTGGAGTGACAGATGGAAAGTTCACAGATGAACTGGAAACAGTTCTACTGTGTGACACAGTTACTGAAGTGACAGATGGAAAGTTCACGGATGAACTGGAAACAGTTCTACTGTGTGACACAGTTACTGAAGTGACAGATGGAAAGTTCACGGATGAACTGGAAACAGTTCTACTGTATGACAGAGATACTGGAGTGACAGATGGAAAGTTCACGGATGAACTGGAAACAGTTCTACTGTGTGACACAGTTACTGAAGTGACAGATGGAAAGTTCACGGATGAACTGGAAACAATTCTACAGCTTGCTGGACTTTACGTGTAACTCGAACAGTGTTAACAAACAGGGGTGGTGACGTCAGCAGTAACGTGACGGTGGTATAAATGCCGCCGCGGTGGCGGAATGTGGTGTATATTATGTAAGTACGCGTATGCAAAAATGTACAAGTTAGAACTGCCGCTGCTGTCTGTTCTGTCTAACTCACCGTGGAAACTTAGGTGAAGTGAGCTTGAAGTGAGCGTAATCCGCGTGATGCTGATGCCGGGACTGACGGTTCACTTCAGGGGTCACTCCAGCTAATTTTTCACGGTGAGATCTGTCCGGAATAAATCGGCTGGTAAGCATAGAAACAATCGAAGCTGACGTCCTCTCTAGTAGAAGTGTGTCTGGATATAATAGATAAGGCCCCATGTTTATGAGCGTCGTAATTCGACTGGGTCATAGTGGTGTTATAGAGTTATTCTGTGACGTCACACAGAGGACCGTGCCTAAGGGCGACCAGCGCCGCCACTGCCACGTGGCACATGCAGAGCCCGCCCGCCGCACACATGCTCCACTTGCTGATACAATTGTTCTGTGACTTCACACAGAGGACCGTGCCAAGGGGCGACCAGCGCCGCCTCTGCCACGTGGCACATGCAGAGCCCGCCCGCCGCACACATGCTCCACTTGCTGATACAATTGTTCTGTGACTTCACACAGAGGACCGTGCCAAGGGGCGACCAGCGCCGCCACTGCCACGTGGCACATGCAGAGCCCGCCCGCCGCACACATGCTCCACTTGCTGATACAATTGTTCTGTGACTTCACACAGAGGACCGTGCCAAGGGGCGACCAGCGCCGCCACTGCCACGTGGCACATGCAGAGCCCGCCCGCCGCACGCATGTTCCACCTGCAGATACAATTGTTCTGCGACGTCACACAGAGGACCGTGCTTAAGGGCGACCAGCGCCGCCACTGTCACGTGGCACATACAGAACTCGCCCGCCGCACGCATGCTCCACCTGCAGATACAATTGTTCTGCGACGTCACACAGAGGACCGTGCTTAAGGGCGACCAGCGCCGCCACTGTCACGTGGCACATGCAGAGCCCGCCCGCCGCACGCATGTTCCACCTGCCGTTACAATTGTTCTGTGACGTCACACAGAGGACCGTGCCTAGGGGCGACCAGCGCCGCCACTGTCACGTGGCACATGCAGAGTCCGCCCGCCGCACGCATGCTCTACCTACAGATACAATTGTTCTGTGACGTCACACAGAGGACCGTGCCTAGGGGCGACCAGCGCCGCCACTGTCACGTGGCACATGCAGAGTCCGCCCGCCGCACGCATGCTCTACCTACAGATACAATTGTTCTGTGACGTCACACAGAGGACCGTGCCTAGGGGCGACCAGCGCCGCCACTGTCACGTGGCACATGCAGAGTCCGCCCGCCGCACGCATGCTCCACTGGCCGATACAATTGTTCTGCGACGTCACACAGAGGACCGTGCTTAAGGGCGACCAGCGCCGCCACTGTCACGTGGCACATGCAGAGCCCGCCCGCCGCACGCATGCTCCACCTGCCGATACAATTGTTCTGTGACGTCACACAGAGGACCGTGCCTAGGGGCGACCAGCGCCGCCACTGTCACGTGGCACATGCAGAGTCCGCCCGCCGCACGCATGCTCCACCTACAGATACAATTGTTCTGTGACGTCACACAGAGGACCGTGCCTAGGGGCGATCAGCGCCGCCACTGTGACGTGGCACATACAGAACCCGCCCGCCGCACGCATGCTCCATCTACCGACACAATTGTTCTGTGACGTCACACAGAGCACCGTACCTAGGGGCGACCAGCGCCGCCATTGTCACGTGGCACATGCAGAGCCCGCCGGCCGCACGCATGCTCCACCAGCCGATACAATTGACATCACGTCGACTACCGAGCGGCCGTTAGTGAGATAAATGGTAGCAGTCGCGTGTCCGCGCGCCCCGCGATAAACTGTCAACAATACTCATTTACTCATTTACAATGTTACCAGCTTCCGGAAACTGCGTGCGGCAGCCGTATTCTGGGCATCACAGAGTGATCACGTTGTTGTAGAGCCATAACGAATAATCAGGTGACGTCGCTAGCGCGTCTCACTAGCATCGCGCACTCACCGTGCAGACGAGCGTGTCGCGAACACTCACGTCCCGAACCCCGCCCGAAGTCCCGAGTTCCCGACGACACTCATTCTGCGAGAAATCTGTCAGAGCTCACTCCACAAGAGCGACGCGAGTCGGCGGCTCGGACAGAAGTGACAGACAGGCTTACCTATGTATAGGTAACGTAAGTAACTCCTTTAACAGTCGTAACTAAAGTTAGTTAGCAAGTAATTTGTAAGTACAACTAACTTGCTGTTACCGCTATCTAATGAAGTTAGTTTGGCGAGGGGAATGCGGCAAAGAGTGTGTTAACTTTAAGTTAATTTCATCATGCGGGAATCTAAAGGGAAATAATTGCTTTTAGTTTACCGAAGGGTTTAGTGTATGTGCGTCCGCTCCGTTTTTAATAAATCAAATTAAATAGCGAACAGAGTGTCAGTTCCTGAACCAATATTGGTCACGTTTCTGGGCGGGCGTTGAATGAGCGGCTCGCAAACAACGCATCGCCAATGTTTGTCAGTAAACAGAGCAGCGCTGCTCACCCGCACGCGATGTATCAGTCAGGCGCGCTCGCAGGCCCGCGCCCGCACCCGGGATCCGCGCTCCCCACTATTTACGTTAGCTATTTGTCACGTAAGCCGCCTTGTTATTTCGCCAACGACTCGCTGAACCGACCGACGCCGACGTTATATTATATTAGACAGTCTAGAGTATTTGTGTCAATTTGTTTTATGGAACAATTAATATAATTACGTGCAGCAAGGTGATGAACAGAAAATAAATAATTGTGTTATATATTCTAGTCATCGCATTCACCGCGTAACTGTCCACCACGGCAAGTGCCGAAAGAGAACGGAACGGAACGAACTAAAAACCAAAAAAATATTGTTAAGTGACAGAATAATGTGAAAAAATCTGTTTAAAAAAAAAAAACGGGTATCAGGGATGCAGCAGCCGCAGTGGAGTACGCAGCGCAGTGAAACGTCTTGAGCGCGAAAGAGTGTCTAATAAAAATAAATAAATAGTGTTTTATTGCAGGCAAAATACCCAAATATGTAAAAAAGCCGGCCAAGTGCGTGTCAGACCACGTACAATGAAGGGTTCCGTAATTGAAAAGAATTTGTCCCAAAAACAAACATAAAGAGGCGGTACACGAAATTTTGCCCATTTCGTTGATTTACGTGATTTTACAGTTATAATACTATATTTCTTTAAGTTTTAATGCTCCATATGAAAGATTATTTTAATTATAATCTAATGTGTGAGCAACTTTTTTTATTATATAATTTTGACTAATCGACCTAAACCCGCGACTGTTTTGTGAATTTTTGTTGTAAGAGGTTTAGAATATCACATGTATACGAATTGTTTTGACTCTTAATGGGTATGGAAAAATTATAATATATTTGTGTGAAAGTTGTCTATACAATGTATGAATCACTTTTTACCAATTTCATACAAAATTTTTGAGTAAAAAAATATTTAACTTAGTCAAATTTTAGACAAAATGGGCTAAGAATTGCTTCTGATTTCGGTTACATATAACTCTCGTTCATAAAATTAAAACGACAGGAATAAGCTTCAGCTCAAAATCAAAAAAAAAAAAATGCAAAATAAAAATCAAACACATTTGGCGTTAAAAAATATTTGAAAACAACCTCATTTTTGCAATATAAACTCGACGCAAAATAAAAAACAGTAGCTCATTCATTAGATTATAATTGAAATGATCTTTCATCTTGTGCTTACAGTTCTTTAACTGTAAAATCACTTAAATCAGCGAAATCGGCAAAATTTCGTATACGGCCTCTTGACATTGCAATCCCAAAAGAAGTATTTTTATGTGATAATATTACAAATTTACAATTTTCGGACTTTTTCCTCTATATGTGCTTTCAAACCTTGCTTCTTGGCACATTTCATTATTCTAGGTTTCCCCATAGGTTTTGATTTACTTGCGAGTATCGCATAAATGGCCGTATTTGTGCTTTGAAACCTTGCTGCTTGGCACATTTCATTATTCTAGGTTACCCCATAGGTTTTGATTTACTTGCGAGTATCGCATAAATGGCCGTCTTTGTGCTTTGAAACCTTGCTTCTTGGCACATTTCATTATTCTAGGTTTCCCCATAGATTTTGATTTACTTGCGAGTATTGCATAAATGGCCGTATTTGTGCTTTCAAACCTTGCTTCTTGGCACATTTCATTATTCTAGGTTACCCCATAGGTTTTGATTTACTTGCGAGTATCGCATAAATGGCCGTATTTGTGCTTTGAAACCTTGCTTCTTGGCACATTTTATTATTCTTGAGCTAAGGTGCGTTGAAGAATGGAAGAGACCGACTTCAGAAGTTGTTCAGTTTTTATGAAAGTTATTTTATTGGTTTTAGGTTTTGAAGTCGGTTTTTACTTTTTTTAAAGTAAATTAATTTTTCCATTTTTAGTTGAATATACAGTTAGGACAATTTGATGATTTACTTGTGCTGTGAGAACTTGCTTCTTGCCAAATTACATGATTCTAGGAAACGGGAAGTATCTTAAAGATTTGATTTACTTGCGAGTAGTATCAAAATATCTCGCCTAAATGGCCGTATTATTTTATTGTGTTGAGGTAGAAGCTTATTTTTTTTTAAAAACTCCAAGGGACCATAATATTTGATATTAATTTCAACTTGATGCCTCCACGCATTCCTGAGAAAAAGGGTCTTGACCATAGAAATACAAAAAACTTCTTTCTTATATCTATGGTCTTGACAGACAGACAAACGACAGACAGACGGACAGACGGATAATAAACTGATCCTTAAGGGTTTCGTTTTTTCCTTTTGAGGTACGGAACCCTAAAAACATTAAAAATTATAACATGGAGATGTATAGGTACCCATAGTCCATAGTCTTCATAATACATAGTCTTTCGTCATTTTTAGGGTTCCATACCTCAAAAGGAAGAAACGGAATACTTGTAGGATCACTTTGTTGTCCGTCTGTCCATCTGTCTGTCTGTCTGTCTGTCTGTTTGTCTGTTTATCTGTCAGTCTGTCAAGACCATTTTTCTCAGAAAGGCGTGGAGGTATCAAGTTGAAATTAATATCAAATACGTAAGTCTATGGTCCTTTAACCCTCTAAAAAAATCGAGCTTTTAGAAGCTCGATTTTTTGAAAATGACCGCATTTTTTTATTGCGTTGACTTAGGTCAACTTAATAAAAAAATACGGTCATTTTTGCGACATTTTGGTACTAGCTAGTAAATCAAAACCTATAGGGTACTTCCCGTTGACCTAAAATCATTAAATTTGGCAAGAAGCAAGGTCTCACAGCAAAAAAGAGGAAAAAATTCGAAAATTGTTGTATGTAATTTCAACAAAAAAAAAAAAAAAAAAATGGGATTCAAACTTAAATTTGCAGTTGGAGAATTTGACCGTGAGGTTACCAACCCTACTAATAGGTCTTTACCTATGAAATTGCCGTTTTGTATGAAGAAATTTAAACGAATTTTTTTCATGCATTTTTTATTTGTATTAATCGAAGTAATCACCCATGCAATCAATGCATCTTTGCCAACGCAGTGGCAGTTTATTGATGCCCTTCTTAAAGAAATCAGCTGGACGGGAGGCAACAAATTCTTCAAAGGCATTTTGTACTGCCTCTCGGGTATTGAATTTTTTTCCCGCCAAGAAGTTATCCAAATTCTGGAAAAAGTAGTAGTCTGTAGGCGCAAGGTCTGGTGAGTAGGGCGGATGACGGAGAGCTTCCAACCCCAGTTCTTGCAACTTGGAGACCGTCTGCTGTGCAGTATGAGGTCGCGCGTTGTCGTGCAGGAGCAGCGGAGACGAGCGATTTACCAATGCTGGTTGGAGATGTGCCAGCTTCTCCATCATTGTGTTCAGTTCTTCACAGTACACATCTGAAGTAATGCTCAACCCGTTTGGTAAGAAGCTGTGATGAATCACACCGGCGCTAGACCACCAAACAGTGACCATCACTTTTCTAGGGGTAAGTTTTCGTTTAGGGCATTGTTTAGGTGCTGAACCAGGATCCAACCAACTTGCTGAGCGCTTGCGGTTATCAAACAGAATCCATTTTTCATCGCAGGTAACAATGCGGTTCAAAATTCCTTCATTTGTGTGTCTGTTGAGCAGTGCAAGGCACGTCTCGATGCGTACTTCGCGCTGGCGATAATTGAGTTCGTGGGGCACCCATTTGTCAAGCTTTTTTACCTTGCCAATTTGACGCAAATGGACCAATATTATTTTGACGCTAACGTCGAAAGCTGCTGCTAATTCAGCCGTAGATTGTGTATCATCAGCTTCCACAATCGCCTTTAATTCGTCATTGTCGACCAAAGTCTTCGGACGACCGCGAGGTTCATTTTTCAGGTCGAAATTTCCAGAACGGAAGCGAGCAAACCAATAACAAGTGGTGCGTTGGTTTGTAGTGTTAGCTCCGTAAACGTCGTTGGTGTTGCGTGCCGCTTGTGCCGCGTTGCTGCCACGACGGTACCCATATTCCATAATTACTCGAATTTTTAACGTATCCATGATGACGAAAAAGATTGAAATGCGATGAAAATGTAACACTAATCAATAAACAAACTACTACTTTTGGAAAAAAAATCCATGATTTTAAAATAAAATTAATTTGAAATTAGACTTCTTAGCCAAACAAAAATTATTTTGATTTGAAATGGCCAGTACTGCAGAACGGCAATTTCATAGGTAAAGACCTAATATATATCCCGCTATATTAGAGGCTTAGTACAATACTTATTTGAAAAAAATACGAGTGTGTAATAATTATTAATTATGAGAAATTTATAAAAAAACCCTTAAATAAAGGCTTAAAGTAGCATAGAATATGCATTTAATAAATAAAATATTTATAAAACATACTACTATACATATTTTTTATATTTTTTTGCCGTCTACTATATTTTTACAAGCAATGACTTCGAAAATACTAGATTTGATATAAAAAAGTTGCCAACCCTACGTGACGTAATGTCAATGTATGGGAGAACATGTTTTTCAGCTACAATGTTAAGTTTGTTTTTGGGATAAATTCTTTTCAACTACGGAACCCTTCATTGTGGGTCGGACACGCACTTAGCTGGTTTTTTTGTTCTCGCTTAGATGAACAGAAATCCGAAACCGAATTGACTTGCCACGAATAGGCGCATCCATTTAAAATTGTCGGAAAACCACACATAACCTATTCCGGAACAATTGCGTACTTTATAGTATGATTCTCTAACTGATAAAAATAGTGAACAAAAAAACGACAGCAAAAGATAAAACAAACATGCAAAACATGGTACAAAACATGTTACAAAACATGTTACAAAACATGGTACAAAACATGGTACAAAACATGTTACAAAACATGTTACAAAACATGGTACAAAACATGTTACAAAACATGTTACAAAACATGGTACAAAACATGGTACAAAACATGTTACAAAACATGTTACAAAACATGTTACAAAACATGGTACAAAACATGGTACAAAAACTGCGAATAAAATAGAAGCAGGTACCTGCTCCCTACGACGGCTGGCGGTCGCTTATCGAAGGCTCTGGACTCTCACGAGTATAGGATTTTGTAATTATCTTGATTTAAATGAGTGTCCTTGGAGTTTCTTGCCCGTTCTTATCCATAAAGATCTACGTTTTGGAACTGGGCAACTTGCTTCAACTTTCTGACTCTTGGACAACTCAAACGTGCCTGTAATTGGTTTAATTGAAATAAGTGCTTTTAGTTTGAGTTGAGTTACAATGTGCTCACGCGCACTGCGTCCAGAGTTTTCGTAACTGCAGTGAGTCTTTAGGTCCGTAGCACCTTAGCCATGTAGCGTCGAAGACGCGTAGCACTACAGCCGCGTAGCACCGTAACCTCGTAGCAAAGGAGCAGCGCACAAACCGCGTAGCGCCGCGCTAGCGGTCTGCCTCATAACATTATTTAATGCAATATCAAACCATAATTTCACAATTAATAACTTCACTTAACGACACTTCGACTACTAATGATATTTAAGAACGTTGTCAATATATGTATATGTATACGTAAAAGCGCTCCACCGAGAGGCCGCAGACTTGCGGTTCGATCTGACGCAACGCTTTATTGCTGATAAAAGAATAGCATTACTTTGTGAATGAAGTGCGAAACACTCGTGTCACTTGTCTTCATGCTCGCTCGTATAACACATCGCCGGGATGAAATGTACCGTCGGCGTATTTAGCGGCGCTTAATCAGAAAGCATCTCATTATATTACGGACACGGCACAGCGCGTACTCGCGTGCTGGCACTGTTTGTAGAATGGTTTTAGCTAGATTACTTTAACATGAATATCTTGTGAATACGTCAGTACGAAAAAAATTTAATAAATATCAAAAGAAGCTGCCTTAACAAAACGCTGCGGCGCTGGTGCGTCCATTTGAGTCGTTCTTGATAGATTTTCCCAGAAAAAACAAAATTCAAATTCAAATCTTTATTGCTGAACACAGTACATATTATATTTCAGATGGTAGTGAATGCGCAGTTCATTGTGTCCTACCAATTTAGGCATGCAAAATTTTCCATCACAAATGAAAATATACAATTAAATCAAATAAAAGCAATCAAAAACAAAATAAATTAAATTAGTTTAGCGTGTACGTCATACATTAATACAATAGCGTCAACACTTAAAATAATCACAAAATTAAAATAAATTAAATTAAACAAATAAATGATGAATGGTGAAAATCGGACTTAAAAAAGTATCCACCTTAACACTATTTTACACATATTTTTTTGTCTGTAAGGTACTCACTTACTTTGTAATATGTCTTACTTATCAACAGACTATTTAACTGTCTTTTAAATATATTAAAATCGTTACAGTCTAATAAACATTTAGGCAGTTTGTTATATATCTGCGAAGCCATACCTAAAAAATTTTTACCAAATATGGCTTTTCTGTGTGGTCTACCGCTTATTTTATTTTTATATCGCGCACTGTTAAGTGTTCCAAACAAATGAAGATTTTTTTTGACAAATAGAGCCACCTCATATATGTATAGGCAGTGTACCGTCAATATACGAAGATTCGCAAATAACGGTTTACAGCTTTCCGTGCTTGGAATGCCGCATACTGCCCTAACACACCTTTTCTGAGCTTTAAACACCTTGTCCATGTTCGTGGAGTTGCCCCAATATATTATCCCGTATCGTAACGTGGATGTGACATGTGCATGAAACGCCGTTACCACAACTTTTCGACTGACCTTCTTTGCGAGATTGCGTAGAGCATATGAAAACTTACTCAGACGTTTACATACACTGTTAGTGTGAGCCTTCCAAGACATATCTCTATCTAGTTCCAGTCCTAAAAATTTTGTGGTACTCGTTTCCGATATTATTTTGTCTTGATATTTTATGTCAGGTTTTTTATGGTTAGTTTTTTGCTCAAATGTCATTATTTTCGTTTTGTCAATATTTATTTTTAAATTATTCACACCCATCCATTCTATCAATACTTGGAGACAGTGGTTTATTTCTCTCTCAAGAGTCGGTGCATCATTGATGTCATTAAAAATTACCGTGCTATCATCAGCAAACAAAACCATAGGATGATGTGTTTCTCTGGGCATGTCATTGATATAAATTATAAATAATAAAGAGCCTACAATACTTCCTTGCGGTACACCATAGTTATTCGATCTCAGACGCGATAGGTACGTATACTCGGTTTTTGATGTCATACAGACCTTATCTATCTTCGTACATTGTTGTCTATTTGACAGGTACGATTTCAAGAGGTTAAGAGCATTACCCCGTACTCCATATCTTTCCAGTTTCTTTAGAAGTATTGTGCGATCCACAAAATCGAACGCCTTGCTCATGTCCATGAATAACGCTGCTACTGGACTTCTGTTATCGATACTTGTAATGATTTTTTCAAACAAGTTGAAAATTGCCATGTTAATGTTCTTTTTTCTCCTAAAACCGAACTGTTCATCAGCAAAAAGATTGTTTCGTTCAAAAAATGAGTATAATATGTCGTATATAACTTTTTCTACTATTTTGGAGAATATAGGTAGTAAGGCAATTGGCCGGTAGTTGGCTGGGTCATGTTTGTTACCTTTTTTATGTAGTGGTTTTATAACTGCCAGTTTTAGCCTATCCGGGAACACACCCGATTCTAAGCACAAATTTATAATATGACTAAGTACTGGCGCGATAACAGTTGATACAGATTTAATTACACTCGTTGTTATGTCATCATACCCAGAGCTGTTCGTATTATTTAAAGAATTTATTAATTGTATAATGTCAGGGGGAACTGTAGGTATTAAAAATAAAGAGTCAAGATGCATGTCAAATTTTAGATTTTGATTATTAATATTATTAATGTCAGATACAGATTCAATTTCGTCAATAAAGTAGTCATTAAATGTTTGGGATATATTTTTTGGGTCAGTTACATAATTGCCATTTATATTAAGTCTTGTTATGCCTTCAACCGGCTTATTATTTTTGCTCTTATTTATTATTTGCCATGTCGCTTTACTCTTATTAGACGCACTATTAATATAATTGTTATTCTGAGATTTTTTAGTTAAACGAATTATAGTTTTTAACCGTTTTGTATATGTTTTAAATATGTATTTATTATTGGCGTTGGGGTCTTTCCGAAATTGCCATAACATGTCACGCTTGCGTTTACAGCATAATTTTATGCCTTTACTTATCCAAGTCGGTTTTTTTATTGCATGTCTTTTAAGTTTCTTGAGTGGAAAGCACATATCATAAAGTAGTTTAAATGTGTCATGGAACTTATTAAACGCGTCATTTGGTTCTTTGCATGAATAAATATCATTAAATGTCAAATTTTGTAGAAAACTTCTAAACTTTAACATATTTTCTTTACAATAACTACGTCTAAATACATACCAGTAAGGGAGTATACATGTATTTTTAATAGGGCATTGGAGTAGTTGTGCTGTGTGATCTGACATTGCCAATTCGACAGTTACGCATTTACTTCCCCTTATATTGTCAATAATGTTATCGATGCAGGTACCGCTACAGAGACAACCGAATGAAATAGATAAGTGGAGGAGAAGCTTAGGGCTCTCAGCATGGGACAGGTCTCGTTTCACTTTTCTAAGCTGTTTATGAAAGGTATATTACGAGTACATTCACTTTGCCATTCAAGCAGCCTTATCAAAAGACTTTTCTTAATAATATATCGTTAGCTGTCTGACAAGATAAGATGAATTAATAAAGTTACTCATCATCATCTTCCTGCCCTTATCCCATGTTACGTGGGGTCGGCGCAACACGTTTTCTTCTTCCGTTCTCCCCTGTCAACCGTCACGTTATCATTCACTCCGTCCTCTTTCATATCATTCCTCACACAATCCATCCATCTTTTATTTGGCCTTCCGCTCCCTCTCCATCCATCAACATGTATATTCACCTCTCTTTTAGTCACATGCATTTCGTCCCTCCTCTTCAAATGCCCATACGAAGCCAAACGATTTCCTTTCAACTTTTCTGTCACTAGCGCCACTTTCAAACTTCCTCGTATATACTCATTTCTTACTTTATCCACTCTCGTCACTCCACACATCCATCTTAAAGTTCTCATCTGCGCTGCATGCAATATTTTTTCGTCCGTCTTCTTCACGGCCCAGCATTCCTATCCATAAAGTACGACCGACCTTATCACGGACTTGTAAATTTTCCCCTTTAACTTGAGGGCCATCCGTGGGTCGCAAGTTCCTGTGACCTGTGGCTATTTCATCCTGAGTAGATCCGGTGCGTTACGTCTCGGTCTACTTCGCCATCCCCTTGGACAAGCGACGAGGTACCGAAAGTCGGAGCACATCGGTAAGGGCATTCCAGCAAACGAAATGGGCACAGGACTGGAGAGACTGCCAGAATCACAAAACAAATACTCAGTTATGGTCCGTCTTACTCTCAGTCCAACAGTATCTAGTCTTTCTCACCTCCAATCTACTCTGGGCTTCTAAGCCGCTCTCAGCAAGCAACACAATGCCATCGGAGAACAGCACACACCAGGGAGCATCTTCCTGGATATCCGACGTAAGAGCGTTCATTATCAGTACGAAGAGGTTAGAGGTACGGACTGAGTTCCAACCCTTGGTGCAAGGCGACAGCCACATCGAAGCTGCCAGGAGTGCCCACTGTAGAGCGGACTTGGGTACTGGATCGAAACAAAACTTCACGAGGCACTCGGTCGTATGACTTTTCTATACGTACATACACACATACATATATACCAAAATCATAACCCTCCTTTTTGCTTCGCCGTAGTGGGGTAAAAAGTGCGCTCGATTCCGGGCGCGTGACACAAACGATGTGAGAGGGCGCTCTGAATTACTTTCATAGGCTTTCATACCTGTAAATGTGTCGCGCCCTCAGCACCGCTTGATTTATGTTGAAAGCAGCCTTTGTAAGACTTTCTCACGCTATTTGTGTTACAAATGTTCCTTTTTAGGATATCAAAGGAAAATATAAAAGTATAAGGAGACGATGACCAGGGATGAAAGTAAGCTATGTACTATTGTGGCAACGAGAGCCGCCAGACCGTTTGTTGCAAGTAGTGAGCTGGATAATAGTTACGTGTACATGACGAGCACTATTTGTTTATTATTATTTTAGTAGGTACCTATATCAAATAAGCCATTCATTTTAAATAACCTATCATTCCGTCTTCTCACATGACCGCACACGTTCTAACATTATCCTGCCCCATTATCAGCAAACAAGTCCAATCCTGGGTCGGACTCCGGGCGCGCTGAGCATCGTCAACATACGCGGGGTTGGGAGGTGGAGCGAGTACATGGCCACGACGCGTGTCCTGGACATTAACGTTAGTATCATCAATAAATAATCAGAAGATGGCGGGCGCAGTAATGTGTGTTGGCTGGACGGGCGGATGCAGTAGCAAAGTGCAGTGGGCGCGGAGCTCACTGAACAAGCGGACAGCTGGACACTGTGTGCCGACAGACATCTTTTCGCTTCGCGTTGAGGAGTACATTATGCGTTGTACAGTCACGAGCTTAAATATACTACTATCGACAGCTCGGCAATCATTTCTGATTTCATGATCCATCCATTAATATATAATTATATTATTATGATGGCAAATATATGTGATAATTTGTGGAATTTTTGAAGCCGATGCTGAATATGTTAGCGTCGCTTGTCTCATCAGATAGTTTCAATGTCACATACGAGTATCTGTGCTGCCACTTATATATGCTGGCATCGTTTGTCTGATCAGATAGTGTCGATGACACATATTTGTGCTGCCACTTGTATATGTTGGTGTCACTTGACTCATCAGATAATGTCGATGTCACATATTTATGCTGCCACTTGTATAGTGTTGGCATCGTTTGTCTCATCAGAAAGTGTTGATGTCACATATTTGTGCTGCCACTTGTATAATGTTGGCGTCGCTTGTCTCATCAGATAGTGTCGATGTCACATATTTGTGCTGCCACTTGTATATTGTTCGCGACGATGCGTCATCAAACAATCATACAAAGTTTGGCGTTTCCTAAGTGTCGGCGGCTAGACCCTATCTGGCGCACGCTAGCGCAAGTAGCGGAGAGTCCGCCATCATATAACATACTGAGTCGTGAGTGAGTTATGTTTTTGTTTGCGACGATGCGTCACCAAACAGCTGTATATAGTTTAGTTTCTTTGAAAATAACATTAAAATCAATGTTAATAGTGTTCTATAGTTAAGGCTAGGTTGTTCGGGCCTGTAGGCCTTTGAAACGCTACCTCCGTCTCCCCCAAATGTAGCGCGACGTGTTTATTTACGACGCGCCGCCGACGATTTCGCGGAAAATCTATGCAGTGTAAAATATTTGCAGTTGATCAACTTAATTAGTTTTTCTTAGGTCGATTTTTTTTTCCTTAGGTTTACATTTTATGGTGTCTACGGTGGAGTGAACTAAGATTATTACATAAAATGTCGTTTTGTTTTCACATTATCAGATAACTATACAAACACGATACCGAAACCAAAAAAACCAAAACCAAACCGATAGGTACAATTACTATCAGCGCCATGATATTGATGAATATATCGATATTCACCATGGTGTGTGGTGTGTGTGGTGGTGGTCAACAAACAACTACACTACTAAGTCGGCGGCAGTTTGAAAAAGTTTGCTCAATTGAAAGAATGCCCGCTACTCTCACCCCGCACTGTCTTCGCCGGTAGATATCGTGCCGATATCGGTGTCGGTGTGTGTGGAAATCGGTTATCATGGTATGGGCATGTGATGCGGAGAAATGAAGAAAATGTCGTCTGGAATGTTTTGATTATGAATCTGGATGGCTATACGAGTAAGGGAATACCAAAGAAACGATGGATGATCTGTGTGAAAGATGATATGGCTAGAAAGGGAGTGACTACCGAGATGACGACTAATAGAGAAGTATGGAAGATAAAAACAAGTTGCATCGACCCCAAAAAAAAATTGGGATAAGGGCAGGAGAATGATGATAATCAGTATCGGTCGTTGTCTATGACGATATAAGTGACATTCTTCATATGACTTTATTGGGCTGAGTAGGAAACGAATATAGCAGATAATTACAGCTTGAACCTTTAAATGATTATCATCGCGCTAAATCTTTATGGAGTTAAGGCTTAGCAGATGGAAGGATGTCAATGGTGACATAATAAAAACGTAAGAACGGCTATTTTAGTCAACTTTCATCAAACCAATAGCTTAGCGGTTCGGCGACTGCTTTGCAAACCCGTGGTTAAAAGTTCAATTCTCAACTGTTATATTTTTTTCGATTCTTTTTTTTTTATATTTTGTTATATACCTACTGTTATTTGATAGTTCACATAACGTACACAGAAAACATGAAGTTTAGGCCTCTTATATCATCTATATTTATAATAAAAATAAATATCAATGGTTAGCTACAGTTAATGAGAAGTCCCGTGTGTACAATCTACTGTTATATTTTTTAGCGATAGCCGGGTTCGTCAGAAATAATTTGTAAGAATCACTCAGTGTATCGGTGTTGTGCCATTAGGTATTACGCCTGTTCGTGTCGTTCCTGCATAGGAACAACACGAACAGGCGTTTGTTTATTTATCCACTAAAAATGAAAAACTTCGCAAGCAATGGGAAATTGCTATTGAAGGCTGCGCGTTTCGACCTCAGGACAAGCTGCTTCGTCGTCGGTCGCTTGCTCCCGCGTCACCAGTCCTAACTCTCCGTGTATTTTGGCTGCTGAGATAAACCACAACTACAAACGTAAGTACTGTAAAGTTTTATAAAATGTGGCTGTTGTTTTAGTATATTGTGGTGTCTTACGACTTCCACGCGAACGAAGTCGCAGGCAGAAGTTAGTTAAAAGAAGTAATTTAAAATTGCAATGGTTCTACTGGGTATCAAAAAGTCACGAAAAAGTTAATTTTGATAGAAGATTTAATGTATTTCGTTACAAAAAGAGCTCTTGTGCAAAATTTCATGCTTCGAAACCCAGCGTTTTAGGCTGTGCATTGTCTCTCAGTGAATATAAGAATTTTATCAAGTAGAAAAGCCGTGTACCCGATGGTATTCCATCGACATAAATGGTGAATTTCCATACGAACTTGCATCCACTATGGCTTTAGTGACTGAATATATTTTTTTTTTTTTACAAGAATGGGTTAAAAAGTGTCGTACTGTTTTGCTTATGCTGTAAACTCAAACTCAACTCAAACTCAAACTCAAAGCATTTATTTCAAATAAACCAATTACAGGCACTTTTGAATTGTCAATGGATTGGTCAGTCAGAAAGATGAAGCTAGTTGCCCATTCCAAAGCGTAGTAGATCCCTATGGAGAAGAACGGGCAAGAAACTCCACGGACACTCTTTTAAATCATAATATTTTTACAAAATATTGGTTACATCGTTCATGTTGAAAATATATATGTGAGAACAATGTAGAAAGACGTGCACGTTAAAAAGCGTCCGTAATACTAAAAACTAAAACAACTAAATTAAATATTAAAATTAAAAATAAGCCATGGCAGCTAAGAGACGACCAGTCCCAACTGACGGCGCCCGTTCACGAACATGACGCATGGATCAGCACCAATTAGCTCAACCATTTTGGAGGGAACTTAATGATCCAACACACACGCCACCACCAGCGAGACATTTGAGTGAGCATGACATACTCTCAACCGCCAGGGCACACTCAAGTCAGTGAAAGACGTACCCAATAAAAGGTAGCTTAAAGTGCTCACACATGTGCTATGCAATTATTTAACTAAGAGATTGAATTTAAACAATGCATAGAAAGTTTTCTCTCATCTTAATCTTCAGCAGCTCCAACAATATATCCGAATGCTAATCAATTAATTAATGCGTCCTTGTGGAGCAGGACAAGCATTTAGCCAAGCATTTTTGTCAGCGATGTAATCCCCCAACTTATAATATGCCTGGCTGCATAGTGTGTGTTTTATACAAGATTTAAATTTCGTTTCATTCAGCTGGAGTATGTGGGGAGGTATTTTTAACCGACTTCTAAAAAAGGAGGAGGTTTTCAATTCGGATGTTTCTATTTTTTTTTTTTATGTTTGTTCGCGCATAACTCCGTCGCTTGCCAACCGATTTGAAAAATATTTTTTTTGTTGGAAAGGGTATACTTCCCAAATGGTCCCATTTTTGTCAAAATCCAGTTCTGATGATGGGATCCTGGAGAAATCGAAGGAACACTTCAAATATTATAGGCACACCTATAGCGATTTGGGTATTTTTTATAGTAGCTCGTGCATTTGCTCTCGGAAAGCACCACTTGGTGAAGTGGAACTGATGACGAAGACCACAGATGGCTACCGGAACTACACAATAATAAATATTTCACGGGTTGCGATTCGATTACTTTAATATGGTTGCTAATCAATTTCCGCTCGTCACACAATGCGTGTGATGAGTGGTAGTTGAGGAGTTCTCCTGGTTCTTACCAGCAGAACTCCTCAACAATTAACGTCCCAGCATCGGGAAAAGCAATATTTTGTAACATGTGATGAGCAATTGACATTAGACTATTGTAAATTATACAAATTATAAACAGACCCACTAAAAAGCGAGAAATAAAAACTTTTTAACAAAAAAAAAAACCGACTTCCAAAAATCACTACAAAGTGAAAAATAACTTTAATTTCGGAAGTCGGTGGCAAAAAACGAAAATACATTTAACCAGACACCGACTTCCGAAATTAAAGTTATTTTTCACTTTGTAGTGATTTTTGGAAGTCGGTTTTTTTTTTTATTATAAAATTTTAAACAGTACCCCATGAAGGATGAGTCTACTTTAGCCAGTCTCAAACCTGGTTGAACTAATTGGTCCCTATTTCTAGTCCTATAATTCTGTCCTTCACCTCTTTTACCGAAAAGATTTAGATTTTTCCTTACGTACATGATGTTTTCGTAGATATATTGACAAGGTACCGTCATGATGTTAATATCTTTAAACAGTTCCCTTAGAGAATCGCGCCTGCGGAGGCCATATATTGCTCTGATGGCTCTTTTCTGCAGAATAAATATAGACTCTATGTCTGCTGCCCGTCCCCATAGTAAAATACCGTAAGACATAATACTATGAAAGTAACTGAAATAGACCAGCCTCGCGGTATCTACATCAGTGAATTGACGGACTTTTCTCACCGCATATGCTGCTGAACTTAGCCGTCCTGCAAGAGATGTTAAATGCGGACCCCATTGCAGCCTTGAGTCGAGCGTGATCCCCAGGAAAACAGTTTTATCGACGAATTCTAGTTTCTCTTTATTCAATACTATGTCACAATCAGTACTTTTAACATTTGGTAAAGCAAATCTTATACATTTAGTTTTTTTCCCATTTAATACTAAATTATTAGCATTGTAAACATATTCTTTTGTTTTTGATGTTGACCACTGCTCATGAAGATCAGTAATTATTGACCACTACATATGAAGGAACAATTGCCGTAGTTTATTATCAAGGGACGTACCTACTGCTACAGCTATAATTTATCGAATCTACTATTGTAAGACATCAAAATTAATTTAGTATATTGTTGAACCGGCCCCGCTCATGTGGGATTGCCGTCCCATAGGACTATTTACCTAAACAAAATTGCAAGTATCAATATGTTAAAAGTTACAAACCAACAATAGGGTACGTCATCGACGAACTTGCTTTAGAACATGGGTACTGAGTGACAACCGACAATCCAACCGACAACCGGACACATTGTATTTATATTATGTGTAATTTATATAAGATATGATAGTAGACTAGTAGTGAAGACAGTTCGATGGAGAGTGAAAATACTAATATGGATGAATCTGATGAAAAAATCTTAGAAAAATGTGTTTTAAAACTTCTTCGTGAAGGACCACGATAAAAAATTATAAACTACTCGCGCTTGACTATAATTTTATCGATAATTATTTGCAATGTGTCTTATCACTATCGTAAGATGACAATTAAAAGTCATCATACCACATATAAATAATCACTTTTTCGAAAACGATTTTATGAATTAAAACTATAATATAATTACGAGACATTTTTACTGAGCTGTCGCAATTTCATATCTAAATTGTTCTTCTTTTATTTGAATTTTTTTGAACAACTGCAGGGAGAGCGAATTTTTAAAAATTTTGACACAGGTCCAACCTCCATGACGTCCCGCAGGACTCTGAGCGCGAGCGGATTTAGCCAAAATTACTAATTTTCCGTTTATTTAAAAAAAATCTATTAAACTCAAAAATTCAACCGTTAAATTCCCTCCGAAATACGATTACCTCATGATACATGCAATTTTCTTAACATTTTATGCTGTAATTAGGAAATGAAACGGAAAATGGTTTTGAAATCGACCATGTTTTGATTTTTTTTTTTCATCGAGGAAATTACAACTTATCGTGTTTTGAACCGTTAATTTCCCTAAAGTAAGGATGTATCTATGCCATATATTTTTTTCAGGACCTTAATACACTAATTTGACCATTTAAAATTGATTCTGAAAACAGGAAAATTCGGATAACCCCCCGTTAAAAAACAGTGAAAAATAGTGTTTCCTAAGGAAATCGTAAGTATCACCCTTATAAACTCCAATTAAGTGGGCTACATAGGCGAAATTTATAGTTTACTTGGTGCGTCCAGGTACCCTAGGTCAAGACCTAGCCCTGGACGTACTATTAGAGTCCTGAAAAGCCTACTTAATTGGATTTATAGGGGTTGGAAACTTTAATTTGCTGTTTTTTGGTGACTCGTCCTATCAATTTAGGTTTTCAGGGCGTGTCACGCCCTGAAAAATATAGATGTAATCTTGTTTTTAACCGACTTCTAAAAAAGGAGGAGGTTCTCAATTCGGATGTTTGTATTTTTTTTTTTTTATGTTTGTTCGCGCATAACTCCGTCGCTAGCCAACCGATTTGAAAAAATATTTTTTTGTTGGAAAGGGTATACTTCCCAAATGGTCCCATTTTTGTCAAAATCCAGTTCTGATGATGGGATCCTGGAGAAATCGAAGGAACTCTTCAAATATTATAGGCACACCTATAGCGATTTGGGTATTTTTTATAGTAGCTCGTGCATTTGCTCTCGGAAAGCACCACTTGGTGAAGTGGAACTGATGATGAAGACCACAGATGGCTACCGGAACTACTCAATGATAAATATTTCACTGGTTGCGATTCGATTTCTTTAATATGGTTGCTAAGCAATTTCCGCTCGTCACACAATGCGTGTGGTGAGTGGTTGTTGAGGAGTTCTCCTGGTTCTTACCAGCAGAACTCCTCAACAATTAATGTCCCAGCATCGGGAAAAGCAATATTTTGTAACATGTGATGAGCAATTGACATTAGACTATTGTAACTTATACAAATTATAAACAGACCCACTAAAAAGTGAAAAATAAAAACTTTTTTACAAAAAAATACAACCGACTTCCAAAAACAATCTACAAAGTGAAAAATAACTTTAATTTCGGAAGTCGGTGGCAAAAACGAAAATAGATTTAATCAGACACCGACTTCCGAAATTAAAGTTATTTTTCACTTTGTAGTGTTGTTTTTGGAAGTCGGTTGTATTTTTTTGTAAAAAAGTTTTTATTTTTCACTTTTTATTCATAATGTTTTAGGTCATTAGACCAGCTAGAGATACCTGTTTAATCCGTTAAAATAACTTCATTGGTTATCGAATAAATTAGCTTGAAAAATAATTTTAAATCGAAATAATAAACTTTTTTGTGCTTACACAGTGAAATCTTTTAAGGAAATAAAGTTACAGGAATCACAGTGTCTCAATCGCTGGATAATTTAATGACGATTCTGACATTATATAATAATATGTTATAATTATAGTATATTTAAGCTACTTATAAGCAATTTTGTAAGCTTTGTAAATAAAATTCTGATAAAAAATAAAGTTAAAATCAGGAGACGGTTCGCGGCTCTCAATAAGGTAAAGTTTCGAGGTACCTAAGCGCGCAAGCAAAACTATAGTCTCGTAGCCATCGGCATGGTACCTATTGACCGTCATTCTGTTCCTGTAGGGTTACGCAAGGTGTCTCCTGAAATCTCCTGAAGACTTATCAAATTGCTGTTATTATTTTCATCAACAAGAAACCCGTCCCCGTCAAAACTTCACACATAGCTACTGGTCGCCAGTCTGTAGATATCATGAGCCTATAGGTGCAGGACGTCAGCGCCGTTTGGACTAGGAGGCCTAACCTCATATGGGGATACACCTGGATAGGCATTACACACTCCTTTCAACACACCGTGTCCAACGATCACGCCCGGCCCGTACATATATGTTGGCGTCGCTTGTCTCATCAGATAGTGTCGATGTCACATATTTGTGCTGCCACTTGTATAATGTTGGCATCGCTTGTCTCATCAGATTGTGTCCATGTCCCACACTCACTAGGAGCTCATTGCCTGGTGATGACATTGAAGTATTGGGGTTAACTTCGGATAATAATTTAAACTAGTTTGTAAGACAACAGAAGGTACAAGTAAGAATATTCTTATACCTAACAACAAAAACGTGTCTTCTTGCTCTAAAATAAATAACTGTCAAAAAGGAGATCAGTAGAATGCGTTAAAATTATTCCATCAAAATATTCAAGGTATTTCTTCCAAATTATTAGAAATGGAAATGTTTTTGGAAAAAACAAAGTTTGACATTGTTTGTTTTAGTGAACATTGGTTAAAGGATTACCAAATGCTAATTAATTATGAGAACTATAGTGTGGACAGTTCTTTTAACCGTAGATGTATGCTGCGTGGAGGTTCTTTAATTTTGATGAAAAATTATTTAAAATCTAAGCAACGTAATGACATAGTTGGTTTGTCAGTGGAACATTGCGTCGAACTGTCCTGTGTTGAGCTGGATAAGCATGTTGTAGTGTGCGTGTACAGACCCCCTAATTGTCAGAACTTTTCTTTATTTGAGTCAATAATGGAAGATGTACCTACTAGCGAAACGTGCATCCGGTAATAAAGCTGCAATTATTTGCGGTGATTTTAATATTAATATTCTGGAAAATAATACAAATAGCAGTAGATTATTAAGCCTTTTTAAATCATCCAATTTATCTAATATTTTTACAGAACCGACTAGAGTAACTCTTACTTCTGCTACTTGTACTGATAATGTTTCTGCGATTGTGATTATTTAGATAAAGCCATTGTAAATTATTTACCATCTGATCACAGTGGGCAAACAGTAATTTTTAAGTCTAAAACACCTGTGCAAAAAGTGCAAATACAATTTAGACCAATAACAATAACAGCTGGCACATTAAATAGATTCAATAGTACCCTAGGTAATAAGTTAAATGTTCTGGGCCATAATATGGACGGAGCAAATAAATTGTATGAGGATTTATTTTCAGTAGTGCACACTGAATTCAATAAAAGTTTTGAAAAGAAAACAAAAAATATTCGCCCAAACTTTTTATTTAGTGACTGGGCAACTAGAGATATAAGGATAAGTAGGGAAACACTATTCGAACTGTATGGCCTTTAGCCTTACATTAACACTGAAACGTTAAAGCACGTAAACGTTAAAGTATGTTGCTAACCCTAAAAAGTCAGAAAGAACGCTAAGCGAAAACGAAGTAATAGCGCGGGCAGGCAATGCGTTGCGACGCGGTGGGTTGGGGGAACAAGAAATTTCACGCGGACAAAGTCGCGGACAGCAGCTACTAACTGTATTATGACTATAGTCAGTAACCCCAAACACAACAAACAACAACAAACCCCACAAACAAACCCCATTTTTTTTTTTTTTTTTGTGGATTGGAAATCATCAAATGACTTCTCCCGCTCTGGGCAGAGCGGGAGGGCGTGTCAGACTTTCACTGACTAAAACCCACCCATGTTCCTTCAGTTGCCCGTGCTAGGGCCACGGTATTTCTTTCGAACTACCTGCGACCCCGGTCGAACAAACCCCTAAGGTTACAGTTCGCATAGCGGCATAAGCTACCCAAATACAATATCTCCGAAGTTCTTCACCAGATCTTCACCAAATTGAAATGGGACCACTCCGAGAAAGTACTCTTCTAAAAACTACCCAAATCGCTTCAAGTATGCCTATAAAGTTTGAAGAGTACTCTCTATTTCTCCAGGATCCCATCATCAGATCCTGACTTGATGATCATGGGACCACCTGAGAAGCCCCTTTCAAACAAAAAAAAAAAAAATCCAAATAGGTCCAGCCATTTTCGAGTAATCGGGGAACATACATAAAAAAAATAAAAAAAAAGGTTCCGACGAAGTGAGAACCTCCTCCTTTTTGAAGTCGGTTATAAAGATAGATTAAGTTCTAAGACTGTGATGAACCTCGTTCAATTTCGAATGGATTGTGGAAGGTAACTCCTTGCTGTGAGTACTATCTCTAGCTTGTCTTTCCTCATGGGTCTCGTGCAAATTCTTAACAAAGTTGGTTATAACATTAGAATATATAGACAGGCAATTGGCACTGTTAAAACGGTAGGCCTGATGAAGGACAATGGAAGCCGCGCAGAGCGGCCGGCTGCGTGCAGGTCCCAGCGTAGCGGCCACGCGGACAGAGGGCACACCTCACTCGGTGTAACTGGTCAACTGTTACTGATGCTCGTGTTGAGAGCCAACGTGCTCACCCACTCCTTCACGGGCGTACCACAAGTTCTCACAAATGAAAGAGTAATTTTCTAAGAAACCAGACGGTTGGCAACTTTGCATAGCTTTAAGATAATCTCTGTTCTTGGCCGCACCGGAAAGACCACGGAAATCGTGAAAAATATCCAAAAGCGATGATGAGTTGCGTGGTACCTCTGCCCCCCCCCCCCTCCCCGTTCCCCGCTCACTCACCCCCCGGGCCGTCTCCGCCCGGTGCATTATACAAGACGTCTTCATTCCTTTAAACCGGCACATCTTTTGAGGCGTTTCCAGGTCACGCCGCGTCTATTGTGCGCCGCTAAAGGATTCTCCGAGCTTGTCTTTTTGCCACTGTGTGCTGGTTTTGGTGGCGTGATGCCGGCGGGGAGGCGCGGGTGGAGAGGTGCTAGGGATGGAGGGGGTGTGATATCAAAGAGCGTCCGTGGCCAAACATTTTCACAGTCAAAGCTGAAGTTTGTTAATCCGAGTAATGCCCCGCGCTCTTCCTGCTGTGGCGGTATGCACAAAAAGTAAGCAAGCGCTTAGCACTGTAGGAAGACACACACATTCACGAGAAATTTTTGTGAAAAATACAACGTTTGATAATCACACTAATATTATAAAGGCGATGTGAGTGTGTGTGTGTGTTTGTATGTTTGTTACTTCTTCATGCTCAAACAGCCGGACCGATTTTAATGAAATTTGGTATGTAGATAGCTTATACCCTGGATTAATACCTGCGCTACTTTTTTTATCCCGGTCTTCGCGGGTAAAACCGCGGGGCGCAGCTAATAGTCAATGAAAGGGTGGTATCATGGAAGTGAATACGAAGTTCACCACTCTTACTCAGTATGTTGTGCAAGACTGTGCAGCGCACTAGTTGTCCATGGTCAGCACAGTCGCGCGCGGTGGTGTGACTGGCGGACGGGCGGACAGGCGATACGTTTGACCTGTGACTGTCAACTTCTAAGTTGAACGAAGAGAGGTTTATCTTGAAATATTGACGCAAATATTCATAGAATTAAGGAGAGTAGTTTCGAACGCAGAGATATTCTTTGGTATTCATCAATGCAAAGATTATCTCTCTCGATTGTCTGAACATTCTTGAGTTTCAACGTATCATTGATAATTTTACTGAATTTTAAGAGCATCACCACGCTAACCCCGACCTACCACGACCACCACAACCGTGTCCACGACCTAACCATCAGTCACAGAGGTCTAAAAACTACACAGTCTATTATGTGGTAAAATATTAATTGTAGTACAAAGCTCATCCAACGAACCGAGGCGAGGGTTTGCCTCAAACTGAAGTCAAACGTTAGCAGACACTTTTGAACGTGAAAATTTACAGGAAAAATTATGAATTGAATCCAGTTTCTCTCTAAAAGATAGTTTCCTTTAAAGAAGAATGGGCAAGTAACTCCATGAAGTCTTCATCGTCATCTGCGGACGCCTGGTGTGGACGACACCGACAGGCTCAAAGAACAGGGCGCGCACAAACTGGAGAAACACCCACCAGCCCGTATGTAGCCTTTCAGGTGGCACAGGATAGAGACACAGTGTTTTTATTTTAATAATATTACACGAAGTTTTACGTTAAGAAAGTGTAGCTATAAATAGATGTCGCGTCAGTTGCGGCCCGCGAGCCAGCGCTTAATGAACCCATTTAATTAAAACATTAATTGATTCCCGGATAACGTCTAAATACAAACGGGGACTATTCAAATTCGCATTAACCGCCCCATTTTGTTGGTTTAACGAGCGCAATCTGAGCGCCCGGCCTTGTGGCCCGGCGCTAGCTCTGCTAATCTATTCACTTGAGATACGCGCTACGCTTATTTTAGCCATTAACCGGTCGGCGCTCACAAAGGATCTTTGATGCAGCCGCGCGCTGAGAATTAAGGCTCCCGCAGACAATTTCTATGAACACTTCATTAAAATTGCTCTACCGTAGTCGCGTTGCACCGTCGTGTGGCGCCTGTGTGCAGAAGCCTTCAAGTGGCGTTAATGCTTTGCGAGCTGTGATCATGGTGTCGATTCCGTCGCCTTCGCCGAACAGTAGCGAGCTACTAACTCACGTGAGAAACTCGAACAGAAATGTAAACTTGTGTTCGTACGTCGTGTCGTCAGCGCGCGGGCGGTGGCGGAGGCGTGGAGTACGCTCGGAGGCGCGATGTTATTTTCCGTGCCATTAGTCGCGTGTCGCAAGTTCGTCGCCACTACCGCGACTGTCGTCACGCGCCGACACTTACATAGTTGCCATAATGACGTGTATGAAGTTCCAGGATACAATGGCACATACCATACTATGAGAGCTTTGATTGACCAGGGTTCTCAAATTTCTTTAATAAGTGAGAAGGCGGCTCAAGTTTTGAAACTACAAAGATACCCTTGCAAAGGAACCATATTCGGCGTAGGACAAAAAGAGAACAGCTGCAAGGGAGTAATGACCATCCGAATTAAATCAATTCATAGTGAGTTTGCCTTAGAAGGAGAGGTTCTTATAATGAATAACCTAATCAAAAGTTTACCAAAAACATTAATTTGGCAGATCCAGAATTTATTACCAGTCGGCCAGTGGACCTACTGCTTGGAGCAGATGTATACTGCAAGATAGCTTTAGGTGGCCTTTTGAGGGGTGATAGCGAGGATCAACCAATAGCTCAACAAACGCAATTAGGATGGTTGCTTTGTGGGACAATGACACCACAATACAGGTGTAACGTCGTTCTTCACATACGGACGATTTACGCAGATTTTGGGAAAACGAAGATATCTACCAGCAGATTGAAATGTCTACTGAAGATCGTGAATGTCTGCAATATTTTCAGTCCACAACAGAGAGACTACAAAGTGGGAGATACCAAGTGCGATTGCCGTTCAAACCAGAAACCAAGGAACGGCTCGGATCCACAAAACCAATAGCATTAGCACAATTTCGTAACTTAGAGAGAAAGTTACAGAAAGATCCAGAATTAAAAACAGACTACACAAAATTCATGAACAAGTACTTTAAATTAAACCATATGACGCCGTCAGCAACAAGTGCGAAACCCGAGTGCTACCTACCACACCACTGCGTCACTCGTGCTGAGTCAACCACTACTAAGTTGCGTGTTGTGTTCAACGCGTCTGCTAGACCATCATCAGGACTTAGCTTGAATGACGTCATGTACCGAGGTCCCAACTTACAACAGGATCTACAGGAGCTGATTTTAAAATGGAGACAGTATCAGTACGTTTACACTGCTGATATCGAGAAAATGTATCGACAGATAATGGTACATCCTGAAGACCAGTCGTATCAGAAGAAATTATGGAGGGACTCACCATACCAAGTACCAACCCATTCAGACATACCAACTTACAACCATAACTTATGGCACGAAGCCTGCACCATTTTTGGCTATGATGTGCTTAAAACAACTAGCTGCCAAGGAAAAACAAAATTTCCCTGAAGCAGCAAAAGCATTAGAAGAGTGCTTCTATATGGATGACTACTGTGGAGGAGCAAACTCACTAGAACAAGCAAAACAGTTAAAATCAGACCTAATAGAACTACTCAACAACGGCGGGTTTAATTTACGAAAATGGGCCACAAATGAACCAAAATTACTCGCAGACTTAGAAAAAGATTTGTGGAACCAGCAAATCTACGAGTTTAAACAATCAGACTCAACGAAGACATTGGGGCTAGGATGGAATCCACAACAGGACAAATTCATCTTTGACTCGAAACTGGAGCCAGTATCATTATCAAAACCAACCAAAAGGTCGCTTCTCTCCGACATATCAAAAATATTTGACCCATTAGGCTGGCTCACACCATTAACAACCACCTTGAAGATGCTATTCCAAAGTGTCTGGTCATCAAGTCTTAACCCTTTTCTTGGCAAAAACAAAAAAAATGTATGAACGTTTTTTTTTCTTTATTTTGTTTTGAGGACAAGTATTGATGATTTGGTAAAATAGAAAAAAAAAAATGCAGGGTGTCTACTTTTGGAGATATTCAATGTATCTCATGAGATACATTGCCAAGTATCTGTACTTTTGTTGACATGAGTCAATGTATCTGAGAGGATACAATGCTCAAATAAAATAAAACTCAACATATAACTTTAAATAAAATTTTAATCAGATTTACCGATAAAAATAAAACACAAACATTAAAAGCCTTTACAATTTAACCTTAGTTAATTTCCGGTGTGAAAAATTAAAAAGCAGTTCCTATTGGGTAAGAACACAGCAGGGGATTGTCCTTTTTTATGCATGACTTGCACCTCCCATCGGTACTGAATATTGGGGAATGTCCAATCTGGTCATATCACACAAGGTCTGCTTCTTGGCATAACAGGGGCTTTAATTGTTTTAGCTGGAGTGGGCCTTGCCACGTCTAATTCATAGGTATAATGCAGTCTCCTTTTTGTGCATCAGTACACTTTGTACCAACTAGTAACGAATTTTTTTTTAGAGGCATGTATTTTTCAAATCTTATGTGCCTGTGTGACTGTACCTCGATTACCCTACCTGATAAAAATTTCGTTTTTTCTAAATTATGTTAATATTAGTGTTTGGGTCGGTTTCCCCTAGGGGGTCTCCCTTGTTTGACCAAAAGGAATTTGACAAATTTTCACTTCCCAAAAAATTTTTCGCATAATTTCATTTGCCAAATTATTACTTAGCAAAAAATCTATTCACAAAAAGTTGTAACGCAAACCTAATGTTTGGCAAATGAACGTTTAAACTATAACTTGTTTACCAACTAGTACTTCTAACATTTTTTATTTAGTCAAATATTTCATTTGGAATAACAGTTTTTATGCAAAATCAAATAAGCCAAATACTTATTTAGTATCGTCAGTTTTCAATTCACCCTTTCCTATTCAGTCAAACTTCAATGACAAAAATGTGAACTACTAAGTGGGTAGGAGGTAAATCATAAATGGCGCTCAATCTGTGCTCTTCTTTTTCTATATAATGTAGTCGTTCCTGGCACAGTAGGTAGTAGGTTACAGTTTTAACCTAACCATTTTTTTAAAATAAGTAATTAACCTAATCTAAATAATTCAGTTCCGGGTAACCTACTTTAGGTATTTATGTGTTGCAAGTGAGAAGACGAATAACGATCTGTCTGGTTTATTAAAAAGCGCTGCTTATATACAGTACCAGTCAATATGAATATAAATAAATAGGGTACATTAATAAATTTATTACAATCACAATTCGGTAATGTCGGTAGTACGTGCCGTGCTCCCGTCGTACAACTAGCGCGATGATACAGCCGGGCGTTCGCCTCCTTGTCCTTCGGCTACTCAGTACACGCTGACCCACGATGGCGCGCGGCCGTATGATCTCTTCTAATTTGTATGTTGTACGTAAGTATGAGCTGCTACATCATTCCCCCGCTAGTGAAACGTACACAGGGCTTCGACGTCCTTCCTGATTTGGTAACGTATGCGTACGTATCTGTGACTGGTGTTTCTGACCCAGTGTTCATACGGAAAGCAGGCTTTAGTCTGTCTATAGTGATGTTGGCGCGTCTATTGCATAATTGGATAGTGTAATACTTGTCATTACGACTGATCACCTCGTATGGGCCATTGTAGGTAGGCGTCAGAGGCTTTCTTGATGCGTCATTGCGTAGGTAAACATGCGAACATTTATGTAGGTCGTCGTGAATAAATGTCGCTCGGGATTGGTTTGATTTTCGTTGCGCCTGGGCCTTCTTTAACACTCCATTCAACTTATTCATGAAGTTTGAAATTGTGTCGCGATGTTTTGTAGATTCTTCATAGAATTCTCCGGGTAATCGCAATGTTTGGCCATATAATAGTTCAGCAGTACTTGCACCAACATCTTCTTTTATCGAGGCGCGCAGTCCCAGCAACACTGTAGGTAGCTCATGCGACCATGTTGTAGTTTTGAGTCTCGCGGTGAGTGACGTCTTAAGTGAGCGATGCCATCGTTCTATCACGCCGTTACACTGCGGGTGGTAAGCAGTGGTGCGGGTACGATGGATTCCCATGCGTTGCATCAATTTATTAAATAGGTCAGACTCGAATTGTCCGCCTTGGTCGGTGGTTATGGTTACTGGGCAACCGAATCTCGCTATCCAACCATTATAGAATGCATTAGCAACCTTTTCTGCGGTTATTTCTTCCAATGGACAGGCTTCGGGCCATTTTGTTGCCCTGTCTATCATTGTCAATAAATATCGATAGCCGTCAGAAATAGGTAACGGGCCAACGATATCTATGTGCACGTGCTCCAGTCTGTTTGCTTGTTGAAAACTTGCTATTGGTGTCTTCGTGTGTTGTTGCACCTTAGCACGCTGGCACGCGTCACACGCTCGAGTCCACACATTTACGTCACTATTCATAGAGGGCCACCAGTAGCGGGCAGTGACTAGCTTCCTTGTCGCCCTTATGCCGGGGTGACTAAGGTCGTGTATTGCTTGGAATGTGGGTTTCCGAAAATCTGGAGGCAGATATGGTCGAGCAGTGTTTAATGACATCTCACAGGTAACTTTGGTGGTTGTGTTGGGTATGATGATTTTTTTGAATAGGTATTTTCCTTTGTTTGCTAGAGTTTCCAATTCTTCGTCTTGGTCTTGTTTTTTTGCTAACTCGGTGTAATCCGGTGTGTATTAATCTCGGTGTGTATTCGATAGGTAGTTGCTGAAAATCAGCGCCGCTGATGATAGGCTCGTCCGACGTCACGGCATTTTGCTGAGCAACGACCTTTCTTGCACAGATACGACGCACGGATTAATGTGTTTTAGTTATTTTTGTTATAAAAGTATTATTTTTACACTATGCAATTCGGATCTGTTATTGTTTGTTTGCTGCTGTTATTGTTTGTTGCATGACATTTCCTAGTGTCACAACCAACACAGAGTAGAGGCAATATAGAGTTCATAGTTATTTTACTGTTTTAAATTGTTGTCTTTGGTCTGAGATCGTAGACAACTTGGATACGAGGCTTTTGCTTACTTTGCATAACGTGTGTACTTTGTTATTTTTAGTTTTTAATGTGCGTTTTATTTGTGCAAAATAAACGATTTTTCTTTCTTTCTTTTAATCCAGTGGTGTCGGGCATGTTATTGTTTCGACACGTGATAGTGCATCTGCGACTTTGTTGTCCTGGCCGGTTACGTGTTGAATATTTGACGTGAACTGTCTGATATATTCAAGGTATCTTGTTCGGCGGGGCGTCTCAGACTTGCTGTTTGACGTTAATGCAGTACACAGCGGTTTGTGGTCCGTGTAAACAATTAAATCTCGTCCTTCAAACACACGACGGAAATGACGTATTGCCATGTAGATTGACAGCAACTCGCGGTCGTACGTGCTGTAATTGCGTTGTGCGTCACTGAATTTCTTGGAGAAAAATCCTAGTGGTCTCCACTTGCCGTTGATCTTTTGTTGTATAACGGCACCAGCACATGTGTTTGAGGCGTCTGTCATCAATGCGAAAGGTTCGCTCAGTGATGGATAGGACAATAATGCGCAGTTCTTGATATCTTGTTTGCATTGATTGAATGCTTCTTTTGCCTCTTCGGTCCACTGTATTTTTGTTTTATCGTTCTTCTTGGCGTTGTGAAAGTATTTACTCAATTCCTTTTGATGTTCAGCCGCATGGGGTATACTTGATCGATAAAAGTTCAGTATACCGACGAAACGACGAAGTTCTTGAATCGTATTTGGCAATGGGTAAGACTGGATTGCTTGCACCTTTTCTTCTGTCGGTGTGATACCTTCTGGGCTTATTGTGTATCCCAGGAAATCGAGTTTTGATTGGCCAAAGATACACTTAGCGACGTTTATTTTTAAACCATTGTCGTTGAGTCGCTTAAACACTTCTTGAAGCTCTCTTCTGTGTGCTTCTTGGTTCTCAGAAGCTACGAGAATGTCGTCGACAAATGGAAAGACGGGTAGGCCGCGAAGTACGTTGTCGATGTGACGTTGGAATGTTTGGCCTGCATTCTTCAAACCAAAACACATCCTAGTGAATTCGTACAAACCAAAAGGAGTAATCACGGCTGACTTCTTCACGTCTTCTTCTCTATTTTTAATTTGGTAGTAGGCCTTCTGCAAATCAATTTTTGAAAATATCTTCTTGCCTTAGAGGTTATGTGTGAAGTCATGAAGTCGTGGTATCGGGTATCGATCGGGTGTGGTTACTGCATTGAGTCTACGGTAATCACCACAGGATCTGTAGGTACCATCCTTTTTCAAAACCATGTGTAATGGACTTGCCCATGAGCTATTTGACGGTCGACAAATTCCCTGGCTCATCATGAGTTGGAATTCTTGTTTTGCAACGTTGTATTTGTGTGGCGGTAGTGGTCTTGCTTTTGTAAATATCGGCGGGCCGGTAGTTTCAATGTAGTGTTCGACTTCACTATTTCCCAGTTTCGTTAGGTTCGGTCTCGTAATGTCTGGGAACTTAGCCAACAGGTCGTGGTAGGGAAGCTTGTCATCGATAGTTCTGATGCTTCCTTCTGCTGCAGGTGACAGGAAACCACGTGCTGATAAATTGGTTTTTTTATCCACCAGTCGTCGTCCATGGAGATCCACCATAAGTGCGTGGTGGTGCAAAAAATCAGCGCCTAATATCGGCCGACTGACTGTTGCAACCATAAATCGCCAAGTGTAGGCTCGCCGCATTCCGATGTTGAGTACAATAGTTCGCTCGCCATATGTAGGTATTTGTGAACCATTCGCTGCATACAAGTAGTTTGTTGGAGTTCGCTGTTTATCGCGTGCAGTGGCGGGTAAAACAGAGACATTTGCTCCCGTGTCGACAAGGAATTTTTTGTCGGATGATTTGTCGTGTATAAATAGGCGGTATGTGGATAAATCGTCGACCTCGGCCACCGCCACGGCTTGAGTCTTCTTTAGTTTTCCGGCTTCTCACTTAAAATACCTTTAAAACTGCACGGACTTCTGCACCGGTATGCTGCCTTGCCGTATTTCTTGTGGAAATAGCACACGGCATTCACTCTGTCCCGAGATTTCGAGCGGGAACGGCTTCTGAAATTGCGGGATCGGCGTTGAAATTTGCGGGATTGATTTGTCTTCAGCGCTGCAACTTCCTTGGTCAGTGCTTCAATCATGTTGAAGAGTTTCTGGTGTGCAGGTTCAGATGTAGCCGCTATTTCGGCTGACGCCGCTGTCGCCGGCGCTTTTGACGTGGAAGGTTGACACTGGCAAGAACACACGGCGCTCACCTCTTTTAACTGTTCTTGCATCCTGTCTGCCATAGCAGCCAACGAGTCCAGCTTGGATTCTTCACTCACTGCCAACACTGTGCGGGTAGAAGCAGGAAGGTGTCCTTGCCACAACACTTTCAGGGTGTCGTCTGGCATCTTATTCCCAGCTAGGTTCCTCATTCGGCGAAGCAACTGCGATGGACGTTGATCGCCGAGTTCCATATCATTCAGCAGTTTCTGTAGCTGAATACCCTCGCTGTCCTCATAAACCTCCAGCAGTCTTCTTTTCACAGCGTCGTATCGGCCGGAGTTGGGCGGTGACAAGATGATATCGCTGATTTGGTCGATGTCCTTGATCTCCAGCTGAGCCACAACGAGCGCGAACTTGCCCTCATCGCCGAGCTTCTGGTTGAATATAATGACCTCAAATTGGGCGAACCACAGCTTTGGTCTGTCGCACCAGAATTTAGGTATGCGTGACTGGACGCTAATTGATTCGACGTCTTGAGGCGGAGTAGTATTTCCTTCTGACATTTTGAACGCGGGGTCACCACTTTAGGTATTTATGTGTTGCAAGTGAGAAGACGAATAACGATCTGTCTGGTTTATTAAAAAGCGCTGCTTATATACAGTACCAGTCAATATGAATATAAATAAATAGGGTACATTAATAAATTTATTACAATCACAATTCGGTAATGTCGGTAGTACGTGCCGTGCTCCCGTCGTACAACTAGCGCGATGATACAGCCGGGCGTTCGCCTCCTTGTCCTTCGGCTACTCAGTACACGCTGGCCCACGATGGCGCGCGGCCGTATGATCTCTTCTAATTTGTATGTTGTACGTAAGTATGAGCTGCTACACTACTAAAAACAATCTCTTTTTTCTATTAATGCAAGTCGTTTCTGGCACTCGCCGGCCGCTACCGCGGCACCGCTCGCTTCGCTCGCTCGGCTCGTGCGTAGGAGGTCACAGTTTTAACCTAACCTAACCTACCCATTTTTTTTAAAGAAGAAATTAACCTAATCTAAATTGTTGAGTTCCGGATAACCTACAAAAAACAATATATTTTTTTCTATTAATGCAAGTCGTGTCTGGCACTCGCCGGCCGCTGCCGCGGCACCGCTCGCTTCGCTCGCTCGGCTCGTGCGTAGGAGGTCACAGTTTTAACCTAACCTAACCATTTTTTTTAAATAATTAACCTACTCTAACTACTTCCATAAATAAACTAATATCAAGTAACCATAAATTTGACTTGTTTCAGACAAGATCAAGCACAAAAACTTACAAAGAAGTACGCAAAAGACATCAAATTTAACCAGCAAGTCAAATGTCTAAAAATCTTATTTTTGCTTTAATATTTTTTGTCTTAACAAATCATTTCACCAAACGTTTATTGTTTGAAGATTGTTTGCTGTAATAAATCATTTGATTAAAGACCAAATTCCATAATGACATTATACTTAGTAATATTTTGCCAAGTAAAAATTTGACCAAATGAAAATATGCGTACTAAAATCATTCGAAATATTGCAATGGTATAAAAAAAGGTTGCTAAAATTTGTTTGGGTAATGAAATTTTGTCAAAATCTTTTTGGCAAAACGGCAGGCACCCAGGGGGAAAAGGTAATGCTCCACCCCGCACTACCCTGTAGAGCTCGTCTCCAGACTGGACACTCCCCCACCGATTGTGATGAATGAACTCATAGTTATGAAAATACATTGGATGTGGTTTTACAAAGGTGATAAACAATAGAGGGATGCAAAGTATATTGTTATATAAAATTGTGAGTAACCCTTACGCTGGCGTAACAGGCAATTGATCAGTCATTACTCACACGATACCTCACATCTACGCTCGGAGCACTCAGAGCAAAACTTCCATAAAGTGACCCAAGCGGCTATTCAGCGGCATTGAGTCGACACATGCTCTGTTGGAGACATGTTCCCTAGCAGTTCTTGCGAACTGATAATCGTGACGAAGCGGCCTTCCCTGCGGTAACCGTGCGACCGTCCTTGTCTAGCAACGGGGCGGCCAGTTCCAGCGGCATTGCGTCAACATCATGCTCTGAAGGAGACATGGTCCCTATCAGTCCTTAGACTGGATATAAGATAGTTGTGGTCACCCAATCCCTGGAAGTTCACCCCTTGCACAACAAGTATATCTGCAAGACACCGTGTTCATGTCAGTCTGACCGAATTATTGGTCTAAGATAAAGAATACAACTTATCAAGAATTACTTGATAATAGAGATGAGAATCGAATCTCAAGAATCTTTATTTAATATAGTTTGGATAGACTCTAATAAAAGCCTACTATTGGCCGGAGGCAAAGAATACACAATTCAAGAATTAAGTATTAGATAATATAGTTACAGAGAATCAAACCTCAATGGTCAATCTGTAATAGAGTTGTGGATCAACTCTTGAAGGTTTATAGACAGTCCAAAACGCCCCACCCTTCATCACTTCCTAGTGTTTGGGCTGGGGAGAAGAAGTGATGCAACAAACTCCCCAGCAACACGTCTCTGTCTTATATAATTATGTTTTAGTATTATTAATGTTGCAACGCCAACGTCTCCCCTCTCGCAGGCGGGAGCTGGTATCTGCAACTCTTTCCTGAAGATGTGAAGGAGGAAAGGGATCGTTACGTTTGCGCTTAAATCCTTTATTTATAACTACGTTAATTTGTCTGATTACAATTTACCTAATTCAGAGAGACCGGGAACCGTTTTACAACGTCAATTTGTCTCAAGTACGTGTTCTGTTAGACCTAACGCATAGAACCTCTGAGGACACTAATACGATTCTAATAGAACACGTTTCTTAAGCACTGAATAAATGTCTTACTCAATCCTAAGACAGAGTACTACGAAGTCCTACAGCCATTGAGGAAGACAAGTGTAGAGTAATTCTAAACGCGTGCTAATATGATTGACACCCTTACGGCGACCTAGCCCCTTTCTACTAAAATAACACAATGCACAAGCGCTTCGTAGATTCAGTCTCTAGCAGAACCCATTACGATCGAACCTGGTATACGCCGAAGTGGTACATCGTCACTTCACATTTCCTTAATCTTCCCCATTTGGAGGATGCAGTCCGGGCGTGAACCGTCCTGCTTCCAATACATGTCTCGATAAATAATGACGAAATTTGGTAAAGTCCTACAGAACGGACGGGTTTCTCGAGACAGGCTCCCTAGCGTTGTTAAAACGGCTACCAATTCAGTTTGAGGTACTTGGTGATGCCTAACCCCTCTCCCTGGAAATGTGCGTTACCAGGCGTCACGCAACATGCTCTGTAGCGAGGCCTTTTTGGAAGTAGGTATTATCACTAACGTTTGGTTGCGCTGTAATTGTAACCAATTACAGATCGGCTTTATAGCCTAGTTTGTTTTAAATGAACTGAGTATTTTCGGTTCTGCCTTCCATGATTTGATTTGATAAATGGCGCGTCAGTTAGAGATCAGTAATCGTCATCAGTTGTCATAAGTCTAATGTCGGAGAAAGGCCTTCCCCGATTCCCTATAACCAACTGCAAGTGACAATAATCTACTGAGGTATGGAATAGGAGATGGACACAAAATACGAGAGAACATAGCATTAATTATAAATTACGATATTAAGTAAGAGTAATTTCGCCATGCTGGAATAAATGATCATTAATCGCTCGTCAGCGATATCTTTTATCTATCAAGCCTTAATACAAATCAACCTGCAAGGACTATTATAACATTATAATAGTATAGTCCGTATACACACTATTAATAAAGATTAAGTTAACTTAAGTAAAGATGACACTTACCGAATAACTCCTTGAAGGGAATTAGATTGCAACTCACTTACTAAATACTGTAGGTATTACCAATTACGCCTCCGGCTTCCACCTGTATGCTTCCACGCCTTGGCCCTCACTCACACACATATACTACATTAAGTAGGTATTAAATTAGTCTAATCTGGACTTTAACCCAACTATATTTAACTTAATAACTAATACTCGCTGTCTTGCGACAGCCCACTCTGGCATGGCCTCTTGGTATTCACTATGTCTCCTAACTTACGAGTAACTAACCTAGATCGGACGTCCGACTCTAGAAGCGGTCTAAAACCAACTGCCCAACATTTCTCTTCATTATCCTAAAATCACCACATTTGACTCCGCGAACCCTTCGCCAGCCTCCTCGCCATACCATATCCCAAACGTTCCTTTTTTCATTCGTCAATTGTTTTCAAGGACCACTTGGACCCACTTTAGAGTCAACAAATGCGACGTTGTATTGTTCTTAAAATTAGAAATAGGATATTTTTAGGAATACATTAGAAATTAGTTGAATTATTGCATCCGACCTGTCAGCCGCCACACTCAGGCTCTTAATTTATGTCTCACAAGTGATTCGACAGATGCGCTGGCTTTAAAACAATATCATAATATTTTGTTGTTAAGTTGGGGTAACCGACAGGCTGTCACACCTGCGATAGAGCAACCAGTTATTACTGACACACATGTCCAGCATTAATTGTGAAATTAAGGGCAAATAAGAACGGTGACCTTTCAAGTTTATTTTAAAGCAGGCGATGAGCATGTCCGCAAGGTCTACGCCACCCATTTGCGAGTTGTAATGCTTGATTATTTCAGCACAGGGCACTGCACACTTCTTCTTTGTTTGTTTGCGGTAGCGTTGACTTGTTGACACTGGATGTGCGTCAACATACGAGTAGAGAGAGAGAGAGAGAGGTGCTTGCAGAGGTCACGCCTTTATTACCAAGCCACTTTACTATTCAAATTTTGACGTCGATCTCTATAGTGTAACAATTATTGGTGATGGCTGTTGAATAATCGGCGGCGGTAAAAATGTAGACTCGGTTACTGCTGCTTGAATGGGAGTTATTTCTTTATCGGATAATAAATTAAGATTGTCAAACGACAACGGCAACGAAGGCGGATTGGACGATGAAAGACTGTCCAACCTTGCTTCGGAGACGGGATGTATTTCAGTATCTAAATCTGAAGTCTCATCTAAATCTGATTTTCGGCTGGATTTGGGTACTAAAGCTAGAATTTTTTTCGCTTGGTACCCACTCTTCGTCATTGGTTGCAAGGTATTCTGCAAAGAAATGAAGCATTCACCACCCACACCAAGCATAAGCACAGAACTAATATAATCTCCCTGTGGCATAAGGAACCGGTCATTTCTAACATCCACACTAATATTACTAAGGGAAACGAAAAATAAGCAAGCACAGCAAGCGGAGACATATACAAAAACTAGTTCATGACATTATCTAAATGTGGCAATGTGCACCATGAGATACATAAAGAAAGAAAGAAAGAAAGAAAACACATTTATTTAGCACAGACTAAATTAAAGAGGCAAAACAAAAAAGTAAAAAATAATAATAAAATTTAAAAATCTACATTTGCGATGCAACAACTACAAAAAATAAAATAAAAAATACAATGCAGGAAAGTGTGCCTCACGGCTGTGCCAAAAAGGCCCAGTTCAGCAAAAAAATGCCAGGCAACTAGTGCCTGACGCTGGTTTTCAACTGGACCGAAGTGTGAGGTGACGGACGTAAATCAGTTTTACATAACATAGAACAAGTAATTCTGTAATAACTTGGCAGTGTGCACCTTGAAATACATGCACAAACACGATGAGTTTCTTACAAAATACTAAACATTTGGTTGGATTACCACACTTGAAACTATTATTTACTTTCTTAGGTGTCTAAAAACAAGCAACACACCTAGAGAAATTAGTAAAAAAAAAAAAAAAAATATATATTCTTACCTCTTTGCGTGGATCGTGTCGTATCAGCTAAACTTTTCTGATTTAAAATAATAGCGGTACCAACAAGATTAACATGATAAACAAAAATTCATTCTGAAATATGCGTAAAATAAATTGACGAGTGACGTTTCGTGTCACTCACAATATTTTCAAAACTATGAATTTTTAAAGTTGACTCGATCTCACGAGATACATTGTCAAGAAAAGGGCTGGGATGACGCACTACCAGAGGATATCAAGATTAAGTGGCTAAACTTAAGGGGAGAACTAAAAGATATCAATACCATAGAAGTAAAACGATGGCTTGGGATAACGAAAAATAATAGCTTGCAATTACACGGATTTTGTGATGCGTCGAACAAGACGTATGCCGCTGTTATATATTGCAAAGTCAGTTTCCAAAAATAATTCTAACGAGGTAACTCTGGTCACAGCAAAAGCAAGATTAGTGCCCGTTAGTAAAGAAATATCTATACCAAGGTTGGCGTTAATGGGTGCCCAACTATTATCACAGCTGATGCAAAAAGTACAGACTTGCTTAGAGTCCTATAACCAGGAAATATATTGTTGGAGTGACTCAACAGCAGTGTTAGGATGGATTCAAGGAGATCCAGTGAGATGGAAACCATTTGTATCAAATCGCGTGAAAGCTATCACCAAAATAATACCAAAAGAAAAATGGAGTTATGTCAAAAACATTGAAAATCTAACTGACTGTGCCAGCCGTGGATTAAGAACCAAACAATTAAGAAACCACGATCTATGGTGGCAGGGGCCATCATGGATTCAACCATTCCAAAACCATGACCAACCGCAAACTACCCATGAAACTAACTTAGAGATAAGACAGTCTAATGCAGTAGTTGTGGAGAAACACCAGAAAGCAACCATGACCATAACAAACATTATTCACCACTTATTAAACAAATTGAATTCCTTCGCAAAAATCGTACGCGTTTTTGCATGGATACTGCGACTACCTACTGCAAAGGCCGGCCGTCAACCTTATCTCACATTACATGAACTCCGTCGCGCAAAACTGCTGATTATTCAAAGTGTGCAACATATGGAGTTTGCCAGTGACGTCAGTTGCTTACTTAAGAATGGAAACGTGCATTCGAAAGTAAACTTTTCCCATTACACCCTATCCTAGACCAAGATGGTATTTTGCGAGTAGGGGGCAGATTAAGAAACGCACAAATAAGTTCAGAGATGAAACACCCAATCATATTACCACACAACCATCGCATTGCCACGCTAATAATTAAATACGGTCATGAGCTAACCTACCACGGTGGAGCGCGCCTTACTTTATTAAACATTCGACAAAATTATTGGATAATCAGCGGATACTCAGCTACAAAGAAAGTCATACGACAGTGCGTCACATGCAAGAAGCAAGAGCCCATCCAACAATATCAGCTCATGGGTGATCTACCATCATCCAGAGTGAATCCTGAACGAGCCTTCTACCATTGTGGTGTCGACTACACAGGCTTTGTAGAAGTGAAAGCAAACAAAGGACGCGGGATAAAAACTACCAAAGGCTATATAGCGCTTTTTATATGTATGGTGACGAAACCAGTGCATTTAGAACTTGTGTCCGACTTAACCAGCTCAGCTTTCTTAGCCGCAATAAACAGAATGGCAGCACGACGCGGGGCTCCACGTCACATCTTCAGTGACAATGGAACCAACTTTGTTGGAGCCAACATAATGTTGCAAGAAGAATTCGAACATCTTCAAAAAGTTTTCAATGAGTCATTCTTTAAAGAGATAACTGAACTACAAATTGAATGGCATTTCAACGCACCTTCTTGGCCTAATGCGGGAGGACTTTGGGAAAGAGCCGTGCGAAGTCTCAAACACCACCTCAAGCGCGTGATTGCACAACAAAAACTTACGTTTGAAGAATATACCACACTGTTATCAAAATTAGAAGCGTACTTGAATTCACGACCACTTTGTGTTACAGAAGACCCGGAAGATTTAAATTTCCTCACACCAGCCCATTTCCTGTCAGCACGACCAGGTTTAACCATAATTGACACAGCAGATGACGCCAGAACCAGGTGGCATCTAGTGTCGAAATTATTTGAAGATTTATGGAAGAGATGGAAAACATAGTACTTAACTCAACTATCAACCAGAAACAAATGGATGAAATACCAGAAAAATGTCAAAGTGGGTGATTTAGTAATGATACATGACGACAACTTACCAGCAGGGAAATGGCCAATGGGTCGTGTGATGGAAGTCCATCCAGGAAAAGATGATCTTGTCAGAGTAGTGACTCTAAAAACCAAAAACGGCTACATGAAGCGCCCTGTAGTTAAACTATCAGTTTTGCCTATCGACCAAACGGAACCAACCATACTAGAAAACCTAAATGACGAACAACCACTACAACATCAAAGTACTAAAGCCGAAAAGAAACCACGTAATCGCCCGCAACCAAACACGAACGCACAGTACCTACTCCAAAATAGTAAACATTGCACTGGCATTGTTACACTTTTTAAGTATAATAATAATATTATTACCAATAATAATATTACCAACAACAGCTTCATACAATATTACGCAATTTGATACCAACAAAACTTTGTACTTTGACAATGTGGGGAAAGTACAATTGATTCGAGATAATTGGAAAGTAGTCACATACTTCGACATGTCTCCATACTGGCAAGGAGACAAAGCCATCAATGACTTTACAAGCTATCTCGACAAAACATGTGAAACAATCATGGAATCAAGTCACTGTCATATGATACTCCTACAAATACGTCACGATTACAATGAACTGCAATACTACAACCAGCTGTTGCTTAGCCAGCATTACGGCGAGCGCTTACAAAATAAATGGAAGCACAACGCCCACACGCCGCAGCGGTCTTAATTTGGGGACTATCATTTAGACGACATTAGAGGACCAAGGAGCTCGTGGCTAAATAATAACAGCCGTACGGGTCGATCCATCAGGTTATGCTGCGCTTGCCGGGGTTGGTCCGTGGATGGGTGACTATCTTTACATACCGAGACTCTTCCGTGCCTCGGAAAGCTTGTTAAGCCGTTGGTCCCGGCTGTAATTCGTGGATCTTTAACAGTCGTTACGGGTCGTCAGAAGCCCGAATGTCTGACAACCAGTCTTACCAAGGGGTATCGTATTACCCGTAATTGGGTTGTGGAGGTCAGATAGGCAGTCGCTCCATATAAAATACTGGTATTCAGCTGCATCCGGTTAGACTGGAAGCCGACCCCAACATATAATAGTTGGGAAAAGGCTAGGCAGATTGAGAGGACCAAGTTTCTGGAAGGCCCAAACAAAGTAAGTGTTGAAAGAACAATGCCCACTTCACATACATTTAAAAACCAGATAATGAATGTTTATGTATAGTTATAAGGTATAGTAGAAAGACTACCTGAAAGTTTAGAAAATAATGTGATATAGTCATTTTTACGATTTAAACGCTACAAAGACCAAAAAATATAAATGTTACTTTTTAGGTTAGGTTAGGGGCTTTGTTAGTTTGATTAGAACTTGATTGATCGCCACTGTTACTCCTTAATACAGGCTATTTCATAGCCTAGCAAGGAGAGCAGCTCGTCACCCACTTGATTGTTAGAGATACACTAACCACTTTGTAAAAGATGTTACATGTATCACAATCTGATTATATATAAATAAAGATTTATTATTTATTTTATTATTGATTTTTAGATTAAAAATAATAAGCATAAATCATATAATCATCGGGCATGTTTGCTGAAGCAGATATAGATAGCTTTCAAGCTATCTTGCGAAAAAGAACAGCATCCCTGATGCGAAGGATTCGGGGGAGCACCAACAGCATTTTAAGGGTGATAGTGAATAAGCCTGATTGCCCGTTCCTGGGGCACTGGACCCGTATGCACTGCTGTAGGTCTGGTGCCGCGGGAAGCGGACATAGTTATAGGTTTTTAAATTAATTGTAGTTTTGTTTTGTTTTATTTTATTTTAATGAGGATTGTTACTAACATAGTTTTATAAGTGTTACTAACAACAATATGAATCTTGTGTTCGATTTAAATAAATAATAATAATAATAAATAATGATAAATACTTACGATTACTGCTTCGCTGCTGCGGCGCTACGAGTTTGCTACGCCGTGTCTACGTAGCTACGGCGCTACGGTACTACTAATGACTAACTGGCACAAAGAAAAAAATCCCTGGTAACAATCAACAATGCCCCGTGGTTAGTGCATTACAAATGTTACACAATCACGGTATAGCTTCGGTACGTGTGGCTATCTGTTGAGCCCCGTCGGGGGAAGTTTTCAAACATTATACTTTGGACAATGTGTCTACAGGGAGGTAACTTGATATAGGGTTGATGTAAAAAACTCGGGAAGTTTCGTTAGGTGAATTGCAACGCAATGAAATGAAATTGTTTATTCTTTATATAGGATATCGGAATCACGTTTACATGTCATATGTATTAAAATAATAATAATAAGCTAGATGAAGCTGATATTACCTATCTAAGAAAGAAAGAAAGAAAGAAAAAAAACCAGAATATTTGTATCAAAAATTGACTTGGTCACGAGATATAAATAAAATTAAAACAAGAGCATCATCTTACCTTCTGTTGGCCTCAACGCACATAACTGCTGCTTTCCGTGGAAGCTTTAAATTCGCTGCCTCTCGCTGCTGGAACGATTTGCCACCGCCGTTTCGTGCTATAAAAACAGTTGGTACTTTTAGTATTAAATATTAGCAACACTTGTTACGAATACAAAAGGAAACCAGTCTCTGATAGTCTAGACTCACCCTGGGTCTGCACGTAGTTGGTATTGGTGACCTTAGCGGAGTCTTGTGTTCCTAGCAGCATGTTTAACTTTGAACGCTTTGTTTTTTCACTCGGTGATTGATTATTTTTTTATTTTTTTTTTCTTCTTCCGACTTACACAACACAACACAGTCAGTTATACACTCAACAATACTTTATATTATTTATTTGCACCATTTTCTTGTCGTATTTATTATTCACTCATTGTTTTATTTGTGTCAAGACTTTACTTCCTTTTTACATTAATGCACATTGACAGCCAGTCGCCTGCGCCCGCGTCTCATGCATGGTCTCATCGCTTGTCATAGAAATATAGACAATAGTCTATAGCATAGACAAGTGAGGTTGGACCGTCGGGCGTCAAGCGTGAGTCGAACTTTACACCTTATTGACGGTTTTTGTTTTTTCTTTTCAAGTATTCTAGTGTTTGTATTTTATTTTATTTGATTTTATTCCCCTTGCTATTTTTAATTGATATCCGTGGGTATGTCCGTGGCATCACACAGGCCCTATCAGAATACCAGCGTTGCGGTATTTATTTTTTAAATATCGCAGCTTTATGCTGAGATGGGAGCCTTTTTGGCCTCGCACAGGTCTCTTTTCTTTTTAGTCTGATTTCTTCTTTTTTTTTGTTTTTTTATTGTTTATTTTGTTACTTTTATATGCTCCTTTTTAACTGTATTTCCTGTGCGTGTCCCAAATAAAATATTTTTCTTTCTTTCTTTCTTTCTTTCACTTGGCTAGTGTGCTGTAGTGATAAGCCCCTCTGAGTGAAACAGGCGTGATGGATACAAATAAATAAAAAATTGAAAAAAAAAATGAAAAAAAAACAAAACAATATTAGATAAAAAGAGAAGTCCTGACTGACTGACTGACTGATTGACTGACTCATCAACGCTCAGCCCTAACCCTTGGACCTAGAAAGCTAAAATTTTAACAAGTAGACAAGGAATTCCCGGTAGTACGTTCCCGTGGGATATTTGCCGCCACCCCGCGGGCGAAGCCGCGGGCAAAAGCTAGTACTTTATAAATACTGATTAGGTTCCACGCGTTCAGAATGATTAATTTACCTAGTGGCAAGTTTGGCCAGTCTAGGCACGGGTGTAGCGCGGGGATGTATTGACGTATATCACTCATGGGTACTCTTTACACTGAGACCTGTGTCTCACATTAGTCAAAACGGCATACAGACAGAGAAAATTGACGAGACAGTTTGTTGTGACGGTAAAACTATCGTTTTAGCAAATAAACCTATAAATCATGAATCACACATAAATCCATGTGCAATGTACGAGTACAGTGTTGTGCCAGCGCAGTGTGTGTCAGTGCTCAGTGCGATGTGCAGCAGCGCGCTCTGTTTGACGTTGTTCTAACAAGCCCATCGCCTAGATGTGCACCTAGGCATTGTAGGCACATGTACTGCATTTTAATCATTGTCACTCACATAGATTTTACCTTTAAATTTAATTTAATGTACTTTCAGGTATTCCGAATGCGATTTATTATGCGGTACAACATGTGTAGTAGCTCGAAAATTGTAAAACAAAGGTGTATGTATCGGTGTGTTTATGTAAAACACAGGTGTATGTATCGGTGTGTTTATGTAAAACACAGGTGTATGTATCGGTGTGTTTATGTAAAACACAGGTGTATGTATCGGTGTGTTTATCTAAAACACAGGTGTATGTATCGGTGTGTTTATGTAAAACACAGGTGTATGTATCGGTGTGTTTATGTAACACACAGGTGTATGTATCGGTGTGTTTATGTAAAACACAGGTGTATGTATCGGTGTGGTTATGTAAAACACAGGTGTATGTATCGGTGTGTTTATGTAAAACACAGGTGTATGTATCGGTGTGGTTATGTAAAACACAGGTGTATGTATCGGTGTGTTTATGTAAAACACAGGTGTATGTATCGGTGTGTTTATGTAAAACACAGGTGTATGTATCGGTGTGTTTATGTAACATACAGGTGTATGTATCGGTGTGTTTATGTAAAACACAGGTGTATGTATCGGTGTGTTTATGTAACACACAGGTGTATGTATCGGTGTGTTTATGTAAAACACAGGTGTATGTATCGGTGTGGTTATGTAAAACACAGGTGTATGTATCGGTGTGGTTATGTAAAACACAGGTGTATGTATCGGTGTGTTTATGTAAAACACAGGTGTATGTATCGGTGTGTTTATGTAAAACACAGGTGTATGTATCGGTGTGTTTATGTAACACACAGGTGTATGTATCGGTGTGTTTATGTAAATCACAGGTGTATGTATCGGTGTGGTTATGTAAAACACAGGTGTATGTATCGGTGTGTTTATGTAAAACACAGGTGTATGTATCGGTGTGTTTATGTAAAACACAGGTGTATGTATCGGTGTGGTTATGTAAAACACAGGTGTATGTATCGGTGTGGTTATGTAAAACACAGGTGTATGTATCGGTGTGTTTATGTAAAACACAGGTGTATGTATCGGTGTGTTTATGTAACACACAGGTGTATGTATCGGTGTGTTTATGTAAAACACAGGTGTATGTATCGGTGTGTTTATGTAAAACACAGGTGTATGTATGGGTGTGTGTATGGATCTACATTTAAATCAAAACCTCGTCAATGTGGAGCTCGCGCTCACAAAAGGTGTGTATTGTGAACAATTTGACAAAAAAATTACAAAAGAAAAGGAGTCATTGAGAGTAGCCCTTTGAATACAAAATACTTATTATTATTTCGGTGGCAGTCAACCGCCAACACTGCGCTCTCTTGACAGAATGAAAAATGTCCCCCGACGCATTATAAAAAATTCTATTAATTTTCTTTAAATTAAATTGGTTTAATAAGCGATAGTGACGAGTCACGTTGGTTCCAGAACACAAGTCCCCCCCCCACCACCCCCCGCTCTGCCACCCCTTAGCTCCCCCACTAGTGACGAAGCACGTTATTAAACAATACGCTTTTGTGCTGCTTTAAGTTCACTGAAAGATTACAGTATAACGGTGGCATGTGCCTCCAGTGAGAGTGCGTAAAATGCCACCTCCGGAGAGCGCGCGTAACGTGCCACCTCCGGAGAGCGTGCGTAACGTGTCTCCCCTGGCGAGCGCGCGTAACGTGCCATCTCCGGAGAGCGTGCGTAACGTGTCTCCCCTGGCGAGCGTGCGTAACGTGCCACCTCCGGAGAGCGTGCGTAACGTGCCACTCCTGGCGAGCGTGCGTAACGTGCCATGTCCGGAGAGCGTGCGTAACGTGCCACCTCCGGAGAGCGTGCGTAACGTACCACCCCTGGCGAGCGTGCTTAACGTGCCATCTCCGAAGAGCGTGTGTATCGTGGCACCTCCGGAGAGCGTGCGTAACGTGCCACCTCCGGAGAGCGTGCGTAACGTGCCACCCCTGACGAGCATGTGTAACGTGCCATCTCAGACAGGGCAGATAACGTTTCCATCAGCTCGCTGTTGTAATTTCGACTTTTCTTGAAAGGGAGGTTACCATTTTCAGCTGCAGGACATTTTTCCATCATTCTTGAAATAATTACATTGCCGATAAATATTACACATTTCTGATTTCTTTTCGTGGCTAAGTAATAAAAGCCGCATGGGCCGATCTATCACGTTAAGCTACGCTTGGTCGGTCCATGGATGGGTGACCATCTTCACATACCGAGAACCTTCCGTGCCTCGGAAAGCATTTTGAGCTGTTCACATTGATCCCGGCTGTAATTTTTGGATCTTTGACAGTTGTAACGGGTCGTCAGAAGCCCGAAAGTCTGACAACTAGTCTTATCAAGGGGTTTAGTATTACCCAGTAACTGGGTTGTGGAGGTCAGATAGGCAGCTTATGTAAAATACTGTATTCAGCTTTAACCGGTTAGACTGAAAGCCGACCCCAGCATAGTTGGGAAAAGTCTACGCAGATGATGATTATACATTTTTGATTTTATGATTAAAAACAAATATTGTTTTTTTGATACTCCAGGCAGTAATAATCTATTTATCAGAAGTGTAACCTCATCCCAGTTGTCTGTAGGCGGAACACGCGATGCATCACCGTTCTGCTTTCTTAATGTTACAGATAAATATCCTCCGAGCTCATATGAACATTAATTACTGCTATTATGTGATTCCATCCAGCTGATCCAGCCAAATTAACACTCTTAATATTCTTTTTCTTTCATCGTAACTGCCGCGGACTTGCTCGCAGGCATTTTTGTTGATTACATAGTTATCTTAACTGCCTTACTTAGCACGTATCACTAAGTATAACAAATTAAACATTCTTGGAGCTGACTCAAACAGTTCCTCTATTCTAGGCCAGCCCGCTAGCTGCGTACACCTACCAACCACAAACTGAATGATTTTGAAGCATATTATTGCTAATCCATTGCTTCATATGTTCGAAAAGTTTGCCTGCTCAACAACGTAAATAACGCAATGGATGTTGTTGAACTGTTAAAATGACACCCATTCTGCTGTAACTGTGTTACGCAACTGGCCCGCTAATTTTTAACGAATAGCTATAATTTTTGTCGCTATTTGGCGTTAATCAAAATTTTCTCAGTTCTTAATTTAGAAGAAATCATAATTGCCTTCTAAATAAAATAAATATACTACCAACAATAACAAATTAGCTTCAAAGCTTTATCATGTCGATAATACTATGTCGGTTCCCACCATCAGTGTCACAAGTTTGCTGCCGGTCGCTCAGTACACAATACTATGTCGGTTCCCACCATCAGTGTCACAAGTTTGTTGCCGGTCGCTCAGTACACAATACTATGTCGGTTCCCAACATCAGTGCCACAAGTTTGTTGCCGGTCACTCAGTACACAATACTATGTCGGTTCCCACCATCAGTGTCACAAGTTTGTTGCCGGTCGCTCAGTACACAATACTATGTCGGTTCCCACCATCAGTGTCACAAGTTTGTTGCCGGTCGCTCAGTACACAATACTATGTCGGTTCCCAACATCAGTGCCACAAGTTTGTTGCCGGTCGCTCAGTACACAATACTATGTCGGTTCCCACCATCAGTGCTACAAGTTTGCTGCCGGTCGCTCAGTACACAATACTATGTCGGTTCCCACCATCAGTGCCACAAGTTTGCTGCCGGTCGCTCAGTACACAATACTATGTCGGTTCCCACCATCAGTGCCACAAGTTTGTTGCCGGTCGCTCAGTACACAATACTATGTCGGTTCCCACCATCAGTGTCACAAGTTTGTTGCCGGTCGCTCAGTACACAATACTATGTCGGTTCCCACCATCAGTGCCACAAGTTTGTTGCCGGTCGCTCAGTACACAATACTATGTCGGTTCCCACCATCAGTGTCACAAGTTTGTTGCCGGTCGCTCAGTACACAATACTATGTCGGTTCCCACCATCAGTGCCACAAGTTTGTTGCCGGTCGCTCAGTACACAATACTATGTCGGTTCCCAACATCAGTGCCACAAGTTTGTTGCCGGTCGCTCAGTACACAATACTATGTCGGTTCCCACCATCAGTGCCACAAGTTTGTTGCCGGTCGCTCAGTACACAATACTATGTCGGTTCCCACCATCAGTGTCACAAGTTTGTTGCCGGTCGCTCAGTACACAATACTATGTCGGTTCCCAACATCAGTGCCACAAGTTTGTTGCCGGTCGCTCAGTACACAATACTATGTCGGTTCCCACCATCAGTGTCACAAGTTTGTTGCCGGTCGCTCAGTACACAATACTATGTCGGTTCCCACCATCAGTGCCACAGGTTTGTTGCCGGTCGCTCAATACACAATACTATGTCGGTTCCCAACATCAGTGCCACAAGTTTGTTGCCGGTCGCTCAGTACACAATACTATGTCGGTTCCCACCATCAGTGCCACAAGTTTGTTGCCGGTCGCTCAGTACACAATACTATGTCGGTTCCCAACATCAGTGCCACAAGTTTGTTGCCGGTCGCTCAGTACACAATACTATGTCGGTTCCCACCATCAGTGTCACAAGTTTGTTGCCGGTCGCTCAGTACACAATACTATGTCGGTTCCCAACATCAGTGCCATAAGTTTGTTGCCGGTCGCTCAGTACACAATACTATGTCGGTTCCCACCATCAGTGTCACAAGTTTGTTGCCGGTCGCTCAGTACACAATACTATGTCGGTTCCCACCATCAGTGCCACAAGTTTGCTGCCGGTCGCTCAGTACACAATACTATGTCGGTTCCCAACATCAGTGCCACAAGTTTGTTGCCGGTCGCTCAGTACACAATACTATGTCGGTTCCCACCATCAGTGCCACAAGTTTGTTGCCGGTCGCTCAGTACACAATACTATGTCGGTTCCCAACATCAGTGCCACAAGTTTGTTGCCGGTCGCTCAGTACACAATACTATGTCGGTTCCCACCATCAGTGCCACAAGTTTGTTGCCGGTCGCTCAGTACACAATACTATGTCGGTTCCCACCATCAGTGCCACAAGTTTGTTGCCGGTCGCTCAGTACACAATACTATGTCGGTTCCCAACATCAGTGCCACAAGTTTGTTGCCGGTCGCTCAGCACACAATACTATGTCGGTTCCCACCATCAGTGCCACAAGTTTGTTGCCGGTCGCTCAGTACACAATACTATGTCGGTTCCCAACATCAGTGCCACAAGTTTGTTGCCGGTCGCTCAGTACACAATACTATGTCGGCTCCCACCATCAGTGTCACAAGTTTGTTGCCGGTCGCTCAGTACACAATACTATGTCGGTTCCCAACATCAGTGCCACAAGTTTGTTGCCGGTCGCTCAGTACACATTACTATGTCGGTTCCCACCATCAGTGTCACAAGTTTGTTGCCGGTCGCTCAGTACACAATACTATGTCGGTTCCCACCATCAGTGCCACAAGTTTGTTGCCGGTCGCTCAGTACACAATACTATGTCGGTTCCCAACATCAGTGCCACAAGTTTGTTGCCGGTCGCTCAGTACACAATACTATGTCGGTTCCCACCATCAGTGCCACAAGTTTGTTGCCGGTCGCTCAGTACACAATACTATGTCGGTTCCCAACATCAGTGCCACAAGTTTGTTGCCGGTCGCTCAGTACACAATACTATGTCGGTTCCCAACATCAGTGCCACAAGTTTGTTGCCGGTCGCTCAGTACACAATACTATGTCGGTTCCCAACATCAGTGCCACAAGTTTGTTGCCGGTCGCTCAGTACACAATACTATGTCGGTTCCCACCATCAGTGCCACAAGTTTGTTGCCGGTCGCTCAGTACACAATACTATGTCGGTTCCCACCATCAGTGCCACAAGTTTGTTGCCGGTCGCTCAGTACACAATACTATGTCGGTTCCCAACATCAGTGCCACAAGTTTGTTGCCGGTCGCTCAGTACACAATACTATGTCGGTTCCCACCATCAGTGCCACAAGTTTGCTGCCGGTCGCTCAGTACACAATACTATGTCGGTTCCCACCATCAGTGCCACAAGTTTGTTGCCGGTCGCTCAGTACACAATACTATGTCGGTTCCCACCATCAGTGTCACAAGTTTGTTGCCGGTCGCTCAGTACACAATACTATGTCGGTTCCCACCATCAGTGCCACAAGTTTGTTGCCGGTCGCTCAGTACACAATACTATGTCGGTTCCCACCATCAGTGCCACAAGTTTGTCCTTAATAACGCTAGCCATTCGGAAACATTACCAAACTAGCGTCACGTAGTGTCTGCGAGGTGTGTGTCGTGTGGCTCCATCCCCATGTGCATAACAAACTAGCATCGCGTAGGGTCCGCGAGGTGTGTGTCGTGTGGCGCCATCCACGTGCGCATAATAAACTAGCGTCGCATAGTGTCCGCGAGGTGTGTGTCGTGTGGCGCCATCCACGTGCGCATAATAAACTAGCGTCGCATAGTGTCCGCGAGGTGTGTGTCGTGTGGCGCCATCCACGTGCGCATAATAAACTAGCGTCGCATAGTGTCCGCGAGGTGTGTGTCGTGTGGCGGCATCCACGTGCGCACAACAAACTAACTCAAGCTGGCAACGATCGACTCTCTAAAGAAACTACTTATCACCCTGTCATATTATGACACTCATCATCAATAACGATACATACTGAGCCAATGTGAAACTAAAGCTATTTCATACAGTCATCTAGTTACGTTACATCCCAAGCTGTTGTCTGACATTCCTAAACACGAACGCCGGCGAAGCCAATAAAATAAAATGATGTAATAAGTCCCCGCGAAGCAGACAGGTGCAACCGCGACACTTGTAACTTTCGTGAAGCAGACAGGTGCCATCGCGACACTTGTAACTTTCGTGAAGCAGACAGGTGCAACCGCGACACTTGTAACTTTTGTGAAGCAGACAGGTGCCATCGCGACACTTGTAACTTTCGTGAAGCAGACAGGTGCAACCGCGACACTTGTAACTTTCGTGAAGCAGACAGGTGCCATCGCGACACTTGTAACTTTTGTGAAGCAGACAGGTGCCATCGCGACACTTGTAACTTTCGTGAAGCAGACAGGTGCAACCGCGACACTTGTAACTTTTGTGAAGCAGACAGGTGCATCCGCGACACTTGTAACTTTTGTGAAGCAGACAGGTGCCATCGCGACACTTGTAACTTTTGTGAAGCAGACAGGTGCCATCGCGACACTTGTAACTTTCGTGAAGCAGACAGGTGCAACCGCGACACTTGTAACTTTTGTGAAGCAGACAGGTGCCATCGCGACACTTGTAACTTTTGTGAAGCAGACAGGTGCCATCGCGACACTTGTAAATTTCGTGAAGCAGACAGGTGCCATCGCGACACTTGTAACTTTTGTGAAGCAGACAGGTGCATCCGCGACACTTGTAACTTTTGTGAAGCAGACAGGTGCCACCGCGACACTTGTAACTTTTGTGAAGCAGACAGGTGCCATCGCGACACTTGTAACTTTCGTGAAGCAGACAGGTGCAACCGCGACACTTGTAACTTTTGTGAAGCAGACAGGTGCCATCGCGACACTTGTAACTTTCGTGAAGCAGACAGGTGCCATCGCGACACTTGTAACTTTTGTGAAGCAGACAGGTGCCATCGCGACACTTGTAACTTTTGTGAAGCAGACAGGTGCAACCGCGACACTTGTAACTTTTGTGAAGCAGACAGGTGCCATCGCGACACTTGTAACTTTCGTGAAGCAGACAGGTGCCATCGTGACACTTGTAACTTTTGTGAAGCAGACAGGTGCATCCGCGACACTTGTAACTTTTGTGAAGCAGACAGGTGCCATCGCGACACTTGTAACTTTCGTGTGGCAGACAGGTGCCATCGCGACACTTGTAACTTTCGTGAAGCAGACAGGTGCAACCGCGACACTTGTAACTTTTGTGAAGCAGACAGGTGCCATCGCGACACTTGTAACTTTTGTGAAGCAGACAGGTGCCATCGCAACACTTGTAAATTTCGTGAAGCAGACAGGTGCCATCGCGACACTTGTAACTTTCGTGAAGCAGACAGGTGCAACCGCGACACTTGTAACTTTTGTGAAGCAGACAGGTGCCATCGCGACACTTGTAACTTTCGTGAAGCAGACAGGTGCCATCGCGACACTTGTAACTTTTGTGAAGCAGACAGGTGCCATCGCGACACTTGTAACTTTTGTGAAGCAGACAGGTGCAACCGCGACACTTGTAACTTTTGTGAAGCAGACAGGTGCCATCGCGACACTTGTAACTTTTGTGAAGCAGACAGGTGCAACCGCGACACTTGTAACTTTTGTGAAGCAGACAGGTGCCACCGCGACACTTGTAACTTTTGTGAAGCAGACAGGTGCCATCGCGACACTTGTAACTTTCGTGAAGCAGACAGGTGCCATCGTGACACTTGTAACTTTTGTGAAGCAGACAGGTGCATCCGCGACACTTGTAACTTTTGTGAAGCAGACAGGTGCCATCGCGACACTTGTAACTTTTGTGAAGCAGACAGGTGCCATCGCGACACTTGTAACTTTCGTGTGGCAGACAGGTGCCATCGCGACACTTGTAACTTTCGTGAAGCAGACAGGTGCAACCGCGACACTTGTAACTTTTGTGAAGCAGACAGGTGCCATCGCGACACTTGTAACTTTTGTGAAGCAGACAGGTGCCATCGCAACACTTGTAAATTTCGTGAAGCAGACAGGTGCCATCGCGACACTTGTAACTTTCGTGAAGCAGACAGGTGCAACCGCGACACTTGTAACTTTTGTGAAGCAGACAGGTGCCATCGCGACACTTGTAACTTTCGTGAAGCAGACAGGTGCCATCGCGACACTTGTAACTTTTGTGAAGCAGACAGGTGCCATCGCGACACTTGTAACTTTTGTGAAGCAGACAGGTGCAACCGCGACACTTGTAACTTTTGTGAAGCAGACAGGTGCCACCGCGACACTTGTAACTTTTGTGAAGCAGACAGGTGCCATCGCGACACTTGTAACTTTCGTGAAGCAGACAGGTGCCATCGTGACACTTGTAACTTTTGTGAAGCAGACAGGTGCATCCGCGACACTTGTAACTTTTGTGAAGCAGACAGGTGCCATCGCGACACTTGTAACTTTTGTGAAGCAGACAGGTGCCATCGCGACACTTGTAACTTTCGTGTGGCAGACAGGTGCCATCGCGACACTTGTAACTTTCGTGAAGCAGACAGGTGCAACCGCGACACTTGTAACTTTTGTGAAGCAGACAGGTGCCATCGCGACACTTGTAACTTTTGTGAAGCAGACAGGTGCCATCGCAACACTTGTAAATTTCGTGAAGCAGACAGGTGCCATCGCGACACTTGTAACTTTCGTGAAGCAGACAGGTGCAACCGCGACACTTGTAACTTTTGTGAAGCAGACAGGTGCCATCGCGACACTTGTAACTTTCGTGAAGCAGACAGGTGCCATCGCGACACTTGTAACTTTTGTGAAGCAGACAGGTGCCATCGCGACACTTGTAACTTTTGTGAAGCAGACAGGTGCAACCGCGACACTTGTAACTTTTGTGAAGCAGACAGGTGCCATCGCGACACTTGTAACTTTTGTGAAGCAGACAGGTGCAACCGCGACACTTGTAACTTTTGTGAAGCAGACAGGTGCCATCGCGACACTTGTAACTTTCGTGAAGCAGACAGGTGCCATCGCGACACTTGTAACTTTTGTGAAGCAGACAGGTGCCATCGCGACACTTGTAACTTTTGTGAAGCAGACAGGTGCAACCGCGACACTTGTAACTTTTGTGAAGCAGACAGGTGCCATCGCGACACTTGTAACTTTCGTGAAGCAGACAGGTGCCATCGTGACACTTGTAACTTTTGTGAAGCAGACAGGTGCATCCGCGACACTTGTAACTTTTGTGAAGCAGACAAGTGCCATCGCGACACTTGTAACTTTTGTGAAGCAGACAGGTGCCATCGCGACACTTGTAACTTTCGTGTGGCAGACAGGTGCCATCGCGACACTTGTAACTTTCGTGAAGCAGACAGGTGCAACCGCGACACTTGTAACTTTTGTGAAGCAGACAGGTGCCATCGCGACACTTGTAACTTTTGTGAAGCAGACAGGTGCCATCGCAACACTTGTAAATTTCGTGAAGCAGACAGGTGCCATCGCGACACTTGTAACTTTCGTGAAGCAGACAGGTGCAACCGCGACACTTGTAACTTTTGTGAAGCAGACAGGTGCCATCGCGACACTTGTAACTTTCGTGAAGCAGACAGGTGCCATCGCGACACTTGTAACTTTTGTGAAGCAGACAGGTGCCATCGCGACACTTGTAACTTTTGTGAAGCAGACAGGTGCAACCGCGACACTTGTAACTTTTGTGAAGCAGACAGGTGCCATCGCGACACTTGTAACTTTTGTGAAGCAGACAGGTGCAACCGCGACACTTGTAACTTTTGTGAAGCAGACAGGTGCCATCGCGACACTTGTAACTTTTGTGAAGCAGACAGGTGCCATCGCGACACTTGTAACTTTCGTGTGGCAGACAGGTGCCATCGCGACACTTGTAACTTTCGTGAAGCAGACAGGTGCAACCGCGACACTTGTAACTTTTGTGAAGCAGACAGGTGCCATCGCGACACTTGTAACTTTTGTGAAGCAGACAGGTGCCATCGCAACACTTGTAAATTTCGTGAAGCAGACAGGTGCCATCGCGACACTTGTAACTTTCGTGAAGCAGACAGGTGCAACCGCGACACTTGTAACTTTTGTGAAGCAGACAGGTGCCATCGCGACACTTGTAACTTTCGTGAAGCAGACAGGTGCCATCGCGACACTTGTAACTTTTGTGAAGCAGACAGGTGCCATCGCGACACTTGTAACTTTTGTGAAGCAGACAGGTGCAACCGCGACACTTGTAACTTTTGTGAAGCAGACAGGTGCCACCGCGACACTTGTAACTTTTGTGAAGCAGACAGGTGCCATCGCGACACTTGTAACTTTCGTGAAGCAGACAGGTGCCATCGTGACACTTGTAACTTTTGTGAAGCAGACAGGTGCATCCGCGACACTTGTAACTTTTGTGAAGCAGACAGGTGCCATCGCGACACTTGTAACTTTTGTGAAGCAGACAGGTGCCATCGCGACACTTGTAACTTTCGTGTGGCAGACAGGTGCCATCGCGACACTTGTAACTTTCGTGAAGCAGACAGGTGCAACCGCGACACTTGTAACTTTTGTGAAGCAGACAGGTGCCATCGCGACACTTGTAACTTTTGTGAAGCAGACAGGTGCCATCGCAACACTTGTAAATTTCGTGAAGCAGACAGGTGCCATCGCGACACTTGTAACTTTCGTGAAGCAGACAGGTGCAACCGCGACACTTGTAACTTTTGTGAAGCAGACAGGTGCCATCGCGACACTTGTAACTTTCGTGAAGCAGACAGGTGCCATCGCGACACTTGTAACTTTTGTGAAGCAGACAGGTGCCATCGCGACACTTGTAACTTTTGTGAAGCAGACAGGTGCAACCGCGACACTTGTAACTTTTGTGAAGCAGACAGGTGCCATCGCGACACTTGTAACTTTTGTGAAGCAGACAGGTGCAACCGCGACACTTGTAACTTTTGTGAAGCAGACAGGTGCCATCGCGACACTTGTAACTTTCGTGAAGCAGACAGGTGCCATCGCGACACTTGTAACTTTTGTGAAGCAGACAGGTGCCATCGCGACACTTGTAACTTTTGTGAAGCAGACAGGTGCAACCGCGACACTTGTAACTTTTGTGAAGCAGACAGGTGCCATCGCGACACTTGTAACTTTCGTGAAGCAGACAGGTGCCATCGTGACACTTGTAACTTTTGTGAAGCAGACAGGTGCATCCGCGACACTTGTAACTTTTGTGAAGCAGACAAGTGCCATCGCGACACTTGTAACTTTTGTGAAGCAGACAGGTGCCATCGCGACACTTGTAACTTTCGTGTGGCAGACAGGTGCCATCGCGACACTTGTAACTTTCGTGAAGCAGACAGGTGCAACCGCGACACTTGTAACTTTTGTGAAGCAGACAGGTGCCATCGCGACACTTGTAACTTTTGTGAAGCAGACAGGTGCCATCGCAACACTTGTAAATTTCGTGAAGCAGACAGGTGCCATCGCGACACTTGTAACTTTCGTGAAGCAGACAGGTGCAACCGCGACACTTGTAACTTTTGTGAAGCAGACAGGTGCCATCGCGACACTTGTAACTTTCGTGAAGCAGACAGGTGCCATCGCGACACTTGTAACTTTTGTGAAGCAGACAGGTGCCATCGCGACACTTGTAACTTTTGTGAAGCAGACAGGTGCAACCGCGACACTTGTAACTTTTGTGAAGCAGACAGGTGCCATCGCGACACTTGTAACTTTTGTGAAGCAGACAGGTGCAACCGCGACACTTGTAACTTTTGTGAAGCAGACAGGTGCCATCGCGACACTTGTAACTTTTGTGAAGCAGACAGGTGCCATCGCAACACTTGTAACTTTCGTGAAGCAGACAGGTGCCATCGCAACACTTGTAACTTTCGTGAAGCAGACAGGTGCAACCGCGACACTTGTAACTATTGTGAAGCAGACAGGTGCCATCGCGACACTTGTAACTTTCGTGTAGCAGACAGGTGCCATCGCGACACTTGTAACTTTCGTGAAGCAGACAGGTGCCATCGCAACACTTGTAACCCCACCTCAGCTCGAAAAAATAATGTTAAAGCCCTAGACGATAAGTCGTCATTAATCAGAAAGTTGGCTCGTCACGCGATCACTAAATGCGCCCTCGGCGGCTGCGGCGACGACGACTACTTCATTATAATCAATCAAGTTACAGCAAGCAGGCTCGCAGAGACGCCTTCCTTTGTGGACACCTTAATACCTCGCCCGAGCTCGGAACTCTATAGCATTAGAATTATACAGCTCAATTGTGAAGCTTAAAAGTCTCCACAACCTAAATACTACTAGCTTTTGCCCGCGGCTTCGCCCGCGAGGATGTCTGAAAATATACAACCGGAACAAAAATCCTTCCTTATTCCTTGTTTAGATTATATACAGAACCTCCTGTTGTGCAAAATTTCAGCTTCATAGTTCGAAGGGTTTGGGCTGACGAATCAGTCAGTCAGTCGGGACTTTTCGTTTTAAATATTGAGATAGCTTCTGCCCACGACATCGTCCACGTGAAATTTCTTGATCCCCCGACCCACTCCATCGAATCGCATCGCCTGCCTGCGCTAATACTTCGTTTTCGCTTAGCGTTGTTTCTGACTTTTTTCCTTATTGTTCGGCACCTAAGAGTCCTAGAGAGATGTTAAATATGGCCTATAGCCTTCCTTAAGAATTGGGCTATCACATGCAAAAATAATTATTAAAGTCTGCCTGGTAGTTCGAGAGATTAGCGCGTTCAAACAAACAAAAAAGAGTGTGTGTGTCAGCTCCGACGCACGACTAGATAGCTCAAAAAACAGGAATATAAACCTCCTGTTTTTTGATCCATTCCGAGTTCCCGACTTCCTATTTTGCGGTAATTTCTGTCGGGCTGGGTTTCTTCAATGCATCAATGCTATACAAAAAGCAACTTTGAGGTGTAAACGCACTCGTCGCCCCCCTCTCATCCCTCCCCCTCTCCCTCTAACACCTCCTCTTCTCCCTGTAACCCCCTCCCCTATCATCCCCCTCACCGCCCCCTCGCACCCCTCCCCTTCCTTCCCCTCTCACCCTCCCCTATCGCCCCCCTCACCACATCCCCTTCCCGGTAACCTCCCTCTCCCCCTTTCACCCCTTCTCACACTCCTTTAACAGCTTTCCCTCCCCTTTTACCCTCGCCAACTCCTCACCTCTCCATCACCACCTCTCCCCGCTCTCCAATCAATCAGTCAAAAGTCTCAAGTCAAACCCTCTTCAATGAATCAGTGCTATACAAAAAGCAACTTTAAGGTTTAAAGCCACTCACCCCTCTCTCACCTCACCCCCTCTCCCTCTAACCCCCTTCTCTCCCCGCCTTCTCTCCCCCTCTCATCCCTCTCTCCATCCCAAACCTCACCGCAACTTCTCACCTCTGTCAACTCCCTCACCGCCCCCTCTCCACCTTCTTCCCTCTCATTACACCCTCCAATCCCTCTCCTCTCCCTCCATAATCCTCCCCTTTTCCCTCCTCAATACAAGGAATAAAATTTTTCATACAAACTCTGGACTCAAGTTTCACCCCTTTAGAGGGTGAATTTTGAAAAATCCTTTCTTATTGCACACCTAGACCTCATAAGGAACGTACGTACCAAATTTGGAATCTCTAGACCCAGCGGTTTGGGCTGTGCGTTGATACGTCAGTCAGTCAGTGTCAGTTTCTTCTTTTATATATTTAGATGAAAGGATCAGACCCTTGTAACTCGTAATTTACACGTGTAGTTTTCATAAACACATATTTATAATAATTAATATTTTACAGGAAAATTGCTTGTAATACAAGGCTTGTAAGTTTTGATAAACAGGGCACAGATCATGGTATTGTTATCTCACGAAGCGACCCGTTGTGATGACCAAGTGTACAGCCACGCTGTGAATGTGTACGTGACCACCCACCACACTCACACACACTTCCCACTTCGCCATTGTCTCGGACGGTACCGAGAGCTCTGCGCTTACACACAAATTCACAGCGTGTTTGTACACTTGGTAATAAGTAAAGCGCGCGTCGCTTTGAGAGATAATAACACTGTACCAATATGTATCATTCAATATCAGATACTTTAGCAGTATGTGCCATTGAATACAATAACAGATACTTTGCGGTAGTTCCGTGCAACGATTCTTTAGTAAAGAAATATGTAGTTTATGACACTGTTGCTATAAGAGGGGTATTAAAACTCGAGCGAGTTTCATTAGTATCACACGAGTGTTTTAATACACACACCATGTGCCATGTGTCTCCATTTCATGTGCAGTTTCATACACACCTTTATCTACTCGCATACACTGGGATTTAACCTAAATAAAAAAATTCTCAATAGATTCAGTACAACAAAACGCAAGAATGACGCCAAAACTAACTACTATCTGAGAGTTTTAAAAATAACTTTATTTAACTGACGGAGTGACAGTAAAAATAATAATGATGGCTTAATCCTAAAGATACAAGGAACTTATACCTATGACAAATAGTTATGTGACTATAATAAACAACATTATAAATAGGTACTTATTCACTAGATTTAGAGGAAGCTGTATTACTGACAAAGCTAATTGTAGTAGGGTTACCACACTTAACTCGCTTAAGCGGGCGCTGCCACAGACAAAAAATAAAAATTGGAATCAAACCTTTTTTGTAATGCTATAAAAATGGCGCGCCCCGCATATTCGTTCCATTAAAAAAATAAAAATGATGCTAACTCCTTGGTCTTATTAACTTCTTGAATTTTCCTGTATCGAAATGAAAAACAAAAAATGTTTTCTATCATTATTTTGTTAAAGATAAAGTGTTATAATATGAAACTATTTTTAAATTTCGGTATTGTGTTAATAAAGTAAGTCAATATAAACTCGTTTTGAAGTTTATAATTGATATGAGAGTACATAAAACTATTTTTCTTTCAACTAACTACATAGTAATGTTATCATTAATCACTACAAAACCGATCACAAAGGACGTATTTTTTGCTTAGAACCAAAACAGTGCAGAAATGTTACATGAAATCTCATGGTTGCATAGGTTTTCATTAATGCACTGTTTTTTATTTTTTATTTAGATATAAATTTACCACAGAGGTTTAATGTCTCCCATAAAGTTTAATATAAAATGTATGATTAGATCAAAAAGATACTGGCTGAAAATAAAAATCGACTGAATAAAACCGACTTGGTGAAAAAAGACTTCCGAAATTAAAGTTATTTTTCACTTTGTAGTGTTGTTTTTGGAAGTCGGTTGTATTTTTTTGTAAAAAAGTTTTTTAGAATGTCGTAACAGTCCTGATCAATATCCAAATTATACTATTCGCGAAAATAAACTATTCCGCTATACTCAACTCCCTACGCGTTGACTGAAGATTTCGCGTGGAAAAAAGTTCCTCATCCGATACTCCGAATCGAATTTAAATGGTGTGCATAATAAAGAGTATTCTATTCTATTCTATTCTATTCTCCGGGAAACCCTTGTCAAAGATAACCATGGATCCTCAGATCAACCTCATTTAGGAATTTTTAAAACATTAAAAATTATCACTTCTATATTACTGGCCAGCTATGTTAAGGGATAACGCTAAAATAATTTCTATCTGTGATAATTGCTCAACTTACAAACACGCAAATCCCTCTCCCTTTGGCCTTATGGGTACAAAAAGAACAATGGCAGGTCTCCATACTAAGAATTGTCTGGGATCAAATTGAAGTGTCCCGAAATGAAAAATATGTTAAAAGATTTGGCGTTAGCTCCAGAATCTAAAAATGAGACTATTTTCACTTGGGAAAGCCGGAAAAAAAGATTTTGGTGTTTGAATGTTTAGGTTATGAATGAACGTCAAACAACAATTATCTATAAAACATCGCAGATTGAAATTAAATCATAAAGAAATGTATAATGTGGTGTGGTCTAAGTGAGGACAAGAGTATTTACGGATAAAAAATTTTTTACAAAAAAATACAACTGACTTCTAAAAACAACACTACAAAGTGAAAAATAAGTTTAATTTCGGAAGTCGGTGTCTAGTTAAATGTATTTTCGTTTTTTGCCACCGACTTCCGAAATTAAACTTATTTTTCACTTTGTAGTGTTGTTTTTAGAAGTCGGTTGTATTTTTTTGTAAAAAAGTTTTTATTTTTCACTTTTTAGTTGTGTACCTACCCCACACAAATTCTAATACCACTGCAAAACAAACTAGAACATCATCCATATAAAAGTGGGGAAAAAATACGTATTATTGAAGCTAACTCAAAAACTACCCAAGCAAAGTTAATCAATTTTATATGGGACCAACTGTGATGTATACCCTCTCGAATAAAACAAAAATATCGAAATCGGTCTAGCCATCTTCGAGTGATCGGGGAACATACATAAAAAAAAAAAAAAAAAAAAGGTTCAGACGAATTGAGAACCTCCTCCTTTTTGAAGTCGGTTAAAAATGAGAAAAACCCAAATAAATTCTAACCCTCGGTGTAGAGTACTCAATTGTATGTTTACGAAAGCTGGGCGCGTATTTAAACAAAATGCACTTGCCCCGTTAACACTAAAACTGAGGAATACCTAATGTTAGGGCAAATAAAAAAGACATTTTGTTAAACATATTTCCTCATCCTCATCTCGTATAATTATCTCATCAAGAATACCTGGTGCTGAGATATGTTCTTGATGTCTGGCCCATCCTAGATACCATAGGTCATAGTGTGTGCGCAGCAGTCTACAGTGCGCCACAGCAGTTTACACATAAAATGCGCGTGCGATGATGTATCCTATAGTAATCTGCCTTTGTGATTGTTCTGAGTTTACAACAAAAATCCAATTCACTGGGCACAATCGGAGCACATAAGACTAGCTTAAGGTCACGCAAAAGCAATATCGGAGTCCTAAGGGCAGGCACTAGTCACACAGGGCAGTATTAATCAGTCCATAAACAGTCCAAGTTGGGTTAAAATAAATAGAAAGCCAAATATAAACACAAAACACAACCGAGATGAAAAACGCGGAAGGATTCTGTAGCGTCTTGACAGACAACCACAGACAAGATGTCACTGTCAATGACAAAGTAGTGCTGGACGTTTCTTTTCGGTTTTCTTAACAATCGATACAACACTGAAACGATCCTGTGATATTTTGATCCATTGTTAATTGGATTTAAAGGTAGAAGCATTTCTTCAAAGATATCAGTTGATTAAAGACGAAATAATAGACCATTTCAACAATTATGTTAAAAACAAAACCAACTTTACATGGGTCATCGATCGGTCAATAATATCGACTATTCGTTCAATAATTGACACAGATAAATTGCATTCACACTATTTGTACTCACACCACTATTTTAATGGTAACATTTCGAATGTCCTAATTCGAACATCATTTGATAAGCTTTTAAAAACATAAAATAACTCCGGCCTTTACGAGAAGGAGTGAATAATTGAAAAATCGTAGAAAATTTATTAAATTTGATTCATTTAAATGAAATCTATGGGCACCAAAAAAAAGTGGAGACCAAATTCTGCCATGATTCTTTGTTCCAGGCCCTTTCAAATAATTTCTTTGGATCTAATGGGTCCTTTACCTATGACTAGACGTAGAAATCAATTTATCTTAGTGGTTAACTGTTGTTTCACTAAATATTCCCTGATCTTTCCACTAAAACGAGATACTAGTACTAACATCATCTCTAACAAAAATTGTTTTTCTAGTTCATGGAGTACCTCAGACTATTATTATGGACAATGGATCGCAATTCCAATCCCATGAATTTCGCAACTTCCTGGGAAGATATAATATTCCATACAAATGTTTTTCTCCTAACTATTGCCCCCAAGTTAATCCCACTGAAAGATACAATCGTACTATAATCACAGCTTTGTCATCTTTGGTTGGTGAAGACCATAGATTATTTTATTTATTTTATTATTCTTAGGAAGGCTTACAGGCTAATTACAAATAATAGCTTACCACAACATGTTATCAAGTTGCTAATAACAAGCCTCCACAGATATAATAGGTCTTTCCCTATGAAATTGCGTATGAAAAAATTTAAACGAATTTTTTTCATGCATTTTTTATTTGTATTAATCGAAGTAATCACCCATGCAATCAATGCATCTTTGCCAACGCAGTGGCAGTTTATTGATGCCCTTCTTAAAGAAATCAGCTGGACGGGAGGCAACAAATTCTTCAAAGGCATTTTGTACTGACTCTCGGGTATTGAATTTTTTTCCCGCCAAGAAGTTATCCAAATTCTGGAAAAAGTAGTAGTCTGTAGGCGCAAGGTCTGGTGAGTAGGGCGGATGACGGAGAGCTTCCAACCCCAGTTCTTGCAACTTGGAGACCGTCTGCTGTGCAGTATGAGGTCGCGCGTTGTCGTGCAGGAGCAGCGGAGACGAGCGATTGACCAATGCTAGTTGGAGATGTGCCAGCTTCTCCATCATTGTGTTCAGTTCTTCACAGTACACATCTGAAGTAAAGCTCACCCCGTTTGGTAAGAAGCTGTGATGAATCACACCGGCGCTAGACCACCAAACAGTGACCATCACTTTTCTAGGGGTAAGTTTTCGTTTAGGGCATTGTTTAGGTGCTTGCTGAACCAGGATCCAACCAACTTGCTGAGCGCTTGCGGTTATCAAACAGAATACATTTTTCATCGCAGGTAACAATGCGGTTCAAAATTCCTTCATTTGTGTGTCTGTTGAGCAGTGCAAGGCACGTCTCGACGCGTACTTCGCGCTGGCGATCATTGAGTTCGTGGGGCACCCATTTGTCAAGCTTTTTTACCTTGCCAATTTGACGCAAATGGACTAATATTGTTTTGACGCTAACGTCGAAAGCTGCTGCTAATTCAGCCGTAGATTGTGTATCATCAGCTTCCACAATCGCCTTTAATTCGTCATTGTCGACCAAAGTCTTCGGACGACCGCGAGGTTTATTTTTCAGGTCGAAATTTCCAGAACGGAAGCGAGCAAACCAATAACAAGTGCTGCGTTGGTTTGTAGTGTTAGCTCCGTAAACGTCGTTGATGTTGCGTGCCGCTTGTGCCGCGTTGCTGCCACGACGGTACTCATATTCCATAATTACTCGAATTTTTAACGTATCCATGATGACGAAAAAGATTGAAATGCGATGAAAATGTAACACTAATCAATAAACAAATGACTACTTTTGGAAAAAAAAATCCATGTTTTTAAAATAAAATTAATTTGAAATTAGAATTCTTAGCCAAACAAAAATTATTTTGATTTGAAATGGCCAGTACTGCAGAACGGCAATTTCATAGGTAAAGACCTAATATAACACGATTAATTTAAGCTGAATAGAGAAGAGTTTAAGTAGGTTGGGCAATGATATTTTACTAAAAATATTAGGTCTGGGTTAAATAGGGCATAATAGGTGAACGGAGTAGATGCTTCTGGCATAGAAATTTTTTGTTTTTGTTATTTTTCAAGTTGATACAAAAAAATTGATCTAGCAATAAATATTACACATTTGAAGTAAACTTTTAATACTAGAACAATAAAAACAGAAATCTAAAAACAATGAATAAATCGATGAAAAAATATCGAAATTCAAATCATACGCACCCTACTAAATGCGCGGAATTTATCAATGAATTCGTAGCGCGATCCTATTGTTTGAATCAGGCCGTAGGTAGGTAGGTATACTCGCCGCACGTGCTGTCGGCCTCTTTGATATCCTTCCTTTCGCAGGCGCACGAGCCGCTCGCGCATCCCCGCACGCCCGCCCGCGCCCCGCGCTCTCTTTCTCATTTCACTATTTTCTTATTTGTCTTTCTCTCACTCTCCAAGTCTCCAGTCGCCTGCGATTAGTCACAGCGTGACGTCGCATTGTTTATGTTTCCGCGTGTGCAGCAGCCCCCGGTGACAGTTATCGAAGGTCGTTTGATAGGAATAACGTATCTACAAATGATACGTTCCTCTGCTCTATCTGCGAGACATCTACTTCCAGCACGACGGATGTCCAGGTCACTACGAACGATCTGTACGCGCGTATCTCGATAGTGCTCTGATGAATTCGGTGATAAGTGGATAGGTCGCGGTGGACCTGTGAACTAGCCGACGAGGTCACCAGACCTAACTATACTTTTATTTGTGGGCCGAACTAAAACGTTTAGTGTTAGTTACCAAAGAAGTTCAAAGTGATCCAACTAAAACGTTTAGTGTAGGTATACCAAAGAAGATCAAAGTGATCCAAAACAGCTGTTTTAAAAAGTAATGAGTGAGATATGCTTCGAATTTTAACAAACAGTTTGCAAAGTCGTGCTAGTTTATGTTTAGAAAAAAACGGTGGACATTTTGAATAATTACTGCGATATGGCTAAAGAGGTAAGTACAACCTAAATTTTTTGTAAATAATAATAATTTTGTGTAATTTTGTAAACAATCAATGTAATTTATAAATAAGTTGATTTCGTTCTTTTAAATACGCCTAGAATGTTGTAGTACGAATACGAATACCATAAAAAACCTGTTAGAAACGTTTTATCAATTTACTATAAAAAAAAAAGTTTAAATTTAACATGTAGTAACACATCTACTCAACTGCAGAATATTAGACGGCCCTAAGCCTATCCTAAATTAGATTTATAAAACCGGCCAAGTGCGTGTCGGACCACGCACAATGAGGGGTTCCGTAGTTGGGATGAACTTAAATTTGTAGTTGAAAAACATGTTCTCCCATACATTCCAACTCTAAATGTAAGTTTGTACTCACAATATTGATAGATTTACCATGCCTATAAGAAAAAAAAATCAATCAATCACACCGATACAAAATGAAAAATATGATGAACAATCTGACGTCGTTAGGATCACACCCACAAAATTCACCAAACCTACAAATAAACTGGAATGTAACCCAACATCAAGCACTGGTTTGATCTCAACACCTATCCGTAACTTCATTCGGACTGACTTATCAGCGGAGGTTTCAGACATAAATACTTCAACAATTTTTGAAAATAATAGAAATATAATTGATTGTGACCCAAAAACAAGCACAGAATTGAACCATACTCTACGCATAAACAAAAACGATGTTCAAGCTAATATCTTTAAACAGAGTACAGTAACTAAATTAACTGAACACACGAAGAAACCGGAAGCAAGTAAAAATAAAATAATTATCATAGCCGATCAACAGGGGCGCTTTATCCAGAGAATTCTTCAAAAACTTTTAGGTGAAGACTTTTTAGTACGATGTTTTTGGAAACCAGGAGCATGCCTACAAGAAATTTTAATGACAGAAAAATCAGAAATAAGTTTATTAAATAAAGATGATTTCGTAATTGTATTGGGAGGGGTAAATGACACTAATCCAGAACTAATTCAGCTATGCCTTTATAACTTTTTAAATAGTACAAGTAATACCAATGTTATTATATCTGAAGTACTATTTAATACTCATTTAAATGAAACAAAGTTAAATTATAAACTGAAATTTGTCTGTTCTCACTATATTCATTCAACGTATGTAGATATAAATTACTCAATTTATGTGCCAAAGTTTCGCTTTTTACCATTACATATATCTCAATTGATTCTGAGAGAAGTGTTAAGAAAAGTTTATAAGCAAAACTATGTCAAATTTGCAAAGGAAAAGCTTAACCCTAACATTGAAACTACTACTAAGAAGGATAAAGATACTCAGACAGAACTAAATTATCTAGACAATGAAAAATTTCCATCAGATAATGATTTTTTTCGTTTATAAACATGTAAGCATACTTCACCAAAATATTAACGGTTTAATAAGTAAATTAGATGAACTAACAGTACACTTACACTCGCTAGATAATAATAAGAACTATAACCCTATCGACATTCTATGTATAACTGAACATAACATGACAATTGATGATAGCAAACTACTCAAACTACCGAACTTTATATTAGGAGACATTTTCTCACGGAAAAACAGACATGGGGGATCCTGCATATTGTTAAAATCACATCATAAATTTAAAACTATAGCTGAAGCTAAAGGCTTTAGTATCAATGGTATTTTTGAATGTAGTGGCATTGAGTTAACGGACCACAAAATTATAGTATTATGTGTGTATCGATCACCTAAGAATAAAAAGGACCAAATTGACCTATTCTTTACGGCGCTAATAAACCTACTAAACAAAATTTGTTATTCAAACAAAAAAATTATAATGTGTGGTGACTTTAATATTAATAGATTAGAAAGTAATAACGTATCCCAACAATTTGAACAACTACTTGCAAGTTACAACTTAAATTTAACAATAAACCAACCTACCAGATTAAGCAGCATGACTTGTATAGACAACATAGCTCACAATATAAGAGGATCAAAATCTACTGTTCTTGAACTTTCGCTCTCTGACCATACAGCACAATTGTTACGATGCCCAATAAAAAAGAGCTACCTTATTACACACTGGTTTAAAGCTAGACGAGACTATTGTGAAGAGAATATTATAAAATTTATAAACTGTATTAAAAGTCTTAGTTTTACTGAATGCTACTTAGATAATGACCCGGAAACCGCTTATAATGAATTCCATGATCTATTTAAGTTATTTTATGATTTGTGTTTTCCTAGCATCAAAACTAAAATACCTATTTCTAAGAGACCTAAATGGTTGAGTAAAGGTATTAGGTCATGCTCTAAACGAAAACGTCAACTATTGTGGAAGTATCGACTAAATTCAAATCTGAAAGACAAAATATACTTTAAGGAATATGCGAAGAGACTAAGAACAATTATCAAAAAAACACAAAAATCACAAAACAATTACTTTATAAACTCAGCTACTAACAAAAGCAAAGCAATTTGGGAAATTTTAAATAAATATAAGACCGTAACACCAAAAGAGAATATTAGCCAAATAAAAGTAAATGATAAAGTAGTAACAACGCCAAAAGAAATAGCACAAGCATTTAATTATTATTTTATTGACGATATCAAACTGACACAAAGGGACAATAACACTTTTCTAAACACACTGACATACAATAAATCCAATTCAATCTTTTTAAAACCGACAAATCCACATGATGTTAACCAGATAATCAAAATGCTTAAGAACACTAACACTACAGGTTATGACAGCATAAATTCTAAGATAATAAAAAGAGTGTCTCATCTCATTGCTCCCGTACTTAGTCATATTATAAATCTTTGCCTTGAACATGGAGTGTTTCCTTCAAAGTTAAAAATCACAATTATAAAGCCTTTATTTAAAAAAGATGATAAAGAGGAGATGAGATATTACAGACCAATTGCTTTAATACCAGTTATTGCCAAAATCTTCGAAAGAGTTATCTATAATAATTTGTATAACTACTTCGAGGTAAACAACATATTTGCCAAGGAACAATTTGGATTTAGAAAAGGTAGATCTACATGTGACGCACTATTTAATTTCTTAAAGACAATAATGACAGGGCTGGATAATAAACAACATTTAACCGCGGTTTTTATGGACATGTCTAAAGCTTTTGACCATGTGGATCATCAGATATTAATGACTAAGCTAGAAAAATATGGAGTAAGAGGAAATGCACTAAACCTTATAAAATCATACCTAACTAATAGATTACAATTAACACAAATAACACGAATAAATGATACAAAGTTTGAACAAATTTATATGTCAGATCCAATAACAGTCCTGTATGGAGTGCCCCAAGGAAGCATCCTTGGACCTCCTTTATTTATAATTTATATAAATGATCTCCCAAAAGTCATAAACCATCAAATGATACTATTTGCGGACGATAGCACAGCCATTTTTACTGATCGTGATGAAGTTGAATATGAGACAAATATCAATAAATCACTGGAAGCGATTATTAATTGGCTAACTAGTAATAATCTTAAAATTAATCTTGACAAAACAAATTACATGACATTTACAAATAAAAATACAAAACAAAAAAAGCTGCAAATAAGCTATAAAGGTGAAATAATAAAAGAAGTCGATAACACAAAATTCTTAGGTTTACATATTGACCATAGTCTGAATTGGAAGAAACATGTTGATCAGGTTTGTAAAAAATTAAACCAACAGTCCTATGCCCTTTACATGCTTAGGAAAGTTGTAAACGAGAGTGCATTATTAAATGCTTACCATGCTTATGTGGGATCCACGCTAAAATATGGCATTCTGTTTTGGGGAAATTCTCCTGACAGAGAAAATGTTCTTAAAGCCCAAAAAAAATGTGTGAGAAGTTTAACCGGACTTAAACAGACTGACTCATGCAAAGAAGCGTTTAAGAGGTTAAAAATTTTAACTCTGCCTTCATTATATATTTATGAAGCGGCAACAATGATAAAAAGCAATATAAGTAAATATGAAACACTTAAAAGTGCACGACATAAAAATGAGCTATCCGGAATTAGATGTAGAACAGTTAAATTTAAATCTAGTATATTTGGAATAGGAGTGAAAATTTATAACAAACTACCAAACTGTATTAAAAGTATTTCTGCCATCCATATTTTTAAAATTAAGCTAAAGGAATTCTTGATAGATAAAGCATACTACACAATAAATGATTTTTTTAATGACAAAACTTGAATAGATAATATACGACTATTGAATTTATGAGTTTATTTTAATGTATAATTTGAATAATGCAAAAATATTTTAATATATAATTTGACTAAGCATAAATATTAATTTTTATAATTTTTTTAAGGTATAATTTGAATAATGTAAAGGATGATTAGACCAAGTAAGAATGTTTATTATAATAATAACCTAATATAATATTGTACGCCTTATAGGTATGTTACAGTGCTACTATCATTATTAACTATAAGATCTTTTTATACATGTAACAAACAATAAACTTATTTGAATTTGAATTTGAATTTGAATGTTATTTTAAGACCACAGACTTTTTATAGGTTTTCCTGTAATCTACAGGTAAAGATCTATTTTCTGTATTTTTTTCAAAATTTTAGGCTCAGTAGTTTCGGAGATAAGGGGGGGAATGGTCAATTTTTGTCTATTTTATTAAATAACTTTAAAATCATTTATTTTAAAATTATAAAAAAAATACATTTGAGATCCTCATAGTAAGCCCTTTTACTTGATATGCCACATGGTGTAGTTTGCAAAACTTTTTTTTTTAATTTTCTTATTTGCCCCCAAAAGTGACCTCTATATTCAAATTTAATTTATTTACTTTACCCGTCCGTGTTTGGGTCACAGAAATTCATATGTGTACTAAATTTCAACTTAATCGGTCCCTTAAATTCGGAGCAAACTGGCTGTGACAGACGGACAGACAGACAGACAGACAGACAGGCTGACAGACAGACGGACAGACAGACAGACAGACGGACACACGAGTGATCCTTTAAGGGTTCCTTTTTTTCTTTTGAGGTACGGAACCCTAAAAATAAGTAACACACTCTCAGAATTCATCGCAGAGGTTCTTGAATGAAGACTGATATTTATGGCCGTTTCGATGACTGACAAGTGGAGTTTTTAGAGAAAAGGAAGAACTTGACTGATGGCAGGAAGATTTTTGAGCGATCAGTGGATTTAATTTGGTGACCTTGATCTCAGCCTGCCTCTTGCTCCTGCTTCCAGGTTTGTAGATTCCTTACATCCTCCAGCAACAGCACGTCGTGCAGCACATCCTCCTGCTCACTGGACGTGTCCGGAGCGGTCCACCTGCTCAACGCGTCCGCGTTGCCGATTAATTTACCAGACTTGTACTGTATACTGTATGGTAACTGGAAAGTTTCAATGACCAGCGCAACATGCTCGGTGATATCTGGTCTGGAATTGGTTTTGCGGGATTGAATAAACCGACCAACGGCTTATGATCTGTCACAATACAAAATTTACAACCCGCCAAGAATTCGTGAAACTTTGTCAATCCAAATGTAATAGCCAGGGCCTCCTTATCAATCTGCCCATATCGTCTTTCGTGCGCCTATAGTGCCCGTGAGGCCATCATCACCGGCCACTTGTATATTTTTTAGTGCGCGAGGTATTCATCATCATCATGTCGTCCACACCGTATCCGGCGATGGCGACTCCTATATGTTTAATCTGGGTCTTTATTCCGGTGAGCTCTGATGTGGCTAGCAAAACCGTACTTCGTCTTAAAGACTCGGTTGCAAGAAGCACAGTACAGCTGGCCAGCTGAGTTGGTAGTGTAAGTGTAGGAGGGTTTTGGCTTCGTCTTCCGTACTTGGCGTTTTGCGAGGTATTAAAGGTGATAGGTAGGGAGGTGTGTGTTTTAAAATATATTCTGTATTTTTTATTTTTTCCTTTTCTAAATTATATTTTGTTTACGAGTCTATTCCCCTTTTATTTTATTAGTTGAGTAGATTCGTTACAATAAGCAGCCTATAACTTCCCATGCTGGGACACAGGCTTCCTCTCGGTGAGAGGGAGTGGGCTGTAATCCACCACGCGGGTCCAGCCCTTTTTTTTTTTTTTTTGTGGATGGGAAATCACCAAATGACTTCTCCCGCTCTGGGCAGAGCGGGAGGGTGTGTCAGACTTTTACTGACTAAAACTCACCCGTGTTCCTTCAGTTGCCCGTGCCAGGGCCACGATATCTCTTTCGAACTACCCGCGACCCCGGCGGCATTGGCCCTATTGGACCCCGTCACTGCTGACATCTCTTTGAGGCGCGCGTGGAACACAACGCGCCGTCGACCCAGGCCTGGTCCTTACCAGACGGCGAGCTGCCCATTACTCGTCGTCCGCAAGCCCGCGGCTACGGTGGTCGGGAATCGGCGATAGATTCCCGCCGTCCAGAGCGTCTCCTGCGGCGGCTAGGGGCGCGAGGGCGCAGCTGTTGCCTCTCCCTCACGCGTTCCGCCTCCTCCTTCGCGAGTATTACTGCTTCGCAGAAGGAGGTGACGGTCTCCCATGCACTCTCGCTCCGCACCATGGCCTTTTTTTTTTTTTTTTTTTTTTTGTGGATGGGAAATCATCAAATGACTTCTCCCGCTCTGGGCAGAGGCGGGAGGGCGTGTCAGACTTTTACTGACTAAAACCCACCCATGTTCCTTCAGCTGCCCGTGCCAGGGCCACGGTATCTCTTTCGAACTACCCGCGACCCCGGCGGCATCGGCCCAATTGACCCCGTCACTGCTGACATCTCTTTGAGGCGCGCGTGGAACAGAACACAACGCGCCGTCGACCCGGGCCTGGTCCTTACCGGACGGCGAGCTGCCCATTACTCGTCGTCCGCAAGCCCGCGCCTACGGTGGCCGGGAATCGGCAATCGATTCCCGCCGCCCAGGGCGTCTCCTACGGCGGCTAGGGGCGCGAGGGCGCGGCTGTTGCCTCTCCCTCACGCGTTCCGCTTCCTCCTTCGCGAGAATTACTGCTTCGCAGAAGGAGGTGACGGCTTCCCATGCACTCTCGCTCCGCACCATGGCCTGGACCAGGTTTGGACGCGAGAGATCGCCGCCGCCGATCGCCTCCGTGAGAACACGGCGGTGCTCCGCCCAAGCCGGGCAGACCTCCACTGTATGCTCCACCGTGTCCTCCGGGCGATCCACACAATGGTGACACCCGGGCGTTTCCTCCCGCCTTATCTGAAACAGGAACCTCCCGAAACAACCGTGTCCGGTGAGGACCTGCGTCAGGCGGAAGGTGAGGACGCCGTGGCGCCTCTCCAACCACTCCTCAAAGAGGGGACTTATCGCCGCAATTGTGGCGTGCCCAGCGCTGGGTTCGACAATCGCACTCTCCATGTCGCCATGAGATCCCGCCGGAGCTCTGTCCGCTGTACCGTGATTTCTCGCGGCAGCGGAGTTACGCCCCGGCGTTTCACCTCCTCGCGCCACTCCCACACGTGCGCGAGGACTTTTGCCTCCAGATCCCATGGCGGTAATCCGGCAAGGAGGCACGCCGCCTCACAGGAGACCGTGCGGTATCCCCGGACTAGCCGGATGGCCATGACCCTCTGGGACGCGTTCAACCGGCGGGCTGGTCGCAGCCTCAGGGAACGCGGCCACACCGGTGCCCCGTAAAGGGCCATGGACCGCACGACCCCCGCGTAAAGCCTCCGGCAGGAGGCGTTTGGACCCCCCAGATTGGGCAGGAGCCGCTTCAAGGCAGCCCCGGCCCGCTCCAGTCTGGGAGCCAAACGTCGGAAGTGCTCCACGAAGTTCCATCGGCTGTCGAGGACGAGTCCCAGGTACTTCATCGTCGACTCAACCCCGATGTGAACCCCTCCTACCGTTATTTGGGAACCTGACGGTGGCGCGTTCCGAGGACCATGAAAACACATGACCTCGGACTTGTGCAGGGCCACCTCGAGTCCCAACTGCCGGATCCTCTCTACAATTGTCGCAACCCCGCGTGTCGCTAGTTCAGCCGCCGCCTGGTGCGACCTCCCTGCGCCAGGACCAGCGTGTCGTCAGCGTAACATACAACGCTGACGCCACTAGGGAGGTCGGCGCGCAGCACCCAGTCGTACCCGATGTCCCACAGATGTGGCCCCAGGACCGATCCCTGTGGGACACCGCACGACATCTCTCGCCGGTTCCACTCTCCCTGATGACCGGGGTAGATGACGGCCCTGTCCGTCAAATAGGCCTCGACCACTCGACGGAGGTGGGTTGGCACCCGGTGATACCGGAGTGCCTCCCTGATGCAACTCCAGGGCAGGGTATTGAAGGCGTTGGCGATGTCTAGAGACACCGCCAAGACGACCCCACCCCGGGCCACAGCATCCCCCGTCGTGAGGGCTCGCACGCGCATGATGGCGTCCACCGTAGAGCGCCCCCTGCGAAAACCAAACTGGCTCTCTGCCAAATCCGGCCCCTTCTGCACCAGCCACCCGACGAGGCGGTCTGCAATGACTCTTTCAAAGAGCTTGCCCACCTCGTCGAGCAGCACGATGGGCCGGTAAGCGGACGGAGAGTCCGCAGGGCGCCCCGGCTTCTTAATGAGGACCAGTTTCCCTGTCTTCCAACGAAGTGGGAACTGGCCCCTCTCCAAGCATGCGCTTAGGAGCCCCCCTAGTCGAGGCCCGAGAGACCAAAAGGCCAGAACCCAAGCTCTTCCTGGCAAGCCTTACTTATTTTAAAGAACTTATTTTAAATAAAAAAAATAAAATAAAATAAAAATAAATAAATTTTGATATTCTTTCACTACCGTATTCTAAATACTTTCAGAAAGGTTTTAATATAATTATAATACATTAGGTAATTATTACTAATGGCGGTTAATATCAATTTTATTAAAAAAAAAATAAACGAAATGACTAAACACTGTATAGTCTTAAATCAATTAAAAACAAACACAATTTTAAACAAAATATACTTTCTGATATAGATAAAATTGCGATTCGATTAGTTTAATATGGTCGCTTGGTAATTTATGCTCGTCACAATGCATATGGTGAAGTCACCATCAGCACCGGTTCTCCTGGTTCTTACTAAGAGAACTCCTCAACTGTTAACGTCCCTGCATCGGGAAAAGCAATATTTTGTAAAAGATGGTGAGCAGTTGACATTAGCTTATTGTAACTTAGATAAATTACAAACTGACCCACTAAAAAGTGAAAAATAAAAACTATTTTACAAAAAAAAGAAAAAACAACTGACTCGAAAAAAACACTACAAAGTGAAAGTAATTTAATTTCGGAAGTCGGTGGCATAAAACTAAAATACAGAACCAAAGACTTCCGTAATTAAGTTATTTTTCACTTTGTAGTGGTTTTTTCGGAAGTCGGTTGTTTTTTATTTGTAAAAAAGTTTTTTATAAGTTAAATTTGTTTAAAATTTACATTATGAGTGTAGATAGACTGCTATTCTTTATTTGGTCACACCGAGACACGGGAACTGCGGATACGTGGCTCATGTGGAGCCATGTGTTTCACACACAGAACAGATAAAGAGACCTCTTTATCTTTTCTGTGGTGTCACACCTCGCCGTGTCCGGCGGTAGCGCGCCTCTTGCTTGGTCCGCATTAATCATGCTCATAGCTGAAACAATGCGGTATACTCGCTGATCATACAGATAAAGAGACATAAAGACGTGTCACACTGTGATGTTAATATTGTTATGGCGATTGCTTATCTCATCTAGATATTCAGCAGCCAGTCTGCAGCTCGTGTGAGCGACGAGCAACGCTAACTCAACTGAGACAATACTTCACACTGAATGCCTGTTCATGACGTACCTAGTTAGCTTACTAAGTTAAAAGTATTTCTAAAGGGAAAGAAAGTCCTGCACTACATGAAATAAGCACAAGTCTCCGGCGGCTTACCAGGCCAGCAGAGAGTGCGGGTGGTGAGAGGCGGAGTACGCGGAGTGCTTGCACGGTAGAGGAGGGGGGGGGGGGCAATCTAATTCCGGCGTCTCGCCAAGGCTTTTAGCGTGTCCATAATAACGCATTTATATTTTTAATCTCAGCAAAGGGTCACAATGGAACCTTACAGTCTTTTGTCTTTTTAATGTTATCTTGTTTTTCGTTTTAGTGACGGTGATGGGTACTCTAGTTGACACAGGTATGTCGGAGCCCTCTGCGACCGCGGCTCGGCGAAACAACAACAACAGTCACGTGATGTCTCCCCGGGGATGGCGTTAGAGATCATTAAGACATTATTATTACATTATTATCGTTGATACAACAGGCACCAGAAATAAGACTGTGTTCCATTTTAATGTGACGACACAAGTATAAAGTGATGTGTTGAGTGATACGACATTTATCACGATTCAGAGGAAATTAAAATAATATTTGTCACTTCAAAGTGACTTACGAACTTATAAGATTTCATAGCGTTAGCAATATCAGATAGAATATCAGAGAGATTAGCAAGATCAGATAGACAATGTCTTGCATAAAATAATTTTCCGCCGAGTTATCGTTAGTGGGCACTCAGGCACTCGGACGGCATGCGGCAGTGCCGGCAGTTCGAAGAAGTCGAGTCGTGTTCGTTTGCTTCTTACCCACACAAATGCTAATGTATGGTAATAGGGTACATACATTGAGTAGTAAATTGAGAGACGATACGGAATGACAAGCTTGTAACGCTATCGCATCGCCCCGGCGGCGGCGGCGGCGGCGGCGGCATGGGCACCGGGCGGGTCTTAAGTGACTCTTAGCGAATGTTAAGTTATTGTTATGTGTGTGATTGTTAATTTGTGTGATAATAATTAAAGGCGGCAGAGCCAGAGAACCGGCCAGCCACCAACACCTGGCAGCACAAGGGGGCACTCTGAACATATCACTTATAAGTACTAACCAAAATAACACCACATAATATCGAGCTTCAGCAAACAGATTCGAGGAAACATAAGAAAGGATGAAATTATGAAATTCAAAGAACGGGTGCCGCTAAAAAGCCTTCAAAGAACATGGTACGGAATGGAAACCTAAATTAAAAAACAAAAGATCAGAACAAGTGAAAAAACGTATAGAAGTCCAGAGTCTTGCTGCAGACTACTCAGAACCCTCTAATCTAACAAGAATAAGGTTCCTACCGAAACTCAATGTATAACATACGATGATGTCCCACCAATACTTTCACAGGAACTACAGAAAGCCATCATGTCACAAAAACTAGATAAAGCTCCAGGTCCCGGCAATGTACCAAACGAGCTGAAGAGAGCCACAGTTAAGCAGAACAAATAAGTTCAATCCTAGCCAAGCTAGTTAATGACATACTGACCGCAAGCACCATTCCAAACCAGAGCACTGGTTGTCACAAACCGGTAAAGAAAGAAGATAAGGATGAAATTGGCAATTACAGACCGATAAGTCTTATATCTGTCTTAGTTTATGACTATAAGGTCTTAGCAAAGGTCATTTTAAAAATAATATCTCCAACTCTAGACGAAAATCAACCGATAGAACCAGCAGGATTCAGAACAAACCGTAGATCATATCCACACAATCAAACAAGTCCTGGAAAAATACAACGAATACCAGAAGCCCTTGTACGTACATTGCCTATATTGACTATTCCAAGGCTTTTGGCAGTCTGAACCATACATATAAATATGGTCTAGCCTAAGAGAACAAGGAGTGGAAAATACCTATATCGAACTAATAAAAACCATCTATGTATAATATGAGTTTTATGAGCATCCCCCAGACACAACTAACTGAGTCTGGGGGATGTTTGACTGAAATAGTTCCCCGAGTATCATTATATAAAAATTAAGACTAAGATTAGATTAAGACGACGTCATTTTTTGCGAGCTTTAAAGCGTCTGATGGCGGAAAAACCGCCGACGGGAGGTGTCTGACAGACTGATTGAATGATTATTAATTATTAAAAATATTCTGTAAAACATACATAAAAATCAGCAGTCAGACTTTAAGAAAAGTGAGTAATATTTTTACGTAACTTCGGTACCTGATAGCTGAAAATTGGCCGTCGGCCCAAGCTAGCAGGTATGCGTACGTTCAAAGTAGGTACCATAGGTATAAGAAAGAAGTTTTTTATATTTCTACTTCGTGCATTTATGGTCAACGCACTAAACTTACAGTTACCTTTTTTTTTTTTTTTGTGGATGGGAAATCATCAAATGACTTCTCCCGCTCTGGGCAGAGCGGGAGGGCGTGTCAGACTTTTACTGACTAAAACCCACCCATGCTCCTTCAGCTGCCCGTGCCAGGGCCACGGTATCTGTTTCGAACTACCCGCGACCCCGGCGGCATCGGCCAAATTGACCCCGTCACTGCTGACATCTCTTTGAGGCGCGCGTGGAACACAACGCGCCGTCGACCCGGGCCTGGTCCTTACCGGACGGCGAGCTGCCCATTACTCGTCGTCCGTAAGCCCGCGCCTACGGTGGCCGGGAATCGGCAATCGATTCCCGCCGCCCAGGGCGTCTCCTACGGCGGCTAGGGGCGCGAGGGCGCGGCTGTTGCCTCTCCCTCACGCGATCCGCTTCCTCCTTCGCGAGCATTACTGCTTCACAGAAGGAGGTGACGGCTTCCCATGCACTCTCGCTCCGCACCATGGCCTGGACCAGGTTTGGACGCGAGAGATCGCCGCCGCCGATCGCCTCCGTGAGAACACGGCGGTGCTCCGCCCAAGCCGGGCAGACCTCCACTGTATGCTCCACCGTGTCCTCCGGGTGATCCACACAATGGTGACACCCGGGCGTTTCCTCCCGCCTTATCCGAAACAGGAACCTCCCGAAACAACCGTGTCCGGTGAGGACCTGCGTCAGGTGGAAGGTGAGGACGCCGTGGCGCCTCTCCAACCGTCGTGGCGGTTCTCCTCAAAGAGGGGACTTATCGCCGCAATTGTGGCGTACCCAGCGCTCGGTTGCGACAATCGCACTCTCCATATTATTTGAACATTTCCAAGGACACAACGAGAGACACAATATAAGTTTTATTGATATGAGCGTTTAGTGTCCCGCAAAGTATTCACCTGTAATAATTTAAGTGGTGAATGCCTTTTCGTTTATGGGGTCTTTGGTCTGGAAAGCAACAGGCGTCTGTTGTGAACGCTGTTGGTCCGGACTGCGGACCAACAGGTCACCATTGCAGACGCTTTTGTATGTAGTTCGAGCACCTTATCAACGACTTATTCATTGGGCTAATTCGCTTTAAACATTCCGGGTTTCCCATAAACACCGTAAACTGCAACAAGTATACAGTGACCCCTCAACTTGGCCAAAGCTATGATATCAAAGGAAATTGGTGTCGTCTACTCATTCACCTGTACCTGTACCTGTACCTGTACCTGTACCTGTACCTGTGCCCTGTACCTGTACCTGTGCCCTGTACCGGACACTTCTAACTATAGATCTATTAACACGTAACATTTAAACATTTAAACAGCTTTCGAAGCATCCCGCAAACAGAGCCCAGACTTACGAAAATTATATAAAATGATTTAGTCTGGCAACGTAGGTAATTAATAGTCTATTGTTGGCGAGCCGGCGAGCAATGAATCACGCGCGTGTGTTAGTTATGTCGTGTGCGCCATCTTACCGACTTACCTTCATTACCTACTTCATAAATCCCTGCGTTCCATATCAGAGCATGAGGAGAGGCGCGCGGCGCGCGGCGGTCTACCACTGCTACTATAGCACCAGTCACCACTTCACCAAGAACAACATACTCCTTACTACTACGGATAACTTACTTTTTGAAAATAAATTAAGTAGGCACTATGCTCTGTTCATGTGCTCAATCTTCCTTTTTTTTTTAAATCTTTTAAAACGAATGTTACGTTAGGGTTTGTTTGAAACATTTTTGTTCCACAAAAGTGTAAAGAGCTCAAAGCGCGGTACATAAACATAACAACACAACACACACATAACATAATGTTACTGCAGTGAATCCGTCCGAGACTCCGACTGTAATACAACGAGTCTGTAGTACTTTACTAACTTTTATTTTATTACGAACAGACTACGTGGTTACTTAGCACTATGTACTGTGTACTGTGTAGTGTCCGGCGAAACAACAACAGAAGGCGAAGTAGGCCCCCTGCGTGATTCAGTGCAACTAAAAAAACAATTGTTCATCGACAGCAGCGCATCAGTTAGAGCGTGTCTACTGCGGACAGAGTGTACTGTGTCCGCGGCGGACAGTGCAACTGAATAAACAATTGTTCATCGACAGCAGCGCATCAGTTAGAGCGTGTCTACTGCGGACAGAGTGTACTGTGTCCGCGGCGGACAGTGCAACTGAATAAACAATTGTTCATCGACAGCAGCGCATCAGTTAGAGCGTGTCTACTGCGTACAGTGTGTACTGTGTCCGCGGCGGACAGTGCAACTGAATAAACAATTGTTCATCGACAGCAGCGCATCAGTTAGAGCGTGTCTACTGCGAACAGTGTGTACTGTGTCCGCGGCGGACAGTGCAACTGAATAAACAATTGTTCATCGACAGCAGCGCATCAGTTAGAGCGTGTCTACTGCGAACAGTGTGTACTGTGTCCGCGGCGGACAGTGCAACTGAATAAACAATTGTTCATCGACAGCAGCGCATCAGTTAGAGCGTGTCTACTGCGTACAGTGTGTACTGTGTCCGCGGCGGACAGTGCAACTAAATAAACAATTGTTCATCGACAGCAGCGCATCAGTTAGAGCGTGTCTACTGCGGACAGTGTGTACTGTGTCCGCGGCGGACAGTGCAACTAAATAAACAATTGTTCATCGACAGCAGCGCATCAGTTAGAGCGTGTCTACTGCGGACAGTGTGTACTGTGTTCGCGGCGGACAGTGCAACTAAATAAACAATTGTTCATCGACAGCAGCGCATCAGTTAGAGCGTGTCTACTGCGAACAGTGTGTACTGTGTCCGCGGCGGACAGTGCAACTGAATAAACAATTGTTCATCGACAGCAGCGCATCAGTTAGAGCGTGTCTACTGCAGACAGTGTGTACTGTGTCCGCGGCGGACAGTGCAACTAAATAAACAATTGTTCATCGACAGCAGCGCATCAGTTAGAGCGTGTCTACTGCGGACAGTGTTTACTGTGTCCGCGGCGGACAGTGCAACTGAATAAACAATTGTTCATCGATAGCAGCGCTTCAGTTAGAGCGTGTCTACTGCGGACAGTGTGTACTGTGTACGCAGCGGAAAGTGCAACTGAATAAACAATTGAATGAGCCGGAGAGCTCCGGATTTGTAGCAGTCAGCACTATCCGGCCGGAGTGCACACCGCTGCACCACCAGCAACTGATCCTACGTCAGCATTCAGTTACTGAACTAGATTAACATAAAAATATAGCTTTAAGTCGCCCCGCGGGTTTTGAGACTAATAGGTAATTAAAAACTGCGTCACTCCAACGTCCGTTTTGCTTGTTCCAAGAGACAAAATGATAAATGTTTTTTAACTTCTCTACATTGGTTTTCAAAAATAAATAACAGTGACGAAGCGCGCGCGGTGTTGTTTAGACGTGTTGTTGCAGTGATTAGCTAATTGCATCGTAATCTATTGTGCACTAGCCGGTCGGCCGCTCGGCCGGTTATCGCTCTCGCGAATCTACACCGTAAGAGTAATGAATAAAGGCGAGAATCATAATGAAGATGATCAGATCAGTACAATTACAATGAAGGACGAAGAAAATACACATAAATAACACAATTATTTGAGATTCAGCGTAATGAGACGTCGGAATTTGGAATGCGACTTACGAAAAGAGGAAGACAACATTTATTTCTTTATCTTCTTAGATGAACCATAACAGGACAACCCAATGCGGTACATGCGCTTATCCTAACTTAATCTATGCTAATATCTATAACTAATTATAAATAATGCATTCCTTGTGAATTCACTCAGAGAGCAACAGAATAAATCCGTCCCACTCGCTATGAGGTAGAGCGTGCGGAGTGTACGCGTCAGGGGCGCCTCCCTTAAAAGGTTGGTCCGAGCGCGCGGTTCCACCAGCAGAGGCGGCTGCAGTCGTCGCCACACATTCCTGTCCGGCACGCACAGACTCACCTGCCCTAAAATAACCGCATTATGCACCTTCCCTCTCAGTAGTTTAAATATATATATGAGGTGAGTGCAAGATCCCTCCTAACCCTTAGCTCATTGTATCCTACCATACCTAATATAAATAAGGTTGGATACATTAACGGGTAAAAGGGATAGACTCCGTAATAACGCTAATATAAATATCTTATAAACTTATTTTGTACCCTCTCCAGCATGAGACTATATTTAGCTTCATGCGGAGCCCAGATGACTGCATTACATTCTAACTGGCTCCTCATCAATGCATTATATAACGCTATAATAGCTTTCATATTCGTGAACCGTCGGACCACACGAAGCATGAAACCCAAATTTCTATAAGATCTTTTACAGATACGCATGATGTGATCCCGAAAAGTCAAACATGTGTTAAAGCCTACTCCCAAGTCCTTGACTTCTGTGACACGCAGCATGGCAACCCGTCAATATGGTAGGTATGTGAGATGGGATTGTGTGCGTGAGAAAAAGAGATGGTCACACACTTCGAGCAAACTGCAAGAGATTTTCTTTGCTCCAGCTCACTACCCTATCAATGTCCCCCTGTAGCCTGACACAGTCATCACCACTTTTTACCGCGAGGGGCAATTTGAGGTCGTCGGCAAACAACAAACAATTAGCGTCTTGGGTTACTTCTGGTAAATCGTTTACCATCAGAAAGAAGCCCAAAGGGCTAAGGTTACTACTTTGACTTACCCCAGACCTCGTGAAATATAGACCTGACACGTGTCCCGCATATTCCACATATTGTTGCCTATCCCTCAAATAACTGGCAAAAAACTGGAGTGAGTGTGGGGTGAAGCCAACACGTGCTAACTTTCTAAGCAACACGTCATTTTCGACTGTCGAATGCTTTTTGAAATCAAAGTAAAGCAGCATCAGTTTGCCCCCCATTATGCACCGTCGGCACCAGGTGAGCCATATGATGAATGGAGTGATGTTAGAATAGTACATTTTGATACAAGTGGAGAATGTTGTGAGCCATAGGCGAGGTTGTTTTTGAGCCGAGAACTGCAATAACAAATGTCCACGTGTATCAAACGACGTTTTTCATTGCACTTTTGAAGAAATAAAATAAAATAACGAAAAATATGTTTGTCGTGAATTAAATAAATAATAATAATAATAACTTTATTGACACTAAAAACCTTCGTTACAATAAGTAGTACATGTAGGTAACAAAAACAATTGCTTGTAAAAAGGTGCCTGGAATGGTGGAAACCCTGCCTCCTAAACTAGGGGAAACCTGTGCCTTAGGAGACAAATTGTTATGAACTAAACTATGATTTTTTTCTTTTTTTTCCCGTGCTTTGCTTTCGCCGTTTCGCATGGGGTCGCGGCATTATGCTGAGCGGTAGCCGTTTTGCGTAGATGTGACGCATATTTTCCCCAAAACTTACTTTTTACATTGTTATTTTATTTTGTTGTCCTTTGCGTCATGTTTACCGTAAATAAACGTATTTTCTTTCTTTCTTCTTTCTTTCTTCTTTCGCCAGGTTGAGGGAGAAGCAAAAGGTATAAAGCCGATAAACAGCCTAGTATGAAAAATAGAAAATTCAAATATTATTTGAGTATAGAACACAAATAAATGTTAATTTGTTCATAAGCGTTTTTTTATTGTAATAATCATGGTTTTTTATGATATTCTTTATATAAACATTATTTAAATATTCAAAAAAATATTAACGCCGTAAAGACGCTTAACTCTTTGCCGAGATTAAAAAAAAACCATTCACCTCCGAATAGAGACGGTGTAAATAGAGGCATTGAACCAATGTAGACTATGTATAGGTATAAGTTATCTGTGGCAATTTTTGTTCCCGCACACGTGTTGGAAAATGAAAAATCACACGCGTGTGGAGTATACTCGTATTGCATTGTGAACCTAATCGTAGTGCGATATGGACCAGTTTTCGAGGATGTGTATTGAAAATAATATAAAACCAGGATGAAACAAGTAGGAGAGATTACGATTACGGAGTTACGTGTTACTTGCAAAGACAACTTTCCTAAACAATTTGCATTTGCAAAATTATATATGGAACAAAAATTAATGGATATAACAAAAGTAAAACAAACAAATCCATTAAAAATGACTGTTGAACTTAACAATGCCGACAGCGCTGAGAAATGACTGAACTCCGAACATTTAAAAGGATTAGGATGGAGGTTCCAGCGGCCTTTTGAAGTTGCTTTATCAGAAGTTGGTATATGATGGAGACATTTCTGACGATGCGCTACGTTAGTCTATCAATACACGCGATGTCGTGAATGTGAGACGCCTACTACGAAGACGTAGAGAAGCAGCCAACTGGACCGAAAGCGAGACGTTGAGAATAGGATTTGAAGGAGCATCGTTGCCCTCTTATGTACTCATTTAGGTACGAAAAGCGAGTACTGGTAGAGCTTTAAGTTTTCCTGTTACGCAATGCTCCAAGTGCTGGAGACCAGTCTCTCTTCTAAAATGAAAACACAACACAACAAAAACAACGAAAACTGTACGTATATCCAAATCACGAAACACGATAACTGCGAAACAATTTCTTTTGAGTGTGTTAATTGCACCCAGAATCACGTGGCACTGGACAAAACTTGCCCAGTGTACATTAAGGAAAGGAAAATAAATTATGTATTATTATGTATGAGTGAGTTTAATAAAAAAAAAAACCCGCCAAGTGCGTGTTGGACCACGCACAATGAAGGGTTCCGCAGTTGAAAAGAATTCATCCCAAAAACAAACTAAACAATGGATCCCAAAAAAAAAAAAATACGTCATCATAAAACTACAAATTAACAATTTTCAGACTTTTTCCTTTACTTGTGCTGGGAGACCTTGCTTCTTACCAAATTTCATTATTCTAGCTCAACGGGAAGTACCTACCATAGAAATATAAAAAACTTCTTTCTTATAATTATCTATGGGTCCCTATAGGTTTTGATTTACTTGCGACACGCGACAGTTGCGAGTATCAAAATGTGTCGTAAAATGGCTGTATTTTTTATTGCGTTGACTTAATAATAGTAATTTTAAAAAATAATAAAAACTTTATTGTTTAAGAACACATAACACTAGCCTCCACACTAGCCTCCACACTAGCCTCCACACTAGCCTCCACACTACCCTCCACGCTAGCCTCCACACTAGCCTCCACACTAGCCTCCACACTAGCCTCCACACTAGCCTCCACACTAGCCTCCACACTAGCCTCCACACTAGCTTCCACACTAGCCTCCACACTAGCCTCCACACTAGCCTCCACACGAGGATTCCCTGTGTCGTAAATCATAGACTTACGTATTTGATATTAATTTCAACTTGATATCTCCACGCGTCCTTGAGAAAAAGGGTCTTGACAAACTGACAGACTTGAATTTTTTTTTTATGTGATCCAAACTAATATTATAAATGCGAAAGTAACTCTGTCTGTCTGTCTGTCTGTCTTTCTGTCTGTCTGTCTGTCTGTCTGTCTTTGCTTCACGCCTAAACTACTGAACCGATTTGTGTGAAATTTGGTACAGACATAGTTTGGAACTTGAGAAAGGACATAGGATAGTTTTTATTACAAAAAATAAAATAAAAAATAAAATTTATTCCGGACATACAGCGCCATCTATTGGTCAAGAGTCGGCATCAATTCAGTACTGAAAATTCATCGGAAAAATGTAAATAAATAGTAAAAAGGTATGAAAATATAATATAATACAACTTTTAGTACAAAGAAAATGCTCTAACGGAGTATAGATAATTCTATTAGTACTATATGTCGAGTTGGTGATCGCGCAATGGTGTCGATCGTTACACGAGTTCGGTTCATGTTATTGTTTTAATTCATCGGAAAAAAGTAAATAAATAGTAAAAAGGTATGAAAAAAATAATATCAATATAATAAAACTTTTAGTACAAAGAAAATGCCCGAACGGAGTATAGATAAATAATCCGAGTTGTCACTATGCTCGATAGATGGCGTTGGGATCGAAATAGATCGCGTTATGGTTTCGTTACACGCATTTGGTTGGGTATTGGCCGAGCGCTTCGGTACTGTCGAGGAATTGTGGATTGATCGTTTCGTAAATTTAAAATTGGCTCCGTTGTAATAATAGATTAAAAGTTTTATTTGTTGGGTTGTCTGGTGGTTGTTTTCAAAATTGGTTCCGTTGTATTTGTCGATTAACTCCTAAAATGTCGATTGCACACCATGTGTACAGATAACAATAGAATTTCTATTGTGTCTGCTAATTAGCGCGCGACGAGTTAAAAGGTTTATTTGTTGGGTTGTCTGGTTGTTGTATAATGTAAGTTTAGTTTGATCTCGATTATTAGTAGATACCTACTAAAATTGTATGTCTAAATTCGTTTTAATTTTTAAATTAATTAGATCGTTCCTTTTAAATTATTTAGTTTTAAGCTTGGTTATTAAGAGAATAGGTTGTAATATAATTTCTTTTAAATTGTTATCAATTTCGTAATTCGTATTTTTTTTAAATTCTTTTGTTTTCAGTTAGTTTTCAATTTAAGTTCGGAAAGATTGTAATATTTCTTTAGTTTAAGTTCTTTTTTAAACTACTTTTTCAAAGACGAGAAAACGCAAGTCCAATTTAGCACGTAGTTCCAGCGGAGCTCGAGCTAAAAGAGTTGCAAGAAGTCAAGAGTTTCAAGAACAGACTCAAGCCCGTTTGACTTTAGACGCCGAGCGTCACGCTGCTCAAAGAGCTGCTGAGACTGAAGAGGTGAGGCAGGAGCGACGGCTCTTAGACACTGAGCGTCACGCTACTCAAAGAGCTGCTGAAACCGAAGAGATGGCTCGGGAGCGCCGGCTCTTAGACACCGAGCGTCACGCTGCTCAAAGAGCTGCTGAGACTGAGGAGGTGAGGCAGGAGCGACGGCTCTTAGATGCTGGGCGTCATGCAACTCAAAGAGCTGCTGAGACAGAAGAGATGGAACTTATGAGAAACCTAGATCCACCAAGGCTATGTAACGGCACACGGTTACAAGTAACCTATTTAGGACGGAATGTCATTAAAGCCGTTATTATGACTGGAATGGCAAAAGGCGAAACTGCAATTATTCCCCGCATTCCCATCATTCCAACTGATTTGCCATTCCAATTCAAAAGAGTTTAGTTTCCGCTGAAAACTGCGTTTGCAATGACCATAAATAAAGCCCAAGGGCAAACGCTTAAAGTTGCAGGGGTACATCTTGAAAAAGACTGTTTCTCCCATGGCCAACTCTACGTTGCGTGCTCAAGAGTGTCAAAACCACAAGACCTATATATTTTTGCAAAGGATGGCAAAACTAAAAACGTGGTATACAGAAATGTCTTGGTGTAAGAAACTTTAATAATCTTTAAAGCCTAAAATAATAGAAAATTTGTCAAGGGAGAAACAGTATTTTTTTCTGAAATGGCAAATCAAAATAATATTTTGAAAATAAGGGAAAAATAAGTTTTTCGCCTTTTTCGATCGGCAATAACGGCTTTAATGCCCTAAGTGAGTATACATATCTTCAATTCAAACGCAGAGCTCATTATGTTGATTTTTGAAGAGTTCCCTAGAATATCTTCCACATTTCATTTTTGAAGAGATCCCGCGAGATCGGGAACTATGTGGGTAAAACCAAAAATCTGCCGGAAGTCACTATTCCACGCGAACGAAGTCGCGGGCAAAAGCTAGTATAATTATAAATTAACATTTTTCAGTCTTTTTCCTTTATTTGAGCTGTGAGACCATGCTTCCTGCCAAATTTAATTATTCTAGGTCAACGGGAAGTACCCTGTAGGTTTTGATTTACTTGCGACAGTTTGATTTGTTTAGAGCTCTAAGGGACCATAGACTTACGTATTCGATATTAATTTCAACTGGATATCTGCACGCGTCCCTGAGAAAAAGGGTCATGACAGACTGACAGAGTTGAAAAAAAAAATATATATGAATGAATTACAAATTAACAATTTTCGGACTTTTTCCTTTTGTTTGTGCTGTGAGAGCTTGCTTCTTGCCAAATTTCATGATTCTAGGACAACGGGAAGTAGGTACCTAATAGGTTTTGATTCACTTGCTAGTATCTAAATAATATATTCTATTCCTGTAACTTATCATATATTTTCATGTACTGTCACACGTTTAGCAGTGTTGCGGCCTTACGTGACGATTGTTAAGGGTGGATGTACAATGACTCGGGCATAGACTTCTCCCATAACATAACAGTGTTGCGGCCTTACGTGACGATTGTTAAGGGTGGATGTACAATGACTCGGGCATAGACTTCTCCCATAACATAACAGTGTTGCGGCCTTACGTGACGATTGTTAAGGGTGGATGTACAATGACTCGGGCATAGACTTCTCCCATAACATAACAGTGTTGCGGCCTTACGTGACGCTTGTGAAGGGTGGATGTACAATGACTCGGGCATAGACTTCTCCCATAACATAACAGTGTTGCGGCCTTACGTGACGATTGTGAAGGGTGGATGTACAATGACTCGGGCATAGACTTCTCCCATAACATAACAGTGTTGCGGCCTTACGTGACGCTTGTGAAGGGTGGATGTACAATGACTCGGGCATAGACTTCTCCCATAACATAACAGTGTTGCGGCCTTACGTGACGATTGTTAAGGGTGGATGTACAATGACTCGGGCATAGACTTCTCCCATAACATAACAGTGTTGCGGCCTTACGTGACGATTGTTAAGGGTGGATGTACAATGACTCGGGCATAGACTTCTCCCATAACATAACAGTGTTGCGGCCTTACGTGACGCTTGTGAAGGGTGGATGTACAATGACTCGGGCATTGACTTCTCCCATAACAGAAATATGTAAGTAACATGATTTTTAGGGTTCCGTACCTCAAAAGAAAAAAACGGAACCCTTATAGGATCACTCATGTGTCTGTCTGTCCGTCTGTCACAGCCAATTTGCTCCGAATCTTATGGACCGATTAAGTTGAAATTTTGGTACACATATGAATTTCTGTGACCAAACACGGACGGGTTAAGTTTCTGATAAAAGCAGTATGGGGATGGTGTTACTGATCGATTGCGTGATCGTGACGCTTGACGGTTACGAGATGGGTAGGGGCTGCGGCGGCGGTTGTCGTATTGTGGTCTTGATTTTAACTCGGCTATGTCTAGCGACAGTTTTTTTATTTCATTGATGAGAAACTGCGTATCTGCTTGCGGCGTGGGTGGCGGCGGTGGTGCGGGTGATTGGACGGCTGCGACTTCTGTTGTTGCAGTCTGCTCCATCATTTTATCGGCGAGTAACGCGAGTTCCTCGAGTGCTGTCTTTGTGCTGAATGTTTCGCTGACTGCAAGGACTGAGCGGACGTGTGATGGTAGGTGATTTGTCCACATGAGACGCAGGGTGGAGTCGGGAACTTTGTCTCTGGCAAGGTTTCGCATGCGCCGGAGTAGTTGGGTTGGCTTTTGATCTCCGAGTTCCATCTCTGATAGTAGCTTTTGGAACCGGCGGCTGTCTGATTCTTCATAGGCGGATATGAGCCTTTCCTCAAGCGTCAAGCGTGAGTCGATCTTTACACCTTATTGACGGTTTTTGTTTTTTTCTTTTCAAGTATTCTAGTATTTGTATTTTATTTTATTTGATTTTATTCCCCTTGCTATTTTTAATTGATATCCGTGGGTATGTCCGTGGCATCACACAGGCCCTATCAGAATACCAGCGTTGCGGTATTTATTTTTTAAATATCGCAGCTTTATGCTGAGATAGGAGCCTTTTTGGCCTCGCACAGGTCTCTTTTTTTTTTTTTTTTATTCTGATTTCTTTTTTTTTTTGTTTTTTTGCTTTTTAATGTTTATTTTGTTACTTTTATATGCTCTTTTTTAACTGTATTTCCTGTGCGTGTCCCAAATAAAATATTTTTCTTTCTTTCTTTTTTTCCTTGATGGCTTGGTACTGGTCCGTCTCAGGTGGGTTGTACAGTAGGTCCACGATCTGCTCGATGTCTTGTTTCTCCAGCTGTGCTATGACCATCTGGGCGAGCTGTGCTTGGCCTTTCTTGAGGTCGTTGGTTGCGACTTCAAAGCTTATAAACCAAAGCCGTGGTCGATCGCGCCAAAATGGTGGAATCCGCATGGTGTGAGACATGCCGGCAGCTTCAGCCTTCGCGATAGCGTGTGATGTCGATGTGTTTGCCTGGTTTTCCGTTGGGCTGGGGTTCTGCGTCTTGAAGTGGAATGACTCTTCGGTGGCATGCGTTCTTCGTCAGGTAAGGTGTGTTTTGTTCGGGGTCACCACTTTGGAGGTACTGAAGTAGGTAGGCAGAATGATACGACAGTCAAGATGTGGAACGAATGAATTTATTTTGAAATGTGCCTGCTTAAATACTATTTACAACTATTTACAAACTAGGATAACTACTGCCTGTGTACAAGTTTTGACCAATCAGATCACAGCACCCTGTTGTCCGTTTGTTCCGCAATGTGTCGCTGCAGGCGCGCGCTCGCGCATCTCGCCGCTCGGAACACCGCAGTTTATAAATATAGGTGGCACACATTTGTGCACCAGGGAGAGGATTAGCCCGTGGCCGAACAGTACTGGTCGTAGTACACGCCCAGTACCATCTCGCGCGGACCGCAACAACTCAACGTTTCTCTCTGTGTTTGCGCAGGTAACGTAACCGGCACTTGTGTGGACACAGAGGGAAGCCACCGTGCTGCCCGGTGAGCTAGCTCACCGTCGCGGTCGCGGGGGCCACGCCCAGTCATCATGCCGAAACCCGGCAAGCGCGACTCGCTGGGTCGCGTTGCCGGGTCACCTGAAGCCCGTCCGGCGTTGGACCGGGCGACGTCGATGCCGAACATCGGCGACGCGACGTCCGGTCCGCCGACGGCCGGACCATCTCTGCACGTCGGGACGAGGAAGAGGGAGGAAGAGGGGAGAAAGGGGAGTGGTGTTGGCTCCGCTGCAGCTGCCGGCCCGCCGACGTCATCGGCGCCTGCGCGCGTTGCGCCGACGCCGTCGTCAAGCCGTCAACAGGCGGTGCCAATCCGGCCCGCCGCGTTCCGCCCGGTGCCTATCGCACCCTCGGGACCCGCGGCGAACTCAAGTCGCGCGCCGCCTGCGCGGGCCACCGTGCCGACAGTGCGCGGGGCTGCGCCCGTGCGCGCCCCGGCGCCCGCGTCGTCCGCTACGCGTACCGCCGCGCCTCGCGCACCATCACCCGGGTCATCCGTGCGCGCGCGTGCACCACCCGCGCGCTCCGCTGCGCCGCCGCCGCGCTTCGCGTCGCCGCCCGCTCCAGCCACGGTGCGCACCGGCGCACCCGATCCCCGCCTCTCGTTGGCGGGTTCGGCGCTGGCTGAGCGAGAGCGGCTAGTGCAAAGTGCGAATGTGAAATCAGCTATGAAAGTGAAAGTGCCAGTGCTACCTGTGTCGACAGGGGCGCCTGACTCGCCGGCGCCCCCCCGCACCTCGGCCTGCGACTCACCCGCCGTGCTATCGGCATGCTCATCACGCGCGGGATCGAGTATGTCGCTGGCATCGGTGGGCTCGGCCGGGTCCGGTCGCGGCGACGTGTCCGCGGATACGACGCCGCGATCCGGGCCGCGGCCCATCGTGGGAGAGGGAGAAGCACCGCTGGGGTTCGACTACGAGTTCGAACTCGCTGAACCGAAACCCCAGCGGAAGCGACGTGGGCGTGATTCCACCGAAGCGACGCAGGAGGCGAAGCGGCTGGACCTGGGAGAACCGGAGTCGCCTACCTTCGCCGAAATGGTGCGTACGCCGCCGGCAACAGCGACGGCAACAGCAGCTGCAGGGGTAAGTACTTCTCCTTTACCCCCTGCTCTCTCTGAAAGTGCTGCTCCCCCCCCTTCTACGGCCACCCCCGGCACTGCGACGACAGCGACGGCGACGACGGCAGTGAAGCAGCCGGGGAAGAAGGCGAGATATCCGCCGCTGGTAGTGGAGAGGCTGCCCAACTGGGCCTCCCATTTCAGGGCCATTACCAGGAAGTTGGGCCGGCCCCCGAGCGCCAGGCCTTTTGGGATGGGGGTGAAGTTTATCCCCGATACCGAGGAGGAATACAGGCTGGTACAGAGGTACCTTACCAGCCTGGAAAAAGAGGAAGGCGTCTCGTGGTTCGCATACTCCCTACCAGCGGAGCGGAGCATGAAGGTCGCCATTAAGGGGTTGCCGGCGGACACGCCCCCCCAGGAGATCGAGGAGGAACTCCGGGCGTTGGGTTACCAGCCGGAGTACGTGCGCCATATCAAAGGCGCACAAGGACGTCCCGGCTGTGTATTTCACGCCATTATCAAGAAGACCCCCGACGTCCGGGCGATATTTGACACCACCGTATTTCTATATATGCGGGGTGTCAAAATCGAGGCTTGGCGAGGAAAACGTGGGCCCGCTCAGTGCCACCGGTGCCAACGTTTCAGGCACAGCTCGCACCAGTGCCACCGCCCGCTCGCTTGTGTGCGATGCGGGGAGGGGCACGCAGCCAAAGACTGCCCGCGCCCGCGGGAGGAGCCAGCCACCTGCGCGAATTGCGGTGGCGCGCACCCCGCGTGCAACATTAAGTGCCCCGTCTTCCAGACGGAGATAAGGAACAAGCGAGCGGGGACTGTCGCCATCACGGCCGCCGCGCGCCGGCCACGTGAGGCCACCGAGAGGCCGACAGGAGCTGAGTCTCAAGAGGCTCAAGGCGCGTCGCTGATGGCGGCAGCCAACGGGCCCACAGCCAGATCGGAAGCCACCTCCTCGAGGCGGAGGAAGAAGAGGCGCGGGGGGAAAGGAAGAGGGAAGAAGCCCGAAACCCCCGCGGCGACACAGGGAGTACTTCCCGAGGCCGCCGTCCCTGCCTCAGCGCGGGCTGTGAAACAACAGCCGCAGACCGAAGACGAACCTACCACTAGCGCCACCGAGGCGCAGCGGAGGAAAACGAAGGCCGCCACACACAAAGATGGCGGCGCAATCGACGCCAGCGCCACCTCGCTGCAGCGGCAACAGGGGGAACTAGAAAAGTTCCCCAAACCGACGGGTGGCGCTACTGGTAGGCAGCCACAGAAAAAGGACTTCACAGCCTGCGCCATTCAACTGTTAATGGACCTTATCAAGGCCATCAGGCAGGGACAGGATGTGGAAACGGTCATCCTTGATGGCCTGGCCACGTTGCATACCTTGTACCATGGCTAGTTCATTGAGGGTGATCCACTGGAACGCCCACGGCCTTCGGGGAAAGGTCGCACTCCTCCGCCATCTCCTGAGGGAACAGAACATCGACGTGGCGCTCATAAGCGAGACGTTCCTGGGACCTGAGGACAGGATCAGGTTCCCGGGATATCTCGCTTATCGAAAAGATGAGCAGTCGGCAACGCACAGGAGGTACCGTGGTCTGGCGGTACTTGTTAAGCGTAGAGTCGTACATCAGGAGCTCCCCCGGCCGTCACTCACCACCTTTAGCGCGCTGGGTGTCCAGCTGCACATAGCCGGCGAGGATATAAACTTGTACGCCTGCTACAAGCCGCCCGCGACTCCTCTGGACCTGTCAGAGTTGCGGGCCTTATTGAGTCACACTTCACGTGCCACCATCCTCGCCGGGGACCTTAATTGTAAACACCCAGCGTGGAATAGCAGCAACATAAATACCGGGGGGAGGCGGCTCTTCGCGGACGCGGAGGCCTTCGGGTACACGGTGTCCGGCCCGGACACGCCCACCCACTATCCAATAAACGCCGCTCTGATGCCGGACGTGCTGGACGTCGTAGTCTACCGAGGGCTACACCGCCAGATCACGCAGCAAGTTATGGACGACGAGTTGCAGTCGGATCACCATCCTGTACTCGTCGTCATATCGGGGTTGCCGACCCGATTGAAGCCTCTGGCGCCACGTCGATTAACGGACTGGAAAGCCTATACAGACAAAGTAGAGACCACTACGCCGACTCGGCCTATTGCCACCGCCGCGGACGTAGATCAACTGACGGACGAAGTCACTGCTTGCATACAGGGCGCCTTAGAAGCGGCGACGACTACTACGCCATCGCAGGGGAGAGGGCTATTGCCGCCCCTGCCGTCACACCTGAGAGCGATGATCGCCGCGAAGAGGCGCATACGCAAGCAGTGGCAACAGCTGAGATGCCCGCAAATCAAGACACAGCTCAACCGTCTCGCGGAGAAGGTGAAGGCCGAGTTAAAGGCGTACACCGCCGCGGGTTGGGAGGAACGTATCGACGCCACTATGGATAGTTGGCCGTCGGTACATAAACTCTGCAGCCAGCTTACGAATACCCCAACCCCGGTGCGCCCGCTACGGAACAGCGACGGGGCGCTAAAATACGTATCGGAGGACCGGGCGGAGGTCTTCGCCGAACACCTGGAGCGTCAGTTCCGACCGAATCCGACCAACGACCACGAGCATGTCGCGGCAGTTGAGAAATACCTTGGAGACTACTTCGCTACGCCGATAGCTCCCGAAGAGGACCCCGTCTTCTTCTCGCCGGGCGCAGTGAGACGCGCCATCCTAAGGACGAAGCCTAGGAAGGCCCCCGGGGCGGACGGTATCTCCAACACAGCGCTGCGCCACCTGCCGTTCCGTATGGTAGCGGCGCTGGCGCGCCTGTTTACGGGGATACTGCGCACAGGGGCCTTTCCCGCCTCGTGGAAGGAGGGGCGCGTCGTTATGCTGCCCAAGGCGGGGAAGAATATTTTGAAGCCGGAGAGCTATCGGCCGATCACGTTGCTGTCGACCGTCTCCAAGGTGTTCGAGGCGCTCCTGCTGCGACACCTCCTACCACATGTTGCGCCACGACCCGAACAGTTCGGTTTTCGGTCGGAGCATAGCACGACGCTTCAGCTGTCGAGGGTACTGCACCACCTCGCAGCCGCACTAAACAAGAAGGAATACTCGGTGGCAGTATTCCTCGACATGGAGAAGGCCTTCGACCGTGTGTGGCACGAGGGCCTAATTTATAAACTGGCCACGTCAGACGCGCCCCGTCGCGTCGTAAAAGTGGTCTCTGCTTTTCTGTCCCACAGGACTTTCAGGGTGGTGGTCGACGGAGCGCTCTCCGGCGCTCGGCCGGTGCGCGCCGGTGTGCCGCAGGGAAGCTGCGTTTCGCCGGCGTGTTACTCACGCTACACCGACGACATCCCCACAACCGCTGAAGCCATGCTCGCGCTGTACGCTGACGACGCCGCGTACATTACCACCTCGCTTAATGCGAAGTACGCGGCGGTGAAGATGCAGCGCGCGCTGAACCTCCTCCCCGACTGGCTGTCTAAGTGGCGGCTGTCCGTCAACGTGGGTAAGACGCAGGCGATGGTCACCGGCGCCGCGCCTCTCCCACCACCCTTGAAGCTGCAGGGAGCCGACATCGCGTGGTCGCCCCGGGTCAAGTACCTGGGGGTCACCATAGATCGTCGGCTCTCAATGGAGGCACATGTCCGCGCGGTCACCGCGCGTGGTAGGGTCGCCCGCAACCTCCTGCGACCAGTGCTCTCATCCAGCATCCCGGCGCGCGTCAAGCTGGGCGTGTACAAACTGTACGTGCGCCCGCTTTTGACGTACGCCGCCCCTGCATGGTTCGCCCTCACGAGCGAGACCAACAGAAAGCTCCTGCGCACGCAGCAAAGTGCCGCGCTGCGCACTATCGTCGCTGCCCCTCGCTTCGTGAGGAACGACGTCATTCAGCGGGACCTCGGGATTGAGGGCCTGGATGAGTTTGTGCGGCGCCTCGCGAAGGGGATGTTCGCGCGTGCCGGCGCGTCTGCTTTGCCACACATCAAGCAGATTGCGCCCTGGCATACGCGCCCCCCTGACGCGAGGAGACCCTTGCCCCGCGACCTGCTCGCGGACGTGTGACTCCACCCCGGACTGGACTTCCGAGTGAGTCGCTCTCAGCTTACACGCGGCTCACTTGTGACAATAGACTCCACACATAACATACATCTGTTGCGTGATGCGTGCTAGGATAATTTAGGCGTGTCGCGCAGCAAACAGTAGACATTCACCTCTATACAGGCGCATAAATACACACGTGAAGACGCAGCGCGGGCGCGCGATTCACGTAGACACCGGGTGACGTCACACAACACAATGTCACCCACACACCCACTACACGGTCTCCCTAACCCGTGCCAGGCTCGGCTAGCTCTGAAAGTGGGGCGGGCGGGAGCCACTCACCCCTTCTGTAGGAACGTCGAGTCCGTATCTCTGTCGCAGGTCGCCTTCTGCTGGGCTTCCCCCATGTAGGTGGGGGTTCCACCTGGTAGGGGTTGACCGCCGGGATACGGTGAAGAAAGCGGCGCTGATTAGCAGCGTCGTGGCGTGCCTACAGACACAGTAATAGCAATCACTCACAGGGACGCGCATATCCGCGTCCCATCATCTTTTAGGCCGCAGTAGGCCAACACAACGAGGGGCCCGTAGTGACGGGCCAACGCATAGCAACCGCGGAGAGGGGGCCACGCCCCGACACCGCCAGTCGCACCCCCTGACGGGGTGTAGCGATGACCAACTAGTGTGCACCAGTATTCATCGAGGCGGCGGCGTCCAGTGAAGTCGTGTGCGGTTTGAAGATTGGGGCGTTGTCCGACGGCGGCGTGTGGCGCCGGCAGTTCCTGTACTGCTGTACTGTTTCTTTAGCAGACTAAAAGTTCTTTTCAGGACTGTTTGCTTCAGTGTTTCTTTTAGAGCGACAAAACGTGCTGTGTTAATAGTTCTTTTCAGAACTGTTGTTTTCACTGTTTCTTTACTGATTGTCAAAACGTGCTGAGTCAGTGGTGGCTACAAAGTAAATAAATGAATTTTGAATATAGAGGTCACTTTTGGGGGGCAAATAAGAAAATTAAAAAAAAAAGTTTTGGAAACTACACCATGTGGCATGTCAAATGTAAGGGCTTACTATGTGGGTCTCAAATTTTTTTTTTTTTTTATAGTTTAAAAGTAAATTGTTTTAAAGTTATTTAAGAAAATAGATGAAAATTGACCATTATCTTTTATTTAAGAAGTTTTATTTAAGAAGAAGAAGTATTTAAGAAGTTATTTAAGAAAATAGATGAAAATTGACCTTATCTCCGAAACTACTGAGCCTAAAATTTTGAAAAAAATGCAGAAAATAGATATATACCTGTAGATTACAGGAAAACCTATAAAAAGTCTGTGGTCTTAAAATAACATGGTAAATCTATGAATATTGTGAGTACAAACATACATTTACAGTTGGAATGTATGGGAGAACATGTTTTTCAACTACAATGTTAAGTTTGTTCTTAAGATAAATTCATCCCAACTACGGAACCCCTCATTTTGCGTGGTGCGACACGCACTTGGCTGGTTTTTTTCCAGAACTGATGGGTGGGATTGGGAACTGATAGCTGACTTTAGGTTCCGTACATAGAAATATATTCTTGTAGTTGATACAAGAATATATTTGTATATACGGAACCTAAAGTCGGGTCCCGTACCTACTTGGTCATATAAAACGAAATCTAATAGTTTTTATTGAGAGACTCGTCACTCGGTAGGCGTCAGGGTGCACCGCCCACGTACTGGCTGCGAACAGTCCCGGATTATTTCAAAATTAGTGTCCTGTTTTACGACAGCTTATAGTTTTTTCCAGCGTGCAGCACGCGGCGTGACCGGAGCTTCTGTGCGTGTCACTGCAGCGTCCTCGCCACGCTCACATACGATCGCGTGAATCTTGTAAGCCGGAATAGTCCCTTTCACCCTTCTCATTGTTTTTTTACTCTTATTAACCATTTAGATGTGGGTTTTGTAAATTAACTCTCGCAACTTTATAAATATTACCCTCGCAGTAATATTAGTAGAAGGTATTTGAAGTTTGGCCCAAATCACGGTCCGCTTCTCCGGGGCGTCCATTTATAAATGAGTAAACTGGTTCCGGCCGATACTGAAGTTTTTGTTCATAAATAACGCTGCCATAAACGTTCCCTAATTAATTAAAAGTACTTCGCTGCTTACTTTTAAAAGTTTGTGTCGTTAGTTAGTTTGTTGAGCTTCCTGTGTATTATAGCATTATAGGAGCGCGTGACTCCACAACGCTCGCGACCCGGTCGCGCTTGCTGCTCCACGAGTCACGACGTGCTCCCTGCCTGCAGCTCGCGACCGGACCGCCCGGCGCCCCCCGCGCGCCCGGCGCAGATGACTGATACTGCGACACTATACAACACCTTTATTACTTGCCATTTGCTTTGGCGGCTACACGGCGAATAGCGCCCAGTAATCAATCAAGTTTTGTGACTTTGTTTTCTTTGACAAAATAAACTGCCTAAAAGGCTGGCAGCGTTACCACGTTGGATAGCAAAAAAGAAAAATGATCTTGACAGACCGACAAACTTAATTTTTTCCTTTACTTGTGCAGTAAGACCTTGCTTCTTGCCAAATTTCATTATTCTAGGTCAATGGGAAGTACCCCGTAGGTTTTGATTTACTTGCGACAGTTGCGAATATCAAAATGTGGCCGTATTTTTTATTGCGTTGACTTAGAAGCTTAATTTTTTTAGAACTCCAAGGGACCATAGACTTAGGTACGTATTCGGTATTAATTTCAACTTGATATCTCCACTTGTCCTTGAGAAAAAGGGTCATGACAGACTGACAGACTTGATTTTTTTTATATGATAGAGTTACAAATTAACAATTTTCGGAATTTTTCCTTTACTTGTGCTGTGAGAGCTTACTTCCTGCTAAATTTCATGATTCTAGGACAACGGGAAGTACCCTATAGGTTTTGATTTACTTGCGAGTATCAAAATATTAGGTCTTTACCTATGAAATTGCCGTTCTGCAGTACTGGCCATTTCAAATCAAAATATTTTTTGTTTGGCTAAGAATTCTAATTTCAAATTAATGTTATTTTAAAAACATGGATTTTTTTTTCCAAAAGTAGTCATTTGTTTATTGATTAGTGTTACATTTTCATCGCATTTCAATCTTTTTTGTCATCATGGATACGTTAAAAATTCGAGTAATTATGGAATATGAGTACCGTCGTGGCAGCAACGCGGCACAAGCGGCACGCAACATCAACGACGTTTACGGAGCTAACACTACAAACCAACGCAGCACTTGTTAATGGTTTGCTCGCTTCCGTTCTGGAAATCTCGACCTGAAAAATGAACCTCGCGGTCGTCCGAAGACTTTGGTCGACAATGACGAATTAAAGGCGATTGTGGAAACTGATGATACACAATCTACGGCTGAATTAGCAGCAGCTTTCGACGTTAGCGTCAAAACAATATTGGTCCATTTGCGTCAAATTGGCAAGGTAAAAAAGCTTGACAAATGGGTGCCCCACGAACTCAATGATCGCCAGCGCGAAGTACGCGTCGAGACGTGCCTTGCACTGCTCGACAGACACACAAATGAAAGAATTTTGAACCGCATTGTTACCTGCGATGAAAAATGGATTCTGTTTGATAACCGAAAGCGCTCAGCAAGTTGGTTGGATCCTGGTTCAGCACCTAAACAATGCCCTAAACGAAAATATACCCCTAGAAAAGTGATGGTCACTGTTTGGTGGTCTAGCGCCGGTGTGATTCATCACAGCTTCTTACCAAACGGGGTGAGCATTACTTCAGATGTGTACTGTGAAGAACTGAACACAATGATGGAGAAGTTGGCACATCTCCAACCAGCATTGGTCAATCGCTCGTCTCCGCTGCTCCTGCACGACAACGCGCTACCTCATACTGCACAGCAGACGGTCTCCAAGTTGCAAGAACTGGGGTTGGAAGCTCTCCGTCATCCGCCCTACTCACCAGACCTTGCGCCTACAGACTACTATTTTTCCAGAATTTGGATAACTTCTTGGCGGGAAAAAAATTCAATACCCGAGAGGCAGTACAAAATGCCTTTGAAGAATTTGTTGCCTCCCGTCCAGCTGATTTCTTTAAGAAGGGCATCAATAAACTGCCAGTAGGATATTATTGGGCATTCTACGCCACTTTCCGTTCCTTCGTCTCACTCCGCTCGACTCAGTCACTGTGGGTTAGAATGCCCAATAATATCAATGAAATCCAGACAGTAAAATACTGGTTCTGCGCGTATTCCACGCGATGTAATGGAAACATTTTTCAGTGCATGGCTTACACGCTAATCCACTTTTTGAATCTCGTTTGGTTGCGAATGGAACGGAAATAGGTCTAAAAATACCTAATAACATAAATGATGGATCTACAAAGTGAATGGACAGAAGATTTGTTCCACCAACAGATGCAAGATTCGGTGAAATCAAATTTAGAAAACACTCACTTTCTTATATTGAAGGATAGCCATGGTGAAGTTGCTCGTACATTTGTACGAGTTAGCGACAATGAGTTATAAATGTCGATGTAATACATTAATTAACTCATTATTAATATAACGTTTCAAGCAGTCGTCATGAAATTTGTAAAACAACCACATTCGTTACATGTAAACAATCTTTTTATTCATTCTCAGGAGACTGGTTTTCGTCATGGAGAATTATTACCAAAATCAGTACGATGTATCATTTGCGGTCCGTCAAATTGTGGAAAAACGAATTTATTAATTGGTCTTCTTATACACGAGAATGGTTTAAGATTTCAAAATGTTTATGTTTATTCAAAAACCTTGCAACAACCCAAGTACATTTTTTTAGAAAAAGTCTTGCAACGAGTATCAGGCATTTCATTTCAGAAATATCATGAAAATGAGCAAGTACTGAGTGTTCGGGCCGCAAAACCGAATTCTGTAATTGTATTTGATGATGTTGCTTGTGAAAATCAAAGTAGTATGCGTGATTATTTTGCTATGGGGAGACACAAGTTCATCGATTGCTTTTATCTAAATCAGACGTATAGTAAAATCCCTAAGCAGTTAGTAAGAGACAACGCAAACCTAATCATACTTTTTAAACAAGATGAAAGAAATATGAGACATGTTTATGAAGAACACGTCAACACTGACATGACGTGGATTGAATTTCGTGAAATGTGTTCAAAAATATGGAGTATACCTTTCAGTTATGTTGTAATTAATAAAGATTGTTCAAAAAACAAAGGATGTTATAGAAGTAAATTTGACACGTTCTTAATCTTTGAGTAAGAACACGAAAACATATATAAAGCTTTTACCTGTATGACATTATTATTCACCTTACGACGCTTAATCAATTACAACCTATTGTACCAATATGGAAAAATCATTGAAACGACAAATTGTTGATGCAGCAGAAGCTGTAAAGATAAAAGTACGAAAAATGAGAGATGCTGAGATTAACAACAAACAAGCACTAGAATCTGTTTTCAAACCTGTAACAGAACCTCTTAACTTAATTGCTAATGCTAGTAAGCAAACTCCTCTCCTGCGTGCTAGTGATGATTTTGCTGATGTTCCGTTTATTGACGAAACTTTTCAGAAAGAAGGAACTGGTAGCGCAGGAAGTAATGATATTAATGACGATGAAGACAAATATGAATCCGATATCAACAGTGACTCTTCTTATGAGTCAGTAGTCCAAAAGAATCAAGATACGTCATCCTGGACACTTTCTTCTGAAGCGTTGGGTGACGTTCCATTTGGGGTTAGATCAGACCGCGGGAAACTGATGTTAGGTTCTGCTTACATAATGATCAACGATCAATACATCACCGTGGCTGGAAGTAAATACCGAAATACACCTGGTTTAAAACAGTTGTTGCTTAAGAAAGATGTAGACTTAAGCTTGGTTACAGATAGTGATATGCAAAATTATAAGTCAATGCTACTTGATACAAATGCACATCGTCGAGACTATGAACCAAGTAAGCCAATAAAAAGTAATAAAGGACAAAAATATTTGCAAGTTATTAAACCTCTTTTTAAACTGAAGAATGCAGTTCAGGGAAAGGGAAAAATGTTAATGAAAAAATGGAGAAAAAACGTAGATTTAGTGTACTGGGATAATCCTAATGAATTAGTGGAAAGGTTGAAATTATTAATTGCGTCTAGAGATGCTGGCAACACAGGATTAGATAATGAAATTATATCTATCATTGAAGAATTGCGTGAAAGTAAAGTTTTATATAAATAAATATTATAAAATATGTTTATTTTACTATCAACCTCTCGATATTATACACCTTAAAAATGAACGTAGATAAATTCGGACACTACATTCACAAAAGAATGCGATTATCAGAGTTATTTGAGTTTAATGAAAATGCATTATTAAAATCAGAAAACGGAGATTTTGACATAAAAACATCAAGACTGAGAGGAATTAGATCTCCAGTAGAAGCAGACGATGCTGTGAACAAGGATTATGTAGATCGATTGAATGCTAACACGATAAACGAATTAAATAACCTGACTGTGAACAAGGATTATGTAGACCAATTGAATGCTAATATGTCTAAACAATTTAATAATCTGATTGGTACTTTGCGTTCTCAAATCATAAAAGATGCAAAGACTACAGTTCAAACTACTTTAAAAGCAAGGATATCTGAGGTTTCAACTCATTTGCAAGATAAGTTTTATACTAAAGCAGAGGTAGACAAGTTACTTCAAAAAACTCCGTAATGATAAAACAGCAAATTGTGAATGAAATACACAAAGCGGCACGAAGAAATTTTCTTCGACGTTCTGTTATTCTAAAAGGAATCCACGACTTATGGCAAGCAGACTTAATGGACATGCAAAAACTGAAAAAGTATAACAAAGGTTACAATTTCATCTTAGTGGTGATTGACTGCTTTTCAAAGTATGCCTGGGCAGAACCGTTAAAATCAAAAACTAAATCTGAAGTCACTCAAGCATTTGAACGTATACTAATAAGCAGCAATAAAAATCCAGTTAACTTACAAACTGACATGGGTACAGAGTTTTATAACAACACATTCCAAGCGCTCATGAAGAAGTACAACATTAACCATTACTCATCTTTCTCAATTAAAAAAGCTTCAATTGTAGAGCGACTAATTAAAACTGTTAAAAATAATTTATATAAATATTATAGTCTCATTGGAAACTATAAGTGGTTAGGATCACCATTAAAAGATTTATTTAAGACATATAACAACACAAAACATCGTACTATTAAAATGAACCCGATTGATGTGAATAAATATAATGAATCAGTCATAAAAGAAAATATTAAAAAAATATGTAAACATGAATCCATCCAGCGGAAGCCTAAGTTTAAAAATGGTGACTGTGTTCGTATCAGTAAATACAAACACAATTTCGAGAAAGGTTATACTCCTAACTGGTCAACTGAACTCTTCACGATAAAAAAGATTAAAAAAAATTACCAGTAACATACCACATAGAAGATCAAAGAAAGCAAGATATATTAGGAACTTTTTACGAGCAAGAACTTCAAAAATCTGACTATCCTGATGTTTATTTACTAGAAAAAATACTTAAAAAGAAAAGAAAGAAACTATTCGTCAAATGGTTAGGTCTCAGTAATGAAGAAAACAGTTGGATTGATAAATCTGCATTAATAAATTGAGATATAAAAGAAGTATTTTGTAATATTTGTATCATTATACTTTAAGTAATGCAAGGTGATGGACTAGTTAACAGCATAATTAATAACCTACCCTTCGAAGCTCATTTGCCTGGATACAATTATTGCGGACCAGGAACTAAACTTCATAAACGTTTGTTGCGAGGTGATCGAGGTGTGAATAAACTAGACGAAGCTTGTATGCACCACGATATAGCATATGCAAAACATACCGATTTACCTAATCGTCACGAAGCCGACTTACAGCTATTAAACATGGCTAAACGTAGACTTGAATCAAAAGATGCAGGAAAAGGTGAAAAATTAAGCTCATGGTTAGTAAGCAAAGTCATGAAAGCCAAATTGAAATCTGGTTCTGGTGCCAAAACATTTAAAAGTTTAGTATCAAAAATAAGATCGAAAATAAAAAAACTAAAACCCAAGGATAGTAAGTCTTTAATAAATTTTGCTTATTTAGCTGCAAAAAAGTTATGTCCCAAATTACATCAAATTCGAGTGCCGAGAGTGATACCCATTCCGAAAACTGGTGGGGTTCTACCTTTAATTCCAATTTTTGCTGGCTTATCAGCTTTAGGAGCTTTAGCTGGTGGTGCGGCTGGAATTGCAAAAACGGTGAATGATTACAAATCAGCTCAGCAAAACTTGCGAGAGACTGAACGACATAATAGAACTATGGAGGGTTTAGCAGTGGGCAAAGGTTTATACCTAAAACCTTATAAAAACGGCAAAGGATTGTTCCTAAAATCAACAAAAAACTGAACAAGAAGCTACCCAATCGTCCACTAACTAATATAGACATCCAAAACTATGCAAGAGATATCCCATATTTCCGAGGAGTATATATGAAAGATCAATTACCAAGGACGCCGAAACGTATGGAATGTGGTATCGTTAACTTAGACGATTCTAAAAACGAAGGGACGCATTGGGTAGCTTATGTAAAAGTATATGACTATTGTGAATATTTTGATAGCTATGGAAATTTAAAACCTCCATTAGAAGTGCTACGATATTTTATGAATTGTAAAGTTTCGTATAACTACACAAGATATCAAAAATTTAACACTGTAAACTGTGGTCATTTATGTTTAAAATATCTGAGGAATTTTTGGAATAAAAATGTATAAAATAAATGTTTTTACTTTATTTCAATCATTTGCAAGATGTCACTCACTTTGTCGATAACTGGAAACTCTTCAATTTTATCTACGTACTATCCTAATACGCTGCAACTAAATGGAGAATATGAGTGTGCTTTGTTACATTTTTCAACATTTAATTCTATACCAAATATTGATAAAAGTAATAACAAGTTCTACTATGGCTCAAATGAAATTATTGAAATACCGGAAGGCACCTATGAATTGCAAGATATTTATGATTATTTAAAATCTGAAATAAAAGACGCCTCAATCAAATTACACTGCAATAACAATACTTTAAAAACTAGCATATACTGCTCAAAAGACGTTAATTTTAAGAAAGAATACTCTTTCAGTAAACTGTTAGGCTTTGATAAGCAGGTCTTGAAAGCAAAGAAATGGCATATATCACAGTATCCAGTCAACATTTTACCGACGACAGTGGTAAGGATCGAATGTGACATTGTGAGCGGCTCGTATATAAACGGTGAACCAAGTCATATAATTCACGAATTCGCACTCAACGTACCACCAGGATACAGGATCATAGAAATCCCGAAGAACGCAATATATTTTCCAATCAATCAAAACAACATAAGCTGCATACATATTCGACTACTAGATATAAACAATTGCTTAATTAATTTGCGTGGCGAAGAAGTGCAGCTGTATTTACATCTTAGAAGAAAAAATGATTGACTACAATAAAATGTGCCTCAACAAATTAAAAATACCAGTTCCACTCAAGCTATCTCCCAAATAAGACGTCGTTCTAAGAACAAAATAAAATTAACTAAAGACAATAAGATATTTCTCAGAGCCATAGGATTGTTAAAATGAATATCTTAGACGTTTTATCAACTCCGACTTACGACAACAGTATAGAAGGAATTGAATTTCATTCATACAAACCTTATGTAACGAGTTTCAACAGAAACGATGAAATTCGCATACCTATCAACCAACAGGATCTATACATATTACCTTCAGCCAGCACTCTGTATTTGGAAGGAACCGTTATCGTTAGCAAAAAAGATTCAAAAGAGAAAGCTACTAGTGTAAATTTTACGAACAATGGGCTACTTTTCTTGTTCCAAGATATTAGGTACGAACTAAATGGAGTAGAGATTGATAAAATAAAAAATGCAGGTATAACTACAACCATGAAATCATTAATATCAATGAATGAGAATGAATCAAAAATAGCTAGAGCTTGGGGTTGGAGTATCGATGGTGTAAAAAATATTAATGGGGGAAGTTTTTCTGCGTCTATACCACTTCGGAATGTCCTCGGTTTCGCAGAAGATTTTAAAAAAGTTGTGATAAATAGTAGACATGAACTAATATTGTTACGAAGCAACACTAATTTGAACGCTGTAAAATTGAACACCGGTGAAATAGTGGAAGACATTCAAATCAATAAAATTATATGGCGCGTACCCCATGTTAAAGTATCAGACAAAGAAAAAATAAGTTTATTAAAACTGTTAGATAAAGATCGACCACTTCAGATGATATTTAGAAACTGGGATCTATATGAATACCCCACTTTACCTAAAACTACAAAACATACCTGGTCCATCAAAACTTCATCTCAAATAGAAAAACCAAGATATGTTATAATCGGACTACAAACAAGTAGAAAAAATAATGCAAGTTCAGACATGTCGCAGTTTGATCACTGCTATGTTCGTGATGTTCGAGTGTACCTTAATTCAACATATTTCCCGTATGAAAGCCTCAATGTGAACTTCGCTAATAACAGAATTGCTTTATTATATGAGCAATACATCAGATTTCAGCAGTCGTATTATGGACGTTGTCCGGAGTCTTTATTAAGCGAGAAACAATTTAAAGACTTAGCACCGTTGTTTGTTGTTGATTGCTCTAGACAGACCGATAATCTGAAGACTGGTCCTGTTGTAGATGTAAGGGTAGAAATTGAGAGTGATTCAGAAATACCAGATCAAACTTCAGCGTACTGCCTCATTCTTAACGATTGCATTGTTGAATACAAACCATTAAGCAACACAGTGAAGAAGTTATAATGAACGCAGATATTATCATTGTCGAACTCCAAGGATTTAAATATTTAGATAATAATTTGATCGTCAAAGAAGTGGGTATCGTAAGTAATGAACACACACAGACGTTCTTGGTTAGGTGGTTTAATCAAGAACGTTTACGCATTCGTTTTATTATTTAACTCAAGAAGAAAAGAAGCAGGTACGATGGTTGGAAAGAAATCGTGGAATTTTCTGGAGTGAAGGCTTTATAGACTACAGAGAGTTTCAACACGTCATTATACCATATTTAGAAAATAAAAAAATTATGACAAAGGGTTTAGAAAAAATTAAGTGGATAAAAGAGTTATGTGCAAACTGTGAAGTGATTGACATAGGTGAGAAAGGATGTCCTAATTTAGCGACATTAAAAAAAAAGTTCTGTAAAAATAAAACTGATTTTAATTGTGTGAATCATAAAATGAACTGTGCATTGAATAATGCTGTGTGTATTAGAAAATGGTATGTTGATAATAATATGTCTGTATTTAATTTATTTTAATTATTATTGTGTTGATCAGTTAATAAAAAATGTATATCTACTTATGAGTGTTTTATTTAATATAATCAGAGTAACCTCAAACTTTAAATTAGCTGCAGCAAAATGATATTTCTTATAAATTTTATTTTTAACGAATTATTCTATAAAAATACTGAAAGGTTAGAAGACTATAGGTTATTTACCTAAAATTATATCATTACACTAGAGCTAATTTAGAGTTCGAGTATAAATAAGTAATACAAATTATAAAATAAAACATAATTTAAATTATAAAACAACACATTTTATTTACCTTTTTACATTATTTACAATTATTAAAAACTAATTATAACTATCTACCCAATAATATATTTCCTCACATAGTTTATTTAATGTTTTCTATACGTACCTACATACTTAACTTACAAACTTGTGATATATGAACATTGCCCTAACTAGTTTAATCAAAGAAAATCTACATAATAATATATTTTTTATATTTTATTTAACTTTATTTCAATTTTTAGACTATTTACAGGATAAAATACAAAAAGTTAATTACAAAACTTTCATATTTAATATTTAAATAATTTATACATTCAAAACTTATCCAACTTATAAAAACCTAAGACGTTTAAACACAAAAGAATAAGAAAGCAAATAAAAATTATACATACCTAATAATAATATTCTACCATAATAACTACAATGTTACTTACATAATTTTGATTGTTTATTACTACAAATCTTACACAATAACTTATGTAGGTACTTACAAAATAATGACACCTGTTAATAGTAACAATTTTCCCCACAAAGTTTTTTTGATATTTTATTAATTAACGATTGCGTCTCCTCCATAATATGGTCCACCGATTCAGTCACTACATACTGTGCACTTAACATTACCACGTCCTGATTGTCACTTGCAGGCTCTTGTTGTTCACTGATATCCAGCACTTGCACCATAATCAGTCGTAAACCTTTTTTCTTTTCATTGTTTATGACGAATGATTGACATGTAGGTAGAGATGACTGCTGTTTTAGACACTCCCGTCTTGTTCTAGGCTTCTTGCTGGCAGGTCCGCAGTTTCGTTTTGCTCTAAGCTCCTTGTTGTCAGGCCTTTGTTGTTCTGAGAACTCTGGGATATGCCAGCTTAAACTCGGAGTCGGAAAACCTTGAGCGTATTGTGAGAAGTCGATAATATCTGGAGAATCACACATTATTAATAATCTGAAACAAACGAAATAATATTTAATTATAATAATTACATAAACAACATGATGAAACAATGTTATAAGTAGATAGGTATTTGTACAATACTTACAATTTGTTTCGTATTATTCGAAGTGATATGGTCGCACCGGCTGACTGCCTAATAATGAATGTTGTACTCAATGATATTACTGTGGAACGTATGTAATTAGACTCTATAAAGCATTGCGCCGTGATTCATTTTCATGTTTTAACGTGTTCGAGCTCTTGCACGAACACCTGCTCGGTGTCAAATTCTACACCGCGCGTGCCCACTTCGAGCCATGAGTGCTTTGTAATCAAAAATAGACAACATGTTTTATCAAGTTGGGGCCTGTATCGTCGTGCTCGACGCGGTACGAGCCTTGTGTGCTTTGTGGAATCAGGAATGAAAATGAAACAGATACAATTATGATCATAAAATAGTATTTATTTATTTATTTACTACAAATAGGTACTTAAAAGAAAACTTAGTTATCACGTTTATGCGGCACATCATTTTAAAGTCTGAAGTTTTGGAAATGAATAATAAGACATACAAAGTTAGTAGAGAATATTTTAGTATTTTTTACGAAATGCCGTGTCGCGTAAACGGTCATAAAACTAATTAAGACTAAATAAGATTTTACGTTATTTGCTACAAGTAATAAGATAATAATATTATCTATTTGGAACACCAAGAAAATACATATTTTACAATTATATTACACATTACTTGTGTCTGGGCTACTCTGGACTATGCTTTAGATACTTTACATTTAGAACGTTATCTAAAATACATTGTACAAAATAATAGTAATGCATTACATAAATATAGCTGCATTACTCCAGGCCAAAGTAGATACATTAACAAACGATAGCAACCGTTTATCGTCGTTGCTTGAAAGTGCAATTTTATTTACGTCCTGAGTAAATATTTCATGTTTAATTGACCTAAACAATACATTTTTTTTGCGAATAACGTTACAATTATTGTACAAAACATTTTTGTAATCTAACATATTAAAATTTTTGGTAATACATTTTTTTGTACCTTTTGCCTTTTTAATAGTTTTGTTTAATGTTTTAATACAATAAAGCTTTGAGCGCAGTCCTACAAATTCTTTGATAATGTTACCACCCATTTCATCCTTAAACAGTCCTGGAACCTTCTTATTAATAATTGGTAAGTTATAGCCATTGTTACAGTCATAATTACTGGTATCAAAATATTTTAGAAAATGGAGCTTGAAGTCTTTATAAACGTCATTGCTCTGTACATCATATACTAGGCTATCTGTGTCAGTATAGCACAATTCAATTCGGTTACCATAAAAAGGTTTTATGATAGAGTAGTGAAAGTCATACATGTGAGTCTTAGATAATTCTAATACTGCAAACCCTATGTATATTGGTTTATCAAGTATAATACGCACAGGTTTCATTTGGATTGCCACTAGATCATCAGAAAACACAGAGGCGCTATGAAAATATGGACTGGCTATCAATTTTTCAGCACAAGTAGTCTTTTTTGTTTTATTGTTCGAGTCACACCACTTGTTTACTAACTTAACGTCTATTCGATGTTCATTATTTTCTAGCGTCTTTCCAAAAATACTATTGTTCAATAATTTGAAAAAGTCTTGTTCAAACGTTGACTCTGCTTTTTGACGTAACTGAGTGTTATTATCAATATATTGCTTTAAAAACAACTTTGTTTAAATGTAATAGCGCGATGGATCCTTCTCAATACTAAACCATGCTGTAAACATTTTTTTAAATGTACATAATGAATAACGTAGTGATATTTATCGTACAAATTTGGTATTAGCTTTTTATTCTTACCACCTGGTGGCAAGCATTTTTCTGGACAAAAGGGAAAATCATTGTGTTCCATGTGCAAATTCTCCGGATATATTAAATCAACTTCAAGAATGTAACCGTTTTCTGCAGAATCACTGAGGTCTGCCAAGTTCAATTGTAAAAAATCAATTTCTTGTCTATTCACAAATCTAAAATCGGAATAGGGTAGGGATTGACACATGCTATAACCGTATAAATTGTTACAATCTAAATAAATGATAAATGAATTTGGACGGGTTGGATCGTAAGTATCTAAATATTTATGATTGGCTTTGACATGTCTTTTGGAACACATACAAACACCTCCTCGAATACCTTTTTGTATCATTCTAAAAATTTCAACATCACTAATCAATTCTAATTGAACTCCTGTTTTTAAAAGCATTGCATCAAAAGATAGACTTGGTGCTGTAAGATAGAACGCGGGATCGAGATTGTAATATAGTTTACAAGTTTTTCGAAAATTTTCAAATACATCTGTTAGCAACAGAACATCTGTTTTGAGATATAAATCTGTGTACATACCCATGTTTTGAATATTAAACACTGACCAAACAGACCGAGCGTGTTCATAGTCTTCGTCGGTAATTGTCTCATTAGTTAAGGAGTTAAAAAAATATTTTTTAGAGGGTAAACACATATCTTCATAACGTTCCCATTGAGACATATAGTCATATGGATACACTCCTTTACGAGTGAGTAGGTTAAATTGTTTTTTATTAGGAAAATAAGATTTTAATTGTTTAAAGTCTTGGTTTTTCATTGTACTAACCAACTTTTCTAAGCTAGTTCCTAAAAACTTGAAAGAGTCTACAAACCGAACCTGAATGCTTTCCCCGGTAGAAATTGGAATAAACTTAGTGAATGAAATATAGTTTTCTTTTGTTTTAGGTATCACTTTAATAGATCCAGGAGCTTCACCTAATTCTTTTATGAACAGGTGGCAATCGTAACCAGACAAATTATGAAAAAATACGGGTAAAAATGTTGGTAGTTTGTATTGTATGTTACAATAACTATGAGCTGCGCCACGATATTTACCAGTCAAGTGACAATGATCGCGAACCTTATCGCCGAACAAGAAGTGTTCACAAATATGGCATGTCATCGCGTTTTCAACGTCGCGAGCATTATCATTTGAGTAAATCATAGGAACATTATGTTGTAAAATATCGTAAATTTTTTGTGCATCTTTATAGATAGACTTCACAAAATTTGATACACAATCCGAACCGCGATAAGAAACGTAACGATTGTGGCTTTCATCTAACATACACGTAATATGATAAGCGTAAGCTATCGGCACATGTCGCTGTCGCGTTATGGTACTCGCTTTAGTGGGGTCAGGGTCACAAGATTCATACCGTTCTAGCATAGTTTCAAAATCTGCGTATATAACAAATGGTACAATTTGCTTTCTATTGTAATTTTTAAACTGTATGAAAGAACCCTTTGGAGGTAGTTCAGTGGCGACACCTCCACAACTATGTGAACTAAGATCATCACATGAATTAAAAAACATTAAACAAACGTCACAAAAGTACAGTTTACTGTGGTGTTTTGTTATTTGATTCTTTACAAGTCGCGACAAGTCTTTAATGAGACAGTAATGTGATAAATCATCTCTTTCTAAATAAAGTAAATGAATCACCTTTCCGCTCAAGGCTTTTGGTTTGTAAAGCGGCCCTATGATGGTATTATTTTTTAAACCATAAATGTAAATGCAAATTTCAGGGTTATTCACTTCGAACCGCGCAATATCTGAAAAATTCACTGGAAATGACATGTCCTTTACATTTAACACGTTACGAAAATCAGGGTAAGAAGATACTCTTTCAGGGTGAGTCTTAGCTGGATATAAAGCAGCTACAACAGACCACAAAAAACAATAGTCGTCATTATTGCGGATATTAACACATGCTTTTTTCGATTTTATTGCAGAAGGCAATTCGATAAAGCCTGAACCGCGCAAAGGTTGATATTTGTTAACATTGACTTCCAAATGAGAACTGCTCAAGATCGTCCACCCACTGTCTCGGTCCTGAAATTCTTCTATCTTTTTTTTTAAAGTATTTTTGACTTGAGACAATAATGAATCAAATTCGTAATTCTGATGCAGAGATATGTTTTTTGTGGCAAACGATTTCATCTCCTGAGAATCATTTTTAAACATTAAAAACAAAGCAAAATATTCGAAATTAACTTTTATACAAGTATGTTCTTTAAGAGACATGTCAATTAACGATTTAATTTTATCCCAAATGTTATTAAGAAATGGTTCTAGAGAACAATTCTCAGACGGATCGACAATTCTGTAAGAAGCTATACGATTACGAAATGCAGAATGTATTATTTCAACACCTTCGCAAAAATGCGAAATAGTTTTGTTTTTATGATTAGTACTACGTAGGTGACCTGTCCAATGACTGCGCTCAACAGATGTGTTACAAACAGTACAGAAAGGCATTTTAGATTAAAATAGTTTTAGACTTACTATTAAATGTTGCAATATAATATTATTACGATTATGATGTACGATCGCAAAAATACAATAGGTACCTAATAGAATATCTAATATGTACTTGGTGCCTCAACAACTTAAATATTTATTTTATGCTTATATTATCACTATAAAAGACAGGCTCAGAATTATCAAATAATTCATGGCTCCGTCTCATAAAAACTTGTAACCCATCCCACTGCGGGCTGTTGCGGTTTAGCTGCTTTTTTAGAGTCACCGAGGCTTTCTTCCACCGATTCTCTTTAGGGATGGAGGCAACTTCGGCCTTGTTATAAACCTTTACCTCCACATAGAATTCCCCGGTTACGTCCACCGTTCGCCGCACTTTACCGTTGGCGACACGGCTGATGAGGCTAGACCCGAAGTCTCCAATTGAGGTTGAGGACGGAATGTAGTTCTCCAAACCAAAGAGGTCAGAGGCCGAGCTGCGTTTTTTACTGTTAACAATTTAACATTTTATTTATAATAATTTACACTACACATTACATTAAGTACATTTATTTTTTAATTGACGAATTGAGGCAGTATTATACTCCTCTGTCAAACCTTATAGGGATAGAAAGCATGATTTTATGTTATAATATTTTAAAAACAATACTGTAATCATTCCTGCAAGGAATATAATCGAAATTCATTTCAGCGCTCTCTTCGTTACAGTTCTAAATCCACTAACCAACGTTTATCTGCGTGTAACATTTGTAGTGACATAACACACACAACAAGCACCTGAAGGTATAAGCAGTAACACAAAATTACCTTGATTTCGATCCTGATTGCAAGGGCGCGGTGCTCTCGGAAGCTTTGCGCTTCGACACCTTCTTCTTCGGCTGTTCTTTCGTAACCTCGGCTACAGCTGCGGACTGTGTCAGGAATTTTGAGTCGGAGTCAGACCTGAAATGGAACAAAAATATTAATTTTGTAACTAACAACAGTGACTTAATTAAGACTACCGATACACCAGCCGGCAGGCAGAAACCAGGTCCGTAGCTGACTAACAATTACAAATTCAGATGACGATAGATAGATCAGCCGGCAGGCAAGAACCAGGTCCGTAGCTGACTAGCTGTTACAAATTCAGATGAGGTTAGTTAGACCAGCCGGCAGGCAAGAACCAGGTCCGTAGCTGACTACTATGTCAAACTTAGGAGGTAGTACTTACTCACATTTTATAGTTGTAGGATGATATAGATCACTGGAAGATACTGGAGCGAATGAAATTTTATGATTAAAATTGGATGGTTTTATACATATAATATTCCATTTCAGCAATATTTACCTCATAACAAAATTAAACCTTAACTACATATCTTCACAGTTGTATGACTAATTTATGATACTTACGTCTAATTAATCCGTAGTGATTGAAAACCTTTCTGTCAAATTGCAATTTTTCGTGAGAAATGAAATAGTAGCTTCTTACCTCGCCGACAAAGGTGAAGCCGATACCATGCTGTTACTTATAGTTAATACAATAGGTATTATAATAAAGTATGTATGTTTGTTTAATGAACCTTGATATAAAATTCTGAATTACATCACACTAATGAAATTAATAAAATCGCATTTTTGAGAGTCAGAAATCAGAATGTACTTAAAGATGCAAAATCCTTACAAAATTTGTTGTGTGCAGAAAAATGTATACGAGCAAATTTGCGTTAAAAACTTAGTTAATTTTATGTTGCAGTTAAACTCAAAGCTGCTGTAAAAAAAAAAGTAAGTATCACAGTACTAAAACTAACAAACTTATATAAATCATTTCATGCAAAGGAAGTCGGTTTCTGAATTCAGCAATGACACTAAAGGATTGCCTTTTCAAAGAATTCCTAGACTAACACCAGCTTATTACAAAAAAAAAAAAAAAAAAAAAGTTGTGTCAAGGAAAGAATCACTCATTTATAATAAGTTAGCGGATTTGATATCATTGTTATTTAAGAAACACCCTCAGTTTGTTGAAGAAGATTAGGTATAGGTAGATCGCTAAAACTCGAATTTTAATTACGGTCTACAACATGTACAGCGATCGTCTTACAATACGATAAAGTTCGAATAAGCAAAATTAATGCATGATGCAATGTTGCTGACTTTGACATTGTAAATGATTATGTACACACACACGACGGCTGCCTGATATGCTCGAACAGCAGAATATGAGAGAACTACCCAATACATTATTTGTGTAATAACGTGTAAGGTTGTGTCGTCTGTTTGAATTAATTAAATTAAAATTTGGGTGTCCTTGGAGTCCCAATCTGGGGTCATAGAAATAGAATGTGTGTGTGCCTGTAGGTGCATACTATTTTTTGCTCTGTGAAGTGACATGAGACAATCTGTCCGTAGCTTTTCCCCCAGAACTGTATACTGTATCGAAGTCTGGATTCGACTAGAGCATAATAAACCATCTTTAACTGACCCGTATTTATTTCGTCTCTCAATGTCCTTAACGCATAACACGCAGATGATATAGTGGAGTCTATGTGTGCTAGTTCTTTTTTCCAGTTGAGCAATTCATCCAAAAGTATACCAAGAAATTTGACGTCTCTCACTAACTCTATCTTTTCATTGTTAAGGGTTATATCCATATTATCTTTATTACCTGCAGTAGTTCGAAACAACATGATGTTCGTTTTCTTAATACACTTCTGGACACATCTATTGGCCCACCTTAGAGTTTAGGTTTCGATGGCCCCTACCGAAATATGATTGCTAGATTGAACAAAAACTGTTGATGCAGTTTTAAACCTGATACATTTTACCATCTTTTTCGATCGTATTGTTTTAAATTTGAATTCAGAATACCATACGACATGGAGCTACGCCTAACAAGTCGGATATGCGCCTTGTTAAAGGCAATTGATTTTTGAATAAAAAACATGTTTTATCAAATAAAGGTTTAATTTAATAACGCGTGTTGCCTCCATGGGCATCTACCACAGCTCTCATACGATTAGGCATAGAGTTTATCAACCGCTCTATGAAATTTTGAGGGATCATCTCCCATTCCTCTTCTATGGCAGTTTTCAACTCCTGCATCGTCTGGGCAACTGGCTGACGAGCCCTAACACGTCTTTTTAGCTCGTCCCACATGTGCTCAATGGAGTTCATGTCTGGGCTTCTGGCTGGCCAGTCCATAACTGTGATGTTCACATCCCGAAGATATTCCCTGACGATGCCGGCCGCATGGGCTCTTGCATTATCATGCATAAAAAGGAAATTTGGGCCCACATAGTCCGCGTATGGTATCACGTGAGGTTCTAAGCACTCACGAATGTACCTTTCAGCATTTAATGTTGGCAGCCGTGGTCCTGTAACAACCTCAAGTTCAGTTTTGCCGCTCGCGGATATACCGCCCCAGACAGTCCATGAGCCACCGCCATAAGCAACCCTCTCTTCAAAGCAGCATTGTGCGAAACGCTCTCCCTTACGTCGGTAGACCTTCTTCCTTCCATCATTGCCATGTAACACAATTTTAGACTCATCAGAAAAGAGTACACGGCTCCAATCTTGCTGTGTCCAATTTAAATGACTGCGTGCGAAATGAAGGCGCGCTTTTCGGTGGGCTCGCGTTAGTTTGGGGCCATTTGCTGGCTTGTGTGGTACCATATCGCGTTCTTTTAACCTTCTCCGAACAGTTCGAGCGCTCACAGATACTCCGTGGAAGTCGCGAAGTTGGTTTTGTATCTCAATGGAGGTAAGGTGACGATTTCTCAAGCTGGTCGTCACGATGAATCGATCCTGCCTTTCAGTTGTGACCCGAGATCGTGGCCTTCCTTGGCGACGAACAAAGCCGCCAGTCTCTAGGTACCTCCGATAAACATTTCGGACCGCAGATCGACTTAAATTAAGTTGAGCACTCACGTTTCTTTGGCTGTGTCCGGCCTGAATAAGTGTCACAGCTTGGGCGGCGACTTCAGGTGAAGTATCCATAGATTATTGATAGAACCTCACCTTTATGTTAAGAATAAGTAATGTTCGTTGCAAAACCAAAGATATCAATCACTTTTTCAAGAATTAAATCCAAGTAAACCAATAAAACCAAGTTTTCTTAGTATTCGATTGTTTGATATCAACAAACAGGCTCCAAATTGTCTTTTGTTTCTTTAAATTCTGTGTTCGAAATTCAAAAAAAGACTATTGAATGAAATTGTGAATGTGCCAGGTTCAAAACTGCATAAAAACTTTTTGCTCTACCTAATATAAAATTTTAGCTAGGACCAAACGAAACTGAAAATACAAGGTGGGCCAAAAGATGTGTCCAGAAGTGTATTTATTATTAATCTATTTGTATTGAACCAAAACTGAAATGCTGACAACGTAGTATTCACCTTGTCTGTCAGGTCACTAATACTTTTCGCCGCTACTACAGCGTTTGTGTCATCGGCAAAGACCACAAGATTAATGTCTGGAATGATTTTTTTTATATAATTGATCAGATCGTTAGTAAAAATAATAAACAGAATGGGACCTAATATGGAACCCTGCGGAACGCCAGTGGTAATATCAATCATGGATGATTGGTATGTTTTCCGTTGTCCATCCTGTTCTATAGTACTGGTTTCTACATACATTTTCCTGTTTCTTAAATACGATGTAAATAATTGCAGGGCTACTCCTCTGATACCATAATAATTTAATTTAGTAATAAGTAGATTGTGATCAATCGTATCAAATGCGGAAGATAAATCTAGAAAAATCCCTGCTACCTTTAATTTATGGTTTATTTTGCTAATCACATCATCTAAAAGTTTACAAATGGCGTCTCCAGTGCCAATTCCTTTTTGGTAACCGAACTGTCTCTCATGTAGAACTTTATTTAAATGAAGATGAGTCAATAGCCGAGATTTTAATATTTTTTCAAAAATTTTTGAAAGTGTGAAATAAATAATCGAGTGATGCGCTTTGTGAGGCGGGCGTTCTCGGGGACGACAATTAGTTCTCGAGATTATTTGACCTGCGTCACAGAGCGTATTGACTTCCTGAAACAGAAGATCTGTGCATGGGCAAACCGTATTCGTCGGTACAGGCGGAGAGTGGAGCGGTATACTCAGAATCGCACATTCCAGAGCGATGAAAGGTGGGTCTATAGGGCTTGGCAGCGACCGGACCAAGGTGTGGCTGACACGCACCCACCGGATGATGACGCCATGTGTTCATTCTGGCGAAGCATGTGGTCGGTGCCTGTCAATCACACCGAAGGTGATTGGCCTAGGGAGGTCGAGCGAACGTGCGATCAAATACCACAAATGGGGGCACTTACCATCAGCCCCCAAGATGTAGCTCGTGCAGTTCGTCCGTTACCTAACTGGAAATTTCCAGGGCTGGACAGGCTGCACAACTTTTGTATAAAATGGTTCCAAAGGTCGCATGCCCGCTTGGCATCCCAGTTCCAATCAGCCTTACAGCCAGGGTCGCTGCCCCAGTTCCTAACGACAGGAATAACCCACCTGCTCCATAAGACAGGCAGTACTGTGGACCCCAGAAACTATAGACCGATCACTTGTCAACCGACGGTCTATAAAGTTCTTACATCCATTTTGAGAGCTAAAATTAACAAACACATAACACCAACTCCATCATGTCTGCCTCTCAAAATGGATGTAGGAATGGGTCCCGCGGTACTAAGGAGCTACTCCTCATTGATATGGCCATAAGCCAACAGGTTCGTCGTTCCCGAAAAGATCTATCGACATGTTGGATAGATTATAAGAAGGCCTATGACTCGGTGCCACATACATGGCTCATGAGAGTGCTGGAGTTGTATAAAGTAGATGCAACTCTGCGCGGGTGCCTGCCGTTTTGCCAAAAAGATTTTGACAAAATTTCATTACCCAAACAAATTTTAGCAACCTCTTTTTATACCATTGCAATATTTCGAATGATTTTAGTACGCATATTTTCATTTGGTCAAATTTTTACTTGGCCAAATATTACTAAGTATAATGTCATTATGGAATTTGGTCTTTAATCAAATGATTTATTACAGCAAACAATCTTCAGACAATAAACGTTTGGTGAAATGATTTGTTAAGACAAAAAATATTAAGGCAAAAATAAGATTTTTAGACATTTGACTTGCTGGTTAAATTTGATGTCTTTTGCGTACTTCTTTGTAAGTTTTTGTGTTTGAATTTGTCTGAAACAAGTCAAATTTATGGTTACTTGATATTAGTTTATTTATGGAAGTAGTTAGAGTAGGTTAATTATTAAAAAAAAAATGGTTAGGTTAGGTTAGGTTAAAACTGTGACCTCCTACGCACGAGCCGAGCGAGCAAAGCGAGCGGTGCCGCGGTAGCGGCCGGCGAGTGCCAGACACGACTTGCATTAATAGAAAAAAATATATTGTTTTTAGTAGGTTATCCGGAACTCAACAATTTAGATTAGGTTAATTTCCTCTTTAAAAAAAATGGGTAGGTTAGGTTAGGTTAAAACTGTGACCTCCTACGCACGAGCCGAGCGAGCGAAGCGAGCGGTGCCGCGGAAGCGGCCGGCGAGTGCCAGAAACGACTTGCATTAATAGAAAAAAGAGATTGTTTTTAGTAGGTTACCCGGAACTGAATTATTTAGATTAGGTTAATTACTTATTTTAAAAAAATGGTTAGGTTAGGTTAGGTTAAAACTGTGACCTACTACCTACTGTGCCAGGAACGACTACATTATATAGAAAAAGAAGAGCACACATTGAGCGCCATTTATGATTTACCTCCTACCCACTTAGTAGTTCACATTTTTGTCATTGAAGTTTGACTGAATAGGAAAGGGTGAATTGAAAACTGACGATACTAAATAAGTATTTGGCTTATTTGATTTTGCATAAAAACTGTTATTCCAAATGAAATATTTGACTAAATAAAAAATGTTAGAAGTACTAGTTGGTAAACAAGTTATAGTTTAAACGTTCATTTGCCAAACATTAGGTTTGCGTTACAACTTTTTGTGAATAGATTTTTTGCTAAGTAATAATTTGGCAAATTAAATTATGCGAAAAATTTTTTGGGAAGTGAAAATTTGTCAAATTCCTTTTGGTCAAACAAGGGAGACCCACTCTGCGCACCTTCTTGATGTCGTGTATGGGGCAGTGGAGGACGGTCCTTCGCTATCCAGGATGTCGACATATCCAGAGGATTAGTGAACCGATAAGGATCAAGCGAGGTATATTTCAGGGCGACAGTTTGAGTCCACTTTGGTTCTGCTTAGTCTTGAATCCTCTAAGCACACTGCTGGAGGATTCAGGTCTAGGCTATCGATTGAGGAGAGGTGGTCAGGTTATATCTCACCTCCTTTACATGGATGACTTGAAACTCTTTGCCCCCAACAACTTGCAACTGATAGAGCTACTGAAGGTAACCGAAACTTTCAGTAGCGGCATCAGGATAGAATTTGGTGTGGACAAATGTGCGGTCATGCATGTAAAGCGAGGGGAGATTGTGGAATCCGTGAGAACCCAACTCTCAGATTCCATACACCTAAGATCCCTCTCCTCTTTTCTTTTCGTTCTTTGGCCGCCTGAATAAAGTATTAAATAGTCTTTTATCAGGCGGAAACAAGGTGCGTGCCTTCAACGGTTGGGTCATGCCAGTTTTGATGTACTCTTTCGGCATACTCAAATGGACTCAAACGGAACTTGACGCCCTGGATAGGAGGGTCCGTACACCGCTGACCGCAAACCGGATGCATCACCCACATTTATCGGTGATGAGACTGTATATCCCACGGAAGTGCGGAGGTCGAGGCTTCTTAAATGCTAAGACCCTGCACAACCGTGAGGTAAAATTTGGTGTGGAAGTAGCTGACACTCTGGATAAACACATAGGCTACTTTTTATCCCGAAAAAATAGAGAAGGAATGAAAAAGTATTTATTGTGACTAGCACAGGAAGATCACCAACTAAACAAAAATCACAATAATAAAAGTTAGAAAACAAAAAAACAAAAATAAATAATCACACCATCACACTTAATCACACTAATATTATAAAGGCGAAAGTTTGTGAGTGTGTGTGTGTGTGTGTGTATGTTTGTTACTTTTCACGCTCAAACGGCTGGACCGATTTGGATGAAATTCGGTATGTACACAGCTTATAACCTGGATTAACACATAGGCTACTTTTTGTCCCGGAAAAATGTAGTGCTCCCGTGGGATGAGCAATAAATTCAAATATATTTGCTACTCTTTCAAACTCAAACGCCTCCACCGATTTTGATAAAATTTGGTGTGGAAGTAGCTGACACTCTGGATAAACACATAGGCTACATTTTATCCCGAAAAAATAGAGAAAGAAAGAAAAAGTATTTATTGTGACTAGCACAGGAAGATCACCAACTAAACAAAAATCACAATAATAAAAGTTTCAAAACAAAAAAACAAAAATAAATAATCACACCATCACAATCACACTAATATTATAAAGGCGAAAGTTTGTGAGTGTGTGTGTGTGTGTGTATGTTTGTTACTTTTTCACGCTCAAACGGCTGGACCGATTTGGATGAAATTCGGTATGTACACAGCTTATAACCTGGATTAACACATAGGCTACTTTTTATCCCGATAAAAATGTAGTGCCCCCGTGGAATGAGCAAGGAATTCAAATATATTTGTTACTCCTTCAAACTCAAACGCCTCCACCGATTTTGATAAAATTTGGTGTGGAAGTAGCAGACATCCTGTATACACATAGCACACATAGGCTACTTTATATCCTAAAAAAACGTAGTGTTCCCGTGGATGAGCAATTTTTTTGTGAATACTTTTCTCACCGATTAAATTATACACGTTTTAGTGTATCTCATAAACCGCGGGTAACACCGCGGGGCACAGCTAGTTAATAATTAAGTATGATAACTTTAATATTTTGTTAATTTTTTTTTATTGTATTAATCCATTATTTTGCACGTCACGCATTCGCAAACATGTATGACTTAATTATTTATCTAATCTAATTCTTTTCTCACCACTATTCTAGATTTCGCATCGATTCTTTTCCCACCAATTATTCTAGATTTCGCATCGATTCTTTTCCCACCAACTATTCTAGATTTCGCATCGATTCTTTTCCCACCACTATTCTAGATTTCGCATCGATTTTTTTCCCACCACTATTCTAGATTTCGCATCGATTCTTTTCCCACCAACTATTCTAGATTTCGTATCGATTCTTTTCCCACCAACTATTCTAGATTTCGCATCGATTCTTTTCCCAACACTATTCTAGATTTCGCATCGATTTTTTTCCCACCACTATTCTAGATTTCGCATCGATTCTTTTCCCACCAACTATTCTAGATTTCGCATCGATTCTTTTCTCACCAACTGTTTATATCAAACAATTAAGTTTCTTTCGGAGAAATTCTTCAGAGAAAAATATGTTGGTTCAGGTAACGTTAACGAGAACAGAAAGCCTTAATAATGTTAACAAAAACAAAGCAGGAAGCGAACAGTTGACGTACCTCACAGTAACAGTAACCCATCGGTAAGTAAAAACGATCCGTCGCGCGGCGGACGGAGGTCACCGCACGAATCTACTTTTTGTTGAACCCTTTGCTCGCGCAGTAACTGAACGTTTTCTGAATGAGGCTTGTGTGCAGAGAGAGCCAATGAAGAACAGAAGATCTTCTTTTAACTTTTATAGTTATATAACGTTAACGCGACCATTTTGTTGATTAATACAACCGTTATAGCATAAAGAAATTTGAATCTCCTTGGAATTGGTTAATCTCAAGCAGTTCATGTTAGAGAAACTGAGGACTTGTTACCGGGAGCCTACGTGCCGGTTGCGCGTATTCCGGCTGGCGTGTGGCGCCCGCAGCACACGTTCGCTTGCAATGTATTAAATAAACACTTTAGAGCAAACCTTCTGTTGTCAATTTAGTGGGAGTCCTTAATTCTTGGAGGGCGCGCGCTTTGCGTCTGACGGCCGAGCGCGCGGCGTCGCTTTGTACCGCACAGATGCAAAAACAGCGCGTGGCTGCGGCATAATACCGCCCACGTACCGAGCAGCTAAATCAGGATTGTGTACTCTTCACTGTGACTGACAAACGTCACCTATCTGTTGAAGCAATCAAACGTGATGACGTACTCTGTTATAAGAATACAATTTTTTTTCTTAAATGTTCAGTAAAATCACAAAGTATTTTTTTTTTCAAACCGGCCAAGTGCGTGTTTGACCACACATAATGATGGGTTCCGTAGTTGGGATAAATTTATCCCAGGAACAAACTTTGTAGTTAAAAAATGTTCTTCCATGCATGATACCTACGTTTGTTATCGCAATTTTTAGGGTTCCGTACCCAAAGGGTAAAACGGGACCCTATTACTAAGACTCCACTGTCCGTCCTGTCACCAGGTTGTATCTCATGAACCGTGATAGTTAGACAGTTGAAATTTTGTATGATGACAGTTGATGTATTTCTGTTGCCGCTATAACAACAAATACTAAAAAACAGAATAAAATAAATATTTAAGGGGGCTCCCATACAACAAACGTAACGTGATATTGATAACGGCAACAGGTAGACGCTTGAAATATTCACAGAATATTTAGTTATATTAGGTTGGGGAAAAAGTCTTTTCGCATTATAGTATGTATAAACTTAAATTATAATCTCTTTGGCAATACTATTTGTATCTGGCTGGTTTTGGTATCATTGAAAGTTTAAATTTTAAAGAACATAATTCCAAATTCAAATTAGGAAAATGTGTGATTTTCATTTGTTTTTCGTAGTGTCAAGATGAGTGAATCTAATGAAGAAATTCGATACATTTTAAAATTTTACTACAAAAAAAGTAAAAATGCAACGCAAGCCGCGAAAAAAATTTGCGATGTTTATGGACACAGTGCAGTGTCTGTGAGAGTAGCACAAATTTGGTTTAAGCGTTTTCGATCCGGAAATTTTGATGTCAAAGATGCACGTCGCTCTGGTCGCCCTATTACGGATAAAATGGATGCCATTTTTGAAAAAGTGGAACATAATCGGCATATCAGTAGTTACGACGTAGCTGAAGAACTGGGAATTGACCGCAAAACAGTTTTGGCGTATTTGAAAAAAACTGGGTACACAAAAAAGCTCAATATTTGGGTACCTCACGAGCTCACTGAAAGAAACCTAATGAACCGTGTACTCATTTGTGATTCTTTATTACGAAGTAATGAAACCGAACCATTTTTGAAGAAGCTGATAACTGGTGATGAAAAGTGGATCACGTACAACAAGAATGTGCGAAAAAGGTCGTGGTCAAAGGCCGGTCAGGCTTCACAGACTGTGGCGAAACCCGGTTTAACTCGCAAGAAGGTGATGCTGTGTGTGTGGTGGGATTGGAAGGGCATTATTCATTATGAGCTGTTACCACCAGGCAGGACCATCGATTTTGAACTCTACTGCGAACAACTGATGAGATTAAAGCAAGAAGTTGAGAGAAAGTGGCCGGAATTAATCAACAGAAGGGGTGTGGTTTTTCATCATGATAACGCTAGACCTCACACATCTTTAGCCACTCAGCAAAAATTAACAGAGTTTGGCTGGGAGGTGTTAATGCATCCGCCGTATAGTCCTGACCTTGCACCTTCAGATTTCCACCTATTTCGGTCTCTTCAGTATTCTTTAGGCAGTGTCAGGTTAGCATCACGAGTGGACTGCCAAAACCACTTGTCGCTGTATTTTGATCAGAAGTCCCAAAAATTCTATAGCAATGGGATCATGTCCCTACCTACAAGATGGCAAAAAGGTATCGAACAAAATGGTACCTACATACTTTAGATAAATGTAAATAATGTATATTAAAAAATGTTTTGAATTTTCTTATAAAATGCGAAGAAACTTTTTCCCCAACCTATTATATTCACCTTAAAAATAAATAACTAAATTAAAAACAAATATTTAAGGGGGGCTCACATACAACAGACATGATTTTTTTGCCGTTTTTATAGATAATGGTACACCTCTTTAACTGTTCCGTGAGACGCAAGTCCGACTCGCACTCGGCCGGTTTTTTTTTTTTTGTGATAGATCTTCTAATTTACACCAGAATTTTTTTCTTTATTTGTGCTGTGAGACCTTGCTTCTTACCAAATGTCATGATTCTAGGTCATGGGGAAGTACCCTATACCCGGTTTTGATTTATTTGCGAGTACCTATCAAAATATGTGGCTGTATTTCTTTATTGCATCGACTTAAAATTTGATTTTTTTTTAGAACTCCAAAAAACTGTAAACCTACGTATTTGCTATTAATTTCAACTTGATAAGTACCTTCACGCGTTCCTGAGAAAAAGGGTCTTGAAAGACAGACGGACGGATGGACAAAGAAGTGTAAATAAGGGTTCTGTTTTCCTTTTGAGGTACGGAACCCTATAAACAGGAAAATGAAAACAATTGTTTACTCTTTTGCAAAAATAATGAAGAGCTTACTTAATGAGCCCTGTAGGCTTGCCGCAGCCGCAGCGGCATCAACAATGTACAAAGAATTTAACGTGAAACAAGGTTATCTGTTTCTCTCAGAGTTTTGAAACTTAATAAGTATCGTGGAAACTGAATTCTCGATAAGTCCTCGGAATAACAACACAGTCATGTTCTGAAACAATATCTTGATCCACGTTAATATTCTCTTCTAGGAAAAACGCTGAGATCGATCCATCGCCTGCGCAGGCGTACCTGTACCTGTAGGATCATGTTGAGGAGATTACAACGAGTAGCTGTACAATTAATAATATACAAGATACCGAGAACAACACGCCTGGCTAGCTCGGAGACATCTGAAGGCTTACAGAGAGGTTCTTAAAATTAAAGGTATCGGTACAAAATTGCCTTTACCACGTGCACTCCTCTCTACGTCAATCAAAACCTCGCGCAGGTTCAGGGTTGTATCTGAGTCTATTATGGCTTATAGTTTATAGTTAGTTAGCATGTTAGTTAGCGTTAATATGCAACGGGTATTAGCGAAACAGTGCTTGTTCTTGCTCCACCCGCGACTGCAGCACTGCTCGAGTTGACTCAGTGACCTACACGTGAGATAATGTAGGCAGGTACACGTAACACATGTTCCAACTCAAACAACTGCACTTAGGTACACCATTTGTCATCCCACTATCAATCGGTAGTTGTTCTCAAAGAGACAAGTCGGTTGGTCTCGCTCTCGCTCGTCTCTTCGCTGTTAGTTGTCTCATTCGACTCGCTGCTGTTACACAACTTGCGCTGCGATTTATTTGTGAGTGCACAAGTCTCCAGCCTATAAGACGACAAACAGGAACACTATGAGCTAAACTCAGTTTTAGATCGATCTGTTTAGGGCGCTGTTTTTGCAGCGATTCTGCTGCTGCTACAATCATGCTTACAGCATCGACACAATCGCGTTGCAGAATGAATAAAGTCGCGCGTTTGTATAGATGCAGAAGCGATGCTGAATCGATACTATGCGGTTGTATTGCTTTTGTCACGCATTCCAAATGCGACAAATAGCCAAAAGTAGCGAAGAAGTGGCGCATTTCGTTGACACGAGTCTGCGACGCTACTTTTGGCCACTCAAAAAGTCGTCGTGGCGACCGCCCTTAGAACTTCTCTTGACTTTTATTTAGCTTGAAACGGTTTTTAGTGGGAAACACCCCTTAAAAATTATGTACTTTTACCTTACAAAACATGTTAACTTTTTGCAAAATCCCGACGGTGCCGTTAAACGATTATGTCATAAAAAAGATTTTCTTTAACTTATTGAAAGTTATTACATAATATTACATCACGTCCAGTTGGCCGCCAACTAAACTCCTTCTAACAATAGTAATAACACGAAGAAACCTGATAGAAATGTTGTTGTAGTGAGTCCCAGTCCTTATTAGCGCGTTGTTAGGTTGCGAGCATTCGTATACTCGCCGAGTCGCGGTGACCTTGCGGGAAGTCGTGTCTGTCGTGTGTGTCGTGTCTGTCGCGTCGGGCAGTAAACCTAACGAGCGGCACGACGTATATTGAATAATAAAAAATAATGTCGTGTTCAAGGGACGGCGGTGTGTTTAGGGCAACACAAAAACTTTAGTGTCGCACTAACTACTTATTAGAATTTTCGGGTCGTTATCTGCGTAGCCTGTTCTAGTCCACGTCAGTCTATGCGGCGATAGTGAGTTTCATAAGTTTTTTTAACAGACGGCTTAATTAGTACCTAACCGCATCGGCACGATGTCGACAATGCCACGCTGACTGCGTACAGCTCACGACACAACTCAATGTGCGCGCCGTTTTAGTAATGCTAAGGGCATGCTGTATTTTTAAATATAATAATCGCGATTGACATATTCCAACCCTCGTAAGACGATCTTAATAACTTTTGAATGCTAAAAGTAGGAACGACCTTTGCAGGTTTGTCGCCACTTTGCAGACTTGACGCCACTTTGCAGACTTGACGCCACTTTGCAGACTTGACACCACTTTGCAGACTTGACGCCACTTTGCATACTTGACGCCACTTTGCAGACTTGAGGCCACTTTGCAGACTTGACGCCACTTTGCAGACTTGAGGCCACTTTGTAGACTTGAGGCCGCTTTGCAGACTTGTTGCCACTTTGTAGACTTGAGGCCGCTTTGCAGACTTGTTGCCACTTTGCAGACTGGACGCCACTTTGCAGACTTTTCGCCACTTTGCAGACTTGACGCCACTTTACAGACTTGACGCCACTTTGCAGACTTGAGGCCGCTTTGCAGACTTGTCGCCACTTTGCAGCCTTGACATCACTTTGCAGACTTGAGGCCGCTTTGCAGACTTGTTGCCACTTTGCAGACTTGACGCCACTTTGCAGACTTGACGCCACTTTGCAGACTTGTCGCCACTTTGCAGACTGGACGCCACTTTGCAGACTTTTCGCCACTTTGCAGACTTGACGCCACTTTACAGACTTGACGCCACTTTGCAGACTCGTCGTCACTTTCATAATAATGTTCGTGTTCCTCGTCTGAGCTGGTATTAAAATGATTATTAGATTAGTCGGCGCCGGGAAGGTATTGACGTAATTTAAATAAGTAAATTGGATGGCAGTATTACTATGAATACATAATGACTCATGTGACACGACACCTGTGTCTGTATTAGATAATCATACATATTGAATCTGTTTGTGTTTAGATTATGTGATTTGAGACACAACACTGGCCTCGCATTCCTCGGCAGAGTGAGTGACCGAGGGCAGCAGCTTCCTGATCACTACACACACTACACACCAAACAGTTTGATTCTGACAATTTCCTCTGTAGCTGTTTGTATAAGTTTTACATATTAATTTGTTAATATTTAAATGCGTTAATGTTTTGTTTATGTTAAGTTAGAAGCAATGACAATAACGTAATTGTACATACTCGTAGGTTGTATGAAGCGGCATCAATACACACGCGGCAGATGATCAGAGGGGCAATTCCCGTATTTTTATAACAACGTTCGCAATCTCATCTCAGTCTCAATCTGTCAAAATTGTATAGAGTTTGCCTACATTTTTGACATTTGATTGTCGCTGGCTGACATTGCGACTTGGAATTTGAACGTTTTTAATTACGAGAATTGGCCCTCTGATCTTGTCCGTCGTATGCTCGTCTATGACGTCTCGTCCACTACTTGTGATGACCTCAAGACATAGCAGAACATAAAGTTATTGATCACCTGCTTTTCATGCTTCTTGATATAATAAGTCACCTTGGACAACAGGATATTTTTTTTTCTATGTTTTAGAAATAAAAATAAAAGTGTTGTCTATTTTATATTTTAGCAGAACGTTCATGACTCTGCTTTTAAATAATTACGATTTAAGTAAACTGTGCCTAGGTATAGGCATGTAAACAGGAAGTTACAGGAACCAATTGACTTTGGAGAGTGAGTTTGCCTCGAGATGGACAAAGGCTGACTCGTATCTCTTGTATTGTGTCTAACTGTAGATTAGTTTGAGACTAACTCCGCCTCCTAGCCTGCTGGCTAACCCTGTGCTGGAAGTTTAACTTGTATCAAAGAGCACTGTAGACGAGAATACTGAATACGATGAATTAGTGTTATTATCAACAGAACTATGACATATTATCAACAGAACTATGTCATATTATCAACAGAACTATGTCATATTATCAACAGAACTATGTCATATTATCAACGGAACTATGTCATATTATCAACAGAACTATGTCATATTATCAACAGAACTATGTCATATTATCAACAGAACTATGTCATATTATCAACGGAACTATGTCATATTATCAACGGAACTATGACATATTATCAACAGAACTATGTCATATTATCAACAGAACTATGTCATATTATCAACAGAACTATGTCATATTATCAACGGAACTATGTCATATTTGCGAGTGGTCTAAGTTTAGTCACATAAATTTTGTCAATTTCAAATAAATAAAATACGTTTATTAGGTGAATTAAATGTTCGCAGATGAAATACAAAATTCAACGATCTGATGCTGTAAAGAAAGCGGCTTACTTATACGCTGATGGCCAACGGCCTTGAGTGGTTAGCTTGCGTGTTCGGTGCTGAGCTCATGCAACGCTTCGAACATCCGCCAAGTATTAGGACTCGCCCATCTAGGAACGCTGTCCCAAATTAAACGAATTATTAATTTATTATACACTAGCTTCTGCCCGCGACTTCGTCCGTGTGAAATTTCTTGTTCCCCCTGGCCCACCCCGTCGCATCGCATTGCATCGCCAGCCCGCGCTATTACCTACTCCGTTTGCGCTTAGCGTCCTTTCCGACTTTTTTTTTCTTTTTGCTCGGCTCCTAAGGGCCATAGCATGATGTTAAATAGCCTATATCCTTCCGCATCACCTGCCCGCGCTATTACTTTGTTTGCGCTTAGCGTTCTTTCTGTTTTTCTTTCTTTTTGCTCGGCTTCTAAGGGCCATAGCGTGATGTTAAACAGGCCTTCCTCAAGAATTGGGCTATAAAATGCAAAAAAGATTTTTTCAAATCCGACTGGGGTAGTTCCAGAGATAAGCGCGTTCAAACAAACTAACAGAAAAACAAACTCTTCCGCTTTATTCCACCGACAATATTGAAATAATAATTCGAGAAGGGTCTTTAATCCGCAAAAAATCTCGCAATTCAGAAAAATAACGTATTTGCACAACGCAATCTATGGGTAAATGGATAAAACATCCGCACTAAGCATGTATGTGTGTGTTGTATGTATGTGTGTAGTATGCTCGAGCGGTATGTATGAATGAAAGTTATTTTGCGTTTTAGTAATTTTATAATATCTCCGAAACTATATGACCAATTAAGATATTGTAAAGGCCAAATATTATTTCTATGATGTCCTTGTGATCATAAAATAATTTATTTTTATAAAGAATAATATTTTGTTGTTTAAATAATCATCCGCAATAGGCAGCGAATGCAAATAATCCTGTTTCAAGAGGTATTTCTTTCCGACTTGGTAGACAAAAAATATGATAGCTCGGCTAATATGCATGATATAAATATAATTTATAGCCTATAGCACTCAGGTATAATGTAGCTTTCTACCAATGAAATTTTTATAAGAATTGGATCATTAGTTCCGGAGATTAACCTCTACATACAAACTTACAAACAAATTTTACTTGTTATAATATTGGTATAGATAAAATAAAAGGTATTTTAATAAAATACGTTTACTAAAAGATAAATAATTAAATTAACTTTAAAATGGTGAAGGTTTCATAAAAATACGCGGATTAGACATAACTTTAAACTATAATTACTTAATTAATTTTTAAAGTTATGTCTGAGTTATGTTTTGTGACAGTCTGTCGGTTACCCCAACTTAACAACAAAATATTATGATTGTTTAATTGTATCATGCCACAGAGTAAAATACACTATAATGTTTTTTTTGTATTCTATACTCATTACATATTAGTGTAGCAATAACAAATAAGCAAATTTTCTTATTACTTCACACTTAGTTAAAGTTTTAGTTCCGGATAGCTCCCTAGATGGCGTTCATCTGTTTAAATTCGCGCTATGGTTTTGTTACCGTTAATAGTGTAAGACCCATTCATATTTTAATAAAAAGGGTCCCCGTCATGATCCAGCCTGCCCCGTCTGGCTGTCATATTATTATTAGCGACGCTCAGTCGACTAATAATTTACCTTAGTTTTAGGCCTGGCCGGGGGCTTTAAGTTCGCTTAAAGAACCCACAGGAAACGCCCGGTTGAGCAGTCTCGACCCTTAGTGGTCAACTGCGAGATGCCATATATAAATAATAATAATAAAATAATAATAAATAAAAAGGTTCTGTTCAAAAGCAGTTTGGAGTTTTATTCGTGTACAGTGCTGACATATTTATGGTGCCGAAACCAGGGAAGTGCGTGAGTAAAGTGAAAAAAAGTGTGACAAAAGTGAAGTGCGTATTTGGAGTGAACATTAACTTAGAAAACATCGTGGACTTAGAAAAAATCTTGGACTTAGAAAAATTCAAGCCAATAAAAAACACTTAGAATAATTTTGCGTAAAAAACACTTAGAATAATTTGACATGAAAAAGACTTAGAAAATTCGTAAAAAAGGGACTTATAAAATTTCTTCAAAATCTTATGTGACTTAACAGTGAAGTGAATTATATTAGAAAACAGTTCATACTTCATGTAAACTTTAAAATTAGTGGATTTCGTTGGTCGAGTACAAAAACATGGAGAGGTTGTTAATGAAGCAAGAGGATATGTTGGAGCATATGAATAAGGCCTATTCAAATTATAAAAAAACGCCTAAAGAGAGACTCAAACCATCTTATATTGAAGCAAGACTAGAAAATTTAGAAAAACTATTTGAAGGTTTTGCGAACGTACATAGTGAAATAGTTGAAAGTGTAAAAAGAGAAGACAAATTGAAACTACCCTATTTCACAGATGATGTTTATTTTGAATTTGAGGAGATTTACACTGAATATAAGACAAGGATAAAAGACGATCTCAAGACCTATGGTTTGATGCCTTATTCTTCTCAAATCAACAAACCTGATGAATCGAGTCTATCAAGCACTAAAGTTAAGTTGCCACAGATTCAACTACCGAAATTTTCTGGATTATATGAAGAATGGCAAACCTTTTACGATATGTTCATATCGTTGATACACCAAAACGTAACTTTGAGTGATGTACAAAAGTTGCACTATTTAAAGAGTAGTCTCACGGGTGAACCGGAGACCCTTCTCAAGAACTTTTCAACTACAGACTCAAATTACGAAGAAGCTTTTAAGCAACTTACTCGTCGCTATAATAATAAACGTTACATTTGCAACGAGATTATGAAGCGCTTGTTTTCACAACGTAATGTCACTGACTCAGCTAGTTCAATCAAACAACTTCTAGATGTTACAACATCATCTCTCAAATCATTGGAAAACATCGGAATTAGTACCAGTTCTTGTGATGTCTTCATTAACTACTTAGTTTTATCACGGCTTGATTTAGAGTCACGTAAATTATGGGAAATCCAAGTTAGTCAATTAGATCCAGAGAAATTGCCATCGTGGGAACAACTCGTTGAATTTTTAGAAACTAGATTCCGAACAATAGAGATGATAAGTGGTAACAAACCTACAACTAAGTCTCAAAACACGCACCCTAATACCACTAAACCGAAAGTTTTTCATTCTACCACGCAAGATGATAAACGATCAAATACAAATTGTACGAGTTGTAATGGTCAGCACCTCCTTTATCAATGCAAGCAATTCGGACTGCAGTCTCCTAAAGAGAGATCAGAGTTTGTACAATCAAAAAGACTGTGCTTCAATTGTTTTGCACCCACACATTCAGTAAAAGAATGCCGATCGTCTACGTGCTGCCGTCGCTGCGGCAGACGTCATCACACGCTGCTACATTTTGATAGAACCGAGTTAGCTGGAAATTCATCGTCCAGCACCGAGAAAATTGACGCAACGAACTCTAACCCAAAACCGAGCAAAGAAACTGAGCAGAAAGTGGTAGCCCATTTGATTACAGAGAAATTTCAGAGAGAGATGCTATTGGCTACGGCTGTAGTCAAAGCATGTTCAACAAATGGTTACTCACAAGTTATACGAGTTCTAATCGACCCATGTTCAGAAGGGTCATTCATCACAGAAGCTACTGCACAGTCACTAGGCCTGAAGAGAGTGTGCATTAATGGTCTAGTCTCTGGAATTGGAGATAGTTTAGCCAGATCAAAGAACATGGTGTCACTTAGTGTGGAGTCAATTCACAATGCAAATTATTCGACAAAAGTCGATGCATATGTTCTGAGAAAACTGACATCATTTCTTCCTACTTGTCAAACCACAATAACAGACTGGTTAGATATAGAGAAAGTCCACTTGGCTGATCCAAGTTATGGATCACCTGCTAAAATCGACATGATTTTGGGAGTTGAAGTATATGAAGATATAATTCTAGAAGGCTTTATGAGACATCCAACAGGGAAGGGTCCCATAGCACAAGAGACACGATTTGGATGGATTTTGTCGGGTCGAGTAAGACAGGAATCAGCCTTGGTAAACTCTCAGATGATCAACTGTCACATACGAGTAAGCGAAGATGAACTACTAAAAAATTTTGGGAAATAGAAAGAGAGCCAGATGCAATTATGAAGAAATTTACAAAGAAAGAAATTAAATGCGAACAAATGTTTGAAGCTACTACTATAAGAGACGATGAAGGACGATACGTAGTGAAATTACCATTTGAACAGGCTAATCCAAAATGTGTTGTAGGAAAATCAAAGGAGATAGCCTTACGCAGATTTCAATTGTTGGAAAAGAAGTTGTTAAAAAATCCGTTGTTGTATGAAGAGTACAAAAGAGTAATCGACGGGTATAGAAACCAAAAGCACATGGTGCAAATTATAGACGTTGAAGAAATAAATAATTCAAAGGCTGTATATCTGCCCCATCATGCTGTAGTGCGAGAGGACAAAGAGACTACCAAAGTTCGCGTAGTTTTTGATGCGTCTTGCAAGGGTGTAAATAATGTCTCATTGAAGGACTGTTTACTTGTCGGTCCTAAGATACAGCAAGATTTACGACATATTTTGATGAGGTGGAGACGTCATCCCTTTTGTATACTGGCGGACTTAGTTCAGATGTATAGACAAGTTCGCGTGTACGAGGAAGATGCCGATTTTCAGCGAATTCTTTGGCGATCAGATCCTAATAAACCTATAGAACATTACAAACTATTGAGATTAACTTTTGGGACAGCCTGTGCCCCTTATCTGGCTGTGAGAGCGTTACAACAGCTGGCCAGAGATGAAGAATTTAACTTTCCTCGTGCGGCAAAAATTACCCTTCAAGACTATTACATTGATGATCTGCTCACCGGCTGTGAAACGGAAGACGAAGCAATACAGATCTTTGAAGAGATGAATAAGTTGATGAGTTCGGGAGGATTTCTTTTGCAGAAATGGTGTAGCAACAGTGACAAACTGATGAATCATATACAGGAAGAGAGTAAAAGATCAGATCAAGCTTTGATTTTCAAAATTAATAACATGATTAAAGTATTAGGCATTTGCTGGAACAAAACCACAGACAATTTTGAGTATACGTTGCACTTACCTGAATTAAATGAGACTGTTACCAAACGTAAAGTCCTTTCAGATATTGCCCGGCTTTATGATCCTATGGGTTGGATTTCACCTGTGATTGTGTCAGCAAAAATTTTCGTTCAACAACTATGGAAAGCTAAATTATCTTGGGATGAGAATCTAACACCTGAGTTGTTCAAAGAATGGTGTTTATTTCGTGAAAGTCTCCACGATGCTAAAAATATCACCATACCAAGATGGGTACAATCGCATCAAGGTGATAAAGTTGAGCTACATACCTTCGCTGATGCTTCTCAAGCAGCCTACGCAGGTGCTGTTTATATAAAGGTCAAAGATGAGTTTGGCCAAGTTCATGTTAATTTAGTGACAGCCAAAACCAAAGTGGCTCCAGTTGAAAAGGAAATCAGTATTCCGCGATTGGAATTATGTGCGGCTCTGCTTGCTACCAAACTAATCTTTGAAGTCTCACAAATTATGCAAGTGCCTAAAGAAAATTTGCATGCGTGGTCAGACTCCACCGTTGTATTGGCCTGGCTACGTGGAGAACCTAGTCGTTGGAATACATTTGTGAGTAATAGAGTCTCAGAAATTCATACCATGCTTGACCCCAATCAGTGGCGCCATATTGGTACTCACGATAATCCGGCTGACTTTGGATCGAGAGGAATAAAAGGCGCAGAGATGGCTGGTCTGACGCTCTGGTGGCATGGTCCAGAAATTTTGCGTGACAGTGATAATTATGAAAATAACGAGCATTTTGCCACTACTGAAGAACAAAGACCAATCAAGACTTTAACTGCTGTCATAACAAACGAAGAAGATTGTATTTGGACAAAATTTTCGAGTTTAACAACGATGTTGAGAGTATTATCCTACTGTAAAAGATTTATAAATAATTTCAAATTACCAAAGACACAGAGACCAAAAGAAAGAAAATTTATAACTGTTACTGAAATGCAAGAAGTATTAAGAAATTTAATTATAAAAACACAAAAACTACACTTTAACAAAGAGATACAGCAGTTAAAGTCTCAAAAATCGATTCATAACAAGAGTTCACTACGAACGCTTTACCCCATTGTTGATGAGAATGAGGTGTTAAGAGTTGGTGGTCGCATTAAAGAGTCCGAAGTCAGTTTCGATACAAAGCACCCCGTTATTTTGCCTAGTCATAGCCACCTGACCAAGCTATTAATAATTGAAGCTCATTATAAAACTATGCACGGAGGCCCACAAACTATGTTAAATTATTTACGATCCAAATATTGGATAATTCGAGCCAGAGAGCGGGCCAAAAAATACTACCGAGAATGTATCAAATGTATAAGATATTCGCGTCAGAAAAATCAACAGCTCATGGGTCAGTTACCAAAAATCAGACTGAAGCCTTCGAGAGCCTTTAAGGCTTCTGGCGTTGATTTCACTGGATTTGTCAACATTAGATTTTCACCTGGAAGAGGTTCAAAGTCGTATAAGGGATATATATGCATTTTTATATGCATGTCGACGAGAGCTGTACACATCGAGGCGGTATCGGACTTAACGGGTTTATTATCGGGTTTATGGCCGCATTTCGTCGATTTGTCTCACGACGAGGCCAGTGTGTGGATTTATATAGTGATAATGGGACCAATTTTGTGGGAGCCGATAGAGAGCTAAAGGAGATGTTGAATAATGCAAAATCAAAGCTTCCCACAGAAATTGCCCAAATATTAGCCAATGATGGAACCACTTGGCATTTTATTCCCCCACACGCCCCTAACTTCGGTGGACTATGGGAAGCGAGCGTGAAATCTGCTAAGTCACATTTGAAGAGAGTGATCGGAGATTCTACTCTTACTTTTGAGGAATTATCAACTGTTTTAAGCCAGATAGAGGCGTGTCTTAATTCCCGCCCAATTTCATATTTGAGTGAGGATCCAACCGACCCACAGCCGTTAACTCCGGGCCACTTTTTAATTGGAGAGCAATTGGTAGCCATTCCAGATGAGGATCTATCAGACATTCATGTAACCGAAATTCAAAGATGGAAGATGACACAGAAAATGGTGAATGACTTCTGGAAAAAGTGGTCAGAGGAATATTTGGTTGGTCTCAACCAACGATACAAGTGGACAAAAAACAAAAAACCGGATATAGAGATAGATGACATTGTGGTTGTTAAAGATCACAACTTACCGCCAACAAAGTGGCTGTTAGGTAGAGTTGTCCAAAAGCACCCGGGTCAAGACGGAATTACAAGAGTGCTTACACTGAAAACGAAGAATGGACTAATAAAACGTCCATAAAATAAAGTATCTATTTTGAGCATGTCATGTTAATCCTTAACAGATGAATTAGTTTTCCTTATATATATTGTGATTCTTATGTTGTTTAGTTTTAGCGCCCAGTCTTAACGGTGGGCGGTCTACTCGAATTAATGTTTTGTTTTACTTTTCGTAACATGCAGGGTTTACCTTAGTCTTTTTTAGAGCCATTAACGTAATTTTAAAAGCATTAAAAGGACAAATCCTTTGGTGGGCGGAATGTTTAATTGTATCATGCCACAGAGTAAAATACACTATAATATTTTTTTTGTATTCTATACTCATTACATATTAGTGTAGCAATAACAAATAAGCAAATTTTCTTATTACTTCACACTTAGTTAAAGTTTTAGTTCCGGATAGCTCCCTAGATGGCGTTCATCTGTTTAAATTCGCGCTATGGTTTTGTTACCGTTAATAGTGTAAGACCCATTCATATTTTAATAAAAAAGTTCTGTTCAAAAGCAGTTTGGAGTTTTATTCGTGTACAGTGCTGACAATGATATTGTTTTAAAGCCAGCAAGCCAGCGCATCTGTCGAATCACTTGTGAGACATAAATTAAGAGCCTGAGTGGGGCGGTTGACTGGTCGGATGCAATAATTTAACTAATTTCCAAAGAATTTGTAAAAATATTCTATGTTTAATTCTAAAAACGATGCAACTAACAATACAACGTCACATCTGGTTGAGATGAGTTTGGTTGAGACGGCCAAATGTGCACCCTTGAAACAGAGAGAACGTTTTTTAGAGTCGGGCGCCGAGAGGCTGGGGACCCTTTTCGGGCCTTTAATGAGTGCGTCGTGGTGATTTTAGAATGATGATTGTGAAAAACGTTAAGGCAGTTGGTTTTAGACCGCTTCTAGAGTCGGACGTCTGATCTAGGTTAGTTAAGTTAGGAGACATAGTGAATACCAAGAGGCCATGCCACAGTGGGCTGTCGCAAGACAGCGAGTATTAGTTATTAAGTTAAATATAGTTAGGTTTAATCCCAGATTAGATTAATTTAGTATTTAATGTAGTATATGTGTGTGTATGTTGGAGCCACTAGTCGATGCAGGAGTACAGGCTAGTTAGTAAGTGAGTTGCCATCTAATTCCCTTCAAGGAGTTGTTCGGTAAGTGTCATCTTTACTTAAGTTAACTTAATCTTTATTAATAGTGTGTATACATAGTAGTTACGGACTATACTATTATAATGTTATAATAGTCCTTGCAGGTTGATTTGCGTTGAGACTTGATTGGTAACGGTTAGGTGATATCGCTGACGAGCGATTAATGATCATTTATTCCAGCAGCAGCAGCAGCGTTTATTGCAGGATGGCGTAATTACTCTTACTTAATATCGTAATTTATAATTAATGCTATGTTCTCTCGTATTATGTGTCCACCTCCTATTCCATACCTCAGTAGATTATTGTCACTTGCAGTTGGTTATAGGGAATCGGGGAAGGCCTTTCTCCGACATTAAATGAAACACTGAAAAATGTCACTCAAAAAGAAACTAAGTGATTGGCTACTTACACTTAACTACAACAATACAGAAAATTTATTGTTGACTCAATATAGTTCCCGTTAAACTATCCTATGCTCATACACATGCACACTCACATACACACACACATATACACACACGCACGCACACACGCACGTACACACACACACACACACTACACTACTCTGCTCATACCATATATTACTTTTGTTTTCGTTCTATTTCTTTTTTAAATAGTTTATTTGCCCGTTTACTTATGCTGCATAATGGACTAGTCATATATTTTGTAAATGGCATGTGTAACTAATTACAATTAAGAAACATCCACTAAAGGGTCGGGCCCAGCATCTTTAACACAAGTTGTCTTGACAACTTAGCAAGGGTGTTGGTGTCGCCACAATATTGTTTAGTTTCCTTAAATTGTATGTACTAACATGTATCTAAAGTTAAATGTTAAATTTGATGCAAATAAATTATTATTATTATTTCCTTTATTTCATTTATGTACATATATTTCACATTTTTAAATATTTTTTATAAAAACATGAAATAAAAAAAAAAAAAACATTTAAAAATATAAAACATAGTAGCCCACCGGTATCGGGAACAGGGTCCAAGCTACCGGCGGTCAGGGCTCCAGAGAGAGGAACCTCCTAACAATGCGCGCCGTGTCCAGAAGTACCGCTCTCTGAATCAGGCCCTTAATCCAGCTGCCCAACGAGAGCCTCCTTAGATGTTGGTCGAGGCTCTTGGCGATTAAGCCATTGGCTGATACGACTATCGGCACAATGATCGCTGAGTCCACATCCCACATGTCGACAACCTCGCGAGCCAAGTCAAGATACTTGATTTGTTTATCTTTCTCGGCTTTCACGAGGTTCCCGTCATGCGGGACCGTTATGTCAATAATCATTGTGCGCCGCTCTATTCGATCCACCACCACTATATCAGGCTTATTGGCAACAATAGTCCTGTCAGTGATGATGGATCGATCCCAGTACAATGTGATATTTCCATTTTCGAGAACTGGGTCGGGCACATACCTATAGTACGGCACTTCCGATTCCGCAAGGTTGTATTTCAGTGCAAGTTGCTGATGGATAATCCTGGCTACAAGGTTGTGTCTATGCAAGTACTCTTCGTTAGCAAGACGAGAACACCCGGAGATAATGTGTCGGATTGATTCTCCCGGACGGTGGCATGCCCGACAGATGTCAACCGTGCCGTCTTTCACAATATATTTCCGGTAGTTGTTCGTCATCATAACTTCGTCCATAATTGCACAGACAAAACCTTCGGTTTCCCCAAAGAGGTCACCGGAACGCAGCCAGGCTACGGACGCTAACAAATCTACGTCGGGTCCATGTAGGGCCCGGAAAAAGCGTCCGTGAAGCTCCTTACTCTGCCATACCTCCCTGCGATCGTTAGAGTCAAGCACTACAGGTTTGCGCCAGTTCTCTTTAGCCAAGGAGAGCGGAGTGAGGCCCTTGTCCACCGCGACCACATCTCGATGCATCCCCACATCGGCTTCTAGGAAATATTCCCTGAGACTGCATATCTCGCGGTTGTGGAGTGTCTTAGCGTTTAAAAAGCCTCGGCCTCCACACTTTCGCGGGATATACAGTCTCATTACCGATGAACGTGGGTGATGCATTCGATATGCAGTCAACAGCGTACGGACCCTCCGATCCAGGGCGTCGAGTTCCGTCTGAGTCCATTTGAGTACGCCGAAAGAGTACATCAAAACCGGCATGACCCAACCGTTGAAGGCACGCACCTTGTTTCCGCCTGATAGAAGACTATTAAATACTTTCTTCAGACGGCCAAAGAAGCGCTCCTTCAACGATTGCTTCATGTCAGTAACATTGATGCCCAACGCTTCCGACATACCCAAATACTTATAGGTTTCGGGTGCGGAGAGGGCTCTAAGGTTTATGGAATCCGAGAGTTGGGTTCCCACGGATTCCACAATCTCTCCTCGCTTTACATGCATGACCGCACATTTGTCCACACCAAATTCCATCCTGATGGCGCTACTGAATGTTTCAGTTACTTTCAGTAGCTCCATCAGTTGCAAATTGTTGGGGGCAAAGAGTTTTAGGTCATCCATGTAGAGGAGGTGGGATATAACCTGACCACCTCTCCGCAGTCGATATCCTAGACCTGAATCCTCCAGCAGTGTGCTTAGAGGATTCAAGGCTAAGCAGAACTTATTATTATTATTATTATTAGACTTATGACAACTGATGACGATTACTGATCTCTAACTGACGCGCCATTTATCAAATCAAATCATGGAAGGCAGAACCGAAAATACTCAGTTCATTTAAAACAAACTAGGCTATAAAGCCGATCTGTAATTGGTTACAATTACAGCGCAACCAAACGTTAGTGATAATACCTACTTCCAAGAAGGCCTCGCTACGGAGCATGTTGCGTGACGCCTGGTAACGCACATTTCCAGGGAGAGGGGTTAGGCATCACCAAGTACCCCAAACTGAATTGGTAGCCGTTTTAACAACGCTAGGGAGCCTGTCTCGAGAAACCCGTCCTGTAGGACTTTACCTAATTTTCGTCATTATTTATCGAGACATGTATTGGAAGCAGGACGGTTCACGCCCGGACTGCATCCTCGAAATGGGGAAGATTAAGGAAATGTGAAGTGACGATGTACCACTTCGGCGTATACCAGGTTCGATCGTAATGGGTTCTGCTAGAGACTGAGTCTACGAAGCGCTTGTGCATTGTGTTATTTTAATAGAAAGGGCTAGGTCGCTGTAAGGGTATCAATCATATTAGCACGAGTTTAGAATTACTCAACACTTGTCTTCCTCAATGGCTGTAGGACTTCGTAGTACTCTGTCTTAGGATTGAGTAAGACATTTATTTAGTGACTAGGAAACGTGTTCTATTAGAATCGTATTAGTGTCCTCAGAGGTTCTATGCGTTAGGTCTAACAGAACACGTACTTGAGACAAATTGACGTTGTAAAACGGTTCCCGGTCTCTCTGAATTGGGTACATTGTAATCAGACAAATTAACGTAGTTATAAATAAAGGATTTAAGCGCAAGCGTAACGATCCCTTTCCTCATCTTAAGGAAAGAGTTGCAGATACCAGCTCCCGCCTGCGAGAGGGGAGACGTTGGCGTTGCAACATTAATAATACTAAAACATAATTATATAAGACAGAGACGTGTTGCTGGGGAGTTTGTTGCATCACTTCTTCTCCCCAGCCCAAACACTAGGAAGTGATGAAGGGTGGGGCGTTTTGGACTGTCTATAAACCTTCAAGAGTTGATCCACAACTCTATTACAGATTGACCATTGGGGTTTGATTCTCTGTAACTATTATTATTATCTAATACTTAATTCTTGAATTGTGTATTCTTTCCCTCCGGCCAATAGTAGGCTTTTAATAGAGTCTATCCAAACTATATTAAATAATGATTCTTGAGATTCGATTCTCATCTATATTATCAAGTAATTCTTGATAAGTTGTATTCTTTATCTTAGACCAATAATTCGGTCAGACTGACATGAACACGGGGTCTTGCAGATATACTTGTTGTGCAAGGGGTGAACTTCCAGGGGATGGGTGACCACAACTATCTTATATCCAGTCCAAGGACTGATAGGGACCATGTCTCCTTCAGAGCATGATGTTGACGCAATGCCGCTGGAACTGGCCGCCCCGTTGCTAGACAAGGACGGTCGCACGGTTACCGCAGGGAAGGCCGCTTCGTCACGATTATCAGTTCGCAAGAACTGCTAGGGAACATGTCTCCAACAGAGCATGTGTCGACTCAATGCCGCTGAATAGCCGCTTGGGTCACTTTATGGAAGTTTTGCTCTGAGTGCTCCGAGCGTAGATGTGAGGTATCGTGTGAGTAATGACTGATCAATTGCCTGTTACGCCAGCGTAAGGGTTACTCACAATTTTATATAACAATATACTTTGCATCCCTCTATTGTTTATTACCTTTGTAAAACCACATCCAATGTATTTTCATAACTATGAGTTCCTTCATTCATTACAATCGGTGGGGGAGTGTCCAGTCTGGAGACGAGCTCTACAGGGTAGTGCGGGGTGGAGCACTACCTTTTCCCCATAGGGGAAACCGACCCAAACACTAATATTAACATAAATTAGGAAAAACGAAATTTTTATCAGGTAGGGTAATCGAGGTACAGTCACAGTTTCAACTATACTAATATTATAAAGAAGTAAAATTTGTTTGTAAGTTTGTATGTAGGGGGTAATCTCCGGAACTAATGATCCAATTCTAAAAAAAAATTAATCTATATCTATTCTTAAATATTTTAAATTGTGTTATATTATATAGTGTACTTACACTATGTTAACACAATTAACACAATTTAAAATATTTACAGATTAAGTTATTAAGAAAATGCTCTAATTTAACATATATTTTGTCCAAATCATTAACACTACTCGTTTAGACGTGATCTTCAGTTTAAAATCATCAAAAGTCGGTTATCGTCGCCTTATCGGTCAGTTATGCGATGGCTATAATCTGCTATGGCAGTAGTCTATCTGCTACGGCGTAGGCTATCTGCTACGGCGTAGGCTATCTTCTACGGCGTAGGCAATCCGCAATGGCAGCGTAGGTTTTCCGCTACGGCGGCATAGGTTATCCGCTACGGTGGCGTATGTCATATGCTACATTGGCGTAGCGAGCTTAGGCGTAATATTTTGCATTTCTTTTGGTTGATATCAATTTACTATACTACACCTGCTATTTCTATAGACCATAAACTACTTACGAAGTTCTTAGAGCTTCGAACCTTTATGCCTAATTAAGCTTTATAATGCTAATTCAGTTTTAATATGACTTTATGACTAAACCTTTAATCATAAGCTATGAAAAAAGTCCAAAAATAAATTGTGTAAGATGACCCGTTCAAGTAGGGTTTACTACGAGTACCTAATTCAAACTTCCGGTACAAGGTTATGATTGAGGTCGCAGATAAAGACATACAAAAACACTTTTATGTGAATTTAACCTCATGACAAAGCTATAAACGGCACATAATTAGGAATCTAAAATACGTCCCTAAGTAGTAAATGTACACAAAACGACCATCTAGCTAGAGCAATCAGTGCTTTGGACTTGTTCCCCTACATCCGTCCGTAGGTCAGAAGGTCGACTCGGAACAGAACGCTGCGCTCGAGGTACATACCAAAGTGTTCGAGGTACATACCGTAGCTGATCATTTTTTCTTATTAAACTCGGAACGGAACGCTGCGCTCGAGGTTCATACCAAAGTGTTCGAGGTATATACCGTAGCTGATCATTCTTTCTTATTAAACTCGGAACAGAACGCTCGGAACAGAACGCTGCGCTCGAGATACATACCAAAGTGTTCGAGGTACATACCGTAGCTGATCATTCTTTCTTATTATGCTCGGAACAGAACGCTGCGCTCGAGGTACATACCAAAGTGTTCGAGGTACATACCGTAGCTGATCATTATTTCTTATTATGCTCGGAACAGAACGCTGCGCTCGAGGTACATCGCTCGAAGTACATACCGTAGCTGATCATTTTTTCTTATTAAACTCGGAACGGAACGCTGCGCTCGAGGTTCATACCAAAGTGTTCGAGGTATATACCGTAGCTGATCATTCTTTCTTATTAAACTCGGAACAGAACGCTCGGAACAGAACGCTGCGCTCGAGATACATACCAAAGTGTTCGAGGTACATACCGTAGCTGATCATTCTTTCTTATTATGCTCGGAACAGAACGCTGCGCTCGAGGTACATACCAAAGTGTTCGAGGTACATACCGTAGCTGATCATTATTTCTTATTATGCTCGGAACGGAACGCTGCGCTCGAGGTACATACCAAAGTGTTCGAGGTACATACCGTAGCTGATCATTATTTCTTATTATGCTCGGAACAGAACGCTGCGCTCGAGGTACATCGCTCGAAGTACATACCGTAGCTGACCATTCTTTCTTATTCTTATTATGTTTTAAAATATTGAAAATAGTAATTTTCTTAAGATATTATAATAATAAGCAAAGCACGGTGTATTCACTGCAGACGTTGTTTTGCTTATTAGAAAACTAAATAAATTTATTTTCTCTTATCTAAATATTATAAGTACTAATCCTATTACAAAAATTCTAACACTAAACAGGCAGCTACACTAACACCGAGTGCCATAGCATAGGATATGTTTAATGTTAAAGCACGTGGACGAAGTCGCGGCCCGAAGCTAGTAAAATGAATATGACTTCTTTAAATCTTGGAACCCACACAAGGACTTCCTCTTGAGTGTATCTGTTAGTCATTTACCTCGTGTTGTTAACGTGGATCCTTTTGTACATTCTGTTGTCGTATGACTACTGGCCCGTCGCAGGCGTCATGTTCAGTATGACTACCGGCCCATCGCAGGCGTCATGTTCAGTATGACTACCGGCCCATCGCAGGCGTCATGTTCAGTATGACTACCGGCCCATCGCAGGCGTCATGTTCAGTATGACTACCGGCGCGTCGCAGGCGTCATGTTCAGTATGACTGCCGGCCCATCGCAGGCGTCATGTTCAGTATGACTGCCGGCCCATCGCAGGCGTCATGTTCAGTATGACTACCGGCGCGTCGCAGGCGTCATGTTCAGTATGACTACCGGCCCATCGCAGGCGTCATGTTAGAATCCGTCAATAAGCTGGTTGTGATACCGCGCTTAAGCTACGGTTTCCTAAAAGAGCTGCGGTGTACGCCACACAACGGCCGCAGTGATGGCCGACATGAAAATGATGGAACCGGGGTTTGACTTTACGATGTCAAAAAACGCTTAGGGAAACACACCAATTTTCTTTCATAAATATCGTTTAACGGCGACGGCAATTTGCGGTCAGTGTGTTGCAGCCCCCGCAGTCTTAGGTTAATTGAGGAGACCGTGGAGCGTGTGGCGTCTGAAGCTGAAACACAAGTAGCATCGTGTGTGTACACGACTGCTGTCCCTTCGGGGCCACAGGAGTGCTGTTATGTTAGACCTGTAAGGCCTGCAGTGGGTACCTTCTGCAATATGCTAACTAATTACTTTGAGGTATAGTTTTTACTGTACAAATGATACAAGCCACAAATACTAAGCTGACGAACTAAACGCCACACGGCCTGCCCTGCCAGTCATCCCGTGTTTCTGCGTACAAAGTAACGGCACACTATCAGGTGCCCTCGTCATAGTCCACCAACCGACCTTCGACCCCGCTGCCAATGTGACCCAACCCATGGGCCCGTGGGCTCCTGGGTCCGATACCTGCCAGGCAAACGTACCCAACACTTGCATGGCAACCATTTCTGATAGCCGTTATAATTTCGTGTGTGCCGTTCGATTACAGCGATGTGTGACATATCACCTTCACCTCACGCAATCAGCTGACAGTAACTGTAATGTTCCTGATCAGGAATCAATGTTATGAAAGTTATAGTGGCATATTATGTAATGATTATTCTGAAATACATAATGTGTTCAGATATTTTTTTATAAATGTAGTCCTACATATGACATTTACTTTGTTTGATATTAATTCCCAAAACAGCTCTCGCAAACAAACAATATTTATAAAAGCTTTATTTATTTAGTCAGCGTCCTTACGGTTTACCTTAGTGATACTGTACGGTGCACGTACATGGTTTTTAAAATTATGTAGTAAGCAATGTAGGCTAACATCTTTGCACCTACAAGCGCGACCTACATTAGACAGCATGACAATCATGCATGCAGAGCACGGATGATGCTTTCTGTACCAATATTTAATTTAGTGCTCAATTAGACGCGGTTTGGGTCGCACAACTTGCATTTTTATTTCCTGATTCGAGCCCGTTGGCACGCTCTGACAGTTGCACTGACATTCTACAATTAATGTTAGGGTGTGTTTGCATTTGCACCCTACAGATACAATCAATTCTAGATACTAACACGTCTTTTATTGTTGTTATCACTGATAGAAAAATATCTCGACTTACAAATTACATTGGTTTATAGAAATAATGTAGATGAGGTAATGATGATGCGTAACTGAACGACGATTGTTCAAGCTCGCGGTCGCGGCAGCTCACTGTATACAATGCGTTATACTGGGGATCGTTTCAAGGAAAAATCGGTTGTTATTATAATACAATTGACAGAACAGATTCTTATTAGATCTTCAAAATGGGGGTTGGTCTAATTGGACAAGTCTAAATTAAAGCGCGTTTGCCCCTTGGTGTGCGACTAATTGACTGCGATAATCGTATTTACAGTCTCAACTGAAAGGTTAGAGAGGCTTAGCCGGCTAGGCCGTAGCGCAGCCGTCCTGCAGCACAAGTTGTGATGCTCTAAGTGAAACTCAATTAATCAAAACGTAACTTACTGGTGGTTTAACGATTTCTGAAAATGTTACGAAAGGCCGATGACATTAACGTGAAGTAATATTAAGGACAAAGCCGGCCGGCAGGGCGGCAGGGCTGAGCATTTCTCAAATTGAAACTCTCGTTTTCAACAAATTGGACAGAGGCGTGTTAGATAGAATTGAACGATACAATTTTAAAGTTTATTGGGTTTAAAAATTAGTAAAGATCTACGAGTACTTGTTATTATCCTTTACTTACCTTTCCTTTCTCTGTTGCTTTGTTCAAGTCATAAATGTAAACGTCCCTGAGCGGTGGAATGTCGTATCGGATGTTGGCTGAACTGTCGGAGTAACACCCGCAGCTCCCGACTGAACACGTGCAACGTGTCGCGGGCGCCGCGGGCTTACAGGGGAAACCCTTGTCTTGAAGTATTTAACCTTACATGCCTCACTATTTCTTGCTGATCTGCGCCAACTTATTTGCGAAGTGGTTGTGCATGCTGCTGTTCACGGGAACTGTCCAGATGCAGAGCTACCATATTGAACCTTGGGGCAGCATGCAAGTTCCAGCAACTGTTGAACTCGAAGTTTTAACGATAATCAATACTCAGTCATGACGATAATCCACAAAGTTAATTTCCAATCGCAACTTTTTAATTTTATTCGTTACTTAAAAACACAATATTCAATAGAGATATTTGAATGTTCCCGCGCTGGTGTGAGTAATGTCGGATTGTGCCGAAGTCCGGCTTCCGGATTAATCTTTTCCGATTTTAGCCAGTTTCCGTTATTTTTCGTGAACATTGCATTGGTGGCGTTATGTTATTAAACGAAACTGTATATTGCAATTTTTAACCAACTTATATATATATAGTATATATACACAATATATATTGTGTGTGTTCGCGGATAACTTCGTTGTTTATGAACCCATTTTTTTCCGACTTCAAAAAGGAGGAGGTTCTCAATTCGTCGGATTTTTTTTATTTTTTTTTTTATCTTTTTTTTTATGTATGTTCCCCGATTACTCGAAGATGGCTGGACTGATTTGGATTTTTTTTATTTTATTCGATAGGCATCACAGTTGGTCCCATATAAAATTGATTAACTTTGCTTCAGTAGTTTTTGAGTTAGCTTCAATAATACGTATTTTTTCCCCACTTTTATATGGATGATGTTCTAGTTTGTTTTGCAGATAGTGGTATTAGAATTTGTGTGGGGTACACAACAAAAAAGTGAAAAAAAAAACTTTTTTACAAAAAATACAACCGACTTCCAAAAACAACACTACAAAGTGAAAAATAACTTTAATTTCGGAAGTCGGTGGCAAAAAACGAAAACACATTTAACTAGACACCGACTTCCGAAATTAAAGTTATTTTTCACTTTGTAGTGTTGTTTTTAGAAGTCGGTTGTATTTTTTGTAAAAAAGTTTTGATGATTCTTTTTTTGTTGGAAAGAAGATATCCCAAGTGTAGTACCATGGTAAGGAAACCAGGATCTGATGATGGCATCCCGGAGAAATCGTGGGGAACCTTAAAATTTTATAGGAACACCTATAACGATTTGGGTATTTTTTTATAGTAACTCGTGCATTTGCTCCCGGAAAGCACCACTTGGTGAAGTGGAACTGATGAGGAAGACCACAGATGGCCATAACTACTCAATAATACGTATTTCACGGGTTGCGATTTGATTATTGCTAAGCAATTTATGCTCGTCACAATACATGAAGTGGAGCTGATGGTGACTTCACCATCAGTTCCTAGTTCTCCTGGTTCCTTACTGGGAGAACTCCTCAACAATTAACATCCTTGTATCGGGAAAAGCAATATTTTGTAAAAGGTGATGAGCAGTTGACATTAGGCTGTTGTAACTTAGATACATTACAGACTGACCCACTAAAAACAGAAAAAAAATTAAAAGAAAAAAAACTTTTAAAAAACAAGCTTTTATTACTTGTTAATAAAAATAACTAAAAAAAACTTTTTTACAAAAAAATAAAACCGACTTCCAAAAACAACACTACAAAGTGAAAAATAACTTTAATTTCGGAAGTCGGTGTCTAGTTAAATGTATTTTCGTTTTTTGCCACCGACTTCCGAAATTAAAGTTATTTTTCACTTTGTAGTGTTGTTTTTGGAAGTTGGTTGTATTTTTTTGTAAAAAAAAAAATATTTTTCACTTTTTAGTTGTGTACCTACCCCACAAACATTCTAATACCACTATCTGCAAAACAAACTAGAACATCATCCATATAAAAGTGGGGAAAAAATACGTATTATTGAAGCTAACTCAAAAACTACCAAAGCAAAATTAATCAATTTTATATGGGACCAACTGTGATGTATACCACCTCGAATAAAACAAAAAAAATCCAAATCGGTCCAGCCATCTTCGAGTAATCGGGGAACATACAAAAGAAAAAAAAAAGGTTCCGATGAATGGAGAACCTCCTCTTTTTTGACGTCGGTTAAAAAGTTAAAAATAATTTAAACCTCATAAGAAAAATACCATTATATAGGTACCTACATTGCAACCTTTAACGATAGGTACCTATATATCTAATAATAACTATATACTATTAATTAATTTATCTCAGAAATTCCCCACCTATTATGTTGTATAATAAAATCTATAAATGCTTCCTCTCTCCTAACCCACTTATTATTGCTGTGCCCGACAGGGTCCATGTGGTCTAACTATAAGCTTTACCATCTAAGAATACATGTGGAATGCAATAAAGTATTGAGTATTGAGTATAATTACCCTTCTTCGTCTACGTCACAATCGCAGAACAGATAAATCTTTTCTGTGGTCACAATAATCCCTTAACGTACATACCTATTTAAATATTTTTATTAAACCCTAAAACTTTACACTTTGTATTAAATATTTTCGTTTTTATCACAGACCCAATTTTTTATAAATAAAAGCGTGTTACATTGTTATTGCTTAAGAAAAATAGTGATGGTGTAATATGTTAAATGTTCTTTAATGTTCCATCAAACTGTTACACGCTTTTATTTATAAAAAACTGGGTCTGTGATAAAAACGCTAAGATTTAATACAAAGTCAAGTCAAGTCTCATATCTTTGTATCAGTGTATTCAATTGTTGTTGAGCCAAATAAATAAAATAAAATAAATAAATAAAGTAAGTGTAAAGTTTTAGGGTTTAATAAAAATATTTAATTAGGTATGTACGTTATGGGATTATTGTGACGTAGACGAAGAAGGTTAACTCTATTGTACTACTTAGGATGATTTTTTAGGGTTCCGTACCTCAAAAGGCAAAAACGGAACCCTTATAGGATTATTTCGTTGCCCGTCTGTCTGTCTGTCAGTCTGTCAAGACCCTTTTTCTCAGGAACACGTGGAGGTATCAAGTTGAAATTAATATCCAATACGTAAGTCTGTGTTCTCTTGGAGTCCTAAAAAACTCAATCTTCTATGTCAACGCAACAAAAACATACGGCCATTTATGCGACATATTTTAATACTCGCAAGTAAATCAAAACCTATAGGGTACTTCCCGTTGTCCTACAATCATGAAATTTGGCAAGATGCAAGCTCTCCCAGCACAAATAAAGGAAAAAGTCCGAAAATTGGTAATTTGTAATTAAAAGAAAGAAAAAAAAAAAGAAATTACGTTTATTTGCGGTAAACATGACGCAAAAGACAACAAAATGCAATAGCAAATAATAATAATAAAAAAAAAATAATAATAATAAATAAATAAAAATAATAATAGTAATAATAGACCTCTTAGCATCCGTATCCTGGTTGCGATTCGGTGATCTCTTTGGGGAAACCGAAGGTTTTGTCTTTGCGATTATGGATGAAGTTATGATGACGAACAACTACCGGAAATATATTGTGAAAGATGGCACGGTTGACATCTGTCGGGCATGCCACCGTCCGGGGGAATCAATCCGTCACATTATTTCTGGCTGTTCTCGTCTGGCTAACGGAGACTACTTGCATAGGCACAACCTTGTAGCCAGGATTATCCACCAACAACTTGCTCTGAAATACAGTCTTGTGGAATCGGAAGTACCGTACTGTAGGTATGTGCCCGACCCAGTTCTCGAAAATGGCAATATCACGTTGTATTGGGATCGATCTATCATCACTGACAGGACTATTGTTGCCAATAAGCCAGATATAGTGGTGATAGATCGATTAGAGCGTCGCACAATGATTATTGATATAGCGGTCCCACATGACGAGAACCTCGTGAAAGCTGAAAAAAATAAGCAGATCAAGTATCTTGACCTGGCTCACGAGGTTGTCGACATGTGGGATGTGGATACAGCAATCGTAGTGCCGATAGTCGTTACGGCCAATGGCATAATAGCCAAGAGCCTCGATCAACACCTGAGGAGGCTCTCGTTAGGCAGCTGGATCAAGGGCTTGATTCAGAAAGCGGTACTTCTGGACACGGCGCGTATCGTTAGGAGGTTCCTCTCTCAGCAGCCCTGACCACCGTTAGCTTGGACCCTGTTCCCAATACCGGTGGGCTACTATTTTTTATATTTTTAAATGTTTTTATATTTTTTATATTCTAATATTTAAAAATATAATTTATATGTATATAATACTTAAATAAAGGAGAAAATAATAATAAAAAAAATAAAATAAAATAAAAAATATAAATAATAAAAATAATAACCCGCAGGGCAGCATGTGGCGAGCTGTTGGGCAGTAGCGACCCCACGGACCCTATTTCCCGGGAGAAGTCTTGTTCTTCACCTCTGGCTTGCCTTTATTGGCCGGCTGGAGTGAACACTGACGAGAACAGAGCTCCCACCTCATTCTTGCCTTTATTGGCCGGCTTGAGTGGAGATTCGCAAGAGCAAACGTGCTCGGAGGAAGGAAGTATTCCAGTAAGTGCTTGTAGGGATCTTGACCATCTTCCGGGCTCTGGGATTGTTCTGAGAGCCGTGGAATACCTCTCCACTCCTCAAGCTCCTCAGGACATGTTGCCCCTTGTCGCTACGTCACTATGTGCTAGCGACCGTTTCCGGGGGCCCATTATTGAGTGTGCAAGTCACCCCCTGTCAATTTATCTGTGTATATTATATAACATTGGTCAGGCAGGGGACAGCCGCACGGGTCAATCTGTCAGGTTAAGCTACGCTTGCCGGGGTTGGTCCGTGGATGGGTGACCATCTTAACACACCGAGACTCCTCCGTGCCTCGGAAAGCACGTTAAGCCGTTGGTCCCGGCTGTCATTCGTGGATCTTTGACAGTCGTTACGGGTCGTCAGAAGCCCGAAAATCTGACAACCAGTCTTACCAAGGGGTATCGTATTACCCAGTTACTGGGTTGTGGAGGTCAGATAGGCAGTCGCTCCATGTAAAATACTGGTATTCAGCTGCATCCGGTTAGACTGGAAGCCGACCCCAACATAGTTGGGAAAAGGCTAGGCAGATTGATTGGTCAGGCAGGGGACATAGTTCTTCCATAGTTCAAGGTACCCAATCCATGTAGCCACCCAAACCCATAGGCCTAATGTGTTTTGTTTCCATGTTCTGCAATAGTCCTGCACCAACCGGGGGTTGTCCTTGGGTGCACTTGCATAGTGCATACAGGGATAATCGTCGGCTGGTGCCTCCTCGTCATTTAAAATTGTCTAAGGGGCCTCTGCGAGTTGGCTTCGGCCCCTCGTACGCCTTCCAAAGGTCCGGGACCCCAGGGTCCCGAGATAAGCCAAAAATAATAATAATAATAAATATATATAATTCTATCATATAAAAAAAAATCTAATCTGTCAGTCTGTCATGACCCTTTTTTCCCAGAGACGCGAGGAGATATCAAGTTGAAATTAATGTCGAATACGTAAATCTATAGTCCCTTAGAGTTCTGAAAAAAATTAAGCTTCTAAGTCAACGCAATAAAAACATACGGCTATTTTACGACACATTTTGATACTCGCAACTGTCGCAAGTAAATCAAAACGTATACGGTACTTCCCGTTGACCTAGAATAATGAAATTTGGCAAGAAGCAAGGTCTTCCAGCACAAGTAAAATTCTATCATATAAAAATAATTTTCAACTCTGTCAGTCTGTCGTGACGCTTTTTCTCAAGGACGCGTGGAGATATCAAGTTGAAATTAATACCGAATACGTAAATCTATGGTCCCTTAGAGTTCTGAAAAAAATCAAGCTTCTAAGTCAACGCAATAAAAAAATACGGCCATTTTGCGACACTTTTTGAAACTCGCAACTGTCGCAAGTAAATCAAAACGTATAGGGTACTTCCCGTTGACCGAGAATAATGAAATTTGGCAAGAAGCAAGGTCTCCTAGCGCAAGTAAAGGAAAAATTACGAAAATTGTTAATTTGTAGTTTTATGACATAAAAAAAAATTCTTTTGAGATCCATTGATAAGTTTGCTTTTAACCGACTTCATTAACCGACTTCAAAAAAAAGGAGGTTCTGTATTCAACCGTAAGTATGCATGTTTGTTGGTCCGCGATTTTCTTAAAAACTAATGAACCAGTTTTGATGATTCTTTCACTGACGTGATCTACATGCTTTCAGGAAGGATTTAGTAGATAATACATTATGTAATTAGTCTTATGTACAAAGTTATATGAATAAATATAGGTACTGTATCTCCGGCATTTCTAAGCCGATTTTGATGATTCTTCTTTTCGTTCGTCTTGGGCTTACTTATTAAATGTAATTGAATATTCAACTAAAAATGGAAAAATAAATTTACTTTAAAAAAAGTAAAAACCAACTTCAAAAACAAAAAATGAATAAAACAACTTTCTTCAAATATTTAACAGCTTCTGAAGACGGTGTCTTTAGTCCTTCAATGCACTTTAGCTTGGCACCGACTTCAGAAGCTGTTAAGTTTTTTAAGAAAGTTATTTTATTCATTTTTGGTTTTTGTAGTTGGTTTTCACTTTTACGGAACCCTTCATTGTGCGTATTCCGACACGCACTTGGCCGGTTTTTTTTTCCATCGGATGATAACAGCTTAGAACGGTCTTCCGCCTTCATCAAGACCTAGATAAAACTGTAGCAGATCGGTACTTACTTATAACATTTTATGAGTTGAACGTGGAAAAGTAATAAAACAGTTACTGTTTATTGGAAACACTGTAAAAACATTACATCACTATGATAACAATGTTTGATTATGTTAGCTAGCCAGTCAATATAGGTACTTAAGTACCTATGAAACAGAAATATTCTAGACTAGCTTTTGCCAGCGGCTTCGCCCGCGTTGATGTCAGAAAATATCCCACGGGAACGTACTATCAGGATTTCCTTCCTTATTCCTTGTCTATGATGTCAGAAAGAGAAGCTGCGATACTGAAAAAATATCATCAGTCAACAACTTGCTTAGTCTACGAATACACGATGAGTTCAACGAACAAAATAGCGTTATTACATATTCAACTACATTATTAAGGGAACCTCTGTGCAAAATTTCAGCTTTCTAGGTTCAAGGCTTTGGGCTGGGCGTTCATGAGTCAGTCAATCAGTCAGGACTTCTCTTTTTATTTATATTGATTAATTCATTCAATCACTGCATGTAGCTGACGTATCGAGGCACAATGGGAGTTAATTAAATACAAGTAAAGCGGTCAGTTTTTGTTCGTCCTTTACGGCTGATTGTTTTTTTCGCGATTACAATGTTGGTGCCATGGAGAAAGTTGTTCGGTTTGATGGTCTATACCACACCCATAAAGACGAGGATGCAAAACGACACGTTGTATAAAACCATAATTATAAATGCGAAAGTAGCAATATCTGTCTGTCTGTTCCGCGCCACGCCTTCACGGATGTCAACGAGACTTAGCACCAGGTATACCTTGACCACGGGGCATGTAACAATCGGGGTACTGAAATGGTGTTTTGACGTAATGTATGATTAAATACTTCTATTCGCATTACTTTTGAAAATCTGGCTTTTGTATCCTCACATCTGACGGGAGACAGCCGCGCGTCACATTGTATCCTCACATGTGACGGGAGACAGCCGCGCGTCACATTGTATCCTCACATCTGACGGGAGACAGCCGCGCGTCACATTGTATCCTCACATCTGACGGGAGACAGCCGCGCGTCACGTGGTATCCTCACATGTGCTCCACAACCACAACTAATTAATTAACATTTGAAGATACTGTTGGAGCTGCTGAAGATTGTAAGACTATCATTGCATTGTATAGACTCAATCTCCTTTGTATTATATAATTGCATAGCACATGTGTGAGTACTATTTACATACTCTAAAGCTACCATTTACTGGGTACGTCTTTGTTTGACTTGAATGTGCCCTGGCGGCTGAGAGTATGTGATGCTCACTCTAATGTCTCGCTGATGGTGGCGCGTGTTGGATCATTTAGCTAATCCATGCGTCAGGTTCGTGAACAAGCGCTGTCAGTGAAGGCTGGTCATACCTTAGCGGCCACGGCTTATTTTAATTTAAATATTTGAATTGTTTTTTTTTTAAAGATGCTTTTAACTTTCTGCATCGTTCTCACATGTAAAATTTCAACATGAATGATGTAACCATTATTTTGTAACCATATCTTGATTTAAAAGAGTGTCCGTGGAGTTTCTTGCCCGTTCTTCTCCATAGGTTCCTACTATGCTTTGGAATGGGAGCCTAGCTTCATCTTTCTGACTGACCGAACCTTGACAATTCAAAAGTGCCTGTAATTGGTTTAATTGAAATAAATGCTTTGAGTTTAAGTTTGAGTTTGTGACGCGAGACAGCCGCGCGTCACATTGTATCCTCACATGTGACGGGAGACAACCGCGCGTCACATTGTATCCTCACATGTGACGGTAGACAGCCGCGCGTCACATTGTATCCTCACATGTGACGGCAGACAGCTGCGCGTCACATTGACGACATGCCCAATGACACGGAAATAACAATAAACTCAAACTCAAACTCAAAGCATTTATTTCAAATAAACCAATTACAGGCACTTTTGAATTGTCAATGGGTCGGTCAGTCAGAAAGATGAAGCTAGTTGCCCATTCCAAAGCGTAGTAGATCCCTATGGAGAAGAACGGGCAAGAAACTCCACGGACACTCTTTTAAATCATAATATTTTTACAAAATATTGGTTACATCGTTCAAGTTGAAAATATACATGTGAGAACAATGTAGAAAGACGTGCACGTTAAAAAGCGTCCGTAATAAAAAGATAATAACTAAAACAACTAAATTAAATATTAAAATTAAAAATAAGCCATGGCAGCTAAGAGACGACCAGTCCCAACTGACGGCGCCCGTTCACGAACATGACGCATGGATCAGCACCATTTAGCTCAACCATTTTGAAGGGAACTTAATGATCCAACACACACGCCACCATCAGCGAGACATTTGAGTGAGCATGACATACTCTCAACCGCCAGGGCACACTCAAGTCAGTGAAAGACGTACCCAGTAAAAGGTAGCTTAATAGTAGCTACATAGTGCTCACACGTGCTATGCAATTATATAATACTAAGAGATTGAATCTAAACAATGCAAAGAAAGTTTTCTCTCATCTTAATCTTCAGCAGGTCCAACAATATATCCGAATGCTAATCAATTAATTAATGCGTCCTTGTGGAGCAGGACAAGCATTCAGCCAAGCATTTTTGTCAGCGATGTAATCCCCCAACTTATAATATGCCTGGCTGCATAGTGTGCGTTTTATACAAGATTTAAATTTCCTTTCATTCAGCTGGAGTATGTGGGGAGGTATTTTATTATAACATTTTAAACAGTACCCCATGAAGGATGAGTCTACTTTAGCCAGTCTGAAACCTGGTTGAACTAATTGGTCCCTATTTCTAGTCCTATAATTGTGTCCTTCACCTCTTTTACCGAAAAGATTTAGATTTTTCCTTACGTACATGATGTTTTCGTAGATATATTGACAAGGTACCGTCACGATGTTAATATCTTTAAACAGTTCCCTTAGAGAATCGCGCCTGCGGAGGCCATATATTGCTCTGATGGCTCTTTTCTGCAGAATAAAAATAGACTCTATGTCTGCAGCCCGTCCCCATAGTAAAATACCGTAAGACATAATACTATGAAAGTAACTGAAATAGACCATCCTTGCGGTGTCTACATCAGTGAATTGACGGATTTTTCTCACCGCATATGCTGCTGAACTTAGCCGTCCTGCAAGAGATGTTAAATGCGGACCCCATTGCAGCCTTGAGTCGAGCGTGATCCCCAGGAAAACAGTTTTATCGACGAATTCTAGTTTCTCTTTATTCAATACTATGTCACAATCAGTACTTTTAACATTTGGTAAAGCAAATCTTACACATTTAGTCTTTTTCCCATTTAATACTAAATTATTAGCAGTGAACCAATTATGGATCTGCAGTAGGGCGTTATTTACGTCGTCAAGATTTGATGCACGTCTATTTATCTTAAAAATTAAGGATGTGTCGTCAGCAAATAACACCATTTGTGGTTGGTTTTTTAATAAATGGGGTAGATCATTAATATATACTAAAAAGAGGAAAGGACCCAATATCGAACCCTGTGGAACACCCATTTGTACTTTTAGACCGAGTGAATTGACACCATTTATTTGAACTTGTTGCTGTCTATCATTTAAATAAGATTTTACTAAACTGAGCGCAAGTTTACCTAGTCCGTAATGCTCAAGTTTCAAGAGTAAGGTTTCGTGATTTACGCAGTCAAATGCCTTGGAGAGGTCACAAAAGATTCCTATGGCATCTTGGGCCTCCTCCCACGCTGAAAATATGTGTTTTAATAAAGTGGCACCCGCGTCAGTCGTGCAACGTCCTTTGGTGAAACCAAATTGCTGATCGTGCAAGATTTGGTTGGTGTTAAAATGATTAAGCATTTGATCGAGCATTACCTTTTCGAATACCTTGCTGAATACCGGCAACACGGATACTGGTCTATAATTGTTGGTGTGTTTACTGTCCCCAGATTTAAAAAGTGGTATAACCTTACTAAATTTCATTAAATCCGGGAAGACTCCTTCATCCACACACAAATTAAATATTAATGCTAAGTATGGTGCTATAGTCTCGATTATGGATGTACAAACTTTGATAGACATTCCCCATAGATCTTCGGTCAATTTGATTTTAATGTGCCGAAAAGCTTTTTTAACTACCATGGGGTTTATATGTTTAAATTGAAATTCAACCGGGCAGCTTGGAACGTTCGCTCTTAATAAATCAATTGAGACATCGGGTGAGGAATTTAAAGCTTCCGTCGTTTTAGATGGTATATTTGTAAAGAAGTGTACAAATTCTTGAGCTACTTCTAAGTTAGAGCTTATATCACCATGAGAAGTCTCCAATGTAAAATCCGTGTTTCGTATTTTTTTCCTATTAGTTTCATTATTTATAACTTTCCACACTGCTTTTACTTTATTTTCTGCTGATTTGATCTTGTTACTAATATACAGGGCTTTAGCTATTTTGCAAGTATTTCTAAAAATTTTGGAATATGTAGCAACATACCTGTTGAACGTCACAGTGTTAATGTAAGGCTTAAGGCCATACAATTCGAATAATCTTTCCCTACTTATCCTAATACCTCTAGTTGCCCAGTCACTAAATAAAAAGTTAGGGAAAATATTTTTTGTTTTCTTTTCAAAAGTTTTATTGAATTCAGTGAGCACTACTGAAAAGAAATCCTCATATAGTTTATTTGCTCCGTCCATATTATGGCCCAGAACATTTAACCTATTACCTAGGGCACTATTGAATCTATTTAATTTGCCAGCTGTTATTGGTCTAAATTGTATTTGCACTTTTTGCAAAGTTGTTTTAGACTTAAAAGTTACTGTTTGCCCACTGTGATCAGATGGTAAATAATTTACGATGGCTTTATCTAAATAATCACAATCGCAGAAAACATTATCAATACAAGTAGCAGAAGTGAGAGTTACTCTAGTCGGTTCTGTAAAAATATTAGATAAATTGAATGATTTAAAAAGGCTTAATAATCTCCTGCTATTTGAATTATTTTCCAGAATATTAATATTAAAATCACCACAAAAAATTGCAGCTTTATTACCGGATGCAAGTTTCGCTAGTACATCTTCCATTATTGACTCAAATAAAGAAAAGTTCTGACAATTAGGGGGTCTGTACACGCACACTACAACATGCCTATCCAGCTCAACACAGGATAGTTCGACGCAATGTTCCACTGATAAACCAACTATGTCATTACGTTGCTTAGATTTTAAACAATTTTTTATCAAAATTAGAGAACCTCCACGCAGCATAGATCTACGGCTAAAACAACTGCCCACACTATAGTTCTCATAATTAATTAGCATTTGGTAATCCTTTAACCAATGTTCAGTAAAACAAACAATGTCAAACTTTGTTTTTTCTAAAAACATTTCAATTTCTAATAATTTGGAAGAAATACCTTGAATATTTTGATGGAATAATTTCAAGGCATTCTGCTGAACTCCTTTTAATATAAGCTTTGTTCTTACGAGTATTCCATTCAAATAAGACGAGCGCCCACCTTGTGTCCTCGACAGCAAGTGACCCCCCCGCGAGGGCGGACTGTCAGCTCGATTGGTGCTTCGAGTATCGGAATTCAAAGGCTCCGATGATGGGATTGCGGGAGGATAATCGATTATTTGCAAATATTCGATACTTTGACCTCTGTGAACAATACTTAATTGATTTTCCGTTGATATTGAATCGCTTCAAGTGGTCATTTCGTTAACGATTAATTCTTCAAGTGTTTGTTAGAAACGTCTGCATGGCTTAGTAGTATCTGTCTACTCACAGGTTCAGCAAAAAAGTTTACTATTTTGGAGGTTTTGAAGTAGGTAGGCAGAATGATACTCCAGTCAAGATGTGGAACGAATGAATTTATTTATATTATATAGTTATTTATACATGGCATCTCGCAGTTGACCACTGAGGGTCGAGACTGCTCAACCGGGCGTTTCCTGTAGGTGCTTTAAGCGAACTTAAAGCCCCCGGCCAGGCTTAAAACTAGAGTAAATTATTAGTCGTCTGAGCGTCGCTAATAATAATATGACAGCCAGACGGGGCAGGCTGGATCATAATGGGGGGGGGGGATAAGTGCTACAGGCTCAGCTGTGCCCCCAGCTGGCACAACTTCACCGAGTAGGGGATAGGGGGGGGGGGGCGGTTACGATTGCGACCTCGGCGGCGAGGTCGGAATGTATTCCTGGGTGGTCTACGTTTGTAAACCGTACTGGTGGCCTTGCTACTCTCCTGAAGGAGGGTTATGGGGTCATCAGGGTCGGTAAGAATGTGTCGCGGACGGCGAGTCTTACTAATTTTAGAGGGGGCATAGCGCGCGGCCTCGACAACCAAAGGGTTGCGATGCTTCGCGGCGGCATCAAAGAAGCGCTTCGAGCCGCGCTTCAAAAATTGATGGATCGTGGGGATCCTGAGGTCAAGGTGGAGGTCCGCGTTCCGAACGAACCAAGGGGCGCCCGTTATCCTTCGGAGGAAACGGTTTTGTAATGTCTGCATCCGATGCAGATAGCGGGGTTTGGCGTGTGCAAATACCGAACCCGCATACGTCATGATGGGACGAATGCACGCAGTGTAAATGCGCAATTTGCACTTAAGAGATAGTTTGCTGCGTGCATTTAAAACGTAATGTAGTCTACCGAGGGCAAAAGCGGCCCGTGAACGTACCAGCTTAATGTGCTCCGCAAAGGAGAGGCGTTGATCGAGAGTCACCCCCAGATATTTGGCTCGCTTCTCCCAAGGGATCGGCTTACCAAACATGGTGATTGGTCGGGGAATGGAACGTGAGAAATACGGTTTCAAAAAGAGAACCGCATGACTCTTGTCAGGATTGACCTCGATTCTCCACCGACGGAACCAGCAGCCGAGGGTATCGACTGCTGTTTGGAGGTTACGAGCTATCGCGTTTTGGTCACGTCCCGAACAGTATATGGCCGTATCGTCTGCAAACAGAGCCAACTGAGCCTTTTTACTTTTCGGGATGTCGCTAGTAAATAATGTAAAAATAAGGGGAGAAATTACGGAGCCCTGTGGGACCCCCGCGCGAATCGGGTGGGGATGAATTTATTTCCAAATGTGTCAGCTTAAATACTATTTACATCTATTTACAAACTAGGATAACTACTGCCTATGTACAAGTATTGACCAATCAGGTCACAGCACCCTGTTGTCCGTTTGTTCCGCAATGTGTCGCTGCAGGCGCGCGCTAGCGCATCTCGCCGCTCGGAACGCCGCAGTTTATAAATATAGGTGGCACACGTTTGTGCACCAGTATTCATCGAGGCGGCGTCCAGTGAGGTCGTGTGCGGTTTGAAGATTGGAGCGTTGTCCGACGGCGGCGTGTGGCGCCGGCAGTTCCCGTACCGCTGTACTGTTTCTTCAGCAGACCAAAAGTTCTTCTCAGGACTGTTTGCTTCAGTGTTTCTTTTAGAGCGACAAAACGTGCTGTGTTAGTAGTTCTTTTCAGAACTGTTGTTTTCACCGTTTCTTTACTGAGTGTCAAAACGTGCTGTGTAAATAGTTCTTTTTAGAACTGTTGTTTTCACTGTTTCTTTACTGAGTGTCAAAACGTGCTGGTCAGTGGTGGCTACACTATTATAACAAATCAGTATTACTTTCGTCCGGAATCTCGATCCGTAAACAGTTTAAACATCTAATGAGCAATACGAGTAACGCTTTCGACGAAAAATGGATTTACAACAAAACCTCTTTTTCTGTGAAAATTCTTAAGCCGTGCACTGATAAAACACTCATTTGTCAATTTCTTATCTAATTGTGCAAGGTATGTGTGACTAAAAAGCACAGTTTTCGTGGCACAAAACCGTTCGTGTCAGTCACAGCACCTGTTAATAGTTTCAGATTAAACATTATAAGATTGCCATGTAAGAATGTAACATGTGGAAAGTATGCATAATGTATGAGAAAAACTGTAATTGTGGTGTGAGGGGGTGTGTGTATGTGTGTTTGTGTGAAGTGTGTATGCGCGAGTGAGTGAATGTATGTGTGTGATGTGAACGGGATGATTGTTCAATATGAGTGAGTAAAGTAGTAGCTTGGCTATTTGGAAATGTTCAAAATCGCTTCTGCTTCAGGGACCGCACAACCCCAGTTAAGAGTTGTCTTTCGAAGGGGTAAGTTTATGAGGTTACCTTTATCATGTGTAACTCCTTGAATAGGTTTTATCTTGAAACTCAGTAAAAAGGTTATCCCTTCAATATGGATAACCCATAGATTGGGTTCTATACTTGAAACCCAGTGAAAGGGTTACCCCTTCATTAAGATAACCTATATAATGTAAGGGTTTTGTTCGGGTTACCATATTAGCTATTTGCAACGTATGCCCATCACCGAGATATCATATTATATTACTCCGAGTCGGAATGTTACGCCGTCGTCGTGTTTTTCCGACAAAAGCCGTTCTAAAGGGTTACCCACATCGTATGGGTGTTTGTTTAACTGCTCAGAAAAACCCTATCAAAAACTCTTTCAATGGATAACCAAAATGGTCCCTCAAAGCCATTCAAAAGGGTTACCTACAACGTATGGGTTTTTGATTAACTGCTTAGAAATACCCTTTGGAAAACCTTTCAATGGATAACCAAAATGGTCCCTGATTTCATCATAAGAAAGTTTTGGTAGGTAGTCCAGTATTTTCTTTTTACAGTGTGTCTTATTAAGTGGATATATATTATTTATCATTTTATTGATTTTGACGTATAGGTAAGGACCAAGAAAAATGAATCTCTTAATAAATGATGTTTTGGGAAAACACGTACGGAAAACAATAGGGCCGCCGTACCGGTGTCATTCACATTAGTACGCGTTCAGACCTACTCAACAATTGGCTTCCTCAATAGCTGTAGGACTTCGCAATACTCTGTCATAGGAATGATTATGACATTGATTTAGTACTTAGGAGACGTGTCCTGTTAGAATCGTATTAGTGTCCTGAGAGGTTCTTGCATTAGGTCTAACAGAACACGTACAATGTGACAAATTAACGTTGTAAAACGGTTCCCGGTCCTGCGAGAGAGCACACGTTACAACAGTTATAATACTAAAACATAAATATACAGGGTGATTGGAAGATGGGTGCAAAGCTTTAAGGCGAAGATAGTACAGACAATTTAGAACCATTTAAGCCATAGTTGTCTCAGACGAAGTCTTACCAATTTTTTTTAACCTAAGTTTTAAGTTTTTTTTCGGAAATTCTCAATATTTTATGTAAACTGCATAATTATGGCCAAATTGAATAATAAATGAATTAATCTTTTATTTATTTAATTAAAGTAATGTGTAGGCAATCAAGTAAACCATGTTTTAGACTTCTGTGTCATTAGATATTTTTTTTACAGACATTTAAAGTTAAAAAAAAATTAAATTTGTATCAATACGCTTTTTAAACCTTAATTTAAAAATAAACGGACGGAGCTTTTTTAGTTCAAACCTTTTTGAAGACATGCTTGATAATCGTTTTTTTTTTTGAGTTATATTTATGCGGATATCTTACATATTATTGAAATTAGGACCTACAAACCAATTTGAGGGAGAGATTTAAAATTTTAGGCAGACTAATTAAAACAACATTTGAATTAAAAATTATTTATTTTTCATGTTCAAAATGACGCCCGTGATTCCTAATACAAGCACGGCCCCGTCTTCTAACTTCTGTAGTCGTTATTTTCAACATCATCTCCTGCTTCATTGTTTCAAACGCTGAATTAATTCTGTCTATCAGTTCTTCTCTAGTGTTTATTTCTTCATTATTTTTTTTTTAATCTTTATTTATTTACGGGGTTTTTTCTATAAAGAATATGTCACCCCGATGATTACATACAGTTAAATAACATGTATATACCTTATATAATATAATAAACTAGCCTACCCGTAACCTTATTACCATAATATTAGGTCTTTACCTATGAAATTGCCGTTCTGCAGTACTGGCCATTTCAAATCAAAATAACTTTTGTTTGGCTAAGAATTCTAATTTGAAATTAATTTTATTTTAAAAACATGGATTTTTTTTTCCAAAAGTAGTCATTTGTTTATTGATTAGTGTTACATTTTCATCGCATTTCAATCTTTTTCGTCATCATGGATACGTTAAAAATTCTTTACTTATCATGTTGCTTGAATGGATGAGAATGTTGAGATGGATGTGTGGAGTGACAAGAATGGATAAAGTGAGAAATGAGTATATAAGAGGAAGTTTGAAAGTGGCGCCAGTGACAGAAAAGTTGAAAGGAAATCGTTTGTCTTGGTATGGGCATGTAATGAGGAGAGACAAAACGCATGTGACTAAAAGAGTGATGAATATAGATGTTGATGGATGGAGAGGCAGAGGAAGGCCAAAGAAAAGATGGATGGATTGTGTGAGGAATGATATGAAAGAGAAGGGAGTGAATGATAGCGTGACGGTTGACAGGGGAGAATGGAAGAAGAAAACGTGTTGCGCCGACCCCAAGTAATATGGGATAAGGGCAGGAAGATGATGATGATGATGATGGATACGTTAAAAATTCGAGTAATTATGGAATATGAGTACCGTCGTGGCAGCAACGCGGCACAAGCGGCACGCAACATCAACGACGTTTACGGAGCTAACACTACAAACCAACGCACCACTTGTTATTGGTTTGCTCGCTTCCGTTCTGGAAATTTCGACCTGTAAAATGAACCTCGCGGTCGTCCGAAGACTTTGGTCGACAATGACGAATTAAAGGCGATTGTGGAAGCTGATGATACACAATCTACGGCTGAATTAGCAGCAGCTTTCGACGTTAGCGTCAAAACAATATTGGTCCATTTGCGTCAAATTGGCAAGGTAAAAAGCGAAGTACCTACGCGTCGAGACGTGCCTTGCACTGCTCAACAGACACACAAATGAAGGAATTTTGAACCGCATTGTTACCTGCGATGAAAAATGGATTCTGTTTGATAACCGCAAGCGCTCAGCAAGTTGGTTGGATCCTGGTTCAGCACCTAAACAATGCCCTAAACGAAATTTTACCCCTAGAAAAGTGATGGTCACTGTTTGGTGGTCTAGCGCCGGTGTGATTCATCACAGCTTCTTACCAAACGGAGTGAGCATTACTTCAGATGTGTACTGTGAAGAACTGAACACAATGATGGAGAAGCTGGCACATCTCCAACCAGTATTGGTCAATCGCTCGTCTCCGCTGCTCCTGCACGACAACGCGCGACCTCATACTGCACAGCAGACGGTCTCCAAGTTGCAAGAACTGGGGTTGGAAGCTCTCCGTCATCCACCCTACTCACCAGACCTTGCGCCTACAGACTACTACTTTTTCCAGAATTTGGATAACTTCTTGGCGGGAAAAAAATTCAATACCCGAGAGGCAGTACAAAATGCCTTTGAAGAATTTGTTGCATCCCGTCCAACTGATTTCTTTAAGAAGGGCATCAATAAACTGCCACTACGTTGGCAAAGATGCATTGATTGCATGGGTGATTACTTCGATTAATACAAATAAAAAATGCATGAAAAAAATTCGTTTAAATTTTTTCATACAAAACGGCAATTTCATAGGTAAAGACCTATTAATAATAGAATAAAGTGTTCTAGCCTCATCGGACAATGGTGAAGCCAGAACGCTATTATAGAAACCTACATTAAAACTATTTACAAAAGCTTGACGCCTTTGGACCCCTACACGAGTACACTCCGCTAAGACATGATGCACATCTTCAATGACTCCACAGACATCACAATTTGGTGAATCGACTTTGCGCATCATAAAACCGAAGCTATTGAGTGGTACGTGACCGGATCGGAGTCTCAAAGCCGTCACGACTTCTTGCCTGCTCATCCTGCCCTCGCTGAACCAAAGCACACGCGGGAGAGATGGCTGAATCGTTCTGTACCAGATACCCTTATTCAAAGACCTTTCATCAAAGTATTCTGACCATGATTGAATACATTTGTCTCTAACCAATGGTAAGAGCTCAGTATGCCAAGGAGAACCAGGATACATTTCTCCATCGGACCCCGCTTCATTTGCCAAACGGTCAACCATCTCATTTCCCTCCAATCCAACGTGAGATGGAATCCACTGCAATACAATTATTTTACGCTTGGCAACAATATCAGCAATGGCTCTTAATATATTGTACGCCAGAGGCAGGCCCCTAAAAGGTGAAGTACTCGTGCATCTCATCAGATGGAGAAGAGCACTTTTTGAGTCAGTGAAAATGACAAATCGTTCACCGTCCATTGATTCCACATAAGCATTATTATACACCAGCTCCTTGGCCCGGCCCCACACGAAAAAGCCCAACGGGGTCAGATCTGGGGAGCGAGTGGGCCAAGGGATGGGTCCATCCCTGCCGATCCAGCTGTCAGGAAAACAATTGTTAAGATGTTCCCTTACATTTAACGTCCAATGCGCTGGACAGCCGTCTTGCTGAAATATGACTGTTCGGTCTCTTTCGAAGATTGGGACACCTGATTCCTCTATCAGCAGTGGTAAATCGATTTGCAGAAATTGCAAATAATTTTCGCCATTCAAAGGATCCGGCAAAAAGTGGGGCCCAATCAATGTCCTGCCAATTACTCCAGCCCATACATTCACAGAGAATTTCATCTGAAACGACACCTGCTTCTTAAAATGTGGATTGTTTTCTGCGTCGGCCCATTCATGGATGTTGTGACATCACCTTTTTCTCTCCTTCTCCCCTAGCATTCTAAGTCGGGACAAGACAAAACACTTCATGGGAATTAATTACAATCGGTGGGAAGGTGAGCAGTCTGGGCGGGCCTTACAGGGCCGTGCGGAGAGGGGGGGGCGCGGTCTTCCCCCTCAGGGGGAACCGACCTAAACACTAATATTAACATAGTAATAACAACACAACAACAACGTAATACATTTTCATTCTATTCTTTTTCTTAATTAGGAAAAACAACATAACTTATGTACAGTCACAATAGTGACGTATATCGATATAAGGGAGAACATGTTTTACTAACAACAATGTTAAGTTGGTATTTGGGATAAATTCTCTCCAACTACGGAACCCATCATTGTGCGTGGTCCGACACGCACAAGGCAGGTTTTTTATTAAGCGCAACACGTAGTATAAATCCCGGAATACATTCAGCTTCTGGTGTTCATATTTTATACTAAGACAAACATTAGTGACATATTCAAATCCTGTCCAATCCAAACATTCAAGATGAAGTGGATAGACCGCATAGACCTTAGATATTTCAACTTCAACACCCCGACTATGATGGAAGTTTTACAGTGCAATTTTATGTTCGTCGGATGCATGTAACATAGATATAGGACCTTTTACTAGAAAATATTTTAGGACCTTGAAGATTACTGAAGGGCAACGTACAAACTATACTTGCGTTAAGTCTCGTGTGACAGCTAACTACTAGCATGCGCGTTCAACTGCGCCCTTTCGGTAATCGACTTATAATTCGAGTAAATCGAGTAGCTAGTGGCAATCGACATCGAGCGCGGACTCGCGGCGCTATCGAACCATTTGCAATAACTTATTGCCTTTTATTCGCTTATCCTGTGATCCCCCCGCTCCCCTCACACGTCTCGCCTCACCCGCGGCGTCGACCGGACATAAGGCGCTATTTAACGCGATATTGGCTCGACAGGGTTGCTGTTGACTTAACACCCTAGACCTTGAGCACACGGACAAACGATTGTTTTGTCAATGCTGCAAATACAGTTTGTACAATAAATGACAGTTTATTTTGAATCGGTCGTATTTCCTTTAACCATTCGTTCACAATGCGCTACTTATGATAAGCTTTATATTCCTAGTCTGGTTAAGGTGACCTGGATTGATTTGGTTCTAGGCTGGGTAATGGAATTCGTAAACTAATAAATCAGTAGCAAGTTCCATTCTTTAGCTGTCCTTACCGTGTAGGGAAAACTATTCTGGGATCGGAGTCCCAACAAAAAATAATCGTTATTCACAAAGGCCTTCAGCAGACTCTCTTCAGAAAACTCGTGAGTGAAGGGCCTAAGACAACAAAAGAGTTACAATATTGACTGGAGGGTACACTTATCACCATTCATCGTATCTACGTCACTCGGTACGTACTCATCGTATCTATTAAACCGTATATCCAAGAATTTATGGGAGATAAAATGTTAAAATAGAGTTCAAATATTTATCTATATGGGGGCTCTACTGAAGTTTGGCATCTATTGTTGTGCTTAAGAACACTGTGGTGTCTTCGGGAATCAACTCTTCACCCTTTATGAGCACACTTGTCTAACATGAGGTATCGTAAAGTTAATACATTTAGTTTTTTCTCGTCAAAAAGTAGGTTATTAACATTAAGCTAGTTAAATACTTTTGCAAGGATGCTATTCCCAGTCGGTCACCAGCTTTTGACGTTTGAGTATATGTAACAGTAAAGTGTCGTCTGCAAACAACACTATATCATGATTATCCTTTATGAGATAAGGCAAGTCATTAATATAAATAAGAAACAATAATTTGCCAAGAATTGAACCCTGGGGGACCTCCATTGTTACTACAGATCCGGGTGATCTTTTTCCGTTAACGTCAAGATCTAGAGAGGCGTTCCAGATTCCGTAGTGATGCAATTTCCTGAATAATGTTTCATGAAGAACATATTCGAATGCCTTAGACAAATCACAAAAGATGCTCAAAACATCATTTATCCTCCCATGCATTATAAACGTGTTCTAAAAGTTCAACACATCATCAGTAGTCGAATGACCCCTTGTAAAGTCGAAATGTATGTTTATTAAAAAATCTTTGCATTTAATCTAAAATAAGCTTTTCAAAAACTTTACTAAAGTTAGGTAGCACTGAAATAGGTCTATTGACCTACTTCAGCAGGGTCTGATTTACTATCCGGTTTAAACAATGCTATTATTTTATTATTTTTCTTGATCAGGAAACTCACCACGGTTGATAAAAAAACAGCTAAAGTAGGACAGCTACAATGTTTATAATCAATTTAGCAACGTCCACAGAATTACCCGTAGGTCTGCGGTCTTTTTAATATTTAACGTGTGAAAGGTTTTAATTATATCTTTACAGGTAACATATTGGAAATGAAACTCAGAATCACAAACTGGAACGTTTTCTTTAAGTAAAGACTCTGCAAGTCTGCAGCAGCGAGTGGTGAGTTTAGAGATTTAGCAGTAGATACGGGAATCTCAGCAAAGAATTTTATAAAGGCCGCGGCGATATAATTATGCTGTCATCAATAGCAAGGCTTTAGTCACTACTTCGGTTGCTTGACCTTCCCGTTTCGCTAATGATATTGTTGTACTCAAGTAACGTGGCTTGGCCATACAACAACACCCTTACCGACGAACATTGCAAGTCAAATAAAAGCTTTTCATTACAGGCAAAGAGACGTTTACTTCTACTTTTATCCACGAAGGTAATTATGAAACTCCGGGCCTTGTGAAGTAAGTCTTAGTAAAAGTGGGATCATCGTAAATAAGTAATAATAATAAATACGGCCGAAGGCCAGCAGAGAGTGCTGCCACACTTGAAACCTTCACTTTGAACCTTAGTTCAACGTTTTTAAATAAACTGGAGCAGATTGAAAGCAATCTGCTCCAGTTTATTTAAAAACGTTGCTTCAATATTATTTCTAGGCATGCAGACCATTTGGATTCTTGACTTATTATATTTTCTAAATTTTTCGCACATACACACATGCTGACAAGTTGCCGTAGTACAATACAATTTAAGATTCCGCAAATGCTAGGAAATACTCTGTTATGTATTAATCTTTGCAAATATATTTCTGCGAAAGCCTTTAACTTATTCTTAGCATAAGCACAGATTAATACAGATGGGACACTCCGCAAAATCATTTAAATAAAAAGCGACTCTTGCTACCACACAATAAAGTGCAACCAAAGTAGCAAAATACGCTTATAACATAGGGGTTATATCGTCAGAACTCTTGTGATCGTTGTATAATAGCCATGATTCTTTTTTTTTGGCCATCTAAAAGCATTTTATAAGCAGTATTTGCCAATACTGCTTTTATTCTTCTAACTCTGTCATATACACCTTTATAAACCTAAATAATATGACAATCATAAGGCAATCTTGAAAGTGCAGACTTATAAAGACACGTTTTATGGCTTAATAGCTATATAAAAATAATGGCTGTGTTGATGTTTTGGTCAAGAATTTTAACCCTGTAAAAGCTTTTAATAAGGCTTTCAAAAATATTTTAACCTTATACAAGTATGTTATAAAGCGTCTACATAGCAAATACATATTTGCGATTAATATGAACTTTATAAGAATAAAGGACATCACTTGTCTCTTATATAGTAACTATAAGTACATTATTCTTCAAGTACTCTTAATACTATGCTCTATACGTTGGTAAGCCATTTTGAGTAATCAAATAAATTAAACAAAGGGTTTTTATTTAAAAATGGATCTGGAAGATTGGGAAAGAATAAAGCGAAGTGGTGGTTTTAGAAGAAAAGTACACAAGAGGTTCAGGTATAAAAGAAGACACCTATTGTTAATTTTTTGGCAAGTGTGAGTACTAACAAAAGTACTAGGGTTCCGTAGTAAATAAAAAGCTGTTGCAACCATCTACGGACGCACTGAATACTGACGAAGAATGTTTGAGTGGTAACGTGACATAGGACAGTGATAAAGACGACCGTTTTGATACTGTTTAGAAATTGGGCCGTTAAGTTGGGCTGTAAAATTACACATGTAGCCTTAAATGAGCTTTCAAAGATTATAAATATTGTAAGCCGCACTCTTTGCTTATGGATGCGCGTACACTTATTTTAAAACGAAAAGGAATGAAAATGAAATACGGATTACTGAAATGGGATTTGTACAATTGGGATAGTGGATTAATAGAACAGTTAAGCAAACATTTGCAGAATCTCACTGACATCCCCTGAAATTAAATAAAATATTTAGTTAGAAAACGGTCCGCGTCCATTTCGTGGGTAAAATGATTAAATAATAGGTCTTTACCTATGAAATTGCCGTTTTGTATGAAAAAATTTAAACGAATTTTTTTCATGCATTTTTTATTTGTATTAATCAAAGTAATCACCCATGCAATCAATGCATCTTTGCCAACGCAGTGGCAGTTTATTGATGCCCTTCTTAAAGAAATCAGCTGGACGGGAGGCAACAAATTCTTCAAAGGCATTTTGTACTGCCTCTCGGGTATTGAATTTTTTTCCCGCCAAGAAGTTATCCAAATTCTGGAAAAATTAGTAGTCTGTAGGCGCAAGGTCTGGTGAGTAGGGCGGATGACGGAGAGCTTCCACCCCAGTTCTTGCAACTTGGAGACCGTCTGCTGTGCAGTATGAGGTCGCGCGTTGTCGTTTAGGAGCAGCGGAGACGAGCGATTGACCAATGCTGGTTGGAGATGTGCCAGCTTCTCCATCATTGTGTTCAGTTCTTCACAGTACACATCTGAAGTAATGCTCACCCCGTTTGGTAAGAAGCTGTGATGAATCACACCGGCGCTAGACCACCAAACAGTGACCATCACTTTTCTAGGGGTAAGTTTTCGTTTAGGGCATTGTTTAGGTGCTGAACCAGGATCCAACCAACTTGCTGAGCGCTTGCGGTTATCAAACAGAATCCATTTTTCATCGCAGGTAACAATGCGGTTCAAAATTCCTTCATTTGTGTGTCTGTTGAGCAGTGCAAGGCACGTCTCGACGCGTACTTCGCGCTGGCGATCATTGAGTTCGTGGGGCACCCATTTGTCAAGCTTTTTTACCTTGCCAACTTGACGCAAATGGACCAATATTGTTTTGACGCTAACGTCGAAAGCTGCTGCTAATTTAGCCGTAGATTGTGTATCATCAGCTTCCACAATCGCCTTTAATTCGTCATTGTCGACCAAAGTCTTCGGACGACCGCGAGGTTCATTTTTCAGGTCGAAATTTCCAGAACGGAAGCGAGCAAACCAATAACAAGTGGTGCGTTGGTTTGTAGTGTTAGCTCCGTAAACGTCGTTGATGTTGTGTGCCGCTTGTGCCGCGTTGCTGCCACGACGGTACTCATATTCCATAATTACTCGAATTTTTAACCTATCCATGATGACGAAAAAGATTGAAATGCGATGAAAATGTAACACTAATCAATAAACAAATGACTACTTTTGGAGAAAAAAATCCATGTTTTTAAAATAAAATTAATTTGAAATTAGAATTCTTAGCCAAACAAAAATTATTTTAATTTGAAATGATTAATTTGAAATGTACTGCAGAACGGCAATTTCATAGGTAAAGACCTAATATGTGTAATAAATAGTAAGTATCATAAATAAAGGTTTTGCATTAGTTAAGGGAACCCCAAAACTACCCAACATGGAAATGGTGAAGCAATTTATATAACCTCTATAAAGGTATACGTTTTATAGGCTCCTTGTACCTACTGTCAACAAGAAGCTTATCCTTGTAGCAGCATACTCGTATTATGGAAATGTGAAAATGGGTATTTCTTGTTAAAGAACTTAAAAAAAACAGTAACATACCGCATATTATTGAAAATTTCACTTCCCACTTGAATTTTCGTATATTAACATGTCACGATGAAGGATATCTAAAATACGAAAAACTGGTTACTGCAATAAATATGGCCGATTATAAAAATAATTTTGTGCGCATTCTATAATTAGTCGATAGTTGTCACCCCAAACTTATTGCGGAACTACCGATGTCGGCTATAAGAAGGATCTACCTTGTAAATGGCACAAGTATTGCAATTCTAAGTTTAATGTCCTTGTAATCTCGTGTCAACATGCAATTACAAGAGTAATTAACCTTATTGCTAACCATTACATGGCACTCCTCAGAATCATAGCTTATTATATGGTAACAATACGGTAACTATAAGGCATATGCCCTTATAATTTGTGCCCAAACCCACCCTTATTAGCGATAATATGGCCTTTACAAGGGCAAACATTTTGGCTTTATTGACGATTATATTTTATGGCTAATTTTTAGTACTTGGGAATTCAGGTTGCACAACGCTTCATTACCTATTACAGTTATATTCACCTATAAGTTGCCTCTCTTTCTATCGCGTAACTCTTATCCCTTCTGACTCGTTAGGGTTGTCTTCTTTTACGACGCGGCGCGTGAGTGAGTATCGAACTAACGTGCGAGCCGGCCGGTGCGCGGCAGCCCACACTGAATTGACTCAGTGAGATGAGCCCGCCGCGTACTTGTAGCTTCATACCTAAACTGCAGAGTATCCCATCTGTATTAATCTGTGGCACAAGTAGGTAGTACCTCCTTGATAGATAAACTTTTCGTCCGCAGTAGGCGCGAGGCGCGAGCCGCGATGTTCCCGCCGCCGACTGTCAGCCGCATGTACGCTATTACAGCGTTAATATCTTTATGCTAATACTTGGCTTGGGCCAGGAGTGAAGGGCGAGGTAGAAGAAACTGTATTTATAACAATGTACAGAAGAGCCGCAAACAATACCACCACCCAGTGCAGTCCTGAGTGCCTTACACGCGGGAAGAAGCTGTTGTATTTCACAAGATAGTGATATAATATATCACGGGGACTATTTAATGCACGATGCCCGCGAAATCTAGTTTGAACACAGGTCGAACATTTAAATAATCGTAGAGAACAATCTCGAACCATGACATCGATATATATTTAGTAGTTCGCTTATTCTTGTACGCATTGTAAACTTGACATATTTAAGGAAAGGATAATGTCCTTCGTCACTGCGACACACAAGTATCTTTGTGAGGCATGAAGGTAGGATGTCTTGAACTCTCTGTAATCTGCTGGCGTGCCTTTGACGGCGCAAGTTATCGGCTGAAGTCAACCAATAGTCAACAACACTAATAAAAAACTGGCCAAGTGCGTGTCGGACCACGCACGGTGTACGGTTCTGTAGTTGGGATTAATTATAAACATGAACAATATTGATTTCAACTACCGCAATACAATATGCGCCACGTGCCTAATACATAATCTGTATTTGTCGATTCTCCCACAAATATATTAACTTCGTGCGAATCGCCTACAGAAAAACTTATATTATCGATTATAACTGTCGATTCGCCCATTTCGGGCGAGAAGCCTAAAATAATAGTCTCCGAGTAAAATAACTGTGTAACATAGACTCCTAGATGAACAGACTGATAGAGGGACAGAAGGACAGACGAACAGAAGGACAGACAGACATGACTAAATTATAAGGATTCGATTTAGCTACGGAACCCTAAAGCTAAACTCACAAGCCCAGTCTCTCAAGCTAAAGCTCGACTCACGAACAAATACGACTGGTTTATACCTCAGTATTATTTTGTTTAGCGTCCAATGTGTGGAGGTCATACGTGTATCAACGATTTTGTTTAGCGTCCATTGTGTGGTGGTCATACGTGTATCAACGATTTTGTTTAGCGTCCATTGTGTGGTGGTCATACGTGTATCAACGATTTTGTTTAGCGTCCATTGTGTGGAGGTCATACGTGTATCAACGATTTTGTTTAGCGTCCATTGTGTGGAGGTCATACGTGTATCAACGATTTTGTTTAGCGTCCATTGTGTGGTGGTCATACGTGTATCAACGATTTTGTTTAGCGTCCATTGTGTGGTGGTCATACGTGTATCAACGATTTTGTTTAGCGTCCATTGTGTGGAGGTCATACGTGTATCAACGATTTTGTTTAGCGTCCATTGTGTGGTGGTCATACGTGTATCAACGATTTTGTTTAGCGTCCATTGTGTGGTGGTCATACGTGTATCAACGATTTTGTTTAGCGTCCATTGTGTGGAGGTCATACGTGTATCAACGATTTTTTCGAAAAAAACATAAGGACTCGTTTGGATGGAGCGATCTTCTTTACAAAAATCGCGCGTAAGTCCAGACTTGGTATTCATCACACCCTTAAGTCCCTGTAGGATTGACACGGGTGTTCGTACACCTTCAGAGCGAGGCGAGTCTTTTGCCATAATTACATCGGGCACGAACCCAGACTCCGAGCTGATAATTAGAAATTCCTAATGGTTAACCGTACAGCATGTAGCCCGAGCTGTGAGTGAGAGCCGACACCCCGCGACACATGAGCGACGCACGATAACACACTAGTTAGTAACGTAGTCGGTCTGTGGCAGAGATCGGTTAATATTCAGCATGCAGCGTTTGCTCGCGCAGTGAACGCAGCAAGGCAACCTGTGGCGGTTGATTCTGTTGCGTGCAGCGTACGATGTGCGACTACACAATATACATGCATTTGGCCAACTGTACACGTGCTGCCATACGTTAGCATGTGCTTAAATACGTCCTACATGGAAATGATTGAGTTGCGCGATGAAAGTAGATATACGAGTACATACTCGTACTGTCAAGAAAGTACCGGGAATCGATCATTTAAAAAGCTCGCATAAAGGGATTGTCGAAATTCTTTTTGTCGATAAGTCCGCACAACTGTCCTGTATAACTGCTCACGCGGAGTTTGTTAGTTTGTTTACAGTGCACCATTTGTCAAGTGTGTTTTGCGATTTTTACAATGAATTATAATATCTAACAAAGAATCTGTCTTAAATTTTGCATTGCAATTGGGATTTCTTGTGCCGATTTGCTGAAAATATTACTTATGGCATACGGTGAATCGACTTTATCAAAAACACATGCGTATGAATGGTACAGTGGTACATCTCCACTGCTTTTAAATCCGAAAAACCGGAAATCCGGCCGTTGATGGCCGCAACGTCAACGCAACGTCTTCCACTGAAGTAAACATCGCAAAAAAAAAGGAAATGGAATGAAAATCGTCGTTAAAGTCAGAGAGAGATAGCCGCTGAAATTTCTGTCTCACGAATTAATTTATACCATTTTATACTATTGTTTAGGCATGAAATGTGTTGCCGCTCGTCTAGCGCCGCGCCGGAAGACCAGAATTTTCTGCAAAAACTCAATTGCGTAAAGGTCGCTGAAGACATGATAGGGATCGGAAGACCCCACATTCATAAAACGCATTGTAACTGATGACGAGACACGGGTTTACGAGTTTGACATGCAAACCAGTCAACAAGCTTCGGAATAGCGCCTTTCAACTAAGCCGCAACCGAGAAAAAAGAGAATTCGCGGCGAGTACTGAAATCGATTCCAAAAAATGCGTTTAAAATATGTTTTGATGATTGGGTTATTAGTTGGCGTAAGTGTATCGTTTCTGAAGGCGACAAAATAACTTTGAATGGATAACTAACATTTTGTGTATTATTGATAGTTTCCCGGTACTTTCTTGATAGAGTACATAGTTGTAATATTCGATATGTGGTGTATTCGTTATGTGTGTGAGATTACCCCAAGCCTGTTGCCTTCAACCAGGCACAAACCCAGCGCACACACCACGCAGCACAATTTACACGTTGTTTTGTAAAAATTAAAAGATCTTATCGTCTGAAAAAGATCTAAGCGTTCGTTGGTGAATTTAAAAATATTGGCTAATTAGTGGAATGACATCATTATTTTACTTTATTTAACAAAAATGCTCTAAGCCTTTATTTTGTACAGCCATCACATTTATAAGAGACAACTATAATATCAATCAAACTGACGAAGTGTATGGAGGTATGTTCCGCCGCCTTGCAGCTGCCGACTGTCTGCGCTGCGCTCGTGATTATAGATCTGTTTTGTTTTTATTCGAGTTTAACTTTATTTTACATATTTGCACGTGTTACTCTATTGTGATAAACCAACCTATTTTTCTTTCATTCATTCACCCCTGGCATTATCCAAAGTTTAATACAGTATTATGTTCCCATCTTATTAGGATAATCATTTGTAATGTGGGTTTTAAGAAGGGTAGAGAGTACAAAAGCCGCGTGTGGCATGTGTCTACTTTACTCATAATCTGTAGAGACATTGGATAAACATGGGACGTATGAGACATAACATTTTATGAAATCCACTATTTTACAAAACACTATTAAGACCGAGCACAGCTAGGCTAACAGACCGGTTGTTGTAGACGAAAGTAATCACCTACCTCTTCAGCAACATCAGAGGAACTGTGAACGTGTTCTGAGCATAACCTGCAGGTATCTCCGAGGTGCGCTCCTGACGTGTACATTATGCGAAGTGCACATTTTGCGTCAAACCCGCTCGATCGCACAAAGTGTAGCTAATTAACGCAGTGATCGCGGACCATTCAAACTTCGCGCCGGCGCCCGCGCCGTTAACTTTACAGAAACATGATTTGTTTGTACACAAAGTACTTGATTGGCTCACTATGTCATCCGTGCGGGACGCCAGCTGCTCGCAGGATGCGTACCAGATCATTGTGGAGATTGTGGAGGGTCTTACGTATATAACGTGGAAGATCTTAGCGTTTCATAGATATTAAGACTGCAAAATTGCACCTGGTTTTTCGCCAATGAAAGCGTACCATCAAGATAAAATAAAATCTTCTCTAAAGAAACCAAACTTTAGCGACATGCATGATCAATCAATGTTCCTATAAGTAAATCCTATAAATACGATCTATCGCAGTACTTCCTCGTCGTCAAAACCGCGACGCCTCTCGACCTTCAACCGCGTCACGTTGAGCAGTCTTCAAGTCGTGGAACTAATCACTAATCACTTGGCTAATGAGTCTGAACGTGCGAGTATCGCGACTGACTGCTCTGTGCTCAGTCGAGGATACTGCTCACACCACAGGAAGGTGCAGAAGATCTACTATGTATATATTATATTAATCGTCAAGATTGCACAATCCCATAATGTTTTTTCTTCTTCAAATATCTTATCAAGTTACAAATACGCAGTTGAAGGGCACTTGCAAATAGAATAGCGGTAGGTAATCCAAGGGTTTTCGCCACACTCACGATTCGATCAAAACCCAGCGCTTTTAGATAAACTTTGCTGTTATTACACTGGTGAGATATTTTAAATCATTTGTTCCTGTGGGTCGTCAGCGTGTGTTTTTGGGAGTGGACTTTCTGTTCACATGTTGTGTGTTGTCTCAGTAATTAGCTTGTTGTGTGTAATTCTCGCACCTAAAAGGAACTCGTGATTAATTCTCAAAACCTACTCAGTATAACAGTTAGATTTTAAGCAAGATAATGGATTCCCCCTAAAGGGGGAATGGTCAATTTTCGTCTTTCATAAGTGTCCGAATCTATTGAGTCTAAAATAAAAAATAAAAAAATATAGAAAATAGATCTTTACCTGTAGATTACAGGAAAATATATAAGAAGTCTGTGATCTTAAAATAACATGGTAAATCTCTCAATATTGTGAGTACAAATTTACATTTACAGTTGGAATGTATGGGAGAACATGTTTTTCAACTACAATGGTAAGTTTGTTCTTAGGATAAATTCATCCCAATTACGGAACCCTTCATTGTGTGTGGTCCGACACGCACTTGACCGGTTTTTGGTCTCTAGTATAAGAATACTCAGTTAATCGCGGCGCGACATTGAACGGAACGCGTATGGCATTTTTATACTCGTGAATCGTGATAACTTCGAAATTTAACGTCTGATTCGAATGAATTAAAAAGTATTTTATTGCTACATAAATATTCTTGATGATAAAATGATTTATTTGAATAAGAATTAATACTACGATACGAATGAAACCAACTTTTGTTTCTACCGGCGATCTAATTAAAATTTTGAACACAAAAGCTTCTATTGTGACTTAACTATGATAGTTAAATATATTGCCTTGCAGATTTTTTTGAAGGTGATAATGAGTACATTAATCATGTAGTACATACTTTTTATGTATCATCAATAGTTTTCGCAGCGCACGCCAAATAATGAATTTTATAGGCAACATTTGCTACTTTGGGTTACATACTGCAATTTTCTTAAAGATCTCTAAATTTTTTGAAAATAATTTATAGCCTATGTTACTTCCTGATAATTTAGCTTTCTATATTAGTATATAATAGATTATAGGCCTTCACTGCTTCCGCCAATATTTTAAATAACATTATTATCGACAAAAGCATTACCCACGAGCTGACGTCACATCCACAAACAATTGACGAGTCTGTAGTGTTGGCACGGCGGCGCCGAGCTAAGTTCACTCAATACACACACAATATGGAAATATTTACGAATGTATGTACGTATGTACCTACCTAGTATACATATTATGTTTCGAGACAAATTATTTCTTATCACGCGTTACACAGGACGGTGATCTTGACACCGATTGTTCGAGTAATGTTGTTTCATGTAAAACAATTAAAAGAAAAGAAAAGCCAGCCGTCTCAGTGAATGTCTGACCTAGCACGATTAGGTAGATAGATACCTATTATATCTGACCTGGCACGATTAGGTAGATAGTTACCTATTATATCTGACCTGGCACGATTAGGTAGATAGATACCTATTATATCTGACCTGACAGGATTAGGTAGATAGATACCTAATATCAGACCTGGCAGGATTAGGTAGATAGATACCTATTATATCTGACTTGGCACGATGTAGATAGTTACCTATTATATCTGACCTGGCACGATTAGGTAGATAGATACCTATTATATCTGACCTGGCACGATTAGGTAGATAGTTACCTATTATATCTGACCTGGCAGGATTAGGTAGATAGATACCTAATATCTGACCTGGCAGGATTAGGTAGATAGATACCTAATATCTGACCTGGCAGGATTAGGTAGATAGATACCTATTATATCTGACCTGGCACGATTAGGTAGATAGATACCTATTATATCTGACCTGGCACGATTAGGTAGATAGATACCTATTATATCTGACCTGGCACGATTAGGTAGATAGATACCTATTATATCTGACCTGGCACGATTAGGTAGATAGATACCTATTATATCTGACCTGGCACGATTAGGTAGATAGATACCTATTATATCTGACCTGGCACGATTAGGTAGATAGATACCTATTATATCTGACCTGGCACGATTAGGTAGATAGATACCTATTATATCTGACCTGGCACGATTAGGTAGATAGATACCTATTATATCTGACCTGGCACGATTAGGTAGACAGATACCTATTATATCTGACCTGGCACGATTAGGTAGATAGATACCTATTATATCTGACCTGGCACAATTAGGTAGATAGATATCTACACATATTATATCGCCGATTAAATGGTATATGAACGTTCTATGATAATATTCAATTTGTATATAGCTCTTATAATTGTGCTCCTTTTATGTAACTTTTTGGTTACTTTGCTACAGTTATTTGTCGATTCCACTCTCTACCTACAACTACGAGTAGGCTAGGTTCTTTGCTTACTCCAATGACGTTCCTGGTATCTGTTATAATTTTAGAAACACGCAATCTACAGTAATATCTCCGGGTATTGCCGTGAATCGAGAACGAGTGTAGTTGAAGTTAGTTCGCTTGTTTGTTCACGATCGCGTGAGTTCCGAACTCGACCGATGTATGTCAGCGGTGTCCCGTGAGGTGGGAACTTACTTCCTCCCTCAGGATTTAGTTTTGGTCGGACCTTTTATACAAAAAGTTGAGGCAATGTGGCGCTCAACCACAGGTAAAACTAAAACGCTTCTGAATAGGCAACTAGCTTCATCTTTCTGAGTGACTGACCCCTTGACAATTCAAAAGTGCCTGTAATTGGTTTATTCGAAACAAATGCTTTGAGTTTGAGTTTGAGAAGTTTAACTAAATAGTAAAGTTTGTATCAAGGTCAAGGCATTAATCATCATCATCTATATCATCAGCCTACACTGTCCAGTGCTGGACATCAGCCTCACTAATTGCATGCCATTCAGCTCCACGCTGCCACGGCTTATTTTTAATTTAGTTGTTTTAGTTTTTATCTTTTTATTACGGACGCTTTTTAACGTGCACGTCTTTCTACATTGTTCTCACATGTATATTTTCAACATGAACGATGTAACCAATATTTTCTAAAAATATTTTGATTTAAAAGAGTGTCCGTGGAGTTTCTTGCCCGTTCTTCTCCATAGGGATCTACTACGCTTTGGAATGGGCAACTAGCTTCATCTTTCTGACTGAACACCCATTGACAATTCAAAAGTGCCTGTAATTGGTTTACTTGAAATAAATGTTTTGAGTTTGAGTTTGCTCGATTCACGATAACTCTCATCCAGCTGCGCGCTCGACCGGTGTATTCATGTAGAACGCTGGTAACCGGCGCCGACAAGCGCTGGTTTTCAACGCTGTTCGGCGCAGGCAGTTTTCATACTTTTTGCCAAATCAGCACGAACCGGCGCCGACTAATATAAGATAGGAGCTTGTCGGCGCTTTCTGCATTAAATTCATGAACTCAGCCAGGAGGTGGCGTAAACCATGAGCACATGCAAGACTGACCCCCTGAATGTTTGGACTGACGCATGTCTTCGCGAGCCAATCATAACATTCTTCGAGTTATTATGTATCTTTAAAAAAAAAAAAAAAAAAAAAAATCGTGAAAATAGAATGCCATGCCATGCCATGCCAATGAATGTTCTGCCATCACTGCTTACGCGATGTGTAACCTCCACAATGCCTTGGCTGCAAAGATTTCCGTCACCCGAAATGCCGCCCAATTGAATTGCACGGCGTGACTGAGCCGAGCGTGTCACTAATAAACGCCCTAAAAACAATTTAAATGACCGTCTATTTTCCAAAGCTCCAATTGTCACCCGCGGCAATTTAACATTCTGTAATATTAAATATACCAACGCAACATCTGAAGCGAACATAAAATTATCCGCATTTCGCGACACAATCTGACTTACAAAACAGTCAAATAAAAATCATATTTCAATCCGCGACTGCGAGCGTAAACAATGTTCGTTTCATTTAAACCGCGCGACTTTATGAGTGTCATTACTGTTAAAGAGCGGTTGCCGTGCCGTTGCCATGCCGTATCGTTCCGTTGCTGTTCGTTGCCGCTCCGTGCCGTTCGCCATTTTTGCCGAAAAACGTGCACTTTTATTGGTGGCTATTTAAATAAGTAAAACAGTTATGCTCGCGACAATTTATTTGGAAGTAAATGTGGGAGTGCGTTTCAGTATTTCACTATTGATGAAGCAATGCAGAAATATCGTATGAAGTTATTGAATGCACTCTATTTTTATTGAAACCTGTTTGTGTAAGTGGTGGCAAGTAGCAAGCGGCAGGCAGGGAATATAGGCTCGTGTGAAAGGGAATTATATGTTGAGAGCACAGAAAAGATATCTCTTTATCTGTTCCGTGGTTGAGAGTGTAATATTAGTGTAGGTACTGCGCCTGATAACAGTCGAGAGGCTTTGTGCGACAGTTATTGAGTAAATCAGGAATGATTATTGCTGGTGTGTAATAGTTTTTAGGGTTCCGTACCAAAATGGTAAAAAGGAACCCTTATGGTGCGACTCCTGTCTGTCCGTCTGTCACAGCTGGATATCTCAAGAACTACTACAGTCTGTTTTTATTTAACAAGCGAGTACCGAAAATTTTGTCTGCGTTGCTATTGGTTCACGTAATCAACATAAGGTCCGTTCCACACAAACCAAACGCTGTAGTTACAGTACATTCAGTTGAGTCAACGACTACCTGCGCGTCGCCCGTGTCTTAGTGAGTGAACCAGACGATTGTGCGTGAGTCATGGCGGACATGTCTCCTGTACAGTCAATTTTAGAAGTATTGAATATGAACGGGCGTTAACAATATTTCAAAACAAAGGCGTTGGCCCCGCCCCGACCAATGACCCATCTCACTCTGTCAATATCGGAAATGTGCGAGAGACATAACTCAGTACACGTTTGTTAAAAAAAAACAGACTATAATGTTATCAATTTGACATTTGGAAGTTTTAGATGACGTTTGCCCAACTATTTTGCAAATAAGAAAGACATGAAATATTAAATTTATAACAAATTCGAATTGGGGCTACTAGGGCATGTGGGGTATCATATGAAAGAGCGCTGTTTGCACATTCTAAAAAAAAATTTTATTTATTTTTTTCGACTTTTGATGAAAAATGTAAAAAAAAACCGGCCAAGTGCGTGTCGGACCACGCACAATGAAGGGTTCCGTAGTTGGGATGAATTTATCCCAAGAACAAACTTAACATTGTCAATAAACTTGACCGCCTTCTCAATAATTGCATTCGATTCGTCTTCAATCTTCGTAAGTATGACCATTTGATGCGGTCGAACTGCTGACGAACATAATATCTAAACACATAGATGGTGGCGAACGTTGTCTTGGAATATTCTTAGACCTTGCTAAAGCGTTTGACACCATCTCTATTCCTATCCTTCTAAGGAAACTCGAAAGGTTAGGAATAAGAGGAACAGCACTAGACTGGCTTCGTGGTTACCTGAGCAATAGGCGGCAATGTGTCAGAGTTGATAATTTGGTCAGCGATGAACGGGAAATCAGCTTTGGAGTCCCGCAGGGGAGTATACTTGGCCCGACGCTCTTCACTATATACATGGATGATATACTCAAAATTACCATCCCAAACGCTGATCTCATTTGTTACGCAGACGACACTGTGATACTATTTCACGGATCCGATTGGGAAGACTTACACAAGAAAGCAGAAGTAGGAATGATCCGGATCGCTAAATGGCTCAACACAAATTTGCTTACGCTAAATGTCAAAAAGACTAAATTCATAACATTCAGGAAAACTCGGGCTACCAAGGTACCATTATGGAATTTAAAGATTCATGGAGAAGATTGCCCTAACACATTAACTAACGCTGATACTCAATGTTCATGCAATAACATCGACACAGTAGATGAAATAAGATACTTAGGAGTCATCATAGACCAACACCTCTCATTCAAACCCCAAATTAGGGAACTGGTTAAACGCGTTCGGAAGCAAATCTATTTAATGAAAATGATAAGGGACAGTGCTTCTGTGGATGTAAAAAAACTGGTCTATATAGCTCTATGTCAATCGCTGATACAATATTGTATTGTAATCTGGGGTGGAGCGTCAAAAACTCATCTAATAACCCTCGAAAGAGCACAACGCGCAGTCCTCAAAACTCTGTTACACAAACCGTACCGTTTTCCTACAGAAATCCTGTTTGCAGAAGCTTCCCTGCTGAGCGTGAGAAAATTGTATTTACTGAACGTAACAACAAAGACCCACATCAAAACTTCGAAAAGAAGTGATTTAAATAGTTTACAGGGCAAACGTAGATTCAGAGTTCCAACTCCACCAGTAAAATCCGCCTATGCACAAAGACTACCACATTTTCTTCATGTTCACGTCTATAACGGGGTGATCAAACATTGCAATTTAGGAAATTGCACTCGCAATCAAATAAAAAATAGACTAACATCCTGGCTACTAAACTTGTCATATGACGAAGCAGAAAAGCTAATTACAGTGGTAAAATAATTATTGCACACATTCGTTCGTATCTCTCCCGTTCTTACTCACACACACATACCATCTAAACCACCATCACATAATCGCACACATTAACTCATACTCATTCATAACACATGATCACACATCTTTACACCCACACTCATGCACAACACATGATCACACACTTATTCACAAAAGCGTTTTTTCTAGTTTTATAAATTTTATTTTCTATTTAATATTGATTTGTTTGTTATGTTTTCTTTCGCTTTGATTTTAGGATTTTTATTTGGTTTTTTAATTTGAAGCAATAGTTTTATTACCGAATATGTTTTCAATGTGTTTGTTTTTATGGTAAACTCTCCATATTGGTGCCCAAGATACAGGCTTGCCTAGTTTGGGACCAATGTTAAATCTTTGTTACCTATTTTATCAATAAAGTTTTATTATTATTATTATTATATGTATCCGCGCACCGATTGCTGTTAAAATGGTTACCCATTCGTCAGCGCAGAGAGCTGAGGGCTCTGTCTATGTTGTATTCTATTCTCGACAAACCCACTTCTCCTTCTTATCTGACTTCCCATATTCAATACTTGTGCTCTGCCCATACTAAAAACCTTTGGTCCTCCAATAATCGTCTTCTACGATGTCCTTCTCACCGCTCTGGTTTCATTCACTCTTTTTTCTTTGTCCAGGCGGTCTTTCTTAGGAACGCCCTCCCTGTGACCATCAGGACGGCAACTAATCGGCTGTCTTTTAAAGTGATATACGTAAGAAGTTGGCAGAAACATCCCAGCGCTGATTTGCTGGATTCATTTTCTCCTCTACTGATCGTTGTTTCTCCTCTACCGGTCGTTATTTCTCCTTACAAAGTTTATTCCATTTATATATATGTATTTATGTAGGTATAAATATCTATAATTTTATTCTTGTATTTTATAGTTATTTTCGTGTTATCTATCCTGTTGCGGCGGCCTAAAGCCTTGGGGTGAAAATCGAAATTTTCTTAGTGGACTGTATGAGGGGCGGTTCGGTGACACAAGTAGGTGTTTTGGTGGTGTGGGAAAATGATGATGGTACCTGCCTGGTGAGCTATGGCGACACGACGAGAAGGGTTTCCTTAGCCACGTGGCTGGCGCGTCCAGGATATCACGTACGGACGAGAATCTGCACTTTCCACAACACACATACACGCACTTGCACTGTTCAATAGCAATCTTCGTTCTTCGCGGTGAAAATATGAGTCCTTTTTCGACTTGGGATTAATTTTACCCACAGGCGTCGATGTTGGTTGAGAACTGGCGGATCTTCTTGGCGGCAGCGTATGCGCGCCATTGCGGATCTTCCTTCTCGCTCTCACTTAGGCATTATAAGGGTTGTGGAAGGGAGAAGGAAAGCGGAAGGAACTTTATGTTACACAGATACTAATTAATTAGAGTTGCCAGTAATTAGGCATGAAATATAAAACTAAAGAAAGTAATGGCGTTAACATTCCTCGCGGCCTTAAAGGGTCACCTTTAAAGAGAATGATATAATAATATATACAGTGAAATTACACTTAAATCTAACTAAAGAGGGAATGGACTGAATAAGATATTACTGAGTAGGAATGGGGCATAAGCGGACCACAGGTCGCACAAGAATCCCATTAGAAGTGCGTACTGAAACGACTCGCGTGCTACCGTCTATAGACGTATGCAACTTCTCAATAACACCTAGAGGCCAGGATAGAGGAGGCGCATTATCATTAACTATCACTACTACAGTGCCTTCCTTAATCATGTCTCCATCAGGTTTATTCCATTTTAAGCGTGATTGTAAACTATGAAGATACTCGCTTCGCCATCTTTTCCAGTACGACTGGACTAATTTATCCATAAGAGAGTGTCTTTGAAGCAGGTGATCAGACAGTAAACCTACTTCCGCGGCGGGTAATGAGTTAAGCGGTACAGTATGTAAAAAATGCGAAGGGGTAAGAGCTTTAGGCTCTTCCGGATCAGCGCTAAGAACAGTAAGAGGTCTGGAGTTCAACAGGCACTCTATTTGAGAGAGAATTGTAACTAATTCTTCATAAGATAGAAGTTGTTGACCTATTGTCTTGAAAAGGTGAGTCTTCACGGCCTTCACCATGGACTCCCAACATCCACCAAAGTGCGGTGACGCGGGCGGAATAAAGTGCCAATTAATGCGATGCTCAGCGAGCTCCTCTTCAAAGCGCGGGCAGTATTCTTTATTTATGAAAGTATACAAGTCGCGTAAAAACGAATTAGCTCCTCGAAAATTGGTCGCGTTGTCCGAATACAAGCATTGTACCGGTCCACGGCGGGATAAAAACTGTTTCAACGCGGCTATGAACGACGCAGTCGTAAGATCTGTAGCTAATTCAATATGAACAGCGCGAGTAGTCATACAGGTAAATATACATAAATAACCCTTGCGACTCTTCGCACCTCGAGTGCGTACGGGCACATACTGTATAGGGCCAGCGTAATCACACCCTGTATGAGAAAAAGCTTTGGTTGCAACATTTACTCTAGATTTAGGGAGATCGCCCATAATCGGCGGACCATGAGGTCGCGGTCTCCACCTGTGACATGCGTTACACTTGTGGATTCTATGACGAATAATGCGTCTAGCGGACAAAATCCAATACTTATGGCGCAATAACGACATAGTGAGTTCTGGACCTGCATGTAAATATTTTATATGATAATAGTCTACGAGGATTTCAACTATGCGATCATGACGGGGCAACACTACCGGGTGTTTAGTACTATAGGCCTCAGCCGAATGAGTTAATCGACCCCCAACGCGGATTAAATCATCACCATCTACAAATGGCTTGAGTTTAATAAGAGCGGGTGAACAAATTTTATTATTTTTTAACTCGGAATAATCATCCATGAAGTGTTTTCTTTGAACATGACGCCACAAAATGGTTTCAGCGAACTCGAGGTCGCTAGCGGTAACGGTGTCAGTCCGACGCGGGAGTTTTTTCATGAAGCGGTATATGAAAACAACAATACGCAGCAGTTTAGTCCACGACGACGTACGTTCTGCGAGTGCGAGTAGAAGCGAATTTTCCGAACTTGAATCCGCGACTATGGGATGCGCGTGGACCTTTTCTTCCGGAATGGGTTCCGAATTCAAGTCTGTAACCTTATGTATGGGCCATTCGGAAGGGTCGCGCTTAGCCCAAGCGGGTCCGTGCAACCATAATGGGTGCTCAATGAATTTGTCAGGTGTTAAACCACGTGACAAACAGTCCGCTGGGTTTTCAGTACCAGGTACGTGGTAGAAATGTTCCGCGGGGACGTTGTCTACGATGCGAACGACACGATTGGCCACAAACGTGTGCCAACGATGCGGAGAAGAATTTATCCAGCAAAGAGTCACCTTAGAATCGGTGAATGCGTAAATAGCGGTAACATTATAACGCGGATTATAAGTGTCATGAACACGGCGAAGAAGTTTAGCGAGGAGTTCGGCACCACAGAGCTCCAGTCGAGCGATAGTCAATGGTTTAACCGGCGATACCTTCGACTTGGCACAAACCAGCTGAACGACTACGTCATCGTTGCGAGTGACGTGCGCATAGATGACAGCGCCGTAGGCGCTTTCACTGGCGTCGGAAAATCCAATGAGGCGAAGAATACAATTTTAAAAAAAAAAAAAAAAAAAAAAAGAAAAACGTTTATTTGGACACACTTCGTGAAACACAAAAACAAAAGAAAAAAAAAAATTAAAATAATGTTTTAAAACAAAAGTGTGTGCCTCACGGCTGCGCCAAAAAGGTTCATTTCAGCATTAATGCCAGACAGATGCTGCCTGACGCTGGTTTTCTAATGAACCTGTAGAGACAAGTGACGGGGAGTACAAACAGTTTCAACATACCTAATTGATAATTTATATACTTATAAATAAATAAACTAGTAATCAAAATATAATTAAGTACAATAAAGATATAAAAAATAAAAATAATAATTTTGTACTGGATATAGATAGATGTTTTATATATTATATTATAAGCATTTTAATGTATATGAAATATAGTAAATAGGTTAAGACTACAAAAACAACAAGAACTGTCTCAGCAAACCCTGTTCTTAGCGATTGATATATTAGATTGACCCGACCCGATGCATTCATAAATCGCTACAGACCGCTGAGCGCTGAGCGCGACGGACAATACACCGAAAGTTATTAACTAATTTAATGATTGGGAATTATGTTTCAATCTAAGTACAGTAGGCATTTCATATAAGTGAAACATTTAGTGCGACCATATCTAGCTTCTGTTGCGAATCTATCAGATACTGCCGTAAGCGTGTTCGGAACGTGTGGATACTGCCCAGTACCCTTATGGGTGGCGGGATATTATTCCACACCTTAGATGCAGCGTATCGGAAAGTGCCTCTAAAAGCTGCTGTCCTATGAGACTGTGTTGAAAGTTGTTGTGCACACAGCCTGGGCGCGCAATCACGTCTACTAGCCATCCAACTAAGCTTGTCGTACAAGTACTTCGGTTTCTTAGACTTAATGACACCAAACAGCAGGCACGCCAGGTGTAATTTTCGTCTCGACTTCATCTTGAGAATGAAGTGTTTGTTAAGAAAGGGGGTGACATGACTTCTAGGGGGAATAGAGTAACAGAAGCGCGCACATGCATTTTGGACTCTTTGTATAAGTCGATCGGTACGAGCCAGCAAGCGTGGGCCGTAAACCGTATCAGCGTAGTTTAATTTAGACAGAACAAGAGTTTCGACTAGCTGTTCGCGAAGCTTTTCAGACAAATACGGCCTCATTTTATAAAGCAACTTCAGACGATAGAAACAGTTTCTCACGGAGTTAGCAACGTGTTTCTCAAATCTAAGGCTGTTGTCCATACATAACCCAAGGTTCCGCGCCTCATTCACGCGGTCAATAGGCTCACCCATCAGTGTTAAATTAAGGCATAAAGGTATCTTTTTCAACTGCTGCCTCGTACCAAACAACATATACTTGGTTTTCAATGGATTTAATGCCAAACAACTCTCATCTGACCAGGCGGCGATTCTCTCTAGGTCGTCGTTTAGGTCTCTAATAGCCAAATCATAATCATCTGGTCTGAAAGATAAATACAGTTGGACGTCATCGGCATAAATATGAAACTTGCATTTCTGAAGACACTTTATTATGTCTGCACAGTATATAATAAAAAGAATTGGACCTAAAATTGATCCCTGTGGAACCCCTCTTTCTATAGAAGCAAGGGCTGAAGCCAAGGTAGTCCCATCCGACAAACGCAATTCTACAAGTTGTTTTCTATTACTAAGGTAGCTGTGGAACCACTGAATGGCATTATCGTCAAAACCGTAGTATTTTAACTTTGACAGTAATAGCGGTACGTTAATGCAATCAAATGCACGAGAAAAATCGAGTAGCACCATCAGTGAACACATGCCCTTATCTTGGGCCGATAGAATATTGTCCGTAACATCCAGTAACGCCGTAGAAGTGCTGCGCTGTTTCCTAAAACCGGATTGTAGATCGGGTAACAACTCGTTCTCTTCCAAAAACCGAGTTAATTGACGGCACACTACCCTCTCCATTACTTTTGAAAGACAGGGAAGAATACTGATCGGCCGCAAGTCTTTAACCTCTACAGGGTTTGGACTCTTAGGTAGGGGTCTAACTGTGGCAATTTTCCATTGGTAAGGAAATTTTGATGTCCATATGGAATAATTAATGATGTGGGTAATAGTTGGTAAAGTGTGCGGCAAAGTCAGTGCAAGCATACTCAAGTTTATGTTGTCGTAGCCGTCAGCATTTGACTTTAGGTCAGAGATTATGTGGGAGATATCATTTTGATCCACCGGAGCAATTGTGAATATTGCTTCACTGTATCTGTGGGTCTCATAGAATGATATAAGCGACGCGCTAGCTACTGGATTGCCAGGGACGTTCAAAAATGTGTTATTTATCAGGTCTGGGTTTCTAAAATGTGGGGGTAGGTCTTGTCCTTGCTTCGAGGGTGCAAACGTGGATTTAATGTTCTTCCATAGTAATTTTGGATAATTTATTTTATTGTTTATATTGTGCCTAAAGTATGCAATTTTTTCATGATACAAAGAACTTTCTACCAAGGATTTTAACTGTTTATAGTAAACTTTTTTTGTTCCCGATTTAGTGCTCCTATATTTGGCTAATGCATTGTCCCGCAACCGCATCATGAGCTGGATAGTGTCCGTAATCCAGGGATAAGATAATTCCTTTATACGGCAAGTCTTAAGTGGCGCGTGAACATCAAACAATGATACTATGCAGTGATTAAAAGTATCAATCATGTCATTCACATCGGTAAATTCAAAAACACGACCTATGTTTGATTGCGACAATTTTCAAAAATACCTAAATGACGCGGGATTTTAAAATCATTTAAAAGCGGCAGGGCAGAGCGAAAAGTTTGCCAAATATTTATGATGTGACGCGGGGGAGTGTCATCCCAATCGAGCTTCAGTAACTACAATTCTTTGATAAGTAGTTTAGCATAGAGAACTACAGGCGCGACAAGCCCCATGATGTCCCACAGTCTAGCTACGGCCGACAGAATAGCACGTTTAGTACACGTGTCTGGCGGTGCGGAAATAAGAAATTCAAAACAATCATTTGACCTACACCAGCGCAAGCCGAGAACCTTTTGTTCTACCGACTTGTCGAATTCTAGTTGTTCGGTCAACCTATGCGACGCGGGAATACTGTTTAGTACAGTTTGAGAGTTACTGGTCCACTTGACCAACTCGAACTGACCTCCTCTAAAGAGTTTAATCAGTTCGTGCGAAACCTGGACTGCACGTGATTCGGAGCTTACGCTGTAGACTACGTCATCCATATACAGCGAATCCGCGATGATAGCGCTGGCGCGCGGGAAGTGATGACCATCGTCTTGAACCAACTGTTGTACTGTGCGGATCGCATGGTAGGGACTTGACTTGAGACCAAAACAGACACGGTTAAACTGATATAGAACCAGAGGATCGTTTGGACTAAAACGATATAAGATGCGTTGAAAGCGACGATCGCTTTCTCTTACTTCAATCTGTAAGAACATTTGTCGGCAATCAGCCGAGAGCGCGAATGCGAACAATCGAAAATTCAGAATTATAGTAAACAAGTCACCCTGTAAATTTGGGCCACTGTGTAAAATATCGTTGAGAGATAATCCAGTACTCGTTTTAGCACTAGCGTCTAACACGGAGCGTAGTTTTGTTGTTGTCTTATCTAAACGTACAACTGCGTGATGCGGAATTACATAGTCAGGACAACTACTGTCTGAACTAGCGAGCGGAGCAGGAGATAAATATCCTTTATCAATATATTCGCGAATGACGTCATCATACGCAGTACGTAACTCGGGTGCGGATTCTAATTTCTTTTCTAGGCAGAAAAAACGTTTTTTCGCGATATCGAGTGAGTTCCCCAATGAGAACACATCGCTGCGAAACGGTAGGGCTACAGAGTATCTACCTGTGTCCCCATCGCGTTCCGTGGTCGAATTATAAAAGTACTCGCACTCAAGTTCGTCGAGCGATTTGCTCGTCGAAAGAGTGACGGGCGCTTCATCGACCTGCCAGAATTTTTTCAACGCCGATTCTAACGAGTCTTTGTCGGATGGTTGCGAAATATGTGAGTAACAAGACTGTGGAGGCTTATTACGACGTACAGGCAGCGCGGGCACAGTGCCCATGATGACGTAACCGAGTACCGTCTGCATGGCGGGCGGCGCGGAGGAGTTGCTGCTAACTACGCGGGGCAGCATAAGATGCGGGAAAAGCGAAGCCCCGATCAACACATCGATGCGACCGGGTTTGCCAAACGATTCGTCGGCGAGCGGTAAACCTTTTAAGTAAGGCAAGGCGGAAGTATCTACGGGAGCGGTAGGTAAATTATCGGTGATTGCATCGACAACTAGCGAATTAACGTTAAAAGTAACGTTCGGATTAAAACGGGAAAAGAAAGCGAATTGTACGGAACCCTTAACGGATTTTTCCGTACCACCGATACCCTTAACGGAAGGCGTATCAGATGAATGTCTAGTCAAACCTAATCGTTTGCAACATTCTGCGGTAATAAAATTAATTTGTGAGCCACTGTCTAATAGACAGCGAATAAAATGCTCCTTACCAAATGAATCTCGAACTATTACAGTAGCGGTTGACAACAAAATAGTAGTATTCGTATTACATTGCGGCTTTGATACGCGGGAGTTCGAGTCGTAAAAGATCGACGCAGCAATGGATGCATTACATTGCGGGGCGCTCTGAGCGGTGGCGGCGAGCGGCACGGCGGCGGCGGCGTGAGCATCTTGCTCGCTCGAAGCCGTGGAGTTTGAACCCGATTGTGTACGTGCGGTATCATCAACACCGTTCGATAATACAGTCGCGTGCGATTCGCGATTAAAGTGTAAAAGCGTATGGTGTTTATTTTTACAAGATTTACATCTAGATTCAGACTGACAGACTCTGGCCTTATGTTTAATACTTAAACAGTTAGTACATGCATCGTTTTGTTTCACCGATTTGAAACGATCACTTGGTGTCATTTTAGAAAAGGCAGGACATTTAAATAAATGTTCATGAACAAAGCTATCACACAAACATTTAGCGGATTTATCAATTACAGTGTAAGATTGCGGTTGCGGAGTTTTGAACGTTTTTTTATTTATAGGATTGTTATTAGACTGAGTGAAACTCAAGCTGTTTAAAGCTTTAGTATTTTGTAAAATGCGAGATTGATTTTTAATGAACTGTACTAAATTGTCGAATTTAGGAATTTCGTCTTTTGAGTTCATTTCAAAAAGTCGAGCGGTTTCAGAATCAACCTTTTTTATAGCGACATGGAAAAAAATCAAATCTGATAAATCATTTATTTTAAGGTTTTTTAATGCGTTTGCGGCGGAAACAAAATTATCAGAAAAGGATTCGAAATTTTGAATAGATGCGGTATTAAAAGATTTATGTTCAAACATCCGATTAAGGGAACTAGAAGCTAATATACGTTTGTCTTCGTACTTGTTTATGAGTGAATTAAAAATTAATTGGTAGTTATCGCCATTAGGGCAAACTCCTGAGAACGCGGTTTGAGCCTTATCTTTCAATTTCCCCATCAAATAATATAATTTCTCCGAATCAGTCAATGTATTATTTTCGTGTACCGTGCTTTTAAAATTAGCATAGAACAGGGGCCAGTTACGAATATCGCCATCGAATGACATAATTTCAATGGGAGGCAAGCGAACTGTTTGCTTATTGACACCACTACCACTAGAAGTAGGAGCCGATGTGGCTGATGATTTTGAGTAACTTGAATAATTATATTTAACGCAGCAATATAATTCCTCAAAACTAATCCACGACTGATCATCAATATTATTTTCCGGGTCTTGTCTTAGAAGAAGCGAGTTATATTTATTAAATGCCTCGAGGAACTCGGTGCGCAACGCATCAACATTGACACACGCACACAAGAACTTCTCTACCGGTTCCATACCGGACTTCATTTTTCCCATTAAATCGTAAATGATTTGCATGCGGGCAAAAATCATATTACGACATGACAGTGCTATTTGAATCGCGGATTCTATCTGATCATCCGAATCAATGGTCACTTTCTTAGGCATTTTCGATATTTTTGTAGGTTTTTATAATAGCTAAAATAAATCACAAACTTCAACGAGTTGCGCGCGGTGCGGGATTGGTAGGTGGTACCTACGAATATAGTACCGAACGATAGCGAAGCGAGCGAGCGGTAGATTTTGCTTCTACTTACGTATATTAAAATATTAAGTTGAGCGGGATGCGAAATACCTGTGAATGTACGCAATGACAAGTAGGTACTATAAATGAATAAATGAAAGCGGTTTAGTATAAGAGTATAAGGAACGAAGATTGAAATGAAATATAGTTGCGGGATGATGATATACGGATATAATATTGATATCCGTTATCAAGAGGATAAAGAAAAATAGGTATCCGTGATCATGGGACCAAAACTGTTGGATATCTGTGATCGTAGGACCAAAAACTGTTGGATATCCGTGATCGTAGGACCAAAAAATGTCGGATATCCGTCTCGAAGGACCAAAAAATGTTGCGGCGGCCTAAAGCCTTGGGGTGAAAATCGAAATTTTCTTAGTGGACTGTATGAGGGGCGGTTCGGTGACACAAGTAGGTGTTTTGGTGGTGTGGGAAAATGATGATGGTACCTGCCTGGTGAGCTATGGCGACACGACGAGAAGGGTTTCCTTAGCCACGTGGCTGGCGCGTCCAGGATATCACGTACGGACGAGAATCTGCACTTTCCACAACACACATACACGCACTTGCACTGTTCAATAGCAATCTTCGTTCTTCGCGGTGAAAATATGAGTCCTTTTTCGACTTGGGATTAATTTTACCCACAGGCGTCGATGTTGGTTGAGAACTGGCGGATCTTCTTGGCGGCAGCGTATGCGCGCCATTGCGGATCTTCCTTCTCGCTCTCACTTAGGCATTATAAGGGTTGTGGAAGGGAGAAGGAAAGCGGAAGGAACTTTATGTTACACAGATACTAATTAATTAGAGTTGCCAGTAATTAGGCATGAAATATAAAACTAAAGAAAGTAATGGCGTTAACATATCCTTTATGTTGCACCTGCCATTTTCTCTCTGCACCACCCTAAGGTTGACTGGTAGAAAATGCCTCGGGCATTAATTCCGCCTTTGTACGGTATTCTTTCACTCGTTCATAAAATTTTAATAAATAAACATTGTAGTTGAAAAACATGTTCTCCCATACATTCCAACTGTAAAGGTAAGATTGTACTCACCATATTGAGAGATTTACCATGTTATTTTCAGACCACAGACTTCTTATAGGTTTTCCTGTAATCTAAAGGTAAAGAATGGTCAATTTTCGTCTATTTTCTTAAATAACTTTAAAACAATTTATTTTAAAATTATAAAAATATATATATTTAAAACCATTTATTTGATACATCACACGATACAGTTTCAAAACTTTTTTTTTTTAATTTTCTTATTTGACTCCATAATCAAAATTCATTTATTTACTTTACCCATCCGTGTTTGGGTCACTGAAACTCATATGTGTGCCAAATTTAAACCTGATCGGTCTATTAGATTCGGAGCAAATTGGCTGTGACAGATGGTCAGACAGACAGACACCCGAGTGATCCTATAAGGGTTCTTTTTTGACCTTTTGAGGTACGGAACCCTAAAATATCATTCCCCCCTAGTCTCCAAAGTTTGCATAGAGAAAAATTTGAAATTATTCTATATGATAGAAGTTTTCGTAAAAATTACAGGAAAAATAAAACGATGTCTCTAAATAGCACACTTTTTCAGAAATCGCAACGGAACCCTCGGTGCGCGAGTCTAACTCGCTCTTGACTGGTTTTTTTTGTTAATACTGTTTTAAAAGAAGACTGACAGGTATTGAAAATGAAATCTTGTGGTTGATGTTATGATTCAATAAATGTAACTTTAGGAAGACTCGTGATCACCTAGTACTCGTATGCCAGATTGTTGTCGATTTCCTTCGATGCACCTACCCGACCGCTGCTTACAGAAGACAAAGCTTGAACAACTGTGAATATAATGTCCACGCACAGTGCATGCAGGCGCTACACTCATAAAATTACGTGACAAGTTTACAATGAATTTTTGAATTATAATAACCGGCACAGTGGTTATTACACGCTGTGCGTAATTTATGAGTTTATTCCCATAAATCACGGGACCTCATTGGCGTTACCTACTAGTGAACATTTGCTTCGATTAATAAATTCATATGAAACGTTGAGGTCAATTTAAATGTAAAATTTTAATTGTATAAAGTTAGTGGAATTGAGACACACGATGTTATTCACTAAATATGGAACGCTTACAAAATACGACATTAAGGTTCCACTTAAATTTAATAGTAAAAAGTTTGAACAAGTAAACCTCACGTTCTGGTTATTATTATTAATTGAGTCACTCATCTCGACGCAAAACGTAGCACTTCTACGAGCGCACAGATTACTACGCGGCGTAGCACCTGCGTAGCACTTACGAACACGCTACGCCGTAGTACTTTCATATTTTTACATTCGAATTTGAGACTTATTTATTTTTGAGATTTAGTTAAGTAGATTTTGCTATTTATTTCGTTAGTGGGTATTAATTTTAAAGCCTACTTCCCTCTGTCCCCCGGGCTTGAACAAAGTAGGTATGATACCTACTTTGTTCAAGCCCTTAATTTGAACTAAGCCTTATTTTGAACAATTGAAAACCTACAGTAGGTTATATAAAATAATTTACTTCAACTACACAACAAGGTAATATTTTGTCTAATACTTCAAGCACAGCACCTCCATTACTTTGGCAGATGTCGTAAGGGGGACTTGTGGATTACGCCGTGATGGATGGTAGGACGGCTTGCTGTCATGTACTAGCATGAAAGTGGGCTTAGTGATACATCTACTAAGTATGCTGATAACAACGTTATCTACACTGCATCCTCTATTGGTTATCTAATGTGATACATGTACTAAGTACGCTGATAACAACGTTATCTACACTGCATCCTTTATTGGTTAACTAATGTGATACATGTACTAAGTACGCTGATAACAACGTTATCTACACTGCATCCTCTATTGGTTAACTAATGTGATACATGTACTAAGTACGCTGATAACAACGTTATCTACACTGCATCCTCTATCGGTTAACTAATGTGATACATGTACTAAGTACGCTGATAACAACGTTATCTACACTGCATCCTCTATTGGTTAACTAATGTGATACATGTACTAAGTACGCTGATAACAACGTTATCTACACTGCATCCTCTATTGGTTAACTAATGTGATACATGTACTAAGTACGCTGATAACAACGTTATCTACACTGCATCCTCTATTGGTTAACTAATGTGATACATGTACTAAGTACGCTGATAACAACGTTATCTACACTGCATCCTCTATTGGTTAACTAATGTGATACATGTACTAAGTACGCTGATAACAACGTTATCTACACTGCATCCTCTATTGGTTAACTAATGTGATACATGTACTAAGTACGCTGATAACAACGCACACTGCATCCTCTATCGGTTAACTAATGTGATACATGTACTAAGTACGCTGATAACAACGTTATCTACACTGCATCCTCTATTAATTAACTAATGTGATACATGTACTAAGTATGCTGATAACAACGTTATCTACACTGCATCCTCTATTGGTTATCTAATGTGATACATGTACTAAGTACGCTGATAACAACGTTATCTACACTGCATCCTCTATTGGTTAACTAATGTGATACATGTACTAAGTATGCTGATAACAACGTTATCTACACTGCATCCTCTATTGGTTATCTAATGTGATACATGTACTAAGTACGCTGATAACAACGTTATCTACACTGCATCCTCTATTGGTTAACTAATGTGATACATGTACTAAGTACGCTGATAACAACGTTATCTACACTGCATCCTCTATTGGTTAACTAATGTGATACATGTACTAAGTACGCTGATAACAACGTTATCTACACTGCATCCTCTATTGGTTAACTAATGTGATACATGTACTAAGTACGCTGATAACAACGTTATCTACACTGCATCCTCTATTGGTTAACTAATGTGATACATGTACTAAGTACGCTGATGATGTACAACGTTATCTACACTGCATCCTCTATCGGTTAACTAATGTGATACATGTACTAAGTACGCTGATAACAACGTTATCTACACTGCATCCTCTATTGGTTAACTAATGTGATACATGTACTAAGTACGCTGATAACAACGTTATCTACACTGCATCCTCTATCGGTTAACTAATGTGATACATGTACTAAGTACGCTGATAACAACGTTATCTACACTGCATCCTCTATCGGTTAACTAATGTGATACATGTACTAAGTACGCTGATAACAACGTTATCTACACTGCATCCTCTATTGGTTAACTAATGTGATACATGTACTAAGTACGCTGATAACAACGTTATCTACACTGCATCCTCTATTAATTAACTAATGTGATACATGTACTAAGTATGCTGATAACAACGTTATCTACACTGCATCCTCTATTGGTTAACTAATGTGATACATGTACTAAGTATGCTGATAACAACGTTATCTACACTGCATCCTCTATTGGTTAACTAATGTGATACATGTACTAAGTATTCTGATAACAACGTTATCTACACTGCATCCTCTATTGGTTAACTAATGTGATACATGTACTAAGTACGCTGATAACAACGTTATCTACACTGCATCCTCTATTGGTTAACTAATGTGATACATGTACTAAGTACGCTGATAACAACGTTATCTACACTGCATCCTCTATCGGTTAACAAATGTGATACTTGTTCTAAGTATGCTGATAACAACGTTATCTACACTGCATCCTCTATTGGTTAACTAATGTGATACATGTACTAAGTACGCTGATAACAACGTTATCTACACTGCATCCTCTATTGGTTAACTAATGTGATACATGTACTAAGTATTCTGATAACAACGTTATCTACACTGCATCCTCTATTGGTTAACTAATGTGATACATGTACTAAGTATTCTGATAACAACGTTATCTACACTGCATCCTCTATTGGTTAACTAATGGCTCACTTTTCAAACGTATGTATAAAAACCTACGGCTAATTAATTATATTAAATGAAACGTTAGAATTCAAGTTCAATATTCGATCGTTGTAAAATGAGTGACGTACAGTCATAGTTACACTTAAACACGTAAGTTTGGTAAATGATAGAATGTTTTTTTAACGTTTTTATTTCCCAAAGAGAGAGTAGTTACCTGGCACACACGGCGGAGAGCAGTTCGTATACAGGTTCTCGTTAGTCCGGGGTCTGCTCGAGGGCTCATTTGTGTTGGCGCTGGGTGACGATCCGATGCCAAAGATGTAATGTATTGAATTTATTTTTATAATAAAGTATATAGGCACCCAAAGTTTGTTACTGTTATTACCTAACTACTCGTAAAATTACGATGAACCTAAATAGTAATTAGGTTCTAGTTATAATTAAGAACACGTAATGTCATAGGTGTCAGTAACCATTACAAAAGTTATGATCCAAAACTCTTTTTTCTTAAAAACTTAAACACACAAAACCCCTTCAAAGATTGTCTTACTGTATAATCAAGGCTTATTGAATACAAATGGCACAAAAACACTGTGGCACACATACATTTCTGAATATCAATTGTGAAACTACTGAACTTCCCCATTTATGAAAACATCTCCATCTGCGTGCGTTTGATAACTCCTCCAGTATAAAAATAGTTTTCTCTGCAATAATATATTCATATTATTGCAGAGAAAACTATTCATATTCATGTAAGGAACACAACTGGTGTGTCCACCCTCTGACAGCGCAGTTCACACTCTGTGTCAGTGTCTCGTGATAACTAGTGTGATGAACTTTTAGAGAGATAATATTAGGTTATTTACTGTTTCTATGTTGTGGAGTGGAGTGACAAGAATGGATAAAGTGAGAAATGAGTATATAAGAGGAAGTTTGAAAGTGGCGCCAGTGACAGAAAAGTTGAAAGGAAATCGTTTGTCTTGGTATGGGCATGTAATGAGGAGAGACGAAACGCATGTGACTAAAAGAGTGATGAATATAGATGTTGATGGATGGAGAGGCAGAGGAAGGCCAAAGAAAAGATGGATGGATTGTGTGAGGAATGATATGAAAGAGAAGGGAGTGAATGATAGCGTGACGGTTGACAGGGGAGAATGGAAGAAGAAAACGTGTTGCGCCGACCCCAAGTAATATGGGATAAGGGCAGGAAGATGATGATGATGTCCATGTGCTTGATAGTTGGTGTGTCCGTGTGACAACAGAGTGGCTAGTCGGAGAGTTAGGTCGTGAACATTAGTTGGTGTGTCCGTGTGGCAACAGACGGCTAGTCACAGAATTAGGGCATGAAGATTAGTTGGTGTGTCCGTGTGGCAACAAATAGCTAGTCGAAAAGGTAGGGCATGAAGATTAGTTGTATGTATGTTGTTGTTGTTGACTTATCTTGATTTAAAAGAGTTTCCGTGGAGTTTCTTGCCTGTTCTTCTCCATTGTGTTAGACTCACTGTTACAAATAAACCGCTTTACAGATATAATAAAATCAAATATATTTAGTTACTTTCACTTGGAGCACTTTTCACTTCAAAGGCTGAATGACAACTGGTGTATTATGAACCGACTAACATTTCTGTTGCGACACAAAACTATGTACTATGGTAAAGCAGTACGGCGCGACATGCGCCATCTGTTGACGGACGTTATAATTATGCACTGCTCTACCTTAGCATGTCAAATACATTAATCTGAATAATTATCTGAATAATGTTATTACATTAGAAAATATGGCAAGTGCTTAAATTTATTATATATGTAATACAACGTTTATAAAACAATAATTAAGGTAAAGCGTAATTTGAGTAACAAAATAATAATCAGGAAATAAATAACATTACTTATTAACGAGTGATCTTACAATTGAGATCTACGTTTTGGAATGGGCATCTAGCTTTAACTTTCTGACTAACTGACCGACTCTTTGACAATTCAAAAGTGCATGTAATTGGTTTAATTGAAATAAATGCTTTGAGTTTGAGTTGAGTTTGAGTTGGTGTGTCCGTGTGTCAACAGAGTGGCTAGTCGGAGAATTAGGGCATGAAGATTAGTTGGTTTGTCCGTGTGGCAACAGATGGCTAGTCGAAAAGTTATGGCATGAAGAGTAGTTGTATGTTGTATGTATGTTGTATTAATTATGTTGATTTAAAAGAGTGTCCGTGGAGTTTCTTGCCCGTTCTTCTCCATTGAGATCTACGTTTTGAAATGGGCATCTAGCTTAAACTTTCTGACTAATTGACCGACTCTTTGACAATTCAAAAGTGCCTGTAATTGGTTTAATTGAAATAAATGCTTTGAGTTTGAGTTGGTGTGTCCGTGTGTCAACAGAGTGGCTAGTCGGAGAATTAGGGCATGAAGATGAGTTGGTGTTTCCGTGTGGCAACAGAGTGGCTAGTCGGAGAGTTAGGGCATGAAGATTAGTTGGTTTGTCCGTGTGGCAACAGATGGCTAGTCGAAAAGTTATGGCATGAAGATTAGTTGTATGTTGTATGTATGTTGTATTACTTATGTTGATTTAAAAGAGTGTCCGTGGAGTTTCTTGCCCGTTCTTCTCCATTGAGATCTACGTTTTGAAATGGGCATCTAGCTTAAACTTTCTGACTAATTGACCGACTCTTTGACAATTTAAAAGTGCCTGTAATTGGTTTAATTGAAATAAATGCTTTGAGTTTGAGTTGAGTTTGAGTTGGTGTGTCCGTGTGTCAACAGAGTGGCTAGTCGGAGAGTTAGGGCATGAAGATTAGTTGGTGTGTCCGTGCGGCAACAGATGGCTAGTCGGAGCGTAAAGATTAGTTGGTGTGTCCATGTGGCAACAGATGTCTAGTCGGAGCGTAAAGATTAGATGGTGTGTCCGTGTGGCAACAGAGTGGCTAGTCGGAGAGTTAGGGCGTGAAGATTAGTTGGTGTGTCCGTGTGGCAACAGATGGCAAACTCAAACTCAAACTAAAACTCAAAGCATTTATTTCAAATAAACCAATTACAGGCACTTTTGAATTGTCAATGGGTCGGTCAGTCAGAAAGATGAAGCTAGTTGCCCATTCCAAAGCGTAGTAGATCCCTATGGAGAAGAACGGGCAAGAAACTCCACGGACACTCTTTTAAATCATAATATTTTTACAAAATATTGGTTACATCGTTCATATTAAAAATATACATGAGAACAATGTAGAAAGACGTGCACGTTAAAAAGCGTCCGTAACAAAAAGATGAAAACTAAAAATACTAAATAAAAAATTAAAATTTAAAATAAGCCATGGCAGCTAAGAGACGACCAGTCCCAACTGATGGCGCCCATTCACGAACATGACGCATGGATCAGCACCAATTAGCTCAACCATTTTGAAGGGAACTTAATGATCCAACATACCCGCCACCACCAGTGAGACATTTGACTGATCATGACATACTCTCAACCACCAGGGCACATTCAAGTCAGTGAAAGACGTACCCAGTAAAAGGTAGCTTAATAGTAGTTACATAGTGCTCACACATGTGCTATGCAATTATATAATACTAGGAGATTGAATTTAAACAATGCAAAGAAAGTTTTCTCTCTTCTTAATCTTCAGCAGCTCCAACAATATTTCCGAATGCTAATCAATTAGTTATGCGTCCTTGTGGAGCAGGACAAGCACTCAGCCAAGCATTTTTGTCAGCGATGTAATCCCCCAACTTATAATATGCCTGGCTGCATAGTGTGCGTTTTATACAAGATTTAAATTTCGTTTCATTCAGCTGGAGTATGTGGGGAGGTATTTTATTATAACATTTTAAATAGTACCCCATGAAGGATGAGTCTACTTTAGCCAGTCTGAAACCTGGTTGAACTAATTGGTCCCTACTTCTAGTCCTATAATTGTGTCCTTCACCTCTCTTACCGAAAAGATTTAGATTTTTCCTTACGTACATGATGTTTTCGTAGATATATTGACAAGGTACCGTCATGATGTTAATATTTTTAAACAGTTCCCTTAGAGAATCGCTAGTCAGAGAGTTAGGGCGTGATGATTAGTTGGTGTGTCCGTGTGACAACAGCATGGCTAGTCGGAGAGTTAGGGCGTGATGATTAGTTGGTGTGTCCGTGTGACAACAGAATGGCTAGTCAGAGAGTTAGAGCGTGATGATTAGTTGGTGTGTCCGTGTGACAACAGAGTGGCTAGTCGGAGAGTTAGGGTGTGAAGATTAGTTGGTGTGTCCGTGTGGCAACAGAGTGGCTAGTCAAAGAGTTAGGGCGTGATGATTAGTCAGTATGTCCGTGTGACAACAGAATGGCTAGTCGGAGAGTTAGGGCGTGATGATTAGTTGGTGTGTCCGTGTGACAACAGAATGGCTAGTCAGAGAGTTAGAGCGTGATGATTAGTTGGTGTGTCCGTGTGACAACAGAGTGGCTAGTCGGAGAGTTAGGGCGTGATGATTAGTTGGTGTGTCCGTGTGACAACAGAATGGCTAGTCAGAGAGTTAGAGCGTGATGATTAGTTGGTGTGTCCGTGTGACAACAGAATGGCTAGTCAGAGAGATAGAGCGTGATGTTTAGTTGGTGTGTCCGTGTGACAACAGAATGGCTAGTCAGAGAGTTAGAGCGTGATGATTAGTTGGTGTGCCCGTGTGACAACAGAATGGCTAGTCAGAGAGTTAGAGAGCGTGATGATTAGTTGGTGTGTCCGTGTGACAACAGAGTGGCTAGTCGGAGAGTTAGAGCGTGATGATTAGTTGGTGTGTCCATGTGACAACAGAGTGGCTAGTCGGAGAGTTAGGGCGTGAAGATTAGTTGGTGTGTCCGTGTGGCAATAGAGTGGCTAGTCGGAGAGTTAGAGCGTGATGATTAGTTGGTGTATCCGTGTGACAACAGAATAGCTAGTCAGAGAGTTAAAGCGTGATGATTAGTTGGTGTGTCCGTGTGACAACAGAATGGCTAGTCAGAGAGTTAGAGCGTGATGATTAGTTGGTGTGTCCGTGTGACAACAGAGTGGCTAGTCAGAGAGTTAGAGCGTGATGATTAGTTGGTGTGTCCGTGTGACAACAGAATGGCTAGTCAGAGAGTTAGAGCGTGATGATTAGTTGGTGTGTCCGTGTGACAACAGAGTGGCTAGTCGGAGAGTTAGAGCGTGATGATTAGTTGGTGTATCCGTGTGACAACAGAATGGCTAGTCAGAGAGTTAGAGCGTGATGATTAGTTGGTGTGTCCGTGTGACAACAGAATGGCTAGTCAGAGAGTTAGAGCGTGATGATTAGTTGGTGTGTCCGTGTGACAACAGAATGGCTAGTCAGAGAGTTAGAGCGTGATGATTAGTTGGTGTGTCCGTGTGACAACAGAGTGGCTAGTCGGAGAGTTAGAGCGTGATTATTAGTTGGTGTATCCGTGTGACAACAGAATGGCTAGTCAGAGAGTTAGAGCGTGATGATTAGTTGGTGTGTCCGTGTGACAACAGAGTGGCTAGTCGGAGAGTTAGGGCGTGAAGATTAGTTGGTGTGTAAGTGTGGCAACAGATGGCTAGTCAACGAGTTAGGGCGTGATGATTAGTTGGTGTGTCCATGTGACAACAGAGTGGCTAGTCGGAGAGTTAGGGCGTGAAGATTAGTTGGTGTGTCCGTGTGGCAATAGAGTGGCTAGTTGGAGAGTTAGGGCGTGAAGATTAGTTGAACATTACTTTACTTTTATTTGCAACTTTTATACCAATAGTAGACCAATTTCTCAGATTCAAATTTTTGTAGAACGTAAGTAGATAGACAAAAAAGTACAGGTATGAATTAAATGAGCGTTGCTTTGCCGTCAACGGCGCACAAATATTCTTATTATAATTCCTAATTTCTAAGTATTAGCGCGAGCAAGCAATGCGATGCAACGGAGTATATCGGGGGAACAATACATTTCAAAAACTCAGTCGCGGACGGAAGTTATCTCAACATAGGTATAAAAAGAAAATTTCTGACTGACTGACTGACTCATCAAAGCCCAGCCAAAAGCCTTGGACCTAGAAAGCTGAAATTTTGCACAAAGCTTCTCTTTATAATTCAGAGACAGAATAACGAAGGAGTTTCGTTGCCGTGGGATATTTTCCAACATCCACGCGGGCAAAGCCACGGGCAAAAGCTAGTCAGTAATAAATACCACAAAACATTCATAATTATTAAATAAAACAAAATTATACCAATTCAAAATTAATACGTAAAAAAAACATTCGTTATCACTTATCACATTCAAAAATCATAAACCAAAAACCAAAACCACCATATAAAATCAAACTAAAAAAAATAAAATTCATAAAACATTAATATTACTAACAAATAAAAAAAAATACTTAATAAAATTAAAAAATAAAGAAATTAGATGTCAATAAATTATAATGTTCTATGTTAGAGGGTACTCTGTGGTATGGTTCCGCACTTAGCTCTCCATGTGGACCATTGTGGCTGATAAATTATAAATTGGAATTTCAAGGTAATTTAGTTTACGTTAAAATACTACTACTATTTTTGTAAGTAAATATTTTAATGGGAAACTTTCTCTAATAATATTGGCAACATTTTAGTTGAGAACTGAAAGAACGAATTCACCTCCAACCTACCAACTCTTTGTACAGTTAATGTTCTCAAAGTCTGATCATCTCCATTTGCATACTGTCTGACCGGCTGTTGGCAAATAGCTCGATCATAATATAGCCTTCCGCCGCACTCCGCCCAGCACCACCCAGGCCGGGGGCTAATCAAACTTTGCAATAGAACCTCTTTGAGCTGAAGCCGACGCCAGCGCCGATACAAGTTTTATGAGAACACCATGTTTGAGAAAAATATTACATCTGTAGGCACTTTTGCTTAGTTAAAACGAAATATTTCCTATCTTTGAAGTGTGAAGTTTAATTTGAGCGTAGTCTTTTTATTAGCTGATCAAACCACAGTCATCATTTTAGGTTAGAAAAAATAAATATGTGAATAACATTAAACTTATCGAGGAGGAAAATTATCGCGGCACAGCTGTCGTTTCAGCAAATTAGTTTACGTTTTAACTGCTATTGGTGCTGCTACATCTGTATACCGCCACGCTCTCCTCCCTCCCCTGTCCCTGCCTCTGTCAAGTTGCAGTGGCCACTATGTTGTTCAGCTCGATTTACCGGCAAAGAGAATCCGCGCCCACCCGACGCGAATTAGCACTTCAAAAGGCTATGAGTGAACTGCCTCACTATACTCTATTTTGTACACTTTTCATGTAATTCGCACATTTTGTGAGAATTTAAAATACGGGTGTGCTTTCGAATACTTTCGTAATAGCGCTCTGAAAAATGTATGAATTGCTACGTTGATTTTAATGAGCGAATTTTTATCGTGTTGTGCTGATAGCTGTGTAAGTAGCGTAGATTATTAATATTAATATTTAAACGGGATAGTTTTATTGCGGGAATGTAACACAAACTGTGACTATGGTGTGTACATCGGTCAAAAAACTTCTCAGAAATAGAGATGTGATTTTATCAAAATACCCTTCGTTCTGTCATTATTGAAGAATATACACATGACTCTTTTACGTATTCACGCTGCGTTACTGGGAAATCGGAAAGCTTTGACAGCCTTTTGAGTTTTGTATCAACGTGAAACTGCATTCAGAGTTCGTTTAATCATTTTGGATGTAACAATGAGGCTCGGGAAAAGGTAAAACAAGTCAAAAAGGTGCATCCGAAATAACGGTCAGGGGTTTAATTAAAATCTTAAAAAGTGCACTCTCACTGTGGCGTGTCTCCCAGGGCATGCAGTTCGGCCCGCTGTGGCGTGGGCGGGACAAAGCGACGGCGACAAAACGATGCGTCTCTGGAGCAGCGACAATGATAATGCACAGTCGAATATAACGCGCCACCCATATGGATACGAACGGAAAAGGGTTGGCGCACACTGATGTAGCCAAACCTGACGTACATTTGGAGTTGACTTTAATATTAGTTCAAGTTTAGTTTGTAGATTCGCAGAAATACTAGCTGTTTGCTGACTGTTTTCCTTGGGAGCGTTTGGTAAAATAAGCATTTTACCAAACGATATCTGGTAGTTACAAAATGATCTGAAAAATGTATTAAACAAGAAAGTCCAACAATCCTGGATGTATTACAAATTATTCCCCAATGAAAGAAAACTATTGCGTAGGAATATAATTAAGTGGATTTTACTTTAATTGGAGCGTACCATTTGTGGTAGAAAAAACCGGCCAAGTGCGTGTCGGACCACGCATAACGAAGGGATCAGTAGTTAAAAAGAATTTTTCCCAAAAACAAACAAAATTGCAATCCCAAAAAAAAAAAAATGTGATATAATTATAAATTAACAATTTTCGGACTTTTTTCTTTACTTGTGCTGTGAGACCTTGCTTCTTGCCAAATTTCATTATTCTAGGTCTACGGGAAGTACCCGGGTTTTGATGTACTTGCGAGTGTCAAAATATGTCACATAAATGGCCGTATTTTTTAATCGACTTCATTAACCGACTTCAAAACCTAAAACGAATAAAATAACTTTCAAAAAAAAAACTTAAAAGCTTCTGAAGTCGGTGTCAAGCTAAGGTGCACTGAAGAATGGAAGGCACCGACTTCAAAAGCTATTAAGTTTTTTTTGAAAGTTATTTTATTCGTTTTAAGTTTTGAAGTCTGTTTTTACTTTTTTTAAAGTAAATTTATTTTTCCATTTTTAGTTGAATATACAATTAGGATATTACACGAGCCCAAGACGAACGAAAAAAAGAATCATCACAAAATCCACTTAGAAATGTCGGAGATACAGTACTCGTACATTAATGCATATAACTTCGTACATAAGAATCATTACCTAATGTATTATCAAAGAATCATCAAAATTGGTTCATTAGTTGAGTTGAAGAGTTGAGAAAATCATGGACAAACAAACATACATACATACGGATCGAATACAGAACCTCCTTTTTTGAAGTCGGTTAATGAAGTCGGTGTAAAATGGAAAATAAATTTCCTTTTTTAAAGTAAATTTATTTTATTGCGTTGAGGTAGAAGTTTGATTTTTTAGCTTAACTTCAAGGGACCATATATCTACGTATTATATGTTAATTTTTCACGCATATTTTCCCCAAAACTTGCTTTTTACATTGTTATTTTATTTTGTTGTGCTTTGCGTCATGTTTACCGCAAATAAACGTATTTTCTTTCTTTCTTTCTTCTTTCTATTTTAATTTGATACCTCCACGCGTTCCTGAGAAGAAGGGTCTTGACAGACAGACAGACGGAGAACGAAGTGATCCTATAAGGGTTCCGTTTTTTCCTTTTGAGGTATGTAACCCTAAATAAAAAGCGTCATGGAGACAAAATGATCCCAGACAATTGGCTGCTTGACTAACAAGTGACAGTTCTACAGAATTTTAAAAACGATTTTCTACTCGTATGTGATGAGTTATTTATACTATAAGAGACGGGTGACAAGCTTAGTTTTCTTTTTTCGTTCTCAACTCAATGTATCTAACCGTCGTTAACTTGGTCCCTTGGCAGAAAATTCAAAGCATCTCTATTTAATTTTCAAGATAAGTAGTCCGCGCGGTTCGTTACGCATTATGTCCTCTATGAGATTTACCTCGCGTAAGACTTAACGGTGACGAACCACGCGTAAAGCTAATCAACCACAACCTTTGAGCATTGTAAAGTAGCAAAGTGCAATAAGTGTACCAACCTCCCGGGAATACCCTCACCATAATATTACGTATCAGTGTTCGAGCAGCTTAACGCGACGTGGAGCAGTTTTACCGGGAGGGCTTTTAAAGTGTAAATTCTGACAAGCACCGCACACACGAGGAATAAAAGGAATGCCTGCCCCGCTCTTGTCATAAAGCACCCAATCTTCGCGTGTAGCCGTCCTAATGCAGCTCGTGAAACAGACTAGACTTTTATTGTGTTTAGTGACGGTTTGAATGGATACGTTTTTACTTAAATTTTAATGTTACTGGGTAATGCAGTGCTCTTTGTGGACAACACCGAAGTGAATGTGTGTGATGTACAATTTCTCCGTGGTCTCCATGTTTATACATTTCAAAGTAATTAAAGCGCTTTGCCTGGAATTATTAAACCTGTTGCCAAATTATTTGTTCGTTGTTATTATTAGAAGTCTTTTAATTATGTTCTACATGAGTGATATGCTCTAATAAACAGCGGGCTTTTAATTTGATCAGAATTAATTTTACTTGATTAATTTTATATCTTTTAGGTTCTTGTATTTCTATTTAACACTTTTGCTTTAGTGTTTTATTTGGTCCATCAGCGATTGGTGTTTCTATGAGAAAGTGAGATAAATAATCACCGCGTTATTTTGATACTAAGAAATGTCCAGTTCTAGACAGAGGAATAAAATATTTCTGTCTTAGCGCATGAATTATGAATATACTAGCTGTCACTTATATGTCTTCTTCTGAAGCTGTCACTTGTAATTCTTCCTCTCAAGGTGTCACTTGTCAGTCTTCTTCTGAAACTGTCACTTTTATGTCTTCCGCTCACGCTGTCACTTGTATGTCTTCCTCTGAAGCTGTCCCTTGTAAGTTTTTCTCTGAAGCCACTTTTAAGTCTTCCTCTGATGCGGTCACTTGTAAGTCTTCCTCTGAAGCTGTCACTTGTAAGTTTTCCTCTGAAGTCACTTGTAAGTCTTCCTCTGAAGCTGTCACTTGTAAGTCTTCCTCTGAAGCTGTCACTTGTAAGTTTTCCTCTGAAGTCACTTGTAAGTCTTTCTCTGAAGCTGTCACTTGTAAGTTTTCCTCTGAAGTTACTTGTAAGTCTTTCTCTGAAGCTGTTACTTGTAAGTTTTCCTCTGAAGTCACTTGTAAGTCTTCCTCTGAAGCTGTCACTTGTAAGTTTTCCTCTGAAGTCACTTGTAAGTTTTCCTCTGAAGCTGTCACTTGTAAGTCTTCCTCTGAAGCTGTCACTTATATGTTTTCCTCTGAAGTCACTTGTAAGTCTTCCTCTGAAGCTGTCACTTGTAAGTTTTCCTCTGAAGTCTTCCTCTGAAGCTGTCACTTGTAAGTTTTCCTCTGAAGTTACTTGTAAGTCTTTCTCTGAAGCTGTCACTTGTAAGTTTTCCTCTGAAGTCACTTGTAAGTCTTCCTCTGAAGCTGTCACTTGTAAGTTTTCCTCTGAAGTCACTTGTAAGTTTTCCTCTGAAGCTGTCACTTGTAAGTCTTCCTCTGAAGCTGTCACTTGTAAGTTTTCCTCTGAAGTCACTTGTAAGTCTTCCTCTGAAGCTGTCACTAGTAATTTTGATGAAAGAAAAGAGCATATTATATTTTTCAGAGTTCGGTGAATAAACAAGATTTTACTTTCATTTATTACCCGACTAACCCAGAAGTTGGATAATGTTTTTCGCGCGCATTTATGTAAGTATGTATGTCTGTTCCATCGTGACTTGCATTGTCGTTAGATTTGTCTTAATTGTGGGAGTGACATAGGCAATATAATATTTATATATTGCATATGGAAATAAAAAAAGGGAGGGGAAGGTTTTTTTAAATATATTGTAACGATATTGGTATCAAATAAAAGCTAGTAATGAGTCAATAGCAAATATATGTTAATAAAACTAATAAAAAACTTGAAATAATACAAATAAAAAAAAAAACAAAAACCCGACTGCAAAAACACATAACTGAAAAAAGAAAAACAAGCATTATATTTATAATCTATAGAATTTTGGTATCACAGGCCGGACAAACCAATAACCTGAAATCCGGGTAACTTTTGTTTGTCCCACCTGCGTTACCAAAATTCTATAGATTACAATGCTAGTTTTCCTCTTTTTGCAGTGGAGTTTTGTTTTTTAAATTATTGTTTTTTCAAACGTACAATTTCCATGTCGGGTGGTTACATCATTCATAATTCTTTATTGACATGATGTAACTGCAATATATTTTTGTGCCTATGTTTGTGTACACCCAGATCAGGTCAGACTGCGCTTTCCTACAACGACGCTTATCGTACCAGTAAGCACCACATGCAGTATAATACTCGCACATGCACATATAATAGCTATATTTCTTAAGCAACCGGTCACCTTCCATCGTTGCCAGTCAAACGGTGCAGCAGTGAAGCAGTGCCATGCCTTACTAATGAGCGCTACGTCTCGGGCTTTCGGCCCGCCAATTAGCACGGCACTCACTACCCTCTGCATTAAACGCACACACCTACGCAAACACACACAGAACATATAAATAGTACGCATGCTCACCATAAACAAGACATAGTTTTGTATGTAGTAGGAATATTGTGTACGAGAGTAATTTTATATGTATTGTCTAGGTATAATTAGTGATTCGCTTTCTCAGGTGTAGCGTGTCTGACTGGAATATATCTTATAATAATTTTGTATTTGCGAATCATATTTTTGCCATTTATTAGGTGTCTAGCGGTACCCGCGGCTTCGCTCACGTAACTGTGTATGCTAATGGCATTTGGTATAAGTTTATGGAAAGGTGATAAACCTTAGTAGAACGTCAGTTGATTTTGTTAATTTAAACTAAAACTTATTGGTGCATCTCTGTAACTGTGGAGTTTCTTGCCCATTCTTCTCCATACGAAACTATCTTTTGGAAGGGGCGAAGAATCAATTCTATTTTCTTTATTTAATGGCTTATTCAATCAATCAATCATTTATTTTGTAAAACATAGGTATGATTACATATAATATGTTGTTAAGAAATACGTGCGCTATGTTTTGCCAATATATGGCGTACAAAATACGTGCGCTATGTTTTGCCAATATATGGCGTACAAAATACGTGCGCTGTGTTCTTTTCTAACTTTTATTTGCTTATAAAATAAGAAAGAGAAGAAAATTGTATTGTCAAAATGAAGTTGTTCTTCGAGTTGCGCATGAGTTTACACGACACCACACAATAACTGTATTATAAACACGTTGGAGGACATGTAACTAGTTTGTCAGATCAACTTTCAGCTCTGTCCCGTTTCATCTGATAGTAAAACAAAGCAATATGACGCATAAGGGACAACGTATGAAGTCAAAAAATAATGATATTTTTAACTACTTGATATTGTATTTTTACTGAAATAAAATTTGATTTATGATTAATCATATTTAACGGCCGAGATGTACGTATCTGCGGAGGTAGCTACCGTCACTAAGCGGTAACATATTATTATGATACATTACTGAGCTCACTTCCTTGTTTTAAAGTATTATATTAATTTATGCAGTGCAAAAAGACCTCTTTAAACTACAGGCTTTCCTCACCGTGCCACGGTTATCGTGACTAAGTATGCAGCCTATTTTCTACGACTCTATGTCTGTAGTGTAATGCCCCAGGACAAGGGGCTATTTAGACGCTACTCACTCACGCAAACAGAGAAGCTGTTTACTCTACATGAACACACGGCATCACAAGCTTAACAATTAGAGCAATATTAGCTTACTGCAACTAACTATACAAGCATTGGATTAATTCCACCACAAAGTCACACAAAACGCTGACTCATCGATGTGCTATCGCGATCACATCGCTTCAATGCTGTCCATTGATGGCTGCTTATATAAAACGAAGTAATTTGGCGTGTGAAGTGAGCGATGGTTTTCGCCATGCTCGCGAGTCGGGGATATTATCGCTTAATCCCCGTTGTCGTCGGATTTGAGCCGACACTAACAGAAAGCGTATTGAATGCGTGATATTGGACGCGGGGTGCGAGCCGTGTGCCACGTCGGCAAACATTTTGTGGTTATACCACACAATTGCAACGTACTATCCAGTCATTCATGTAATTGTCCGCGTTTATCAAAAACTAACAGCATCAAATATTTGGTGCTGTAATAGGTAACCGACTAAATTTCCAACACCACATTGAGCCCTTGGTACCTAGAATTCGAAAACTTATTTATATATTTAAATCTCGTCGTCGTCATATTGCTGACATTTTCACAATTAAAACTGTTTACCTCGCATTGTGCCAATCCTTACTGTCTTATTGTATAAAACCTCTTGGAAGCACTAAAACTTACTGAATCTGGAGAGAGCCCAAAGAGCCATATTAAAAGTAATTTCTTTCCTTCCGATACGATACCCTACGTTTGATCTTTATCAGCGCTGCAAGGTACTAACCGTTACTAAGAAGCACTCGAAACTTTCTTACGACCCCATAACAATCTCTGGTAAGGGAATATGGAAGCATGAGGAACAGGGTGTAAAGTTCACTCATCCTCCATAGAAAAGAGAGGATCCTCCGACCAGACGGGTGTTGTGTCTGGTGGGCAACTGCCCGATGGTTGATGTCGGGACGTTGTGTATATATGTATATTAGTCGCGCGGTAAACTCTAACTGCGCGATCCAGGATTTGCGTGACGTCATGTCATTGTGATGCGTAGTTCGTATGTGGCGGTGTAGATGCCGCCACAGGGAAGAATCACCGATGTCTGCACGACAAATAGATATAAACTCAGTCTGACACATCATTTTTACGGTTTCCTGGCTCCATATTTATTATAATAACTAGATGTCGGAAAATATCCCACAGGAACGAAAATCCTTCCTTATTCCTTGTCTACATTATAAAGGGAACCTCTCAGCTTTCTAGGTCCAATAAAAACACCTCCGTTGTTGAGATCATAAATACTCGCACAATACAGCAAACTCGTATTTTAGTTGTATATTAAACTCGTTCTTATTCGACTCATTCAATAGCGAATGCAATGTAGCGTGCACTGTCGTCCGAGTAATCCCGGCTAATCTCATCCCTAGGCAGAGCCAAATGCAAGTCAACACGCAACACGACCAACCTAACTGCGATAGACACAAGGTTGAACGTCCCCTGGCTAGTTTCGTTAGTGTGCTAGTGAGGATCGTTGTCATAACAGCTTATAGGCGTTTGACAGACGGACCGGCAGGATCAGACGCGTTTTGTAAATGTTCACGTACCTTTATGTGATGTTGAGCACAATGTAGTTTGACGGCTAGAGCGGGATTAACTTTGATGGAGGTGGGTATTAAAACGTTCGATCTGAGCTCGTCGTAGTGAGGGGCTCAGATCGCGTTACCCTTATCAGAGAGAAAGCATTCGTAACAAGAGCATTGGCTATATCAGCCATGGGGTTAGGATTTTCTATTATTAGCACAATCCATCCACTTATCAGAGTAGGCGTCCATTACGGACACCTTAAAATCGGTGATCGAAGCCTAGCTATAGTTTTTTGAATTTTTGCTTTCGATGGACGTATTTTCTAAGTCATCCTCGTCGTAATTTCCTAGGTCAAGCCTGGAATTAACCGAGAACGCTACTGCCAATTACGGAAATGTAATAGGTACATACGAAATGAATGGAACAACCAAAAAATTTACTTTAAAAAAAGTATAAACCGACTTCAAAACCAAAAACTAATAAAATTACTTTCATAAAACACTTAACAGCTTCTGAAGTCGGTATAAAGCTAAAGTGCATTGAAGAATTGAAGACACCGACTTCAGAAGCTGTTAAGTGTTTTATGAAAGTTACTTTATTCGTTTTTGGTTTTGAAGTCGGTTTTACTTTTTTTAAAGTAAATTTATTTTTCCATTTTTAGTTGAATATACAATTACATAAGTTGGTAAGCCCAAGTCGAACAAAAAGAAAAATCATCAAAATCCACTTAGAAATGCCGGAGATACAGTGCATTTATGCATATAACGTTGTAGGTACATAACAATAATTACATAATGTATTATATACTAAAACCTTCCTTAAAGTATGCAGATCACATTAGTGAAAAAACTCAAAATTGGTTCTATATTTTTTGAGAAAATCGCGGACAAAGAAACATACATACATACATACATATTACAAACATATATACATACATACATATATACATACATACATACATACATACATACGGGTCAAATAAAGAACCTCCGTTTTTGAAGCCTGTTAAAAACAAAAAAAAATTTTACCCGACTACGTCAAAGCCAAAAAAAAAAGCCAAAAAAGGAAGGGTTATGATTTTAACAGTATAGAGGCATGAGGAACAGGGTGTAAAGTTCACTCATCCTCCATTGAAAAGGGAGGATCCTCCGACCAGACGGGTGTCGTGTCTGGTGGGCAACTGCCCGACGGACTAGTTGGGTATCGCTACACCCCGTCATGGGGGTGCGATTGGCGGTGCCGGGGCGTGGCCCCCTCTCCGCAGCAGCTATACGTTGGCCCGTCACTACGGGCCCCTCATTAGCTCGGCCTACTGCGGCCTAAGGATGACGGGACGCGGATATGCGCGTCCCTGTGAGTGATTGCTATATCTGTGTCTGTAGGCACGCCACGACGCTGCTAGCCAGCGCCGCTTTCTTCACCGTATCCCGGCGGTCAACCCCTACCAGGTGGAACCCCCACCTACATGGGGGAAGCCCAGCAGAAGGCGACCTGCGACAGAGATACGGACTCGACGTTCCTACAGAAGGGGTGAGTGGCTCCCGCCCGCCCCACTTTCAGAGCTAGCCGAGCCTGGCACGGGTTAGGGAGACCGTGTAATGGGTGTGTGGGTGACATTGTGTTGTGTGACGTCACCCGGTGTCTACGTGAATCGCGCGCCCGCGCTGCGTCTTCACGCGTGTATTTATGCGCCTGTGTAGAGGTGAATGTCTACTGTTTGCTGCGTGACACGCCTAAATTATCCTAGCACGCATCACGCAACAGATGTATGTTATGTGTGGAGTCTATTGTCACAAGTGAGCCGCGTGTAAACTGAGAGCGACTCACTCGGAAGTCCAGTCCGGGGTGGAGTCACACGTCCGCGAGCAGGTCGCGGGGCAGGGGTCTCCTCGCGTCAGGGGGGCGCGTATGCCAGGGCGCAATCTGCTTAATGTGCGGCAGAGCAGACGCGCCGGCACGCGCGAACATCCCCTTCGCGAGGCGCCGCACAAACTCGTCCAGGCCCTCAATCCCGAGGTCCCGCTGGATGATGTCGTTCCTCACGAAGCGAGGGGCAGCCACGATGGTGCGCAGCGCGGCACTTTGCTGCGCGCGCAGGAGCCTGCGGTTAGACTTGCTCGTGAGGGCGAACCACGCAGGGGCGGCGTTCGTCAAGAGCGGGCGCACGTACAGTTTGTACACGCCCAGCTTGACGCGCGCCGGGATGCAGGATGAGAGCACCGGTCGCAGGAGGTTGCGGGCGACCTTACCACGCGCGGCGACCGCGCGGACGTGTGCCTCCATTGAGAGCCGACGATCTATGGTGACCCCCAGGTACTTGACCCGGGGTGACCACGCGATGTCGGCTCCCTGCAGCTTCAAGGGTGGTGGGAGAGGCGCGGCGCCGGTGACCATCGCCTGCGTCTTACCCACGTTGACAGACAGCCGCCACTTAGACAGCCAGTCGGGGAGGAGGTTCAGCGCGCGCTGCATCTTCACCGCCGCGTACTTCGCATTAAGCGAGGTGGTAATGTACGCGGCGTCGTCGGCGTATAGCGCGAGCATGGCTTCAGCGGTTGTGGGGATGTCGTCGGTGTAGCGTGAGTAACACGCCGGCGAAACGCAGCTTCCCTGCGGCACACCGGCGCGCACCGGCCGAGCGCCGGAGAGCGCTCCGTCGACCACCACCCTGAAAGTCCTGTGGGACAGAAAAGCAGAGACCACTTTTACGACGCGACGGGGCGCGTCTGACGTGGCCAGTTTATATATTAGTCCCTCGTGCCACACACGGTCGAAGGCCTTCTCCATGTCGAGGAATACTGCCACCGAGTATTCCTTTTTGTTTGATGCGGCTGCGAGGTGGTGCAGTACCCTCGACAGCTGAAGCGTCGTGCTATGCTCCGACCGAAAACCGAACTGTTCGGGTCGTGGCGCAACGTGTGGTAAGAGGTGTCGCAGCAGGAGCGCCTCGAACACCTTGGAGACGGTCGACAGCAGCGTGATCGGCCGATAGCTCTCCGGCTTCAGTATATTCTTCCCCGCCTTGGGCAGCATAACAACGCGCCCCTCCTTCCACGCGGCGGGAAAGGCCCCTGTGCGCAGTATCCCCGTAAACAGGCGCGCCAGCGCCGCTACCATTCGGAACGGCAGGTGGCGCAGCGCTGTGTTGGAGATACCGTCCGCCCCGGGGGCCTTCCTGGGCTTCGCTCGTAGGATGGCGCGTCTGACTGCGCCCGGCGGGAAGAAGACAGGATCCTCTTCGGGAGCTATCGGCGTAGCGAAGTAGTCTCCAAGGTATTTCTCAACTGCCGCGACATGCTCGTGGTCGTTGGTCGGATTCGGTCGGAACTGACGCTCCAGGTGTTCGGCGAAGACCTCCGCCCGGTCCTCCGATACGTATTTAAGCGCCCCGTCGCTGCTCCGTAGCGGGCGCACCGGGGTTGGGGTATTCGTGGGCTGGCTGCAGAGTTTATGTACCGACGGCCAACTGTCCGTAGTGGCGTCGATACGTTCCTCCCAACCCGCGGCGGTGTACGCCTTTAACTTGGCCTTCACCTTCTCCGCGAGACGGTTGAGCTGTGTCTTTAGTTGCGGGCATCTTAGCTGTTCCCGACGGTTGATGTCGGGACGTTGTATATTTGCTAGTCGCGCGGTAAACTCTAATTGCACGATGCAGGATTGCGTGACGTCATGTCATTGGATGCGTAGTTCGTATGTGGCGATGTAGATGCCGCCACAACAGTCTATGTATGTATGTATATAAGTATGTATTTACATGTGTACCACCGTAGCGCCTAAATTACTGAACCGATTTTAATGAATGAGGTATCAATAGATTTGTAATAATAGTCCGGGTGACATAGGCTATATAAATTCTCCATAAATTTAATATGGTGGACTTTACACGTAAATTTCTAACCACGAAAAAAATTAAATTGAAATAATAATGACATGTTTGGTATCAAAAGAAAGGTCTTGACGAGCACATTACAAATATGTATATATGTTATATTGTTTAAGTAATATATTTAAATAATATGTTTAAATTGTGAAAAATAAGTAAAAGTAGAGGTAGATAATATTAATAATGGGTTACAGACCGACCGCGGCGAGCGTGATTTTTTAGTAGTCGGGTTTTAGTTTTTGAACTTACTTTTTATTATCTATCTATCTATATAAATAAAAAGAGAAGTCCTGACTGACTGATTAATTGACTGATTGACTGACTCATCAACGCCCAGCCCAAACCCTTATACCTAGTAAGCTGAAATTTTGCATAGAGGTGCCCTTTATAGCGTAAACGAGGAATAAGGAAGGATTTTTGGAAATTCCATCCCTAAGGGGTTCAAATAGGGGATGAAAGTTTGTATGAAAAATCTTATTCCTTTAGTTTATAGACTTGAAACTTAGCACGAATACTCATCTAAGTAAATTATATTATAAAGTTTGTCATTTTTAGTTTTCCTAAACCACTCCCTAAGGAGGAATCGGGGCGTCTCAAAGTTTGTATAGAGGAATTTTAACACGTTCTCCGATTAACTCGAAACTCAGCATTTATACTTGAGACTAAAAATGAAGAATAACGTGAATCACAGTTTTTCGAAAATCTACCCCTAAGGGGCTGAAAAGGGGTAGTAAATTTTACAGGGCAGGATTTTACTGCGGGGCTTGATTAACTCGAAAGTTGGTGTAAATAATCTTTCAGTCAAGTTACGTAAATATCCCAAGCGATTTTTTAATATTCTACCCCTGTGGGGGTGAAAACAGGGAATATAATTTATATGAAAATTCTTATTATTTTAGTTAATTAACTTGAAACTTGGCACAAATACTTGCCTAAGTCATAAAGTTTGTCATTAATAGTTTTTCAAAACTACCCCGAAGGGAAGGGTAGAGGGGAAGGGGGAAGGAGAAGGGGTGGTGATGAGGGAAAGGGGAAGGTAAGGGTGTGTTGAGAGGGTGGGTGAAGGGGTTCAGGAGGGGAGTAGTTGTGAGAGAAGGGTGATGGAGGGAGGAGGAGAGAGCGAGGGGTTGGTGAGGGGGAGAGAGATAGGAGGGTGTAGTGAGGGGGGAGAAGGGTTGAAGAGGGGAAGGAGAGGGGGAAGTGAGTGAAGAGGGGAGGGGAGGAGTTGGCGAGGGGAAGAGTTGGAGGGCAAAGCGGTGAAGGGGGTGTGAGAGGGAGAGGGGGAGGTTTGCGGGAAGGGGATGTAGTGAGGGGTTGAGAAGGGGAGGGGGTTGGGCATAGGTAGGGTGAGATTGATGAGGTTAGAAGGTGAGGTGAGAGGGGGTAAGAGGGACAGGGGAGGGGTGAGAGATAGGGTAAGAGGGGGTTTAGAGGGAGAGGGGGAAGGGTGACAGGGGGTTTAGAGGGAGAGCACGTGAGGTGAGTGGGTTAGAAGGAGAGGAGGTAGGGTGAGAGGGAGGGACGAGTGCCTTTACACCTTAAAGTTGCTTTTTGTATAGCACTGATTCATTGAAGAAACCCAGCCAGACAGAAATGACTGAAAAATAGAATGTCGGAATGACACAGAAAACAGGAATAAACTCCAGTCGTGCATCGGAGCTGATACACACTTTTTTTTTTTGTTTGTTTGAACGCGGTGGTCTCTGGAACTGCCAGTCGGACTATAAAAATTCTTTTTGCATTTGATAGCCCAATTCTAAGGGAAGGCTAAGGCATATTTAACATCACTCTAGACCCTTAGGTGTCGAGCAAAAAAAAAAAAGTCAGAAAGAACGCTAAGCGAAAACGAAGTAATAGCGCGGGCAGGCAATGCGATGCGACGGGGTGGGTTGGGGGAACAAGAAATTCCACACATACGAAGTCACGGGCAGAAGCTATCTCATTATATAAAAAGAAAAGTCCTGACTGATTGACTGACTCATCAACGCCCAGCCCAAACCCTTGGACCTAGAAAGCTGAAATTTTGCACAGAGGTTTCCTTTATAATGTAGACAAGGAATAAGGAAGGATTTTCGTTGCCGTGGGATATCTTCCAACATCCACGCGGGCGAAGCCGCGGGCAAAAGCTAGTTTGAAACAAAAAAATATGGAATGTTCAGCTACGACAGTAGGCTATAGGACAGTATTCCTTTCTTTTTAATTTAAATGGCTTCCTGGCCGCGCCTTTGTAAGTTAGCTTATTCGGGCAAACATTCTAAAAATAAATAATTTTGCTTCTTACCGCCATCCTCGCAACTGGTACAACCACGCACAAAAGTCATCCCCTCAACATTATTTAACGTTATGTTTGCAATTGTTTAATGAGTGTACGTACAGTTTCACCACGTGATTACTAGGCGCACATAAAACTGGAGTGACGCCTCACATTCGTCACGGACGTAATTACGGAACGCCGCGATTGTACTTTGTGTTCTGAACACGTTTTCGAACTTAAATTCACGTTATATTTCAGTTTTAAAAGTGATAATGAAGAGCAGAAATAAAAACTTGTTGTAATTAACTTAAATTAAAGTTTATTTTGAAAATATCTTTTATCGTCGCGTGATATTGATTGTGTGTGTAGTGTGTACGTACTAAGTCTGACATTGAGGCGTCCATCAGATATGATTCCCCGCAGCGCTCGCAAATCGTGGCTGTTCGCAAACAGCGGTTATCACCCGCTCATGCTTATCTGCCCTCATTACAACCGGCGGTAAAAGAAAAATATTTTCTCCCGACGGGACGCGACGACGGCCGGACCGCTGAAATATTAATATTCCTACGGCGAAAACAGAAAAAATCACCGTCTGAACGGCGGCGGCGGCGGGGGCGGGCAGAAATTTCTCTTTTTATACCCGACTGGGAAACGCAAAGGAGGGTTATGTATTTATCGGCCTATATATTGTATGTACGTATGTTTATTCCTTTGTGGCGCTCTAGAGACCAAACGCGTGAGCCAATTTTGATGATTCTTACGGCAATCGATTTGTCTTAATATTGCCCGGGCCATATTGACGTCAACATCAATGCCCATAAACGCCATAAACATCGCGGTAGTTAAATTCGGTCAAGATTCGGTCAAATTTTCGCTGTAAGTGGTGGCTACACTTACGGCTAACGCCCTTCCACGCGATAATCAACGGCAAATCCCGTTAATGTGGTCGTGGCATAAGTGCTACTAAAGATATGAGAGTAATCAACACCCAACATGACGACAGACGACAGCCAGACGCCTTATTGTGACAAAGAAAAAAATTAAAGTCGAAAAACTATTATATGTCAAGTGGGGTGTAATTGAATAGGTCCTCAAAAATTATTTTTAGGTTTGTTTTACTATTATTTTTTCATATTGAATGACCATTTAGGATCTATTTGAAGTTGGTTAGGAACCAATCTCTCTCGTAAGTTAGCAAAACTGACATAAAGTTCTTATTTATTAGTATACTGTAATCGGTCGTAATAACGTGAAACATAATGATTACAAAACCAGAATTTCCCTGCTTTAGTTCTGTGCTTAACCGTCCGATCTACTTCGCCATCGCTTTGCACGAGTGAACCGAGATACCGAAAGTCGGAGCAGACTGGGAGAAGCGCGCCATAAAGCGCTATGCCTCCAGAAATCGCAGAATATATTCAGTTGGTTCTGTTGATTTTCAAGCCAACATTCTCCAGCTTCTGTTGTCATTTCTCCAATCCACTCTGGATCTCAGGTTCATATTCACCGACAAGAATAATGTCATCGGCAAACAGCATACACCAGGGTGCCTCTTCCTGTAGATTCGACGTCAGAACATCCATAATCAACAGGAAGAGGTAAGGACTTAAAGCCGACCCTTGGTGCAAGCCAACAGCCGAGACTACCGAGACAATTAGACGAGATTGACTGTAAAATAGCATGAATTAACTCTATATACTTCCCGGGCAAACCTTTCTCTTGCAAGGCCCACCACAGCACATCGAGAGGTACCCTATCATAATTATGCTTTCTCCAGATCAATAAACACAATGTGCAAGTTCTTTACTATTATTTTTTTTACTAAGGATTGATTTAATTTTGATTTTGTGTAAAAAAAGATATATAAAAAAAAAGTCATTCATTAATTTTTTTCTTTCATTCGTTGAAATAACTAAAATTCATGTCAAGTCAGCTCGCTGAAGACTTGCCAGTGTCACATATTTCTAGACAATGAATGTGTGGTACTAGTACTTACTGAAGTTGAATTACAGGGTGTAATAAAAAGACCCATCACATAGCCGTCATGTACGCATTCTGTACATCAAACGTAATTCACACTGAGCAAGCATTCTTCCTGGCAAACGAATTTATTTTTAGTGTGAGAAATCGCTATTTGTGGCAGCGCGCAATGTGACGCACGCAAAACATTGTTTGCGGCAACGCGCAATGTAACGCACGCAAAACATTGTTTGCGGCAACGCGCAATGTAACGTACGCAAAACATTGTTAGCGGCAGCGCGCAATGTGACGCACGCAAAACATTGTTTGCGGCAACGCGCAATGTAATGCACGCAAAACATTGTTTGCGGCAACGCGCAATGTAACGCACGCAAAACATTGTTAGCGGCAGCGCCCAATGTGACGCACGCAAAACATTGTTTGCGGCAACGCGCAATGTAACGCACGCAAAACATTGTTTGCGGCAACGCGCAATGTAACGCACGCAAAACATTGTTTGCGGCAATGCGCAATATAACGCACGCAAAACATTGTTTGCGGCAACGCGCAATGTAACGTACGCAAAACATTGTTTGCGGCAACGTGCAATGTGTCGCACGCAAAACATTGTTTGCGGCAACGCGCAATGTAACGCATGCAAAACATTGTTTGCGGCAACGCGCAATGTAACGCACGCAAAACATTGTTTGCGGCAATGCGCAATATAACGCACGCAAAACATTGTTTGCGGCAACGCGCAATGTAACGTACGCAAAACATTGTTTGCGGCAACGTGCAATGTGTCGCACGCAAAACATTGTTTGCGGCAACGCGCAATGTAACGCATGCAAAACATTGTTTGCGGCAACGCGCAATGTAACGCACGCAAAACATTGTTTGCGGCAACGCGCAATGTAACGCATGCAAAACATTGTTTGCGGCAACGCGCAATGTAACGTACGCAAAACATTGTTTGCGGCAACGTGCAATGTGTCGCACGCAAAACATTGTTTGCGGCAACGCGCAATGTAACGCATGCAAAACATTGTTTGCGGCAACGCGCAATGTATCGCACACAAAACATTGTGCATTTGGGCGCATGCAACAGTACTGGAGTAGTGGGGTATTTAAAGTTAGACATAACATTTATATTGGTTTTCGTAAAAAAAGGAAAAATAGTTGGAAGTTTGACCGTTTTCCGTAACCCAGAAGGTTTCCAGATATGATCACAGTGACGGGAGTACAAGTGACTCTCGGCGTCTTTTTACACTCATTATGTTTCTACAAAAAACGTTTCATAAAAATAACTGAACGAAGATAAAAATACAGAAATCTCTTTGTATTTGTTGTGTGTTGTAGCAATTAACCAGATTGGCCTAAACAAAATGAGCTGGACCCTGATGTCTTTTATCTTTTAAAACTCGGTATAATTTGCAATCCCTTTATTCTCGCTATAAATGTTATTACCTCTGGTACAGAACAACAAAAGAAAGAAATCCTTTTTGCAGACTATTGTTCACATTTGACTGCAGCGTATCGTGTACACTGTGCATATATCGTCTATCGTTGCTCATTACGGCTGAACTACGTTCCGTATAAACATATTCAAATTCAAATTTATTTATTTGCTAGACTGTGGGTGTTCAAATCTATCGTGGCCCAATTACATTCTACCATTACATACGGTGTGCACATGTGTCATATTAATATTTAATTTATTCCGAGGTTAACAATACAAATTAAATTACCAAGTTTAAGGAATATAAATACACTAATGAATGTCAAAATAGAAAAAAAAAAAAAAAATGTCAAATTACGAATTTAACGCAAGTCCATACTCCATAAAATGTCACGATTTAATAATATTAAAAATTAAATAAATTATTATAAAGAGTGTACTATATCAATATTATTCAGATTGACCTTCTGCACGATTTGTCATAAATTCGTTTAAATCATAAAAACAAATTTCTTGTTAATTTAAGTGTACTTTTGTTTTTTTATTTATTTGTATAGTTAGTTAGTTAGTCATTTAATTTAGTACCTAGTTTAAATAGTGTTAACTTGTATATTGTTTGTAAAAGATAAATAAAATTTTCTTGTAACCACTGTGTAAACTTTTTGTTAAACATAGTCAAAGGTAAATCTTTGAAGGCGTCTGGTAATTTATTATACACTTTATAGCCGTTATATAAGAGTTCCTTTTGTACAATCCGAGCTTACATTATGGTACGCAGAGCATAATGTCTATGCTTATTTTTATTCCTAGCTCACGTTTCTTTTGATTACATCTTTACACTTCGTGAATTATTCCGGGTTTTTTTGTATAAATATTCATAATTCTTTAATGTACATGCACAGTAAAGGCAAAATATTATTCTTTTTGAACAAGGGCTTACAGCTATCGGTATACCAGGCTCCACAGATTGCACGCACACATTTATTTTGTACTGTAAACGCCCTTATGATATCCACTAACGTACAACGGGCGATAACACTACATAAAAGTTATTGTGATCAATATTTAAGTGCAGCCCGTCCAAAAAGTTACTCTGATATTAACCAGTGTACGAAGAGCTGTGTGTTGTTTGACTCCTGTCGGCGAGCGCTGCGCGCGCACAGCTCTGCGGTGACCAGGCGCCGATCACGATCGCTCTTCGTCAAGACGCGACGTGACGTGCGTCACTCCCCATGTATTGATGACATTGTATCTCGTATCGCCGGTGACAACATTGGAATATTGAAACATTCATCCAATATAAATATGATTAATCGGCGCGGAGCAGTCAAGTGCGGCCAAATTATTTATATTGAAGTAATCGTTGCCACTCATTGCGCATGATCGATTATTTATCCATACGTCAAGTGACGAAAATGTCATAGATTTATTAAATATTTGAGAATATTCTGAAGAGATGTTTAATTGAATAGTTTATATTGATATTCACTTTGAACATTTAATTTTTATATTTAGGGCAGAGTATGTATTGTTTTCATGTATTCTTGTTAAGTATATTGTTTAAAATAAAACATAATCATCTATAGCGTCATACATCACACACTGTCTGAGAAAATATTCTTTAATCGGAAAACGATTGTCCAAATAAAATAGTGCAGCATCAGCAGCATCCAAACAAGCTCTTGAATCTAGTCTGTACGAGATACATGAACTGACAGATATACTACATGACAGGTATACAGGTAGCAATTAGCATAATAATAATATTTATAAAGATGCGCCTCATTCTTCTAGCGGCCGTTCGAAATCTCGGCGGCAGATGAATGAACAATTTTAGATTTTTCCGATAACTCAAACTCAAAGCATTTATTTCAAATAAACCAATTACAGGCACTTTTGAATTGTCAATGGGTCGGTCAGTCAGAAAGATGAAGCTAGTTGCCCATTCCAAAGCGTAGTAGATCCCCATGGAGAAGAACGGGCAAGAAACTCCACGGACACTCTTTTAAATCAAAATATTTTTACAAAATATTGGTTACATCGTTCAAGTTGAAAATGTACATGTGAGAATAATGTAGTAACTGATGATAACGGCCTTTATATTATACTAGCTGCGCACCGCGGTTTCACCCGGGCAGGCCGGGACGAAAAGTAGCCAATGTGTTAATCTAGGATACCAAATTTCATCCAAATCGGTCCAGCCCGTTTGAGCGCGAAGAAGTAACAAACATACGAACACACACACACTCTCACAAACTTTCGCCTTTATAATAATTAGTGTGATTACGAGTATATTAGGACCGTAATAATTACCTTCATTAATGATACGTGATCTATCCTTTTTAGTGTTTTCACACAAAAGGCAGCAATAATAATGTTAAAGTGCCGCTTTACGGCACAATCCAACGGTCCAGCAAATACGAGGTGTCCCGGTTTCGGAACTGGTAAAAAGTGGTAATAACTGGAATATTACGGGCAGACCAGTTTTTATTTGAGTAAGCCTCGTTAATTTGGCCTCGCCGCCAGATTGATCCCATACAAACTTTATGTTTCGCCTCATTGCGGCATCGCCTCGCTCGCCTCACTCGCACATTTATATTTTTGGAACCGCAGCTTCTGATTATTCAGTGTTCGAGTGTATGCGAAGATCCAACAACCGTCGAAATTTGCCGACTCAGTTAAAGCCAGTTAACCAGTAAATAAACTTTGGAGTATTTCCACGAAGTCGTCCCACTGTAACAAACTGATAAAAGTGCAGAAGCCGTCGTTCGCTTCAAATGGAACAGTCGGTGGCATCGAGGAACTGCTTGAGAAGCAAGAGTTTTGTTGCTGAAGCCGTCGTTCGCTTCAAACGGACCAGTCGGTGGCATCGAGGAACTGCTTGAGAAGCAAGAGTTTTGTTGCTGAAGCCGGTGAGTTCCTTCTTAATATCATTCAGTTGTGACAGTTTAATAATTCAGCGATCCGACGTAACGGAACAAAGGCCATAATTTTATTTTCAAATAAACATTAATCAGCGCTCAGTTACGTAATTAAAGCGCCAGTCGCACAAACTGCACAATACAATGAATAATAAATGTTTATCAGAAGTCATAAGCCGTCGTAATGATCTGTGCGCGGCGACACATAATGCTTCAACCGTTGTGTTAGCGCTCCTGGGGCTGTTCGCGGTCAGCATCCCGTCATCGCCGCGTTGCTCCGTGGCGGTGGCGGGTGAAAGGACTCAACATTATTAAGTCAAAATCAAATAAAAGAATGAAAAATTCGTTTAAATTTTACACTCGCGTCGTAAATTAAATTATGAAGTTGGTTCTGAACAAAGAGTGCTAATTAGCTTTTTGTCAATATTGGAGTGAATATACTGAGAGTAAACTGTGGAGAGTAAATACAGAGTTCTTGTGGCGGTCGCAGGCTGCGGTCAGCTGTGTAGCTACGTGAAGCGTGCTGCAGGGAGCGCCGGCTGCAGGTGCGCCGGCCGGAGTGGACGATACAGTTACAGTTCATACATTATTATCTAACATTTTACTGAAACATCAGCCGCTACCTCGTGAGATGATTGTAACATAATTTAGCGCCTGATTGCTTGCTTGAAATTAGACTAAAACAGGCTTAATCTATATAAATAAAAAGAGAAGTCCTGACTGACTGACTGACTCATCAACGACCAGCCCAAACCCTTGGACCTAGAAAGCTGAAATTTTGCATAGAGTTTCCCTTTGTAATGTATACAAGGAGTAAGGAAGGATTTTTCGGTAGTACATATCCGTGGGATATTTTCCGACAACCATGCGGGCGAAGCTGCGGGCAAAAGCTAGTTTATAAATATCTGTCTCATCATTGAACAACCTCTGTTTCTCTAGACAATGAGTTAGCTCTTCACCAAAGATTAAGGGCCGACGATGTCCGAGTAGCCACTACTTATCGAATAAATTCAAAAATGGAACACATTTTGTATGAAATTATCACAGAACAGATAATCTTTTCTGTGGAAATTATCTGCCAAGTGAGTTAATAGGAACTTAATCGTAAGTGGTGAAACAGGCGCTTATAGTTTCGCTATGTCCGTCCGTCTGTCCATCCGTCTGTCCGCCCGTCTGTCCGCCCGTCTGTCCGCCCGTCTGTCCGTCCGCAGCTTAGCTCAGAGACTCTTAGTACTAGAAAGCTATAATTTGACATGGATATACATATTCATCACGCCGCGCCGACAAAGTTGTAATATAAAATTATGAAAAAAAAAATTTTTTTAGGGTACCTTCTGTACATGTAAATTTTTATTTTATTTATTTATATCGGACAATACTAAAGTTCATTTTGTTACTAAACATCTTATAACTAGTGTTAGTAGTACACAACTAGGGAGAACCTTAGGTGACTGAGGCAGGATGTGCAGAGAACGATAAAGCAGGGAATAAGCTACCGGACCATTCTCCCCACATAGTGTCTCAGAAAAGGGGAGTAAGGACTCTCTACCACTGTTTTCAGGATGCTATTGTCACTGAACCGCGTTCTACGCATCAGTGATGCTACTTTTTTGCGAATCACTGCATGGAAGCCGTCTGAGCAAACATTTCCGATGCGCTACAGAAACGGGGCAGTTTCAACAGCATCCTAAAAACATTGTTATATTGGATACGTAAGACATCTAGCGATCTTCTGGTGTAGCTGACCCACAGACCCCCCGCGTACAGACCCTGGCAAACGCCTTGAACAGGGTGATTGTGACTTGGTCCGCACAACGAGAGAATCTACGGGCCAACATGTTCCCTCGGACCGCTAGTGCCCTACGTTCCCTTTCGATGTCTACATTGTCCTTAAGGTCGTCGGTAAGTACCTATGTGCCCCAGGTACTTAAATTGGTGGACTTTGCTTATTCTCTCACCATTTAGAGCAAAATTAGGTTCATGATTAGGGCACTTACCAGCGGCCTTAAAGACCATGATTCACATTTACCAACATTGTACACAATAAAACAAAAAAAAGTAAAGTAAAGTAAAGTGGGGATGTTTTTTTTTTCTCATCTACCCTATAGTGTGGGATGTTGTGTATTTCACGGTAGTAGTTAAATAAATTTGAGAAGATTAAGTAATTAAATAAACATTTACATCATTCACGAACTACGTGCCATGTGTCGCTTCGTAAATGTATTCTATATACTTAGCCGTGGCAGATATTTTTATAGCATCTTATATAACGAAGTTAAAGGAAAACTATCACAGCTAAGTAGGTTTTTCAAGCTTACGAGTAATAGTTAACCAACTTACATTTGCAGTTGGAATCACCAACCTCCACCATCACCATGTTTTTCAACTACAGTGTTCAAATCAAATCAAATCATTTATTACTTTGCATACATGGGTAATATTGGTACAAAGATGTTCTTTCTTGTTTAAATAAGGTTCTCCATATTTTACCGACACATGGGCATGCAAATAGTAGGCTCATACAATTTTATTCTAAATTTATATTATGTGGCATGTCATTAGAATTACATTAAAAAAAAATGTCAGTCTAGTCACAATAATAAAAAAATATATAAATATAAAAAAAATATAAAAAAAACTATTGGTAATGTCAAACGGCATAAAATTATGCTAACTAGAATAACAAATATGTAAATTACAGTATCAGTAGGTATATCATCAGTCAAAACAGTAGGCGTATAGAGTAACAGTAGGCGTGGAGTAGTACCTACTGTTGGTATATCGATCATTCAGTGAATTATCATTATGAAAATCGACAATTTTGTAATAACTTTTCATAATAAAATCTTGTTTCGCGCCCTTTTAGATTTTAATAAAGTCAAATATTTTATAACACTAGGTACTACGTATATTATACTCGTATAAGCGTGGGGCAATACCAAGAAACCTTTTTGTGTGAATGCGATTTTACATTTAATTTGAGTGTTAAGTTTGTTCTTGGGATACATTCTTCCTAGCTACGGAACCCTTCATTGTGCGTGGTCCGATACGCACTTGGCTGGTTTTTTCAATATTGTAAAGGTTAGTTAAAAGATTAGTTGCAAATCGAACAAAAGTAAAGAACTGATTCTATACGAATATAAATAAAGTTGAGAAAACCACGACTTTTAGGATTCCATACCTCAAAAGGAAGAAATGGAACCCGTATAGGATCACTTCGTTGTATGTCTGTCTGTCTGACAAGACCCATTTTCTCAGGAGAGAGTGGAGGTATCAAGTTGAAATTAATATCAAATACGTAGGTCCCTTGGATCTCTAAAAATCAAGCTTCTATGTCAACGCAATAAAAAAATACGGCAATTAATGCGACATATTTTGATACGACCGACGTCTAACGTGGAAGAAACACCTTAAGACCAAGAGACACGAGCTTAGTATCCGCTACAAGAACTTACACTAGATCATGGGGCGGAACAGTAAACTGCGTACCGACACCAAACTTTTAATATATAAACTGATCTTGAAGCCAGTGTGGCTTTGGAATTCAACTCTGGGGCAGCGCCAGTAACTCAAACATTAGCATCATACAGAGAATGCAAAATTTTATTTTGAGGTCAATTAGTGGATTTCCTTGGCTTGTCACGAACGCTGAAATAGACAAGCAGTTACCAACGAATACCGTCATGGACGAGATCAAAAACATTACAAAAAAATACCAGGAAAGACTGGAAAGGCATTCAATGATCTGGTTGCTGCACTGAAAACAAGAAGTTACAGGAAAAGACATAAAAGGAAAGACATCGTGTATACACACCTGTGTGTGTGGAACTAAGCACGAATATGGAGTAGATGGCTCGCTGGGGTCACGCTCTTCCCGCCAATGTTACCCACAACTCATCCGCTAAAAGTACTAAACTGATCGCGGATTGCCACAGAAGAAAAAAAAATGTTGACACTCGCAAATAAATCAAAACCTATATGGTATAAAAAAAAAACAAAATTGAAAATTATGAAAATCGTAAATTTTTAGTATTGTCACATATATTTTTTTGCGATTACTAACTTACATTTGCATTTGGAGAATTGACCGTAACGTATATCATTGCATGGGAGATCATTTTTTCCACTTTAAAATTAAATTTGTTCTTGGGATAAATTTATCCCAACTACGGAACCCTACATTATGCGTGGTCCTACACGCACATGACCGGTTTTTGTATCTATCGTAGACAGATTTAAGTAAAAAATGTCAACGGATTTAAGTCAAAAAGAAGCAAATCTTATAAAAAATAGGAAAGAAAATATGATTTTAAACTGTCGCACAGCCTCAGAATATGTAAGCGAAGCTCATACAATATGCAGTAAATAACGTAACAGCTTATTGTGCGTAGCTTGCTACGCTGTCAGGCGCAGCTACGGCGCTACGTGTCCGCTACGCGCTACGTGTCCGCTACGCGCTACGAGACGTGGCGTCCAATAGACGTTCCCTAAGGTTTGGTTTGTATTTGCTACGGGCACGTCCGAACACAGCTGTGTCTTTAGGATTATTTCAGACAAAATTGCGAACACAGAATAACCGCAAAAATATTGAGTTTTAACCATATTTGTACCTGCCTGGAATAATGAACGAGGCATCCTTTAAAGATTTTTTGGTCTATTTGTGTTTTTTTTTTCTATAAGTATAGAAGTTCAATAAAAATTCGAATTACATTGAAGATTAAAATTATTCAAATGATTTTTACTTTCACAAAGAGATGGCCTTAGGCTCTGCATTGGGAACTTCATAGCCTGATAATGTAAAGTAGTATTGTAGTAGTAAGTATTCTCATTTTGTTTTATACATAGTCTATACCGTCCCACTGCTGGGCAAATTCCTCCCGGAGTCCTTCCAGGAACTCTTTTCCCGCGCCACCTCGAACCAGCCCGCACGGTTGTTTAAAGTAGTTTTTTTTTATTATTATTGGGAGGCTCGCGTTTTAAAGTGAAGTCAAAGAAAACAACCGTAGGTATTGTATAATAATAAATAAAAATATTTTTTTTATTTAAAAAAAAATTATTTACGGCTTACAAAAACAATTTTCATTTTAATAGTTGAAGCAAAGTAAGTGCGGAGTTCTGGAGTCGCATCAGTAAATAATAGTTGAAGCAAAGTAAGTGCGGAGTTCTGGAGTCGCATCAGTAAATAATAGTTGAAGCAAAGTAAGTGCGGAGTTCTGGAGTCGCATCAGTAAATAATAGTTGAAGCAAAGTAAGTGCGGAGTTCTGGAGTCGCATCAGTAAATAATAGTTGAAGCAAAGTAAGTGCGGAGTTCTGGAGTCGCATCAGTAAATAATAGTTGAAGCAAAGTAAGTGCGGAGTTCTAGAGTCGCATCAGTAAATAATAGTTGAAGCAAAGTACGTGCGGAGTTCTGGAGTCGCATCAGCAAATAATAGTTGAAGCAAAGTAAGTGCGGAGTTCTGGAGTCGCATCAGTAAATAATAGTTGAAGCAAAGTAAGTGCGGAGTTCTAGAGTCGCATCAGTAAATAATAGTTGAAGCAAAGTAAGTGCGGAGTTCTGGAGTCGCATCAGTAAATAATAGTTGAAGCAAAGTAAGTGCGGAGTTCTGGAGTCGCATCAGTAAATAATAGTTGAAGCAAAGTAAGTGCGGAGTTCTGGAGTCGCATCAGTAAATAATAGTTGAAGCAAAGTAAGTGCGGAGTTCTAGAGTCGCATCAGTAAATAATAGTTGAAGCAAAGTACGTGCGGAGTTCTGGAGTCGCATCAGCAAATAATAGTTGAAGCAAAGTAAGTGCGGAGTTCTGGAGTCGCATCAGTAAATAATAGTTGAAGCAAAGTAAGTGCGGAGTTCTAGAGTCGCATCAGTAAATAATAGTTGAAGCAAAGTAAGTGCGGAGTTCTGGAGTCGCATCAGCAAATAATAGTTGAAGCAAAGTAAGTGCGGAGTTCTGGAGTCGCATCAGCAAATAATAGTTGAAGCAAAGTAAGTGCGGAGTTCTGGAGTCGCATCAGTAAATAATAGATGAAGGAAAGTAAGTGCGGAGTTCTGGAGTCGCATCAGCGGCTGTTTTTCGAGCTTAAAGGCGCGAGTAAATCTCAATAAATATCTAACTTGCGCGCTTTGGCGCAACGCACATTTAATAAAACGCCGAACGTGTATGTTAGTAGTTTTTAGAACGAAGTTCTTTTTCGCGGCTTACGGTATGAGTCGACTAGTATAAACCGTCACGTAAGGAAAAATCGTTATGCCCGCTCCATGCGAGTTTATCTCTCTCTGTTTCTTTCTATTATATACAGGTGCGTGTGTGCGTAGAGAACTCCGTTCCTGACGATGCACACGTTTTTATTTTCTTAAATCGATGTCAACGATGTATCCATAAGCAAGTATACCCAAACCATTAAAGCGCAACGACGCGGACGCTTCCGCTGAGCTGAGATCAGCTATCTGCGTATTGTTGCAGCGATGCAGCTCTGAAAGTTGTGATTAGTTGCTGTTTCACAGGAAAGTGTCGTCGACTATAATTCATACGTCGGTGCTTACGTAAAACCTTCTAGAAATTCTAGAAATATTGTTTGCTATGTTATTATAAGTTATTTATATAGTTGTTGTTGTGATGATGTGAGCTGTTTGTGTGTATTGAAAATTCGAAAACTCACCTAAGTACCTGTTTTACCGCGTACTCCGTTGCATAGCGCCGTGCGTATTCTTTACGGTTTTTGTTTAATTTCCATGAGACATATTAATTAATTCCACGAATGAATTTCACATTACGAGAATAAACAAGCTGACTGATCGAACCTCCTTGGAAGCGCGTTTCCTCAATACGTTTGTCTCACTTTAATATAAAAGAGTAAATGAGACGAAAGATGTAGTTTTAATTTTCACCACGCACACGTGGGGCCATTTGCAAATTCACGCCATTTTCATATTAGAAACGTCAAAGATTGTTGCGACTTTCCCGCTGATATTTATACACAAAATAATAATATGAGTTCAAGCGAAGAATATGATATTAATAAGGAATCTGCTCCACCTGATATTCTGAATGAGGCGCAAATTGCAGAAAACGGTCTCTTGCCGCCAAAATCGCGAGAGCGCTATTCAATGATCTATGTAAATATAAAGGGAAGTCCTGACTGACTGAGGGACTGACTGGCTGGTTGACTCATCAACGCAATGAAATCATCAAATGACTTCTCCCGCTCTGGGTAGAGCGGGAGGGCGTGTCAGACTTTTACTGACCCCACCCGTGTTCCTTCAGTTGCCCGTGCCAGGGCCACGGTATCTCTTTCGAACTACCCGCGACCCCGAGAAGGCTGAAATTTTGCACAGAGGTTCCCTTTATAATGTAGACAAGGATTAAGGAACGATTTCCCGGTAGCATGTTCCCGCGGGATATTTTCTGATATCCACGCGGGCGAAGCCGCGCGGGAAGTGCTAGTTTACAATAATTTTATAGCATGGAAGACTCGAAAAAATACTCAATCATTCTCTGAAAATCTTTGATGGCTTATTTCAATGTGTGAAGTATAAGCCGTCCTCAATGTGGTCAATACTGATTTGCTATTAAAATTAGTCTAATGAAAAAGTTTGTTTCATTACATATTGTACTGTTTTCTCGTAAATCTGTTGAAACACATTGTATGACACCCGTGCGGGAATTGGTATTTACAAACTCGTGACTATGGTAAGACTCGTTTGTAAAAACCAACTTACCGCACTAGTGTCATAAATAACGATTAAATATTTAAATAGCTATAATCTTATATAAGTATTTAAATACACATCAATATAATTAAACAAATAAGACAAGCAATGGGAAAACATTACCGTTGTGATGATACTGGCAGCTTCTTGTGAATGAGCTCGCGAACTTTAAAGGATAATCGGTTGATTGCCATCCTGATTTTCTGGAGGAGCGCATTCCATAGCGAGATAGATTGAATGAAGAAGGAACAGTGAATGAAGTCTGTGCGGTGAGATGGACATTGAAGAAGACGATTGTGAAATGAAAGTAGATTTCTATTGTGGTTGGCGCAAATGTACTGATAATGGGGGGCCAGATAACTAGGGGAAGAGGGAGGGCCAAGAAATGAAAACAAGGTGGTCAGCACCCTTTGCTCTCTGCGCTGGCGTATAGGCAACCACTTTAGAAGCGCCCGATGCGCAGAGACATGATCATTATACGCAGCTTGAAAACGAATCAGATGCAGTTATTGAGAAGACGATCAAGTTTGTCGAGAAGATCTGCATTCACGTCATAACAGTACACATCACCACAATCGATGATAGGGAAAATTAAGGACTGCACACGCATTGTCTTCGTACTGAATGGTAATAAATTTTTCAATCGGTACAGAAAATCTCATGATTTCATGAAATCGCTAGATTTGAGGTCAATTCTAACTTATGGAGTGGTATTGCTGATTGTAATGATTATAATTCTGTAAAGCCATATTAGTTACGGCCGCGAATCATATTTTAATCAACATACGACCTGACACTGACCTGCAAATTGCAAAAAATGCAAGAAAAATTTAATTTCGCGGGCTACCTTAGCGCATCCCCCTTAAGTACAAATAAAGTAAATGATAACTTAAAACTTACGTTTATTAAACATTTCATTTCCGTGCTTGAAATAGAATAAACTACACAACCACACGTAGTAAACACGTGAATACTGAAATTATTATAGCAGTGTTTATAGTACTTATGCGCGTAAAGATGTGACTGATCAGTAAACACTCGAACGCAACATGAACTAACTGCGACACCAGCGCAAAAAATTGTAAAAAAGAATGTTTATTTAATTGTAAAAAATAATGTTTAGTCACATAATTTAATTAATATAGATATAGAATATAAGTACCTAATATATGGAATCATGGTCACCCCATCAGTTGTAATGTATGGTATTTTTGATCCAATTTATCCTGTAAAGTACTAATACAGCAGAATCGCAATTTATTTGGAACGAATGTAATACATAATTCATGAAGTCGAATTTTGTAAAAAAACGTCATATTTAAAAAGACATAGGCGTCTATAGAGGGCCGTGCTGAATGAACTAAAATTGGTTTATTTTTCAAATTTAGCAAGTTGTATGAGAAACCAATGCGTTACATATGTTACTTGCTAAACATCAATTATTTTTTAATAGTTTTTGGCTAAAGTTGTTTTGTCTTTTTTAGATATTTTCTTATATTTTTTTTTCCAGCACGGCCCCCTATCCACATGTATTATTATATGTATTTGTTATTACGAATTTACAATATCTGTTGCGGCACATATAACGTGTTAATAGAGTACATTTCCTTGAGTTTATGAAACTTTTTAATAGGCTATGTATTTTTCAAGTTACACGGGGGCCGTGCTGACGTTTGGCTGGCACGGCCCCCTTTTTTTGCATATTTCTTCAAAAGTACAGAGGTACGAGTACATTGAAAAAGAAACAGGTACATATACTCCTAGAGGCGAGTACATTGCATTGGTGCACACCTTTTTTTTTTTTTTTTTTTTTTTTATCGTGGAGAAATGCTCATGCATACTGCACTACCACGGGGAGGTAGTGCAGTTATGTGGGACTCTAACCCACTAAAACTCCACGGTGTCCTCCTCTGCCGCTTAATGGCGGGAACACGGGCACGCGTTAGCACTCATCCGCGTGCCCGCCACGGCTGTCCGTCACCGGACCCTCCTCTGGGGAGTAGCTACTCCCCATCACCGGCGCACCAGAACACCTTGCACGCCGAGACCACCCGTGGGACCAAACCAGCACATGGACGCCAGACGACCCCGTGCCTGGGCACCCTTGGTCCCCCTGCGACGGGTCAGGTCATTGGCCCCGCCGCCTGCCAAATTTCGGCCGCAGAGGATAGGGAGAACGGCCAACGTCATACCGACACTCCTCCTCCCCTGCGGCCCCACCGCGTCCGCCATCAAACGGTGGCGGCCCCGTCAAGTCCGCGGAAGGTAGGGAGAGCGGCGCACCGCAATACCGGCACTCCTCTCCCACCGCGGCCTCCAACCCTCAGCCGCGATGCCTTCAAAAAGACACTGCGGCCCGCCTCAGTTGCGGTGTCGCCCAAGCGGCCACCGCAACCTACCCGTTGGCCGCTACGTCGTCGGCTTATCAGGAAAAGCCCTGACGAGCGGCCCCTCCTCGGGTTCCTCTTCGCTTCACCGTGGGTGACCAAGCCACGGCTACTGAGCCCCCCCGCCTCGACAATGCGGGAACCCACCGGGGGGGATTGGTGCACACCTAATACGCAAATTCTGGGGGGCCGTGCGGGGCAAACGTACATCATTCAGCTTTCTAGGTTCAAGGATTTGGGCTGGGCGCTAATGAGTCAGTCAGACAGTCAGGACTTCTCTTTTTATTTATATAGATAAAAATAAGAACAATTTATTGGTCCATTTTTACAAAATAAATTTCAAAAATAATAATATCGTGTGCAACTAGAATAATTAACATATTTATTTGAACAGTGGTCCCCAAAGTAGGAAGCGCCTGTGTCTTGGGGGCCTGAGTAGCGTTATCTTAATATCCAGTACATTGCATTGGTGCACACCTAATACGCAAATTTTGGGGGGCCGTGCGGGGCAAACGTACATACATTTTGCGCAGATGTTCCCTTTATAATGTAGACAAGGAATAAGGAAGGATTTCCTTATTCCTTGAAAGAACGTTCCCGTGGGATATTTTCAGACATCCACGCGGTCGAAGCCGCGGTCAAAAGCTAGTTTATTGTATGTATAGTAAAAATGCGTTTAAATAATAATAATAATTTGTCATTCCCTGCCGATACCGGGTCGATGTTGATACCTAATGAGTTATGTAAAAAAGATTTCGACGAATTGAGAACCTCCTCCTTTTTTTGATGTCGGTTAAAATTTTTAAGAGTTGAATTTGTTATCAATACGTTTCCAATTTGTTTTTCCATTAAGGTGTAGCGGACCGGCGCAGTTAACCGATGATTTAACTTTATGTACTACATACGGACTTTCGTAGATAATAACTTGATTTGTACTGTTACCTCTTACAGAGATCAACAAGACTCGAATCATGTTTTATTTGCTTATTATTTTCTTCACAAAATTACTAAACTGCCTGCAGACAACAGAGGTGAGTCTAAGTACGGAAAATTGTAAAAGATGTAATTTCCTTTTAAAGACATAATATTTAACGCTCTTTTGTAAGATTTGATTTAAACCAGCTACACTATCTTCGTTGCTAAACCAGCTACACTATCGTCGTTCCTAAACCAGCTACACTATCGTCATTCCTAAACCAGCTACACTATCGTCATTCCTAAATCAGCTACACTATCGTCGTTCCTAAACCAGCTACACTATCGTCGTTCCTAAACCAGCTACACTATCGTCGTTCCTAAACCAGCTACACTATCATCGTTCCTAAACCAGCTACACTATCGTCGTTCCTAAACCAGCTACACTATCGTCGTTCCTAAACCAGCTACACTGTCGTCGTTCCTAAACCAGCTACACTATCGTCGTTCCTAAACCAGCTACACTATCGTCGTTCCTAAACCAGCTACACTATCGTCGTTCCTAAACCAGCTACACTATCGTCGTTCCTAAACCAGCTACACTATCGTCGTTCCTAAATCAGCTACACTATCGTCGTTCCTAAACCAGCTACACTATCGTCGTTCCTAAACCAGCTACACTATCGTCGTATCGTCGTTCCTAAACCAGCTACACTATCGTCGTTCCTAAACCAGCTACACTATCGTCGTTCCTAAACCAGCTACACTATCGTCGTTCCTAAACCAGCTACACTATCGTCGTTCCTAAACTAGCTACACTATCGTCGTTCCTAAACCAGCTACACTATCGTCGTTCCTAAACCAGCTACACTATCGTCGTTCCTAAACCAGCTACACTATCGTCGTTCCTAAACCAGCTACACTATCGTCGTTCCTAAACCAGCTACACTATCGTCGTTCCTAAACCGGCTACACTATCGTCGTTCCTAAACCAGCTACACTATCGTCGTTCCTAAACCAGCTACACTATCGTCGTTCCTAAACCAGCTACACTATCGTCGTTCCTAAACCAGCTACACTATCGTCGTTCCTAAACCAGCTACACTATCGTCGTTCCTAAACCAGCTACACTATCGTCGTTCCTAAACCAGCTACACTATCGTCGTTCCTAAACCAGCTACACTATCGTCGTTCCTAAACCAGCTACACTATCGTCGTTCCTAAACCAGCTACACTATCGTCGTTCCTAAACCAGCTACACTATCGTCGTTCCTAAACCAGCTACACTATCGTCGTTCCTAAACTAGCTACACTATCGTCGTTCCTAAACCAGCTACACTATCGTCGTTCCTAAACCAGCTACACTATCGTCGTTCCTAAACCAGCTACACTATCGTCGTTCCTAAACCAGCTACACTATCGTCGTTCCTAAACCAGCTACACTATCGTCGTTCCAAAACCAGCTACACTATCGTCGTTCCTAAACCAGCTACACTATCGTCATTCCTAACTACACTATCGTCGTTCCTAAAAGCAAAGTGTTATTGAAATAACTGAAACCCTGAAAAGATAATTATCATTGTACTCATCATTTTGAACAACTTTACTATGTGATAAACTCAGAAATCGCAAAAAAACATACAGCTGTTCCAACATTTTTTTCAACATTTTTTTAGCTATTATTATGGAATAGTCGGTTTCAGGGTTGGTCCCATAGTGAAAGTGGTTCAAAATAATGAGTACAATGAAAGGGTCATTGTACTCATCATTTTGAACAACTTTTAAGAGGTTTAGGGTAACTAAAAACTAAGCTAATAATCTATGTAGAAAGGCATCGTTTAAGTATTACCCTGTACTAAAAACTTCTTCCAATCTTGCCAAGGTGTATCGTGTTACCAAGTAATTGGGATGTGGAGGATAAGTAGGTGCAGTCGCTCCATGTACAGTACTAGTATTCAGCTGCATGCGTTAGACGGAAGCCGACCCCAACGGTTGGGGAAAGGCAGGCAGATGATGACTAAGACGGCTTCAGTCACTCTGTTTTCATTGGTTTGCTCCATATAATATGAGTAATTACCACGTATTTCTTAAGGTGGTGTAATTTTCGTGTGAATCGACTACGTAGGTACCTCTAAAACAAGCGTCGATTCGGGCGAAAGTTTTTCGTGTAATTCAACTATTATGCCTTAAAAAACACTAAAATAATTATTAGCATACAAAGGTAGTTCTACCAAACTAGTTCAAGCAAGCTCGGATGCAGTTCATACAACATCCTGCAAGCGCCGACACAAGCGTGGTCTGCACACGGCGCGGCGCCGCGCTGGCGGCGCATGCTCGCGCTTGTTCATTGTTGTCCAGTTCTGAGTAAACATATCCGCGAGCATGCTCGGACACCGGACACACGCCATGAATTGCACGCTAGTTTGCTAGTTTTTTGGTTTTGTTTGTTTTATAGTTTTAGGGTTCCGTAGTCATCAAGGAACCATTATAAATAAAATAAAAATAAACAAAAATGTTTATTGCATTAGCTTAAATAACTTATTCTAGTTACAATATGGGGAGAATCCTTTTAAGCAAATAGTTTGCTTGCGTTAGCATGCTCCGCCCCTCCACAGGTTATGTAATTGCTATTAAGTTATTGTAATTAAACTTATACAAATTAAAACAAAAAAAAAGAATGAAAAAGAAAAAGAAACAATATTTTTATGAATTACAAAAAAATGCGCATGTGTATGTTATGTGTGTGAAATGGTGTGGAGGTGAATGTGTGAGTGAGTAGTGGGTGTAAGTTAATTAGAGAGACGCTTGTACCTACACAACATACATGGTGGTGATTAATTATCTAGGTACTGTAAAATGCAGATAAATGTTAGCTAACCCTACGACTAGGAGATTATCTTCCATTAGCGGCAGAACTACAATAACGTTATTACGTTACCTGTAAGTAAATATTATAGTCTCATCGATTGCACCATATTTTCCACCTCGTCATAGGTCTTTGACTTAAGCCATTTACACAAAGCTTTTTTGCATTCGCGGTAGGTTAGTAGGTATATGTTTTTTTTTTTTTTTTTTTTACTAAGAAGATTGTATAAATGGGATGATTGACTAGGGTATTGTCTGTTTGCGAATGTAGACTTTACTGAGACAGTGGGAGCAGCCGTGTTTTTTCTTCTGCCTTTTGTCTTCTGTGGGTTGAACGATAGAGTTTTATGCTTAGTTATTATTATATTTAGTACATAAAGCTTTCTAAAGGTCAGAAGATCTGAAATCCGGTAAAGGTTCTCCGTTGAAAATCTGAAGGGTTTAAAAAACATAACTTTCAGTAGGGACCTCTGAGCAGAAGGTCTAGAAATTTAATTTTTGTGGCACCTCCCCAGATAGGTACGCATTATAGTTTCGCCATGTCCATTTGTCTGTCTGTCCACGGCTTAGCTCAATATTAGGGTAGGTACCTACCATATTCCATAGTGTATGATATCGTTGGATAGGTCGTTAAAAATTATTGCGGGTCTGTGAAAACCATTTTTCGATTCAAGGATTCGAAGTTAAATGGAAAATTATGACAGCTCAGTAGGATTTACAAGTTAACGAGTAATAGTCGACCAACTTACATTTGCAGTTGAAATGTAGGTATATCCCGTAGTGTTTTCTCTATGAACATAAACTATTAAGGCGGGTACACAACAGAATGTATAGGAGAACATATTTTTTAACTACAAGTTTGTTATTGGGATAAAATCATCCCAACTACGAAACCCTTCATCGTGCGCGGTCCGACTCGCACTTGGCTGATTTTTTAATTTATCAATTGCTCGAGCATTTGCTGCAATGTCTGTGCTGACCCTTATGTAATATGAGACTTACTGCTTTATGTACTAATTTTCCGACAGCTTATATGCGAATACAAATAAAGAATCGACCTAATAAAATACTGAAAACATCGAATAATCAATACAGCATTTTGCTGACGTAATATTTTTCCACCGACTTAAATTGCGTTTTACCGAAACCTAGTTAGTCGTTTTCATCGTAACTCACCTATTATAAATTTAGAATTAACCTTACACATTTTATAAACTGTGGCGCTTGTTAAACTATTGCGACATTATAAAAATACTTTTCTAAGTGATTCCATAGATACTCAGAAATATCAAAATGTGCTTATAGTCAATATCATTCATTACTCTTACACTTACTTACCTGCCACTCTAATGAATTAATTTATACGTAGGTAATTGTATTGTATTAAACATGTATAAAATATAACGTGTTGAGTGCGTAAATAAAAGTAAACCAGTATATTATGAATTAATTTAATACTTACAGGAAAAGTACACAAAACTGTACATGAGCTACTGAATCTAATTGTTAGTACCTATGTCATCATTGTAGTATAAAAGCAGGTTAGACCGGCCCATTCAGTTGCAGAATGTACCTGTCGCACAATGCACCGCATGCGCAAAACGTACCATTCTCAAAATGCACCTTTCTTATTACTTATGCACCTGCACCTTTCGCAAAACGTACCTTTTTTCTACATTAACTCTTTTACAGTGCTACAGATAATTTCATTAAAATTGAGAGATAAAAAAGTTATTCTATAACCAATAGTAGAAATTAAGCTGGTTTCTATAGAGTTTAAGAAAACGATTATTTTTGCAGAACATAAATATGTTTTAGGAAACTTAGTATTTTTTTCGGAAGTTTGGTATATATTTGGAAATTTAGTTTATTATTTGAAAGTACAGATTATTTTGCGTAGAATTGTAATTTGAATAAGCTCATGTTTGTTTGTTAAATACAACATTTTTTTTTTCGGTAAATTTTGAATTATGTTTTCGGTAATTCATTTTAACACGCTACGCTTAGTTAGTATTTTACCGTCACACGCACACCGTACAGATCCTTGGAAGTTACTTTGTTTTTCGGAAGCTTTATTATTTCTCATAAAATATTAGCCGGCAAGACTGCGAGAGGGCAGTTTGAGGGCTGCATACTGCATCCAAGCTTGATGAACAAGGTTGTCGCTGGCGGAATTAACACCAAACATTGTAGTGCCGCTTGGTAACGCCTGATCCCACCATTTGCCTGCCTGTGTATGTTTCGTGATGATTTAATTAAAGTGTTGTTGTTATTTTCCAGGTGTACACTAAGAATGTGACATGTGTGTCGACTCAGGTAACAGTGCAGGTTTTAAAGTATTATTGTCTTACTAGCTGTTGGCCGTAGCTTCAAACGCAAGGAGGTCGGATATTATACTCTATCTCCTAACCCAGGTGTAATACTAAATAAATTGCAGGAGTAATTAAACATGAAAGTCATTTCAGCTCTATCTCTGGCATGGCTATGTAGAGTGAACTTTTTTCAAGGCACAGCGGTTAGGTTGTGAACTAAGCTATAGGTCTGAGAGAACGCTGAAAGGCATAGCGGTTAGGTTGTGGACTAAGATATAGGTCCGAGAGAACGCTGAAAGGCATAGCGGTTAGGTTGTGAACTAAGATATAGGTCCGAGAGAACGCTGAAAGGCATAGCGGTTAGGTTGTGAACTAAGATATAGGTCCGAGAGAACGCTGAAAGGCATAGCGGTTAGGTTGTGAACTAAGATATAGGTCCGAGAGAACGCTGAAAGGCATAGCGGTTAGGTTGTGAACTAAGATATAGGTCCGAGAGAACGCTGAAAGGCATAGCGGTTAGGTTGTGAACTAAGATATAGGTCCGAGAGAACGCTGAAAGGCATAGCGGTTAGGTTGTGAACTAAGATATAGGTCCGAGAGAACGCTGAAAGGCATAGCGGTTAGGTTGTGAACTAATATATAGGTCCGAGAGAACGCTGAAAGGCATAGCGGTTAGGTTGTGAACTAAGATATAGGTCCGAGAGAACGCTGAAAGGCATAGCGGTTAGGTTGTGCTGAAAGGCATAGCGGTTAGGTTGTGAACTAAGATATAGGTCCGAGAGAACGCTGAAAGGCATAGCGGTTAGGTTGTGGACTAAGATATAGGTCCGAGAGAACGCTGAAAGGCATAGTGGTTAGGTTGTGAACTAAGATATAGGTCCGAGAGAACGCTGAAAGGCATAGCGGTTAGGTTGTGAACGAAGATATAGGTCCGAGAGAACGCTGAAAGGCATAGCGGTTAGGTTGTGAACTAAGATATAGGTCCGAGAGAACGCTGAAAGGCATAGCGGTTAGGTTGTGAACTAAGATATAGGTCCGAGAGAACGCTGAAGGGCATAGCGGTTAGGTTGTGAACTAAGATATAGGTCCGAGAGAACGCTGAAAGGAACCAAGGGGGCAAAATAAAAATGACATCAAAATTAAAAAAAAAACACAGAAAATTATATTGACATAATTTTGTTTTTAAACGTGACACTAAAACAAAAAAAAAATTATTTCAGCTGCGCTCAGAACATGAAATGTAACACTTAAAACCTTTCATAAGGTTTGAACGAACACGGTCAAAATAAAATATGTTTTAGATAACTTCTAGCTACTTTAAACCTATGATTGTTACATGATTTAGTTTGTAATGAGAAGCAGAGGCTGAACGTTAAAAAGATATTATTCTATTTTTAGTTGTGAGACCTACCCCACACAAATTCAAATACCACTACCTGCAAAAAAGAATTTTGAATGTTTTAAGTATTTTTTTTTTTTTTTTACATTATTTTCACATGTAGAAGCAACAAGAATAATGTACCCAGGAAGTTGTATTACTTATCTTGATTTAAAATAGTGTCCGTGGAGTTTCTTGCCCATTCTACTCCATAAAGAACTACGTTTTGGAACTGGGCAACTAGCCTGAACTTTCTAACTGACCGACTCTTTGACAATTCAAATGTGCCTATAATTGGTTTAATTGAAATAAATGCTTTGAGTTTGAGTTTGGGAAATTAGAACATCATCCATGTGGTGTGTGTGTGTGTGTGTGGTAATTATGTAATAATAATTGGGAAAAATACGAATTACTGAAGCTAACTGAAAAACTACCCCCGCAAAGTTAATAAATTTTACATAGGACCAACTTCGAGTTATACCCGCCTGAATAAAACAAGAATCATTCAAATCGGACTACTGTGTTTAAAAATTTATTCGTGGTTATTAAAAAAAAGTGTGCGTTCTAACGTGTCGACTTGAGAACCTCCTTCTTTTATTTCATGTGTTAAAAACCGGCCAAGTGCATGTTGGACCACGCACAATGAAACGTTCCTAATTGAAAATAATTTATCCCAGAGACAAACTTAACATTGTAGTCATGAATTATTAGGAAACTATGATTTTTTTTTTATTATCCATGAATATTTACATAATTTAAAATCTAACAATCATAAAAACAAAAAAATATTTACAAGTATATAAAAAAGAAGGGGAAATAATCATAGGGCATCAAAAAATTCGTCCGCATCGCTGTCGACAGGAAAAGGGCCCAAAAGGCTGGCAGCATTGCCACGTTGTATGGCAATGCTAATTCTTTGGCCGAAAAATAGGCCAGCCCTTTAGTTACGTGTAGAGTCGACCAACCGCTTGGCGATGTCCCGAAAAACTAAAAGGGCACTCGGACCCCATGGCCCTAGTGTTTTAACCCCAAACAGCTCAAACATATAAGTTCCAATAAGATTAGAGTATTTGCGTCGTTTGTAGTTGAAAAACATGTTCTCCCATACATGTCATAAAAGCGAACGGTCACTCATTTATTCATTCATTCATTCACTCACTGACACGAAATCACACAAACACACACACTGGACACTGATTTCTAAGATACAGGGATATCCCTAGTTTGGGGAGATCAGGGTTTCAATGTATTGTGCATAGTAGCCACGTGAATACTTAACGACGTTTTTGACGTATTTTACTTAGATAAATATTCGTGTCAAGTTTCAATTTTATTAACTCAAGGAATAAAAATTTTCAAACAAACTTCCACCCCCTATTTCACCCCTTTATGGGGTGAGTTTCCTAAAATCCTTTCTTAACTGACGTCTCCTACTCAATATCTACCTCTGTGCCAAATTTCATCTTCGTCAAAGTACTCACTAAAACAATGTCGCTCGTCTCCGCTGCTTCTGTACGACAACGCGCGACCTCATACTGCACAGCAGACGGTCTCCAAGTTGCAAGAACTGGGGTTGGAAGCTCTCCGTCATCCGCCCTACTCACCAGACCTTGCGCCTACAGACTACTACTTTTTCCAGAATTTGGATAACTTCTTGGCGGGAAAAAAATTCAATACCCGAGAGGCAGTACAAAATGCCTTTGAAGAATTTGTTGCCTCCCGTCCAGCTGATTTATTTAAGAAGGGCATCAATAAACTGCCACTGCGTTGGCAAAGATGCATTGATTGCATGGGTGATTACTTCGATTAATACAAATAAAAAATGCATGAAAAAAATTCGTTTAATTTTTTTCATACAAAACGGCAATTTCATAGGTAAAGACCTATTATATGATACCTACACCTTATCTAAGCGACACATTATTGTTTTCCGACATGCACGCGAACGAAGTCGCGGGCACAGCTAGTTGAAATAATAAATCGAGAAGGTCAAAATGGGTGTACCGCAGAGTGCATGGGAGACCGTCACCTCCTTCTACGAAGCAGTAATGCTCGCGAAGGAGGAAGCGGAACGCGTGAGGGAGAGGCAGCGGCCGCGCCCTCGCGCCCCTAGCCGCCGTAGGAGACGCCCTGGGCGGCGGGAATCGATCGCCGATTCCCGGCCACCGTAGGCGCGGGCTTGCGGACGACGAGTAATGGGCAGCTCGCCGTCCGGTAAGGACCAGGCCCGGGTCGACGGCGCGTTGTGTTGTTGACTCAAAGCTGCAGTGGAGTCCTTTTTTTTTCTGTAGATGGGAAATCATCAAATGACTTCTCCCGCTCTGGGCGGAGCGGGAGGGCGTGTCAGACTTTTACTGACTGAAACCCACCCGTGTTCCTTCAGTTGCCTGTGCCAGGGCCACGGTAACTCTTTCGAACAACCCGCGACCCCGGCGGCATCGGCCCTATTGGACCCCGTCACTGCTGACATCTCTTTGAGTCAGAGTTCAGCCGCTTACGCTGTTTGGAAAATCCGCCAATTGAAAGACGTGGATACCCCGAAACTAGTCTATTTTAGTTACTTTCATAGCAACATGTCTTATGGTATTTTGCTGTGGGGACGGGCTGGAGATATCAATTCTATCTTTATTCTGCAAAAGAGGGCTGTCAGAGCCATCTACAACTTCCGCAGAACCGAGTCTCTAAGGGAACTGTTAAAAAAAATAACATCATGAAGGTTCCTTGTCAATATATATTATATGAAAACATTATGTGCGTTAGAGAAAATCTACATTTTTTTAGTAAGATATGTGACAGGCATAATTTTAATACAAGAAATAGGAACAAATTAGTTCAACCACGTTTCAGATTGTCTAAAGTACATACTTCTTTTATGGGGTACTGTGTAATAAAATACTATAATAAAATACCACTCGATATTCTTCAACTAAGAAATTTAGAAAGAAAGAAAGAAGAAAGAAAGAAAATACGTTTATTTGCGGTAAACATGACGCAAAGGACAAAAAAAAAAAAAAAATAAGCAATGTAAAAAGCAAGTTTTGGGGAAGATATGCGTTACATCTACGCAAAACGGCTACCACTCAGCATAATGCCGCGACCCCATACGAAACGGAGCCCCAGCGCTGGTTTTCAGCGATAGCCGGCGTTGACGCGATGACGTCGACCGGTGCAGCATATAATAAATATTATGCAATTAAAAAATAAATAAAATGTAAAGTTAATTCTATAGGTATAGATAAAATATACAGAAAATGACAATATTCCCGCATTCCGCTCCGCGACAGCACCAACTCCCACGCCGCAGAATGCGTTATCTGTGCGCGCAGCTGTCAGCGGCCGGAAACATTAGACATTACATAATATTTTAAACATGGCGTAGCAATTATGCAATTAACATTTTGATTTTGATGAAATTATGTAACAGAGAACAGAGTATGTATTGGGTGATTAAGTAGGCATTTCCTACGAAAAATTAATTTGTGTTAGATGTGAATGATGACAAAGACTCGGACACACAAATGAGATCAAATAAGAAATGGTAAGTGAGAATTAGTTAGTTAAAATAAAATATGGATTCATGCATCGAGACTATTGAATTATATTACTAATAAATAAATAAAATTAGATTGGATAACTATAAATTAGGATATGATACAAACAAAGGACGCTACCTGACAAACCGTAGTGTGCCAGTTGAATAATTAGATTAAACTGAAAATTACAGAAACAAAATGTAGCGTTCCTATGCATAAAAGGATGAATTGAAATAGCGAAATACAGACCCCAGCACAGCCACACGGACAGACGAGCGCACCACCAAGCAGCCCACACTCTTAAAGATCCCACTCCAAAGCCTGCAGGCCATGACACCTGAGGTAGGTACTTACAGTGAAGCAGTACTAGAGAGACATTTGTTCATGTATGAGTAACTTTTTGTGTTGGAATTTGAAAGATTGTATTGATATCAGGCGTCGCATTGGTGGTGGGAGATCATTCCAACAGCGTGTGGCTGCATACTTGAAACACCCCCTGAATGCTGTAGTTCTGTGCATTGGCACCGACAGAGGGCATACCATGGAGCGAAGACTATTCTTTAGATGGTTTTGTTTCCAAGTAAGCTTTACATAGAGATAGTGAGGTCTTTTAGTTGCTACAATACCAAATAATAGGCTGGCTAAATGAAGCTTCCTGCTGGCAGCCATCTTCAATAATTTTAGTTCATTAATGAATGGAGTAACATGACTTCTTCGCGGGACATTAACACAAAAACGAACACAGGCATTCTGGATACGTTGGATTACACGTTCTGTTCTGGAAAGCAAGCAAGGCCCATAGACTGTATCACAGTAATTTAATTTGGATAGGATGAGACTGTCAACAAGTTGCTTCCTTACAGATATGCTTAGGTATTTCCGTATACCATATAAGACCTTTAGCCTATAAAAACAATTTCGGAGAACATTTGTCACATGGGCCTCAAAGCGCAGCTCTGGATCCATAATTAACCCCAGATTGCATGTCCGCTCCACTCTCTCAATTTTTTCTCCCATGATGACTATCTCAGGGTTGGCAGACAGTATTGCACTAACCTGTTTCTTAGAGCCCAGTACCATAAATTTAGATTTGAGCGGGTTCAGAACCAGAGAGTTCTCCTCCGACCACACAACCACTCTATGCAAATCCTCATTCATTTTCTGCACTGCCAAAGATGTTTCTTCCCCCTTGAAGGATATGTACAACTGGATATCGTCAGCATACATATGGTATTTGCAGTTAACAAAAGATTTTATGATATCTGCACTGTACAGAATGTACAACAGAGGGCCCAGAATCGATCCCTGAGGGACACCCCTTGACACTTGGAGGAGGGAGGATGACACTGTTGACCCATCCTCCATATTCATCTCTACATATTGAGATCTATTGGTAAGATAGCTTTTAAACCACTCCACTGCAGCACTGTCACATTTAAAACAGGCATTAAACGCACACTATGTAGACAAGCGTAATATTAAAAATAGGATGATTATATCGTAGATAAAATGCTTGGAAAAGTGCTGGTCCTGCTCCACAGCCACTTAAGGCCACTTGTTAACATTTTAATTTGGAAGAGATGGTTCCTTTTTTATTTAATTGGGTCTTAGCTGTTGAATTCTTCAATAGAAATATAAACCAATGTAATTTGTAAGTCGAGATATTTTTCTCTTAATGATAACAACAATAAAAGACGTGTTAGTACATATTAATGATTTTCTTACCTTTAGGTAAGTAGTAAAATTTTATTCATCTCAATTCATTGCAAAATATAATTTTGTATAAATTAGAAGCATTTTTTTTTTTTGCTACTTGGCTACGTCTGGGCGCTCCTTGCGTGGCTCCGCATCGCTGCCGATGCGGCGTAGATGTCGACTGCCTCGGACATCATGGCCTATCCTGCAGTAAGAGCGCAGGCCGGATAGCACGGCACGCCAGCATTAATGACATCATCCGTCGTGCTCTTGTCTCCGCCGGGGTGCCAGCTGTTTTAGAACCCATTGGCTTGGCACGCGACGATGGGAAGAGACCAGACGGAATGACCATAATGCCTTGGAAGGTAGGTAGGCCTTTGGTGTGGGATGCAACGTATATTGACACCCTTGTGCCATCCCATCTTCCTAGCACGGTGGGCTGTGCTGGGGCGGCTGCTGCGGGTGCGGAAAACCTCAAACGGCGCAAATACTCTAATCTTATGGGAACTTATATATTTGAGCCGTTTGGGGTTGAAACACTAGGGCCATGGGGTCCGAGTGCCCTTTTAGTTTTTCGGGACATCGCCAAGCGGTTGGTCGACTCTACACGTGACCAAAGGGCTGGCCTATTTTTTGGCCAAAGAATTAGCATTGCCATACAACGTGGCAATGCTGCCAGCCTTTTGGGCACTTTTACTGTCGACAGCGATGCGGACGAATTTTTTGATGCCCTATGATTATTTCCTATTCTTTTTTATATACTTGTACATATTTTTTGTTTTTATGATTGTTAGATTTTAAATTATGTAAATATTCATGGATAATAAAATATGCAGAAAATAATAAAATAATTGAAGCATTTTTTCAAGTTTTGTGAATGTGAGTACCATGGGGCCGTTTATTATTGTATTAGGATGTAGGTAAGTTTGACTTGAAAGGGCATGGCAGTTGAGAGTTTGTCATTCTCACTTAAATGCCTCGCTGGTGGTGGCACGTGTGTTGGATCATTCGGTTCCCTACAAAATGTCGAGCTGAATGGTGCTGATCCACGCGTCATGTTCGTGAACGGGCGCCGTCAGTTGAGACTGGTCATCTCTTATCTGCCAGGGCTTATTTTTAATTTTATATTTTGACTTGTTTTTAAGTATTCTTTATTTTTTTACATTGTTCTCACATGTAGAAGCAATAAAAATAATGTACCCAGGATGTTGTATTACTTATTTTGATTTAAAGGAGTGTCCATGGAGTTTCTAGCCCGTTCTTCTCCATTGAGATCTACGTTTTGGAATGGGCATCTAGCTTCAACATTCTGACTAACTGACCGACTCTTTCACCCAGTTTCTGAATTGAGAATTTGAAGTTGAGAACGTCCTAATCTGTACTTAAGTATAACTTAAACAATTTTTCGTTTCTGAATTAAGTTTTTTTAAACTCTAATCAATTTTTGAGTAATATAACATCATTTACTCAAATTTGAAAGAAAGCATGCTTAACTCATGCTTAAGGCCGTCAGTTGCGTTTCTCAACTAAGAAAAATGTGTTTGACAATACTCAAAGCATTATCAACGTCAAGTTGAGCAGTTGAAAGTTGACACACCAATTTCGGCTATTCAAACTGTAATCAGCTATATAATAACTAGTGATTTTGATCATAATGAGTGACGACGATACTTCCCTGTCGTCTTTGGAGTTGCCTCAACGCAGACAACCGCGCAGAAGAATAGCAGGACATCGGCCTAGCTTGTTCATCACGCTAAGCGATGAACAATTTAAGAGTCGGTTCCGCTTTTCGAAGGAGTTGGTTCGGTTTATTTTTAACAAAATAAAGCCTAAACTAACCTGTCGTATTCAACGGCAGGACTGTATTTCTCCCATATTCAGCTACTAATAGCTCTTAGGTTTTATGCGACTAGTAGCTTTCAAGCTGTTGTGGGGGACACCGTGAATGTGAGCAAGGTGACGGTGTGCCGCGTGGTAGAGAGGGTGACTAGTGCCATAGCATTGTTGAGACGGCAATATGTTCGTATGCCCACTGCGCAGGAGAGACCATCAGTGGCGGCACGATTTTTTGACATAGCTGGATTTCCTAGTCATAGGTGATGTAGACTGCACTCGTGTAAAAATAAATTCACCAGAAGGGAGCAGAACTGAGCTGTATAGGAAAAGGTTTTTCTTCTATAAACGTTCAAGCCATCTGTGATGCTAATTTACAAATAACTAGTGTCATTGCACGTTGGCCAGGCTCCGTACACGACACTACTATTTGGAACGACTCACCACTTGCAACGCAGTTTGAAGCTGGCAGATTTGGGTCATACCTTATTCTCGGAGATAGTGGTTACCCATGCCTTAGGTATCTCATGAAACCCTTTTTGAATCCTGCCTCTCTATCCCAAGAAGCCTATAACAGATCCCAGATAGCATCACGAAACACAATTGAAAGATGTTTTGGTGTTCTTAAAAGAAGATTTCCATGCCTACACGCAGGAATGCAGTTAAAACTTCCAAAAGTATTGAAGGTGATTGTGGCGTGTGTTGTTCTTCATAATATGACTCTTCATCTTGATAACTACCTACATCATGGAATATGATGAACATGTAGGTACAAGAAGAAAGTGATGAACCATTACCTCAAGTATCAAATACCCAAAATTTTGCTGCCAGAACATCCATAGTACAAAATTATTTCACCCACTATAAGTTTTAATATTACAATAGTATTATAATAAAAAATGTAGGTATTGTAATATTTTTAATTACTCCTAGTTTAATCGGTTACATAAAAATTAAAAAAATACATTTTTGCTCTAAAATACAGCCTTGTAGAATCGGAAGTACAGTACTATAGGTATGTGTCCGACCCAGTTCTCGATGATGGAAATATCACATTGTACTGGGATTGATCCATCGTCACTGACAGGACTATTGTTGCCAATAAGCCTGATATAGTGGTGTACTCAGCGATCATTGTGTGGGTAGTCGTATCAGCCAATGGCTTATTACCAAGAGCTTCGACTAACACCTAAGAAGGCTCTCGTTGGGCAGCTGGATTTAAGGGCCTGATTCAGAAAGCGGTACTTCTGGACACGGCGGGCATTTTTAGGAGGTTCCTCTCTCTGGAGCCCTGACCGCCGGTAGCTTGGACCCTGTTCCAGATACCAGTGCGCTATTATTTTTTATATTTTTACATTATATTATATAAAAATGTAATTTATATGCACATATTTAATGAAATAAAGGAAATATAATAGTATGTTGATGTAACTAAAGATTTATGATTATTCAAAATTAAAATTATTATTAGGGTTCCGTACCCATAGGGTAAAACGGGACCCTATTACTAAGACTCCGCTCTCCGTCCGTCTGTCACCAGGCTGTATCTCATGAACCGTGATAGTTAGACAGTTGAAATTTTTACAGATGATGTATTTCTGTTGCCGCTATAACAGCAAATACTAAAAAACAGAATAAAATACATATTTAAGGGGGCTCCCATACAACAAACGTGTTTTTTTTGCCGTTTTTGTAGAAAACGGTACGGAACTCTCCGTGCACGAGTCCGACTCGCACTTGACTGGTTTTTGATTCTATAGGAAAGCTTCCCAAACGCTCTTCGAACGAACGAGTGTAGTGTCTAAGATCTTCATGAGAGTGGGAGCTACATGGGCATTTGCCATGACTTTTGTCTTATCCATGTTCATTTTAAGACCCACTCTTTCGGAAGCTCTGCTGAGGTCATCGAGCATTGTACTGAGCTCCTCCATAGTCTCAGCCATGGATTACTACATCGTTGGCAAACCGAAGGTCAGTGACGTACGCGCCATTGATGTTGATGCCTAGCCCTTTCCAGTCCAGAACCTTGAAGACATCCTCCAGTGCAGCGGTGAACAGTTTCGGAGAGATAACGTCTCCCTGACGTTATCAAGAGACAGAGGCTATGGCTTTAGTAATGCACTTCCAGGCTTCCTGTTTCTTGTGGATATGGTATGCCCCTGTCCTTTTGCATTCTATTACACTTTGGTATCTGAAGCAATAATAAATAAACGTAAAATGATATGTTGGTAAACATTAGGTAGGGGCCGGAAGGTTCTGGAGTGGCGACCGCGTACCGGAAGACATAACGTTGGAAGACCTCCCATAAGGTGGACCAATGACCTTGTAAAGGCCGCAGGAATCCGCTGGATGCGGGAAGCATAGAACCAATCGAAGTGGCGGTGCTTGGGGAAGGCCTGTGTCCAGCAGTGGACATCTTTCGGCTGAAATCATGATGATGATGATGATGAAACATTATACGTTATTATCTCGTTATTATGTACTTACTTTGTTATTATTGAAAGAAGATTTTCTTTCTCCTCTAGAGTATAGCTAGGCGATCTCTTTTTCTTGTCTCTATCCATTATAATTGGTATAAAACAGAATTCCAATAAAACTTGTGTTTATTTACTTTCAGTTTGACATTCACGATTCGGTTATAGAAACACGTCGAATTGCTAAAATATGCATATATTAAATTGCTAAAATATGCATTAGCACCTCTAATAACATAAATTTGTTGAAATTATGCCGTTATATAAAATTCACTTACTTTTTATGTCTGTTTTAAAATATGATGTAATATTATGAGTTTTTGAAAAGTACCGGTTTTTGAATGTAAATTGGAACGTGTTAGCTTTGATCAGGAATACTTAAGTAAATGATCAGTTGATTATGGTTTGACGAAATTCGATTTTAACTTGTGAAACGCAAAAAACTTAAGCGCATACTTATGTATTTGAGAATAATCAGTTGAGATTTGCTACTTTTCTCAAATCAGAAACCGGGTGTTTGACAATTCAAAAGTGCCTGTAATTGGTTTAATTTAAATAAATAGTTTGAGTTTGGTCGTCAATCCGCGAAAAATCTCGCAATTAAAAAAATTACATATTTGCACAACGTCATCTATGGGTAAATGAATAAAACGTCCGCACTAAACATGTTCTATGCTCAAGAGCGACCGATAAGAATGAAAGTTATTTTGCGTTTTAATAATTTTATATTATCTCCGAAACTATATGACAAATTGACATACTGTGAATGGAAAATCTTATTTCCATGATGTCCTTGTGAAAAAAAAATAACTTATTTTGTTAAGGATTAACGTTTTGTTGTTTAAATAATTATCCAAACGTAAGTAGGTATATCAAAAAATTCTTTTTTAAAACAATAAAAGAAGTATAAAATATAAGAGATAGAAATATTGTGTCGCGGACTTTTTTGTAGAATTTTTAAGACGGAACAGACTGCCATACATAGTTCTCAATTTTAAACAACTGTTTAAAATTGCATGCAAATAAGCGCATGCAAATAATTCTGTTTTCTTTCCGACTTTCTAGACAAAAATGGTGATAGCTCGGCTAATATGCATGATATAAATATAATTTATAGCCTTTAAGCATTCAGGAATAATGTAGCTTTCTACTAGTGATCAAGTTTTTAGAATTGGATCATCAGTTCCAGAGATTACCCCCTACATCGTTTCAGTGTCAGTGCGTGAGGAATCACACACCAATGAAACGCATCGCCAACTCGTTTGTTGAGCTTTGTTCAAATATTTACATATGTATCAACGACTATGTAAACGATAAAAACAGTTTGCTCGCTGTGGTGAACTAAAGACAATGTTTATATGTTCTCTCTCCAGAGTTAGTTTACTTATTGATGAGTTACATGAGCTCATATTATTATTAATTTTGACTACTTTGTACTATGTGTGATCATGTGCTGTATGATTGTTTTGAACTATCAAACGAAGAAGTAAAAGTTTCGTTTTATTCTAGTTTGGCACAACTGAAATATTTTGTGTTTTACACACAAGTAACCGTACGTGTTTGGAACAACTTTTATTTTTTATTCAAACACGTGGGCTTTTTCCAAAGCTTACGAGACTAGGCAGTTATTTCTGAGATTTGTAAGTCTTGACGTATTAAATGTGTGGCAAGCCACGAAAATCCAAAAAAGTAAAAAAAAACATAACTTTAACTTTTGGTTTTCCAAATTGGTTTTTGAAGCTGAACGTCCAAAGTGGAGTAGCTTTCTCACAATCAGCAGTGTATGGTCGAGAGGTGGGACGTTACCAAAAAACTTAAAAAGTTTGATATCTTCAAAACAACACATTTCGCCCCGAAGTTGTTGGTGTCAAAAAAGTTGCAAATTAGCCCTAGTTACCAATCACCCTGTATGCCTCTGTGATGCCCCTGGTATAGGTATGCGCTTTCTTTTCTAGTTACCTTTTAAAACCACTCGCCTGTGGATAGTCCATAGGCGAGCGGGTAAGGCAGCGCTTAATAATAAGTAATAATAAATTAATGAATATTTCAGGGCCAAGAACCTCTTTACGTAATGGCAGAAGCAATCGAAAGTAATAATGTTAAAAGAATATCTCACGACAATTATATACCCAAGAACAAAACCGTGGTCTTTATTTGTTCCAATACTGACGTATGTTTACCGGTTAAATTTACCTCTATGACTGAACGAACTTCCTCTTTGGTCTTGAAATCGTGCATTACAAAAACAACCAAAAATCACACTTATCTATGTGAAACCATAAGATTTAATCATTTAAACCACATGGTCAAACTAGCATTCTTAACTAAGACCATACCAGAAAAATCTTTTTATTTATTCAGTTGTCTAGTAAAGTCAAACGGTACTCAAGTATGTCACAAAAAAGCCGATGATGCTCACACAAAACGGGAACACAAAACAATTGAAACGCACGCGAGTGTGATTCATAAATTAATTTGTGAGGAAGGCGAAGCACCAAATGATAAACATGACTATCTTGAGCTTGACACTCCATTAAGACGCCAGGAACCAAGCGTGGATGATAACAATCAAGATACCATAACCGACCCTAATGACAATGGAGAAACCACAATCGACCCTAAAAACAGTGAAGAAATCACAACAATAACCAACAAAGGCAACGGTGACAAAAAAATTTTAGTCAGAGTTAGTGGTATCGTCAAACTCAAACAGTCAGGGACTGAGGATGTCACGATAAGACATCGTTTTAATGACACCGAAATCATGTCAGTACACAAGAAGTACGAGAATTGTACGGAGGATTGCGCGTATGTTTCGAGACAGAAGTTGGATCTAGTACTACTAAGAAAGAGACAAAGAAAGAAAAAGTATTTATTGTGACTCGTACAGGAAGATCACAAACTAAATTAAAAACACAATGATAAAAGTTTATAAACAAAATTATATAAAAAAAAAAAGAAAAAATAAATAATGTACACGCAATAAATTTTTTGGAATGCATATAAATAGACCTGTGAAATTATTTCTGTTAGGTTTTACATATGATGTCCTTCAAATAATGGCCTCCAGCGTCAATGCAAATTTGAGCTCTTTTTACCCGTCTACGGCGAAGCAACAAGGAGGGCTATGATTTTGACCGGTATGTATGTATGTTCATCTGTTCCCTTATAACTTCTAAACTGCTTATTATAATTTGACTAATAAGGTATCCTTAGAAGCGTCTTGATTGTACGCTAGTTATAGCCTATGTGACGTCATATTAAATTGAATATAGCGCCCTCTAGAGGACATAAAGTGGTGAACTAAAAAAAAAAATTTTGTAATGATTTCGTGTTGGGTATCAAATAAAAGAGCTTAATTAGCACATTTCAAAAATATTTGTATTGTTAGCTATTAGTCGCGGCTTTGGTTGCATGCACCCGATAATTGGGTATAATTCTAAAATCACGCCTCAGATGTGAGCCAAACATTTCTCTCCAAACCTACCCAAAATACATATAACATAATAATTAAGTGGCTCTGTAAATATTTTATCACGAAATTATAACAACAAAATAATTTAAATAAAAAGTAAGTTTAAAAACTAAAACCCGACTACAGAAAAATCACACTGTAAAAAGTATGAAACAAGAAAATATTCTCATCAGAAATTAGAAAAAGACAGACATATTAAAAATCCGGAGTCACACGTCATGTAAGGGCATAAATCGATAGATTACGTACGCGCGTACGTACGTACGCTAGGCTAAGTAATAACAGCCCCACGGGTCGATCCATTAGGTTAAGCTACGCTTGCCGGGATTGATCCGTGGATGGGTGAATGGGGTACATACCGAGAATCCTCCGTGCCTCGGAAAGCACGCTAAGCCGCTGGTCCCGGCTGTCATTCGTGGATCTTTGACAGTCGTTACCGGTCGTCAGAAGCCCGAAAGTCTGACAACCAGCCTTACCAAGGGGTATCGTATTACCCAGTTACTGGGTAGTGGAGGTCAGATAGGCAGTCGCTTCATGTAAAATACTGGTATTCAACTGCATCCGGTTAGACTGGAAGCCGATCCCAACATAGTTGGGAAAAGGCTAGGCAGATTGATTGATTATTTCTTCGAGTCTTCCATGCTATAAAATTATTGTAAATCATTAAAGAGCTCTCGCGATTTTGGCGGCAAGAGACCATTTTCTGCAATTTGCGCCTCATTCAGAATATTAGGTGGAGTAGATTCCATATTAATATCATATTCCTCGCTTGAACTCATATTAATTCTGTGGTGTTAAGGTAAAATGGGATAAGTCATAAATATCGAAAAACGAGTTATTTGCATAATTCATTACTAAACATTGATATCTATTAAGATAAAAAAGAGATGAGTCAGTATTTGTGTTATAATTTCGTAAAACTTAAATTGTTAAATTGAGTTTAGTCAGAAACAACAAAATACTATAAAAGTGCAACGAGTTGAGTTTACTTATCTCATTATTGCGTACGTAATATATTTTTATTGTGATAATGCATAACGAGATAAGTCGACTCATCCCTAAATGCGTATCGTTGTATTCCGTCAGTTGCATTTCGCGCGCGAAGTTGACGTGTTTTAACCTGCGTAAAAAAATCATAATTTTCGGTTTCTAGTATTTAATTGTGTTGAAATTCTTAGAAATGAAACGAATCAATAAGATAATGACATTGGCTCTAAATGGAAGTCCTACTGAACGTAAGTATGATTGTTTTATTACATTTTTTACTTTCCTAACCTTCAAAATTATTATTACGTTGAATAATGACTGATATTTCATTTGCTATTTGTGTTTGCATATTATTTCTAGTTAGCTAAATGAGTTATGAGTTAGTTCAGTAAATACGATACAGTATTCAGTTAATAGTAACAGTCCATAAAGTTGGTAGGTAAAGGTAAGTAATGCCTTTACCTCTGTGGAACGGTGAGTAGGTACTCGCGCTCGATTGCGCTGCGAATATTGTAGGTATATTATTGACAATTTGGGCAATTTTACAGATTCACAAGGATTTATATCAAAAGATAATCTCAGCAACTCATCGGTGAATGTGTCTGTAGTAAGCAGTGAGTTAACGGAAGAGCAATTACAAGCTGCTCAAGCATTAGAAGACGAGTTACTTACTCCTTCTGATCTAGGATTCCAATCGCGCGATGATTTTCCTATTGGTGAGTATTTAAAAAAATATTAATATATTAAACAGGTAGTCACTTTATTAGTACCACCTGTCATATTGTCTCGATCCGCGTAGAATTCTGACCAGAGTAGGTATCAAGAATTTATTAAAGTGAAGATTCTTTTTACGTATGTTTGGTCGACATTGTTCGCTGTAGGCTACTTCTAAACCTTGTGCCTCTGTAACGTTGTCGAATGTACATACATACCAAGGATTAATAATTTATAATTAGGTATTTTTCTTTCAGTTCATCAAACATTTGAAAATGAAAATTCTCCTCGGATTACCCCAGAGCCGACTGAACTAACCGATTACAACTCTGATGATAGCGTGCGTGATAGGACATTCGCTCCTGAAACAGTTAGTAGTAGTTCTTCATCCGAGTCTTCTTCTTCTGAGAATATTGCACCACTTCAAGAAAATGACAACCAAGATGATGTTGAAGTCGACGCTGAAGAAAATAGTCAACGGAGGAAACGTAAAGGGATAAACATACGTAAAATAATTCACAATAAAAGAAACAAGGGATTGACATACACAACTCAAACAGGTAAAATAATTCAGTCAAGACAAGTTACCCCTTTACCCCTTTGCCGTAAAAAATGTTCTGAAAAAATTTGTTTCGACAACCAGAAAGCACTTTTTGATGAATTGTGGGCATTGGGTGATTACAACAAACGTTCGGCGTATTTGTCATCGTTAATTTTAGATATACCAAAAAAAACCCAACGCATACGTAATACATCAGGGGAACCTAAACTAAGGAGCATGAATCATATTTACAACTTAAAAGTAAATGGCATTGTGATTGAAGTTTGTAAGGGTTGTTTCTTGAAAACATTTGGGGTTTCTAATAAATGTGTCGAGGTGGTAATAAAGAAAAAATCTGTGAGAGTATCAGGAATTTCAAGCCCTGATAAACGTGGATCGCATATACCTCCTAATAAAATAGGGGATGAAGCAATGCAGATTATAAAAAATCATATAAATTCATATCCGTTATACGAATCGCATTATAGCCGAAGTCATACCAACAAAAAATATTTACCGACTGGGCTCTCACTGACATTAATGTATCAAATGTATAAAGAAAAAGTGGCCAATCCCGTTTCATATACATATTTTGGAAATGTTTTTCATACAATGGGTTTCTCTTTTAAGAAACCTTCTTTGGACACCTGCAATACGTGTGCCGCATTAAAAATGAAAATTAAACTGGCTTTGCCGCCAGATTCTGAAATATTGCAGAGGAATCTTGATATCCATCAACTTGAAGCTGACTCAGCTTATTCAATGAAAAAAAGAGATAAAGAAGAGTCCAGCGATGTTAAAAGAGTTTATTGTTTTGACCTGCAGCAATGTCTCCCAACTCCCTTTTTAAAAACTAATATCGTTTTTTACAAACGGCTTCTATGGACGTTCAATTTAACTGTCTACGATTGTTACAGTAAGAAAAGCTTTTGCTACATGTGGAGTGAAGCTGATGGAGGACGTGGAGCTAACCAAATAGCGTCGTGCCTTTTTAATTTTTTAATGTCATTGCCACCCCATGTGAATGCTGTAACCTTTTACTCCGATACGTGTGGCGGGCAAAATAAAAATAGCCACGTTGCTGAGGTTTCTATGCATAAGTAAACTGAGACCAGATTTGGTTATAGATCATAAATTTTTAGTACCTGGGCATACGCACATGGAGTGCGATTCTGTCCACGCCCAAATTGAACGTAAAAAAAAAAGAACTGACATGGCTATACATGTACCGAGAGATTGGTATAATCTTGTAAGAATGACGAGTACAAACATTTCCGTCATTATAATGACAAATGATATGTTTTTGAACTTCGCTAGATTGTATAAAGGGCCATTGCAGCTACGAAAAGTTGATTCATCTGGTGAAAAATTCATATGGCATGATGTGAAATGGTTTAGATTTAGTGGTGAATACGAACCAGGTGTTATTAAATTTAAAACAAAATTAGACAACTCAACCGAGTTTAAAGACATTTCGTTTTGCCGAAGGGGCAAAGCAAATGAATCTTTAAATCCTGGGAAATGTTATGAGTCTCAAGTGCCTATAAGTCAGGAAAAAAAGAAAGACCTTTTAAGTATTCTTCATTTAGTTGACAGTAGTTGCCATGACTTCTACAATAAATTACATACTAGTGCAAACACAAGCGACATAGATCCCGATATTGAAGAGTTTAACGATGTATAATTTTCTAGCATTTTTTATTTGTTTGCAATTTAAACCCTATTAATTAAACTGTCCTAATTAAAATACATATTCATTTACATTAAATAACATTTCCAAATTCATTAACAAAATAAAAAAAACTATTAATATAAACAAAGCAAGAAAATTAAATAAATACTGCATAAAGAGACGAGTCAATAATATGAATATAATATAATATTTTTCTTGTTAAGGAAAAACGAGACATGTCAATTATTTTAATTAATAATAAATAAAAATAAGTTTTCAAATTACGATAAACAAGAGGCCATATTTTTCCATTAAAGTAATAACAAATATGTAGTATGTATCTTTTATTTTCTTGATTAAATACATATATCTTTTGAAACCTAAGAGCATTTTCTTTATTCGCCCCTACTGAATAGTTGTGTTTATTGACTTATCCCCCTTTACTTTGACACCACAGAATTGCTGTGTTGTTTTTAAAATATTATATCAGTCGGAAAGTCGCAACAATCTTTGACGTTTCTAATATGAAAATGGCGCGAATTTGCAAATGGCGCCACGTGCGCGTGGTAAAAATTAAAACTACATCTTTCGTCTCATTTACTCTTTAGTAATAAAGTGATACAAACGTATTGAGCAAAGGCGCTTCCAAGGAGGTTCGATCAGTCAGCTTATTTATTGTCGTAATGTGAAACTCCTTGGTGGAATTCTTATAAATGTTATAAGGAAATTAAAAAAAAAACCGTAAAGAATGCGCACGGCGCTATACAACGGAGTATGCGGTAAAATATGTACTTAGGTGAGAGTACCTATTTTACCGCACGTTCCGTTGTATGGTGCGTAATTTTTAACTTTCGAACAATGTACGAGGCTTCGTAAATGCATTTTTGAGCAAATGTGTTGAAAAAATTATTACGTGTATTTTATTTAGAAAAAGTTACAGCTAAATGAAACAGTTTCATTAGTTTTGCGCCACCCAGTACATACAATTACAGCTACGAGACCAAAATATAGGCAACAGTATCCTCGGACATTCGACATGTCGATGTCATTGATTATTTGCATGTATCATATTGCTGCGCTACTCTTGTGAACTGTAAAACACTTTGTAAATACCACAAAAACACCTGCAAACAAGTTGAAGGTACAAAAGTAATCAGAATCACAACTTTATTTGCTACTATAATTGTATTGTGCATAGCATAGCCACCTAGTTATAAATATAACATTGTTTTAGTTAGTACCTACGAGTATTTTGGCTTTTCTTCAATAAACATTTTTTTTTAATGAATTTTAGGTACAGGTTTATGATGTTGTACATAAATTAAAGATATCGGCTACAATCTATCTTACGGCGTGCAAATTATTACATAATTTAAGATAATACGTACAAACAAAAGAATGACAACAAAACAAAACAGAAATTATAGTGAAGTCATTGATAATCAGGTAGATAAGTCTCTCATCATTGAATAGTATGTAATTCCGGGGACAGAATGGTTGGATGCATGTTGAAAACGTAACATGAAATGTAAAACAAATGAGTCGCCCTAACATATAAATGCAACATGAAATGTCACATCCATACTGTTCGGCAGAATGTGCAGAAGACCGAAGAGTACAACCAGCCGCTGTGGCATGCCATTTGTGGACTACTAGAAAGCCTTTGTCTCAATCGAAATACGGGCAGTTCTGGCCTATCTACAACGATGTCGAATTAATTGGCGCTACATCGAAGTGGTGAGATGTTTGTATGACGCTGCAACGATGATTGTCCAAATCTAGAATAAGAAAACCAGCTCCATTCAACTGCTCAGGGGAGTGAAACAGGAGGATGTGATATTCCCAAAACTGTTCACCAATGCCTTGGAGGATGTCTTTAAGGCGCTGGACTGGATTGGCCAGTGTATCAACGTAAACGGCGAGTAAATCTTACACCTTCGTTTTTCCGATTAAATCGTCATAATGGCAGAGACGCTGGAACAGTTACACCAGATGCTGCACAGTATAAATGGAGCCTCTCGGTGGGTTGGCCTCGGCATCATTTCAGACAAGACGAAAGTCATGCACAATTTGCACGTCTTGCCGAGTCCAATTCATATCGAAGGGTCGTTTCTCGAATTTGTAGCATAACTTTGAGAACGAAGCTCATGGAAGGATCCAGTTGATTTGGGCAGCATTTGAAAAACTTCGTCAAGTTTTCCCGTCGCCAATCCCGCAGTGTTTGAAGACTAAGGTCTTCAACCAGTGTGTCCTGCTCATCATGACATACGGTGCCGAAACGTGGACACTAACAGTCGGGCTGGTCCACAAATTCAACGACGCGCAGCGCGCAATGGAGCGGACTATGCTCGAGGTTTCAAGCTGAAGCGGCAGTGGGCTGGCCAATGTTTGTCAAAAAACCGATGGCCGGTGGAGCAGACGAGTCCTGGGATTGCAGACCGCGTATCGCAAAACGTAGTGTGGGACGCTCCCCAGGTACCTTGACCACCTGGACCAACGACCATAAAAAGTTGGCTGGGACAGACTGGAAGGCGGAGGATAGGGTATAGTGGCGAAGCCTGGGAGAGGCCTATATCCAGAAGTAGATTGCGATAGGCTGAGTTCTTTGGACATGAAATGCCACACAAGAACTAGGTGATTTTTTTGCAATGGGTATTGCATTTCTTGTTACGTTTCACCAATTTGTACCCGGTATAAGAATACAAAATGACCTCTGTACCTTCAATTTTAAATTAACTGAGTACAAATTCAATCTACTAATGAACTCGTGTTACAGAAATAAAAAGTTTACTTAAAATCAATACAAATTTTATTTGTTGTCTGTCTTTATCTCAAAGATTAACACGTAATAACTGGCACGGGTCAATCGAAGGTTGAGGTACACTTGCCGAGGTCAGTCTGTGGATGGATGACCATCCATTAAATATTGAGACCCCTCCGATCCTCACAAAGCACGCTAAGACGTTTGTCCCGGCTGTAATTTGAAGATCACCAATCATACAAATAGGTATCATAATAGGTATCAATGGTATTACCAGTAACTGGGTTGTGGAGGTCAGGGCTTTCACCCCACGTGAAGAACTGCCGATCTGTAGTGCTATTCTGTAAATATCTCACCGTGAAAACATGAGTGAAGTGATCTTAAAGTGAGCTGTCAATAGTGTCAACCCTAGTATCAGGTGGAATGACGGCTCACTTCACGCTCACTTCACCTGAGTTATCACGGTGAGATGTTTACGGAATAGCACTACTGTTCTTTAAAATCTCAGTAAAAACTAAGGTGAAATGAGCACCCAAGCATTGTGGAATTACAGCTTATTTCATCTAAGCGAGCTTGAAGTGAGCTGTCAATAGTGTCAATCCCTAGCATCGGGGAATGACAGCTTACTTCACCTAAGTGAGCTTGAAGTGAGCTGTCAATAGTGTCAATCCCTAGCATCGTGGAATGACAGCTTACTTCACCTAAGTGAGCTTGAAGTGAGCTGTCAATAGTGTCAATCCCTAGCATCGTAGAATGACAGCTTACTTCATCTCATCTCAGAATAAATTCACACGGTACCTGTATATGAAACTATACGGAGTCTATCCTTTCTATCCATTGATGTACCCAACCCTATTTGTGTTAGGTATGGTTGGGTACAACAAGCTGGAAACAAGAAGGGATTTGGCACTTGTTACATATATTTTTAAGTTACTGCGTGGTAAGATCTCTAACCCGGGTGTGCTAAAGGATGTATGTCTGAACGTGCCCGATAACTATGTGACGTAGCGTCGTCGGAGACCGCGGTTACTGGCGGTGCGTCGCGGCCGGACCAACCTGCTGGGTAAAGCACCTTTGACGCGCGCCTTGCATACACTTAACGAAATCGCGGAAAGGGTAGATTTATTTTACTGTTCTCTGAATGAATTCACAAAGATTACTTTACATGTGTTATGCTATACTTAACCTATTGTTACTTTAAGTACTTATTGTTGCTTTACTTATTGTTTGAGGCCACGCTACCGATTTGGGGCAACCTGTAATGATAGTTGTGTTGGGAATAATCAATAAAAAATAAATAAATAAATAAATCTAAGTGAGCTTGAAGTGAGCTGTCAAATAGCGTCAATCCCTAGCATCGTGTAATGACAGCTTACTTCACTTAAGTTTTCACGGTGAGATTTTTGCAGAATAGACATAGAATAGCTGAATAGTTATTCAGCTGCATCCGGTTAGACTGAAAGCGCGCAAAAGTTCATTCGCGCAAAAGTCCAGTCGCGGATATGTCTTGTCGCACAAGTGTCTTTCGCGCAAGTGCCCCTTCACGCAAAAGTCCGTTAGCGCAAAAGTCCATTCGCGGAATATCTTTTTAATATACTTCCTCGAAAACTAGTTCATATCGCACTACAATTATGTTCACAATGTTTTGTATTTCACACGCGTGCGATTTTTCATTTTCCAACACGTGTGCGGGAATAAAAATTGCCACAGATAACTTATACCTATACTTAGTCCAAATTGGTTCAATGCCTCTATTCACACCGTCTGGCGCCAGTTTCATTGCCGGTGCCAAGTGCTAAAATGAAACTGGCGCGAGACGGTCCTCTGTATTCGGAGGTGAATGTTTTTTTAATCTCGGCAGACAGATATTTGTCTTTACGCGTTTGTTTTTTTTTTGTGAATATTTAAATTATTATTACAAAAAAAAAAAAACGTTTATGAACAAATTAACATTTATTTGTGTTCTAAACTCTTAAATATTTGAATTTTCTATTTTTCATATGAGGCTGTTTATCGGCTTTATACCTTTGCTGCTCCTTCAACCTGGCGAAAGCAATGCGTGGAAAAAAAAGAAAATTTAAATCATACTTTCCAAATAATTCATGACAAAAATATTTTTCATTATTTTATTTTATTTCTTCAAAAGTGTATTGAAAAACGTTGTTTGATACACGTGGACATTTGTTATTGCAGTTCTTGGCTAAAAAACAACCTCGCCTACGGCTAGGGTGTTAATTCCGCCTCGAATGCTACAAACATTCTCCACTTGTATCAAAATGTACTATTTTGCGAAAGTGGGTTCGCGCAAGTGCCCCGTTATTTGATGCGTGCCTTGATAAAATGCGGCCTCTTAACAACAAGCAGTTTTCTGTCGCCAAGCCATACTGCGACACACTGGGACTAGGGCTTAAAGACACATCTATGTTATACATGCCAACGCGGCAACGCCAGCGCGCAAATTCTCGGCAACATAATTATGATCTTGCGAGCTTTATGTCGTATGTTCCCAAACTGAATAAAACGCATGCTGTACGCTTGTTCAGTCGCACTTCTCGCTGTCATCTGTGCTTGAGTTCTTCTGTCCTACTCACTCCCACCCTGAAATCTCGCTCAGATGACGTAGTCACGCCATAGCTCTGCGTAAACGCGCGATGCTACGAGAGCGCGGGTTACTTGACATTATAATATTATAATGTTTCCTTCAAAACCCAATGGCACTCGTTTTGAAAAAAGCGTCTTAATTCTTGCCTTATATACTATAAATAAATAAGATATACGTTCTTACATTCCCTTTTAGTTACCTGTGTTCTTTCAACATGTAAGAAATCTCGCGGTGACTATGGTCTTAGCGAGCTTGAATTGTCGCTGTCAAGAGTCATTCATAGCGTCTAAATTTTTGCCGCCAATGTATACGTCAAATATTTTTTCTCGATAATTTTAATTGAAAATTAGTAAAGTTTCAGTTAAAACTTTATTAAAAGTGAATAATAATAGTGCTTGTGGTAAGTGATATATAGTGTTACGCTGATCGTGAGTCAGCGAAGTGCCGAAGTGGAGATCGATACTCACAATTTATACATGGTCGCCAGTGCCTTCTCGAGAGCAACCGTTTGTATTTCCTAAGTGCTCCTAAGTCTCCTAATGGGGAAGAACGCTCTTCCCACCGGCGAAAAACAGGGTAATAGACCGACCTACTCTATGCACTTACCTACAAATTGAATGAGTTGATGAGTAGCCAAGTAAGTGTTAAGTTTCTGCTAACATGACACAATTTCCACATTATATCACTAACCTTACTCAGACACATTATTATCAATAAACTTCTAACCTGCTTCTTGCTAGTATTTACTTTAGAAGCGCATTATTGTTTTCTATACAACCCGGTTGTGTCTAACTAAATAGACAGAAATATTACAACTTAAAGATTTTAGTGTAAATATAATGATTAGGTAGTAATTCCTAAAGCAAATGCAGAATGTCTAGAAGAACTAAAGCTACTCAAGCAGTTTTTGACATTCTACCATGAAAAGCAATCCGTTATAAGAAAACCTTACATTTATGCTCACTCACCCCACTGCATTAGACGTAAATGAGTACTTATGCCACTAAACAAAACTAAATCCTACTATTTAGCCATAACTTCCAACTATATTACTTACCTAACTTGTGTTCATTAAGGATATGAGTGATCCAATTGTCTGTAATATGGATGGCCTGACGTTAGTACCCTGGCTAAAGGGTAAGTGCCTACTTTGGGACGCAACGTGTGTTAGCACGTTCGCCGCCAGCCATCTCCCTCGCACTGTCGGGTCACCCGGTGCCGCGGCTGAATCAGCCGCTCTCAAAAAGCGAGCCAAATATGCGGCCTTAGTGCCAAAGTACTATTTTGTCCCACTGGCAGTGGAAACCACTGTTTAATGGGGGTCCGACGCGATCAAATTTGTGGCGGAGATCGGCCGTCGACTTAGAGAGAGGGGCGGTGACCCACGCTCTGGTTCTTTCCTGGTGCAGAGACTAGCCCTGGCAATTCAGCGCGGAAACGCTGCAAGTGTCATGGGCTCCTTTGCGCCGGGAACGTCTAGGGACTGTGGACTTCTGATGACGTAAAGTTTTTCTTTGTAAACTGGCTTTATGTATTTGACATGTTTTAATATTATCCTTTAGTAATGAGATTATTATTTTAATTCAGTTTTAGCTCTTAGTGATTTTAGATTATCATTAAAGCTTGATAATTCATGTTCACCTTAAATAAGGTAAATAGATTTGCTTCAACTATCGACCAACCTCATAGAGATTGGTAACAACAATATAGTGATTTAATTGTGGCATGACAGTTGAACGTTTCTAAAACTTTTTATGGAATTGGTTAATTTTTGCAGTTTCTAGGATAAATAGATGGAAAACTCTTAATAATTTATTTGAACATTTAATGAACACCTACAGACCGAAATATTCGTTCATTCCATATAATATGTACATAATTCACATAGCGTCTACATCCTTCAGGTATTCTTTCACCAGCAGATATCAAACAGGTCTTCAAAACGAGTGTTATTGTGTTTTGAAGGAAACATAATAGAAATGTTTTGCATTAAAACAAAACAGTTATTATGTTATGAAAAACACAATAACACTCGATAAGGCGCTTGCTGTTGAATTTTGAAGACTTCTATGAATGACACATGACAGTGACAACTCAAGCTCGCTAAGATCATATATAGTCACCGCGAGATTTCTTACATGTTGAAAGAACACATGTTACTAAAAGGGAATGTAAGTACGTATATCTTAACTATTTATAGTATATAAGGCAAGAATTAAGATGCATTCTTCAAAACGAGTGTTATTGTGTTTTTCATAACATAATAACTATTTTGTTTTAATGCAAAACATTTCTATTATAATGTCAAATAAATCCTTCTCTAGTTACAAAGTTGCCGCAAAAAAAAAAAAAAAAATGTGTTTTCAGAGACCTTTCTAATGGTTTCAAGTTGCTTCAAGGGTGGGTACGTTATTACTCTATGGTTATGGTTGGTTCTCATCGGTCAACCGCGCAAGCGCCCTAGCGTGGTCCCAATAAACAATGATAAAAATTGAATTGGTCTCTCTGGTCTCTTTGGTCGATCTGAAGTGTACTTTAGAAAAAAAGTTATTTTCGTACATCCAAAACTTTTTAATTATATTTGAGTTGTACATGCCTAAATTATGTCATTATGGTACTATTAGGTCTTTACCTATGAAATTGCCGTTCTGCAGTACTGGCCATTTCGAATCAAAATAATTTTTGTTTGGCTAAGAATTCCAATTTCAAATTAATTTTATTTTAAAAACATGGATTTTTTTTTCCAAAAGTAGTCATTTGTTTATTGATTAGTGTTACATTTTCATCGCATTTCAATCTTTTTCGTCATCATGGATACGTTAAAAATTCGAGTAATTATGGAATATGAGTACCGTCGTGGCAGCAACGCGGCACAAGCGGCACGCAACATCAACAACGTTTACGGAGCTAACACTACAAACCAACGCACCACTTGTTATTGGTTTGCTCGCTTCCGTTCTGGAAATTTCGACCTGAAAAATGAACCTCGCGGTCGTCCGAAGACTTTGGTCGACAATGACGAATTAAAGGCGATTGTGGAAGCTGATGATACACAATCTACGGCTGAATTAGCAGCAGCTTTCGACGTTAGCGTCAAAACAATATTGGTCCATTTGCGTCAAATTGGCAAGGTAAAAAAGCTTGACAAATGGGTGCCCCACGAACTCAATGATCGCCAGCGCGAAGTACGCGTCGAGACGTGCCTTGCACTGCTCAACAGACACACAAATGAAGGAATTTTGAACCGCATTGTTACCTGCGATGAAAAATGGATTCTGTTTGATAACCGCAAGCGCTCAGCAAGTTGGTTGGATCCTGGTTCAGCACCTAAACTATGCCCTAAACGAAAACTTACCCCTAGAAAAGTGATGTTTACTGTTTGGTGGTCTAGCGCCGGTGTGATTCATCACAGCTTCTTACCAAACGGGGTGAGCATTACTTCAGATGTGTACTGTGAAGAACTGAACACAATGATGGAGAAGCTGGCACATCTCCAACCAGCATTGGTCAATCGCTCGTCTCCGCTGCTCCTGCACGACAACGCGCGACCTCATACTGCACAGCAGACGGTCTCCAAGTTGCAAGAACTGGGGTTGGAAGCTCTCCGTCATCCGCCCTACTCACCAGACCTTGCGCCTACAGACTACTACTTTTTCCAGAATTTGGATAACTTCTTGGCGGGAAAAAAATTCAATACCCGAGAGGCAGTACAAAATGCCTTTGAAGAATGTGTTGCCTCCCGTCCAGCTGATTTCTTTAAGAAGGGCATCAATAAACTGCCACTGCGTTGGCAAAGATGCATTGATTGCATGGGTGATTACTTCGATTAATACAAATAAAAAATGCATTAAAAAAATTCGTTTAAATTTTTTCATATAAAACGGCAATTTCATAGGTAAAGACCTATTATTTTTGAATTCATAATCAGAAGTTTATGATGTAAGTGTAGATAATAGTAGTTAATGATACTGTTACATAATACCACGGAGTAGAGAAAGAAGCGGAGATGCCGCAAGGCAATTAGGTCGTGCGCCTTCAATTAGGTCAAGAAGTCACAGGTGGGCGGGGACACAAATCTTAGTTTCGAGTGAATCGTCATTGCGTTCGGGTCCGTTGTATTTTAATGGTTTTTTATTTGTTATATTGTTTTTATATTATTATTATTATTTTTTATTGTTTTTTTTTGTTTTGCCTTCTAAAAGTTGACCACGTCCGTGATTTAGGTGTCATTCTAGATTCTAAACTGCATTTCAATCTTCACATAGATAACATCATTAACAAAGCGTATAGAATGTATGGTTTCGTAATGCGATCTTCAAATGATTTTAAACGTCCGCACACGTTTCTTACTTTATACAAAACATTAATACGTTCCCAATTAGAGTACGCAGTCCCAATTTGGTGTCCTTTATACGATAAGTATAAACATAGTCTCGAAATGGTCCAAAAAAAATTTTTACGCTCCATGCACTTCAAGTGCTATCATTCAAAATTGTCTTACATAGCATTATTAAAACAATATAAACTTCTGAGCCTGGAGTCCAGACGCACGTTATTGATGGCCATGATGGTTCATGGTATATGTAATAACAGGTTTGACTGTTCCGATATTACAAATAAAGTTTGTTACACTGTACCCAGAACTGTAATGCGGCGAGGGGTGCGCGTTCCCCGGCTGTTCCACACTGCACAGTGCAGAACCCGTGCTGGTGAGCGGGCACCTCTTCGCCGTCTCTTACAAACATATAACACACACTTTATTGATCTTGATTTATTCTCTTTATCCCTTACAAAATTTAAAAAATGGCCGTCGAATTGCTTCAATAATTTCAATTCCTCAAAATGCTGCTTGTGGCCTGACGCGCGTTCTTTTTCAAACTTACCCTAGTATATTTATTCCGCGGACATTAGTGTGGATTACATGTTTACCCTAGCCCACTTCACCTCATAACTTTTATAGTAATATTATAACATGTAATTGTTTTGTGTCCCAATGTAGTAAAATAAAATAAAATAATGAAGTGCGCTGTTGTTGGATACAAAAATTGTTCAGGATCAAAACTGAAACATATTGATGGCATAACATTTCACGTGTAAGTCCCTAAAATGTATATTTTCATTTTAAAACACATTTTTTCGTTTGCTAGTAGCTAGAGACATCTGTCGTCGAAGAGATGCAATATAACCACTCTTGACAACTCCGTGTTTTTATCACAATTAAGCATAATACGATGATCAATTTTCGGCTCAAATGACTTGCTTAAGTTTATTTAGCTTGTTATAAGTTATTTTATAGATAAATTACATACCTTGATACATGAAACAAAAAGAATTTAAAATAAGAAAAGTGCGCCATCTAACGGTAAGTAGTCGGTCCTAACTGACAAATAAAAACGTGGGCCTCATGCCAGCAAGACCTTATTTTATTTTTCGAATGTATTATCTTCATGTAATTTATTTGTTTTTTTTTTTACAGAAAAAGAAACTCTAAATTTTGGAAACAAACTAACGGATAGACATATCGACTTTCACCGGGAAAAGATGAAAGTTATATTGGCAAGTCAACTTTTTAGTACAAGTGTTGCCAAAGCCTTAGAATCTTGCCGAGAAAGGCATAATTACATACATTAAACTCTCCACATGGAAAAATATTGCTCTAATAGGCGACTTAAATATTGATACAAAACCGAGTAGTAGAAATGACCGGAGTCTTGAATATCTCATACTGAATACATCACACGGGCTTCCGCCAACCCACCTATTTCCCACTCGGATTGAAAACTGTCTTGATCACGCTTTCATAAAAACTAACTTACCTATCACCACATTAGTACTAGACTCTCATATTACCGATCACAAACCTCTCCTACTTACTATCGCCAACGCTAATCCCGAACGTAACACATGTCACATCTCTACCGCTGTAGATTACGATGCAATTAAGTTAGACCTACAAAGCATAGACTTTTCAGCCATATACAAAATTGATAACCCTAATACATCAATGAACAATCTCATAACCATTTTAACATCTGTAGTTACTAAACATACTCACCAAACCATAATTCCAAGGAAAAAAAGAACTATCAAGCCCTGGATAACCCCTGGCCTTTTGAAATGTATCCGAAATCGAGACAAAATGCACACAAAATCAAAAAAAGATCCAGAAAATCCTATACTACAAATTACCTACTCGCGCTATCGAAATTTTTGTAATGACTTACTTCGGAAATTAAAAATTGCCTATGAAAAGAATGAATTAGAGAAAGCAAAAAATAACCCTAAAGCCCTTTGGAAGACAATAAAAGATATAACTAGCACAAGTAAAACTAAAACAAGCCCTGTTGAACTTCTGAAAATACGAAACACTCCTAAATCTTCCATAAATGAAGTGTGCAAATTTTTCAGTAATGTAGGTAAAAACCTGGCTGCTAACATTTTATCTCGGTGTCATTTTCCCTCGAATCTGCCAACTAGTCCGGTGCTGAATACCATTAGCAATACCCCTTTTTCTCCTGCCAACTCTCTTGTGCTCCTGGAGGTGGATGAAACTGAGGTCGAATCCCTTATTCTGCAACTACGCAACGACTGCGCAATTGGTTGGGACGGTATTTCGCCCCTCTTACTGAAAGCATGCCTCCAGACTCTCACGAAGCCACTAACGTATATCTTTAATGGTTGTCTACAGAAAGGTGTTTTCCCGGATGCTCTTAAAAGAACAATAGTATATCCAATCTATAAGGGAGGGGACAGAAGTAGTGTCAACAACTTTAGACCAATCTCGGTTTTGACTGCACTCTCTAAGGTCCTTGAAAGAATCCTCAGCAGCCGTCTCAAGAACTTCTTGGATAGGTATCGCATCGTAGCTGATAATCAGTATGGATTTCGTACTGGGATCTCAACTGAGGATGCGGTACTGGATCTGACGCAAATGGTTGCTGGGAACCTTGATAATAAAATCAAATCTCTAGGTATATTTCTAGACCTTTCTAAGGCATTTGACACCGTTTCTGTCCCCATACTTATCGCCAAGTTGGAACTAATTGGTATAAGGGGTATCGCTCTTCAAATCTTCAAAGATTATCTCAATAACCGAACCCAAAGAATTAAAATTGATAAGTTCCTTAGTGACGAGGAATCCGTGTCTTACGGAGTACCTCAGGGAAGCATTCTGGGTCCTATTTTGTTCCAAATTTATGTAAACGACCTGTGCAGAATGACCCTCCCTAATACTAGGATATTTGCCTATGCTGATGACACCGTGATTGTAGCTTACGGAGCAACGTGGGATAGCGTTAAATGTAATGCAGAATCTGCTTTATCCAAAGTAATAAAATGGCTCAACTCAAATCTGCTTACTCTCAACTATAACAAGACATCCTACATCCCATTCTCTATCCGCTCTAACACCGCACCAGATCACACTTTCTCGATAATAGGTCACACTTGCCCACAGCTGTCATCTACATGTCAATGTCCACCACTCACAAGAACTGATAGTGTAAGATATCTTGGCGTACAAATAGACGCAGGGTTACGTTGGGATAAACAACTTAACGCCCTCACCTCTAGAACAATGAGATTGATTCATATTTTTAAATCTCTTAGAGAGTCGGCAAACCCTGATACACTGAAAATGGTCTTCTATGCTCTGTGTCATTTTTTAGTTATTGGGTACTGCATTACTGTTTGGGGTGGTGCAACCAAAACTAGTCTAATTAAAGTGGAAAGGGCACAGAGAGCTATACTGAAAGTGATGCTACGAAAACCATATCGTTATCCTACAAAACAGCTATACTTGGATTGCAAGGTACTAACAGTCCGTCAGCTCTTCGTGCTTCAATCTGTCCTTAGAAGACACGCTAGCGTCCCCCCGTCTGATCCCAAAAAACGTACCAATATTCCCTCAGGCACTCGGCACAAAACTTCTTTTGCCAGACACCAATATTATACAATAAGCACACACATTTACAAAAAAACTCATAAAGAACTTAACATACTCGACCTGAATAGATATGAATTAAAGTCCAAGGTCACAGAATGGCTACTTCAACAGGATTACTCACAAACAGAATCACTACTTACATACATCGCTTAATAATAATACTAATATATATATACTAATATTAATATATTAGTTTATACTCACAAGCTACCCTCACCAAATCTCACAATTTACACTAACACACTATCACAAACATACACACACATACATCCACACACACACATACATCCACACACACACACTCTTGCATGCATTAAATTGTTTTCCCTTCTTTATTTTAATTATAAACTTGTAAACTAAACTAAACTAAAAATTATAATCACTAGGTAGATCGACACAAACCACATGTTGTATAAATCTTATTGCATTAACCCCATAGCTGAACACTGTCTCTTAAGATACAGGTAACCCTAGTTTAAGAGGCAGGGCTCACCAATTATTGTTTACAGATTTCTACAGCATAGCTTATTCCTCCGTACTTGCTTCCTACCACTACCTTTTTGTTAACCAAGGTTTATATATAAGTCTGTAACCTTCTCTTTTTTGGAAATAAATAAATTTTATTATTATTTATTATTATTATTATTAATTATTTCAAAGAAGCTTTTGGACCAATTTTATTTTTAAAAATAATCAACGACTTGTTTGACATACTAAATTCGAAAAATTTAAAACAATACGGAACCAAAAAAGCCTACTTTTTTTACGTGTTTTTTTACGATTTGTCACTTTGAATTATTTTTAACCATATAAGTTGCACATATTTTTGTAATCACCTTTTAAAACCCTTCATTTTGATATCCCACTCGATAGTATTAGAAGAAGAAAAAAAATGTCGAACTCCAGAATATGGCACTCCAAATCCGCCATTTTACTTTATTTTTGATTTTAATGTAGCCGGTGACAATCGCGCTACCAAAACAAATCTAAAGACGTATAATGTATCCATATCAGTTCATTCGTTTAGGAGTTACGAGGGAACAAAGAAATGGACATACACACATACATACATACTAACATACTTACAGGTCAAACACATAACCCTCCTTTTGGGCTTCGCCGCAGTCGGGTAAAAATAACTATACTCCATTTACAATAAGATTACACATTTAAACAAACCTATTTTACAGTCAGTTCATCCGATTTTGACTTCTATTCTGTAGGCTTAAGGATGGCATTAAAGGCAAAAAAGTGGTTACAATACCAACTGTTTACTGCAGCTGCCATTTTTCATGGCACCAACGCAATAGAAGTCAAAATCGGTTGAACGGACTGTAGAAAATGTTGCTTGAATCTATCCTATCAAACTATAATCAGCGCTTTGACCACAACAAGGCATCAGGCTCTCTATAAGCTTATCCCTATAACACAGGATTTTCCTAGCATAGGGGTCATTATTCACAAAAATTGAGCACAAATGTACTTCCATAATAATGTAACACGCAATGTATTTCTTCTTTTTGCTAAATAAATTATTATTATTATTATTATTATCTATCCTATCAAACTATAATCAGCGCTTTGACCACAGCAAGACATCAGGCTTCTCTATAAGCTTAGATCTATCCTATCAAACTATAATCAGCGCTTTGACCACAACAAGACCAAACTTCCATTGAATTTTTGGTCCTTCGACATTTTACACAAACACACATGCAAAATACATAAATATTACATTAAAAATAATTTAAAATTATTAATACATTACCATTGTCACATTGTTATTTAAATTGATGTCATATCGTCAACGTCATACCAACATACATACGTGCGTGTCGAACTTTGACAGCTCGGGTGACGCAGGGCGCCCGCGCCGGCGCGGCGGGCGGTGAACGATTAGTTAAATGTATTGGACGTGTCACATTTAATCGGTAATTTGATTATCTGACCGATATCAGAGGGGCAATTCCCGTATTTTTATAACAACGTTCGCAATCTCATCTCAGTCTCAATCTGTCAAAATTGTATAGAGTTTGCCTACATTTTTGACATTTGATTGTCGCTGGCTGACATTGCGACACGTTTTTAATTACGAGAATTGGCCCTAAGATGTCCCATCGCCTGGTTAATGAGAGATATTTTAACTGCATGATAGAAAATGTTAGTTTCGTTTTTGGTGTTTGTGATACAATGATTTTTTTCATTAATACATACACCAACGATACACTTCTTTCTGGAATATTCTATTTTTACTTGGAAAATTGTTTTTGTGAATCGTAAATATGTTTTTTTCTGAAATAAATTATTAAATTAAATTAATTAATTAATTCATTAGTTTTCGTTTTTGAAATCTGCCTAGCCTCTTCTCAACTATGTTGGGGTCGGCTTCCAGTTTAACCGGATGCAGCTGAATACCAGTACTTAGTTCACATGAGCGGCTGCCTATCCAACCTCCAAAAACCAGTATCTGGGTAATACGATACCCTTGGTAAGACAGGTTGTCAGACTTTAGGGCTTCTGATGACCCGTAACGGCTGTCAAAGATCCACAAATAACAGTCGGGGCCAACGGCGCTTTTCGAGGCACGGATAGGAGTCTCGGTATGTAAAGATGGGCACCCACCCACGGAGCAACCCTAGCAAGGCTGTTATCACTTAGCCACAAGCCCCCCTAAGTTCTAGCAAGGCTGTTATCACTTAGCCACAAGCCCCCCTAAGTTCTAGTTTAAGATACATTTTTTGCATAACTTGCTTGCATTATTTAAAGGCATTACGCCTTCAAATGATGCATCAGATTGAAAAATCAATGCGCTACCACTCGACTCCTATCACTTGGCCGGGAGCTCTTCATCTTCGTAATGCGCAATGTATCAATGCGAGCATAAAACTTGCTACCACTCGACTCCTATCACTTGGCCGGGAGCTCTTCATCTTCGCAATGCGCAATGTATCAATGCGAGCGTTACACTTGCTACCACTCGACTCCTATCACTTGGCCGGGAGCTCTTCATCTTCGCAATGCGCAATGTATCAATGCGAGCGTTACACTTGCTACCACTCGACTCCTATTACTTGGCCGGGAGCTCTTCATCTTCGTAATGCGCAATGTATCAATGCGAGCGTTACACTTGCTACCAATCGACTCCTATCACTTGGCCGGGAGTTCTTCATCTTCGTAATGCGCAATGTATCAATGCGAGCGTTACACTTGCTACCACTCGACTCCTATCACTTGGCCGGGAGCTCTTCATCTTCGCAATGCGCAATGTATCAATGCGAGCGTTACACTTGCTACCACTCGACTCCTATCACTTGGCCGGGAGCTCTTCATCTTCGCAATGCGCAATGTATCAATGCGAGCGTTACACTTGCTACCACTCGACTCCTATCACTTGGCCGGGAGCTCTTCATCTTCGTAATGTGCAATGTATCAATGCGAGCGTTACACTTGCTACCACTCGACTCCTATCACTTGGCCGGGAGCTCTTCATCTTCGTAATGTGCAATGTATCAATGCGAGCGTTACACTTGCTACCAGTCAACTCCTATCACTTGGCCGGGAGCTCTTCATCTTCGTAATGCGCAATGTATCAATGTGAGCGTTACACTTGCTACCACTCGACTCCTATCATTTGGCCGGGAGCTCTTCATCTTCATAATGCGCAATGTATCAATGCGAGCGTTACACTTGCTACCAGTCGACTCCTATCACTTGGCCGGGAGCTCTTCATCTTCGTAATGCGCAATGTATCAATGCGAGCGTTACACTTGCTACCACTCGACTCCTATCACTTGGCCGGGAGCTCTTCATCTTCGTAATGCGCAATGTATCAATGCGAGCGTTACACTTGCTACCACTCGACTCCTATCACTTGGCCGGGAGCTCTTCATCTTCGTAATGCGCAATGTATCAAATACAAATGTCCACTAGATACTACGTATTACTTGTAAAAAGTTTAAATAATGTTCATTCCTGCAAACTTTACAAAAGAAAAGTTTTCTCAACTAAATTGTTATATTGTTCGTAATTTCAAACAAAATTGTGAATGTTCTTGGACTTCTGCCCGTTAAAGTGAACAAAGAACCTGAGAATTGATAAAACTATGTAAAACGCGTGGTTTGTTGCCAACAGCGATACGTTTCACTTAACTATTCACAACAATCCGCGCGAACTGAAACACTGTTCCTGGTGTTTGAACAGTTTACACGCGAGCGGACACGCGCTCGCTAACTCCATTATCGTTTTAATTCAAGTGTGGCTCGCAAACAGTCGCGTTTGTATCGTCCGCAACGTGTCGCGTTGGAGCATTCCTATTTGATTACATTTTCCGCACGACAGTACTAACTGCAATGAGCAACGCTCTTCATCCATTAGGCGGTGGACTCACATCATTACGTGCAACTGTAACTGTTGACATATCGCGCAATGTAACGCATACAGTAATAAAACACGTCGCATGAGTAAGGTACAGTCACGTACAGTCGGGTCACGTGAGTGGACGCACACAGACTGGCGCGTGGTGCGCGGTCCAGCTCCGCACTCGCGCGCTGCAGCGACTATTACATGACAAGTCTAGCTGGCCCGAATGGATACATATGTAACACAATTTCACAGTAAATTACGGACACGTATCTTGCATTGGACTCCCGCCGGAGTTTGATGAAGCTACTGAGCAAAAACTAGCGAAACTTGGAATGAGAAATGTAGAGGTCGGAGTAAGTTGAGTCACAAGGTAACAAGTTGTATCGCAGTTGGTTCTGCTGCAGTTTTTTACAATGAGATAACAAGGTAAGGAATTCCCGCTGGCTGGTTGCTCGAAAACTTGTTTCGAAGTTTATTTGAAGAATGTTTCTATCTTACGGAATGTAAAGTTACTGTGGTCCTTGTGAAATGTTAGATGTGGCTAACTGAAGCAAAGCAGCAGCAGCCTTATTTTATTCTGTCAACTTTCAGACTTACCAAAAGTAATGAAAAAGTGCTTTTGGAACGAAGTTCTTGAACGCGACTTGCGGTAGGAGTTGACTGGCAGAAATCATCACGCGAAAAAGCATTCATACTTATAAGCTCCCTGGTCAAAATGAAAATCCAAGTTGAACACATGTAACTCTCTACAAGTGTTACATGTGTTCATAAACATGTAACTCTTGAATGTTTATGAACACATGTAACTCTTGCTAGTTTCCTTTATCTCTTAATAGTTAACGGCCTGCGCAGCCTACCTGCAAAGTCCTAGCCGTTACAGCTGGTTGGTTTAAAGTATCCTAGTACAGGAAAAAATCGAAGTTCCTTCTCACGTATGATTTAAAACAAAAACAAAAAATTCGCAGCCGCCATCTTGGATTTACATTTTAAAGTTATACTATCGACTTAATACCCTTGAAAACCATGAAAACAACACCCATGACGAAAATGAAAATTTTCACAGTGGCTCTTGGATTTTCATTTTGACCAGGGAGCATATAAGAGTTATATGTTTATGAACACATATAACTCTTGTAGTCATTATACGGCTAGGTCGTAGTTAAGGGTCACACTCTGATTTGATCACTTGCTTACAGTCGGATAGGTAAGAAGGGTACCGTCTTTAGCAGAATGTGGTAGACGTGGGGCCTGTCAGCACAGGCTCAGCAGGTGGCCGGTCAGGCCTTCGCAGGGCCGCAGGTAGCTTGCGACTCAACTCAGCTTGCAGGAGCAGCGTGCGGTAACAGCAGGCCGTAGGGCAAGCGGCTTATCCACGCGTGCAGTTCTGACCAGCGTGCAGTACTCGTCTTGCCTGGACGTAGAACCCTGGAAGGCGCGTGAGGGAGAGCCTGTTAGTTGCGGTGAGAAAGCAGCAGCCGCATGCGATGTGCCTACCAGCTAGCTGTCATAACTCCCTTAGCAAGCAAGGCACGTGATGGAAGCAGGACAGGCGGAAGCTCAACACATCGCAGCGGCTTACAGGCAGAAAGTTGCAATGCAGCAGCGTGGCACAATGACACTATGATGAGGTGACGTATGTGACACGTTGGGTATAGGTCAGAAAGGAGAGCAGTATTCATTGCAAATCATTAAATAGCTCAGAGCACATTGTAGGCATGTAGTTAATACAATGGTAAACTCACCCTAGATTTGAGGTACAAGGTGCAATCCAGAGGGTTCTAGACAAACATCCGCTACCAATAGGTGATGCGCGTGCGCTTTAGTGATGTGATACATTTAATCATTTTAGTGTTACTCAAATAAGTAGGTACTGTTGAGAAGCCAGAAGGCGCAAGTGCCGGCCGCTAGCATGCCACCTCATACTAGATGGACGGCCATTCCTCGGAGCAACCTACCTTTACAACAGTGGCGTGCACTCCATACATGCAAATAAGCTCTGCATACCCTGTAGTCCCATACATACATGCCCCTCGAAATGATAAATAACTTTAACGCAAGAAAAATCATGGTAATAAATAATGGTATATTAATCTAACTTATTCGCTATCTCACTGGTTATAACGCGATTTACGCGCCATCAAATATTTTTATTTGAAACTAATTTCTTGGAGCGAGCGGCGAACACCGCGCAGGCAGCGCTCCCGGTGAGCATAAGCAGAACAACGCCGTGCTTATTTTTCATACAAAGCAACCCGTGTAGTACACAGCAATATTGTAACTGTGTGTGTGAAAATGTATGCGTGTGTTTAAGTTCTGGAAGCACAGTTTACATTGCAACCCGTCCAAATTGAGAAGCCGTAAAAGCACCGCTTAGTTGTTGATTACAGAGGGTTGACTTTTTTAGTCGGATTGACCAAGATTAGTTTATTCAACTTGCAATGTTTGTTTGTTTTTTCGCCATATTGTTTGATTTGATTGTTTTTCTTGGCGCAAGTGATTGACTGTAATTAAAAAATTGAAAATTATACCTGTGAGACCTGTGCTGCCAAAGTGTGTTAAATAAATTAAAATCTGCCGCTTTTCGACGTTATATTTTGAGGAAAAAGTTAAATTCATTGTAAACGGAAGGTGTGAACCCTTGTTTTATTTAACTCAAAAAAAAGGTAATGCCTCTCGTTATTTTCATAGAAACGTTTTGTGATACTTACCTAATTATTACCTGTTGTGTATAACACAAACACATTGTATTTTATCCCTTGCTTTATGTTTACAAATCAAGATAAAAATAATATTTGAACCTTTATCGGATATTCAGATTAAAATACTTTAGATATTCGTTGTGGTCGCAAACAAACATCATGCGAAGCCACTGGCGCCGTGCGGTAAGAGGCAGTGTAAGATTAGGGTTAGGGTGAGGTCGGGTAAAACAAACGGTCGGGAAAAAAAAACTTAGGTACTAGTTTCAGCTTGTTTAAGTTTTTATTTTTATTTTAGACGTGCATACCCTGTCTGAAATCGCTGTGCACGCCACTGCTTTACAAAGGATTCCGCCCAAGTAGCAATTATCGGAGACGATAGTTTTCAAAATTTCCTTTTTATCATAATAAAGTCAGATTTTGGCATTTACATGTCCGTTACGTATTTCAGTAAATTTTTGTGCTCGTTGTACTCAGAACGATATGGTAATTCTTTTGACCGAAAAGCCCATTTCAGGAGGTTAACATACTCGTAACGTGATGGTCAATGGATTTCCAGAGCTCCAGAGCAAAAAGTACGAAGACTTCCAAGTTCAAAAAAGGTTATAACTAAGTTATCTCTAAGTTAATCGAATGACTAAATGCCTTAAAGCGCAGCCGTATCTGAATTACAACTCTTTCAGAACCTACTTTATTGGTGCCTTATTAGCTTTTTTAATAACTGTTTGATAAACATGTAGCATCTTGAAGATACGTATGGTTTGGGAATTTACTTTGCAGCACAAACTAAAGCTTCATAGTCTAATTGAAAGGCTTTTTTTTTTTTTAATTAAATCATTTATTTCAGACCAAGTCCATAATCTTTTACTTTTTTTTATAACCGTTAGTCACAAAAACATAATTAAACATTTACATAACAGGCTAGTTGACAGTAAGAAAAATACTTTATGAATTTTATTACGTAATAGAATGGTTGTGAGTATCAAAATTCAACATAGTCTTGTAAATGACTTTAAATAAATTAATATTTCTGATACGTAGGGAAAGATATAGCCATTGGTCACGTGACATTGAACGCCAATCGCGTCTCACTTTCAATCATGTCACTTTTACAAAATAACATTGGTGCACGGTTTTTCCCCTAAATATAGGGGATGTTTTAGAAAAAGTAAATAGCTTTCGCATGTTTATTTAAGGTATAGTCAGAAAAAATACGATTGAAATATATGATTTTAAAAAATATCAAAACGAAAACATAAGATGCGTTTTGAAAAACGAGCTATTGAATGTCCGTTCCGCTTGCGTTTTAAATCACTATTTTTATTTTGAAATCGCAATTAATCAAATTTGATTCAACAGTAATAATCAATGATATCGATTATATTTTTTGTTTTTTTATATTCATTAAATAGTAAAAAAAACTTATAAATAAATAATCGATTATTTGAATTGATATCGAACATCATATTATTGTCACAGAATGACGACTAAGGGCGGACTAAGGGAGGGAGGGGGGACTAAGGGCGCGTTGTGTTCCACGCGCGCCTCAAAGAGATGTCAGCAGTGATGGGGTCCAATAGGGCCGATGCCACCGGGGTCGCGGGTTGTTCGAAAGAGATACCGTGGCCCTGGCACGGGCAACTGAAGGAACACGGGTGGGTTTTTGTCCGTAAAAGTCTGACACGCCCTCCCGCTCCGCCCAGAGCGGGAGAAGTCATTTGATGATTTCCCATCCACAAAAAAAAAATAGGGTGGAGTCCACTGACTTTAAATACGGCTTTTTTTTTCTTAGGTACAATACCTAACCATTGGTTTGAACACAGTTTTACTGTGGTTTGAATGTTGGTGAAACACGGGCCTATAAAGATGATGACATCACTCGCGCCGCCATTCTGTGTGCCCCGTTTTGACTATGAAAATTAAGTTAATACTCATGTTTTAAGGAAAACAGACCACAAGGAATATTTTTAATTGGTTTCCTAAAAAACTGTCAACTAGCGTATTGTGTGATTCTGAGTGGCGCCATAGTATCGAGAGTTTTGAGCTTATTCTATTCTTTTGGTGGCATTTATCTTAGGTATGTAAACCGTAGAGAACCGACTTCTTTGCTGTATTCAAGAAAATGCTAGCTTATGTCGGTCATCTATCTTGATGCACCTTGCTGGCTTCACGCGCGGAGTGCGCGCTCGCGGCTCCTCCAACAACAATCATATTATTGCGCCGCATCGATACCGGGCGCACTCGATGTTGTTCCTCCAAGTGAAACAGTAAGTATTCGATATTTCACAACTAAGTCTACAGCTGTGCTGTATGAAGATATTGTTAGTTCATGTTGGGTGTGTTCGGAATCCTACCATTTCCTTATCTAGATATGTAATTTTGGGTATTAAAATATACTCGTACTTGAAAAAATGGTAAAAATAACGGCTACGTAAGAATTCATCGCAAAAGCAAGGGTCCCCTTCCGTCGAAGTTTGTGATAGAAGCGTGTTTACTTAAACCTGGGCCGCCAGCCGCCCCGCCGGGGGTCAGCCGGGGATCAGCCGGCTTTACTCGCGGAAGAGATTTTACGCCCAACTTTATATAACTTGTGTTGGGAATTAGAATAACCCTTTTGCGGAACGAATCTATGAAGTAGCTAAATGTTTTCCTTTACGTTTACAAATGACTGGGAATAGAGAATGTTTCTTTTTGTACTAAGAAGATTTAGGTAGATTACACGCAAACTTTGCATTCTCTGTTATCCGTACTCGTTACTATGTAACAAACTCATACCCCTAAGTTGCAGACAAACACCTAGTGTGGGGGTCACCCTCCAAACTGACCTATTATTATTTACAAATTGATTAATAAATTATTTGCCTAGCGCTTCCCTATGTTGGCGTTGGCTATAGGTGTCAATAGTGTCAGTACCTAGCATCAGGTGGAATGACCGCTCACTTCACGTTCACGTGAGGCTTGGACAAAACAGCCCGGCTAGCCGCGACTGGGCAGTAAGTATTGCGCATTCCGCTCCGATCCCATACGGCTGTGCTCAGGCCGAGCTCTCAGCGCGCTCGATACTCGCTTATATTCCGCTCCGATCCCACACGGCTGTGCTCAGGCCGAGCTCTCAGCGCGCTCGATACTCGCTTATATTCCGCTCCGATCCCACACGGCTGTGCTCAGACCGAGCTCTCAGCGCGCTCGATACTCGCTTATATTCCGCTCCGATCCCACATGGCTGTGCTCAGGCCGAGCTCTCAGCGCGCTCGACACTCACTTATATTTCACGAACCACATACCGCCACAATAACTGTAACGTACCGAAGGTCTACTGCACATACAGTTGTATTGTTTATGAGATTGACATACCTACGTAAACGTTAGAGCCATTTCTAATGACCGCTAAAGAATAAAAACTTTGTTATTTCAATATAAGGATATACCTTATTGATATTGAAAACTGCCTTCTAATTTATTTATTTACTGAAAACAAAGGATTGCAGTAGGTACACGTCAAAATACAGTTTCACAAAATAAGCACTATTACATTTCTCAAAAAGTGTGGGTGAGCACTGCTCTCCTAGCTAGGTTATGGAACCCTGTGTTAAGGAGAAGCAGTCCGGTCCCCTAAGGTACAATGACGTAAAATTATATAATGCTTCTGATGATATTGTTAATTTCGGAGAATTAAGTTAGATATTAAAATAAAATAATTTAAGATATAATATGTGTGTGAGGGTATGTGTGGGTGTGTGTGTGTGATTGGGTGTGTGGTGTAGGTGTTTGGTGTGGGTGTGAGAGGGTGTGTGTGTATATGGTTGTCCATGTTCACCACTTAAGATTCTTTCAGTGTCGTCATATGACTTATTTTGGAGGTACGTTTGTACAATCTTTTTGCATTTGTAATACGGTAGACCGTAAATTTCACACTTCGTTAATTATCTTGTAAAGAAACGGACCAAGGAAATGAAAAAATCTCTTGACGTAAGATGAGTGACTAATGATCCATTTGAAATAAGCGATTTGACTTTGACTTTGGTAAAAAATTCGTTTCCCTGACTGTATATAGCGTAATTAAATATTTAACTATTTACTTGCAGCTTGTCATGGATTATCTGAAAGACTGAAAATAAAAATATTTACTGGTTTCAAATGAGACGTAAATTGCTTCCTAACAGAATAATTTCAGAATAAAACCTGTCCGAACGGCTTAAAATATCATTAGACGACATGAGACTGAAATTAGATCGTAAAAGTTCTTAAGGATACGGGAATGACCCCTCTGATGCGTCAACACATGATGCAGCTTCATAGCATTTGAAACAGTAACACAGCAGTTGTGCCGGTGTCTTTTCGTTCCGTGGCGCCGGCGCTATATTTTCGTTCCGTGGGCGCCGGCGCTATATTTTCCCGACGACACTCACCGTCTCTTGTAAGTGTCGCACAAGTATAGCGTGTCTGCAGCTACATGTATGTATGTCAGACGCCTGAAACATATGTTTGCCTAGTTTGTGAGTTCTGAGTCTTTGCTGCTTTTCTTTTGTTGGTAAATGTTAAGGTTTTCTTCCCCATGGCTAGTACCGATACAGCGAGTCTTTGAATAAATATAGCAGTTACTGTTAAGATATATTTATTTTTGGATTGGTAAGAATTTGTTTCTTATTTTTTCGTATGTCAGTATATTTTAGATCGCGGATTCGATTTCCACTGAGAACTAATAGAAATAAATAGAAAGTATTTATTGAGTCACGCACAGAAAGATCACAAGTTAAACTAAACAGACTCTCAAAAAATAATAATGATAAAAACAAAAGTAAAACGATAATAACAAAAGCAGAAAGTCCCGTACCGGGCCAAAAGGCACAGCACGATGCCGCGACATTTAAATGTAAGTGTCGCAGCGCTGGTATTCTGATAGGGCCCACTGTGATGTCAAATTAGTAATATAAAACAAAGAAAAAATTTAAAAAGTTTAACCCCGACACAAAAAAAACTATAAAAGTAAAAAAATAAAATTTATTGCTTGGCCTTTTAACTTCATTAAAATAACCTATTAATGTTTTGATGATGAAGAAGTATAATTAGCTATCAGTGATCGATGTTTTCTGGTTTTATTTTATTTACCTACTTAGCGGTCCCCCGACCGACACGGCGACGCTCATTATCAAAATTTTAATGGGTACTTTTAATGAAGTTAAAAGGCCAAGACAGAAATTTTATTTTTTTCCTTTTTTTTTGTGTCGTGGGTTACTTAAATTTTTATTTCATTCTTTTTAAATTACTTGAGGACACTAATTCTAATAGATAACTACTTATAAAATTAAATTTAAAATTAAAAAAAAAACCCCGACCAAAAAAAAGTACCTACGCAATTATTATGACAAAAGGTTAAAAATGATAAACCCTATAAAAAGCAAAAAACCACATCCCAATTCCAGCACCAGGTCCTCGTCAATTAGAAACATGAAGAGAACCAGTCAAGACAAATTCAACGAGCCCAAACTCGATGGGTTTACTAAAAGGTAGACCAGGGTTACGTCTCCTACCTTCGAGCCCTATCATCAGACCAGCTCAGAGGTTCCAGATTTCCAGCATCAGGTCCTCGTCAATTAGAAACATAAAGAGAACTAGTTAAGACAAATCCAACGAGCCCAAACTCGATGGGTTTACTAAAAGGCAGTCCAGGGTTACGTCTCCTATCTTCGAGCCCTAACAGCAGACCAGCTCAGTGGTTCCAGAAGACATTAGTGTTTCAAATGTCAGATCCCACATTTGCTTGCAAGCAAACTGAGCGTGTAACATTCCTATCACACCTAACAAACGACCTGATGACCTTGAAGACCTGAACCGATTTCCACCAAACATAGCTAAGAACACTCTCGACTGATATACCTTTCAAACAAAAAAAAAACCGCATTAAAATCGGATCATCCGTTTGGGAGCTACGATGCCACAGACAGACACGTACACATTTACACACACAGACACGTCAAACTTATAACACCCCTTCGTTTTTGCGTCGGGGGTTAAAAATACATTTTCTTAAATAATTAAAGATGTTGGTACTTAATGCAAAACCGCACGTTTTGTGTTTCAATCTGAATTCATTTATTATTCGGACTTCTTCTCTTTTCTTTAATATTTTGTTTGTAAATATTTGATTGGTGGAGATTGATAACAAAAAAGATGAAGTTTTGTTTTGGTTCGATGACAAAAGTAATTCGTTTATGCCTAAAGCTCCGTTTACACGGTGCAAGTTTGTGGAACGTTAACGGAACGCATGCCATAAAGCACGTTAAATTTTTTTTACATTCAAGAATTGCATGCAAGCGTTTACACGCGTGCGATTCCAAAAAATGGCATACAATAATTGAATGCAAATTTTGCCATTCAATAAAATCGCATGCGACTTACACCAGGCAATAAATTTGACAGGCAATTATTGCATGCAAGTTTTGCCTAGAAATGATATTTCATTAAATTTTATTGAACGTCTTCTCAAGATATTTTTTAAGTTGTTCCGTTCGTGTGTTTCCAAGCACTTTCTGGTATGCGATTGAGCGGAAATTTGGCATACCTGTGTAATTTCGATGAAATTGAAATTATTTGTAACATGCAGCTGGTCTGATCATGCAGCCAAAAGTTGACCATAGGAACTCCTTAACTAAACAAGATAGCCCCGTCGTGTCTGTTCTTGTTGCATTTGTCTCAACGAGTACTACAGCCCAAGGTATTGTCCAGGGCCTCACGATGGAGCTGTAAGGTGGCCCTGGTAATTCCTCAACTTTGCATCGATAGCCCCGTTGTGATTGGGCTCGTTGGATTAATTGTCTTAATAAGTACACAGGAACTGCTCAACTAAACAAGATAAGTAGCACTGTCGTGTTTGGGCTCGTTAGATTTCTTTTGTACTTAGATACTTAAGCACCGGATGGAGCCCAAGGTCTGATAGTGGAGTTGGAAGGTGGCCGTAGGAATATTTTTTTTTTTAAATTTAGTACTGTTCATTCGATAAGCTCATATGTAGAAGCTCGTGTAAAAATTATTTTGTACGTGTATCGGCTGCTGCCGCTGTGTAGTGTGTCTTATAAGGGTTTCGTAATAATGGACGTATACTGATACAAATCTGTTATATTTTGGTTTGGTTTACAAGTTCTGTATCATGCCAAGTATCAGAATCTAATTTTTATCATACGAGAAAATAAGTGACGTTCGCGGTGCGAAGCGGAAACGCGGGCGCGGCCTGCCTCGCGGTATGGCTACACGCAGGCATGGCGGTGGTAAGTAACAAAACGTATATTGAAATATTATTAGATGCTCCGAGAACATCTCTTATTTATACCCATTTTTTTACACAACACCTTTTTCTTTTATTATGATTATTTTTCAGGATTTCTTGCCTCAAAAGAGCAGCAACAATTACCACACCCTCATTCACCGCACTCATATTTGAATGACAGCACAAATGTCAGATCATGCCAGAATTGAATGCGATTTTATTGAACGAGCAATTATTGTATGTGCTGTGCGATTTTATTCTACATGCTTATACCAGTTTTGAAAGTTGCCCGTATAGTGCAACAATATTGTACGTGTTGTTTAGACGGTGTGAGATATTTGCTCTTCAATTATATGGTATGCCACAGGCAACAAATTGGCGCCGTGTAAATGGAGCTTAAGTGATTATTTTCGTAGAATTAATTTATATAATAGGTCTTTACCTATGAAATTGCCGTTTTGTATGAAAAAAATTAAACGAATTTTTTTCATGCATTTTTTATTTGTATTAATCGAAGTAATCACCCATGCAATCAATGCATCTTTGCCAACGCAGTGGCAGTTTATTGATGCCCTTCTTAAAGAAATCAGCTGGACGGGAGGCAACAAATTCTTCAAAGGCATTTTGTACTGCCTCTCGGGTATTGAATTTTTTTCCCGCCAAGAAGTTATCCAAATTCTGGAAAAAGTAGTAGTCTGTAGGCGCAAGGTCTGGTGAGTAGGGCGGATGACGGAGAGCTTCCAACCCCAGTTCTTTCAACTTGGAGACCGTCTGCTGTGCAGTATGAGGTCGCGCGATGTCGTGCAGGAGCAGCGGAGACGAGCGATTGACCAATGCTGGTTGGAGATGTGCCAGCTTCATCATTGTGTTCAGTTCGTCACAGTACACATCTGAAGTAATGCTCACCCCGTTTGGTAAGAAGCTGTGATGAATCACACCGGCGCTAGACCACCAAACAGTGATCATCACTTTTCTAGGGGTAAAATTTCGTTTAGGGCATTGTTTAGGTGCTGAACCAGGATCCAACCAACTTGCTGAGCGCTTGCGGTTATCAAACAGAATCCATTTTTCATCGCAGGTAACAATGCGGTTCAAAATTCCTTCATTTGTGTGTCTGTTGAGCAGTGCAAGGCACGTCTCGACGCGTACTTCGCGGTGGCGATCATTGAGTTCGTGGGGCACCCATTTGTCAAGCTTTTTTACCTTGCCAATTTGAAGCAAATGGACCAATATTGTTTTGAAGCTAACGTCGAAAGCTGCTGCTAATTCAGCCGTAGATTGTGTATCATCAGCTTCCACAATCGCCTTTAATTCGTCATTGTCGACCAAAGTCTTCGGACGACCGCGAGGTTCATTTTTCAGGTCGAAATTTCCAGAACGGAAGCGAGCAAACCAATAACAAGTGGTGCGTTGGTTTGTAGTGTTAGCTCCGTAAACGTCGTTGATGTTGCGTGCCGCTTGTGCCGCGTTGCCGCCACAACGGTACTCATATTCCATAATTACTCGAATTTTTAACGTATCCATGATGACGAAAAAGATTGAAATGCGATGAAAATGTAACACTAATCAATAAACAAATGACTACTTTTGGAAAAAAAATCCATGTGTTTAAAATAAAATTAATTTGAAATTAGAATTCTTAGCCAAACAAAAATTATTTTGATTTGAAATGGCCAGTACTGCAGAACGGCAATTTCATAGGTAAAGACCTAATATTAATATTACATTTTATATTATTATTAATTCATTAATTAATTAATGTCTTAACAAAATTATCAAGGTTAACTACCATGTGGCACCGGTCATCATCTATCTAACACACATCATTGAGACTATTCTTATGAGCTCAAACACGCTATATCTGTTGTAAGTTTCTGAGGAATTGAGAATCTCGCAGACTGTTTGATGCTACAGCATCAGCTCAAGATTAGCATCTCTTGGAAATACCACCGAAATAACAGTACACTAAATCCCAAATCAATCGGATTTTTGAAGGTTAGTAAGACCCTTTTGTCAAGTAGGAAATATCAAGTTCCCATGGTCCCCGGTCCAGGTGTGGGAAGGGAACACCGGGGTGGTTTTTAGTCAGTAAGAGTCTGACAGCGGGGACATCCATGAGGATTTTCCACCCCGGCAACAAAAAAAAAAAAAAAAAAAGGTTAGAACTGTGACCAACCGCGCGCGAGCCGCGCGAGCAAAGCGAGCGGTGCGCGTTAGCGGCCGGCGAGCGCTTCTTCCAAAGGCTAAGCAGACAAACCAAGTTAACAAACTAAACAGCTAATTAAGCTAGTAAGATTCGATGTGTCTATTATATACACTAAGCATTTACGACGTTAAATCTAGGAAATCAATATTTTTTTGGGTAGTAATTAAAGCTCCGAAAAAAAAAATATGAGCATAGTTACTCAAAATATGAAACTTACTGCTTTATGTACTAATTTTCCGACAGCTTATATGCGAATACAAATAAAGAATCGACCTAATAAAAACTGAAAACACCGAATAATCAATACAGCATTTTGCTGACGTAATATTTTTCTACCGGCTTAAATTGCGTTTTATCGAAAACTAGTAAGTCATTTTCATCGTAGCTCACCTATTATAAATTTAGAATTAACCTTACACATTTTATAAACTGTGGCGCTTGTTAAACTATTGTGACATTATAAAAATACTTTTCTAAGTGATTCCATAGGTTAATTTGTTATTCGGTATGTTTATTATTTCCCATTTTTTTTTTTGATAACCGAAAAATATACAGGGTGTTTGGCAGAACGTTGAACATACGAAAATGGTGGATAGGTGGGGTCATCTGCTACTTACTCAGCCCTAATTTATTTGGCCCTGGCCCTCTGGATATTTTAAATTTTAATTTTTTTGCTTTTTTCTAGTTTCACCACTTTCTTAACTTTAAAGTGTAATTTTTATAAAAAATGGGTAAAACAGGCAATACTTTGTTTTTTTTTTTAATCTTTAATGTTGGCAGATTCTTATAAAATTATTGTTTTATTCAGATGTTAGCTAGAAAAAAAGTTATGAGTCCTCAAACTTACAGAAAGATGTAAAAAATTACTTAAATCTTAATTTCAACTTGCATTAAAAAAAAAAACAAAAAATGATTGAGGAGTTCCAATTCTAGTAAAACATCCCTAGTGTGTGACCTTTCTAATGGTATGTAATTTGCTTTTATAAAAAAAAAACTTTAAGAGTTATTTCATAATTTTATCAAGTAGGAAATTTTTGACGAAACTCTACCTTTACGGAAAGTGAAATGTTTTGCGAAATTTAACACTGCAAGGTTCGTAAAATTTAAATGATCGATTAAAATTATGTAAGTTCTTGAATTAAGTACAAAGAAAATAGCTGTACCAGTTAGGAGCGTTAATGAAACAATTAAATAATTTTAAATAATTTATTTAATTAATAAATTACAGATGTTCGAATTGACGCCCTTCATTTACAATACAGGCGCGACATCTACGTCTGATTTCTACAGTTGTTGTGCGCAGCAGCATCTCCTGTTGCATAACTTCGAAAGCAGCATTAATTCGATTTATCAAATCTTCTCGACTTTCTACTTCTGTAGTGTAAACTAGTTCCTTTGCTCTTCCCCACACGTAAAAATCGAGCGGAGTGAGGTCGGGCGATCGCGGAGGCCAGGGAATTGGTCCTCCCTGCCAATCCACGAATTTGGGAAACAATTATCCAAATGTTCACGTACAATCAGACTCCATGTGAGCTGGGCAGCCATCGTGTTGAAAGACCATAGACTCGCAAACGTCTGATGACTGGGTACTCGGCGGTTGGGATAACGCTCTTGATAAATCCTTCGTGCTTCACGCGAATTAGCATTACCGCTTCCATACGCTAACAACATGTCCGCGTATTCCTCACTGGTAAAAGCAGCCATTTCTTTACCAATAACAACAGGTAACAGTAATAACAAAAAACTTAACTAACAGGTTACAAAACTAGTGATAACAATAAAACAAAACGAAGTGAACAAAAACAAACGTAAGCGTAACGGGCACGTGAGGTCGCAGAGGCAGTTAAGTCTGGACTGAATAAAAGAAAAGAATTCATTCTGAGGCGTCACGGTGCCACGAGAGTGAAAGAGAGAAAAAATAAGCTTTGACTGTACAAAAGTGAAACAAAATTTCTACCTGCTTTGTGTAACCATCCCAAGGGAATAGTGAATGTCAATTTGCACCACTGCTACTGGCAAGCCGTCGATCATTTAAATTTTACGAACCTTGCAGTGTTAAATTTCGCAAAACATTTCACTTTCCGTAAAGGTAGAGTTTCGTCAAAAATTTCCTACTTGATAAAATTATGAAATAACTCTTAAAGTTTTTTTTTTTATAAAAGCAAATTACATACCATTAGAAAGGTCACACACTAGGGATGTTTTGCTAGAATTGGAACTCCTCAATCAATTTTTGTTTTTTTTTAAATGCAAGTTGAAATTAAGATTTAAGTAATTTGTTACACCTTTCTGTAAGTTTGAGGACTCATAACTTTTTTTCTAGCTAACATCTGAATAAAACAATAATTTTATAAGAATCTGCCAACATTAAAGATTAAAAAAAAAAACAAAGTATTGCCTGTTTTACCCATTTTTTTATAAAAATTACACCTTAAAGTTAAGAAAGTGGTGAAACTAGAAAAAAGCAAAAAAATAAAAATTTAAAATATCCAGAGGGCCAGGGCCAAATAAATTAGGGCTGAGTAAGTAGCAGATGACCCCACCTATCCACCATTTTCGTATGTTCAACGTTCTGCCAAACACCCTGTATACTGTTTGTTACAAACAGTCTAGTTAATATGTAGAATTGTAGACCATCTGATGCAACCAAGAACAATCCAATAGATATTTATTACAAGAAAGGTAAATAAAAATATAAAAAGTCCTAAAAATAAGACAAATTGATAGTCCCGAGACTGTTCGCTGCAAAGCGTTCCCGACTCCCGGGGGAAATAGCGCGTATAGACGATACGTCAAAATGACAACCATATCAACCGATGACGAATTGAGAAGAAAGAAAATATAAGGAAGATTATATTGGAATGAGTTACGAGAGAGCATCGAACGGAATGCGGAGACAATGTGTGGAGGAAAGCTGACACACCACGTTATTGAGATTGATCACATCGTCCCGGTAAGAGGCACTAAAACCTGCATAGGCATCGACAAACATGTTCTACATTTAGAAGTATGAACTAAATTTAATACCAAATTGCATGCATTGTAAGAGGTACTCCCTTTCCCCTTACGACGAGAAACAAGGCACACTTGTGTCGTAAGCCTCATAAACTATTCAGTATGTATGTATTCGAGAACATCTCAGTACATCGTCGATACAGTGCACGCGGGTAGGTAGGTACCATTTAATAATTTCTCTTCGACTCACTTGTAGCGGTAGATATGCAATCGAATAGTTCCGAACAATACCGAACTTAGACGAAGCCCAAGCCATTATATGCACGGATTGGGTTCCAAGTTGTTCCGATAAGACGAGTTGGAACGCTTTGCCGATAACCGATGTACCGCGTACTAGTGTTGTGAGGAACTGTACCGAGCGCACGAAATGGAGGGAATTAACGCGTCTCGGCGTATCAATCAGACAACAGACTACCTACGTAAGTAAGATGGAAAATGGAGGGAATTAACGCGTCTCGGCGTATCAATCAGGCAACAGACTACCTACGTAAGTAAGATGGAAAATGGAGGGAATTAACGCGTCTCGGCGTATCAATCAGACAACAGACTACCTACGTAAGTAAGATGGAAAATGGAGGGAATTAACGCGTCTCGGCGTATCAATCAGACAACAGACTACCTATGTAAGTAAGATGGAAAATGGAGGGAATTAACGCGTCTCGGCATATCAATCAGACGACAGACTACCTACGTAAGTAAGATGGAATATGGAGGGAATTAACGCGTCTCGGTGTATCAATCAGACAACAGACTACCTACGTAAGTAAGATGGAAAATGGAGGGAATTAACGCGTCTCGGCGTATCAATCAGACAACAGACTACTTACGTAAGTAAGATGGAAAATGGAGGGAATTAACGCGTCTCGGCGTATCAATCAGACAACAGACTACCTACGTAAGTAAGATGGAAAATGGAGGGAATTAACGCGTCTCGGCGTATCAATCAGACAACAGACTACCTACGTAAGTAAGATGGAAAATGGAGGGAATTAACGCGTCTCGGCGTATCAATCAGACAACAGACTACCTACGTAAGTAAGATGGAAAATGGAGGGAATTAACGCGTCTCGGCGTATCAATCAGACAACAGACTACCTACGTAAGTAAGATGGAAAATGGAGGGAATTAACGCGTCTCGGCGTATCAATCAGACAACAGACTACCTATGTAAGTAAGATGGAAAATGGAGGGAATTAACGCGTCTCGGCATATCAATCAGACGACAGACTACCTACGTAAGTAAGATGGAATATGGAGGGAATTAACGCGTCTCGGTGTATCAATCAGACAACAGACTACCTACGTAAGTAAGATGGAAAATGGAGGGAATTAACGCGTCTCGGCGTATCAATCAGACAACAGACTACTTACGTAAGTAAGATGGAAAATGGAGGGAATTAACGCGTCTCGGCGTATCAATCAGACAACAGACTACCTACGTAAGTAAGATGGAAAATGGAGGGAATTAACGCGTCTCGGCGTATCAATCAGACAACAGACTACCTACGTAAGTAAGATGGAAAATGGAGGGAATTAACGCGTCTCGGCGTATCAATCAGACAACAGACTACCTACGTAAGTAAGATGGAAAATGGAGGGAATTAACGCGTCTCGGCGTATCAATCAGACAACAGACTACCTACGTAAGTAAGATGGAAAATGGAGGGAATTAAGGCGTCTCGGCGTACCAATCAGACAACAGTCTACCTACGTAAGTAAGATGGAAAATGAAGGGAATTAACGCGTCTCGGCGTATCAATCAGACAACAGACTACCTACGTAAGTAAGATGGAAAAAGGAGGGAATTAACGCGTCTCGGCGTATCAATCAGACAACAGACTACCTACCCGCTCACACGAACGCGGTGTGAATCGGGTCCGTACCTAATATTGTACGTGGTATGAGTTCTATACCAAGAAAATATTTTTTTATTATTAACGTTGTTCCATCACTATTGTTAGCTTTTTATATAGCTTTTTGTTGTAATATAACTTAATCTTCTTGATTGGGTGCAGATCGATTTGTTAAAGTTTTATTTAATTATTTGAGACTTTCTGCAACCGACTTCCGGTGCTATAAATACTGTTTCCAGTTAGAGAACGGAAATCGAATAATAGTTAATATTTTATTTCCGGAAGTTGCTTGGCACGCCACCTATTTGCAGTTTTTAGATGTAGAAAGTTTTATAAGCACATGGCAGTGCATTTTTAAAGTTAGTTTCGTGTAGAATAAGCAGCGATAACGATACGCTGCTCGTTTTCTTGTCATAATCCGTTCTGGTTTCTTATGTCAGAAGTGGGCTAGTACCTAAAGTACATGTGATCTTTGAATTACCAAGTGTTTAATTTAAATCATGTTTTTTCCTATCGTTTCTTTGTGAGCGTTAAAACAAATATTTTTGTAAACTGAACGGTGTGCTTCTGTGGTGAACTTTATTATGCCTAAATGCACTCGTGGTGTGAGTAGTGACTCTTCATCAAGTGAAACAAGTGAATATTCGTATAGAGAGAGACATTCAAAACGACGAAAGGATAAAAGACATTCAAACTCTAACAGTCGTACACGTACCTACAAAAGAAAAAAATAAACCCAGAAGATCACGCCAAACGAGGGAGAACAGCAGAAGTCCGAATAGAAGAGCCTTGAATGATAGCAGGCCATGTAAAACTCCAATAGGGCAACCAGGAGGCGAGGTTGCTTCTGTATCGATTGAAGATTGCTGTAATGCTCCTGAACCAGGACCCGTGGAAGAGTACCAGGATCTTCAGGAGTTCCAGATGGAGGTTTGGAAAGTAACCCACTTTATTTCGTCTTGTGTGAAATCTGATCATTCTTCATTAAAATGTGATAAAAACATAATTCCTGAATTTGATCCGTCCGTTAAAAATCAAAGAATAGATACCTGGCTATATAAAGTCGACGAATGTGCCTATATCTATGGCTGGTCTGATCAACAAACGACCCATTTTGCTTTGCCACGATTAGCAGGTCGTGCCAAAAATGGTATGAAGGGCTTAAAACTATAAAATATACGTGATTAGAATGGCAAAATAATTTAAAACGTGCGTTTCCTTCCGACACTAATTATGGTGCTTTGTTATTTGAAATGCTAGACGATAAAATGCTTTTGTTGAATGCATGTGATATATCAGGCAAGAAGGCAGTAGATTGTATCATTTACGGTCTTGAGGACCGCACTATTAGAGCAGGAGCATCTTCAGGCCGTTTCGCTCAACCTGAAGATTTGTTAAAATATCTTAAAGACATGTGCCGTGATCAAAGAGACTTAGTACCTAAAAATAAATCTGAAACTCCTTTGCCAAATAATTCCACCATAATTTGTTATATTTGTAGTAAGAGTGGTCATCGTGCGAACCAATGCAGGCAATCAAACAATACTCCTTCTGTATGCTTTAATTGTAAACAAACTGACCATGTAGTTTCCCAATGTCCAACACCCATTATTAAGTGCGAAAATTGTCAAAAATATGGACATAAAACTGAAGATTGTTTTTCAAACAAAAATAGAAAACAAAATAATGAAGATAAACGGGTGTAATAACCATTACTACTGATTTTGATAGTTCACAAAATAAATATTACAAAAATGCTTCTATTAATAATATTATAATATAATTTAACCATTCAATCCAACGCTTCGATTTCAATGCACTTATTTTGGTTATGACAGTAAAATCAAGGAATGAAATAGTTTACGCTCAGATTATAACCCTATCAGCAGTTCTGTTTGGTACTAAATTAATCCGTAATTTAGTAGTGAGAATAATCTGAATGAAATATTTTTAGGCACAAGTGTGAATATTATTGAAATACCAATGTAAACAGAAAGATAGATTTGTTAAAACACGTAAAGAAACTAAGATAAGATATAATTATGCAAAAATAAAGTGATTTCTCGGGAATCGCAAAAGTTTTAGATAATGATAAGTATGAAGTCTCAAGCATACCAGGGTCTAACATTGGCAAAAAGCAGTACTTATTGTAATATTTGCGCTGTGGATCAGATACAGCCATGGATTGGCACAAGTATTAATTAAATAAGTCTGAAAAAGAATAATGAAGTTGATTAAGTAGGTGATAAATGAAAGAGATATTAATTGTAGAGTATGTAATTGATCATTAAGAAAATTGACAGAAGTTTATGATTTATATTTCTTCATAATACGGTTTGACCTGAAAGGAAAAAAAAAGAAGAAATATTAAGAAGGAAAGAACATAATAACCGATATAACTTACTAATCTATGAATTTTATGATTAAGTTATTGCTTGAAAGTGAAATGATGTTTAACATATTGGTTTTTACAAGTACTTACCAGAAAATAGATGATAAGGAGATGGAAGTCGTGGAGTGGTTGGCTTGATAGATAAGTGTTGATGAAGCTCGCGTTGAGTGGTCAGCCGCTATTGAAGTCCCACGGTGCATCTCCCACATAAAGCATATGTCACTCATTGGAAGTTGTACAGTGGCTGGTAAGTGAGAGAGCTTGACCAGAATGTGATGTTATGATATTATAGGCCATTCATTGGAAGTCGTACAGTGGGCTGGCAAGTGAGAGTGCTTGACCAGGAAGCTTGCGGTGCAATGTTTGGTATGTGCAGAATATGTCACTCATTGGAAGTTGTACAGTGGCTGGTAAGTGAGAGAGCTTGACCAGAATGTGATGTTATGATATTATAGGCCATTCATTGGAAGTCGTACAGTGGGCTGGCAAGTGAGAGTGCTTGACCAGGAAGCTTGCGGTGCAATGTTTGGTATGTGCAGAATATGTCACTCATTGGAAGTTGTACTGTGGCTGGTAAGTGAGAGAGCTTGACCAGAATGTGATGTTATGATATTATAGGCCATTCATTGGAAGTCGTATAGTGGGCTGGCAAGTGAGAGTGCTTGACCAGGAAGCTTGCGGTGCAATGTTTGGTATGTGCAGAATATGTCACTCATTGGAAGTTGTACAGTGGCTGGTAAGTGAGAGAGCTTGACCAGAATGTGATGTTATGATATTATAGGCCATTCATTGGAAGTCGTACAGTGGGCTGGCAAGTGAGAGTGCTTGACCAGGAAGCTTGCGGTGCAATGTTTGGTATGTGCAGAATTATGTCACTCATTGGAAGTTGTACAGTGGCTGGTAAGTGAGAGAGCTTGACCAGAATGTGATGTTGTGATATTATATGCCGTTCATTGGAAGTCGTACAGTGGGCTGGCAAGTGAGAGTGCTTGACCAGGAAGCTTGCGGTGCAATGTTTGGCATGTGCAGAATATGATGTCACTCATTGGAAGTCGTACAGTGGCTGGTAAGTGAGAGAGCTTGACCAGTGAAGCTTGCGGTGCAATGTGTGGCTTGTGCAGAATGTGATGTTAAGATAGTATGAGTCGCTCATTGGAAGTTGTACGGTGGCTGACAGGTGAGAGTGCTTGATCAGTGAAGCTTACGGTGCAATGTGTGACGGAGGTAAATTAATACTGAAAATTAGGAATGAGCTAATGAAAATGAGAAATTAACAAAATACGATTATGTAATATCTTACCTTTTAAGCGGTTCCTGTGCTATTGGGCTAAATTGACACTAGCTTATTATTTCATAGATTCTGAGAATATCGTTAGCTGATGCTTTAAAGCAAGCGCCAAGAGCTGTTATTGTGTACCTAATTTATAGTTTGAGGACAAACTTAATGTCAGGAAGGCCGAATGTTAGCTTTTTATATAGCTTTTTGTTGTAATGTAACTTAATCTTCTTGATTGGGTGCAGATCGATTTGTTAAAGTTTTATTTAATTATTTGAGACTTTCTGCAACCGACTTCCGGTGCTATAAATACTGTTTCCAGTTAGAGAACGGAAATCGAATAATAGTTAATATTTTATTTCCGGAAGTTGCTTGGCACGCCACCTATTTGCAGTTTTTAGATGTAGAAAGTTTTATAAGCACATGGCAGTGCATTTTTAAAGTTAGTTTCGTGTAGAATAAGCAGCGATAACGATACGCTGCTCGTTTTCTTGTCATAATCCGTTCTGGTTTCTTATACTATTAAGTACTATTATCGAATTCTATGCATTTAATTTGATGCGTTATCTATTTCCGAACGATTTAAGATACGTCAACACTGACTGAGACTCGTCTATGACATTAAAAAATATTTTTTTCTCTGTCATGTCATTGTTCGGTCGGTCGAGTGTGAAAGTGTTTTACTCAGTTAATAGTTTAATTGTACTGTGGTAAGTTGGTTTATTTACGTTTCATGTTAAGAATTAACACACCTTGCATTTTAAACCTTAAAACATATAGGTCATCGCTTGTTTTTTCTTACTAGAGCCATTTCTTTGAAATCTGAAGCTAAATTGTCTTTGTTCGTCTTTTTAACCATTTCTAGAAATGTAAACAATAACAAATTCAAATGGAACATTCAATATAATGGCGCTTTACTCATTGGGTTTCCAAGTAAAGAATTGGAGCTACAGAATTCTTAGAAACTATGCCGCTATCGCATTATGTAAACAAACGCGCGCCGCGGCCCGAATGACGTCAGCGGGTGGTCACTTGACTAGTTTTTTAAGCGGGCGTACCTGCCGTGTGAGCGGCTACGTAAGTAAGATGGAAAATGATGGGAATTAACGCGTCTCGGCGTATCAATCAGACAACAGACTACCTACGTAAGTAAGATGGAAAATGGAGGGAATTAACGCGTCTCGGCGTATCAATCAGACAACAGACTACCTACGTAAGTAAGATGGAAAATGGAGGGAAAATGAAGTAGGCGAATACTAAGGGCCGCTATACACGGACTGTTGAGCAGTTAGACATTGATCAACAGACACGGACCGCTCTTGCAGTCATAGCCAACAGTTTCTCGCTTCTTCAGCTTTTCGGGCACGACCGCCCAAAGCAGTTGCAACTGCTCGAGCGGTTTTGTGTATGTGTGTACGTAGAAGACACTATCAAAAACACTAGAGCAAGTCACTATGCAGTCGCAGCTTGAAGCAGTTCATCTTGACTGCTTCAAGCAGTCCGTGTATGGCGGCCCAAAGACTATCTTTATATAGGCCGACGTTTCGACCGCCTGGCAGCGACTACGATCGCTGCCAGGCGGTCGAAACGTCGGGAAACAAGTAGGTACCTGTTTACCTCGTAAAAAGGAATATCGCGAGAAGACCCGTTCTCAATTTTGTTTATAATGTGTACAAAACGCAAAAGTTTAAAAAGGCTTAGCTCTATCTATGACGTATTATAGTTGTGTCTATGATGTATGTATAGTTCTGTCTTTTTTCATAAGTTCTCGTCTCATTCCCACTCTGTGATGAGTGAGTTCTCAGATGCACTCGTCGGAACTCAGCTCGTTACGTTCCAAATTTAATCGCATACAGATACCAGATTCAGTTTGAAGTATTTAAAGTTGTTAAATATGTGGTGAAATGGTTGTTAAAACGTTATCAGATTTTACGAAAAGATTTTGAAGTATTTTGTGAGGTCTTGAACTTTACTAACTTAAAATATATTTTCTGAGCAGTAACCCATGAGTAAAACATAATTTAATTTGCAAAAGATGATGACTTTCTAATTATTAATTGTTTTGTAAAATCACAAACAATTCTGAATCAACAAACTTATAATTCTAAATCAAAAATTCAGCAGCAAAGTTTTGATTATGAAAAGTTGAGAGTTAACATTCAAGAATGTTAATGAGATGTTTCAACGCAGTACGATTTAGAACTTTACAAATATTTGCAGGGCTATTTTTTCACAATTAAGATGTTGGTCCCATGGAGAAAGTTGTTCATATTGATGGTCTGTACCACACCCTTAAATACTAGACCTTTCTGGTACACCTGTAGATGAAAGATAAAGCTAGATGTATCATACGTACGGCGGGTACAGCGAGGACCTACCTGGCCACCAAATAGTGTCACAATCTGTTTGTATCACATTATTAAACTGAGTATTGTAGATTGGATGATTGATAAATAACACAATTTCCGGTCTCCCAACTAATTGAACCGAGTAATAAGAACATAACGTGTCGGTAATGTGTAGATTGTTGGTTGTTATTTAATATCCGTGAGACTGCGTATTATAGTACCTGGGCGAGACGGAGCCCTGCTCGAGTTAAAATAGAGAAAACGAATATTCCCAGAAATTAGACAAAGATAGATCTATTATGTATTAGGTACTTACTTTAAAATATACATATATATATCAGTGAAGCGAAATAACTGTTTGTTACTACGTAAAGTCATAAATTACGGACAAAAAGAGTTATTCGTAGTTGTCAATACGTTAATGTTTTTGTTGGCGCCAAAAACGTTGGTTCAGTTTGTCATTGGAGAGGCACAAGAACGATGCCAAATAGCGTTACCGGATATGTAAAACGTTGGTTCAGTTTGTCATTGGAGAGGCACAAGAACGATGCCAAATAGCGTTACCGGATATGTAAAACGTTGGTTCAGTTTGTCATTGGAGAGGCACAAGAACGATGCCAAATAGCGTTACCGGATATGTAAAACGTTGGTTCAGTTTGTCATTGGAGAGGCACAAGAACGATGCCAAATAGCGTTACCGGATATGTAAAACGTTGGTTCAGTTTGTCATTGGAGAGGCACAAGAACGATGCCAAATAGCGTTACCGGATATGTAAAACGTTGGTTCAGTTTGTCATTGGAGAGGCACAAGAACGATGCCAAATAGCGTTACCGGATATGTAAAACGTTGGTTCAGTTTGTCATTGGAGAGGCACAAGAACGATGCCAAATAGCGTTACCGGATATGTAAAACGTTGGTTCAGTTTGTCATTGGAGAGGCACAAGAACGATGCCAAATAGCGTTACCGGATATGTAAAACGTTGGTTCAGTTTGTCATTGGTGAGGCACAAGAACGATGCCAAATAGCGTTACCGGATATGTAAAACGTTGGTTCAGTTTATGTCATTGGAGAGGCACAAGAACGATGCCAAATAGCGTTACCGGATATGTAAAACATTGGTTCAGTTTATGTCATTGGAGAGGCACAAGAACGATGCCAAATAGCGTTACCGGATATGTAAAACATTGGTTCAGTTTATGTCATTGGAGAGGCACAAGAACGATGCCAAATAGCGTTACCGGATATGTAAAACATTGGTTCAGTTTATGTCATTGGAGAGGCACAAGAACGATGCCAAATAGCGTTACCGGATATGTAAAACATTGGTTCAGTTTATGTCATTGGAGAGGCACAAGAACGATGCCAAATAGCGTTACCGGATATGTAAAACCATTTATGTTTGCCATCAGTTCTAATTTCTCATCAAACCACCAAATGTACAAAAAACTCATTAACCAGTACCTTTTACCTTTTAAAAACCAGTGCCTATGTGTTTACGTTTAACTTTTATAAATAATTGAACCGGACACAGCAATGAGGCTTTTCTATGACAATTGGTATTTAGTATTCACATCAATAGATGGCGCCTGGATAAACTAATCGAGAACAAACGACAAGACAAAAGACAAGAGTTTTATAAATCATCATCATTCTCCTGCCCTTATCCCAATCTATTTGGGGTCTACGGAAATCGGTTGTCATACTATGACAACCGATTTCCGCATAACGTGTCAGTCACCAGTGCCACTTTCAAACTTTCTCTTATGTACTCATTTCTTATTCTATCCATTCGTGAAACACCACACCACTCTTAGCATTCTCATCTCAGCTGCATGCAATTTTCTTTCATTCGTCTCTTTTGTGGCCCAACATTGTGATCCATACAAGACAGCAGGTCTAACCATTGCTTTATATATCTTCCCCTTAAGTTTAAGGGGAATGCGGGAGTCGCAGATTGTTCCCGTGACCTGCCGCCATTTCATCCATCCAGTGTTAATCCTATGCTTAACCGTCCGATCTACTTCGCCATCGCTTTGCACGAGTGAACCGAGATACCGAAAGTCGAAGCAGACTGAGAGAAGCGCAACATCAAGCGCTATGGCTCCAGAACTGGAGATACCGCTGAAATCGCAGAACATATATTCAGTTTTGGTTCTGCTGATTTTCAAGCCAACATTCTCCAGTTTCTGTTGCCATTTCTCCAATCTGCCCCGAATCTCAGGTACATCTTCACTGACAAGAACAATGTCATCGGCAAACAGCATACACCAGAGTTAGAGCCGTTTTTGAGAACAACAAATAACTTTAGACCGAGTGTCCACTCGTTTAAAAGTTAATTGTTGCAATAATTTAACCCATAGATATATGAAAGAAGTTAACCATAAAAACGTCGAATGAATTAAAGACTAAATGTTACCTCAAGATACGAAATATGACTACATTTCCAATCCCTTAAGTCTCTTAAAAAGAGGTAGGTACACAAACATTTTAATATTATTTGTGAATTTTAAAATCAACCCCTTTTTTTTGTGGATGGGAAATCATCAAATGACTTCTCCCGCTCCGGGCAGAGCAGGAGGGCGTGTCAGACATTTATTGACTAAAACCCACCCGTGTTCCTTCAGTTGCCCGTGCCAGGGCCACGGTATCTCTTTCGAACTACCCGCGTCCCCGGCGGCATCGGCCCTATTGGACCCCATCACTGCTAACTGCTGCTTTGAGACGCGCGTGGAACACCACGCGCCGTCGACCCGGGCCTGGTCCTTACAAGCCCGCTTACACAAGTCCGAGGTCATGTGTTTTCATGGTCCTCGGAACGCGCCACCGTCGGGTTCCCAAATAACGGTAGGAGGAGTTCACATCGGAGTCGAGTCGACGATGAAGTACCTGGGACTCGTCCTCGACAGCCGGTGGAACTTCGTGGAGCACTTCCGACGTTTGGCTCCCAGACTGGAGCGGACCGGGGCTGCCTTGAAGCGGCTCCTGCCCAATCTGGGGGGTCCAAACGCCTCCTGCCGGCGGCTTTACGCGGGGGTCGTGCGGTCCATGGCCCTTTACGGCGCACCGGTGTGGGCGCGTTCCCTGAGGCTGCGACCGGCCCGCCGGTTGAACGCGTCCCAGAGGGTCATGGCCATCCGGCTAGTCCGGGGATACCGCACGGTCTCCTGTGAGGCGGCGAGCCTCCTTGCCGGATTACCGCCATTGTACTCCCTTAGGGGATGATTTTTCAAAAACGCTGTACCAGATATTTCTTTAGTTCCTACCAAAAGCATAAATTTGAATTTTCATAATCATCACAAACTTTAGAAATGCTGGGTTTCACATCCAAATTTTCATCCCCTATATCACCCCCTGTAGGATTATTTTTTTAGACAAAAAGTAGCCTATATTCTTCCTCAGGATTCTATCTATCCAAATTTTATCGTTATCCGTGCAGTTTTGTGAATTTTAAAATCAACACCTATTTTATCCCCTTAGGGGATAATTTTTCAAAAAAGCTGAACCTCATATTTCTTCATTTCCTAACAAAAGCATAAATTAGAATTTTCATATCCCTAACTTGATAAATGCTGGGTTTCCCGTACAAACTTTCTTCCCCTGTAGGATTATTTTTGAAAAAGAAATTTTTCGATATAAAGTATATCGAATATAATAAGTATAAATAAATATAATAAGAAAAATTATGTCATTGTAAAAAAAAGCGTATAATAATATGTTACCACAACTGGTACTTCACTTATCAACGGGTTGAATGGAAACATTATTTATCGTAAAAGTGTCAAATTACTGTAACGAATCTAACATTATTATTATTTACTACATTTTGCCCGCAGCTTCGCCCGCGTGGAAGTCGGAAAATTATACAACGGGAATGTATAACCGGGATAAACGTAGCCTGTGTTAATCCAGGGTAGGTGTAAGCTATCTACATATTTCATCCAAATCAGTCCAGTCGTTTGAGCGTGATAAAATAACAAGCATAACACACATACTCACAAACATTCGCCTTTATAATATTAGTGTGATTCTAAAACTTTTATTGGTTTATTTTTTTGTAGAATTGTGAAGAACACCAAATTTGTTTTTTTATTACCGAATATGTTTTTAAAATAAATGTTTAAAATGTTTATACCACCATAATCGGTACCAAGATACAGGCTTGCCTAGTTTGGGGTCAATGTAAAACCCTCTGTAATCTTATTGGCATTATAGTTTATATTATTTATTTAATAACATTGTGTATTATATAGTGAAAAGTATTTAATTAATTTAATGAAAAAAAAAATAATAATGTTGACCCGGCTACAAAACAAGGGTTTTGCTATGAAACTGTAATATCGCTTACATTCTGACAGATGTACTTACGTGCACGCACTATTGAAAGCAGTTTATTAGTCCGGTCCTAATGGCGTGAGCAATCTTTGTTTGTCGGACTAATAACTAAATCATTGCATGACGTCACACGATCCCGTAACAATGAACTGATGTCCCATGAGTGAGCCTGCAACACTGAACACTTAATAAATATAATTAATACCCGCGACCACTGGCCGCTCTTATTTTCATATTTTATTTAATTTCATCCGGTGAGACTGCTACTCATTATTCTACTTAATATTTATAAATCGCGATTCTTTTGGGTCATGAACCCTCTGGGATTTCATTATTATGTTATTGTTTTACGGAGGTTCATATATTAAATATTATTGACATCAGCCACAAGTGCCAAACTAATTTTAGTCAGAAAACAAAATCTTATAATATTATTAGGCCCATCACCCTCATCTGGGCATATGCCCAGAAATAAAAGACGAACAAAGATCCCAATAGTTTTGGATCACCACTGAGAAATATTCATGGTCCCCATGGTTTTGGAAAACCAATGACCCCTTTGGCAGATTCTAATCGAAGCCCCTGTTTGCGAGTTTCTTTCAAATTCTTTCCTAAAATAAAAATCAAACAGCTGCTTGTCGGACCTACAAATGAAGCCCACGTACTCACAAGTACTCAGAGTCGGCAGTCTTTTGATCAGAACAGCAATAACGCGGCTTGTTTAACAAATTATACTTAATTTCCGGCCCGTCGAGACCGCCCACTAATTATTCTCCGCAATATTTATAATGAGCAAATCTTTGTCCGCTGCCGATCCGCAGGGGAGCCGTAAAACGCTCGCGGGAGGATTCCGGATTGCTCCATAAAGATTGTTTAAACAATTAACTGTGACTGCGGCCTCATCTCACAAACCCTCACCCTCCCCCTCCCCTCGTCGTCTCCCCGCACCATTGAGATACAGAATGTTTATTTCTCTATTCTCTTCCAAATCTCTTCTCTATATTAGACTGGTAATACCACTGAGTAGTTGGTAAATGGAGTATTACAAGCTCAAACTTTTTTTTTTCTACCTAAACTAACAGTATTATACTACACATATAAGTTATAGATCATACATACAAATAAGTTATAAACTATAGCACTAATATAACATACATTAAAAAACAAAATAAAAGACAACAAATAGGTACACAACACAAAATGATTACACTTAACAAAACATAAATAAAATTTACTACGCAGAGATAGTCCTAGGAGTGGCAATAGACTCCAGGTAAGCATAAGCAATTTGCAGGAAACTCAGTTCGGTACTTGCAAAGGCATTAAGCGTCTCATCATACTGTAATATTTGATTGACGAGGGTAAGGGCTAAGTATAAGGGACTAGTTTTTAGAGTCACAGAACCAGCTTGAGGAACTACAAATAGAGGACGCTGGCGAGGGCGAAGTATATACCTGATAGGATATTGTAAAGGAACGTTGATGGAGACGTATTCTAGTAATGAAGAATTGCATAGGGAACCACGAATAAGGCGGATAAAATATTTCACGAGCGTAAGATTTCTCTTAACCTCTAAACTTTGATATGTAACCATTCCTAGCACGAATGGTGTTGGGTACATATATGGGTAATATCCATATAGCCTTAAGTACAGATAGCGAACAAACGATTTCTGAACTTGTTCAATAAGTAGAGTGTAAGCTTTTTCATGAGGGTTCCAAATAACACCATTCGTTTCCAGCAGACTACGGATAAGAGTTGTACAGTATAGTAATGGACTGCCTATTGTTAAATATTTTTGCTTGTCGCAAAACAAATCCAAGTTTTTTACGGGATTTATTACAAATATGTATTATATGTTGATTGAAAGTGATGTGTGAATCGAAGTATGTGCCAAGATCACATACGGTGGAAACACGTTTCAGAGTCTCGTAGTTTGATGTGTAGGCGTTATGTATGGGTTGTTTGGTTTTTGTGTAGGACATGACCGAGCATTTACTGATATTTAGACTGAGATTGTTAATAGCGCTCCAAGTGTGAATATTGTCGATATCATGCTGGAGTGTGACTGTGTTAGTAATGCTAGTTATTGGAAGAGCAACTTTGATATCATCAGCAAACATCAGAACGGTGCCGTGCTTTACATATGCTGGAAGGTCATTAACTACTATTAGAAAAAATAGGGGGCCGACGTTAGTACCCTGCCCAATGCCAGATGTAACTAAATAGACATCCGAATTGACATTCATATAGGTGACATATTGCTTGCGGTCATACAGGTAGTTCGCAAAGGATTTTAGCAGTGGTTCTGAGAAACCAGCTACTGCCATTTTAGTTAATAATATGTCGTTATCGACCCGATCAAAAGCTTTTTGAAAGTCAAAATAAGCTACATCGACCTGTTTCTTGTCATTAACATTTTTAGCTAAAAGAGTTGTAATGTTAAGAAAGTTTGAAGTGGTTGAGCGTTTTGGCAGGAAACCGTGTTGTTCGTCCGCAAACCACCGCTGTAGTCTATTGCATATTATTTTATGGAGAACTGATTCGAAAACTTTGCCAAATATGGATAAAACAGCCATTGGTCTATAATTATGGATGTCACTTTTTAGACCACTTTTATGAACTGGTAATATTTTAGATGTTTTCCATACTGTCGGATATGTGCTAGTTTTAATAGACAGATTAAATATAAATTGCAATGGCAGCTTGAAGATTTTACAGCCGTCTTTGCCTAAGTACTGCGGTATTCCATCCGGACCCTGGGTGGATTTAGGCGGAAGGCGTGCCATAGCACTACGAACTTCTGACTCTTCGATGTGATCAACATTTACAATGTCAGACATGTTATCAGGGTACATATTTGCATTAGAACACGCGTGTTCAACATTTAGTGATGGCAAGTTAGGCAGAAAAACGCAACTGAAATATTTTGAGAAAGCAGCCGACACTTGCGTTGGTGACATGCTACCAAAAGTGGCTTGTTCATTATTATCTCTGTTCTCACTTACGAAAGCCCAGAATGCTTTAGGGTCACGTTTAATGTTAGATTGGACGCGGCTGGTGTATGCAGAAAAATCCGATTCAGTACTTCTTTTTACTAAACGCCTATAATACATAAAGAAAGCGTAGTAAAGTTGACTGTTGTATGCTGTTTATAAAGCTTATGATAATTAATTTTTAGTTTATTTAGTTTAATAGTGCCAGCTGTAAACCATTTAGGGTAAGTCAATCGCATAGTCTTAGGTTTTTTTACATCAACGGCTACGTTAACATCATCACAAGAATACACTGGCTCCCAGTTAATTTCAGCTAGTTCAGAGTATAAGACCAAGAAAAAAAAAAATAATAATAATAATAATTTTATTAACTTCAGTTGTACACTAACACTTATCTTAAAACTATGCAACGTTTCAAAAATGGAAAAGAGTGTTTTCGATGAACTCTGGCACCCAAAGTAAGATTTAACTTGTGTTTAGGGTGCCAAAAGTCAGCCTTACGAAAATTATGCTCCATCGTTGTACTAGTAGTCATGTTACTTGAACACGGAGTACTGTGGTTCATACAGGTACTAGCATAAGGTGTATTAATATTAAGGATGATATCTAACGGCTTGTGATGCACTTCAGGAGATACAATGCCAGAACATGACGAAACTGAGACTCCCGCCACATACGAGTTAACTAATATTAAATCCAACATCCTACCCAGATCATTAAATATTACACTTTTTTGAACTAAATTGCATTCATAAAGAAACATTTCAAAGTCATTGCGTAATGTTACACTAGCAGAACAAAGATTAAAAACACCTATAACTATTAGAGGTAGCTTAATAATATAGCTTAATAATATTAGGACTTTACCTATGAAATTCTCGGTACGGTACTCATATTCCATAATTACTCGATTTTTTATCGTATCCATGATGACGAAAAAGATTGAAATGCGATGAAAATGTAACACTAATCAATAAAAAAAAATAAAATCCATGTTTTTAAAATTAAATTAATTTGAAATTAGAATTCTTAGCCAAACAAAAATTATTTTGATTTGAAATGACCAGTACTGCAGAACGGCAATTTCATAGGTAAAGACCTATTAGGTACCACACCACACCACCACCACCACACCACCACTACCACCACCACCACACCACCACACCACCACCACACCACCACCACACCACCACCACACCACCACCACACCACCACCACACCACCACCACACCACCACCACCACACACCACCACTCACACCACCACCACCACCACACACCACCACCACCACCACCACCACCACCACCACCACACCACACCACACCACCACCACCACCACCACCACACCACCACCACCACCACACCACCACACCACCACCACCACTTGTTATTGGTTTGCTCGCTTCCGTTCTGGAAATTTCGACCTGAAAAATGAACCTCGCGGTCGTCCGAAGACTTTGGTCGACAATGACGAATTAAAGGCGATTGTGGAAGCTGATGATACACAATCTACGGCTGAATTAGCAGCAGCTTTCGACGTTAGCGTCAAAACAATATTGGTCCATTTGTGTCAAATTGGCAAGGTAAAAAATCTTGACAAATGGGTGCCCCACGAACTCAATGATCGCCAGCGCGAAGTACGCGTCGAGACGTGCCTTGCACTGCTCAACAGACACACAAATGAAGGAATTTTGAACCGCATTGTTACCTGCGATGAAAAATCGATTCTGTTTGATAACCGCAAGCGCTCAGCAAGTTGGTTGGATCCTGGTTCAGCACCTAAACAATGCCCTAAACGAAAACTTACCCCTAGAAAAGTGATGGTCACTGTTTGGTGGTCTAGCGCCGGTGTGATTTATCACAGCTTCTTACCAAACGGGGTGAGCATTACTTCAGATGTGTACTGTGAAGAACTGAACACAATGATGGAGAAGCTGGCACATCTCCAACGAGCATTGGTCAATCGCTCGTCTCCGCTGCTCCTGCACGACAACGCGCGACCTCATACTGCACAGCAGACGGTCTCCAAGTTGCAAGAGCTGGGGTTGAAAGCTCTCCGTCATCCGCCCTACTCACCAGACCTTGCGCCTACAGACTACTACTTTTTCCAGAATTTGGATAACTTCTTGGCGGGAAAAAAATTCAATACCCGAGAGGCAGTACAAAATGCCTTTGAAGAATTTGTTGCCTCCCGTCCAGCTGATTTCTTTAAGAAGGGCATCAATAAACTGCCACTGCGTTAGCAAAGATGCATTGATTGCATGGGTGATTACTTCGATTAATACAAATAAAAAATGCATGAAAAAAATTCGTTTAAATATTTTCATACCAAACGGCAATTTCATAGGTAAAGACCTATTATAACAATTTATTACAGTCCTTAGGCAATTAAATATAGAATAATATCTAGAATCAGGTACATTAGGTGCTATGTAGACCACACAGCAAGCGAAGCGCATGCGACCCTTGGCAACTATTGCGCATATTATTTCATCGCACTGTCCGGGCTTACAGTCCAATCGCGAGAGTGAGTATGGTGAGCGCGCAGCGAGTAAGACTCCGTCTGCCCCCCTGGCCACACGGTCACAGCGCAGCACAGTGTAATCATGCGGGAACACCTCAGAGTCAAACACACTGTCATCGATCCGGGTTTCTGTTAAGGCTATTAAGTTGCTAGGGAAAGTGTGCAGCAGGTTTTTAGTCTCAGAGCGTCTTAACTTCAATCCACGGACATTTTGATAGAAAATCAAATCTAGTTTTTTAGTTTTCCTCACGAAAAAATGACTCGTCAGTAGACTTCTTGTTCTTTCTTCGATATGCAAACCATTCCTGGAGTGAAGTGTTAGCAGGCCAGTTGTTGGGTGACAAATAGAAGTCAAACAGATGCACGGGGACCCCCACTATAAAGCAGTTATGTCTCAACTTTACAATAAAATAAATAGGGAAATATATGTATACACCAAACAATATTATGAATGTAAAATTCTTATAACTAAATGGATAAAATCACTTGATTATGAGGACACGGAGGCTCTCCTGCAGCACACATCATAACACACTCATTCAAGCGTTCACTTACTCATATGTTCAAAATGTTGACGTACACACCACACATACACATACACCCCTCATACACACATACATCCCTCACACACACACACCACACACACATACAGCCCAAACACACACACACCCTACACACATATATGATACATTCCCAACTCATATAACTATAACAATTATTTCGTAATAAGCTGATATAAAAATTTAGTCTTCTACAATTCTTTGTTTGGAATAATTTTAATTTACTTTATTTTACTTTAGTTTTTCAAAATTGCATAAATAGTAAACATTGGCTTAATTTTGTTTGTTAATGCACATTACGTAAATTTAAGTTGCGGAAGAGCGGAGTGGACACCGCTCAAAAAAAAGAAATGCTAAAAATGAAATGCTAGAAATGTTTTTTTAAGCAAATAAATGCCTGTATTAGGACTAATACAGGCATTTATTTGCTTAAAAAAACATTTCTATCACTAGCTATGTAGCATACCATGTTAAAGAAAATAAACTATTTGTATTTGTATTTGTAAACAATTTTTTTTTTGTTTTTTTTTGTATTTGTTTGTCTAGTATGCTCAGGATTGGACTTGTTTACGGTGTGTTCCCTACAGATACATCTGTGTGTAAATTCCAAGCATGGATCAAACTCAAACTCAAACTCAAAGCATTTATTTCAAATAAACCAATTACAGGCACTTTTGAATTGTCAATGGGTCGGTCAGTCAGAAAGATGAAGCTAGTTGCCCATTCCAAAGCGTAGTAGATCCCTATGGAGAAGAACGGGCAAGAAACTCCACGGACACTCTTTTAAATCATAATATTTTTACAAAATATTGGTTACATCGTTCAAGTTGAAAATATACACGTGAGAACAATGTAGAAAGACGTGCACGTTAAAAAACGTCCGTAATAAAAAGATAAAAACTAAAACAATTAAATTAAATATTAAAATAAGCCATGGCAGCTAAGAGACGACCAGTCCCAACTGACGGCGCCCGTTCACGAACATGACGCATGGATCAGCACCAATTAGCTCAACCATTTTGAAGGGAACTTAATGATCCAACACGGATGTATTTGGTAGGCTCCAGAGTTCGAAGAACGTCATCAGCAAGACCAGTAGTACGTATCACTGGCCGGCGCGGGCGTTGCTGCAATTTCCCCGTTGTAAATACCCTTGTGTTATATTTGTTTGAAGGGCAATGCTCGCTGTTTGTTAGTGGTTGTGACGGCGGACATAAGACAGGCAGTGGTGGCGGCAGCGAGGGCGGCCGTGAGGCTGAATACTGCTGGGCAGCAATTATCGGCTCTGGGTGATCAAAAGACGTGTGGCGATTACTAATAAGCTGATTTGCTTGACTATTATGAGATAGGGCTTCATTATCAGTTATGAATTTCTCGATTACGTCAATTCGCTGTTTTGCTATCATAATTTCACAACCAAAATCACTCGTTTCTAAATCTGCCATGCGCTTAGTATTTTCTGCACAATGCTGCTGCAATACCGATTGCGCAGTAGAAGCATTATCAGTGTTTTCTAACAGTTAGTCTACGTCCGCCCGGAGGACGTTGTATTGACTATGGAGATTATTTATGGAGAGTTTTAAATCATTCACATTTTTAGTAATTTCATTTATGCATACTTCCTGGGCCTGGAATCTATTTATACTCTCTTCACGGAATGCCCGCAGTTCCAGCAAGACAGTTTTCAGAGTACATTCGCGCGCGTTCGGGCTGGATGTGGCTGATTGAGACGATGTGAAAGCTGTTTTCCGTCTAATTGTTACATTAGCTGTTTCGTCCGGGTAATGATCCTGTAGGTTACAGGTTATAAGATTATCAGACAAATCCTCGGCGCGCGCAGGTAACACGGGGCTTGCCAGAGTAGCAGAATTTATTAACTTGGGTTTTTTACAGCGACATTCATGAAAAATCCAGCACTTTTTACTTTCACTAGTCATTAATACGAAATGTTTATCTGGTAAATTAGCACACTCTAGATCATAATCATAATCATAATAATCATAATAATTTATTTGCATTGAAAGTAGGTACCTACATAAAATAAAGCTGTTTACAAAGTTGTGATCCCTGTACAATCTACCATATTGGTAAGGAAACATTAAAAATTAAATATATATAAAAAAAACGCGTCAGTAATTTTAAATAGTAAAAAAATAAAATTAAATAAAAATAAATTAAAAAATGATAGTATTGAAACGAGCATTAATAAATGTCAAAAATGTAAATACAAAATGTCAAATATTAAAATTATAGTGTAGTGTCATTTAAAAAATCATTAATAGAATAATAACACTTATCAATTAATAGGCCTGTAAGTTTGTTTTTAAACATTTGGATTGGTACATTTTTAATTATATCTGGTATTTTGTTATGACCCAAATGGTGGGACCCATGCCGAAAACACTTTTCTTAAGTAAAGCTGTATTATAAACACCATTTTGCAATAGGTTCCTATATAGGCTTCTAACAGGCCCTTTTCTAGTTTCTGACACTGTTGGAAGTAATTCATATTTTTTCTTACAAAAATGGCCATTTCTAAAATATAATACAGGAAATGTTAACAGTTTTAGGGTCTTAAACATAGGTACACAATTGTCTGTCACTTTCAGACCACACATTGCCCTTATACAACGTTTTTGGGCTTTAAACACATGTTCTCTCATACTACAATTACCCCAGAATATAATTCCATATCGCAAAATTGATGCCACCAAACCGTGGTAAGCTACCAATGTCGTAGTTGTACTCAATTTTTTACTTAAATTAAATAGCACATAATTATGCAGAAGTGCTTAGTTTTTTACACACCTCTTCGGCTTGGGATTTCCATGATAACTGACTGTCTATCAATATTCCTAAAAATTTTGTCACTGTTACTTGGTCAATTTTTTGTCCGGAGTATTCTATAGTCGCTGTACTAGCGAGCGTTGATAGAAATGCATTACATTCGTTTTTAGTAAATTTATTACTATATTGTTAATGTCAAGCCAATGTACTATGTCCTAAGTGTATTATTTATGTCATATTCATATTTTTTTTCGTCAGTGCATTTTATTAATGCGGTGCTATCATCAGCAAATAAGATCATTGGATGCTGAATGTTACGCGGCAAGTCATTTATATAGAGCAAGAATAATGGTGGGCCTAGCACACTGCCCTGTGGTACACCATATCTAAGAACTCTACATTCAGATAAATATTTCTTTTCACATTTAGTCTTGATGCAAATTTTTGTTATTTCCGTGTATTGTTTCCGGTCACTAAGGTGTGATTTTATGAGGTTCAGGATGTTACCTCTGATTCCATAGACATTAAGCTTATCCAGGAGGATGTCGTAATGGACACAGTCAAAGGCTTTGGTCATATCAGTAAAAATTGCGCATGCATGTATTTTATTGTCTACGTTTTTCATGATATTATTTAGTAATTCATATATCGCTGTATTAATGCCTTTGTTTTTCCTAAAGCCCTTCTGTTCATCACATAAAACATTATATTTATTTAAAAACTCATTATCCGATTCATAAATTATCTTTTCTATGACTTTGGAGAAAACCGGAATTAAGGCTGTTGGCCTGTAGTTGGCTAAATCTTTGTTACTGTTCTTTTTAAAAAGCGGCTTGATGATAACTGATTTTAAGGCATTTGGGAAAACACCTGAGCATATACATAAATTTACAATGTGACTTAAATGTACAACAATACAATCAGAAACATATTTTACAACTTAGTAGCTATACCATCATACCCGACACTATTTTTAGGTTTTAAAGAATGTATTGCTCTCATCACATCTTGGGGCAATACTGGAGGCATAAACATTGAGTGAGGATTGCCAACTAAGTTAGTAGTTTTGGGTAAGATTTTAGTGTTATTTTTAATTTGGTCAACAAAGTAATTAATGAAAGCATTAGCAATTTCTCTTGGGTCACTAATTATGTTGCCATGCATAGTGATCTGAGATGTAGGTTCAGTGGAAAGAGATTTATTATTAATAACCTGCCAAGATGCCTTTGCTTTATTACTAGAGGTGTTAATGTAGTAATTGATTTGTGCTTTTTGGGTCAACCTAATAATTTTCAAATCTTTCAAATCTTTGTGAGAAACTTTTAAAATTATTCTTATTTTCATTCGATAGACTATGCCTACATTTCCACAATAAATGTCGCTGTTTTCTACTGCATACACGTATACCACGTGAAACCCATTTAATAGTTTTATTCGCCTTTATAGTTAATAGCTTGTAGGGGAAGCAGAGGACAAACTAAAATTATCAAGAAAATGGTCATACGCATCGTTGGCATCTTCGGTATTGTATATGTCAGAAAAAAATAGACATTTAAGATATTTTTTGAACCTTACTACTCGTAAGTTCTCCACTGATATATCTCGTTTTTTAATGCGCCAAGATCCTATTCTACAAGTTCTATTTACCTTGACTCCCAATATCTGTGCAGTGTGATCGGACAGCGCCAAATCAATCACTTCACATGTACATTTTAGCCGAGAACTACGAGCAAAGTTATCCAAACAACTATTACTACATAACCTGGTTGGTTGACTTAATTCTATGTAGTTTGAGATTGTAGCCTAAGAGAAAGTGTTCAAAGTCAAGAGTCATATTGTTCCTTTTTAATGTGTCTATATTGAAGTCCCCACATACGAGTTTGACTTATAACATAATATTTTTAAAATAACGTCTAAATTTTCATAGAATAACTTCAGATTGTTAGGATTTGGTGGCCTATAAATACATACAATAATTAATTGCTGATTAATCAATTCTATACCGCAACATTCGATAGCATTTGTTATTGAATAGCGGGAAATGTTCAATAGTTCTTTATGTTCAAGATCATTTTTACCAGAATACACGCACCTCCACGTTTCTTTGGTCTTCTCGATTAACAGGTGGCCAACTTGTAGTTTGGTAGGTTCAAAAATTTTTCATGACCACGCTTCATAAAGTGTTCTGTTATACAGATTACGTCAATGTCTCTGTATTTTTTAGATATTTCTTGGAGATGAATAGCTAGTAAGTCCGACTTATTTAAGAAGCCAGCAATATTTTGATGAACAATATTAATGTTGCTATAAACGAAAAAGTTCAGAATTTCCTGAGCTGTATGTTCTATGGATGTCATCATGCTGAACGTCAGTAGTCATCATATTGTGTTTGGTATCATCATAGAAATACGAGTATTCATCCACTAACAATTTTAAATTTTGGTATATATTTCTCATTCCGTTGTTATTCAGACGATAAGTTTCTCTATTTCGTTTTTTAGCTCTGGCATGTCTGCATCGCCCTCGTCGTCAGATATGTTAGGTAAACTGCTAGTAGTGCCATGTAGCGGCGAATTCTTCGAAATATTATGAGCGCTTGCATCGATTTAATCTTCTGACGAAACGGCTCGTAATTTCTTTCGAAACGTAATGTTTTCAAAGAATTCCATTTTTATTTTATAAATTACAAGGAACAATTGAAAAAGTCCTTTTTATGGTTGACCGGGGTTCGAACTTGAACTCTAAGCGTGCACTTCGTCGCGTAAAAAAAGCAGCACGTTAAACCGCCACGTCAAACAGTGTTGATGTCGTGTTAACGAAATAGATGTTCTGGTTTTAAATTCTATCTTTTTGAATTTTAGTTCGACGGTTATTTTTCTAGGTGTGTTTAAAACAATGTAGTCTTCCGTAAAAGCTTTCATACAGTTTTTTTAAGATAAAGCGATGGCACAATCATATTATTATACACACTTTTATTGTTTAACTTTGTTTACAACAGGATCACAACGTTATTGTTCTCACTTAAAACTTTATTATTCATTTGCAGAATTGTTTGATATCACTGTCACTTAGTTATTGGCGTACACTATAACTAGTAGGTATACAACTTATTATCACTTAAAAACGATTATAATTATTTTAAATTACGGGGCTGTTGTTGACGTTCCTGCCTGAGGCATCTACCCTCTTGTTATTGTTATTGATCATATGGAGAAGTACATTTAGAACACACAAAGAATAGGCCATTTTCAATAGGTTGTTTGCAACCAGCACAACCTGACGCCATCTCGGCTTTGCTTATCTTGTTTTGTTGCGCACGCTCAAGTATAATGCTATTATGCGCCGAATCGCTGCTAGAATTGCCTTCGGACGTCTTCGGGACTCGGACAACCGCCGAACGATGACAACGAACGGGTGCCGCGTGCATTTGTCCATGCAGCGACAAGCAGCAGTGTGCTTGCGGAGAGCGGTCATTGACCCGGCACGTCACACGTAGTTAGATAATAACTATTACTGGTCAAAACCATTATTTGTTTGCAATCACACTGAGTTTACGTGTTCACGCGTCTAGGTCCACTGGCCCACGGGCAAAACTCCTAGTTCCTATCTCAACGTTCTAGAAAAAATGTCATTTAAATATTGCCATCCCGATGTAGGTACTAGTAAGTTTCACAGTTTTTGAACAGCGAGGATAATTTAAAGAACATTGCGTATGTATTTACTTTATGATGCGCTGTTTGCCCTTATTACCGTTCCTTTCATTAACTATCTACTCTGTGGCAGCTCTATAAGTGCTCATTCAGTTAGCGGGGTCGTAAAGTTACTGTGATGGCTTAGAAACGTGTTACAGCTTGTTAAGTGATAGGAAAAAGTAAGCATTGTTGTTTGCACGCCATCTGACCCTACTGTTGTTTGCACGCCATCTGACCCTATTGTTGTTTGCATGCCATCCGACTCTATTGGTGGAATTCAAGGGCAATTGAAGACAACTATTATACTAAATACTTAGGTATGTGGCGGAATCTACATCGCTACATACGAACTACGCGTCACACTGACGTCACGCAATCCTGCATCGCGCAATCAGAGTTTACCGATTAGCATATATACAACGTCCCGACATCAATCGTCGGGCAGCGCTTAGATATGTAGCGGAGGACCGGGCGGAGGTCTTTGCCGAGCATCTAGAGCGTCAGTTCCAACCGAACCCGACCAGCGATCACGAACATGTCGCAGCGGTCGAGCAACATCTTGGAGCCTTCTTCGCGACGCCGATAGCTCCCGAAGAAGATCCCGTTTTCTTCTCGCCGGGTGCGGTCAGACGCGCCATCCTTAACACGAAGCCCCGTAAGGTCCCTGGTGCGGACGGTATCACCAACGCAGTGCTGCGCCACCTGCCGTACCGTACGGTAGCGGCGCTGGCGCGCCTGTTTACGGGGATACTGCGCACGGGGGCTTTTCCCGCTGCGTGGAAGGAGGGGCGCGTTATTATGCTGCCCAAGGCGGGAAAGAACGTCCTGAAGCCGGAGAGCTATCGGCCGATCACTCTCCTGCCGTCGATCTCCAAGGTGTTCGAAGCACTCCTGCTGCGACATCTCCAACCCCACATTGCAACGCGTCCGGAGCAGTTCGGGTTTCGGGCGGAACATAGCACGACGCTTCAGCTGTCGAGGGTACTGCACCTTCTGGCGGCAACCGCAAACAAGAAGGAGTACGCAGTGTCAGTATTCCTCGACATGGAGAAGGCCTTCGACCGTGTATGGCACGACGGCCTTATTTATAAACTGTCCACTTCGGACGCGCCCCGTCGCGTTGTTAGGGTGGTCTCTAATTTTCTCTCCCACAGGACTTTCCGCGTGGTGGTAGACGGCGCGCTATCTAGCGCCCGCCCGGTGCTGGCGGGCGTACCGCAGGGTAGCTGCGTATCGCCTGCGTGTTACTCGCGATACACGGACGACATCCCCACTACGGAGGATGCGACGCTCGCGCTGTATGCCGACGACGCCGCGTACATCACCACTTCGCTGAACGCGAAGCACGCGGCTCGTAAAATGCAGCGCGCCCTCGATCTCCTCCCCGACTGGCTGTCTAAGTGGCGGCTGTCGGTGAACGTGGGTAAGACGCAGGCGATGGTCTCCGGGGCCGCGCGTCTGCCACCACCCTTGAAGCTACAAGGGGCCGACGTCGAGTGGTCGTCCCGGGTCAAGTACCTGGGGGTCACCATCGACCGTCGGCTCACTATGGGGCCACACGTCCGCAGTGTCGCCGCACAGGGTAGGGTCGCCCGCAACCTGCTCAAACCGGTGCTCTCGTCCCGCCTCCCGCATCGGGTCAAGTTGGGTGTGTACAAGTTGTACGTGCGCCCAATCTTGACCTATGCCGCCCCAGCATGGTTCGCCCTCACGAGTGAGGTGAACTGGAAGTTGCTCCGCACGCAACAGAATTTTGCGTTGCGGACGATTGTCGACGCGCCCCGCTTCGTGAGGAACGACGTGCTCCACCGCGACCTCGGGATTGAGAGCCTGGATGAGTTTGTGGGCCGCCTGGCGAAGGGAATGTTCGCGCGTGCCGACGCGTCTGCTTGGCCTCATGTCAAGCAGATAGCGCCCTGGCATACGCGCCCCCCTGACGCTAGGCCCCTGCCCCGCGACTTGCTCGCGGACGGTGACCCCATCTCCGTGCCGGATTGACCTCCAGGTGGGCCGCTCCCGGCTACACGCGGTCCACTTGTGACACCTACGCTTCCACTACATATAACATACGCTGTCACGTGATGCGTGCTAGGATAATTTAGGCGTGTCACGAGACAAACCCCAGACATGCACCTCTATACAGGCACCAGAACACACATACGAGGGCGCTGCGCGGGCGGCGACTCGTGAACGACGCCGGGTGACGCCACACAGTTCAATGTCACCCTCACACTCATGACACGGTCTCCCTACCCCGTGCCAGGCTCGGCTAGCTCTGAAAATGGGGCGGGCGGGAGCCACTCACCCTATCCGTAGGAACGTCAAGTCCGTATCCCTGTCGCTGGTCGCCATCTGCTGGGCTTCCCCCATGTAGGTGGGGGTTCCACCTGGTAGGGGTTGACCGCCGGGGTACGGTGAAGAAAGCGGCAGTATGCATATGTCGTGACGAGCTTACGGACACAAATAGAGACACTATTTTTCATGGGCGCGAAAATGCAGCGCGCCCAACCTTTTACTCGCCAGTGGCGAACATGATGAGAGGCCCGTAGTGACGGGTCGCCGTATGGCATCCGCAGGAGGGGGGCTACGCCCCGAAACTGCAACGTCACGCCCCTTACGGGGCGTAGCGATATCCCACAGTCGTCGGGCAGTTGCCCACCAGACACGACACCCGTCTGGTCGGAGGATCCTCCCTTTTCTATGGAGGATGAGTGAACTTTACACCCTGTTCCTCATGCCTCTATAAGTACATACCTTAGATATTTACTCTTTTTTGCCTTTATTGACTTTGCCAGTTGATGTGTTCTTTGAGAACAATAATGGTACTCGTAATAGTTACATATGTTATGTATTATGTAATTTTTTTAAGTTGGCGACAGTAAATAAAAAATATATTATATTTAAGAAAAATATCAAAAATGCATGTAATCCTGTAAAAACCAGAGTCTTCAGATTATAATAAGACGGAGAGACTTAAATAGGAAACCTAAGACAAAACAAAAGTTCGCGTACAGTCGACATAATCAGAAATAGAAATAAGAAAAGGAAGTGTTCGGTCGGTATCGTGATGGATCCTCCACAAAAATAAGATTGAATAACAAAAAACTCTATTCAATATGTAGTGTTACATAATATTTTTCTTATTCGCCAGAAATATATTCTTGGGCAAGAAGTTCGCCGCAGTTACACGTGTGCATACATTGCTCGCGGCTCGCTGCCACCGCTCCGATCGCTCCCCTCGCTCAGCTCCCATGAAATGAATCACGCCGAGCTGTAAATATAAAATATTTCAGTTCGGATGCCGTATAAACTTTTGCACGTAGATATGGCTGTGTTCCATCTGTTCAGATGCCGCCATTGTGTGTCCTTGTTGTAGCTACCTACGTGAACAACGTAGAACGAAGTCAATACAGCGGTAGTTGTTTTCTTTGTTTGGCTCATCAAATAAACATAAATCTCCTGGAAGTTCACAGACCGAATGCTAAAAGTGGATCCGCCCAGTTCAAAATATAGGACAATGGCTTCTCCAAGGAACTCACCGAGTCAACCAAAATATTTCGGGCATAAGCTGTTGATGAGAGTGCTGAAAACAAGTCTAATGATTATGGGGGTGCGTTCTCAGGTGAAGCAAATATTGTATTAGTTTTATTGATGGCAGAATTAAAACCAGGATAAGTAGGTACGGTAGTTTAATAAGAAAAGCAAACGAGACGATACAACATCTTGTCGCTTTTAAAAAGAATTGATGTTCGGTTTCTGTCACTTCATAGCTTCTATTGTAGCAAGCTGAGAAAATGTTTTCTTATATAATGTTTTCTTGTACCTGAACTGTTAGACTTACCGAAATTGGAACCATGCCCAGCAGCGATGTGTGGGACAACATTGGAGCTTGATACGCAAATCATGCGTCAAAGGCAAAGCATATACAGCTTGGTAAGATTTTTTTAGGGTTCCGTAACTCAAAAGGCAAAAAATGGAACCCTTATAGGATCACTTCGTTGTCGGTCTGTCTGTCAAGACCCTCTTTTTCAGGGACGCGTAGAGGTGTCAAGTTGAAATTAATATCGAATACGTAATGGTCTCTTGGAGCTTTAAAAAATCAAGTTTCTAAGTCAACGCAGTAAAAAAATACAACCATTTATGTGACATATTTTGATGCTCGCATATAAATCAAAGCCTATAAGGTGAGCGTCCACTGGTCCGCGCCGGCCGCAACGCACACACGGCGCGCAACGGATTTCGGTTTACTTTGTATGAATTCATAGCACTGCGTCCACTACAGATACCGGCCGAATTTTCATTTCTTCATACAAACAAATCAAAATCCGTTGCGTGCCGTGGCGTGCGGCGCGGCCGGCGCGACCAGTGGACGCTCAGCTATAGGGTACTTCCCGCTGACCTAGAACCATATAATTTAGCAAGAAGCAAGGTCTCACAGCACAAGTAAAGGACAAAGTTCAATAATCGTTAATCGTTCGTTAGTTTTATCACATATTTTTTTTTTTTTGCGATGACAAACCTACATTAGCAGTTGGAGAATTAACCGTGACGTATGTCGATGTATGATGTTAAGTTTGTTTTTGGGATAAATTCATCCCAACTACGGAACCCTTCATTGTGCGTGGTCCGACACGCACTTGGCCAGTTTTTTTGAGTTAGAGTCTAATTTGCTAGAAACCATTTAGTATTATTTTCCGTTATTTTACCCGAGTTTGTTAAAGACCATTTTCTCCTTGATAGCACCATTTACAGAATTTTATTGCCTATGGCATACCATCAAATTGAACTGGCACCGTCTAAACAACACGTACAATAAAATTGCACGATACAATAAAATCGCACGTACAATAAAATTGTACGTGCGATTTTATCGCATTGTCGTCGTGATATGTGATTATTGCTCTTGAACGTTACAGAAACTTGCACCGTGTATAATAATCTACATTATAAAAGACACAACGTATTAGCACTACTATACTAAGGTAGGATATGGTTTAAAGAACTGTTGTAATTATGTATCACCACATGTACCTGCCCAAAATGCCTGTAAATAATTTGATTTGATTTGATTTGAACGTTAAAAATGGTAGCCAAAATAATTACAGACCAGTAAGTAACACTAAGCGATTATTTATCGTTAAATTCAAATGAAGGCACCAAGGGGCCACCTCACAAAATTTGCATCCCTTTGTGACTCCTTTGCAACTTCACACCCAACTGAACAGTCACACGTCAACTCTCTAGAAAGTTCGAGTACGATGAATACAACTCCAGACTACTAGTAACCAGTTGTTGGTCGGCTGTGGCAGGCTCAGCAGTCTCACGCGACACGAGACGCCGGGAGCCGACGACCCGCTTACAAACAACTGTTTACGAACTGGATGCCTTTTAAAGCCTTGAGCTTAGTGCAGAAACCATTGAAAACCTATGTCTGTTTTTTGCAAGAAAATATTCTTATTATTAGCTTTAAGAGGCCTATAACATTATTAGCTTTAAGAGGCCTATAACAAAATTGCGTTCTGACAGATTAGGTATACTGAAGCATGGCGACGCATCGCACTATGTAGCAATTTGGCAGTTGTAATTACGTTTATTTTGTGTTTTATAATTTATCTTTTTTGTTTAAAGTATGTTTTAATTTCTTATGAACTAACGATTATTCTGGTATAAATATTACATAATAATATTAATGTAGTAATGAGAAATTTACGGTTAATTCTGAGCTATCTGACCTCCACAACCCATTAACTGTTTAATATGATACTCCTTGGTAAGACTAGTTGTCAGACTGGCTTTATATAAATAGATAAGAAATAAATCGATTTTTTTTCTTATTTATTTATATATACATATACAACAATAACTATTTTCCACAATTTAATAAGTCAAAGTTGTCGAAGTCTTTCATTTTCTCAGATTAAAAACGTCCGACCGGCGACCTTGGACGTTTAAGAGCAAGTCTATTGGGAGACAATAAAGTTGCGTTACATAGTATTGTACCTACAACATTACAATTAGTCGTAGTTTAGTCGTGCAGGTTCTGATTCCGCCAAATAATTGAATGTAACGCACTCCGCTTCCCGATGTGGGTCTCGGTTCCCGGATACTGAACGTACCAACTGGTATAACCATCACAGCTTAGGGTGTAGGTACCTTAAATCGGTGTTCTACATGATAAAAGAAGAAAGATCGTAGTAAACTTTGTTTAATAAGTTTATTTCACTTTCTTTGAAGTCAGATCATAGTCACAAAATAGTTAAAATGTGGATTGTTCTAATAAATGTGGATTTTAAAATAGTATTGTGTTTTTAGCTTGTTTTTCGTCTTGTTATTGGGCCACCACAATAAATGCTATATTTTATTTTTGTTAATTCAATTTTATTATACAAGAAACAGTATTTTTCAAAATTAAGCTACTCAATTGTTTAAATAGCCAGTGATAGCTATCTTCATATGTTTTGGTGGCACGTATCGTATTACGTTCATCTTAGACTTAGCAGATGAATCGAGAGATGTCCCCTCGTAGCGAGCTGGCAGCTGGCATACGAGAACTTGACCCAGTTGGGGCGAGTGAGATGACGTCGAGTATTGCGACACAACGGTTTGATTGTCACGAGGGCGAGCTCAGAAAATAAATCTAATTTCAGAATACGGGTTTGAATGTCTCTTGCTTTTGGATTTCTCTTTTTTTCCTGAGGTTCATTTTGTTTATGTATGGCATATAAACGCCGAATGTAAGTCACATACTTACAGCGTTGTTAACGTATTCACTACAAAATAAATTTGCGTTCATGACCATTCAATTTGAGAATTTAGTGTAATCATTTTTCAGTAACGCGCTAATCTTGGATTTGCTCAAATCCCATGGATTTTCGCCTAGACTACATGGGATGCAAAATGTTGCAAATAGGTCACACTAAGTTCTGAAACGTTGAATTACAAGTTACTCTTTAAAAAGGATAATTTTTCTGCTTTACAAAATAGTTTTTTTTTTCAATGTTTTTTTTTCTTTATAAAAACATGTAATAAATGAATGACTTTTTTGTGTTTTACATACTGCAAAAAATACGATAGAGCACTGACTAAATACAGGAATAATTTAAATAAACTTATATTTTATTTAAACAACAGAACCAACGTGTATCATTTTATTATGAATACCGTAGCACCGTCGTAGACGTTTCGTAGCGGCGGCGTAGCGCGGCTACGAAATACTGCGCGCCCGGGACTGTATAAGACATTTATGTTTACTGCGTGATAAGTGGTAGATATTCCAAAGGAAAGTGTAATAACTTTATTAGGGTTCCGTACCAAAATGGTAAAAAGGAACCCTTATGGTGTGACTCAGTCCGTCTGTCTGTCTGTCACACCTGGATATCTCGAGAACTACTAATGCTAACTTGAAATTTGGAACAGTTTTAGATGACATTTGCCCAACTAAAAAAAAAAAAAAAAATAAAATATAATAAAAAATAAACTATTTTGCAAATAAGAAAGACATTTTTTTTTTGCAACAGAGCTGAAAGGGTGTCTTAAAAATTCGAAGTGGAGCTACAAGGGCATGTGGGGTATCATATGAAAGAACGCTGTTTACAAATTCTCAAACATTTTTTTTCTTTTTATTTGGCAGAATAGTTTTCGGCTTTTGATGAAAAATTAAAAAAAAATACCGTTCCCCCCTTATCTCCGAAGCTTGCATAGAGAAATGTGATAAAAGTTTAAGTATAGATTAAATATTACAGAACATTTTGATACAAGTGGAGAATTTTCGTTATTGCATTCGAGGCGGAATTAACAGCCGAGCCGTAGTAGGCGAGGTTGCTTTTGAGAATAACAAATGTCCACGCGTATCAAACGACGTTTTTCAATACACTTTTGAAGAAATAAAATAAAATAACAAAAAATATTTTTGTCATGAATTATTAGGAAACTATGATTTCAATTTTCTTTTTTTTCCGCGCTTTGCTTTCGCCAGGTTGTTGAAGAAGCAAAGGTACATAAAGCCGATAAACAGCCTAATATGAAAAATAGAAAATTCAAGTATTTTTGAGTTTAGAACACAAATAAATGTTAATTTGTCCATAAATGTTTTTTTTTTTTTTATCATGGGGTTTGATGATATTCTATTTATAAACATTATTTAAATATTCAAAAAATATTAACGCCTTATAGACGCACATCTCTTTGCCGAGGTTAAAAAAAAACATTCACCTCCGAATAGAGACGGTGTGATAGGCATTGAACCAATTTGGACTAAGTATAGGTATAAGTTATCTGTGGCAATTTTTATTCCCGCACACATGTTGGAAAATGAAAAATCGCACGCGTGTAAAATATATTGCATTGTGAATCTAATCGTAGTGCGATATGAAGCAGTTTTCGAGGAAGTGTATTGAAAAAAATAAAACGATATCTCTAAATAGCACAGTTTTTCAGAAATCATCAAGAAAAATTACATATAAATGATGGTACGGAACCTTCGGTGCGCGAGTCCGACTCGCTCCTGACCGGTTGTTTAAAGAGTAGTTAGTTGCAGTCTAAAAGAAGTATTGATTCTTTCTGAAAATCCCACTTGGTTTTAGTTAGATAAAAATACAACGTATTAAGCTTACAGATAACAAGAGCACATGTAGAAAGAAGCGGCGTTTTCATTTAAAACTATGAATTATTGTAAATGCCTGTTACATCCTCAAAATATAAATGTTCGCGTATTTACTCCGACTTTGCCGAGAATTCTTGGCATTTAAAGCCATTGAATAGAATTTATTTTCTTTGAATAGGTACCCTATATTTTTATACAGGGTGGAATTTTGTAACGCCACCTGAAGGGAAAGTCCTCTTAATACTGTAGATAGAAAATTTTATCCAAAGAAAACATTCCTTTATTTTTGAATAGAAATAAAACTGCATTCAAAGATTTTCGAAAATTCGCTTGCCACACCCGGGAATCGAACCGACTAAAATCTGTAAAAATTACACCCTGTACTTTTATTGCATTGATCGTTAGGATCAATAATAAGGATGAAATCTCTCTCTAAAATTTTGATAAATTAAATGAAAGGAAAACCATGAAATCTTAAAATATTTTAATTATTTACAAAAAATGGTAAACTAAATAGTTGCTGTAAATGGACTCCATTTTCTTGGATACACAAATGTATACTTCTAACGAATTCATTCATTTCTAGTAACCTTTAATAACGTGTTGTGGTGATGTGGTAATCGTATTCTGAATTTTAACTCTCAACTCGTTTTCATTCGCATAACATTTAATGTAAATTTGATTTTTCACATATCCCCACAAAAAAAAAATCTATAGGGGTGAAATCTGGTGATCTCACAAGCCATCTGATTGTGCCATTTGTACCAATCCAGGTATGAAAATGGTTATTAATGTAGACAGTAGTGATTCTGCTGTTATGGGCTGGAGCACCATCTTGCTGTAGAATTATTTGGTTTCGCTCTTGCTCGGGGAAACCATTTAACTCATTTCATAAGAGATCCAGTATTTCAAGATACTTGACAGTGTTTGAATGGCCTTCGTACACGTGGACTAACACAACCATATTTTTCATGTTTTGACAAAATTGTAATCGTCTCTCACAATCCCCAGGATGCAATTTATGCACCAGCCAACCTTCACGATAACATTTATACTTGTACTTTTTCAGCACTTGAAGTACGCGAGTGTGGGTTGTGCCTACTTCTCCGGCAGCATCTCTGCTTGAAGCACTTGCAGTACGTGAGTGTGGGTTGTGCCTAACTCTCCGGCAGCATCTCTGCTTGAAGCACTTGCAGTACGCGAGTGTGGGTTGTGCCTAACTCTCCGGCAGCATCTCTGCTTGAAGCCTTCGGAAATGATTCAAAGTATGTTAAAACATCTAGATCAACATCGAAATACTCGTAGTTCTGCTGAAGAGTTTGCCGTCGCTTTTTGAAACTACCCGCATTCTTTAAATTTTCCACCATTCTTTTCAATACGAACCGAGTTGGTACCTGTCGGTCTCGATATCTCTCTCCATACCACTGCAGAGATAGATTCACCTTTTTGTTATATTATAAAAAAAATAAGCTTCCATTAAATCAAATTGTTCTTGATAAGGCATTATTACTGTGAGACAATGAAATGATTTGTAAAAACAATCAAATGTGAATAACAAATATGACAATCTATTTTCAAATGTAACATTCCATATTTAAACTACCTCATACACGCAGTTATATCGCATCTAAGAAAGGAGACTGCATTACAAACACGTGCAAATTGTTTTCGTCTTAATATACATATATAGTAATTCGTCATTTTAATGGATAAATGACGTCAATGCTAACATACTCCATCCAAAGATTGTCTGTAAAAGATCGCTTTTAGCGATAAGACCGCCCATTACCCTATGTAAAACTTCAACATAGATACCTGTAATTTTGAATGGTGTGCATAATACAGAGTATTCTATTCTATTCTATAAGTAAACAGATGGATCTTTGAGTTAAAGAGCTTTAACTTGACTCATTGAACTTATAAGTCCAGATTTCATGGTTTTCCTTTCATTTAATTTATCAAGTTTTTTAGAGAGATTTCATCCTTATAATTGATCCTAACGATCGATGCAATAAAGGTACAGGTTATAAATTTACAGATTTTAGTCGGTTCGATTCGCGGGTGTGGCAGGAGAATTTTTGAAAATCTTTGAATGCAGTTTTCTGTCTATTCAGAAATAAAGGAATGTCTTCTTTGAGTAAAATTTTCTATACAGTATTAAGAGTACTTTCCCTTCAGGTGGCATTACAAAATTCCACCCTGTATACACAGAATTTCTTCTACGTGCAAAGTCTCGCACGTGTATCTCGGTTGACGTCAGTTTCGCGACGGTTTTAGTTCTAATGTAATTACCTACGCATTTTCAACAGGTTTCACTGAAATAAATGAAAATAAAACTAAGAAAAACCAAATATTTTTTCAAACATTCATAATTAATATCTGATTGCATACGGTTTGAACGTTAACAAAAATGTAACCGAGATGAAAGTTGATTTGCTAACAAAGGCGCCGCGGCGCGCCGTTAGCACAAACATCAACAGGCATTAACTTCGCGATATTTATGTCTTTCATCTTTTATTACAAAAGTAAAGCTCAGCTACGCTCCTAAGAACACACACACACCATCATAGTCACCTAAAAACACACACACACAGCACATCTAAATAACAGATAAGTATAGTAGTACAGTATAGTAAGTGTACTGTAGTATCTTTCGAGACGTTTAAGAAGCCTGGGGGGGGATATTTAGATGTTTGCAAACTCCGAGCATATTGTTATATCAGCTAAACTCTTTATTTTCGTCTTACATATTGTGAGTTAGTATTTATTTGTCAGCTTTGCCTTATTCTAGCCACTTTGATCCGCTTTGCGTCTGAATATATCCGACACTTAAGCGATTTTAGATACTTTTATGTTTATATAAATATATATTACGTATATAGATGAGCCTTGAAATCGGTGTCATTCCGCGATTCTTCCTTTAATAGAATATCAATGGTGATTTTTCATCAGCTTAAATTGAATAGGTTTGACGGCGCAGCAAATGGCGCGTCTAGTTTTCATACGAAGTTACTGGAATCGCCGAAGAGGTCAGATAAGAGTGACACTGGCTGGCTGGTGGTGGCTGGTGCCACTCTACCAGAGCGTCGCATCGATAGTTACTTATTCAGTTGCAGTACAAATTAAAGTTTGTTAACGTGATCAAGTAAGTATTAAACTCGCACTAAGGCCTCTGATGGCAGAGATAATTTCAGGGGAGCCGCTGACGTACATAAAACTCGCACTAAGGCCTCTTATGGCAGAGATGATTTCAGGGGAGCCGCTGACGTACATAAAACTCGCACTAAGGCCTCTGATGACAGAGATGATGTCAGGGGAGCCGCTGACGTGCATAAAATTCGCACTAAGGACTCTGATGACAGAGATAATGTCAGGGGAGCCGCTGATGTGCATAAAACTCGCACAAAGGCCTCTGATGACAGAGATGATGTCAGATGAGCCGCTGACGTGCAAAAAACTCACACTAAGGCCTCTGATGACATAGATGATGTCAGGGGAGCCGCTGACGTGCACAACCCTGATGACATTGAAGCTGCTGAACCAATAACACTACCCTGCGCCGTTAGGTTAATTTTTCTATAATACCAACAAATCTATACTTATAATATATAATATAATATTATAAAGAGGAAAGATTTTTTTGTTTGTTTGTTAGTTTGTTTGTACCGAATAGGCTCCGAAACTACCGAACGGATTTGATTTTATTTTTCACCAATAGAAAGCTAAATTATCAGGAAGTAACATAGGCTATAATTTATTTTCAAAAAATTTAAAGATCCTTAAGAAAATTGCAATAATGTAACCCAAAGTAGCAAAATTTTGCCTACAAAATTCATTATTTGGCGTGCGCTGAGAAAACTATTGATGATACATAAAAACTATGTACTACATAATTAATATACTCACTATCATCTTCAAAAAAAGTCCGTGAGGCAATATATCTAACTATATCATAGTTACGAGTAAGTCACAATAGAAGTTTTTTTGTTCTAAAATTTAATTAGATCGCCGCCGCCGGTAGAAACAAAAGTTGGTTTCATTCGTATCGTAGTATTAATTCTTATTCAAATAAATAGTTTTATCATCAAGGGTATTTATGAAGAAATAAAATACTTTTTAATTCATTCGAATCGGACATTTATTTTCGAAGTTATCACGAGTATAAAAATGCCATACGCATTCCGTTCAATGTCGCGCCGCGATTAACTCAGTATTCTTATACTAGAGACCAAAAACCGGCCAAGTGCGTGTCGGACCACACACAATGAAGGGTTCCGTAATTGGGATGAATTTATCCCAAGAACAAACTTAACATTGTAGTTTAAAAACATGTTCTCCCATACATTCCAACTGTAAATGTAAGTTTGTACTCACAATATTGAGAGATTAACCATGTTATTTTAAGACCACAGACTTCTTATAGGTTTTTCTGTAATTTACAGGTAAAGATCTATTTTCTGTATTTTTTTGAAAATTTTAGGCTCAGTCGTTTCGGACGTAGGGGGGGGGGGGGGTGATGGTCAATTTTCGTCTTTTTCCTTAAATAACTTCAAAACAATTTATTTTAAAATTATAAAAAAAATATAATATACCCTCATACCCTTTCATTCACACGGTATAGTTTGCAAAACTTTTTTTTTAATTTTCTTATTTGCCCCCCAAAACTGACCCCCATATTCAAAATTCATTTATTTATACATTCATTACATATTTATTCATTTACTTTACCCGTTCGTGTTTGGGTCCCAGAAATTCATATGTATACCTTTCAACTAAATCGGCCCTGTAGATTCGGAGCAAATTGGCTGTGACAGACGGACAGACAGACAGACAGACACACGAGTGATCCTATAAGGGTCCCGTTTTTTTCTTTTTGAGTTACGGAACCCTTAAAATGAAGAATAACGAGGGTTTTTCGAAATTCTACCCGTTATGGGGTGAAAAGGGGTACAAAATTTTTCAGGGGACGATTTTACTGCGGGGCTTGATTATATTGAAAATTGGTGTAAATAATCTTTCAGTCAAGTTATGGAAACATCCGAAACGATTCTTTAAAATTCCATTCCTGTGGCCATGAAAACAGGGAAGGAATACAGTTTATATGAAAAATTTTATTCATTTGGTTAATTAACTTGAAACTTGGCACAGATACTTGCCTAAGTAATAAAGTTTTTCATTAATAGTTTTTCAAAACTACCCTGGAGGAAGGGTTAGAGGGGAAGGGGGAAGAGGAGGGGGTTGGTGAGGGGGAGGGGGGTTTGTGTGGAGAGGAAAGGGTGGTGAGGGGTGAGGGGGAGGGGTGGGGTTGGTGAGGTGGAGGTGAGGGGGAGGGGAAGGGGAAGTGATGAAGGGGGTGTTAGAGTGGGTGAGAGGGACAAGGTGAGGTTAGCGGGAAGGGGATACGGTGAACGAACGTGCTAATCTCTGGAACTACCAGTCGGACTTTAAAAATTCTTTTTGCATTTTATAGCCCAAATCTTAAGGAAGGCTATAGGCATATTTAACATCACTTTAGGACCTTTACGTGCCGAAATAAAAGAAAAAAAGGCAGAAGTAACTCATAAGCGAAAACGAAGTAATAGCGCGGGCAGGCAACGCGATGCGACGAGGTGGGGCGGGGGAACAAGAAATTTCACGCGGACGAAGTCGCGGGCGGCAGCTGTATAATATAATATATAATCACACTAATATTATAAAGCCGAAAATTTGTGAGTGTGTTTGTATGTTTGTTACTTCTTCTCGCTCAAACGGCTGGACCGATTTGGATGTTATTTGGTATGTAGATAGCATAACCTATTCAATGTGACAGCCATTTTGTTTTTGTGGGTTTTTGTGTGAGAGTATTTCTGGCTGATCTCGCGCGGTAGACGATATCTCTAAAGTTTTGTATGAGAGCTGATATTAAACTGTCGTTGGAATCGTTATGAAATAGCTACCACATCTCGCAGTTAGAAGGTTATTCCCTGGATTAAAACATAGGCTGCTTTTTATCCCGGTCTACGCGGGTGAAACCGCGGGGTGCAGCTGGTAATATATAAAATGGTCTTAATAAATAATAAAACACGAGTAATAAATCTTGAGAACGTTTTTAAAAAAAAAAGCAACTAGAGATGTTTCTCACGAGTTTTATTAAATTCGTGATGATATGTTTTTTGGGATGTTCGTTTGTGTTGCGATTGATAGATTTGATCGGAATGAAGGGATGATTTTAAAAAACCGGCCAAGTGCGGGTTCAATGAAGGGTTCCATAGTTGAAAAGAATTTATCCCAAAAACCAACTTAACAATGGATGCCAAAAAAAAAATAATTTATGTCATAAAGCTGCAAATTAACAATGTTCGGACTTTTTCCTTTACTTGTGCTGGGAGACCTTGCTTCTTGCCAAAATTAATTATTCTAGGTCAACGGGAAATACCCTATATATGTAGGTTTTGATTTACTTTCGAATACCAAAATATGTCGCATAAATGGCCGTATTGTTTTATTGCGTTGACTTGGAAGCTTGAGTTTTTTAGCACTCCAAGAGACCATATATAGCGTGTTTGATAGTAATTTTAACTTGATACCTCCACGCGTTCCTGAGAAAAAGGGTCTTGACAGACAGACAGACAGACGGACAACGAAGTGATCCTTTAAGGGTTCCGTTTTTTCCTTTTGAGGTACGTAACCCTAAAAATATGGTTACTATGTTATTTAAACGACGGTCACTGATTAGAAATGAAACAATTATAAAATGCCTAAATCTAATCACCCACTACTGTATCGCACGCAACGCTACTGTCCGCATCACATACCAAAAACAAAAAAACATGCAAACACAAATAACCAAATATGTATAAAATATATGACCTGGACATAGGTCCAGATCATATATTTTATACTTATTTAAATAATTCATAATAAAGATTATGAATTATTTCTGAAGTAAAATTAAATTTATAAGCACTTTCGGTTAGTAATATTTCAAGGTAGGCTCCGGTATAGAATACGTTCCGTCGTACCCATTACGTGTCTGCGTATTATACGTCCACACCCTTCCATTGTCTCGGGGCCATCCATTTGAATACGGCAGCCATAACGCACCTTGCGAAAGTCCTTACATAGTGAACAGAACAAACAGTAGCTCAACTACAATACGTTGCATTTGACGAATAAACAAATGCTAACGCTTTACCGGCTAATTGCACACAGCACTCACCTCCTCTTCACTCCACCACTTCACTCTCTATAGTAACATGAAAATATAAGTGACTCCACACTCCTGCATAAGTCTACGTTGACAAGAAATCTTGTGCCCTTGGACAGCCTTACAAATGAAGCTCAAATGAATAGTCAGCTAAAAGGGTTTATGTAAATTTACCATTTCTTCGCAGGTACACTACTGTGTTTTTGCCTTTGTTGTAGTCTTGCTTTGAAATTGGAATAGAGCATTTTATTGGTTACGTTATAGATAAAGGTTGGGCACTCGTGTGAGCGTACGACGTGTTTTTGTATGAATTATGAAAATAGATCGAATGTGTGATAATGTGCGGTCGAGAGAATTCTGTCTGTTCAATGTTCGTATCTCTGTGTAAACACAAGAAGTGCCGGTCACGCTCATGTTGTCTTAGGTCTTATTTCAAGTGCTCTTCCAGAAAGAAAAAATATATCTCTTAGAAATCACAAAACCTTTTTCAATAGATTTTCACATGGGTACTAGATAATATAATTTCTATTTGAAAAGTGATAGATCTATCTACATAAATAAAAAGAGAAGTCCTGACTGACTGACTGACTCATCAACGCCCAACCCAAATCCTTGGACCTAGAAAGCTGAAATTTTGCACAGAGTTTCGCTTTATAATGTGGACAAGGACGACGTTGCCGTGTGATATTTTCCGACATCCACGCGGGTGAAACCGCAGGCAAAAGCTAGTCTAAAATAACTTAGTTTCTGTAGATCTATTTTCTGAACTCTTGTTCAAAATCAATAATTAAAACATAAAGTTGAGTGGCCAATTATTTCTCGAATGAGATTATGGGAAACCTTGCAACCTTGGGCCTTGCCTTTGTTGTTATATTTCAGTTTATATCTTAATTTAAAAAAACAAAGTCGGGTTTGTTCGAACACTTATAACTCGAGAACGGCTGGATCCATTTTCATGGTATTTGATTTGTTATATTTGTCTCCGTCCCGAATAGCAGAATAACTATAATATTAAAAATACTGGAAAATTGACGAAAAAAAATATGAAGAAAATTAATTTTCTCATACATGAAATTTGGGCAGGGCAATGTCTGTCGGGAATCTTTCATTCTATTTAGAATTCCAAATTCAAATTAATTTTATAATATCAATTGCCGAATGTATGTAAGCGCATCACTTCAGAACGGATGCACCTATTTGGCTAATTCTTTTTTGTTGTATTTGTATTTGTCAGGACAAGGTTTGTATCAAAGAAACTTCTACATAGTTTATTGTTATAGAGTCAATTTACTATCACTACGGTACTAAATATGTGGAGATTTGATATAAGTAACAACCCACTATCCCAATTTATTTGGGGTCAGCGCAACATGTCCCTTTCTTAAATACTTCTCTATTAGTCCTCACCTCGGTAGTCACTCCCTTTCTAGCCATAATTATCATCTTTCACATAGTCCATCTTTCCCTACTCTTATTGCCATCGACATTCATAAACAAAACAATTTTTTTTTTTTAAATTAATTGGCTCTAATTATTTTTTTTTCATATTTTTGACTTTTTTATTTTAAATTTGTTCCGATATTTTACTTTTGAGCAAACAAACAATCGTAGTTCAATTCTTCAAATATAAATTAAATTATCCTACACAATTCAAAATGTTCTCAGCTTGCGCCTTTGGGAACTTCGCGCGTTTACATTCGAATGTTCATAGCTAAGACAGGACAATGTCTGTCGGGTCAGCTAGTAAACTATAGACTGTAGGTAATAGTGGGCAAGTCTATTATTATGAACCAGGCACTGTGTTACAATCGACTAAAATTTTTGCAACTAGAGGATCTTCTAACAGTTTGGAATACCCAAATAAATACTCGACATAGTTATCATTTTAAAGTTAGTTTTACATTATTACCTATTGAAAAACGTATTCGAAGTTAGAGTCAAGTACATAATTAAGTTTATAAGTTTAAAAACAAACATGTAACAATAATTTGTACAATATTAAAATAAGTTTTCAATTGGAGCGGCAGACGAGAGGACACAGTATACTTATGCTGAACGAGTCGTTCGCTTTTATTTACTTTTATGAAAACAAACTGGAATCTAAACACACAACACGGAGCTGTTATTGTCCTATTTACATAAGAAAAACGTTTAAAACGAGGCTATTTTGACAAACATGTAGATTTTACTGAATCTACTGGTTTTATTTTATATTATTTTTATGTAGCATAATGTGTAATAAAACCCGTCTGTCCGTCGACATTAACTGTCTCAAAAACGGCTGCACCTGTTATGTTGCAGTGAATATTCATTTTATCTATTACTTTAATGTCAACATCGGTTTCGTGAGAAATAAATCTTCGTCTTCTAGCTCACCTTCTTATTAAAAAAAAACAACATTAATGAATTTATATCTGATCGCACTAGGTACAAGGGCTTTAAAGTAGTTTCCCTCGAATTGTATTGATGATACAAATAGCTTCTTCAGAAGAAATAATTCTATGTATATATTTTAGGGTCTATTCTCTGAAACATTTCTTTGTATTGCTGTAAGTAACGTGCGTATCGTCAAGGAAAACTACTTACATTATTCCTCGAAAGTTCAAAGTCAGGAATGTCAGTTTTCCAAACCTTTAGATTAAATCGACAAAAGAACGTTCTTTCAGGATTTCTTTGTTATACTGTAAAGTAAAGCCAAAGACCGCCATTCTTCTTTTTAATTAAAAAACCGGCCAAGTGCGTGTCGGAGCACGCACAATGAAGGGTTCCGTATACCAAGAACAAACTTAACTTTGTAGTTAAAAAACATGTCCACTCATACATTCCATCTGTAAAAGTAAGTTGGTTTGACTATTACTCGTAAACTTGAAAAGGCTACTTATCTGTGATAGTTTTCCTTTTAACTTCGTTATACAGTATGGAGCTCACATATAAGCAATAAATCCAACCACATACTTGATATCACCTTTGCTGACAATATACAAAAAATTAACAAAATCGGTCAAGTATTATTATAAGGTCAAAAAGTAGAGTTTTAATTTTGAGTAAATTTGAACACTCTGTAGATTCGATCACTAGGTCTATGAGTCAATGAACTTGAATCCTTGAACATGTGTGCAAACAAAAAATCCCTGTTTGGTGAACAATGGAATGGGCACTGTGGTGCACCGCAGGTGGCCAGCTCGGTTGTCTAAACAGAGTGATTACTTTTACTGAATTTATTTTGATATTTATTTTGTTTGAAAAATAACTTTTTTATTTTACGGTTTTTAATTTAACATTTAATTTTGCTATACTTCTGTGGACTAGTATTGCTAGTAGATTAAATTATTTCACATGGTGCCAGTTCCATACTGTATATACTACTCCCGTGAATTTTATTCACCCATCCAAATGTAACCCGGGGGGGAGGGGGGGAGGGGGGGGCTTGGTTCTAACAAAAATTTGCACTTTAAAGCTCAAAGCAAAAAACATTCCCACTTTAAAAGCACTAAAAAAGCATTTTTTCACTCTTTATGCTCTTTCTATTGTGATTTTATAGTGTATTAGCTTACATAGTAGGTACGGTAATACCTACTTAGCTATATGTTGGAAATGTTATTGATATAGTACTTAAACGTAAGGATAGAGCTGATATAAATATAGCAGTCAGTCAGCGCATTTCAAGTCGAATCTCCTATGCTAAAATAATGTTATGGCAAGCAATCTTGATAGATTGATGATTCATAAGATACTACCTAGTATATTTTGATTTGGATGTGAAATAAATAGTCATAAGAAAGTAGAACTGTTAGTTACAAGAATGATAGGTACATAAAAGCTGGTTCCTAGGTATGTTAGAGCTCTCTTCTAGTTGTGCTAGCCACGCAAACAACTTGGAATGAAACGGGAAACTAAAATATACAGAACAGTATTCTTTGACGTTCTCTGCAATATAAAATAAAGTAAATTTCGAAGAAACAATTGATTCCCGACGATAAAGTTTAAAAGAGCTTTAACTTTGCATTTATTTGAACCGAAGTCGTAATGTGAGAAGATATTCTGATATTTCAAAGCGTCTTGTACTAATGCCACTGAATAGTCAAGTACAGAATTCTAACTCACACGAATGTACCGTCTCACACTAATGTGTTCCGACCGTGGACTATGTTTTGTACGATTATAACAAACTTGCTGTATTCTGTTTGTAATTATGTAAGTATATTAAATTATGTTATTAAACTGTAACGCTCACAGCTAAGCATTGTAACGACTGTATGTGAAATGACGTGTCAGAGAGTCCGAGAGCTGAGCATGGCATCATTGATATCCTAGCTCGAGCTGAACATTAACCAGTAACAGTTTAGCTTTTGAACGTGGACCTTCTGCGTATTATTTTCGTAGTTCTCAACTGTCTTCTCCTAAGGTGGGGTAGAGGAACCGGTTATCGGCGCTGAATTCGATCGTTGATGTGCGGATGCTGGCACACAGCCAGACGCGAGCGCACCGCTATCTAGTAGCGTGGCAGCTAGGACGACATGTGGGAGTGCTACCCTACTGAAGTGCGATGCCGTACGATTGGTGTTCACATGCTAATGTGCAGTTTTATGATTCTATAATATTTTGTTCTCAACGTATTTTTGGAAAACTCAGTTCATAAAATTGTTAAACCAGGTTTTATTTGGACTAACTAGCCAGGCGATTTACACAGTTTAATTTTTAAAGTCCAGTAAAATAAAAAATAAAATAAAACTCATATCACATAAGCCAGTACTTACCTAAATATTTATTTATTTGTAATTGGCTAACAGTGTGAAACAGAAAAATGCGTGCATTTGAGGTCATAACATCTATTGGTAAAACCTATCGTAAAATTTTAGCAACGGTAACATAAGAATGAATTCAAAGATAGCATAAAATGGAATGTTTCGAGACCGACTGGTAAGCGCCGCACTTACCGCTAGGTTCAAATAAATCTCGACTGCGCTGCGATAAGACAAAGCATTCTGCTTGCTTTGAGCCAATAGCCAGGAGGTATCGAACATTTTGTATTTATACTTGCAGTAGCAGAGCTTTTTGTGGAACCGAGTTGTTCAGGAGCTACGCCGCGCGCTGCACATAACGTATCATGTCTACTGCAAAGCAGCCTGAGTGAGCAGTAGTCCGTGGTAACAAAAGTGACATTTTAATAAAATATCAATCAGTCCAGTCCACAGTCACTGCGCGACAGTAAACACAGGATTATGTTTTTCTCGCGTATTGTACCTTTTCTATTGTTATAATTTGTATGTGTGTATGTGGGGTTTTTATACCCTCAAAGCATCCTGGGTGTGACAGGAGGTGTTTATCGACTCATCTGGGTCACGCCATCTGGTTTAGACGTCATAAATACCTATTGCCTTGCAAAAAAAAAAATGTTAGTACCATGACCATGTAAGACATCATAGAGAGATTGAGAAGATGATTCCAAATATAAACACACTAAATGGTTAAAAATAAAAAAACAAACGGTAAAAGTCGGGTTTTCATTTTCTTTTTTTTTAATATCTATGACTAAACTGTAGGACATCGGCCTTTCTAAACTAGAACCAAGAGCCGGCTCATTGCCTTTCGATCCCAACCTGCCTTTGTCAGACCGTCCTCCGCTCAGTCGCAAGACCCCACGCTTCGCTTTCACAAAAATATGAATAAACAAGATCCAACAACACGCATATTTACTTTGTCACAGGCCTTTTGTGCAAGTTCTACAACCTCGGGCCGATTGTCCAATATGTAACGAATCTAACAAAGTTGGACAACCAGGACAAAGCCAACTCGGACAGAGTCACGCACAAAAACTAGTGTAGGCGTGTTAGCCATGAGCCACGAGCCACGAGCGCGAGCGTTCCTATTATGTAATACGGGAATATTTGTGTTCGAAGGTTTTTGTTATTCCGCAAATAGGTGAACAGTACAGTACCCACACGCGCAAGCATTCCAGTGGCTTTATATAACTAATGTTACTGCCACACAGATTGACTTTAATTTCTCTAATATAAGTTTGAAAAGAGAGTCTTCCTCTTCGAAGATAGATTGTTAATTTTATAGAAAATATAGATATATAAGAAAGTGACGCTCCTTCAGCTATGAAAGCGGAAAATAAATACGTCAACCTTTGCATTCATTGATCTTTATCAACCCACCAGTAATAGATGGCCTCAATTTGTCAGAGAGGAAGGAGTAAAAAATTGATATCTATTAGCCGAGAGTCAAATTCGGTCACGTGCCACCGCTTCAGTATAAACTTCGTCCTTCAGAACGCTGTCATTGATTAGCTCAACATTCACTTATTAATCGAATGCAGGAGTGAAAAATCTGTTATTTTTTTAGGGTTCCGTACCTCAAAAGAAAAAACGAAACCCTCAGAGGATCACTTCGTTGTCTGTCCGTCCGTCCGTACACACAGCTGTCAAATAGGGTTCTGAGAAATAGGGTGCAGGGGTCAAGTTGAAATTAATATCAAATACGTAATGACGCGTAAATGCGGGTTCTAAGAATTGACAAAACATCGAGGTTTTCTTTTCCTGTTGAATCGGCAATCATTCGCAAGACTAAGCAGATGGGTTAACTGAATTATGGTGTTTAGGTGAATAAACCAGTGTCTCGACTGCCTGTTTAGAGCACATCCTTCCTTTTCAGCCTTTTCACCGTTACGAAAGCTTTCTGTAGTATTTTTGAGTTTATTATAAGTATTATACATGATGGCGCAGCAAGCGGCGTGGCGCCACCTCGTTTTATTACGAAGTTACTCCAGCAGAGCGTCGGATCGATCACAGAACAGATAAAAGAGATTTCTCTGTTCTGTGACATCGATGGTTGCATGGCGGCTGTGTTCTGGTGACAGATGTCAGAAAAGCCGCTGTCGTACCACGTCTACGACGAACTGATATATTCCGCACAATCCTGATGAAATAGAAGCTGTTGAACCACAAATACGATGAACACTTCTCGTAAAGGCTATCCTGCGCCGTTAAACACAAACCTTCCGGAGTTGAAGTTTTCGTACTACACTATATTAAAAAAAATTGTTTTATTTTTGTCATTACTTATTTTGCAAGCTGACCATTGTAATTTTATTAAACTACAAAAGAAACCATGGTGATTTTATTTGTGGTCATTTTGATATACTTAAACGATGATGTTCGTACAAATAAAAACGTTAAATCAGCCATGCGAGTGTCACTTTGGAAGTGCACTTTAATCAATCTGCCGACCCCCGACTATTGGTCGAAGTTGTTGCTATGTTATACTAACAGCGAGGAAGAATAATAAATGATGCAAACAAACGTTTGTTGGCTAATTGACAGTGATTGGATGGATGAAAATAAATCCTGTTAGTCCCAGTGGTGCTACAATCTTGTGTGACTACGAGTCCGCACCCGAATTTTTATGGTCCGGAAATAGTAGTTTATGAATCTGTTGCAAACAATCAATAATTGACACGAGTGTGCCAGGCCGCCCGCACCAACGTCGCCCGGCCCGCAGGTTGCTGCGTGGCACAGCAGCTTCTACCACAGACATCACTAAAATGTTACTAGTACTTAGTGTTAGCATCGAACAATATGCTGAGCTTAGGCCCTTTTGACGGATTTGTTTTCTGTTTATTAATAAATGTGAATTAATTGTATTTATGTTCCAATAAAAGTAATTTCTTTCTTTCTTATTTAGATGCCTATTCATATTACATTGTTTGTAGCTCACTTAGATAAATCGCCCACTATTTTTACTATCTCAGATTTTTATTAAATAAAGAAACTGAGCCCTACAGTACATACAAAACGGTTCCATCCACTGAATCTAGAATCTATTCTAAAGTGCTACAATAACTAAGCATTAATTGTCAACCCTTTTATAAACGAAAGGATATTATTAAATAAAACCCTTTCTAAGTATAACTTACAAAAACGCTTTCTGTGAAAATGAACGAAATTTAGGACAAACTAAGTGGGTAGGGACTCGTTTTTTTTTTCTTTTCGTTTTCAGGGTTCCGTATTCAACGAGGAACCCTTATAGTTTCACTATGTCCGTCCGTCTGTCCGTCTGTCTGTCCGTCCGCCCGTCTGTCTGTTCGCAGCATAGCTCAGAGGCTCTTAGTACTAGAAAGCTATAATTTGGCACGGATATACTCGTACATATTCATCACGCCGACAAAGTGGTAAAATAAAATCATGAAAAAAATTCTTTTAGAGTACCTTCTGTACACGTAAAGTGGGGATGTTTATTTTTTCTCGTCTGCCCCATAGTGTGGGATGTTGTTGGATGGGTCTTTCAATAATATTGTGGGTTTGTTAAAACAATTTTTCTATTTAGGGATCCGTTTCTGAAATATTTAGCTTTAAAGTCCTAATTTTTGTTAGAGTCAAGTGTCCCCCCCCCCCTGCCAGCTAAACTGTTAGTTTTGGATGGGTGAAAACATTCACGGTAGTAGTATAAACGGTTAATTTTACATCGTTCTGGAGCTGAAAAACAGTAAATACAGATGAGTAATAGTTACTATTGCCATTATTATTATTTTTTTAAGACATCTAATAAATAAGTTAAATAACTTTTTTCTGTCATTCGATTTAAATTTTAGTAGGTAGCGCTTCCACTATGTCATTCACAAACGCAAGATCGTACGGAATAAGGAAGGGCGGGCGGTCGGCTAGACTGAAAGCGTGGGGTGGGGGGTAAGGGGTCGGGGGTGTGGCTTACGGATCCTGCTGTCTGATCGATGAATGGATTTTTCAATGGGTACCGTTCGCATGTGTTGCCGTTTTACGTTTTACACACACATATGCATTGATCGCAAGGAAACGTTACTTCGTTTTCTCATTATTTTACAAAAAAAAAACAATAAATTTAATTTTTAGTGATTTTATTTATTGTTACTTTTTGAAAATAATAGTCCCAATCGATTCGTATCGATGATCGAGTTCATGGCTTTCGGTTCCAGAACGACCTAAAATTAACCGTATATAACGAAGTTAAAAGGAAAACTATCACAGCTAAGTAGGCTTTTCAAGTTTACGAGTAATAGTCAACCAACTAACATTTGCAGTTGGAATGTATGGGAGAACATGTTTTTCAAATACAGTGTTAAGTTTGTTCTTGGGATAAATTCATCCCAACTACGGAACCCTTTACTGTGCGTGGGCCGACACGCACTACGCCGTTTTTTTTTTTTAAATTTCGTATTCATGTAGCTGTTCTCGTTTTAAATCTAGCGCTCACCAATATTGGTAACTAGTGCAACCTGCACATTGCGTTAGATCCACGTCGCTTAGTGAAATGTTCATCGCAGAAATATTAATCGGGTCGGAGTTATGGCAGAATTAGTAATCGACTGAAATAGTGCGATGTGCCTCAGAATGGTGATGTTATGTAGCCATGTTGATTTTGTGTATCACAACAAACATTGTAGGTGGTAGTCGAAACAGAGTACAGATATTGTTGTGAACCATCTCCACTGGAGAAGTGCTGCGTCATCCTAATAACTGTTGCCAAGCAAATTGCTGAGGTTTGTACTGTCACTCAAGTGGTTTCGGTTTGAAAGGTATGAGACAGCTATCAAAGGTTGGCAACACATCAGCAGACTCCTTAGTTTTGCACGTGTCTATAGACAGCAGAAGCTCTATTCAGGCCATTGGTTTTATTATTTGGAACTTTTTAGAAAATTCGGGTGTGGGTGGTATAGTATCTACGTACTACAGACATTTTACATCTATACTTACACTTTACATTCATTAAGATGTACCTATATATCATACTCATTTATTGATTTTGCATTAGTATTTTGCGAATCGGTCTAAAACGATTTGTTTTCTTTAAATTTCTTCATTTATAATGTTATGAGAATTATGTCAGGCTCTCAAGCTGTCATTACTTTTTTTTCAAAATTTTCTCTCATAAGGTTATTTTTGATTTATATAATTTAAATTATTTTTTATCAATATGTTAGCTCAAATATTGTATTTTATAAATAATTATGATTGTTTACTGAATAACTAAATCCTAAATTAGATTTATAAAAATAATTGACACGCTCTCAGAATTCATCGAAGAGGTTCTGGAACGAATACTGATATTTCTGGGCGTTTCGATTACTGACAAGTGGCATTTTTGAAAGTAAGAAAAGAAAAGAAAGAAGAAAGAAAACCTGTTTATTCTGCACAAATAAAACGCACATTATAAAAAATGAAATAAAAAATTACAAATTACACTCAAAAACAATGTGAGCAAAAGCCTCGTATTCAATTTTGATTGATTGACCAGAGACAATTTGAATTATACAACTCTTCTCTTCTCTTCTCTTCTCTCTCTTTAAGACTTTAACTCAGAAAAAACTTTTTTACAAAAAAATACAACCGACTTCCAAAAAGAACTCTAAAAAGTGAAAAATATCTTTAATTTCGGAAGTCGGTGTCTGATTAAAAGTATTTTCGTTTTTGCCACCGACTTCCGAAATTAAAGTTATTTTTCACTTTGTAGTGTTGTTTTTGGAAGTCGGTTGTATTTTTTTGTAAAAAAGTTTTTATTTTTCACTTTTTAGTTGTGGTACCTACCCCACACAAATTCTAATACCACTACCTGCAAAACAAACTAGAACATCATCCATATAAAAGTGGGGAAAAAATACGTATTTATTGAAGCTAACTCAAAATCTACCGAAGCAAAGTTAATGAATTTTATATGGGACCAACTGTGATGTATACCCTCTCGAATAAAACAAAAAAAAATCCAAATCGGTCCAGCCATCTTCGAGTAATCGGGGAACATACATAATAAAAAAAAAAAAGGTTCCGACGAATTGAGAACCTCCTTCTTTTTGAAGTCGGTTAAAAAAACAGGAAAAACTCTAAAAAAGAACGAGGAGAAAACAACAGACGTGGTGAAAAACGTGGATACGAGGTTATATAAGCCATGACTGCCACATTCCCAGGTTCATTCGATCCTGGATTCCGAGTGGGAAACATCTCTACGTCAAGAAGTCAAACTTTACCTACTTAATGAGTCCGGGTCTGTGCTGACGATACGGACCCGTGCTTTTTTTTGGAATTATCAGGCCTCAGATCTGACGAGGCCTGACATCTGGCATGGCCTGCTGCCGTATTTCAAGTTTCCTTTTTACCCGACTGCAGTGAAGCCCAAAAGGAGGGCTATGTGTTTGTTTCTAAAAATCTGAGAGTGTGTGTTAGGTAGGGAGGTGTTTTTTTTTTAAATATATTCTATCTATTTTTTCCTTTTAAATTATATTTTGTTTACGAGTCTATTCCCCTTTTATTTAACCAGGATAGTAGATTCGTTACAGATGGTGTGATAGTATATCTAGAAAGGAAGTGGATAGTGACGGCTGATAGATACGTATGGAAGAAAACACGTACGTCTACTGCAGCTACTGCGCCGACACCGAAGCAATTGGGATAGTGGTAGGAGGATAATGACAGCTTCTGGCGGTTCTAATCATAACATTGAAATTAATTTTAAAATAAGATTACAACCTAATATTAGGTCTTTACCTATGAAATTGCCGTTCTGCAGTACTGGCCATTTCAAATCAAAATAATTTTTGTTTGGCTAAGAATTCTAATTTCAAATTACCATTGAACCAATCTTACCTATCAATATCAATATCTCTGACTAACCGAGCGCATCAAGCGAAGCGTACGTCTCGGGGAGCCAGGTAGTACATGGCAGTTCGAGCTAATGGCTTAACAAGTCGGAACTATCGGCCGCCGTGAGTTATAGCTCTGAGAACACGACGAGGGAGGTAAGCGGATTATTATTGTTCTAGTAGTGACTTAGCTCCACTTGCACCACAAAGGAGATAGCTTTTAGGGTTCCGTACCCGAAGGGTGCCAAACGGAACCCTATTACTAAGCCTCCGCTGTCCGTCCGTCCGTCTGTCTGTCACAGGGCTGTATCTCATGAACCGTAATAGGTAGACACTTGAAATTTTCATAAATTATGTATTTCTATTACGGCTGTAACAATAAATAATTAAAATAAAATAAAATTAAAGGGGGTCCCCATACAATAAGCTTTTAATTTTGAAAAAAAAATTACCCTAGCATGTGGGGTGTCATTGTCTAGAACTCATCGAGTAGAGTACAAATATTATCTTTTATTTTTTTTATATTCCAAAATGAAGAAATAGAGGGCCGTTAAAGTTGTCAATTTAGACCATTTCTGTACGATTGCGATTTCTATCGCAACAATTAAACAAGTTAGGAATATGAAACTTCTGTATATCATGTATCATACTAGTATACTGGTTTTCCTGCAACTGCAAAAAATAACCTTGTAATTCACAGTATCATTAATTTATTACATACAAAATAAAAAAAAAGTAAAAAGTTTATTTTTCACATAAAGCATCATAAATAAATAATATAAATAAATATAAATATGTTTGGACATATCACACAACGCCATCTAGCCCCAAGCTAAGCAACCTAATGCTTGTGTTATGGTAACGAGATGGCTGATAAACTACTTATATACATTTTTTTTTTTTTTTGTAAATACATACATATTATAGATAGAAAAACACCCAGACTCGGAACAAATACTTGTAGGTCGTACAAATATTTGTTCCGTGCGGGAATCGAACCCGCGACATGCTGCGCAGCAGTCAATCGCTCAACCACTGCGCCAACCGTGTCGTCTATCTAAATAAATATGAGTTATCTTTGCGATATATTGTCGCTTGTCTTGTTTCTTTTACGAAAGCATTTAAATACACAGTGTGAAATCTTGTACGATATGGTACGGAACCCTTCGTGTGCGAGTCCGACTCGCACTTGGCCGGTTCTTTTTGTTCTATGATTAGGCCCATCAAAAATTGTAGTGGATATTAATGAAACGCATGTTGATGTGTTCCTCATGATTTCTAGATTACAGTGGTAGTAATAATTATACTTCTTCTAACGGGAATATTGAGAAACATGATCAAAACCTAAAAATTCATAAACCTAAATACGTTTAGCGCTAAACTAATTTAAATAGTAGATTATTCACTAGGCGTATAAAGAAGTCTTATATCACGGGCGCTATATTTTCAAACTTCGAATTCAAGCTCGCCCAAGACTAAAACACCTTTATCCCCAAAGAGAATACTCTCCTTTACACACCTGCGAGATAGTAAAAGGCAATACGATATTCGTTTTTAGGGTTCCGTACCTCAAAAGGAAAACACGGAACCCTTGTATGATTATTTCGTTGTCCGTCTGTCTGTATGTCAGGACCCTTTTTCTCAGGAATGCGTGGAGGTATCAAGTTGAAATTAATGTTAAATACGTAGGTCTATGGTCCCTTGGAGTCCTAAAAACCAAGCTTCTAAGACAACAAAATAAAAAAATACGGCCAATTATGCGACATATTTTGATACTCACAAGTAAATCAAAACCTATGGGGTATTCCCCGTTAACCTAGAATCATGAAATTTGCCAAGAAGCAAGGTCTCACAGCACAAGTAAATGAAAAAAACTTTTTTACAAAAAAAAAAACCGACTTCCAAAAAAAATACTACAAAGTGAAAAATAACTTTAATTTCGGAAGTCGGTGGCAAAAAGCTAAAATACAGATCCAAAGACTTCCGAAATTTAAGTTATTTTTCACTTTGTAGTATTTTTTTGGAAGTCGGTTGTTTTTTTTTTAAAGTAAAGTTTATTTATTTGCATAGATTGTAGGTACATGTAAAAAGGTTTTTTTTTTTAATTTGAACTTTTGTTAAAAATATTATTAATAATAATTTATCACCAATGTAATCTGTTTGACATTTGTACGCCCATGTGGTAGAATGACTAGAATGTGATGAGGCAATCTATGTTAACTTAAGACCATGTAATATACATACCGACCATGTTCTGACAAATAAATGATTATGATTATGAAACTAGCCTAAGACGTTTTTATTTTTCGTATAGTGATAATATACGACCAAAAGAAAAAGCCACTACTCTGCCTGTCGGTAAACAAAGCCAAATCAAGAAGCCTCCACATGAAGTAACGTATGAGCATGTGTGGTAGCACGCTGCACAGCCAGCATGCATGCAGGTTCACATGAGTACTGCTGGTGGAGCCTGGCAAAGCATTTACTACACAGTCAGATAGCTCAAGGAAGAAAAAACCCAAGTTGAATGATTATAGACTGCTCACACGCTTAAAAAAACGAACAGAATAATTATAATATACCTGATGTCCAGAAACGTACATTCGAGTCTTTCATATCTTCGTCAGTTTTCAAATTCTTGCTTTAACAATTGAGAACACATAATACCTTTTGAAGCTACGGCACTGAGCAGACTATTGTAAAGAAAACTATCTTTAACTACTTGATAATAAAGATCAAAATAGCAAAGAATTTTGATCAATGTCGAGTTGACATCAACTTAAAACCTTTTTAAAGACCTGGCCATTTTATGAAATATAAACAAAAATAATAATTGTCAGAGTCTATCAGTGTCCGTCCCATTTTGAATTGGGGGTCTGACATGTAAAGATGATGGTTGAATGGTATACTGTGGTATTGACATTTTGGTAAAGCAGATAACTCTATCGTGCAATAAGCAGACAAAAATAGCTCTTAAGGTGACGAACATAGAATAGAATAGATGTACGGTCTACGTACATTGACCCTACTTCTGGCTGACAAGGCGAATCAATAAGTTCACTTGTCACAACAAATGCCGCTACTTACTCAGTGTGCAATTTACCAACCCGCGGAACAGACATACATGTAATGATCACCAACCTTTACGGTGTACGACACTAGTGATAAATAAACTTTTGGGTTACTATGTGAAGTGTTTTACATGTTGGACACACTCGCTACTAAACAAACTACACAAACAGTACAGTGTACAGTTCAGGAACTAATCTGGACCGTACATTTTTTGGTCCTTCGAGCCGGATGCGAATCGGTTTAGCTGGTCTCCCGGAAGAGGGTCGCTCCAGTTGGATTGAGAAGGCGCAAACACCTAACCAGAGTACAGACACAGTGAGTACCGGAATCAACTACGTCAACAAACCAACTACTACGACGGCTACTACTACTACGCCTAATACTACTACGGCTACTACTACTACTCCTACTACTACTACGGCTACTACTACGCCTACTACTACTATTACTACTACTACTACCAGCTTCCGGACTACGACGTGAACTGCGGGTAATCCGAGGCCTACAAACTAGAAGACACCTAACTACGTGTTCTTCAATATCTACTATACTTACATACCCTAAGTCAAATTAAAAACTACTGACTTACAATGGGACTACTTACTAAACAAGTCGGCATCTTTGAAGATATCAAAACGTTGTGCAACAACTATAAAAAGGACAGCATATCTAGGAAAAACGTTGATTACCTGGAAAAACGTTTAAAGAACCTAGAAGAACTATGGGGAGCCTTTAATGAGCAGCATAAAATACTGCTGGAGACCACTGAACAGAAAAACATTGGATACTTTAACAATGATGTTCATACGAAAACAAAGAACATGTACGAGTCAACTAAAAGGCATATGATGGATCTATTAGCTTTCCAAAAGAGACAACCAACACAAGACCTAAACTTCGATCTAACTGGGCTAATAGATGAAGAAACTAAGGACGACGTTAAGAAGCTCATCACTCAGCAAGAACGCAATTTTAAAGCTTTAACTAAGGCAATATCGAAGATAAACATTGACTTCATAACCGAAAAGTGGGAGTTCGAAGAGCATCTAGCAACCTTGAAATCAAAGTGGCAATCCATCGACAAGATACACTGGGAACTTGAAGATGAGCTGAAGGGGTCTAGTCTGAAAGAAGATTACAACGAAAAGTACGAAGCCATTGAACAAAAATACGACAACGTGAAAAGAGATCTAAACAGTAAGATTTGGTCCAATATTCATTATCAACAATCAACACCTAAAATTGAAATCCCGGAATTTACCGGGAAATATGTTCATTGGATTACTTTCAAGGACATTTTCCTTGAAACCATACACAATAACCCGAGTATCCCTAAAGCGCAGAAGATGCAACACCTGAAGACGAAACTAAAAGGTGAAGCAGAACGCCTCGTCCAGCATTTATCAATAAGTGCAGACAACTACGAATCCTGTTGGGAAATACTATCCCACCGGTATAACAATCGCCGACTTCAGTTCACCTCGTTTATGAGCACTATGCAGCACTTACCCACCATTCAGCAACCCAACGCGAACAACCTGAAAAGGATGCATGACGTAATAACCGAGTGCCTAAACGGCCTCGGCAACATGGGAGTTGAAGTCAGCAGTTGGGGCCCGATGATTGTTTACATGATGTCGCAAAAATTGGATCCCACAACACTCAACGAGTATACCAAGGAAACGCAAAACAATAGGGAATTGCCACAACTAGACGAATTCCTTAATTTCCTAGAACTCAACTTTCTAGCTCACGAAACCGCAAAGAGCTGCTTAAAAGATTCAGCTGAGAATAAAACTACTCCGAAACCGAATTATAAGAGCTGGAAAAATAACTACAAGTTCAAAAGCAACTTTAAGAAGTCAGAAGATGAAACGAAAGCGGGACACTCTAAAATATTTCATGCGTCATTTGGAAAATGCCCTCTCTGCAATAACGATCACGTGCTGATGCAATGCGATAAGTTCATTAACATGGATATTCCGCAGCGAAACAAAACAGTGGCGAAACTACAACTTTGCAAAAACTGTCTGTACAGTCATGGCAACAACAACTGCAACTCAAGAAAAACATGCCGCGAATGTAACTCAAAACATCATACATTACTGCATACGAAAAATCCCTCTGACTCTGCACCGACTGCAGAAAAGAAGGATGACTTAACCAAAAACTCACGACCGTCAACATCAAGCCAACCTGCAGCTCACCACTTGACCGCTGATAATACTGAAATCTTATTGACTACAGTCCTAGTTAAAGTAAAATCAGCTGACGGAACTTACGTAACACTACGGGGTCTCCTAGATCAGGGATCTCAAATAAACTTAATAACAGAGAATGCCGCTCAACTATTGCGATTACCTCGAAAGAAACTTGACGCAGCTGTGACTGGAATAGGTTCTACGTCACGAACCTGCAGGGGACTCCTGCATCTCGACTGTCAATCGATACATTCCAGCTATAAATTCAACGTGCAAGCATTGGTCCTACAAAACTTAACAAACAAGTTGCCCAGCTGTACTTTCCAAAGTGCTGGCTGGACACATCTTCGAAACTTAAAGCTGGCCGATCCTAACTACAATATGTCAAGCTCAATAGATCTACTACTGGGAGCTGACGTTTACGCAGACATCATCCTAGACGGAGTCCTGAAAGGCGACCAACACTCACCTATCGCTCAGCAAACTCACTTGGGCTGGATCTTGTGTGGAAAACTCAAGACCTTCAACTGTCATTTAACCTTATTCGATACTACAGATCTCTCGAAATATTGGGAGAGCGAAGACATTGCTCCTGGTGCGGAAGATATGCAGAGAAACGATCAATGCGAACTTTACTACCAAAAAACGACCAAACGATGCTCAGATGGCAAATACATATTAAAAATGCCTATGATTCAAACCTACGAAAAGGATCTTGGATATTCCAAGTCAGCCGCTATTGCGCAATTCTTACAACAAGAAAAAAGACTAGGTAAAAACGAACAACTTTCAACAATGTATAAAAACTTCATCCGCGAGTACTTAGAACTGCAACACATGAAGCCTGCGGGTCAAATTACATCCAACCCACTTGAATGTTATTTACCTCACCATGGTGTCCTAAGGAATCAATCGACAACCACTAAACTAAGGGTGGTTTTCAACGCGTCACAAAAAACTTCTAGTGGCAAAAGTTTGAACAGCCTCATGGAAAAAGGATCCAACCTACAAAAGGATATTCAAGCCCTTATCCTGAAATGGCGAACCTATAAATATGCAATAACTGCTGACATAGAAAAAATGTACAGATGCATATGGATATCCGAGGACCAACGGCATCTTCAGAAAATCATATGGAGAAACTCTCCCGACGAACAACTACACGAATATGCTCTACGGACTGTGACATACGGCACAAAATGCGCGCCATGGTTAGCCATGCGAACTTTAAAACAGTTGGCTATCGATGACGGTCACTTATACCCTGACGCAGCGAAAATAGTACTAGTACTAGTACTAGTACTAGTAGTAGTAGTAGTAGTAGTAGTAATAGTACTAGTTCTATGTCGATGACCTAATTAGCGGCCACAACTCTCTCGAAACTGCTAAGCAACTACAAAATGACTTGATACAACTACTACAGCGGGGAGGTATGAACCTAAGGAAGTGGTCCAGCAATTGTACCGAATTACTAGACCATCTTCGGGAAGACCAAATTTCTAAAACCAACTTTAACTTCAAACAAGAAGATTGCATGAAAACACTTGGCCTTGGCTGGAACCCAACGTCAGATACATTCACGTTCAGCTGGAACCTGAAACAAGACTCTCAAAAGGGACTGACTAAACGATCCCTACTGTCTCAGATTTCACAACTATACGACCCACTCGGCTGGTTTTCACCGGTCACTATACGAGCCAAGCTAATTTTTCAAAGCGTCTGGATACTAAACTTAACTTGGGATGAACCGTTACCCATTGCCATACAAGAAGAGTGGCTGAAACTGAAAGATCAACTGGACGAAATAAAACCAATAACAATAAATCGCTGGATTGGAACAATTCAAAACAAAATTGAACTACTTGCATTTTGCGACGCAAGCGAGAAAGCATATTCGTGCGTCATCTATACACGGGCGTTGAATGAGTCCGGAAAACCTACACTAAGCCTGCTTGCAGCAAAGACTAGGGTTGCTCCGCTCGCACAAAAACTATCTCTTCCAAGACTTGAACTTGGCGGGGCACTACTTCTATCACAGCTGGTAAACAAAATCATCGAGTCACTAACAGGACACACCATAACTATATGGGCCTGGTGCGATTCAAAAGTGGTGCTGGCTTGGTTGCAAGGAGCAACATCCAAATGGGAAAAGTACGTAGAAAACCGAGTCGTCAAGATCAAGCAAGTGGTACCAGCATCCCACTGGTTCTACATAGAATCAAAAAACAACCCTGCAGATTGCGCAACTAGGGGGTTATATCCGAAACAATTGGTGAATTTTCACTTATGGTGGAATGGACCTTCAACACTGAAGACGTTTACAGACAAATCTGAAGAGCAACGCAGCTGTCTACTTACAACTAACATAGAACAAAAAAGCATCGTGCCAACCTTAAGCCAACCAGAAAACATAATAATCAACTTATTAAACAATTACAGCAAACTAAACTGGGTGACGCGCATTATCGCTTGGATTATGCGATTCAAGACAAATTCACTTAGTAACGCTAAATTATTGAAGAAAATTGATGCCGATCAGCAAATACAACATAATGACCTGACGGCCAAAGAACTTAATTACGCAACGAACTTAATAACAAGAAACGTTCAACAATTAGAATACAACACAGAATATGATTTATTACTAAAAAATAAACATGTTCCCAATAAAAGCAAAATTTGCAAATTATGGCCGTACCTAGACAACGAGGGTATCTTGCGTGTCGGCGGACGTCTGAACAAAACTAATTTACCGCCAGGAATGAAAAATCCCGCAATTCTACCAAGAAAGCATAGACTCACAGAACTACTGATAAACCAAGCTCACACCGCGACTTTACATGGTGGAGCCCGGTTGACGCTCGCCTTCATCCGTCAACATTACTGGATAATAGGAGGAAACAGAGCAGTGAAAACACAGCTGCGACGATGTATACGGTGCCATCGATTCAAAGTTACGGAAAACTACCAGCTCATGGCCGATCTTCCACCACAGCGTGTGACGCCGTCCCGCCCCTTTACTCACGCGGGGGTAAATTTCACGGGTCACGTAGACGTCAAATTAAATAAAGGAAGAGGCGTTAAGACATCCAAAGGATACATCGCAATCTTTGTTTGCTTAGCAACAAAGGCAGTTCACATCGAACTAGTTTCAGACTTGAGCACTGAATCTTTCATGGGTGCTTTCCAGAGGATGTGCTCAAGACGTGGTACACCAAGTCATGTTCATTCGGACTGTGGCACAAACTTCATCGGAGCCTCAAAAATGCTAAACAATGAGTTCGAAATGTTCAAAACGGAACTGCGCTCTGAGTTTTTTAACGAAATAAGCAGAATGAAAGTGGAGTGGCATTTTAACGCCCCTGCGTGGCCAACCGCGGGAGGACTATGGGAGGCCGCGGTGCGCTCTATGAAACATCACTTGCGTCGAGTTTTAGGGGAACAGAAACTCACCTATGAAGAATTTTCGACCTTACTGGCTAAAATAGAAGCGTGCATGAATTCCAGACCAATTTGCGCTCTCACAGAGGAACCAGATGAGTTCTACAACTATCTCACTCCGGGACATTTTCTTACTGGTAGTCCAACGATGACACTTCCGCTATCCGGCTATGAAGATGACCGCAACTTAGATCTACGCAAAAGGTGGCAGTTAACTGAAAACATGTTCCATCAATTTTGGAAGCACTGGTCCTCCGACTACTTAACATCGCTACAGGCTCGCAGTAAATGGCTAAAACCTACGCCTAACATCAAAACAGATGATGTTGTCTTGATAAAGGAAAACAACATCCCGCCAGGAAAGTGGGCCCTTGGACGCATAATCGAAGTGCATCCTGGCAGCGACGGACACGTCCGAGTCGCAACTATAAAAACGCAAGGTGGCACATTGAAGAGACCCATTACAAAAGTGTCACTGTTGCCAATTGAAACTCTGCACTAACTAAGTGAATAAATACAAACCACAAGTCACTACGCACTCATTTGTTTACCGAAACCGAGATATACTACACTGAAAACTCAAAAAGGAAACAGTCTTCAGGTCACCATGTTAACCACATTACCATTCATCTACTTGGTGGCCAGAATACACGGCAGTGTCATCCCACAAGAATCGTCAAGTGTTCAAATAACAACTTCAGGAAGTGATCGCCCCATATACTACGACACCATTGGAAAAGTACAGCTGATCCACGACGAATAGAGATTGCTGATGTACTACAACTTATTTACCTACTGGAGTGGAGTTCAAAAGTTCGAAAACTAAATACCTACAAGACATTCCGGAACAGAGATTCGCCGCCCAATATCATAAGGATATCCAGAACGTGCAGAGGAATGAAGATTACATCCTGCAACTCGTAAAAAACCAAACTACTAGGTCAACATTCAACCTTGCCATGCATTACGGAACAAACGAAATGTGAAACTGCCTGGATTGAATTACATAACACGAACACATGACTAGTGACATCCTGCAACTCATGCACAATACGTACTGTGTGCAACGATGACATCAGATCGCACGTCATCAAAACGTCATCTATAGTGTCGCTGGAACAAGGATGTCTTCTTCAAACAAAGGAGCTGAAAATACACTCCCACAACAACTACGACAGCAAAGCCAGATTTGATTATGACATCCAAGTCCCTACCCTGGACAAAACAATAAATGGCATCATAAATAGTCAAACCACACCATTGTTGGAAATAAAGCACAACGAAGGCATCGCTGTCGTCGAAGAACGACTACGGCACTTGAAAAGTATGGAACAACTTCCAGCAACACTGACAACACACGATATACATCAGTACGTCATTCCTTACGTATTACTGACTGTAATTTGAGTGACCATAATTGCATGGGTGGCTAAAAGGCGCGGTTATCGTACGAAGAAAACAGATGACGTAAATCGTGTTACTCGACTTAATACCGCAGACGTGGAAATGCAGTCCAGGAAACCTGCGGCTGGGATGAGAAGGCTGTTCAGGTCGCGTTCACTACTAGATCGCCCGCCTCCGAAGAAGTCAAGAGATGAGGCCCAGCGAATGACTAGCGGCAGCCATCCACCTACAAGGCCCACATTGGATTCCAACACTGATATTGAATTTAATTTTTAAGAATTTACTTTGTTTACTTTAAAGTTTTTACATTTTTACTTCTTATACCTACTTCTATAATTTCTTGCTTTGTACTGGTGATTCTTACATGGTCATATTCTCCTCATCCTTTGCTTGGGTTAGGAGTATGTACGGTCTACGTACATTGACCCTACTTCTGGCTGACAAGGCGAATCAATAAGTTCACTTGTCACAACAAATGCCGCTACTTACTCAGTGTGCAATTTACCAACCCGCGGAACAGACACATGTAATGATCACCAACCTTTACGGTGTACGACACTAGTAATAAATAAACTTTTGGGTTACTATGTGAAGTGTTTTACATGTTGGACACACTCGCCACTAAACAAACTACACAAACAGTACAGTGTACAGTTCAGGAACTAATCTGGACCGTTCATTTTTATCCGGCTCGAAGGACCAAAAAATGTACGGTCCAGATTAGTTCCTGAACTGTACACTGTACTGTTTGTGTAGTTTGTTTAGTGGCGAGTGTGTCCAACATGTAAAACACTTCACATAGTAACCCAAAAGTTTATTTATTACTAGTGTCGTACACCGTAAAGGTTGGTGATCATTACATGTGTCTGTTCCGCGGGTTGGTAAATTGCACACTGAGTAAGTAGCGGCATTTGTTGTGACAAGTGAACTTATTGATTCGCCTTGTCAGCCAGAAGTAGGGTCAATGTACGTAGACCGTACAATAGAATAGAATACTCTTTATTAACATTTTTATGGCTGTACCTCGTATCTTTTAAGGACGCTGTTACAAATGGGTAGTCAAATCATTACTTTTTAACACAAAAGTATGTTTATTAAATAAAATGCTTTGCATTCTTAACATGTTTTTGGCCGAATTGTTGATAGATGTGCATGGTACGATTCTGAACTATAAATATAAATTTAGATAGGTACAGTTTCTCAATAAAGGTACCGAAAAAAAAATTTCATTTCGGTACTTTTTTTAAGAAACTGTACCTACCTAAAATTATATTTATAGTTCAGAATCGTACCATGCACCTCTGTCAACAATTCGGTCAAAAAAGATGTTAAGAATGCAAAGCATTTTATTTAATAAACATACTTTTGTGTTAAAAAGTAATGATTTGACTACCCATTTGTAACAGCGTCCTTAATATTGAAAAATCTGACTCAGTTTTGTATGTCATATGTAAAAAGCTTTTTTACAAAAAAATACAACCGACTTCCAAAAACAACACTACAAAGTGAAAAATAACTTTAATTTCGGAAGTCGGTGTCTGATTAAAAGTATTTTCGTTTTTGCCACCGACTTCCAAAATTAAAGTTATTTTTCACTTTGTAGTGTTGTTTTTGGAAGTCGGTTGTATTTTTTTTTGTAAAAAAGTGTTTATTTTACACTTTTTAGTGGTTCACATGTGCTTACCCCTTCACAGCGTACCGGCGTGATGTTATGAACTGGTGTAAACAATAAACAGACATGAGATCTGAGTTGTGTATAAAGCCAGTAGCCGATCCATGTGCTTGTCAGTATCGTTGGTTCTATTATGTACAAGAAACATAACATCGCGCCTGTATTTTCAGAAAGGGAGTCACATGTAGAATACATCCACATTTGTTGAGTTTCGTATAAGTCAAGTCTCTGGACTGTCACAGATAACTAGAAACAAAATAACCTGTAGGCTAAGTGTCCCTTTTCGCTGCATACGAGTAAGTATAGGAATATCACAGAGTTCCAGTGATCATACCTTGAAATATAATTGCTTTTCTATTCTACTTTTATCTTTTTACTTAATCATCTGCTGCCTTGAGCTACCAACGTAAATATTCCATTCTCCCTGGAACATCATAATTTGTCATATACTATACCGACCGTCCGACCGTGTAAGTGGACTATCTTTTTACTCAATCGGCCGATCGCATCTCAACTCAGCCACGAACCATTCTCGCTGGCAAATTATAATTTGTCATATACGTAAGTGTCCGTATTCTGGGAGGTGCTGGTTAGTCGTCGACACGCCGAGAGTGTCACGCGCGCTGATAGAATTGGCCCGGATCGTGACCGCACTCCCGATTCTACGGCCTACGTGACGAGCTACCAAGGAGTATGAACGGGGATGTAGATTGTAGAGCGTTGTTGTCTTGGTGACTTGAGATTAAGGTGTGTGAAAAAACATTCAAAAGCGATAGTGGAAGCGAGCTTTGTGTGCATAACCACGTTTACAGCTGTGTTCAGTGTAACTGAATCGATAAGGAAGACTTACAATACAACAATGAATCAATTTGACCAATGGAAATTATATACTGCTAAACATTGGCTTCCTAAAAGCTGACCGCCGTCGCCACAACAAACGGGTGGGAAATAAGGCATATTTACATAATCGTAACGCTTTGTCTGGTGTTATGCTGAACTGGAAATTTGGCGCAGTCGTGCACACATGACCTATTTTTTGTGACAAGTTTTTTGATTGTGTTTTATGTTAAGTGTCTGTTTGTAGGTAAACAACCGTTTGTTTTTATATTCTACTACTATTCTACTACTTGTGAACATGACATACAATCATCTACATCTTTATATTCTACTACTATTCTACTACTTTTGAACATGACATACATCTACATCTTTGTCCTATTCTCGAGCTATATTACAATTAATTGTTTTAAAGCTGTAAACTCCTTTTACGATTGTTTGACTTAAGAAATGTTGTTTCTTTAGCTTTTCATATTCATACCCAAGTAGGTAACCCTGTTTATCGAGCCTACCTTATTCTCGGTATCGTTAAATGAAATAGAATACCCGCAATACAGTTTTCATTCGATTACATATCCACTAAGTAATTGTAGATACGTTTTACGAATACCGAAAGGTTTAGTAAACTGTCCGCTGTAAGTGATGTTGACGGTATATTTTTTCTAGTTTCGATTTGAAAGGTTTTACGTGGAACGCTTATGGATGGTTTGTTCAAATATTTTGATGCCATTTAGGGTAAGTCGAACAAAAAGGTACAGTTACATTTTATATTGGTGAAAAATTATAAATAATGTTTTGATAGCCGCACAACAATTCCCTATTGAATTCGATGTAATCCGATCCCAGCCGGCGTCCGAACGTACGGCTGTAAATGAAAATAAAATTGGGGAAAACCTTTGAAAAAATAAATAAGGCGAAAAGCGATGACCGCAGGGGTTTGGGGAGTTCCGTGGAAGTCATTACAAAGCGATTGGAGTTCATGTATTTCGCGCGCTCGTTCGTTCTAAGCTTCAAGTCGTAATTTTCCGTCGAGTGGGCGGCGGCGGGCGCTTCTGCTGAGTCATGCAAAAATTTTAATTTCCTCCGCCGTACGCGCTGTTGTAGCAAGCGGCGCGTGTGCGATGACGTCACGGCTATAAATCACGCCAAAGTTTTCATTCCTATCGATCGCCGAGTGACGCCAACATACGGGAACAATAGCTCCGCTCTCAATTGCCAACGTAAAACGTTTTATGGCAAAAAATATAGATTGTTTATGAGAGTGATTTTCTTTGTCTCGTACAAAAAATGTTTGTAGTATCGATAAAAGATTGTGCTCACAAACGAGTCGATTTGAAATGCAAATATTAGTCGAGGCTGAACCGCGCTGGAGACCGCGTGTCGGTTGATTGGCTCGTTCAGTCGCGGTTTAGCACACGTTTTTATTTTACACATAAAACAGCTGAAAATCGGCTTTTTAACAACCTCCGGTCGTTACCATCTCTACGAACTTGACTTTATTAAGTATCAAGAGCGAATCCGACCACGAAACGTAAAGCGAACGAAATATAAGCCTACTAAGATATATCGACTATTTAAGATAATTTAAATGAAATGATTGTGGCGTCGATATCACCACATGCGAACTATGCATCACGCAAAATCCTACATCGCATAAGCAGAGTTAATAATATAATATAATATACCTATTATTATTATACAACGTCCCGACATCAATCGTCTAGCAGTCCTCAACCATACCTGTACCATACCGACTCATTGCAGCATAACGCAGCACCACCCCGATTCACTGGGGAATCACCGCAAGATACACGACTCAGCCCACTATCGAACTCCGGTCTCTGGAGGGGAGTAATGTGGCGGCATTTACATCGCCACATGCAAACTATGCTTCACACTGATGTCACGTATAATCCTGCATCGCGCAAGCAGAGTTTACCGCGAGACTAGCATATTATATACAATACATCGTCCTGAACATCAATCGTCGGACTACGGAATCACCAGGCACAACACCCGTCTGGTCAGGGGATCCTCCCTTTTCCATAGAGGATGAGTAAACTTTACACCCTGTTCCTCATACCTCTATATCTATGAGGTAGATATAGATATTGGGTACCTACTTAGGTACCCAATTATAAATGATCTCAAGAGTTTAAAATAATTAATGAACCAATACTAATAAATGCCGTTGCCTTTATTAGTATTTACACCGATGCCCTATTCATAGATAGAAAATAAAAGTGCGTCTTGTTGCTTGGCTCGCCAATAACAAGTTTAATGCCCCATAGTCGTTACGTGGAGGGTTAATAGTCGGTGACGAACTAATACGCTCGAGCAGGAACTTCCCCAGCGGCTCTTAACAATCGTTATTGTTTTCTCAATAGCCGTTATTGTTAATTAATTACTAACATTAATAAGTGTTTCATTTGTTTCGTAAGTTGTTTAGTTAGATGTAGCTGATAAATTATGCCATTGCGAGTCCATTAACCCCTGAATTGAGAAAATGCTAGCAATTCTGGATTGGTTTTAGATTATGATTAACAATTTTACGGCACTGAGTCATAATTAATGACTCTTGGGTCAGAGAAATGGTTAGAATAATGTAAAAATACTGGTATTTAGCTGCATCCGGTTAGACTGGAATCCGACCCCAACATAGTTGGGAAAAGGCAGGCAGATGATAATGACACAAAGAAATTTACGGTATCGATTCTCAACCACGTTTATAAGTGTCAAATATAATTACCTACATTTCACAGAGGCCCAGAACTGAAGAACTGCTGTCGAAGCCGATAGCCGCTGGTATCGAAGATCAAGGTGACTGTGACTTAACAGCCCATGTCCATTTGTCGAGCTCAGGTCTTAAAAAAAAAAAAACTTTAATGATACAAAAACCTTAGACATTGCTAAAAAAAACTAACAAAGACACAGTTTCTTGACCTGCAACTCGCTATTGCTAATCGTACTAGAGGTCAAACTTTCACTAGCCCTGACCCCACTTCACCAAAACCCCTGATTCGTGCTAATACTTCCCGAGCCTGGCCCTACGCGATTTTACCTTAATACAACTCCTATTAGATGCCTACAGTGACACTCAATATATCTCCGACGAGTCGTCATCAATCAGGCCTCTTTTCCACGTGAAACTCCTTTCTAGCCTTAAACAGTGACCGGGCGACCTTTGTGAAGAACTAAAAATAGATGAACAAACTTTCCTCGACTACATCAATGTTCACTCACACATAGACATCGTTCGTTTATACAAGAAAAAAATGAAGATCGTGAGACAATTCCTTCGCTTCCCCTTCAAGTCCCGTGTGAATGAAAGTTGTGTGTGTGTGTGTGAGCTCAGAATACGTTCTTTCTGTATTCTGAGTGTGTGAGTTGGGAACTCGTGAATATGTGGGTTGTGGAAACTAAAGGCCTTTCGTGACACACAATCTTGGCTGTTTCTCGAGGTTTAACTTTATTATATTATTTATGTCGGGTTATCACTGTTTACCTTTTCACGAGCTATCATTGTTAGCCAAATAGTCATAATTTAGAATGTAGTGGATGTACAACTTGTACGTTCCAAAATAAATATAATGTATTTACTTACCAAAAATAAGCATGATAGACAGTAAACCTGTCACTGTTTAACATAAAATCAATATTCTCTTTAATGCCTCACGGATAAAGGGAGGAGCGACTATAATATCAAATAGGAATGAGGCTTATTGACGTACTTGGATTGAATGATATTGCAAAAATAATGCCTATTAGATGAAATAGTATTAGATAAAATATCTTCTTAATTATACATAAATTAAACAAAGTTAATCAATTTTATATGGGAACAACTTTGAGGTATCTCGAATAAAACATTTTTTTTTTCAAATCGGACGATTCTGTAAAAAGTTATGCGTGGTCATACATAAATAAAATTAAAAAAACATACGTGTCGAGTTGAGAACCTCCTCCTTTTTTTCGTCGATAAAAAAAAACTGAAATTATTCTATGTGATAGAAGTTTATGTAAAGATTACAAGAAAGATAAAACGATGTCTCTAAATAGCACACTTTTCAGAAATCGGTATGGAATCCTCGATGCGCGAGTCTGCCTCGCTCTTGACCGGATTTTTTTAAATTTAGTACCTAGTGGTAATAAATAGTTGCATAATAATATAGTTTTCAATACACTTTCTCGAAAATTGGTTCATATCGCACTACCATTAGGTTCACAATGCAATGTATTTCACACGCGTGCGATTTTTCATTTTCCAACACGTGTGCGGAAATAAAAATTGCCATAGATAACTTATACCTATACTTAGTCCAAATTGGTTCAATGCCTCGAATAGAGGCCAACATGAAACTGGCGCGAGACGGTCCTCTCTTTTCGGATGTGCATGTTTTTTTTAATCTCGGCAAAAAGATATGCGTCTTTACGGCGTTAATATTTTTTAAATATTTAAATTATGTTTATAAATAGAATATCATCAAAAACCATGATTATTACAATAAAAAAAACGTTTATGAACAAATTAACATTTATTTGTGTTCTAAACTCAAAAATATTTGAATTTTCTATTTTTCATATTAGGCTGTTTATCGGCTTTATACCTTTGCTTCTCCTTTAATCTGGTAAAAGCAAAGCGCGGAAAAAAAAAGAAAATTTAAATCATAGTTTCCTAATAATTCATGACAAAAATATTTTTCGTTATTTTATTTCTTCAAAAGTGTATTAAAAAACGTCGTTTGATATACGTGAACATTTGTGATTGCAGTTCTTGGCTCAAAAACAACCTCGCCTATGGCTCGGGTGTTAATTCAGCCTCGAACATTCTTCACTTGTATCAAAATGTACAGTCAACAGCAAAAGTAGATGATCAAAATCAGAAATTCAATACTAATGAACGGAGTTCGCGTCAGAGCTGTGTGGCGTCGAAGTGATTCAGAATTATGTGATTGTAAATTATACCAAACATTTACTACTAGTACAACTGCCATATATTCGTGATCAGTTTTGATTAGTATTGAATTTCTGATTTTGATCATCTGCTTTTGTTGTTGACTGTACTATTGCCTAACGTGTATTTTTTTTGCGTTCAATAACTCTTATCTTATAGACTAACGGCAACTCTTTAAAAATATTTATTGCACTGGCTTACTGTAGATTAGCCTACCATAGCTACACCCTGCTGCTATAAATGCCAACAGTTCTATAACTAGCATCGATGCCAGTTATCAACAGCATGTTGCCTCACTCCACGCTGCGAAGTACCTGAGCTGAGCTAATAATTATTATCAGCCTCATACTAAATTCCTGAAACACAGGTTTTCATAAACCTAGATCAGGCAGGTCTACATTACAGTTAGAATTAAATTTTCCTCTATTGTAATTATTTAAAATCTTATTTTTACTTTATACTTCAATAAATTTTATTTTATTTTTATTTTACTAAATAAAAAATCAAGACAGCGCTGTCAACAGTGACGTGAGGCCTCACGTTTCGGGTTTCGTAAACATGTGTGCACTTAGTGTGGGAGGTGTAGTTTAGTTGTAGTTTGGTGTAAATGAGTGCGTGTGAGTGTGCACAGAGCGAGGTGTAGTTTTGCGCATGCTTCACTGTATTTATTGTTCGCAGCGCTAAGTCTGGATTTTTTATTTAGTCTAAGTTATCAGCATAGTGTTCAGTACACCGAAATGGAATGTAGAACAATAGCTAGTTTTACATTCTACACGAAAAAAGTTAAACGCAGAGAGCGAGGGAGCTCGCGAAAGAGCAGCTAGTTAACATTCATTGAGTTGTAATTGAAGCTGAGCGAACAGAGCGGACATGCGCAATGCAGTGAACAGAAGGCTTGTTAAGTTATAACTGCATGTTACGACGAAACGCCCTTCGTACTGCTGAACAGTGACCCATCATCATCACAGTGACATCTTACTGATCAACAACTGCAAACACTCTATAGTGTCGCGCTTTAGTGTGGCAATAGAGGGCATTGACCCACCTACATTTTCTAGGAATTTTCAAAAACTGAAATAAAGTTCGTTAACGTCCTGAATAAATATCTATTGTTACCTTCAACATGGTCCAAAATCGAAAACCCACATATAGTTTATTGTTTGGATTCCTACGGCGAGATGTTATGGAAAGGACGACAGCGCTTTTATGTCGTAGCAGTAAGAAAAACAAGGTCTAAAAAAGTTTTATTACAATTAGTAAGGGCGATTTTCCCTACAAGAGTTCACACTGACTGTACCTACATAGACTTTAAGATCCGTTCTTTCTGAGGATCCGCTGTGAATACTAATACGATTGAGACAAGACAAATCACACACTCCACCAAAACTACACTGGCTAAAGTGGCTGCGATGGAAAGCAAAAGTACCTAGATGTAAAATAAAGTGATATACCTATCTAACGTAAGGCAGCTGTAAGATGCAACGCCACCGTGCGCCGCAGCGCAGTCGCCACAGAGTACATACTTAGGCACCTACTTTGCATCTTTTCAGACCATTACCCGGAGAAAGTATAGGCAACTTTGTAGTACAGAGCCGTTCGTGTGAGCCACAGACTATATAGAGATACTACGTATTTGAGCCTTCTGCACCTGTTTGTTCAGTGGCACCGCAGTTTACTGGCAGTGTGTATGTTGACTTATGTAGTTGCGCGATGTATCTAGTGCTATAATATTTGTTAACTGCAGACCCTTTGGTGGTGAAGCGAGCGTAGTGCGAGCTGTAGCGTAAAGGGGTAGTTACGCTGTGTGCCAGCTGAGCTAAGTGACGTCAGTGGGACATTACATAGGTACTTCCGTTTCTCCTAGACTGGTCACCCGTATACGAAAAATTACGCTATTAAGATACATGAAGGTTTTAGGGACACCCTAGTCAAAAACAAACTGTAAGCATCATGGCTTCATGAATGACCGAATGTTATTCAGTATTCGTAGCTGTAATGTGAGGTTATCTGAACCAGTGACGGCTGCCCTCGGCAGACATCGTGACGTGTCGCAACCGCTATCAATAGGTGCTATTTCGTCAATTTGTTCCAAATTACGCGCCGTCTCGTTTACCTTACCACAAATCAGATTCCATGCTACTTTTACTAATCCTTCAAAACCCCTGAGCACTTGACGCCTTGACGCAATTTTACCAATCATGGATCTCATCACATTCATAGATTTAGATTCGCTAGTGGCGGACCGAATTACGGTCACGAGCCACGGCAGCCAATATCAACGGAGACTAGCCAACTGCTCAGGAGTACACAAGTGTGTGCGCAGTGCACTCTGTTCCTTTACTCAGTCCGTTGAGACGGCAATCCGACACGACCAGAGAGAGAGGATAGACCGACCGCTTTACGTGCTCTCCGAGGAACGGAGCCTCACTCAATATAAAGAAAGCTTCTACAACTTCTTGTTGATTATGAAATAAACTTATTATTATTTAATATATGTTAAGAATGGACCGACCTCGGCATGCGCTGCTTTTTTATTTTTTTGTTGGATGGAAATCACGAGGATGGAAATCAGCTACGAGGTTATTACTTAGATGTTGGTATTTCGTTATGTAATTAGGTGGCTATCCAGCAGGTATTGACGTGTAAAAGTGTCTTAAAAGATCTACTTGCAGAAATAAACGTCATTTCATTTCAGACGGCTGGTGTTAAGTTCTCGCCTGCTATGGACACCTGCAGGAGGTACGTGAGGCATCGAACATACGTTGCCATCTCTGACTCGAAGCTTAAAATGTGCCACATGTTAGTAATGACACCGGCATTGTGGCATCAGCACCATTCACACAGAAACACGTACGCTACTCTGCGGTACAAATAGATATGTTGGTGTTATCCGTATAAAAAATGAAGCACTTGCACTATGCTGGGTGACAATACATTCCGGTTCGCTATATGTTTGCGTCTGGGGGCTCCTTGCGGGGCTCCACATCGCTGTCAATCTGGTGAAAGAGTCGACTGCCTCAGATACCATGGCCTATCCTGCAACAAAAGCGCTGGTCGGATGGCACGGCACGCCAGCTTAACGACATCATCCGTCGGGCTCTTGTCACACCGAGGTGCCAGCTGTTTTAGAACCCAATGGCTTGGCACGCGACGATGGGAAGAGACCAGACGAAATTACCATAATGCCTTGGAAGTTGGGTAGGCCTTTGGTGTGGGATGCAACCTATGTTGACACCCTCGCGCCATCCTATCTTCCTAGCACGGCGTGCTGTGTTGGAGCGGCTGCTGCAGGTGCAGAACATCTCAAACGGCACAATTATAACAACCTTATTGGGAGCTATATGTTTGAGCTGTTTGGGGTTGAACCACTAGGGCCTTGGGGTCTGAATGCTCATCGAGTATTTCGCATGAAAATTTTAAATTATGTACTATGAATTTATTAATTTATTTATTTTTTAAACATCTACAATTTAAAATGTTATGAATTTATTTTGAACTATTATACAGTTATTATAAATCTATTTAACATATTTATGTATTGCAATTATCAATTGTTAGGAATTAACTGGATCTTGTATGTAGACTCGACATTTATAACTAAATGACCAAATTGATTTTAATGATTTATTAAGCTATTGTTAATCAAGTATAATATATAATTTAATTTAATTGTAATTTTAAAATGTCAATGATTCACAATAATTTAATTTTACTTAACATTTGCACAGCCGAAAGGTTGAATATAGTGTATCAAACAAACTGTATAACATCTAATGTACATCCTATATTCTAGCAAATAAAGTTATCATTCATTAATTCATTCATCAAATAAAAAAATAGTAGCTCTTTTTACAAGCTTTTATGGAAATTTTTAGCACTTGAAAGTAAACTTCTCCCATGATAAAGTCCCCGCGGACACCTCGTAGTTTAACTGAACTAACTCGGCCGGCCGTAACCTATAATATGGCGGATTTAAAGTTCACGCCACCTAGTTAGCAGCGCTGAGCCGCTCATCGCCTCTGAGGGAGTTCTGAAGTTAGTTTTACATGTTAACTGATATTATGGGCAGATGAGGTGCTGTATTAATCTTCGATGTATTAGGAAGTTTGTGTAGCGGGCAGTGGGGAAGGGGGGGGGGGGGGTGGAAGAAATTTTACAATTAACGGTCAAACCTAAGCATAAGCAGTAATAATAGTATAGTAAACATAAGCAGTAGGTATATAATATAGAATACATGCTAGCTGAGTGTGAGCGTATGGAGTGCTTAGTTAAGAGGTTTATTTATAACATAACATCACGCCTGTAATCCCCAAAGGGTGAGGCAGAGGTGTACCTGCAGTAGACTCACATTTCGCCAGTTATTGTAAGTCCCATGTAATAGGGGGCGAGCCTATTGCCATCCACTGGGCAAAAATCCAGAATCCAGGCTGCTACTAAGAAATATCTGACGAATCCGGGAAACCCGGGCATCGAACCCAGGACCCCGTGCTCAGTAGTAACGCTTGCGACCACTAAACCAACAAGGAAGTCTCTTCTTTATTTTGTTTGGTTGAGAATTAAATTTTTGTTAATTTTGAGTTCTAATGAAATAATGACCGAGCGAGCGAAGCGTCTCTGCTTCATGTCTGGCCAAAATGGGCTTTCGTCGGTCAGTTTGTTGGTACTCCTTTACAGGTTGTATTACAGGACGAAACATGGTATACAGGTTTTACGTATTTATAGTATTTTTTTTGTCGTCGGGGACTTTTGATTTGTGGGGTACTTCCTCCAAAAAGGGGCGAAAACGGGGCTGCTGGATATCTCCACCATAGGAGATCCGATTTCGGTAGTTCTTTTTTTATTTGAAAGGTAAAAAGTTACTTTAAGTTGGTCTCATAAAAATTTGGTGAAGATCTGATAAATCACTTATATTCTAGTACTTAGCTAAAAATTAAAAAAAGGAAAAAAAATACAACAAAAAAAACTTATACTAACTAACATAGAAACAAATAATAGGTCTTTACCTATGAAATTGCCGTTTTGTATAAAAAAATTTAAACGAATTTTTTTCATGCATGTTTTATTTGTATTAATCGAAGTAATCACCCATGCAATCAATGCATCTTTGCCAACGCAGTGGCAGTTTACTGATGCCCTTCTTAAAGAAATCAGCTGGACGGGAGGCAAGAAATTCTTCAAAGGCATTTTGTACTGCCTCTCGGGTATTGAATTTTTTTCCCGCCAAGAAGTTATCCAAATTCTGGAAAAAGTAGTAGTCTGTAGGCGCAAGGTCTGGTGAGTAGGGCGGATGACGGAGAGCTTCCAACCCCAGTTCTTGCAACTTGGAGACCGTCTGCTGTGCAGTATGAGGTCGCGCGCTGTCGTGCAGGAGCAGCGGAGACGAGCGATTGACCAATGCTGGTTGGAGATGTGCCATCTTCTCCATCATTGTGTTCAGTTCTTCACAGTACACATCTGAAGTAATGCTCACCCCGTTTGGTAAGAAGCTGTGATGAATCACACCGGCGCTAGACCACCAAACAGTGACCACAACTTTTCTAGGGGTAAGTTTTCGTTTATGGCATTGTTTAGGTGCTGAACCAGGATCCAACCAACTTGCTGAGCGCTTGTGGTTATCAAAGAGAATCCATTTTTCATCGCAGGTAACAATGCGGTTCAAAATTCCTTCATTTGTGTGTCTGTTGAGCAGTGCAAGGCACGTCTCGACGCGTACTTCGCGCTGGCGATCATTGAGTTCGTGGAGCACCCATTTGTCAAGCTTTTTTACCTTGCCAATTTGACGCAAATGGACCAATATTGTTTTGACGCTAACGTCGAAAGCTGCTGCTAATTCAGCCGTAGATTGTGTATCATCAGCTTCCACAATCGCCTTTAATTCGTCATTGTCGACCAAAGTCTTCGGACGACCGCGAGGTTCATTTTTCAGGTCGAAATTTCCAGAACGGAAGCGAGCAAACCAATAACAAGTGGTGCGTTGGTTTGTAGTGTTAGCTCCGTAAACGTCGTTGATGTTGCGTGCTGCTTGTGCCGCGTTGCTGCCACGACGGTACTCATATTCCATAATTACTCGAATTTCTAACGTATCCATGATGACGAAAAAGATTGAAATGCGATGAAAATATAACACTAATCAATAAACAAATGACTACTTTTGGAAAAAAAATCCATGTTTTTAAAATAAAATTAATTTGAAATTAGAATTCTTAGCCAAACAAAAATTATTTTGATTTGAAATGGCCAGTACTGCAGAACGGCAATTTCATAGGTAAAGACCTAATATATAATATATTTACAAACTTGGTCCGGCTTATCATGAAAGATATCCAGATCTATGTGCTGGGTGAGCAAACAGTTCAGCAATGTGATAGCTCGGGCCGTGGGTGCAGCAGCAGCTCGACGAGTGCGCACCCCCGGGGGCAAGGCGAACAGTTTCCTCCGACGACGAGGACCCCCTGACGACTGACGACTGAGGACGCCCTGATGAAGAAAACATGGTATATTTAAGGTTTATTAATTGTTGCAAAAAAGTTTGTGCTCGCGAGGTCTATTGTTCAAATAGTAGACCTCGCGAGCAGGATAAAGCAATAATAACTGTTATTATTGCTTTTTGCTTGGCTAAAATTCAACTAAGCCGTCGAATTTGACTTAAATTTCGCTCCTGACCGAAACTAGTCGCGGCAATAAACATTCCTACACAAACTTGTTATGAAACGATGATAATTATACTGTTCAGTTAATGAATCGAACAAGAAACTTTCCGCGACTGTTTTACCAACGAAGTGTGTATAAAATAATGTAAGAAAAATATGGCCCCTCAGCTATGTATACGTAGTTTACGGAGCAGTGAAAATAAATGCCGGCTGAGATGCAAGTACTTATCGTTTGCTTTTAGAGCGACACAACACTGCTCTCAACGCTCTCGCTCCATATAACGCGATGTCTTTGAGAGATGAACGCATTTTTGCGACTTGCATACCTTACTGGCTAGTGTTATACATAGTAATAATTATAGTTTGGAAGGCAGATGCACTTATTTACATATGACATACAAGACTGACTCAGATTTTTCAATATTAAGGACGCTGTTACAAATGAGTAGTCAAATCATTACTTTTTAACACAAAAGTAAGTTTATTAAATAAAATGCTTTGAATTTTTAACGTCTTTTGGCCGAATTGTTGATAGATGTGCATGGTACGATTCTGAACTATAAATATAATTTTACGTAGGTACAGTTTCTTAAAAAAGGTACCGAAATGAATTTTTTTTTCCGGTACCTTTATTGAGAAACTGTACCTATCTAAATAAAATTTTAATAAACATTCTTTTGTGTTAAAAAGTAATGATTAGACTACCCATTTGTAACAGCGTCCTTAAAAGATACGAGGTACAGCCATAAACTTAGATATGTACAAAAATAGCCCTTAAGGTGACGCACCTTAAGGGCTATTTTTGTCTGCTTATTGCACGATAGAGTTATCTGCTTTACCAAAATGTCAATACCACAGTACCTATAACATTCAACCATCATCTTTACATGTCAGACCCCCAATTCAAAATGGGACACTGACAGACTCTGACAATTATTATTTTTGTTTATATTTCATAAAATGGCCAGGTCATTAAAAAGGTTTTAAGTTGATGTCAACTCGACATTGATCAAAATTCTTTGCTATTTTGATCTTTATTATCAAGTAGTTAAAAATAGTTTTCTTTACAATAGTCTGCTCAGTGCCGTAGCTTCAAAAGGTATTATGTGTTCTCAATTGTTAAAGCAAGAATTTGTAAACTGACGAAGATATGAAAGTATTCAGTTCCATCCGGTTAGACTGGAAGCCGACCCCAACATAGTTGGGAAAAGGCTAGGCAGATTGATTGAGTCTGATCAGTTCCGCACCTTCAAAAGGATGTGTTTTCAATTGTTAAAGCAAAGAATTTGAAAACTGACGAAGATATGAAAGACTCGAATGTACGTTTCCGGACATCAGGTATATTATAATTATTCTGTTCGTTTTTTTAAGCGTGTGAGCAGTCTATAATCATTCAACTTGGGTTTTTTCTTCCTTGAGCTATCTGACTGTGTAGTAAATGCTTTGCCAGGCTCCACCAGCAGTACTCATGTGAACCTGCATGCATGCTGGCTGTGCAGCGTGCTACCACACATGCTCATACGTTACTTCATGTGGAGGCTTCTTGATTTGGCTTTGTTTACCGACAGGCAGAGTAGTGGCTTTTTCTTTTGCTCGTATATTATCACTATTTGAAAAAAGTTGAGAGGTGTCAAGGGACACCCGGATGGAACGAAGTTCCTTTCGATTAATTAGTGAAGGAATTGTAATATTTTTTTTTTTAAGTTATAATAATATTTTTTTTATTATTAACAAATATAATGTAATATAAACTTAATCTTTCTACAAAAGAGAGAGAGAGAGACATACAGAGAAACATGCGCATGTCGCACAGCTTACAATAGCTTACTATAGCAAAAAGTGTCGTTACAACTTTTCGTGAGAATTTTTTCCGTCTAGCCCCCTTTCACAACGCGCGATAAGGAACTTCGTTCCAAAATTAAAAACGTCTTAGGCTAGTTTCATAATCATAATCATTTATTTGTCAGAACATGGTCGGTATGTATATTACATGGTCTTAATTAAGTTAACATAGATTGCCTCATCACATTCTAGTCATTCTACCACATGGGCGTACAAATGTCAAACAGATTATATTGGTGATAAATTATTATTAATAATATTTTTAACAAATAAAGTTCAAATTAAAAAAAACTTTTTACAAAAAAATCAACCGACTTCCAAAAAAATACTACAAAGTGAAAAATAACTTTAATTTCGGAAGTCGGTGTCTTTGGATCTATATTTTAGCTTTTAGCCACCGACTTCCGAAATTAAAGTTATTTTTCACTTTGTAGTATTTTTTTGGAAGTCGGTCTTTTTTTTTTTTTTTTAAAGTTTTTTTATTTTTCACTTTTTAGTGGTTTGGTCTGTAATTTATCTAAGTTAAAATAGCCTAATGTCAACTGCTCATCACCTTTTATAAAATATTGCTTTTCCCGATACAAGGACGTTAATTGTTGAGGAGTTCTCCCAGTAAGGAACCAGGAGAACTGGAACTGATGGTGAAGTCACCATCAGCTCCACTTCAACATGTCTATTGTGACAGGCATAAATTGCTTAGCAATAATCGAATCGCAACCCGTGAAAAACGTATTATTGAGTAGTTCCGATGGCCATCTGTGGTCTTCCTCATCAGTTCCACTTCACCAAATGGTGCTTTCCGGGTGCAAATGCACGAGTTACTATAAAAAATACCCAAATTGCTTTAGGTGTGCCTATAAAATTTGAAGTTTCCCCTCGATTTCTCTAAGATGCCATCATGAGATCCTGGTTCCTTATCATGGTACCACCCTTAAGATATATCCTTTCCAACAAAAAAAGAATCATAAAAATCGGTTCATAAACGACGAAGTTATCCGCGAACACACATAAAAAAAAATATATACACGGTCGAATTGAGAAACCTCCTTTTTTTGAAGTCGGTTAAAAAGGGATGTCAGATTAGAAATTAAAAAATATAAATAATAATTGAATTAAATTAATACGTCAGTGATACGTCAGTCTATGTAGTCATTTAAATTATAATATAGTTTGAGGTGTAAACACAGTAAGGTATCCGGAGTCCATAGATCGTGAACTGTTCCGTCGTTACTGTGTGACGGAGCGGAAAGGCGGACAGATGCGGGGCGCCGTGCGCTAAGCTTGTTATAGCTTCTACTTCTTATAGTTACCTAGTACCTAGTGGCTTTAGCTACACCCACATTTGTGACCGTTCAACGAACAGTATTTTTTGACTAGCTATACTTAAAGCTGCGTCCACATTAGTTACATTTCAACGGCTGGTCCGTACTGCGACCCACTCTGTCACCGTGACAGTAAGCGTGGCAAAAACGAATGTCACACAGAAATCCATTCCAATACCTCAAGATAAAACAAAGAAAATCTCACGACCCCCATCCATATTAAACGAAACTTACTGTGATAATGTCACAGAGTATCGTCAGTTGAAATGTCACGAATGTGGACGCAGCCACGTCGCGTCGACGCATGCGCCGCGCGCCGCGTGCCGGGCGGGCAGCGTCAGCGGTTTTGATATGGTTAGACTCGTAGTTGGGGAACAAGGGGAGTTTCGGGTTTAAAACCAAGGTTCTTTTATTTGAGGGTCGCGATTAGAGGAAATTCGTGCAGGTTCGGTTTGTGAATGGGAGTATTACAAATACGGAATGAAAATGCCATGGTGTCCATGGAAAGTAATTGATCGATATCTTCACGCCTAAGTTTTGTGAGCTATGTAGCAATCTAGCATCAGACGCCAGCTTACGAATTAGACCTCTATTGCCATCTGACCGCAATTCACTGACACGAGCCACTGAAAAAGTCACCATAATGCTAAAGTTAAGTTAGAAATCCGATTACAACCATTCTTTAGCCTCCCCCCCCCCCCCCCCCATCAGCTCGCTTGACTTACGTTCTCAGAATGACAACATCGGACATCTTTATTCCTATTCTTCTCAAACGGGATTTTCGTCATAATCCGTAAAGTTTGTCCAGATTAGCGCCGATGTTTATATTGCGTTCTGAACTTTACTTACTTTTCGTTTCCTTTCCAATGATATGAAAATGAGATTTTCTTGTTTTAAAATGGAAGTTTAGTTTCCAGTCTGTAGCGGAGTTTGGTGAAGTAATTGTTGTTAGTTCGTTACGAATGTTACCGCTGGATTTAAGATTTAGATAATACTAGGCTTGTAAGTTGCCCGAGATTTTGTACGCGTGCGGTTCGTGAATTGCACGCCGAATTTAATGTTTTATAGTTGTAAGAGCTCGACTCATATTAATTCAGTAAGAATCTCGTGAAGATCTTCTGAGGGATTCATCAATACACACACACACGTCCATACAATCTTTTAAACCTGCTTAGGGGTGAGAGTTGCTTGAGATTTATACCATTCTGTGAAAAAGATGTCCGCTCCAATAACGTAAATAACTATTTTAAATAATGTTTGCAATTTGATCACATTGTAGAAGCGTATTTTCACTGGTCGAACGAAGCACCTAAGATTTATATTATCCTTTCTGGTTGGCATTCAACGCATCGGGTAATTGATCCTATACTACCCTAAAGCAATAGACTTGCACGCTTAGCATGACCGCCATAGAAACGGGTTTTGTCTACAGAAGAATAGACAAAATGAGAGATTGCCATGCTTAGACGCGTAGAATGCGTAGAAATATTTCTACTATCTGCCATTTTGTCTATTCTTCCGTCGACAATATCTGTTTCTATGGCGGTCATGCTAAGCGTGTTGACGGGTTTTCATTATGTAAAAAACAAGCTTTTAAAATAAAGTCTTATAGTAGTCTTAATTTTATTAAGTCTTAGTCTTACGTTCTAAGTTATTTCAGGTCTTTTTTCCACGGAATGTTAGAAATCTCAAGCAACAGACTATCTACTTAGATTTTGTTTTCAATTATAAAAAAAAATATAACTAATATTCGTTCGAAATTCAAAGTTGGAGTTTAATTTTTTTTTTTTTTTTTTTCGGCCAGTCTTCGTTGTAGCGGTCAGTCAAAATAAAAATAAAAAAAAAAAAACATAAAAAGGTAAATTGGAGTCTCATATTCTACGAAATGCATGGTAGACTTCAGTTGGTCCAACGGAGTATTTTGATCCTTATAAAACTGCCCATTTTCTTACAGACTATAATGTTTTTTTCAAAATCTGTGAATGTTGATCATCTCAAAATGTCAAGGACAGTTTTTAAGGCCGTTTTCTTGTAGCTAAAACGGTTAAGGTACCGCCCTTACTGCCCCGACTCAATAACTCACTTTGTACATTCATAGAAGATCAATACAGTGTCGTCGATCAGCCACAATCACACTCATTATAATGGCTCTTCTCGTGCCGTCACGTGCGTTCCGGTTCGCATCCGTGCCGCACAATCAAGCGCCGCGCCGACCGGTTTCCGGCATACGTGCAAAAGACGTTTTACGTTTAAATAGAAGACACGGAAAACCTTCGATGAGATAGATCGACCGTGTGTCAGTATGTATGATAATGTGTGCATGATTTTGTTTATGTGTGTGTTATTGTGTTCCTGTCTCACTTTACTCAATTATTTTCCTTCAAGTGGCACTTTGACCTATTTATCGATATCGAATCACTGCTGCTGCTGTAAAATATACGTACTTACGTGGTTGTCATGCGGTAGCTATAGGAGGAGCAGACACGCAATGAAGTCTATATATTAGGGGTTAAAGTATGAAATTGCTGATTTGTACTGAAAAATTGAAATTCGTTTTTTTTTTTAATTTAACATATTTGTTTAATCAAAATAATTACCATTATTATCTATACATTGCTGCCATCTAATAGGAAGGTTATTATAAGCCTTTGCGATACTCTCGTGATCTAGATTCGACAAACTATGTGAAAGCATTTTGTACTTCCTCCTGAGAAGAAAACTTTTTATCACGTAAAAAATTGTCCAAATCACGAATAAAATGGTAGTCCGTTGGAGCAAGGTCTGGCGAATACGGAGGGTGATGAATGGTTTTTATTTGCCGTTCCTGTAGAGTTAAAACGGTTTCTCGTGCTGTATGAGGTCTCGCGTTATCATGGAGCGATAATGGTGAAGATCGATTCATGAGTCGGGGCTGTTTCACTGCTAGTTTTGCTATCATTGTTCGGAATTCGGCACAGTAGACATCTGCCGTTATTGCTTGATCAGATCGGAGAAAGCTATAGTGAATAACACCATGCTGAGACCACCAAACAGTTACCATTACCTTTTTATTGGTAAGCTTTGCTTTAGGACACTGTTTTGGCGTTTGACCTGGGGTCAGCCATTGCATTTTTCGCTTACGGTTGTCGTAAAGAATCCACTTTTCATCACATGTCACGATTCGATCCAATATTCCTAAATTTCTGTATCGATTCAACAAGGCAACACAAGTTTCAACACGCGTTTCTTTCTGCAGATCAGTCAAATCATGAGGCACCCATTTCTCACATTTTTTTATTTTATTGATTTGTCGCAAATGAGGCAATATTGTTGATAAGGTGCCATAACCATGCCGCTAATTCCTGGGTAGTTTGGCTCGGATTGGCTTCCACCATCTCTTTCAATTCATTGTTATTCACCTGTGTGGGCGGTCTTCCACGTGGTTCGTTCTTCAAATGAAAGTTTCCATCACGAAAGCGTTTAAACCAAAATCGCACGGTGCGTTCATTAGCAGTCCCCTCTCCAAACGCAACATTGATAATGCGAGCTGTTTCTGCCGCGTTAGTTTCGCGTCGGAACTGTATTCAAAAATAACTCGAATTTTCGAAGTATCCATCTTTCTTCTCTAAGCTGAATAAAAAAACAACTGAAAGTCGATAATCGAATGTTGCACATTTCTTAAAAGAAGAACTTCATAGGTACCATGTGAAAAAAGTTTCACTCAAAAATCTCAAACCATGAAGGTTCTATGTCAATTCCAAGTTCCTAATACAATAAACGGCAATTTCATACTTTAACCCCTTTTTTTTACATTTCAACAAAAGGATCGGGTCACAGGTGTTATGAATACTATCGTAAATATAATGTCCTAAAAGAAAAAAAGAAAGCCTAGACAACGTGTCATGAAAAGCGAGAGGGGTCAAAATCGACCCTCGATTAGATCTACATAGTTTGCTCCACAGAACAGATAAAGAGACCTCTTTATCTGTTCTGTGGTTTGCTCCACTATCCGATTCTGTTTATTGACACAACATATAAAATGATTCAAAAATAAATTATTTTGCCGCAACATGACTGACGAAATAATTCCTATATAGGAAATTCAAACCATTCAATAACTTCCCCTAAGTTGCAGTGATTGGCAGGCACTTAGTGTGCACGAATATTTCATTCAATAGCATCATTTCTTTGCCAATATTATAATTCAGTTTGTCTATCAATAGGCTAGTTGACAAAAAGAAAAATACTTTATGAATTTTATGATGTAGGTAGAATTATTGTGAGCTAATAGTATCAAAATCCAACTTAGTTTTGTACATTATTTTAGATTAACTAATATCCTTTAGAAATAATTACATAAAAATATAGCCATTGGACACGTGACATTGAACGTCAATCAGACCGCGACACGTCTTACTTCAGTCATGTCACTTTCTCACAAAATGTTGGGGATTTTTTTAGAAAAACTAAATAGCATTCGCATGTTTATTTATAGAATACTCAGAAAAAATACGACTGAAATGTATGATTTTAAGAAATATCAAAACGAAAACATCAGATGCGTTTTGAAAAACGAGCTCCGTTCCGCTTGCGTTTTAGATATTTAGATCACTGTCATCACTTTTTTTATTTTGAAATCGCAATGGATCGATTTGATTCGATAATTTTTTTTTGGATTCAATAATTGATAAGAGTATAAAATAGAATGTATATTTATATTTATATTAGGATCAAATACTTAAGTTAATAAAAGAAACCTTTTTTTTTATTTAATTTAGAATTACAGCTCGAGGTGGTAACCTTTATATAGGTAAACAATAGTGCAGTGACTGCCGCGAGGACTCATCGGACAAATCGTCTGGATTCCTAACATTGACCGCGCTAATGTGTCAAAGGTTCTTAATTTTTGTTACGCAATCTGGACTAATTACTTTAATTCTTAAGTTTATCATACTAAGCATCCGTACCTACCTATACATATGTTTGTGAGCCGGTGTTTATATTGCGTATGTAAGATATTTACGTGCGCCCACAGCAGCGGCCGGATATTACAATGAGATTGTTTCGGATTACGGCGACTTTCACTCCGCTGCTTACCGACTGATGAATTCCTTATATTTCGCCTCGGAGATTCAGCTTCGATGTACCTACCTGTGTTTATCGCACACGCAATATTGTTGTGAACAGTTCACCTGTTTTACAGTCTAACTTGAGAGCTGTGTCAATGCTATTTACTACTTCATGAATACTTACAAGTACTGTAAGCTACTGCTTACACGGATTACTAATTTTAAATATGCATCCATGCAGGATAACAATTTAAAATGCACTTTTGGTAAATTTTAAAACATTACATAATCAGCCACAGCCACCTGTGTCTGCTGGGACACAGGCCTCCTCTTTTCGAGAAGGAGTGGGCTGTAATCCACCACGCGGGCCCAGTGCGGGTTGGTAGATGTCACATGTCTTCAAATTTTTGGTTCTCGGACATGATGGTTTCCTCGTTTTTTGTTTTCCTTCACCGTTTTAAGAGCAGCGGTGATGAAATTATTTACACAAAGTAAAGCCCACACCCGCCTGGTGTCGACCCCACGACCTACAACTCTTAACTCGGCGATATCACCACTGGGCCACCACTGCTCGCAAATCATTACCTACTGAAAAATATTATAAACTACTAAGTAATGACTGTAATCCCTCCGTCGCTTGGTGACTCGTGTGTGGTATTTTTCCTGTGACGTAACAGTTTGTTTACGTTCCCAACCCGCAGTGTTGCTCTGTTTATCTTCCCTGTTTGTACCAAATTACAGTTTCCTAAACGTCCCTTCAGTGACAACAACTATGTTATTAGTTCCCGCTCACCTCTGCATAATAGCTCCGCTCTCTTCTGATAAATATTTATGAATAAACTTATTTAATTTAGAGTCTCTGTCCACCCCTTGTATAATGTGGCGCCAACACAACAAAACTTGTAGGGCGTCAGCAGACTTGCTGCTTTTAGCATCCACGATCAGTAATTTAGTTGCTTTTCTGAAGCATGATGCAGCGACTTACACACCGCATTCTTCTAGTATTGGTAATAAACGATTTTGTGGCTAGACGCTTCATACAGTGACTGGCAGAAAAGAGACAGATTCTGCTAAAAAACGCATTTTGGATGCCGCACTCAAACGCAGCGACTCGCTAGGTGATGCAGCATTTATGAGGTTGCAAAATCGCCGACCGTGTCTGCTAAGGCCCTAACTGAACCGCCCCCGCTGGCGTCGGTTGTATTCCGATAAGTTTCGAATACCGAGTTGTGTATTCTTTAGCCAGACGCGCAGAATTTCGTACGAGTTGAGTTGCTTCTTTGTCGTGTATTTTTTGTATTTTTCCAATTGTATGCAACAATGCAACTGTGGGGCTAAACTGCAAGAGTGCAGTGTGGTTCAGCGAGGAGTACGGAGAGTGCGGGGAGTGCGGGGAGTGCGGGGACGGTAGTATAACTGAAAGTTGCCGCGTTGCTTCTTGCGTAAATGTTTACTTTTTGATATTTTAACATCAAGTTCAAACTGGGAACTTGACGGGAATTTATTTACCAAATTTTTCCATTTCATAACATTTCATTTCATTTTTTAACTTCTATGTTAGTTTAGATGTAAAATATAGGTTCTGTGACACACGTCACAGAACCTATATTTACGTTTTTTGTTTTACGTCACACTTATCACACGATAAGTGTGACGTAAAACATCGTAAGGTAACCAGACGCAACGGTCAGCACTCACCAGCATGCAGGTAAGCACGTATCCCACCATCCCCGTCATCCATTCTCGTTCCTCATTACTTTTTTTAAGACTGATAATATTAAATATTATGAATGGCCAAACATTCCCTCGCTCGCTCTTCATTAGGTATGTGACAATTAACACCTGCTATTATCGGATTGCGGCTACATTAGCATTCAGGTCTTGAATACAAAAGGTCTAAATGCTAATATAAATGAAGAGAGAATTTTATAACCTCAACCTAAAGCTTTTAACACCAATTTATAAACTGTTTTAATAAAGATGGGGTTATAAAGTTTTCCCTTATCTTTAGCTACGTTTTAAGATGAAAATTGCTCTTTTTGTTAATGTTTATTTTGTAACCAATGAGTGTTGCCTTCGAATATTATTTCGGACCAAATATACCTTGCTATTTATAAAAGTGTTAATTATAACGAGATACGCTGAGGGTTATGTTTCTTGGATAAAGATCGTCAAGCTGTCATAAATTTGTTTTCATAATTGTAGATTCATAATGTAGGAAGATAACTTTGATAGCAAACAAAATGGAACAATGGGACCTCCGTCAGATATTATATCCTCCTCAATTATAAAGACATCCATTAAAACCGCATACTATCATGTTGCACGGCCGCAGTATTTAATTACCGAATAACAAACTAAACGGTTTATTAAGATATTTATTTCTCAAAAACAGAACACAATTTTTTTTTTTTGTAAATTTTGACGGTCATAAGTACCTTTTGTGTGCTATCAAAGAGAAGTCCTGACTGACTCACTGACTCATCAACGCCCAGCCCAAACCCTTGAATCTATAAAGCTGAAATTTTGCACACAGGTTCCCTTTATAACGTAGACAAAGAATAAGGAAGGATTTCCCGGTAGTACGTTCCCGTGGGACATTTTCCGAAATCCAAGAAATGTTAAAAAAGTAGGTATTGTTTTGAAAAAGAAAATCGATGTACTTGCCTAACGCCGTAAGGTCGTCCGAAGTAATTTTTCCTAAGTAACTTCGCAGTAACGAGACATCGATTGAACAAGGCTTTGCAGTATGATATTTACGCAGTAAAATCGTTCGCAGTACAGTTTTTTAACCGACTTCAAAAAGGAGGAGGTTCTCAATTCGTCGGAACCTTTTTTTTTAATTTTTTTTTATGTATGTTCCTCGATTACTCGAAGATGGCTGGATCGATTTGTATTTTTTTTGTTTTATTCGAGAGGGTATACATCACAGTTGGTCCCATATAAAATTGATTAGCTTTGAGTTAGCTTCAATAATACGTATTTTTTCCCCACTTTTATATGGATGATGTTCTAGTTTGTTTTGAAGGTAGTGGTATTAGAATTTGTGTGGGGTAGGTATCACAACTAAAAAGTGAAAAATAAAAACTTTTTTACAAAAAAATACAACCGACTTCCAAAAACAACACTACAAAGTGAAAAATAACTTTAATTTCGGAAGTCGGTGGCAAAAAACGAAAATACATTTAACTAGACACTGACTTCCGAAATTAAAGTTATTTTTCACTTTGTAGTGTTGTTTTTGGAAGTCGGTTGTATTTTTTTGTAAAAAAGTTTTTCGATGTAACGAAATATCGCAGTAAAAAGACGTCGATTTAACAAGGCGTCGCAGTATAGAGATGTCGTTGAAAGGTTTTCGAAGAAACAAAATTCGATGATACGGCTATCGCACTCAAGCAGGTATTCCGTCTCTCCGGGCCCACCAAGCGCCGTGGGGCCGGTGGAGCCCGAGCGCCGCGGGGCCGCTGGGACCCGGCACCCTCGTCAATCAACGCCATCTGTCGGCTGCGCAATTAACACCGGTCTTAGCCCCGCCAGCTATGCGCACCAATTACTGATACAATTTGTTGATTTATATCTAGGCACTGTTATTTATTGATTGTCGGGTAGTGGCTGTTTGTCTTTATTTCAGTGGGATGGACAAATGTAGTGTGTAGTGTGTAGTGTGCGGGATGTTTGGTTTGCACACTCTTAGCTTCAATTCGCAGCTGATGTGATTGAGACTCTTCTTACCAAGAGTTAGAGGCCTAGCGTTGGAGCTACACCTCAAGCTAAGTTAAATACTAATATCTAGCTAGTACTGTCCCGGGCATAGACCTCGACTCATACCGAGAAGGCATGAGCTTTCTCAAGGCGGATTGGCGATTACTGATTCATATTAATCAAATTATAAAGCCAGATTTCCTCACAAAGTTTTCAATCTAAATTACATAAGTTATACTTATCACTCTAGACCCGTTCAAGGGCAAGACCTTCAAGCCGTTCTAACCCTAGACTATAAATAGTACCGTCCTGACTCCGGTTAACGCCGAACTCAGCTGTGGTCTATAACCGATACCGGTCTCACTTAGCTCTTACTAAACGCTTAGTTGTTTGAGAGAAAAGCTGAAGCGATCAAATTACAGGGATGCCACAAACCTCTTTTTACCGACTTCAAAAAAAAAGGAGGTTATCAATTCGACATGTATGTATGTAATATTATTGGAACTGCAATACCGGATGACTTTTTTACCGTCTTGAAAAAAATAGGGTATATTAGGTGAACGGAGTAGAAGCGATGCCATACGCTTCTACTCCGTTCACCTAATATACCTAGTTTTTTTTTTTTAATAGCTTAGTCAGAAAAAAATATCTAAGTATCAATAAATACTACAAATTCGATGTAAACTTTTCATTTTAGAACAAGAAAAACATAAATTTTGAAAAAAAATAATAAATCCTTTAAAAATATCAAAATTCAAATCATATGCAACCTGCATTATGATTTGAATTTTGATTTTTAATAATAAAAAAAAAAAAAAAAAAAAACGAGATATGCCATAGGCTTCTACTCCATTCACCGAATATACCCTATTTTTTTCGAGACGGTAAAAAAAGTCATCCAGTATATTCACACAGGATAAATCTATTAGGGCTTCCAAACAAATATACAAAATTTTATAGGTGTATGTATGTATGTATATGTACGTTTGTCCACCATTACACATGTAGTACACATACCCTCTCACCACCCTTATACAACACACAAATACGCTCCATGTTGTATTCGCGGAAAAAAATTCAGCTCCTCCCTACATTTTGACGAGCTATGCGAACATTAATGTAGGGAACAGCTGATTTTTTTTCGCGATTTCAGATTTGTTCCCATAGTAAAAGTTGTTTGTTATCATGAGTACAATCATGTGTTTAAGTATCGGTCACTAATTACCAGTCACCCTGTATTTATTTTTAAATTATTTTGGTTTTTCTTTTGTTTTTGTTTATTAATTGCATACCTGTGATTATGTTAAATGAAAGGGCGGAGTCACCTACCACAAGTGTTTCTCCGTAACTATTAATCTTCCCATGGCGACAGGTAGAAACGACAGATCGCCAGCTGCTACTATCCTTATATACTCCTTTTGCTTCGTTTACATTCACACATCTGGTCATACACGCACGCCGGCTGCGAGTGCTCCGCACCTGACCTTTCTAAACAACATTCGTATAAGAAAACTCACCCACAGCATGCGCAGACTACGAGACGATCTACCCACTGGCACACTACTACAAGTTCACCTAGCGCTGTGCGCTGTGTGTGCGCTGTGTGTCGGGGTGTGTGTGGCTCTGGTGGACCAAACCTTAAATCGCGAAAAAAATATCAGCTGTTCAGTACATTTATGTTCGCATAATTCGTCAAAATGTAGGGAATAGCTGATTTTTTTTTCGCGATTTCAGGTTTGGTCTCATAGTAAAAGTTATTCTTAAGATGAGTACAATGACCCCTTAAAAGGTTGCCGCTACACCCTGTATAATTCAGTATTGCATCAGCGTGTGGGGTAGAGCTGGAAAAACCTACTTGATTGAAGTAGAACGAGCACAGAGAGCGCTTTTTAAAGTACCTAACTTTTAAAAAGCCCTACCGGTTCTCTACTGACTTACTCTAACGTGAAAAGAGAGTTCTCAGAGTCCGTCAGCTTTTCATTCGTTATGCCTGCACCAAAACTCACAAAATTATTAAAACCAGACCCGACTACACAGCAATCGTAAGCAAAAGAAATTATAGAATCCCAACGCCTGACAACACCTCATTGCTGGCTAGACGCTCCCAGCTTACTCTCTCATTAAGATTAAAATCTACAAACTCTGTGAAATTAAAAATACTACCTCATTCAGTTGTAAAACAATAATAAAGAATGTTGCAAAACTCTGGTTAAGATGACTCGGAACAATTGATATTAATACCCTGACTTGACCGTGAATCAAACAACGCACATTGGACACAAATACGCACACGCACACACACCCTCACACACAAATACGCATACGCACACACACCCTCATACACAAACATACCATACAATACCTATCACCTCTCCAGTCTCCACTGTGGAATCCGTACCCTGAGCCCCAAGATACAGACTAACTGTCTAGTTTGGGGCTCACTGGCAAATTATATTTTGTAACCTAGCTATAAGTAATATTTGAAGCTACTCATGTCGTATCAACTTGGTATTAACCTGAAACCTTGGTTAAACCTGCTTACTGTTACCTGGACAATACACTATTTCCTATATTTGTATCACCAATAAGGTCACTCTAAGTCCTTCTAGGGCTTCCCCTCCGGGGTAACATCTCAGATTCGATTTTGTATGTTTTAGAAACGGAGGTTTTACCCGAGGTTTTTGCAACGCAAACTCAGTTTCTTTAGCTAAGGATGCCACTACGTTCCGTTTCTATTCGTTTCGTTTCTCTGTAAGGTTGAAACTTCAAATTGAATTGAACTCAATTGAAAGTAACAACCTTATCTCTGGATTCTATGAAAACTAGTTCACCATCTACAACTTACGTCGCAATTCTTTACATTACAGTCATTGTCTCTTAGTCTTCTGTGAAAAGCCAATAATATTGTTAAGATTATAATATTATATCGAAGGTCCTTCTTTCCTGGGCGATCCTTACATTCTCCTTTTGCTTCGTTTACGTTTCCGTTTTAGATTACTTCATAGTTATTAATCGCATTTAAACAATACGAAACAGATTAACACAAACAAAGCACAATTTAAAACAATAGAAACTTATTTTAAAATCCTCGGCCACACACATTAACTCCAGGTGCTAACCGGGCCAGTAGGTGCTTACTGGAAGTCTAGATAAAATTCTCGGCCACACACATTAACTCCAGGTGCTAACCGGGCCAGTAGGTGCTTACTGGAAGTCTAGATAAAATTCTCGGCCACACACATTAACTCCAGGTGCTAACCGGGCCAGTAGGTGCTTACTGGAAGTCTAGATAAAATTCTCGGCCACACACATTAACTCCAGGTGCTAACCGGGCCAGTAGGTGCTTACTGGAAGTCTAGATAAAATTCTCGGCCACACACATTAACTCCAGGTGCTAACCGGGCCAGTAGGTGCTTACTGGAAGTCTAGATAAAATTCTCGGCCACACACATTAACTCCAGGTGCTAACCGGGCCAGTAGGTGCTTACTGGAAGTCTAGATAAAATTCTCGGCCACACACATTAACTCCAGGTGCTAACCGGGCCAGTAGGTGCTTACTGGAAGTCTAGATAAAATTCTCGGCCACACACATTAACTCCAGGTGCTAACCGGGCCAGTAGGTGCTTACTGGAAGTCTAGATAAAATTCTCGGCCACACACATTAACTCCAGGTGCTAACCGGGCCAGTAGGTGCTTACTGGAAGTCTAGATAAAATTCTCGGCCACACACATTAACTCCAGGTGCTAACCGGGCCAGTAGGTGCTTACTGGAAGTCTAGATAAAATTCTCGGCCACACACATTAACTCTAGGTGCTAACCGGGCCAGTAGGTGCTTACTGGAAGTCTAGATAAAATCCGACCTTTCTGTTAAACGTGAAACACTTTTTGCGCGTCAGCAAAACGACTTTTTGTTAAGTTTTCAATTGTAGACTATGAAATACGCACAAAAGTCAACCGAAGTGTAAAGTTTGTGCCAAAGACAGGTTGCCAACATAACATAAATATCGACATTTGATTTCCTGTCAATTTTAAGTTGTATTACAAGCAGCCCCAAGGTTGAACATCGTTTTGGCATAAACTTGTTGAACAATACTGACCTCTTTGTGCAAACTTTTCCATTTTACACAAAATGTCGAAACAATGTTCTTGTACTTGGATGTTCGAAAACAAACATAATACTCAATTTTACATAATTTAATTTTACTTAGAATATAAAGACTACCATTGCGTGTTTTCTTCCTCGTAATTTTTAACATCCAATAAAGAAGACGCGTTGGATTTGGAAATTGTGTTAGAGTACATTTTCCCACGTTCACTTTATACAAGATCGAGTGATGTTTCCAATATTTAAATTAGGGTAACGGCAGGGTGAACACAATATGTTAAGTAGTAAAAAAAGTTGGCTTACAGGAACAAATCTTCGGTACATTCGCTTTAACGATACAAAAATATTATGTATGTATTTTGAACCCCCGCAGACTTTCTATCGGCCAATAGTTTAGTCGGTTTCTTAATCAGTATGAAGATGTGTGCTCGTGCGCACATTATAACGATCGAACTTGCCTACATCTTCATACTGATTCTGCGGGGAGTCAAGGTATGGGTATGTGGGCCGCTGCTCTGTCTTCGTATCCAGGTTTTCCCCTATTATAATGTTTTTTAATCGACGTGGATATTATTTTTAGGTTATGTTTATTTATGTAATAAAAATTACTGGATATGTTACTTGAATAAATTGATAATGTCTTCAGAATGATGTTGTTTTATTTTTTGTATACAGCCAAAGTCTAACTTCGGTATACGAATGGGCCTCGGCGTTAGATATAATCTTCGTTTACATTACTAACGTGGTAAATTAAACTAATCAACGCATAGTTTAACACAACGAACTATTTCTAACCTTCTGCAAAGTTGTAAATATGATGAAACTCACATAATTAGATAGCAACACATCATCAAGTCATCCCTCGTCACTCCCGCGAACTTCCTCTGAGTAGGTACCTAATGACGTCATGCTATCAGTTACAACCACGCAGTAATAATAAGACAAGCTTTAGTAGGCAAAACGAACAAGTTAATGAACTCGGTCTAGTGACAAACTTCACAGTGAACAACAACGTCTTGGGGCGCTAGTAAAAAGAAATCACTTCTAGTCAATATTAACCCGTCGCGCGCTAATTAGCAGACACAATTGAAATTCTATTGTTATCTGTACACATGGTGTGCAATCGACATTTTAAGAGTTAAGTATGACCACGAAATGTCGTTGTTTCGGAGGAAAGGTAAATTAGGGCGCAGACTTCTTTAACAACTGAAAGTCGATTTTATTTACTATAGCATACGGCTAAAATTTTATGTTAAGCATGGCGCACGGTGTGCTTTCATGCAACGTGTCGTGTGATAAAAAAAATCCCCATTATTAATTGCGCTCATCAGCTACAACTCAGTTACTTTTAACTCTAAAAATAGTGCATCTCCTCGATAGTCGATCCACAGCTTGACTAATTCCTACTCCGTGGCAAGCCCATCCTTCACTACAATGTACCCTCGCGGAGGTGGCGGCTATCAATCTCGAACATTAGCGATTTGTTGAGCTTCCTACTAACACCTTGTATTGTATCCTAACTTCCATTAGGGATAGATTAGCATGCGCTTGAGTTCAATTAAATAAAATAAACATAGCTAGAAATAGAAATCATTTAATTGCTTATAATGTAGATACAGAATAAGATGACATTTTTATAAATAGTACCGGTACACAACCGTTACTTTAACACTGAAGTATTAAATACTTATTGATAACGGTTTTAAGATGGGGATCAAACAATCGGATCAAAGATTATGTGCGGCAGTGGAAGATCGGCTTTTAAACTCTACAAAATTGGTGTGGAAGACACGCATCAAGCGAACATACACTTCCATAAATAAACCCAGTAGCAGAATTGATACACAGGACGTAAAAGGCAAATTAGCCACTCGTATGGTATCCGAATAATAAGATGCTCTTGCGTCATCGTCAGGGTGACGTAATCAACTAATTTAAATCGCGGATAGAAATTGATCAGCTCATTGAATAACACATAATAATACCCGCGCGTTATTAAATTACCCTTTCAGTGATGTAATATTTAATCAATACTGACTTCAAACACAACACAAATATCTATATTTAGATTGGAGCCAGTGGAACGGAAATAAATCAAATTCAACATATTTGTATTAGCTTCACAATTAACTAGCTTCATTGTGTACTCGTATCAACCCAAACTGGGCCCGCGTGCTGGATCACGGCCCAGTCCCTCTCGAAGAGAGGCCTGTGTGATAATGATAATGCAGCTTTATAATAGACTTATTCTATTGGTCTCTGTAAATTCGCTCTCGAATAAACCCGGGTTTTACCAAAGAAATTAATACTTTGCATATAAGCAAAAGGCGTATTGTAAACAGAGCGGTTACATTAGGTAAACATTTAGTTTTCTTTTGACATAAAGACGCCTATGAAGTTTCTTATATAATATATTGACAGCAACCATAGACGAAAAAAACAATACTTCATGGACGCTGTTTTTCCTTTTCTTTACATTTTTGTATATACTAGAATATCAATGTGTTAAATCGCTTAAAACTTCTTCATAAATAAAGTCGATTGTTATAAGAAGTCGAATCGGTAACGCATTAGGACATCACTAATTGATGAGTAGGTACTCGAGCTGTCAAAATTATAATAAATGGTTAGAAAAATTATAAATATTTCGCCTCTGCCTATCCTATATAAATGCAGATGTGATATTCCTTCACAATTTAATAGGTATTCCTTATTGGTTCGTGTCGTCTGTATCGATGCGAGTAATGAATGAATGAATAAATGATAACTTTATTTGCTAGAATATAGGATGTACATTAGATGTTATACAGTTTGTTTGATACTCAATTGTCTATACTCAAATACTATTGTCAATCCTAAATAATACCATGTTCTGCAATAGTTCTGCACCAACCGGGGGTTGTCCTTGGGTGCAATTGCATGGTGCATACAGGGATAATCGTCGGCTGATGCCTTCTTTTCACTTAAAAGTGTCTAAGGGGCCTCTGCGAGTTGGCTTCGGCTCCTCGTACGCCTTCCAAAAGTCCGGGACCCCAGGGTCCCGAGATATGTCAAAGACGATTTAAATAATAATAATAATAATAAATAATTAAAATTTAGAGGAGCTCGTGGCTAAGTAATAACAGCCGCACGGGTCGATCCATCAGGTTAAGCTACGCTTGCCGGGGTTGGTCAGTGGATGGGTGACCATTCTTTACATACCGAGACTCCTCCGTGCCTCGGAAAGCACGTTAAGCCGTTGGTCCCGGCTGTCATTCGTGGATCTTTGACAGTCGTTACGGGTCGTCAGAAGCCCGAAAGTCTGACAACCAGTCTTACCAAGGGGTATCGTATTATCCAGTAACTGGGTTGTGGAGGTCAGATAGGCAGTCGCTCCATGTAAAATACTGGTATTCAGCTGCATCCGGTTAGACTGGAAGCCGACCCCAACATAGTTGGGAAAAGGCTAAGCAGATGATGATGAATAATAATAAATAATGTCATTCCTTTGGAGATGGAATCCAAAGCTCGCTACGTATTTTCAAGGCTAGCTCTTATTTATAATATAGTACCTGAATTCTGTTTGATATTAGGTACACTTGCATCGGACAATCTCGCCTGTTCTGTTTCGGTAATATTATGACTCTGCATACCATAAAGCCTCGTATCCACTAGGTAACATTTGGCGCGCGACATGTGGCACAACATGTTGAAAGTTAGCGCGGAACGTTTGTTTAGCAACGTTGTCTGTCTACGCATGATCAGTCATCTATAACATGTCGCCAGAGGAACTAGTGTTGATTTCAGCGGCGGTGGTTATAATTTTATCGAAAAATGCATCAAATAAAAAAAACATCCTGTTTTTTTAAGTTATTTTTGTGTTCTCGGCGAGCCTGTACTGTACGATATTTCATGTTATTTCTGCACGTCACGTCTCCACTCGACAACATTTGATGCTAAACTGCATGATGCACGGAAACAAATAACAAGCCGCGCGTCATATGGCGCGCCAGCTAGCAACGTCGCGCGCTGTTGTGCAACGTTGCCGAACATGTTGAGCGTCACGTGTTGCGCGTCAATTGTTACCTAGTGGATATTAGGCCTAAGGCTCACTTTGCGCTGAACAGCCAAATTATTAAAAATAAAAAAAGATTATTTTTTTTTTTGGCAAAACATGCATATACATGCAAATTATGCACGCAGGATGTCACAGTATTAATATTTCGTACGTAAATGTTTCACCCGTAAGGCGTACAAATTTATTAAATTTACGAAAAATAAAAAACTTAATTATAAAATAGAAACCAAATTACTAAAGGCACTTCAATCCAAGCAGGTACATAGCAGTCAGTATTATACATAAACTAGCGATATAACACGGGTGCTATCTAATAATAGTTCTCCAGACCGAATTCCGGCCATGGTGGCCAATCAAATGTAGTTTAAAAGAAATGGACATACAGACAGACACGAAAAGCGACTTAGTTATACATATACTATGCATAGATGCCTTCTCCCAAAACCGCTTAACAGGACGTGGTTGGTCCTTCCAAAATGCAAAAAAATTCTGTGTTCATTTTTCGCTCTTATAAATATGTTCTGTTCTTAGTCGTCATTTTAAATTGTTTTACATTTTTTTTAAAAATATAAATAATATTTCCTCCTTCACTTTTAAAATGTCAATTGAAATTGAATGCAATATTTTTCTTATTTTCCAGTAGTCGTTTACCTACCTACCTACCTACTAGCGACCCGCCAGAGCTTCGCACGGTTTTTACGACTTAACATCGAGGTCTCTTTATTATATTATGTACGAGTAACTTTAATCTAAAAGTGGATAAGATAGAGGGTTAGTTAGATAAAGAGATATAATATTAATGTCCAACCTAAACCTTTCGAAATTAATTCTCGAAATGATGGTGAAAACCGCCTGAAAATCCGTTGCGTAGTTTAGAAGAGCAATGCGGTCATACAGACAGACACGAAAAGCGACTGCATTTTATAATGTCTATGGATTTCATTTTCATCGCATTACTGTTCAGCTTCTCGAATTCTCGAAAAATACACTAAAAAGAGAAACATTTCGCATCCAATTAAAAGTAAAATCCTCAGAACGGCAAGTGATGCAATCTTTTAAAAACTCACAATGAGGAAAAGACGTCATCTAAATAAAAGATAAAAATCTTTTTACGCTAAATATGTTAGGAAACTGAACACTGGCTTGTTTCGGTGTCGAATTCTTTACAAGCATTTGTTTAGGTACCTGCAGGTACTTGTTGCCTTGCAGGAATTTAATTCGTGCAAAGAAAATGATATAATCATTAAATAATGCTTCTTTAATTTTAGGTAGAGATAGCGGAACGCACCGAACTCGGTAACGAATACACTGGCCTACAGGCTAGAAGTAATGGATGGTTCTTTTTGAATAGGATGTAAAAACCAAGAAATATTCAGATTTAATGAAAGATCCACAAATAAATAAATCCTCTGATGATCAATCGAGAGATAATGCCTGCAGACCATTCTATTGAGGAGCTAACAGGTCTCCTAACAACCAACATTAGAAAACCATATTTTTCGGATATCCAGCACTCTGCAAAACGTCACCATGTTAAGTACACACTTAACAAAACAAGATAAGACACGTCTTAACCTGCCAACTCTCCCCGTGTCTCAAGAACTCTCTGACAAAGAGTTCTCCGTTCTTCTTCGCGAGGGGCTTACGCGGCTTATCGGGGGCGCGGGTCAGACGGATCAGCTCGCAGTACAGTACCGGTTATTATCCGCTAGGTATTGAAGAAGTTTCAAATAGACTTGTTTTGATTACGTACTGTTTTTTGTTATTGAATTAAAGATAAAGGTGATATAAGACTAAGCCAGTTTTGTTATTGTTGTTTCTTATACGAAACTAGATCGTGTTAGAGAGAAAAAAGTTAAGTCAATCAGCGTAACCGTCCTATCTACGTATATAATCATCATTTATTTAAAGTTAAGTCAATCATTGTAATCATACCATCAGCCGTCGCCGCCGGCAACAGAAATAAAGTTACGTTCAAATCGAAATATTGATAAAATAAGTAATGCCTAAAATCGTACCAAAGCACACCAATGTGCACAAGAACCATAAAGAAAGTACACACAAAACGAGGCACAAATCACTTGAATGCACAATTTTATTTATTTATTTCATTCAAATAGTTGTAACGCGAGCACTTCAAACAGAAGTCACTTTTCAATAAATTGCTCTTTACTATGGTGTAGCAGTGCTACGTGGCTACGCGGCTACGCGGCTACGCGTGCTACGTGTGACGCCACGGAGCGAAGCTTTGCAAATCTGTGAGTAGAGGAATGCCGCAAGTATTAGGTTAAGTTATTTATCGCGAGTGGAGGGAATACTAATGTCACAGAGATGCGGTTCTGTACGAGTCTAGTGTGTTTGTTATTGGAATGTTTCACTTTCTACTAAATTATGCCAATACAGTAACTGGTAAATTATTTAGGTATGTGACATTATGATTAAGTATAGTGTTTTAATGTGAAGGGTGGGCGTTGTGTGGGGACTGTCTGTACATTTGACGTTCAGAAAGTGCTGATTCTCAGCCTAATTTGAATAAATGACTTTTGATTTTGGTTTTGATTTTAATCCTATTTTTCTAACTAGTATTATAAATGCAAAAGTGAGTTTGTCTGTTTGTTACGCTTTCACACTAAAACGGCTGAACTGTGGCAAATGGGTAGACTTTGACCAGAAGGCCAATTCTCGTACCTAAAATTATAATTTAAAAACTAAAAAACATGCCTTAATACCATTAAACTGAACTAAAAAGTAAAAAATATTTTTTTCAATATAAGAATAAAGCGATTAACGAGAAAATTAATGTCATTGTAAAAAAATTAAAAGAAAAAAAAAACTTTTTAAAAACAAGCTTTTATTACTTGTTAATAAAAAGAACTAAAAAGTTAAAAATAATTTAAACTTGATAAGAAAAGTAACTTTATATAGGTACCTACATTGCAACCTTTAAAGATGATTAGCCTTCTTCGTCTACATCACAATAATCCCATATCGTACATACCTAATAAAATATATTTATTAAACCCTAAAACTTTACACCTTGTATTAAGTCTTTGCGTTTTTATCGCAGACCCATTTTTTTTATAAATAAAAGCGTGTTACTGACTATATAAAGTGGGTAAAAATCGAGTTCAAAGATTCCGTTACATACAAGCATACGTACAGGTGAAGCTAATAAAAGTGTGTTAAAAACATTCAAAATCAAGTCGCAATCTCAAGCCAGCGACAGTCAAATTTCAAAAATATAGGTAAACTGTTGTATATTCATACTTATTAGGTGTATACCTATAGGCTAAAAGTTATGGTTTTGTACTCTTTACGCTATACTTGTCACTTCTATTTTTGTTCTTTTATAAAGCTGTTCCAATTCTTTTAACATTGTTCTTTAATTATATTATTCCTTCAACACGTTACCAGCACGAAGCTCTAACTTTAAAAGAAGATAATGTCAGGGAATAGTATGAATTTTCTAGGTATTCAGATGTTAGAAAACCGAGACGGATACCCAACCTGGAAGTTCAAAATGAGGATGCTTCTCATTCATGAGGAGTTGTGGACGTCGATTACTGGGTACGATGATTCTGATAAAACGGCGGAAGATGTGCGCTCTCGTAGTGACCAGAAGGCGTTGTCAAAAATATGCCTTACGGTAGACGGAGGTGCAATTTCGCATGTGCGAAATGCGAAAAACGCTAAGGAGGCTTGGAGTGCTTTACAAAAAGCATACGAGGATAAAGGTATGGGTCGAAGACTCTCTTTGGAGCGTAGATTATACAAATATACCTTGACCGATTTCCAAGACATAGAATCGTATATCAACGCCGTTATGAGTACTGCTCAAGATCTTGAAGATATTGGTAAGAAGATCGACGATAGATCTCTGGCTGCGATTATTCTCGGAGGATTGACATCGCGGTACGAACCGCTGATAATGGCTTTAGAGAATTCGAATGTTGATGTAACCAGTGAGTTGGTTAAGGCAAAACTATTAAACGAGTTTTCTAAGGACCCTCACCAGAACGAGGTGGCTGCGCTACATTCAACAGGTTCTACAAGCAAAAAAGAAGAAGTCTATAATCTGCTTTAAGTGTAGACAACCAGGACACAAAAGTCCCGAATGTCCCAATAAGAAGGACAAGAAGGCTATGAGTGTGTCAAGAAAGGTTTTTAAAGGTACAGATTGCCATCATAATGAAAAGGTGGAACAGGCTGTTGTGAAGGAAATGGCTCTTTCTTCGCCGGCTGCAAATTACGGGAAATGGATTATTGATTCCCGTGCAACCATTCACATGACTCCGCATCGCGAGTGGTTCAGCAGTTATCGGCCAGTACAAGGTGGAACGATTACTGTGGCTAATGGACAAAAAGTGGCGGCTGTAGGTATTGGTGATGTATCCATTGATACGGATACTTTGGCGAACAGAATAGAGAATGTAGTTCATGTTCCCGATTTGAACTGTAATTTACTTTCAGTAAGTAAAGTAGTAGAGAAGGGTTACTGTGTAGTTTTCAATAAAGAAGGCTGCACTATTTATGATTCAAAGTGTGATGTAGTAGACAATAAAAATGTTTTAGTGTATGGTTCTTTATGTGATGGGCTGTATACTGTCGATTGTTCAATTAAAATGTTCAATAATGTTTCACCTAATCTTGTGCACTCTGATTGTTCCAACTTCCAGCTCTGGCATAAGAGGTTAGGACATCTGTGTCGAATTGGCCTTTTCTAAGTAGCTACTTAGAAAAGGTCAGGCTAGGCGTGGGGTACACGGAGGTTGACAAGGAACCATGCATACCCTGCATAGAGGGTAAGCAGTCTAGAAAGCCTTTCAAAAGCTTAAAATACAGGCAGGCTACATCGCCACTTCAATTGATTCATACCGATGTTTGTGGACCTTTTTCTACAAATTCGTTTACAGGTAATAAATATTTTATTATTTTTATAGATGATTATACACGTTTTATTTTTGTGTATTTTATGTCTTCTAAAACTGAAGTCAAAACTAAGTTTTGCTCTTTTCATTCTCAAGACGAGAGACAGTTTGGTGGAAAAATAAAGACCTTGCGATCAGATAATGGAACTGAGTTCATCAATAAGGAATTGATGGATTATGTTCAGTCACTGGGTATCGATTGGCAAACGACAGCACCTTACAGCCCTCAGCAAAATGGGGTAAGTGAACGGTGTAATCGTAGCATAGTAGAGAAGGCTCGATCACTATTGTCACATGGTTTTCTCTCAAAAGCTTTTTGGCAAGACGCAGTGGAGACAAGCGTCTACTTGAAAAATCGATCACCACATCGCGCGCTCAGCGGTAAAACACCATTTGAAATGTGGTTTAATAGAAAACCCGATCTGTCTCATCTGAAGGTTTTTGGATGCAGAGCACTTGTTCACGTTCTATCAAGTCAGCGATGTAAATTGGACATGAAAGCTGAGGAACAGAATCAGAATCAGAATCAGAAATCATTTATTTGCCAATAATGTAGGTGTACAGATATGATGGTTGTTTTGTTGAGAGTCCCGATACATTTTGCCTTACGGCATGCAAAATTATTTTAATTTACATAAGCAACATTAAGTACTATTAAAAATACTCATATAATTCAAAAACAAAAAAAAAAAAAAACGTTCAAATACCAATTTCAATAAATTAAATTTAAAATTACAATAAATTCAATCAAAAATGTAATAAATAAAATAAATTATGATTACAATTAAAAAGATAGAGATGTCAGTAAATTTAACATACACTTACCAGAAAAAATAAAATGGAATAAAATAAACATATGCAACATTACTATTAAAAATACTCATATCATTTAAAATCATTAAAATACAAATTTCGACTAATTAAATTTAAAATTACATACAATAAATTCAATTATAAAAATGACAATAAATAAAATAAGCTAGAACAAAAGGTAGAGATGTCATTAAAACACAATCACAATGAGCAGCCTTAACACCGTTAACAGAACGATTTGTCATTAACAAAATCTTTAATTGCGTAGTAACACTTGTCCAGTAGCAGTTTTGTTAACTTTTTTTTAAAAACTAATCGGTAATTCTTTTAAATGTCCCGGTAGTTTATTATATATAAGAGGACCCATGGTAAAAATATTTTTTTTAAGTAAAGACGTTTGGTAACCACCTGTGTAAAGTAGATTTTTATATTGTGCCCTTACTGGTCCTGAGCGTTGTCTTCTATCCACTACGGACGTAAACAGGTGCTTGTTCGTTCTAACGAATAGGGCAACTTCTAGTATATACAACGATGGCAATGTAAGTATCCTTAGAGATGTAAAAACAGGTTGACAGCTATCTGTAGTTTTAAGACCTGTCATTGATCGAAGGCAACGTTTTTGGGCCCTAAATATTCTTTCACTCTCACTGCAGTTTCTCCAAAAAATGACACCAAATCTGAGTGATGAAGCAGCTAAACCATGATATGCCGTTACTAATGTATTTATGTTAACTTTTTTTGACAGGCTATAGAGTAGATATGCCGTTTTACTTAATTTGTTACACACGTTTTCAGCATGATGTTTCCATGACAGTTTGTTGTCGATGTGCACTCCTAGGAATTTTGTTACTGTAGCTGTATCTACGTTTTGGTCATTATATTTAATTATAATATTTTCTGGCTCTAGCCGCTGATAGAAATGCATGACTTGTGTTTTGTTTAGATTTATCACTAGATTATTTTTATTAAGCCATTCTATTATTGTTTTAAGGGTGTTATTTATATCTTTTTTGTATTCCGTTTTGTCTATGCACTCAATTATAGCTGTGCTGTCATCCGCAAATAATGTCATTGGGTGATGAATTTGACGCGGTAGATCGTTAATGTATAGCAGAAATAATAATGGCCCAAGTACACTACCTTGCGGAACCCCAAATTTAGGTATTCTACTAGAAGATTAATATTTTAATTCACACTTAGTTTTAGTACATACTCTCGATATTTCTGTGTATTGTTTTCGATCAGTAAGGTAAGACTTTATTAGGTTTAGTACGTTGCCTCTTATACCAAAGTCTTCCAGTTTATTTAAAAGGTTGTCATGTTTTACATAATCGAAAGCTTTTTTCATGTCAGTGAAAATTGCACATACAGGGTTTTTCTTATCCATATTATTCATGATCACTTTTAAAAGATCAAATATTGCCAAGTTAATATTTTTATTTTTTCGAAAGCCCTTTTGTTCTTCGCATAATATATTATTTTTAATTACAAATGTGTAAATAGATTCATATATAATCTTTTCAAATATCTTAGAAAATACTGAAATTAAAGCTACTGGTCTGTAGTTTGACATGTCTTCCTTATTGTTTTTTTCATGCAGTTGCTTTATGACCACAGTTTTCAATTGATCTGGAAATATACCTGAGCTTATGGACGCATTTATTATATGGCTTAACGGTTTGGCTATAATATCCGCAACGAATTTTACTGCCGCGGTAGAAACTTCGTCGTATCCAAAACTTTTTTTATTTTTTAAATGTTTTGTTACACGTAAAATATCTTGAGGTACCACTGGGGGCATGAATAAAGAATTACTGATTTTAGTATTGCCACTTGTCTTGCCCCGATGTTTCATAGTTACATCCTGTACCTGATCAACGAAGAAATCGTTAAATGACTCAACAATTTGGTTAGGGTCTTTTACTAGTTTATTCTCTTTATTTATTTGCAAAATAGGTTCTTTTATCCGATTGTTATCATTAATTATCTGCCATGACATCTTTGATTTATTTTGAGAACAATTAATAAGGTAATTATTCTGCGCTTTTTGAGTGAGATTTACTATTTTTTTTAGTCTCCGTGAATAGTTTTTAAATGTATTTTTATTTTCACTTGAAGGTGCTTTTCGAAACTTCCAAAGTAGGATTCTTTGTTTCCTGCTAGAAACCCGTATTCCACGCGAAATCCATTTTACTTTTTTATCAGGCTTTACGTTAATTAATTGCTTTGGAAAGCATAAATCATAAAATAAACGAAACTGATCTATAAACTTATCATATGCCTCATTAGGGTTGTCTGTTTCGAATACGTCTGAAAAAGACAGACATTGAAGGTGTTTTTTGAATAATGCTAAGTTTTAATTAGTGTTTGAATAATGCAGATTTTTGTAGGATATTCAGATGATCCTCATACTTATTATTTCCGGAATGCGGCAAGTCCTAGACGGTTACTAAAGTCAAGAGATGTTAAATTTTTTGAAAATAACTTTACTGGACTGAAGGAAAATATTGAGCCTATAAGTACTGTGAACTCTGATATTGTCAATTTGCTTTCACAATCACCATCGCCAGCAGTTTTAAGACAAAAAGTACTACCCACCTCTTCACCAGGAAGATGTGAGGTAGATGCTCCTAGCATAGATACTTCTTTCATGGATGTTGAGGATACTGATGTTGAAATCAATGAAGCAGTCAATGTAGAGGTCAACAATGTTGATGATCAGCAGTCAAGTGAGGCTACAGATTCCTCAAATGAATCTAGTCGATATCCTTCAAGAGCTCGCAAACCACCGGATTATTTCTCATATAATACTCTGCTAGACGATGGGTGCGATGATCCAAATAATTATCTAGCTGCGATTAACAGCGATGAGAAAGATAACTGGATTTTAGCAATGAAAGATGAGTACAATGCCTTAGTCAGAAAGGGCACATGGGTTTTGGTAGACAAGCCAAATCATAAAACGTGTATTCCTTGCAAGTGGGTCTTCAAATTGAAGCGAGATGCAAAAGGTGGCGTTCTTAGGTATAAAGCGCGCCTAGTAGCAAAAGGTTTTCGACAAAGAGAAGGTGTCGATTATCACGAAACCTTTTCTCCGGTTGTACGCAACTCATCGTTGCGAACCCTGTTAGCGCTTGCAGTGCAGGAAGATTATAAGGTCCGCCATATGGATGTGGACACAGCTTTTCTGAATGGCGATTTAGAGGAAGAAATCTACTTGACACAGCCAGAAGGTTTTGTAAGGGAAGGGGAAGAGTCGAAAGTGTGGTTTTTGAAACGGTCACTTTATGGATTGAAGCAGGCACCAAGAGCCTGGAATATAAAGTTAAAACAGACTTGGTCAGTTCTTGGTTTTATGCAAACATCTGAGCCGTGTATTTTTAAAAACAATGCGAACTCAGACTCCTTGGTTCTGGCTGTATACGTCGACGATCTAGTAATCTTGTATAACAATGAAACTACGTTTGACAATTTCAAATGTCAATTTGAAAAATATTTTTCATCAAAAGATCTTGGACAAATTAATTTCTTTACGGGAATTAATATTCACCATGATAATTATGGAATGAAGCTATCTCAGCATACATATATTGAAAAGATGCTACAGAAATTCAACATGCAAGATTGTAAGGGTGTTTCTACCCCACTGGTCAAGAAAAACCTTGAGCCTGGTATTGGTGAGTGTGAGTACCCTTACAGAGAGTTAGTTGGCTGTCTAATGTTTTTGTCTGTAAATACCAGACCAGATATAGCTTACACCGTGAGTTACTTGAGTCAATTTAACTCTAAATTTGATCAGTCTCATTGGAGTGTTGCTAAACGATGTCTTTGTTATCTGAAAATGACAAAAAATTGTGGTATTACATTCAGGAAAGAAAAAGGTAATACTACAACTTTGACGGGTTTTTCAGACGCAGACTGGGCAAATTGTCCAACTGATAGACGATCCTACACTGGGTTCTATTATGAACTTGCAGGCGGCCCTATTTTGTGGGAAGCTAAAAAACAGCCCACAGTGGCTTTGTCGTCCGCTGAAGCTGAGTATATTATGGCATTGGCTACAGCAGTAAAGGATGCGTGCTTCTTAAAACGACTGATATCCGATATAACAGGTAAGTCGCTTAACATAGTTTTGTATACGGATAGTCAGAGTGCACAAAAATTAGCCATGAATCCGGTTCACCACAATAGGACAAAACATATAGATGTTAAGTTCCATTTTGTCCGAGAAAAAGTGAACGATAAAACCGTTGAACTTAGGTATATGCCCACCGACAGGTTACCTGCAGATGTTTTGACGAAACCTTTGGGTCCAACAAAGCATCGCAGTTGTTTGCAAAAGATTGGTATATCCTAGTTTTTCGTAGTGGTTTTCTTTACTGGTTTTTTATGGATTTGTGTTATGAGTGCAATGCAATTAACTTTTTGAGGGAGCATGTTGTATATTCATACTTATTAGGTGTATACCTATAGGCTAAAAGTTATGGTTTTGTACTCTTTACGCTATACTTGTCACTTCTATTTTTGTTCTTTTATAAAGCTGTTCCAATTCTTTTAACATTGTTCTTTAATTATATTATTCCTTCAACATAAACGCTATACAATTTTTGACAGATCGAGACTGAGATGAGATTGCGAACATTGTTAAAAATACGGGAATTGCCTTCTGGATTAGAACATAGGTTACTTTTTATCCCGGTAGGACGTTCCCGTGGGATAAGTTGCGACTACAACGCGGGCAAAACTGCGGGCAAAAGCTAGTACTTAATAAACCAAAAGCAGACAAGTAATATATACGGTTAAAGAAATAAAAAAAAAGTTGAATACTTTTTTGACAAATTCCACTTAGTTTTGTTCCAATAGTCGCCTTTTAAAAGGCATTTATTTATTAATGAAATGTTAAAAAAGGGCTCTTAACATAAAATAACAGACTACGTTGCCGGCGCGTGTATTTTGTGACGCTGAACATAAAATTGTTCAATAATTCAAGTAAATTGCCTTACTGATGTTGTTTGGCAGCCAGTGAGCTATTTTCAGAATTTTGTTACTACATAATATATGAAGTTGATGCTTTAGCAAAATAATAATAATCCACGTACTTTGGGCACTTATTGAGATTAAACTACTCGGACTTGAGTTTTGAAGTCCATGAGAGTGAAACTGAAGGACTTTTTTCACATTTTTAATTAAAAACTCTGGTTGCTCGTGGCTAAGTAATAACAATCGCACGGGCGATCAATCTTGCCGCGGTTGCTCCGTGGGTGGGTGACCATCTTTACATACCGAAACCCAGCTCAGAAAGCACGTTAAGCCGTTGGTCCCGGCTGTCATTCGTAGGTCTTTGACAGTTGTTACGGGTCCTCAGAAGCCCGAAAGTCTGTCTACCAGTCTTACCAAGGGGTATCGTATTTCCCAGTAACTGGGTTGTGGAGGTCAGATAGGCAGTCGCTCCATGTAAAATACTGGCATTCAGCTGCATCCAGTTACACTGGAAGCCGACCCCAACATAGTTGGGTTAAGGCTAGGTATGAATTAAAAATCATGAAAATTATAATAATGCAATAGCAAGGATGCTGCCCGGTCGCCATACACCGACATGTAACACACGACACACATCTACGTATAATGCAATAACAAGGATGCTGCCCGGCCGCCATACACCGACATGTAACACACGACACACATCTACGTATAATGCAATAACAAGGATGCTGCCCGGCCGCCATACACCGACATGTAACACAAGACACACATCTACGTATAATGCAATAACAAGGATGCTGCCCGGCCGCCATACACCGACATGTAACACACGACACACATCTACGTATAATGCAATAACAAGGATGCTGCCCGGCCGCCATACACCGACATGTAACACACGACACACATCTACGTATAATGCAATAACAAGGATGCTGCCCGGCCGCCATACACCGACATGTAACACACGACACACATCTACGTATAATGCAATAACAAGGATGCTGCCCGGCCGCCATACACCGACATGTAACACACGACACACATCTACGTATAATGCAATAATAAGGATGCTGCCCGGCCGCCATACACCGACATGTAACACACGACACACATCTACGTATAATGCAATAACAAGGATGCTGCCCGGCCGCCATACACCGACATGTAACACACGACACACATCTACGTATAATGCAATAACAAGGATGCTGCCCGGCCGCCATACACCGACATGTAACACACGACACACATCTACGTATAATGCAATAACAAGGATGCTGCCCGGCCGCCATACACCGACATGTAACACACGACACACATCTACGTATAATGCAATAATAAGGATGCTGCCCGGCCGCCATACACCGACATGTAACACACGACACACATCTACGTATAATGCAATAACAAGGATGCTGCCCGGCCGCCATACACCGACATGTAACACACGACACACATCTACGTATAATGCAATAACAAGGATGCTGCCCGGCCGCCATACACCGACATGTAACACACGACACACATCTACGTATAATGCAATAACAAGGATGCTGCCCGGCCGCCATACACCGACATGTAACACACGACACACATCTACGTATAATGCAATAACAAGGATGCTGCCCGGCCGCCATACACCGACATGTAACACACGACACACATCTACGTATAATGCAATAACAAGGATGCTGCCCGGCCGCCATACACCGACATGTAACACACGACACACATCTACGTATAATGCAATAACAAGGATGCTGCCCGGCCGCCATACACCGACATGTAACACACGACACACATCTACGTATAATGCAATAATAAGGATGCTGCCCGGCCGCCATACACCGACATGTAACACACGACACACATCTACGTATAATGCAATAACAAGGATGCTGCCCGGCCGCCATACACCGACATGTAACATGTATCCTTGATCGTTTTATTTGCTAAATGAAATGTGAGTAGTGGTTTGACACAAATGTATGTATCTGCACCACGATGACTGTCAGTTTGTTGCTCCTAGCATCAGGTATTACGAAATAGCTCATGAAACTAGATAATATTAAACATCTACGCATCATGTGTTCCACATCGGTGTGTAGTGCAGCGCTAATCCAATTACTGGCTGCATCAGCAACGCATGCATTGTGAGTACTTGCAATGTATCGAGTGTGTTGGTTATACATGTGGTACAGACCATCAATCTGAACAACTTTCTCTATGGGAATAACATCTTACTCACAAAAAAATAATCGGTTGTCCCATACAAAACATCAATACCATTTGATCCAGATGTATGGGACGGCTGATTATTTTTTTACAATACGATGTTGGTCCCATGGACAAAGTTATTCAGTTTGATTGTCTGTACCACACTGTTCATTTTGGCCACACCCTTCTGATACGCCATGTATACCGTGCTTAAAATCAGTCGTAGGTACACAATGCATTTACGTGCACAAATAGCTACTCAGAAAACAACTAGGAATCCGAAAGTATTTGGCGCATGCGTATCAAACCAGATTCCAGGAAAAGCATATATTCCCAGGAACACTCTGTGGACCAAAAATGCAGTCAATTTGTCGTTTATTTAGTCAGCCGTCACAAAAAGCTGGCAAGTTCGTATCTGTTTTACGCAATAAATAAATAAATAAAAACGCACCTTTTCAACAATAATACCTAAAGTAAACAGGCGTCAACAAAACGAGAAAATACCGTTTCAAACAAAACAAAACACGATTAAAATAACATAATGACAATTGTTCGTTTAGGGCTGATTGTTCACTATTCAGATAACTTTTATCAGAGGAATAAATATGGCGGTTTGACAGCTTTTGTATGGAAAATATGTCAAACTGTCACATTTATTCTTCAGGTAAAAGTTATCAACCTACTGAACAATCAGCCCTTAATTATTTAAAACTTAAAAATCATATGACTAAGCCGGCACATGTCCAGTCCGCTGTTGTATGAGCAAGTGTTTCAGTAGCATTCAGATGAGCGGGTTTATTTGCGGATAACTGCGGACTAATCCCGCGCTGCGAGTTACTATGTGGCATATAAGAATTTGATACCTGTCGGTTTATGTTCAAGCGAGTTATAGGTTGATGATAAATATAAGTCGCCATGGCCGCCATCTTGGGAGAATTATGACGTAATCCAAATTGAATGAGGTGGATCGGTGACCGCTGTATTATGTTTAAAAGGTACAGGTGGACCCTGCTGCCTATTGAATTAATTCATCTCTTTCATCATTCGCAAAGATAAGACGATGATAATAATATACTTAGATTTATAATCAAAGGAAAGTGCTTATTTCATTCATATCTGTAAACCATGCCCATCCTAAGCTTCTCCTAAATACAGTCTATAGAGAAATAACACGTTTCATAAATAAATCTCAAGCGAGTCGTTTGGTATCTGTGTCAATTGAATTCTTGATAGTTTAGTGGATTTTTTTTTTAATAATATGTAATCTCAAAAAAAAAATCAAGCCGAGTCCCCGATGGGATTTCCCATCGATCGGCAAAAATGACGAACTTCTATACAAAATCCACCCCCCCCCCCACTTAACCCCTTTAGGGAATGAATTTTCAAAAGTCCTTCCTTAGTGCTCACTTTCGTTTAAAAATGCTTCTAGACCCAGCGGTTTAGGTTAGGCTATACGTTGCCTGTCAGTGAATGAACCAATTAATTAATTTAAGATCATTATTATGTAGTTAATAGATTTCGTTTGCAACTCTCTAGGATCTGTTTGGCTCCTTTTAATCTTATTACAAGCGCTCATTTCCGAACGCACGACCAGTTCCTAACAGGGCGGAGGTGCGAGCGCCAGTCGCCCTCACAGCCCCGGGCTACAGCGTAGCGCGCACTGACTGGCGCGAAGCACTCGGGGGGCGATCATCATCCTACTGTAGTAACGCAATAGTCATAATGGATTTCACGCACCACAGACCAAACCAATGATACCTCGCTGCGTGATTTATGCGTGATAATAGAGCTACAAGTGCCTCTCATCAAGTCCTAGTTAATGTAGCTAAATATTTATCTGACTTTGACTAACAATAATGATCGCGCTATTGTATTAGCAAGGTTCACTTGGTATCTCAACTCAACCCCGCACAGTAGCGTGTCTCAAAGCCCAGGCGCATACGAGTACTAACGTTCGTAAATCACAAGTCATGTCCATTACCACTTTTAACCGACGACAAAAAAGGAGAAGGTTTTCAATTCGACACGTATATATTTTATTTTATTTTAGTGGTGTTAGAATTTGTATGGGGTAAGTACCACAACTAAAAAGTGAAAAATAAAAACTTTTTTACAAAAAATACAACCGACTTCCAAAAACAACACTACAAAGTGAAAAATAACTTTAATTTCGGAAGTCGGTGGCAAAAAACGTAAAATACATTTAAACAGACACCGACTTCCGAAAATAAAGTTATTTTTAACTTTGTAGTGTTGTTTTTGGAAGAAGAAGTTGTATTTTTTCATTGAAATTGGCCAAATATTCATCAAATATAAATAGTGCCGAAAACTCTCCGATCTGCAAGTAGGCCCTCCACCATTAGTGATACTGCAGGTAGTTTGGAGGACGTTCCTATAAATATTAGCGTACCCACCGCGAGATCAGATTTGTTTGAATAATTCAAGTCTCGCTCCCCAACCGTTTGTCTTGCGAGACGGCTGCAGAATTCGATAGCGCTTCAGCGCTGCACCGCGTAGAGATTAGATCATGCAAAAATGTTCCTCGTATTATAGCGGATGGTCGCTGCAAGCGCTGAATTGTAATGCACTGGTTGGTGGCCGGTTTGTAATGGCGATGATGTGCGGAGATAACTTACAAAATGAAAGTCTCTTTGCACTTCGTAGATTTGCAGATCTGAGGGGCAACGCCTGTATTTTTAACATCGTTCGCAATCTCATCTCAGTCTCAATCTGTGACAAGTTGTACAGTGTTTGCCAACAGTTTTGTTTGTTGTTTTAATTGTCGCTGGCTGAGATTGCGACTTAAATTTGACGTTTTTAAGTACGAGAATTGGCCTTCAGTTAGATTTCTGCAATACAGGCTTTATAATTTTGACTCTATTTAGATCAAACTCAACCCATTTATTTCGAATAAATCACTTACAGGCACTTTTTAATTGTCAAGGGGTCGAAGTAAAATAGGTTAAAGTACAATATTTCTATTATTATTTGTTCGACTGTGGTCATAACAGGACTTCTAACTAACTAACTAATAAACTTTTTGATTTAATTTGATTTGATTCTCAGCCTAATTTGAATATCTAAATGATTTTTTACTGTAAAACAATTAATAATAATAACTGCTCATTTGCCATCTATGAAGCGCAAATTTAACAGTCAAATTGCTTATTGGTCAACAACGCAACGCAATCCCGACGGGCGGTAACCACTTTTTATCAATCCATAAAATGAGAAAAATAAAACTGCTAACCAGTAGGTGCTGCGCGAACATAACAACAGCGCGCTTGAAGCTCAATACGAGGGTAAGCGGAAAATGCCACCGCTTGCGGTAGCGTGACGTCATCGCTGCATCGCCGGGAGATGCCGTATTTATAAATACGCTTTTGTTCAGCCGCATTATTGTAGTAATGAAAGGCATTAGTGTACTTAAACCAGATATAACACCTAATTAAAAAACCTACACCTTTTTATAATCTGTATGGCTAGATTGTTTGTAAATACACTAATCCAGAAATCAACCTTTTTTAAAAGTCATTCTACATGCAACAGAGCAATACCACCACCACCTCCACACAGACTAGTAGTGCTGTAGTGGTGGTGTAGTGCAACCGGAACGCACAAAGACTTAGTGCAACTAAGTGATACTAACATAGTTATTAAGTACTATATTTATTACCTATTGTTACTATACCGGGTGTAAAAAGACACTTTCTGAAGCCGAAAGCCACATATTCTACCCATTATTTGGATCGTTTTTTTTCCACTAGACCATACCTGGGAATTCACTGGTTCTGGAGATATTGAAGGTCCAAAACCCCTTTTTTTATTATAACATATTCCAAGTATTATTCAATCAATCTGCCTAGCCTTTTCCCAACTATGTTGGGGTCGGCTTCCAGTCTAACCGGATGCAGCTGAATACCAGTATTGTTGTGTGTTAATACCAGTGTGTGCTGAATACCAGTGTTATTACTAATCTTTTTTTGACAAGCACCTACGCGTACCGTAGAGCGAAGGGGCGGGGCTTAACTCCGTTTGCCTGGGTTCGCGTTACATTGCGCGAAATATTTTTTTTTTTTTTTTATACCTAACTAGCTGCGCCCCGCGGCTTCACCCGCGTAGACCGGGATGAAATTATGTGTTAATCCGGGATATATGCTATCTAAAAATTTCACCCAAATCGGTCCAGCCGTTTGAGCGTGAAGAAGTAACAAACATACAAACACACACACACAAACTTTCGCCTTTATAATATTAGTGTGAAGATAAAAGTCGTTTCCCATTCCCAGCAATAATTTTTGCGCAAAGCTAGGTAAGTACCTAGCTAGGTACTTAGTTAGGTGTACAGTTTGCGTAGTTGACGGCTTTGTGATGAATCTTTTTACACTATGAATTATATTATTATTATTATATTAGGTTAAGGTATGTATCTATGGGTCTTTGTTACCTGAAAATAAATGGTTTATTATTACATTTTATTATTAATAATTGACTCGAACTTTTGATAAATGACAGTAATTAACTTTTTTTTATTTATCCCTTGATTCAGAATTAGTCGATGTGCTGTCGATGAAAATGGCAAGAATATATTGTAAGATATAAATTGTGTTCCAACTTACAAGTAGGAGTAGAATATTGTCTGCCGCAGTCGCGTGTTTCCTGATAGCAATAACCTGGGGGTATTCAAGTCGAGGGTGAATAGGCTACTTCTAGGTAAGCGTGCTCCATCGTCGACCACATCATCGCTTACCATCAGAGTGGCAATTCCCGTACTTTTAAGAACGTTTGCATTCTAATCTCAGTCTCAATCTATCAAAAATTCCTCAAATTTTCATAAATTTTTGACAAATTTTTGACATTGATTGTCGCTGAGATGAGATTGAATTTGAAAGTTTTTTTGAGTACGAGAATTGTTCTTCAGGTGATATAGCAAGTCAGCAAGATAATGCATCGGGCAACAACCGTAATATTCAGCTGAGCTCAATATTGTACCGTCGGCAACAAAAGTGAAACTTTGCTCAACGTTTGTTAAATGGCTTCCGTTGGCGGTCCTCCAACGTGGGGTTCAGTGGGTTTGATTTGTGGCCTAGCTGTATTCTGAGGATTTGCTGTTTATCTAAAATTAAAACCTTATTACTACTATTTAAAGATTACCCGTTTACAAGTTTCATGATTAATTTGATTTTCCAGAAATACTAGTTGTGCTTTTTAGGAATCTGATGTTGTTTTTATGTCGCCACCACTTCAAAAAAGAAAACTTGACAGTAAAAAATATAATATCATCAAATAAAAAAAACCGGCCAAGTGCGTGTCGGCCCACGCACAATGAAGGGTTCCGTAATTGGGGTGAATTTATCCCAGGAACAAACTTAACATTGTAGTTGAAATACATGTTCTCCCATATATTCCAACTGTAAATGTAAGTTTGTACTCACAATATTGAGAGATTTACCATGTTATCTTAAGGCCACAGACTTCTCATAGGTTTTCCTGTAATCTAGATCTACAGGTAAATAACTATGGTCTGTATTTTTTTTTTTTCAAAATTTTAGCCTCAGTAGTTTCGGAGATAAGGGGAGAATGGTCAATTTTCGTCTATTTTCTTGAATAACTTTAAAACAATTTATTTTAAAATTGTGACTACCGACAGACAATCGACTATACAGAAATTCAACTTAATAGCTCCCGATATCAAAGTTTTGGAAAAAAGTTCACTGCACCTCCTAGGTTCCTCAATTTTAGAAGACAGTTTTTCACCATTCATTGACGATAAAATTAAACATTTTAACGATATTTCGGATAGACTTTCTAAAATTAATTTACATTCGGCTTTCACCATCATCATTCTCCTGCTCTTATCCCAATTTATTTGGGGTCGGCGCAACATCGTTCGGCTTTCACACTTATCAGATATTGCTGTTTCGGCCCAAATTTTATGTATTTTCTCCGATCTTCCTCTTTATGGAAGCATCCACAACTTTTAGACAAAATCGATCATATTATTCGAAATACCCTATCATCAATTTTAAATGTGGCATTGGACGACCGCGCATGGCTGCAAGCCACACTACCCATTCGTTTTGGTGGGCTCGGCGTCCGCAAAATTTGTAGTATAAGCCTACCGGCGTTCCTGTTCTCGGTCCACAGCACCGAAAAGTTAACCACAAGAATATTAGCCCTTTCTCAGGTTAACTCTGAAGTGCCGTGTTTAACCGATGCGGTGAACGCCTGGAAAATGGCTTGCCCGGATACGGTTCAGCCCGAGAACCCATCTTCCCAGAGGCAATGGGACGAGCCGCTCTGCAGGTTGATACGAAATAAACTTATTATAATACGTCCACCAATACTGCTGAGCGTGCCCGCCGGCTGGCTGTGGGTGAATGGGAATCGGGCCTCTGGCTTCAGGTGCTACCGTCACCCAACACAGGCACTATGCTGGGCGACACCATATTCCGGCTCGCTACATGTTTGCGTCTTGGTGTTCCTTGCGGGGCTCCACATCGCTGTCAATGCGGTGAAGGAGTCGATTGCCTCGGACACCATGGCCTATCTTGCAGCAAAAGTGCTGGTCGGACGGGACGGCACGCCAGCATTAACGACATCATCCGTCGGGCTCTTGTCACCGCCGGGGTGCCAGCTATTTTAGAACGCAATGGCTTGGCGCGCGACGATGGGAAGAGACCAGACGGAATGACCATAATGCCTTGGAAGTTGGGTAGGCCTTTGGTGTGGGATGCAACCTGTGTCGAAACCCTCGCGCCATCCCATCTTCCTAGTACGGCGGGCTGTGCCGGGGCGGCTGCTGCAGGAGCAGAACACCTCAAACGGCGCAAATATAACAACCTTTTTGGGAACTATAATGTTTGAGCCGTTTGGGGTTGAAACACTAGGGCCTTGGGTCCGAGTGCTCATCGAGTTTTTCGGGACATCGCCAAGCGGTTCGTCAACTCTACACGGGACCAGAGGGCTGGCCAATTTTTAGCCCAAAGAATTTGCATTGCCATTCAACGTGGCAATGCTGCCAGCCTTTTGGGCACTTTTCCCATTGACAGCGATGTGGACAAATTTTTTGATGCCTTATGAGCTCTTCCCCTTTTTATTTTTTATTATACTCGTATACTTGTACATAATATATATATATATTAGTGTTAGCTTGTACATTGTAATTATGGTAAATAATTACGTTAAATATTTATGTAACTAAATAAACAATTAGTCCAAAAAAAAATATTTAAATTATAAAAAAATATATTTGAGACCCTCATAGTAAGCCCTTTCATTTGATATGTCACACAGTAGTTATTCAAAACTTTTTTTAAATTTTCTTATTTGCCACCCAAAAGTGACCCCCATATTCATAATAAATTTATTTACTTTACCCGTCCGTGTTTGGGTCACCGAAATTCATATGTGTATCAAAATTTCAACTTAATCGGTCGATTAGATTCGGAGCAAATTGGCTGGGACAGACGGACAGACAGACAGACAGACACACGAGTGATCCTATAAAGGTTCCGTTTTTTCCTGTTAAGGTACGGATCCCTAAAAAATGCCATCATCATCATCTAAAACGCTTTTGTGGCCTAAAGTCGAGGAGCACTAGGAGCAGCAGTAGCAGCAGCAGTGGCAGCGGTAGCAGGAGCAGCGGTAGTGGCATCGGTGGTGGCATCGGTAGTGGCAGCGGTAGCAGGAGCAGCGGTAGTGGCATCGGCGGTGGCATCGGTAGTGGCAGCAGTAGCAGGAGCAGCAGTAGTGGCATCGGTAGTGGCAGCGGTAGCAGGAGCAGCGGTAGTGGCATCGGTAGTGGCGGCGGTAGCAGGAGTAGTGGCAGCGGTAGTGGCAGCAGTAGTAGGAGCAACAGTAGTAGTGGCTGCATTGTATCGCGCCCTATAGTATGAGCGTGCGAGTCTGGCCGTGACGGCGATGCCCTGCCACGTCTCCTCATTGATATGGTCCACAAACTGCGGAGGCACCAGGAAGTCGTACCCGTAGCCGGGTAGCTCCAGGGTATACGAGAAAGGAACGCCAGTCAGCTGGGAACAAGATAGTATGATTAAAGTAAAATCAATAAAATATCAATCAGTAACTATTATACTGCAAGGAAGATGATTGTCTGTGCCCAACATGGCAATCCATTTCCAAACGACCATACCATACGACGTTATTAATTCCTTCATTGCTACATTAAGCGCCATGTTAAATACGTGCTCAGAGTGTGTCTACAATGAATGAGCAGTAATCGCAATGACCATCACAACAACGTCGTTATCAAAAATACAATAAATTCTGAGAGATAAGATAGCACGCGCATCGCTCGATTGCAGCAGACGCACTGACGAGTGAGCGAGTGTTGATCAAATACTGCATCGTTATTGTTTGCGACATGTTGGTGGGTTGTTTCAGGATTTAAAATACAAAACGTGCACCTGAAAAAGATTTTTCATCGCTATAAAAGGATGAACAAATAAATAAAATGAAATTCTAATAATTGATTGCTTTTAAAGTGAAATTATTTTAAAAAAAACATGTATTTTACTATTAATTGATGTAGGTATAAGCTGATTTACCTGGCCATAATCCTGAGCACTTCCCGAAGTACCGTACAGAATACTTGCACTGTTCCCTATCCGGTAGAAACCAGCCTGTGGCAGTTTCAGCGCATCCATGGCAGCTCCCATGGCGGCGGCCACGTGGTGCACTTGTGCGGCATTCGGTGGCAAGCTGTGGTCCCCATAAGCGAATAGCACCCAATTCCCGTGACTGTGAATGTCCATGTACAACTGGATCCTGTCAACATTATTCTGGAGTATATCCCTGACGTACTGGGTCTCTGGCTCCGAAAATGCGTGGGTTCCAGGATAGTTCAAAGCGCAAGGGTTGTTTGAGACTCCAGTGGTACCGAAAAGGACGTCGAAGTTCCTGTTGCCGTCAACTCCGAAGCAGGTGTCACTGACTTCCAGGTTGATAGATCTTGTCTTACGCCAGAGACGTTCCTGAAAGGAATACATAGATTAATACATTATTATATTATACTATTACAAGAGTATTTCGCTGTATTGCGAAGCTTCCCTCAAGGTGGACCGATGACCTGGTATTGAAGAGTTAGCTGTCCCCGACATGGTCCATTATTGTTTCTATTTGTATCAATTACTTACCACCTGTATGTACATTATGGATTGCAATAAAGATTAATTGAATTGTATTAAAATGAAGGTCGCAAAAATTCGTTGAATGCTAGAAGCACATGACCGGACGCTGTGGCGACTGGCGATGCTAATGTCCTGCAGTGGATGTGTTTCGCCTGAGTGATGATGATATTATTATTATAGACTTTATTTACTCACACCAGTAAACGTGTACTCGTATCCATCAGGGTTGACGAGCGGCATGATGATCCAGTCCACATCGCTGAGCAGGTCGCGGTCCTCGCTCCGCAGGTTCTCAACCAGCCTGTAGATGGAGTACAGCGCCACCGGGGTGGTCACCCACTCCCGCGCGTGGATCATTGCGTTCATGAAGTAGATCGGCTTGCTTGGGTCGTTGAAGTTGGTGGTTGATATCTAGTTGACATTCACAACAGACCAGTAGATTGTACGTTCACGATTAAGATCATGTTATAAATGTTTAATCTGATTTTCTAAAACTGTTCCACTTTTCGTATTAAGTAGTAGATCCGAGAAATCAGTTACGAAGTAAGGAGTTGATGCGATTCAAAGTGTTTCAAAACAGTTGAACTAATATTCTAAGTACAAGCCACTTAGCTTAAACAGATTAACATTGTTTATTACGTTATATGAATTAAAACATCAAGAATCGCAGTTATTTTAATTAGTCGGTTGATTTTACAGCCATTTATCCTAGCTATTTGAATTTGAACATTACTGTAAGCCTAATTAGTATAACTTACGTGGAATTATTATACCTCTAACGCACGTTGTTTTGACTTTTATTAAGTAGCAACAGATGGGCGGATGTTAAAGTTTAAACATTTTTGATTTATGGTGAAATATATTACATTGTGAATCTAAATGATAATAATTAAATTAAATGTTAATTATCAACTAATTGTAGATGAGTAATCGTTTGTTAATAGCCATTATATTAATTTAAGATAGTATATTTATAATCGAAGTGGGTGTCATGGCCGACAGTCGTTGCGATCGGCAGAGATTGCGCAACCGTTGTAAAAGAGAAGGTGAATTTTGTGATTAAAGTGCTAAGTGCTGTGGAGATATTACTGGATTTTATTACTGCAACACTTCTGAGGCTATCCCGATATTACGCTAAACATCAAAAGAAATTATAGAAATAAAATTTAAATGACTGATACCTTTAAATATTTAATATCTCGACCTTCATAGCTTTTTCCAGCGTTGACCACCGTCACCAAGCTGGGATACTGTGCAGCTAAACTGTCCATGTATGCATCGATCTGAAAAAGGTACATGAAATTGAACAAGGAACTCTAGGTAAAAACCAAACAGGGCTGAAACTAAACATAGTGGCAAAGCAGAGAAACCTATAGGTAAGTTTTTAGGATTATAGAGGTATGAGGAACAGGGTGTAAAGTTCACTAATCCTCCATAGAAAAGGGAGGATCCTCCGACCAGACAGGTGTTGTGTCTGCTACTACCCGATGGTTGATGTTGGTATGTTGTATATAGCCAGTCGCGCGGTTAACTCTGCTTGCGCGATGCAGGATTTGTGTGACGTCAGGTCTTTGATGCGTAGTTCACATGTGGCGTTCTTGATGCCACCACAGGATCAATGTGATAAACTGATTGACGTTTAAAGAAAAAAATAAAATTCTATTCATTGTAACTGAATTTAGTAAGAGTTAATATAAAAAAACTTATTGCCAATCAACAATCATGGCCCGCAATCATGGCTTGAAGTGTACGCGTGTGTTGTTAAAGAAAAGCAATATCTTTAAGAGTACATATCTGTGAAAAAGTATTCTGGTACATTGAAAGTAAATCCCGCCAAGCTTTTAACTAGCAACTTAATAATTATTGCGAACACAAAATGGAATACATTTTGTTTCCATTTTGTGATCAATTACACAAACATCGGATAACGCACGCGGATTCAGATAATAATTCACAGCTCTAATTTAAAACAGATTATTGGTGTTTACCTTTGTGTGTTTAAATAGGCATTGTGTTATTTCAAACACCTAATACTATGGCAATAATTTTATTAATTATACCTTAACACAACTATTAATATAGTTTCTCATCAGATTTGAGTCAGGATTTATGTTTTAGTTATTTTTAGGTAAATATGAAAAAAATAGTTTTCTTTTCAATAACATTATTTCTAATGTACAGTTTGCCCAAGATTTACTGACTGATCTAAACATGATTCCTGTTGATGGTACTTGTGCCGTTCTATATCAGCTGCTAGCACCAGCAGCATCATTATTATTATTAATGCGTATATAAGATATGGAAAGTTGTAAGGTTTATACATCAGCGTATCGCCAGTAATCCTGGAATATCATCCTCTGGCCTCTACTACTCCTCCACATTGATATTTCTTCATTGTGTTTCTCGATGGCTCTGTGAAAGAAAGTAATACAAGGTTTACACAGATATTACCGACCCTGTTAAGACAAGTTTCAAATCGATGGCAATTATTGAGGGTTGCTTCCAAACTAACTTTTTAAATTTTATATGAAATTATTATATGAATTTATTTTCGTTTTAAAATAATTATTGAATCATTTTATTGCACAACAATTTTCATAGACGTTATTACAAATCCTGAACTGACTTGGCAACATCATCCACATGCACATAATGCGCGATGCCCTCGTCGTCCAGCGCCTGCAAGAGCTGGTCCTGATCGTGCGGCGCCACCATGAGCAGCGCGTCTCTCTGTCGCGGCGCGCCCGGCTGCCACAGGTCCAGCTCCAGCTGCGCCTGCAGCCGCTGCAGCAGCGCTGTGTCTGACGAGTTGCGCAGCACGACCCCATGAACTGTGTAACTGGAACATGAAGTGGTGCAGAATGTAGGAATAAGGGCAACGACAAACGAAGGCAAGCGAGTGGACAGACACCCCGGAGGTAAGCATGTCAGTGTAAGTGGTGGCTAACATGAAAGGTTGAGCCGTAAGCAGTAGAGGTTATTTAAATTATCAATAGAGCTTCCTATTCAAATCCAAAAAGAGTATTTTAAAAAAGGTGTTTTTTGGAGAGTCTTGGACATACCTACTTACAATAAAAACTTTTACAAAAAAAAAAAAAAAACAACCGACTCCCAAAAAAAAACACTACAAAGTGAAAAATAACTTTAATTTCGGAACTCGGTGTCTTTGTTTTTTTTTAGTTTAATTTTTTGCCACCGACTTCCGAAATTAAAGTTTTCACTTTGTGGTGTTTTTTTTTGGTAGTCGGTTGGTTTTTTTTTGTAAAAAGTTTTTATTTTTCACTTTTTAGTGGTGCCTACCCCACACAAATTCGAATACCACTCTGCAAAATAAATTAGAGCATCATTATATTAAATTATTGAATTTAACTCAAAAGCCACTCATCAGAACATGAAGATATTTATATGCGACCATCTCGAATAAAAACTTTGCAAAAAGGCAAATATACGTCGCGCTAAGCCGTGTCAGAAGTTTGGAAGGCGTTAGTTTTATGTTGACGGATATAACGAGGCTACGAAATCTGACTTCTGACAATCAAGGCCACACATAACATACCTACAACTCAAGTAGCGCAATTTGAAGCGGCATATAATTACCATTAAAATCATTTATGGTCAGAGTGCACGTCATGACAATTCCGATAAGACCAAACACGGCTAGAATACATTGTTTTATTACTGAGTCCCGGTGCCTACCTTCCGGCTTCTTCATCGGATCGGCTCGATGGTACTATTTTCATCAGAACCATTTATTTAAAGCTTCGTCATAGTCGCTTAACTATCTTAATCGAGATATCTTATCGCCACCCGTGAAATACTTATTATCATTGAGAAGTTCCCGTGGCCATCTGTGGTCTTCTTCATCAGTTCCACTTCACCAGATGCTACTTTCTGAATGAAATGCTTGATTTGTTGATGATAATACTAAAATCGCTATTTGTAGTTATGCCTATATTTTTTGAGGAGTTCCCTCAATTCCTCATGAATCCCATTGTGACAGTCTGTCGGTTACCCCAACTTAACAACAGAATATTATGATATTGTTTTAAAGCCAGCAAGCCAGCGCATCTGTCGAATCACTTGTGAGACATAAATTAAGAGCCTGAGTGGGGCGGTTGACGGGTCGGATGTAATAATTTAACTAATTTCCAAAGAATTTGTAAAAGTATTCTATGTTTAATTCTAAAAACGATGCAACTAACAATACAACGTCACATCTGGTTGAGATGAGTTTGGTTGAGACGGCCAAATGTGCACCCTTGAAACAGAGAGAACGGTTTTTTTAGAGTCGGGCGCCGAGAGGCTGGGGACCCTTTTCGAGCCTTTAATGAGTGCGTCGTGGTGATTTTAGAATGATGATTGTGAAAAACGTTAAGGAGTCGAGTTTTGACCGGTCTCAGGGACAGTCGATAGTTGAAGCCAGTTAAGTTAGTAGGTATAGTAAATACTAAAAGGCTATATTTAGGTTAGATTGAGACGGTGAGTCGATAGTTGATACGCGGTTATCTGGGAAGTGAGTGAGGGCCAAGACGTGGAAGAATACAGGGGGAGCCGGAGGCGCAATTGGTAATACCTACAGTATTTAGTAAGTGAGTTGCCATCTAATTCCCTTCAAGGAGTTATTCGGTAAGTGTCATCTTTACTTAACCTAACTTAATCTTTATTAATAGTGTATACATAGTAGTTACGGACTATACTATTATAATGTTATAATAGTCCTTGCAGGTTGATTTGCGTTGAGACTTGATTGGTAACGGTTAGGTGATATTGCTGACGAGCGATTAATGATCATTTATTCCAGCAGGCAGCAGCTGCGTTTATTGTGCAATGGCGTAATTACTCTTACTTAATATCGTAATTTATAATTAATGCTTTGTTCTCTCGTATTATGTGTCCACCTCCTAATCTATACCTCAGTAGATTATTGTTACTTGCAGTTGGTTATAGGGAATCGGGGAAGGCCTTTCTCCGACATTAGACTTATGACAACTGATGACGATTACTGATCTCTAACTGACGCGCCATGTATCAAATCAAATCATGGAAGGCAGAACCGAAAATACCCAGTTCATTTAAAACAAACTAGGCTATAAAGCCGATCTGTAATTGGTTATAATTACAGCGCAACCAAACGTTAGTGATAATACCTACTTCCAAAAAGGCCTCGCTACAGAGCATGTTGCGTGACGCCTGGTAATGCACATTTCCAGGGAAAGGGGTTAGGCATCACCAAGTACCTCAAACTGAATTGGTAGCCGTTTTAACAACGCTAGGGAGCCTGTCTCGAGAAACCCGTCCCGTTGGACGTCAGTATTTTAGAGACATGTATTGGAAGCAGGACGGTTCACGCCCGGACTGCATCCTCTAAATGGGGAAGATTAAGGAAATGTGAAGTGACGATGTACCACTTCGGCGTTTACCAGGTTCTATCGTAATGGGTTCTGCTAGAGACTGAGTCTACGAAGCGCTTGTGCATTGTGTTATTTTAATAGAAAGGGCTAGGTCGCCGTAAGGGTGTCAATCATATTAGCACGCGTTTAGAATTACTCAACACTTGTCTTCCTCAATGGCTGTAGGACTTCGTAGTACTCTGTCTTAGGATTGAGTAAGACATTTATTTACTGCTTAGGAAACGTGTTCTATTAGAATCGTATTAGTGTCCTCAGAGGTTCTATGCGTTAGGTCTAACAGAACACGTACTTGAGACAAATTGACGTTGTAAAACGGTTCCCGGTCTCTCTGAATTGGGTACATTGTAATCAGACAAATTAACGTAATTATAAATAAAGGATTTAAGCGCAAGCGTAACGATCCCTTTCCTCCTTCACATCTTCAGGAAAGAATTGCAGATATCAGCTCCCGCCTGCGAGAGGGGAGACGTTGGCGTTGCAACATTAATAATACTAAAACATAATTATATAAGACAGATACGTGTTGCTGGGGAGTTTGTTGCATCACTTCTTCTCCCCAGCCCAAACACTAGGAAGTGATGAAGGGTGGGGCGATATGGACTGTCTATAAACCTTCAAGAGTTGATCCACAACTCTATTACAGATTGACCATTGAGGTTTGATTCTCTGTAACTATATTATCTAATATTTAATTCTTGAATTGAGTATTCTTTGCCTCCGGCCAATAGTAGGCTGTTAATAGAGTCTATCCAAACTATATTAAATAATGATTCTTGAGATTCGATTCTCATCTCTATTATCAAGTAATTCTTGATAAGTTGTATTCTTTATCTTAGACCAATAATTCGGTCAGACTGACATGAACACGGTGTCTTGCAGATATACTTGTTGTGCAAGGGGTGAACTTCCAGGGGATGGGTGACCACAACTATCTTATATCCAGTCCAAGGACTGATAGGGACCATGTCTCCTTCAGAGCATGATGTTGACGCAATGCCGCTGGAACTGGCCGCCCCGTTGCTAGACAAGGACGGTCGCACGGTTACCGCAGGGAAGGCCGCTTCGTCACGATTATCAGTTCGCAAGAACTGCTAGGGAACATGTCTCCAACAGAGCATGTGTCGACTCAATGCCGCTGAATAGCCGCTTGGGTCACTTTATGGAAGTTTTGCTCTGAGTGCTCCGAGCGTAGATGTGAGGTATCGTGTGAGTAATGACTGATCAATTGCCTGTTACGCTAGCGTAAGGGTTACTCACAATTTTATATAACAATATACTTTGCATCCCTCTATTGTTTATCACCTTTGTAAAACCACATCCAATGTATTTTCATAACTATGAGTTCATTCATCACAATCGGTGGGGGAGTGTCCAGTCTGGAGACGAGCTCTACAGGGTAGTGCGGGGTGGAGCACTACCTTTTCCCCATAGGGGAAACCGACCCAAACACTAATATTAACATAATTTAGGAAAAACGAAATTTTTTATCAGGTAGGGTAATCGAGGTACAGTCACATGTGGTGCCGTGACCAGGATTCTCGTCATTAAATGTACTGATTCACTTCAGTGCAACGAGAAAGAACAATTTACAGGTTACTACAAACCAAACAAAACACAACGATAACTATATATTCCATTTCAGAGAATGCGTCGAGTTACCGATGCAAGCATAGGACAGAGGTACCTATTTATAGGAAAAGTGTCATAATTATATGTTGCTTAATTATGTATTGCGTGATCATAGATTAAGTTAGATAAAGTGTACACATTATTATTTATATATATAAATATATGTTTATAATATATTACTGTATTACTAGAAGGAGATAAAAACAGATCTGTGTCTAACCGTACGTGTGCGGAACATTCCAGGAACGTATCCAGCATTCATACACCAATACGTCGAGCACACGCATAGCAGGTCTACGTGGGACGAGGGAGCTTCGAGGCTGTTTCCAGCTTCGATCGAGCGTTCCATAGCTGTTCTAGCATCGTGGTAGCTGACACGTCGGGCGCAGGTGCGGCATCAGAACATTTAGGTAGCCCACTTGAAAGTTGACAAGGTAAGGTTTTGTTATTTGCATTTAAAGCATGGACCGCCGCGGCAAGAAATCTAAGCGCGTTAAGCCTAACAATGACGACGCTGATGCAATTTCTCGTGATATAAACCAACAGGTTAGTGATACTGAGCCTAACAATGACATAGGATTGCTATCAAAAATTTCTGAGAAAATAGATAGTATCGCTAATCGTTTAGAGAAGGTAGAAAAACTCGTGCCCACTAATAAATCGAGTGCGGAAATTATACACACTGAAACGGTGATGCTAGACGTTGATTCACCTACCGTAGGTACATGTGGAGGGTCCGCCCTTCCGACTGAGAACAGTAAAGGTAACGCGATGGGTGTATACTTTTTAGGATCGGCACCTGAGAGGCCAAAGTTTAGTGGGGGCCAAACTAATCCTAATAAGTTTCTTAAGTCACTTCAACGATACATAAAAAGTATTAATGGGGAGGATAGGGCTTTAGACATCGCTATAGGTAGCTTAACAGGACCGGCACAGAGTATTATGGAGATATATAGTGACAATTGGCATACGTTTGAGGATTTCAGGAAGGACTTCATTAATGTATTTTGGGGTAGCAGAGAGAGAGAGATTGCAAAAAATCGATTAATTGATTCGACATGGAACCCGAGTAGTGGAAGCACTATGGAGGAATATTTTGCGGATCTGGTAGATTTAGTAAGAGATTTAAAGCTCCCATTAGATGAGTCCGAGATAGTCGGATACATAATGCGACATTATCCTCAGGTTGTGCAGATAGCTTGGTTCGCTAACCGAACAACTAGTAATTTTAAAAGCGGGATAGAGTTCTTAAGAAATATAGAAAAGAATGTGAAGAAAATGCCGATGCAACCAGGTGGTGTAAACAATAGTGATAATTCACGTGTTGCGAGTAAACCCTACCCATATAGAAATAATAGGCAGTTTTCTGGTCAAAACTATCAAAGGAGACAAACAAATACGATACAATTCGTTCAGGGAAGCGTGGATAGTCAAGATAATAAAGAGGTAGTACAACCGGTTGAAAAATCCAATAGTTCGGGAAACTAAATCTTGTTGGTCAGGAAAGTCCCAATTGGCCAACAGTTCTAAATAAAGGGACTGAATTACAGAGTGACACAGCCACAGAGATAGCGTATAAGTATATGAGTCAATATAAATGGACACCTGGAACAGGGTTAGGCAGGTTAGGAAATGGACGGCTTCATCCTATAGATACTTTTAAAAAGCCTTTAACATGCTACGAAAAAATCAAAAGTCTATTTGTTGCAGTCCTAGATCAAGTACCTCAAATAGAAATTGACGCAATTCAAAAATCAAACCAAGAAGATTTCGTCTTAACCGTTTTTGAAGATATAGGATTAAACGAAGCTGAGGTTGTGAGTACGGGCTCGCGGTTAATAGAAATAGTAGCTAAGGTTCAGGATTATCCATTAAAATGCTTGATTGACACAGGGAGCCAAGTAACTTGTATAGCCGAGGCGACCTATTTGGGAATCAAAAGTAGAGGTATATCAATACCCATTATGCCTGTCTCACCTATTCAAATACAAGGAGCAACAAGAGCGAAAAGTAGTACAGTAGATAAAGCGGCATTAGTGCCATTAGTAATAAAGGGCATTAGCATAGAGACACCATGCTTGATAATTAAGAATTTAGTGCGGGAAATAATTTTGGGAATTGACTGGCTAGACCAATTTGACATGATAATAACTTGTGGGCCCAGTCGTGCACTACGTTTTAAGTATTTAGATAAAGAAGTAGAAATTAGGCTAGGGGAGTCAGTTGTACCAAGAGATCAGGGTAGCGCCGATGTTGGATTAAAAATACTGAGGGGGGCAGACACCCATAATGCCTCAAATGTAGGAAGGGAGGAAAGTATTACTTTGAATTCTAATGCAGTCGAAATTAGTTATGAAACTGAAGAAAGTGTTGGTGACATAATAACAGAGTTACAGAAAACAGTAGATTTCCCGCTTGAACGGCTTAAGAAAATTCTTATTAAAAACAAACGAGTATTTTCAGCTTACCCAGGGCGCACAGACAAATATCAACACACTATTAAAATGTGCGATGAGGAACCTTTCGTAAAGCGGTCGTATCCTGTACCATTCGCGTACAGGACAAAAGTTGAGGAGAAGTTGAAAGAATTGCAGTTGCTAGGTATAATTAAAAGGGAGGGTACACCGTTTAGCAGCCCGTTGACGTGCACTCTAAAAAGGGATGGATCGATTCGCATTCTTTTAGATGCACGAGAGTTAAATAAAAGAATGGTAGGCGAAGTGGAAGCGCCACCATTGGTTTCAGATATATTACAATCGTTTAATGGAGTTAGATTTATGTCATTATTAGACCTTAATAATGCTTACTTCCAAATTCCACTACATCCCGAGTCTACCAAATATACCGGGTTTACCTTCATGGGGAAAAGTTACACCTATGCCGTATTACCTCAAGGTTTAAAGACATCAGTAGGTAGCTTTTCTCGTGCTATGGATATAATCTTAGGGCCAGACGTTAGGGAATTTTGTGTGAACTATTTAGATGACTTGGTAGTGTTTACGAAATATGGCGACTTCAACACACACTTGGAACATCTTGACCATGTGTTAGGCCTATTGGGACAAGCCAAGATGACGTGTAGCCTAAAGAAATGTCAATTTATGAAAAGTGAGGTAAAGCTATTAGGGCACATAGTTTCTCCAAATGGGATACGGATGGATCCGAACAAAATAGCGGCAATCAAAGAATTCCCCGCGCCGCGTACAATTAAACAACTAAGAGCCTTTTTGGGTCTAATGAATTATTATAGACGATTCGTTTCTAAGTATAGTAACCTAACAGTGCCATTTTGCCAAATGCTCCAAAAGGGAAGAGCCTGGAAATGGACGACAGAAGACGACAGGAAATTTCAAGAAGTTAAAGCGGCATTTATAGAGTCAGTAGTTCTGGTCCATCCCGATCTTAGCAAACTTTATTATCTCCAGACAGACAGTAGTGGGGTAGGAGTAGCTGGATGTCTTTATCAAATAGATGATGAAAATAACGAACGGGTAATAGGATTCTGTAGTAAAAGTTTGACTCGCCCGGAACAACAATGGACAGTATCAGAACAAGAATTGTGGGCAATAATCTATAGTTTAAAAAAGTTTGAGACATATTTAAGGGGATCCAAAGTAGTTATAAGAACAGATCATAAAAGTTTGTCTTTCATTAATAATTGGAATTTGTATAGTGCTAGAGTAACACGTTGGATTTTATACATACAGCAATTCAACTATAAGATAGAACATATAAAGGGGAGCAGTAACATAGTCCCGGATATATTATCACGTTATGCTAACGGGGTTGAGGCAGTACAAGAACTGCGAAAGGTTTGCCTTGAAATAGCAATGTTTACCAGCAGTAAAACTAAAATAATTAATAACAAACTTAAGATCCTTACACAACTGCAGAGGGAAGACCCCTTTTGTAATAAGATCATTAAGGACTTGGGTGAAAGCAGTGGCGGGGAAGTTAGATCACGCGGTGGTGTCCTTAAATTAAACAACGGTAGGCTAATTTATAAAAGTGACTATTCAGGGAAGAATGTCGTAGTTGTTCCGGAAGCTTTACAAGCAGATGTAATTCAATTAATACACGAGGAAGCTGGCCATTTTGGAGAGGCGAGAATTAAAAGATTAGTGAGCGACCGGTTTTACTTTCATGGGTTGGCTAGGTCAGTCAAAACAGTGCTACGGCAATGTGATTTATGCCAGAAAACAAAACATGCAAATGAGACGACTGTAGGGGCTTGTAAACCTGTTTTAACCACAGATGTTGGGGAGATTGTCATGGCTGATTGGTACGGACCGTTGCCACCAGGGAAGTTTGGCGTGCAGTATATATTAGTCTTGCAGGATACGTTTAGCAAATATGTAAACCTCTTTGCAGTAAGATGGGCGACTACTAAAGCCGCTTTATCTTGTGTTCGTAAATATCGAAATTCAGTTCCTATAGTAAAATTAGTAACAGATAACGGCAGACAATTCACATCAAGGCTTTGGTACGAGGTATTGCATCAAATGGGAATAAAGGTCTCGCATACTACAGTGAGAAATCCCAGGCCAAATAGTACGGAACGTGTCAATAAGGAGTTAGGACGATTGTTTAGGGCTTATTGTCACAAGTCACACAAGAGTTGGGCTGGGATCCTAATGAATATTGAGAAATGCTATAATAACACCGTACACACTAGCACAGGGTACACGCCATTAGAGGTTCTTAATGGTGAGAGTCCAATCTTGACAATTGACAAAATACTGGGGGAGTATGTTAGGGAGAAACCAACTTTAGACATCGGTGATATAAGGGAAAAGGCTAGGGAGAATCTAGAAAAGGCAGCCAGTGCAAGGAGCGAACAATATAATAGATGTCATAGGTTAGTAACATTTCAATTAGGAGACCTTGTTAAAGTAAGGCGAGATAATAGATCTAATGCAGCTGAGAAAGTGTCTAAAAAGTTTTCTCTGTTGTATGATGGCCCTTATAAAGTGGCAGGTGTTCCTCATGCCAATGCTTATCTATTAATAGAACCAACAAGCGGGGATATCATAGGAACATACAACGCCGTGCATATCGAGAGGTATTACATTAATAGGAACTGACAGTTAGGGTCAGTTATAAGTAGGTACAATTATAAGGACAGACTTAATTTAAAAAAAAAAAAAAAAAAAAAAAAAAAATAATAATAATAATAATAAAAAAAAAAAAAAAAAAAAAAATAGAAAATAAAAAAAAAAAAAAAAAAAAAAAAAAAAAAAAAAGGGAAAAGAAAAAAAAATATATATATATAAGGTGCTCTAAAATAACACCCGATCCATGTCATTCCTGTGCACTAGTAATAATGTCTGAGGGGGGTGTATTGGCTTCTTTCCCAACCCATAGTACATTTCAATACTGCTCTAATAACCATTTAGTATTTCAGGGGGCTTCCAGTTGGAATCGAATCTAATATGGTCATGTGCGGACTATTTCAGCTACTCCGGGATGCGACTGCGGGCAGCTAACTAAGCTGACCTAGCATTGAGGTGCATAAAGAGAGACCTCTGTGCAGCGGCAACTGCGATAGGCTGAGTTTAGAACAAAGGAGCACCGGGTAACGTGACTCAATAACACAAAAACTCTTAAAAGAGACCCTGGTATGTAAAACTACATTATAAGCATGCACAGGTTCTCGGAACTTACTTGAAGCGCGGTAAAGTAATTTGAATAATGTGACAAGAGTATTTACAAGATGATTATGTTTAGATTAATAGTATGGAGAAACTATAGTATCGATTGAACATGTTTCAGCGAAACAGTACCAAATTATAGCAGACGTTACATCTTATTGGCATCTTATTGGATTCATGTTCCAACTGGAATACTTATAAGTCATTATTTGATGAGATTAACCTAGCAGACCTGAATATTCTATTTATAATGCTGTCATTGCAAGGCTAAGTTCACCTTATTGTGAAAGCTCATCCGCTACACTGCGTCACGCGTCTGATTTTCAGAGGGGGGAATGTGACAGTCTGTTGGTTACCCCAACTTAACAACAGAATATTATGATATTGTTTTAAAGCCAGCAAGCCAGCGCATCTGTCGAATCACTTGTGAGACATAAATTAAGAGCCTGAGTGGGGCGGTTGACGGGTCGGATGTAATAATTTAACTAATTTCCAAAGAATTTGTAAAAGTATTCTATGTTTAATTCTAAAAACGATGCAACTAACAATACAACGTCACATCTGGTTGAGATGAGTTTGGTTGAGACGGCCAAATGTGCACCCTTGAAACAGAGAGAACGGTTTTTTTAGAGTCGGGCGCCGAGAGGCTGGGGACCCTTTTCGAGCCTTTAATGAGTGCGTCGTGGTGATTTTAGAATGATGATTGTGAAAAACGTTAAGGAGTCGAGTTTTGACCGGTCTCAGGGACAGTCGATAGTTGAAGCCAGTTAAGTTAGTAGGTATAGTAAATACTAAAAGGCTATATTTAGGTTAGATTGAGACGGTGAGTCGATAGTTGATACGCGGTTATCTGGGAAGTGAGTGAGGGCCAAGACGTGGAAGAATACAGGGGGAGCCGGAGGCGCAATTGGTAATACCTACAGTATTTAGTAAGTGAGTTGCCATCTAATTCCCTTCAAGGAGTTATTCGGTAAGTGTCATCTTTACTTAACCTAACTTAATCTTTATTAATAGTGTATACATAGTAGTTACGGACTATACTATTATAATGTTATAATAGTCCTTGCAGGTTGATTTGCGTTGAGACTTGATTGGTAACGGTTAGGTGATATTGCTGACGAGCGATTAATGATCATTTATTCCAGCAGGCAGCAGCTGCGTTTATTGTGCAATGGCGTAATTACTCTTACTTAATATCGTAATTTATAATTAATGCTTTGTTCTCTCGTATTATGTGTCCACCTCCTAATCTATACCTCAGTAGATTATTGTTACTTGCAGTTGGTTATAGGGAATCGGGGAAGGCCTTTCTCCGACATTAGACTTATGACAACTGATGACGATTACTGATCTCTAACTGACGCGCCATGTATCAAATCAAATCATGGAAGGCAGAACCGAAAATACCCAGTTCATTTAAAACAAACTAGGCTATAAAGCCGATCTGTAATTGGTTATAATTACAGCGCAACCAAACGTTAGTGATAATACCTACTTCCAAAAAGGCCTCGCTACAGAGCATGTTGCGTGACGCCTGGTAATGCACATTTCCAGGGAAAGGGGTTAGGCATCACCAAGTACCTCAAACTGAATTGGTAGCCGTTTTAACAACGCTAGGGAGCCTGTCTCGAGAAACCCGTCCCGTTGGACGTCAGTATTTTAGAGACATGTATTGGAAGCAGGACGGTTCACGCCCGGACTGCATCCTCTAAATGGGGAAGATTAAGGAAATGTGAAGTGACGATGTACCACTTCGGCGTTTACCAGGTTCTATCGTAATGGGTTCTGCTAGAGACTGAGTCTACGAAGCGCTTGTGCATTGTGTTATTTTAATAGAAAGGGCTAGGTCGCCGTAAGGGTGTCAATCATATTAGCACGCGTTTAGAATTACTCAACACTTGTCTTCCTCAATGGCTGTAGGACTTCGTAGTACTCTGTCTTAGGATTGAGTAAGACATTTATTTACTGCTTAGGAAACGTGTTCTATTAGAATCGTATTAGTGTCCTCAGAGGTTCTATGCGTTAGGTCTAACAGAACACGTACTTGAGACAAATTGACGTTGTAAAACGGTTCCCGGTCTCTCTGAATTGGGTACATTGTAATCAGACAAATTAACGTAATTATAAATAAAGGATTTAAGCGCAAGCGTAACGATCCCTTTCCTCCTTCACATCTTCAGGAAAGAATTGCAGATATCAGCTCCCGCCTGCGAGAGGGGAGACGTTGGCGTTGCAACATTAATAATACTAAAACATAATTATATAAGACAGATACGTGTTGCTGGGGAGTTTGTTGCATCACTTCTTCTCCCCAGCCCAAACACTAGGAAGTGATGAAGGGTGGGGCGATATGGACTGTCTATAAACCTTCAAGAGTTGATCCACAACTCTATTACAGATTGACCATTGAGGTTTGATTCTCTGTAACTATATTATCTAATATTTAATTCTTGAATTGAGTATTCTTTGCCTCCGGCCAATAGTAGGCTGTTAATAGAGTCTATCCAAACTATATTAAATAATGATTCTTGAGATTCGATTCTCATCTCTATTATCAAGTAATTCTTGATAAGTTGTATTCTTTATCTTAGACCAATAATTCGGTCAGACTGACATGAACACGGTGTCTTGCAGATATACTTGTTGTGCAAGGGGTGAACTTCCAGGGGATGGGTGACCACAACTATCTTATATCCAGTCCAAGGACTGATAGGGACCATGTCTCCTTCAGAGCATGATGTTGACGCAATGCCGCTGGAACTGGCCGCCCCGTTGCTAGACAAGGACGGTCGCACGGTTACCGCAGGGAAGGCCGCTTCGTCACGATTATCAGTTCGCAAGAACTGCTAGGGAACATGTCTCCAACAGAGCATGTGTCGACTCAATGCCGCTGAATAGCCGCTTGGGTCACTTTATGGAAGTTTTGCTCTGAGTGCTCCGAGCGTAGATGTGAGGTATCGTGTGAGTAATGACTGATCAATTGCCTGTTACGCTAGCGTAAGGGTTACTCACAATTTTATATAACAATATACTTTGCATCCCTCTATTGTTTATCACCTTTGTAAAACCACATCCAATGTATTTTCATAACTATGAGTTCATTCATCACAATCGGTGGGGGAGTGTCCAGTCTGGAGACGAGCTCTACAGGGTAGTGCGGGGTGGAGCACTACCTTTTCCCCATAGGGGAAACCGACCCAAACACTAATATTAACATAATTTAGGAAAAACGAAATTTTTTATCAGGTAGGGTAATCGAGGTACAGTCACACCATCATCACAACGGGATTTTGATAAAAATGGGACAAATCTAAAAGTATATACTTTCAAATAAAAAAATAATTTTGGATATTAGGATGCTTCAAGTGAGAAGACGAATAACGATCTGTATGGTTTATTAAAAAGCGCTGCTTGTATACAGTACCTACCAGTCAGTAACAAATAAAACAAAAGGGTAAACTTAAAACTAACATAACTCGATTACCGACATTAGTCGGTAGAATGTGCCGCGCTCCCTTCGTACAACAAGCGCAATGTACAGCCGGCCAGTCCGCGATCCTTTCACTACGGCTAGATCAGTACGCGCGGACGCATGGTGGTGGCCGGCCGTATGAGCTCTTCTAATTGTATGTTGTACGTAAGTATGTGCTGCTACTGAATTTTCCAAATCGGTTTATAAATGACGGAGTTCTGAGGTAACAAACAAAAAAAAAAATACAATCGAATTGAGAACCTCCTCCTTTTTCTGAAGTCAGATAAAAAGGAGAGGAGTAATCCCTTATATTAAAATAAAATTTAAGATCCGTTTTATCAAGTGTGGTAATTGTATAGTTTGCGGTAAGGTGAAGTAGACTTAAATCATTACACTAATTATTACCATAAATATCAGTACTGACATTATATGCCGATCACGATTGGCCAATGATACTACTAAAAAATAAGTAGGCATTTAATTAACAAAAACTTAAGCTTAGCCACCCGCGACCGCACGCGAATAGTTATACACGAGTTAGGGCAAAGAACACTCAAAAAAATTCGGAAAACGACGATGAAAAATGAGATAATTTACTACATATCATCAACACCATCGTAGCCGAAAGACGAATATTAAGACTGCTGGAGATAGGCCTCCCCCAAGCACCGCCACATCGACCGGTTCTGTGTTTCCCCCATCTAGCGGATGCCTGCCGCCTTCATAAGGTTATTGGCCACCTTGGGGAAGCCTTCCAACGCTACGGAAACGCATGGATCACGAATTTACTGCAAAGTTACAGTTTAAAAATAAATGTCATACCCGGAGTAGGCCTCATGGTTCCCGGCGTGCACCAGGCTCACCACAGCCGCACACAATATCAACAGTTGCCTGGTCTCCATCGCTGCACACGGCCGCCTACTTATAAACCAGTCTAAAACATCCAACTGCTCCAATTATTTTATCGTAATTCTTTAATGCTTTCGTCATTATCTATGTCGATGTAGATTTTCGGATCCAAATTAATCGATGAATTTATTGTTCGATAAAGGCCGATAATGATTAGGGAATTTTCATGTTAGGGTATCGAATATGTTGAATTTTCTATGGTTTATTCAACCCTGCAGTGCTCAGTGGGGCAATAATAGGCTGGTATTATTATTATTAAATATCAAAGAGAATATCTGTGGGCGGTTATGAGCCTGAACTGTGAAATAAATAAAAATCCTAAACATAATTTATGAAACAGTTCAACCTGTTTTTTATATTTGTATGAGTTCAACACTGACAATTTCGTCATCAAATCCGAGGATACATAAATAAATGTTCCGCGTATTTCTCAGATATCTCAGGTAAGGACAATCTGGAACGGTATTACTTAGGACGACGTTGTTTTAAAGTTTCTCTCGTTGAAACAATTCAGCTAAGTCTTAGCGTTTCACGTGATACATGTTGTGCGCGAACTAGTCGCGTAGCACAGACTGAACGGAGGGAAGTTCACGAGCGCGTTATATAATATTTTAGATTTCTATGCCTATAACTAAACCCAAGTTACAGATTAAATTAACATAGAATTTGTTTCTTAGTAAAACAATAAAAAAACACTTTTTCATCGTGAAATAACTTAATCAATTATTATTAATTTTTTACAAGTACTGATCCAAATACAAAAACTCTTCCACTGATAGTTAGTACTATAATAAAATGATAATAATGATAGCTACTTATCTACTAATGATAATTTGATTGATAAGACTGATAGTGCGCATGACGCAGGCTTGCTTCTGATAATCTTATATTTAGTACGTCTGATGTTGCAGCTCACATTGCAGCTTTCCGGTATCCATCTTGTTTATTGTTTTATTTTTAGGGTTCCGTAGTCAACAAGGAACCCTTATAGTTTCGCTATGTCTGTCCGTCCGCAGCTTAGCTCAGATACTCTTAGTACTAGAAACCTATAATTTGGCATGGATATACATATTCATCACGCCGACAATCTCGTAAAATAAAATCATGCAAAAAAATTTTTTTAGGGTACGTTCTGTACACGTAAAGTGGGGATGTTATTTTTTTCGACTACCCATGGTGTGGGGTGTTCGATTTAGGGATCCGTTCTAAATTGGTAGTTTTGGTAGTTTTTCGATGGGTGAAAAAGTGTCGGTAGTAGAAACGGTAACGTAGTTAAAAGGAAAACTATCACAGCTAAGTATCTTTTTCAACTTTACGAGTAATAGTCAACCAACATAAAAAATGTACTTGGAAAAGTAAAAATTTCATTAAAATTCCATTAAAAGATAATCAACCCGATCACCATCAGCACATGGAGGGAAGCACCGTGTCCTCTAAAATACCACTATCCAGAAGGGGTTCTACGCCTTTTAGGGCACTTCCTTGTGTGGTTTTTGTAATATTAGTTTCTATTTAGACTTCGTTGCTTTAGTGATCTCAAGCGCTACTGCTGAGCAAGAGGTCCTTGGTTCGATTCCCGGGTCTAGCAGTGTTATAGGATTATCAAAACCACGGATTCTGGATTTGTGCTGGTTGATGGCAGTACGAGGCTATTGACAACACCTTATATTTCATTGAACTTACACTTAATTGCTGAACTGTGGGTACTGCAGGCGCATCTCTGCCCAATGTTTCCTGTCATGTTGTGTTAGTTTCTGTTTAGTCAGTCATCCTGTCTGCCGGTGTGTCACCCGTACAGTCGGCAACATAAACTATCGGCGATATTGAACCGCGTCCGGGCGAGTTTTACCCCGAGCGTGCCTGAATCCGGATATTTTTAACGTTATTAACTTTTGAACATCGCTCTGGGATTGTTATTGGAGTACGGACGCCATTGTTTCACTTCATGTTACAGAGAATCGGTATGCAACGAGTAGATCGATGCCGATAGGTAAAATCTAGTATTGCAAGCAGCCTACTCGATGGAATTTTGTAAGGTGAAGTAAAAATAGTTGGCAAAACTTTACAGATGGTTAAAATATTTTTGACATAGTTTTGTTCGGTTGGCTTGAACAACCGACCTCTTCGAATATTTTATTTATACGTTGATGGCATATTTAATGACATATAAACCATTTCATATTTAGAAGGTTAGAAAAGAATTGAGACTCGGTTTGGAGAGCTGACAGAGCGCGACATGAACTAGTAACTAATTAATATAAATTAAGTAGGTTCGCCTAATTATTTGTTCGACCCGGTAATGTGCTTACAGTACACTACCCGCAGTACCCGCAGGTCAAGCGAACGTCAACTTGAAGTTAGAAAATCATTTGTTTTTGTTTTTACCCGACTATGGTGAAGCAAAACGAAGGGTTATGATTTGAACCGGTATGTATAATATGTATGTTCATCTGTTCCCTCATAACTTCTAAACTACTTATCATTAATTTTACAAATGAGGTATCGTTGGAAGCGTTTTGATTGTCCGCTGGTTATAAGCTATGTGACGTCACATTCAATTTAATATGGCGCCCTCTAGAGGAAATAAAGTAATGAAGTAAAAAAAAAAATTTATTGATGCCGTTTTGGGTGTCAAATGAAAGGGCCTATTTACCATATTTCAAATATATATATATTGTTAGCTATTGTTCGCGGCTTTGCTTGCAGGCACCCGATAGTTGGGAATAATTTCTAAAATCATGCCTCAGCTATGACTTTACGAGCCACACATGTTCTCTCTCCAAACCTAACCAAAATAAATATAATTATACTCATTGTTCTTCTATTAATTTAAATAAACCGTAAGTTTAAAAAATAAAACACGACTACAGTAAAATCACGCTCTAAAAAGTATGAAACAAGAAAATATTCTCCTCTGAAAATTAGAAAAAGACAAACAAATTAAAAATCCGGAGTCACACGTCATGTCAGGGTATAAATCGAACAGATTACGTGTGACTCCGGATTTTTAATTAGTCTGTCTTTTTCTAATTTTCTGAGGAGAATATTTTCTTTTTAGAGCGTAATTTTACTGTAGTCGTGTTTTATTTTTAAACTTACTTTTTATCAGTATTAAATATCGATACTGTTCACATCTGTGGACTTTCACCAGTTCATTTAATTGACCTTGTATAATTCGGAAAAGCAGTTTTTGATGTGAATGTTTTTTCCCTGGCGTGTTTAAAGACCAGCCGAATATGTGATTGGCCATCAAATTTTTCCGCCCGTCAGCCATTTTCCCTAGCTCAACGCCAAAACCCCCAAAAGTACTAAGGAATTTATGCACACATTCTGCGCTACATTCACTATTCTACAGAATAATTTCCGAGTTATAGTAGTTGGTAACTGTACGGGGCGGTGCGACGACTCGTGCGAGCTTTCAGTTATTACTTGCTGGAGATAATGAATCGCGACATCCGCACTTGTACAGGAGTGTAAGGTAGCGCTTGTTCAGGAGAATGTAAGCTTCAGCCGCCTATTCTGTTAACATCTAACCGCGAAAACTTAGGTGAAGTGAGCTTGCGTAAACAGTTTCAATCCCTAGCATCAGGTGGAATGACAGCTCACTATAAAGATATCAGCAGGTTGTCAGGGGTTGTCAAGTCTAAATGTAAAGGAGGATTATTATTAGAAAGTATTGAAGTATGAAGAACTACGATCGGCTTTAATGTGGGGGAAGTTATTCCGATTCAAAATAAGGATGTGTTGATTTCTTCAAAAGTTTTCTACATATCGAAAATATCACAATTATTGGTGGTTCTAAAGTATGCTTATTCCCAAACTTGAATATTTTAATGTTACAATGAATGATGAAAATAAACAAAAAGAACATGGAAATGTGAGTTGGAAATAGCGTCACGCCTGTTTATCCCGAAATGTTAGATGAGAGATGTACCTGCAGTAGGTACCTACACCAACATCTCCCCGTATTAAGATATGTTTAAGTCCTATGTAAGTAATAGGGGGAGGGCCTATTTCCATCAACCGGGCGCAAATCCAGACACCAGGCTGCTACTGAGAAACTGCAGGCGGAAAAACTCAATAACACTTTGCCCGACCTGGGAATTGAGCCCAGGCCGTCATGCTCTTCTATGTTCTATGTTATAGGATTTGGTTTCCGCACTTAGTCCTTCATGTGGACCATTGTGCGTGCCGTCATGCTCTTTTCATTCAGGTAAATTGCGTTTTAAGCCGTAATCGTGTTTTATTAATTACTAGCACACTTCCCATTGAACACACAATAACATTACTCACATCAGTTTGTCCATTTAGCCCCTTAATTTAAATGAACAGTCGCATTAACTTGGAACACATTAGCACGGACATGGAAACTAGCCAAACATGAACAATACGTACAATAACGTGCCTTTACAAATAATGACCTGTAGCTGACCCTTTGTACCTCATCCCTGCCTCCCTGCGCCTTCCGTACTTCCGTACCCTTGAGTAGATGGGCTCCAGTGAGCCGGTGAGTTTGGGAGAAAACTGATGCTCCTTTGTTTATTTATAAAGTTGGTTATGTAACTATGCAACTGTTCACACAAATAATAACCGTGTAGTAAACTAACTTAATTAAATCTTAATTAACTAAAATCACCACCTGCTATCTTTATAATAATAATAATTCCTTTATTTCCAGGCAACTAAGGCCCATAGATAAAATACACAAATGCTTGATACAGAATTATAAACTAATACGTATAAAAACATTAGGCACTAGTAACTAAGTAGTACGTTGGGTCGGCGACGTATTGCGCTGAGTCGAGGTGTCATGTAGCCTTCCGCGAAAACGCCGGTACACGACACCCTTCGGCCAAAATTCTTCCTTCATGTAGGTCTCCAGGTGATGAGTCGGAACGCGCACCACAAAAGATTTAAAGTCAGTTCTGTGGTGCGACTCCAACTTCTCGACTCTTAAGGTGAACTTGGTCTTTATCATTATAAACTGCACGATGTCCTCTGCCTTCGTGGAGTGATGTAAACACGATACGTACAGCTGCGTCGATGGAATAGCGGGAAAAGGTGCACACGAGTAGTATTTTCCTGGGATCCAATTTCACACTATTAATTTTTGTTTATTACTTTCAATCTCCGTCAGTATTTTAACCAATTTAAATGCATTGTGTTTATTAGACAGAATAAGAATAAAAATAATTTATTTGCAGAAAATACAGGTTTTACCAAATGTATAAATTGGTGGTGTAAGCACAGTCCATATTTTGCCTGTTTAGGGCATGCAAATTAGTTACTAAAATAGGTACAAACGCCGCGCCGCGCGCCGTTTGGGTGCTCGTGCAGTGATCAGAGGGGGACAGCTCTCGTATTTTTAAGAACGTTCGCATTACTTGTTCAACGCGTATCTAATATCAGTTTTACGTCAAACTTCATACATAAATGTCATGTTAAACAGTTATTTAGCCTAAACAACTGATAAACACAGTTTTGTTGTAATACGGCTATAGTTTACGTATATTTTAAACTCCACAACGGATCACACCAAATCAAACGCAGTTCTACCAAAAGCAACAATATACCACAAGCCATCAGCTATTCAAGACACCAAGGTATCACTATTAATTTGACGAGGTTAGAATCGAACAAAAAACACCACCTGACAGACAATTATAATACAATACAATACTCAGCGTAGTACTGGTGTGTATCAATACAAATACAGGTAATGAATAACGTGGAACTTCGCTCCGCTAAAGTGTTCGCTGCCATTTCGTGACTCCAATAAAACTCCATTTGAATTATATTTTCCATTTTGTTTTACGTCGTCTGTTCTGTCAATATATGGCCGTTAACTTTAAATTGAAATGTCTCTCGCAAACATTGAAATAAAACGATGATTCAATTATACGATGAAAATCCGTACCTCGTACACTGTACGACCAACTTTTTAAATTAGGTCAATTCCTTCAGCTTCGGACACGATCTGCGATAGAGCAGGTAAGATGGACCTTATCACTGGTCAGAAGGAGATAGAGGATGTTCTTAAGTGTTAGGAGCGCAATTTAAAGTTTGTCGTAAGATATAGCTAGGGATGGGCGCGAGACATTTGTCAACGCAGTCCTAATATAAATTGAGATAAATGTTGGACAAGATGTTGGAAGTTGGTGAATCTGTTTAGTGCCAACTTTTGAGTCGTCGTCCGCGCGGAAATCGTTTGTTGACAAACGACCGAGTTGGGAACTAGTTATTGCATTTATTATAGTAACATAAAAGGCTGTTGAGTTGCTCTTTTTTATTTACGTGCGGTTTTGCTTCAGAGATTTTATTTACTGAAATTACACAATGGCTTTTTGAGCTTTGGCTGACCATTTTTGTCACATTTTTGTTAAAGGGTTTTACAAAAATAGATATGTTATCTTTAAGAGGATATATCAAAGCGTGGTTCAGCTCGGTGTGTAAGTGAAATGGCGTTATGACTGTCTAGTTTGACGCGCGAGATAGAAAAATCTCACGCGCACCGGAATTTAAACGCTCTTTGTTTAAATGTTGATTTATGACAAAATCCTATACTTAAGTTAATGTTTAGCTTAGTAAGTTCTTAACATATTTAAATAATTTCGGTTTACAGTAATTTTTGGGGTTCTGTACCTAAAAAGGAAAAACGGGACTCTTATAGGATCACTTTGTTGTCCGTCTGTCTGTCTGTCAGTCTGTTATAGAGGCATGAGGAACAGGGTGAAGAATATTCTTATACCTAACAACAACAAGGTGTCTTCTTGCTCTAAAATAAATAATTGTCGAAAAGGAGTTCAGCAGAATGCCTTGAAATTATTCCATCAAAATATTCAAGGTATTTCTTCCAAATTATTAGAAATTGAAATGTTTTTAGAAAAAACAAAGTTTGACATTGTTTGTTTTACTGAACATTGGTTAAAGGATTACCAAATGCTAATTAATTATGAGAACTATAGTGTGGGCAGTTGTTTTAGCCGTGGATCTATGCTGCGTGGAGGTTCTCTAATTTTGATAAAAAATTGTTTAAAATCTAAGCAACGTAATGACATAGTTGGTTTATCAGTGGAACATTGCGTCGAACTATCCTGTGTTGAGCTGGATAGGCATGTTGTAGTGTGCGTGTACAGACCCCCTAATTGTCAGAACTTTTCTTTATTTGAGTCAATAATGGAAGATGTACTAGCGAAACTTGCATCCGGTAATAAAGCTGCAATTTTTTGTGGTGATTTTAATATTAATATTCTGGAAAATAATTCAAATAGCAGGAGATTATTAAGCCTTTTTAAATCATTCAATTTATCTAATATTTTTACAGAACCGACTAGAGTAACTCTCACTTCTGCTACTTGTATTGATAATGTTTTCTGCGATTGTGATTATTTAGATAAAGCCATCGTAAATTATTTACCATCTGATCACAGTGGGCAAACAGTAACTTTTAAGTCTAAAACAACTTTGCAAAAAGTGCAAATACAATTTAGACCAATAACAGCTGGCAAATTAAATAGATTCAATAGTGCCCTAGGTAATAGGTTAAATGTTCTGGGCCATAATATGGACGGAGCAAATAAACTATATGAGGATTTCTTTTCAGTAGTGCTCACTGAATTCAATAAAACTTTTGAAAAGAAAACAAAAAATATTTTCCCTAACTTTTTATTTAGTGACTGGGCAACTAGAGGTATTAGGATAAGTAGGGAAAGATTATTCGAATTGTATGGCCTTAAGCCTTACATTAACACTGTGACGTTCAACAGGTATGTTGCTACATATTCCAAAATTTTTAGAAATACTTGCAAAATAGCTAAAGCCCTGTATATTAGTAACAAGATCAAATCAGCAGAAAATAAAGTAAAAGCAGTGTGGAAAGTTATAAATAATGAAACTAATAGGAAAAAAATACGAAACACGGATTTTACATTGGAGACTTCTCATGGTGATATAAGCTCTAACTTAGAAGTAGCTCAAGAATTTGTACACTTCTTTACAAATATACCATCTAAAACGACGGAAGCTTTAAATTCCTCACCCGATGTCTCAATTGATTTATTAAGAGCGAACGTTCCAAGCTGCCCGGTTGAATTTCAATTTAAACATATAAACCCCATGGTAGTTAAAAAAGCTTTTCGGCACATTAAAATCAAATTGACCGAAGATCTATGGGGAATGTCTATCAAAGTTTGTACATCCATAATCGAGACTATAGCACCATACTTAGCATTAATATTTAATTTGTGTGTGGATGAAGGAGTCTTCCCGGATTTAATGAAATTTAGTAAGGTTATACCACTTTTTAAATCTGGGGACAGTAAACACACCAACAATTATAGACCAGTATCCGTGTTGCCGGTATTCAGCAAGGTATTCGAAAAGGTAATGCTCGATCAAATGCTTAATCATTTTAACACCAACCAAATCTTGCACGATCAGCAATTTGGTTTCACCAAAGGACGTTGCACGACTGACGCGGGTGCCACTTTATTAAAACACATATTTTCAGCGTGGGAGGAGGCCCAAGATGCCATAGGAATCTTTTGTGACCTCTCCAAGGCATTTGACTGCGTAAATCACGAAACCTTACTCTTGAAACTTGAGCATTACGGACTAGGTAAACTTGCGCTCAGTTTAGTAAAATCTTATTTAAATGATAGACAGCAACAAGTTCAAATAAATGGTGTCAATTCACTCGGTCTAAAAGTACAAATGGGTGTTCCACAGGGTTCGATATTGGGTCCTTTCCTCTTTTTAGTATATATTAATGATCTACCCCATTTATTAAAAAACCAACCACAAATGGTGTTATTTGCTGACGACACATCCTTAATTTTTAAGATAAATAGACGTGCATCAAATCTTGACGACGTAAATAACGCCCTACTGCGGATCCATAATTGGTTCACTGCTAATAATTTAGTATTAAATGGGAAAAAGACTAAATGTGTAAGATTTGCTTTACCAAATGTTAAAAGTACTGATTGTGACATAGTATTGAATAAAGAGAAACTAGAATTCGTCGATAAAACTGTTTTCCTGGGGATCACGCTCGACTCAAGGCTGCAATGGGGTCCGCATTTAACATCTCTTGCAGGACGGCTAAGTTCAGCAGCATATGCGGTGAGAAAAATCCGTCAATTCACTGATGTAGACACCGCAAGGATGGTCTATTTCAGTTACTTTCATAGTATTATGTCTTACGGTATTTTACTATGGGGACGGGCTGCAGACATAGAGTCTATTTTTATTCTGCAGAAAAGAGCCATCAGAGCAATATATGGCCTCCGCAGGCGCGATTCTCTAAGGGAACTGTTTAAAGATATTAACATCATGACGGTACCTTGTCAATATATCTACGAAAACATCATGTACGTAAGGAAAAATCTAAATCTTTTCGGTAAAAGAGGTGAAGGACACAATTATAGGACTAGAAATAGGGACCAATTAGTTCAACCAGGTTTCAGACTGGCTAAAGTAGACTCATCCTTCATGGGGTACTGTTTAAAATGTTATAATAAAATACCTCCCCACATACTCCAGCTGAATGAAAGGAAATTTAAATCTTGTATAAAACGCACACTATGCAGCCAGGCATATTATAAGTTGGGGGATTACATCGCTGACAAAAATGCTTGGCTGAATGCTTGTCCTGCTCCACAAGGACGCATTAATTAATTGATTAGCATTCGGATATATTGTTGGACCTGCTGAAGATTAAGATGAGAGAAAACTTTCTTTGCATTGTTTAGATTCAATCTCTTAGTATTATATAATTGCATAGCACGTGTGAGCACTATGTAGCTACTATTAAGCTACCTTTTACTGGGTACGTCTTTCACTGCCTTGAGTGTGCCCTGGCGGTTGAGAGTATGTCATGCTCACTCAAATGTCTCGCTGATGGTGGCGTGTGTGTTGGATCATTAAGTTCCCTTCAAAATGGTTGAGCTAAATGGTGCTGATCCATGCGTCATGTTCGTGAACGGGCGCCGTCAGTTGGGACTGGTCGTCTCTTAGCTGCCATGGCTTATTTTTAATTTTAATATTTAATTTAGTTGTTTTAGTTATTATCTTTTTATTACGGACGCTTTTTAACGTGCACGTCTTTCTACATTGTTCTCACATGTATATTTTCAACTTGAATGATGTAACCAATATTTTGTAAAAATATTATGATTTAAAAGAGTGTCCGTGGAGTTTCTTGCCCGTTCTTCTCCATAGGGATCTACTACGCTTTGGAATGGGCAACTAGCTTCATCTTTCTGACTGACCGACCCATTGACAATTCAAAAGTGCCTGTAATTGGTTTATTTGAAATAAATGCTTTGAGTTTGAGTTTGAGTTTGAGTTTGGTGTAAAGTTCACTCATCCTCCATAGAAAAGGGAGGATCCTCCGACCAGACGGGTGTCGTGTCTGGTGGGCAACTGCCCGCCGGTTGATGTCGGGACGTTGGATATACCTATGCTAATCGCGCGGTAAACTCTGATTGCGCCATGCAGGATTGCGTGACGTCAGTGTGACACGTAGTTCGTATGTAGCGATGTAGATTCCGCTACATCACTCCCCTCCGTAGAACGGAGGTCGATAGTGGGCTGAGTCGTGTATCTTGCGATGCTTGCCAGTGCCAGTTGTGGTTCCAGTGAGTCGGAACCGGATGCCGCATAGTTCACGGTGAGTCGGAACTGTCTGCGGTGATACCCCAGTGAGTCGGGGTGGCACTGCGTTATGCTCCAGTGAGTCGGAGTGTACAGCGCTGGGTTGAGGTTGAGGCTGAAAGTGATGACCAGGAATGCGCGTCCGCTGCATGCTGGTGGTCAGGATACCCGTTGAAGCCGTGGATACTGGCTGGCAGTGTGACTCGCCGCTCGAAAGCTTGAGGAAGTGATGCTGATGACGTCACGCTGAAGGAGTTGCACGAAGGCTAGCTTGTAAGTCAACGCAATAAAAACATACGGCCATTTATGCGACATATTTTGATACTCGCAAGTAAATCAAAACCTATATCCCGTTGTCCTAGAATCATGAAATTTGGCAAGAAGCAAGCTCTCACAGCACAAATGAAGGAAAAAGTCCGAAAATTGTTAATTTTTAATTCTATCATATAAAAAGAAAAATCAACTGTGTCACTCTGTCACATGACCCTTTTTCTCAGAGACGCGTGGAGATATCTATTTGAAATTAATATCGAATACGTAAATCTATAGTCCCTTAGAGTTCTAAAATCAAGCTTCTAAGTCAACGCAATAAAAAATACGGCCATTTTGCGACACATTTTGATACTCGCCACTGTCGCAAGTAAATCAAAACCTATAGGGTACTTCCCGTTGACCTAGAATAATGAAATTTGACAAGAAGCAAGGTCTCCCAGCACAAGTAAAGGAAAAAGTCTGTAAATTGTTAATTTGTAGTTTTTTGACATAATTTTTTTTTTTGTGATCCATTGTTAAGTTTGTTTTTGGGAAATATTCTTTTCAACTACGGAACCCTTCATTGTGCGTGTTCCGACTCGCACTTGGCCGGTTTTTTTACTGTACAATAAGGAAATTTTTACGTATAAACGTATAAAATACAAAATACTTGTGCTACTTTGGAATTTTTTTCGAAATAATTTCAAGTAAAAAGTTTCTGTTTTAATACAGCATTAGACAATATAGTCAAATATATGAAAAATCCAAATGATTATTTAACCATATAAATTTAGTTTTATATGAATTTTAAAAACACAAAATTATCGATGTGTCCCTTAACTTAAAAATGCCTTAGTTCTGGAACGGAGATAATATTGTTTGTGAAATATTGATGTGGACGCAGCACCTCACAAAGATGTTATCCTAGTTCGTCCGATGCTACAAATAATAATATTATGGAGCGTTTATTTTTTGTACCGTCATTTTCCCTTTCCGGGTGGGCAGTGTTCCAGGGCTCCATGTCTTATCAGCGGCAGTTGAATCAACATTGTCCTTTCTTCCTTCACAAAATACATAAACGATAACTGAGAAGGCACATAATATTTTTGTGTTCAGATATACAACTTGATTATTTCTTGAAAAAAAAAAAAACAGCCAGTACAAAATCATTTGCAAGCCGCTTGCTTTCTCTCATAAATTACATTGTTAGTAGTCATTTTATGTAAAGTTTCATGTAAAGTCATTTCATGTAAAGTACCAAGACTCTCATGCCAAAACTCAAACTCAAACTCAAAGCATTTATTTCAAATAAACCAATTACAGGCACTTTTGAATTGTCAATGGGTCGGTCAGTCAGAAAGATGAAGCTAGTTGCCCATTCCAAAGCGTAGTAGATCCCTATGGAGAAGAACGGGCAAGAAACTCCACGGACACTCTTTTAAATCATAATATTTTTACAAAATATTGGTTACATCGTTCAAGTTGAAAATATACATGTGAGAACAATGTAAAAAAAGACGTGCACGTTAAAAAGCGTCCGTAATAAAAAGATAATAACTAAAACAACTAAATTAAATATTAAAATTAAAAATAAGCCATGGCAGCTAAGAGACGACAAACAAAGTTATCAGATCTAATGTAGAGCCAAGCCCCTAACTCTACAAACCTTACATCTTGGCCGTATCGTAACCGCTGCACAGACACTCCTGTGTATATGCTAATACTTAATAATTATAAACAAAAATATATATCCATATACTAAACATAATACTGGTATTGAATATGGCGTCATGAAATAGTTCAATAGAATGACCAAGCTATACATTTTGCCCAAGATGTAAGGTATGTAGAGTTAGGGGCTTGGCTCTACATTTGAATTGATAACTTTTAAACAGTGAAAGCGTCTTTTCGGCGTTTTCTGGGACTACTGTATCGGATGTAAAAAGACCGAATAAACTCGCTAGAAAATAGCCCAAAATGTGACGTCACATCCCGCTACACAATCGTGCGGCTCGTCATAGTAGTGGCACATAGTGACCGCTGGAGATTAACTGCGTCTAATATGCGCACACAAATCAACACGGCCGACATGTTTATTGCATATTGCAGCCACCACCACCACCACCGCCGCCCGCTTTAAATAGTACTACGCTAATTGTATTCCGTATTATGATTTTGGATGGTTAGTTTTTGGGGCAATAATTTACCTATTTTTTAATGCGAGGTTGGTATCGAAGTCACTGAAGCATCTGTGTACAGATTGATATAATCATAAATTTACTTTGAAAAAAATAAAAAAACGACTTCAAAAATCAAAAACGAATAAAATAACTTTCATAAAAAACTTAACAGCTTCTGAAGTCGTTGCCAAGCTAAGGTGCATTTAAGAATTGAGGACACCGACTTCAGAAGCTGTTAAGTTTTTTATGAAAGTTATTTTATTCGTTTTTGGTTTTTGAGGTCGGTTTTTACTTTTTATAAAGTAAATTTATTTTTCCATTTTTAGTTGATTATACAATTACTTAAGTAAGCCCAAGACAACGAAAAGGAGAATCATCCAAATTGGTTTATCAGTTTTTGAGAAAATTGCGGACAAACAAACATACATACATACATACTTACATACATACATACATACGCGTCGAATACAGAACCTCCTTTTTCGAAGTCGGTTCTGCTGGAATTCATTGGATTAAATGATTAAATCAATTCAAAGACTATGTATTAGGTAAATAGATAGCAACACAGTCAACTTAGCCTATTGTAGTCCACTGCTGGACATAGGCCTCACCCAGGCTGCGCCACAACAGCTGTCCTGTCACCCAGTGTGTCCCAGCCACTGACTGCCCACTACTGAACATGATTCACATGGCTGTACAACATGTCATTTATCATCTCGAAGTACTGACCGAACTCTGAACCACAAATAAGTCCTGCCGGTTGCCGCTGCACGTTACTTATTGAAACAACTCAATTTATCGCTTGGAGGCACATCGAAAGCGAAACCACAAACTAGATAGAAACAGAAGGCCGGCTCCATACAACGAGGACCGAGAATAAGCACTAGCACATAGACACGCGTCTAAGTACCGTGAGTGCAAGCACATTCGCGACTGGCAATTGTTTGACGTAGACTTTCGAGATTGCGGCGGCGGGGTACGTTCGCGTCTGCGTGCGCGTGCGCCTGTTTTCGCTCGTGGTATAGAGCTGGCCTTCTGTACTTATCTATTCTGTGGTGAAATACAGAGAGCACTCCGGAATCAGTAGTCATTGCAATAAAATCAACTGAGTCTCGCTGCTGATCGTATTTTGTGTAACTTTGTATTGTAGGGAAGCAAATGTGGGCTTTATTTAACTTCAACGTAATTGAGTGCCATAAAGGTAAATGCGTCATAATATGATTTGGTCACTTTCATAATAATGATTGTATAATGTTGATGCTTCATTCATTTTTGCTTAACTTTTAATCAATAAAGTTTGTTATTTCATTCCCTCTGACTTTTAATTTGTTTCTCTATCAACAAAAAAATTGTTGATCTGAGTTGTTTGATCTGAGTTGTTATTGAGTTATTGTTGTTGTTGAGCTACGATGAAAAATAACGACGCGTCACGTAAATTGTATTTCCGTAAATTGGATCCAACTCAAACTCAAAGCATTTATTTCAAATAAACCAATTACAGGCACTTTTGAATTGTCAATGGGTCGGTCAGTCAGAAAGATGAAGCTAGTTGCCCATTCCAAAGCGTAGTAGATCCCTATGGAGAAGAACGGGCAAGAAACTCCACGGACACTCTTTTAAATCATAATATTTTCAACTTGAAAACGCGATCAATTTCTACACCAAGAAGTACCAGTTTAGATCAGTCAGTAACAGTTCAACATAAAATCCCTTTCATTAGCACGAGGTTATGTCTCAATCCTATCAGTGAGCTATCAGATAATACATATTAGTTAGTATCTATCTATCAAGCTGCTTACAACCCGTACCCAGTAGAACTTAATTTGGTGCTCCATTACACTGAACGTGAATTGCACTCGCCGCCGATAGATGGCATTAGCGACGTTAGGCCGGCTACACACGAGTCATCTCCGGTTATTACGCGCCTAGGGGATTGGTTGGTTGTCATTATAGTTCGGTAGTGCAGAAGACTATGAATCGTTTGTGTTTGACAGTTGCATTAGTGCGGGCGGGTGAGGTTCGTAACATTTGCAGTTGGTAGCTAGTGGTGCAATGTGGCACAATACCATTAGTAATTTACTTTAGCCTGTGGCTTGCATGCACTGATTATTTTGAATGGGTGTACTGATTGTTCTGTGGGTGATTGTGTGGGAGCACATAACATGATATATTGCTGTAATAGTTACAGGCAGGATGGGAGAGGTTGAGAGCTGTGTTACTGTTACAGGCAGGGTGGGAGAGGTTGAGAGCTGTGTTACTGTTACAGGCAGGGTGGGAGAGGTTGAGAGCTGTGTTACTGTTACAGGCAGGATAGGAGAGGTTGAGAGCTGTGTTACTGTTACAGGCAGGATGGGAGAGGTTGAGAGCTGTGTTACTGTTACAGGCAGGATGGGAGAGGTTGAGAGCTGTGTTACTGTTACAGGCAGGATGGGAGAGGTTGAGAGCTGTGTTACTGTTACAGGCAGGATGGGAGAGGTTGAGAGCTGTGTTACTGTTACAGGCAGGATGGGAGAGGTTGAGAGCTGTGTTACTGTTACAGGCAGGGTGGGAGAGGTTGAGAGCTGTGTTACTGTTACAGGCAGGATGGGAGAGGTTGAGAGCTGTGTTACTGTTACAGGCAGGATGGGAGAGGTTGAGAGCTGTGTTAGGTACTGTTACAACTGTTTTTTCAAAGCGTCGTTGTTTCATTTCATTCATTTATTCATTAACAATTAACATTATGTTGAACATTACATATTAAATAAAATAGTAGTAATATAGTAATATAATTAATCTATGGTTTTAATCAATCAGCTTAAATGTTGAATAATCGCCACCCTGGATTTGAAAATCCATGTCTACGTAAATAGGTAGTTAATTTTCATTAAACATTTCATATATTTTAGTAGTAGGTACACCGATCCGTTTTCATATCTAGATATTAACCGAACACAAATATTCGTTTTACAACATTTACTGGAGTCTTATTCAACAGAAACTTGTAAATAATAGTCATCCGGCTATCCCCACTGTTACGACTGTAAGTCGACATCTTAAAACAGCTGAACTTTTTAAATCCAACATTTTCGTTTTCCTTGAGGGTTTTATTTTCAAAGGAAGGAAAACTTCCAAAAAGTTATTTCGGTCATTTTAAATTCTATTTTACGTGTCCGCTTGTTTACCTGCGGTCGGGATTGTGTTCCTGAAGTTTTATTAAAATGATCATAATCCCGACTTCGATGCAAAATAACTGATGAAGGTTATACAAATATTATACATATTAATTAATCAGATAACGATGTTCCTATTGCATTTAGTTAACTAGACTTGGTAGGTATGGTATTCTTGTCTTTCATTAACCGACTTCAAAAAGGAGGAGGTTCTCAATTCGTCGAAACCTTTTTTTTTTTTTTTTTTTTTTTATGTCTATGTTCCCCGATTACTCGAAGATGGCTAAACCGATTTTGATTTTTTTTGATTTGTTCGAGAGTGTATACATCACAGTTGCTCCCATATAAAATTAATTAACTTTTTTGAGTAGTTTTTGAGTTAGCTTCAATAATACGTATTTTTTCCCACTTTTATATGGATGATGTTCTAATTTGTTTTGCAGTTAGTGGTATTTGAATTTGTGTGGGGTAGGTACACAACTAAAAATAGAAAAATAAAAACTTTTTTACAAAAAAATACAACCGACTTCCAAAAACAACACTACAAAGTTAAAAATAACTTTAATTTCGGAAGTCGGTGGCAAAAACGAAAATACATTTAATCAGACACCGACTTCCGAAATTAAAGTTATTTTTCACTTTGTAGTGTTGTTTTGGAAGTCGGTTGTATTTTTTTGTATCATAAATATATATGTATTATTATGCCTATTTGTGATTTTTATAATGTGTGTGTATTGTGTTATTTTTATGTTATTTTGTGTTTTTGTGAGTAATACTATGGACTCAAATGTCTGCAATTAAATGATAAATAAATAAATAATAAATTTGTAGTATAGCAAGTGCAAAAAAGTATAGCGTATCCCATGAAGTGGAATATTATGATTAAAAACTCTGCAGCAAAGTGAATGAATATGATGATAGAGATTAGACCAGTCTTTGTCCTCATATTCATCATTAATCTATCTGTTGAACTTACCTACTCGCTGTTTTATCAGCAAAAAGCTTAAATGTTTCCCTGAAGCAGTAGTAAGGTACATTGTACAGCTCGATAAATGAACATAAATCAGGTATGCAAATAGAGAAATACACGTTGCGAACATTTTCCTAATAACGTCCCGGGAAAAACGTAGTAGAAACAGTGAAATGACAAAAATTCATTTGGCGAATATCCAACCTCGTCGTGCACCTGCTAAGGAAATTCCCGAAATTAACCTAAAATTCTCGTTCCTTCGAGGAAGGATGGAATCATTAAAATTAATTATAGTTTTTGGGAAGAATTTCGATGATCTAACTTAATTAACTGACAGAATTTGGTAAATGTCTATAATTCTGTATCGAGTATATTCTTATCCTATCTTAAATTCATTGTTCAGGGATGGAAGCCCCATGTCAAATATTGTTAATTCAAAAGCAACAAGCATGATTATTTTGTATTTTACATTTCAAGGGATTAAGATAAACTGAAAAACATTATTTAAATTTACTTTTTAACCGACTTCAAAAAGGAGAAAAGGAGGAGGTTCTCAATTCGTCGGAACCTTTTTTTTTTATTTTTTTTTTTTATGTATGTTCCCCGATTACTCGAAGATGGCTGGACCGATTTAATTTTTTTTTTTTTTTTGTTTGAAAGGGTATACTTCCTAGGTGGTCCCATGATCATCAAGTCAGGATCTGATGATGGGATCCTGGAGAAATAGAGAGAACTCTTCCAATTTTATAGGCACACTTGAAGCGATTTGGATAGTTTTTGGAAGAGTACTTTCTTGGAGTGGTCCCATTTCAATTTGGTGAAGATCTGATGAAGAACTTCTGAGATAGGCAACGAAACTCCTCAATAAATGATAGCAAATGGACTGGGATTGCTGAAATCTCATGTCTGTTTGTTGTTCACACCAGTCCATAACATAACATCACGCCAGTACGCTGTGAAGGGGTAAGCACATGTGAACCACTAAAATGTGAAAAATAAAAACTTTTTTACAAAAAAATACAACCGACTTCCAAAAACAACACTACAAAGTGAAAAATAACTTTAATTTCGGAAGTCGGTGGCAAAAACGAAAATACATTTAATCAGACACCGACTTCCGAATATTTTTCACTTTGTAGTGTTGTTTTTGGAAGTCGGTTGTATTTTTTTGTAAAAAAGTTTTTATTTGTAATAAGTATGCATGCTGTGTCTATGCAATAATTACGTGTATTAATTATGAGAAAAGCTTTATAATTTAAATTGAGATTCTAGTTGCAAGTTAATGGAATCATTACTTATTAACTAGACTCAAATAGAATTATCTAGTGTAGGTAATACAATCCGAGTTCTTGATTTTTATACAGATGATTTAACATTTCATAAATAACTCTATGTTCTGTTAAAAAAATATACAAAACTTATTATATCTCATTTAAAGACAGTTTCAATGAACATCTTTACAAATACTTTAGCGTCCAAATCTATTCAAAAATCAAAGTTAATCATACCAATAATCTCTTCGACATATTACAGGACTTTACGTTTCCTACGAAGAGTTAATATGTTGTGTAACCAGCCTGCAGCCCGCGAGCTGCTCGGTGGGCCAGCAAAAATGTCCAATATCTCGCAATGGCGGGCGTCTTATTACCCGGCTAATTTGTATTGCGGCTATATTGGCTGCCGGGGCGGAGGGAGCGTGACTTGTGGATTTACTCGGGTTATATGACTGCCTTTAATAGGGGTTGATATTGAAGTGGTACTGAGCTGTTGATGTAGAATGATTAGTTCTAGAGAGAAGGTTTCATAAGATATTTCTTTAGTCAAGGCATTCTTGGTGAAAGGATTATACAGACTTGAGCCAGCAGCCAGCAGCTGACAACTCTTGGATTTCTCCCGTATCATGTTATAAAGACTTGAGCCAGCAGCCAGCAGCTGACAACTCTTGCATTTCTCCCGTGTCATGTTAGTTCCAGAAACAAATTTTAATTTGAAATGTAGATTATACCCACTATTACTTATTACTCATTAACTGAAATGTATAGAAAGCATTCCTAAGATTTTCCTAACATACACCTACTCAACAAAATAAATAAATACGACACGTTTTTCTATTCAAAACTGTGTCAAGTCGCGATCAAATAAAAACTAAAGCACGTAGCTAGCACCTATCTAGGAGATTTTCACATAAAACTGCTATTTCAACGTCTGCAAAAATAGCTCCAGTACAATTTAAAGCACGAGAGTTTCATTCGATTTCAATGTTATTTAAACAAATATTCCTCAAACAAAAAAACTATGACCCCCTAAAAATAACTCCAAATGTTTACATAAGGTCAGCGGTTTCGGGTCTACAATAAAATAAACCAAAGGCAACAGCTGCCGCTATTGAAAACTAGTGTTATTTAAATTGCTTCCATTTTTACCCGACTACGGCGAAGCAAAAAGGAGGGTTATGATTTTGACTGGTATGTATGTATGTTCATCTGTTCCCTCATAACTTCTAAACTACTTATCATAATTTGATAAATGAGGTATCGTTAGAAGGGTTTTGATCGTCCGCTGGATATAGGCTATGTGACGTCACATTCAATTGAATATGATGCCCTCTAGAGGACATAAAGTCATGAACTAAAAAATTTTTTTTTTAATGATGCCATGTTGGTTATCAAATGAAAGGGCTTAATGAGTATATTTCAAAAATATATGTATTGTTAGCTATTGCTCGCGGCTTTGCTTGCATGCACCCGATAATTGGGAATAATTTCTAAAATCACGCCTCAGATGTGAGCCAAACATATTTTCTTTTCAATCCTACCCAAAATACATACTCGTACTCGTATATAATAAATATTCTTTTATAAAAATGTAAAGGGGTCAATCTCCAAAACGGGCGTATTCATGTGATCGCTCTGATGCTTTTCAGATATTGATATTTAATGGTAATTGTGTATCTCATTAAAAAGAATGATATTCAATTAGTACATTTTTACTATTGGCCTTCAATTTACACAAACAGTTATGGATATATTTAAATTCAAAAAATTTCGCGACCAGAGCAATCATAATTGGTGCCAGAGCGATCATAAATGCTGAAATCAGTGAAACAAAAAAAAATATATTGATAAAATATTATTTATTTAGCCGTTTTCAGTCATATTCAGTGTACGTGTAACAAGATTATATGTAAGAGAAATGTATTATTTTAGAAAAAGGTCAAGGCATATTATCAGTCATACACATGTCAAAAATACGGAATATTTTATATTAAATAATTGCTAAAATAACAAATTAACATAATTATAAAAATCAACTTTTGGCTTAGTTTCATTAATTTGGACTTAATTAAATCACTTTTAGGTAAATGAGACAAAATTAAAAACCTTTTGAAATCAACCATTAATACCTACAGTCTTTTATAGTTATAAAATTACTTAGACTCATTAAATATAACTCATAAGACGTTTTTCTTCAATATATAATTTATTTCGAGGCATGATTTCAATCTGCAACAATCAATCAACTCAGCCAATCGCAGTCCACTGCTAGACATAGGTCTCTCCAAGGTTGCGCCCCAACACCCTGTCCTCCGCCTTCCGCATCCAGTCTGTCTCAGCCACTTTCTTCAGGTCATCGGTCCATCTAGCTGGGGGGCGTCCCACACTACGCTTACCGATATGCGGTCTCCACTCTAGGACTCGTCTGCTCCACCGGCCATCGGTCCTTCGACAAACATGGCTAGCCCACTGCTACTTCAGTTTGCTTACTTTGAAAGCTATGTCGGTTACTCCGGTTCTTTTCCGGATAACTTCGTTCCTGATTTTATTCTTCAAAGAAACTCCGAGCATAGCCCGCTCCATAGCGTGCTGAGAGACCTTGAATTTGTGGACCAGCCCGACCGTCAGTGTCCACGTTTCAGCACCGTATGTCATAACGGGCAGGACGTACTGGTTGAAAACCTTAGTTTTCAAACATTGCGGGATAGGTGACGAAAAGACTTGACGAAGTTTTCCAAACGCTGCCCAACCCAACTGGATCGTTCTGTCGGCTTCTTTCTCAAAGTTTTGTCTACCGAGCTGGATGACTTGCCCTAGGTAGACATACTCCTTCACAACTTCAAGAAGCGACCCTTCAATGTGGATTGGACTCGGCAAGACATTTGAATTGTACATGACTTTCGTCTTGTCTAAATTCATGCCGAGGACAACCCGCCGAGAGGCTCCATTTAAGCTGTGCAGCATCTGGTCTAACTGGTCCAGCGTCTCTGTCATTAAGACGATGTCATCGGCACAGCGAAGGTGTGAGATGTACTCGCCGTTCACGTCCTCCAACGCATTGGTGAACAGTTTCGGGGATATCACCTCCCCCTGTCTCACCCCTCTGAGCAGTTGGATGGGGCTGGTTTTCTGATCTTGGATCTGGACAGTCATCGTGGCAGCGTCATACAGACACCTCAACACTTTAATGTAGCGCCAGTCAATTCGACATCGTTGCAGATCTGCAACAATACTTGCCATTAAATTTTAGGGAAGAAAGGGTTACAGTTGTGGTTAGCTAAATGCCAATATAATAATATCATCAAGGTAAAATACGTCAAAATCTGTTTATGGCTTTAGGTTACCCAAAGAAACCCAGGAAAGGTTATAAATTAAAGGTTATATGCATAGTTCATCGTTTATCATTGTTACAGTCCGGTACTACTACTTAAAATAGATTTATAACGTACAATTAATGCAAAATATCATCGCTCTGGTCTTTTTGGACAGAGCAATCACAGCCATAGCGATCAGAAAAAGTCACAAAATCATAAATATAGCCGAATTTAAAAGCAGTAGAAAGTTGTGATTACGACTCATAAAAACATCATAAAGTTCACTTAATTCACATAACAAACACATTGACAAGCTTACTATTTAATTTAAATAACGTGCCATAGCAATCATAAAATTTGAGAACCAAATTCAGAGCAATCATAAACTTACCTTCGTAATGTTGGAGCGCGACAACGTGGCACACAGGTATCCTCCTCGGCGGTTAGACCACTACTGGCGTTGCCCCGCGGAAGGGGAATGGAGTGTCTATAACGCCAAACTAGGGATGAGCGCGATGTTTTACCTCAGCGCAGAGCGATGAGATAAAATGCCCGGTCACGATTTTAAATTCAAATTGTGGCAAAAGTAATATAACTAAAAATATTTTATTACTATGAAGATTAACTATTTGTTATGTAATCTAAATAAGTTGTTTCATATGAACCTTCTCATTAAAAAGTTAAAGAATATTTTTTTCATTCAATCGGGAGTTGGGTCAACCCAGAGCGATCAGGATTTTAGGTTTTAAGATTTTTTTTTAAAATATTTAAAATAAACTTATTCATAATATTAGCCTTGTATCACGTAGATTAGATACCGAACTGTATATAAAAAAATATTTTGAAAACGTTTTTCGATTTTAAAATGGGTTTATCCAGCCAGACACGAAAAAAAATGCCTCTGGAGATCGACCCAAAGTAGCTCTGCAAACAGTTTATCACGAAATTATAACCCCAAAATAATTGAAATAAAAAGCAAGTTTAAAAACTAAAAATCGACTACTAAAAAATCTCGCTCTAAAAAGTACGAAACAAGAAAATATTTTCGTCAGAAATATATATATATATTTCTAATTCCTGATGAAAATATTTTCTTGTTTCGTACATTTTAGACAGAGATTTTTCAGTAGTCGGGTTTTAGTTTTTATACTCGCTTTTTTTAATTCGAAGTGTAGGCGGTTCGGTTTCCATGCCATCTACTTTATTGCTCTATTTGGAGATATTATTTGGGATATTTCCGATCTACTTGGGATCGAATGAAATTGGTTTTACCTTTAGACGTATGGCTGCTAACAGTAGCAGATGACCGAGTTCAATGATGTGCGGCAGGAGATATGCACAGTAGTAGACTTCTATAGGCTGACGATGACGGTGACGATCATACCAGCTTAACAAAATCGCGTTTTTTTTGTTTTTGTTCTTTCTATCATAGCATGGTGGACACAAGTCTTTTTCTATCCAAAAGTGAATTTAAAATATACGAATTTAAACTTGAAACGAAAGGAAGAAAATTGAAGGAAAGATATTTGTGTGTCTGTAATTTTAGCCCGCCATCGACAGTAGCAAGATGAGAGAATAATCTAAACAAACAAGAGCGTAATAATGCTGAAAATAAGTTTCATCCGAAACTACAATATTTTTATTGATATGTTCGCATTTCACAGACGACCCCCGGAGGATTAAGTACTTATCCCCACTGTACAGTGTTTTTGACAATAAATTCCTATCTTCAGTAGCAAGTTCACGACCCATCACAGAACAGAACAGATCAAAAGACCAAGTCTCGTAATTAAAAACGTACAAAATCAAGTCGCAGTCTCATCTCAGCGACAATCAATAATAATAAAATAATCTATAATATAAGTGATTACAAATTGTGTGAAGTCCCTGACACGTGTGCTAGGTGGTTAACCTGTGTTACAAGAGCCAGCGCCCTCTCCTGGGAGGAAATACTATTGAAAACTTATGCACTAAGATTATCAATAACAAAGTCGAAAACTTATCATAGATGTATGAAAATTAGAAGTATTTTTAACCGATTGAGACTGAGATCAGAATGGAAACGTTTTTAAAATCCGGGAATTGCCGCTCAGAAGGTTTACTATGTTCACGCACACATAATGCATGTATGTGTGTGTGCATAAGAGCAGGTACAAACAAAAGAATAGCGAACATTCTGAAGCTCACCGGCCTCATCAATCTTACGTTCTGTAATCGAACATATCGATTGGCTTTTTGCTACGTATTGAGCCAATCAGGGAAAACGTCGGACGCACTCTACTTATCAATGTCATTGCAGCCTGATAATTGACTAATATTAATTCCGTTTCTTCATTAATTTCGTAAAGTGGACCTTCTGTCCCACAGTTACGTCCAAAAAAGTTTCCCAAATAATATTTTTAGTGCGAAGACGAGTGTGTTATTTACGAGCCCAATGCTGAACTGGAAGTATAGTAAGGAAACAGCGAATAAAACTTTATTGTGGGCGATTTGACAGAAATATTGAACTGCCGAGCTCTGCGATGTGGCTCGTATGTTTGGACGTTTAAGGCTGTTTGTACACCGCACCGGGCACGCAACGTCAACGAGAAACGAGATTGTTCGGCCATACTAAATGTACCGTCGCTACTTCGGCGCCGGCATCTGTTTTCTCGTTGACGTCCCGTTCCCGGTGCGGTGGACAAGCAGCGTAAGACTTTATGATTCTGCGCTTCAGGTGTTTTCTTTGAAAGTTTGTTCTGATGATCCCACAATTGTATAACATTCTTTAAAAGGACAGAAAGTACGTACTTTGTGTCCTTTTTGTTTCATGTCATTGAAATGGAATGGCAAGTAGAATAGCTAATATTTTTTAAAGGAGTGTTGTGGTATTTGTGAATAGAAGAGGAATCTTTGAACACGTGTAGGTTCAAATTGTGATTTTTATGATGATCGTTGTAATTATAAAGCATTTTCCATCTCAATGGACTGATATGAAATAAGTATACTGAACTCTCTTTGAGTGAGAGTGAGGTTAGTCTATGTAAGTACTTATTACTTATAATATTAGTGTGATTACGCCTTCGATAATGTTGTCTGGTTAACAGAGTTAGTGTGCCTACCTACATACATACATAGTCAGCCTATAATGTTCCCGCTGCTGGGACACAGGCCTCCTCTCGGTGAGAGGGAGTGGGCCGTACTGCACCACGCGGGCCCAGTGCGGGTTGGTAGAAGTCATATGTCTTCGAAATTTTGGTTCTACGACATGCCGGTTTCCTCACGACGTTTTCCTTCACCGTTTTGAGAGCAGTGGTGATTAAAATATTTACACAAAGTAAAGCGCCTGCCGGGGTTCGAACTCACGACCTACAACTCGTAAGTCGGGACCGTTACCACTGGGCCACTCATGCCTAATTTTGGTGTGCCTAGTTTTATTTTAATATGAAGTTTAATACAAAGAGTATAGTGAACAAACGTACTAACTTGCAGAGAACTGAATCCTTTATAAAATAACCCAAGAGCTTTCAATGTCAGAATCAGATATTCTGATTGAGCTTCAAGTATTCTTAAACAAATATTATTCTACAATGTGATTTTTGAGGTTCATCTACTACTCACCATTCAAAATGCAACCCTATGTGTATAGCAGTAAAGTTGGATGTAGGGTGGAGGGTTTAATTGCGTATCTTCGACAAAATGTCCCAGTTTAGCCCGTCAAAAAATACTAATTTAATTCGCCAGTTCTAATACAAAGGCTTTTAACCGTTTTTTTGGGTCGTTTCGGAGGAATCATAGGGTCGATCGAGCCGGCCATCTTTGTCTCACAGTGAACAGGCGTATTTACGATAGTAAGGGCGAGGCTATATTGTGGGGAAGAGCGAGAGCGGCATTGTTGCCATGGCGATTAGGACCTGGTTGAGCCTGGTACACGGTACAGGAGCGAGGAGCTGAACTGTAGCTAGTCGAAAACTTCGCCGTTCCTGAAAGAAAGAAAAATAATTTATTGGGACTCGGACAGGAAGAACATAGACTTAATATTATAATACAAACATACAACAATAAAAATAAATAAAAACAAGAGAATATTAAAAAAAAACAAAACACAACATCCTGTACGAGAGCTAAAGAGCGTACCTCAGCATGATGCTGCAACATTTAAAAATAAATGTCGCTGCTGGTCCCGCTAGTTTAACATACAGCGCAACAAAACAAAAAGGTACACAAGCCAGTTCCCCACCGCTCAGCTGAGCCGCGGCTACATCTGTGCATCAGACATCCACTACAGCCCTTTTTTTCTTTTCCCTCATAATCCGAAACACATAAAGTGTCACTCAAAGTTATCCTGACACTCAGCTGAGCTAAATTAGCTTAAAATTCACATGTTTTTGGACACCTTAATAATAGTCCTTTATTTTACGTAAGCGAGCGATGGGATAGAATTATAACAAATGTAGCTGTTGTTGGAATAATGTCAACAAATGTTTAGGCAAATTAAGCTGTTGTTTGTATTACACACCTCTAACCTGTGCGTTAACCCCTTTAGTAAGTAGACACGTTATGTGTATGTTACGCAACTTGCAGGTGTTTCATAAAACCTCATTAATTGAGATTTGAGATTTCTTTTGTATCAGTTCTCTGTCATGGAAGGTTTAAAATCTTATATTTTTGTGACAAATAAACCTATTTTTCTTTATTTCTTTTCTTTTTAAAGTTAACATATTTTATGCTGAGTACTTACGCTAAAGAGATAGTTTACTATTCGTTTTTAGTTACAAAAAATTACGTTCTCAACTTTATATACAAAAACTTGAAATGTAGGTAGGTAAGGTACTTACTGCTGCATCCATTCGCATCACATCGCCTCACTTTCACAACTACCACAAGCCGCCGCCTCAGTACATACCCAGTACACGCAAAACATCGAAACGTTTTTGGACTTTAATTAAGTCGTGGAAAGACAGATTGTCGGTTGTCTAAAGCTTACATACATATACTACGTAATGGTTTGTGCTGTAGTTCAAACGGTCGGTACACACTGTTGGCGGAGCTGCGGTGACTCGGATTTGTGTTGACCGGGTAAGGACGCGCTTTGATGTGTTACGAGCTTTATGTTATGTTATTTGGGAGTCATTAATGAGGAGAGGCCTTTGCCAATTTGGACAGGGATGATGATAACAATTTTTTTTGTACGTCATGTAGATTATGAAAATATTTTCTTTTTTATGTCTGCAAAAAATTACGGCGATAGATTGAGTTAGCATTTGGCATGACGTCACTCCTTGCTAGATTTTATACGTAGTTTGTTATAGTTGTGACCCCAACTTTAATGCGCTTTATTTAAGTATTTTTTTATTAATATGTTATAGCAAAAAGTACGTGTCTAATATTTTTTTATTATCTGACTGACGGAACTAAATAGATGTTCTTTTAGTTTTACCGGCATCGTCCCTATTGTGGGCTTACGGCTAGTTTACATGATTAATTTGCTTTTTAAATTAATTTAAAGCAAATATTATACTTAGACGGAGGCTCCTCAGCAATGACTTCCAAACTGCCCAGTTTTGCGTTTAGTAATGCCCTTCTCTTATTCAAAAACAATGTTTCTGTGGTTGACCTCTATGTAGATTCATTGTTTCAGGGTTTCTTCTAAACAGCTCAGCCAGCAACTTTAAAAACAAAACAACATGTTCAAATATTCCTGTGAACAAGTTTCGATGCTGCTACGAGTAATTTCGTAAATGTGAATCGCAACTGCAATATCCCGCGCGTCAGCATTCGGACCTTAAAATTGCTTAGTTTTGCACAATCCCCATTCAAATCCCGTGCCAGCCCGGGATCCCGGGATCCCGGAATCCCGCAAACACATTCCGTACGTGTTACGTCCGTTTTACCGCTTATATTGTTAATTTGTACATTGTTCCGCTCTGTAAGATATTTCGAAGACCTTTTGCAATTCTGTTGTTTGCATGTTCTGGTAATTTGAGTTGGAAATGTGTGCCATTTTGTGGATTATGTATTTAAATCTGCTTAATTATTATAACTCGCTGTGAGTAAAACGTAAATCAACGACTTATTCCTAATTAGGAACCTTTCATAAGAAGTTTCAGTAGCTGTTTTCATAATTCATGTTTCTTTTTATACATCTTTGAACATGAAGTCTTAAAAAAGAAATACGTAACCTAATTTTATTTATGTATATTTTTCCAATTAGTTTCCACGACAGAATTCAATCTAGAAGAATAAATGCAATTAAGTTGGCTAAGCCAGTAAACTAATTAATATGCAACAGATTTCTTCAAATGCTAATTTTTAATCTAAAGTTGGATTAGTATTTAAAATATTGCATTCTAAATAACGTGGTAGATTATTTAGAATCGTGTATAATGACGTGAGTTTCATAATTATTATTGTAAGTGCCGCGAGCGCAACACGTAGTTAACTATATAACGCAACGCATTGTGCAAGTCCTCCTTCATCACTTTATTACATTTTTTATGGACCATCGCACACTACCAGCGGGCCGCAACGGGCCGCAACGGGCCGCAGCGCCACGCACTAGCTGTTATGCAATTTGGTGCGGCCCGCCTGTTAAGTATTCACACAAACTGTACGAATATGATGAAGGAGGATTTTTGCAAATGAAATGTGCGCTTAGTTGTAATCACTCTTCTAACTGTCAAAACTTTCAAGATAATTGTAAGAACAAATTAACGACAAGCGAGTCGCATCGCATCAGCCTCACACTGGTGGCCGCCTTCCAACGATTTACGATAGCTCGGTAATACTGGATTATGTAAATGATGCTTCACTTCCGCGTGTAACCGAGATTGTTCGCGATCGTCTGTATTGTATATATGCGCCGCATTAAGGAGTTTCCTTTATACGATTAATGATGATTGATGTTACCTTGTTTTAGTATATCCAGTTCAGTTCCCCGCGAGTTTGGAAAGCGGGAATTCTTGATTATGTTTTTTTTGTTATAGGTGAAATGTACCTTTTATATTTCCATGTGACATTGAAGAGGATGAGCAATTGCTATATCTAAGAGTACTTCCAACTTTGTAGTTATTAGATTTTTTTGTAAAAGGTTGGTAACAGCAACTTTTTAACCGACTTCTAAAAAAGGAGGAGGTTCTCAATTCGGATGTTTGTATTTTTTTTTTTATGTTTGTTCGCGCATAACTCCGTTGCTTGCCAACCGATTTAAAAATTATTTTTTTGTTGGAAAGGGTATACTTCCCAAATGGTCCCATTTTTGTCAAAATCCAGTTCTGATGATGGGATCCTGGAGAAATCGAAGGAACTCTTCAAATATTATAGGCACACCTATAGCGATTTGGATATGTTTTATAGTAGCTCGTGCATTTGCTCTCGGAAAGCACCACTTGGTGTAGTGGAACTGATGATGAAGACCACAGATGGCTACCGGAACTACTCAATGATAAATATTTCACGGGTTGCGATTCGATTACTTTAATATGGTTGCTAAGCAATTTCCGCTCGTAACACAATGCGTGTGGTGAGTGGTTGTTGAGGAGTTCTCCTGGTTCTTACCAGCAGAACTCCTCAACAGTTAACGACCCAGCATCGGGAAAAGCAATATTTTGTAACATGTGATGAGCAATTGACATTAGACTATTGTAACTTATACAAATTATAAACAGACCCACTAAAAAGCGAGAAATAAAAACTTTTTTACAAAAAAATACAACCGACTTCCAAAAACAACACTACAAAGTGAAAAATAACTTTAATTTCGGAAGTCGGTGGCAAAAACGAAAATACATCTATCTAGACACCGACTTCCGAAATTAAAGTTATTTTTCACTTTGTAGTGTTGTTTTTGGAAGTCGGTTGTATTTTTTTGTAAAAAAGTTTTTTTAGCTACATGCCTACACACAAACTGAGAAAAATGTCGTCGTGTTGTTTACTTTACAGACAAAACTGAAGTCTCATAAAAATTAGTGTACATGATTGAGTTCGGTAATGTAATGTGAGATGAATAATATTTAACGCTGTTTATAACGATACCTTATCAGTGCACATATTACGCGGGGGTATCGATAAACAAGTTAACATAATTAAAGCTTAGCAGTGGTGGCCCAGTGATCACGTGCGTGACTTACGAGTTGTAGGTCGTTGTTTCGAATCCAGTCAGACGCTTTACTTTATGTAAATTGTTTCATCATCACTGCTCTCAAAACGATGGAGGAAAAACTCATGAGGAAACCGGTATGTCGCTAGAACTAACAATTCGAAGACATGTGACATCTACCAACCCACACTGGGCCCGCATGGTGCGTTACGGCCCATCTTACTCTCACTGAGAGGAGACCTGTGCCCCAGCAGTGGGAACATTATAGGCTGATTATGCTATATTATGTTTTTATGCCTCATAGAAAACATTCCTGCTGAAATTTTGTACGAAAAAACTCCTGAAGTAGAGTTTTCCTCACAATGACTATTATCTACTTTCCTTCTGGTAAAGTTATCACGATCAGTAAATGCTGATTTGCATTAACTTTAGTAAAGTAGTGAGGTAATAAGTCTTCTAACTGTGAAGTGGAGTACGAGTGTAGACTCGTACTCCACACTTCACTATGGAAAACTGTCACGTTTGAACTGACGATAACTTGCAACTTATCTAATGTAAATCAGCCAGGAGAGCCTTTTTATCTTCGGCTAACTATATCAAACGTGTCTTACGTACATAGAACTTGCAATGTTCTGCAGAATTGTGCTGACTATTTATTAATAACAATAGCGGCTTGCAACTTCACATCGTCTCAAGATTGTGGAAACTAGTGAGTGATCAATATTTCAACATCGTAGTACTAAAAGCAGAAGCACCACTTAGATTCGCAAGTGTAATGTGCATATTAAATTCAGCTGAACTTTCACTATTTGATCACTTTCAGTTTGGCAAAACTTGTGAGGCAGTTTATTCCAAAATGTGACGAAAGTACCTGAATTACTCATCAGCAACATCATGTCATTGAATTGACTGAATATTATTCTGTACCTGCAACCTTTGAGTTCACATCGCACACTTCATACAACACTTGCTAAGCATGTTTTTCAAGCACTTACAAATGACGGTGCTTCACACCACAATTTCTACCTCACATTTTTTATGTAGTCTACATACTTTCTCTAAAAGGACGAACATCAGTCCGTATATATTCTGTGCTAAAAAATTATGTTGTAATAGAAGTAGAACGAAGTGCTGTCAGGATTAAAAGCATTGTTCAGCATCGACATTATATTCGTTTTATTAACCGAGTTTCAAAAAGGAGGAGGTTCTCAATTCGTCGGAGATTTTTTTTTTTTTTTTTTTATTTACCCCGATTACTCGAAGATGGCTAGACCGATTTGATTTTTTTTTTGTTTTATTCGAGAGGGTATACATTACAGTTGGTCCCATATAAATTTGATTAACTTTGCTTTAATAGTTTTTGAGTTAGCTTCAATAATACGTATTTTTTCCCCACTTTTATATGGATGATGTTCTAGTTTGTTTTGCAGGTAGTGGTATTAGAATTTGTGTGGGGTAGGTACCACAACTAAAAAGTGAAAAATAAAAACTTTTTTACAAAAAAATACAACCGACTTCCAAAAACAACACTACAAAGTGTAAAATAACTTTAATTTCGGAAGTCGGTGGCAAAAAACGAAAATACATTTAACTAGACACCGACTTCCGAAATTAAAGTTATTTTACACTTTGTAGTGTTGTTTTTGGAAGTCGGTTGTATTTTTTTGTAAAAAAGGTTTTGAGTAACAAGCTCCAGCGTCTCTAGAGTGGACATCCTGGAACATCGGATCGGCTACCAAACTAAATGATTAAGGCCATTTACTTCAATTACTGAGCAATTTTACGTTCTGCTGTATAAGGTTAAAAGCACAAAAATAAAGTGTTCACCATAATTTTGCTAAGTTATTCCGGAAACTTTCATTTTTCATTAATTTTTATTTGCATTAAAACATGGTGTTACAGGTGTTACATTACAAGTAGTGCTTACATGTTTCGCTAAAGACACATAACATGCAAACTTATCGGTATACGTTCTATCACATAATATTAAGTTATTGTTGGAGCTTATTTAGTCTCTAAATGCTTTAATAGAATATTTTTTTTGTCTATTTAGCCATCTGTATAATCTGTGCATAAATGCTCTAGAACTCAACGTTTTTAAATTGCTTGGTATATTATTACAAATATGTACACACATTGCTAAACAGTTCCTATTGTATTTTGTAGATCTAGGAATGTCATTTAGTACGAGTCTGAAAGGATCTCTAGGATTTCTTGGGTTCACATGTTTCACAGATCTAAATAAATGTTTTTTGTTTGATACGAACATAGATGTTACGTATATGTAAAGTAACAAACCAATTTTTTAAAATATTGGTTGACATAATTGATCGGGTTGCATACCATACATTGCTCGTATGCATTTTTTTGTGCTACAAATGCTACGAGTAAAATGAAGCTTGAATGCTGAAATGAAGCTTTACGTGTTTAATGCGTTACTTTTAAGGCCTATTTCACGATGTCCGAGTAGCCACTACTCACCGAATAAATTAAAATATGGAACAGAATTTGTATGAAATTATCTGCCAAATACGTTAATAGGAACTTAATCGTTTGTGATGAAATAGGCCCTTACACTCACATAATAATAAAACAATTGGCAGTCATGGGGACTGCCGACTGAAGTGGAAACTTAAAACTTCTGAATAACTGTGTTAGTTTGCTTTTGAATTTAATTATAATATGAATAAGTAAAGTAAATTATAAATTGAAAAAAAAATAATATCAAACAAACTAAATAATAAAATAATAACCAACAAAAATAGGATCACTCTATGCAAAAGACTCATTCATGAAGCTATTTTTTCTATGCCAGCCTGGTAAAAGGCCGTTGACCAACACCTTATTTTTGTCCATCATCTGTCTGTTGTTCTACACAAACGCACGACCTTTTATAAACACGTCTTTATGACATGTAAAATAATAACAACGTTCATGAGTTGTAATAAGACTTAATGTTGTACACTCGGCAAAGATGCATTTATAATTTTTAAAACTATGCATAGCATACGCGGTGACATGGTGACACCAACCCGTAAGATTTCTCCCTACCAAAAATTACTCAACGCGCCTACGTAAATAAAACGATGCTTATCATTCGCGGTATCGCGGTAACGCGAACCCGTAAGATTTCCCCCTACCAAAAATCGTTTTAAAAAGTTTTGACTTAATATCGCAAAGAAGTTTTCACTTCCAAAAAACCTCGATGTTAGGTCAGGTCATTAAAACCAAACGAAGCAGGAGCAGTTCGCTAGTAATTTATATTTCGATAATACAGTCAGTATCCTGGTATAGAATTAAATAGACTTATTAAATTAATCGGTAACATTAAAAGTAAATTCTGAAAGCAAGTTGTGTTATCGTGACATAAACATAAATAAATCTAGTAGCATCTCTCATTGTCAGACATAACACTTGTATATCTACTAGAAAACATGTCTACCTATATCACCTTTTACTCCCTTCAGTAGAAAGTGAAAAACGTTCCAACAACAGACACACTTCCCTACACTCGCACAGAGCCGCATCTCCATGACATTAGTATTCCCTCTACTCGCGACAAATAACTTAACCTAACATAAATATTATCATCTACTTGCGGCATTCCGCAACCCACAGACTCGCAAAGATTCGCTCCGCCACACGTAGCACGTCGTAGCCGCGTAGCCACGTACCACAGCTACGCCGTAGCACAGAGATTGAAAAATGTCTTCTGTTACGGAATTCGTTTGAAGTGCTCGCATTACAACTATTTGAATAAAATAAATAAATGAAATTGTGTATTCAAGTGATTTGTTTGGTATTTTGTAACGTTATTTCGACTTAGTTGAATTGTTTCAGCGAGAGCAACTTAAAACAACGTCCTAAGTACCTAAGAAATACTTGATTTTATTTATATAACCTATAATTTTACACCGTTTATTTCTGTTAGTAATTGATGGTACTTTTTATTATGACAAAACATTGTTTAACTGTTCTTAAATTGCGTTTACATTTATTTGCTGCACAAGTTTAGACTCATATGCTCAGAAATATTCTCTTTGATATTTGAACCACAAGTTTTGTAAGGCGATATAAGTAGGTAAATGAAAAATAAATCAACTGCAAACAAGTTTTTCAAACTTCCTCTGAGAAAAAATCGTGTCTGCAATTCTGGCTGGTATCAATGCTAATTACAAAAAATAGAATTATGAGTCCAATACAACGTCTATAGAATCTATAAATTAAGTATTCACCATTATATCTGTGATTATATTGACCCTTCTATAAGATACGCATTATCGGCGTTTATCAAACAATAAAAGTGATATTATATTTTTCATAGATTATCACGAATCATAAGTATGTAGATAATGTCGGTAGCATAAACTAGTAATTTAGATTAAGATGACAAACTAGAACGTTTTTATGTTATACTAGTTTTATAAGTAGGCGGTCGTGTGCAGCGATGGAGACCAGGCTACTGTTGATATTGTGTGCGGCTGTGGTGAGCCTGGTGCACGCCGGGAACCATGAGGCCTACTCCGGGTATGACTTTAATAAAATATCATCTCTGTATCCGCTTTGCATCTTTTAGCCGCGAGTCGTCGCTGCCAATCACTGAAGTTATATTATTACGACATGTTTGAAGTGTTAATTATGATAAATACGATGTCTAAAACGTTCTTAGTTTTAAGAATCTCAATCAGCTCTTGAGCAAGTAAGTGTATTGATAATTTAAACAATCTCTACTACTTACTGCTCAACCTTTACAAAAATAACACTGACATACTTCCATCCGGGGTTTCCAACCACTCGTTTGCCTTTGTAATCCCTTTTATTTTCCATTTCTATTCTGCACTGCTGATTTTCTTCTTCTTTTTGTATGTGAAAGATATATTTTTTTTAATGTGATTGAGACCAATAGATGGCCACGTTGATTGCGATATCCGTGGCATTCTTTAGGCTATCTGAAGTGCAAGTGAATGAGCACTTAGGGCGCTCCAGCAAGTGGGACATGGTCTGGTCAGAAGCACCGCACTCACACTGGTATGCTGCCATTGCATCATAGATGAACCATTCAATCTTCCAGTTACACGGTGCACGGGGTCGTGCTGCGCAACTCGTCAGACACAGCGCTGCTGCAGCGGCTTCAGGCGCAGCTGGAGCTGGACCTGTGGCAGCCGGGCGCGCCGCGAGAGAGGGACGCGCTGCTCATGGTGGCGCCGCACGACCAGGACCAGCTCTTGCAGGCGCTGGACGATGAGGGCATCGCGCATTATGTGCATGTGGATGATGTTGCCAAGTTAGTTTAGGATTTGTGTATGATTTGATTCAAACATCTATTCAATAAAAATGTTCATTCAATTATTCACGTTACAGACAATGCACAGTCTTAACAAATCTTTTTAACTACGTACCTTTACGTAAGCTTCTTTAATTTTCTAATTTGAGTAAGTAGTCAATGTTTTTAATGCGCGGTAAAACTCCAATGAGTTTATGTTGGCACCAACTTAAATGTATAATTGTATGTGTACTGAATATATAAATAAATAACTTTTTTACAAAAAAATACAACCGACTTCCAAAAACAACACTACAAAGTGAAAAATAACTTTAATTTCGGAAGTCGGTGTCTAGTTAAATATATTTTCGTTTTTTGCCACCGACTTCCGAAATTAAAGTTATTTTTCACTTTGTAGTGTTGTTTTTGGAAGTCGGTTGTATTTTTTTGTAAAACAGTTTTTATTTTTCACTTTTTAGTTGTGTACTTACCCCACACAAATTCTAATACCACTACCTGCAAAAAAAACTAGAACATCATCCATATAAAAGTGGGGAAAAAATACGTATTATTGAAGTTAACTCAAAAACTACCGCAGTAAAGTTAACAATTTTATATGGGACCAACTGTGATCCAAATCGGTCCAGCCATCTTCGAGTAATCGATGAACATACATAAAAAAAAGGTTCCGACGAATTGAGAACCTCCTCCTTTTTGAAGTCGGTTAATAAATACTACATAAGTACTGGCTCTAGGAGCACAACAACACTTATGCAAAATTGCATAAGAGTTCCTTATTATTGACTTATATAACGTAATCACTACAAGGAAGGTTTTTGAAAATTCATCCCCTAAAGGAGATAAAGGGATGGAAGGGGAGGGGATACTAAGGTGATGGAAATCCTTCATTTTTGTCGATGGGTAATCCCATTGGGCACACGCTTTGTTGACTTAATAAATTACAAATATTAATGGTTTCGACAACTTCCTGTCGGAAACTTATGAACTATAATAATTCAATGAATAATTTGAACGTCAAAACGAATTCAAAATAAATAATCAAACGCCAGCACTATTTCATCTACACGCTGACAATTTGCGAATCTTTAGCTATCAATGAAATACGAAAATAATGCTTTGAAAATGGAAATAATTCAGATATTCATCACGTCATCATAGGTAATGATTGTCTCTATCAAATCACAGAAATAATAAGTCGAAATTCTGCTAATTTATAGTGTTCTAACTAACTATTTTCTTTCACAGAGCCATCGAGAAAAACAATGAAGAGATATCAATGTGGAAGAGTACTAGAGAGCACAGGATGGTGTTCCAGGATTACTTGCGATATGCTGAGGTAGGTAATCTTTGCTTTATCAGTAGCGGGGTGAGAGTAGCTGATAAAGACCGCGAAAATAACGTCATGAGTCGTTTCATTATATGTTAATGCACATATCGTCTTTGTGAACTGATGCAATGTAATGTAGGCGTGTGGATGTTTGAATGAATCTTAATTATGAATTATATAAATATTATTAGAGTAGCAGTAGTAGCCTTATTACAAACCCACCGTGAATTTGAGCATCAATAATACACTTCTGGACACATCTATTGGCCCACCTTAGAGTTTAGGTTTCGATGGCCCCTACCGAAATACGATTGCTAGATTGAACAAAAACTGTTGATGCAGTTTTAAACCTGATACATTTTACCATCTTTTTCGATCGTATTGTTTTAAATTTGAATTCAGAATACCATACGACATGGAGCTACGCCTAACAAGTCGGATATGCGCCTTGTTAAAGGCAATTGATTTTTGAATAAAAAACATGTTTTATCAAATAAAGGTTTAATTTAATAACGCGTGTTGCCTCCATGGGCATCTACCACAGCTCTCATACGATTAGGCATAGAGTTTATCAACCGCTCTATGAAATTTTGAGGGATCATCTCCCATTCCTCTTCTATGGCAGTTTTCAACTCCTGCATCGTCTGGGCAACTGGCTGACGAGCCCTAACACGTCTTTTTAGCTCGTCCCACATGTGCTCAATGGGGTTCATGTCTGGGCTTCTGGCTGGCCAGTCCATAACTGTGATGTTCACATTCCGAAGATATTCCCTGACGATGCCGGCCGCATGGGCTCTTGCATTATCATGCATAAAAAGGAAATTTGGGCCCACATAGTCCGCGTATGGTATCACGTGAGGTTCTAAGTACTCACGAATGTACCTTTCAGCATTTAATGTTGGCAGCCGTGGTCCTGTAACAACCTCAAGTTGAGTTTTGCCGCTCGCAGATATACCGCCCCAGACAGTCCATGAGCCACCGCCATAAGCAACCCTCTCTTCAAAGCAGCATTGTGCGAAACGCTCTCCCTTACGTCGGTAGACCTTCTTCCTTCCATCATTGCCATGTAACACAATTTTAGACTCATCAGAAAAGAGTACACGGCTCCAATCTTGCTGTGTCCAATTTAAATGACTGCGTGCGAAATGAAGGCGCGCTGTTCGGTGGGCTCGCGTTAGTTTGGGGCAATTAGCTGGCTTGTGTGGTACCATATCGCGTTCTTTTAACCTTCTCCGAACAGTTCGAGCGCTCACAGATACTCCGTGGAAGTCGCGAAGTTGGTTTTGTATCTCAATGGAGGTAAGGTGACGATTTCTCAAACTGGTCGTCACGATGAATCGATCCTGCCTTTCAGTTGTGACCCGATATCGTGGCCTTCCTTGGCGACGAACAAAGCCGCCAGTCTCTAGGTACCTCCGATAAACATTTCGGATCGCAGATCGACTTAAATTAAGTTGAGCACTCACGTTTCTTTGGCTGTGTCCGGCCTGAATAAGTGCCACAGCTTGGGCGGCGACTTCAGGTGAAGTATCCATAGATTATTGATAGAACCTCACTTTAATGTTAAGAATAAGTAATGTTTGTTGCAAAACCAAAGATATCAATCACTTTTTCAAGAATTAAATCCAAGTAAACCAATAAAACCAAGTTTTCTTAGTATTCGATTGTTTGATATCAACAAACAGGCTCCAAATTGTCTTTTGTTTCTTTAAATTCTGTGTTCGAAATTCAAAAAAAGACTATTGAATGAAATTGTGAATGTGCCAGGTTCAAAACTGCTTAAAAACTTTTTGCTCGACCTAATATAAAATTTTAGCTAGGACCAAACGAAACTGAAAATACAAGGTGGGCCAAAAGATGTGTCCAGAAGTGTATAACTGTATGTTTGTGTCGTTGAACAAATAAATAGTATACACATATATAATCATATCTATATTGATTTACTTTGAATTTATAAGTTATATTAAGTATTCTCGACTCATAGGTACCACCATCACTATTTTTTTTTACCTACCAATCGGGTAACGTAGGTGATTTTTTTTTCTCTAAGTTCTCGCCAATCTGTCCACCACCGATAACCGTCTGTTACTAATATCCCAATCCTACCATCAAAATATGATGTATTACTTGTCTTGTCCCTACGTTCAGCGTTTCGTATCCAGTGTTCCTACTGGAATAATTAATATATGTCTTACTTTACCTTGTCTGTCAGATTGACGCATACTTGGAGAGAATAGCTACACAGTATCCCGACTTGGTGACTCTGGTCAACGCCGGGAAAAGTTTTGAAGGTCGAGATATCAAGTACTTAAAGGTTAGTTTGGTTTATTTATTAATTAATAATTATCACAATTACAGGTCATTCATACAATGCCAATCAGTAGTATTAAAGTATACAAAATCGTAATCATCGTACACAAACATAAATAAATAAAAGTTTTGATCACAAATAAATAATTCGATACACATAAGCGTTTAAAAACGAATAACAAAATTAAATTCCCTTATTAAAATAAAGTGTAATGTTTAAATAAAAATAGTTAATATAACCTGATGCAAATTAAACCCACTTCAGAATATAAAGGTGAAATTGAATTCATGGGCAATATTTTAAGGGGTCATTGTACTCATCATTATGAACAACTTTTACTATGGGAACAAACCTGAAATCCCGAAAAAAAAAACAGTTGTTTTTGTAGGAAACAGCTGATTTTATTTTCGCGATAACAGGTGTTTTTTTTTTGTAAATAACAATTTTATGTAAATTATTGTTATTTGTTGTTAGTTCAAATTATTGTGTTGCTGTTACAGGGTGAAGTTATTACTTAATCCTTAAAATAAAAAAAAGAATAAAAAACATTTGCTTTGAAATAGTGTTTGTTTTTATTATCCATGTATATTTACAAAATTTAAAATCTAACAATCTTAAAAAAAAAAATATGTACAAGTATATAAAAAAGAAGGGGAAATAATCTTTGAAATAATTGATTTACCGCGTTTAGAGAAAATATCTACGACACTGTTTTAGATTAAACAATTATTTTAACATTATCTCATCGTGGACTTACAATTTACTATCATGTGTGCCAACCAGGTGTCAACCACAAACTTCAACGACCCAAGCAAGCCGATCTACTTTATGAGCGCAATGATCCACGCGCGGGAGTGGGTGACCACCCCGGTGGCGCTGTACTCCATCTACAGGCTGGTGGAGAACTTGCGGAACGAGGACCGCGACCTGCTCAGCGATGTGGACTGGATCATCATGCCGCTCGTCAACCCTGATGGATACGAGTTCACACATACCGATGTGAGTAAATATAGTGTGTAATGTCATCACCACTCAGGCGAAAGACTGACAGGCTGCGTATAAGCATCCCACAAGCATCGCCACTAGAGCCGGGCCTGTGCTTCCACCATTCAAGGGATTCTCGCAACCTGTAGGTACTTGGTAATCGGGCCACCTTGTGGGGGGCTAGTCTTGTAATAGTATCAAGCGTTCCTTTCAGACTCGTCTCTGGCGTAAGACAAGATCATTCAACCCGGCAGTCAGCAACATCTGCTACGGAGTCGATGGCAACAGGAACTTCGACGTCCTCTTCGGTACCTCAGGAGTCTCAAGCGATCCTTGCAATTTAACCTATCCTGGAACTCACGCCTTCTCGGAGCCAGAGACCCAGTACGTCAGGGATATACTCCAGGAATATTTGAACAGGATTCAGATATACATGGACATACACAGCCATGGGAACTGGGTGCTGTTTGGTTATGGAGACCATAGCCTGCCACCGAATGTCGCTCAGCTGCACCACGTCGGTGCCACCATGGGAGCTGTCATGGACGCGCTGAAGCTGCCCCAAGCTGATTTCTACCTCGTAGGGAATAGTGCGACTATCCTGTACGGTAGTTCGGGAAGTGCCCAGGATTACGGTCAGGTAATTCTGCAAATTCAAACATTATTTAACAACAAAATACGGAGAATATTTTTTGTTTTTATTTGCAAGCAATGAATCAGAGTTTTATTTTTTTGAATTCCAAAATTGTTCAGCCATTTCTGTTCAATGAAAAATCTTTCACAGATGTTCATTATCAATTTTTAATCCTGAAAAAATCCACCAAAAGTAATGCGAACAATAATGATTCAGTATTTGATTAATACCCGATTATTCGTCTGCTACAATCTGTTATCTTATCTGTCAGCATTTATTGTTTTTGATAACGATGTTATGATGGGCATCCATTACTGCTGATTCATTGTAGACCCATACTCTGAGCACGTTTACAACATGGCGTGTGTGGTGTAGCTGTGATAGATATTCAGAACGACTCATACATACATAATTGGCAAGCTCGTCTTGGCTATGATAATTTTTCATGATAGTTGAAAATGTATATCAGTCTACCAGATAGTGGCTGATTATACAATTTTATATTTTATTCCTTTCAACTTCTAAGCAATTGTGAGAACAAAATACCGACAACGACTACAAAAGATTAATTAACAAAACTGCCAATAAAACTAGCTTAGATAGAGGAAGGAAAACAAAAGCCGAGAAATAGTTCGAAAGCAGATGCTTAGACAAACGTAGCGTGTCGCTCAATGACGCGGCTCCGGGGAATGCGTGCGTGAAGCCGGGACGGAGCAATGGCGCGGCGTGATCGGCGCGGCCATTACCGTGAGCCACATCGGATCACTGTAATGAGGATGTTCGGTATTTGGGGCTAGAAACGATACCTATTTGTTAGCTACGAGCTGGTAGGGTTGCCTGCCATTTTTTGTTTTCGATTTTCGACTTCTTTAAAGTTTTTAGGAATCTTTATTATGATTGTTGATGGCTTTATTAACATGCATAATTTGAACCCTGTTACACGACACTCAAACATAACCCTGCGAAATATGTAGCCTGTTCTGCCTAGACCTTCCGGCGTTACTATTATTATGCAATTGTATGTGACTTGTTTCCTGTTTTCTTTTCCTTTTTTTCACATTAAACATTGATTGATTCTCGATTCTCAGTCCATCCTTTTTTGCAATAGGGCACGATGACATTCTATTTATTTCTACTTTCAGTTAAGTATATTAATTTGTCTTATCCAGGTGGTCGGCGTTCCTTTCTCGTACACCCTGGAGCTACCCGGCTACGGGTACAGCTTCCTGGTGCCTCCGCAGTTCGTGGACCAGATCAACGAGGAGACGTGGCAGGGCATCGCCGTCACGGCCAGACTCGCGCGCTCCTACTACAGGGCGCGGTACAATGCAGCCACCACTGCTGCCACTGCTGCCACTGCTGCCACTGCTGCCACTACTGCTACGCCTGGTACTGCTGCCACTGCTGCCACTGCTGCCACTGCTGCCACTACTGCTACGCCTGCTACTGCTGCCACTGCTGCCACTGCTGCCACTACTGCTACGCCTGCTACTGCTGCCGCTGCTGCCACTGCTGCCACTGCTGCCACTGCTGCCACTGCTGCCACTACTGCTACGCCTGCTACTGCTGCCACTGCTGCCACTACTGCTACGCCTGCTACTGCTGCCACTGCTGCCAATGCTGCCAATGCTGCCACTGCTGCCACTGCTGCCACGACTGCTACGCCTGCTACTGCTGCCACTGCTGCCACTGCTGCCAATGCTGCCACTGCTGCCACTGCTGCCACTACTGCTACGCCTGCTACTGCTGCCACTGCAGCCACTTCTGCCACTGCTGCCACTACTGCTACGCCTGCTACTGCTGCCACTGCTGCCACTGCTGCCAATGCTGCCACTGCTGCCACTGCTGCCACTGCTGCCACTACTGCTACGCCTGCTACTGCTGCCACTGCTGCCACTGCTGCCCATGCTGCCACTGCTGCCAATGCTGCCACTGCTGCCACTGCTGCCACTGCTGCCACTGCTGCCACTGCTGCCACTGCTGCCACTGCTGCCACTACTGCTACGCCTGCTACTGCTGCCACTGCTGCCACTACTGCTACGCCTGCTACTGCTGCCACTGCTGCCAATGCTGCCAATGCTGCCACTGCTGCCACTGCTGCCACGACTGCTACGCCTGCTACTGCTGCCACTACTGCTACGCCTGCTACTGCTGCCGCTGCTGCCACTGCTACCACTGCTGCCACTGCTGCCACTGCTGCCACTACTGCTACGCCTGCTACTGCTGCCACTGCTGCCACTACTGCTACGCCTGCTACTGCTGCCACTGCTGCCAATGCTGCCAATGCTGCCACTGCTGCCACTGCTGCCACGACTGCTACGCCTGCTACTGCTGCCACTGCTGCCACTGCTGCCCATGCTGCCACTGCTGCCAATGCTGCCACTGCTGCCACTGCTGCCACTGCTGCCACTGCTGCCACTACTGCTACGCCTGCTACTGCTGCCACTGCTGCCACTACTGTTACGCCTGCGTCTGCTGTCGCTGCTGCCACTGCTGCCACTGCTGCCACTACTGCTACGCCTGCTACTGCTGCCACTGCAGCCACTGCTGCCACTGCAGCCACTGCTGCCACTGCTGCCACTGCTGCTTCGCCTGCTACTGCTGCCACTGCTGCCACTGCTGCTACTGCTGCCACTACTGCTACTCCTGCTACTGTTGTTTCTTAATATTAGGTCAAAGCACTTCTTTGACACCTAAATGCACATTACATAAGACCAGTTTTAAGGAGATTTACTGTACACATTCTTCTAGTAATAAAGCTATTATGTGTTATTCATTAGCGTTTCACTATACTGTGAAACTATTATATTATTATTATTTTTATATTTTATCATCCCGTTATCTTTCTCAATGATGAAATCGATGAATTAATTCAATACATAGCAGGGTCCACCTGATCCAAATTCAAATTCACAACATTTTCTTTCATTTTTATCTGGATTACGCCATAATTTTCCCAATATGGCGGCCATGGCGGCTTATGTTTGTCAACAGCCGTTCTATCTCGCTTGAACATAAACCAGTAAGTAACATACGGGTTAAGTCCGCAGATATATCCGCTCATCTGAATGTTACTGAAACACTTGCTCATACAACAGCGGACTGGAGTGGCTTTGTCATATGATTTATGTTTTAATTTATTAAACGAACAACTGTTGTTATGTTATTTTAATCGTGTTTTGTTTTGTTTGAAACGGTATTATCTCGTTTCGTTCATGGCTGTTGGTTTTACGGACGTTTATTGGTGGAAAGGTGTCATTGCTTTTGCTTAGGAACATTTTCAACATTTACCACATTTTTTATACGCACAAGTTTGATATTTGCAGTGGTTTCTTATCCGGTTATTTGAGCACGTAAATGCATTGTGCATGTCAATACGACTGATGATGATTAGGTAAGCACGGCATATAAACAACGCACGCGATACATTGAAAGTACTCCCAGCGATATACATGCGTTGCTGATGCAACCGGTAATTGGATTAGCGCTGCACTACACACCGATGTGTAATACATGATGCGTAGGTGAGTTGATTGAGATAGTTATTATGTAGTAACCTTAATTCTGTTTAGTTTTCAGTTGCTTTCATTATCCACGCAAGGAGCTCCACTAACTGTCCGCCATTCACTATTAGCTACAATTAACACTCCATTGTACAATATTAAGATAGTGGAAAACACTTTCAGTCTTATTTAAATCAGTTCATAACAAAATCGATTAAAAAAAAAACCGGTCAAGTACGTGTCAGACCACGCACATTGTAAAAAATTATCCCAAAAAAAAAATTATGTGATAAAAGTACAAATTACCGATTTTCAGACTTTTTCCTTTACTTGTGTCTATAGGTTTTGATTTACTTGCGAATATCAAAATATGTCGCATAAAAGGCCGTTTTTTTTTATTGCGTTGACTTAGAAGCTTGATTTTTGTAGAGCTCCAAGGGACCATATACGTATTTGTATTAATTTCAGCTTGATACCTCCACGCGTTCCTGAGAAAAAGAGTCTTGACAGGCAGAGAGATGGACAACGAAGTGGTCCTAGAAGGGTTCCATTTTTTCCTTTTGAGGTACGGAACCCTAAAAAGGACGAGGTTATGCATTGGGCACGTATCTTTTTTCCTTTGTATTGACACCGATGTATCCGTGATTACTATGTTGATTCACGTGTTTCTAAAAAGACTGGAACTCGACATACGTTACAAAAGTATGTACAGGTTACTCGGAAGGAAATCCTGCCTATCAGTACATAATAAAATTATATGAGTACTAGATTTTGCCCGCGTGGATGTCGGAAAATATTTCACGGGAACGTACAACCGGGATTAAAAGTACCTCCTCTATTGTTAATCCAAGTAAACAATTTATTAATTCATACATATATTGTTTTATAACTCTAATGGTTTACGCGGCGCTCAAAGTCGGCAAGAGTTTTTCCGAATCTTCAATAACAATCATCATATTTCAGACAGTTTATACAAAACCTTTAATTAATTACACATTCAAACCTTCCTCATGAATCACTCCGTTCATTGGTGAAAACCGCATGAAAATCCGTTCGGCGGTTTTTCAGTTTTCGCGTTCAGACAGACAGACGGACGCGCCGAGCAGACTTTGTTTAGTTAATAATAATAATAAATAATAATAATAAAATTTTAATTATGCCGGTCACACTTTAGTAACAAATATCTTTTGACCAAGTGGACTGATTTTAATTAAATGAAGACCAAATGTTACCTCAAGATACGAACTATGATTACAATGACTACATTTCTAATCCTTAAATCTCTTAAAAAGAGGTACTTACACAAAAATTTTAATATTATTTGTGAATTTTAAAATCAACCCCTATTATCCCCCTTAGGTCATGATTTTTCAAAAACGCTGAACCACATAATTCATTATTTCCTACCAAAAGCATACATTTTAATTTTTAGATCCTTAACTAAAAAAATGCTGGCTTTCCCAAACAAACTTTTATCCCCTATATCACCACCTGTAGGATTATTTTTGAGACAAAATGTAGCCTATGTCTATGTTGCCTTTGCCTGGAAGCCATCTATCACCTTGCCAAATTTTATCGAAATCCGTTCAGTTGTTTAGGCGTAAAAAAGTAACAGACACAGTTACTTTCGAATTTATAATATTAGTATGGATTGTACAAGCATATTCTTATGCCAATTTGTACGTATGGCATCCAACTTTGGGGCTGTACTAAACAAAGCACCGTTAAAATAATCCAAAAAATTCAAAATAAGGTACTCAGGGATGCTGTAAATGCACCATGGTACATTAGATACGACGACCTCCACCGCGACCTTAAAATTTAACTCGTCACCACCAACATCCAAAAATTTGCTGAAGCCCACGAACACGACTTCACCGACATGTGAATGTCGAGGCAATTCGCTGCTAGACAACACGGATATAGTGCGTAGGTTAGATAAATAAACCGTTTGAGTTAGTGCAGTGTGTATAGTGAATGAATACTAGTAATAAGCTGTGCTATACATGTCCACGTGAACAAAGTGTTTTTATTCATTATCAGGCCCTAAGAAAGTGCTACGGAATTGTGTCAAAGTGCAAATTGACACTATTCTTAGTTATAATGTAATATATCACGTAAATTATTAAAGAGTTAAATTGCTTATTAGTCTATTAGGCTAGATTGTAATAAATTGTTAAGAACTTAGTTCTTATTAATAAAGAAATAAAAATTGGTAGAACTCCCCCCGTTATTTAATTAACTTTTGTGTGGAGTACATAGTTAGGTACCTACTACTACTAAAAAGTGAAAAAAATCATTTCAGTTTCGGCAGTCGGCGGCAATTTGCCAATAAGTACACAATAAGCCAGTGACTTCCAAAATAAAATTATTTTTCATGTTGTAGTCGATTTCTTTGGAAGTCGGTTTTTGTTATGTTTTTGTAAAAAGTTTTTAACCGACTATGCTAAAGCCAAAAGGAAGGGTTATGTTTTTAGCAAACTATGTATGTATTTTACGTTATTCCACCGTAGCACCTAACTACTAATCCAATGTTGATGAATGGGGTGTCAATCAATTCGTTATTATAGTCCGGGTGACATAGGCACTTTATACGAACAAAATCAATATGGCGGACGACACATCCAAAAAAGTGGGGGCCTCTAATTTTTTAGCCATCCTTTCGAGTGGAATGTCCAATAAAAGATCTTTAGAGGCCGTATACGAAATGTTGCAAATTTCACTGATTTACGTGGTTTTACAGTTAAAACATTGTATTTCTATAAGTTTTAATGCTCGACATGAAAGATCATATCAATGATGATCTAATGAATGAGCTACTTTATTATTTTGCGTCGAGTTTACAATGCCAGATTTAGCTTGTTTTAAAAGATGTGTTACTGCCAGTGTCTTTTAATTTTTTGCTGATTTTAGGGTTCCGTACCTCAAAAGGAAAAATGAAACCCGTATAGGATCACTTCGTTGTCCGTCTGTCTTTCTGTCTGTCAGTCTGTCCAGACTTTTTTTCTCAAGAACGCGTGGAGGTATCAAGTTTAAATTAAAATAAAATACGTAGGTTTATGGTCCCTTGGAGTTCTAAAAAAATCAAGCTTCCAAGTCAACGCAGTAATAAAAATACGGCCAATTATGCAACATATTTTGATACTCGCAAGTAAATCAAAACCTATAGGGACCCGTTGACCTAGAATCATGAAATTTGGTAAGAACCAGATCTCACAGCACAAGTAAAGGAAAAAGTCCGAAAATTGTTAACTTGTAATTTTATCACATAAAATAAAAAAATAAAAATTTTGGATTACAATACAATGTTAAGTTTGTTTTTGGGATAAATTCTTTTCAACTACGGAACCCTTCATTGTGCGTAGTCCGACACGTACTTGGCCGGTTTTTTTATTCAGGAAATGGATAGATTTTGAACCGAAGTTTATTTCTGTTGTTTTAATTTATTAACGAAAGTTCTAAGTAGACGAAATCAAAAGCAATTCTTTGCCCCTTTTTTTCTAAAATTTGACAAAGTAAAATTTTTTTTACTCAAAAATTTTATATGGAAGAGGTAAATAGTTATTCATACATTGTATAGACGACTTTCACGAAAATACATTGTAATTTTTTCATAGCCTTTAGACGTCAAAAGGATTCGTAAATATGTGATATTCTAAACCTCTTACAGCAAAAAATCACTAAACAGTCGCCGGTTTTAGATCGATTAATCAAAATTAAAGTAATAATAATAAAAAAAACGTAGCTCATATATTATTTCATTAAAAAAATAATCTTTCATGTTGTACATTCAAATTTATAGTATTTTTACTGTAAAATCACGTAAATCTGCGAAATCCCCAAAAATTCGTATACGGCCTCTTAAGAATTACCTACTTTCTAAAAAAGTTAAGATCCTAACTACAACAAAACGCCAACTGAAAAGATATAGATATCGATTTTTTTCGGTTTTCATATAGCCTTAGTCACACTTCATCACATCTCTAAGTCATGTAATCAAGGCATAAATCGTACAGATTACGTGTGACTCCGGTTTCACTCATAAACTGCATCGTAACCAGAACCTTATATGAGCATTTTGAGTGTTCATGAAAGCACTTTACCGCGCCATAAGCGCCAGTGTGTGTTCTGGGGCGGTGTGAGTGGAGGCCGGTCAGCACGTGTAGGTATCAAATATCGCAGCACTTGGTCAGCGGTTCACGCGGTGATTAACAGTCGTATTATGTTAATGAGAGCTGCGGGTGCCCACTGCGTAGCGGTTGTTAATGCAAGATTATAACGGTAATTAGTTGAATGTATAAAATTGATAAATGTATTGTATTGTTTTGTTTTTTTATTGACGTTAATTTGAATTGAATTTATTGTATAATTTTTGAATTTAAATGTATTTGTAATTATCGTTATTATTTTTTTCCTACACTGCATTGGGTTACTGTAATGATAGATGTATGTATGACTTTAATAAATAAATAAATAAATATTATTATGATTGTTATGTTTTTATGGTTCCGTACCTTAAAAGGAAAAATCGGAATCCTTATAGGATCACTTCGTTGTCCGTCTGTCTGTCAAGACCCTTTTTCACAGGAACGCGTAGAGGTATCAAATTGAAATTAATATCAAATATGGAGGTCTATGGTTTCGGTTTCTTAGAGCTCTAAAAAGGTCACGCTTTTAAGTCAACGCAATAAAAAAATGCGGCCGTTTTTGGGACATATTTTGATACTCGCAAGTAAATCAAAACTTATGGGGTACTTCCCGTTGTCCTAAAATCATGAAATGTGGCAAGAAGCGAGGTCTCCCAGCACAAGTATAGGAAAAAGCCCGAAAATTTTTAATTTGTAATTTCATCACATGAACAAAATATTTTCAAGTATGTCAGTCTGTCAAGACCATTTTCCTCAGGTGATACAAATCCCTTGGTTTTGCGTAGGATTTCAAACATTGAATATATTCAGCACTTTCTAATATAAATTGTGGTCAAATAAAAACTTTATTATCAAGTTTTACCCGGTCACAAACCTTAAGAAAACTCTCTGTGTTAACGAACATTTTCTTCTCCTTTCAACGTAAACGAGCTTAGCGTTTACTTAAATATATTTGAACTAAAACTACTTCAACAACTCGTAAGCCTTATAATGGCAGTGTCGGTGAACAGTGTTGGTGAACAGTGTCGGTGAACGGGCAAGTTCTTTTTTCTTAACCCTTGCTTTAGAACTAAAACGTTCAGTTGACACTTTGAGAAAACAGAGTACCTGTATACTGCAGGTATTAGTACTGATGCGGCGATTAAACGTGGTGAAAAGAGATGAGTTTCAGATCGAACTTTTTGCTTTATTTTGTCAGAAATTATTCGTCCATTTTTAGGGTTCCGTACCTCAAAGGGATAAAACGGAATCCTTATAGGATAACTTCGTTGTCCGTCTGTCTGTTGCTGGCCTGTTACTGCTTAACTATTACTGTAAGTACCTGCGAAATATGGCCAGGTGGCTGTCTCATTAGCGATATCATCTTTAAGCAGGATCGGCCCTCTTTACTCCTACGATCTACGATGTATTTGTTCCATGACAGTCTCCAAGGTCCTCTAATCACAGTATTTGTGTTCGCACATGCGGCTTCCGACTCGGTCAGTCTTTAAGCGGTTTATAATGTATCGCAGTTCACGTATTCGAAGTTTCTTGTGAACTTGTAACATGTTGTTGGCGCCACAAGCTTTTTACAATATAACTTTGGGAGTCACCACGTTTGGTTAGTGATTTATTTAAAGTTTTAGTTTTTGACTTGACTTATCCAAGGTATAAGTTATAGTAACTTGCGGTGTCTTTAGGAGATTATTTATGAATAAACTATATTGTGGAAGTGCCTAACACATTGATCACAAGTGTATAAAAAATAAAGAATTGAATTGTAATGATCTCTAATCACCAACATGCAGTACAAAAACGTGGTGATGATCCCTTGATCCAAAGATCCTTTGTCTGCAGCACTACCACTTATCTCCCGTAGATTTGAAGCAATAGCCAACCTTATAAGCTTTTTCACTACAAATACTAATCCGTCACAAAACGAAAGTACAGCAAATACCATATTCTCTGAGGCAACAAAAACCACAATAAATACTACCCACAATGTAACTCTAGAGGTACTTCAACCAACACCAAGTGTAGCAATACTATGGAAGGGAAACAGAAAGTCCACTCCATACAAAATGTTGCCACATGCGAGGGTCTCACATTCCCTGGGTGCTTTTACTGACACATATCGCACAAAATGACACAGATAGATATTCGCAACAATGAAATGTTGTATTTTAATCACCTTCTCACTAAAATTAGGCTAATGTCACTGACATAAAATGTGCAAAGTACACACACAATTGAAACTCCCGCTAACGTCCTTCAGAGGCATCTTTAAAATATAATAATGGACGTTCTGTAATTCGCTGCTCTGTGTCACAGTCAAGCTGCCTAACGTGAGCTCGAACCGGCTTGCCAAGTGTTAAGGAAGGTGTTCTGGCAATTTGTGCAGCCGCCGTGAAGCCAATTAGTCAAACCTTTCGCGAGAGAACACACTCATTTACAGACCCACTGTATGTACCACGTGTACCCCCTGTATGGTAGTACATAACCTGCTTATATGAGTACATATTGGACGGTTTTCGAAAATACTTGGAACTCATGGCCCTAATTATGTTTAGTACCTACTGCCTGCAAGTTTCTTGGCAGTATTCGGACATTTCGTTAACATCACGCCTGGAGTCGTCGAAGTGTTCTGCAGAGGTGTTAAGTGGTAAGCCCACATTTCGCCAGTTCTGTTTAAAGTCCCATTAATTCTCAGGTTTAATTATTGTACTATTATTAATAATTTTGTATACGTACTGTGCCTTTTGAAATATTGAAATATCTTGTAGTCCTAGTATTTGTCTAATAATTATAAGTCGCGGCTAACCGCAAATAAATAGTTGGTTCGTTGACTTGAGCGCGCTCCCGCAAATGTTCCTTATACACTTATCTACTCCTAGGTACACGTATTCTTAGAATATTTAAATAAAATATTCAATAAATCTTTAAAAGTTCTACATTGTAAGTTTTTCTCACGTTTTGTATCACAGTTGTGCCGTGCGTCTCAGAGCAAAGATAAGTTCAGAGTAACACGACTATCATAGTAATTGTAGGTACAATAAATTATACTTACATAAACACAATTTATTGTATTCAAGACATACAGCCAGACACCTAACTCACAATAACTAGAAGATGGCTGTGTAAAGGCGACAGGTAATAAAATTTGTCGAGTCATATTTCTCTCACTGTTCTGTTGACAACTATTTATGAGCACTTTGATCATTCGTCTGTCATTGTCACGCAATACAACTGCAAGACGACAAACAAACAATAATGTGGCACTTTCAGAACAGTATGAAAAAGTAGTAAAATGTAAACCGTTCATTTTCACTGAAAAGTTTCCATTGTGTGAAACTTTGAATTATTGTGCGTTACAGTTACCGTAAAATTCGGTTGATGTCACGTGACACCCCAGTCTAGTGATTGATGAGTTTTTTTACTAGAATCTAGACTAATAATAAAGCTGAAGAATTTGTTTTTTTTATGTTTGAACACGCTAATCTCTGGAACTACCCGTTTGTACGCAAATGGCTTTTTTAAACCATTTGATAGCTCAATCCTTGACGAAGGTTATTTAACTACGACCCTTAAGAGCCGAGCAAAAAGAACGCTAAGCGAAAACGAAGTAATAACGCGGGCGGGTGATGCCATGCGACGCGGTGAGTCGGAAGCCGAGGGAGTTCTGTAAAAATGTAGCTGTTATTTTAGTATATTGTGTATCTTACGACTTCCACGCGAACAAAGTCACGGGCAGAAGCTAGTGAGCCATTCAAATATTTGTGGACACTAAATTTGATTTCTGAAAACTTGAAATGGTCTATCAAATGTAAGCTGTTGTGGTTCAATTGAGTATGTTAATTGTTACTATAATGCAATGAAAAATAGATTAATTGTAATAAAAGTGTTTTAAACGGAGTACAACATGAGTTTTATGTGACGTTCACAAAACAGAAGACAGAGACAATATTACATGATAAAGGCGCGAAGTTTACCATAGACTAAATCAATTATTTTAACATTAATCCTACTAATATTATAAATGTGATAGTTTGTGAAGATGTTTGGATGTTTGTGTCTCTATTTGGAACGGATTTGGATGAAATTTGGCACACAGACAGCTTATAACCTGGATTAACACATAGGATACTTTTTATCCCGGTAGTAGATTCCCGTGGGATAATTTTCGATATCCACGCGGGCGAAGCCGCGGGCAACGGCTAGTTTTAAATAAATGGCTTTTCAGAAACTGAGGGTAGTCTTTTTCTCTCTAGCTTTAGTGTTAATGTTAGGTGAGCATGAGGTCCTGGGTTCGCTTCCCAACAGGCAGGGCTGTTGAGTTTTTCCATCAGAAATTTGTAAGTAGCAGCCCGGTGTTTAGATTGGTGCCCGATTGATAGCACTAGGCTCGCCCCCGGTTACATGGGACTTGTACACAACTAGCGAAACGTGGGTGTCCTACAGGTGCACGCCTGGCTAACACAAACACAAGTTAACACAAGGTTTAAGGTAAAGGTGGGTTTAAGGTTATTAACACAAGTTTTGTTTATATTCAAATAATTATGTATGTTTAGGTTAAGGTATTGTTCAATGGGCCTGTGTCGCCTGAAATAAATGGTTTGTTTATTTATTTAACCTTTCGGGTATTTCAGTAGCAGCGTTATGCTATCACCGATGGGCCCAACAAGCATGTAGTTATTGTACCAAATGAGCATCTTTCCCAACGGATAGAGCTTCACCTTGTAATGATTATTCCTTTGAACATCATTTATGTTTTTAACTTGGTTTGTGGCGATTCTTTAAAAGATACAGAGCACGTAATGATCATAACTACCATATTTATGGTGGAGTTCTATTCTATTTAGCAATGGATAGCAGATGAAGTCGCTAACGTATGAAGGACCAAATTATAAACATAATACAAAAGAGTGAAAAATGTAGGTGTCAAAAACGCGCCCTCAATTGTATACTATTTCCGCAGATCAAAGGTGTTAGCCACCTGGCTACAGAGTGGCTACAGTGGCTAGTGGCTACTGGTAGGTGACGTGACCTCGCCGTGTATCGACTGTCACCGACAGAAACCAATTACACGTAGTTCACGCCAAAATCCGAGAGCCTCCAGCATCAATTAGGCAACTCGGTGTCGCTGGCACCGCGCCACCGTGTCGCGCTGAGTCGACACGCTTCACTCCCTAAGTACCACTTGTTCACTTTTCCCCCAGTTTTTTGTGACATAGTGTAGTTGGAAAGCGTTTTAATGGGCGAGTGGAATTGATTTGAATTGAGTAGTGTATTGGAGTGCGATGCTGCAACTATTTTAAATTAGAAACAAGGTCGTTTTACAGAATTAGGGTAAACTGTTCGCTTTGTGAGATGTTTATGATCTTGTTTCAAGCAAAAACTTCAAAACGTTATACGTAACGTTAGGCATGACTAGTCAAATCTGCCGCTCCACAAAAAGACCAGCTATGGGGTTTTGGTATTACAATAGTGAAGCACTAATCTTATAATCTCTATAAGACTTAAATGTAATTCATATACTATGAGTTTTAATCTGTTAAGTTTGACAGAACTTTTGATGCTTTTGTTCACACCACCAGAGCGCTACGGCGTAGCAACGTAGCCAATTTGCTACGCCGTAGCAATTCCCTTCAAACGAATCATAATATCATCTTCATTTCTTCTTCTTCTTTCTGTATTTCATAATTTTGAATCAAATGCTTCTTTTCAGTGACGTCATTCGCCAAGTAATAGTGGCGTGTGCTTGAAACACAACCCGACTACGAGGCGATGACGTGGCGAATTGAAAAGAAAGAAAATTGTTTATTTTGCTAAAACAAGACGCACACAACACAAACTTTACACACTAATACATGTTAGCCAAAAGCCTCGTATTCAAAACCTTAAAGTTAAAAGTTTGACATTGTTGACCATTGCTTGATGTCAGGGAAGGTTGCAATTTATAATGTAATGGAAATCTACATTACACAGTCCGTGGTGTATACATGTTGCGTAATTATTATGTTGCGACACTGGCCAATGATAACAAACAAACAAAACAAAATGCTGATTGCAGAATGGAACAGCGAGCTACTTTTGTAAAGAACAACAATAACAAGTGTTGCAAGTGTAACAGTTGTTTTTGGAAGTCGGTTGAAGTTTTATGTAAAAAAGTTTTTATTTTTCGCTTTTTAGTTGTGGTACCTACCCCACACAGATTCTAATACCACTACCTGCAAAAGAAACTAGGACATCATCTATATAAAAGTGGGGAAAAAATACATATTATTGAAGCTAACTCAAAAACGACCCAAGCAAAATGAATCAATTTTATGTAGGACCAACTTTGAGGTAAGTATACAAAAGAAAACTACAAACAAAACCTTAATTAAGTTATATAAATAAAATAAATATCATCTCTGCACTCATCGTTTCGTTCAAATAGTTCCTGAATGGAGATCACGTACTGGCAATACTACTCGTATAAAAGCTACATTTTATAATTGCTATCCTCATTCACACTTTTATAACCTTTCTACCTCACTTATAAGGTTGAAAATTGCGTGAAAGTAGTGACATAATACGTTAGTGAGATAATTGCAATTGACATTTACTCTTTTATGATCCTTATCTGATGGACGTATGGTTGGAAATTGCGTGGCGGTCTCGATAGATTATGTGTGTCTGTACAGAGATGCGTCTAGAGTCATAATTTAGTTCTTTATGTTCCTTATAACGTTGTCATAAGGTTGGTTATTGCGTGAATGATGGAGGGATATGGCAATGTGTCTAAAACAATGGGAGGTCGTTAGCAGAGTGACGGGAGGGCTCTCATTGTGCTTGAGAGGCGTTCTAACCTTGAGAATACTAATGAAACACACTCGACTTCGGTTACACGATTGAAATCTTGTGAAGTATGAAGAGAGGCGACAGGGTCTTGTGTGTGTGACGGACTTGGAAACAGTACGTTTTTAAGGATGGTGTTCATATTTGTTTCAGTTTTAAACTAAGATCTTACATGGTTCCGATTCCGAATAGGTATTATTGATTCTTAGGAAAACTAGCTCTCACCTATTTTGCTATATGCTGGTAGTTATGTTGACGTTCTGATTTTGAAGTATCCTAGTTACAATGCAAAACAGTCCATCAAAATACTTAACACGATAATTATTTTAATAACTAACAGAAATTCATGAAAATGGCCCTCAGTTTAACAATGCCAACTTGTTCAATTGGTTTTTGTTAGTTCAGTCAATCAACCAGTTAGATTTGTACATGAGTTTTTCAGCACACTTGATTACCCTTTAACCAGGGGTGATTATTGAAATACAGTAGCGTAAAGGGATCCAAAAGCACTTCGTTCAGTTGGCAGTTTGCTGGCAATTGGGAACAGAGCCAAAATTCAGCAAGTTAACATTTTCACAATTACTGCGAAAATAGCTATAAAGTTAATTACGTTTCCCGTCGCCGCCCCCCTCCAGCAGTTGCGGTAAAAGTGTTAATGTGGAATTTTATATTATTATTTTAGTCTTTTACATATTTTTGTACAGAATATTTTATTTCAGATCACTATTTTCTTCGCACGGTTTTTACGACTTGAAAAAAAACATCGAGATTTCTTCTTTATTATTTTTAAGTAAAATAATAATGCATGTATGTAGATAGATAAATATTTTAAAATATTTCATATACTTAACATAACATAACGCCTTCCCAAAGGGAAGTGTACCTTATAGTCCAACATCCCCGGGCCGCCAGACCTAACTTTTTTTCTAATTAACAAAATGTATAGGATACAGTAGTATTAGTATGTACTTTGAACGTACGCATATCTGCTAGCTTGGGCCGACGGACAATTTTCAGGTATCAGGTACCAAAGTTACGTCAATCTGCCTAGCCTTTTCCCAACTATGTTGGGGTCGGCTTCCAGTCTAACCGGATGCAGCTGAATACCAGTATTTTACATGGAGCGACTGCCTACCTGACCTCCACAACCCAGTAACTGGGTAATACGATACCCCCTGGTAAGACTGGTTGTCAGACTTTCGGGCTTCTGACAACCCGTAACGACTGTCAAAGATCCACGAATGACAGCCGGGACCAACGGCTTAACGTGCTTTCCGAGGCACGGAGGAGTCTCGGTATGTAAAGATGGTCACCCATCCAGTGACCAATCCCGGCCAGCGTAGCTTAACCTGGTGGATCTACCCGTGCGGGTGTTATTACTTAGCCACGAGCTCCTTTTACACCTCACCAAAGTTACGTAAAAATATTAATCACTTTTCTTAAAGTCTGACTGCTGATTTTTATATTTTATTTTTATTTTATTTTATTTTATTTTATTTATGTATGCTTTACAGAATATTTTGTCAATCAGAAATAAGCGGCGGTGTGGCGGCCCTGGGACCTTGCTCTATTAGTAGTAGTGGGTTTCTTATAAATAAAAATAAATAAAGTTGTTTTAAAAATTGTGACTTAATATTATTTTGTATGGATTAAGTATTCCGAATCGTATTCTCCTTAACGTGTTATTTTTGGCATATCTTAAAATAACAAGAAGCTGAATAAACTATAAGTTGTTAGAAGTTGGCGCTAGTTTGGGTCTAATTTACATAATCTTTGTTTTACGGTGTTTGCGCGAACTTTGGCCCGTTTTTATTGAAATTAGTGAAAATTCTCTTTTAAAAAACTGTTGAGACCTATTTGAATAAGTTTCGTTTTAACATTGCACTTACATTTTCGTGTTATTTTCGTTTTTAAGACGAGTCAGACTTATTATTTTATGGGTACTGCTTTTCTTATTCTTTCATACTTCTCGGGATTCTCAATGTTATTCGTCAGCCCTTCCTCCCCCTTTCTAGCCATATTATCTTTCACACAGTTCCAATGTTTCTTTCTTCTTCTTTCTTTGTTTTAAGTAAGTTATTACTTATATTTGTTAATATGTCTTAGCCCTGAACAAAGTTTTAAGATAGCAGTTCCATAGCAGTCCACTGAAAAAACTGATGGTCAATTTGACGTAAACACTCGTAAAGATTGACCTCACTTCAGGATCAATTTTGCAGTCATTAATATTCTTTTTATGCAACCAGCGTCGATGTGTGAACTACAGCAGCGATGCCTACATGCTGTGCCGCGCTTACAGAGCTACAACAGCGATGCCTGCATGCTGTGCCGCGCTTACACAGCTACAGCAGCGATGCCTACATGCTGTGCCGCGCTTACAGAGCTACAACAGCGATGCCTGCATGCTGTGCCGCGCTTACACAGCTACAGCAGCGATGCCTACATGCTGTGCCGCGCTTACAGAGCTACAACAGCGATGCCTGCATGCTGTGCCGCGCTTACAGAGCTACAACAGCGATGCCTGCATGCTGTGCCGCGCTTACACAGCTACAGCAGCGATGCCTACATGCTGTGCCGCGCTTACAGAGCTACAACAGCGATGCCTGCATGCTGTGCCGCGCTTACAGAGCTACAACAGCGATGCCTGCATGCTGTGCCGCGCTTACACAGCTACAGCAGCGATGCCTACATGCTGTGCCGCGCTTACACAGCTACAACAGCGATGCCTACATGCTGTGCCGGGCTTACAGAGCTACAACAGCGATGCCTGCATGCTGTGCCGCGCTTACACAGCTACAGCAGCGATGCCTGCATGCTGTGCCGCGCTTACAGAGCTACAACAGCGATGCCTGCATGCTGTGCCGCGCTTACACAGCTACAACAGCGATGCCTGCATGCTGTGCCGCGCTTACAGAGCTACAACAGCGATGCCTGCATGCTGTGCCGCGCTTACACAGCTACAGCAGCGATGCCTACATGCTGTGCCGCGCTTACACAGCTACAACAGCGATGCCTACATGCTGTGCCGGGCTTACAGAGCTACAACAGCGATGCCTACATGCTGTGCCGCGCTTACACAGCTACAACAGCGATGCCTACATGCTGTGCCGCGCTAACACAGCTACAACAGCGATGCCTACATGCTGTGCCGCGCTTACACAGCTACAACAGCGATGCCTACATGCTGTGCCGCGCTTACACAGCTACAACAGCGATGCCTACATGCTGTGCCGCGCTTACACAGCTACAACAGCGATGCCTACATGCTGTGCCGCGCTTACACAGCTACAACAGCGATGCCTGCATGCTGTGCCGCGCTTACAGAGCTACAACAGCGATGCCTGCATGCTGTGCCGCGCTTACAGAGCTACAACAGCGATGCCTGCATGCTGTGCCGCGCTTACACAGCTACAACAGCGATGCCTGCATGCTGTGCCGCGCTTACACAGCTACAACAGCGATGCCTGCATGCTGTGCCGCGCTTACAGAGCTACAACAGCGATGCCTGCATGCTGTGCCGCGCTTACAGAGCTACAACAGCGATGCCTGCATGCTGTGCCGCGCTTACAGAGCTACAACAGCGATGCCTGCATGCTGTGCCGCACTTACACAGCTACAACAGCGATGCCTGCATGCTGTGCCGCGCTTACAGAGCTACAACAGCGATGCCTGCATGCTGTGCCGCACTTACACAGCTACAACAGCGATGCCTGCATGCTGTGCCGCGCTTACAGAGCTACAACAGCGATGCCTGCATGCTGTGCCGCGCTTACAGAGCTACAACAGCGATGCCTGCATGCTGTGCCGCGCTTACAGAGCTACAACAGCGATGCCTGCATGCTGTGCCGCGCTTACAGAGCTACAACAGCGATGCCTGCATGCTGTGCCGCGCTTACAGAGCTACAACAGCGATGCCTGCATGCTGTGCCGCGCTTACAGAGCTACAACAGCGATGCCTGCATGCTGTGCCGCGCTTACAGAGCTACAACAGCGATGCCTGCATGCTGTGCCGCGCTTACAGAGCTACAACAGCGATGCCTGCATGCTGTGCCGCGCTTACAGAGCTACAACAGCGATGCCTGCATGCTGTGCCGCACTTACACAGCTACAACAGCGATGCCTGCATGCTGTGCCGCGCTTACAGAGCTACAACAGCGATGCCTGCATGCTGTGCCGCGCTTACAGAGCTACAACAGCGATGCCTGCATGCTGTGCCGCGCTTACAGAGCTACAACAGCGATGCCTGCATGCTGTGCCGCGCTTACAGAGCTACAACAGCGATGCCTGCATGCTGTGCCGCGCTTACACAGCTACAACAGCGATGCCTGCATGCTGTGCCGCGCTTACAGAGCTACAACAGCGATGCCTGCATGCTGTGCCGCGCTTACAGAGCTACAACAGCGATGCCTGCATGCTGTGCCGCGCTTACAGAGCTACAACAGCGATGCCTGCATGCTGTGCCGCGCTTACAGAGCTACAACAGCGATGCCTGCATGCTGTGCCGCGCTTACAGAGCTACAACAGCGATGCCTGCATGCTGTGCCGCGCTTACAGAGCTACAACAGCGATGCCTGCATGCTGTGCCGCACTTACACAGCTACAACAGCGATGCCTGCATGCTGTGCCGCGCTTACAGAGCTACAACAGCGATGCCTGCATGCTGTGCCGCGCTTACAGAGCTACAACAGCGATGCCTGCATGCTGTGCCGCGCTTACAGAGCTACAACAGCGATGCCTGCATGCTGTGCCGCGCTTACAGAGCTACAACAGCGATGCCTGCATGCTGTGCCGCGCTTACAGAGCTACAACAGCGATGCCTGCATGCTGTGCCGCGCTTACAGAGCTACAACAGCGATGCCTGCATGCTGTGCCGCGCTTACACAGCTACAACAGCGATGCCTGCATGCTGTGCCGCGCTTACAGAGCTACAACAGCGATGCCTGCATGCTGTGCCGCGCTTACACAGCTACAACAGCGATGCCTGCATGCTGTGCCGCGCTTACAGAGCTACAACAGCGATGCCTGCATGCTGTGCCGCGCTTACAGAGCTACAACAGCGATGCCTGCATGCTGTGCCGCGCTTACAGAGCTACAACAGCGATGCCTGCATGCTGTGCCGCGCTTACAGAGCTACAACAGCGATGCCTGCATGCTGTGCCGCGCTTACAGAGCTACAACAGCGATGCCTGCATGCTGTGCCGCGCTTACAGAGCTACAACAGCGATGCCTGCATGCTGTGCCGCGCTTACACAGCTACAACAGCGATGCCTGCATGCTGTGCCGCGCTTACAGAGCTACAACAGCGATGCCTGCATGCTGTGCCGCGCTTACACAGCTACAACAGCGATGCCTGCATGCTGTGCCGCGCTTACAGAGCTACAACAGCGATGCCTGCATGCTGTGCCGCGCTTACACAGCTACAACAGCGATGCCTGCATGCTGTGCCGCGCTTACAGAGCTACAACAGCGATGCCTGCATGCTGTGCCGCGCTTACACAGCTACAACAGCGATGCCTGCATGCTGTGCCGCGCTTACAGAGCTACAACAGCGATGCCTGCATGCTGTGCCGCGCTTACAGAGCTACAACAGCGATGCCTGCATGCTGTGCCGCGCTTACACAGCTACAACAGCGATGCCTGCATGCTGTGCCGCGCTTACACAGCTACAACAGCGATGCCTGCATGCTGTGCCGCGCTTACAGAGCTACAACAGCGATGCCTGCATGCTGTGCCGGGCTTACAGAGCTACAACAGCAATGCCTGGCATTCCGTGCGGCGCATACACATTATATCACACCTGTATTCCTCGAAGGGTTGGGCAGGGGAGCACCCCCTTTTTTTCCAGTTATGACAGAAAGTCGTTGTTGTTGCTGTGTTGTATGGCGTGTGCAGGTCGATAATAATTAACTGTATGTAGGTACTTGTTTTATTACTCCAATTATTATTTGAAGTCTTACTCAGTATAATAACACGACCTGTTGCTATTAAAATTAATATGGTATTAATATAAAAATACCAATATTTAAGTAAAGAAAATAATTACATTACATTCTGGAACAAGTCTTATAGTCTGCCGGCGGCGCCGAGCTCGCGGCTATTAGATAATAGCCAGTGAGTTTAATGTTGAATGAGCTCACAAAATGCTAGCTAGGCTATTATTTTTATACCAAGAATGTGGTGCCTAAAAAGTAAGCCTGTCAATTTCAATCAAATTATTAATAAAAACTATCTTTTAGAGTAAAACTATTTTATGTACCTACAGACAACTTCTGAGCCAACGTCCGTCCGCTACCTTCCGCCCTATCGTCAGTTTGGCCACAGCGACATGACGTCATCAAAACTCAATGTTACATTTACATCCGACATGCAGGAGAATTCATTTCAATCGGATTACTGGAAATGTTTGCAATATCACAAGATTCTGACTGATACTTAAGTCGTTGTGAAGGTGACTGAAATTTTACTGAAAATAATAATTCAAATTCAAATTCAAAAATTTTATTTCGAGGAAAGACTCATATAGGGTTAGTAACATTGTTCCTTAAAACTAAGTGTTAGTAAACAACACGAAACGATGGCACATGTAACTGACAGCAATGGATTATATACAGACAGTCCACTCTGTCAGCAATCATTTTCAGAACCCTGTTAGGGCTAGCCATGACTTGAGCTACCATGGATGCTGCGCGCTTGCGCATTATTGTGTAAAAACAATCTACACGCGCCGCCGCAAACATCCCTGACGCACTACAACGCCATGGCAACCCCAACAGTTTTCTGAACGCGTTATTAAATTGGACACGAAGGGCTCCGTACGACGCCCGCGAATACTTCTCCCACAAGCTGCACGTGTAGAATGTTGTACAGAATGCTCTAAAAAGCGTCACCTTTACGTCTGCAGTACAACGTGCAAACCTGTGGGCCATCATATTCGCACGCACGGAAAGAGCCCTCCGTTCCCTTTCTATATCAGCATTGTCCCTAAGGCCAGTGGTGACCAAATGACCTAGGTACTTAAATTGTTCCACTCGCTCAAGAGGAACACCATTTAACCGTATGGGAGGCACATCGAGATGGTACCTGGTCCCCCCCGCCTCAAAAACAATGTACTGACTTTTCAGAACGTTATACAATAACCCATGTTCAGTTGCATAACGTTCACATGTAGCCAATAGTGTCCTAATACCGCCGACTGACGCGCTCAGCAGCACCATGCACCATAATAATCATCATTAACCTCGCTTGAACCTAAACACATGAAGATAATATTAGTAAAGGCACATACTTAGCTCCCTTTCCTTGACGTTTTCTTTGAGCACCTCCGGTATGGTATCGTGTGTAAATGGGGTTATGATGGCAGCTGACAGGTAAGTGATGTAGCATTTCTGACGCTGTGTTTGTTCCGCGTACTGAAAGTACTCAGTACGTGGAGGAACCACAAAGCGCTGAGTACTGAGTACTTGAGCTAGGTACTTAGCTCTGAAGCTGGAATAGAGGAAAACAAATACAGCGTGTATCAGAAAGGTGTGGTCATATTTATGTTGACTACGATGTTGGTCCCATGGAGAAAGTTGTTCAGTTTGAAGGTCTGTGCCACACTTTAAATTTTACTACACCTTTCTGATAAAATGACTCCCTGTTTAAATATACGAAAGGCAACCAAGTGTCTCGATCGACACATCCACGCCGAGCCCAAACTACTGAGAGTTAAACAGATATGCCAAATATGAACTATATTTATGTTAAACTAGCACTTTCCGCGCGGCTTTGCCCGCGTAGGTGTCGAAAAATATCCCACAGGAACGTGCTACCAGGAATTCCTTCCTTATTTCTTGTCTACATTATAAAGGGAACCTCTGTTCAAAATTTCAGCTTTCTAGGTCCAAGGGTTTGGGCTGGGCGTCGATGACTCAGTCAGTCAGTCAGTCAGTCAAGACTTCTCTTTTTATTTATATAGATAGATAGCAGATAGATAATAGCTTCCAGTGACACCAGAACAAGACACTTTCTCTGAGTGAGAAAAGGTATTTGAATAGCAATGACATCTCAGGGCAATGGAACCTGGCTGATGTTATTGTTAAATTACTTTTTTTTATTAATCAATCTGCCACCTTTTCCCAACTATGTTGGGGCCGGCTTCCAGTCTAACCGAATGCAGCTGAATACCAGTATGTTACATGGAGCGACAGCTTGTGTGACCTCCACTACCTATTTACTGGGTAACATGATACCCTTCGGTAAGACTGCAGTCAGATTTTTTAGCTTCTGACGACGCGTAAGTACTGTCAAAGATCTACGTATGACAGCCGGGACCAAACGGCTTAACGTGCTTGCCGAGGTACGGAGGGGTCTCCAATCTCCATTATTTATTTGATGGTCACCCATCCACGAACCGACCGCGGCAAGCGTAGCATAGAATGACGCGTGCGGCTGTTATCATTTAGCATCGGGTCCCTGCTAAATTACTTTTAAACAAATCGCACTAAATTAGTAAGTCGTACGTATACGTACCACCTGGGTAAACTTTCATACATTTCCATTTACATGTATGCTAATTTGAAACCACTGCCGAGGGTGAGTTTTGGCACAGTTTTCACCATAAATTACTATGTTTTTGTGAGGCAGATTTTGTGCACCTTTTGTTCGCAGTCCTTCATGCGCTTCGCTAATTTTTTCACTGTTTTGTTAAAGCTTTTATTTACCTTCACTTTAAATAAACATAGCATCATGCTTGTCCTGAGGGGCTAAACAGAGGTGTTTAGTAGCTACACACATTTCGCCAGTTATGTTTAAGTGTAATGTATTAGTGACGAGCCTATTGCCATCAACGGGGCACATCATGCTTGTCCTGAGGGGCTAAACAGAGGTGTTTAGTAGCTACACACATTTCGCCAGTTATGTTTAAGTGTAATGTATTAGTGGCGAGCCTATTGCCATCAACGGGGCACATCACCATACCACTGGTTTTGTTATATTATTTGCTTCTATTGTTTTTAAGCTGGGAATTGATGTGCTTATGGCGAACTTGCAAGACACTAGACATAATATTTTCCCCTATATTTGTGCAATCATCCATTAAGATCAAAATGTGCCGTAGCCAACTGTATCTCCTTATTTATTGGAACAAACAAAGAAGTCGAAAAATCTGGCTTGAATTTTACAACTCATTGAACAATTGATTTCCTAACAGTACATCTCTAAACAATTGCACACTTACCATGCATCACGGTAACAAATGAGGCCAAAAAGTTAATAAAAATATGTGCTACGTCACTGTCAGCCCATAAAACTACTAGTATCGGTTGTAAATTATGGAGCAGCTACTGAAAATATCCTAGTATGTTCCAGGGCTAGATAGATTATATTGCAGCAATACAATACGTCAAGAGTTCAATTAATAGGTAACGGATACAGTTTTATAGCAAGAAAGAAGAAACGGATGATACCTAGAAGTGATGGGAACAATTTAGTAATGTAATGATAAATAAATGATGCAACACATAGATTCATAGCAGGTACAGTACGACACAACATAGATGTAGCATAGATTTGAAAATTTGCATTAAGTAATTTAAATTTTATAAATGTATTTGGCTATATGACTTTACAAGTTTGCGTAAAGATAATTTTCGCCTGAAGCAGTAATAAAGATAGGTGATGTTGAAGGTGCACTTAGTTCGGATCGTGATCAGTTTTACGAATTTTGCCGATGCTACATCCAAGTTGTGTCGTGCTGTACCTACTTAGTAACCGTATAAATGAATAAAGTTAAACAGAATAACGTTAGTCATTCGGAATGTTTCACCATAAGTAATCAATTTCAGCATGGAATACGAATTGGAAAAACACTTTTACAGTTCATTTTGTTTGTAAACAAACAATTTTCACGAATTTATTCATTTGTATTTTAAACTCGTTCAATATTGATTCAACGAAATAAAGTTTACTCTGTTACTAAAATTAATATAACATTTTAAAAAGCATGCATCAAAAATTCAGTATTATTTTAAATAAATGAATTTGTCGTGTCCGTCCGGGCGGTAGCCGGACGGTCGTCGGACGAGCTCGCGTGACCGGTTAACGCGATTACTCTTTGACTCGTGGTCGCCATGCTAACGTGGTTATCTTGCTAGTGGCCCTAAGTGCATTAATTAAAGGAGTGTGTGATGATCAGGTCTGGATGGATTACGCTGAGTTGTCCGGTGGTTCAGTGGACAGTTTGTAGAATGAGAGATTCAGTTTAAAACTTCCTGATGAAATCTTGCTGAACTTTTACATTTGTAGGCACAGCCTCGATTTCATTGCCCTCTTGTTACCTTTAGATAAAAATAATCAATGTCACTGGGGAATATATAATAATTAAATACGTAGAATATATAATAATTAAATACGTACCTTACATTAAACGCGAATTTTAAGTATTTTCCCATTCATAGGTATTATGTATATCAGTTAAATCCATCAGTAAGCCGTACCCATAACAATGTAATTGAACCCTTGCTTCATAACTCAGCCTATGTGACTGAAGCACAACATGACAACACTATAAACTTGCTCCAGCAGCAGGCCATCAGCGCATCACTATGATGAGCCGACGGCGCCATGGCGCAGGTACAGCCACGTGATACGTTCTGTATTGTGCGTTATACTAATGCGTGTTTACCATCGCTAACCCCCGGAGTGTTCATTAAACTAATTACCTTTGTAAAGCTTGCTGTGGACGAGAGGATTAATTAGATTTTGGTTGAAAATGACTATTAACACTTTGAAGGACACTACACGGCTATAGCAGTAATACCAATAAACTTTTATTGTGTCTCTTTTGCTGTCCTACAAATATATTACTTTAGGTACACCTCCCAACTTAGGTGTGACTGCAAATAATATTATCATAGAGGGACTGCCATTACCCGGTTGCACAACCACTGGCCAATAGCGATGTCTTACTACTACTTGATCTAGCCGATCGATGTATTTATGTAGTTGTAATACACCAGCTACCGCCCGCGGCTTCGTTCGCGTGGTATGTCAATAAAACGTAGCCTATGTCCTTCCGCTCTGTAACATATGCCATTATTCCAGTAATGGAACGTGCTTAGCATAGGCTAAAGTTAAGATTACGGTAACGGGGGAACCCCCGGACAGCTCCGGAAGTCTTCACAGGGACGGACGCATTTTGTGAGAAAACTTATTAAACCTAAAAGTAATAAATGCTCTAAAAAACATTGTTTAATTAATAAACAATATATCCCCAGGATTCAAAGTATCTCCATACTATCAGAATGGGTTTACCAGTGAAAGCGTGACAAACAAACATACTTAAAATCAAATATTTTCTCAAATATGTACTTACAAATTAAGTTTAGATATTATAACTGAGCCCAAGAAGACATTGACATTAAAGACTACACACATTTTTGTCATGCGGGTGGAGCCTGGATGAGGGTGGCACAGGAGTGTGGAGGTTGGCACAAGACAAGAGAGACCTATGCCCAGCAGTGGGTGAAGTCCAGCTGTAGATGATGATGATGACGAGCCACGAGATGCACTTTACCTCTTTAAAATATTAGCAAAATCAGAGGAGAACTAGAATAGAATAGAATAGAATAGAATACTCTTTATTATGCTCACCATTTAAATTACTGTTACACTGTTGTTATTACTGTTATTACTGTTATTTTGAACCAGAGGCAGAAAACCAAAATGGCGGTGAACTGACAATGTTTTGGACTGTATACACATGCACTGCGTTTTATCACGACTGTTCGACAAAATAATCGCCACATGCATGTCCTGCCTTATGTGAAGCTCACGCCCTCCCTCTCCCCCTCCAAGTCCCGGTTATTATAGTGATTATCGTGGACTGGCCGCTAACCAAACGGTTATCACAATTACTGGGCGAACCCTAGTTCAACTCAATTACTGAGCCTACAGAGTTAATTAAGGTGACGTCTTATAACCTGCAACATTGTCTTTACAGGAGTATGCCTTGTCTGTGAAGACTAGGCTTGCAGACTTTGACCCTAGTGTACTAATAGAAATCTAATTTTATAAAAGATAATATTACTTAGTTGGGTTACTTCAGAAAGGTTACGTGCGTGGTACTCGCAACCGACGACGTGTCAGATGTATGAACGTAAACGAAATAAAAGGAGTATGTAAGGATCGTAGCAAGTGACGTTCTGTAGTTTCTGCCTACCCGCATGGGAAGAAGGCGTGATTTTATGTATCCATAGTAACATTCTTAGTCTGCTTCTAAGAATGATGTCATCTGTATATCGGCTCCCCTATAACACATTGGGGACCATGAAGGTTCATCAGTTTCTATCACAGTCGATATTAAATGAGGTAGAAGCAATAGACACCAATGATTAGAAACAACGGGTCGGAAGATCAGGAAAACTTTCCATTTGTTCACGTTCCAATCCGCCGCCAAGTGTATGTCAGTGAAACCAGCCCTTAACCAGTAAATAGGTTAGATAAACGTAGATAGCTAAGGACTTGTACAGCACCGCGGGCCTCACTGTGGCACTGTCTCTGTGAGTGAAACTTCGCCAAGTGATTCCTTTACTACTTTACTTTTTAGGGTTCCGTAGTCAACAAGCAACCCTTATAGTTTCGCTATGTCCGTCCGTCTACGTCTGTCTGTCTGTCCGTCCGTCCGCAGCTTAGCTCAGAGACTCTTTTTTATTTAATTAAATCTCTTAGAACTAGAAAGCTATAATTTGGCATGGATAAACATATTCATCACGCCGACAAAGTAGAAAATAAAATCATGAAAAAAAATTTTTTTTCTGTACAAGTAAAATGAGGATGTTTTTTTTTCTCGTCTACCCCATAGTATGGGATGTTGTTGGATGGGTCTTTAAAAAATATTGCGCGTTTGTGAAAACAAGTTTTCGATTTAGGGATCCGTTTCTGAAATATTAAGCTTTAAAGTGCTAATTTTTGTTAGAGTCAAGTCCCCCCCCCCCCTGCTAGCTAAATGGTTAGTTTTGGATGAGGGAAAAAAATCATGTTAGTAGTATATATAACGAAGTTAAAAGTAAAACTATCACAGCTAAATAGGCTTTTCAAGTTTACGAGTAATAGTCAACCAACTAATAAAATGTATTATTGAGCAACTACGGATGCCTATTACTGCGCGTGGCCCGACACGCACTTGGCCGGTTTTTTTTATTTTCACTACTTTCTGTATCAATTTTTATTAACGTTGTAGTTAAGTTCAGCTGTTGTTTATTTCTTTTTTCATTGAATAGGTCAAGAGCCAGTAAGCAGTAACCTTGGTTAAATGGTTTTCCGCGGTCAGTCCAAAGATGTGTGATAATTCTTTACGTGCAACGGTCTGAATTTTCACACGAATACCTGACCATGATAGACGTTACAAGAAAACAAGTGACAACTTGATACATAATGAAACAAAATAAAGCTATCAAGAATATAATGAACAAAGTAATTAAGAGTTTTGTCCTCGCTTCAAAGTAGAATGTTCGCAAATTAAGCAATCATTATGTTCTTGTAAAAATACTATTTAAACTCAGCTACAAAGCCATTTGCACAGGATCTTTAAAAATGAAAATTAACGACACCAATTATCAACGAACACACATTGACGGCCTTACACACCGTATCGTAACACAAAACAGAATAGCTTTTCCTCAATGTTCGCAGTAAGTATTTTCAAATAAATTAATCGTCCTATTGAGAAGACTTTAAAATCCATAATTTTGATATCTGAGGAAAAACGTGAGGTGTAGGTGGGCATATTTTCTAGGGTTTTATGCAACGATGGTAATAAGAAACGTAGTAAATATTAAGTTGGTACTAAACATAGTTTTCTTAATAAGAAAGCTGATGGCAAAGTTTGCTCCGGTGTACACGCAGCGACCTTAATTTCCCTGCCATTCTGTACAGCAAGTAATAAGCGAAGGAAGCCACTCATTACACAAACGCATCTGTCCTCGTTGCTCTGTCGCAGTGCTGCTGCCCTGGTACTCGACATCTCGTACAACGCAAGCCTCTCATCAAGTTTGCTTAGTTATTTAGACTGGAATAGTTCCCGTTTCAAAATTGGATAGGTATGGTGGGTTTTCTTCAGTGCTTCTCTTATTCGCTCATGTTTTCCTAGTAGGAGGAAAGAGGCAAGATGTCTGTGTAATACTCATTTAGAAGCTTTCATTGTAATGAGTTTTTTGGTTTTATTCCACTCAGAGCACTGATTTGAACAGCACTTGTCCGAACCGCACCTGAGCACTTCCACTAATCGCACTTAAACAACATTTTGTAAAGTGCGGTTTGGTGGAACAGTTTATTAATTTTATTTTCAGTTCCCGAACGGCACCTACGTAAAATATTTTTTGGTGATGGGATGGGATGTATTTTTTTGTTCAAGGCATTTTCAAACAAACCGTATCGATACAAATCAGCAGAAGTTAAGTTTTATTCACTGAAGCAAGGAGTAATGTTTTATTTGTGTCGCAGTCAGTAAACCAAAAATGACAGACCTTGTCACTTTTCTTAGCGATTTCGTTAGTTCAAATCATACAGTATTTCAACTAGGAACAAAATAATGGTCGAATGAACACACTCACACATACAGATCGCTACACGAAATCTAAGTATGTTTCAGTATGCAGCGAGTCGGGGCTGTCGCATCGAGGCAAGTTTAGTAATTACGTGTTATCATGTAGGTAGGATATGCAATTTTAATTATTATTATTATTTTCCGTCATTTTGGGCTTGTTAGTAAACGTTTGCTTTCAAAATAGATTTTAGTTTAGATCTTTTTAATTATTAGGTAGTTATGCGTGAATGGAATCAAATCAACTCTTCATCTGTGGTTAAAGCAGACGAAACACTACAATCATGCCAAAAACATACTACTTCTGTGTTATTAATAACATTAAAAGCACATTTTTGATGAATAAATATAAAAAAAATTAAATGATGACAAAATCCTAATTCTACACAGAGTCACAGACATTCCAGTGCTCATCAAGGGGTGTTGTAACCAATATAATGTGTCGGTTACTCCGGTTCTTTTCCGGATAACTTTTCATTTCTAATCTTATCCTTCAAAGAAACTCCGAGCATAGCGCGCTCCATAGCGCGCTGAGCGACTTTGAATTCGTGGACCAGCCCGACTGTCTGTGTCTACGCTTCACCACCGTATATAATAACGGGCTGGACGCACTGGTTGAAGACCTTAGTGTTCAAATATTGCGAGATAGGTGACGAGGAGACTTGACGAAGTTTTCCAAATGCTGTCCAACCCAACTGGATACTTCTGTCAGCTTCTTACTCAAAGTTGTCTACCGAGTTGGATGACATCCCCTAGGTAGACATACTCCTTCACAACTTCGAGAAGTGACCCTTCGATTTCGATTGGTTTCTCGGCAAGACATGACTCCTCTTGTCCAAATTCATTCCGATACCAACCCGTGCAGAGGCTCCATTTAGGCTGTGCATCTACTGTTCTAAATATTTCAGCGTCTCTGCCATTATTACGATGTCATCGGCAAAGGGAAGGTTGGGAGATTAACTCGCCGTTCACATTGATACCCTGTCCAGACCAGTCCAACGTCTTCAACGACTGCCTCCAACTGTGAACAGTTTCGGGGATATCACATCAGCCCCTGTCTCACCTCTAGGATAGTATTCTTGCCCTGGATCTGGACCGTCGTCGTGGCAGCGTCATACAAATATCTCAATATTTAGATGCAGCACCAGTCAATTCAGTCCACGCGATAAGGAAGTAAAAAGTACTAAGCGAGGTAACGTGGGTACTATCGATTGATTAAACGCACCTTCAAAGTAAAAACCCTTTTTTCGCACCGCTGTTCGCAGCGTCGGTGTGCTAAAGGTGTTAAATATTTGAATGTTATTAAAATAGCTACCACAGAGGTTGCCGACATTTAAGAGATTTAAATACAACATTAAAGAAATTGCATTCGAAAACAATTAACTGCATTCATTACGTACGACATCGGAGCCCTGGGCGTGGTTCGACACACACTTGCCGTATCGATATGTTATAGTGTGTAATGTCCTGAAAAAGAATACATACTTCCATCACTATAAACTTTAACTAGATGCCGTTCGGGGACTGAAAATGATATCAATAAACTGTTCTGTTCTTCTTAGTGGAAGTGCTCAGGTGCGGTTCGGACAAGTGCTGTTCAAGTCAGTGCTCTGAGTGGAATACCTCTGTTAAATTAATTAACATCGTGGTTAGTTTTGTTATTTCCGTAATTCCCTTTGAATGTCAGTTCTAGGTTGGTTATATTACACACGGTAAATCCTCTCTCGTGTTGTCGAGATACACTTACCTTAAAGCATTTTTCTTCGTGGTTCCCGGGTGCAAGGGCCTCTCGACATTTTTATGTCTTGTCATTTGAACTTGACAGTTCAACTTACTTCTTCTTAGCTCTGTTGCCCTGGTAGGATGAGATAATAAATCACACTAATATTATAAAGGCGAAAGTTTGTGAGTGTGTGTGTGTGTGTGTATGTTTGTTACTTCTTCACGCTCAAACGGCCAGACCGATTTGGATGAAATTCGGTATGTAGACAGCTTATAACCTGGATTAACACATAGGCTACTTTTTATCCCGAAAAAATGTAGTGCTCCCGTGGGATGAGCAAGAAATTCAAATATATTTGCTACTCTTTCAAACTCAAACGCCTCGACCGATTTTGATGAAATTTGGTGTGGAAGTAGCTGACACTCTGGATAAACACAAAGGCTACTTTTTATCTGAAAAAATAGAGAAAGAAACAAAAAGTATTTATTGTGACTAGCACAGGAAGATCACCAACTAAACAAAAAACACAATAATAAAAGTTTGAAAACAAAAATAAATAATCACACTATCACATCACACTATAATCACACTAATATTATAAAGGCGAAAGTTTGTGAGTGTGTGTGTGTGTGTGTGTGTGTGTGTGTGTGTGTGTGTGTGTGTGTGTGTGTGTGTATGTTTGTTACTTCTTCACGCTCAAACGGCTTCTCCGATTTGGATGAAATTCGGTATGTAGACAGCTTATACCCTGGATTAACACATAGGCTACTTTTTATCCCGAAAAAATGTAGTGCTCCCGTGGGATGAGCAAGGAATTCAAATATATTTGTTACTGTTTCAAACTCAAACGGCTCGACCGATTTTGATAAAATTAGGTGTGGAAGTAGCAGACATCCTGTATTCACATAGCACACATAGGCTACTTTACATCCTGAAAAAATGTAGTGTTCCCATGGGATGAGCAATTTTTTTGTGAATACTTTTCTCACCGATTAAATATTACACGTTTTAGTGTATCTCATAAACCGCGGGTAACACCGCGGGGCGCAGCTAGTAAGATATTAAATCTTCATTAAGTACCTATTTCTTTGTAAAACTTTTATTTTTCATTTTCCGATAAGATTAAAATTCTTATACAGCTAGTCCATTTATCCCTCGGAGTTAATTATCTTAGACGCCTACGCCTTTAATGTTCGTCCTTAGCCCTCTGTAAACCTAAATAAATAAAAATATTATAGTGTAAACGAAGATAGATTACCCGAGACGACACGGCCAGGAAATGAGTCTCTTGCACAACGCTAAGATTGCGTGGCCAGGGAAGGATGGGCAGTATACAGAGTTAATTGAATTCTTACTGCTTTTTGTACTTTCCTACAGAGATTTTCCAGTAATGATTCGACGACCAACTGTTCTACCATGGTTTCTTCAAGATTAATTCCTCCGTCATTGGAGCTGTGTGGTAAATATTTCCTAGTGGATAGCATACTTTACATGATTTTTGCCTAAACCTCTGTATAGCGACGAACAAGTAATGAAGAACTATGATTATTTTAAATATACTATAAGTTCTTATGTACAGTTATCTCTATCGGCAAGCGAGGCAGTCATATTTCCTATTATTTGCAAACAAATAACTAAGAAGGAAGTTAATTTCCTCTCTGAAATTACTTAACATTATTCTCCAAGTTGAACAAATCCCGATGTTACTCAAACTGTTTCTAAGTTCGCAATCTTTCCCCCGATTCCCCCAATCTTGAGCGCAACAGAACAGTATATTTGTTCTTCACACAGTTGTTGATGTTCCACATTCTGTCCCTAATCCCGGCTGAGGGGATTAGGCTCAAATCCTTTAGACAAGGAGTCACCTAATACTCTCAGACTAACAAACTATTTATTTTTATCGCTCTTTGTGAGATATTTTGTTGTTTGGCGTTCGTTTAATGACTTGTTTTTATATTTTGACCAGTACAGTAACATGGGGTTACTTTGATACTACGGGTTTACTTTGATAATAGCTTTCGTCTTATGAAAAAATCTGTAAGTGTAGTTTTTTGGAGGCATCAAAAGTTTTTCTTACCTTAAAAATGCTCAGTAACTGGTACACCAACAAAACCTTATTCACACATCGAATAAAATTAGTTACTCATATTCGAAAGTTGTTATCAAAGTGAACCCGCAATATCAAAGCAGCCCCATTTGACGGTAAGCTAATCGTTTTTTCAGCAAAGGAATAAGCCGTCATTTATTGCCAACATCAGACGGATTGGTGATCGCACTACTATTTGTTATTGACTAAAAAAAATGGAAAGCAAAGGCAGGCCTTTACCGAGCAGTGCGACATACAGGCTAAGTACTTATATACGAGTACATAGATTGGCGCTGCTGCAGAAAAAATATTATTCTGTATGTCATTCATGTCATTTTCATGCAATAAGTAGATCGTACCTGTAACTCACGTTAACCACAGCAAATTATGATCAACCTTTCAACTTCTCAGTTAATTTAAAAGTCTGGGGTGCAAAGCTTTTCAAATAAAGAAGTTAAATCCTTGGCCATTATGGGAACCCTAGCGGCGGGGAATCTTAGCCGCTGCTCATGAATTATTTATTCAATTCGCTCGAGCCGAGCCGGCCAGCCGCCGTCAGTTTCCTTGTTCAAGCTGTCGGTCGTGCCAACCCTTCGAGCGACCGGCCAATCATTAGCATAGTCTCGCGGAAAATATAAAGAAGGTCTGTTTTACACTCTTACATCCTGCTTCTGAATCACCATTCAACGCAAAAACTAGCTGTCATATTGTCAACCCATAGAGTATAGTTATAGATTTGTCAACCTCATCAGGAGTGGTTGACTGTTGTTATTTCAGTCAGTCAATCACTGCACTTAGTTCCAGTTGCAACCGTGTGACGTCATGTCGGACCGAGATTTACACCTGCGAGAACATCTCAAGATGCTGTTAACATTACCAAGTCAGTTAGGTTGACCGTTAGGGTGATTGCACGATGTAGTGTGCCCCGGTCGTACGTGAACCCTCACGTACATCGTCGGTCAACGGCTGATGACGGGCTCCATTGTCAACTACCCAGTTGACAATGGAGCCCGTCATCAGCCTGTTTTCATCATAAAAAGTGAGAAAGATTGAAAGATTCCTTGGTGATTTGGAAATGGCTAATCAGCGTAGTATATAGGCAACCGCACGCCCATGGCAACAGTTCGACTTCGGCAGCGCCTTTATTTCGTAAAGTAAGGTCAGTTTTCGTCTTACTACTGACTTGTGGTTGACCGTACATTGTTTGTTGTACATTTGCTCAAATCGTACCTTCTGTACTTACCCACTGCGGGTCAATACCCGTTTTGTTTTTCTGCGGCCCTTAGAATTATACTAATGTTATTTTGAATAACAAATGAGTGTGCAAATAATAATAAATCCTTGTTGGCTTCGATCCGCGGTGAGATGACGATTATTAGTTTGATTCGGTAACATCTGCGTTTGTGTTTGTGGAGCAATAGATGTCGGAATTGTGGATGAGGAGTTGATTCAGCGGACAGTATCTTTGGTTGAATTTACGAGTTAATTCTTCTAATCTTGAGCTACTGCGGACGGACCAATCCTTTCTGAAAGTGTCATAAGAGGGAGGTCTGTGCCCTAAGTACAGAAAGGCAACATGCTCAAATAGGCGCATTTATTGTTATATGTACACCAAGTTTTTACAATACGACATGATTGATCACAAGATCACCATCAAGTCACATTATATACTATTAAAACACGGTCCCAAATTCTCTTAACATTTAAAACCCTCCCAACTATAATATTATTCACAATTACCAAAATAACCCTTACCTTTCAAATTAATCACAAAACACTTAATTACATCACCCCGTATAGAAGACACTATCCTTAGCTATCCCGACATCACTCACGGGGCCCGATCAATCAGCCTTTGGTGCGGGGTAGCGGTGCACCCCATTCAATGTGCGGGGCCGCGGGGCCGATCGTACCCTGTGTCCGTCGTTGCGAAGACGGCTTAATAAGCAATTCATCTCTCGACCACTTCAATTTGTGCAAATAAGTTCAGTAAACAAGATTTATAGTGTTCTTCTGGAATGGATTAACAAACAGTAATCCTGTTTATTGTTCACCAAATGTAAATTAACGATTCTTAATTTGGTACATAATGTCCAAATGAAGGGATGAATTTCAAGTGTTCGGAGTTCAAAATAAATGTTCAAAGTTCAAAATATCATATCAAATGCAAATGACATGTTGGCTGTTATTATTCAACCAATGGAAACACAACAATTGCAGCGCTACAAGGATATTTTGGCGCGGTGTCAAAATTGGAACTAACGTCGTCATCTTGTTTTGTCAATATAATTTCACAAATATTTACTAACAACGCCCCCTCGTCAATGACGTTCAGGCGCCAAAATATCCTTGTAGCTCTCTAGATATGAATTCATGAGATTGAACAGGCAGGTTAACTACTGAACTTTTTTTATCCATGACACATAGCACAAACAACAAAAGCGAAATGTGTTACTATTAATAGGCCAGTATTCACACACAATATAATTAATTTTCAGCTGGAAATTCTTTGACTGATTTCCAAGAATTCCACTCCAATTTTCAAGCACAATGAAAATTCTTAAACCCTTCAATGACAATAACGTAAGATGGCGGGACCATTAGAACAGTCGGTCGGTGGTGGAGACCGCCTGGCCACTCTATTACGTCTCGGCTTAGCAACCGATCCATTTCGCTCAGTAACGCCACATGAGCTCCGAGTAAGGAGAGATAATCAGTCTTCATAGTAATACTAATAACTTGAGACGTGCTTGAGAATGTACTTAGTACTGCTTGCTTTAAAGTTGAGAAATAATTGTACAACTACTCTTTGCTGTACTGTTTCTTGGGAAGTCGAAATTATTTTGAGTCTTTTTTGAACATGTACTTTACGGGCACGTGATGCGGTGGAATGAGGAAAATGTCGTGAGAAGAGCTTTGAGTATGAATGTGGATGGGCGGATAGCTATAGAAGTAGGGGAAGTCCAAAGAAACGAACAATGGAAAGACTGTATGAAAAACGATATGGCTGGAAAAGGACTGACTACCGAGATGGCGACTAATAGAGAAGTATGGAAGAAAAAGACATGTTGCGTCGAGCCCAAATAAAAAGAATGCGATAAGAGCAAGAGAATGATGATGAGGCACATGACAGTTTTCAAAGTCTCCGAGGTCATGCATTTTGCAGATATCGGTGCTGGAACCAATCTAAACTTCAAAGTATGAAACTGAGTTACGTTTGAAATTAGTCTACTTTCGAAGAACTTACGCCCAGAATACCAAAATTGGATACTCAATAGAAAGATATTGGACAAGATAATACTCCTAATGATGCACTGGGGTGGATGTAAGAACAAATATTTTATGCCTATTGTTCTGTATTTATCCCATGATTGGACAAATTTGACAATGAATGTCTGTGTGCACTCGCTAAGTCGACATGCGATTGGCTGTCCCGTATCCACGAGCTGCTGCACATATTAGCGACAAGCGCGCCATCTTCAAGAAGCGTGGTGTGCGCGCGGATCCGGCAAGTCTGTCGTCCGCCATTGACCCATGAACTAGCTAATTTTCAACTCCGTGAGTGAAAATTGATAAAACAAGGACCAATTGTGCATTACCGTGTGGTGTCACTCGTGCCAGTTTCCGTGGTAAACGGTCCACTCAAAAGACCGTTCAGATCTAGTGGGAGCCAGCCGCAGCAGGAGAAAAGGTGAGTCGTACTCAGTTATCTCTGTTGAATTTGTTCCTGGATTGGGGTGAACGGCGAACTCCGTTCGTACAGAACTACCTATTTTTTTCTTTCTAGAACAAGCGTAATTTCTTACAGTCCACTCCTCTATTCCACAACTATAGTAATTAAAAGTAAAGAATGTACCTCATCAGTTTTATTCCATTCTATCAGACATAATATCGTAAATGAAAGAAGTGCCATCGCTGCACCAGGACATACAGTGCAGTGCCATCGCTGCACCAGCACATACAGTGCAGTGCCATCGCTGCACCAGCACATACAGTGCAGTGCCATCGCTGCACCAGCACATACAGTGCAGTGCCATCGCTGCACCAGCACATACAGTGCAGTGCCATCGCTGCACCAGCACATACAGTGCAGTGCCATCGCTGCACCAGCACATACAGTGCAGTGCCATCGCTGCACCAGGACATACAGTGCAGTGCAATACAAAACAGTGCAAGCAACACAGCTCTCTGAGGAGAGACCACTTAAAAACCGCACCGCTCATAATTACTTTCATTTTACTCCTGTTGGAAACACACGGGATTATATCGGGTAACACGGGATGCTTTAGAATACTTGAGATTTAATAGGCATAAGGATATTTCGATCGATTAGGCTTGCTGAGACTGGCCCGTGGATGGGTGACCATCGTTATCCCTTCATGCCTCGGAAAGTACGTTAAAGGATGATTTACTGCTAGACTGTGCCGGCGCGATCCGTGCCAAATTTCATGAAAATTTTATATGAAGCAAATCATGCTACACCGTGCAGTGTCCGAGTCTCATCAAAGTCTTAGTCTCTACAAATTGAGCTGCATAAATCCCTAAGCCGTTGGTCCTGTTGGTCATTCGTAGATCTTTGACAGTCGTTACGGGTCGTCAGCAGCCCAAAAGTCAGACAACCAGTCTTACGAAGAGGTATCGTGTTACCCAGTAACTGGGATTTGGAAGTTAGGTGCATTCAGTTAGACTGGAAGCCGATATCAACATAAAAAGTTGGGAAAAAGTTATGCAGACGATGAAGGAAATTTATTTATTTAGACACCAACTTTCGTATACACTTCAGAAATTAGAGCAAGACAACAGAAAATAAAGAACTAAATGTATCAAACAATTGAAAATGGTTATAATAGGAATGATGCCTGGATAAAAAAAAAAGAATTTCCATTTAGTCCATCTCAATCAGATAATAAAAAAATATTAGACACGGTATGTTTTGCTTTATCATATTAGGTCTTTACCTATGAAATTGCCGTTCTGCAGTACTGGCCATTTCAAATCAAAATAATTTTTGTTTGGCTAAGAATTCTAATTTCAAATTAATTTTATTTTAAAAACATGGATTTTTTTTTCCAAAAGTAGTCATTTGTTTATTGATAAGTGTTACATTTTCATCGCATTTCAATCTTTTTCGTCATCATGGATACGTTAAAAATTCGAGTAATTATGGAATATGAGTACCGTCGTGGCAGCAACGCGGCACAAGCGGCACGCAACATCAACGACGTTTACGGAGCTAACACTACAAACCAACGCACCACTTGTTATTGGTTTGCTCGCTTCCGTTCTGGAAATTTCGACCTGAAAAATGAACCTCGCGGTCGTCCGAAGACTTTGGTCGACAATGACGAATTAAAGGCCATTGTGGAAGCTGATGATACACAATCTACGGCTAAATTAGCAGCAGCTTTCGACGTTAGCATCACAACAATATTGGTCCATTTGCGTCAAATTGGCAAGGTAAAAAAGCTTGACAAATGGGTGCCCCACGAACTCAATGATCGCCAGCGCGAAGTACGCGTCGAGACGTGCCTTGCACTGCTCAACAGACACACAAATGAAGGAATTTTGAACCGCATTGTTACCTGCGATGAAAAATGGATTCTGTTTGATAACCGCAAGCGCTCAGCAAGTTGGTTGGATCCTGGTTCAGCACTTAAACAATGCCCTAAACGAAAACTTACCCCTAGAAAAGTGATGGTCACTGTTTGGTGGTCTAGCGCCGGTGTGATTCATCACAGCTTCTTATCAAACGGGGTGAGCATTACTTCAGATGTGTACTGTGAAGAACTGAACACAATGATGGAGAAACTGGCACATCTCCAACCAGCATTGGTCAATCGCTCGTCTCCGCTGCTCCTGCACGACAACGCGCGACCTCATACTGCACAGCAGACGGTCTCCAAGTTGCAAGAACTGGGTTTGGAAGCTCTCCGTCATCCGCCCTACTCACCAGACCTTGCGCCTACAGACTACTACTTTTTCCAGAATTTGGATAACTTCTTGGCGGGAAAAAAATTCAATACCCGAGAGGCAGTACAAAATGCCTTTGAAGAATTTGTTGCCTCCCGTCCAGCTGATTTCTTTAAGAAGGGCATCAATAAACTGCCACTGCGTTGGCAAAGATGCATTGATTGCATGGGTGATTACTTCGATTAATACAAATAAAAAATGCATGAAAAAAATTCGTTTAAATTTTTTCATACAAAACGGCAATTTCATAGGTAATGAATAAAAAAATTACTTGGATAAAACACATTAATATTGGGGTGTGGGGGCTCGCTACATCACATTTTTCCCGGGTTAGGTCGAGACCGCATCGAGTCTCGATTTTTTTTTTCCCAGGACTCGGAACTGTAGTGAGACTGAAAGCCCTAGTCACAACGTAGTTTATACGTAGATTGTTATAGTTGTAACTCACTCACAATTATAACAAACTAGTATAAAATCTAGCAAGGAGTGACGTCATGCCACATTTTAACTCAATGTATCGCCGTTATCTTTTGATTACGTAAAAAAATAAAGAAGTCGTGTCCAATTTTTCTAATCTGTAAAAATAAAAAGAGAAGTCTTGACTGACTGACTCATGAACGCCCAGTCCAAACCCTTGGACCTAGAAAGCTGAAATTTTGCACAGAGGTACCCTTTATAATGTAGACAAGGAATAAGGAAGGATTTTTGTTCCCTTGGGATATTTTCCGAAATCCATGCGGGCGAAGCCGCGCGGGAAGTACGACAAGTATCTATATGACGAAAAAAAAATTCACACATCATCCCTGTTCTGAGTTTTATGCAACGTAATAGTCACACATTGCTTAGTTGGTAGTTTCTTAAACAATAAATTATTCTTATTCTTAGTAAATTTTTAAGGGTACCATTATAGTCTTATTGCGAAACTTACCAGAAAGGACGATGGCCAAAATGTTTCAAAAAAAGGCGCGCATGAGGCAAAATAGTTCACGAGTTTTATTTTATGTTTGAATTTAAACATGAATATACCTATGTAGTAAATCTTTAAGCCTCCGAGCATGGACTTCCTAATGACAACGATCACCACTTGACAGACGGTTTAGTGGTCGTAAAATGTTTATGTTAGCAATAGGACAGTGCTACCTACCTTCCTGATGTAATTAATCCCTTAATTATCTTTTACGAGCCCCGTGTTCCGTAATATTATGCAAAGGGATTGTCTATTAGTCACCTGTAATAAAACGGAAGTACAGTACGCGGCGTTACTATGGCACATCCAGTTTGACCGTAGAGTGTTCGTATATAGCAGGGTACTCACTACAGAGGCCTCTCAAGTGAGTACACCGCTCTACATTTTACCAAACAATATTTTTATCACACGAAGTGAGGCGTGCTTTGCCTGTAGGTAGTAATCAAGTATACAAACACGCTGAGAATGTTTGCGTGGAGACGAATAGCGTGAGCACTGAATACACACCCATACACACACACATCCGACTTCAGCCGTGTCTCGGCCGCGGACGGTACCGAGACCTCCTGACACTAATCTGCGGGGTACCCATAAGGCCAGACAAATATTTATTATACTACTAATATTCTTATATCTACTCAATACTCAATATGTTTGTTGCTTCCACATGTGAAATTTGGTGGTAGGTTTTACAAAAATATGATCATTGTGGACCCTGTCGGGCACAGCAAAAAGTAGGAGAGAGATCTATGTCCTAGACGAAGTCACATTCGATTAGCGATGGCGCTAGTAGAAAACCATATTTAGTATTTATTTACACAGGGTGTAAGTGTAAACAGAGGTAATATTTTAAGGGGTCATTGTACTCATAATTATTGTTGGGAGTGAAAAAACTAAATTATCAGTATGGCCACAGCCACCAACTGTTTGGCATAGATTGCATGCAGATTTTCTGGGTCCTCTATATTCAAAGATGTACTTAGTAGTGATAGATGCATATTCCAAATGGCCTGAAGCATTCATAATGAAAGAGATAGCGGAGACAGCTTATAAATTAGCATTCAATCAGGAAAGAGGACAAGACCAAACACAAATGTTTAAATTACAAGGAAGAAATTACACAAAAAACAAAAATAATAATTACCGTCAGAATCCAGGATCAAGTAATAAACAGGAATTTACTTGCTTTTGCTGCGGGAAAAGTGGACATTTAAAAGCACAATGTTCGCTCCGTAACAAATTTTGCAGTGAGTGTGGCACCAAAGGACATATACAGGGTTACAGGAAAAGTCGACCTAGATCCGTTAAGGGCGTATAGTACACATCATTTCTGAATGATTTTACTATGGAACCCCCCATCCTAAACTTAACCGTTTTCGAGATATTCGAGTTTTAATTTTTTTTATGAAAATGCCCAATTTTTCGGCTATTGAATTGAATATTTTGTATTTATTTGACTCTTATGATTATTTTTTTGGTTTTTTACATGAAGAATGAGATGCTTAATGACCTCAATGACTAAAATTGCACGTAAGTTAACTAAATAGGTCATTGTAGACGATCGAAATTTAAGAAAAAAAGTAAAAATTATAAAAACATATTTTTCTTTTCTGGATATCTCAGAAAATAATTATCGCACTTGCTCTGCAGATGTGCTTAAAAACATCTACATTTTATCAGCTATCCAACGAGGTATAACAACCTAGGGTTGTATTTAAACTCATATAAAAAAATATAGTTGAAAAGGTTCAGGTAGTAGGTCTAACGGGTCCCTCGGCTATTGTCCTTCAAGTTAATCCGGTGCGTGTGAGCGAGACAACTTACGATTTATGCAGGTGAGAGTGAGAAAAATAATGTGCAAAAACAAGTTTGGGGATACAACATGCCCATTGTTTTGTATTTGGTCGTTGGTTTGCTTGCCATCCATTTTAGTCTGCTCATGCGATTCGTCCATGGTAGATGCGAATTATTGTGCTTTCGGATTCCCACACGGCTTGGCTTTGTTTCTGGACTGATTTTTCTAACTGTGACTACTGTGCTTGTTTACTGGACTCTGATTTGTGCTTGTGATACTGGACTATTGAAAATGGCAACATACTCGAACGAAGAATATGCGGATATGCTTATCTGCTACGGATACTGCAATTGCGTGTCCGCACAAGCTCGGACTGAGTACATACGACGCTATCCTGACCGTCGAGTACCTGATGTGAGCGTTTTCGACGGAGTTTACCGACGACTTCGTGAAACTGGCTCTGTTTCGCGACGACGTTCGGACTTAGGAAGACCACGTGTCATTGATGACGACGAGGAACAAGACAACGAAATCGTAGAACGGTTCAGAAGAGACCCAACCACTTCGACCAATATTGTTGCCCGTGAACTGGGTCTAACTCAGTGGAAAGTGTGGTTTACGGTTCATACGGCAGGCCTGTATCCATACCACTACACGCCGGTACATGTAATTGAAGAAGGAGATCCCGCGAGACGCATGGACTTCTGCAGATTCATGCTCAATGCAGATATCGAGGACCCGAATTTCCTAAAATTAATATTGTGGACAGATGAATCCAAATTCGATAAGGACGGGATTACTAATTACCATAACGCACACTATTGGGCTCCTAAAGAACTAGGCAATCCAAATAAGAAAAGAGTAAAGGGGTCACAACGACGATTTAGTGTAAATGTGTGGATGGGCATCATTTCCAACCATTTGATTGGGCCTTACTTTCTTCCAGACAACCTCAATGGTGAAACTTATGAAAATTTCTTAAGAGGTGACTTAGGTGACCTACTAGATGATCTCCCATTAGAATTACTGCGGGACATGTGGTTTCAACATGATGGCTGCCCTGCTCATTTCAGAAGAAGCGTTAGGGAATGGTTGGACATTAACTATCCTAACAAATGGATTGGACGAGGTGGGCCTTTACCCTGGCCAGCCAGATGTCCTGACCTGACCCCCATGGATTTTTATGTATGGGGGCACATGAAGAGCCTCGTTTACAGTGAGCCCAACCCCATATCGTCAGTGGAAGTTCTCAAAGAAAGGATAATTAATGCTGCTAACGACATAAGAAGAACATTAACCACTGGTGTAGTGAAAAGTGGACTACGTGAAAGAATGAGAAAATGTGTGCGAAAAAGAGGTGGACACGTAGACATGAACTATAAAATATTATTCAAAAACATTAGGTGAATAAATGTTATTTTGAACTGATTTATTGTTTCATTTAGCTTACTACAATCACCGACGATCTGTACGCCAACTATGAGATTTGAACTATGAGATGATTTATTCTGACTGCCATGTAGCCTTAGAAACTAAGTTTCACCTTTGAGGTTAATAAATACCCTAGAGTGTTATACTTCGTTGGATAGCTGATAAAATGTAGATGTTTTTAAGCACATCTGCAGAGCAAGTGCGATAATTATTTTTTGAGATATCCAGAAAAGAAAAATATGTTTTTATAATTTTTACTTTTTTTCTTAAGTTTCGATCGTCTACAATGACCTATTTAGTTAACTTACGTGCAATTTTAGTCATTGAGGTCATTAAGCATCTCATTCTTCATGTAAAAAACCAAAAAAATAATCATAAGAGTCAAATAAATACAAAATATTCAATTCAATAGCCGAAAAATTGGGCATTTTCATAAAAAAAATTAAAACTCGAATATCTCGAAAACGGTTAAGTTTAGGATGGGGGGTTCCATAGTAAAATCATTCAGAAATGATGTGTACTACACGCCCTTAACGGATCTAGGTCGACTTTTCCTGTAACCCTGTATATAAGCAGTGCGGTAAAAATAAAAATGTAAAAGTGAATAATGTGAACAACTAACATAGAAAATAATGAGGTAAAGGAAGTAAAATCTTGTGTGTCATCGGATTCAGAAGTTTTTGACTTATTTTATTTTCATGACAAAAGAAAAGTACCAGCTGCCAAGTTAAAAATAGTAGTAAATGGAAAGGTATTGGAATTCGAAGTTGACACTGGTGCAGATGTGAGTACTATTACATTATCCGAAAAATCACAAAATTTTGCTGAGTTAGAAATAAAACAATGTAATGTCATATTTACAAACTTTGATCAATCAACATCAACACCGCTAGGGGTGATTGAAAATCTAAATATCAATTATAAATCTGTACATGTAAGCAATCAAAGACTGTTTGTTGTAAAAGATGGTTTACCAAAAATAATAGGTAAGGATTGGCTCTCATTATTGCAATTATGGCCCCCAAAGTTTGAACAAAAAGTATGTACAGAAGTACCAAAAGAAAAGTTAATTGAAGAGATAAAAAATGACTTTGTAGAAGTTTTTGAACCAGGTATGGGAAACTATAAAGGAGAGCCAATACATTTATCAATTAAACCGGGTGTCAAACCCATATTTATGCCTGTGAGAACTGTCCCATTTGCACTAAAGGATAAAGTAAACGATGAAATTAAACGACTGGTTGAGGCTAAGCGTATTGAACCAGTGGAATACTCAGAGTGGGGTACCCCAGTGGTTCCAGTCTTAAAACCAGATGGAACAGTTCGGTTATGTGGTGATTTTCGTATCACAATAAATAGGTATTTACAAATTGATCATTACCCGTTACCAACAATTAACGACATTTTAATGAAGATCCAAGGTAATACATGTTTCTGTGAATTAGATTTGCGGGAAGCATACTTGCAAGCACCATTAGATAAAGAGTCACAAAATTTAGTTACAATTGTCACTGAACAAGGTATTTACAAATATTTATACTTACCTTTTGGTGTATGTACAGGGCCAGGATCATTTCAGAGATTAATAACTCAGAAACTTAAAGGGTTAGATGTAATAGCATACATTGACAATATATACATTTATGGTAAAACATTGTCACAAACATATGAGAAGTTAAAATTAATACTACAGAGACTTAAGGAAATAGGTCTCAGATTAAAATTAAATAAATGTAAATTGTTAGAAGAGAAATTAGATATATTTGGATTTGAAGTAAATAAAACTGGCATAAAAATTATAGAAAGTAAACTGGAACCAATATTATCGTTGCCACAGCCAGAAAACATGAAAATGTTAAAATCATTTCTAGGAAAAGTTAGCAAAACGTTTTGTTGAGACATTTAAGTCACATATGGTAAAAATTGTAGAAAGTGGGCAGACAGTGGAATATGCTTGCAATCTGTTTTTGTTTGACTACAGATGCACTATACATAAAACCACCGGTCAAAGTCCCGCAAAAATAATGTATGGAAGAGAATTGAGATGTCGTTTCTCATTGCTGCGGCCAAACCCAGTACATGATAAAATTGATGATGAACAAATAAAATTAACAAACAACAGTAAAGATTTATATAAGACATTTGTACCTGGAGAAAAAGTAATGGTTAGGGATTTAAGAAAAAATAAAAAGAATTGGTCCTTAGGCAAAGTTATTGAGATTCTAGTACCGGGTGTGACCTACATGGTAGAAGTAGATGGACTTCAATGGAAACGACATGTCAACCAACTGCTGCAATGTGGGCAGAATTTAGAATAAGAAAAAAAAAAAAAAACATTTTTTTTTTTAATCTTTTATTGTTATTATTTTATGTGGGGGGAGAGTGTTGGGAGTGAAAAAAATAACAAGGCAACACTGTCTTGCTATGTTGATAGTTAGTCTGTGGTCGTGGTAAATAAAGACTGCAATTAATTAATTTGTGTGTTTAATATTACCCGAGTGAAATTAAATAACAGGATACAACAATTATGAACAACTTTTACTACGAGACCAAACCTGAAATCGAGAAAAAAATCAGCTGTTCCCTACATTTTGACGAATTATGCGAACATAAATGTACTAAACAGCTGTTTTTTTTTTTGCGATTTCGGATTTGGTCCCAAAGTAAAAGTTGTGCATAATTATGAGTAACTAATGTTATTACTCGTACATATAAGTTATCACTAACATTTTATTTAAAACTGAGGCAGTTATGTTTTAGTTTTTAACTGCAATTTACAGAAGGATCATTCATGCTTAGATTAAAGAAAAAAATCGAAGAAAAGTTAATATTTGTAGTGACAAGACTGGAGTGATCATCACAGGGTGTCAGTTTTCCCGATTTATTTTTTTGATTCTTATAATTTGAAAAGACCAATATTTTTTAAAATATATTTCTGATAACTGTCACGACTTGTATCACCCGTCCCCAGCTTGACGTTGATTTCTGGCACACCCTGTACAATTACAAATTCAAGGGAAACAGGTAATTAAGATGACTCACGCTATTTATTTTGAAAATAACTCTGCATGATTATGTCTGAAAAGCGACTGTGTCTTTCTTCTCAGAGCGGTCAGATAGGAAACACTGAACTCATCTAATTTTTAACCGACTTCAAAAAAAGGAGGAGGTTATCAATTCGGTTGTATTTTTTTTTTAATGTTTATTACCTCAGAACATCATCCGTCATTTGGATTTGGATTTTGGTTGTTTTGTGTTTTGGTTTTTGTTTTTGGTTTTTGGGTTTTTGGTCGTCGTTATTTTGTTTTTTTTTGGAAAATTATTTTTTTCATTTCAGAGGATATACTTCCAGATTGGTCCCTTTTTTATCAAAATCCGGTTCTGATGATGAAATCCATGAGGAATGAAATAAATGAGGGAACTCCTCAAAAATTATAGGCATACATATAGCGATTTTGGCATTTTCATCAACAAATCAAGCATTTGCATTCAGAAAGTAGCATCTGGTGAAGTGGAACTGATGAAGAAGACCACAGATGGCCACGGGAACTTCTCAACGATAATAAGTATTTCACGGGTGGCGATAAGATATCTCGATTAAGATAGTTAAGTGACTATGACGAAGCTTTAAATAAATGGTTCTGATGAAAATGGTACCATCGAGCCGATCTGATGACGAAGCCGGAAGGTAGACACCGGAACTCAGTAATAAAACAATGTATTCTAGCCGTGTTTGGGCTTATTGAAATTGTCATGAGGTGCACTCTGGCTATAAATGATTTTAATTGTAATTATATGCCGCTTCAAATTGCGCTACTTGAGTTGTATGTCATATGTGGCCTTGATTGTCAGAAGTCAGATTTTGTAGCCTCGTTATCTCCGTCAACATAAAACATATAAGAGTCGCCATCGCCGGATACGGTGTGGACGACATGATGATGCTGATCAACATAAAACTATACCTTCCAAACTTCTGACAAGGCTTAGCGTAACGTTATTTGCCTTTTTGGAAAGTTTTTGTTTGAGATGGCCGCATTATATAAATATCTTCAAGTTCTGATGAGTAGCTTTTGAGTTAGCTTCAATAATTTAATACGTATTTTTCCCACATAGTCTATATGAATTATGCTATAATTTATTTTGCAGAGTGGTATTCAAATTTGTGTGGGGTAGGAACCGCTAAAAAGTGAAAAATAAAAACTTTAAAAAAAAAAAACAACCGACTCCCAAAAAACACACTACAAAGTGAAAAATAGCTTTAATTTCGGAAGTCGGTGGCAAAAAATGAAACTAAAAAAAACCAAACACAGCGACTTCCGAAATTAAAGCTATTTTTCACTTTGTAGTGTTTTTTTTGGGAGTCTGTTGTTTTTTTTTTTTTTTTTGTAAAAAGTTTTTTTTAAACCACAACAAAATTTAATCAATATCTAGGTTTTGGTAGGTTGTAAGGCAAATATCATAATGAATCACCCACAAAGCCGCGTCTCGAAGCATTGAGCTCGGACAGTGCTTTGCGACTGTAATAGATACGTTGGAACTACAGTTACGTACATATTGTAAAATTAAATCATTGATCTTTGATGTAACGACACCGGCGCCCACGCACCGCGTTAACGTTTCATACGATTTTGACGTCGGCCCACGAAATACGTCATCAATAATGGATTAATTTTATGAGCCAAGATTTCAAAAATGTCCGTCTGTCGTTTTTTAGGGTTCCGTAGTCAACAAGGAACCCTAATAGTTTCGCTATGTCTGTCCATCCGCAGCTTAGCTCAGAGACTCTTAGTACTAGAAAGCTATAATTTGGCATGGATATACATATTCATCACGCCAACCAAGTGGTAAAATAAAATCATGGACAAAAAAATTTTTTAGGGTACCTTTTGTACACGTAATTTGGGGATGTTTTTTTTTCTCGTCCACTCCATGGTGTGGGGTGTTGTTGGATAGGTATTTCAAAAATATTGCGGGTTTGTCAAAATAATTTTTCGGTTTATGGACCCGTTTCTGAAATATTAAGCTTTAAAGTGCAAATTTTTGTTAGAGTCAAGTGTCAAGCTTGCAGGGCCCTGCCAGCTAAGCGGTTAGTTTTGGATGGGTGAAAAAATTCACAGTAGTAGTATATATAAAGGAGTTAAAAGAAAAACTACTACAGCTAAGTAGGCTTATCAAGTTTACGAGTAATAGTCAACCAACTTGTACGAAATTTTAACTGTTCTAAGTACCAACAGTAAAAACAGAACAAAAAAAACACACACAAACAGTAAAAATTTCGTACGAATTCCATTAAAAATTTCTTATTTAACGATATTAGTTTGTAAAACAGGTAGTACTCGTAAATATAAGTTTATGAACCATGCATAAATATACAAAAATAAAATCATAACATTCTTATTAATAATATAATATTTACGCTCGAATAACGACGAGCGGCGGCGTGCACTACGGAACCCTATTACTGCGCGTGGTCCGACACGCACTTGGCCGGTTTTTTAAACTATAAAGATGAAAAGAAAATATAAATACTAATACTAATTTTTTTTTTCATGATATGAAATATTCGATTTTGAATATTTTCTTTTTTCATACAAATAAATTGGCAAAATGTAGGTGTACCGTAGTGCACCTCTGCCTAACCCTTCGCGGAATGCAGGCGTGATGTTATGTTATAGAACAATCAGTTACAAGCTCCAACTATAGTCTATTCAGATGAGGCACTTAACTATGAAAGTTGTAATGTCTTTTATCTGAGAACTAGCTGACCCGACAGACGTTGCCCTGTCCAAATTTCATGTATGAGAATACTAATTTTCTTCATATAATAGGTCTTTACCTTTGAAATTGCCGTTTTGTATGAAAAAATTTAAACGAATTTTTTTCATGCATTTTTTATTTGTATTAATCGAAGTAATCACCCATGCAATCAATGCATCTTTGCCAACGCAGTGGCAGTTTATTGATGCCCTTCTTAAAGAAATCAGCTGGACGGGAGGCAACAAATTCTTCAAAGGCATTTTGTACTGCCTCTCGGGTATTGAATTTTTTTCCCGCCAAGAAGTTATCCAAATTCTGGAAAAAGTAGTAGTCTGTAGGCGCAAGGTCTGGTGAGTAGGGCGGATGACGGAGAGCTTCCAACCCCAGTTCTTGCAACTTGGAGACCGTCTGCTGTGCAGTATGACGACGCGCGTTGTCGTGCAGGAGTAGCGGAGACGAGCGATTGACCAATGCTGGTTGGAGATGTGCCAGCTTCTCCATCATTGTGTTCAGTTCTTCACAGTACACATCTGCAGTAATGCTCACCCCGTTTGGTAAGAAGCTGTGATGAATCGCACCGGCGCTAGACCACCAAACAGTGACCATCACTTTTCTAGGGGTAAGTTTCCGTTTAGGGCATTGTTTAGGTGCTGAACCAGGATCCAACCAACTTGCTGAGCGCTTGCGGTTATCAAACAGAATCCATTTTTTATCGCAGGTAACAATGCGGTTCAAAATTCCTTCATTTGTGTGTCTGTTGAGCAGTGCAAGGCACGTCTCGACGCGTACTTCGCGCTGGCGATCATTGAGATCGTGGGGCACCCATTTGTCAAGCTTTTTTACCTTGCCAATTTGACGCAAATGGACCAATATTGTTTTGACGCTAACGTCGAAAGCTGCTGCTAATTCAGCCGTAGATTGTGTATCATCAGCTTCCATAATCGCCTTTAATTCGTCATTGTCGACCAAAGTCTTCGGACGACCGCGAGGTTCATTTTTCAGGTCGAAATTTCCAGAACGGAAGCGAGCAAACCAATAACAAGTGGTGCGTTGGTTTGTAGTGTTAGCTCCGTAAACGTCGTTGATGTTGCGTGCCGCTTGTGCCGCGTTGCTGCCACGACGGTACTCATATTCCATAATTACTCGAATTTTTAACGTATCCATGATGACGAAAAAGATTGAAATGCGATGAAAATGTAACACTAATCAATAAACAAATGACTACTTTTGGAAAAAAAAATCCATGTTTTTAAAATAAAAGTAATTTGAAATTAGAATTCTTAGCCAAACAAAAAATATTTTGATTTGAAATGGCCAGTACTGCAGAACGGCAATTTCATAGGTAAAGACCTAATATTTTCTTTTTGTGAATTTTTCCTATGTTTTAATTGCTCTTAAGTTTTAATACTGTGTACCTACTCATTCGTATAATTTAATTGCATTTGACATTTTATTTTAATTCTGTGACCTCTTCATATAATATTATTTATTCAACAAACTTATCAAACAGTAGAAATATTTTTTAACGTAAATGACTAACTAACTATACAAATAAATACAAAACAAAAGGACACTTAGGCGTCGAAGTACTCGTCCGCATCGATGTCATCCGGAAACGTGCCCAGAAGACTGGCAGCATTGCCACGTTGAATGGCAATGCTAATTCTTTGGCCAAAGAACGAGCCAGCCCTCTGGTCACGTGAAGCCTCGACCAGTCGGCGAGAAATTTCCTTAAAAAGTAGACGTGCATTCGGGCCCCATGACCCGAGCGTTTCGACCCCAAACGGCTCAAAACTGTAGTTACCTATAAGGTTACAGTATTTGCGCCGCTTGAGGGTCTCAGCAGCCGCAGCAGCGGCGCCAACACAGCACGTCGTGCTTGGAACATGAGATGGCGCAAGGGTGTCGACACAGGTTGCGTCCCACACCAGAGGCCTACCCATCTTCCAAGGCAACAACGTCATGCCATCTGGTCTCTTCCCATCGTCACGTACCAAGCCGTTTGGTTCTAATACCGCTGGTACGCCGGCGGTAACAAGAGCTCGACGAATAATGTCGTTGATGCTGGCGTGCCGTGCTATGCGACCTGCGCTCCTGTAGCAGGACAAGCCATGGTGCCCGAGACTGTCGACAGCTTCACCGCAGTGACACCTATGCGGAGCAACACAAGGTGCGCCCAAGCGGAGACACGTAGCGAGCCGAAACGATGAGTCATCCATCATAGTACCTATGGTGGATGACGGGAGCGCCTGAAGCCACAAGCCTGACTCCCATTCTCCCACAGCCAGCAGACGGGCACGCTCAACAGTATTAAAAGACGTGTTTAATAGGGTATTCCGTATAATACTGCAGAGCGGCACGTCCCACAGTTTCTGGGAGGACGGGTTGTCGGGCAAATCCGTATTGGGACAAGCCATTTTCCAAGCGTTCAACGCATCGGTCAAAAACGGTACCTCAAAATCGACCAGTGAGGAAGATAAAATTTTCCTGGTTAATTTATCGGTACTGTGGACCGAGGAGAGGAACGCCGGTAAACTAATACTTGAAATTTTGCGGAATTTTTTTTTCATATAATTGTACCTACATAATAGTTTATTTTAATTACATGTAATTTTATTCCATTCTGATGTATTCTGTTGCAGTATTGTAAAATTTTATTTTTATTTTATGTAATATGTGTTTTGCCTGAATTAAATGTTTTTTAACTTATTTTTTTTTATAAGTAGTTATTCTGCTATTAGGGCAAAGACAAATCCAACAAATCAAACATCGTAAAAATCGATCCAGCCGTTCTTGAGTTATAAATGGTGTAAATAACCCGACTTTGTTTTATATATATGTTGTATATGTGTAGCTACTTACATACGGTGGCTGCGCCCACCGTCATGAGTGAATAAACGTCAGTGCGTAATCAACCGCTAAGTGTTTCACTTGTTCCCTGTGTCACATACTTAACAGTGGCGACGAAGTACCCTCGCGATAAAAAAAAAAAAAAAGAAAAAGTGCAGTATTATGGCTCTTTTTGGGTTATTAACCAGTTTTAACCATGAATCACAAGCGTGGCAAGAGTACAAGGGACGATTGACTCAATGGTTCATCGCCAACGACATCAGCGGGGCCAACGATACCGCTGGCGTCAAGCGGCGGGCGGTCTTGTTGAGCGCACTCAGCGAGCATACATACAAGCTTGCAGCGGATCTAGCGCTGCCTAAGGATCTCCAGGCGGTACCATTTGAAGACATACTGCAACTGTTGGATAACCATTTCACGCCACAAAAATGTGGGTTTGCCGAAAGGTATAAATTTTATACAGCGGGGCAAGTTGAAGGTGAAAGCTACCCTCAATGGGCAGCGAGGTTGCGCGGGTTGACTGCTCATTGCGGATTCCTAAACGTGGAGGAAGCATTAAGAGACCGTTTTGTAATGGGAATGCTGCCGGGAGCGGAGCGAGAGAAATTATTCGCTCAGGACCTGAAGACTTTAACGCTGGCAAAGGCCGTGGAACGGGCAGAGGGGGTGCGGTGTGCGCGCCTGGCGGCAGCAGCTACGACGGCGGCTGTGGCGGCACCCGCGCCCACCGATCAGCTCTTCAAGATCGCGTCGAAAAACGGTGGCGGTGATAAAGTGTCGTGCTCAGTTTGTGGTTTCAAAAATCATTTCAAAGGCCCCAGTTCCGAAAAATGTTGGCAACTTGCAATCTTTTCTGGGTCTAGTCAATTATTATCGAAATTTTGTGCCTAACGCGTCATCAATTCTTAGCCCTTTTTATAGTTTGCTGCAAAAAAATTGTAAATGGCATTGGGATTCGAAACACGAAAACGCATTTAATACAATTAAAAAGATTCTTGTATCGGATCAGGTACTGGCGCATTTTGATACTACCAGGGAAGTTATCTTGACAGTTGACGCGTCTCCGAGCGGACTCGGCGCTGTGTTGTCGCAGGTAGATGTTAACGGAGCGGAGCGCCCGGTGTCATACGCTTCACGTACGTTAAACGCGGCTGAACGCGGGTATTCCCAGATACAAAAGGAGGCAACAGCTATCATATTCGGTGTACGCCGATTTCACCAATATCTGTACGGTAGATCTGTTCCATTTATACTCCGAACTGATCACAAACCGCTCATTACTATCTTTGGGCCCCATCGCGGTATACCTGAGGTGTCCGCTAATAGGCTGCAGCGGTATGCAATATTTTTAAGTGGTTATAACTTCAGAATAGAATACATCCGTAGTGTTGATAATTGTGCCGATTACTTATCTCGCGCCAGTTTAAGCGATGACACAGAGGGCCGCACTGTGAGCGGATTATCAGAAATGGAAGATAGGGCTACTTATGTCAATTTTGTAGTCGACGCTAGTTTGCCTATTACACGAAATACGTTACTTATAATTATAGATATAAACGTATTTGTACTAGTTGGCTGGTACCAACCAGTAAAAATACGCTTACTTTAAAATAAATCTCTATGTAACTATTACCTAGAGATTTATTTTCTGAATTCGTTCAATAACAAGACTATCTGAAAAGACTTCTTTTAGACCCGACAACATGCCAATTTAGTTTGCAAAGTGAACGTTGTCACCTACATCACCATCCTCGTACAATCTCTTTCCCGCCGTTTCTGTACAATTGACCTCTTCAATTTCCAAGCTCTTAGGATCAGCTTTGAGGAAATTCTTCAGGTCATAGCACTATAGTCCTTATAAACGAATGCTTTAGGTAGGTACGTAATAGTATAATAAGACACTTTTACTTTATATACATTAATTTGATAAATAGTAAGAAAACACTAAAATAAAAAACTTGACTGGTTTACTTTTGAAAGGTTTGAAAATCTATTTTTATTTAGGATCTCCAACAAAAGATATACGCAATACATGAAACAACAGGTAATAAGTAGGGTATACCGCCGTTTACCCGAATTTTATTTGCCCTAATATCATTTGCCATAATAGTCAACAGCCATAATATCATACGACATAATACTCATTTGCCCTACTCTCTTTTGCCATATTGGTCACGTGCCAGAATCATTGTTTCCCATAAAGTCACTTACCATTACATCATTTGTCATAATCATTGTAAGCCCTAATTATCACATGCCATAATTATGATATGCCATAACATAATTTGCCATCGACATCGGGTGTGTAACGGTTGTTTATATCAAGAGAAATTGGATGCAATTGGGACTTTAGGGCACCCCGACTCGGACAGGTTAGGTTAGAAGGGGATGGCGGGGTCGTGTGAGCGAGCGAAGCGAGCGAATAGACCCCGCCATCCCCTTCGTGGTTATTTTTTTATAAACCACACAGAAGTAGGAGCCCCGCTTCGCGGGGCTCCGTCGACCTAGCCCACCATTGACCATGCACAGAATAAATAAGTTTATTCTTATTATACCAAACATTGCGCACCCATCGACATCGACAGCCAGAAAGCTAATAAGTAGGTAAGTATTAGAATTAAAAACAAGTTTAATAATCAAACTATATAATTATATTAAATATTTGTCTAATACTTGTTATGCCATTTAAATATTATGTCTAATAATTATTATGGCACATAAAAATAAGGCAAACAATACTTATGGCATTCGTATCTTATGGTATCTAAAATTCGGGCAATTAAAAGTATGTCATATGTCTTTTAGGGCAAATGAAACATTCGGGCAAATGAAATTCGGGTAAATGAAATTCGGGAAAATGATGATTATGGCATATAATCTTCGGGCAAACAATAGACAACCATTAAGTAGGTGTACTCCTTCTATATAATTAAATATACAATATATCTATATAAATGTGTTGTATAATATAATATATAAAAATCAATTGAAGTTTCGTAAAAACTCCAAAATGGGCCAACCGATTTGATTTTTTTTTGCCTTAGTACTGGTGTGGTTTAGAAAAAAAGAAAATTAGGAAAAACCCAAAGGAAAAGCGAAAAATCGAAAAAAATAAATTTGATACGAGAAATTTGAAACACGGCACGAAGTTCACCGGGTCACTTAGTAATAAAATTGTATCGGTATATGATAGTAAATTGTTATTTGATAAGTCATTACAATGAATGGGACCTTTTATTATTAAAATCTATACTTTAAAAAATATGTCGCGCAATTAAAATGTTGTAGGTAGATATAGTAGTAGGCCACGCGTCAGTGGTAACATTCTAATATAAGCTGGCCTCTCGTTCTATTGACGCTCCGTACTACGCTAGGCCAGCTCAAGCTCAAAGTATTATCACCGACGAGCGGTTGACTGTACTAGGAAAAAAAATTGTATTGAAAATGACATACCATAATTCAATTTTATTACTTACAATGAATATTGATATGACATGATTGTAACTATCAACTATTATTATTGTTATTTGACTACCTACCTACTAAATTAATACCAGCTGACTTATGTGCTATTGTGTGTTATTGTATTTTATTTTGTTTTTATTGTTATTTGGACATCTTAACGACATCTAGACCTAGCAAAATATTTTTCCAAAATTATGTTAATTAATGTTACTCACTTTATGTTATCTTATTTAATTTTTATGTTTAATGTCTACAAACTCGACAGCAAACCAATATTGTGTTTTGCAGCGCCCTGACAGGGTTCATGTACAAAACCGACAGTAATATAGTAAAAAAACTTTTTTACAAAAAAAAAACAACCGACATCAAAAAAAATACTACAAAGTGAGAAATAATTTTAATTTCGGAAGTCGGTGTCTTTGGATCTGTATTTTAGCTTTTTGCCACCGACTTTCGAAATTAAAATTATTTTTCACTTTGTAGTATTTTTTTTGAAGTCGGTTGTTTTTTATTGTAGTGTAAAAAAAACACTGAACTCATCTAGTTTTAGACATAAGTTAGTTTTGACGAGTTAAAGTGTTTTTTTTAACCAATTCACAAAAATAAATATCATTTAGCATAACTTTTTGGATCTTTAATCATCACAATAAGCAAAAACCAAAAACAAATCACATTAAAATCACCTAGGTACCATTATTCTTCAGAATACGTACGTACAACTTTCTTATCAATCTTAACTCTCTTAAAACAATCTACTTATGATAAAGTTTTCTCATAACTCGATTACTGTGTTAAGAGATAAGTTTGGACGAACAACTTCTCAAGTATTCATTACATAGTTATGAAGTCATTCAAGTATTGTCATTTTTGCTACGATTAACAGCACGTTTTCACTTTATTGCTAATTGGTTCTGTAAAGGTTCGTTTTAACGGGATTTCACAACCATATGAATGAAGAGTTAATATTCTTAAGACTAACCTACCACCTACCTACAGGTAAAAAAAGGTAGGACTACCTATAGGTACTTTATGACTTTGTTACTGCACGGGAATGATATCTTTTAGTTAGTACAGAGAAGGAATCACAATTGACTAGCTCGCTAGCCACTCATCATTATCCTCAACAGGTCATCCACTACTGGGTGTAGACCATTTCTCCTTTCTACCATACTGCCTGGTTCTGTACGTCACTCGTGCACTAAGTAGACGTAATTTCTGCCGTAACCTGCGCAGTATAACCTGCTGAACTTGGCACTTCGACATAACCTGTTCCTGCTTCACTCACGCCGCAGCGTCTGCTCCCAGGATGCCCGCGCGTGTGTCACCAATCTCAACTAATTGTCACATCGCTCTGTGCAGCCGCCGGTACCGCTCGGATTGAACCCGACCGCGACATTCCCCGCTAATTACTTTAACTAGCGCTATTACCGGTGTTTGGAGACGTTCATCTGCCTTGTTCCTGATCATAGACATGAATAGTAAAAGCAACCAGATTTCAATGTTCATACTATCCACTCCTTCTGCCTGTCCTAGAAGAGACCAGGTGCCTTATTTAACGTTGACCGCATCATGATTACAGTGTGAGAGAGAGAAAGAGAGATGAAGCTACGCATGACCGACAGCACCATCCTTTTTTCGAAATTGACTCGTGATAGCATTCAATCAATCAACAGGCTGCGCCACAACACACTGTTCTCCGCCTTCGGCATCCAGTCTGCCCCACCACCTTGCTAAGGTCGGTCCATCTAGCTGGGGTCTCCCCACGCTACGCTTGCACGGTCTCCACTCCAGGACTCGTCTGCTCTATCAGCCTTCGGTCCTTCGACAAACAGGGCCACCTTACTGCCACTTAAGTTTACTTACTCTGCAAGTCATGTAGGTAAATTCGGCTCTTTTCCAAATATTTTCATTACTGCATCTTATGCTTTAAAGAAACTCCGAGCATAGCCGCCCGCTCCATGATAGTTTTAATACTTCATAACATAAGTCACCTCCGGGGCAGGCAGAAGAAGTGTACTAGATGATAGGTACGGTTGGCGCAGTACGGTATTCTCTTTCAGTCGTTTTTGCCAGCCGTCAACTTATTAATCACACTCTATTCATTTCATGTTTATCACATGTGGCGCAACAGGCACACACACACACACACACACACACACACACTAAACTTAGGTACCGCAGTACAATTCATCCTTACAAGCTGCATACACACGGTCTCTGCTACCGATCCACAAATGATTAGCTGTCGTCTTCTCCGATACCCAAGGGGGTGACAAACAAGCCAATTTGGATAGATTCTCACAGGATGACATTCCGGAAAGGATAAATTATTATTTATAGTTATCGGTACTCTACGAAGTTAGTTTCAAATTATATTGTCAACAAATAGGTAAATGCCATGATTTGTGAATGAAATTTCACACAACACTAAAACTACACTACGCAGCTAATTCAATTGTAATTTGTAAATGTAAATCACAACGTAAACCTACCTCCTCTACCGGGCGGCAATGGCAAACTCATTACATTATTATGCTGGAAACTCTCAGACTAACTAATAATAGAAATTGGAAACATTTTCAACTAGTTACACAAACTTGGATAAGTTTTGCAGAGTGCCAACCCTAGCTACTTTTAGTCGTGTGATTACTATACATAGATTGTGTATGCGTGAACCAATGGGACGCTGTTCTATGTTTGCGTTAGAGAATATGACGTGTAACCGACGGGCTGTCAATCCATCGACTTGAATTGTGGAATATTTATTTTTTCTTTGTTACAAAATATGATTTATTCTTATTGGTACTTCAAAATGTTTGTGGAGTTAAAGGAAAACATTGAATGTCTCAGCTATTTACGAACCTGAATCAATCAACTGTGACATTGTTTATTTTATTTGTAGTCAATGGCTTATTGAACGTTTTGTATGAAATAATGTATTCAAGAATAGGATTTCGGAAATGTTATTCTCATATTTGACTGACAATACATTTCTTATGTATTCGTGAATATGGTTCCAGATGGCTGAAGTACCTATTTCATCGCTGAATCAGATAGTCATAGAAAATGCTTGTGCAAAAATATTATGTATTTAGTTTAGCCTGAGGAATTGGTTTGAATTTAATTCAAACCAAATAAAAGTATGTTTTGTTAAATTAAATATTACCTTCAATTTAGATAAAATAAAAAATGCTACCTCGACTGTGAGGCAGCAGACCGTACTGACAATGAATTAGTGTCCAGTGCTATGCCATTAACGCGTAGTAATACCGTGACCCTATTTACCTTGTACCTTTCCCTCCGCTCCTCTCCCTGTGCCTGTACCTTCAGACACCTTGGATACGAGGACCATCTCAATCCCTTACATAAAGCGATATTAGGCGATTAAGCCTGTTATTATTAGCCCTTTGCAGCACCCAGTAGACAGGCACAGAACTTCCACTCGCACCAACGTAGCTTGGGAAGTTAAACATTGGAAATAAAGACAAAGAATACAAAAGAGATTAAGATGAGGAGATTAAAAGTTAAAAAAAAAAAATGAAGAGAATAATGAAACAAATAAAGACAAAAACATTTGCCCTCCCTTTGGGTATCTCCGCAGTCGGGTCAAAAAGAGACAATATGTTACTATTAAGAGTACTGTTCTATCATTCTATAATAAAAAAAAACATAAAAAAAGATCAAGATTTATTGCTCTTAACAATCAATCTGCCTAGCCTTTCCCAACTATGTTGGGGTTGGCTTCTAGTCTAACTGGATGCAGATGAATACCAGTATTTTTATGGAGCGACTGCCTACCTGAAACACACAACCCACAACCCAACCCAGTTACTGGGTAACATAAGGATCCCCTTGGTAAGACTGGTTGTCAGACTTTTTGGGCTTCTAACTACCCGTAACGACTGTTCAATATCTACCACTGATAGCCAGGAGCAACTTAACGTGCTTTCCGAAGCATGGATTTATCTCTCATAAGCGATGTGCAATTTGTGCAACATACGGATGTTGTCAGTACTTTGATCTAATTAGGGTAATATAAATGCAGATATGGAGCACCTTAAGGCACTCAAATAATATAGACCCTTGATTATTGCACAAACGTTGCTTGCAGCACTTTAAGGCAGCATACCTAGATGAATGACGAGCAAAGCCGACAAATAATGGGATAAGGTTAAAGATTTTTCGAAAATAAACTCTCTCTCTGTAGACAGAGAGAGAGTTTATTTTCGAAAAATCTTTTCTTTGTAGTCTTCTCCGTCAGTCATTTATGTCTGTCACTTCTGTAAACAGCGGTTCTTCTGTTGCCTTCCTAGTGTCAACACCTTGCGCATTAATCAAGGGGCATCACGGGAGTAATATTAGGGTGCGGCCACATTGACAAGGGTTCACAGCGCGCTAATTGAAGCGAAACTATTCACTGGCATGATGCCGTGTTTTTGTTTGTTTAGTTTAAATGGGGAGTTTTCCTTGTATTGTTCTACCAAACGATGTTGGAAGTGATAGCGTTCTTTTTAGGGTTCCGTACCTCAAAAAGAAAAAACGGAATCCTTATAAGATCACTCGTGTGGCTGTCTGTCTGTCTGTCACAGACAAAATTTGCTCCGAATCTAATGAACCGATTAAGTTGAAATTTGGTACACATAATGAATTTCTGTTACCCAAACACGGACGGGTAAAGTAAATAAATAAATTTTTAATATGGGGGTCACTTTTGGGGGGTAAATAACAAAATTTAAAAAAAAAATTGCAAACTGTACCGTGTAACATATCAAATGAAAGGGCATATGAGGGTCTCAAATATGTATTTTTTTATAATATTTTTTTTTTTTAAGTTATTTAAGAAAATAGACGAAAATTTATCATTCCCCCCTTATCTCCGAAACTTCTGAGCCTAAAATTTTGAAAAAAATACAGAAAATAGATCTTTTCCCGTGGATTACAGGAAAACCTAGAAGAAGTCAGTGGTCATAAATAACATGGTAAATCTCTCAATATTGTGAGTACAAACTTACATTTACAATTGGAATGTATGGGAGAACATGTTTTTCAAGTACAATATTAAGTTTGTTCTTGGAAAAAATTCATCCCATCTACGGAACTCTTCATTATGCGTGGTCCGTCACGCACTTAGCCGGTTTTTCCTTCGTTTTTCTACTGTTTCTTGAACTGTTGCACTCGATGTGAGTGAGAGTAATCAGTGTGTTTAGGTCATTATCATTTTTATTGCAGCACTTGGTTAGTACCTACTGCTGTGTGGTCTTCTTATTGAAAGTGTTCGGAGCTACATGGACACAAACAACACTAAAGAAGGCTATCGTGCTAGTGTTGTATGACTATCTGAGGTACCTATGTTAACCAATGATACGGGTGACGACAATACACGCGAATCTAGAAGTAGCCAGTTGAAGCAACTGACGTCTGTTGGTACGAATGCTGAAGCTACACTCTTGTCTTAAGCCCCATAAATGTGTCGCCTCAAGAGAAAGTGAACCACGTGTACACACAATCAGGCAATACAGATACATCCCAACTCTTACTGATCAACGGCTTATAGACCAACATCTACATATGTAATCAGGATTAGTTTCCATAGAGTATGTTCAGTTAGGATTGTGGTATGTGACCGCACGACCCGCTTCCCCGTTGCACTGAAACGGAATAATTAATTATCATGTTTTACATTAATTAGCGTTTTCATACTAAAACAAACGGTATTTCCTGAACGGTTTGTCAACCAAACAGTCTAACAAAAGCCTATATAGTAGTTAGCTGTAGGTACTAAACATTTTGGTTATACGCCATTATTGCAATTACTTAGTCATGATTTTAGAATAAATATGATAAAATTTCCTCTTGAGAACCATGAAATTATAAAAGTAGGAACACCTCTATTTATCCTGGGGAACAACCGCACACCAACTCATCGCACACACAATTATAATGTAAAGTGACAGATTTACCAGCCGACTGTTTTCTATCGAACATCGTCTGTGAAATAATAAATTCACGTCAAATACATTTTCCACGAAGACGAGCGTTCTAAATATCTCAAAGAAACTACCTTCCGTAATGACGTCATGTTTACCTTAGCTACCAGGCACACAAAGGTCGCAAGGAGTCAAATAAAAATATAATCCCCGAGTTTACGTAAGGGATCCCCTTATGGCTTTTATACGCGATTTCTAAACGGTTTTTACGCGAGGAAATTGCTTGTAAACCCTTTAACGGTTGACAATGTGCCAACAATGCCAATTGATGTCAGTAATATCTAAGGCATCCATAATTTTAAAGTTGAAACAGAAATGCTGCTTAGTGGCAGAAATAGGTACAGTGATAGTACTTTCCTGGAACTTCTTTAATGAGCACACTTCTTACGAGCACTACTTTAATGAGTTCTACTAAAACTTCATCTTCCCGTCAGTTCAGAATTAGTGACACCACGTACTGCTGCACCGGAAACTACTTTCTTCCGAATAACAATCCATGTAGCAGGTAGGTAACTAAGCTAACATCACGACATCACTACGAAAGGCTGATATGTTAAAGCAGATCAGATCTTACCAAAATGACTTTGCCAGAACGTGGATTTCTTAAGAGAATTTAATGATTGCTATCTTGTAAACCTAGAAATATAGGTATAGTTTAATTTTCTGTAGTTCTGTATAAAACAAAATACATTAACACCAAACTGTTTATAGAGACAAAAATGTAGGACAACAATGTTGTTTAGTTGCTTAGTATGCGGCGCCGGGCGGCGCACAGTGCGGCTTTGAACGAACCAGCCGTAATTCGATTCACTTTAAAACAGTTTGAAACTCGTCAACTGGGAGGTCATAAATTCAAACAAGAAAGGGTTCACAAAGTAATTTGCGAAAGAATGTTGCGGGAAAAGAACGTTTTGGGGTTAAAAGACGTTTCACTGAAGATTTTATTCGAATGGAATGGGATTTCAGATTTTTTAGAAAATGTTTGTTTGGAACGATTGTTTGAACATTTGAAAAATATTGGTATAAGATACTTCTGATTTTCTGTGAAAGAAATTGTTTCTCCTTTTATGAGATTTCTTATGTTTAGTAGTGGACACCTTAGTTACAAATTAGACTGGTCAAGTACATCTAATAGAACTGGAGTTTATTGTTCACTCACTTTTGTGGTATTCCCAAACACTGATCCCAACAACAACCCTAAACAATGCCTCTATTATCAATATCACATGCTGTAAACGTGTATGACCAGATGTATGAAAATAGACGAGGCATAAGGAGTATGTTAGGCGTTCTGTAGTTTCTGCTTACCCCTATGAAGGCGTGCGTTTATGTATGTATTTACTTTCTGAAAATCCATTACAGTAATTTACACATTTGCGTAACTTAATTTTAATTTATCTTTATCTTTACAACTTTCTGATACAGATTTTAGTTCTGTATTAAATACTACAGATGCTAAAGTTTCGGCTAAAAATTTAACTCACATAGTATCTGAAACCATTGCTATGCACTCCATACAAATAGAAAGAAAGAAAGAAAAATATTTTATTTGGGACACGCACAGGAAATACAGTTAAAAAAGAGCATATAAAAGTAACAAAATAAACATTAAAAAGCAAAAAAAAACAAAAAAAAGAAATCAGAATAAAAAAAAAGAGACCTGTGCGAGGCCAAAAAGGCTCCCATCTCAGCATAAAGCTGCGATATTTAAAAAATAAATACCGCAACGCTGGTATTCTGATAGGGCAAATAAGCAATCCTCACCGTAAACGCACCATTAAACCGTGGATGACTCCGGGACTGATACGGTGCATCAGACATAGGGACAAATTGCAAAAAAAGGCTAAACTTAAAGCACAAAATGCAATACTCCAGGTTACCTACACTAGATACCGCAATGTTTGCAATAACCTGTTAAAAAAATTAAAAATTGCTTATGAAAAATCGGAATTTCACAAAAACAAAAAGAATCCTAAGGCTATGTGAAAAGCAATTAATAAAATCGCTAACCATAAACAATATGCTCCACCTTCTAGTGAATTACTCAATCTGACTCAAGATCCATATGAGTCACTTAATTTAGTTAACAACTAGTTTGCTGGAATCGGCGCAACACTTGCAGATGCAATAATAAATAGACAGGGTGTAAATCAGGCTAGCTCATCAACCAGTTGTTGTATATCTCGGTCACCGAGAGACTCCATGGCGTTATTTGCCACTGACTGTAAGGAGATTGAAAGTATTATTGCAAACTTGAAAAATGACTCTGCGACTGGTATTGATGGTATACCAACACTGGTGGTAAACACTGCAAAGGAGAGTTTGATCCCCTCACTTACATATATGTGTAACCTATGTTTGACCACTGGCGTCTTCCCAGATGTATTAAAGAGGGCATTGGTGCACCCTATCCATAAGAATGAAGACAGAGACAGTGTCGGAAACTATTGACCGATATCAATGTTGCCTGTTGTTTCCCAAATTCTGAAAAAACTTCTAAATTCCAAACTCACTAAATTTCTGCAACATAGCAACATTATTGCACAAAACCAATTTGGTTTTGTTAAAGGTAAATCTACAGAAGATGCAACTTTGCTTCTTACAGAAACTATTGCTACCAAACTTGACAGCAATAAAAATGTTATTGGGGTCTTTCTTGATCTATCAAAGGCCTTCGACACTGTCTCTGTACCCCTACTGCTTGCTAAAATGGAATCTGTCGGTATACGCGGAATTGCACTAGATATGTTTAGGTCCTACCTCTCAAATCGGACTCAGTGTGTTAGATTGGGTAACCATACAAGTGGACTAGCCTCTCTTTCTTTTGGGGGTTCCACAAGATAGTGTTTTGGGGCCTACACTATTTCATCTGTACTTTAAAAGCTTGTGCACGAAACAACTACCAAACTGTAGCATTGGCACATATGCTGACGGCACTGCGTTGATTACATGGATCGGATTGGAAAGAAGCCCAGCACTACACTGAACATGCTCTAAAGGTGGTAATGTCATGGCTCAATGATAACCTTTTGACCCTAAATTTAGATAAGACGAGATATATCAGCTTTTCTCAACGCACTCACACTCAGCCCTCTTCAGAATTCGAAGTTAGTGCACATTCATGTGACCTGCGCAATAACTGTAATTGCCCTAGGCTAATCCGTGCTACTACTATAAAGTACTTGGACCTCATTATAGACAGCTTGCTAAATTGGTCACCACAAATTACCCAGGCGACTGCTCGTATAAGAAGACTGATTCCAATTTTCAGAAAGCTTAGGAGGTCTGCTGATCTTGAAACCCTGTTATGTGTTTACTATGCCCTTGCCCAAAGCTTACTTCGGTACTGTATTCTTGTTTGGGGTGGTATTGGCAAGACTACTCTACTCTCTCTAGAGCGGGCCCATAGGGCTATCTTAAAAGTTATGCTAGGGAAACCACGTAGATATAGCACAGATCTCTTGTATAGTGAGAGTTCAGTACTATCCATTAGGAAGCTCTTTGTGTTGTCTACTATACTTCACAAGCATATAAGTTTTGCATATAATCCGATCTCTAAACGCAACAAGACAAGAGTTTGTTCTGTCCCCCCTTACCGTACAACACTCGCAAGACTACATTATAAGTAATAAATTGTATAACATAGCAAACCGAGCCAATAACATTTATGAACTTCCTACCAACACACACTATACATATGGTAATGTATCTATGTCTATTCTATGTTTAACTAGTTTTAATTATATTGCAAACTTTTGTTATATTAAAACTTGTATTAAAATAATGTAAAGATATGTTTATGTACAGAGTGGAAGGCGCTGACGGCTGTGACACAGTTCATACTACTACGGTCGTCAACGTATTCTCTTGTTTAATGTCACCCATTGTTGCCACATATTATCCTTAGATTAAGAGATATTTGTAACATTTAGTGATGGAAATAAACTATTCTATTCTATTTATATTTATTTCAGACTAGCTGACCCGTCAGACGTTATCCTGTCAAAATTTTCAATTTCGATTTTTTAGCTGTTCCTTTGGGTTTTTTTAATTTTCTTTTTTCCTAAACCACCCCAGTAATGAGTACCTACTAACTGAATTGCTGTACACGTATTATCGTGTTTAATAGCAACCTGTACTATGGATTCCGTACCACTGAATCGAAATGATGACTGCTCTATCGCTCAACCATCGCTGAGCGATATTAATTAATTTGTTTATCTAGGTTTGATTTAATTTGGGTAGGTACCTACTTTATATGCTGCATCGGTTGACAACATCACGCTAACGCCGGCTGTCGCTGAAAATCAGCGCTGTGCTCTGTGTCGCACATGAGCCGCAGGATGTGACGCATATTTTGCCCATTGTTTGTATTTTTTCCTTTTTGTGTTATTTTAAATTTTATGCGTCAGGCGCAAGTAAACTTATTTTCTTTGCTTTCTTTAAATAATATTATTTATTCCGATGGTTAAATCAGTATCATGTAGATCGCCTGTCTATAACAGCCACCCTTGTTCCATTCCAAGCGTGGCCCTGTTACGTCAAGAATTTCCCCCATATTCGGGCAGGCGGCTGCAATTCCGCCGTGCCCGTATTCGGCCTAATCGCTACGTACACGGCGCCCTACTGTTAGCTAAGTTAAATAGACTGGCTTTCTTGGTAAATGCTGAAGCCAGGATACACTCCGTACATACAATTACATCGATAGCTTTGAGCGTCTTCGTCGGTGCTACACAGAATATTTACGGGTTATAATAACGCAGAATACAGTTTTTGTATTGTATGTAAGTGATGTTTTTTTACTATTTTTTATGCCTTATCAGTTATTACATCTTATGGTAGATACAGGCTACTAATGTCAGTAAAAAGTGTCATGTCAGTCATATCAGTCAGTAGCTTACCAAAGAATTTCGCTGAGCCACAGTGAAATAAAAAATAAACAAAATCAAAAAAATTACTTTAAAAATGTAAAAACCGACTTCAAAACCAAAAACGAATAAAATAACTTTCATAAAACACTTCAACAACTTCTGAAGTCGGTGTCAAGCTAAAGTGCATTGAAGAATTGATGACACCGGCTTCAGAAGCTGTTGAAGTGTTTTATGAAAGTTATTTTATTCGTTTTTTGTTTTGAAGACGGTTTTTACTTTTTTAAAGTATTTTTTTATTTTATTTTTAGTTGAATATACACTTACATAATTAGGTATGCCCAAACCGAACGAAAAGAAGAATCATCAAAATCCGTTTAGAAATGCTGGAGATACAGTGCATTTATGCATATAACTTCGTACATAAGAATAATTACATAATGTATTATGTATTAAAACCTTCCTGAAAGTATGTAGATCACGATAGTGAAAGAAACATACATACATATATACCTACATACATACATAGGAGCTCGTGGCTAAGTAATAACAGCCGCACGGGTCGATCTATCAGGTTAAGCTACGCTTGCCGGGGTTGGTCCGTGGATGGGTGACCATCTTTACATACCGAGACTCCTCCGTGCCTCGGAAAGCACGTTAAGCCGTTAGTCCCGGCTGTCATTCGTGGATCTTTGACAGTCGTTACGGGTCGTCATCGTCAGAAGCCCGAAAGTCTGACAACTAGTCTTACCAAGGGGTATCGTTTTACCCAGTAATTGGGTTGTGAAGGTCAGATAGGCAGTCGCTCCATATAAAATACTGGTATTCAGCTGCATCCGGTTAGACTGGAAGTTGACCCCAACATAGTTGGGAAAATGCTAGGCAGATTGATTGACATACATACATACGGGTCGAATACAGAAACTCCTTTTTTGAAGTCGGTTAAAAAGCTTTCATTGGCACAAACCATTTGCCGCTACTAATAACCACCACTTCACTCAAAATATGTAAATTAACCAAACATCCCGAATTCCCGATACGTTGCAATTTGCATTTTGCCAATTTTTGCAACTATTAAAAGGTTAGTTTTAGACCGACGCAAATTGCTGCTGCTGTCAAACAGAATTTTATGTGAGAGGATTTGTTGTGATCGTTTGCCATATTGGATCGCGTGTAACGGTCGCCGGTTCAATTCAAATTACGAGATTCGAATTCCGAACGTTTGGAATTCCAACAAGGAAGCACGTTCTGTTGTCATTTTAATGTCAATTATATTGTTTTATCGATTTATCACGTTCGTGAATGAAAAATGTAATCAGGATTTTTTTTTCTCCATACAGCGGAAATTCTAATATTCTGTAAATACAACAATAATTAAAAAGGAATATCTTACTACAACATACTAATCATTACGCTTCCAAACAAGTAAAAATAAGAAATTAGTACTTAAGAGGAATTCTGAAAGTGACACCGGCACCGGTGACTGAAAGGTTGTGTGGAAATCGATTTTCATGGTATGGGCATGTGATGCTGAGGAATGAGGAAAATATCGTGAAAAAAGGTTTGAGTGTGAATGTAGATGGCTGTAGGAGTAGGGAAATGCCAAAAAAATAATCCGTCGACCAAAGAAAAAGACATGATGCCGACAATATATTAGGTCTTTACCTATGAAATTGCCGTTCTGCAGTACTGGCCATTTCATATCAAAATAATTTTTGTTTGGCTAAGAATTCTAATTTAAAATTAATTTTATTTTAAAAACATGGATTTTTTTTTTCCAAAAGTAGTCATTTGTTTATTGATTAGTGTTACATTTTCATCGCATTTCAATCTTTTTCGTCATCATGGATACGTTAAAAATTCGAGTAATTATGGAATATGAGTACCGTCGTGGCAGCAACGCGGCACAAGCGGCACGCAACATCAACGACGTTTACGGAGCTAACACTACAAACCAACGCACCACTTGTTATTGGTTTGCTCGCTTCCGTTCTGGAAATTTCGACCTGAAAAATGAACCTCGCGGTCGTCTGAAGACTTTGGTCGACAATGACGAATTAAAGGCGATTGTGCAAGCTGATGATACACAATCTACGGCTGAATTAGCAGCAGCTTTCGACGTTAGCGTCAAAACAATATTGGTCCATTTGCGTCAAATTGGCAAGGTAAAAAAGCTTGACAAATGGGTGCCCCACGAACTCAATGATCGCCAGCGCGAAGTACGCGTCGAGACGTGCCTTGCGCTGCTCAACAGACACACAAATGAAGGAATTTTGAACCGCATTGTTACCTGCGATGAAAAATGGATTCTGTTTGATAACCGCAAGCGCTCAGAAAGTTGGTTGGATCCTGGTTCAGCACTTAACAATGCCCTAAACGAAAACTTACCCCTAGAAAAGTGATGGTCACTGTTTGGTGGTCTAGCGCCGGTGTGATTCATCACAGCTTCTTACCAAACGGGGTGAGCATTACTTCAGATGTGTACTGTGAAGAACTGAACACAATGATGGAGAAGCTGGCACATCTCCAACCAGCATTGGTCAATCGCTCGTCTCCGCTGCTCCTGCACGACAACGCGCGACCTCATACTGCACAGCAGACGGTCTCCAAGTTGCAAGAACTGGGGTTGGAAGTTCTCCGTCATCCGCCCTACTCACCAGACCTTGCGCCTACAGACTACTACTTTTTCCAGAATATGGATAACTTCTTGGCGGGAAATAAATTAAATACCCGAGAGGCAGTACAAAATGCCTTTGAAGAATTTGTTGCCTCCCGTCCAGCTGATTTCTTTAAGAAGGGCATCAATAAACTGCCACTGCGTTGACAAAAATGCATTGATTGCATGGGTGATTACTTCGATTAATACAAATAAAAAATGCATGAAAAAAATTCGTTTAAATTTTTTCATACAAAACGGCAATTTCATAGGTAAAGACCTATTAGTACCTACATTTCGATACAAGTGGAGAATGTTTGATATTGCATTCGAGGTGGAATTAATACCCGAGCCGTAGGCGAGGTTGTTTTTGAGCCGAGAACTGCAATAACAAATGTCCACTTCTATCAAACGACGTTTTGAAGAAATGAAATAAAATAAGGAAAAATATTTTTGTCCTGAATTATTAGGAAACTATGGAGGAGCTCGTGGTTAAATAATAACAGCCGCACGGGTCGATCCATCCGGTTAAGCTGTGCTTGCCGGGGTTGGTCCGTGGATGGGTGACCAGCTTTACAAACCGAGACTCCTCCGTGCCTCGGAAAGCACGTTAAGCCGTTGGTCCCGGCTGTCATTCGTGGATCTTTGACAGCCGTTACCGGTCGTCAGAAGCCCGAAAGTCTGACAAGCACTCTTACCAAGGGGTATCGTATTACCCAGTAATTGGGTTGTGAAGGTCAGATAGGCAGTCGCTCCATATAAAATACTGGTATTCAGCTGCATCCGGTTAGACTGGAAGTTGACCCCAACATAGTTGGGAAAATGCTAGCAGATTGTTGTTTTTTATTAGGAAACTATGACTTTAATTTTTTTTTCGCGCTTTGGTTTCGCCAGATTGAAGGAGAAGCAAAGGTATACAGCCGATAACAGCCTATTATGAAAAATTGAACATTCTAATATTTTTGAGTTTACAAGTAAATGTTAATTTGTTCATAAACTTTTTTTTTATTGTAATAACCATGGTTTTGATGATATTCTATTTATAAACATTATTTAAATATTCAAAAAATATTAACGCCGTAAAGACGCTTATGTCTTTGCCGAGATCCGAATAGAGAGGACCGTCTCGCACCAGTTTCATTTTGGCACTTGACACCGGCATGTGCCAAAATGAAACTGGTGCGAGATGGTGTGAATAGAGGCATTGAACTATTTGGACTAAGTATAGGAATAAGTTATCTGTGGCCATTTTTATTCCCGCGCACATGATGGAAAATGAAAAATCGCACGCGTTTTAAATACATTGAATTGTGAACCTAATCGTAGTGCGATATGAACCAGTTTTCGAGGAAGTGTATTGAAAAATAAATTGGGATAAGTGCAGGAGAATGATGATAGCAGAACAATTTCAATTAGATTTATATATCAATCGAACATTCCTCGCGACGTATCGCCTTCATCTGACCTCATCTAACTCGACGTAAACACCCGCCATTCCAATACCCTTAAAGTAAATATTATTGAACAACACTCCGTACAAAGTCCTCAACTACCCTTCAAAGGAAATCTCCATCACGAAAACCTAATCAAAACTTAAAGACAATATCAATTTAGTAGAACAAACACCTTTACTTTAGGGCAGCCTTCAACTATGCCGGAGAACAAACAACTAGTGAATTAGCAAGTTGGTGAATTTACCTTAATTATGCATTAACCCTGGCCGGTAACCGGTGCGGCTACCTGTTCAAACGTCACTAGTTCGGCCCGCATCACTTGGTTATTTTGCAACCGATATATTAATTAATTAGCTGAGCCCGCGACTTCGTTCGCATGCATGTTGGAAAACAATAATGACTCGCTTAGTTAAGGTGTAGGTATCCGTTAAAACTCCTCCAATTAAAATGAAGAATCTTCCGATCTTGCCTGGTGGGAAGTAGCGCTTCTCACCAGGCAAGATCGGAAGATTCTTCATTCCTGAGGTTCTCTACCATAGCCCTTTCGAAAATAGTCACTGCGGTTTATAATGTCAAAGCGACGGAGTGTCACTTTGATTTTTGAAAATAAATAAATATCATTTTTGTAACATTTTTCGTTGATGCTCCGCTCCTATTGGTCGTAGCGTGATGTTATATAGCCTATAGCCTTCCTCGATAAATGGGCTATATCCAACACTAAAAGAATTTTTCAATGCGAACCAGTTGTTCCTGAGATTAGCGCGTTCAACTAAACAAACAAACTCTTCAGCTTTATATAATAACTAGCTGTGCCCGCGACTTCGTTCGCGTGCATGTCGGAAAAGAATACCTAATGCGTAGCTTAGATAAGGTATAGACTACTCTTGCTTGGTGGGAAGTAGTGCTTCCCACCAGGCAAGATCGGAAGATTCTTCATTCCTGGGTTCTCTACCACAGCCCTAACCTTTGTTGGAGATCCAAATAAATAAATCGAAAATGCTTCTCTGTAAACAATGTTTGAGCTACAGTTGTCCGTGTAAACTGAAAAGCAACCCATTTACTGAGATCTATCTCTGGTTATGCCCGCCATTTTGGATTTTAATTTTCTGATTCAGCGCCCTCGGAAGCTATGAGGATGATACACCATTTTGATTTAGATCTCTTTTACTCCCGAAAACCGTAAAAATGACACTCCCGCTTTAAAATTAATACAGTATTTTATTTATGTGTCCATCGTTAAAAAAACGTATTACAAAAACACTAAAACTGACTTCCATAAAAACACTACAAAGTGCAAAATAACTTTAGTTTGGGAAGTAGTTAGCAAGAAATTACCGAAACTGTAACGGAATTTAATAAATACTAATAATTAAACGTCTTTTGCATTATGGTACACACGGCTACATATTAAGCTATACATTTCCAGTATAAGCTGACCTCTCATTGCACGGAAATCCTATACAAAGCGAGATCAGTTTATACTGGATAGTATAGCTTGATATGTAGCCGTGTGTGTACAATATGTGCCACTAAAGATGAGACTTGACACACCACGTGGTTTGACTTGTAAGTAGACGATATAAAGGTCTCTTTAGGAAGGGACCGGGCGTCATCGCGCAGCGCGGGAGGCGCGGTATTGCGCTCGTCAAGTCTCATCTTTCGTGGCGCGTATTATATCAAATGAAAGGGCATATGAGGGTCTCAAATATGTATTTTTTTATAATATTTTTTTTTTTAAGTTATTTAAGAAAATAGACGAAAATTTATCATTCCCCCCTTATCTCCGAAACTTCTGAGCCTAAAATTTTGAAAAAAATACAGAAAATAGATCTTTTCCCGTGGATTACAGGAAAACCTAGAAGAAGTCAGTGGTCATAAATAACATGGTAAATCTCTCAATATTGTGAGTACAAACTTACATTTACAATTGGAATGTATGGGAGAACATGTTTTTCAAGTACAATATTAAGTTTGTTCTTGGAAAAAATTCATCCCATCTACGGAACTCTTCATTATGCGTGGTCCGTCACGCACTTAGCCGGTTTTTCCTTCGTTTTTCTACTGTTTCTTGAACTGTTGCACTCGATGTGAGTGAGAGTAATCAGTGTGTTTAGGTCATTATCATTTTTATTGCAGCACTTGGTTAGTACCTACTGCTGTGTGGTCTTCTTATTGAAAGTGTTCGGAGCTACATGGACACAAACAACACTAAAGAAGGCTATCGTGCTAGTGTTGTATGACTATCTGAGGTACCTATGTTAACCAATGATACGGGTGACGACAATACACGCGAATCTAGAAGTAGCCAGTTGAAGCAACTGACGTCTGTTGGTACGAATGCTGAAGCTACACTCTTGTCTTAAGCCCCATAAATGTGTCGCCTCAAGAGAAAGTGAACCACGTGTACACACAATCAGGCAATACAGATACATCCCAACTCTTACTGATCAACGGCTTATAGACCAACATCTACATATGTAATCAGGATTAGTTTCCATAGAGTATGTTCAGTTAGGATTGTGGTATGTGACCGCACGACCCGCTTCCCCGTTGCACTGAAACGGAATAATTAATTATCATGTTTTACATTAATTAGCGTTTTCATTCTCTTGCCGGAACGCCCTTACCGATCTGCTCCGACTTTCGGTACCTCGGGTCGCTTGTCCAAGGGGATGGCGAAGTAGACCGAGACATAACGCACCGGATCAACGCCGGATGGATGAAATGGCGACAGGTTACAGGAACAACTTGCGACCCACGGATGCCCCTCAAGTTGAAGGGGAAAATTTACAAGTCCGTGATAAGGCCTGTCGTACTTTATGGATCGGAATGCTGGACAGTGAAGAAGACGGATGAAAAAAAATTGCATGCAGCGGAGATGAGAATGTTGAGATGGATGTGTGGAGTGACAAGAATGGATAAAGTGAGAAATGAGTATATAAGAGGAAGTTTGAAAGTGGCGCCAGTGACAGAAAAGTTGAAAGGAAATCGTTTGTCTTGGTATGGGCATGTAATGAGGAGAGACAAAACGCATGTGACTAAAAGAGTGATGAATATAGATGTTGATGGATGGAGAGGCAGAGGAAGGCCAAAGAAAAGATGGATGGATTGTGTGAGGAATGATATGAAAGAGAAGGGAGTGAATGATAGCGTGACGGTTGACAGGGGAGAATGGAAGAAGAAAACGTGTTGCGCCGACCCCAAGTAATATGGGATAAGGGCAGGAAGATGATGACATTAATTAGCGTTTTCATACTAAAACAAACGGTATTTCCTGAACGGTTTGTCAACCAAACAGTCTAACAAAAGCCTATATAGTAGTTAGCTGTAGGTACTAAACATTTTGGTTATACGCCATTATTGCAATTACTTAGTCATGATTTTAGAATAAATATGATAAAATTTCCTCTTGAGAACCATGAAATTATAAAAGTAGGAACACCTCTATTTATCCTGGGGAACAACCGCACACCAACTCATCGCACACACAATTATAATGTAAAGTGACAGATTTACCAGCCGACTGTTTTCTATCGAACATCGTCTGTGAAATAATAAATTCACGTCAAATACATTTTCCACGAAGACGAGCGTTCTAAATATCTCAAAGAAACTACCTTCCGTAATGACGTCATGTTTACCTTAGCTACCAGGCACACAAAGGTCGCAAGGAGTCAAATAAAAATATAATCCCCGAGTTTACGTAAGGGATCCCCTTATGGCTTTTATACGCGATTTCTAAACGGTTTTTACGCGAGGAAATTGCTTGTAAACCCTTTAACGGTTGACAATGTGCCAACAATGCCAATTGATGTCAGTAATATCTAAGGCATCCATAATTTTAAAGTTGAAACAGAAATGCTGCTTAGTGGCAGAAATAGGTACAGTGATAGTACTTTCCTGGAACTTCTTTAATGAGCACACTTCTTACGAGCACTACTTTAATGAGTTCTACTAAAACTTCATCTTCCCGTCAGTTCAGAATTAGTGACACCACGTACTGCTGCACCGGAAACTACTTTCTTCCGAATAACAATCCATGTAGCAGGTAGGTAACTAAGCTAACATCACGACATCACTACGAAAGGCTGATATGTTAAAGCAGATCAGATCTTACCAAAATGACTTTGCCAGAACGTGGATTTCTTAAGAGAATTTAATGATTGCTATCTTGTAAACCTAGAAATATAGGTATAGTTTAATTTTCTGTAGTTCTGTATAAAACAAAATACATTAACACCAAACTGTTTATAGAGACAAAAATGTAGGACAACAATGTTGTTTAGTTGCTTAGTATGCGGCGCCGGGCGGCGCACAGTGCGGCTTTGAACGAACCAGCCGTAATTCGATTCACTTTAAAACAGTTTGAAACTCGTCAACTGGGAGGTCATAAATTCAAACAAGAAAGGGTTCACAAAGTAATTTGCGAAAGAATGTTGCGGGAAAAGAACGTTTTGGGGTTAAAAGACGTTTCACTGAAGATTTTATTCGAATGGAATGGGATTTCAGATTTTTTAGAAAATGTTTGTTTGGAACGATTGTTTGAACATTTGAAAAATATTGGTATAAGATACTTCTGATTTTCTGTGAAAGAAATTGTTTCTCCTTTTATGAGATTTCTTATGTTTAGTAGTGGACACCTTAGTTACAAATTAGACTGGTCAAGTACATCTAATAGAACTGGAGTTTATTGTTCACTCACTTTTGTGGTATTCCCAAACACTGATCCCAACAACAACCCTAAACAATGCCTCTATTATCAATATCACATGCTGTAAACGTGTATGACCAGATGTATGAAAATAGACGAGGCATAAGGAGTATGTTAGGCGTTCTGTAGTTTCTGCTTACCCCTATGAAGGCGTGCGTTTATGTATGTATTTACTTTCTGAAAATCCATTACAGTAATTTACACATTTGCGTAACTTAATTTTAATTTATCTTTATCTTTACAACTTTCTGATACAGATTTTAGTTCTGTATTAAATACTACAGATGCTAAAGTTTCGGCTAAAAATTTAACTCACATAGTATCTGAAACCATTGCTATGCACTCCATACAAATAAGCAATCCTCACCGTAAACGCACCATTAAACCGTGGATGACTCCGGGACTGATACGGTGCATCAGACATAGGGACAAATTGCAAAAAAAGGCTAAACTTAAAGCACAAAATGCAATACTCCAGGTTACCTACACTAGATACCGCAATGTTTGCAATAACCTGTTAAAAAAATTAAAAATTGCTTATGAAAAATCGGAATTTCACAAAAACAAAAAGAATCCTAAGGCTATGTGAAAAGCAATTAATAAAATCGCTAACCATAAACAATATGCTCCACCTTCTAGTGAATTACTCAATCTTACTCAAGATCCATATGAGTCACTTAATTTAGTTAACAACTAGTTTGCTGGAATCGGCGCAACACTTGCAGATGCAATAATAAATAGACAGGGTGTAAATCAGGCTAGCTCATCAACCAGTTGTTGTATATCTCGGTCACCGAGAGACTCCATGGCGTTATTTGCCACTGACTGTAAGGAGATTGAAAGTATTATTGCAAACTTGAAAAATGACTCTGCGACTGGTATTGATGGTATACCAACACTGGTGGTAAACACTGCAAAGGAGAGTTTGATCCCCTCACTTACATATATGTGTAACCTATGTTTGACCACTGGCGTCTTCCCAGATGTATTAAAGAGGGCATTGGTGCACCCTATCCATAAGAATGAAGACAGAGACAGTGTCGGAAACTATTGACCGATATCAATGTTGCCTGTTGTTTCCCAAATTCTGAAAAAACTTCTAAATTCCAAACTCACTAAATTTCTGCAACATAGCAACATTATTGCACAAAACCAATTTGGTTTTGTTAAAGGTAAATCTACAGAAGATGCAACTTTGCTTCTTACAGAAACTATTGCTACCAAACTTGACAGCAATAAAAATGTTATTGGGGTCTTTCTTGATCTATCAAAGGCCTTCGACACTGTCTCTGTACCCCTACTGCTTGCTAAAATGGAATCTGTCGGTATACGCGGAATTGCACTAGATATGTTTAGGTCCTACCTCTCAAATCGGACTCAGTGTGTTAGATTGGGTAACCATACAAGTGGACTAGCCTCTCTTTCTTTTGGGGGTTCCACAAGATAGTGTTTTGGGGCCTACACTATTTCATCTGTACTTTAAAAGCTTGTGCACGAAACAACTACCAAACTGTAGCATTGGCACATATGCTGACGGCACTGCGTTGATTACATGGATCGGATTGGAAAGAAGCCCAGCACTACACTGAACATGCTCTAAAGGTGGTAATGTCATGGCTCAATGATAACCTTTTGACCCTAAATTTAGATAAGACGAGATATATCAGCTTTTCTCAACGCACTCACACTCAGCCCTCTTCAGAATTCGAAGTTAGTGCACATTCATGTGACCTGCGCAATAACTGTAATTGCCCTAGGCTAATCCGTGCTACTACTATAAAGTACTTGGACCTCATTATAGACAGCTTGCTAAATTGGTCACCACAAATTACCCAGGCGACTGCTCGTATAAGAAGACTGATTCCAATTTTCAGAAAGCTTAGGAGGTCTGCTGATCTTGAAACCCTGTTATGTGTTTACTATGCCCTTGCCCAAAGCTTACTTCGGTACTGTATTCTTGTTTGGGGTGGTATTGGCAAGACTACTCTACTCTCTCTAGAGCGGTCCCATAGGGCTATCTTAAAAGTTATGCTAGGGAAACCACGTAGATATAGCACAGATCTCTTGTATAGTGAGAGTTCAGTACTATCCATTAGGAAGCTCTTTGTGTTGTCTACTATACTTCACAAGCATATAAGTTTTGCATATAATCCGATCTCTAAACGCAACAAGACAAGAGTTTGTTCTGTCCCCCCTTACCGTACAACACTCGCAAGACTACATTATAAGTAATAAATTGTATAACATAGCAAACCGAGCCAATAACATTTATGAACTTCCTACCAACACACACTATACATATGGTAATGTATCTATGTCTATTCTATGTTTAACTAGTTTTAATTATATTGCAAACTTTTGTTATATTAAAACTTGTATTAAAATAATGTAAAGATATGTTTATGTACAGAGTGGAAGGCGCTGACGGCTGTGACACAGTTCATACTACTACGGTCGTCAACGTATTCTCTTGTTTAATGTCACCCATTGTTGCCACATATTATCCTTAGATTAAGAGATATTTGTAACATTTAGTGATGGAAATAAACTATTCTATTCTATTTATATTTATTTCAGACTAGCTGACCCGTCAGACGTTATCCTGTCAAAATTTTCAATTTCGATTTTTTAGCTGTTCCTTTGGGTTTTTTTAATTTTCTTTTTTCCTAAACCACCCCAGTAATGAGTACCTACTAACTGAATTGCTGTACACGTATTATCGTGTTTAATAGCAACCTGTACTATGGATTCCGTACCACTGAATCGAAATGATGACTGCTCTATCGCTCAACCATCGCTGAGCGATATTAATTAATTTGTTTATCTAGGTTTGATTTAATTTGGGTAGGTACCTACTTTATATGCTGCATCGGTTGACAACATCACGCTAACGCCGGCTGTCGCTGAAAATCAGCGCTGTGCTCTGTGTCGCACATGAGCCGCAGGATGTGACGCATATTTTGCCCATTGTTTGTATTTTTTCCTTTTTGTGTTATTTTAAATTTTATGCGTCAGGCGCAAGTAAACTTATTTTCTTTGCTTTCTTTAAATAATATTATTTATTCCGATGGTTAAATCAGTATCATGTAGATCGCCTGTCTATAACAGCCACCCTTGTTCCATTCCAAGCGTGGCCCTGTTACGTCAAGAATTTCCCCCATATTCGGGCAGGCGGCTGCAATTCCGCCGTGCCCGTATTCGGCCTAATCGCTACGTACACGGCGCCCTACTGTTAGCTAAGTTAAATAGACTGGCTTTCTTGGTAAATGCTGAAGCCAGGATACACTCCGTACATACAATTACATCGATAGCTTTGAGCGTCTTCGTCGGTGCTACACAGAATATTTACGGGTTATAATAACGCAGAATACAGTTTTTGTATTGTATGTAAGTGATGTTTTTTTACTATTTTTTATGCCTTATCAGTTATTACATCTTATGGTAGATACAGGCTACTAATGTCAGTAAAAAGTGTCATGTCAGTCATATCAGTCAGTAGCTTACCAAAGAATTTCGCTGAGCCACAGTGAAATAAAAAATAAACAAAATCAAAAAAATTACTTTAAAAATGTAAAAACCGACTTCAAAACCAAAAACGAATAAAATAACTTTCATAAAACACTTCAACAACTTCTGAAGTCGGTGTCAAGCTAAAGTGCATTGAAGAATTGATGACACCGGCTTCAGAAGCTGTTGAAGTGTTTTATGAAAGTTATTTTATTCGTTTTTTGTTTTGAAGACGGTTTTTACTTTTTTAATGTATTTTTTTATTTTATTTTTAGTTGAATATACACTTACATAATTAGGTATGCCCAAACCGAACGAAAAGAAGAATCATCAAAATCCGTTTAGAAATGCTGGAGATACAGTGCATTTATGCATATAACTTCGTACATAAGAATAATTACATAATGTATTATGTATTAAAACCTTCCTGAAAGTATGTAGATCACGATAGTGAAAGAAACATACATACATATATACCTACATACATACATAGGAGCTCGTGGCTAAGTAATAACAGCCGCACGGGTCGATCTATCAGGTTAAGCTACGCTTGCCGGGGTTGGTCCGTGGATGGGTGACCATCTTTACATACCGAGACTCCTCCGTGCCTCGGAAAGCACGTTAAGCCGTTAGTCCCGGCTGTCATTCGTGGATCTTTGACAGTCGTTACGGGTCGTCATCGTCAGAAGCCCGAAAGTCTGACAACTAGTCTTACCAAGGGGTATCGTTTTACCCAGTAATTGGGTTGTGAAGGTCAGATAGGCAGTCGCTCCATATAAAATACTGGTATTCAGCTGCATCCGGTTAGACTGGAAGTTGACCCCAACATAGTTGGGAAAATGCTAGGCAGATTGATTGACATACATACATACGGGTCGAATACAGAAACTCCTTTTTTGAAGTCGGTTAAAAAGCTTTCATTGGCACAAACCATTTGCCGCTACTAATAACCACCACTTCACTCAAAATATGTAAATTAACCAAACATCCCGAATTCCCGATACGTTGCAATTTGCATTTTGCCAATTTTTGCAACTATTAAAAGGTTAGTTTTAGACCGACGCAAATTGCTGCTGCTGTCAAACAGAATTTTATGTGAGAGGATTTGTTGTGATCGTTTGCCATATTGGATCGCGTGTAACGGTCGCCGGTTCAATTCAAATTACGAGATTCGAATTCCGAACGTTTGGAATTCCAACAAGGAAGCACGTTCTGTTGTCATTTTAATGTCAATTATATTGTTTTATCGATTTATCACGTTCGTGAATGAAAAATGTAATCAGGATTTTTTTTTCTCCATACAGCGGAAATTCTAATATTCTGTAAATACAACAATAATTAAAAAGGAATATCTTACTACAACATACTAATCATTACGCTTCCAAACAAGTAAAAATAAGAAATTAGTACTTAAGAGGAATTCTGAAAGTGACACCGGCACCGGTGACTGAAAGGTTGTGTGGAAATCGATTTTCATGGTATGGGCATGTGATGCTGAGGAATGAGGAAAATATCGTGAAAAAAGGTTTGAGTGTGAATGTAGATGGCTGTAGGAATAGGGAAATGCCAAAAAAATAATCCGTCGACCAAAGAAAAAGACATGATGCCGACAATATATTAGGTCTTTACCTATGAAATTGCCGTTCTGCAGTACTGGCCATTTCATATCAAAATAATTTTTGTTTGGCTAAGAATTCTAATTTAAAATTAATTTTATTTTAAAAACATGGATTTTTTTTTTCCAAAAGTAGTCATTTGTTTATTGATTAGTGTTACATTTTCATCGCATTTCAATCTTTTTCGTCATCATGGATACGTTAAAAATTCGAGTAATTATGGAATATGAGTACCGTCGTGGCAGCAACGCGGCACAAGCGGCACGCAACATCAACGACGTTTACGGAGCTAACACTACAAACCAACGCACCACTTGTTATTGGTTTGCTCGCTTCCGTTCTGGAAATTTCGACCTGAAAAATGAACCTCGCGGTCGTCTGAAGACTTTGGTCGACAATGACGAATTAAAGGCGATTGTGCAAGCTGATGATACACAATCTACGGCTGAATTAGCAGCAGCTTTCGACGTTAGCGTCAAAACAATATTGGTCCATTTGCGTCAAATTGGCAAGGTAAAAAAGCTTGACAAATGGGTGCCCCACGAACTCAATGATCGCCAGCGCGAAGTACGCGTCGAGACGTGCCTTGCGCTGCTCAACAGACACACAAATGAAGGAATTTTGAACCGCATTGTTACCTGTGATGAAAAATGGATTCTGTTTGATAACCGCAAGCGCTCAGAAAGTTGGTTGGATCCTGGTTCAGCACTTAACAATGCCCTAAACGAAAACTTACCCCTAGAAAAGTGATGGTCACTGTTTGGTGGTCTAGCGCCGGTGTGATTCATCACAGCTTCTTACCAAACGGGGTGAGCATTACTTCAGATGTGTACTGTGAAGAACTGAACACAATGATGGAGAAGCTGGCACATCTCCAACCAGCATTGGTCAATCGCTCGTCTCCGCTGCTCCTGCACGACAACGCGCGACCTCATACTGCACAGCAGACGGTCTCCAAGTTGCAAGAACTGGGGTTGGAAGTTCTCCGTCATCCGCCCTACTCACCAGACCTTGCGCCTACAGACTACTACTTTTTCCAGAATATGGATAACTTCTTGGCGGGAAATAAATTAAATACCCGAGAGGCAGTACAAAATGCCTTTGAAGAATTTGTTGCCTCCCGTCCAGCTGATTTCTTTAAGAAGGGCATCAATAAACTGCCACTGCGTTGACAAAAATGCATTGATTGCATGGGTGATTACTTCGATTAATACAAATAAAAAATGCATGAAAAAAATTCGTTTAAATTTTTTCATACAAAACGGCAATTTCATAGGTAAAGACCTATTAGTACCTACATTTCGATACAAGTGGAGAATGTTTGATATTGCATTCGAGGTGGAATTAATACCCGAGCCGTAGGCGAGGTTGTTTTTGAGCCGAGAACTGCAATAACAAATGTCCACTTCTATCAAACGACGTTTTGAAGAAATGAAATAAAATAAGGAAAAATATTTTTGTCCTGAATTATTAGGAAACTATGGAGGAGCTCGTGGTTAAATAATAACAGCCGCACGGGTCGATCCATCCGGTTAAGCTGTGCTTGCCGGGGTTGGTCCGTGGATGGGTGACCAGCTTTACAAACCGAGACTCCTCCGTGCCTCGGAAAGCACGTTAAGCCGTTGGTCCCGGCTGTCATTCGTGGATCTTTGACAGCCGTTACCGGTCGTCAGAAGCCCGAAAGTCTGACAAGCACTCTTACCAAGGGGTATCGTATTACCCAGTAATTGGGTTGTGAAGGTCAGATAGGCAGTCGCTCCATATAAAATACTGGTATTCAGCTGCATCCGGTTAGACTGGAAGTTGACCCCAACATAGTTGGGAAAATGCTAGCAGATTGTTGTTTTTTATTAGGAAACTATGACTTTAATTTTTTTTTCGCGCTTTGGTTTCGCCAGATTGAAGGAGAAGCAAAGGTATACAGCCGATAACAGCCTATTATGAAAAATTGAACATTCTAATATTTTTGAGTTTACAAGTAAATGTTAATTTGTTCATAAACTTTTTTTTTATTGTAATAACCATGGTTTTGATGATATTCTATTTATAAACATTATTTAAATATTCAAAAAATATTAACGCCGTAAAGACGCTTATGTCTTTGCCGAGATCCGAATAGAGAGGACCGTCTCGCACCAGTTTCATTTTGGCACTTGACACCGGCATGTGCCAAAATGAAACTGGTGCGAGATGGTGTGAATAGAGGCATTGAACTATTTGGACTAAGTATAGGAATAAGTTATCTGTGGCCATTTTTATTCCCGCGCACATGATGGAAAATGAAAAATCGCACGCGTTTTAAATACATTGAATTGTGAACCTAATCGTAGTGCGATATGAACCAGTTTTCGAGGAAGTGTATTGAAAAATAAATTGGGATAAGTGCAGGAGAATGATGATAGCAGAACAATTTCAATTAGATTTATATATCAATCGAACATTCCTCGCGACGTATCGCCTTCATCTGACCTCATCTAACTCGACGTAAACACCCGCCATTCCAATACCCTTAAAGTAAATATTATTGAACAACACTCCGTACAAAGTCCTCAACTACCCTTCAAAGGAAATCTCCATCACGAAAACCTAATCAAAACTTAAAGACAATATCAATTTAGTAGAACAAACACCTTTACTTTAGGGCAGCCTTCAACTATGCCGGAGAACAAACAACTAGTGAATTAGCAAGTTGGTGAATTTACCTTAATTATGCATTAACCCTGGCCGGTAACCGGTGCGGCTACCTGTTCAAACGTCACTAGTTCGGCCCGCATCACTTGGTTATTTTGCAACCGATATATTAATTAATTAGCTGAGCCCGCGACTTCGTTCGCATGCATGTTGGAAAACAATAATGACTCGCTTAGTTAAGGTGTAGGTATCCGTTAAAACTCCTCCAATTAAAATGAAGAATCTTCCGATCTTGCCTGGTGGGAAGTAGCGCTTCTCACCAGGCAAGATCGGAAGATTCTTCATTCCTGAGGTTCTCTACCATAGCCCTTTCGAAAATAGTCACTGCGGTTTATAATGTCAAAGCGACGGAGTGTCACTTTGATTTTTGAAAATAAATAAATATCATTTTTGTAACATTTTTCGTTGATGCTCCGCTCCTATTGGTCGTAGCGTGATGTTATATAGCCTATAGCCTTCCTCGATAAATGGGCTATATCCAACACTAAAAGAATTTTTCAATGCGAACCAGTTGTTCCTGAGATTAGCGCGTTCAACTAAACAAACAAACTCTTCAGCTTTATATAATAACTAGCTGTGCCCGCGACTTCGTTCGCGTGCATGTCGGAAAAGAATACCTAATGCGTAGCTTAGATAAGGTATAGACTACTCTTGCTTGGTGGGAAGTAGTGCTTCCCACCAGGCAAGATCGGAAGATTCTTCATTCCTGGGTTCTCTACCACAGCCCTAACCTTTGTTGGAGATCCAAATAAATAAATCGAAAATGCTTCTCTGTAAACAATGTTTGAGCTACAGTTGTCCGTGTAAACTGAAAAGCAACCCATTTACTGAGATCTATCTCTGGTTATGCCCGCCATTTTGGATTTTAATTTTCTGATTCAGCGCCCTCGGAAGCTATGAGGATGATACACCATTTTGATTTAGATCTCTTTTACTCCCGAAAACCGTAAAAATGACACTCCCGCTTTAAAATTAATACAGTATTTTATTTATGTGTCCATCGTTAAAAAAACGTATTACAAAAACACTAAAACTGACTTCCATAAAAACACTACAAAGTGCAAAATAACTTTAGTTTGGGAAGTAGTTAGCAAGAAATTACCGAAACTGTAACGGAATTTAATAAATACTAATAATTAAACGTCTTTTGCATTATGGTACACACGGCTACATATTAAGCTATACATTTCCAGTATAAGCTAACCTCTCATTGCACGGAAATCCTATACAAAGCGAGATCAGTTTATACTGGATTGTATAGCTTGATATGTAGCCGTGTGTGTACAATATGTGCCACTAAAGATGAGACTTGACACACCACGTGGTTTGACTTGTAAGTAGACGATATAAAGGTCTCTTTAGGAAGGGACCGGGCGTCATCGCGCAGCGCGGGAGGCGCGGTATTGCGCTCGTCAAGTCTCATCTTTCGTGGCGCGTATTATACCTACCTACCTCACACTACCTTATTCGTGTACCTACTTCTTTAAATTGATACTCAGCAACTTTTTTTAACATACCTAGGATAACCCATTCACAATAGGTACAATTCTTCATTGAGGAGTTCCGTGACAGTAGGGTTTCTTCGCAGTCCATGATTAGTTGACCACTGTTCGGTACTTAACCTACCGTCTTTCATCTTCCGTACGATTACCCATTCACAATAATGTGTACTGCTCGTCGATGAGGAGTTCCATGGGGTAAGTAGGTGTTTCCTATTTATTTTCGAAGTTCATAATTAGTTGACCACGGATAGTAACTAACCAGTAATTTTCTTTGATTTCTGTACAGTAACCAAATCACAGTACGTTTACCTACTGTACGTTATTGAGGAGTTCAATTGTCAGATCTTCACCATAATAAAGGTGACTATCTCGGGAGAATCCATATCCAGTATAAGCTGATCTCGCATTGTATAGGATTTCCTTACAATGAGAGGTCAGTGTAAACTGGAAAAGTATAGCTTGATGTGTAGCCGTGTGTACAATTAACTTACAAAATGAAACCCAGTTTGATTTAAAAAAAGTTGTATTTATTATTCTATAGCATTGCATTCTTTATCACTCAGAACACCACATCAGTTAGTAGGTAACCTATCATCTTACATAGCTTCCTTCTGCGGCTTCGCCCGCATGGTATGTCGATAAAAAGTAGCCTATGTCCTTTTCCAGGTCATGGTCTACCCGTGGCTAAGTAATAACAGCCGCACTTGCCGCGGTTGGTCCGTGGATGGGTGACCATCTTTACATACCAAGACCCCTCCGTGCCTCGGAAAGCACGTTAAGCCGTTGGTCCCGGCTGTCATTCTTGGATCTTTGACAGTCGTTATGGGTCGTCAGAAGCCCGAAAGTCTGACAACCAGTCTTACCAAGGGGTATCGTATTACCCAGTACTGGGTTATGGAGGTCAGATAGGCAGTAGCTCCATGTAAAATACTGGTATTCAGCTGCATCCGGTTAGAATGGAAGCCGACCCCAACGTAGTTGGGAAAAAGCTAGGCAGATGATAATGGTCTACCCATGTGCCAAATTTCATCCAAATCCGTTCAGCCGTTTTAGCGTGAAAGCGTTACAAGCAAACAAACTTACTTTCGCGCGATATTTAATCATTATTTTTGCTGCGGAGTTATTTTAAAACAGTTATATCTCCGAAGATACTCATTGAAATGAAATGATGTAAAAGCCAACTTTGTTCAAAATTAAATACTTCTGATGAATATCGTATTTATTTGGATAAGGATTAATACCATGTTTATGAAAATACCTTCGCAAGTAATACATTATTTTATAACAAATTTGATTACCATTAAAACAGTTATAGTGAGCTAGCCTTAAAAGATAGACATCCTATCGCGGACTTTTTTAGAGCTTTTTAAGAAGAACAATTCTGTCATACATGATTGTTGCGTAACTTTAATCGTTTACGCAGCGCACGCAACAGAAGCTCTCAAAAGGAATAAATTTTCCCAGTTTCTGCAACATTTTTCATTGATGCTCCGCTCCTATTCGTCGTAGGGTGATGTTATATAGCCTATAGCCTACCTCAATAAATGGGCTATCTAACACTAAAAGAATTTTTCAATTCGAACCAGTAGTTCCTGAGATTAGCGCGTTCAACCAAACAAACAAACTTTTCAGCTTTATATAATATTATTAGTATACGTATACGTAGATATACATACATGGGTAATTATTTCGAAGGACGATGGTTGGACCTATGCCCTTCCTTGGGGCGAAAACTTTTGAGTGAATGGACTGCCGACGGTGTTCTGGACCATGGACGTACAGGATATTATAGTCTACCGCAGTCTATGATAACTTTTTTAGCGATTTTATTTCGCAGTGATGTTTGTTACTACTGTTTTTTTCAGTAATGAGTATTTCAGTAGTATAGTATTTCAGTCATGGAGGCTGGTTCAGTGCACCCCTGACTACTCTGACGTCGGAATGCATGCTACCATCTATTATGAATGATGTATCTACCTATCGAAATCTGTACTGCAATAAATGCGAAGAACTGGTTAAATGTATTAAGAACATTTCTTAGATTGTATTAATAAACCCGTACCTATGTAGTTATGTATCTAAGAATAAGAATAACTTATTTGCTAAAAATACAGGTTTTACCAGATGTATAAATTGGTGATTTACGCACAGTCCATATTTTGTCTGTTTAGGCAAATTAGTTATTAATAATAGGTACCTCCGTAGGTACCTACTTATTTGTTTTTTAACCGACTTCTATAAAAGGATGAGGTTCTCAATTCGGTTCTATGTTTTTTTTTTAATGTTTGTTACCTCAGAACTCCGTCATTTATAAACTAATTTGATAAATTCTTTTTTTATTTGAAAGAATATACTTCCAGATTGGTCCCATTTTTATCAAAATCCAGTTCTGATGACGGGATCCATGAGGAATTGAGGGAACTCCTCAAAAATTACAGGCATACATATAGCGACTATAGTATTTTCATCAACAAATCAAGCATTTGCATTCAGAAAGTATCATCTGGTGAAGTGGAACTGATGAAGAAGACCACAGATGGCCACGGGAACTTCTCAACGATAATAAGTAGTATTTCACGGGTGGCGATAAGATATTTTATCTCGATTAAGATAGTTAAGCGACTATGACGAAGCTTTAAATAAATGGTTCTGATGAAAATGGTACCATCGAACCAACCTGATGAAGAAGCCGGAAGGTAGGCTCCGGAACTCAGTAATAAAATAATCTATTCTAGCCGTGTTTGGGCTTATTGGAATTGTCATGAGGTGCACTCTGGCCATAAATGATTTTAATGGTAATTGTATGCCGCTTCAAATTGTGTACTTGAGTACTTGAGTTGTCTGTTATGTGTGGCCTTGATTATCAGAAGTCAGATTTCGTAGCCTCGTTATCTCCGTCAATATAAAACTACGCCTTCCAAACTTCAGACACGGCTTAGCGCGACGTATATTTGCCGTTTTGCAAAGTTTTTATTTGAAGTGGTATACTCCTGAGATGGTCGCATATAAATATCTTCAAGTTCTGACGAGTGGCTTTTGAGTTAGCTTCAATAATTTAATACCTACGTATTTTTTCCACATAGTTTATGTGAATGATGCTCTAATTTATTTTGCAGAGTGGTAGGTATTTGAATTTGTGTAGGTTAGGCACCACTGAAAAGTGAAAAATAAAATCTTTTTACAAAAAAAAAAAAAAAACAACCGACTCCCAAAAAAAAAACACTACAAAGCGAAAAATAACTTAACTGTCGGAAGTCGGTGGCAAAAAACGAAACTAAAAAACCAAAGACACCGACTTCCGAAATTAAAGTTATTTTTCGCTTGTAGTGTTTTTTTTTGGGAGTCGGTTGTTTTTTTTTTTTTTTTTGTAAAAAGTTTTTATTTTTCACTTTTACTAAGATTTACAACTATGTACCTACTAATATAAGTTATAATACACACACTACAAAACTATAAAAAAACATCCTAATCGAATATAATACTCGTAGATAGGTCGCCACGTCTGGCACACCGCTGCTAAACCCGCGATGTTTTATTGTTGTTTCTCTTTAACCAAATGAAACCTTCCTTATTTTTAACCAGCTTCAAAACAAGGAGGAGGTTCTCAATTCGGTTGCATTTTTTTTAATGTTACCTCAATACTCCGTCATTTATAACCCGATTTGGAAAATTCTTTTTTTATTTGAAAGGATATACTTCCAGATTGGTCCCATTTTTATCAAAATCCAGTTCTGATGGTGGGATCCATGAGGAATTGAGGGAACTACTCAAATATTATAAGCATACATATAGCGATTTTGGTATTTTCTTCAACAAATCGGAATCGGAAGTCAGTGGCATAAAACTTAAGTAAAAAACCAAGACACCGGCTTCCTAAATTAAATTTATTTTTACTTTGTAGTTTTTTATTTTGGAAGTCAATTGTTTTTTATTTTGGATAATAAACGATAAAAAAAATGCCAAACTAAAACATCTTGTCGCCTTTGACCACGACCTTTTACCAAAAACTTTCCTTTAATGCAATGAAAAAATGCAATTTACAAAGTGTTTACCCGCGCCCCGTCTTCTCCATTTCAAAAGCTTTTGTCTCGAAAACTGCATACAATAGAAGTAAAAATGTTAATAAAAGTAGCTAGTACGGTCAGCAACAGAAGTCAGTTAACCTTGCTACTTTTTGACATCATCTAAACACAAAAGAATTCGATAAACTGCTTTTTTTTCGTTATCTGTTATGAGCTTATGACTTAATGTTCTTAAAATTTTAAGTGTAAAATATTTCGCTTAATAATTAAGATTAAAAAACTGCAAGTGTTAATCGACTTTTGTTGTTGACTGTACACTGATTATAGATACTCGTATTCTTTCTAATTAGTACTTGTTCGTTAGCGCGCCCCTGCAGTCGTTAGTTAATTAGTTTTCAAACCCATATATCATTTGAAACAAAAAGTTTACTAGTTTGATACAGAAGATATTTCCTGTTCACTGTTCTTGACTGCTAATGTTCCCGTTTCAAATGATTAATAAATTGTTATTCTTTGCTGTATTCAAAATACTTCTTTTTTTTAGTACTTCAAGATCTGATTGATATTGCATCATGTTAATAAAGTATTGAAAAAGTCGTTACCAACGTCATTCAATTCACAAATACAATAATTCATTGTGAAAAAGAACACACTCGTAACTGTGTCATCACAACAAACGCCACTAATTAGCGCAGTAAGCCAACTACAGCGGCTCACAGCACGTTTATTAACAATTAACAACTGCCTCTCCCTGCCTTCATTACCACCACACAATCCTCCGTCCTCGTTTTAATGAACGTACGATGCTTTACCGTCCTCTTGTAATAAATATATAATTTTGACCAAATTCCTTAATAGGATTGCGCTATAACTTTTGTGGAACGGAAGTGACCTTTGTGTCCCAACACTAATTAGGTAGAGCAACCACAAGCACCTCCTTAATTAAAGTGGTAATCACATGAGCCTTACTGCAGCCACACTATCTCATGTGCTATTTCCATGACCATACTTGTGAAAACAACACGCTTAACATCTCTTGGTGCGACATCCATTGCGGGTTTTACTCTTTTGGAATAAATGGGTGCAAAATATCAGAAGCAATGCTTGCCCAGTGTAACGATGCGTTCATAATTTGATTAGGCTGCAGTGTACGAAGGCAAGATAGGGTGAATGTGGTATAGTAAAAGGTCCCGCCTCTTCAAAAGACGTATAAATTTATTAGCGCGCGTGATTCCTCCGAACATGCAAGTAATTTTCTGTGTTGCCATACAGCTGACTGAAGAAATACGTGATCAGAAATCGAAAACGATTTCTTTGAGCGTTCTCTGAATACCTCCAAGATTATAGACTTATGGAAAAATATGCGAGCACTAAACGTTATCCTGTTCAGTGAAGTAGGGAGCTTAGGTAACACGAGAAATGTGTCCATTTACATTGAAATAAATTGAGCTCTTATAGCTCTGAAAAGATGGTAATTTCGTTTCATGAAGCTGAATTTTAATGTCCTTAAAATATGCTCCGAGTTTTAAGCTCTAAAAGCTTAAGATTTGGTTTGGGTACAACTTTGTATTATTGTTGTCAGCGTGTCCGGTTGTCCCAGTGTCCGCGGTGTTTGATATTTAAACACACCGAAGGGGTATTTACTTTGCGTTAAGCAATTTGTTCGAGGGAGGACGTCGTCGGGCTTTTATCTGTTCTGTGGTCGGGCTAGCACGAGGTTTAAAAGACACAGTGTCAAAACTTACAACTGTGGATATTGCCTAATAATGATTTACTTTGATAAAAAGTAGACTTCAAAAAGGTTTGAATGTTTTCTTCCTTAACATTTCCTTAATTCTAGTTTTTTTTTAACCTTTAAACTTAACTAACTGTGACTATTTTCGTAGTGTCTGTGCATTTAATATTAATCCTATAAAATGTTTAGCTCTAAGTGAATTGTTTCTCTCCGCGACGCGTTAAATATGAATTTATTCACGACATTATAATGTAGAAAGAACGTTGTGGGTATTAAGATGCCAAGCTTGAGCCAAATTTCTTTGGAAGTTTCGCTCGAGGTACGACAAGAAACAATACGTTACGCAGAATATTTCGTAGAAGCAGCTTTGGCACTATTTACAAGTCGTTTTTCGGTGAAAAGAGTGATGTTATTCTTTTTAGTGGTCGTTTTCTTACATACATCCTAAATACAGTGCAGGGCAAATTAAATATCACTATGACTAGAATTTATCAGAATGAAATTATTAAGTTCCTTTTATTTTCTTTGTTGCTGACTGTACATTAATTTAAGCAGTAATTCCAATCAGGTAATTCACAAATCAAACACTAAAACCCTTAAACAAATATATATCTTTAATACGTTAACATCACAGCAGTCTAGTAGCACTCTCCGCTCTTGCGGAGCTCCGCAATCAATTGAATGCACTTATTCCTCTGGAGTTTGCCGGAGTGCGTGTGAGGCAGTGACGTCACGAACGCGATGCCTCCATGCAACCGCTTGTGGTCGCTCAAAGTGGCTGGAACGAGACAAAACAAATAAGACTATATGATACACACGTGACAGTTCTTTTTGGATTGGAATGATCAGACATGCAAACCGCATGGATTCACGAAACCAGATTAAAGAGCAAAAAGAAATGTAAACTTTAACAGTGAAGTTCTAAGGTTTATTTTTGAAGGTCTCTTGGCAAAGGTTTTCCAAGACATAAACCGCAATAGAAGAGGTTTGGTTTATGAAAAGCTGACGGTTGAACATGTCTAAGGATGTGTGAAGTCTTGCTGCAGTGAAAGTCGGGGTTTGAATATTATAGATGAAGCTTTTATTTCTCTGAGAATAGGAGATGGGGATCTTTTAAGCGAGAAAGGTTAGTGCTTCTGAAACTTGAATTTGACATTTTGCTATACCGAGTCTTCTGACCTACCTCCCTGTCTATAATATAAGTACTCCTGTCCGTGTCTTTTCAGTATTTATTTGTTTTTCAAACGAGATCTTTACTATTTTGGCTCCAAATTAAATCAGAATAGTTTTATTTTGTTCCCGAGTTATAAAACAAACTTTATGTGTTTTCAATTACATATTTTGTTTCCTTTCTGGCTTCAGCAAGCAATTCCCGTTTCGTACTTTATTCCACGATTTTCAATAACACTGAAGTTCAGAAATTGGCAAGAGTGTTGCTACAACCTAGGTGTATGTTATGTAGCAGATGGTTGATATTATTATTTGTAATATGTTCCTGGTACCAGAAGTACTATTTTTTTTAGATCTACGAAAGAATTGTTCAAAATGCTAGTGAGAAAAATTTGATAAACAAACTGAATTAATCTTTTGATCTCTCGAGATTTTGATTAAACGAAGCTGTATTACAGCGAATAAAAAATACTCGTAACAGCATCTTTTATCCTTAATTACGTTCTCCTGTGATTAATATTAATCCGCCCGCATGATTGTGGCAATATCTGTATCTATGAATCGTGTTATCTCCTAATGAAGGCAATGTTCAATGCGGGATGTTTTCTAAATGCTACAATAAATTACTCGAAGCCTACACTTTATTGTTTTGTCTTAATATAACAAGCCTTGTAAGGAGGCTCGTGTATTAGAAAACATCGTTCTATTGTTTAGGTGCTCGTGTACTTTCATCTTCATCTTTCGTCTTAAACTTTCAATATTAATCTTTCGTCTATTGCATGGCTCACTTCATACGGCGACTCATATAGTATAGGTACTTCAGCGAGTGAGTGCGGACATATTCCTATGAACCCTAGGACGGGGAAGGCTTTTTAATATGTAAGCAAACACCACGGCTGCTACAGATGAATATACGCTTTCATGCACGCCTGGTACTTATAGTATAAAGAAAAAAGTAAATGTGACTCACTATCAACAGCCTTGTGTATCTGTTCCCTGGTGACGTCAGCTAGAGGCTCCAATACCACGGCTGCGACAGGTCCGTCTTCAGATAAACATACTACGCTCTGATGCACTCCTGGTACCGAGCTGATCACTCGTTCCACTTCTTCTGGTGCTACCTGTATAAGGAATTATACATTTTGAGATGTTGAATTTAAATAAAGTAGGTACCTGTTTTAAGCAATAGCCTTAAAAATAGTTTCAGGCTATTTCACGATAAATTATTTAATAATAAATGGAAAGGTAAAAAGGCGAACGAAAATTAGTGCCTATTACTATCACTTAAGGCCTTTGAGACGAAAGTGCTCTTTAAGATTATTTAAGAGACAGCAAAAACAGGTAAAAATCGTCGTCTGCAAATTGAAGCGTCATTACGAGTATATTTGTACTAAAAATTCATTGTGTAGAATAATTAAATTCAAACAGCCCAAAAAGTAGAAAGTCTAGCTACAAAATGAAACCAAATTAGATCCAACATCGTACAACATTCCCCGGTACACGCTTCCACAATAATCCAGTTGGGAGGGTAGTTACGACTTTAATCTATATTTGAAGTCCTCATTTTGTGTTCGGAGTTCTTTTGAAATTAACAAAATATGGTAATAAACCATCACGAAGTAACGAGGGTCGCCCTACTTAACATAATATAATTATTCGTGCGAACATTCTACTACCTAATAGGTAATCTTGACGGTCTATATTTGCTCTTTGCATGGAAAGGGAATGCTAAAATATCTAGGTATGGTCAGGTAAGGGTTTGAGATGGCAACACTAACGTGTAGACTTCACAAAGGAAGATGGGAGCTGCGAGTTATATCTGACATTTCCTTTACAGGGTGGATATAGAACTCTCTTGGGACAGTTCAATCCCTTTGAGACATATATTTGCCGGTGGATACGTTTTAAACACGTGATTGTCTACATTTAAGAATCCTCGGAATATTTTTTTGTTTCGAAGCACTGCAGTGTCCCAAACTGATGTTAGATTTATTTTATAGATAATGTTAGCCTGAAACTCTAGAGGCGCTCCCTCACCGGCAGCATTCGCCTGTATGTAACTCTTACCTGCGCCCCAGCCGTGTTACTTCTACCTTTCTACAGTACAACTATATTCTTAATGTCTGTCTGCAGACTTCGTGTTTCGTCAGTCGTCAGATTTCTATCCGATGCCAAGCTATTTTAGGTAGGTATAGTAAATGTAGATCAGAGAGAAATCCGACGACTGACGAAACACGAAGTTTGCCGAGGGACATTAAGAAAATAGTTGTACTTTAATGTATTCATCTATCCTGCTGGTTTCAATGATCTCTCTACACTACCTAGCAGCTGACGGCCTGCGCAGTCTACTTGCAAAGCTGTTACAGTGGAATCTTGGAGTGTTACAGTACAGGCGGATGCCTTATCGAACGACTCCCTTATAATGCAGCGCCTACTCATTAATTTTTGAACCCCGTAACCCGATTCTAAAGAATCGTATCAGTCAAATTTTACGGAAACTCCGCAGATAATAAGTATGTATAAAAAAGTTGTTCCTTACCTGACAACCCCTAAACTTAAAGCTGAACTTCTTCCTGACAGAGAAGGTCAGTCTCTCGTTCTCATCCAAATGGAATACGTCTCCAGTCTTGTACCAGCCGTCGGGAGTGAAGGACTCACCGTACGCCATGTCGTCCTTGTGGTAACCCTGCAAGTTAAGGCAGTAAAATGACCCGGAATGGAATGGTAACTGTCGAACAAGCTAGTTGTGGTAGCTGTTCCTTGCGGCACTTTCCAACCTTACTGCAGGACACCCAAGAAAATGAAGGTGGTCGGGCTATTTTTTTGGCACGATATGAAGTAGTATTTCAGAAGATTTGAATAATAATTGGTTTATAAAAGTCTTGGTTGAAAATATAGAGCCGAAAATCATTTAGCCTTCATCAGTAACTTGTTAAAATATTACCTTAATGAGACAGGTGCCCTTCACATACAGCTCTCCGGTTTGATTAGGCCCCAGCTGCTGACCCTCGTCATCTACGATCTGGAACATTCCATCAATTTTTACAACCGCAAGAAAGAAATTCTAGATAATATCACCAATTTACGCTTTGATCCTATCTAAATCCCGTTAATGAGCCATTATTAGATACGACTTGTTTGTTGCATAACTGATAATCTACAAGTTTTTATTAAACCAATATTAAACTAGATAAAAATAAAATAAAATGGCATTAAGATGTCGTTCAGATAAAAATGGCGACTCTTGTAAAGGCTGATAAAAATGAAAAAATTGATATTAAGTAGATGATAGGCTTACTGGGTTAAATTTTGTAGATCAGACTTTATCCCTAATAGATAAAGTGAAATTATATTATTCGATATTCCATTTCTAGGGACTTTTTATGTAAATGTAATTTAGTTTTTATTTAGGTCGTGACAAGATATAAATTACATTGGCATAAATACTCCCGTCTCTATATATTGCCCATCCATAAGAATTAGCGACACGAAAGTTTTCGAGTTTTTCTACTGGTTTGGTTTATCATTTAAGAGTAAGTAATAACTGTGACGTCACAAACATAATTCCTGTCAGGTTACCGCTTGTTCACAGCACACGAATTTACCTGTTACTTTTAAAGATTACCAAAATGAATTCACAAGGCCTGTAACTGGCTCGGCAACACGGGATCCATTTAGTTGACGTCTGTCGTTGTTATTAAGTAAAATAGATTGCGTCACGTTTGGCAGTGCAACGAGTTTGAAGGCAATGCATTTTAAAGCAGTCGGCGCGTGCTTGCAGCTTATTTGCAGAACATTTCAAGAACAATAAATTACGACTTTCTGCTTACAGGATCACATGGCATTTTACTGACCTTATTAACAGTATTCGACTTTAAACACTTATCAACAGCGATGTTGCCATGTAAATTCAGCCGTTACGCTGTAAAATATCGTGCAGTACCAGTACATATCGTGCAGTACCAGTGCAGCGAAAGAAAGAATAGAAGGAAACAATCGTATATAATTTGCCGTGTGAATTAAGCCTTATTTAACTTGGAGGGGCTCGTGGCTAAATAATCACGAAAGTTCGAAGGTTAAGCTACGCTTGCCACAGTCGGTCGTGGATGGGTGACCATCCATTACGTATCGAGACCCCTCCGTGCCTCGGAAAGCACGTTAAGCCGTTGGTCCCTGCTGTCATTCGTGGATCTTAGTCAGTCTTTACGGGTAACAAAAGCCCAAATCTGACAACCAGTCTTACCTTGGCGTATCGTGTTACCCAGTAAGGTTGCGGAGGTGATAGGTAATCACTTCATGAAAAATACTGGCATCCGGTTTGACCGGAAGCTGACCCCAACGTAGTTGGGGAAAAGACTAGATAAAATTATTGATTGATCTATGAAATTGTAACACTTTTTAATACTGAGTTTAGTTAGGACTACTCGTCGAAATTACCTTAATTCTACGAAATAATTACCTTGTAATACATATAGTTGAACACCCATCCGTTGCACTTCGTAGGAGCCTCTCTGTCAGGGATCGCGATGAAGCCCTGTGTCTCAGTGGTGCCATATCCGTCACACAAATGGCAGTTCTTTGGCAGTTTTTCCTAAAAATATAAAACATTTTATAATACAACCTTTTCAGACTCTTATTTTTACTAATAATAGCTAATGACCACTGGAAGCTGACACTGTCGAAGGTAAAAGGAAAACTGTTTCCTCTAACAGCGAGTATAAGTACGAGAGTTTTCATTTATTACTGTTCAGTTCTCTGTGTGGGATACGAGATTACATTCGAAGCAACCCTTGTATTGCGAAACACAAAAGCTTGGCACCGACCTTTCCATAGAAAAGTATTGTTAAAGTGAGTTAGTATTGTTGTTGTGTAGTGTGTTAGTGTTGTTAGTAGTGTTGTTATTGTTGTTTGTTGTTGTTTTATTGTTGTTAAAGTCGGTGAATTCGTAATATATTTTTTTATTATATTCTTATACGAAAACCTGCTGCATTATGTCCTATTGCCATTTCATAACAATAATTAGTTATTACCATTAAACACCGCATTTCAACTAAAATAGATTCGCTACCACAATATGTAGAAACATTGCCAAGAACGCCAATTGGAAAGCTATCTGAATGTGGATCATAATTGATGGCCTGTTGGCCTCAACTTGTTTGTATGGTCGTAGAACTAACTTTACTGTTCCACATTACCTACAATGTATTATTTAATACTAAATTGGTTTTTCAACCAATTAATCTTGCTGACTTCAAAATAATTAACTTTTCACGCTCATGCCTGACTGAGCTGGCTCGTGGCTTAATGCCAATTGAAATTTAAGCTATTGCTGGCCGGGGTCGGTTCGTGGATGGGTGACCATTGATTACATAACGAGACCCCTCCGTGCCTCAGAAAGCACGCTAATCCGTTGGTCCCGGCTGTCCTTCGGGTAGTCAGAAGCCCAAAAGTCTGACAACTAGTCTCTCCAAGAGGTATCATGTTACCCAGTAACTGGGTTTTGGAGATCAGACAGGCCATTGTTTCATGTGAAATACTGGTATTCAGCTGCATCCGGTTAGACTGGAAGCCGACCCCAAAACGTAGTTGGGGGGACACGGCTAGGCAGATTGATTGACTTATGCATAACAGAGTCGCACACAATTTTTTTGCTCGATTTAATAAAAATATAATAGTAATCTAATTCATTGCTAATATAATAGTAATCCATAATACACATTAACTCCACTAACTAATAATAACAAATTGTTAGTAATTTATTAACATTATTTATTCAGTATCAAGTAACAATAGACTCATTATTAACACAATTACAACAAATAATACACAAACAAATACAGAACAATAAATTAAATCAAAGTTAAAAGCTAGTAGTTGTATCATTCGTTTCAAGCACGTACCTCTCGCTGTGTCGACACTTACCGCTATTAGCGCTTTAATACACAATTTTTAATCACCATCCAAAAAATTTATGGGTCTTTGGTGAAAATAGTAAAATACGTGTTTTTACTTTTAGCATGTAGCAGTACTCACGTATTGAGCTAGTTATGTCATCATATTGTTGTCTAAACAAAGTCTACGTTTGTCACATTCCAGCTGCAACCGCACGTCGCCTCTCTCATTCACCATAGTATAAGCATCAAACATACTATTCAACGTTTGAGTTAGTTGACTACGCTGAATTCATAATACTTTCGGGAAAAATATTTAATAGTAAAATCTTACCAATTTTATTTTAAATGGATCCTTTGAATATTATCTAATGACTAGGAAAACTTTGGATGGTGATAAAAAAAATCACGCTTATATTACTCGTGGACTTGTACTTACTTGTAGGGCAGTCATAAGTTCGGGAGTGGCCGGCGCGCCCAGCAGGATCAGCGTCTGCAGCGAGCTCAACTGGTCTGGTCTTATTAAGTTTACCAAAGATACAGCGAATGCAGGGGCAAAGTACGCCCACGTTGGCTGAAATACAAATAAAAGTTTACGATTATTTAATATTGGTCCCAACTCCCAACTACGCTTTAATTCGAGTGGTGTTTGTGGAACCATATAAGTTGTTTTTAACCGACTTCAAAAAGGAGGAGGTTCTCAATTCGTCGGAACCTTTTTTTTAATTTTCTTTTTTATATATTATATGTTCCCCGATTACTCGAAGATGGCTAGAACGATTGGATTTTTTTTTTGTTTTATTCGAGAAATACACCACAGTTGGTCCCATATAAAATTGATTAACTTTGCTTTGGTAGTTTTTGAGTTAGCTTCAATAATACGTATTTTTTCCCGACTTTTATATGGATGATGTTCTAGTTTGTTTTGCAGGTAGTGGTATTATAATTTGTGTGGGGTAGCTACTACAACTAAAAAGTGAAAAAATAAAAACTTTTTTACAAAAAAATACAATCGACTTCCAAAAACAACACTACAAAGTGAAAAATAACTTTAATTTCGGAAAATACACACCGACTTTCGAAATTAAAGTTATTTTTCACTTTGTAGTGTTGTTTTTGGAAGTCAGTTGTATTTTTTTGTAAAAAAGTTTTTTTTTATCTAGATAACGTGCAGTGGCACAAAACTGGCAGTGGTAATGTTTTTTGATTTCCTAAACTACTGCAGCTAAATGATAACGCTCCTAAAGTAGTCTCACAAACTCACATGAGTATTGTGAGAGTACTTTAGGAGTGTGAGTGAAGTCTAAATTACTTGAAATGTCTGTTCGCAATACACATAAAAGATTTATTAAAACCCACAAACTGCACTAATCTGTAACTGAAGACGATCTCGAACATTTGGCAAGTTTCGAGCACATTTCGAGTCATAATTTAATGGTCCAGCAATAAAAGAGGCTTGCCAGCTGTTTGCCTAGCGGGGAACCAGATGGAGATAAGTATATTTTAAAAATATCAGTAAAAGATTGGTGGGTTTTAGTCAATCTATTCATTACACTACTAAGTCGATCGTTGACTGCAGGATGTGCAGGAGAGGTTCAGTAAAGTCTGCTCCAAAAGTATCTCATAAAAGTGTAAACAAACCCTGTCCAGGTAAAACTGTTACGCAATCACTCAGTAACACATTCATCTGTATTTTAAGAAGGAAGAAAGAATTTTTAACTGTACATTCCACCACTTTTTCCATCAATGATTGTTTGAATAACATTATTAAATGGTAATTGAAAAATCATCGACAAAAATTGAGGTTATAAATGTAATCTCACCTTTATTGTCAAATGAATAACATATTTAAGTTGATTAAACTTAGCATCGGGTTAAAGTCATTGAGGTTCATTGTAAACTTAGAGCAGACACCGCGAACAAAATTTTTGCGCAACATTTTATTGTTTGGGACAGTAAAAGTCCTTATACTTCGGTTGATACATTTGACATCCGCGGTATACATCTTTAGTTTGGGACGGCAAGCAAGCAAGTAAGTAAGCAAGTACTTAAGTAGTTCGCAAGTGGCACTACAAATTGCTATCCACAGGTATATTTTCTGATCCATTTGTTTACATTTTCATCAGATATTTTGGAACAAACAGTAATGGTATTTGCGCGATTCGTTTGTTTTCCAGTTACGCACCTACGCGTAGCGTAGTCGTGAGTCGCAGAGAACGCTACATTTTCATAGCGAAGCGACGAGTAAGTACACGAGCGGAGCTTAGCCGTGGGCTGCTGTGGAGCAGCGCTTTTATATTGCCTCTGCTGGACAAACTACACAGTATTTCCTAACTGCTCCTGTCATGGCTGATATTAACTCTGGTATTACATGATGAATGTATAATATGATACATTGCATGATTCACACAATTAAGTTTGAAGGTCATCGGTAATTCTGTAATAATAGGGTCTCATTACAATATTATACTGGATTGGTACCTTCCGAAAAAAAAACAGGTTTGATCTTTTAAAAATAATTCATTTGGTTGGTTTTTACACGTTTTTGTGAGTGACTGGTTGATTTATTCAACCTGAGTCACTCACAAAAACAACAAACAAAAAGCAATAGCGAAAACCAGTTAATAATTATTATTATCTTTATATTTGCTATTTAATTATGAGGAGCTCGTGGCTAAGTAATAACAGCCGCACGGGTCGATCCATCAGGTTAAGCTACGCTTGCCGGGGTCGGTCCGTGGATGGGTGACCAACTTTACATACCGAGACTCCTCCGTGCCTCGGAAAGCACGTTAAGCCGTTGGTCCCGGCTGTCATTCGTGGATCTTTGACAGTCGTTACGGGTCGTCGTCAGAAGCCCGAAAGTCTGACAACCAGTCTTACCAAGGGGTATCGTATTACCTAGTTAATGGGTTGTGGAGGTCAGATAGGCAGTCGCTCCATGTAAAATACTGGTATTCAGCTGCATCCGGTTAGACTGGAAGCCGACCCCAACATAGTTGGGAAAAGGCTAGGCAGATTGATTTGCTAATTAATTATGTACATAACATTGTTGATGCAATGTTTATATACGTCAATTTAATAATATAAGGTGCTATAAAAATATCTGTAAGGCTTCAATGGGAGATAGTATTGAATATGTAGATTACAATAGTGAAAAAATCTTGTACTCCAGAATAGTTAAACCAGTTTGAGAAAATAAAGTAATTAAATAAACATTTACTTTATTCTGCATAACGTGGTTCACAAACTACGCGCGATGTGTCGTTTCATCAATGAAAACAATTGCGGTACCTCTTTATAACTGTACTGTGAATGAACACTTTTACTACGGGACGGTTTCATACAAACAACTAAATTCAAATTTATACGCATATTTTTTTGTATGAAAAAATTGATGACATAAGATTCACTATTTTAATCTGTATATAGATACCTACTGTCTCTCATTGCAGCCGTGGCAGATATTTTTATAGCACCTCATATTAGGTCTTTACCTATGAAATTGCCGTTCTGCAGTACTGGCCATTTAAAACCAAAATAATTTTTGTTTGGCTAAGAATTCTAATTTCAAATTAATTTTATTTTAAAAACATGGATTTTTTTTTTCCAAAATTAGTCATTTGTTTATTGATTAGTGTTACATTTTCATCGCATTTCAATCTTTTTCGTCATCATGGATACGTTAAAAATTCGAGTAATTATGGAATATGAGTACCGTCGTGGCAGCAACGCGGCACAAGCGGCACGCAACATCAATGACGTTTACGGAGCTAACACTACAAACCAACGCACCACTTGTTATTGGTTTGCTCGCTTCCGTTCTGGAAATTTCGACCTGAAAAATGAACCTCGCGGTCGTCCGAAGACTTTGGTCGACAATGACGAATTAAAGGCGATTGTGGAAGCTGATGATACACAATCTACGGCTGAATTAGCAGCAGCTTTCGACGTTAGCGTCAAAACAATATTGGTCCATTTGCGTCAAATTGGCAAGGTAAAAAAGCTTGACAAATGGGTGCCCCACGAACTCAATGATCGCCACCGCGAAGTACGCGTGGAGACGTGCCTTGCACTGCTCAACAGACACACAAATGAAGGAATTTTGAACCGCATTATTACCTGCGATGAAAAATGGATTCTGTTTGATAACCGCAAGCGCTCAGCAAGTTGGTTGGATCCTGGTTCAGCACCTAAACAATGCCCTAAACGAAAACTTACCCCTAGAAAAGTGATGGTCACTGTTTGGTAGTCTAGCGCCGGTGTGATTCATCACAGCTTCTTACCAAACGGGGTGAGCATTACTTCAGATGTGTACTGTGAAGAACTGAACACAATGATGGAGAAGCTGGCACATCTCCAACCAGCATTGGTCAATCACTCGTCTCCGCTGCTCCTGCACGACAACGCGCGACCTCATACTGCACAGCAGACGGTCTCCAAGTTGCAAGAACTGGGGTTGGAAGCTCTCCGTCATCCGCCCTACTCACCAGACCTTGCGCCTACAGACTACTACTTTTTCCAGAATTTGGATAACTTCTTGGCGGGATAAAAATTCAATACCCGAGAGGCAGTACAAAATGCCTTTGAAGAATTTGTTGCCTCCCGTCCAGCTGATTTCTTTAAGAAGGGCATCAATAAACTGCCACTGCGTTGGCAAAGATGCATTGATTGCATGGGTGATTACTTCGATTAATACGCAACGCAACAAAAACAAAAATTGTTCACATACATTCATCACACAACAAATGCTCCACTGTACCTAAAATTATAGCACACGAACACACTTGCCTCCATAACTCGCCAAAGACTTGCAAATGTCCGCTATTAGAAGTAGTCGATAAGCACATGTATGTTGGTTTAATAGTTGATAGCCGATTCTGTTGGGGACCGCACAAAGATTACGTTTGCAACAAACTAAGGTCCATTCTAGGTAAGCTTATTATACTTAAATATAAATTGCCTTACAAAACGCTTAGAATGTTATATATGGCCCTAGCAGAATCGGTTATCAACTATGGACTAAGCAGTTATGGGAGAACTTATCATACATACCTGACAGATATCTATAAGCTACAACTACGAATATTAAAAGTAATTACACCAAAACATATAAACAAGAAATTCAAAAACAGTGACGACGACCTCTATAAATATTGTAATGTTATGAATGTGTTCAATAAAGTTGAATTTTTTACTCTTGCGGAAGTCAATAGACCTGAGCTGCTAACCGAAAAAACAAGACCTGACTTTTTGAGAACGATACCAATTAAAAGTAAATACATCCTACCAAAGTTCAATAACGTGTACGGCATGAGGATTGCAGAATATTTGGTACCATTTTTCCTTAATAAACTTCCAGAGGACTTGCAAATGTTGTACAGGATGGGTTCGAATAAATTGTTATCATCATTATATAAATATTTTATGTATCATTGCAGTAATAAACTTTTTTGTAAATTTAAATGAGCGGCTTGCCAGCACACAGATAAGTCCTGAGAGGTTTTCGTTGTGTGGCTAAAACCAATTGTACATAATTAATACGTGTATTGGAAATAAATAAATAAATAAAATAAATAAAAAAAAAAAAAATGCATGAAAAAAATTCGTTTGAATTTTTTCATAAAAAACGGCAATTTCATAGGTAAAGACCTATTATATATTGCCAATTACCCTTTTAACCCCTCAAAGGCTTTCTGCACCCCATGTGTGCATAAGGAAAAACCCCTTTACATAATTGGTATATAAGCTTATATATTATATATAAGCGTAAAAAACATCATCCGATGGAAAAAATCATCCTACGTAGTTGTGAACCTATGGGGTTCGCAACTAACCCCCCTCCAATCCCATCAAGTGCAGTTATAAATTAGTATATAACTGCACTTGATGCATGTTCCTCAAAACTTTCCTGACGACATTTCCCTCGTTCCTCCGCATCACATGCCCATAACATGACAACCGATTTCCACACAACTTTTCAGCCACCGGTGTCACTTTCAGGCTTCCTCTTATATATTCTCATTTCTTAATTTATCCATAATATAAGTATCGCAAATTAATTGTTTCCTCATAAAACACACTTTAATAAGAATTTTAGAGAGGTGGGTTACACTATACATGTATAGCAATTACATAAGAAATTTAAAAGTACTATTTTATCTGGTAATCGTAATTACCAAGTTTTATTTTATTACTTACTTTTGATACTGGTTGTACAATAGTATAACTACAGAAGTCATTAGTATAAACCGAAGAACTCTGCAACGAGTTGTAATTACTGTCTTTACGTAAAACCTTAATCTTCCTTAATGTTAGGACTCGTCACGTTTTAAACAAATTCTACTTTAAAAGTTTCGCAAATTACAAATTGCCTCTTCACAGATATTTACGAATAATAAACAGCATATTTAAAAAGGGGCATTAACATAAGGGCGGTTGTGTAAGGGCTCGGTTTCCTTAAGAGCACAAGTTTTATACAGTTAGTAAGTACCAGTGCGGGTCCCCTGCGCTCAACCTGGTATTGCTTTCCGTTTGCAATCCTTTTCGTATTGCCTTCTACTTGCGATTTACAGACATTTTTGACAGGAATTTGATAACCATTAAACAAAACACAGTCAGAACGAATGCCAATCACTGTGTTTGCACTGTATGAGACGATTTGACAAAAATAAACGAAGAGATATAGAACGTTTTGTTTTTGTAGAATTAAATACTTACAAAAGGTTACGGTTCAATAGACAAGCCTCAGGATAAATCCTTCGCCGGACCGGACGGCCTAGGCAAGTCGTGGCAATCCTTTATGGAACCGGACAGCCTAGGCAAGTCATAACAATCCTTCGTGGAACCGGACGGCCTAGGCGAGTCGTAGCAACCCTTCGTGGAACCGGACGACTTAGGCAAGACGTGGCAATCCTTCATGAAACCGGACGGCCTAGGCAAGACGTAGCAATCCTTCGTGGAACCGGACGACCTAGGCAAGTCGTAGCAATTCTTCGTGGAACCGGACGACCTAGGCAAGACGTGGCAATCCTTCATGGAACCGGACGGCCTAGGCAAGACGTAGCAATCCTTTGTGGAAACAGACGGCCTAGCCAAGACGTGGCATGGAACCGGATGGCCTAGGCAAGTCGTAGCAATCCTTCGTGGAACCGGACGGCCTAGGCAAGACGTAGCAATCCTTCGTGAAACCGGACGGCCTAGGCAAGTCGTAGCAATCCTTCGTGGAACCGGACGACCTAGGCAAGACGTGGCAATCCTTCGTGGCACCGGACGACCTAGGCAAGACGTGGCAATCCTTCGTGGAACCGGACGACCTAGGCAAGACGTGGCAATCCTTCGTGGAACCGGACGACCTAGGCAAGACGTGGCAATCCTTCATGGAACCGGACGGCCTAGGCAAGACGTAGCAATCCTTTGTAGAAACAGACGGCCTAGCCAAGACGTGGCATGGAACCGGATGGCCTAGGCAAGTCGTAGCAATCCTTCGTGGAACCGGACGGCCTAGGCAAGACGTAGCAATCCTTCGTGGAACCGGACGGCCTAGGCAAGTCGTAGCAATCCTTCGTGGAACCGGACGACCTAGGCAAGACGTGGCAATCCTTCGTGGCACCGGACGACCTAGGCAAGACGTGGCAATCCTTCGTGGCACCGGACGACCTAGGCAAGACGTGGCAATCCTTCGTGGAACCGGACGACCTAGGCAAGACGTGGCAATCCTTCGTGGCACCGGACGGCCTAGGCAATCACTTTCAAAGCGATATTAAGCGGTATTTCCACAACGGCTTTCAACGGAATCGACATACTATCGGTAGCTGATGTCAGTCCCATACAATTTCCTATTATCTATTATCGCTGATAGAATTTCATTATGTCTAGATCCTGAGTAATAATAAATAAACGTGTTTCTTACTCGATATTTCTCCATTATCTCGGTTACATGTTCTGCTGTAATTTTCTTGGGTGTCATGATGATAGGTATGTGGTGCACTACACTGGTGGTCACAAACATGGTGAATGTGATCCATTGAATGCTTGTTAAGACCATAACTCTGCTGGTTGGCTTCGGGAACTGCGTGTGATAAGACCTATAGGAAATATTATAGATTTTCTTATTAGAATGTGGCGATTGTGTAGATTTTGGAAGAGATACGTTGGTTAGAGAAGTTGACCCCAAAGTAAGAAAGCGGTCAGATGGATGGATAAATCGAAGAGGAAAGTACAGACTGCAAAAAAAATAGATAGAAAGGCAAACTCTCTTTAACACAAACACTAAATATAATTACAGAGGACATTAAGAATGTTGGTCATGTGCAACGTTGTTCTTTTTTTCTGATATCTTATTTAATTAATTATATTATGTGACTAAAACAGTGATGAATATAAATGTTGATGGATGGAGAGGGAGAGAAAGGCCAAAGAAAAAATTGATAGATAGTGTGAAGAATGATAAGAAAGAAAAAGGAGTGAATGGCGAGAATGGACGAAGAATACGTGTTGCGCCGACCCCAAGTAATATGAGTAAAAGGCAGAAAGATGATGACCTTATCATCATTCTCATCCACAGACCGACTTCATCCAACGCTGGGCATAGGCCTCTCCTTGCTTGTCCCAACCCCCACGCTCATGTGTCAGTCTCAACCAGGTTGGACCGCAATGGCATATGATTCACTGGGACTTACCACGGTGTAGGAAGACTGGTGACTATTCCTCGATGCGTCATTATTGCAGCTTTAGGTATTCCGGTGGAGCCACTGGTTGGCAGTAACATTACTGGGTCATCTATCGATACTGGAGAAACCCTGGAGGTCATAACTTGATGATTAATATTCAATCATCTTATCAATAAAATCACATTTACCTATACCAATATTAATCACTTATACTCGTATATATATGTAATAAATAAATAATCCATTAGTAATCACCCTTTTCCCAACTATGTTGGGGTCGGCTTCCAGTCTAACCGGATGCAGCTGAATACCAGTATTTTACATGGAGCGACTGCCTATCTGACCTCCACAACCCATTAACTGGGTAATACGATACCTCTTGGTAAGACTGGTTGTCAGACTTTCGGGCTTCTGACGACCCGTAACGACTGTCAAAGATCCACGAATGACAGCCGGGACCAACGGCTTAACGTGCTTTCCGAGGCACGGAGGAGTCTCGATATGTAAAGATGGTCACCCATCCACGGACAACCCCGGCAAGCGTAGCTTAACCTGATGGATCGACCCGTGCGGCTGTTATTACTTAGCCACGAGCTCCTCAATTATTACATAGCATAAAATTATAACATCCTTTTTTCCCTGATGGGTTAGTGTTCTGGTGCACCTGCTTGAGTTTTGTATAAGTCTCATGTAATAGAAGAGTGAGCTTCAGCCATCATCCGGACACAAATCCAGACTCCGGGCTGCTACTGAGAACTTCCTACAAGAAAAGCCCAACAACACTTGGTTGACCCGGGAATCGAACCCAGGAGCTCCAAGCTCAGCAGTAGCGCTTGCGACACTACACTAACGAGGCAGTAACTCAATGATCAATTTACAATTAGAAGAGAACACTTACTGATAACTGTGCACCTCATCACTGCATCCGTCAGTGAACTGCTCCAAGACTCCAGGTTCATCAACCATCAGTACTGAGGTGTTCAGGTCTTCACATCCCAGTCGTGCCGCTTGAAGAGTGTCGTGGAACTCGCGGTCATAGAACACGAAGCTTGGCTCGACCAGCTTCAGGAAATGAGTCAGCTCATCTGTAGAAGGGGTAGTTCATAATCACCATGCTCGGCAAAATGGTGATATCTCTTTGCTATTAGGTGTTGCCGCGCCTGCCGTGAAGGGCGGGCGTGCCGGGAGACTGTCTTATGTAATTTTGTCGTTCGAAAAGTATGATTCTCAGCCTAGTTTGAATAAATGACTTTTGATTTTGATGTTATGTAAATTCTGCCAATTTCTATTCCTTTCCTTAATGGCGCGGGTAATATGCTGATCTAGACTTTGTATACCACAAAATAAGAGCCGAAAACTGCAAGATCATCTAAGCGCAGGTACTCACAGATTGTAGTATTAGGGTCCATCATAAACGGGATCATTCCCACAAACATAGTTGCGAAGTAGACCGACATCATGTCCTGGTGGTTCCTCATCAGCAGCATAGCATACTTCCCTCTCGCACCTTTGGCTGTGAGTGCACGTGCGAGCGAGACGGCATGCTTGAGGAGCTGATCGTTTGTTATCTCTTGGCCGGTTGCACCATTGGTCTGGATAATGATAATAAGATTATATTTTTTCATCGTCAGTATTCGAACACCTTGTGAAAGGGTTTATGCGGATAAGAGCTGTCACTGTTTTGATTTCTGCCATCTTGCAGAAGCCGTCTTCATGAGTATCACGGATAGATATAGACGTAATAGACGAAACATTTCAAGTTTAAACAACGATCGTTTTTTCGTTAAAAAAAAAACTCCAAGACTCAAAACAAAACTTTGATGCAAGTTTCGACAGGCAAACCACGTATAATAAACCTAAATCTAGTTTAGATGGCGGATTTTATATGCCAGGTCAATTAAAAATGTCAGATCGATCGTCCACAATCCGTGGCGATCCTCTTTTTATGTTAGCGTCATTTCCATTGAGCGCAGCAAACAGATGAAATTGCTCAATAACCGTGCCGCTGCCGTCACTGGCGACCAGGCAATTTGTAACGCTATCCGACTGGACCGGGTGGCGTCACGGGGCTATGACACTAATACTGAACGAATATTTTATTTTTAGATTATTTAGAAAATATTCGTTTTGAAAAAGTTTGGCGACGAATTTACAAAGGGTGATTTGATACGCGACGTAAACGTAACATAAATTCAAATGATTTTAAAATTGAAAATACTCGTTCCGCACATAGTTGTACGACTTCATTTATATCTAGGAGTGATTCTCATATCATTATGCTTGCCGCATAATTTTAAACCAAAATGCTATAAAATAGTTGTATCTTGGATTAAAAAATCGTTCGAATTCACGTTTACTCCAAGCGTATGTCTTATTTGGAATTTTGACATAATTGTCATAATTATACCGAATAGGAATGACGGACTAAAAATATTTTTTAGTCCGTCATTTAGATTACTCGTATTAAAAAATATTGGACAAGTATTTTTTTCTTTATTTACGTAATCAAAAGATTACGACGATACATTGAGTTAAAATGTGGCATGACGTCACTCCTTGCTAGATTTTATACGTAGAAGCGACGTAGCGAGCCCCGCACTCCCCAATCTAAGTCATTCTTTAATAATATGATAAAGCACAGAAAGAATACGTGTCTAATATTTTTTTTATTATCTGACTGACGGACTAAATAGAATTTCTTTTTTTTTATTCAGGTATCATCCGTATTGAATCGTCGTTAAGATAAGAGTCGTTAGACAATTGTATCGATTAATCGCGATAATTTGGTATTTCATTCGGAAATAATGCAATTATCTTAAGTCGGCTCATTGTTAAATTGATTGTAAGGTTAGCTGCTCATGCGACTGGTTTCTACAAGATTTTTTGTGATAAGGAATGAAGTTTCGTTTGGAGAGCAAAACAAATAGTTAGCCGACGTTTGCACGGACGTAAAAATATCGCGGAGATTTTTTTTCGCGCACTGAATTTTTTACACTCTGCTTAGCGCCGAGAGTTGAAAATCCAACTGTGTGTTTTTTCGACGCGCTGGGACACTGCACTGCACTCTGTTGTTGTCAGGTTGGATTCTCAATGCTCGGCTGAAGACCGAGAGTTGAAAAATCTGCGCGCGATAAAATCCCGCCGCGATATTTGTATTTCCGTGCTGAGTCGGCTTATAATAGGTCTTTACCTATGAAATTGCCGTTTTGTATGAAAAAATTTAAACGAATTTTTTTCATGCATTTTTTATTTGTATTAATCGAAGTAATCACCCATGCAATCAATGCATCTTTGCCAACGCAGTGGCAGTTTATTGATGCCCTTCTTAAAGAAATCAGCTGGACGGGAGGCAACAAATTCTTCAAAGGCATTTTGTACTGCCTCTCGGGTATTGAATTTTTTTCCCGCCAAGAAGTTATCCAAATTCTGGAAAAAGTAGTAGTCTGTAGGCGCAAGGTCTGGTGAGTAGGGCGGATGACGGAGAGCTTCCAACCCCAGTTCTTGCAACTTAGAGACCGTCTGCTGTGCAGTATGAGGTCGCGCGTTGTCGTGCAGGAGCAGCGGAGACGAGCGATTGACCAATGCTGGTTGGAGATGTGCCAGCTTCTCCATCATTGTGTTCAGTTCTTCACAGTACACATCTGAAGTAATGCTCACCCCATTTGGTAAGAAGCTGTGATGAATCACACCGGCGCTAGACCACCAAACAGTGACCATCACTTTTCTAGGGGTAAGTTTTCGTTTAGGCCATTGTTTAGGTGCTGAACCAGGATCCAACCAACTTGCTGAGCGCTTGCGGTTATCAAACAGAATCCATTTTTCATCGCAGGTAACAATGCGGTTCAAAATTCCTTCATTTGTGTGTCTGTTGAGCAGTGCAAGGCACGTCTCGACGCGTACTTCACGCTGGCGATCATTGAGTTCGTGGGGCACCCATTTGTCAAGCTTTTTTACCTTGCCAATTTGACGCAAATGGACCAATATTGTTTTGACGCTAACGTCGAAAGCTGCTGCTAATTCAGCCGTAGATTGTGTATCATCAGCTTCCACAATCGCCTTTAATTCGTCATTGTCGACCAAAGTCTTCGGACGACCGCGAGGTTCATTTTTCAGGTCGAAATTTCCAGAACGGAAGCGAGCAAACCAATAACAAGTGGTGCGTTGGTTTGTAGTGTTAGCTCCGTAAACGTCGTTGATGTTGCGTGCCGCTTGTGCCGCGTTGCTGCCACGACGGTACTCATATTCCATAATTACTCGAATTTTTAACGTATCCATGATGACGAAAAAGATTGAAATGCGATGAAAATGTAACACTAATCAATAAACAAATGACTACTTTTGGAAAAAAAAATCCATGTTTTTAAAATAAAATTAATTTGAAATTAGAATTGTTAGCCAAACAAAAATTATTTTGATTTGAAATGGCCAGTACTGCAGAACGGCAATTTCATAGGTAAAGACCTAATATCTATTTGTTTTTGAGATTTTTAACTGCGTTAACTTACCTTGAGTTTTTTTAATTATTTTTGTGTAGATAACGGAAAAACGTCTCAATATTTCGGCGGCCGCAAAGTATTTACGGTTGTCTACAAATTCATGACTTTACAGGAGGGCGTTTTGAACGCAAAACTGTGATAATAATTAAAAGAAGAAGAAAGCTATCTTCTATTTTTACCCGACTGCCCCAGGAGGAGGGTAATGTTTTTCGAGAGTATGAATATATGTAAGTATGTATCATCATCATTCTCCTGCCCTTATCCCAATTTATTTGGGGTCGGCCCAACATGTCTATTTCATTGGCACGCTCTGTAGCCTAAACGGCTTGATGTATTTTGAAGTGTCGCTAGATTTGTCTTAATTGTGGGTGTGACATATAGCTATTTAGTTATATGGCTATATAATATATATACATAGCATCAGGAAATTTAAAAAAAAGGGAGGGGAAAGCTTTTTAATAAATTACAACAATATTAGTACTTCTTATCAAATAAAAACTAGTAATGAGTCAATTCAAACATATATAATTAACTATTAACTCGTCGCGCGCTAATTTATTTATTTATTTATTTATTTATTTATTTATTTATTTATTCAATTGGTCTTACGAGCTAACAGACATAACATCCAAAACGCTCATAAGATTAACATTAATTAGCAGACACTGTTGCGGCGGCCTAAAGCCTTGGGGTGAAAATCGAAATTTTCTTAGTGGACTGTATGAGGGGCGGTTCGGTGACACAAGTAGGTGTTTTGGTGGTGTGGGAAAATGATGATGGTACCTGCCTGGTGAGCTATGGCGACACGACGAGAAGGGTTTCCTTAGCCACGTGGCTGGCGCGTCCAGGATATCACGTACGGACGAGAATCTGCACTTTCTACAACACACATACACGCACTTGCACTGTTCAATAGCAATCTTCGTTCTTCGCGGTGAAAATATGAGTCCTTTTTCGACTTGGGATTAATTTTACCCACAGGCGTCGATGTTGGTTGAGAACTGGCGGATCTTCTTGGCGGCAGCGTATGCGCGCCATTGCGGATCTTCCTTCTCGCTCTCACTTAGGCATTATAAGGGTTCTGGAAGGGAGAAGGAAAGCGGAAGGAACTTTATGTTACACAGATACTAATTAATTAGAGTTGCCAGTAATTAGGCATGAAATATAAAACTAAAGAAAGTAATGGCGTTAACATTCCTCGCGGCCTTAAAGGGTCACCTTTAAAGAGAATGATATAATAATATATACAGTGAAATTACACTTAAATCTAACTAAAGAGGGAATGGACTGAATAAGATATTACTGAGTAGGAATGGGGCATAAGCGGACCACAGGTCGCACAAGAATCCCATTAGAAGTGCGTACTGAAACGACTCGCGTGCTACCGTCTATAGACGTATGCAACTTCTCAATAACACCTAGAGGCCAGGATAGAGGAGGCGCATTATCATTAACTATCACTACTACAGTGCCTTCCTTAATCATGTCTCCATCAGGTTTATTCCATTTTAAGCGTGATTGTAAACTATGAAGATACTCGCTTCGCCATCTTTTCCAGTACGACTGGACTAATTTATCCATAAGAGAGTGTCTTTGAAGCAGGTGATCAGACAGTAAACCTACTTCCGCGGCGGGCAATGAGTTAAGCGGTACAGTATGTAAAAAATGCGAAGGGGTAAGAGCTTTAGGCTCTTCCGGATCAGCACTAAGAACAGTAAGAGGTCTGGAGTTCAAGAGGCACTCTATTTGAGAGAGAATTGTAACTAATTCTTCATAAGATAGGAGTTGTTGACCTATTGTCTTGAAAAGGTGAGTCTTCACGGCCTTCACCATGGACTCCCAACATCCACCAAAGTGCGGTGACGCGGGCGGAATAAAATGCCAATTAATGCGATGCTCAGCGAGCTCCTCTTCAAAGCGCGGGCGGTATTCTTTATTTATGAAAGTATACAAGTCGCGTAAAAACGAATTAGCTCCTCGAAAATTGGTCGCGTTATCCGAATACAAGCATTGTACCGGTCCACGGCGGGATAAAAACCGTTTCAACGCGGCTATGAACGACACAGTCGTAAGATCTGTAGCTAATTCGATATGAACAGCGCGAGTAGTCATACAGGTAAAGATACATAAATAACCCTTGCGACTCTTCGCACCTCGAGTGCGTACGGGCACATACTGTATAGGGCCAGCGTAATCACACCCTGTATGAGAAAAAGCTTTGGTTGCAACATTTACTCTAGATTTAGGGAGATCGCCCATAATCGGCGGACCATGAGGTCGCGGTCTCCACCTGTGACATGCGTTACACTTGTGGATTCTATGACGAATAATGCGTCTAGCGGACAAAATCCAATACTTATGGCGCAATAACGACATAGTGAGTTCTGGACCTGCATGTAAATATTTTATATGATAATAGTCTACGAGGATTTCAACTATGCGATCATGACGGGGTAACACTACCGGGTGTTTAGTACTATAGGCCTCAGCCGAATGAGTTAATCGACCCCCAACGCGGATTAAATCATCACCATCTACAAATGGCTTGAGTTTAATAAGAGCGGGTGAACAAATTTTATTATTTTTTAACTCGGAATAATCATCCATGAAGTGTTTTCTTTGAACATGACGCAACAAAATGGTTTCAGCGAACTCGAGGTCGCTAGCGGTAACGGCGTCCGTTCGACGCGGGAGTTTTTTCATGAATCGGTATATGAAAACAACAATACGCAGCAGCTTAGTCCACGACGACGTACGTTCTGCGAGTGCGAGTAGAAGCGAATTGTCCGAACTTGAATCCGCGACTATGGGGTGCGCGTGGACCTTTTCTTCCGGAATGGGTTCCGAATTCAAGTCTGTAACCTTATGTATGTGCCATTCGGAAGGGTCGCGCTTAGCCCAAGCGGGTCCGTGCAACCATAATGGGTGCTCAATGAATTTGTCAGGTGTTAAACCACGTGACAAACAGTCCGCTGGGTTTTCAGTACCAGCTACGTGGTAGAAATGTTCCGCGGGGACGTTGTCTACGATGCGAACGACACGATTGGCCACAAAAGTGTGCCAACGATGCGGAGAAGAATTTATCCAGCAAAGAGTCACCTTTGAATCGGTGAATGCGTAAATAGCGGTAACATTATAACGCGGATTATAAGTGTCATGAACACGGCGAAGAAGTTTAGCGAGGAGTTCGGCACCACAGAGCTCCAGTCGAGCAATAGTCAATGGTTTAACCGGCGATACCTTCGACTTGGCACAAACCAGCTGAACGACTACGTCATCGTTGCGAGTGACATGCGCATAGATGACAGCGCCGTAGGCGCTTTCGCTGGCGTCGGAAAATCCAATGAGGCGAAGAATACAATTTTCAAAAATACCTAAATGGCGCGGGATTTTAAAATCATTTAAAAGCGGCAGGACAGACCGAAAAGTTTGCCAAATATTTATGATGTGACGCGGGGGAGTGTCATCCCAATCGAGCTTCAGTAACCACAATTCTTTGATAAGTAGTTTAGCATAGAGAACTACAGGCGCGACAAGCCCCATGATGTCCCACAGCCTAGCTACGGCCGACAGTATAGCACATTTAGTACACGTGTCTGGCGGTGCGGAAATAAGAAATTCAAAACAATCATTTGACCTACACCAGCGCAAGCCGAGAACCTTTTGTTCTACCGACTTGTCGAATTCTAGTTGTTCGGTCAACCTATGCGACGCGGGAATACTGTTTAGTACAGTTTGAGAGTTACTGGTCCACTTGACCAACTCGAACTGACCTCCTCTAAAGAGTTTAATCAGTTCGTGCGAAACCTGGACTGCACGTGATTCGGAGCTTACGCTGTAGACTACGTCATCCATATACAGCTGGCGCGCGGGAAGTGATGACCATCGTCTTGAACCAACTGTTGTACCGTGCGGATCGCATGGTAGGGACTTGACTTGAGACCAAAACAGACACGGTTAAACTGATATAGAACCAGAGGATCGTTTGGACTAAAACGATATAAGATGCGTTGAAAGCGACGATCGCTTTCTCTTACTTCAATCTGTAAGAACATTTGTCGGCAATCAGCCGAGAGCGCGAATGCGAACAATCGAAAATTCAGAATTATAGTAAACAAGTCACCCTGTAAATTCGGGCCACTGTGTAAAATATCGTTGAGAGATAATCCAGTACTCGTTTTAGCACTAGCGTCTAACACGGAGCGTAGTTTTGTTGTTGTCTTATCTAAACGTACAACTGCGTGATGCGGAATTACATAGTCAGGACAACTACTGTCTGAACTATCTAGCGGAGCATGAGATAAATATCCTTTATCAATATATTCGCGAATGACGTCATCATACGCAGTACGTAACTCGGGTGCGGATTCTAATTTCTTTTCTAGGCAGAAAAAACGTTTTTTCGCGATATCGAGTGAGTTCCCCAATGAGAACACATCGCTGCGAAACGGTAGGGCTACAGAGTATCTACCTGTGTCCCCATCGCGTTCCGTGGTCGAATTATAAAAGTACTCGCACTCAAGTTCGTCGAGCGATTTGCTCGTCGAAAGAGTGACGGGCGCTTCATCGACCTGCCAGAATTTTTTCAACGCCGATTCTAACGAGTCTTTGTCGGATGGTTGCGAAATATGTGAGTAACAAGACTGTGGAGGCTTATTACGACGTACAGGCAGCGCGGGCACAGTGCCCATGATGACGTAACCGAGTACCGTCTGCATGGCGGGCGGCGCGGAGGAGTTGCTGCTAACTACGCGGGGCAGCATAAGATGCGGGAAAAGCGAAGCCCCGATCAACACATCGATGCGACCGGGTTTGCCAAACGATTCGTCGGCGAGCGGTAAACCTTTTAAGTAAGGCAAGGCGGAAGTATCTACGGGAGCGGTAGGTAGATTATCGGTGATTGCATCGACAACTAGCGAATTAACGTTAAAAGTAACGTTCGGATTAAAACGGGAAAAGAAAGCGAATTGTACGGAACCCTTAACGGATTTTTCCGTACCACCGATACCCTTAACGGAAGGCGTATCAGATGAATGTCTAGTCAAACCTAATCGTTTGCAACATTCTGCGGTAATAAAATTAATTTGTGAGCCACTGTCTAATAGACAGCGAATAAAATGCTCCTTACCAAATGAATCTCGAACTATTACAGTAGCGGTTGACAACAAAATAGTAGTATTCGTATTACATTGCGGCTTTGATACGCGGGAGTTCGAGTCGTAAAAGATCGACGCAGCAATGGATGCATTACATTGCGGGGCGCTCTGAGCGGTGGCGGCGAGCGGCGCGGCGGCGGCGTGAGCATCTTGCTCGCTCGAAGCCGTGGAGTTTGAACCCGATTGTGTACGTGCGATATCATCAACACCGTTCGATAATACAGTCGCGTGCGATTCGCGATTAAAGTGTAAAAGCGTATGATGTTTATTTTTACAAGATTTACATCTAGATTCAGACTGACAGACTCTGGCCTTATGTTTAATACTTAAACAGTTAGTACATGCATCGTTTTGCTTCACCGATTTGAAACGATCACTTGGTGTCATTTTAGAAAAGGCAGGACATTTAAATAAATGTTCATGAACAAAGCTATCACACAAACATTTAGCGGATTTATCAATTACAGTGTAAGATTGCGGTTGCGGAGTTTTGGACGTTTTTTTATTTACAGGATTGTTGTTAGACTGAGTGAAACTCAAGCTGTTTAAAGCTTTAGTATTTTGTAAAATGCGAGATTGATTTTTAATGAACTGTACTAAATTGTCGAATTTAGGAATTTCGTCTTTTGAGTTCATTTCAAAAAGTCGAGCGGTTTCAGAATCAACCTTTTTTATAGCGACATGGAAAAAAATCAAATCTGATAAATCATTTATTTTAAGGTTTTTTAATGCGTTTGCGGCGGAAACAAAATTATCAGAAAAGGATTCGAAATTTTGAATAGATGCGGTATTAAAAGATTTATGTTCAAACATCCGATTAAGGTAACTAGAAGCTAATATACGTTTGTCTTCGTACTTGTTTATGAGTGAATTAAAAATTAATTGGTAGTTATCGCCATTAGGGCAAACTCCTGAGAACGCGGTTTGAGCCTTATCTTTCAATTTCCCCATCAAATAATATAATTTCTCCGAATCAGTCAATGTATTATTTTCGTGTACCGTGCTTTTAAAATTAGCATAGAACAGGGGCCAGTTACGAATATCGCCATCGAATGACATAATTTCAATGGGAGGCAAGCGAACTGTTTGCTTATTGACACCACTACCACTAGAAGTAGGAGCCGATGTGGCTGATGATTTTGAGTAATTTGAATAATTATATTTAACGCAGCAATATAATTCCTCAAAACTAATCCACGACTGATCATCAATATTATTTTCCGGGTCTTGTCTTAGAAGAAGCGAGTTATATTTATTAAATGCCTCGAGGAACTCGGTGCGCAACGCATCAACATTGACACACGCACACAAGAACTTCCCTACCGGTTCCATACCGGACTTCATTTTTTCCATTAAATCGTAAATGATTTGCATGCGGGCAAAAATCATATTACGACATGACAGTGCTATTTGAATCGCGGATTCTATCTGATCATCCGAATCAATGGTCACTTTCTTAGGCATTTTCGATATTTTTGTAGGTTTTTATAATAGCTAAAATAAATCACAAACTTCAACGAGTTGCGCGCGGTGCGGGATTGGTAGGTGGTACCTACGAATATAGTACCGAACGATAGCGAAGCGAGCGAGCGGTAGATTTTGCTTCTACCTACGTATATTAAAATATTAAATTGAGCGGGATGCGAAATACCTGTGAATGTACGCAATGACAAGTAGGTACTGTAATAAATGAATAAATGAAAGCGGTTTAGTATAAGAGTATAAGGAACGAAGATTGAAATGAAATATAGTTGCGGGATGATGATATACGGATATAATATTGATATCCGTTATCAAGAGGATAAAGAAAAATAGGTATCCGTGATCATGGTACCAAAACTGTTGGATATCTGTGATCGTAGGACCAAAACTGTTGGATATCCGTGATCGTAGGACCAAAAAATGTTGGATATCCGTGATCGTAGGACCAAAAAATGTCGGATATCCGTCTCGAAGGACCAAAAAATGTTGCGGCGGCCTAAAGCCTTGGGGTGAAAATCGAAATTTTCTTAGTGGACTGTATGAGGGGCGGTTCGGTGACACAAGTAGGTGTTTTGGTGGTGTGGGAAAATGATGATGGTACCTGCCTGGTGAGCTATGGCGACACGACGAGAAGGGTTTCCTTAGCCACGTGGCTGGCGCGTCCAGGATATCACGTACGGACGAGAATCTGCACTTTCCACAACACACATACACGCACTTGCACTGTTCAATAGCAATCTTCGTTCTTCGCGGTGAAAATATGAGTCCTTTTTCGACTTGGGATTAATTTTACCCACAGGCGTCGATGTTGGTTGAGAACTGGCGGATCTTCTTGGCGGCAGCGTATGCGCGCCATTGCGGATCTTCCTTCTCGCTCTCACTTAGGCATTATAAGGGTTGTGGAAGGGAGAAGGAAAGCGGAAGGAACTTTATGTTACACAGATACTAATTAATTAGAGTTGCCAGTAATTAGGCATGAAATATAAAACTAAAGAAAGTAATGGCGTTAACAGACACAATAGAAATTCTATTGTTATCTGTACACATGGTGTGCAATCGACATTTTAGGAGTTAATAAAACTAAAAAGCTTAAAATAGAGCAAATTATTAAAAAAAAAACCTGACTGAACAAACGACAAAAACAAATAACCTGACAAGCCTAACCTGAAAGGCGTGTAACCTTTGTATGTTGCCGCCTACGATACCAAAATTCTATACATTATAATGCTTGTTTTTCGTTTTTCAGTGAAATATGTATTTTAGCAGTCGGGTCTTTTGTTTTTTTAAATAATTTGCTTTATTAAAACAAAAAGAAAGAATTCCGAGTCGAACTAAGCATAAAAGTTAATTTCGTAAAAAGTTCAGTTGACTCTTTCTACTCTGCTGCCGTCGATTTTATGTTTTTTTATTTAATTTTTATTTAATGTGCAGTAGAATAAAGACCATAAATATAAAAAATAAAATAAAACCAATCTCTAAACTTACCATGAACACATCTTTTGGTCTTTCCCTCAGACAGTGGAACATGATCTGCGAGAGGGTCACATTCTCCCTCTGTGTGGGGTCCGGTTTGACCCCCTGTTCTGTCAGAATGGCGTCTAGAACTGTGTCGAGGTAGAGCTGAGCCGCGTTCGGCTTTCCTCTCACGACTGTGTGAGACATCTGAAGAAAGAAGAGATTTTTAACTCCTGTGTAATAATTAATTTGTTAAATTGAGCTGCACGATTACTGACAATTAACCACCTGCCCAGTCAGTGCACGCAGCGCTGACTGGACAGGTCCACTCAATCTGTGTGGTTCTTTCCTCAAAGAAACATTTCAGTCACCAATCTACATGGTCTTCACATGAGCTGACCAATATTATGTCTGGACTTTAAAAGAGGCCTCGTGAGTTTGTTTCGGTCTTTCTTTTAGAGTGTCAGATAGGAAACGCCGACCTCATCTTTCAATTCAGTTTTTATTTTTATTAAAAATATGATTGACGTGTAAACGACGACGTGACGCCGTGTGATTGTGTGTGTTTACTACAAACCTACCTACGCGCCAAAAGAACCTTGTAGCGCTATACTCGTACCTACTTAAAAGTAACGTGTTACAAACTCGAATTGCCCTCCGCACAGCACGCGACTTGCTAGCGCGTTGTTATGTGGTTTGTGATGGGTTGCGCCGAGTACGGACCGCCATTGAAATACTAGTTCTGTGACGTTCTGTGCTACTCATTGGTGATTTTAGTATATAATTGTTTACTTCTGAGCGCGTCGTGGATGACGTAAGCCAAAAATAACATTGAAGGACAATAAATATTTCCACGGGACTTGTACAAAGTGCCATGTCGGTAACTAATAATTTATCAATTAATCATTTTACTGTTTAGATTTATTTTTTTGTTTGAAATAATATTTTTTTAGAAGCTATATGATAGTCTGTCCGATGATGTGGACATAGAGAGGAACGCAGAGCATTGGCAGTTCGATGAAACATGCTGGCTCGTAGGTTTGCACGTTGTACTTGGGAGGTGAAAATTACACTCTTTAGAGCGTATTGCCAATCTACGAGTATGTACACGTGTGCCCTATGGGTCAGCTATACAAAAAGCTCGTACAATGCTCTGCGAGTCCAGTACAATAACGCCTTCAGAGTTATGTTGGGGCTGCCGCGCTTTTGCAGTGCATCGGGGATGTTCGCGGAAAATGGCGTGCCAGATTTTTACGCATTGATGCGGACTCGGATAGCATCCCTGATGCGGCGAGTGCGCGACAGCTTCAAAAGCTTGGTGGCTACAGTAGCCGACAGGACAGACAGTCCATTGATGTGGCAATGGAGGGTGCCTGCCGTTTTGCCAAAAAGATTTTGACAAAATTTCATTACCCAAACAAATTTTAGCAACCTTTTTTTATACCATTGCAATATTTCGAATGATTTTGGTACGCATATTTTCATTTGGTCAAATTTTTACTTGGCTAAATATTACTAAGTATAATGTCATTATGGAATTTGGTCTTTCATCAAATGATTTATTACAGCAAATAATCGTCAGACAATAAACGTTTGGTGAAATGATTTGTTAAGACAAAAAATATTAAGGCAAAAATAAGACTTTTAGACATTTGACTTGCTGGTTAAATTTGATGTCTTTTGCGTACTTCTTTGTAAGTTTTTGTGCTTCAATTTGTCTGAATCAAGTCAAATTTATGGTTACTTGATATTAGTTTATTTATGGAAGTAGTTAGAATAGGTTAATTATTTAAAAAAAAATGGTAGGTTAGGTTAAAACTGTGACCTCCTACGCACGAGCCGAGCGAGCGAAGCGAGCGGTGCCGCGGTAGCGGCCGGCGAGTGCCAGACACGACTTGCATTAATAGAAAAAAATATATTGTTTTTAGTAGGTTATCCGGAACTCAACAATTTTGATTAGATTAATTTCTTCTTTAAAAAAAATGGGTAGGTTAGGTTAGGTTAAAACTGTGACCTTCTACGCACGAGCCGAGCGAGCGAAGCGAGCGGTGCCGCGGTAGCGGCCGGCGAGTGCCAGAAACGACTTGCATTAATAGAAAAAAGAGATTGTTTTTAGTAGGTTACCCGGAACTGAATTATTTAGATTAGGTTAATTACTTATTTTAAAAAAATGGTTAGGTTAGGTTAGGTTAAAACTGTGACCTACTACCTACTGTGCCAGGAACGACTACATTATATAGAAAAAGAAGAGCACACATTGAGCGCCATTTATGATTTACCTCCTACCCACTTAGTAGTTCACATTTTTGTCATTGAAGTTTGACTGAATAGGAAAGGGTGAATTGAAAACTGACGATACTAAATAAGTATTTGGCTTATTTGATTTTGCATAAAAACTGTTATTCCAAATGAAATATTTGACTAAATAAAAAATGTTAGAAGTACTAGTTGGTAAACAAGTTATAGTTTAAACGTTCATTTGCCAAACATTAGGTTTGCGTTACAACTTTTTGTGAATAGATTTTTTGCTAAGTAATAATTTGGCAAATGAAATTATGCGAAAAATTTTTTGGGAAGTGAAAATTTGTCAAATTCCTTTTGGTCAAACAAGGGAGACCCGGCAATGGATGACCACTCATCGTGCGTCATTCCAATATTTGAAGTAAATTGTTTTAGTGTATTTTTAGTGTAGTTATGTGTTTTCATGTATTTATGTATGTTTTTTGTGTATAAAATTGTATTGTGTGTTGTTTATGGACTTATGGCCTGAAATAAATGTATTATTATTATTATTATATTTCACATTTTGATACGTATAATTTATTTTTTCTCAAATTGACATGACATTGACATTATTTAGTTTTATTTTAGTAATTTATTCAAATGCACAATTATTATACTCGTATTTTCTATTGTAAGACATTTTACTAGTTATGTTTTGTTTATGTTACAATAATTTCATTGACATTTAAATATTTGTATGCCACAAAGGCCAAACATGAATGCTCAAAATTTCATATTGTAATTGAACAACTTGCATGCTCTGTATGTATACACATGTTATGACAAATAAATACTCTTGAATCAACTAGACAAGAAGGGAAGAAAGGAATACCCCTCTTCTTGTCTAGTTACTGGGAACCATTGAGATTTTCCTAAACAGTTTTTCCCTTTAATCGATCAAATATGTAGATATTTGATCGATTAAAGGGAAAAACTGTTTTCTACCTTTCACGCATAAATCAAAAGATTTAACCTTCAAATAACAGAGAATGTCTAAAATACCTTCAAAATTGAATAGAGACATAAATTATCTAAATATTACATCAAAACGTCTATTATTCGTAAGGCCTAGCTATACATAATGCTTTTACTAAGACATTCCTTACATATTCGCACACGTAATATAATATATACCGGGGGTGGAAATATTACGCCCCGAAGGCACTACATTTTTTGATAAGACAAAAATTCTCCTCAGGGAACTATTTTATTTGTTAGAAGCAGAACTCGGACGTTTAACATGTTATATTAGGTTCTTTGTGAAGAATCTTTATGAAATATTGACGCGGGTTTTCGTGTTTGCACAACAATATGAAGGACAGTCACATCCAAAACATTATATTTTTGTCTGCTCATTGCATGAAACATTCTGCTTTACCAACTCGGCATTATTTTATTTATTTAACTTTAATTATTAACACCGTTAAAAACCAATTGCCTACAATAATTAAAGGCACACACATATACACATAGAAAAGAAAATATAAAATTCAGGTAAACACATAAAAATTGACAATAAATTATATACTTTACATAGACAAGACTTTGTTGTTTTTTGACCTGCAAGTGACATTCAACCTTAGAGTGGTAAACTTTAGGTCGAATTTAAATACGTCTAAGAAGAGAGCCCACCTTACTAACTAGCAAATCTTGTTACCACGATATGAACTATAAAGTATTGTTAGTTAAATTGCTCGCGAACTCACAACTGAACTTGGAGAAATAAAAAAGCATTTATAGTTTGATAGTAACCAGTCTCAAATATGCTCGTCTCATTTTGATAATAATCATAACATAACGTTACGGCTGTGTGCACCGATAGCACCAACATTTTGCCAGTTCTGTTCAAATCTCATGTAATGGGGGGCGCGCCTATTGTCATCAACCGGGCACAAATGCAGACTCCGGGCTGCTACTGAGAAGTTCCTGATGGAAAAACCGAATAACACTTTGCTCGACCTGGGAACCGTAGCCAGAATGCGACACTAGAACAACGTTGCAGTCCCCTATCACCATGTCACCAATATCGAATAAATTTAGGTATTCTAGAAATAAGGAACAAATTAATGTCGAAAGTTCAAGAAGACTATTAATTTAGTAAATAAACAAATACATATCGTTGAAAAAGATATCATTCACGCAAATAAAAAACCGAAGCTATCAGTAGTTCATAGGCCAGAGGGAGTGCTCTGTTTACTGGTACAAACCACACGTCACGAACTCACACGACACCAATCCAACGTATTATTAGATGTCAAAGATCAGTAAGTAATTATAAACAAATAATTTAATAATAAATGTTATTTGTGTTGTTGTGTGTAATATTAATGTTAGGTATATAAGTAAATGATTTGTTAATAAACAAAAACAACACCTGCTAAGTTTTTATGTCAAATGTTTTTATAATTTTTAAGTTCTAAAAATGTAAGTGAAATCCTTGTAATTTCTTATTGAAAAATAAATGTATTGGACCATAATAATCAGCGATTTAAAAATAATATGGTTCACATACATACATAAACTCCCGCCCATGGGGGTAGGCAGACTACAGAACGCCACCTGCTACGATCCTTACATACTGCTTCTGCCTCGTTTACGTTCATACGTCTGGTCACACACGCACGCCGGTTGCGAGTACTGCGCACCTGACCTTCCTGAAGAACATCACCAATAAGGTCACATGTGCATGTCTTCCTAGGGTGTCCCCTCCCGGCGTTTCCATTCACATCTGCCTTTAGTTAGTCGCCTTTCACCTTTGGTTTAATTATACCGAAATATAAATATCAAGCTCCGTGCCATATTTTCTTAGTTCTACAGGTGTTTAATTTTTTTCAAATATTATAGTTTCGCGTACTTCAGTACGTGGCGCTGCACCGCCTAAATTGATCGATTTTGCTATCTCACTAGTTGCACAACTTCCCACCGTGACACTGCACTTGTCTACATGTGCACACGTTCACACTATCACTGGCACTATGTGTGATAATCATCACTATGTGTGAAAATTGCTTAATTACTTACCAGATTGAATTTTGATTGATTATTGTGATTATAATCATTGCATTCGGAAAAATCTGGTAAGCAATTTAGGAATTTTTATGAATCCATTAAATATTATCGAGTTGTAAAATATTTCCTGACATTAATCTACACGGTCCCCACTTGATCTGACCAAGACAATGTGAGGACTTTAGGAAGACTTTTAAAGACCTGTGAGTTTCGGTGTTTCTCAAAGCAGTCGGATAGTACATAGGAAACACCAGCCTCATCTACTTTTTAAAATATTAATGACGGGTAAAAGTGTTTGATTACACTTGCTTTTTAAGGTTCCGTACCTCAAAAGGAGAAACCGAACTCTTATAGGATCACTTGGTTGTCCGTCTGTCTATCTGTCTGTAAGTCTGTCACGACCCTTTTTCTCAGGAACGCCTGGAAGTATCAAGCTGAAACTAAGTAGGTCTATAGTCCCTTGGAGCTCTAAAAAAAATCAAGCTTCTAAGTCAACGCAATAAAAAAATACGGGCATCTAAGCGACATATTTTGATGCTCACAAGTAAATCAAAACCTATAGGGTACTTCCCGTTGACTTAGAATCATGAACTTTGGCAAGAAGTAAGTTCTCACACCACAAGTAAAAGAAAAAGTTTGAAAATCGACTTTTTCTGTCGATTTTTTCTTTTTGTAAGTTGATTAACTTAGCATATTTATGTGATAAAAAAAACATGTTTTTGGAACTATAATCCTAAATTTGCAGTTGGAGAATTAACCGTGACATATATCAATATGGAAGAACATGTTTTTCAGCTACAATGTTAAGTTGATTTTCGGGACAAATTCTTTTCAACTACGGAACCCATCATTGTGCATGGTCCGACACACACTTGGCCGGTTTTTAGGGTTTCGTACCTCAAAAGGAAAAACAGAACCAATTGCAAATTGTCTGTCACAACCAATTTGCTCCGAATCTAATGGAACGATTTAGTTGAAATTTTGTACACATATGAATTTCTGTGACCCAAACACGGACGGGTAAAGTAAATAAATTAATTTAGAATATGGGGGTCACTTTTGGGGGGCAAATAAGAAAATTTTAAAAAAAGTTTTGCAAATTATACTGTGTGACATATCAAATAAATGATATGTCAAATATGGTCTCAAATATATTTTTCTTTGAAAGTTATTTATGAAAATAGACAAAAATTTACCATTCCCCCCTTATCTTCTGAGATAAGGGGGGGATAAACTACGGAGCCTAAAATTTTGAAAAAAAATCAGAAAATATTTCTTTACCTATAGATTACAGCAAAACCTAAAAGAAGTCTGTGGTCTTAAAATAACTAAAATGGTAAATCTCTCAATATTGTGAGTACAAACTTGCATTTATAGTTGAAATGTATGGGAGAACATGTTTTTCAACTACAATGTTAAGTTTATTCTTGCGATAAATTCATCGCGACTACGAAACCCTTCATTGTGCGTGGTCCGACACGCACTTGGCCGGTTTTTGTTTTATATTAGCCTACACCGTCCCACTACTGAGCAAAGGCCTCCCCAACTCCCTCCAACCCTTGCGGCACGCGTCGAGGTCGTCTCGCCACCTCTTCCTTGGCGCCATTAAACTTACGTACAGAAATAAAATCATTTATCATTTGTCGTTTCAAAAGTCTAGATAGACAATAATAAAGGAACCTGACTCCTTACATATTTTAGCATTATAATGACGCCTGTGAACAATATCTCAAAATATCTACTGAACAAGATATTTAGGTCTGCCCTTTACTTCGAAAAGAGGTAACATATTATTTTCAAGAAACCACAAAGAGGCCCAATGGGGAAGGTCGGGCAAAGCTAATTGTAGTTGGCGTGATCATACGTAGCTAGGTCACTAAGGGTTATAATTTTGATATTTCTAGTTCTAGAGTCTAGTTTTATTTCACTTTTCCTTTATTTTTGGTTATTACAATATTTTTAATCAAGTATTTGACATGGAAAGTGTCGGAATTTAAAACCTTAAATATTTTCTGGTAATCACTTTCTTCAAAATGTTTCAAACTCTGTTTACTTTTTTTTTAATATTTACGAATAGCTCTAATCCACCATCTTTTAATTTTCAGGTCTCTCGGGAAATGGTGGACTCCAATTAGGAATTCCGGAACACAACAACGCGTCATTTTGGCAAAAATAAAATAAAACCACCTCACACCTTCTACTGTTAGCTTGTGCTGGGAACTAGCTACGGCAGCGCCATTTTGACAGTTGCCTTTCCCATTGTACATAATTATCAACACAACACAACTATACTATACAATATTTGTCTACATATTTGTAATCACGTTCTAGAAAATGGCTTTAAATGGATTTCGATGAAAGTTGCAATTTAGAGGTTTACGGGGGCGAAAAATCGATCCAGCTAGGTTTCATATCTGGGAAAATTCGTTTTCTCTATTTTCACCCGAGCAGAGCTCGGCCACCTAAAATGACACTGAAAAGCAAGGTATTCATTTAGCACACAGAGCCAAAAGGTCAATAAGTATTGATAAGAATATTATGTTAGGACACTGTACTATTGATCTTGTTGCGCGATTATTTGATAAGGGAATTGCTAACTAAAATTTAACTTGTATATTGTACTACAATTAGTGTTATCCGTGTTATCTAAACACCATCAAAAATTGTTGTATGGGAATTGGTGATTGTGACGGAGTAGGTAAACGTAAAGATAAACTGGTTACCGCTTTATCGCTGATGTTGACTGATGGTAAACCAAACAAGTTTCACCTCACTGTTCCGATGTCGTAGTGAAAAAGTACGTTAGGGAGAAAATAGGCAACGATCTCTAACCTTACCTGATGTATTATTTTATGATTTATTTAAACACACAAAACACCTAATAAAGTAAAACACATGAAGTTATAGAAAGATCTAAGCTTATCAAGAGCACTTGAAAGGAACCTACATTATATTTAACCAGTAGCACTTCCAAAATATAATTCAAACAATGAGTTCACTTCAAAACGCCAAATGATTAAATTAAATTAATGTAACTAATTTTACTGTAATTTAATGACATTCAACTATCCCAATTTCACTGACATTGTAATCACTGTTACTTCACATACCAGGGTCACATAAGTAGAACAGATGTTTACTTACCTTGACAGTTCTATTGATAATAGAAGGTAGTTCCTAGATGCGTCTGCGCACATGACAGCCTGACGACTGGCGCGGACCGACCGAAGAAGGCACGCTAATACCACAATATACAGTAGGTACCTCTATTATCATAATACATTAAAACTATGATTGCGGAGTTTTTTCCTTCAATTAGGAATTTCGATGTGGGGTATGAGATTATTAGTTCTAATAATAGATTAACATAGATTGATAGATTAATTGAATAACATCTAATATTTGTAACAGACTTGTGTGTAATTTTGATGACTGTATTTTTGTGGCAGCCCTGCCACTGGTCGATTTAATAAAATAACATAGTATAGCGAAAAAACAGGTTTACTTTAAAAAAAATCGAATAGAATCTATTCGTATGAGATTGGAAGACTGAAGCGGCTTAGTTACAACAAGGCGCCGCTGGATGGTGACGGAATTACGGCCTTATCTATTTGTATGTCAACGTCAAGCATATATGTATAGGCTTACAACGAATCAACTAATATAGAGAGTAAGATAATTAAATCTTTTTTTTTTTTTTTTGCAAACATGGGTACATATGGTATGGTATAGGTGTTATACATGATGAATTAAGTAACTATTATATTATAGTGCGTGAATTGTCAGATTTTTATACGCTGCACCTTCCGGTTACTGTGACCTTTCGGCCCCATCGGCCAGCCATTGGAAACGGATGGCCGATGGAACCGAAAGCTTCTAGAGTGGCGACCGCGTACTGCAAGGTGCAGCGTGGCAAGGCCTCCCACAAAGTGAAACCATGACATGGTGAAGCTGCAGGTGTCCACTGGATGCGGGCAGCCAGGACCAGTCGATGTGGTGACGCTTGGCCTATGTCCAGCAGTGGACATCATTCGGCTCAATTTTGCTAATTCGTTATAAATTTGTGATTTTATGAAACATTCCGCTTTGTCCCACTGGTGGGGAAAAGTGGATTAATCCAAAAATTCAACCGACTTCCATTTAGAAAATATTTTGAAATATAATTACAGTGATAAATAATTGCAATACACTATTAAAATAAAAATTAAATATAATATTAATATATTATTTATAGTATAATATTAATATATTACTAATTTGTAATTGTTGTTGTACGGTGTATAATTACAGTGTGTGTTACTTGTGAGGGTTCCGTACCTGAACAGTGCCAAATGGAACCCTATAACTAAGCCTCCGCTGTCCGTTTGTCCGTCCGTCTGTCTGTCAGCGGGCTGAATCTTATGAACCGCAATAGGTAGACATTGGAAATTTTCAGATTGTGTATTTCTAATATATCTTGATATATCTTGACAGCTGCGCCACAGTATTTTACTTTTGCAGCTATCTTCGTGTCTACTGTTATGTTACCTAAAACCATACCTAAAAATTGTTCCTAATAAACTTTGTTTTATTTTTTATTTTATTACCCCTCTATCAACAAGTAATAATAAATTTACTTTAAAAAAAGTAAGAACCGACTTCAAAACCAAAAATGAATAAAATAACTTTCATAAATAACTTAACAGCTTCTGAAGTCGGTGTCAAACTAAAGTGCATTGAAGAATTGAAGACAACGATTTCAGAAGCTGATAAGTTATTTATGAAAGTTATTTTATTCGTTTTTGGTTTTGAAGTCGGTTCTTACTTTTTTAAAGTAAATTTATTTTTCCATTTTTAGTTGAATATACAATTACATAAGCAGGTAAGCCCAAGTCGAAGGAAAAGAAGAATCATCAAAATCCGCTTAGAAATGCCGGAGATACAGTGCATTTATGCATATAACTTCGTACATAAGAACAATTACATACGAGTAATTACTAAAACCTTTCTGAAAGTATGTAGATCTCGTCAGTGAAAGAATCATCAAAATTGGTTTATTAGTTTTTGAGAAAATCGCGGACAAAAAAACATACATACATACGGGTCGAATCCAGAACCTCCTTTTTTGAAGTCGGTTAAAAATAAAATAAATTTAATAAAGGGGTCCCCGTACAAGAAAAGTGCGTTTTTAAACTGAAGTATTTTTTTTAAATAGTTATGTACCTAAATAGCCGCTGACGCGAGCCGGAACGCCGCAAAAAAAACTAGTGGTATAGAACTCACACCACGTACAATATAAGGTAAAATAATTCCACGGACCCGATCCACACCCCGCTCGCGTAAGTGGATAGTGTTAAATATTGTACGGTAGTACGGAATCCTTTTTGTGCGAGTTGACCGGTTTTATTAAGATGATCTTTTATCAGCAGTGTTGATTGATAATCCAGAATTTAAGACTGTGTTAAATATTTGTCACATTTTGTCAACAAAAGTGGGTTATGTTTAATTTTTGCACACTTTGTCAATAGTGGGTGATGAATGATGACGATTTTACACACTTTTTCAACAGTCTATGTTTTCGTCCTATTCTCACACTTCGTCTGAATCGTTGGTTTTGCAATCTCATAGTTAAAAAAAAATAGTAACTGAACAGAGGATCAGGATATTGTGATTAAATCGTTTTTGATTTAATCACAATATTGATTAATTTTACTAAGAATTAAGAAGAAGAAGAAGAATATTGATTTATTTTTTTGAGAATAATATTACTATTTTAGATTTTCTAAACATCACTACTTCTACTTTCATCTTTGTTGCATAAATAAATCTTGTGCAAATGATGCCCGATCTCAACAGAGTCGGCACGATCAGCGGAGGTTTTCCATAACACATAAACATGCACAGATAAAAATTTGTCAAATCATCTGTTTCTATGTGGGACAGCTGATAACAATTTTTCATGCTGATAAGCGCATTGTGACGTAAACAATTCACGTAATTTTCATTTTCACCGCACAATTTACTGTTTTACTTTCAAACTTTTTTCACCTGTTTTTTATCTAACCCGAGTAATGAAATAAATAAATAAAAAAAGTAATAATAAAAATAGTAAAAATAGGTAAGTAATAGGGTGGGGGAGGGGTAGGGTGGATATGGACAAGGTAGTAATTGTAAACATAGTATACAATTTGTGTAATATCGATTTGAAATCGTAATCGGTGATAATGTAAAGTAACTTATTGTGAGCTGCGCAGGCGTAACATTCATTTAGATAAAATGTGTGAGATAAGAAGTTGCTACCGACTATTGTTGCTGGACTGTCGTGTGTGCTGTGTCTGCTCTAAGATCACGAATAGTTTTGGATAAAAAGTTGAAATACTTCCTAATGACTTAGATTAGGCACCTAATGGATGCTGAGAAATTTGTTTCCATGACTTGGTCTCTAAGACGAAAAAGCAGTAATTAATTTCAAGGCTTTAATTAAATTATTCAATATGTAGGAACTTCTTTAAAATTAAACGGTTGTTTATATATGTTTCTGTTTTGTAAATATGCACTCAATTTTTTTAACCACAGTGCGGAAAAGTGGAAATCCCTGGCTTTAGTAAACGGTAAACCTCGAATGTTTACCTCATCAAAAGGAAATTTACCCTTGTAGTGAAAGATGAATATTCGAATATCCGCAGTTTGTTGTTATTAGCAGGAAAAAAAAATGCGCAACCCAATTACCCATTCCTTTGTCAAAACATTTTTCCCAGTGTGTTTTACGATGTAATCTCGAATGGCTGCTCTCTTTGGGAAGCGACATGTTTAAAAACAAGTAAGTACTCCAACAGTTAAAAAACCTACATTTATTTTTGTAGCTTGTCTTACAAAGACAGCTTAGCACAAAGGTCTTCTATTTCCGCGACAAAATAACCAACAAACAGAGAGCTTTGGCCGCGTTTAAAGCTAAATTAAGGCCTCTTACAAACTGACAAGGAGGGCGGGGAACTAGGCCGTAGTGTAGTTATTTGTGCCATCTATAAATATGAATATACTGCAGTTTTTCTTACACTGTGGTGCTAATATTTGAATATTGCTTTAGTGTGTACATGCTCAACCTGAGTATTAACGTAGCCTTTTTTTTTGTGGATGGGAAATCATCAAATGACTTCTCCCGCTCTGGGCGAAGCGGGAGGGCGTGTCAGATTTTTACTGACTAAGTGCCAGGGCCACGGTATCTCTTTCGAACTACCCGCGACCCCGGCGGCATCGGCCCTATTGGACCCCGTCACTGCTGACATCTCTTTGAGGCGCGCGTGGAACACAACGTGCCGTCGACCTGGGCCTGGTCCTAACCGGACGGCGAGCTGCCCATTACTCATCGTCCGCAAGCCTGCGTCTACGGTGGCCGAGAATCGGCAATAGATTCCCGCCGCCCAGGAAGTCTCTTGCGGCGGCTAGGGGCGCGAGGGCGCGACTGTTGCCTCTCCCTCACGCGTTCCACTTCCTCCTTCGCGAGCATTACTGCTTCGCAGAAGGAGGATACGGCCTCCCATGCACTCTCGCTCCGCACCATGGCCTGGACCAGTTTTGGACGCGAGAGATCGTCGCCGCCGATCGCCCCTGCGAGAACACGGCGGTGCTCCGCCCAAGCCAGGCAGACCTCCACAGTATGCTCCACCGTGTCCTCCGGGCGATCCACACAATGGTAACATCCGGGCGTTTCCTGCCGCCTTATCTGAAACAGGAACCTCCCGAAACAACCGTGTCCGGTGAGGACCTGCGTCAGGCGGAAGGTGAGGACGCCGTGGCGCCTCTCCAACCACTCCTCAAAGAGGGGACTTATCGCCGCAATTGTGGCGTGCCCAGTATTAATGTACCCTTAAATTACATTTTTGTCGCGTCCAAGGCTCCGGGCCTCGGTGGCGGCAAAAAAATAACTACGTGCTATCAGAAAACACGCGTAAGATTAAATCTGCCAGTCACAAATACAGACATAATCTACAGAATAAACGGTATCGTAATCTACCGCTTGCTATTGATTGTGGTGTGAGTTAATTAATTCGTAGAGACTCATTTTAAAACGCTAAAGTTAATTTTTTATGGTTCCGTAGCTCAAAAGGAAAGATCCGTGTGTCTGTCTGTCAAGACCCTTTTTCTCAGGAACGCGTGGAGTTATCAAGCGGTTCCTTGGAGCTCTAAAAAAATCTAGTTTCTAAGTTAACGCAATCAAAAATACGGTGTAGGGTTGCAGGTTGTGAAAATAAAGCCCCATTGAACTTGATGATAATTTATTGGCAACTTTAACTTAAATTATGTTACACGTTACAATATTGATTGGCAACCCTAAGTGAAGGAATGAAAGGGACTGCGGAGCTATCGCCAATCAAACCTTCCCTAGCTGACTAGTTCCTGAAGACTGCGGGGCCATCTAATAGGAAACTATCGAGAAACACACTGTACTTCTGTATAAAATTCGATACAAAGTATCTACAAAATGCAAATCGTTTGAAATTTCCGCCCTAGCTTTTACTCTCTAGTTTATGCAGGCGAAACAAAGGTGGCGCTGATCGGTAAGGAAAAATTTCCTCATGTACAGATGCCAGCACTTCAAGCTACTACAATCTGTCAAATTTCTTTAATAGAATTTCATCATTATCGCTAAAAAATTAGGTTCAAGGTTGATTGGGAAAATTTGACAGCTTCGGGTGACTTGACCTGCTGGCGTCTGCTGTACCTTGCATGGAGTCGTTATTTGACAGCTTCGGGTGACTTGACCTGCTGGCGTCTGCTGTACCTTGCATGGAGTCGTTATTTGACAGCTTCGGGTGACTTGACCTGCTGGCGTCTGCTGTACCTTGCATGGAGTCGTTATTTGACAGCTTCGGGTGACTTGACCTGCTGGCGTCTGCTGTACCTTGCATGGAGTCGTTATTTGACAGCTTCGGGTGACTTGACCTGCTGGCGTCTGCTGTACCTTGCATGGAGTCGTTATTTGACAGCTTCGGGTGACTTGACCTGCTGGCGTCTGCTGTACCTTGCATGGAGTCGTTATTTGACAGCTTCGGGTGACTTGACCTGCTGGCGTCTGCTGTACCTTGCATGGAGTCGTTATTTGACAGCTTCGGGTGACTTGACCTGCTGGCGTCTGCTGTACCTTGCATGGAGTCGTTATTTGACAGCTTCGGGTGACTTGACCTGCTGGCGTCTGCTGTACCTTGCATGGAGTCGTTATTTGACAGCTTCGGGTGACTTGACCTGCTGGCGTCTGCTGTACCTTGCATGGAGTCGTTATTTGACAGCTTCGGGTGACTTGACCTGCTGGCGTCTGCTGTACCTTGCATGGAGTCGTTATTTGACAGCTTCGGGTGACTTGACCTGCTGGCGTCTGCTGTACCTTGCATGGAGTCGTTATTTGACAGCTTCGGGTGACTTGACCTGCTGGCGTCTGCTGTACCTTGCATGGAGTCGTTATTTGACAGCTTCGGGTGACTTGACCTGCTGGCGTCTGCTGTACCTTGCATGGAGTCGTTATTTGACAGCTTCGGGTGACTTGACCTGCTGGCGTCTGCTGTACCTTGCATGGAGTCGTTATTTGACAGCTTCGGGTGACTTGACCTGCTGGCGTCTGCTGTACCTTGCATGGAGTCGTTATTTGACAGCTTCGGGTGACTTGACCTGCTGGCGTCTGCTGTACCTTGCATGGAGTCGTTATTTGACAGCTTCGGGTGACTTGACCTGCTGGCGTCTGCTGTACCTTGCATGGAGTCGTTATTTGACAGCTTCGGGTGACTTGACCTGCTGGCGTCTGCTGTACCTTGCATGGAGTCGTTATTTGACACCTTCGGGTGACTTGACCTGCTGGCGTCTGCTGTACCTTGCATGGAGTCGTTATTTGACAGCTTCGGGTGACTTGACCTGCTGGCGTCTGCTGTACCTTGCATGGAGTCGTTATTTGACAGCTTCGGGTGACTTGACCTGCTGGCGTCTGCTGTACCTTGCATGGAGTCGTTATTTGACAGCTTCGGGTGACTTGACCTGCTGGCGTCTGCTGTACCTTGCATGGAGTCGTTATTTGACAGCTTCGGGTGACTTGACCTGCTGGCGTCTGCTGTACCTTGCATGGAGTCGTTATTTGACAGCTTCGGGTGACTTGACCTGCTGGCGTCTGCTGTACCTTGCATGGAGTCGTTATTTGACAGCTTCGGGTGACTTGACCTGCTGGCGTCTGCTGTACCTTGCATGGAGTCGTTATTTGACAGCTTCGGGTGACTTGACCTGCTGGCGTCTGCTGTACCTTGCATGGAGTCGTTATTTGACAGCTTCGGGTGACTTGACCTGCTGGCGTCTGCTGTACCTTGCATGGAGTCGTTATTTGACAGCTTCGGGTGACTTGACCTGCTGGCGTCTGCTGTACCTTGCATGGAGTCGTTATTTGACAGCTTCGGGTGACTTGACCTGCTGGCGTCTGCTGTACCTTGCATGGAGTCGTTATTTGACAGCTTCGGGTGACTTGACCTGCTGGCGTCTGCTGTACCTTGCATGGAGTCGTTATTTGACAGCTTCGGGTGACTTGACCTGCTGGCGTCTGCTGTACCTTGCATGGAGTCGTTATTTGACAGCTTCGGGTGACTTGACCTGCTGGCGTCTGCTGTACCTTGCATGGAGTCGTTATTTGACAGCTTCGGGTGACTTGACCTGCTGGCGTCTGCTGTACCTTGCATGGAGTCGTTATTTGACAGCTTCGGGTGACTTGACCTGCTGGCGTCTGCTGTACCTTGCATGGAGTCGTTATTTGACACCTTCGGGTGACTTGACCTGCTGGCGTCTGCTGTACCTTGCATGGAGTCGTTATTTGACAGCTTCGGGTGACTTGACCTGCTGGCGTCTGCTGTACCTTGCATGGAGTCGTTATTTGACAGCTTCGGGTGACTTGACCTGCTGGCGTCTGCTGTACCTTGCATGGAGTCGTTATTTGACAGCTTCGGGTGACTTGACCTGCTGGCGTCTGCTGTACCTTGCATGGAGTCGTTATTTGACAGCTTCGGGTGACTTGACCTGCTGGCGTCTGCTGTACCTTGCATGGAGTCGTTATTTGACAGCTTCGGGTGACTTGACCTGCTGGCGTCTGCTGTACCTTGCATGGAGTCGTTATTTGACAGCTTCGGGTGACTTGACCTGCTGGCGTCTGCTGTACCTTGCATGGAGTCGTTATTTGACAGCTTCGGGTGACTTGACCTGCTGGCGTCTGCTGTACCTTGCATGGAGTCGTTATTTGACAGCTTCGGGTGACTTGACCTGCTGGCGTCTGCTGTACCTTGCATGGAGTCGTTATTTGACAGCTTCGGGTGACTTGACCTGCTGGCGTCTGCTGTACCTTGCATGGAGTCGTTATTTGACAGCTTCGGGTGACTTGACCTGCTGGCGTCTGCTGTACCTTGCATGGAGTCGTTATTTGACAGCTTCGGGTGACTTGACCTGCTGGCGTCTGCTGTACCTTGCATGGAGTCGTTATTTGACAGCTTCGGGTGACTTGACCTGCTGGCGTCTGCTGTACCTTGCATGGAGTCGTTATTTGACAGCTTCGGGTGACTTGACCTGCTGGCGTCTGCTGTACCTTGCATGGAGTCGTTATTTGACAGCTTCGGGTGACTTGACCTGCTGGCGTCTGCTGTACCTTGCATGGAGTCGTTATTTGACAGCTTCGGGTGACTTGACCTGCTGGCGTCTGCTGTACCTTGCATGGAGTCGTTATTTGACAGCTTCGGGTGACTTGACCTGCTGGCGTCTGCTGTACCTTGCATGGAGTCGTTATTTGACAGCTTCGGGTGACTTGACCTGCTGGCGTCTGCTGTACCTTGCATGGAGTCGTTATTTGACAGCTTCGGGTGACTTGACCTGCTGGCGTCTGCTGTACCTTGCATGGAGTCGTTATTTGACAGCTTCGGGTGACTTGACCTGCTGGCGTCTGCTGTACCTTGCATGGAGTCGTTATTTGACAGCTTCGGGTGACTTGACCTGCTGGCGTCTGCTGTACCTTGTACTTGACCTGCTGGCGTCTGCTGTACCTTGTACTTGACCTGCTGGCGTCTGCTGTACCTTGCATGGAGTCGTTATTCTTCCCGTTAGGGTACATAGGGTAACTGCTTTAGTAATTGGCCACTCATTAAAAAAGAGGCTTTTTTAATGAGTCGCCAATTACTAAAGCGTGGCCAATTATTATAGCAGTTACCCTATATGTTCTGTGGACTGACCCAAGAGCTAACGCGCTACGCCGGAAACCGGCAAGAGTGGGGACCGGATGTAGCGCGCCACCTCGTTCAGTAAATTAGTATCATTAATTGACATCTTAAATCCAAACCAAAACAATTCTATAATTCTGTTAAACATTCGATTTAACGTTACAGAAAATACAGTAGTGATATTAGTGCATAACTTTAAATGTAAAATCATTGTCTAACATAATGAATGGATCGTAGTCATACCAAAAGTAACGCCATCTAGTGGTATAACATGACAATCGTATCCAACGTATCGTATTACTGTATCATACGCGCACAACATTAACTAACAGATTATTACACTTCAAAAATCAATAGCCTATCTTATTTCAACTAAACTCTAACAGCAAGGAATAGCACTTCTGCATGACATTTAGTGGTGATACCGTGAGCAGTTCTAAGCCGGGGTCGAGCTGTCCCGGCGCTCGGCATCTCGACCCGTATGCCCGCGGGCTAGCGAGATGAACCGACACATTAAGCGATTACCTACACGTATTTGCCATAAGTAGTGTTGTTATTTTCAAATGGACATATGATGTTATTATTAGTAGGTTTGTACTCATCTCATGGTCCAAATACTAAATGGATACACAGAAATCAATTTGATAATGTAGCTACATTATTTTGATATGAGGAATGGAAATGTAAAAGGAAAGTGGAGAAATTGTTAAAGTACAGTCACACACAGGCTAAATATGTTCGTCATTTTTGTCTGCTCATTGCACCGTGGAATCTGCTTTGTAGACTCAGAATTAGATATTGCATCATAATGTCAACAACACTGCAGAATGACATTCTGCCATCTTCTTTACAGTCATGTCACACCAAATTATAAAAAATTATGTTTGTGGGCATTAAAATGGTTTTATGTTGATGTCAAGACTGTCAACTCGACATTGATCAAAAGTGAATATTATAATTATCTTTTTTTTTAAGATAGAAAATATATTTTTCTATGTAATGGTCTTCTCAGTGCCATAGCTTCAAAAGGTATTATGCGTCCTGACTTGACAAAGTAGAGAATTTGAAAACTGACGAAGATGTAAATAAAAATTCACTAAAAATGGTGACTCTAAACAAAAGCTGCTTACTATCGTAAAAGTACATTAACATTATTAGTAACCATAGAAAACAAAGTGAGCCATCTGATTGCAAAATGTCCGGATAATAGCTCGAGCTTCTGGCTCAAGTCTCGAGCACACTCGAGCAAAATGGCGGATAGTCAGGCACAAGCTAATGAGTGCTCGAATAACAACACAAAAGGCCACGACAATGCACGAACTGGCTGACAATACACGAACATGCACTTTTCTAGATAATGGCATCCAGGACGGTACAATGGTATTGGTTTAAGAGGCTCTCGAGACGTTTTGTTCAACACTTTCTGGACGTAACCGCTTAGTTTGTTCTAGTACATTGTATTTTTTTCTATGTAGCAAATAATTTGATAATTATCAGCTGATTTGTTTCTAAGGCTAAGGTTTCCTAAAACTGAGGTGGAATGTACCGGTGAATGACGTCACTAAAACGTTATTTATGAAAGTAAGTTAGTGTGTTTGCCCAGAAAGCGTTTTTTGACACCAAAGTCAAGCCCCGCTGCCATCATGTTCATGACAGCCGTCACAGCGGCCGTTATGTGACGTCACCGCTGTTCCAGGAAACCGTAGCATTACAGACTGGCAATTACGGCGATAAAAACAGCTGTAATCAGCATCATAGCTAATAGTTTTGTGACTGGATTATTTTTATAGGGGACATTGTTACTCTTTGTTTACACGACAAAATATGTCTAAAACATCGAAATTCTTCAAGTCAATCAATCTGCCTAGCCTTTTCCCAACTATGTTGGGGTCGGCTTCCAGTCTAACCGGATGCAGCTGAATACCAGTATTTTATATGGAGCGACTGCCTATCTGACCTCCACAACCCTGTAACTGGGTAATACGATACCCCTTGGTAAGACTGGTTGTCAGACTTTCGGGCTTCTGACGATGACGACCCGTAACGACTGTCAAAGATCCACGAATGACAGCCGGGACCAACGGCTTAACGTGCTTTCCGAGGCACGGAGGAGTCTCGGTATGTAAAGATGGTCACCCATCCACTGACCAACCCCGGCAAGCGTAGCTTAACCTGATGGATCGACCCGTGCGGCTGTTATTACTTAGCCACGAGCTCCACCGAAATCGAAATTCTTCAAGTCAATGCCTATTATTACACCATTTGCACAAAGATAAAATGTACTCATTTTTCGGTTTATATCACAAATCGGTTCAAATTCAAATTCATTTATTGGTGTGATTTTTGGTACATTTTACATGAGATCTTAATAATAAATAATTCGTTCCTCAAAAATTTACCTTAAAGGTGTACACTCTTTCACGTAATTATTATAAAAAAAAGAATAAGTACCTAGTCAACATATTAAAATAAAATAATTACAACAAAACACCATAATAAAATAGGGAAAGTGTCATGAAAATAGAAAAAAAATAATAATAAACATACATAATGTCAAAAGATTGCAAAAACACAAAGAAAAAATTTAAACAATTAAAAATATAAATTATAAAAATTGATCAAAATTTGTCATCCAGAAACTCCTTGACTGAATAATATACCTTGTCATTTAGTAGCTTAAAGAGATTACTATGGTTATGTACAGAATGATGACAATAATCGTTAGAAAATGTAGGTAACTAAGAAAGACTTCAAACAATATAGAACTTGTTCATCTTCTAGTTTTATGCATTCCTCTAAATCATCCACATTCGTGATCCGAGTTTAATCAAACTTAGTTCATTTGTTTCAGCGCTAGGTTTTAGAGCTTAGAATAGAAACAGCTAAATGTATGAGATAAACTTGAGATTCTAGATGAATAAGGGGTCAGTATACAAACTGATCCCTTATACACTTAATTTAGAAACGGTAAAAAAAAAACTGTCCTTGTAAGATACATAATATTATTGGGTTGAGAGGGCACTATACTTAACTCTTTTTAGATTAAATTCGGTCGATCGCTCATTGGTCTACAAACGCAAGCAGTACCTACTGTTGAGCATTAGGTCTGGGTTCGAATCCCTGGTGAGGAAGTGTTATTGTGTTTTTCCATCAACAATTTCTCAGTAGCAGCCCGAAGTCTAGATTCGTGTCTGATCGATGGCAATAGGTGAAATGTGGGTGTACTATATGTACACATCTGCTTAGCCCTGCGGGGATAGCTGGCGTGATGTTGTGACAGGTAGCTGTTGCTGTTGGTACCATCGCTGTCGTAGAAAACAATATTTCTTTTAAAAATAACTTATTTTCGGTGACAACAAGTGAGCAGAAAGTAAACTTGAGTAACCCGGGAACTTGTTAATTTGTTTAATGAATTCTACTTAACTTTTTAATCGGGAGATTTTCCGCCTCATTTTTAGGTGAAAGGAAATTAATTTTTTATTACTTTTATATTTCCCTCAAATATTAGGAATCCTGTGAAGTTACAGATTGAAAAAGTTGCTAGATACTTACTTACACCCACAAGTAGATAGTTCTTTTGTTTTAGTATCCTATTTTGCTCTCTCTTTGCGCTCTAGCATGGTGCGGGACATTTGACGAACTGTTCCTTTTCACTCTGAACGTTATCGCGATTTACAATCATGATTTAATATTTTAGCTGCACCCTAAATATCATAATCATAAAATACGGATTCAATAATAACTGTAGTAAATTAAATAAATTATCCTGCCAAAATGTTATTATCTACAAATAAAATCAAATTTAAAGAAAAATGAAGTGAAGGCGTTTAACGTATCGCCATAGACATGTTTAGTGATGAGATGTATTGCTATTATGGGTTTTTGTCGATAGTCGATATTTTTTTATAGAAAAAGAAGTTTACTGTATGTATTTTTAAATTTTTGTTGTTAGACATTTATAGAGTTAAATTAGCCGAAAAAATGATACCATGATTTTTTTTTTTTTAAATAAATATCGGTAGTGCTTTGAATGTGATTTTTCAATCTTTTGTAATAAATACATATTTTAAAATAAATTTAATAATAATATGATATATCAAAGATATTTTTAAAATTATTAGGAGAACGAGATTTTTTCTATAAGAATCGTTATCGATGAAATTTAATTGTGCATATTGTCACTGACCTAGTTATGCCATACTGACATGTGTCACCCGCACCATGCTAGAGCGCAAAGATTATAGTCCCCTATACTAGTTTACTCAATATTAATTTAATTTACGACTCAACCTACAATCAGTGAAATCTCATAAATTCCTAAAAAACATTACTTAACTCATGAAGACAGCTCCAAGTCTACAACAGAAGCTAGTGTAACACACGACTGTCTAGATGTCAAAGGGGTTCTAAGTTTGCTCATTAGTGGCGCCACATTGCTCACCGTCGGATTAAAGCGCTCGTCCGAAAGGCGTCGAGCTCGAAAGTGATTATTAAAAGGATCCTATCCATTGAGATCAGTGTCGGCTGTGTGTGTGTGTGCAAACACAGTTATCACCAGAGATATAAATCAAAGATTTGCCCCCACGGTACTTACATCGCGCGAGAAGGGTCAATGCTAAGTTGTGCGACGTCGCACATTGCGAATTATTCGCACATTTAAAAACAGTTCGTGACACATCGGAGAAACTTTGTTGTTTTTAACACAAACAGCTGTAAAAGATGCATTCTGAGGCCTTCAGGAATTTCAAAAGAAGAAAAAGATTTGCAAATGTTTAAATAAAGCTGATAATTACTTTCCATGTGTAAGTACATTTTTTTAATATTAATCACGATTTCTAAAATAAATATTATGACGGGTCATGACATTTTAACAAATATTACGTCCCCATGACAACGAACGATATTGTATCGAGCGTTGACAAAAAAAACAGAGGAGTGATGACAATTTATGTACAAATGTGATCATCGTTTGACGCGGTAGGGCATATCTTTCGATAAAAATCGATGGTTATCACGTCACGCCGCCATCGTCATTCTGTATTTTTATACATGTCTGTATTTTTCCAAGTAAAACATTAAAATTTGATTAATGAAACACAGTAGCCACTAGCCACGCCTCACATTTAGCACTCTTTATACCGACATAGTGCCTACGTGCTTCTGCCCTGATCTAATAAAGACCTGGATAACCTGCGAGCTTTGAACGTATCAGCCACGATGTATCTACTATCTGTGTCCAGGTCACGTTGTTCCACTTACCTATTTGTAATGCATAGGCAGTCGTGCGATTTTTTTTCCTGGCGAATATTTAGGTAGGTACTGCTATCTGACATATAAGGTAAATAATTTAATTTAATGTTTTGGGTTTCATTATTTTGTAATGTTACTTCAGAATCAAGTTCCTCTAACAAAGAGAGCTGTGCTGCTGGGGAGTTTTTTTGTGCCACTTCTTCTTCCCAGCTAAAGCACTAGTAAGTGGTGAAGGGCGGGCGTTTTGGTGGCCTGTTTTATGTAATTTTGACTTTCGAAAAGTTCACTAAATAATATAGATTTATTTACATACCCCTGCAAAAACATTAGTAATTATCGTCGTTCAAATGTATTTTTTGTCCATAGCTCATGACTGCATTTTAATGCCGTATTTATGTTCCCTGAACGTAAGATCAATAATAAAACCTACGCCAGTACCTAACGAATAATATTGGAAATACAATATGTCAATATAAGATTTGAAGTGAATTTAAATACTAAATATAAAATTGAAAGTTTTGCCTCAAATGATTTTTGAATCATGTAGTCATGAAGTTAATAAAAGTATCTCATTTGACAGTTACCGGCTAAAGTACCGGTTTTTTTAACGGAACGGAATGGGCACCTGACGTTTGGAGCTACGCCTAGTTTCTAAGTTAGTTGTCTTCGAGCTTCGGAACCTACGGGTTGTCTTCAATGGGCACGCCACAATTGCGGCGATAAGTCCCCTCTTTGAGGAGTGGTTGGAGAGGCGCGGATAAGGCGGGAGGAAACGCCCGGGTGTCACCATTGTGTGGATCGCCCGGAGGACACGGTGGAGCATACAGTGGAGGTCTGCCCGGCTTGGGCGGAGCACCGCCGTGTTCTCACGGAGGCGATCGGCGGCGGCGATCTCTCGTGTCCAAACCTGATCCAGGCCATGGTGCGGAGCGAGAGTGCATCGGATGCCGTCACCTCCTTCTGCGAAGCAGTAATGCTCGCGAAGGAGGAGGCGGAACACGTGAGGGAGAGGCCACAGTCGCGCATTCACGCCCCTAGCCGCCGCAGGAGACGCCCTGGGCGGCGGGAACCTATTGCCGATTCCCGGCCACCGTAGGCGCGGGCTTGCGGACGACGAGTAATGGACAGCTCGCCGTCCGGTAGTCCGGTAAGGACCAGACCCGGGTCGACGGCGCGTTGTGTTCCACGCGCGCCTCAAAGAGATGTCAGCAGTGACGGGGTCCAATAGGGCCGATGCCGCCGGGGTCGCGGGTTGTTCGAAAGAGATACCGTGGCCCTGGCACAGGCAACTAAAGGAACACGGGTGGGTTTTAGTCAGTAAAAGTCTGATACGCCCTCCTGCTCCGCCTAGAGCGGGAGAAGTCATTTGATGATTTCCCATCCACAAAAAAAAACAAAAAAAGGGTTGGGTTCAAGAACTCTAAAGTATATACTGATATCATATTGAGTACCTCATTCCATAGTTTGTTAAAAAATGCTATAATGCTAAATAATGTATGTTTTTTCTTCTTTGTCCTCGCCTTTTCCCGTTATGCGGGGTCGTTTTTCGGTCGGTCTGTGTGCAAAAATATAATATAGTAATATTCGTACTGAAAAGGCGTATCATTTCAAAATATATATCTTTCTAACATTTTATCTTGGGAAAATTCTTAAGGAAGGATGCTTCGTCTAGAAGGATAAACTTCTGATTTCCAACAAGACGCCAGCGATATAACATAATTTTCCACAAGTTAAGTAGGCACATATTTTCACTCAATAATAAAAGCCATTCGTTCGAAATCTCCATCAAATATTTAACTTAATATTATCGAGCTGAAGATCGCTACTAAATTATTAATAAAAACACTTCGGAAGACGTTACAATATTCCTTGATGATATTTCTGTATTATACTGTGCTGTTAAGTAAAGACCCCTCCCTTCCCTTTATTTCATGTAATACAATTACTCGCGGGTCGGAATAAATAATGTACCTGTTACCTAATAATGACATTGTATTGGGAATATTCCGTAAAACGGCGGCAGTTCGAAAATGTCGTAGGAAAAGCTGCAAGAGGTTCACGGCAAAGATTGGAACTGACAACGTCTTGTCCACTCGAAGGAATAATAATAAATATAAGTCGCGAATTGGCCCACTGCAAAGTTAAGTTTCGTAGAGAGTCATAATTATAATGATTGCTCCCGGTGTATTACCAAATTCAAACAATATTATTTATTCTAGATTTTAGCACGTTTTCCTTCTATTATGTTGTGTCCCAGATTTATTCGCCAGTGAGCATGATATTTAAAATGTCAATAAGTTGCTTGAACCCAAATACTTGAACCACAGTTCTGATTTGTTCATTAACCTCGAACCTTTTGTCTACTACAACATATTTTTGATGAAAATCACAGAACTGAAATTCAATAGAAGTGGCAAAAGTCTCCCAGGAATGTATCAATATATTCAAAGCCATATTCTCGATATTCCGTAACACGGTAGTTCACAAGAGCACTCGACACATCCTGCGCCTACATTTGTTATCCCACTTCGGATCTGTGTTCTGAGAACACTTTACAGCTTCGCCCGTGTTTTCATTACTGGGAAAGATATTTCTATAGATCTGAGTATTACGGAAGATAATCTCTTTACTATGATATTTCATGGAAATTCTGCTATAGTTAAGCTTTAAGAGAATATCTCGTGAATAGGGAAGAGAGTGATCTGTGTGAGTATCTTACTGTATCCGATCCTAACCTCAAAGAAACCTTAGATAATATCACAGAACTTGAAGATGGCTGTTACTTAGTGTAATCAAATGACAAAAGTTTAATGAATGTATAACTCTCTTTCAGAAATATAAAATCAGGCAAAAGCGGTCAAAGATGCCAAGAGTTTAATGGCGGAGAACCACCAGAAGTAAGTTAACAATACGTGGATTGGGCTCAAGTCAATAGTGCAATATATTAAAAAAATTACACTATTAAGGAATATTTAGAGGAAGAGTCGATGGAACCTATACTTGTAATGTAATAATCATAATTTACATAATGACTTTGTCGCTGACATGACATGTATTTGCACGCCATATCATGGCAGGATATGCTGAACCAAAATTAATTTAATGTCTATTGTACCACATTCTGAAAAGTAAATATTTTTGATTTGATTTGAATATCTAGGGCCTTAACTTTTAGCTATTGTCACAATTTGTGAACGTTTTTAAAGTGAAGGTTTCAAAACCATCATTTTCGAATATATAGCAGCCTACAATGTCATACTGTCACTCACCCACATTCCTATAATAACATCAGTTTCGAATATATAGCAGCCTACAATGTCATACTGTCATTCGCCCACATTCCTATAATAACATCAGTTTCGAATATATAGCAGCCTACAATGTCATACTGTCACTCCCCCACATTCCTATAACAACATCAGTTTCGAATATATAGCAGCCTACAATGTCATACTGTCACTCACCCACATTCCTATAATAACATCAGTTTCGAATATATAGCAGCCTACAATGTCATACTGTCACTCGCCCACATTCTTATAATAACATCAGTTTCGAATATATAGCAGCCTACAATGTCATACTGTCAGTCCCCCACATTCCTATAACAACATCAGTTTCGAATATATAGCAGCCTACAATGTCATACTGTCACTCCCCTCATTCCTATAACAACACGACCGGTCTCCGCTCGATTCTGCGAGAGTATCGTTACAAGTTCTCGCTCCTACGATTGCTTTTATTGCCCGCGCTTTGTTATAAGATTGTCTCGCTGTCCGTAACAAGTATACTTGTTTTTAAGTTTTTACTTCTGGAAAGGTTTTATACCAGTATCGCTGTAGCCCGCGACAGTGTTCACTCGAAAACTTTTAAAACACGTTTGTCCCACTCAGGGTTGTGAAAAATATTTTCTTTGAGCTTGTCTACGGCCTCTTAAGAACATAGCTAGGTACTGCTGTTTCCATGTTAAGAAGTGATTTGTCGGTCAGACATTCTGTCTTTGTGCTGTGTTGTACTTTAGAAATAAAGCTTATGGGGTTTATTGATAAACCTTGTAGTTAAAATACGTTTAAACATCAAAAATCTGTGGTTAAACAGTCAGCAACTTATGTAAACAAAAGGGCTAAGACTCTTTCCTTCTCTCTATGCGAAATAATCAACAAGATAAAGTTATCTTCAGATCTTAAAGGCACTAACAAGACCTAAGCATGTTACCAACATAGGTACAGCCAGGCTAAATTATCCAAAGTAAATGTAAAATTTAGATGTACTTAACCAAAATGAGGACAACTTAGTTAACTCATACTTCATCGTGTCTTTATAGCTAAGACGCGTCCCGCATAATTAATCCCTGTGCCGCATTCTACACAAATGCACGAGTTCGGGTTTGTGCAGTGTGCACCAATTATGCATTAATTTAAACGAACGTACGAGTAACTCCAAAACGTTCTTCATACAACCCATTGAATGTGAGTCCTGACTAATTGCGACTTTCTCTTGTCAAAATCCATTCAAAACTTCACATATGAAACTCCGTAGTAAATTCAACTGTCTGTACCTAACTGTAAAGTTGATTTAAGCTTGATGTGAAAGATTGAAAGTTCCCAGATTGCAATGAAACAGCAATATCCAAGATTCGGTCGGAGCGTTGCAGCTTACAAAGTGGCGGGTTTGATTCCCGGGAGAAATTCGAGCACTGATACCGATGTTTGTTGGCTTCCAAATAACACGCTTTGGCTCAACATTGAAAACCTGCCCAGGGGAGGAAGGGTTGCATTTGGGTTAAGAACACTGCGGATGCTGTATGAACTAGTGGCCTTGTTCGACGATTACAGAATCGATTTATCGAGAGCGTACTCTTGGGTACTTTAGCGGTGAAAGTGATGACTTTGCGGCAGGTATTTGGGGTATGCTTCTATTTCAAAGCTGTCTATGTAAACGGCACTCTCAGGATTCAGTCATAAACACGGATATCTGAATGTTTATGTTGTCGTCTGGAGCTTTATGAAGCTGTAGCAATCCACTGTTGGTCAACAATCTTCCCATCTCAGCACCCCATCATCAGTATCATCATCTTCTCATCATCAGTATGGACTGATTTATTTATTTTGTGCTCGAAAAAGAAAACAGTTTTATAATTCAAAGTAAAACAATGACAGTGACGTTAGGTAACGATTGTTTGACCTGCTGAGAGAATGTTGAATTCAAAGGATTTCAATCGGTAGCAGACTTACTTAAATCTTTATTTATATACCTACTTAAAGCCGTCGTCTTACCTAAGCAGAGGGTATCCTTTACTTTACGACTTATTCACAAAGAAATGTAAGGAATAGTAAATCCCTGCTGATACCTACTTAGGAGAACACAGCGGTAATGGTCGTGGTATATAATTTTATTCACAAAGTAGATCAAACACTGAAGGAAGAACAACTATATAAGTCACTCTCGCGCTCGGATTCGATTCCAGATAAAAAAATTCTCTTTGTTCCGGATTGTGAATATGATCCATATCTCGTATTATTTAGGGCAAGGCTCTTTGATTAGGATCTGACTACCTCTGAGCAGAGTCATTGTAGTCGTAGGTGGGGAAATTGGCTATCACATACTTTTTCTGTACCCAAGGATGTCAAACGGGACCCTGTTACTAAGACTACTCTGTCTATCTGTCACAGCATGTATTTTTTGAACTGTAATACGCGGCAAGATGAAACTTTCACAGCTTACTTGACCGATTTTTATATTATTTGCTAACAAACAATGTAAAAATCGGTCAAGTGCGTGTTTTGCAAACTATTCACAAACTAAAATCAATCAATCTGCCTAGCCTTTTCCCAACTATGTTGGGGTCGGCTTCCACTCTAAGCGGATGCAGCTGACGGATGATGCTGCTGTAAAATACTGGAAACAGTGTTTTACATGGAGTGTCTGCCTATCTGACCTCCACAACTCAGTAACTGAGTAATACGATACCCCTTGGTAAGACTGGTTGTCAGACTTTCGGGCTTCTGACGACCCATAACGACTTCAAAGATCCACGAATGACAGCCGGGACTAACGGCTTAACGTGCTTTCCGAGGCATGGAGGAGTCTCGTTATGTAAAGATTGTCACCCATCCACGGAAAACCCCGGCAAGCGTAGCTTAACCTGATGGATCGGCCCGTGCGGCTGTTATTACTTAGCCACAAGCTCCTCGCATTCACAAACTAAAATATGGCGTCGATAAATTCCTTCGCATCGCTGTGAGCTGCAAACCCAAGAGACTGGCGGCACTGCCACATTCTATAACAATTAGCCTCTGGCCAAGGTCAATGTTTGTTTTTGGGATACATTCTTTTCAACTACGGAACCCTTCATTGTGCGTGGTCCAACACGCACTTGACCGGTTTTTATTAATTAATTAGGTATAAGTTATTATTTACGTAAATATTATTTTAATTCTGACTAATGCATTACAAAAACAAACAAATAAACACACTTAACATTAAGTGCAGTAGAAAAACATGTTCACGTCTTGACATACGTCACGGTATTTTTTTGTAATCGCAAAAAACTATTTTTGTAAGTGAAAAAATTACAAATTAACGATTTTCGGAATTTTTCCTTTATTTGTGCTGTCAGACCTTGCTTCTTACCAAATTTCATGGTTTCAGGTTGACGAGATAGAACCCTTAGGTTTTGATTTACTTGCGAGTATCAAAATATGTCGCATAAATGGCCGTATTTTTAGGGTTCCTCAAAAAGAAAAAAACGGAACCCTTATAGGATCACTGTGTGTCTGTAACAGCCAATTTACCTTTTTAGCCAATTTAAGCTAATGGACCGATTAAGTTGAAATTTGGTACACATATGAACTTCTGTGACCCAAACACGGAAGGGTAAAGTAAATAAATGAATTTTGAATATGGGGGTCACTTTTGGGGGGCAAATAAGAAAAGTAAAAAAAAAGTTTTGCAAACCATACCGTGTGACATACCAAATGAAAGGGCTTACCATGTGGGTATCAAATATATTTTTTTTTATAATTTTTAAATAAATTGTTTTAAAGTTATTTAAGAAAATAGACGAAAATTTACTATTGAATTGAGATAAGGGGGGGGGGGGGGGGGTTATTAAAACTACTGAGCTTAAAATTTTGTAAAAAATACCGAGATTAGTTGTATACCTGTAGTTTACAGGAAAACTTATAAAAAGTATGTGATCTTAAAATACATGTCATGTTACATGTCTCAATATTGTGAGTACATGTACAGTTGGGATGTATGGGAGAACATATCTTCAACTACAATTTTAAGTTTGTTCTTGCTTTAAATTCATCCCAACTACGTTACGGAACCCTTCATTGTGCGTGGTCCGCCACGCACTTGGCCGTTTTTTTTTACGTTTGCGTAAGCTTGATTTTTTTTGGAATTCCATCATAGATCTACGTATTCAATATTAATTTCAACATGATACCTCCACGCGTTCCTGAGAAAAAGGGTATTGACAGACTGACAGACAGACAGACTGAAGTGATCGTATAAGGCTTCCGTTTTTTTTCTTTTGAAGTACGGAACCCTAAAAATAGTAAACAATAACAGTTTTGGCGATATGGAACCATTAGTAGGCATTTGGCTGGTTTTGGACTCGCTGTCTCTCGTTTTTGAATAAATTAATTTCTATACCGTTATATTTCTTAGTAGTAAAAACTGGACCATTTCACCAAAAATAATGCTTGAATAGCAGGTATACCTGTTTAACTAAGGTATACAGCAACACCTTTCCCCTTTATTCTCGTCCTACAAAAGGTTACCGTAGAATATAATAATGATATTATAATTAAAGCGAACGTGCTCTCCCTTCACGCCTCATTCCAGATTGAAGGGATCCATTTTAAATTCATTGCCAATTTGGTGCGTTAATTACGGCCGAATATGTAAGCCTCCGCTTAGTGAAAACAACCTAATTATATTACTGCTTTAACAGATGCAGCCAAAGCATTTTGAGTGGAGGATTTGGAAATTAATTCGTTTGTGCGTGTAATTGAGAACAAGCATTTTAATCCACTTTTAAAACGAAAACTTTGTCTACAGCGTGTATTAGAAAAGTGTTGTCATATTGAAGGGTGAAACGTAAGTTTAAAAACTAAAACCCGACTACTGAAAAATCAGGCTCTAAAAAGTATGAAACAAGAAAATATTCTTCCCTGAAATAAGAAAAAGACAGACTATTAAAAACCCGGAGTCACACGTACTCTGTTCGATTTCGAGTGTGACTCCGAATTTTCAATTTGTCTGTCTTTTTCTAATTTCCGATGAGAATAGAATATTTTCTTGTTTCGTGCTTTTTAGAGCGTGATTTTTCAGTAGTCGGGTTTTAGTTTTGTTGTTATTTTTATATAACTGTTGATATTTTTTTCGCGATAACGTGTTGGTCCCATCGAGAAAGTTGTTCAGTTTGAAGGTCTGTACCACACCCATAATGGGTGATTTGGTTTTTTTAATTCCACGTTTTCGTTCCACGAGCATAACAGAGACGTGATAACTAAGACAGGAATCACTTTAAATTCCAATTTTATCGGAACATACCCAACGTGATTTTGTCTTCAGGCAAAGCTGATTCATAAAAGATATGCTCATTAGCATATTCGTAACTTCATAACATGCCAGCTTTTTTGGCACATTACCTGTTGGCAGCGATGTGAATGAATATTTTTACACTAAAGCAGTTTCGTTCACTTCTTTCTTTCTTTCAGCCAAAATCGTAAGAAAAAGGTTTGCGTCGAATTTACATTATTTTGAAACAACCATATCTAGCGTCCTACCTTTCATCCGCATTTATTTACTCTGTCTTTGTGCGGGACTATAGCTGTTAGTATACAAGGCATATTTATGCGGTATTTACATAAATATGTCTTGTACATCAGATATTTATGTAAATCATTCTTGCGAGACAGACATCTAGATAACAAACATAGCTTTTTACTCCAGTCTGGCTCAGCTGAATGGAGATATTTGTGTACGGGTAAATGTTTATTCACGGTATCTGATTTTCAAAATTGCTGGCTTTCTTTACTTCATTTTTTTTTTTTTTTGTTTCATGGATTGGGCGTAAAACTGGAATACCTTTCAGAAACTGAATCCAGAACGCTTACGATTGCATACTATTTCAAAAGTTCATCGTTCCTTGATGATTTTTCCGGTACTGAATGATTCAGATCAATCTGATAATTGGCGATTGGAGCCAAGGTTGTTCCGAATTTCCGGATCGTTCACTTGCTGAATTTAGGAAGGCAAATCATACAAGTCATGTACCTACATCATAATATATTATTTAAAACATTTTTCCTTACACGTATTCCCGTTCATTCTTCCTATGTTCATTCCCCCGGGGAGCGTCAACTCGTTGGGGGTAAAAAACGTTGTGTTGTTGTTGGGGTACTCCCCAAATTCCCCAATGACAAGTTTCATCGTCAAACACTGCTCTGTGGAGACAGTGACGAGGAACAGACAGACTTTGTGATATGTTACTGTGTTTTATTTAACTGGGTCAATATGGGGGAATCCTTTAACATGGAAGCTACAGGAAAACGTCACGTCTTGTGCAAAATTACAATTTTTGCTTTTCTCATTGCCGGAAAAAAGTTACGCGAAAATATAAAGTTGACATATGTTTTGACATCATTTTACTGTTTCGTATTTCATTCATTAAATTGTATGGAAGTAAAAATGCCAGAAACCATAATAGTTAGGTACGTATATATATATAGATGATAAAAATTCTCACAGATTATTCAGTTAGCTTAAGTAGCTTTTCGAAAGATGTTCTGACGAAAACTGACACCGTGCTCTATTAAACACTTTAATCTCATTTCGCAAAAAAATGTTTGCCCTTCAACTGTCTGACCGCAGTAAATGCAGCTTAACTTCCCAGTTAAACTATAGCGGACAGCCCATCAAACAACAACCTTACCATAATACCAGTAAATGCAGCTTAACTTCCCAGTTAAACTATAGCGGACAGCCCATCAAACAATAACCTTACCATAATACCAGTAAATGCAGCTTAACTTCCCAGTTAAACTATAGCGGACAGCCCATCAAACAATAACCATACCATAATACCAGTAAATGCAGCTTAACTTCGCAGTTAAACTATAGCGGACAGCCCATCAAACAATAACCTTACCATAATACCAGTAAATGCAGCTTAACTTCGCAGTTAAACTATAGCGGACAGCCCATCAAACAGTAACCTTATCATCATATCAGTAAATGCAGCTTAACTTCCCAGTTAAACTATAGCGGACAACCCATCAAACAATAACCTTACCATAATATCAGTAAATTGAATAGAGCTGCCATTTTGTTAAGGGTAATCGTTTGGCGCTATCAAATGAAATGATATTATCTTTGAAAGCAGTTGACGCTAATCTTATAAGACCCTAATGGTCCCTTCTAAGATCTCCGAGGAGTTACAACACAATTTATGTGTATGTAGCTTTGTGATGTTAGCTTGAGGATTTATTTTGGTAAAGGTTTTAAGTTATAACAGCCTTCTTAAATAATATCAAAAGTTATTGAGAGGTATTTTGTAAATAGATTCACTCCGACTACAGCATATATAGCTCCTACTATTATTGTTGTTTTATGGGTTAAAGTTTTCAAAAGTATGTGCAAAATTTAGAGGGCTATATTAGCTATATTAAGACTTTTATTTCGTTACTGTTTTACCACCTACGATTAAGTTCTTTGTAACATTTATTCAACAAACTTATCAAACAATAGAAATATTTTTTAACGTAAATGACTAACTAACTAACTATACAAATAAATACAAAACAAAAGGACACTTAGGCGTCGAAGTATTCGTCCGCATCGATGTCATCCGGAAACGTGCCCAGAAGACTGGCAGCATTGCCACGTTGAATGGCAATGCTAATTCTTTGGCCAAAGAACGAGCCAGCCCTCTGGTCACGTGAAGCCTCGACCAGTCGGCGAGAAATTTCCTTAAAAAGTAGACGCGCACTCGGGCCCCATGACCCGAGCGTTTCGACCCCAAACGGCTCAAAACTGTAGTTACCTATAAGGTTACAGTATTTGCGCCGCTTGAGGGTCTCAGCAGCCGCAGCAGCGGCGCCAGCACAGCACGTCGTGCTTGGAACATGAGATGGCGCAAGGGTGTCGACACAAGTTGCGTCCCACACCAGAGGCCTACCCATCTTCCAAGGCAACAACGTCATGCCATCTGGTCTCTTCCCATCGTCACGTACCAAGCCGTTTGGTTCTAATACCGCTGGTACGCCGGCGGTAACAAGAGCTCGACGAATAATGTCGTTGATGCTGACGTGCCGTGCTATGCGACCTGCGCTCCTGTAGCAGGACAAGCCATGGTGCCCGAGACTGTCGACAGCGTCACCGCAGTGACACCGATGCGGAGCAACACAAGGTGCGCCCAAGCGGAGACACGTAGCGAGCCGAAACGATGAGTCATCCATCATAGTACCTATGGTGGATGACGGGAGCGCCTGAAGCCACAAGCCTGACTCCCATTCTCCCACAGCCAGCAGACGGGCACGCTCAACAGTATTAAAAGACGTGTTTAATAGGGTATTCCGTATAATACTGCAGAGCGGCACGTCCCACAGTTTCTGGGAGGACGGGTTGTCAGGCAAATCCGTATTGGGACAAGCCATTTTCCAAGCGTTCAACGCATCGGTCAAAAACGGTACCTCAAAATCGACCAGTGAGGAAGATAAAATTTTCCTGGTTAATTTATCGGTACTGTGGACCGAGGAGAGGAACGCCGGTAAACTAATACTTGAAATTTTGCGGACGCCGAGACCACCCAGGCGGATGGGAAGAGTAGCTTGCTGCCACGCTCGGTCGTCCAGGGCCACATTTAGGATAGAAGTTAGTGTGTTTCTAATAATTTGGTCTACTTTTTCTAAAAGTTGTGGATGCTTCCAAAGATGGGAGGAGCGAAGGCTATATGTGAATTTTGGTCCAAAGCAACAGTATCGAATGAGTGTGAAGGCCGAATGAATATTAATTTTGTAAAGTCGTTCCGAGACATCATTAAAATTTTGTATTTTCTCCTCAATAAACGTTGGAAAGGATTCGTCAAAAATTGGGGATCCCAGGAGGTGAAGAGAGTTTCTTTCCATAATTTTGATATTTGGTGCTATTGTATTAAATTTTGATATGGTAGTCTGTCTGTCAGTGGTTTGGGGAAGATAAATTTCACATTTTGAGAGGTTAAGGTCTAGGCCAATGGAACTGAATTTTTCTTTTAAAAAAACTAAATCTTTTAAGACTGTGTCTACATCACCTCCTAGGGTTCCGTCATCCAAATACCAAACGTTGAATTTAGAATTTAATTGACGAATAATTGGATTTATTGCCAAACTAAAAATGACTGGCCCAAGAGGGTCACCCTGTTGACATCCAACGGCTGATTTCAAAAGGTTGTCTTTATAAAGTAATTTAGAGGGGTGCCTATAACATTGATAAAGAAAACTGTAAATTTTGGGTATTTCTTTTTGAACTTCTGTCAACAAGGTGTCCCTGTTTACGGAATTGAAAGCATTCTTAATGTCAACCTTAAGGATGACCTCACCTTTACCGCTATTGATGTAAGTGGATAATGCATGTACCGCAGCCTCACAGCCCCCTTTAGACCCGAAGCCCAGCTGTAGGGGCTGGAATTTGCTGGCCAGTGTTTCGCTGTAGGAAGCACAGCAAATTTTGGCTGCGATACGACGATAAGTGAGCCCTACGGCAATGGGACGAATGCCGCCATCCTTCTTGCGCAGGGCACATAGATTTGCCCCATACAAGATATCAATGACGGCTTCGTTCACATTGCCGGAGAGCATGAGATTAATGAGGGCCGTTAGCTCCTCCAAAAGGGACTCACCAGCCTCACCGGCGCCTGAACACATTAAGTCCTTCAGGTGTTGAGGTGTCAGGCCGTCGAGGCCGCCGGCGGAGCCACTTCGAAAGGAGCACACGGCCGCATACACTTGTTGTGCTGTAATTACAAGTGAGTTGGATTCCAGATCGGGTGGGTCAGGAAAGGAGAGATCATCTGCCGGGGTAGGGTGTTTGCTCTCCAGAGCTGTAAGTGTCTCTGGAGAGTACGGTGCAACCACATCGCTACTAAAGATGATCCTAGCTGCACCTCTGATATCACCCTCGCCTAGTTTAGACTCCACATAGTGCAATAAACCTCTTTGGGGAAGGTGTGCTGTTAATTTAGGGTCGAAACTTTGAGCCGAAATGTTGCAATTATCCTTGATTTGTGATGTTAAAGTTTTTTTATTTGCCAAATTCTTTTGCACATGTAGAATCCTAAACGGGAAGGTTAGTAATTGCTCCCAAGCACTCTGAGAGTTCTCTCTGGCGGCGAGGCGGATACAACGCGCTAAACTTAAAGCTACGGATGGTCTCGCGCCACGAGGAACTCTCTTTAAGACTGGAGTTGAAGTTTTCAATTTTGCAAGCGTTTTCCAAAAGGGTTGAGAGGGGGAAACAGGTGTTAGGGAAGTGGGTATGGTAGGGCATGATGAAGGCACATTGTGGGATTTGTGTTTCTTACCAAAATGTACCTTCAAGCCTCGTTCACCCTTAAAAAAGCGTTCTTGGGGACAATGAGGGCATCTCACTAGGACATCCAGCGACGTGGCAGGTTGACTGGCGCTTCGTACAGCGTCGCTACCGTCGTCATTGTTTAACATAGAAAAAATTGTAAAAACTTACACGATTTTTCCTTAAAAATAGCACATAATATAAATAGAAACTAAAATAAAATAACAACAACAAAAAGACACATAAAAAAGAATTGACAGTTTGTCCGATGACAGCGGCGCAGTCGCGCTGGGGGCCTGGGGCGCCGCGCCGCCGTATGTCAAGTTGGCGCAGCCCAGGTAACCGTTGCCGTGAGACAGCGTCGTCGAATAAATATGGTCGATTTTAGTATTATTAAGTATTAATTTTCCATGGTTAGTCAATCTTTGAATCTTAAAAAGTCCACTTGGATCAGCAATCGCCAGAAATGCTAGTATGACTGAAATCCTTAGCTTGATATTAGCTTTTCAGAAGCCGGACGTAAGTTTCTTCAGCCAACTCACAACAAAAAAAAAAAAATCGCAATATAAATTGTAGTATGGCGTTATTGACGTCGACAGACCAAATTATTATTATTTATTTATTTACTTAAGAAAGTTTTCAATTTACTAAATTCAATTGTCACTTTTGGCATCCATCATCTCTATCATTGTTTGTTACTTACTTTCTTAGGTTGGTGATATATTATATCAGCAATCTGTAAGACCTGTCCATTAGTTGTAGGTCTGTGAGGTTTGTGTTTTAGTTAAAATAAATATGAGACAAACAGAAGACAAACCATTTCTTTGTTTATTTATTTTCCAAATCCATTCTGACATCACTGCTTGATTGAATAACAAACACGTTGGCATCCAAACCCCTGCAACATAAATATATTCCAGCAGTCCCACTTTATCTTCCATGGCTCCTCACTAATGCGAAGGGATGTCGGATCCTCTCCATAATATCTAAGGTATTTTATCCGATATACATTTTATGTTCTATAGCCGACCCTATGCGGCCGCCATATTTCATTATCCACCATTTCCAGTTCCGGCAAACCGATTTAGAACTGCGGAATTATTTTTGGATTTAGAGCAGGTGTTCGTGGGATTATGGGTTTCATAGAAATGGATGGGATAGATTAGAGTGGCATTACATTTGTACATATTCATACGTCATAATAATATTGTGGAGATATTTTCAAAAGAATTATGAGATAGTTAAATGGTGGCTACACTGGGCCACAAAGAAAGGGTCGGTAAGAAAAACCTCAATAACTTCCAAAATATTGGTGCTGACTTTAAGAAATAAAATGTATTCTAGACGATTTTATAGTGCTTACATCAATGTCATAAAAGTTCAAGATTATGAAGTTTATTTTGAATAAAAGTAAGTTAAAAAAGGAAAAGGAGGAGGAGGAGGGAGGAGATTAGTAAAAGGGAATATCGCGAGAAGACGCGTTCTCAATTTTGTTTTATAAAAGTAAGTTGTGTAAAAATGAAAATTTTTAGTAGATTTTGAAATATGTGCTACGGTATTAAATACTCAATTTATACACATTTTAGTATTTTGTTTTGCCACCACGAGCTGTTAATACAGCTGTTATACGGTTTGACATGTTTCTCACCAGATTTTTGAGCTGATGCTGAGGAATATTCTCCCATTCCTCTATCAGCGCTTCTTTCAGTTCACGAAACGTGATTATACGTCGCCCCAGTTCGACCCAGGCATACTCGATGGGGTTCAAGTCTGGGCTGCGTGCTGGTCACTCCATACGTCTGATAGCGATATATTCAAGATAGTCAAACACTATCCGAGCTGTATGGGGACGAGCGTTATCTTGCATAAAGATGACGTTATCGCCCATTTTTACTAAAAATCACCAATATACATAATTAAGATTACATTTTCGTATCTTTCTGCAGTTAAAGTGCCATTTTCTATCACCACTAGCACGGTGCGGCTTTCGGACGACATTCCAGCTCACACGTGTATGGAGTCTCCGCCGTATGGCACTTTCTCTTCAATGCAAGCTTGGTTATAGCGCTCTCCTGGTCTTCTGTAGACTTTTTGCCTCCCTCGTGCGTGTAAAGCATGAACTTCGACTCGTCAAGTTTGCTTCAGCAAGACGACGCCTCACTATACATGTGCTCGGATTGCTCCCTCCAGCATGTCGAAGGTGATTTTCGACTTTAACAGTAGGGCTTTCCGTTTGAAATCAATTTCCCAACATTGTTGACACCATATCGATCCTCCCACGCTGTTGTGCACCTTGTTCGGCCTGTTCCTGGTTATCAAATATTAGATCCAGTCTCTTCAAATCACTGCAGCACTCTTTGAGCGGTTGATAGCGACACACCAATAGTTCCGCTGTATAACGCTGACTGCGCTCGTCTTCAAGCATTTCCAGAATTCTGGTACACTCTTCAGGGTAAATAGCATGTTTTTATTTGAATTTGATCAGAATAATGAATTTCTGCACAAGAAAATAAAGCATACAGGGTTACTGGTAACTCGACGTATTCCTTGCAGGACGTCATAGTAGGGTTAAAATGCAGCAAATTAGGCCACCAAATGTTCTACCGAAATTCAGTAGTTTTTGAGTTAATTCGATTTTTAGCTTTTTTATGAAAAATCCCAGATTAAATCATTTGGAGCCAATTTAAAAATGATTTACGGCGCGACTGTACTGAAATTTAAGTTAACATCATAGCTGACGCCGTAGCAGATCCTTGTTAATAATTCAAAGTTCAAAAATGCCAAAAACTTTGGCAAATATCACTAAAGAAACATTTAGTTTTTTGTGAATTTTGCTATTACTTCATACAAAATGTTGTCTAGTGAAAATAAAAATTACTACGCCTGATGTACAAATTACTAGGAAAATATCCTTGTCTTATCAGCTATTCAGAAAGGTATGATTGTCAATACTTTTGCATGTGTGACAGGGAAAGAATGAGTTTTATGAGGAGCAGGTAAAATTGCGAGACGGTCAACCTATTGTTTCATATTCGTATTATTCGTAGTTTTTACCTGCGCTTGAACCCCAAACACTCGGCAAGCTTTGTGATTGGTCACTATTGTTCTCCCGGCATGACACGGGGTGCGACTTTACAAAATCTGGTCGTCAGAGTCAGTTAGTTTCAACTCTACGTCGCGCAAGCTCGTGTTTTGTTATCTGGCTATTTCCTTAACTGATACTGCGTATCTTGCTCTTGTGCTGTGCTGTGCCTTCATAAGTGCTGACTATGGCTGCATATTCTAACCTTGAATACGCTGACATAATGTACTGTTACGGACTTAGTGACGGTAACGCTGCTCAGGCGCGGAGAGAATATCAACTTCGTTTTCCCAACCGCCGACTCCCACACGTTAGTGTTTTTGGATCGACTTATCGGCGATTATCTGAAACTGGCAGCGTCCAAAGAAGCAGGCAAATTGACACTGGTCGTTCTCGGAGATACACGGCTGAGGACGAAGAGCTGATTCTTCAACGTTTTATTGACGACCCCAACATATCGACAAACATCGTAGCGCGTGAGCTTGCTATGTCACAGTGGAAAGTCTGGTCTGTAGTTCACTTATCAGGCCGACATCCATACCACTATCAACCTGTCCAGTCATTAGAAGAGGGAGATCCGCCAAGACGGCTTGAATTTTGTCGTTTTATGCTAAATGCCGACGCCGAAAGCGAAAACTTTTTAAAAAACATTCTGTGGACCGATGAGTCATGTTTTGACCGTGATGGTATCACAAATTACCACAACTTACATTACTGGGCACCGAAGGCAGAAGCACATCCTAAGAAACTGAAACCAACCGCATCCCAGCGTAGATTCTCGCTTAATGTTTGGATGGGTATTATCGACGACAAATTAATTGGCCCACATTTTTTACCCCAAACATTAAATGGGGAACTTTATGAAGATTTCCTAAGAAATCATTTAACACCACTGCTCACGGATGTACCGGAAGACAGAAGAGCAAACATGATGTATCAACATGACGGATGTCCAGCCCACTTCCGAATCACAATTCGACAATTGCTGGATGAAACCTACCCAAACCGATGGATAGGGCGCGGTGGGCCAATTCCGTGGCCTGCACGTAGCCCTGATCTTACGCCACTAGACTTTTACGTCTGGGGTCATATGAAAGACCTAGTTTATGTGACCCCAGTAAATTCAATTGAAGAACTAAGGGAGAGAATAAGAGATGCAGCGGACCAGATGAGGGCAACAAACACATCAAGAATCACAAAAACTGAAGTGAGGAAGCGAATAAGAACGTGTATTAGAAACCGAGGGCAGCACATCGAACAAGACGTGTGAAAGTGTAGTAAAAGTTTTTAAACTGATATTTTATTATTAAAAATAATGCTAATATTCACGAAATAGTTTTATTGATTTTCCGAATAATCACCTTTTTGTGAGACGCACATAATGTAGTCCTTAACTTTGTATTAACTTTCATACCTTTCTGAATAGCTGATAAGACAAGGATATTTTCCTAGTAATTTGTACATCAGACGTAGTAATTTTTTTTTTCACTAGACAACATTTTGTATGAAGTAATAGCAAAATTCACAAAAAAACTAAATGTTTCTTTAGTGATATTTGCCAAAGTTTTTGGCATTTTTGAACTTTGAATTATTAACAAGGATCTGCTACGGCGTCAGCTATGATGTTAACTTAAATTTCAGTACAGTCGCGCCGTAAATCATTTTTAAATTGGCTCCAAATGATTTAATCTGGGATTTTTCACAGAAAAGCTAAAAATCGAATTAACTCAAAAACTACTGAATTTCGGTAGAACATTTGGTGGCCTAATTTGCTGCATTTTAACCCTACTATGACGTCCTGCAAGGAATACGTCGAGTTACCAGTAACCCTGTATATTTATAAACAGAAATAAAAGTAAAACAAAGGTTTCAAAGTTATTCAAATTTAACATATCGTCTTCGTTTTTTATTTATGGTTTTTAATACAATCACCAAAAAGAAATAAAAAAATTTTACTTCTTCCTATATTTGTAATGATAAAAACTTTAATTTAGTTTTTATTTTAAAAGGATTGCTTATTTTATATGTTGCTTGTGTTGTGTTGTAATTATCACCTTATGTACTACCCATATTCAGGCAAATAAATGATTTGATTTGATTTGATGTTTTAAATGTTATCGCATTTTTTATAGCCGACCCGCTTTCTTTGCGGCCCAGTGTAGGTAATAAGTTAATAAAAAATGCTTTCAGTAATCACAATTATCTGTCGAAATCAAAAATTATTATTATTATTAATTAAATTATCTGAACTAATTATTGTCGTGTAGTTTTTGCTCTAAAGTGAATGTCATCCATATAATGAATGATTCAATAATAACTGCAATGGTACAAAAAAAAAGACAAAATAGATTCTAATATACAGGGTGTAAGTGTAAACAGTGTCAACCTTTTAAGGGGTCATTGTACTCACCATTATTAATAAATTTTACTATGGGACCTAACCTGAAATCGCGAAAAAAAATCAGCTGTTCCCTACATTTTGGCGAATTATGCGAACATAAATGTACTGAACAGCAGATTTTTTTTCGTCATTACAGGTTTGGTCCCATAGTAAAAGTTGTTCATAATTATGAGTACATTGACCCCTTAAAAGATTGCCACTATTTACACTTACACCCTGTATAACAACCGTCCCAGTCAGAAAGTGCTCAGGTATCTATTCGCTTTCAAGATACACCAGATATTGAACTAGGTCCATTGCAAGTAGTTCAGATAGACGCTAGTTCTGTCCCTTATAGTAGTGAAGTATGTTGCAGTTCAATTATGTTTTCTGATAGTTTTGGAAAAGGGTTAGGAAAATTACTTAGCAATAACCTGAGTCATTCTTCTCAAAACTATTGTATGCCTCAGGCTTCCCACAAACAAATAATGGCTTCAATAACTAGGAATAAATATGATCCTAATGCCATTATTACTATACTTATAGGTAACAGCCTTAATGTTACAAAAGATGATATTACTGATAGTGTCACCGAGCTATTGAAGTTAAATTGTAAAAAAAATATTATGTGTGCTTTTCCATATTTTGAATACTTGTCAAACAGACAAAACAACTACATTCATATGTTAAATAATCACATGCAATTCTTAGTTAGTCACCATAGTGACAAGTTTATATTTTTTGACACCAACATTTTTGTTGATAAGCTAAGCTCGACTAGGGATACGGTGTATCTGCCCAGTAGTTTTAGACGTCAAATAGCTAGGCTATTAGCTTTTAATATTAACTCAGACATAATTAGTATGTCGAAGTCATCTATAATTAGCACCACAGTTAGTAATAGTACTAATGTTAAGGTAGTCAATAATTTAAACTAGTTTGTAAGACAACAGAAGGTACCACTAACAGTATAGTTACACGTAATAACAAAAAGGTATTTTCTAGCACTAAAATTGTTAACTGTAGAAAAGGGGCTAAGCAGAAATCCTTGAAATTATTTCTTCAAAATATTCATGGTTTTTCGTCCAAACAATTGGAAATTGAATTGTTTTTAGAAAAAACAATGTTTGACATTATTTGTTTAACTGAGCATTGGTTAAAAGATTACGAAATGTTAATTAATTATGAAAATTATAGTGTGGCCAGTTGTTTTAATCGAACATCAATGATGCGAGATGGTTCACTAATCTTAATTAAAAATTGTATTAAATCAAAAACTCGTACAGACATAGTTGAACTATCGGTTGAACATAGCATTGAACTTTCCTGTGTTGAGCTGGATAAGCATGTCATAGTGTGAGTTTACAGACCTCCAAATTATCAAAACTACTCCATATTCGAGTCAGTAATGGAAGAAGTTTTGGCAAAACATGCAGCTGGTAATAAGTCGGTAATTATCTGTGGTGACTTTAATATTAATATTTTAGAAAACCAATTCAAATACCAGTAGATTGTTAAATTTGTTTAAATCATTCAATTTGTCAAATGTGTTTGTAGAACCAACCCGAATAACTACGACTACTGCTACATGTATTGATAATGTTTTTTTGTTGCTGTGACTATTTAGAAAAATCCATCGTTAATTATCTCCCTTCTGATCACAGCGGTCAAACTGTAACTTTTGAGTCCAACATCAATACAAAAAGTGCAGATACAATCCAGACCAATAACATCTGCTAATTTAAATAAATTTAATAGCACTTTAATTGGTAAGTTAAATGACAAAGAACTAACAATGAACAATGTTAATATTTTGTATGAAGAATTCTTTTCGGTAGTCCAAACAGAGTTCGATAAATCTTTTAAGAAGATCACAAAAACTATAAGCCCTAAGTTTTTATTTAGTGACTGGGCAACTAGAGGACTCAGGAAAAGTAGGGAAAGACTTTTCGAGCTGTATGGCCTTAAGCCTTATATTAACACGGAATCTTTTAATAAGTATGTTTCTACTTACTCTAGAATTTTTAAGAATACTTGTAAGGCAGCTAAAGCTTTATACATTAGCAACAAGGTTAAATCAGCAGAGAACAAAATTAAGACAGTTTGGAAAATTATCAATAATGAAACTAACAGGATCAAAAAGCATAATTTTGATTACAACTAACAGGATCAAAAAGCATAATTTTGAATATGCCCTGGCGGCTGAGAGTATGTGACGCTCACTCTAATGTCTCGCTGATGGTGGTGCGTGTTGGATCATTTAGCTAATCCATGCGTCAGGTTCGTGAACAAGCGCTGTCAGTGAAGGCTGGTCATACCTTAGCGGCCACGGCTTATTTTAATTTAATTTAAATATTTGAATTGTTTTTTTTTAAGGACGCTTTTAACGTTCTGCATCGTTCTCACATGTAAAATTTCAACATGAATGATGTAACCATTATTTTGTAACCATATCTTGATTTAAAAGAGTGTCCGTGGAGTTTCTTGCCCGTTCTTCTCCATAGGTACCTACTATGCTTTGGAATGGGCGCCTAGCTTCATCTTTTTGACTGACCGACCCCTTGACAATTCAAAAGTGCCTGTAATTGGTTTAATTGAAATAAATGCTTTGAGTTTTGAGTTTTTTGAATAATATTATATACTTAATAGTTTTAATTACCAAAGAAATAGTCGTGTTGATTAGACAAATTCAAAATATCTTCAAAAACTAAAATTAAACATTCATTCTCTATCAAAACATTCTTCCGTTTCTGTGTGAACCGTTCCGGCTACATACAAGGGCGCCGCTGAAGCGTCGCGTCGTACGTGACGACACAAAACAAACGGCACAATATGAGAAACGCAAACTTCGCGTGTCGCGTCTGTCGTGTTTGTCACTCGGCACGTGACGCACACACTGACGAATAGAAAACCTGGAGAAGTGTTTGGAGAAAACTATGCGATGGTGTGGTGTGGTGTGTGTGGTGTGGTGTGGTGTGTGTGGTGTGGTGTGGAATTAAGTATTTTGTTATAGTAAATCAGCCTATACGTCATAATGAACTGTGGCAAAACATTTGTATAATCATTTGCTGGCCTTGTGATTTATCTTAACTTTTAAATTAAAACTAGATACAAATCACCTCACTCGCAAATGATATAGTATAAAACCTACAAATCATAAAAATTTGCATCATGAAATGAAACGCGATGGTGGCGTGGTTTCAATCTGTGGAAAATAGCTAGTTTAGAAGTGTTGAAGAGCAATGTTATGAAGACCTATTTCACAAATTTATGGTTTAGTGTAACATCAAGCTAGGCATTGAATCATGCCAATTTAAATATTAAAATTGTATTGTACCTACAACAGTAAAAAGTACTCAAAAATCCATCACACGTAAACACAACGCTTTAAAAAAGATATATGTAAGCTTGTTAAAATTCAAGGCTGTCGCGGGTACGACACGTCGCGTTGTCGCAGGTGTGTGCGAAGTGTAGCGGCGGCTTGTCGCATGAAATATTCATGTCGCGTCGCGTCGCCGGACATCGGACTGCGACCGACGCGGGCGACGCGACACGTGGACGATCGGTGCACTGCGGATAAAATGTATGGTAAACGGAGTTTTGGAGCCTGATTTTTAGAAAGTTTGGTAGATATTTGTGAAATTTTGATTGCTCTGTAGTTCCTGGTTTGTAATGGGCTTCAGCTTTATTCGAGTGACTTGATAACGAGAGTTATCACTTCAGATACAGGTACTAATACAGGCTAGATCCGCTTTGCGGTTGAGATGTCATTGTGACGGAGCTTCATACCGCTCTTCTTCCTATTGCTGATAACTAAAGTTAGTAAAAGTAATGAGTTTTACCAATAAGTTTGAATCTTCGAGTTCTTTATTTTTTTTAGTTTTGCAGTGGGTGAAGGCGGGCTGTGATGATGATGATGATAAGTTTAGATGTTACAGTATGATGATGATGGTAGGTACATACTTACCTTACAATATAATGGTTGGTTAAGAGAACCGACCAAAGTTAGGCCAACGGTTAAAAGGCTTGAACCAGTGGCTACAGGAAACAAAACTTATAAAGAAAGAAAAAAAAGATTTATTAGGCGCAGTATACCGTATGTAAGGACACAGTTACTGTGACTCTACGACCCCTACAGAGTATTCTAAGGAATTTCTTCTGTCTAATCTCATCATTTGCCTAGCCTTTTTTCATCTATGTTGGGGTCAACTTCCATTCTATCCGGATGCAGCTGAATACCAGTGTTTTACATGGAGCGACTGCCTATCACACCTCCACAACCCAGTTATTGGGTAATACGATAGCTCTTGGTAAGACTGGTTGTCACGTGCTTTCCGAGGCACGGAGGAGTCTCAATACCTAAGTAAAGATGGTCACCCATCCACTGACCAACCCCGGCAAGCGTAGCTTAACACGATGGATCGACCCGTGCGGCTGTTATTACTTAGCCACGAGCTTCTCTTCTTTTCTCTAATCTGTATGTCAGTATGGAATTTAGTCATGTTAGTAGAACAATAGATCAAAATCTATAATGCAATTTCCACACAGCAGAAATTTGCTGGCGTCAGTGGGTGCCTTATAAATTGTCGTAAGCGCCACGCAGGGGAAATACGGAGAAATGAATAAATCAGCCACATCAGAAGTGCATTATGTGGTACAGTGTTGTTTAGAGCTGCGCGGTACTTTGTATATTGTAAGCTAAATTATTATCTGGGAGACAAACGCGTGTTATTGGTGATACAGTTTGGTCTACGGTTATCGTTACACTTATGCTGGATCGACATTATATTGTAAATAGAAGCTATGAAATCCTATCTACGGCCATTTTCGATTTACCTACCCGCGAATTCCTTGATCATCACATCTATTTCGAGGAAAACTCATTCAAAGGAGATTTTTGTATGATATTGTTCGTACAGAGAAATAATACCATCTTAAAATTATTTCTGCAGCTTATTATTCTCATAAGATAGGGTAAGGTTGCCGGCGGTAATAACAGACAGAAAAGCTAACTGTACTCCTCTGAGCACAAGAAGTAGAGCACGTCAAGATCGATTCATCCTACGCGGAATTGTTGCATTAAACAGAGGTAAATAAAGCAGTAAAGTATTGAGTAATAAGATAATTACTCACTATTGACCAATTGATATATGCCAACGGTCTTGAGTGGTTGGGGCGGCATAGCTTCGCGTGTTCTGTGCTGAACTTACGCAACGCATCGTACGTCTACCCAGTGATAAGACTCGGCATCAAGGAGCGCTGTCCCAAATTAGACGCGTTAATGATGCATAAAACAAAAAGTTAGATAAATAACTAAATTATCTTTAACATGGTGAAGATTTCACAAAAATACGCTTGATCGTTTTTGCGTGATTCTCAGTTTTTTATCCGCGTAAAACATAACTTTGCAAATTAATTACACTATGTTTACCATGGTTTTTAACTATGAAATTGCCGATTTTTGATACCGGCTAGTGTGAGGATCAATATCTTTCATTCTATTCGGAATTCCAAATTAAAATTAATTTTATATTATATAAAGCATGATGTTTAAATATAAAAAACAGTTGTTCATTTGTTTTGCCGCCGTTCGATTTTTCTTTGATATCGATGTTTCTGTAACCATGGAAAAATCGAAAGAGCGCGCTACTTTCGAATACGAGTTCGTCGTGGCACCAACGCAGCATAGACAGCACGCAATATTAACGACGTGTATGTACAAGGTACCGCAAGTGAACGCACGGTGCGTTTTTGGTTTGATCGCTACTGTTCTGGAAATGATCGCAAAAATGAGCCCCGGGGAAAAATTGCATATCCAATGAGGCGGCGAAAAACGCCTTAGAATTCATCGATTCCCGTCCCCAGGATTTCTATAGCAGAGGCAACAACGAACTTTCATTAAAATTCCAAAAGAGCATCGGCAATGTTTCTTTTTAAAAAAATTGTGTGATTTTTCTACGTAAAACGGAAATTTCATAGGAAAAGACCTAATATAAACATAATCTAAAATATTCACATATTTATTAAGGTATTAAGAAAATGATCTAATTTAACATACTTACATTTTTTTTCAAATCATTAACACTACTCGTTTAGGCGTGATCTTTAGTTTAAAATCATTAAAAGTCGGTTATTGTCGCCTTAATCTAAGCGCACATTATAGCCGCACCGGGCCGCCGCACATATAGATGTTCATACAAAAAGTACGGTGCGGTGCGACCCACCTGTGGTTGGTTCACAGAAAATGTGCAAAAGTAACGAAAGAGGATTTTTGTAATGCGTTGCGTTGCGGCCGCCCAAAGTTGCGCTAGCCTTTACATAAACCATCGAGCAAGGTATTCTATTTTGAACTTTATTCCGAGCACTCTAAAGTTTTTATTATAAAATTGACAACTTAAACTATAGTTTGACGTCAGTTTTTTAACCGACGAAAAAAAAGGAGGAGGTTCTCAATTCGACACGTATTTTTTTTTTTTCATGTATGACAACACACTGACAACACATAACTTTTTACAGAGTAGACCAATTTGAAAAATTTTTGTTTCCTCAAAGCTGGTCCCATAATAAAATTGATTAACTTTGCTTGGGTAGTTTTTGAGTTAGCTTCAATAATACGTACTTTTCCCTACTTTTATATGGATGACGTTCTAGTTGCTTTAGCAGGTAGTGGTATTAGAATTTGTGTGGGGTAGGTACCACAACTAAAAAGTAAAAGAAAAACTTTACAAAAAAATACAACCGACTTCCAAAAACAACACTACAAATTGAAAAATAGCTTTAATTTCGGAAGTCGGTGGCAAACAACGAAAATACATTTAACCAGACACCGTCTTCCGAAATTAAAGCTATTTTTCACTTTGTAGTGTTGTTTTTGGAAGTCGGTTGTATTTTTTTGTTAAAAAGTTTATTGTAATTAGAACTTTAATTTTGTTAAAGTAAAAGTCGAAATCCTAAAATGGCTTGATGGTGTCAACCTGGGTCTGAAGATAAACCTTGTTTTATAATAAGGCGGTGAGTGTTTATTAACGTAAAATCCAAAGATAAAATTGTAAGCATGCTAGTTTTCCAACTACTTTAGTGTAAAACTTAAAATAGTGTATTGTTGAAAGCAGCTGAACCAATCGTGTTGACACAGTGTCCGTGTGCTGTGTGTCTATGTGCTCTCTCTGTTTAGACAGCAGTCTTCAAACAATGCCAGTGTGGGTGGACAGCAAACGCCGCTGGGTACATACTATATACATAGAAAAAAAATCAGCCAACAGCGTGTCGGACCACGCAAAATTAAGGGTTTCGTAGGGAGTTGAAAACAATGTATCTCTAAAGCAAACTTAACATAGTAGTTGAAAAACATGTTGTCCCATACATTGTTCTAAGTACGTCACGGTAAATTCTCTAACTTCTTTAAGTTTGTAAACCGAAAAAAAGATTTTTATATGTGCTAAAATTACAAATGAACGATTTTTATCCTTTCCTCATTTTCTTTTTTCTTTTTTTCTTTTACCTTTCCTTCTTGCCAAATTTCATGATTCTAGGTCAACGGGAAGTACCCTAGCGGTCTTATTACAAAATGAGGTTTTTCTTCTGACATGGTTTAAACCATCGAGCCAGTTTTTGTAATAAGAACCTAGCTGTGATAGAAATACAGTTCTTTATACAAAACTGACAACTTACTCCGGTACTAATTGTCAGTTTTGTAAAACTGACATCTTAATGAGTCGGAATAAAGTTCGAATTTCAAAAAAGGATCCATGGTTTAAATCTGAGTTTGAAGATGAACCTTGTTTTGTAATAAGACGGTATAAGTTTTGATTTACTTGCGAGTATCAAAATATGTCGCATAAATAGCCGTATCATTTTATTGTGTTGATTTTGAAGCTTGATTTTTTTGAAGCTCTAAGGGACCATAGAACTACGTATTTTATATTAATTTCAACTTGATACCTCCACACGTTCCTGAGAAAAGAGACTTGACAGACTGACAGACAGATGGACAACGAAGTGATCCTATAAGGGTTCTGTTTTTTCTTTTCAGGTACCTACGGAACCCTCAAAATAAAAACGAAAAGTGCCAATGTAACTTTTTTCAATTCATATGAACTTTCTGAGTTTAACTTGAACATTACGGACATCGGTGAAGGAAAAACATCGTGAGCAAACCTGACTCATAATTAATATAAGTCTGAAATCGCCAACCCCTCTTGAGCAAGCGTGGTGATCAATGCTGGTGCCTTCTCTGTATGAAGAGGCCATGCCCTGCAGTGGGGCAGTAATAGGCCGGTATTATTAATAACACTCGCTTCCTGCTTTAGAAGTCCTTAGCGAACGGAATCGGTCCGCAGTAATGTTTTACTTTGTTACACATCTATGTAACACATATGAAATGCAATAAAGAATTGAGTATTTAAATTAGGAAAAGCGAATCAATTGAAAAATGGGCTAGCTTTAAGTTCTGAATTGGGTCATGAAAAGTTATTATCGCTCCTGAATATTCTGAAACTTAATTTATTTTGACGTCACGTCTCTGCACAATTCATAATGTAAGTACTAAAAGTTTGCTTTTTGGAAATTACCTTGTAAGTAGCTGTTTCTGCGAAACTATGAGTGATACCTACGTGCAAAAGCTGTGTAATTATGACGATGTAGCTTATAATCTCACTAGCTGTTGACCGCGACGTGGTCTGCGATCCAGGATGAAAAGTAGCTTATGTTCTTTTCCAGGATATGTTCTACCCATGTGCCAAATTTCATCCAAATCCGTTCAGCCGTTTTGGCGTGAAAGCGTAACAAACATACAAATTCACTTTCATATTTATAATATTGGTTAGGATAAACAAATGCTACAGTAAGCCGACGTTCGCACGGACGTAAAAATATCGCGGCAGGATTTTGTCGCGCACTGGATTTTTAACTCTCGTTGTTGAGCCGAGCTTCGAGAATCCAACTTAACAACAACAGAGTGCATTCTAGCGCGTCGAAAAAACACGCTGTTGGATTTTCAAATCTTGGCGCTAAGCAGAGCGTTGAAAATATAGTGCGCGTGTTAGATAAATGTAATTAATGTGTCTAATATTTAGAAATAAATATAAGATTATTAGAATAACTGTTTGTTGGATATTGGCATCTGTCACATTTACGAAGCTTGAGACCAGTGTAGAAGTATCTAATTTGATTAGTTATTGTGTTTACGAAATATACCACTCTTAAGTTGTCAAAATCGTACAGATGTTATTACTATAAATAATTAAATAATATTTGTTAGTAACTGCAGTATATCTTAGAATTTATATTGCTATTTTAATATAACAAGTTGTTTGAAACAATTGATACAATACTGTCAGTTGATGTTTGATTGGAAGGGATAAATGGAAGGGGTAGTAGGATATAAAAAGGATTGTAATGACATTCTCGAGGCAGTTGCTCAGTGGATGTTCAAGTGGCTAGTGCTAGTGCCGTTGTGATGTGAAATATATCTACCAGGTGTCATGTAAGTTACGTAATTTCATATTATACCTTAAATATTGTTATTATGTCGCTATTATTCTGAGTGATAGAATTAACTGTTTGAGATAACTATATATTGTGGAAATATAAGAAATGTGTTGATAGAATACTATAATACTGTTTCCATGGAGTTTCTTGTCCTTCTTCTCCATGAAGACCTAGTTTTGCGAACGGACAATAGCTTTCTCATTAAAGATGAATAATTATTGACAAGCCTAATTGAAATAATAAATATCTAGTCTTGTCGTTCTGTGCTATTCTTTATGAAATCCTTCCCTTACACACTATATTCATAATACTTTCATACATAATAAATAACCAATAACCATTCTGACATTTAAGGTTTGCTATTAGCGTAGTAGCTATATATATGCTTATAATTATATATTATATCAAATCTAACATCAGAAGTGGGATAGTGCTCAGTCTCACATAACATATTTCTAATGAATTTTATTTTGCTATTTTCATGATCAACGTTGGAGCAATCGTGTTCTGCTGGAAACCATTGGTAACGGCGGGTCGTTGACTCAACCCTCATCATAACGATGAAAACGTGCTGAGAATTGTATAGTCGAAAAAGAATTAAAATTGTAAATATTATTGCTCTGTTGATCACAAATTAATTTAAAAAATGGCTTTGGAGGAAACTTTACAAAATTGAAGTTGGTAATGTCACAAAGTAAATGAAAAATAATTTCAAAAGAAATAGCGAATATTACATAACTTGCTGATAAACAAATATGACAAGGTTGAAGGTTATTAATAATTAGCTTTATTTTATTATTTTTCACTTTCAAAATGCTTACTAATAGTATTGTTAAAATAAACATATAGTTTTGTCGGAACTGATCTGTGCTTCTTGATAATTTTGATTTGGCTTATTATTATAAACTTTTACTAAAAAGTAAGGTACCAACAGAGTGACCATATTAAATATTTGCAATTATTTAATAGAAAATGTAATAAGGATGATCAATACAATTTGCAATGATATTGTCAGGTTGACCGAGCGGTATATTGTTTTGATTACTTATTTAATTAATACAAAAAGAGCTTGTCTTGACTGTTGTCTGGCATTCACTGACTGCGGGTGATTGAGCTTCACCGATGGCGGGTGTTTGGCCACATACAGTAAGATGTGATTAAGTTTCACACTATTGTTTTTGTATAATGATAATTATCTTGTACTTCGAGATCGAAATACATGTTAGTATGGCCGTATCAGATAATTATAATTAGCTGACTGTGACTATGACTGAGTGTTTCCGCTGGTCGGTCATTTGCTTGGTGCAAGTCTATCCCACTGGCAGCGGGTGGATGGGACTTGACATGTCTAGGCAATTGGCAAAACAAAAGAAAAGTGACAATGACATTGACAAAACCAAAGTAAATTACAATTGTAGAAAAACGGTATCTAATGTACTTCGAGAGCGAAGTACTTGTCAGTATGGCCGTGTTAGATAAATGTAATTAATGTGTCTAATATTTAGAAATAAATATTAGATTATTAGAATAACTGTTTGTTGGATATTGGCATCTGTCACATTTACGAAGCTTGAGACCAGTGTAGAAGTATCTAATTTGATTAGTTATTGTGTTTACGAAATATACCACTCTTAAGTTGTCAAAATCGTACAGATGTTATTACTATAAATAATTAAATAATATTTGTTAGTAACTGCAGTATATCTTAGAATTTATATTGCTATTTTAATATAACAAGTTGTTTGAAACAATTGATACAATACTGTCAGTTGATGTTTGATTGGAAGGGATAAATGGAAGGGGTAGTAGGATATAAAAAGGATTGTAATGACATTCTCGAGGCAGTTGCTCAGTGGATGTTCAAGTGGCTAGTGCTAGTGCCGTTGTGATGTGAAATATATCTACCAGGTGTCATGTAAGTTACGTAATTTCATATTATACCTTAAATATTGTTATTATGTCGCTATTATTCTGAGTGATAGAATTAACTGTTTGAGATAACTATATATTGTGGAAATATAAGAAATGTGTTGATAGAATACTATAATACTGTTTCCATGGAGTTTCTTGTCCTTCTTCTCCATGAAGACCTAGTTTTGCGAACGGACAATAGCTTTCTCATTAAAGATGAATAATTATTGACAAGCCTAATTGAAATAATAAATATCTAGTCTTGTCGTTCTGTGCTATTCTTTATGAAATCCTTCCCTTACACACTATATTCATAATACTTTCATACATAATAAATAACCAATAACCATTCTGACATTTAAGGTTTGCTATTAGCGTAGTAGCTATATATATGCTTATAATTATATATTATATCAAATCTAACACGCGCAACAAAATCACCGCGATATTTTTACGAACGTCGACTAAAAATAAATACCGACTGTACACATAGGAATTGTATCATCATCCTCTCTAATAGCAACGAATGGCTCTTTGGCCAAAATGTCGTTTTGCAATCTGCATAATATAATTTCCAGAACTATGAAAGTCCTTTCAAAATATTATGGCAAAGTGCAATAAAACCCAGTAAGACGTTAGCAAGCTGCATCTGCAGATGTTTGCACCGCCTCGCAATAGGGCCTTATGAATATTGCAGACATATTGCATATACAATATTCTCGGGACGCCGAGCGACTGTGCGACTGTTTTAGACCAAATATATTACACTGGGACATTAGATCTTGTTTTGTTTTCGTTTAGTTTGTGGTTCTAAAGAAGCTGTGATGGTCTTGTGACATTTGAATAATATTTAAGTTCACTAAAGTGAGTGCCAAGCTTTTTAGTATTAGTATCCATTTTGGTAACACATGCTTATTGCGATATGTATTTTTAGTTTATAGCTTTGTTGTTCTCATTTTGTTTCTGTGTGTAGTGCTGTTGTTGTTCACTGTTGTTTATGAGCGAAGACGTGTAATTGGCTGAGACACACAATTTTATTCTGTTTCGTTCAGCTGTAAGTCTTTCAAAAAATTTGCGCAGGTAAGCTGCAGTTGCCAATGTCAATCTGGGATAGGTGTCCATTCTTGACACATTGACCATCGACCAATACACAACAAAATGTCTATACCTAATTAGATGTTTGCTATCCGAAAAATTATGATTAATAAAATAACACGATCCAGTATGATCGGTTAGATATTTGTTTTATTTAAAAAACACGCTCATTTACATTTTATACTAATATATAAGCGTGTTTGACTTTTTATATCGACTTTTGTATACACACATGCGTCTGTCTGTCTGTCCGTCTGTCACAGCCAATTTGCTCCGAATCTACTGGACCAATTAAGTTATTTGGTACAAATATATATATTCTATGACCCATACGAGTACACGAGCGGGTAACGTAAATAGAATAGAATAGAATAGAATAGAATATTTATTCATAAGTTCACATTAAATAAATAAATTACGTAGAAGTTACACATTACAAAGTTACATATTAATATTGGTAAGAAAATCTTAAACTATGTTTAAAATCTAGTGTAAATCTTATATTTATTGGATAAAGGTCTAATTAATACAATAGCGAGCTGCCTGATGTAGGTTTATTAAATAAAAATAAATTAATTTTGAATATGGGGGTCACTTTTTGGGGGCAAAATGAAAATTAAAAAAAAGTTTTGTACCGTGTGACATATCAAATGAAAGAACTAGTAAGATTTTTTTTTATAGTTTAAAAATTGTTTTAAAGTTATTAAACAAAATTATCTTAGAAACCTAAAATTTCGAAAAAAAATTACAAAGAATAGTTTATAAGAAATCTCTGGTCTTTAAATAACATGGTCTTGGTCTTAAATCACTCAATATTGTAGTACAAACTTACATTTGTAGTTGGAATGTATGGGGGAATATGTTTTTCAACTACAATGTTAAGTTTGATGTTGTGATAAATTCATCCCAAATACGGAACCCTTCATTGCGCGTGGTCCAACACGCACTTGTCACGTTTTTTTAAAAAGCTTATCTATGTAGCGACCAGCCCATGTAGAGACAAAAACCTTTGACGTTTGTTATAATTATACTTAGTTATATAAATATATTACATGAATTTCTCTTTTATTGTACAAACAACAGGCAGAAAAACCTTTTATTTTTATTTTTGTAAATCTGCTAATTAAAACCTAAATAAAATGTTTGTTGAACTATAATATCAATAGCCCCGATTTTAAAACTGAGGACTATCGGGCTTATTATTATGGTTGTTCTTAAATTAGTATGTTATTCTCACCAATCTTAATATATAAAACAAAGTCGGGTTTGTTCGAACACTTAGGTATAACTCGAAAACGGCTGGACCGATTTTCATGGTTTTTGATTTGTTGTATTTGTCCCCGTCCCGAATAGCTGAATAACTATTAAAAACATTGGAAAGTTGACGAAAAAAAATATGAAGAAAATTAATTTTCTCATACTTATGAGAAAATTAATTTTCTTCATATTTTTTTCTTTTTTTTAAGTACATGAAAGTTGGGCAGGGCAATGTCTGTCGGGAATCTTTCATTGTATTCAGAATTCCAAATTCAAATTAATTTTATAATCAGTTTTTCATTTGTTTTCCTGCCGTGACAGGACGTCTGGCGGATCAGCTATGTAGTATTCTAAAATAAAAATCAATTGCCGAGATTCAAACTCAAAACAATTTGTTTTTTTTTTTTTAGTTATTTTGCTCCAATGGATATTTTTCATATTTTTGACTTTTTGACTTTAAATTTATTTCGGGATTTTTTTACTTTTGAGCAAAAAATCGTAGTTCAATTCTTAAAATCAATTAAAAATGAGAACATTTTGAATTGGGTAGGAAAACTTAATTTGCTTGCTTGCTTAGTTGCGCGTTCGGGAACTTCGTGTTTTTACATTAGAAAATTCATAGCTAAGACAGGACGTCTGTCGGGTTAGCTAGTTTATTTATAATTCAGCCCTGGTGTGCTATTATAATAAAAATAATGTTAATTTACGCGACTGACATAATTTATATTCTTCCATGCAGCTGACTCCTTTTTCTGGCTTGAAGATGATCCCGAAAGGTTTTGACGCGGTATTAAATTACTTTTCTGTTAAGTTTTTTTTACAGCTCTGACATGCTGTAACTTTGGACTCCCCCAGCACTGGAGCAGCCGACGCTCCGATCTCTCATGCACTAAGTGAAAACTATTATTGTTATGATTTTCCGCTGGTATGAAATAACTTGTTCAAACTAGCGTCACCGCCCGTACCATCACACTACCAAAAAGTCAGCCGTCCATCAATTTCCCCACAGTTTCAATTAAGCGCATCACCCGACGCATCGGACGCATATCAAGGTGTTCGCTGACCACCGCAATCGGCGCTCGTAAATCATGCAACGCTTTGTAATAAGCGCGCTAATTTATCACGCGGTGACGTCACGCGACACGCGGCATCTCGTGACGTCATAGCAGCAAGCTGGTTGAAGGATGGGCGCAGTAATGCGGTTATGATTGGTGGAGATGGTATTGTGGTGTCCCGACAATGTCATACTGTGTTGTAACTACTGTGAGTGCTCGAAGGGGCGTAGCAAACTACAATTAAAGAGGTAAGGAGGTGGATAATTATGTTTTCTAATTATCAGTTTCAACATAAATAACCACGCACTGCTGTCGCTGCCCGCTAGGAAGGGCCTTTTCCTTTGAACAAAAGCTAGTACAGCTTTTGTTCAAAAGTAATTCGATGTTTGAGTGATAGAGTGTCAGCATGTATCATAATAAGGTTGACCCTTGTATAAAGCCTCTACAACTTCGCCCACCCTTGATTATAAGGATCGACACGACGTCGATCTACATCTTATTCCAAATAAGACTTATTCAGAACATGACATTCAAACACTCAGACCTCCTACCTAAGCGTAACAGGAGCATTACCTAACGCCAGCAATTAAAGTTATAAATTGGGGTCACGCTTGACTAAAAGCAGGCTTAGCTCAGGACGACGAATCACGAAAACCTGACACTATGCTAAGAGTCAATTAAGTTAAGCATTAACGTGTGCACATGTGCACTCATAAATATCACATTCGTCCTGTCTAAACCTCTTAAACAAAAACTGGCGAAAACGATTGATGAACCCCTTAAGCGCATACAATATAATGTGACACCTCACATCAGCCCAGAAGGGGTTGAAGAAGCTAAAGAACTTAACATCGTAATCCATTAATCCATCGGACGGTATCGAGCCGGAGCCGGAGGGAGGAATTGTTCAAGAAGTTAAATTCCATCGTAGAACCTATCTCATGTTCAAACTCCAGAAAAAATTCAAAAAAATATCCACATTGACCCCTAAGTATTATTGTGGATCCTCAATCATAAACTGAACCAATCGTGTCAACCTGATACACTTTGTAAGGGTTATGCCCTGTTAGCAAAGCTGGTCACAGCTTAGACGGATTCGATGTTTGAGTGATAGAATATCAGCCTGTATCAGAATAAGGTGGATCCCTGTATAAAACCTCTACAGTACGCACCTGTAGAGAGAATAGCATTAGCACAGATATTAGGCAGTATTCCCCGCTAAAGTTTGTATTTCCCGATAGCTACATAACCTGGGAGGCATGTTTACAAATGCTTCTTCGTGCCAATACTTGTACGGCGTTGTACTAAAGAAGCTTTCGGTCAGACAAATTGTAAATACGAGCTACGTATGCTTCTTTAACCCAACACATCATGAGCAGTTAGGCGAAGTAGGAAATGCGTTCTGTTTATTTATTGCTGGTTTCCGAACGCTTCTCTTGCCCAGCGCTGCTGCAGTAGTCTTCAAGTAGAGAGTGAATAGCATGTACAGTCAGTAACAAAAGTCGATTAACACTTGCAGTTTTTAATCTTAATTATTAAGCGAAATATTTAATTCAAATCGGAACAGAAGTACTTAAAATTTTAAGAACATTAACTCTTAACTTTTGTGTTAATGTAGATGGTGTCAAAAAGTAGCAGTGTTAACCGACTTCTGTTGCTGACCGTACTGTCGTTGAATAGAATAGAATACTCTTCACCACACCATTGACCACCACCACCACCACCATTGTTGACCACATCATTGCTTACCATCAGGTCGTGATAGTGGTCAAACGCGCGAGGCTTTATCTGTATGGTTTTTGCCAACTGGCCTCCACGAATGTTATAAGTTACTGGCATAATGATGATGATAAATACTGATCGAATTGCAAATCATTCGAGTAGCTTAGAGCTTACGATCCTTATAATCCCTCGTACCTCGTATCTTTCATGTTATTCAAAAAGAAAAAATAAATTCTAAACTCTTTGGTATGAAACCAGCTGACATTTTGTCTCCAATTCCCGGATTAATATGTAAATCAGTGACAAGCCACAAGAAAGTACATAAAAAGGTCTTCTAACACCCGCTTTGCATGACTTTGTTACGATTTTTGGAATAATTCGGCGAATTTTGGAATAAATTGACCGAGTCACTTAGCATGGCAAATGCGATGGTTTACGTAGGCTTGTGTCCGTTTTTACATAAAAAACGAATTGATTTTATTACTTTAGACTAGACAGTGATGCACGCGTCGTCTTATTAACATTTAGAATAGTCTGTAAAATATAGGAACTAGCTCTTAGTGCGCACAGTACCACACAGTACCATACAGTATCACACAGTACCACACAATACCACACAGTACCATACAGTATCACACAGTACCACACAATACCACACAGTACCACACAATACCATACAGTACCATACAGTACCACACAGTACCACACAGTACCATACAGTACCACACAGTACCATACAGTACCATACAGTACCACTCAGTACCACACAGTACCTCACAGTACCTCGTGTGCCGTTTCATTTTCTTGCGTGCACCAGCAGTTTGAGCGTTCTTGCACAAACATGTATTATTTACTGCGCGTTTTCTGCTACGAGACCGCTACGCATATCGCTACGAGCTACGTAGTTTCGTAGCTTGGTTCTTCGAGTCCCAATTGCAGTAGCATAGATATTTAGACTCACGCCTCTTTTATAAGAGTTGGCAGAAAATACAGAAAGCCACCTGCTACGATCCTTACATACTTCTTTTTGTTTCATTTATTTTTACCCGACTACGGCGAAGCAAAAAGGAGGGTTATGATTTTGACCGGTAAGTATGTATGTTCATCTGTTCCCTCATAACTTCTAAACTCCTTATCATAATTTGACTAATGAGGTATCGTTGGAAGCGTCTTGACCGTCCGCTGGTTATAGGTTATGTGACGTTACATTAAATTGAATATGGCATCCTCTAGAGAACATACAGTCATGAACTAAAAAAAACAATTGTTTTAATGATGCTGTGTTGGGTATCAAATGATAGGGCTTAATTAGAACATTTCAAATATATAATATATATATTGTTAGCTATTGCTCGCCGCTTTGCTTCCATGCACCCGATAATTGGGAATCATTTCTAAAATCACGAAACAGATGTGAGCCAAACATTTCTCTCCAAACCAACCCAAAATACTAATGTAATAATTAAGTGGCTCTGCAAATATTTTATCCCGAAATTATAACCCCAAAATAATTTAAATAAAAAGTACGTTTAAAAATTAAAACCCGACTACTGAATAATCATGCTCTAAAAATCACACGTAATCTGTTCGATTTATATGACGTGTGACTCCGGATTTTTAATTTGTCTGTCTTTTCCTAATTCAGATGAGAATATTTTCAACTGACTTCAAGAAAAGGAGGAGGTTCTCAATTCGGCTGTATTTTTTTTTTTATGTTTGTTTCCTCAGAACTCCTTCATTTATAAACCGATTTGGAAAATTATTTTTTTTGTTTGAAAGGATATACTTCCAGATTGGTCCCATTTCTAGTCCCATTTCTATCAAAATCGAGTTCTGATGATGGGATCCATGAATTGAGGGAACTCCTCAAAAATTATAGGCATACATATAGCGATTTTGGTATTTTCATCAACAAATCAAGCATTTGCATTCAGAAAGTAGTATCTGGTGAAGTGGAACTGATGAAGAAGACCACAGATGGCCACGGGAACTTCTCAACGATAATTAGTATTTCACGGGTAGCGATAAGATATCTCGATTAAGATAGTTAAGCGACTATGACGAAGCTTTAAATAAATGGTTCTGATGAAAATGGTACCATCGAACCGATCTGATGAAGAAGCTGGAAGGTAGGCACCGGAACGCGGTAACAAAACAATTTGTTCCAGCCGTGCTTTGGCTATAAATAATTTTAATAGTAATTATATGCCGCTTCACTTTGCGCTACTTGAATTGAATGTTATGTGTGGCCTTGATTGTCAGAAGTCAGATTTCGTAGCCTCGTTATCTCCGTCAACATAAAACTACGCCTTCCAAACTTCTGACACGGCTTAGCGCGACGTATATTTGCCTTTTATTTTTCCCACATAGTCTATGTGAATGATGCTCTAATTTATTTTGCAGAGTGGTATTTGATGTGTGGGGTAGGCACCACTAAAAATAAAAACTTTTTACAAAAAAAAAACAACCGACTCGCAAAAAAAAACAATACAAAGTGAAAAATAACTTTAATTTCGAAAGTCGGTGGCAAAAAATGAAACTAAAAAAAACCAAAGACACCGACTTCCGAAATTAAAGTTATTTTTCACGTTGTAGTGTTTTTTTTTTTTGTTAAAAGTTTTTTTTCTTGTTCCATACTTTATAACCGACTTCAAAAAGGAGGAGGTTGTCAATTCGTCGGAACCTTTTTTTTTATTATTATTATTTTTTTATGTATGTTCCCCGATTACTCGAAGATGGCTAGACCGATTTGGATTTTTTTTGTTTTATTCGAGACATCACAGTTGGTCCCATATAAAATTGATTAACTTTGTTTTGGTAGTTTTTGAGTTAGCTTCAATAATACTCAAACTCAAACTCAAACTCAAAGCATTTATTTCAAATAAACCAATTACAGGCACTTTTGAATTGTCAATGGGTCGGTCAGTCAGAAAGATGAAGCTAGTTGCCCATTCCAAAGCGTAGTAGATCCCTATGGAGAAGAACGGGCAAGAAACTCCACGGACACTCTTTTAAATCATAATATTTTTACAAAATATTGGTTACATCGTTCAAGTTGAAAATATACATGTGAGAACAATGTAGAAAGACGTGCACGTTAGAAAGCGTCCGTAATAAAAAGATAATAACTAAAACAACTAAATTAAATATTAAAATTAAAAATAAGCCATGGCAGCTAAGAGACGACCAGTCCCAACTGACGGCGCCCGTTCACGAACATGACGCATGGATCAGCACCATTTAGCTCAACCATTTTGAAGGGAACTTAATGATCCAACACACACGCCACCATCAGCGAGACATTTGAGTGAGCATGACATACTCTCAACCGCCAGGGCACACTCAAGTCAGTGAAAGACGTACCCAGTAAAAGGTAGCTTAATAGTAGCTACATAGTGCTCACACGTGCTATGCAATTATATAATACTAAGAGATTGAATCTAAACAATGCAAAGAAAGTTTTCTCTCATCTTAATCTTCAGCAGGTCCAACAATATATCCGAATGCTAATCAATTAATTAATGCGTCCTTGTGGAGCAGGACAAGCATTCAGCCAAGCATTTTTGTCAGCGATGTAATCCCCCAACTTATAATATGCCTGGCTGCATAGTGTGCGTTTTATACAAGATTTAAATTTCCTTTCATTCAGCTGGAGTATGTGGGGAGGTATTTTATTATAACATTTTAAACAGTACCCCATGAAGGATGAGTCTACTTTAGCCAGTCTGAAACCTGGTTGAACTAATTGGTCCCTATTTCTAGTCCTATAATTGTGTCCTTCACCTCTTTTACCGAAAAGATTTAGATTTTTCCTTACGTACATGATGTTTTCGTAGATATATTGACAAGGTACCGTCATGATGTTAATATCTTTAAACTGTTCCCTTAGAGAATCGCGCCTGCGGAGGCCATATATTGCTCTGATGGCTCTTTTCTGCAGAATAAAAATAGACTCTATGTCTGCAGCCCGTCCCCATAGTAAAATACCGTAAGACATAATACTATGAAAGTAACTGAAATAGACCAGCCTTGCGGTGTCTACATCAGTGAATTGACGAATTTTTCTCACCGCATATGCTGCTGCACTTAGCCGTCCTGCAAGAGATGTTAAATGCGGACCCCATTGCAGCCTTGAGTCGAGCGTGATCCCCAGGAAAACAGTTTTATCGACGAATTCTAGTTTCTCTTTATTCAATACTATGTCACAATCAGTACTTTTAACATTTGGTAAAGCAAATCTTATACATTTAGTCTTTTTCCCATTTAATACTAAATTATTAGCAGTGAACCAATTATGGATCTGCAGTAGGGCGTTATTTACGTCGTCAAGATTTGATGCACGTCTATTTATCTTAAAAATTAAGGATGTATCGTCAGCAAATAACACCATTTGTGGTTGGTTTTTTAATAAATGGGGTAGATCATTAATATATACTAAAAAGAGGAAAGGACCCAATATCGAGCCCTGTGGAACACCCATTTGTACTTTTAGACCGAGTGAATTGACACCATTTATTTGAACTTGTTGCTGTCTATCATTTAAATAAGATTTTACTAAACTGAGCGCAAGTTTACCTAGTCCGTAATGCTCAAGTTTCAAGAGTAAGGTTTCGTGATTTACGCAGTCAAATGCCTTGGAGAGGTCACAAAAGATTCCTATGGCATCTTGGGCCTCCTCCCACGCTGAAAATATGTGTTTTAATAAAGTGGCACCCGCGTCAGTCGTGCAACATCCTTTGGTGAAACCAAATTGCTGATCGTGCAAGATTTGGTTGGTGTTAAAATGATTAAGCATTTGATCGAGCATTACCTTTTCGAATACCTTGCTGAATACCGGCAACACGGATACTGGTCTATAATTGTTGGTGTGTTTACTGTCCCCAGATTTAAAAAGTGGTATAACCTTACTAAATTTCATTAAATCCGGGAAGACTCCTTCATCCACACACAAACGTAATACGTATTTTTTTCCCCATTTTTATATGGATGATGTTCTAGTTTGTTTTGCAGGTAGTGGTATTAGAATTTGTGTGGGGTAGGTACCACAACTAAAAAGTGAAAAATAAAAACTTTTTTACAAAAAAAATACAACCGACTTCCAAAAACAACACTACAATGTGAAAAATAACTTTAATTTCGGAAGTCGGTGGCAAAAAACGAAAATACATTTAACTAGACACCGACTTCCGAAATTAAAGTTATTTTTCACTTTGTAGTGTTGTTTTTGGAAGTCGGTTGTATTTTTTTGTAAAAAAGTTTGATTATTCAGTAGTCGGGTTTTAGTTTTTTATTTATTGTATTCAAAAGGAACAACTAACAGCTACAATATAAAACATATTTATAAATAAGGCATACACAAAACATACAAAATTGCAGCCCACAACGCTGTTCACAGATTAATATAGGATACAAAATGTGAAATGAATCGCTAGGGTTACAATTTAATACAAGTTTTTTTCTTCTAACTATTTACGTTCATACAATCACCTGGACATACCTACACGCTCGCCGCCGCTGGCTGCGAGTAATAAGGTCTCTGTATCTCCTTCACTCACACACCTCCTCCTCCTCTATCCTTGTCATTAGTAAGTATATGTTCTACCGTAATCAAATCAAAAACCTTTCAAGACACTTTTAATTTATGCCATAATTCTCTAAAGCGTAGTAAATTCATAAGCCAACAATGAATACAGCAAATTGTTCCACAACTTCTAACACTATCAGGGAGTGAGCTCGCTTCAGTTACAAGTGTAGAGCACTCTAAAGTTCGTCCTGCAGCAGCAGTGTCACTGTTAACACTTTAACACTGCGTTTGCCGGTTTAATGCAAGTTCACTTTTCAACTCACAATTTTAATAATAAGTTAAATAATGGCAGTGCACGTATGAATTGGAGTTTCAAAGTACCGTATGTATTCGTTCAGTAAGAAAATATTTATCAAAAAGTGAGAACAGTCATGACAAGTTTTAGTTCTCTTCCTTTTTTAAAGTCGGTGAAAAGTTGTTCTGAGCCAACTTTGACAATCTAAAAGATAATCAAGATAAATGTTCAAGTATTTACAAAGTTACTTCTAGTTCTAAAGACTGTATTTCTCTAACAATTTAGCAGAAACTTTTCAGGGCAATTTTAAACACCTAAAAAGGATAGCCGTGTTCTATGAATTTGCCAAACTTTGTATAGGGAATCCGAGAAATCGAGGTTAAACTCAAAACCACGTTTAAAATATTTTGAGAACTTTAGTAGCAGTAGTAGCACTAACTAGTGCATAGAATAACATACAGTCGAGTGTTCCGATCGTGTAGAAGAGGAAGTTCTGCTCAAAATCAAGCAAATAAAAACATAGTTGTTCGAGTTAATCGTTAGCACGTTATTGTAGGAGCTAGTGTTGTTTTAATTAACAAGCTTTCAAACGCAAATATTTTGATCGCAACACTAGCAATGTTGCGATCAAAATATTAATTGCAGTTAATAGTTTCTAGTCAGTTTATAATGTACTAGCTGTTGCCCGAGGCTTCGCTCGCGTTAATTTAAAATTTGAGAATCAATTCAGGTTGTACTCTGCTTGTAATAATATAATTCAATCTTGATTCGAAAAACACGTAGCGCCATCTATTATCATAAGAACGTTATTGTTGTTTTCGTCGGGAACAGTACTTTATTTCGGGAAAAAAGGTACCTTATGTCCGTTTCTGTACACCTGATAACATATATGCAAAACTTCAAGATGATCAGTTCAGTGGTGAAAAGATACCTAAGAAATAAACTTACTCTCGCATTTATAATATTACTTAGGATTAGGATTAGGAGGAGCTCGTGGCTAAGTAGTAACAGCCGCATGGGTCAATTCATCAGGTTAAGCTACGCTTGCCGGGGTCGGTCCGTGGATGGGTGACTGTATTTACATACCGAGACTCCTCCGTGCCTCGGAAAGTACGTTAAGCCGTTGGTCCCGGCTGTCATTCGTGGATCTTTGACAGTCGTTACGGGTCGTCAGAAGCCCGAAAGTCTGACAAACAGTCTTACCAAGGGGTGTTACCCAGTTAATGGGTTGTGGAGGTCAGATAGGCAGTCGCTCCATGTAAAATACTGGTATTCAGCTGCATCCGGTTAGACTGGAAGCCGACCACAACATAATTGGGCAAAGGCTAGACAGATTGAATAGGATGTCTCGTTCTAAAAAGTATATTGGAAATAAAAGCACTGCTTATTTGCATTTGATCCAGAACTGCCAGAAATAGTACGATACGAAATATAAAAAAATATGTTTTGTGGGTACATTGGTCGCAAACGTTGGTAAACGGTCTGTTGAGCATGAGGCCCTGGGTTCGATTCCCAGGTCGGCCCAAGTGTTATTAGGTTTTTTCCATCTGGAATGTCTCAGTAGCTGCCCGGAGTCTGAATTTGTACCCGGTTGATGGCAATAGGCTCGCCCCCTATTATTACATTGGACTTAAACATAACTGACGAAATGTGGATGTAGATACGTACACCTCTGCCTTACTCTTAGGGGATTACAGGCGCGATGTTATGACGTTATGATTAAAAAATACACCCATAAGAGTTAAAACAGTTTTATTATTCAAGTCTTTAATCCCACCCCACATTACACGCATACAAATCCCTTTTCAGCATAAAAACACACAAATCTAAATTCCTTAACATAATAAAAGTCATTCCTACAAAATAAGTAATTACCGTGACCTTGACCTCGCGACCTTCGATCAACGATATCGGCTCGGGAGGATGATCGAGTGTCTTATGAGCGACTGAATTGATTAGCTCGAACACAACATATTACTTAGGACTGAGGGCTTCAAACTTTGTGCTGCGGTTCATTGTCGAAGTTTTAGAGTAAGATTTTGTTTAAGAAAGTTTATGGTACCTACTTAAAGTTTGCTGATTTGAAGGTCAGTGTGAGCGTGAAACTGGGTTCGATTCCTAGATGAACCAAAGTTTTTTGGGTTTTTCGTATTGGAATTTCTTGGTAGTGGCCTGGAGCCTAGTGTTCAATACTTAGAAGGACATAATCCTCGCAACCAGCGTGCGTGTATGACCAGATGTATGAACGTAAACAAAGCAAAAGGATTATCTAAGGATCGTATCTGCCTACCCATGGTGTGGCGTGAGTTTTTATACATGAATGTTAATAGCAATAGACAGTTTGGCCTTGACCCCGTGTATTGATATTTTACCCGATTAATGCCTCGCCTTCTATTACGTGCAATTTATAAAGTAACTGGCGTTTTGCGCCTCGTCTTAAATCTTTCGGAGAATACAGATTTGATATTATGATGTGTGATCATGACGTTAGCAAAATTGGACGATATTATCAAAGAAAACAGTTACGTCATGCAGCGATAGTTTGAGAACCATTGACTTAGTTCATACCGTGATGTTTAGCGGTATAATGTTGGCTAAAATACCTTGTTAGTGATGACAGATGATGTGGTTTTACTCGCGTCCTACACATTTTCTTGGCTCAATATTCTGCATGGTTTTAGAGGTAAAAATATTTATCGTTGAATAATACGTTATGGGTACATAGGACTTGTAAACTAGCAACTTGTATTTTGTAATAAATTTTGCTTTTATGCCAACCAGCATAGATTTTTTTTTGATATTTGAGATCTTTTCACCGGCTTGTATTGTATTATTTAGGTAGGTAAGTACTTAATTATTTTTAATTCTCAAAGTGATTCACGGCTAAGTTCAAATCTTTCACGCCTTCATTATTTTACAACTTGAACTAATTGACCTTCAACGAAATCTCCAAACGGCTGGTTGACACTTCCCGTGACCCAAGGGCTGGCTTTTATCTTGGCCAGCGGCTTAGCATTGCCATACAACGTGGCAATGCCGCCAGTCTCTTGGGTACTTTACCAGTCGACAGCGATGCGGAGGAATTTTTCGACGCCATATTTTAGTTTTTTAATAGTTTTAGTTATGTTAGTATATAATTTTGTTATTTTTAGGTTATGTTTACAGTTAAAATAAAATAGTTCTTAGTAAAAATATAAATGTGAATTGACCTTCAATTGAAAACATCGTTGACAATCCTACTTACTGTTGCTACACAGCTCACCGACTAACCCTTAGCCCTAGTTCCCACAGTCAGCACAAGATATCACCACATTAGCTGACGCAGCGACTCGAGGCAAATTAATTGCTCATTACAGCCGCAAGTTAGCCGTCATAGCGACACCGTGACGCTGTTTGACGCTATGACGCCGTGACGCAATTACCCGAATGACGCTGTTTCACGTCAGTTTACGCGCGCTATTTTTACGCTCCACAGCGTTTACTTACATTAATATTTTGTGGGTCTTTTGTTTCTTTGTGGACTTGTCTTTACGACTTTGTCTTTGCGACTTCAAAGTCGTTCGTGTTCATTAATCATTGTTGGTGAAGTCTGCTTGCTTTGTAAGAATGAGCATAAGGAGGCAAAATTATGCTTTGCTATGGTAATGAAGTACGGCTTCGTTTAATGAAATTGGTTTCGCAAGTTAAAGGTAACTTCATACTAATTTAATTTATTGTTGTGTGAGTGTGTCTTACCTGTCTTGGGGCAGGAATTGTGAGGCAAAGTTTGATTGGATTTTAACAATTTTTAGTCTTGTTTTTGCAGTGTTAAACCTATTTACGTTAATACAGAAAAAAAAAGAAAAAGAAAAAAAAAAGAAAAGAAAGAGAAAAAAAAAAAAAAAAAAAGAGTATCTACAAAATCATGGGATATGTGTAGAGGAGGATATGGTTTTTGAACCTGTTACACCTATCGAAGTTTTCAAAATAGTTAAGAATATGGAAAGTAAAAGGTCTTTTGGCCATGATGAAATTCCTGTGACTATCATAAAAGAAAACATTGATGTATTGGCTGGTCCTTTGGCCGATTCAATAAATGAATATGTAAATAAAGGTGTTTTTCCTGAGCAATTTAAATTAGCTAAAGTACTACCAATACATAAGAAGGGTTCAAAAACAGATCCAGCTAATTATAGGCCTATCTCTTTGTTGCCGGTATGTTCTAAAATATTTGAAAAAATTATGAAGGTGAGGCTGGTTTGTCATTTGAATAAACACAAAATTATAACCGACCAACAATTTGGTTATCAAAATAATGTAGGAACAATAGATGCTATTGACATGTTGATTGATGATGTAGTAGGTAAGTTGAATGCTAAACTAAAAGTAGCAGGACTTTTCCTTGACCTAAGTTCTGCGTTCGATACAGTGGATTATAGTATTCTTTTGCATAAGTTATATTTCTATGGCATTAGGGGAAATGTGTTTAATTTATTTAGATCCTATTTACATAATAGAACGCAGTATGTGGAAATTACAGTTCAAGAAGATGGGCATGAAAAACTACACAAATCAGACATAGTTATAATTAATAAAGGCGTACCACAAGGATCAGTTCTAGGCCCAGTCTTCTTTATAATATTTATAAATGATCTGATAGCTTACATGAAAAGTATTTCAGATGATACTAATCTTGTAGTTTTTGCCGATGATACAAGCGCTATTATAGCTAGCGACAATATAGAAAATTTAGAAAAGAAGATTAATTTTATCCTATCTGCTCTTGAGAAATGGTTCACTATGAATGATTTAAAACTAAATCTTAAAAAGACGCAATGTTTATTATTTAAATCGACAGTGAAGAACAACGATACTGTCAAAGTACATTTATTAGGGAATAAAGTGGATATTGTAGACAATGTAAAATTTTTGGGGGTACAAATAGATGCACTTTTAAATTGGAAGAAGGAATTGGAAGTGGTTACCAACACTATGAGTAGTGCTTGCTATGCTCTCAGAAGTCTTAGAGATGAATTAACCATTGCTCACCTCAGAATGGTGTATTTTGCACTCATAGAGTCTAGACTTAGATATAGCATAAAGTTCTGGGGCAACAGCTACCAATACAATATTAATGCTGCTTTCGTTATGCAGAAAAGAGCCTTGAGAACTAACTATGCTTCGCATTAAACAAACGGAGTCTTGTAGAGATCATTTTAAGAAACTGCACATTCTTACAGTACCATGCCTCTATATTCTGGTCCTGCTTAGTAATTTTATTAAAAATATCCATAAGTTTGAGACAGAAGAACAGAGACAGATTAGAATAAAAACGCGAAGAATGGATCTACCTAATTTCATACAGCCTAAGCTTAATGTCGTTAAACATGCCTCAAGAGTGCAATCAGTAAATATGTACAATAAATTGCCTGTACAATTGAAAAACTGTATGAATTTAAATGAATTCAAGAGAAAATTAAAGTCATTGTTATTGACGAAATGTTATTACAGCATTGAAGAGTTTCTCAAAGATAAACGTGACTTACATCTTAATTAATTTTATTGACATACTTATATTTTTTTTAGTATATCTTTTTTTTTTTTTTATTGAATTGATTTTGATTTGATATGTTGAATTATTATAATTAATAATATATTAAGAATAATAATGTTTTGACCAATGTGGAATGTAGTGTTTGTATGTTTTGCTTTTTCCTGGCTTTGTGATAATTGTTTAATTTTAGTGTTACATTTATTGTTATTACCACTTCGTGTAATTCGTGTAGGTATGTTAAAACTGTTCGACACAAATGTAAATTTGTTGAAGAATAAATAAATAATATTAAGTACTTAGGACTAAAACTTTCTGCGACACTTTATCTATTTTGATAAAAATGAATCCCTATTTGCCTTGGTCATCGCATCATGCGTGAACGGATGGAATAATTTCGCTATTTTTTTTTTTTGTTATATTTATGATTGTCAGAAGAAGGTTTTTATGAAAAAAAGAATTAAGAAAATTTCGCAGAAAATTCAGAAAAAATATTCAGAAAAAACATTTTAACTTCACGCGTTTACATTAGAATATTCATAGCCAAGATAGGACAACGTCTGTCGGGTCAGCTAGTTTGTTATAGTGAACAAATAATTTTACGACACTTTCAATGACCATAAAGACTTTCTACGAAGTGAAGTGTCTAAGCGATTGAGAGGCCCATAAAAATGACGCCTAAAAATTTATAGAGTATAAAACAGTAATAAAACTTCATTATTTTATTCGCCAAACTATCACTTGGGATGTAACACTTCAGAAATTTTTACGAGATTGCCGTAAAGGTGTTAACACAATATTATCATAATCCTTGATCCTACAAATAAGCCAACACAAGGCCTCAAAGGAAAACCCTTACTAACGTTTAAGGGTTTTCCTTTTCCTTTGTGCTGAAAAATCTTCCTATGGATATTATAAATTATTATCGAGGTAAAAAAAGTCCTCACTCTTGAAGATGGATCAACTCCGCCTATCGCAGATCACTACTGGACGTAGGCCTCTCCCAGGCAGCGCCTCAACACCCTGCCCTCCGCCTTCCGCATCCAGTCTGTCCCAGCCACTTTCTTCAGGCCGTCAGTCCATCTAGCTGGGGGCCGACCCACACTACGCTTGCCGTTCACATATTATGACTAATTACAATTTCACAATTATTATTTATAAATAGGTAACCGTGCGAAATTAAAGACATTCTGGCTGTCATATTAGGTGGTTGAATCTACATTTTTTTCATTTGACGGATTCACTGAGAAATACCTGATAATACGTGATAATAATAACAAAGCTTCTTTCATTAAAATGAAATGTGTGACCTGTCTCACCTTACGTTAGCAGAAATTTATTCATTTCTTTATCAAATTCAAATAGCTCTAATGTATACGTTTTTACCTTCAATAATTTCATTACATTCACAGAAAATTGCAATATCTCACACACTACGAATACGCCATGTCACGAATGACATCAACATAATTAGGTAGATAAATGTACCTCCTTCAATTGAATTTGAAATGTAATGCAACTTGTGACCCTCTCCCACCATCCTACATTGTCTGACCTCTAATGTAATTCGAGGGGCTTTCGATACATCATTGAATTAGCGAATGTGAATCGGGTGTATTATTCATGCCGCCCGAGCCTTCGGTAGACCGAGAACCGATGCATTCATATCGAAACGGATAAACAGACTTGAACTGTCTGTCTGTGAACTTTTAAGAATGTGTCATTAAGCAAAACGTTAATCATAAGTGTTGGCATCCGCAACTGTTTGTGTTCGCATTAAGCAGCTCATGCAGAAGATTGCCAAGCGTATTTCTCAGGCGCTTATTCAAATTCAATTTGGTGAAGCGTCAATGGCTTTTTCAATTATAAAAATAATTAAATAATGTAATTTCTAATTTGTTGAATCCTCGCACCACTTTCTATGGAAGCAGCAGCCCGCATTACTGACACTTTCTCGAGTTACTCGCGACATGGCCCATAGATGGAGCTAACGAAAATAAAGGACTCGAGTATAATAGTGTATTATCTGTGTGATTGGGTGCTGATTTCCGGTACTTCCGCCTCGGTCAAATGTGAAATATATGTGTCCCTCGCTCCGCTTTTGAAAAAAAATACTTTTTATGGTGAAATTTTAGAGTTTCTCACGAAATATATAGGTGTGACTCTGTGCTTCGACAAGAACATAAAGTGCTGTGTTGGATCTGAAGTTTCGACGAATATATCAAGGGATATTCAGAGATTGAGTTTGCCGGCCGGCAGCTATTGGAAGAGACACGTGTGCATCGATGGTCATCGAGCTCGTCTTCCTGGACCTGAGTGGGGTCTCTGGATTGAGAAGGTATGTGGGCTTAAATTGCTGCATATTTCATCCCATATGATGTCGGTTTAATGTGGTCGATTCAACATTCAGAAATTACTTTTGTTCTTGAGGTTCCGCCATATTGTTTTTTTTTGTTGTTCCGCCAGTAATTTTCTTAGTCTTAAAACTACGCCATTGATGAGGCTATTTACACGCTTCATCATAATTTTTGGTCCTTCGAGCCGGATAAATGACCTTATACCTAGATTCTTACGTAATTATTTGGTAAAAATCATATAGGTTCACAGTTCATTATTCATACATATCGCACAATAGGTATAATTTTACGTAAACTTTTGGTATATTATTACTTATAAAACGCATAAACATAATTGACAATAGACTTGAGTTAAATCTGTTCAATTATTACATAGAACGGAACACGTTACGTATTTATTTGGTAGTGTTCTTCGTTCTGTGTAGGTATTTCGCATTTAGAATCTCGCTTTGTAGGTAGTCAATCGCCGCTTCTCGGCTTTGTGTACAAGAGATAGGTACCTACTTATCGTTCGTAGGATCGTAGGTACGCGGCTATTGTAAACCACCTAGTAGGTATTTTTTCTCTGTTGTGATTGTTTTTATTTAACAAAATGTCAATCAATCAAACTGAGCCGGAAGATATGCTGACTATTCTTCATGAAAAGAAGGGATTGTTATTTAAACGCATAAATCGATTGTATAATTTGTCGAAAAGTATTTCGTCGTTCGAGTCTAGGGCGAATGAGAATTTTATGACTGAGTCAGAGACAATTGATGACATTCGAGATAAGTTTGAATCATTTGTCGATCAAATTAATCAAATAAATCTTAGTTTAAAACCTGGTACTAGTCTCGACTATGCTTGTTTAGAATCCTTTGAAGATTTGTATATTCATATCAAACGTGTTAGGAATAAAATAAACAGTAGACAGTCTCCTTCAACACCCAGTGATAACCCAAAGTCTTTTTTTGAACCGCTTAAAATAAAGTTGCCTCCTATAGCGTTGCCGTCTTTCGACGGAAAAACTGAGAATTGGCCGGTTTTCTATGAGTCATTCAAGTCAAATATTCATGATAATGATCAGCTGACTGACTCGCAGCGTGTGCAGTACTTAGTGGGTAGGCTTACTCAGAACGCATTGAGGGTTACCGCTGGAATTGTGCCTACTGGTGATACATACAAGATTTTATGGGATAGTTTAATTAAAAAATATCAGGATAAACGGACACTAGGAACACATTATTTGAATAACATATTTGATTTAAAAGGTTGTTCATTTAATGCTAATAGTCTCGATTCTTTCATAGAAACATTTAGTGCATCTATTTCTGCCTTGAAACAACTTGGGATTACGGATCTTGCGGATTTTATTCTCTTGCATTGTGCAATGAGAAAAATGGACTCGCAGACTACTCAGTCATTTGAACTTTCTATTCGAGATGTTGAAATTCCCACCACGAAATTATTAATTAGCTTTGTTCAAGATCAGGCAAAAATATTAGCACGCTTGAATTTATCCCACTCGAACGCGAGAATCTATATTAGGCCCCCCGCTTCCGCAACTCGTGAGTCGCGTACACAGACCAAAGCGTTTGTCGTGAGCGAGTCAGCTGACTCGTCCGGTTCCTCTACCGCGAACGCGGTTTCGTGTTGCGCGTATTGTAATGATAACGCGCATGTTCATTTGTATAACTGCACGAAGTTTAAATCCGCGCTGACGCCTAGAACTAGGTTTGAGTTTATTAAATCCAAACGTGGATGCGCGAATTGTCTGAGTACGTTGCACGGTTTGAGTAGTTGCAAATCGTCATCAGTCTGTGACGTATGTAAAAGACGACATCATACTTTGTTGCATTTCAATAAAGATAATGAAATTACGCACACAGCTGGTGTTGAAGTTACGAATTGCAACGTAGCCGTCTCGGCGCCTTCCGCACCCCTCTCGTACCCCGTTGCGTCTTCGCCTGCCCCGGCACTCGCCGCGGTGTCGCGTTCTTACGTCCCTTGCGATAAGGTCGATATTTCCGCACCGGTGACTGAGTATGAGTCGTGTGATGTAATCTCAGCGTCTCCAGCTCATAATACGGCTATGTTATTAGCAGCTGATACAAAGAATAAGGCGACAGTGCTGTTATCAACCGCTCAGGTTTATGCGCGAGCTAAAAGTGATAGTGAGGGTCATAAAAAAATAGTGAGGTGCTTAATTGACAATGGTTCGCAGAGTAACTTAATAACTACAGCCTGTTGTAGAAAACTTAATTTAGCAATAATTCCTTTGAGTAATTCTTTTGTCAAAGGAGTTGGGTCTGTATCGCGACCCATAATAGGTCACGTACATTTAGATATCGAGTCTCGCGTATACCCAGATCAAACATATACTATTCATGCGTTAGTAGTTGAGTGCATCACAGACCAGCTGCCATCGCATCAAGTTTTGTGGGATAGTCATGTGGACTTCCACGCACTTCCGCTTGCTGATTTAAGCTGGAATATTCCAGGTGATATTGACTTAGTGTTAGGCGCTCAACTGTTTCCGTACATTTATTTGGGGAATAGGGTTGACTTTGGGTCTGGCGCCCCACCTGGGCTATTGACCACATTCGGGTATGTCCTTATGGGTGATTTTCCGCATAATAGTAATGATTTAAATTTACCTAGTTCTTCTTTCACGGCCTTGGCCCTTAATGATTTATTACAAAAATTCTGGGAATTGGAAGAAGTTGACCATAAACGCTTTCTCTCTCCTGAGGAAACTGAATGTGAGAATATTTTTTCCTCGACCGTGTCACGTGACGATGTGGGACGTTATACTGTCGCGTTGCCTTTTAGTAAGGACCCCTCAGAATTAGGTAGCTCCCACACCGCCGCGTACCGTCGATTGATTGCTCTTGAGAGAAAACTTCGCCAATCGCCGATGTTAAGGGAAAATTATAACGCAGTGATCAAAGAGTACATCGACAATGGTTATCTGAGACAAGTCGACGAATCTGTCGTTTCAGAGAACGGGTACTACATCCCTCATCACGCTGTCGTTCGACCGGACAAACCGATGCCGCGCATTGTATTAGATGCTAGTGCTAGGACTCATACAGGTTTATCTTTAAATGATGTCCTCCATATTGGTCCCAATTTACAAGCCGATTTGTTTCTTCTATTAATAAATTTTAGATTATTTCACATCGCTATAAACGCAGATATTAAACAAATGTATTTACGCATTGGTGTACCCGTTGACCAGCGTAAATACCTCCGCATTTTGTTTCGATTCATTGAGAACGAACCTGTGCTAACCGTTGCTTCTAATCGCTTACCTTTCGGACTGAAATCGAGTCCTTACATAGCTATGCGCACTATGCGACAGCTGGCCTCTGACAGTCCGCATTATCCTGAAGCTGCTAAAGTAGCAGGGACCAGTCTCTGTATGGACGGTCTGGTGTATTCTGTGAATGATGAAGACACCGCCAAGCAGCTATCACATGATCTCATAGAGATGTTTAAATCGGGTGATTTTGACCTTGTAAAATGGTGCAGCAATTCACCCGCGCTTTTAAATAGTCTTCCCGACTCGCATCGTAAATTCCTCGATTTTCACGTGGAGAATGACGTGTCCAAGGTTCTGGGTCTTTCGTGGGAACCTTCTCAGGATAATTTCTTTTTTACTTCCACTCAAATAGCCGAGAAATGCACTAAGAGAATTATACTCTCGATAGTCGCCCGCTTATTTGATGTTCTCGGTTTGGTTGCCCCCGTGATATTGTATGCTAAATTGCTTATCAAAGAGTTATGGCTGAGTAATATCGGTTGGGACGACCCCGGTCCTGACGATATCTTTAAACGTTTCTCCGTTCTCATGCAAGAATTTACTTTGCTGGATACCTTAAGGATACCATGTCATGTGGGTGTTACCAACGATTGCTCAGTTCGTCTAGTCGCGTTCGCCGATGCCAGCATGGGTGGGTACGGGTGTGTCATTTATGCACATTCGACTGGGCCGTCCGGTGTCGTAGTCCGCTTACTTTGTGCAAAATCGAAGGTTTCACCTACCAAAGTCACGACTCTTGCGCGTCTGGAGTTATGTGCCGCCGTGCTTATGTCAAAATTGGTAAAAACTGTTCGTGATACGTACGCTTTACGTGTTCCTATTGCAGGAATTTACGCTTTTTCTGATTACGCTGGTCCCATGCGCATAACCCTCACCCGTCGCAGAGGCCAACATGCACAAAAGGCTTATATCTGTTTGTTTGTATGCTTGGTAACCAAGGCCATCCATATTGAGCTAGTGTCTGATTTAACTTCTGATGCTTTTTTAGCCGCGTTTAAACGCTTTATCTCGCGTCGAGGGCCAGTATCCTGTCTCTATTCGGATAACGCTACCAATTTCGTGGGCGCTAAGGCCCAACTAGATGAACTTTATAGTTTCTTAATAAATTCAAGTTTCAATTCATCTCTTCTAAATGAGTTATCAACACGCCGCATAACGTGGAAAATGATTCCACCTCGCTCCCCACATTTTGGTTCTATGTGGGAAACAAATATTAAAACATTAAAAACGCACCTTTATCGCGTGATCGGAAATCAGCTTCTCACTTATGAGGAGCTACAAACTGTACTCATTCAAATAGAGAGCATTATGAACTCGCGCCCTTTGAGCGTGTTGTCTTCTGATCCCCATCCCGAAGTTATTACTCCCGCTCATTTTTTGATGTCCACTCCATTACAGTACTTGCCGGCACCCGATTTGTCTGGTCAACGAATTAATCTGTCACAGCGCAAACAATTGTTAGATAATATGGTCCAATCCTTCTGGAAGAAATGGCACCTAGAGTATCTGCATACGCTGCAAGTCAGACAAAAATGGGCCACTCCTGACAAACCTGTAGAAGTTGGAACTGTCGTGCTCGTGGGCCAAGATAATTCAGCTCCTCTCAGTTGGCCGTTAGGGGTTATAACTGAGGTTTATAAGGGCGCGGATAATATCGTTCGCGTTGCAATGGTAAAGACAAGGTTCGGTAACTTTAAACGTGCTGTCATTAAATTATATCCGATTCCAACGCAATAAAGTTAACTTTTAAATGATACGCATAGTTTTAAGGTAGATTAATTAATCTTAAATAACTCGTATTTTTCCTCTCTCATTCAGTCATAAACTTAGGCATTCGTCCGCAATTTTTCTCTGATCATGATTTTGGTCAGTAATTCTTTATAATTTTACTTTTATTTTTGGAAGCACTTGCGTCCTTCCAAAGCCGGGAGCATGGTGAAGCGTCAATGGCTTTTTCAATTATAAAAATAATTAAATAATGTAATTTCTAATTTGTTGAATCCTCGCACCACTTTCTATGGAAGCAGCAGCCCGCATTACTGACACTTTCTCGAGTTACTCGCGACATGGCCCATAGATGGAGCTAACGAAAATAAAGGACTCGAGTATAATAGTGTATTATCTGTGTGATTGGGTGCTGATTTCCGGTACTTCCGCCTCGGTCAAATGTGAAATATATGTGTCCCTCGCTCCGCTTTTGAAAAAAAATACTTTTTATGGTGAAATTTTAGAGTTTCTCACGAAATATATAGGTGTGACTCTGTGCTTCGACAAGAACATAAAGTGCTGTGTTGGATCTGAAGTTTCGACTAATATATCAAGGGATATTCAGAGATTGAGTTTGCCGGCCGGCAGCTATTGGAAGAGACACGTGTGCATCGATGGTCATCGAGCTCGTCTTCCTGGACCTGAGTGGGGTCTCTGGATTGAGAAGGTATGTGGGCTTAAATTGCTGCATATTTCATCCCATATGATGTCGGTTTAATGTGGTCGATTCAACATTCAGAAATTACTTTTGTTCTTGAGGTTCCGCCATATTGTTTTTTTTTGTTGTTCCGCCAGTAATTTTCTTAGTCTTAAAACTACGCCATTGATGAGGCTATTTACACGCTTCATCACAATTCAAATTCAAATATTTTAATTCAGAAAAATCCATATGTTAGTAGTAGTATAACTTGGCCTAATGTTAGTATTAAATTGAAATAATATAAAATTAAACCACACCTGACCAAATAAACCAGTGCACCACTGAACGAGTAGTACAATGGTGCACCAGCCTACCCGGACAAGTGTGTCTGAACTCTCACCCACCTTCGTAAGAGGGGAGAGTCCCACCGATCAGAAAATACATTCAGGATGCCATTGGGGGAGGAGCGCAAGCGCGCCATCATGGAAGCGGCTTATAACAGACGGCGGTTCACGCCATAAAGAAAAAAAAAACTTTTACCTAATTCACATTTTTGATATTGTGTACATACTTTCTCTAAAAAGATGAACATCGGTCCGCATGTATTCTGTTTCTGTCCTAAACATTTATATTTTAATAATTAATAGTAGAACGAAGTGTTATCAGGATTAAAGGCATTGTTCAGCATCGACATTATATTCGTTTTATTGAGTAACAAACCTTAAATAAAGCAAAACGGTAATACTTACTTACTTGCACTGTTTAGGTAAGGAGTTTGAGCTGATGGTTACATTTTATACAGAAAACAATTTTGTTTTGAGTGACCACTCGCTCGTCAGCAAGACTATGAATTTTAAAGTCTTGGCATAAATTCTTAAGCTCGTCTTAAGAATATTTTGAATGCCACTTTATTTAGGCCAACGTCTGACCTAAAAGCAAAAATGGCGACTCCAGATGCGTTCCAAAATAAGAAAATAATACCTACACAATTCTGATCTTGTTTTATAGTATACGAGTATGTTGTAAGTAAATAAGTCATAAGTGACTTAGGGATGTTGTAGGATTTTGTGAATTAACTAGACATTTAGAAGGTGAGCATATTACGTGTTTCTGAAACCATATTTTACAAACTACTGACTTAAAAGATAAATATAGTAGGTACCTACATACCTACGCAACCCTTTGGAATCCGTGCCAAGTGCCAGCTCCATAAATCTTACAGAGAAGCGAACTGTCTATAGCAAGAGGAATGAAAGGCATTCCTTTGTTTTAAGCACGATCAAAGCTTCACTGTAGAATCAGAACTGATTTTACACAATTTCATATACCAGCCTTTGGAATATGTAGTACCTACGAGTACCTACATATCTTCACAATATACGTAATAGTATACCTATCGCTATGTATGTGTATGAAGATGGCAATCTATAAGCAGAATGGTCGCATTCAGGGCTAAAACTTCCTTTGAAAGAAGTTCGCAGCTAGATCGCAAGAGCGACCATACCTATAGGCGAGAAGAGATCTCGCGTATACTCGTGTGGAGAAAGCCTTAGCTGTTGGGCTACTGTCTGGTGTGACAAAGGGCCAACGTCTTGCTCATAAATGGTGAAGATATCACACTATGTTGCTTGGGTTTTGAATGCGTTTTGGTTGCGGTGAGAACATAATTAAAACTAAACAAGTCAGAATACTTAGCTAAAGTTCTGAGCCGGTTTAGAAACTTTCATTGAGAGCTGATATAATATTATGATGAATTATCAACTTATTACTACAATAACAATAGTAAGTGTTTGAAAATAAGTATAATTCAGATTATACAACGTGCCGCTAGCGGCCAGTAATCATGAAACTTATAAATAATAAGATAAACAAATTCGTAAATCGAAAAATTTTAATTTTCAGACATACTAAGTAATAAATCTCTCTCTTTTCTTCAATTCGCTTACTCTATGCACGTTATTCATTTTAATTTCATTGATGCGTTGTTATGATCCGTCACTCCGGCAAATTACCTCTGCGCTACCAGGTCAAGACGATATTTTAGAAAATTGTAAACAAATCAATAAATAATAACGTGTAATGAAATTGAAATATCTTCATGAAACGAAAACGCGAAACCGTATACTTGTGTTAAATTAATGTCGCCATTTTAGCGGCACGCTGTATTAGGATTACTTTTAAAACTACTAACTACTACACAACTAAAGATGAGCGAAAAATAATGTATTTAAGTAAAGAACAATCAACGAAGATTTTAAAACTACTAATTTAGGTGTCTGCTAAGATATCTTTATATCAGATGTTTTACACATGTACTTTAGCAAATTTACTTAGCTAAGTCATTGTAAGTTAGTTTAATTTTCCGGAAAAATCTGAGCAAATCCGAGGCATATCGAAAGTGTTCCTAATGATGGATTGTATTCTATCTATTAACCTCTCTATGCGTTCTGCTGTACGAGTCGCATTCGTGCGCTTGCCCAGTATTGTCTACTGTGGGTAAACTGTGTGTAAACCTCGTATTCTAAGTTCACCAACATTGAATCAATCAATAACAAATACTTAAACAGGTCAATGTCTGATCGTGTATTAAATCAACGCGGACTAAACCATTATCTATGCCCAAAGAAATTTCGCCTCCTGAATCATCTCAAAGTGCCAGATTTCCTTCAAGAGTCAGATTTTCTAACAAAAATAGACATTTCTCAGGCATATTTCCACATACCTGTAAAACCAGGCCACAGAAAATTCTTAGCAATAGTACATCAGCAAAGGAAGCTTCAATTTACTTGCCTTTCGTTTGGTCTATCGACCGCTCCACTGACGTTCGCAAGAGTGTCAAACTGGATAGCAGCGCAGCTAAGACAGATGGGAATAAGAGTCATTGTCATTGATACCTTGCCACCGAATTGTTCATAATTAACCATAATAATACTTTGAAGCCATCATCATCTGCTTATCCTGTTCCCAACGATGTTGGGGTCGGCTTCCAGTCTAACCGGATACAGCTGAGTACCAGTATTTACATGGAGCGACAGATGTTTATCTAACCTCCACAACCCAGTTATTAGGTATGACCATGCCCCTTGGTTAAACTGGTTGTCAGACTTTCGGGCTTCTGACTACCCGTAACGACTGTCAAATATCTTCAAATGACAAATAAAATAAAATAAAATAGTTTATTCTGTAAATAGGATATCGGAATCACTTTTTCGCGTCATATTAAAATATATTAAAATATATACAGGGTGTCCAGTAAATAGCACGACATACTGCAGGAGGTGATAGCTTGGGTCAATACCTATCAAAACAACACAATATATGTTCAGCAAAATCTTATGTATTTTTTTTTCACCACTGTAGGTTAAAGTTATGCGAAAAGAAAATCGTTATGTGAAAATTTAAACAAAAAATACTATTTCTTGAAAACATTCTTGTTTTTGATAGAAAAAAGACTTATCAATGAGTAAAGTAACTATTCACGAATAATTTGATGTAAAAAAAAATAATAGAAAAGGAATTTTTCATTACGAGATGCTTAAAAATCTGTTTCAAGGTAGAGATTTTTCGATATTTCGGAAAATTTTGTAAAACTGTAAATCCGTAAGATTTTGCTGAACATATATTGTGTTGTTTTGGTAGGTATTGACCCAAGCTATCACCCCCTGCTGTATGTCGTGCTATTTACTGGACACCCTGTATAGATGGAGTCGACATTACCTATCTGACTACCCTGAAAAGAAATGGCGAAACAAACTCAGGGATCAAAGTCTCTTTTAAAGTCCCGACATAGTCTTGGTCAGATCATGTGAGGACCAGTAGATCCATGTCTGAAATGGTCTTTTGCGGAAAGAACCACACAAATTTTAGTGGTATGTCCAGTCAGTGCAAACATTTGTCAACAATCGTGTAGCTCAACTCAGGACATAAGAACTCAACAACTCAACGAATAATACCAAAGGAAGGACATTTGGGCAGGTCGCATAAAGTACTCAAAATGCCAGACCATCAATAAAACTAAAACAGAAAGAAAAAAACACCAGCCAAGTGAGAGTCTGACTCGCACACGAAGCGTTCCGTACCATATAATACGAGTATGTTTAACAATCGCTAAGATAACTTTGTATTTCATAATGATACAGTGAATTACAAGGTTATTTTTTGCTGTTGCAGAAAAAATTTAGTATTTGTTGATTAAATACAGTATATGGTACATGATATACAGAATTTTCAAATTCCTAAATTGTTTAATTGTTGCGATAGAGCTCGTACAAAATGGTCTCAAATTGACAACTTTTACGGCCCCCTATTTCTTCATTTTGGAATATAAAAAATATTTGTACTCCACTCGACGAGTTCTAGATAATGACACCCCACATACCAGGATAAGATTTTTTTTTCTAAATTAAAAGTTTATTGTATGGGGACTCCCTTTCATTTTTAACTTTATTTTATTATTTGTTTTTATAGGCGTAATACAAATACATAATCTGTGAAAATTGTAACTCTCTACCTATTACGGTTCATGAGATACAGCCCTGTGACAGACAGACGGACGGACGGACAGCGGAGGCTTAGTAATAGGGTTCCGTTTGGTACCCTTCGGGTACGGAACCCTAAAAATGACGTACTTAGTGCTCACATTCATAATAATTAAAGTAATCAATATAATACGTTTCAAAGCAACCATTTATGTAAATTTGTATGACGATTTTACATAATAACTAAAATTACAAGTTTGACGGTTTTATCACAAGGTTGAGCGAACAGCTCAAATCCAAGCTTTTCTCTTCTTAATAATCAGAAATGTTATTGTTGCAGGTACCCCTTTTTTACAAACTTTGGTTTTAATATAGCTTTTAAATCGTTTAATGGGTAAGTTTCGAATGTCGATGGGAAGTTGACAGGCGGGATCAACGGATTACCGAGCTGTCCGAGGCGCGGAGAGGTCTCGATATGTAATGGAACCCATCCAGGGACCGACCTCGGCAACCACTGCTTATAACCTTCGATCGATTTAGCCACGAGCCCCTCCTAATAATAATACTTTGAAGCATAATAAATAACCTCTAACAGTATTGATGTTATTTCTATGGCTTTATTATTCATACTACAAACACCTCTGCGACAAAGGTTACACGTCCCCATAAACATTCTCCCAAAAATCTTTATTATTCGCTGCGAAAATTTTCAAGTACAGTAAAATGCCATGTTTATTTCGTTAAGGAGTGTAATAAGCATGTTCTGAGATAACGCGGGATTAGCCAGACACGATTAATTGTCTGTGAGAGTGGCTTGTTTGCTTAGAGTTGGCTTAAACCCGCGTTTGCGTTCCAGAGGGATGGAACTTTTGTTGCATGGATTTTTATGGGTTTTCTAAGAATTTGAACACGGTTCTGTCTTGGGCAGTTATTGATTCCTGACGTCAAAGAGAATTACTCTTAGACTGTATAACTTCGTCTTTGTTTTTTTTTTTCTTTATTTATTAGGGACTTTAATAATCGCATGCGTATGACAGTCCCATCATACCCTAAACACATACTATATTTAGCCCGTGATCCTGAACACTTCGCATCATCACCATTTGGTTGAGACAAAATTTTATGGAATGTTAATATCATTTCTATCCGACTCATGTCGAACACAGTCCATCACTAAGAGATGTAAGTCTCTACGATTAGCATACCAAGGTACTTGACCAATTGAGCATCTCATTTCATTTGTCAGTCATTACATTTGAAAAATCTATTTTCACAAAAAAATTAAATCCATCCTCCACTAAGGGTATCGTTTCAATAGTCAGATTTTAATTGGGAATAAATATTGCGGTTTGACAGCTTTTGCGTTGAAAATATGTCAAAATCTAACTTGAAAAATCTGCTCTAAATTGATGTTAAAACAGACAAAACAACCCCTTCCACTATCATAAAATATCAGAACAGCTCATCAGTAAGTTATTCATCCCGGTTCATAGCTGGAGCATTATGAAATAAATATGAGCCGCCGAGGTTTTAAAGTGTGCTCCGGATAGTTCGAGCTTCCCCGAGGAGGGCTTTAAAGTGTATATTAAGGAGTAACTGTTGCTGTGAATAATAAATGAGACTTGAATAGTTTTACAGAAAAGTGTCAAACAGTGGCAGCTAAGTGGAAAATGTGACGCCAACGAGGAAATGAAAAATGTGCTGATGAAAATAAGCTTTGCACGAAAGAGAAATAGCTGGAGGAAAAGAATAATAGAGATGACTCAAAAGTAAATGGGGGTAGCAGTGGAACTTACGTACACTGAAATGGAACAGCACGTTTCAGGAAAGCCCTACAACTTTTCGCATCGACAAAAATGACGAACTTCCGTATAAAGTTTCGTCTCCTATGGTAGGGAGGGAATTTCCGAAAATCCTTCCTTACTGCTCGCTTTCGATATACCTGTATGAAACTCATGTGTAAAATCTCATGCGTAGATGATAGAGCCAGCAGCTAGAGCCAGCGGTTTAGGCTGCGCGTTGTCTGTCACTGAATTTATACAAAGACTATATTAAATAATCTCACAATATCATTTTTACTTAATATGACTGTTATCTCCGAACCACCAATTATTTGACTTCCTAAATTTTTGGATAGCTTTTATTATCCCAGGACACAATTCATGACAGTATTTGAACGGCTATGATATTATTATTAAATTACTTTTTATCGGTCATAAACGTTCGCTAACGGCGGCTAGCGCGCGCTAATGGGGTTTAAATCAATTTGCAAAACATTAGGAGATATACAGGCTGTTTGATAATAGACGTTCATTAGAGTGCAGCTGTGGTTTTATTACGCTAACATTAAATTTGAATGGTTTCATGATAAACTGGATTTGTAAATCAGTGTATTTATGCAACTGTTTTTTTCCTTTCAGTTTACTCTTAAATTAGCAAAGGATTTAATGTCTAAGAACTGTGTATTTTGTTATATTCCCCGATTTACTATGATCCCCGGAGACTGAAAAAAATTGTGAAAAAAATCTATATTTTACAGTTTTCGCGAAAATATAAGTACTTCAAGGATTACGTTGCCAACTATAGAATGTAAACTGCATCTTCCAATGTTTATACTACGTGGAGAACGGTGCCAAGATACCAATAAAACACATCTTAGTTTGAAGAAAAGTTTATTATGCATGATTAAATGATACTGAAAACATGCTTATAAAAACCTAAACTTACAATCACGCACTCTCACACACCCACACACACACACCCACGCATTCACCATACTACACATCTAACGTCTCGCATTCTTAACCTTTAAATATTAATCAAAATAAATATTGTTTGATTCCTTACTACATTCTGTCAGCGCGCTTGGAATGCATAATTTACAAAATGAAAATGTATAGGCTTGGGATCCTGGTCAGGACACCAGGATCCCAAGCACAGGCCACGAGCCCAGCTTAGGCACCAGTCTCCCACAGTGTTGTATACCTACTTATCTGAATTGTGTATTCAGTGTCGAATCTGATCAATGTACAGTAATATACGAGTATATACAAATTGTGGTGAGAAAAATAAAGTTGATTGTATTGTATTGTAGTAGATTGTAATTCTTGTAAAAATTGTTATAATTTTGAATGAAATTGGCGGAAATAGTTTCTATTATTAGTTTATCTTACCACAAAACACGTTTTACCTTGTTTGCAAAACCTACAGCGTGATTACTAAATCGCTGATTCTGGAAAATTACCGAATTTTCGGAACATCGTACCTGATATCGTATCTTTTTTTTTGTTTTTTGAACGTTTTTCACTGTTCATTTACAGGTTTTGTATTTTTCCAGCTCCAATTGACTGATATTCTTTACAATTCCAGCTACTTTTATAGGATTCTTGCGCTTAGATCTAGTGATTGACAATGCTTTTGACGTGCTAGGAAACGGTGATTGATGTTGTTCTACAGATGGAATAGAGTTCAATGTGGGTACGTCATCGCATTAATTTGTTGACGAAGATGGGAAAACCTCTTAAAGCGTTGGTATTAGTGGTTAGAGTCAAATGCATTATCAGAGCAGTTTATTGTTGTCATCAGAGTCGTAACGGTTGCTGTTTATTTTATTTATTTGTCAGGTACACCAACAGCAGTACATACAGATAAAATAATGCAGAGCAATAAGATAATACAATGACTGGTATGTGTGCCTGTTACAGGTACACAGTATTATGTTACACAGTATTCACAACAAAACAACAACGTAATTAACTTAAATAAAAAACTTATGAACACATAAAATATAATACAATTCAAAATTCAAAATAGTAGTTCAAAGTAGTAATATTTACATTTTAAGAAAAGAAAAATATAAAATGTTGCCACGGAAGGTGAAAGGGATGGTGGATAAGGGATAGATAGTGTGGATAAAAAAAAACTAAGATTTAATAACAACATGAATTACAAAAAAAAACTTTTTTACAAAAACATACAACCGACTTCCAAAAACAACACTACAAAGTGAAAAATAACTTTAATTTCGGAAGTCGGTGTCTGATTAAATGTATTTTCGTTTTTGCCACCGACTTCCGAAATTAAAGTTATTTTTCACTTTGTAGTGTTGTTTTTGGAAGTCGGTTGTATTTTTTTGTAAAAAAGTTTTTTTTTTCACTTTTCTAGTGGTTCACATGTACCCTTCACAGCGTACCGGCGTGGTGTTGTGTTATGAACTGGTGTAAACAATAGACAGACATGAGATTTCAGCAATCCCAGTCCATTTGCTTTCATTTATTGAGGAGTTCCGTTGCCTATCTCAGAAGTTCTTCATTAGATCTTCACCAAATTGAAATGGGACCACTCCGAAAAAGTACTCTTCCAAAAACTACCTATCCAAATCGCTTCAAGTGTGCCTATAAAATTGGAAGAGTTCTCTCTATTTCTCCAGGATCCCATCATCAGATCCTTACTTGATGATCATGGGACCACCTGGGAAGCCATCTTCGAGTAATCGGGGAACATATTGAGAACCTCCTCCTTTTTGAAGTCGGTTAAAAATAATTATAATTTATTGGTTAGTTTATGCGCTCCCGTATCTCAGAGACTGATACACCGTGTAAGTCGGTTTCTGACGATGTACAAAAGCTGTTGTGAGTTCTGCACATTCGGACCAAGGGAGCGTTGAAACCAAGATTGGATTTGCAGAAAGGGATATGAAGCAACATGGTGATGGGATGCCTGGGAGGTTTTGAAGGGATGCTATCAGAGAAGTAATGGTCATTCTCCAGAATTTTCAGCCTTTCACATGAGGAGTCTAAAGAAAGTGGGTCGGAACTGAGCACAGGTGAAGATGGTGGAAGGAAATGTGGCTCGTCAACAGAACAAGATCTTATGCGATCGTGTCAGGTTTACACAGCACAGCACAGCAGAAAAAGAATAAAAACATGCTGTACAACATACAATTCACATTTCAACCGCTTTTAATTTTTGATCAAAATAAACAAAAGAACCCGATATGCATTTTGTTTGTTGCGTACTTGGTGATGTACTCCGTGAATACCGAAGTCTACTTTACTACTTACTTGGCAACGGCATTCACGGAGTACATATAAAGTTTTAGACCAATAAAATTATGATTACGTGATTAATACGTATAGTTATGATTTCGTGATATTATTAATTATGTCCTTATGCAATGCAAAGCCAAGAAAAGCTTAAAAACTTATCCGTGTCGCAGGTATACCATTCCGCTACGATGATATTTTGAATTTGACAAAAAAAAATCAATGAAAGTGATAACTTTCTAATATTTTATCTGCCAAAACAGACAATCACTGCTACCCATTAAAATAGAAAAAAATAATATATTATATTTTTTAGAAAACAACTGCAACAGATTTTTTCAAAGTGAATGTCTTCCGTGGAGTACCTACGTTGACGATTTATGGGTTAAAGAAAGTAGTGGATGTTTTTTAAATCACAAACTGGGTTTTTCTTCTTGCATTGTCACAAGATTACAGGTGTGTTTACAGGTCTAAATTTTGCAAACTCATCTTACCTACTCTATAAATACAAAGTTAACAAACCAAAACAAAAGCTAAGTTCTGTCCCCTCATTATGTTTATCAGCAGACACGCAGATGCCACCTTTTTCTTGACGAAAATACTTAATTGTCGTTTACGATACCCATGGGTCCAACACGGACAACGAATGGCCCGTTCGTCGACAAAAACGCACCCAAAAGACATATTAAAACAACATCACAAACCACCAACCCCATGTTTTTCTTCCTTTTTTCATATTATACCAGGCAAGCAGATAAGTGTAAAGTTAACGTAAATATGTAAACGTTACGAGGTCCCGATAACAGCCGATCACTGCCGGAGTTTGCCGAGTGGAGCCGAGGGACGCGTTCTAACATTATTATGATGAAGAGCATAAGATTGGGGAGGAGACGGGATGAGATAATATTAAGTTGGGAATTTGAGTACCTTCTTAGAGGGTCGCACTGGAAAATAATTTGTTTTTCACATGGGAATTTAATTTTATATGAAGCGCTTAGTGAACAATAGGGAAAACAAACAATAGATTCAAAATAATATTACATTATGCATCCACACACAATACGGCCATCCCACTTTGGCATTACAAAATAATGTAAGTATTTTTGAATTGTCGCAACTAAGTAGTTGTACCAACTTACCAACCAATATTTTGATTGAGTCAATACAATGGGTTCATAAAAAAAATACAATTTCAATTTGGATGTGTCATATTTTTTCAATTACAGCATGAAGCGCTTTTTCCATCACACGCAATATCCGGCAAAACGCGTGCTTTCATTGCTGAATCTCACCTTAAGATCTTCCGAATCTTTTACCTCCAATTATTTTCTACGCGCCTAGTAGCTAAAGATTTACTCCTAATATTTTCATATAGTTTACGTGGCCTGTTTGTTATAAATCATAGATAAGCCTTAGGATAAATGGTAGATTAGAAATATTGCTGAACACCACATGTTAAGCTTGCGTAATTATAAGAAAATGTTTTCGTATATTTTCCGATAAGTTCTCCTAAAAAACTAAGCAAGTAGGTACCAAACATTATGAAACAAACACTGATGACTCAATTGCTATCTCGTTTATTCCCATGTATTCTTTATGGTTTTCGTTACTCAATTTAACCAAAAAAAAGGTTTTACAGCTCAATTTTCGGGACTTTCAGTCAGTGCTGTTTCGCGATTTTTAAAACATAAGTACTAATATTGAAGACTGAAACACATTTTCGTTTTAGAAGCCTCCTAAAACAGCAATGCAGATTTCCAGACCCCCTAAAAATAAAAATTAGCTAGGTAAGTACTACAAAAAAAAGTGCTCATAAAATTATAAATTCAAGTTAAATTTTCCAAAACACGTATGTTGCTCATTGTGATTCGCTTGAGTCGCATTTAGTTCGGACACTCATTGTTCAGTGGCTCGCGCGCCGCCGCCGCCCGCCGCCCGCCGCCCGCCGCCCGCCGCCCCGCCGCCCCACCGCCGGTACGAACAGTCACGCGACAAACTTCCACTAGCCATTGTGTCATAACTCGCTTTAGAGGGAAACTCGCCGCTTACTAGCTGGTGCCGAAACCAGTGAAATTGAAATCGTGGAGTTGATGAAATGACATTATTGCTGAAAATAATTGCAGTTACTAACAAAGAATAAAGTATTAGAACTTATTAGTGGGGTTCAAGTCGATGGAACACAAATCTGGTGGTCATTGTTATTGCAAAAAGACTACACATATATTGTTACACACACAACATATGTCGTTATACACACACATGTGTTGTTGTTTAGCTGTTGTTGTGTTGTTGTTATGTTGTTGTTGTGTTGTTGTTTGTTATTGGTACACAGCAATAAGGTGCATGTACACATTGTACACGGCCTTCTTCATCAGCCCACAGTCCACTGCTGGACATAGGCCACTGTTACCACACGCTATTTAGCTCGATGTTACCGCCAGCTACAGCTTCTTCCTACTGCGCAGATCGACGCTCCACAAAGCCAGAAGGCGTCTTACGCTTCAAAAATAAATATTTTCTATAGAGATAAATAATTGTAAGATTCAAAAGTTTCTGTATACCAAGCAATTACGGCCAGCAATACAAAACTTGTACCATCAAATATTTCACCAGCTTTCCTCAAAATATGGCGGCACCTATTTGGTTGTATCTCAAGCAATAACACGGAGTTGTCGCTAACGCCGGTGGACAAAGGGGCTCAGCAGAGAGCTTGCGACTGTTAATCCGCTGGAGAGAGGACGGGGCTTTATTTTCTCTTAACTTTGCTAATGACTAGACGATAAGATAAATCTTGCCGCCTTCTATATTGCAACGAATATAGGTACTTTTATTTTGTTTCAGTACACGTGCAGGTCATTTCTTTGCAAAGGAAAAGAGATTTCTTTAGAAATAAACATGGCTTTTGTTCGTATTTATCTATTCCTTTCTTCTTGACTGTTTATGTGTGTGTACAGTTCATTAATTAATTATATGAATGACATTATTTATATTTCAGTTTGGGATGAACTGGATAAGAAATATAGTCATCATTGTGGAAATAATATCTAAGTCAATCAATAAAGATGATAGCGGAGGGGGAGGCTCGCAAACCAGCGGTCCTACTAACAGTAAGTTGTCACCTTCGGCAATGGACATCTGCAAGGCTAGAGCATATCAGACACTTTGCTATCCCACAGACAAAGATGAAATGTTTCATGTGCCTATAGCTACACCGTCACTCACACCCCCCACACCCTTCAGACTCCTGTTTGAAGGGTGTGGGTGTGCATGTTCGGACACAGCGACGCTGCTTGGCGACAGAAATACGTACAGTCAACAAAAGAGATATCTAGGCAGGGTAGAGTAACATATTTGTATGTGAATTGCTTCATGTTCAATTTTATATATATTACTTTGTTTTTGCAATACTCCTACTTTGTAACACACCAACACAAAATTAAACATGAAGCAATTCACATACAAATAATTATGTTAGTATACCCTGCCTAGATATCTCTTTTGTTGACTGTACCTATGATGATAATAGTTCCCCATACGAGCTCCTTCGCAAAGATACTACTACCCAAAAAATCTCAATCTTCCTTCTCCTTGATACGTACCGGTGTAACAGTCACCCTCAGAACGTCGTCGTCGCGATCCGTCGGACGTCAACTTAAATCGAGTTCTAGCTCTTCGCTCGCTCCGCTTTGACGCACCTTCGCGCTCAGAGCTGAGCAACTTTGTCATTATGACGTCAACTCACTGATTAGCGGTGACGTCGGGTAATGTGCTAATTGCATTTGTTTGCTTTTGTACAACAATGTTGGAAAGGTGGCAGAGAATTTATAATTAACACTACGCGCCACTTGCTGAACAATATTGGGGTCAGACAAAGAACGTACCTTTCTGAGTTTCTGGCTTCTTATTACTTACTATAACTTTCATTGGGGCATAAAGGGGTCTTTCTTTCTTAGATACTAAGACAATTTAATAGTATCTCCCACCACAACTGGCTGTGGTTGTTGTTCGTAGACTACGTGCGCGATGCGCGTAACGAGTGCAGACGTTAAGTGGTCTAAGAATAATAGTCACCAGTTCACATCGAGACAAGTGCAGCTGAATTAATTAATTAATCACAAAGTGCCACAAATGATCCACTTGTATCGTTTAATAGCTGTTGCCCGTGGCTTCGCCCGCGTGGATGTCAATACCTCCCATTCATGGGTTTATAATTTTTTTCTTTTTCTAAAATAAAAGTAGCTAAAATAATAGTAGGAAGAAGTAACTAATACTCCTTATAACATCAGCTATCTGCCAGTGAAAAATACCGTCAAAATCGGTCCAGCCATTTCGGAGATTAGCCGGCACAAACAGACAGTTAGACAATTTAAAAATTGTGTTTTTGTTAAATACGTATGTACCGTACATATGTATTTCTGTTATTTTGACATTACAAACACACATCAATTTTATTTATTTGTATCTGTATGTATGTATGTACTACTTACATAACTATTAGAATAGAATAGAAAAAGAGAGAGATATATTAAAGATAGAGAGAGAGAGAGGGTAGAGTATTTCATAATTGTTGTTGTTGGTGTAATATAGGAGTAAAAATACGTAATTTAATCACGTTTAGGTAAACGTGAGACGTGTGTCTGAGGTCAGACTTGTGGTTATTGTGATGTTAACGCGTAATATCGGTGGCAGCATACTGGTCAATGTCATCGTCCATTACTATGGCATCATCACTCTATTGCCGCTGTCGCTCCACAGGGAAATCATGCGGTAATTTACTGATAGATATCCATAACGATATATTTTGTGACTTTATTCACTGAATTTATAATTCTTTCAGGGGAGCCTACTGGGTATTCGGGAACAGAGCATAATGTTCAGTAACATATTAGCTTGTGTAGTTTTAAAGTTGAGTCCTTTCTGGGTTAGAAAACATTTCTTAAACACAAAATTCCTATTTTTAATTCCTCCTTACATCATTCTGCGACCACCTCTTTGATTCTCAAGTCACACTAGGTCAGGTAAGGTTTGGTTAGGTAGAGGTGTAAAAACTGATGATAAAACTCAGACACGTCGTCCACGACGCTACCCAAAGGCGATCAGTAACAAACTTAAATCACCAACGAGTAGCCAGAATGTCACAGCACTACTTCAATGGCGATGGCGCATGGCGGGCCGCACACCACGCGATTTACTTACATGTTATTGTGATTGACCACCATAGAATACTAGTGAGTTCGTAAAGGCTCCCACAACCATGCGCGACGAGACGATGCGATGTGACTACGGTAGATCAATTTCATACTAATAAAATTTAAATAATTTTATTTATTTATTTTATTAATTTCAATTTCTATAAATGTTTTCATAGAAATTGTTCACATCACGCCTGTCTGCGGGAGCCTTAACACGTTACTTTTGTGTAGCGTTATGGACAACAGGCTCTAAGTATATGTAATAATAAAATAACAAACACAGAATAGATCCTGCATTACCACGAAAATTACTTTACGTTCCCAGAAAACTGTTAAAACTTTCTTCAGACGTGAAAGAAGTTCCGCCCTCCTGTTTGCCTGTAGTTTGTAGCTTGTAGTCTGTAACAAAGTATAACTAGGTATAATATGCATGAACACTTGAACTGTAAGTACACGTCGTATTGTGCCGGTGCTGTCATAAGAACTAAGTATACGGAATTCAAAAATAAGGCTGGCAGCAGACGTGGTTTTTAAATAACAGTTCCTCACACAATCTATCCATTTGTTTTTGGCCCTCTCCATCCATCCACATTTATACTTATCACTACTTTAGTTGCGTTTTGTCCCTCCTCATCACAAGCCATACCAATACAAACGATTCCATTTTATCTTTTCTGTCACTGGCGTCACTTTCTTCACGAACTTCCTCTTTTAAACTCATTTCTTACTCTCCACACATACATCTCAACATATATTCTCATCTCCACCGCAAGCAATCTTGTCAACCGACTTCAAAAAAAAACAGGAGGAGGTTCTCAATTCGGTTGTATTTTTTTTTTTTTTTTATGTTTGTTACCTCAGAACTCCGTGATTACAAACCAATTTGGAAAATTCTTTTTTTATTTGAATGGATATACCTCCAAATTGGTCTCATTTCTATCAAAATCCAGTACTGATGCTGGAATCCATGAGGAATTCAGGATACTCCTCAAAAATTATAGGCATACATATAGCGATTTTGGTATTTTCATCAAGAAATCAAGCATTTGCATTCACAAAGTAGCATCTGGTGAAATGGAACTGATGAAGAAGACCACAGATGGCCACGGGAACTTCTCAACGATAATAAGTATTTCACGGGTGGCGATAAGATATCTCGATTAAGATAGTTAAGCGACTATGACAAAGCTTGTAATAAATGGTTCTGATGAAAATGGTACCATCGAACCGATCTGATGAAGAAGCCGGAAGGTAGACACCGGAACTCAGTAACAAAACAATGTATTCTAGCCGTGTTTGGGCTTATTAGAATTGTCATGAGGTGCACTTTGGCTATAAATGATTTTAATGGTAAATATATGCCGCTTCAAATTGCGATATTTGAGTTGTGTGTATGTTGTATGAGTGTGGCCTTGATTGTCAGAAGTCAGATTTCGTAGCCTCGTTATCTACGTCAACATATAACTAAGCCTTCCAAACTTCTGACACGGCTTAGCGTGACGTATATTTGCCTTTTTGCAAAGTTTTTATTTGAGATGGTCGCATATAAATATCTTCAAGTTCTGATGAGTGGCTTTTGAGTTAGCTTCAACAATTTAATACGTATTTTCACACATAGTCTATGTGAATGATGCTCTAATTTATTTTGCAGAGTGGTATTTGATGTGTGGGATAGGCACCACTAAAAAGTGAAAAATAAAAACTTAATAATACTCGTATCTTAATAATTTCGGAAGTCGGTGGCAAAAAATGAAACTAAAAAAAAAAACCAAAGACACCGACTTCCGAAATTAAAGTTATTTTTCACTTTGTAGTGTTTTTTTTGGGAGTCGGTTGTTTTTTTTTTTGTAAAAAGTTTTTCTCATTACGGCCCAGCATTCTGATCCGTACAGTACGTCAAAATAGCAAATAGCTTGAACATTTTATGAACTCGTTGTGCCTTCCTTTTTGTGTGATATCTCTTCGACATCAAGCAGCATTGCAAAACCCAAACCAACATTTCTTCTTTCTTTCCAAAAACCATATTTTCATGGTTTTCTTCACAATTTCAGCTAATACAATGTCAATTTCATTATATGCGACCTTCCCGACAACAGTTTCAATTTGAAGGAATGTCGGTCTGTCAGTTTGGTAACGAATCAGTAACGTGCTTTGTAGCTGCAGGTGATTGTAAGAGTAAGATGACTCAAGATGATCCTGATATATCAGCTTGGATAATCCACGGCACCAAACATAATATGTGTTGCCCGACTTGTGCTGGGCACATGAATCTGTGATACATTTTAATTTTACTAGATAATAATAGGTCTTTACCTATGAAATTGCCGTTTTGTATGAAAAAATTTAAACGAATTTTTTTCATGCATTTTTTATTTGTATTAATCGAAGTAATCACCCATGCAATCAATGCATCTTTGCCAACGCAGTGGCAGTTTATTGATGCCCTTCTTAAAGAAATCAGCTGGACGGGAGGCAACAAATTCTTCAAAGGCATTTTGTACTGCCTCTCGGGTATTGAATTTTTTTCCCGCCAAGAAGTTATCCAAATTCTGGAAAAAGTAGTAGTCTGTAGGCGCAAGGTCTGGTGAGTAGGGCGGATGACGGAGAGCTTCCAACCCCAGTTCTTGCAACTTGGAGACCGTCTGCTGTGCAGTATGAGGTCGCGCGTTGTCGTGCAGGAGCAGCGGAGACGAGCGATTGACCAATGCTGGTTGGAGATGTGCCAGCTTCTCCATCATTGTGTTCAGTTCTTCACAGTACACATCTGAAGTAATGCTCACTCCGTTTGGTAAGAAGCTGTGATGAATCACACCGGCGCTAGACCACCAAACAGTGACCATCACTTTTCTAGGGGTAAGTTTTCGTTTAGGGCATTGTTTAGGTGCTGAACCAGGATCCAACCAACTTGCTGAGCGCTTGCGGTTATCAAACAGAATCCATTTTTCATCGCAGGTAACAATGCGGTTCAAAATTCCTTCATTTGTGTGTCTGTTGAGCAGTGCAAGGCACGTCTCGACGCGTACTTCGCGCTGGCGATCATTGAGTTAGCTTTTTTACCTTTCCAATTTGACGCAAATGGACCAATATTGTTTTGACGCTAACGTCGAAAGCTGCTGCTAATTCAGCCGTAGATTGTGTATCATCAGCTTCCACAATCGCCTTTAATTCGTCATTGTCGACCAAAGTCTTCGGACGACCGCGAGGTTCATTTTTCAGGTCGAAATTTCCAGAACGGAAGCGAGCAAACCAATAACAAGTGGTGCGTTGGTTTGAAGTATTAGCTGCGTAAACGTCGTTGATGTTGCATGCCGCTTGTGCCGCGTTGCTGCCACGACGGTACTCATATTCCATAATTACTCGAATTTTTAACGTATCCATGATGACGAAAAAGATTGAAATGCGATGAAAATGTAACACTAATCAATAAACAAATGACTACTTTTGGAAAAAAAAATCCATGTTTTTAAAATAAAATTAATTTGAAATTAGAATTCTTAGCCAAACAAAAATTATTTTGATTTGAAATGGCCAGTACTGCAGAACGGCAATTTCATAGGTAAAGACCTAATATTTAGTAAACCTTGTTATGTGGACTGTATTTTTTTTGCTGATAAATCCACCAATTAGTTGACACAACTCATTTATTGACATAAAGAAAAGAACAACGTCAACTATTTGAAAATAATATAAAAACATAAATATTGTAAAAAAAGGTCGCAACACTTGTCGTGACACAATAGTGCCCTCGTGAGGAGCAACCTTATCGCGTCCGTGTCCACCGCGCAGAAGTTTATTGCGGAGATAAAGTTTACTTTACTTGATACTGCGCTCATTGTTATGCGCTGCTATGTTGTACTATCAGACAATATTGCTCGTTCCGAGAAAAATGAGATTGCACAACAAAATGAGAATCTATCGAAGCAAACTATACGAAGTTTGTCGGAATAGTTTACGTCAAAGAGAAAATATTGAACAAGGAAAGGAGTAGAGGTTTTGATATCTAGTTGGGTACTACTGCGCACACTGCTGTGAAGTATGGAATGTCTTAGAAGTGCACACACTGCGGTGAGAAAACCGCATGTGTTGTATCCACTGTAGACCGGCTGCTGCAAATTTGTGGTGAGTCCTCCGCATGTATTTTTGTATCGCATAGAGATATATGAAGTAGAAGACGAAACGCATGTGACTAAAAGAGTGATGAATATACATGTTGATGGATGGCGAGGCAGAGGAAGGCCAAAGAAAAGATGGATGGATTGTGTGAGGAATGATATGAAAGAGAAGGGAGTGAATGATAGCGTGACGGTTGACAGGGGAGAATGGAAGAAGAAAACGTGTTGCGCCGACCCCAAGTAAATTGGGATAAGGGCAGGAAGATGATGAGAGATATATGAAGTACCGCGCACTGCCCTTGCACTTGAACGTCGCCAAGAGTCCCGAGACACCAACAGTGTTGAAAACCGTACCATACCACCGTACCATTTAATTTAAATCGTATACGATGTTCATACAAAAATAGAAAAATACATAATTTTTCTATATTGATATGAAGATCATATACATTGAGGGCGATTTTTCAATCGTCAGATAACATTTATCTGTGGAATATATTCTATACAAAAGCTGTCAACACGTCAAACATATTCCCTAGATAAAAGTTATTCGGCTATTGAAAAATCGGCCCTAAGTTCATTTTGTCGATATAAAAAATCATGAGAATTTTATCAATAGTAAATATTATATAAACCACATGGTGTTATTAACGCTATATAGGTGATATCAACCCTCAAATTTCACAAAATTTGTATGTGTAAAATAAAATCTGTACTGATTAAGTATTTATCCGATACGAGACGCGTTGCATCGAGTCTGTATTGATTGAAGTATTAAATACCGGCGAACGACAACGTAGTACCACAGCTAGTACCGAGTATCTACCTTGTCCCGTCTATTTGTATTGTACACAAACGGTTTTTGCGTTTAAGGTCTGAGAGTGTGCGGCCAATTATAATCATTATTACAAGCACATACTCGTATAATCGATTTTTGAATTAATTAATAAATGTTTCCTGACTTTGCACGTGTACTTTATTATTGTTAGTTTGTTTGTCTCTTTATAAAAACTTGTTTCCAGTTGACGATTTGTGCCGCCAACGCGGCGAGCGAGTTTTAATATTTTTAAAATAAATACTGTTGTAATTTTTGGATTGTGTAGGTACCTCTATGGTGTACTTCATTGTTTATTTACACAATCAATGGACAAATAAAAGTTGTTAATTCTTATTTTATCCAAAAACTCATATTTCATTTTAGTTTTAACTACCAATACTATATTATAGGTATATAATTATACTAATTCATAGGTAGTTAAAACTAAAATAAAATATGACTTTTTAAGATGTAGGTACCGTATAATGATGATTGGATGAGAGACTGTATGGTACGTAATTGATACGCACGCGATCTCGTACTTATCATCATGCGTGGGGTACGCGAGTCAATTTGAATCTGAGAAAATACTTTATACGTACTCTGAATAGGTACGAGTATTTAGACTAAGTATTTTTCGATACTCATACTAGGTGGGCCTAGTATGAAAATGACCTAGTATTGCATTTGCACACCTCTTCGTGCCTTTTTTCACCGGCAGTGCGCGGACCTGAGACTGCGAGTGCGTTTGATTTACCGGTGCGGCAGAAATAATGCACCGCATTCCACCGCACTGCAGTGCGTGCACGGCCTTAATCAAAAGAGAGTCAGCTATGCAGGCAATGTATATACCTGACTTATATGTACCTTACTATACCGAAATACATACCTGACTGTAATTATAAATTCATTTGTGACATTTTACGCGTTCATTTTATTCAATTTGATTGAAATAAACTCATTTATTCATGCCTGACGTCTGACGTGACGTTAAACGAAGAGTGACGTCAGAGGACGTAGAAAGGCTTCTCAAGCAGAACGTAGGCATCGAGGCTGTCACAAACAATAGAATGGAAACTGTACAATGAACGAAGAAACTCAAAAGACTTGGTAAAGGCGCCACAGATTTTCTCGATTTTTGACGATCGACACGTGTGATCAAATAAAATCAAGTAGGTAAATGTGTAAGCAGCAGATGAGCGACATAGGATTTCTTGTCGATCACCACTGTGAATCGTTTTTGTCGATCTGATGACATTGACATTTATCGATCGCAACGATCAATAAAATCGAGCAAATCTGTAAGAAGCTGACCGATCTTATTGATGGTCCATATGAAGCGATAATAACAATCGTCAAAAATCGAGGAAATCTGTTGGCACCTTAATTAACACTTTTGATATGCCCAAAATGGACATGGAAGTATGGATTGTGTCATTGCCGCCGTACGAAAGGTTATTTGGAGGCATTAAAACTCGAAGAAAGAAGTTTCTGAAAAAGCAATTTGAAAAATTCAATATTTCTTGACTTCCAAAAAAGTGTCACCCCACTTTACTAAAAAAATGATTATGGCTTGCATAGTATCCCGGCTATTGCTTTTTGTACATTTTTGTGACTTTTTCTATAATATTTTTTGCATGTCGTTCAATTAGAATAACTAACTACTGATGAAAAGTTTTGTGCAAAATAAACATAAACAGGGTCAGACGTAAATATTACAATTCAGTAAAAACCTTCTCTATTCCGAGCTCACATCACAACAGCAGGCAGACCAAACTACGAATAGTATCTATAGTTTGCAGTTTTCCCCCCTAGAGCCCATTTGTCTTGAGGCCTGTACGCCGCCGTGACAGACATCCTCCGTACTTTGACACGGCTCCTTTATCCTATATGGGCATACAGCTATGGGCGATATGACCCAATTTGGATTTTACGCGCCGCGATACGGACTGTGAAGGATTCCGTTTTTGCTTGTGTGTGTGGCTCGGTATAGCATAATATCGTTGCCCCGCGCCGTTCTTGAGAAGTGGCGCAGATTTGACGACACGGTTGGCGCAGTGGTTGAGCGATTGACTGCTGCGCAGCATGTCGCGGGTTCGATTCCCGCACGGAACAAATATTTGTACGACCTACAAGTATTTGTTCCGAGTCTGGGTGTTTTTCTATCTATAATATGTATGTATTTACAAAAAAAAAAAAAATGTATATAAGTAGTTTATCAGCCATCTCGTTACCATAACACAAGCATATTAGGTTGCTTAGCTTGGGGCTAGATGGCGTTGTGTGATATGTCCAAACATATTTATTATTATTTATTATTATTTATTTATTTTTTTATTTTTTTTTATTGCTGAATGGGCTGCTCTTGAACTCAGTTTTGTTGCACTCAGCAAATTAAGTACCTACTAAAACTTAGTTTACAAACATTAATTACACATACAGGGTGTGACAGAAAGGTGTGGTTTTTAAGGGTTTGGTACAGACCATCAAACTAAACAACTTTCTCCATGGGACCAACATTGTATAATGCAGTCATAAGACCCTCAAGTGCACAGGTGACAGGGCATGTGGCGCAGGATGGAAGGTGGAACGTATTTTGTGAATTAATACGATAACATTCCATTGATTGATAATATATAAATAATTTCAAATGTTTGCATGCCGATTGGTAAAATGTGGCTGAGCTAAATGTAATCTTAAGAACTATTATGTACCCATATTTGCAAAATAAAATTCTATTCTATTCTATTGAGTGTGGATGTATGTATGTTTATTGACATTTATTATTATTTGAGATTGAACAATCTACCTTTCATAACACTCATATATGTGATTAAAACTGCATTGCCAAAGCAATGCAGTTTTAACACCAAATTTATTAAATTTTGACAAATCAAAATTTAATAAATTTGGTGTATTTACTGCCGAATGACATGCCATCTGAACATTTATTGTGGAAATTGACTGAATTATTGTTACATTTAATTCAATGTAACAATAATTATTGTGATAGGTAAGTACGGCAACAAAATATTTTACAAACAAATAGGTAATGCTCACAAATATGTTTCGAGAAATTGTACAAACAAAAGGAAGTAGTCAGAAGCACAAAAGTCTGGCAACCAGTCTTACCAAAGGGTATCGTGTTACTCAGTAATTGCATTGTGGAGGTCAGATAGGCAGTTGCTCCCTGGTAGACTGAAACTGAAAGCCAGCACTAAAATAATTAGTTGGGAAAAGGTTAAGGTTATGTTTGCTTCAGGAAGTACCTGTGTCGCATAAACAGGGAGCTGGACGCTCGGTGCCATCACTGCGTCCATTATCGGGAGGACATGGCGTGGCATACACCGGCAGTGTGCCGCTTGGGAGGAGCCGCGCCGTGGCCTTGTAGCAGAGGTCGAAGCCGACTTGTCGCTGCCGGCCGTCACTCGCTCGATGGTTGGGAGCGCCGAGTCGTGGGATGCGGTGATCTCCTTCTGTGAAACCGTAATTATGCAGAAGAAGGCTGCGGAAAAGGAAAGGGAGATGACGAGTGCTCTCCCGTCCCGCAGCAGGCGCACTGGGTGTCGGCGGCGGAAAGTGGATAATGCCCTCTTCCAACTCCCCTAATGGATTTAGGGGAGGCGGCGGACTCGGGGACATCCAATATTCAATACTCAATATATTCGTTTAATTGTTTTCGTCTGTATTGAATTTGAATTGTAAGTAAGTTAGTATAGATCTGTAAAAGGACCGAACTGTTGCATTGGGTAGACACCTGTAATGACAGTTGTAAGGGAGATTTAAATAAATAAATAAATATTACCTCCGTTGCCCCTCATTCCATAGGACCCGAGATAGTGGCGCGTATTGTCCCACGCGTGCCTCTTTAAGACGTGATGGAGGAGTTCAACACCTCACCCCCTATGGGACGTGGCCCGCATGGTGCGGACGTGCGGACCATCACCGGTCCAGGGCAGTGAGAGTCACATTCGCACCCGCAGCCCCCGACGCATGTGTACGAGGCAACACCGGGGTGCTTTTAGTCAGTAAGAGTCTGACCCCTCTGTCCACCTGAAATTACTTAAACAAAACATTGAACAAAACAACCAAACATTAATTTAACAATCAATACAAACATTTGGAACACAAAATTATTATAGTAATCAATTACGTTTCTAAAACGACTCCAAACATGAAAACGAAGGAATGCTGAACCTAATGTGCCTACAGTATAGCCTGCACTTCTACAGCGATACTTTCGACCAACACACCGTTTGAACCTTATAAATAATGGCAAGTAATATGTCACGCTGGTGACGTAATAAGCCGCACGGCAGGGAATTACAGACTTATTACACTTGAAGGGAAGCACGTAAGGTGATATTTTGCCTGTAATTAGGGCGGAGTGAGACTTGTACGCACGTCAATCAGTCTGATTGTATTATTGCCGGATGATAATGTCGTGTGGCGTGGCTTATTGAGTTGTGAGGAAGATATTTAGGTAAAAAATATTATTATTTTGTGTTATGTAGCAACTCGGGTGCCAACAGTCAACATTGTGACCCTATTACTAAGGCTCCGGTATCCGTCTGTCCGTCCGTCTGTCACAGGGCAGTACCTTTTGAACCGTAATAGGTAGCCACTTGAAATTTTCACAGACTGTGTATTAATATGGCCGATAGAACAATAATAATATAAATTAAATAAAGGAAAAATTAAAGGGGTCTCCATACAAGAAGCGTGTTTTGTTCGCCGTTTTTATCTTAATAATTTACTAAAATATTTCAAAAAATGTGTAGTGATAGATATTGTAGGGTGGTACGTAACCCGTCGACGTTCGCACCGACGTAAAAACATCGCGGCGATTTTTGTTTCGCGCACTGGACTTTCAACGCTCTGCTTAGCGCTGAGAGTTGAAGATCCAGTGCACGATAAAATCCCGCCGCGATATTTTTACGTCCGTGCGAACGTCGGCTTAGTGTGCGAGTGCAACTCGGACTTGGTCGGTTTTTGTTGAATATTACAAAACGTGTTATTAGGTCTTTACCTATGAAATTGCCGTTCTGCAGTACTGGCCATTTCAAATCAAAATATTTTTTGTTTGGCTAAGAATTCTAATTTCAAATTAATTTTATTTTAAAAACATGGATTTTTTTTTCCAAAAGTAGTCATTTGTTTATTGATTAGTGTTACATTTTCATCGCATTTCAATCTTTTTCGTCATCATGGATACGTTAAAAATTCGAGTAATTATGGAATATGAGTACCTACCGTCGTGGCAGCAACGCGGCACAAGCGGCACGCAACATCAACGACGTTTACGGAGCTAACACTACATACCAACGCACCACTTGTTATTGGTTTGCTCGCTTCCGTTCTGGAAATTTCGACCTGAAAAATGAACCACGCGGTCGTCCGAAGACTTTGGTCGACAATGACGAATTAAAGGCGATTGTGGAAGCTGATGATACACAATCTACGGCTGAATTAGCAGCAGCTTCCCACCACCACCACTTTTTCCAGAATTTGGATAACTTCTTGGCGGGAAAAAAATTTAAAACCCGAGAGGCAGTACAAAATGCCTTTGAAGAATTTGTTGCCTTCCGTCCAGCTGATTTCTGAAGAAGGGCATGAATAAACTGCCACTGCGTGGGCAAAGATGCATTGATTGCATGGGTGATTACTTCGATTAATACAAATAAAAAATGCATGAAAAAAATTCGTTTAAATTTTTTCATACAAAACGGCAATTTCATAGGTAAAGACCTATTATTATAAAATTTTCAACTGTCCCTTAGAAAACTTCAACACCTACTCGATGCAAATGTATGGGACGGCTGATTAATTTTGCGCGATTACGATGTTGGTTCCATGGAGAAAGTTGTTCGGTTTGATGGTCACACCCTTAAATTTGACGAGGATGCAAAACGACACGTTGTATAATCTACTAATAGAGCTCTTGATCTACTGATTGGAAAGACACACTGGAAAGGCAAAGTGAAAGTGACAGGTACCATTTTTAACCGACTTCAAAAAGGAGGAGGTTCTCAATTCGTCGGAACCTTTTTTATTTTTTTATTTATGTATGTTCCCCGATTACTCGAAGATGGCTAAACCGATTTGGATTTTTTTTATTTTATTCGAGATTATAAAATATATATATAAAATTGATTAACCTTGCTTCGGTAGTTTTTGAGTTAGCTTCAATAATACGCATTTTATCCCCACTTTTATATGGATGATGTTCTAGTTTGTTTTGCAGGTAGTGGTATTAGAATTTGTGTGGGGTAGCTACTACAACTAAAAAGTGAAAAATAAAAATTATTTTACAAAAAAATACAACCGACTTCCAAAAATAACACTACAAAGTGAAAAATAACTTTAATTTCGGAAGTCGGTGTCTAGTTAAATGTATTTTCGTTTTTTGCCACCGACTTCCGAAATTAAAGTTATTTTTCACTTTGTAGTGTTGTTTTTGGAAGTCGGTTGTATTTTTTTGTAAAAAAGTTTTTTACATTATGTAAGTGGCAATACAACTTTTGCAGCCGCGCGTGGTTTGGGTTTTAATTTGAGACCTACGTAAGTACCTACCTAGGTACTGACACAAAATTCAACATTCTTAGTGCGGATAGGTATCAGAAAAATTTATGAAACATGTTTCAGAAACAAATCCTGTAAACACATACACTCACGCCTTTTTCCCGTGGGGGTAGGCAGACACTACAGAACGCCACCTGTTACGATCTTTACATACTCCTTTTGCCTCCTAAAACACGTTCTGTAAATTGTGCCAGAGTTCAGACGAGGCTTCGGTTACTCCCATTTTATCACCCTATTATCAAATCTTCAGACAATTCAGCTGTTCATGCGTCATGAGCATAACCGTCATAAAAAACTTTTAGTACTTTTTAAAAGTACAAGTTCCATCCACTATCGCGTTGTCAACGAATTTCATCTCCTTGTGTACAGTCAACAAAAGAGATATCTAGGCAGGATAGAGTAACATATTTGTTTAAGAATTGCTTCATGTTCAATTTCGTGACAGAATACAATTTTGTGTTGGTGTGTTACAATGTAGGAGTATTACAAAAACAAAGTATTATATATAAAATTGAACATGAAGCAATTTTTAAACAAATATGTTAGTATACCCTGCCTAGATATCTCTTTTGTTGACTGTACCTACTACTGTGGGTGGATGAAGACGTTCCCCCGGTTGTTCCCCCGTCCACCAACTCACGCAGAAAGATAACTGAATAATCGAGTCTTCCATTTTTTCTGTCACTGACAGATCTGTACACAGGGTGGAGTGTGCTTGTAAGTTTGCGGAACGGATAGAAATAAGAACAACTTTACAGCAGAGAATTAAATTACCTATTCATGGTATGGATTTTAATTAATATTAAAGAAAAAAAATGCTCAATTCTTCATAGTAAACCAAACCATTGCTAATAGCAATTCCTGTCACCAATCAGTCCCAAAAATCTCACCATTTTTTTACAGCCTGTGTGTCTACACTTAGTAAAAATCGGGATGCATTACGTTTCCCGACCCGCCTTTTGTAGTATTTAAGTGGTCGTTAGATCTTCTATCGTGTCATATAAAAGCTTTTACGTCTTCATAGAGAAGTTACGATTTTTATATAGACAGTCATTTGCCGACATGGCGACTATAAACGCAATCTGGAGCTCCTTTCAACCGTATTGAACGAACGAGACTCGACTCGATTGTTATTATTCGATACTTTGTGAAGCTTTGAATATTTTTCTTTAGAGGAACGTTGTTTTTTTTATTTAAGAATTATTCTCGATTTCAATTCTGTCGTGTCCCGATAAATGTCGGGATGCTATTTTTTTGCGTTGTCTCGCTTACTTGGAGTTGTTATTGAACCAAAAATGTGTGGATACTACGAGTAGGTGACATTTTTAGCGTAGTTTTCCTAAAAAATAATACAAAGTATTTGTGTTTGGTTTGTCTTAGATAACTTCATGGTCATAGAATATATTAGATAGGAAATTTTCTAAATTCTGAAAAAAAAACTGTGTGTGTCAGCTTCGACCCATGATGGGAGTTTACTCCTGTTTTTTATGCCATTCTGACTTTCTATTGTTGGACGAAAACAAAGGACCATAGGGGCAGGGGCAGGGTTTCTTCAGTGCTATACAAAAAGCAACTTTAAGGTGTAAAGGCGTTCGTTTCGTTTTACGTTGCGCAGAAAAACGTACTTACCAACGCTTTTCAGTTAACGCATGTATTTCACTCCTCATAAAATTCCCATACCGGGGGGCCTTATATTAAAATCGGTTCTTAAGGAGTAAAAAACTGAAATAACGAGGACTCTAAGTTCGTGACTCAACATCATCCCAAAATAACGACACTCATATAAATATTTAAGTAAACACTTACCAAATAGACATGCCTAATAATCAATTAATTGCAAAAACAATGAGCCTACCGAGAGGGCTTCAATATCTTCAATCCAATATGAACCCTCCTTGTGAAATGTCTGAGATTTAATATAAAATACTCGTGTCCATTGACATGAGTTGACACGACACACGACACAGATCCATGTCTACTGCGACACACGTCACACGTGATACGCAATACGTAGTTATCCTGTTACGAAGTTTGGCGCGGCGCGGCGTATTGAGCGAGTAATAAAACTCGTTTATATTAAGATTTGGCTAGACGTAGCTTCAGATTTAGTAAAAATATTTACGGCCTGTTTTACCACAGAATAAATAATAGTACTTACGTATACTACTAGTGGAGTCATCATTTTAAACACAGATATTCCTGTATCTAAATAGAAACGTTCCTCATCACATCATCAACATCATTAATTAATATAGGTACTATGTGCCACCCAATGATGGAGATAAATCTCTCCTATTTAGGTATACAGGGTGGAAACTTTCAGCGGGGCAGTAAGGGGAAGTCCTTATCCGTTGCAGCTACGCGAAAATGGTCTTAAGAGACTATCCATAATTTTTTATGGAATTTTGATCCCCATTTACAGATTTTCGAAATAAATTACAGTTAGCAAGAAAATAGCCATTTTACACAAAAACATTTTTTTGATGCCAATCGATCCTGTTTCTAATACAGATAAAACTTTTATGGAACCAACCATCGTTGGAGTACTCAAAAAGTCACAAATTGCAAAAAACTTTTCCCGTACATTTTGTAAAGAATTTGTGTAGGTAACTGAAATACAAACATAAAAGACAAATGATCACGTAGAATTTTACACATATCAAAAAGAAGGCGTATTAATTTTCTTTTTTTTTTATTAAGTAACATAACTTGATGATGTTATTCTTATTTAAATAAAATGAAATAATATGAAATTCAGAAAATGGTAATCTCTGCTTATTTTTCCTCTTAACCACCTGCAAAAAGTAAGTCTTCGAGCGGCATCCCCTGAATGTAAGGCTTGAACTAATCGCCCCTGTCGGTAACATTTATAACCATACTTCTTCCATATCTTTAGTACGAAACGATGTGAGACACCTACTTCTTCAGCGACTGCTCTTGATGATATTTCGGGATAAGCTTCGACAAGTGTAAGAACAGAAATGATCAAATTTTCATCTAGTATAAATGGGTGGCATACAGAATTTTTCTTGAAAGAGCCACCTTGTGCAAGATTTCTTAAAAGATTTGTAATAACATGGTAATAACCTTTCTGGTTGGCATATGACGATGTGGATGTTTGATCCTATACCATTCTAACGCAGCCGATGTATTTTTATTATTTACGTAATATGCTTCTAGCAAGTCTAAACGTTCTAAATTGGAGGTCATTTCTCTGTTATCAATAGCTGTCCAATTATGCACTTAATGTAAAATTCACAACACACTCGGAGCTTTTCTGACGCAACAAACTGTCAAGATTGTTTTTTATTTAATAATGACGAGTTCGAAATTTGAATTGTTTTTAAACTTATCTTTTTATTCAGTCAACAAAATGATCTCAACCGTCACTAAAAAAGCTTTTGCGTAAAATTTTCATACAAAATGTACGGGAAGTTTTTTGCAATTTGTGACTTTTTGAGTACTCAGATGGTTGGTCCCATATAAATTTTTGATCAGTATTAGAAACAGGATCGATTGGCATCAAAAAATGTTTTTGTGTAAAATGGCTATTTTCTTGCTAACTGTAATTTTTTTTTGAAAATCTGTGAATGGGGATCAAAACTCCATAAAAAATTATGGATAGTCTCCTAAGACCATTTTCGTGTAGCTGCAACGGATAAGGTACTTCCCCTTACTGCCCACCCTGTATATGTCAAAAGGAGTGATTTCATGCATGCAGAAAATCGCTATACCTAAGGCCTAAATTCGAGTTTTTATGCTTACTCGATCACGTTACTGTAAACTTCAATTTGTACTGAAACTGAACAAGCGCCGTCTGGACTGACTAAAGTGGGAAACACAATTATTCCATGCGATCGAGTGATTATAAAAACTCGCACTGGCTGTCCGACTGATAGATATACCTAGGTGAATCGGTATGTACAGTCCTACCAACTTATCTGTGAACTGAAAGAGGACGGCACCGTCGATGCATCGATACAATCGAATGACATGCGTCGCCACAATCGAAGACATTTTAACATGACGGCCGTAGTTCAAATTTTCGCCATTTCACAGATAAGTTGGTAGGAGTGTAATGTAACTTATAGTACAACACGACGTAATGAATGCCTCGTTGATCCAGTGGTCGCAAGCACTACTGCTGAGCATGAGGTCCTGGTGGGTTTGATTTCCGGGTCGGGCAAAATGTTATTGAGTTTTCCATCTGGCAGTTCTCAGTAAGAGTTGATGGCAATAGGCTCACCCCCTATGGAGCTTCAACATAACTGGCGAAACGTGGGTGTACTACAGGTACACCAGTACACCTCTGCTCAACCCTTCGGGGCATACAGGTGTGACGTAATGTCAACAGGCCTGGCGCATTGTGTCACCTCTCTCGCTCACACGGGACCAAATTTTCAAGATTGTTAAATGAAAATAAGCTTCTTTGAAAAATGTAATCAATTAGCGAACTAGTAAATAGTATGAATTTAATAGGTATCTAATTTTAAAACACATTCCAGTTGTGTTATCTAATAAACTCGGCTCAAAAAGTATTATCTGTGTTTGAGATGAGTTAAATAAATGCTAAAATAAAAATGTGTTTTTAATAATTCGTGGGAGGAGCTCGTGGCTAAGTAATAACAGCCACACGGGTCGATCCATCAGGTTAAGCTACGCTTGCCGCGGTGGGTCGTCGACGGGTGACCATCTTTACACGAAAGCACGTTAAGCCGTTCGTCCCGGCTGTCATTCGTGGATCTTTGACAGTCGTTACGGGTCGTCAGAAGCCCGAAAGTCTGACAACCAGTCTTACCAAGGGGTCTCGTATTACCCAGTTAATGGGTTGTGGAGGTCAGATAGGCAGTCGCTCCATGTAAAATGCTGGTATTCAGCTGCACCCGGTTAGACTGGAAGCCGACCCTAACATAGTTGGGAAAAGGTTAAGCAGATTGACTAGTTTGCTAATTGATTACATTTTTTAAAAAAGCATATTTTCGCATAAACATGGCTTGTACACAAAGCATTCCTATGAATCGCTATGAAAGTAATGATTGTTTCTTAAAGTGGATAGACTAGGCTAGATTACGAATTTTGATTTAGAACAATAGACGACTTAGTTTTTTTTCAATAAAAAAAATAAACAGTTTGTTATTTCATCATTACCGCCAATAAAAAACAATTAAAATATTATTTAAAAATCTAAACCCTATCTTTTTATTTGCCTAAAATATTGCCTATCTGTCAAATATTCAAATGACATCATAATATTCACCTTTGTTCTTCCGTGTGAGCGAGAGAAGTGAGAAAATGCCCTCTTAAGTTAGTGCAAAATATCTTAAGAGGTACCTATACATATGACTGTGACAGTCAGACTTATTACCGTGGCAAAACTACCGCAATGTTTGCAGTGTTTGCTGGCAACTGCGTCTGTGTCGACCTTATCATTACGAGAGCTCTCACACGCTCAATGAATACGCAATGTTGTTTCATTCGTTCATTGACGTTGTCTTGTTTGTTTTAAAATACTATTGTATGATTTCGAGATCACTGACAATTTTTTTTAAATGGTGGAGTAAAATGAATAAAACATGAATTATTCACGTGTTCGATCACATCACATGTGTTTGTTTGCCAAACGCGGTGAATACGAGTACTCGTAGGATGTTCATACGTTATCAAAAAAAACAAAAAAACACTGTATACATTACACATTCAAAATCAGAATCAAAATATTTTATTTCACATAAACTTACATGGGCACATATGAAACGTCAGAAGCTAGGTGCATGGTTCCAATTGGTCGTTTCCTATGGAGAAGAGCCGGCAAGAAACTCCACGGTTACTCTTTAAAATAATTGGTTTTTACAATATTTTCAATTAACAGAGTTAATTATACATTACATACATTACATTGTTAATTTATTGTAATCAGAATTACTTCTGATTCGATGATATGGAAACAAATAAAAGTTCACAATTTTTTTCAAAATACTTGTCTTACGTACATACAGTGATTTACGAATGACCAGTTGATTACATCTAAATATATAAAAGTTAATTTATTAATGACAAAATACTATTAGTTATGGCGAATAAGCCATCCTGTAGGCAGGAGAAGAAAACCTACAGGACAGCTTAAAAATTACGCTGGAAAAGTTTTAATTACTATCAAACTAGCTACGAACTGAAAGCCAACGCGCCAACCACTGCTGCACCGTAGGAAGTTTTATAATTATGTATAATTTAAAGAATGATTAGTAAAATTACATACATATATACCTACATCAAGCCTACATAAACTCACGCGGTCCCATGGGGGTAGGCAAAAACTGAACGCTTCCTGCTACGATTTTTACTTATTCCTTTTGCTTCCGTTGCGAGTACTACGCCTGACCTTTCTGAAGAACATCACCAATAAGGTCACTATATTATTGACCGAGCGAGCGGAGCGTCTCTGCTTCAAGTCTGATAAAATTTGCTTTCGTCTGTCAGTTTGTTGCTACTCCTCTACAGGTCGTATTTTACAACCGATCTGGACAAAACTTGGTATACAGATTTTATGAATTTTTAGATTTTTTTTGTCAAATGGGGCAAAAAGGGGGCTACTGGATATCTCCGCCTTATAAGATCCGATTTAGACGGTTCTTTTATTATTTGAAAGGTAGTAACTTTAAGTTCATCTTTAAAAAATAGGTGAAGATCTGATTAGGATGTTCGGTAGGATGAGCAGAAAAGCTCCTCAAAATGCAGTAAATTGCTCACTTTTTAACCGACGAAAAAAAAAGGAGGAGGTTCTCAATTCGACAAGTGTTTTTTTTTAATTTTTTTTTTATGTATGACCACGCATAACTTTTTACAGAGTCCGATTTGAAAAAAATTGTTTTATTCGAGATGGTATACCTCAAAGTTGCTCCTATATAAAATTTATTACCTTTGCTTGGGTAGTTCTTCAGTTAGCTTCAATAATACGTATTTTTTCCCCACTTTATATGGATGATGTTCTAGTTTGTTTTGCAGGTAGTGGTATTAGAATTTGTGTGGGGTAGGTACCACAACTAAAAAGTGAAAAATAAAAACTTTTTTACAAAAAAATACAACCGCCTTCCAAAGACAACACTACAAAGTGAAAAATAACTTTTCGGAAGTTGGTGGCAAAAAACGAAAATACATTTAACCAGACACCGACTTCCGAAATTAAAGTTATTTTTCACTTTGTAGTGTTGTTTTTGGAAGTCGGTTGTATTTTTTTTGGAAAAAAGTTTTTATAGATTTCTACCAGTGGAATCGGCTCTTTAACTACCTAATAGGTAGGGATTGATGGAGCACCTGGGACCACTTTCTTATCACAAAACTAGAGAATTTTAAAAATAATTATCAGAACTCTAAAACGAGGCTATAGAACCAATGTTAGTTTTACAATGAGATCACTAGATGGCACTACTGTGCACCGCTAGATCGCGCTTTGTTGCATAAAAGTATGTGCTCTCCAGGTCTACTGTTCGCAGAACTACTGGTTATGATCTCCTAGGGCGTCCCCTCTCGGCGGTTCCACTCACATCTGCCTTGTAAAAATACCTTTTGTTTGTCACCTTACTCATCCTTTCAACATTCATAAACAAACCATTTATGCACACTCTTTTAAATTTTTGTCACTACATCTTCTTTAAAATTCTACGATGTTTTTCTCGTATTTCATGTAAATGATAATATCTATATATTAATGTTGTTGGCTTTTATTTCTCGCGCAGGCGGCAGTTTCTTCAAGTAAAGAGTCGTAGTTGTTGCCGTGGCGTGGCGTGGGTGGACGGACAAGGTAAAAGAGGCTTGTTGTCTTGTTTACGCGTTTTTATTGATTTAGGTAGTATTGAAGAGTAAGTAATGTCAAAAACTTTTTAACAAAATAAAAACAACCGACCTCCAAAAAACCATTAGGTACAACAAAGTGAAAACTAACTTTAGTTTCGGAAGTCGGTGTCTTTGGAGCTGTATTTAATTTTAAGCCACCGACTTCCACAATTAAGTCTAATAATTATTTTGTAATTTTTTTTTTTATTTTTAACTTTTTAGTACCTACTCCGCACCAATTCATATACCACTACTTGCTATGTAAACAACAGTGACAGAAAGTAAATATAAGATCATCAAGTACACAAAGTGGATTAAATACGTAATATCGAAGCTTACTCAAAAACTCCCCTAGCAAAGTTAATAAAATTTACCGCGTATTATTTTTATTTATTTAATTTTACCGCGTACCTAAACTTCTTCTACTAAATTAAAAAAAGATTTTCAAAACAATTAAAAAATTACCTCATGCTTTTAACATAATAATAATTCCTTGGCTGTAGATTCTAGGAGACCAAGCACGTTGGATTGTATCAGTTTCCTTGTGAGAATTTCATAGAAAGACAGTATTTATTAACACGTTGGCTGCGAAACGAGTATACTCGTAGTAACAGTAGGTACTCGTAGGTTGGCATTCAACGTGTTAACAACAATTTTACACACACGTCGAAGCAAAACAGGTATTTTCTACTTTGACAATAATTAAAAAGGCATTACCTACTTAAAAATAATCACTGCAATATTTACCTGCACGATGCAAGCTTCTTTCCTGTGCCATACAATAGAACTGAAGCAAAGACCTGTAGTAGAACTTATGGTATGCCAATCAGCTCAGCCTATCGCAGTCCACTGCTGGACACAGCCCTCTCCCAGGCTGCGCCACAACACCCTGCCCTCCGCCTTCCGCATCCGGTTTGTCCCAACCACGGTCCATTTAGCTGGGGGGCGTCCCACGCTACGCTTGCCGATACGGCCGCGGTCTCCACTCGAGGACTCGTCTGCTCCATCGGCCATCGGTCCTTTGACAAACATGGCTAGCTCAACGCCGCTTCAGCTTGCTTACTCTGCAGGCTATGTCAGTTACTCCGGTTCTTTCGTTCTATGCCACAGGCAATTATTTTGCCTCGTGTAGGTAAACGTAAAACAACCTTTGTTATCCTCAAACAATTAAAAATCAAAACTTACGTTCTACGATCTCTTAAAGCAGACATCGAGCAATTTGTTATTCACAATACAAGTAATATCAATTTATATAATTGTCGAGGTGCAAACGTTCCGTCGGGTAGAAGAATTATTAATATTTGATTAACAACTTGTCCGTAGCTCTGGAGCAATTAGACGAAGAACTTACAAATTGGTGGAGATACCAACTTTGGGACTTGGCAATTGAAGGTTAAACATGCTGAAAGTGATATTCTAGGTGAGTTTACGTGAAAAATAGTAGTGTTTTTTGATACAGAGGAAAGTTTAACAAGACTTGATCAATATCTACTAAATATCATCATTTCTATTACCGGAAAATTATCCTGTACCTATGTTTGCACCGTTAAATTATCTTTCAGTTGAAAGACGGCCACTGCTGAACTTAGGCTGCTGGAGCAAGCATCACCACAACGACGGGTTCCTATGTTTTTTTTTTTTTTTTTTTAATAAAAAATAATGTTTCCTTTAATAATAATCATCTAATACAAACGCAGTTGCAAGATCTGAAGATACAGCACAACGTATGAATTTAAAAATGTGATGATATTTTGTTTTAAAAATACAACTAAAAGCAGTCAAGGCAATGAATTCGTCAATGCGTCATTTTATCCCTCGTGAAAATCTTGAATTATCATAAAAACAAGAGAAGCAGGAGCATTCGTTTCCATATGAGCTATACCTAGGTACATCATATGTAAATATCGTAGCGCGTAGCGTACTATTGGATAGTTTCAACCAATGATATTATGAGTAAAATATCATTGGTTTCTACCTACCTAACCTAGTCCCCTTGACTTTGGCGTGACCTTTATTTTTTATTTTATAATTTATGTGCACAGAAAAAATATATAGAGATACATCTTAATTTATAATTGGAGTACAAAGGTACTTTATGTAAGTGTGTGTATTTTCGGTAGCATTCTTCACAGCCACATTATAACCATATTAAAAACGACTACTTAGTAAACACAATCGACCGTTAACAGAATGACGATTCCTATTCACCCTTTAATATTGAATGCGACTAGCAATAGGAGACAAAACACGCACGAAAACGTTCAGTAACGACATCTGACACTTGACATAAGTGTATTGGTTGTTATTGATGTGTTGTGATACACACGCCATTCATACATATTGTATGTAATGTGAGATGAGTAACTAACTAGCTTTATTGGATAAACGTCTTGGAACTAAAATACTACTATTTGGGTTGAGTGTCCTGTTTCTTTGGCTTTTAGTGTAAGAAGCATGACGTATTTATAAAGCGCTTCGAAATTATAAGATTGAGGATGAACAGCAATTTCAGTTAGGGATGTAACGTCTCCGCCACCGCCTCCGCTAAGACGGCCTCATCTTAGCGGAGGCGAAGGCGGAGGTGGAGAAATAGAGAAAATTAAATATTTTTCAAAAAGAAAAACTACCTTTGGGTAATCAAAATTACGAAGGGGCTATAATCAAAAAATAGTCTTACGGGTTTCATCTTCTAGGCGATTTATTTGTGGTTCATAAATTAAGCCGACTCCACTAAACAGTGGCTCACTTGGTACTGAACCTGCGAGCGGCGCAGCGGTGACATTGGAGCAAAAACTTGAAACTTCCAGTTACATCTCGACCCGAATAAAGAGTCTTCGCTTAGTTGGAGGCGATTTTCTTTATTATTCCTCCGTTACAACTCCGTTAAACACTTGCGAAGGGAGATGCGGAGGCAGAGGTACGATTTCTTGCGCAAATTCCACACTTGCGTTGACGGAGATTGAGAGCAGTGATGGCCACACAGAACAGATAAAGAGGTCTTATCTGTTTACGACGCGACTTACGAGTTGTAGGTCGTAGGTTCGAACCCCGATAGGCACTTTACTTTGTGTAAATTATTTCATCACCACTGCTCTCAAAACGGTGAAGGAAAACATCGTGAGGAAACCAGCATGTCCTAGAACCAAAAACTCGAAGACATGTGACATCTACCAACCCGCACTGGGCCCGCATACCCCCTCTCACCGAGAGAAGGCCTGTGTCCCAGCAGTGGGAACGTTATAGGCTGATTATGTTGACGGAGGCACGATTTCTTGCGCACGTTCGGCACTTTTAGTGGCGGAGGTGAGGTTCCGTAACAACCTTATTAGGTATCAATATGCCTACTCGTTTATTTTTCAAGTTGTTTTTGTGAGTCTGGCGGTTTTCAGCTGTCGAGATCATACTGAGTAAAATAAATAAAGAAATGATGTTTCTTGCCTTTACACATTACTTAATTCCAAATGATTCTATAAAAAAGTTACCCAATGGTGAACTATAATGTTCACGAGCTCCATGTCTACTTTTACTAGCTCCATGTCTAGTTTCTAGTTTTCGTAGAAAGATATTTTTCTATTTCTCACACGTACGAGTTTCCTAACTCCGCGTTTACAAGACTTTTACACCTTTGAACAAGTTGTGATACAAGTTACCTACCTATTTTCTACAAGTCTTGTAAAAGAGTTGTCAAACACATGTCGTGTATAACACAAGACTGTATCAAACATACTTGGTTTCAGACATATATTGTTAATTATTTTGTCCAGCTTTTTGACATTTTTGACAAGATTTGCATAAAACTCATCCTTCAACTTCTTTTAAGTGTAAACTATAAACGCAACTAGTAGACACAACATGTAGGATACTATCATGTTCTTTGACTTGGATTCGAAGCAGGGTAGTATACGAGTAATAACAGACTCATGCCATCAATTTGATTTATAAGAGTGTCCGTGGCTGGCCCGTTTACCTACTACGCTTTCGAATGAACTAACTTCATCTTTCTGACTGACCGACTTCTTGGTAATTCAAAAGTGCCTGTAATTGATTTAATTCAAAAAAATGCTTTGAGTTTGCAAAAGTCAGCAAGGTGGTACTCAGCGGCGCTGACTGACAAGAGTGCCGACGTTCCACTCGTAGGGGCAATGCACTCCTTTTAAAATAAACTTAATTCACTTTCTTCCACCACTGTGAATCCAAGCAAGCATAATGAAATATTAGGACGACTGTAATGGCAATTACGTTAATCTGCCGCTGAATGTTGAACAAGTTAATTCGGCGCCATCTTGCTAATGACGTCATCCTATTGTCATGTAACGACCCCCGAGGGGCGCGGGGGGAGGACTGCGATTATTATTAACCTGTGTATTTTGTTAAAGGTTCCTTTCTAAGGGCAGTTTTCAGACATTTTGTTTTGTATTTATGAGAAGATTGATAATAATATAAGCAATGAAAACCTCATATTTTATTTGAAAGTAGTTAATAAAACATATTTTCAAAAGATCAAAAACGAGAGTAACGAGGTCTGGAAGTTTGTTGCGTTAAATCAAACTGGTTTAGAAAAAGGTTTAGTAGATAAATAAGTACTCGTAAAAGGCCTCCTAACCTAACCTAACATAATAATAAAATTAATGACTGAAATCGAAATGGCTAATAATCCACATCGTAACTCGCAGCGCGGGATTAGTCCGCAGATAAATCCGCTCATCTGAATGCTACTGAAACACTTGCTCATACAAGCGGACTGGACGTATGGCTTTGTCATATGATTTATGTTTTAATTCATTAAACGAACAACTGTTGTTATGTAATTTTAATCGTGTTTCCGAAATGAGGTACCTTGTATTGTAATGGTTTTCAGTTTCACATAACATGGATATTCTGTGACCGCAGCTCACAATAAAATTATTACTTTATAAAAAAATATAATCAGAATGTTGTAGAATGTAGGATCTATGTTGGAATGTAGGATAATGTTGTAGAATGTAGGATAATGAATGTAGGATCAGAATGTTGGGCCACAAAAGGGATAAATGAAAAGCAGTTGCATGCAGCTGAGATGAGAATGCTAAGAGGGATGTGTGGTGTTACACGAATGGATAGAATAAGAAATGAGTACATAAGAGGAAGTCTAAAAGTGGCACCGGTGACTGAAAAGCTGTGCGGAAATCGGCTGTCATGGTATGGGCATGTGATGCGGAGGAGTGAGGAAAATGTCGTAAGGAAAGTTTTGGGTATGAATGTCGATGGCTATAAGGGTAGGGGAAGACCAAAGAAACGATGGATGGATTGTGTGAAAGATGACATGGCTAGAAAGGGGGTCACTACCGAGATGACGAATAATAGAGAAGTATGGAAAAAAAGGACATGTTGCGCCGACCCCAAATAGATTGGGATAAGGGCAGGAGAATGAGATAAAAAAATATACTAACATAATATATGAAAACTCGTAGTTTTATAATTTTTGTTTTGTCTCATTTCTGAACATAATTATATTAAACTGTTGTAAAAAGATCTTGAAAAACGTTAACAAAAACTTCTACAAAAATTAGTGAGCAAATACTAAATTGGCAACGTTGAGCAAAATGGCGTCGCCTTTTATAAAAATATCTTGTCATTCTTTTAAGGACACGTTAGCGAGTTGATTTTTCATGATATTCTTGGATCTAGATTACTTATTATTAAGGTTGAGTGTCGAAGTCGGGGGAAAATGAGAGCAATGGCAGTTGAGTGGCGGCCCAACAGACGGCCGGGTGAAACGCTGCGGTTTTAGGAACATTCATGAACTTTGTTATGTAACTTGCAATTCCTATTTTTATTTCATGAGTAACTATAGAAGAAGAAGAAATGTATCCAAATAAATTGGGATAAGGGCAAGAATATGATGAATTAAGAAGTAAAAGTTTATTTTAGAATTGGTTGACCCTCTTCAGACAATCACAAATACTAAACGGCGCTCAAACAAAATCAAGTCACAGGTCTACAGACTAAACCAACCATCAAAAATATCAACAATGTAACGTTTTTAAAACGCCACGTGCCACTCGACCGTCTACTATAATATACTTTTAAATAACCGACAAGGGCGCCGAGTTAATTAAGCTATCCGTTATTATAATCGGCCCCCGTGAGCTCTTACCTTCGCCAGACATTCTCCTTCGAACTACCTTCGCTGGCCGCTGAGATCCTTTGAGCCACAATGTAAAAAGGGACAGAAGATCCATCAGTACTGGCATCATTGTACCACTAAACTTGACTTTGGAGTTGTTGAAACTGCTCCTTTTGATGTAGTAGAATTAGGAGATAGTCACACAATAACTTGTGATGGAGTATGGAGATAGCCACACAAGAACTGGAGATGGAGTATGGAGATAGTCTCACAAGAACTTGATATGGAGAATGGAGATAGCCACACAATAACTTGTGATGGAGTATGGAGATAGTCACACAATAACTTGTGATGGAGTATAGAGATAGTCACACAATAACTTGAGATGAAGAATGGAGATAGTCTCACAATAACTTGTGATGGAGAATGGAGATAGTCACACAAGAACTTGAGATGGAGTATGGAGATAGTCACACAAAAACTTGTGATGGAGTATATAGATAGTCACACAATAACTTGAGATGGAGTATGGAGATAGTCACACAAAAACTTGTGATGGAGTATATAGATAGTCACACAAGAACTTGAGATGGAGTATGGAGATAGTCACACAAAAACTTGTGATGGAGTATATAGATAGTCACACAATAACTTGAGATGGAGAATGGAGATAGTCACACAATAACTTGTGATGGAGTATGGAGATAGTCACACAAGAACTTGAGATGGAGTATGGAGATAGTCTCACAATAACTTGTGATGGAGAATGGAGATAGTCACACAAGAACTTGAGATGGAGTATGGAGATAGTCACACAAGAACTTGAGATGGAATATGGAGATAGTCAGACAAGAACTTGTGATGGAGTATGGAGATAGTCAAACATGAACTTGAGATGGAGTATGGAGATAGTCACACAAGAACTTGAGATGGAGAATGGAGATAGTCACACAGTAACTTGTGATGGAGTATGGAGACAAGAACAAGAAAGAACACACAAGAACTTCACCAAGTTAGTTAGAAAGGCTGAAGTTGCTATTTGCGGTTTTGCAAGACGCTGCTGTCTAGGTAGGCTATTATTTTTCATGCTGATGTTCACAATGACCTGAATAAGCTTTAAAAGACCTATAGCTAAATCACTGCCTATGGTGTTTTGTCGAACGCGTAAAATAGTAAAAAGGATTTTGACTGTCAACTGTCAGGGTGCGAGACCTATAAGAGAAACTGATCTTTGTAAGTTTCAAATCCCACGGGATTTGAAACTTACAAAGATCAGTCAAAGGTCAGTCTCTTCACGAAGAGTGGCTCTTCTGAACTTTATTAAGCACGATGCTCTATTATACCTTCTTCATAATTATATAGGCACTCCTTTTTTAAATGACATCGGGCTCTGGAAAAAGAAAATATAAGAAAAAATGTATGCATTGTCCTTGTCTGTGACGATAGCTGTTTTATAAAAGTGGACAGAATGATCGTTGGCCAGATTATTTTGTATTTTTTCTTTTACATATTTTGTTTGAAAAAGTGTTGATATTTTCCGGGCTTATCAGAAAATCTGAGAAAATTTTAATTTTCGACTTTCATATTTTTTTTCTTATTGTTATGCATTTTAATGGTGCCGACGACGACGGTACATTTTTTTTTCATTATCTTAGCAGCTGTCATTATTGTGCAAATAAGACAGGCGGGGTTTCATTAAAAAAATGATGTCGTCCGCAATGTTAACTTACAAGTTTCGTCAAAAAATATTTACTTATTCTGTTTTTTTTTACTTAAAAAAAAAAACATTTATTTACGTTGCTTAATGACGAATTTGGGTTCTGAAACCTTCCTGAAAATACTTGTACCTTAAAATTTTAATTGGCTGCTGATTCTGCCAATAAAAATAAAAAACTACTAGATAAGTACTACTATCTACCAAAACAAGGAAAGCATCTTACGTAACCTTCCAAACATTCTCCCATCACGATAAAATAAAATACACATACAAAGGCCTACCACACGAAAACCTTATTAACTTAACGAAACAACCATAGAAACTCGTAGATAACCCCCATTCCGAAGTTGCATTAAAACTAAACAAGAACAAGTCAACCTTAACCCGTCAATACCGCGGGTGGTTGCGACCCCACTGAATAAACAGTAAGTGTATTGGCACAAAACAATGGGGTACGATCTGTCCCCAACTAATTCGATTTCATCGGTCGGTTGGAAGTGGACCGTTAGCGGTGGAGGGTTAGATGGATTGCGGGATAGGCGGTAAATTGCACAGAGACGTGAATAGGAGACAAGAAGTATGGGCGTCAGGATTTTTGTCATGGTTTGTTGCTCTTTGATGGTTGAAAGAAAGTTTATTTTTAATTAACTTCGAAAAAAAGGAGGGGTTTTGTTCATCCGACGAGTGCCTAATTTTTTCTTGTATGTACACCGATTATTTTGTATTTTTTTTTCAACTGTGACTGTGATTGCACTAGATTATTTACAGAAAAATTAAAGTGTATCTTTATTTATTTATTTATTTATTTATTTATAAAGGTACACCAACAGCTTCTGTATACAGCATATCAAATAAAAGTAGGTAAAAAGTCATAGACTTATACAGTTGCCAATAACAGGTGAACCAACATTCACAAGTAATGATAACAAGGTAAAAACAAAAAGTATAAAAATTTAAATGGTAACAAACTATATAAACAGAAATTTAAAATGCCAAAAGAAAAAAAATACAGAGGTTGCAAGAAATACCTACATACTAACACAATTAACCTTTAGATGGCGTGTGTTGCGAACTTAGGGACTCCAAAACTCTGGTTTTAAAGATGTTTACGGAGTCATGATATACGTCAACATCAGGAGCGGATTTTATATAAGAATTCATCTCTCGGCTGATCCGATTGAGAGGTGAGTTTACTCCAATATTCGTTCTGGATGCTTTAGTGTGTAATAAATGGGTGATAGGATATCTGGGTAAATTATAGGGGACTTTTAGTCCAATTTGTTCAGTTAACCCATGGCAGCCCAATTTATTGTTAACTAATTTGAAAAAGAACATGAGATCTTGTACCAGTCGACGGTCGCGCAGAGTAATCATTTTGTAACATTGAGCACGTTGTTCGTATGGGCACCGGGGAGATATATCACCAAAGGCATATGCTAGGTGCTTTGTGAAGGCCCTTTGGATGCTTTCTACTCTTTCTAATTATATAAAATATCTTCTTAATTATATAAAAAATGTTCACTGTCTAGCAGACTAACAATGTAGAACAAACTTTGTCAGCACATAATGGGGCAGCAAGAAAATATATAATTACTAACTAATGAATATCTCCCAAATAAAAGTTATATTCCTAATACAATTAATTAAAGTCTAAACCAAAACTTTATAGACAAATTACTTAGTTATTAAAGCTTATTATTTTAATAATTCTGCAACCATAAACTTTTTAACAAACCAAAACATTTTGTTTTAATTTTGTAAACCTAAACGTACTTAGGTACTTGAAGCTATAAGTAATCTTGCTATGAAAAACTTTGTTTTTAAAACAAGGCTTCTACTCAAAGTGTTTTTCTTTCATTTGTATTTTTTTTAAACCTTTTCAACATGTTACAGAAAGCGTTAATTTTTTCCATTGTAATTTTTACACTGCACAGCAAATGCCTTCTCATACAGAGAACGAAATGAGTACCTAAGCGTAGTGGTTTCATCTTCAACATTCTCCTGCCCATATCAGGTTATGGTTTCAACTTCAACATTCTCCTGCCCATATCAGGTTATGGTTTCATCTTCATCATTCTCCTGCCCATATCAGGTTATGGTTTCATCTTCATCATTCTCCTGCCCATATCAGGTTATGGTTTTATCTTCATCATTCTCCTGCCCATATCAGGTTATGGTTTTATCTTCATCATTCTCCTGCCCATATCAGGTTATGGTTTTATCTTCATCATTCTCCTGCCCATATCAGGTTATGGTTTTATCTTCATCATTCTCCTGCCCATATCAGGTTATGGTTTCAACTTCAACATTCTCCTGCCCATATCAGGTTATGGTTTTATCTTCATCATTCTCCTGCCCATATCAGGTTATGGTTTTATCTTCATCATTCTCCTGCCCATATCAGGTTATGGTTTCATCTTCATCATTCTCCTGCCCATATCAGGTTATGGTTTTACCTTCATCATTCTCCTGCCCATATCAGGTTATGGTTTCATATTTATCATTCTCCTGCCCATATCAGGTTATGGTTTCATCTTTCTCCTGCCCATATCAGGTTATGGTCTCATCTTCATCATTCTCCTGCCCATATCAGGTTATGGTTTCATCTTCAACATTCTCCTGCCCATATCAGGTTATGGTTTTATCTTCATCATTCTCCTGCCCATATCAGGTTATGGTCTCATCTTCATCATTCTCCTGCCCATATCAGGTTATGGTTTTAACTTCATCATTCTCCTGCCCATATCAGGTTATGGTCTCATCTTCATCATTCTCCTGCCCATATCAGGTTATGGTTTTATCTTCATCATTCTCCTGCCCATATCAGGTTATGGTCTCATCTTCATCATTCTCCTGCCCATATCAGGTTATGGTTTTATCTTCATCATTCTCCTGCCCATATCAGGTTATGGTTTTATCTTCATCATTCTCCTGCCCATATCAGGTTATGGTTTTATCTTCATCATTCTCCTGCCCATATCAGGTTATGGTCTCATCTTCATCATTCTCCTGCCCATACCAGGTTATGGTTTTATCTTCATCATTCTCCTGCCCATATCAGGTTATGGTTTTATCTTCATCATTCTCCTGCCCATATCAGGTTATGGTTTCATCTTCAACATTCTCCTGCCCATGTCAGGTTATGGTTTCATCTTTATCATTCTCCTGCCCATATCAGGTTATGGTCTCATCTTCATCATTCTCCTGCCTATATCAGGTTATGGTTTTATCTTCATCATTCTCCTGCCCATATCAGGTTATGGTCTCATCTTCATCATTCTCCTGCCCATATCAGGTTATGGTTTTATATTCATCATTCTCCTGCCCATATCAGGTTATGGTTTTATCTTCATCATTCTCCTGCCCATATCAGGTTATGGTTTCATCTTCAACATTCTCCTGCCCATATCAGGTTATGGTTTTATCTTCATCATTCTCCTGCCCATATCAGGTTATGGTTTCATCTTCAACATTCTCCTGCCCATGTCAGGTTATGGTTTCATCTTTATCATTCTCCTGCCTATATCAGGTTATGGTTTTATCTTCACGAGGACACCGCTGACCAGTCTGAACAATCCTTTCGTTGCTTTTTACGACGTTCATGGGTAATCAGTTAGTTTGGTATTAAGTTAGCAAATCAAGATCACAACCACCACTTTCCTCAACAGCTCCACCAGTTAGCTCAGCTAGATAAATCTGCCACCGCGACGGAATTGCTTACTTTCCCGACATTCCGACTCGAGAAGATTGCGACCCTCCCTCGGGACGGATCTAAACAACCTCCTAACGTAACCCAATTCCAACTATTTCACAAGCCTCGTGGACCTCATTTCCCTCCAATCGTGAATATTTTTAAAAAGCCACTAAAGAGCTTTAGCTGAGCAACGGAGGCCGTAATAAAATCAAGCCGGCTGCCAGCGAGCGGAAAATGTCGCTCAATCGAATTCCATCGCCTCGCTTGTGAAGGAAATTGGGTTGAAACATCCAGGAGACATGCCGAGAAAACGTTCGACCCTTAATTTGTAGCGATGATGGCGCCCACGACCGTTGCAAAGTGCGCAGAAATCAATTTGTCTATAATTTAATCAATAACTGCTCCCAAGACTTCCTCCTCTATTTTAATATGCTAAAGTTTAAAATTTTAATAAAAATGTACTCTCATTTTACGTGACAAAAGCTTTCACTAGCTTAATAGTTTTCCGAACAGTGTTAAATTGCGCCTCAATAATGGTCCTTGCTCGTTATTTAGAGCGGAAAAATGAGAACAGAAGGTACCTACTACAAACGTTTTGAAAACAAAACAATATAATTATTTATAACATTTACAGTTTTTTCCTGAACCAATTTAAATTCAGGTCCCTGTTTAGGCTTCATAAAAAGTTTAAAAACAAAAATACGGCGGGAACACATGTGCCCAAAAAAGTAAAGTTCCGACGATTTCGACCTCAAAAATGAAATATGTGTAGTAACATGCCCCCGGGCCATAACTCCGGGAGATCCCGATGTCAAGGGACGGCACATAAAAAGTTTTTTATCATCTTCTGTTAATATATGGCGGCCGTGACATTACCCTTTGGAAAACAACGGTAAAGTTTTCTCACATTAGTCACACGAAGTTAAAGTGGTGTACTTAGTCCTCGCCTGAGCGCACTGTTTCGAAGCGGGCACATCTAGAATTACTCGTAGATAGGTCATTGTAATACGTCTTTTCTGGAGGTGAAATTACGTGAGAGAATAGTAGAAACCCGTGTAATGTTTAGATGTAGTTTGGAGCACACACCACACACAATACAACACACACAACACACACAACACACCACACACCACACACAACACACCACACACCACTGTTTTCTGAAAAGCTTTTCAGACAGTATAAGTATTGTCGTCTGAAATTCTCATTATTAGACATTCAGCTATAATTATAAGCATTTTCCGGCAACTCATTACCATTTTCTTATTGTACTCACTTAGATCTGGGGGTATGGTAAGTAGTGCCCCCGCTGACACGAGCCAAAAACAAAAACCGAGCTGTACATTTTGACCAAAATGTAAGGTTTGTGTAGAGTTAGACCTTGTAGAGTTAAGGGCTTGGCTCTACATTAGATGTGATATTATTTTAACAGTGAAATCGTTTGAAACTCTTGGCAACCTACTTTACATGAAATGGTTTTGGTGGGATTTTATGTAGTTAATGTTTAAGGCCTACGAGTCCTCGAGAAAGACCATTTTCCACAATAATTACTATCCTGTAACTTTCCTGAATATTCTTAGCATTATGCTTTATAGGTTCATGTCATATTCATATGAGTATAGTAATATTATTCGAGATACATAGTCCTCACATATTATAATTATAATTAATTTATACAAAACATAATTCAATATTTTAAAAGAATAACCATGGAGTTTCTTGCCCATTCTTCTCCATGCGAAACTATCTTTTGGAAGGGGCGACTAGAATCAATATTTTTTTTTTTTTGTGAATTCTGACGCTTAAAAGTGGCTTTTAATGACCTACTTGTAGGTACTTGAAATAAGTTATTTGACTTTTGAATGTGACTGACATTAGCAAAGTCATTCGAATCGCATGCTACGTGATTAATACATTTGGAGCATCAAGCTTGTTGTTATGACAATGTGAAGGAAAATGCATCTAAAAATAACATACGGGAGAAAAATTAACACAACCCACAATTTTTACAAGTTTAATTAAATGTATGATACATGCAAATTACTGATAGGTATTCTATGTATTATGGATAGAAATTCATTTGGTCAATTAATACAAAAACAATATTCTAAAAATAATTGAAAGCGCTTTCTCCAGAGGAGTTAATCAAAATCAAATTAACAAGTAATCCGCTAACTCATATTAACGACTTATTGCTCAGCCAAAACTTACAGGAGCGAATACAGTTTAAGTGCATTTTTCTATTACACAAATTTTAAAGATCTCGATTTTGGATGTATCAAAAACAGTAAATTATATTCAACAAAGTACTAAATAAAGTACGTCGTAATGAAGAAACAAATTAATTACATATTCGTAATTAATTAGTTTCTTCTGTAAAGTAAAACCAGAGCAAAGTTCTACAAACATGCTTTAAAGATAGAAGTATCATATTATGGCACTTACGAACTAATTAGTGTGTTAATTAAATGATTAATTTAAGTTATTCGCTTTTCGGTAAGTTAGTAATATAATTATAATTATCTCATGTTCTTGTTAACTATCTTAGTTTAGATACTGCTGGTGTTTATTGTGTCAACATTATTTGATCAGTAATTTAATATTGTTATTCTTAAGTACCTAGGCTTAGTTTGACAGTCACGGGTACACTAGCTAGTTAATTAGGAATCAAATTTAGCAAAATATCCATAAGCATGTGTCTTCTACTAAGCCTATTTTTTTAAGGTTTAAGATAAGTACACACGGCTATTTATCAAGCTATATTATCCAGTATAAGCTGGCCTCTCATTGTACGGAAATCCTATACAATGCGAGATCAGCTTATACTGGAAATTTGTAGCTTGATAATTATGTAGCCGTGTCTACCATAATAAACAAAACATTTTGACCTGTAGTTGTAGAAGATTCAGATTGACACTTAATATTTTCTACAACAGCATTAAAAATATGTTTTACTCTGTTAAATGGATGATCACATAAATTGTATACTTTGTGAATGTGGAATTAGTTACCTAGTCATTTTTAAGTACCACAATAACCACAAAATTGGATAGATTGGTAATTAACCTAATTAATGAATGCATGATATCCTAAATGAATGATTTTTAATACAAAAATATGAAGAGATTCTGTTAATTGGTGAATTAATTAATTCACAACAAGCACTTAAAAATTAATTGGTAAGGAAATCAACTGTCAAAGAATAACAGTTGACAATTTGAAGGTAATGTCAGGACAATATTTAAGTTGCTAGTCAATTTGCTTAGCAATTAATTACCCTGACGTTACATTAGCTGGTTCTTTATAAGAACTATGACAGAAAAACATATATTCGACTAGTTATATTACATATAATCAGAAGGTAACAAACAGTTTTTTTTTAATCGATAATTCTATAATTTCGGAATGTTTTGTGACAATTCTGAGCATGGGCGGAAAATTAACAATAACATTTGAGTCAAACCCAACGAAAAATTACCAGAAACAATTTTACAAGTTGGAAAATTTCGCTATGATTTTTTTACAAGATCCTCCAATACATTACTCTCTTTCTACATTATTTCTTTCTCCCTCTAAATAGCTCGATCTTTCAGCGGTGTCATTTCGACGATCTTGGCTGTGATTGGCGCGCTCGGCAGCAGGAGAGGGTTGAACTTGACAGGCTTGCTGCCAACTCGGAGCAGGCCGTGCTTGGCCGCCAGTATCAGTAGCAGGGTTACTGATAATGTGAACGACAGGATCTGAAAGTGGATGGTGAAATGTCTTATCATTTGGTAGAGGAATTTTGCAGTTCTTGGGAAAAGAGTGGGGGCAAATGACAGTCTGCAGCGTACTAATATTTTCTGTAGCTAAGTCCAAGTAGGTGTAGCCTTCGTCCAGTGTAGGTAGTTAAGTACCTAGCACAACACCATCACATATAACTTTCAAATGTGGATGCAAACGTTGAAGGAATGTATAAACATGGCCTAACGTGTACGTACTTACCTACGTGCGTAAAATAATATTATTAATATTACGTCAATCTTGGGTTCCTATGTATGTAGGTACTTATATAGATTTGATGTCAAATGTAAAGTTAGGTCTTCCTTATTGTCCCTAATTAATTAATCTTATTCAACCAACGCTTTTATTCGTACAACTATTAAAACGACTTTATTGACACTTCATATCTTCAAGGTTTTTTATTCTTAAAAACAAATTACTATTTAATGTTTTGAATATATAGCTTAGTCAAAACCTTCTGACTATGAATGTTAGTAAAACTGCTTACATAATTTTCGCAGCAAAAAATAAAAAAATACCATCATTTTCAGATCTTACAATAAGTAGCCAGCCATTACGAAAATCAACGCATGAAAAGTACCTATTTGGGCCTGATTGTGGACAGTAAGTTGACATTCAGAGCGCATATTGACTACGTAAGATCTCGAATACTCCCACTACCCGGAGCCATGCGGAACATTGCAAAATGCGTACCTACCCTATAAGCTAAGACATACTATTTACAACACGCTAGTCAAGCCGCATCTGGAATATCTGATCCAAGTATGGGGACAAGCTGCAATAACAAATCAACAACACCTACAACGAACACAAAATAAAATCATCAAAGTCCTCTTCAATTACTACTACTCCTACAGAATTACTCTACAAAAAAAACAAAATTATTTAACCTACAACGATTGTATACAGATCATACTTGCATGACTATCCGAAAGATCCTTAAGACCAACATACTCGTACACACAAATATTTAATTTACACAACAGACTCATAGATATAATACCCGTAATCAAGACGACCTAGAAGTACCAAGAGTGAGAACCCTGTACGGCAGGAAAACTATACAGTATGAAGGGGTTCGGCTGTACAATACATTACCTAAAAAGGTAAGAGAGTGTACAAGCATACCAACATTTAAAAAAGCCCTAAGGAATTATATATTAGACACATGAAAACTTATGTGTCTAATATATAATTCCTGGAACTAACTAGCTTGAACTGTTTTGTATTTTACTTTATTTAGATTTAAGTACAGTATTAGTACAATATTTTGTAAATAGAATCTATGGTGCTCAGTTTCTTGGATGGCTTGAACGTCGTAATGTAAATTACAACCTATTGTTAATTTAGTTGGGTTACTCTTTAAGTTTATTATTATTATTATTTTATTTTATTTTATAAATTACAAGTTCCTTAACTAGGTGTAATAGCAAAGCACACAATTAGACCTCTGTCCTAGCGTGCCATGGCCTGAGACTGATCAACGCGCTATTAACAGCTGAAAGTGAACTGTTATTTGTTCTTTGAGAAATAAATGTCTTTAAACCGAATTAAAACCTCCCATAAAATTTTCTGAAAAACGCCCACCTTTTTCATATAAACAAAGGATTAAGTACATCTAACTGTTACATACAAGAGGTATTCAATACAATAGTAAAAAAAAGTACTATTTTGACGTATTCTAACAAGAAGACAACGTGATCAAGTCGTCAAATCGAACCTCGCAACCAACAACAACCTAACCAAAATCTTAAAACAAAGATAACCAAAAAACAAAGAAATAAAACAATTAGTACTTACAGCAGATATCCCGAACGTAGCAAACACTTCATACGACATAAACATTTTGAACTATTACTTGTCAAAACACAACAAAACTAAATAAAAAATGTAAACATTTGGTGCGCACGCGACGGTTCACTCGCTAAGAACTTACTGACTAAACTGTGACACACAGAAACACAGTGCACAGGTGCGACAAATACAAACATAGATAAAGAAAACTACAGAATGTTCACATTCCTTGTCGTGTGACAGAGAGAGATATATGTGAGCAACGTGCGAGAAAAAGCGACAGAGCATTGGTATTTCCGTCCTTCACTACGTGCTTTGCATTTTTAAGATAAGTATTTCATCATAAAAATGTTCGATATAGAACTTTTTGTCTCAATCGACTTCTTACAATCATAGTGGTAGTTCTGTCAAACACATAGTCTTCGTATTTAATTGAGGTTTGCACTAGAAATAGTGACACTGTGCCTGACTGTGTCGACATTAGGAAAACTGTAGGTGGCATGTCAAGCACGGAGCGGCAACGTCGCACGCATACGTCATTCGTAACAGGTCTGCGCACGCGCTCACCTTGCGTTTGTTATCTGTGGAACAGTTATTTTAGTACTTCCTTTGTTTTTATTCATTATGAACTGACAGCTCGTGTCATTGCAGCATTGGTGAGCTGTTGATTTTTTCGGAAGCGGAAAACGAGGAATGGTCAAGTTTTTAGTTTTGTCTTGCATTAATAGATTAACAGAACAAATATACTACAAAATCAATCTGCCTAGCCTTTTGCCAACTATGTTGGAGTCGGCTTCCAGTCTAACCGGAAGCAGCTGAATACCAGTATTTTACATGGAGCAACTGTATAACTGACCTCCACAACCCAGTAACTGGGTAATACGATACCCCTTGGTAAGACTGGTTGTCAGACTTTCGGGCTTCTGACGACCCGTAATGACTGACAAAGATCCATGAATGAGAGCTGGGACTAACGGCTTAACGTGCTTTCCGAGGCACGGAGGAGTTTCGGTATGTAAAGATGGTCACCCGTTCACGAGACCAACCCCGGCAAGCGTAGCTTAACCTGATAGATCGACCCGTGCGGCTGTTATTACTTAGCCACGAGCTCCTAAATTGTCAAATTCTGCTATAATTATTAGTGGGCGTTTACTTAAAATGTTAGAAGAGCGCGGGGAAGACCTGGATGATACTCGCACAGACCAGGGAAGCATGACCCAAGAAGGAGGAGCCTATGCTCAGCAGTGAATGGAACAAGGCTGCAGATGATGATAACGGTGAAGATGATAACGTCTGAAAGGGAAGATATCAGAACGATTTCATTACCTACTGTAACGACACAATTATCAAAACCTCAGAGCTAAAATTCTAAAGACAAATTCTTGTCCCATGTTAATACTTAATAGATGTTTTGGCCAATTTGTAGATTAAGTTATAGATTATTAACTACACGTACTGAATTACTGATACTGGTTTATCAGTTTGGTCAATTTGCTTTTCATTCAGTTTCTACATAATATCATTATTATCAGTCCATAAATCTTCGATAGTAGCATTTATATAATAGAAGGTACCTATATCGCTGTTGATAATGAAACTCCATAAAAAAATCAAATTCGTACCTACATGGTATTTTGGTTGTAAGCGGTATAAACTGCTAAATTCCGGTTTGACCTGTGATAATTCAAGTCATAGGTACTCGTGACTCATGCATGAGTCATGACTCTCATGAGACAGATTTGAAGAAAGTTATTTTCTTTCTTTACTTTATGTAAGTAGGTTCTTGTATAGTTTAGTTTTCTTTTTATTCTGTCCATGTTAGTATTGGTTTATACTATGTTCTTGTTATGTTTTAATGTACACCCTACGTGTGCGTGTGGAGGTATCTAGGGTGTAAATGAATAAGAACACTAAACAACATACTTGTTGTAGAGATAGCTTTTTAATTAGTCCAAGTTTATTTGTTAGCAACAATAAAAAATATTATATTACAAAGAAAATGGTTTCTTCCTGCACTAAAATAAACAATAATGTATGTAGGGCAAAGCCCAGCTTTGCTTTGTCTTCAGATGACAAGCAGTTTGTTCATTTATCTTTTTAAAAGCAAACTCTGCAATGGTACATGCGAGAGATCCCTTGAGTCCGCTACAACCAACCGTCACACATTGACAGCAAATTTAATTGATTGATTGAGTCCCTAGACTGATCACTAACATGATTGATGTAGCTGGAATTGATCCGATAAAAAGTATTAAGTAAATTGGTTTATTCTGACATTGGTATGATATTATTTTTGAATTTATTAATCTGTCAAAGCTGATCAAGCCATTATTGCTGGTTCAGACAGGCACTCATAATCTCAATTCCAAACATCGAAATTGATCTTCTGTATTTTTTTAAATAAAAATCGGCCAAGTGCGTGTCGGACCACGCACAATGAAGGGTTCCATGGTTGGGATGAATTTATCCCAACCAAGAACAAACTTAACACTGTAGTTGAAAACATGGTCTCCCATACATTCCAACTGCAAATGTAAGTTTGTTGACTATTACTCGTAAACTTAAAAAGCCTACTTAGCTGTGATAGTTTTCCTTTTAACTTCGATACTACTACCGAGAATTTTTTCACCACCAAAACTAACCGTTTAGCTGGCAGGGGGAGGGACACTTCACTGTAACAAAAATTGGCACTTTAAAGCTCATTATTTCAGAAACGGAATCCCTAAATCGAAAAACAAATCCACAATATTTTTGAATGACCCGTCCAACAACACCCCACACCATGGGGTAGACGAGAAAAAAAACATCCCCACTTTAAGTGTATAGGAAGGTACCCTAAATTTTTTTTTAAGAAAGTTATTAATTCGTTTTAGGTTTTTGAAGTACGTTTTTACTTTTGTAAAAGTAAATTTACTTTTCCATTTTTAGTTGAACATAATGTACAATTACAAGAGCCCAAGACGAACGAAAAGAAGAATCATCAAAATCCGCTTAGAAATGATGGAGATACAGTACATTTATGCATATAACTTCGTACATAAGAATAATTACCTAATGTATTATGTACTAAAAACATTCCTGAAAGTATGTGAAAAGTATGTAGAATCATCAAAATTGGTTCATTAGTTTTTGAGAAAATCGCGGACATACAAACTCGAATACAAAATCTCATGACCGTATTAAAATTTTGACAGGACAACGTCTGTCGGGATATTCAATAAATACGACTCGATTAGCTGAATAAGGTTCGAGTCGAGAATGAGCTCTTACATGGAAAAATTTGCTGGTATCTATAATGTGATACAGAGGAAATTCTTGTGTGAATCACCTTCACATTAAAAGAAATACTTATTAAATAAAACAAAAATATATAATTAATTAATTATTATTTAACATTATTATCAAAGTACTTCAAATTACAAAGCCAGGCAGGCCTCCCGCAACAATAGATAATTAATAGACTCTCATTAGGCAACGCTCTCCATACTTCTTCTTGCAAGCCAAGGCTTAAGGAGTGGCAGCAGCATTGTACCGAGCCCTGTAGAAGGATCTGGCAAGTCTGGCGCTTATGGCGATGCCGTGCCACGTCTCCTCGTTGATCTGGTCCACGTACTGCGGAGGGACCCTGAAGTCGAAGCCGTAGCTCGGCAGCTCCAGGGTGTAGGAGAACGGAATGCCAATAGACTGGGGGAGAAAGTGTTATTAGAAGTAGTTGAGATCTTTGACGAAATTTCGTTCAGACAGTTAACACTTGAAACTTGAACTACAATCATCTGCCTAGCCTTTTCCCAACTATGTAGCTGTCGGCTTCGAGTTTAACCGGATGCAGCTGAATACCAGTATGGAGCGACTGCCTATCTGTTCTCAGTAACTGCGTAATAAGACAACCCTTGTTAAGACTGGTTGTCAGCAGACTTTTAGTCTTCTGACGATCCGTAACAACTGTCAAAGATCCACGAATGACAGCCGGGACCAACGGCTTATTTTGCTTTTCGAGGCACAGACGGGTTTTGATATGTAAAGATGGTCACCCATCCACGGACCATCCGCGGGAAGCGTAGTTTAACAGTGCGGCTGTTATTACTTTGTCACAAGCCAAACTTGAACTACATAATCACGTCAAATTGTTACTATGAACCAGCTTGACTGTTATAACTAAGTACTTCTAATTTTTGTCGGAAACCCCATTTACACGATGCCAGCTTTTGCTTGTGGCACACAATGTTTAAGAAACTTACTTGCATCGTCTAAACACTGTTTAGTCGGTGCAATGTTGCTTCAACTTATGGTATGCTATAGGCAATTAAATATTACAGTGTAAATTAGGGTTTATGGTCAGTGGACGGGTGACCATTCTTTACCGAGAGACTCCGAGCCGAGACTCCTCCGTGCCTCGAAAAGCACGTTAATCCGTTGGTCCCGGCTGTCATTCGTGGATCTTTGACAGTCGTTACGGGTTGTCAAAAACCCGAAAGTCTGACAACCAGGGTATCTTATTACCAAGTTACTGGGTTGTGGAGGTCAGATAGGCAATCAGTCCATGTAAAATACTGGTATTCAGCTGCATCTGGTTAAACTGGAAGCCGATCACAACATAGTTGGGAAAAGGCTAGGCATATTGAAATTAGGGTTTATGCTGGAATACAGCAACGTACTTGCATTACTATGTTCTTTGTTTGAAAAGTATTAGGACCGGTCTAACTCAAGCACGCTCTTTTTTTTCAGAGTGACAGAGGCTAAGCCCCGTAGGACATGGGTCGTAATGTATTGTAGTGAAATCAAGTGACTTGTTTTCAAGCCTGAGCAGGTCGGCTGCCCGAGCATGAAAACAAGTCATTTGATTTTTTGTAAATTTTCCGGGGGTGTAAGTAAGGGTACTTTATAAAATGTAATGTTGCATGATGTAAAATACTGATATTCAGCTGCATCCGGTTAGACTGGAAACAGACCCCAACATGGGAAAAAGCAGGCAGATGAGATGATGATGATACAGTTTTTTATGGAAGTGATAAGTTTTCGTTTTCCATACTTTTCGAGTTAGTTGATTTCAAGTTAGAGCAGCTGATGTAGCTGGTTTAAATGAGCCGTCTGCTAGTTGCGGCACTTAATTCAGTTGCATACTCGTAAAGGCTCTTTCAAACAGACGCGACACGCGATATAACCGCGCGCGACAAAAGGCGCCAAGTGTCGCGCGACGTCGCGGTACTTTAAAAAAAAAAAGATATCTAATGGCTTTGAGACTCCTATTAATGCCGTTAGATATCTTTGGCGATAGAGGTGGGTGAGTCTTGATTATTATTTTACTATCGTATTAATAATAATGTCAAAGACACGTTAGTAAGTTAATTAAACAAGCAAGTTAATTAATCATAATATTGAATCTGGACACTTGACGTAATTTCAAGATTAAGCGTGGATTAAAAATGTCTGATAGATAATACATACTTACAGCTGATAATTGGATGTAAATGCGGATATATTGTAATTTATGTTTAGGAGAAATAATAACAAAATGAGATTTAAAAAGCTTTGAGCAATAATAAGTTTATCAAAACCATAATTTCCACCGTCATTGACCCCTTGCTCTTCACAAGGAGCAATGAGTCTCTCACTCCGATACCACTTTGTCCTTCTATGTTCACAATGTTCACGTCATTCAGTTATTAGAACAATATGACCATTTCAATGACTCACCTGACCATAATCCTGCGCACATCCAGACGTCACATACATCAAGGTAGCGCTGTTCCCCACGAGATAAAAGCCAGCTTGAGGCAGCTTCCTCACGTCAATCATTGCGCCCATGGCAGACCCAACCTGGTGCAGCTGGGCAGCATTCGGTGGCAAGCTCTCATCCCCATAGCCAAACGTCACGTACTTCCCGAAACTGTGGATATCCATGAACAATTGGATCCTGTCTAAATTCTCATGCATGATGTCCCTCACGTTCCTGACTTCTGCTTCGGAGAATGCCGAAGGTCCAGGGTAGATGTCGGAGCAGGGGTTATCGCTGACACCGATGGTGCCCCAGTTCTTGCCGAAGTTCCTGTTGCCGTCGGCTCCGAAGCAAGTTGCGTGGATGTTCACATCGAATGATCTTGTTTTGCGCCAAAGACGTTGCTAGAAAAATCAAGAACAGTACATAATGACAATTTTGGTTTTAATATGAAATTAAGACATTATGTGAATTTCCAAATACCTCGTTTTCAATCTCTCTGTGATTTTAACCACACTTATGTTGCTTTGGTACAGCAGTAGCTACCGCTATGTGTTATTTAGTATATAATACCTCGTTTAACGGCTGTGCTTACTGACTATATAATTATGCTTATGACAAAAGCGCAAGATTCACCCCAAGTCTACAACTCAAACCATGTTCATTGTCAATACTCACATTAGTGTGTGTGAACTCGTATCCATCAGGGTTGACGAGCGGCAAGATGATCCAGTCCACATCGCTGAGCAGGTCGCGGTCCTCGCTCCGCAGGTTCTCCACCAGCCTGTAGATGGAGTACAGCGCCACCGGGGTGGTCACCCACTCCCGCGCGTGGATCATTGTGGTCAACACGTACACTGGCTTGCTCTTGTCTTGGAAGTTAGTGGTCGAAATCTGGGTACGACGGATAAAAATAAAAACACAGAAAAGATAAAGAGGTTTATCTGTTCTGTGAATAAAATAGTCTTTTGTGACCACATGATATTCATCGTCGACGTAATGTTTTTCTTTTCTTTCTTCGGGTGAATTCAGTAACAACTGGGTTTAGCAATGATATTATAAGTAAAAAGAGCTAGATAAGTATTACGCGTTCCGCAAACTGCACGTAAAAACATGGCTAGCCAAGTTATATAATATCGTATTGTCTCTTTTTCCTCTCGCTAATTACGAGCTGCCCTCCTAAATTCACGTGTCGTGACTGTGACCGACCTCGACAATTCAAAAGTGCCTGTAATTGGTTTATTTGAAATAAATGCTTTGAGTTTGAAGTTTCTTTTTTTGTCATCTAATAGTGTGTGACGTTGTGCCGTTTTTGAAGATCGAATGTTGGGTAGGTTATCTACCTATTTTTACCTATCATTATTCATAGGTGTGCCATAAAAGGTGAGATTTTTCTTGTAAGGTATAAAAGTGAAATAGCAATATAAATATAAGTATTTTATGTAACATATTGAATTTACGAATCCGTTGATTTATTATTGGTAAGGCAATCAGGCCAAATGATGAAAGTCGTCATCTAGAAACAAACTCAGAAATTCTCTCGTGATAAAGGAATTTGTAATCGTCACAGGATTACTCCGGACGAATTATTTAACGTAAAGGCTAGGTTATAAAATGTCACAAACCTTCAAATACTTGATGTCACGTCCTTCGAAGCTCTTTTCAGCATTCACTAGAGTTACCAAGCTAGGATACTCGCGGGCTATTCTCTCCAGGTACTCATCAACCTATGGAAAAGTAATACACGTCTTCAGTCTATACTCACACAATTTATTCATTCATTCATTCATTCATTCATTCATGCTCTATTCATTCATAGTCCTAAAAATAAACGCATGTACCTATAACACTAAATCTCAAACAAAATAATAGAAGCACTTTCATAGTGTATTAAATGACGTGTGCGGCATCGGAAACGTACTACTTACAAATTAGTTCAGAATAACCCACAAAGCTTTTAACTATCCAAATGAATAGATAATGTTGCAAACTAATATTCGTTCCGGTGAAATCACGCAAACGTCGGATTAAGGACGTATTAATGAATTTAGTTTATGATTTATCACACGAAACTGGCACCATATTACTGAACACAATACAGGAACTCTTCGTTATAAATGTCAAACTGGGCCACTGGGAGCAATTTAGTTCATCAGTTTAATTTTCCATCGTCAGAGAGGCAATTCCCGTATTTTTAAAACATTCGCAATCTAATCTGTCCCAAAAAGTCAAAAATACAGTCCGTTCACAGTTATTTTACCTGACAGCAGCAACCCAGTAGCAACCTTACTGGAACGACAATAAAGATCATTGTAATTTTGACAGACTTGTCAGTGGTGGCAACCTTATTACAAAGAAAGTAAAGATCACTCTGATTTTGACAGTGATTCAAAGTCACAGGTAAAATAACTGTGAAAAGGTGGAGTGGGTGTACCTCTAAGTTTCATTAATTTTTGACAAATTTTTGACATTGATTGTTTCTGAGATGAGGTTGTGACTAAATTTTGATAGTTTTCAACTACGGGAATTGGCTCATTCCTCGGACAAAAGATACATGATCTTTTATCCGAGAAATAAAGACGTTTGCCATATTTTCTCTTCAAAAGCTGTGAAACCTGCAATATTTTTTCAACAGATAAAAATTATCTAACGATTTTATTTTGCAAATTACCCGACGTAGAATATTCTGACGAAAAATCAGAGTGAGATAAAAGAGTTGAACGTGAATACACCATGACGCATGTAACTGTGGCGATGGAACCCCTGCTGGCTTGGCTCATTCTGCAGAGTTTGAATCATCTTTTCGTTCACGTAACCAAGTAGCTCAATTATCTATCTTTTTTATTTCTTTTAGCTTAGTTTTGGAAGATAATAACTATAAAATTTAAAAAAAAACTTACATCAGCATAACGCGGGTAGTCTTGGAAAATCATCCTGTTAGTCCTGGAGGACCTCCACGCGGTCATCTCTCGGTCGTGTACCTCAAAGGCCCTGCAGAACAAATTGGTGACTTTGTTAGTTTTGGTGATTTTATTCCTAGACGAACTATTTTAACGAGCTAAGTAAATTCTGCATCACATGACTGCGACACTTATCCTTTTTTTTTGTTTCAGAATCTTCTAATTATTAATCACCCAAAAGGAATACTGAGTGAGGATTTAATCAACGCTTGAACTCACTTATTCGTGACAAAACAATAACACTGATCAAAGTGGAAATTATCTGACAACAGCAAAACCATTTGCAAACCTACAGGTGCAGAATACAAATACTTACTCAGCAACATCTTCCAGATGCACAGAGTGTCCTAATCCCTGAACATCCAAGGCCTGCAGGAACTCCGCCTTCTTCTCCGGTTTGACCATGACCTGGGCATCCCTCTGTCCCGCCACACCATGCTGCCAGATGTCCAGGTCTAGTTGGTGCTCCAGATCATGCAGCAGCTTCTGATCAGTCTTGTTACGAACTTCGACATTGTAGACTGAATGTCTGTGAAAAAATCAGAGATTTATTTTTTCGTCTAAGGATGCCGGAAATGCTGCCCACATTTTTACTGTGTCGTAAAATGGTCTTTAAAAACAGACCGGGGAGGACTGTGTGATCAGTGGTGCGAGGAACAAGCACAATAGTGACAACTGCCAATCTTTCTGATATATAATTAAATGTACTTCCTTAGCAAGATAAACGTTACACCTATGGCAAATTTTAGGGTAGCTCAATTTAAATCAGAAGAGCATAAACGACAAATCATTTTGTTTCTGTAAGTAGGTGTTACGAACGTACTCAACCATACCTACTAAATACTCGAATATATGATTATAAGCACATAATCCCAGCCATGGAAAAAATACGGAACTTTGTAATTATTTCAGTAGATAACCATTTTCAAGACCATCATCATCATTCAGCCGAAAGACATCTACTGATAGAAACTGATAGATAGGCCTTAACAAGCATCACCAAAATGACTAGTCCGATGTTTCCCCTATCCGACCATGACTGGTCCGGTGTTTCCCCTATCCGACGAGTCAACTTCTAATAAAAATATTTTGAGAATGAGCATACCTGGAGTATACATCGTGCTTCCCCGCCTGCACCAGGCACACCGCAGCCACACACAAAATTATCAAGTGCTTCGTCTCCATCACTACTAACAGACGACTGAAACGCTACGAGCATGTTATCTAAAAGTTATGTTTATCTTAATCCTTTTCGTTTATCTTGGTATTTTCGAATAACCATGATAATTATTGTTACAACGAGTAATAAGAAACAATTTGGAAATGATTTATATTATTATTGCTAACATAGGGACAGAGAGTCTTCGTATAAGATGAGATCTTGTAGTGACATTACAGGCTTAAAAATTATGGAATTGTTAATACAGATTGACAACAATAGCGAAGCGTTCTCCTTCTCTATAGTAGAGCTAGAATTACGCCAATAAATGGTAATTTCCACTTTTGGGTGTTCATAAAATCAACCGCCCATTTTAACAGAAACACTATTCTTTGAGGCTGAAAGTTCAGACGTACTTAATTCAAACAAACATAATAATTGAAGAGGCTCGTTGATATTAATCTCTAGTCTTCAGAGGCTTTAATTTATCAAATTCAAAACGTTCGTCCAAACACAAAGTGCTCTCACATTAATGGCATTTGTAAACTAAACTCGAGTGTAATTCTGTTAGCTTCCGAGGTTTCAAAGTAAGTTAAAAACCTTTTGGGCTTTTAAGTAAAGATATTTTAGTATTAAGTACTAAATTATAATTATTTTTGGCAAGTTTCAAAGTTATTCTGCGAGCGAATTTTAAATTAGGCTGAGATTTATAACGGCTGAAAACTCTGGGGATTTCAGTAAAAAAGGTATGACAGGAACATTTCCATGTTTAGGGTTCCGTACCCAAAGGGTAAAACGGGACCCTATTACTAAGACTCCGCTGTCCATCTGTCTGTCTGTCTGTCCGTCTATCACCAGGCTATATCTCATGAACCGTGATAGTTAGACAGTTGAAATTTTCACAGATGATGTATTTCTATTGCTGCTATAACAACAAATACTAAAACACATAATAAAATAACTATTTCAGGGGGCTCCCATACAACAAACGTGTTTTTTTTGCCGTTTTTATAGAAATGGTACGGAACCCTTCGTGCGCGAGTCCGACTCGCACTTGGCCGGTTTGTTTAGTTCAATGTTCCTGTAGTTAGTGCTATTTTGAACTCAGGCATCGATACATTAATTGTTATTTACAAATAACTATTAAAATAAAATATTTTAATTGTTATTTTTACTTTAATATAAATTTAAATTAATTACCTACTAATATAGTTCATAAGCTCATCAAGAGCTAGCTGTTACTAACCATAATTGGATCATGTTATCTGACAAATAAATAAATAATAATAATATTTAGATCATCTTGAGTCCACTTACAACCGCCTGCAGCTCGTACCAAGCACGTTACCGATTCGTTATCAAACTGACAGACCGAGTCCGACATCCAACAAACTGAAACTGCACCCTATTGTGTAACACACTGTCAACCACAATCTGAATGATTTTGAAGCAAATTGCTAATCCATTGCTTCAATGTTCGAAAAATGTATCTGTTCAACACCGTACATACAAGTAACGCAATGAATGTTGTTGAACTGTCAACATGAAAGCCATTCCTACTGTAAGTGTGTTACGCAATTATGCCGCAGTTCAGCTTTAGAATTTAAAACGTTAAAAGGTTCTGGTTACGCGGGATGTCAGTAACTAGATTGTAAAATGTAATTTTTGTGTAATTATAAACAGTAAAAGAAGTAGTGCTTATCGCCGCCTTTGAAAAACTGTAACACCTGCATTAATATAATATTAGTGCCTTGTCGATATATCGTCGACCTTGACATACGTACTGTACGCTGCACATCGGTGGTAACACTTTGACCTAGAGCTGGCCGACCGCAGTATGGAGTTTCAAATAATAAAAGAGGCCGGCTTTTACTGGGTTAGTTAGTCTATTAAAAAACAAAAAAAAAATGGTTCTTGACTGACTGCCAACCTTAACCACTGCTGATGGAAACCAGTTTAACGTCATATCTTATCGAATCTTCATCCTATCACACTCCCTGACCTGCCACCGCACACCCATCCATCATAACCAGCAACTTAACACAGGATCCATTAATTAAGACCTGTTCACATCGGTCGTTAGTTCAAAATTCTCATTAGATCGCGCGCTCGCCCGCACTTTGATTGATTTGATTCCGCCCGCCACGTGTGCTAACTTTATAATGGAATTTAATTGCGAAGGTCAATTGGTTATGATTGAGGGTGTTTGTATTGTCTGGTACCAAACATTTAGGGAACAGCTGATTATATTTTAATCACTCCTGTAGTAAAAGTAGTTCATTATGATGAGTATAATGAGCCCTTTTAGGATTTCAGTTATTTCAGCTATGCTCTTGTATAGTCAGAGTTTTAACTGCTTGAAGGCTTTCTGCACCCCATGAGTTTTTAAGGACCCAATGCTGATTTGAACTTGAATAGCTAAGTTAATACTATTCATTTTTATGTACTGTCGCCGTTTCTAGCAAAGAATACATATACAATACATAAGTGATGGTTATTTGAACCACAGAACAGATAAAACTCTTTATCTTTTCTGTGATTTGAACAATGCGATGCTGTGGGCTTTATGTAACATAGTCAGCCTATAATGTACCTACTGCTGGGATACAGGCCTCCTCTCTTCGAGGGAGTGGGCTGTAATCCACCACGCGGGCCCAGTGCGGGTTGGCAGATGTCACATGTCTTCGAATTTTTGGTTCTAGGACATTTTCCTCACGATGTTTTCCTTCACCGTTTATGTATCTCCATTATTCTTGTGTTTATATGAAAGACGAAGATCCATAAGAGAAAAATAAACATGGTAATAGGTAATATTATTGTTTACCAACAAACTCTTTAAAATAATAACAAAATAAGTTGTTAACCAACGAAAACAACAGAATTACCAAAAAACCTTTGATCTCATTACGCAATGAATGCTGAAAACAACAGAATTACCAAAAAGCCTTTGATCTCATTACGCAATGAATGCTGAAAACAACAGAATTACCAAAAAGCCTTTGATCTCATTACGCAATGAATGCTGAAAACAACAGAATTACCAAAAAGCCTTTGATCTCATTTCGCAATGAATGCTGAAAACAACAGAATTACCAAAAAGCCTTTGATCTCATTACGCAATGAATGCTGAAAACAACAGAATTACCAAAAAGCCTTTGATCTCATTTCGCAATGAATGCTGAAAACAACAGAATTACCAAAAAGCCTTTGATCTCATTTCGCAATGAATGCTGAAAACAACAGAATTACCAATAAGCCTTTGATCTCATTACGCAATGAATGCTGAAAATAACAGAATTACCAAAAAGCCTTTGATCTCATTACGCAATGAATGCTGAAAACAATAGAATTACTAAAAAGCCTTTGATCTCCTTACGCAATGAATGCTGAAAGCAGCACAGGCAATGAAGTGACACCAAATTATTCGCGTAATTCGAACATTATGCCAGTTATTCGAACGCACTGCAAGTAATTACGCCTGCGAGTGACCGTGCGCCACTTCATTACAGTTAATTTATTTTCGCTTCCAATGTATTATAATAATATGATTTTCAATACAGTTGTTAAACATGGCGTACTTTCAGAGGCTATAAATAGGATTCGAAAATTAAATTTTTTGCATAGGCATCTTTCTGTTATGCGGTCGTGACTTTTTTTTACGAGCTCGAACATTAGTTTTGCAGTTGAGTTTTAAATTGATAAGACCACTGCGACTAGGAGCTCCTTCTTGTTCTCCTCATCGCTGTCACTGTGGGGAAGTTGTCAACAGCCTCGGACACCACGGCCTGTCTTGCAGCCGAAGTGCGGATCGCTTTGCGCGGCACGCAAACATCAATGACATCATCCGACGAGCCCTTGTCACCGTCGGCGTTCCAGCTGTATTAGAACCCAATGGCTTGGCACGCGACGATGGCAAGAGACCGGACGGCATGTCTTTATTTCCATGGAAGGTGGGAAGGCCTTTAGTGTGGGACTCTTGCGCCATCCCATCTTCCTGGCTCGGCGTGCTGTGCTGGCACTGCTGCTGCGGCTGCGGAAAACCTCAAGCGGCGAAAGTATAATAACCTTATCGGTAATTATATTTTCGAGCCGTTTGGGGTTGAAACCCTTGGGCCGTGGGGTCCGAGTGCTCATGGTTTATTCAATGAAATCTATAAGCGGCTGGTTGACACTTCCCATGACCCAAGGGCTGGCTTTTACCTTTGCCAGAGGCTTAGCATTGCCATACAACGTGGCAATGCCGCCAGTCTCTTGGGTACTTTACCACTCGACAACGATGTGGAGGAATTTTTCGATGCCATATTTTAGTTTTTTAATAGTTTTAGTTATGTTAGGATATAATTTTGTTATTTTTAGGTTATGTTTATATTACATTTAAATAAAGTAAACGTCAATTGATAAGTCAATTTAAAAAGTTTAGTAGCAAGGAGTTTTCATACATACAATAAAATGGGATAGATTTTATACGAGGAAAAATGAATGAGTGCGTACGTCTTAGCATTGAATTGTCAAAAGTATTTTAAATGGTTGTTTACACATATTTACCAGCTTTAATTTAAATATTTTCACATCAACATTTGTGAAAAATCGAATAGGCTGTATAGGCTGTTTTCGTTGTAAAAAAAAAATATGTCCAGTAGCAAAAACGCGGCAATTTCCTGAAAATTTTAATTTTTGGTTTGATAAATAAATTATTCTTTTTTGTTAATATTATGTCAAGTAAAAGTGATGAAATGGAATTAACTCCACCCGATATTTTATCTGAGGCGAAACTGCGCAAGACGAAAGTTTGCCCCCAAAATCTCGAGAAAGATTTATGGCGACTTACGATAATTTTATTTTATGGTAAAAACAAAAGAAAACTAAGTCATTTTCAGAACATGTTTTGCTAGCTTATTTTCATGAATTGACTGGCAAATATAAACCATCTATTTTGTGGTCAATTTATTTCATGTTAAAAACTACTCTCAAACATATTTAATTCTATGATTTGTTTTAAACTATTTCCCACAATTGTATTGAAAAACGTCGTGTCACACACGGGTGTGCAGGTTATTGCAAACTCGTGTCATTTAAAATCCTCGCCTTCGGCTCGGGCTTATTAATGACAGCTCGTTTATAATAACCAACTTTCCACTCTTGTATCACGATAATCAGTTCGACGAATAATCAGTTTTTTGTTTCTTCGGTAATAGGTAACTATTCCTACATATAATATTATAATAACATTACGCATCACGTTTGTTTTGCCCACAGATCTGTTCTGTGGTTTTGCCCGAAGAGTCCTAAGTAATAGGGGGCAAGCCTTTGGTTGCTAAATTGGTTCAAACTGTGACAATTCGATTTCATTAGGTACCTACATTTGGCATGGAAAGGATTTAACGAAATAAATATTTTCGTTGAATTTCCAATCCTTTTGTGCTTGGCTTTTACAAAACCGTACCGTCAACGTCACAAGTAAATGATGAGCTTAAAGTGCTTGAAAACTTGCTTATTTGTAATTGCTATCTACTCATTTCAGCCTGTAACTGTAACAAGCACTGTGCGGGCTTCTCGCTTTTAGCGATAAGACCGCCCATTGCGTCACCATAATTATTATTACCTACGTAAAATTTCTACATTAATATTTGTAATTCGATGGTGTACATAATAAAGAGTAAAAATTCACTACGGGCGCCACCGACACGCCGTTCAAAATCTTCATGATGTTATTAATATGCTTCTCTTTAGTAAAGAGCGGTAAGTTTCTGTAAAGTCTTTACAGAAACTTACCTCTTTGCTATCAAAGATTAAACAAAGTTAATATTAAGAGTTCAATCTACAAATGGTTTATATTCTCGAAGCATTTGTCCCTGTCAGTATTCTGCCATATTTCTCAGCACAGCAGCAGGTAAGTAATTCTAACACAGTACTAACTTGGCTTTTAACTAAGTGTAAAGTTGAGCGTCAATTATCTGCCAACGCTGTCATTTTGTGTACCGCGTGTCTCAACTTTGGTGGTAACTGTTTTGAGCAGACCTTTACATGGACGAACACTCTAAAACGCCATGTGAAGTAGACTGTTACTTTCGAGACGGCAAATAAATTAAGCCTAATACCAAATTTTAATTATGGTTCCGGACTTTTCACAGTACGTCGCTACCCACGCAACTCAAACTCAACTCAAAGTATTTATTTTTATTATACGTCGTAAAGTTCACCAATTCTTTTTTGCGAAGGACCCTCCAACTATTGCCAAGGTATGTAAATTTATAAAATTATAATACAATACAAAATACATAATTGCACACCATACATAATAATAATTAACACACATTGTCATTTATTACACAGTTATTTCCTACTCTGTTGTTGATGTGTCAGCACAGCCGCCGCCATCCAGTGCTGGTGAGCATCTCTTCCTTGAAGTCGAACTACACCATTCAAAATTACTTCTTGGCGTCTATTATTGTCCCTCTCTACGCGTTAATTTCTTTTCATCTTTTGAAAATCTCTTAGAAAAGCTGATTCCTTCTTACAGTCATAGTATAATCATGGGTGACTTTAATACTCGTCATCTGAAAAAAGACCATCGCTCTTCTTCTCTGACTAATATTTTGGCTTCCAGTAATCTTTTCATTCTTCCATTGAATGCCACTCACTATTTTTCTAACTCTACTCTTTCACTATTTGACTTGATTTCTGTCTCTTCTCTTGATCATGTCGCTAAGCATGGCCAATGTTCAGCCGATGCCTTTTCCTATCATGACCTGATTTTTCTGTCATACAAAATTCGGCCACCTAAGGCCAAGGCTAAGATTCTCATGCAACGCAATTTTGGTGGAATGAACCTTGACAGTCTTTGTAAGGATGCCAGCAGTATAGATTGGTCTGCTCTGTTTGCCTCTGCATCAGTCGATGAGCAAGTTAATATTTTTACGATTAAACTTATTGAGCTTTACGATCATCATGCACCTGTTCGAGCAGTTAAGGTTAGGCGTTTGCCGACGCCGTGGCTCACAAATGAGATTAAAACGCTAATGCACAAAAAAGTTACGGCAAAGTCTAAGTTCAAGCGTAGGGCTAATGACGCTAACAGGGAAAGATACCTCTCAATCCGTAATCGCTGCAATAAGGTGTGTAGGAATGCTAATCGCCACCACATTCATTCTTCTGTCCAAAATGGGGCCCCATTCAAAGTTTGGAAATTTCTTAGATCATTGGGGGTCGGTAAAACTCGAGAAGAGACAATCCCAAAAGACATAGACATTAAGGCAATGAATAATCATTTTACTGCGTCGTCCAATTTTGATAGGACAATAAAATTTAACACACTGAATTATCTCTCTTCACTTCCGACTCCCAGTTATTCTCCATTTGTTTTTGGCATGTGATGTTAAGAAAAGCTTACTATCGATTACTTCAAATGCAGTAGGAAGTGACTGTATCAGCCGTAATATTATTCTTCCTCCTTCCTCCTTCCTTATTTATTCAAATTTTTTTTTCAATTTTTTTAATTAAGGCCTTTACCTATGAAATTGCCGTTCTGCAGTACTGGCCATTTCAAATCAAAATAATTTTTGTTTGGCTAAGAATTCTAATTTCAAATTATTTTTATTTTAAAAACATGGATATTTTTTTCCAAAAGTAGTCATTTGTTTACTGATTAGTGTTACATTTTCATCGCATTTCAATCTTTTTCGTCATCATGGATACGTTAAAAATTCGAGTAATTATGGAATATGCGTACCGTCGTGGCAGCAACGCGGCACAAGCGGCACGCAACATCAACGACGCTTACGGAGCTAACATTACAAACCAACGCACCACTTGTTATTGGTTTGCTCCATAGATATATGAAAGAAGGAGATATGCCCGGTAGTTGAAAATGTATCAGAACCCGATGTCGCTAGGTTGGCCCCACCACCGCGCCACTACTACACATGTAGTTCACTAAAAGCAATAGATACAAAGTCGCGCACACACTTGCAATTCATAAATCAGAACATACTACACAATCAATTATAAACCTTAACTCGTCACACACAGCGTGCATTTACCATGCACCGTACAACTTACTCACACAAAAACATCTGGCGCTATTATTGTGTTGTGCAAAAAGCAATTTATTTTACATATACGCTAGTGATTGACTAAATCGGAAAGTTATCGATACTTCCATTTATTACTGTACAAGAAAAATTTGGGGTCCTGAAAATAAAATAAAAAATGATATGTCCAGAAAGTATTATATATTTTAAATTTAAAAAAAATGTATATTAAAAAAAAACACGAATCAATAAATTAAAACAATCCGGTTAAGTTGGTTTAGGCTGTGAAACCATAGGAATTGTTGAACCCTGTTATGATGTGTTTACTCACTGACCTGTAAAGTGGAGGTATTTGTTCAGTACTTGACGTACTCTTAATTTTGGGATTGCCCATTCAAAAAGCCTGCGAGTTTTCTTTAGAGGCTGGAACATTTCTGCCTTAAAGTGAATTGAGCATATGGTGCTACATTTTGTTGGGAACCAGTTAGGTGGCCTTCCTGTGGCATCAATCCATTATTTTTTTGTATTTGTATCTTTTGGGAAGCTAAAAAGGTACTTTATGAACTTATTTATCATTTACATAATAAGTATCTTAAGCTATAGTCTATAGTCTATAGGAACTAGTTGGCCGCTGAGACAGGGGTGAGGCGGCGGTTCGCAACGCACGTACTGAGTAATGCGCCCCCGCTCCTCCATCCCACCGCTCACATACCTAAGGCGCGATCAACTAGTTCCGCGCGGTCTATACTTCTTAACCTCACGAACAACAGGCGAATAGGCTTTTGTTATTAAAAAAAAACCCTTAGTTAAGAAATAGTTAAATATATGAAAACAAACACATGCCATACTCATGCATAACAAATAAATAGCATGAATATGTTGACTTATTTTAAGCAAAAATCACTAATATTTTATTTGAACCATACCGATTACTACAACGCATTCGAATCTTGTGGTGCATAGTTAAAGACTTTAGCGGAAGTAAAATACCAAAACCAAAAAAAAGTAAGGAAATAGCACGAAGATGCGATAATTTAAACCCTAAAACACTCCACCTAAACATTAATAAACTTACTTTACGACCGTTGGTTATGCATTTCTCAACTAGGTAAAATAATCAAAAACAGTAAAAAAGATTATTTTACATTCTCAAAGGTTTTCCAACCGTACTTAAACGTCATCTTTTCAAGTGTTCCAACCGGGCTAAAACGGTTGACAAATTGAAAAATAAACTATAATAGCAATATAATATTCGCTGGGCAATCGACATTATTATCGATAGCCTACTTTAGTGGATCTTAACCTCATCACTATCTCGCCGCAAGACACAGCGGCTGTACTATGCGACGCTCCGCGTAAATAAAGTATCGTTTTGTTATTTTTACATTGCTTGTCCAGTCGCTTAGCGACATACTTAAGGTAGTGGTTAAGGAGCAATGTATTTGCTGCAAAAATAGTACAGCCGCTGCGATATTTGAAAACAAAAATAACGTAGTAAAAGCAAGAAATATTTTACGATTTGTTGTTTTTTATGATTTTAAAGATAAATACAGTAAAATACTTTTAATTACATATGGTAAGTGATTCCGTGAGATACGAAGTTTTTAATATCACTTCGGTTTTTGCAGGAAACCACTGAAGAACACGGCATTTTTATAATTTATCGTGACCACGGTCGAAAGCGTACTTGTTCGCGGAGACGGCCATTTGGCGAGTAAAGGCACAGCGTGCGCATAACGCGTGGACACAAACACGCCCCCATGCCACTTCTCCTGTTTTTTATATTTCTATGGTTTGCTCGCTTCCGTTCTGGAAATTTCGACCTGAAAAATGAACCTCGCGGTCGTCCGAAGACTTTGGGCGACAATGACGAATTAAAGGCGATTGTGGAAGCTGATGATACACAATCTACGGCTGAATTAGCAGCAGCTTTCGACGTTAGCGTTAAAACAATATTGGTCCATTTGCGTCAAATTGGCAAGGTAAAAAAGCTTGACAAATGGGTGCCCCACGAACTCAATGATCGCCAGCGCGAAGTACGCGTCGAGACGTGCCTTGCACTGCTCAACAGACACACAAATGAAGGAATTTTGAACCGCATTGTTACCTGCGATGAAAAATGGATTCTGTTTGATAACCGCAAGCGCTCAGCAAGTTGATTGGATCCTGGTTCAGCACCTAAACAATGCCCTAAACGAAAACTTACCCCTAGAAAAGTGATGGTCACTGTTTGGTGGTCTAGCGCCGGTGTGATTCATCACAGCTTCTTACCAAACGGGGTGAGCATTACTTCAGATGTGTACTGTGAAGAACTGAACACAATGATGGAGAAGCTGGCACATCTCCAACCAGCATTGGTCAATCGCTCGTCTCCGCTGCTCCTGCACGACAACGCGCGACCTCATACTGCACAGCAGACGGTCTCCAAGTTGCAAGAACTGGGGTTGGAAGCTCTCCGTCATCCGCCCTACTCACCAGACCTGCGCAAGGTCTGGTGAGGCGCACTACAGACTACTACTTTTTCCAGAATTTGGATAACTTCTTGGCGGGAAAAAAATTCAATACCCGAGAGGCAGTACAAAATGCCTTTGAAGAATTTCTTGCCTCCCGTCGAGCTGATTTCTTTAAGAAGGGCATCAATAAACTGCCACTGCGTTGGCAAAGATGCATTGATTGCATGGGTGATTACTTCGATTAATACAAATAAAAAATGCATGAAAAAAATTCGTTTAAATTTTTTCATACAAAACGGCAATTTCATAGGTAAAGACCTATAATGTTAGTCCCTGTGCTGGATGTTATCCTTCCCGTCATTTGTCACATCCTCAATTTTTCTGCATCTAGTGGTGTCTTTCCATGCTCATGGAAAGATGCTCAAATAATTCCTTTGCCTAAAAAGTCTAATCAGACATCATTTTCTGAATACCGTCCTATATCCGTCTTGCCATTCCTATCCAAAGTCCTTGAACGGTTAATTCACGATCAAATAAGCACTTTCCTCTCTAAAAATAATCTCCTCAACCCCTTCCAGTCTGGCTTCCGTCCTGGTCATAGCACCACCACTGCGCTTCTGAACATTACGGATGATATAAGGTCAGCCATGGAAAAAGGTAATCTTACGGTCCTAGCTTTGCTAGATTTCAGTAATGCCTTTAATACTGTTGATTTTGATGTTTTGCTTGGCATTTTATGCTCTCTTAACATATCTCCATCGGTAATTGACTGGTTTCGTACTTACTTGTTCGGTCGCCGGCAACCTATTTGCATTGGAGAGATCTTGTCTTCCTGGTGTAATATTTCAGCCGGTGTACCTCAGGGTGGCGTTCTATCCCCTTTACTTTTCGCAGTTTTTATTAACTCAATTTCTGACGAACTTATTTCTTCCTACCATCTTTATGCAGATGATTTACAAATTTACTCGCGAGCCCCTCTTGGAAATCTGTCTGAGGCTATCTTAATGATTAATAGTGATCTGGCCCGTATATGCGAGTGGAGCAAGAGGTATGGACTTATGGTCAACCCCATAAAGACGCAGGTTGTGGTGGTAGGCAGTTCTAGGACGGTCTCAAGGATCGACTGGATGACTCTTCCCCAGGTTTTTTTTGACAATTCAGTTGTTCCGTTCAGTGAGAAAGTTAAAAACTTGGGGATATTCATAGATAAGAATTTCTCTTGGACTGCGCAGCTGCGGGAAGTTAGCCGCAGGCTATTCGCATCTGCTGTATCTTTGAAGAGATTGCGTAATTTTCTACCGACTGCCACCAAGATTGCGCTTGCACAATCGCTTCTTCTTCCCATCCTTGACTATGCTGATGCCAGCTATCTTGACCTTGCCCAAGACCAACTCGATAAACTTGAGCGGCTTTAAAATGTTTGTATAAGGTTCATATTCGGTTCGCGCAAATATGACCATGTTTCTGAATTTCGTGTGAAGCTCAAGTGGTTACCAATTCGGCATCGCCGGAATGCTCATATATTTTCCCTTTTGTATAATGTGCTCTTTTCCCCTACCACCCCTCCATATCTCAAAAAACGTTTCCAGTTTCTTTGCGACTCCCACACGAAATTTTTAAGGTCATCTGATAATTTAAAGCTCAAAATGCCTATGCATTCCACAACTTTCCTCGATAAATCCTTTACTGTCCAGGCTGCTCGTTTGTGGAATGCATTGCCAGTTCAAATAAAACGCGCGCAGTCGTTACCTATGTTCAAAAGGCTCGTAAAGGAACATTATTTGTCGTTGTGATCGTGTTCACGTAACTGTAAATATCTTTAGTCTTCATTTGTTTTCGTTGCTTATATTTAGTATGTATGTATTTATGTATCTATTATTTAGGTTATGTATGTATCTTTTTTATTATAATATTGTAAGTAGGCACTTATTATTTGCACCAAAGACAGCCCCATTTCATATCCAGGCAAATCACTGTCCATTCTAAGGTTGCCTGGAAGAGATTGCAGAAAGCGATAAGGCCGCCCATTGTATATTTTGTAGTGTTTGATTATATCTTTTTTTGTTATGTATATTTGTGGTGTACAATAAAGTATATATAAATATAAATAAAAATAAATAAATCGTCATTGTCTCGCTGTAGTTTACAAAAATTAAATACTTGTAATATTTTACAGGTTCATCAGGTTGTAAATGATGACCCTGACCTACCAAATATGTCAAAGAGTACCATGCGAGCAGTTTTAAAACATTTAAAATTTAAATATGCCAGTCGCAAATGACGCAGCTGCTTGACAGACCGTCAAGACTTAATTCTGTGGCGTAGACGGTACTTGACGACAATCAAAGAATATCGGAGACAAGGAAAAGTAATTTATTATCAAGATGAGATCTGGATTAATGAAGGTAATTGAATATTTTTATTTACAACTGTATTTAGTGAATAGTTTTTCAGTTTCAAAATGTATTTGTGTCAGTATTATATTATTTATATGAATTTTGTATATTAACAGGTCATACAACTGGTAAAGTTTGGGTGGATGCAACAATAGAATCTTCCAAACAAGCGTTTTCTAAAGGTTTGACTACAGGCCTAAAGGGCCCAACCGGCAAAGGTCGACGCCTAATAATTTCACATATAGGCAGTGATGAAGGTTTCGTAGAAGCCGGTTTACTTATTTTTGAATCGAAGAAAAATAGTATGGACTATCATGAAGAAATGAACTCGGAGTGTTTTGAGGAATGGCTTAAAAGCATTTTGCCAAATTTAAAGCCAAATGCGGTGCTGGTATTAGATAACGCACCGTACCATTTAAGAAAAGTCGAGCGTATCCCCACTTCAAACTGGTATTATTAGTGGTTGGATGAAAAACAAATTCAAAATCAACCTACAATGATAAAGGCTCAATAAATAGAAATAGTAAAATTTCAAAAATTTAATTACGAACGCTATGCTGTGGAAGAGTTGGCCGCTGAATACGGTGTCACAATCCTGCGTCTGCCCCCTTATCACTGTGAGCTCAACTCAATAGAGTTAGTTTGGGCTCAAGCAAAGGGGTACGTCGCCAGGAACAATAAAACTTTTAAAATAAAAGACGTAAACAAATTATTTGAAGAAGGCCTGAAGGAAGTGACGCCTGAAAATTGGAGACAGTGCATCAACCATGCCATAAAAGTCGAAGACAAAATGTGTCAACTCGACCATATCATAGATGAATATGTGGATTCATTCATTATAAATGTAACTGATTCCGATTCCGATTCTGAATATACCGATTCAGAATCGGAGTCGAAATCAATAGCAACCGTAATGAATAAAAACGTATAAAATTACTTGTATTTTCCCGACTTTCTAGTGTTAATTCCTCTGAATCTCTTTATACATTTTTTCCCAGCTTTTGTAATAATGTTGTAGTAAGAAATTTTAATATGCTGGTAAGGTCCATATTTCTAAAATCGTATTATTTAATACGGTATGTATTAAATATTTACAATAAAAAAAAACGCTTTGATACCTAATAAAATAAAGCATGACTAAATGTCTAAGTCTATTGATTGCCGAACATTACTATTGTAGCGGGTCACCCTTTTCTGTATCAGTGACAGTTGCACTTGTCATTTTACTGACTGGAATTAATAATCGTACTTTAGATATTAAATTAATAAGGGCTGAATATACTGGGCGGTCGGACCGCAAGTCCTGACTGCAACAAAAAATGCCCGGGTTTTTGTGTAAGTGGGTACATAGTGAAGCGAAAGTCGGGGCGAGCGGTTTTATTTATTTAAAACCCGAAGTTCACCTGGCTCTCAGCGAGATAGCCTTTGTGTAATTTGTCTTGCAAATTGCGGGTAGTCAGAATAAAATGAACACAGTTATGCTGGAAATGTATTGTGGACTGGCTTTTATGGCTTTACTAAATGTAGAACGTCCGTTGGCATATTGTGTCAGTAGGTTCATGCACAGTTGAAAACAAACAATACGATATATTTTTTAAATTACGTGTTTAGTGGTTTTCGTAGTAGGTAATGTCCGCCACACTTGAGAAAACTACATTTAGCAAATAAGTTATTTTTGAAATTACAAAGTATACTCTATCGTTCGTATCGTAAGTTTACTCTGTCGCACATTTTTATGGGAAATCAGTTGAGTTTTTTAAGACTCAACTTATTTTCACGAAAATAGTTTCGTTTACTTACCCTAATACAAAGCGACCCCAACTGGTGCCAGGTAAACATGACCTGTCGGCTACCGAATAAGACCGCCGCCGCCGCTGCGATTGGATGACAGTTTATTACGGTCATAGCGACACAACATAATGGTGCAGCACGCATACATACATGCACATACACATCAAAAAACCTGTAATACTTTATACAGTCCTTGAAAAGGACCTGAAATATTGAAAAACAGATATACTTAGTCAAAAATACTACGAGAGTATTTAGAGAGACATTAAATATTAAACTTATTCAGGAGAGCAATTCTTACCCGACTGCGGCGAAGCCCAAAAGGAGGGTTATGTTTTTGAACTGTATGTAAGTATGTATGTATGTATGTGTGTATGACCGTTTCTTTGTTCCCTCGTAACTCCTAAACGAATGAACGGATTTGGATAAATTATACGTCTTTAGATTTGTCTTGGTAGCACGAGTGTCACTGGCTACATTAAAATTAAAACAAAGTAAAATGGCGGATTTGGGGCGCCATATTGTGGAGTTCGAAATTTCCGACTGCGGCGAAGCCCAAAAGGAGGGTTATGTGTTTGACCTGTATGTAAGTATGTCCGTTTCTTTGTTCCCTCGTAACTCCTAAACGAATGAACGGATTTGGATAAATTATACGTTTTTAGATTTGTCTTGGTAGCACGACTGTCATTGGCTACATTAAAATTAATAAAAACAAAGTAAAATGGTGGATTTGGGGCGCCATATTGTGGAGTTCGAATTTTTTTTTTTCTTCTAAAACCATCGAGTGGGACATCAAAATGCAGGGTTTTAAAAGGTGGTTACAAAAATATACGCAACTTATATGGTTAAAAGTAATTTGAAGTGATAAATCGTAAAAAACACAAACAAATTACAACAATATTGGTATGAAATAAAAGCTAGAAATGGATCTTGTCCAAATACCTATACATATTAATAAAACTAAAAAGCTTGAAATAAAACAAATTATTTACAAAAAAAAAATCCGCCTGCAAAAATACATAACTGAAAAGAGAAAAACCAGCATTAAAATCCATAGAATTTTGGTACGAGTATTGCAGGCGGGGACAAACCAATAACCTGAAATATGTTGTAACTTTTGTTTGTCCCCCCGCCTGCAATACCAAAATTCTATGGATTTTAATTATTTTTATGGATTTTTTTTGACATTGAAACTTTCTTACAAAGTGTCATATGATTACTTAACGAAAGCGACATACACACACACACACGCGCGCACGCACCCCCGCACCCTTACACACTCACACACACCACCCCCCCACACACACACACACACCCACACACACATACCCTCCTAGATTTAAGTTAAATTTCGTTTCTAGGTACACTCCTACATTATTATTGTTTCCAGTTTTAGAAGAGCGGGGTCTCCTAGTACAGATATTTATTATACTTAAAAGGAGGCCTCTATGCAAGATTATATTATTATATTGTAGAAGTTTGTAAAGTTAACTGAATTTTTTTTTTTTTTAATGCTTGTTTTTCTCTTTTCAGTTATGTGTTTTTGCAGGCGGGTTTTTGTTTTTTTTTTAATAATTTATTTTTAGTTTTAGATAATTTCTGGTTTGTAAAAATATATTTTTTAATTAAGGCCTTAGTGCTTCGGTATTAAATTTTATTAAGAACCGTAGAGTAAAATTAAAGCACCAACAGACAGGCGTGCCACGATGGCGCGACTGCTGTAGAACAATGTCAATGAGGTTTTCATAGAAAATGTTCCACCAGTGTTGCGTCACGCCGTCGCATCGCGCCAGTTTGTGGGAGCCTTAATTTTCCTCTAGTATGGTTCTTAATACAATTTTTACCCAAACACGAAGGCCACATATCTATCTATACTTATTATAAAATAAAGTAACTTTTCGTGTATGTCTGTGTGGTCGCGTTGTTCTTCTAAACTACGCAACGGATTTTGATGCGGTTGTCACTATCATTTGGAGAAATCATAATGCAAGTTGCATATGATTTGAATTTCGATATTTTTAAAGGATTTATTATTTTTCTTCAAAATTTATGTTTTTATTGTTCTAAAATGAAAAGTTTACAACGAATTTGTAGTATTTATTGATACTTAGATATTTTTTTCTGCTATAAAAAAAAAACTAGATATGCCGTAAACTTCTACTCCGTTCACCGAATATACCCTATTTTTTTCGAGACGGTAAAAAAAGTCATCCGGTATATTTTTTTTTTATGTGTGTGTGATATTTTGCGGATAACTTCGTCGTTTGTGAACCGATTTTGATGATTCTTTTTTGTTGGAAAAGAGATATTCCAAGGGTAGTACCATGATAAGGAAACTAGGATCTGATGATGGCATCCTAGAGAAATCGAAGGGAACCTTCAAATTTTATGGGCCACCTATAGCTGTTTTAGTATGACATCTCTGGAAAAGCGTAGGCAAATGATTGACGCGATATTTGCATATAAAATTATTAAGTGTAAAATAGACAGTCCTTGCTTGCTTGCGCTTTTCAATTTTCGCGCTCCCGTTAGAATCCCGCGTGGTGCCGTCACACCTCTTCGTCCGCCCTTTAGAAGAACCGTTTTGGGAGCTAATTCGCCTTATGCGAGAATGTGTAGGGAAGTTAATAGCTATAGTGATGTTGCTGATCTTCACCTTGACTCTTTAGCTAAACTTAAATCCGTCCTCAAATGTTTATCGAGCAGCTCCTAGTCTCTATCGATGTTAATTCATTGTTTTACGCATTTTCATCAACTTTTACCTATTTTGTTTTTTTTTAGTTTTTTATTAATGCTTACAATTTTTATCAAAAGCATGTATTTTTTTTAATTATTTTTATTTTGTTTTGTAAATTTTATTAGTTTATTCAATTTATTAATTTTATCAATGTTATCTTTTTTATCAATTTTATAATTTTATCATTGTATCGATTTTTTTCATCTTTATTTTATTATATATATTTTATATTATATTTTATTATATTATATTTTATACAAGTAGCCAATACTTAATATCCTATTATATAAATAATTAGCGCTTATTACTATGTAAGTTAGCTTTTTGATTCTTTGAATTGTGAATGTGGTGTTTGCCTATGAGTAATTGTTGCACTTTAAGACTGTTTTAAGCATGTAATTTTTGTTACAACTAGGTGTAAACAATTGTTGGTGAACCTAATAAAATAAAATAAAATAAAATAGCGATTTGGGTATTTTTTATAGTAGCTCATGCATTTGCTACCGGAAAGCACCATTTGATGAAGTGGAACTAATAAGGAAGACCACAGATAGCCATCGGAACTACTCAATAATATTGGTTGCGATCCGATTATTGCTAGGCAATTTATGCTCGTCACAATACATATGTTGAAGTGAAGCTGATGGTGACTTCACCATCAGATCCAGTTCTCCTGGTGCCTTACTGGAAGAACTCCTCAACAATTAACGTCCTTGTATCGGGAAAAGCAATATTTTGTACAAGGTGATGAGCAGTTAACATTAGGCTATTGTAACTTAGACAAATGACCTGACCCACTAAAAAGTGAAAAATAAAAAACTTTTTTACAAAAGAAAACAACCGACTTCCAAAAAAGTACTACAAAGTGAAAAATAACTTTAATTTCGGAAGTCGGTGGCAAAAAACTAAAATACAGATCCAAAAAGTTTTATTATACGTGTTTTAATAATAGGTTGGGGAAAAAGTTTCTTCGCATTTTTTAAGAAAATTCAAAACATTTTTTAATATACATTATTTACATTTATCTAAAGTATGTAGGTACCATTTTGTTCGGTAACTTTCTGCCATCTTGTAGGTAGGGACATGATCCCATTGCTATAGAAATTTTGGGACTTCTGATCAAAATACCGCGACAAGTGGTTTTGGCAGTCCTCTCGTGATGTTAACCTGACACTGCCTAAAGAATCTGAAGAGACCGAAACAGGTGGAAATCTGAAGGTGCAAGGTCAGGACTATACGGCGGATGCATTAACACCTCCCAGCCAAACTCTCTTAATTTTTGCTGAGTGGCTAAAGATGTGTGAGGTCTAGCGTTATCATGATGAAAAACCACACCCCTTCTGTTGATTAATTCCGGCAGCTTTCTCTCAACTTCTTGCTTTAATCTCATCAGTTGTTCGCAGTAGAGTTCAGAATCGATAGTCCTGCCTGGTGGTAACAGCTCATAATCAATAATGCCTTTCCAATCCCACCACACACACAGCATCACTTTGTTGCGAGTGAACCCGGGTTTCGCCACAGTCTGTGAAGCCTGACCGGCCTTTGACCACGACCTTTTTCGCACGTTCTTGTCGTACGTGATCCACTTTTCATCTCCAGTTAGTAGCTTCTTCAAAAATGGTTCGGTTTCATTACGTCGTAATAAAGAATCACAAATGAGTACACGGTTCATTAGGTTTCTTTCAGTGAGCTCGTGAGGTACCCAAATATCGAGCTTTTTTGTGTACCCAGTTTTTTTCAAATGAGCCAAAACTGTTTTGTGGTCAATTCCCAGTTCTTCAGCTACGTTGTAACTACTGATATGCCGATCTTGCTCCACTTTTTCAAAAATGGCATCCATTTTATCCGTGATAGGGCGACCAGAGCGTCGTGCATCTTTGGCATCAAAATTTCCGGATTGAAAACGCTTAAAACAAATTTGTGCTACTCTCACAGACACTGCACTGGGTCCATAAACATCGCAAATTTTTTTCGCGGCTTGCGTTGCATTTTTACCTTTTTTGTAGTAAACTTTTAAAACGTATCGAATTTCTTCATTAGATTCACTCATATTGACAGTACGAAAAACAAATGAAAATCACACTTTTTCCTAATTTGAATTTGGAATTATGTTCTTTAAAATTTAAACTTTCAATGATACCAAAACCAGCCAGATACAAATAGTATAGCCAAAGATATTTTATTTTAAGTTCATACATACTATAATGCGAAAAGACTTTTTCCCCAACCTAATATAATGCCTTTTGTTTTATGTATTATAAATTAATAATGCGTCTAATTTGGGACGGCGCTCCTTGATGGGCGAGTCCTATTACTGGCTGGACGTACAACGCGTTGCGTGAGCTGAGCACAGAGCACGCAAGCTAACCACTCAAGAGCGTTGGCATTTACCTGCGTCAAAGTAAAATTAGTTCAGTTAATAATCGTATAGGTACGCTACAGTAATGTCCTTGGGTGACCTAGAAGTTTTATATAAGTTATTAATTACCTTCCGACATTTAAACGAGAAACAAACGTCTAAACAAGTCAGGGTTCCATTAGTTATATTAATTACCTATTAGTTCCCTACGTAGCAGGAGGAGGTGAGGCACACGCCTTCCTACGGCTTCAAACACCCCTTCTCTCGTAGAGTTTACGTATGGGTTACGTGATAACGTTTTCTTAGTTTTGTTTTCATTTATTTGGTGAAATGTGACTGGTGGTACGTTGAATGCTGTTTAATTAGTTGAATTTCCACGATTTCCTTTTCATAAAGATTCCGTGTAAAATACTGCAGCTGCATCCGGTTTTAGATACTGGAAGCCCACTTCAACATAGTTGGCTAGGCAGATGATGAATGGTTGATGTTTTCTTTCAATGTAGGGATTTCGTCATTTCGTTTTTGTTTCTTCCCCTCGCATGCCTCAAGAGCGTCTGATAATATGAATATTGTATCCTCAATGGCGGACATAGCAGACTTACCTGTAACTAACATCTTATGAACCTATGATCTTATATATAAATAAAAAGAGAAGCCCTGACTGATTGACTGACTCATCAACGCCCAACTCAAACCCTTGAATCTATAAAGCTGAAACTTTGCACAGATGTTCCATATATAATGTAGACAAGGAATAAGGAAGGATTTTCCACGTTCCCGTAGGATATTTTCCGACAACCACGCAGGCGAAGCCGCGGGCAAAAGCTAGTACTATTATAAAATAAAGTCGCTTTTTGTGTCTGTCTGTGTCGGCCACACAGACAGACATCAAAATCAGTTGTGTAGTTTAGAAAACAACACGGCCCGTTGTTTTCTAAACTACACAACTGATTTTGATGCGGTTTTCACCATAATTTAATTTATTCCGGCAGGTTTATGTGTATAAAAGTAGGTATATAAGCCTAAATAAGAAATCTCGATGTTTGGTCAAGTCGTAAAAAGCATGCGAAGCAGGGGCGGGTTGCTAGTTCGTTAATAATCCTGATGATGTGACAGTTTCTCAAAGCATAAAAACGAACAGAATTAAAACAAATTGTATCTTGTGAAATGTTTCTATAAAAAAACTTTTTTACAAAAAAAAAAACAACCGACTTCCAAAAAAAATACTACAAAGTGAAAAATAACTTAAATTTCGGAAGTCGGTGTCTTTGGATTTGTATTTTAGCTTTTTGCCACCGACTTCCGAAATTAAAGTTATTTTTCACTTTGTAGTATTTTTTTGGAAGTCGGTTGTTTTTTTGTAAAAAAGTTTTTTATTTTTCACTTTTTAGTAGGTCAGTCTGTAATTCATCTAAGTTACAATAGCCTAATATTAACTGCTCATCACCTTTTACAAATTATTGCTTTTCCCGATACAAGGACGTTAATTGTTGAGGAGTTCTCCCAGTAAGGAACCAGGAGGACTGGAACTGATGGTGAAGTCACCATCAGGTCCATTTCAACATATGTATTGTGAAGAGCATAAATTGCTTAGCAATAATCGAATCGCAACCCGTGTAATAGGTACGTATTATTGAGTAGTTCCGATGGCCATCTCTGGTCTTCCTCATCAGTTCCACTTCACTAAATGGTGCTTTCCGGGAGCAAATGCACGAGTTACTGTAAAAAATACCCAAATCGCTATAGGTGTGCCTATAAACTTGAAGGTTCCCCTCGATTTCTCTGGGATGCCATCATCAGATCCCAGTTTCCTTACCATGTTACCACCCTTGGGATATCTCCTTTCCAACAAAAAAAGAATCATAAAAATCGGTTCATAAACGACGAAGTTATCCGCGAACACACATAAAAAAAAATATACGGTCGAATTGAGTAACCTCCTTTTTTTGAAGTCGGTTAAAAATAAAGATGATGTTTTGCTAAGCTGATAGCTTTCAAACACCTTGTTGAAATTGGTTTATAAATAAAATTAGAATATAAATGATTCCCTAACACTCTTTGGACATTTGACCTCAAATCTTACTTTTGCTTCTTACATAAAACAAAGAATGTTGATAGAATAAGAACCCACAGATCGAAAAAACAAATCAGAAACAATTTCTCAGACAACTCGCAACACACTTATCGCCGAATTCCAATCAAGCCTAAACGCCGAACACCATTACGTCCCAAGTTACAGGACACATCCAACTTGTCTTGTAGTCGGGGCAACCCTAACAATGCGTTACAAGTTACAACCCTACCGAGGCATTGTCCGGCTCCGGTCAGGGCTGTGCGCGGTTCCTATGGCTACCCCTTGATTAGTTAGTAGTCGCTGTCCCTTCCGCCTCGGCTGAATATCACACAAGATACATCGGGGTAAAGATACAACCTTTCTCTTCGATATTCTTATTTTGTTACAAAACTTCAATTTTATTTGCGGGTGACCCTATTCGGTGCCGAAATTACGCATAACTTTTTTTTCTATACAATGTTTTGGGATGTTTACGAAACAGTATACATACGAATAATGTTACAAAAAAATACTGTTTGTATGTTTTCTTTTTTCAAACATTGGCGCCATGTTATGTTAATAAGAAAGAATTTTTGTAAAATTCTTGTTGTATCACGCAGTATAATTTTTGAGTTTTGTTCACTTTTTTCTATTTTTGATGCCTTAGTCTAAAATAATACGTTTCTGTTTATTTTCCCAGACTATTTCGGTATTGTTATTTCGTTTTATTTCGATAAACTGAACACAACAACAGCTGAATATGCGCGCGTACACTTAGGATGACTTTCAAGTCGAAAGTAAGATGAGTTACTTACATTGAGGATGGATTATGATGTTTGACAGTACATTATAAACTTTCTATTATAAGACATTATAATCCTATGTATTGTACTAACTCATTACTCATCTCAGCTGCCCACAAACTCCCTTCACTAAACACATTGAGTCAACGAATTCAAATGCCGATAACTCGCCGCCATTAAAGACAGCTAAAGAGAAAATATCGAAACGTTGCCGTCAACAAATTTCACAATGTTGAGTCTACAAAGAGCTGCCTCAAACAAAATATCCGTTTCATGAGCCAGTGGGCCGCGTCTGAACATTACTCGATTGGATGCCGTACGAGGCACAAGCGACAGCGCGCAGCGGTTTGAGAAATCGCAAGTACATTTATTCGCTTATGATTTCCGACAAATCCGTAATTGATAAAAATAATAAATACAAACTTTATCTACTTGCTTTCACTCTGCATCGTTGAACACTATTTCGTCTCATATAAAAACAAGTTCTTTTGTGTAAAAACGCAAACATCCAGACTGTCTGATGACGAGCATGCTCACAACAAGTCCTTAGTTTTGGAACACAATTTTATTACTAGCTCGAAATGTAAGTACTCATTAATCACACTAATATTATGTTTGTTATTTCTTCACGCTCAAACGGCTGGGCCGATTTAGATAAAATTTGGATGTAGATAGCTTATACCCTGGATTAACACATATGCTACTTTTTATTCCGGTCTACACGGGTGAATCCGCGGGGCGCAGCTAGTTGAATCTAAAACCTTTTCCCTGTGTGACCTGGAGAATTCGACCTGAAGGTCAAAATTAAGTTTCCGCAAAACTTGTAACAGCCGACTACGTGCTCATTGGCTAATCGAAGTAATCAGTGAACAATGTGACCAATGAACATTACGCAACGACATCTTCATTGCCTCAGTATTGGCATCAGAAATTAACATTTTAACTATGATTTGTTTTTATATAAGTACGTACTTTTCAACATGTATAATTTGGACCAGCACCTAAATAAAACAATTGAATGTAAGTAGACTCGTGAATTCGTGATTTTTGGTAAACCAAATATCGTCTTGAAATGTCTTAACCTCCTCCAATTGAATTGTTTGAAACAAAAAGGGCTTAGATAAGGTGACTGGATAGGATACATCACGATTATTTGGTGAAAACGTTATAGTTTCCAAACTAAGGCGTGTGCTATGTAGATAGCGGATGCGAGCGCGGATACCAACGCGTATTTTTCTGAAATAAGTGGCATCAATAGACACTATTCTAGTCGACAAGCATCGCATTGAAACGGGTTTTGTCGACGGAAGAATAGATAAAATGACAGATAGTAGAAATATTTGTAAGCATCAATCTGCCTAGCCTTTTCCCAACTATGTTGGAGTCGGCTTCCAGTCTAACCGGATGCAGCTGAATACCAGTATTTTACATGGAGCGACTACTTATCTGACCTCCACAACCCATTAACTAGGTAATACGATACCTCTTGGTAAGACTGGTTGTCAGACTTTCGGGCTTCTGACGACCCGTAACGACTGTCAAAGATCCACGAATGACAGCCGGGACCAACGGCTTAACGTGCTTTCCGAAGCACGGAGGAGTCTCGATATGTAAAGATGTCACCCATCCACGGACAACCCCGGCAAGCGTAGCTTAACCTGATGGATCGACCCGTGCAGCTATTATTACTTAGCCACGAGCTCCTCCAAATATTTGTAAGCATGGCAATGTGTAATTTTGTCGACAAAACATCGTCATGCTACGCGTGCTGATCCCATTCTATCTCTCTTGCAGTGTGACCTCGCTTTATAACCGCCTACTCACAGCAGCCCAACACGCTCTGCTTTCTATGTAACCTAGGTTTTTAGATAAAAAATCTAAGACAACCTTAATCTAGCTATTCGTTCGCAATCAGTTACCGTTCACTGAGTTACAAGACATAATAAATTAGTCTTCGACAGTGAAATAAATGAAACAACGAAGCTTAGGAGTCAAATAGAGTGGAGCATCGGATGTCTGTCTGTTAGTCAGGAAGTATTGACAACAGGCTTACTGAAGGTGAAAACTTTGGATTGTACTAACAGATAAAGTGCGGAAAATTAGATGTTTAGCAAATTGACTACGAACATAAATTGCCCGCATTTTCAAATCACTACTGTCATTGTTAGCAGTTTTATGAAATGGCTATAACATGGCAAAAAGACGTAGGTAGTGTGTCAATTTGCTAAACAAATAATTTCCCTGACTGTACATAATTTTATTGAGGTTTTGTTGAAAATGTTTATCTATGAGTGTTTTCAGTTTAACTTGTTGCATTCATATTTAGAAGCTTTCCGAGTTATCAAATGGTTGACAAGGTGAACGCGTGTTGAAGTTGTTCAGGAGTCCGATATGTGCAGTAAAGGTGCATCACTCCGAAGTTACTCTTTTTGTAGCTACTTGCATGTGTTAGCAGTCAACAATGGATAAATCCTCCCGCAGACAGGCGCGACGTGACAATGCGACGCGACTCTAGTAGAACAATGTCTTTGAAAACTTCATGGAAACTGTTCTACCAGAATCGCGTCGCACCGTCGCGTCACGCCTGTCTGCGGGAGCCTTTAGCATAATAATCAGCCTATAATGTTCCCACTGCTGGGACACCGGCCTCCTCTTGGTAAGAATAAGTGGGCCGTAATCTAACTTTCGGGCCCTATGCGGGTTGGTAGATGTCACATGTATTCGAATGTTTGGTTCTAGGACATACATGCCGGTTTCCTCACGATATTTTCCTTCACCGTTTTGAGAGAAGTGGTGATGAAATAATCAACACCAAGTAAAACGCCTATCTGGTATCGAACCTACGACCTACAACTCGTAAGACGCGGCCACTGCACTCTGTCTGCGAGAGCCTAAACTTACTAAAAGTTACAGAAAGTTATTTAATGTTATCATGTTGCAAAATATTACTCTACAAAAGTAACTTAAGTGTAAATGCACCTTAAATAAAATAGTTCACTAACGCTGCTGTCTGTTTATTTAACATTATCAGCCCAATGTTCACTGTGCTACGGTTTTGTAAGATGGTAAAAACGCTACCTCCCATGTCTCACGGCAGTCAAATCGTTTCGTCCAACTTCAAACTTGAGCAAAAGTCGACAATTTTTCAACCAACATTTTTGACCCTTCCTCTTCGAGCTGCAATAAAGAAGCGAGCTTGCCTCTCCCATTGATTGCTGTATCAATCCAAATGGCTCAAAAAGATCAGTTTGTAAAGAGACCGGATGAAGCTCAGTGGGTTTTGATCAAATGCCTTTTTAATTACTATCTTGAAAAAATATGCTTTGCAATTTAGCAAGAAAAGTAAAATGTTGATGAGAAGTTAATGATGACCCTTAAGTAAGTGACTATAAGAGTTAGTTCTCATCATATTCACCAGTTGGTTGACGTTTACGTCCGGATAGTCTTCTCTTTAACCTCTACAAAAACTGTCATGCTCACTTGCTTGCCAAACGAATTGTTAAACGTGGTTTGTCAGCAAAAAAGTACATCCCGTCCTACTGACAGTCCATAGTCGCCTTTCCTACTCAGCTGGGAAGAGAAAGGGGGGTCCATTCCTCGGCCACCACACGGTCAGCCTCAATCACAGCTTACCCACAAACCATAACTCAAATAGCCTATAAACAGTCCCTAAAATCATTTAACCCTTATCTGCTATATCTGACCGCACCCTACAACGGTCAATTTACCCTCTCAAACAGACTATCTTGACCTGAACGTTCTGACTAAAGTTTGTAGGATCCACATAATTGTAGTTGTAGCTACATGATTGTTGTTGTTGTTTAGGAGGCTTGTAATATTGTAGATGCTGTAGACATCAACCGCATTGATAACCGTAAACCGTTTGAAGTTCTATGATTGAATTACTTGAGGAATGTTTGGGAGAGGAACTTTAAGATCCGGGTAAATATTTTACCATTGATAGAGATAAATTAACGTAAATGTACGGTAGCTTGCAGGACAGATGGAGCGACGACCTTCGCAGATCCTGGTAGCAGCCAGGTCCAGCAGTGGACTGCTGCAGGTTGATGATGTGAGAAAAATGTAGATTTGTACTAAGTTTGTGAACATTGTAATCGCAACACATACACCTTGTATTTGTTAACACGAGTTTTCCTAGTCATCCCAAAGAGCAAAAAATTTACGAGCAGAACAAACCTAACGGGCATGATTTACCGCGAATACAATCTCATAACAAAGTAAAGACTTGTGGACTGGTAATGCGTTAACAAAATATGCGCCTGACTTTGCCTACGTAATAAAACAAGAGATCACAGCTCCAGTGAATTAATCTCTATTCGATGAGCAGAAATGTAATAAACAGTAGATGTGATAAAAGAGGTTACACGAGCAGCAACACTGAAGTATGCTACAAACGAGAGTGACTGCCTTTTTTTTTTCTTTTTTTTTTGTGGATGGGAAATCATCAAATGACTTCTCCCACTCTGGGCAGAGCGGGAGGGCGTGTCAGACTTTTACTGACTAAAACCCACCCATGCTCCTTCAGCTGCCCGTGCCAGGGCCACGGTATCTCTTTCGAACTACCCGCGACCCCGGCGGCATCGGCCCAATTGACCCCGTCACTGCTGACATCTCTTTGAGGCGCGCGTGGAACACAACGCGCCGTTGACCCGGGCCTGGTCCTTACCGGACGGCGAGCTGCCCATTACTCGTCGTCCGCAGAGAGTGACTGCCTAACACGGCTACCTGCCAACTGACGCGAGCCACACTACCTTTTAGTCGCCACGATTTTAAACTGTTCACTGGGTTGCATTGAGCATTTAGATTTCTAGGAAGGTTCCGTTCGTGATTTCCTACGTATCAGTTTGACACTCTACTTCTTTGTCTATGGCAAAAGAAAAATATTGTATTATGTTAGATGAGTTGGGCCCAGAAGGTGGCCACACCAATCGGGTCATCAATGACGTTTTAGGTCCTCTGAAGAGCAGTATGGACACTGCACACTCCAACATATGGGACATGGTTTGTTCAGGAGCATTAACACTGTACTAAGTTTCAACAAAGTTGATTGGTCAGTTTACTGCTGAAGACAGAACAGACCGACAGACACATTTATAAATGTTGTGTATATTGTAAACGAAACCTCAATAAAGCATTCTTCTTTCTCCGCCTTGACTAAACTACTTCGGTACAACAATGAGTAACGTTAACATGGCGTCGCATCTTTCTCGCTATAAATAACAACTACAATAGGAACAAAAGTAACCCATTTCGCGAAAAAAACCTTAAAACGCTAGTTTTCTTTGTAAAATATTTAAATTTTTCACATTTCAGACGTCGGCGCTGAGTTATTTCGTCGCTTTGTTCGGGAGCGCCCCGCGCCCCTGCGATCCGTTCCACGTTAATTTATTGATACAACAGGTTTTCCCTGCGGTTTCACTCGGAACAGATGGCGGATTTTTGCGTTTTGAAATACGTTGCTACGTTTAAGAGCTTTGTTCGCTCATTTATTGTAGCCTATGAATGTCAACAGCGTAACAATGCCCTTCCAGTTACAATGAACTAGCAAAGAGGAATTGCGATATTTTATTAACTTAGTTTATGTATTGTATTGAAAGTCTGTAGCTTCAGATACAGTTGTGGCTTTATGGAAACAGAACCACATATTTCCACAATGATAATGATCATAAACTTAAACCCAAACGCAAAGAATTTAATTCAATTAAACTGTCAGTTAGTCAGAAAGTTGAAGCTAGTTGCACATTCCAAAACCTAGATCTCTATGGAGAAGAAGAACGGGCAAGAAACTCCACGGACACTTTTTAAATCAAGATATTACATAATCCTGGGTACATTATTCTTATTGCGAACAATATGAGAACAGTGTAAAACAATTCAAAATATAAGATTAAAAATAAGCTAGTCTCAACTGACGGCATCACGGCATCCGTTCTCGAACATAGATGGACACTGCCTGCCTTCTTTAAGCCCCTAATCCCTGGTCCATCTTCCACTGCGACACATCTGGGCCATTCTAAACAAGCAACTACCCAGCATAAACATTCCGCATACAGTGTAAATATTATAGTTAGGAGAGCAAAGGCTAATAGACTTTAAACCATTAATATTCATGAGAGGATGTGAGTGTATGTGATCATGTCTGTAATGGCGGCAGCGATACACGGGTATCTTGTGTAGCGGCTGAATGTGGAGGGTGTTGATTACACTATTCTATCACCCAGAATTATTGTTACATTAGAAATATTGTACTGCGACAGCTATTTGAATGTTCTTTTGTTTTTGTCATTGAGGCCTGATTTCTAATAGACAGATAACTTTTATGTTTTAGGGCCGAGTTTTCAAAATCGTGAGATAACTTTTATTTGAGGAATAAATATGGCGTTTGACATATTTTCTATACAAAAATTGTCAAAACGTCAAACATATTCGCCAGATAAAATTATCTGACGGTTGAAAAATCGGGCCCTGTCATATTTATTCTCCATATTATATAAGTTATGTGAATATTGAAAAATCAACCCATAGTTAATTGGACGTAGTTATGCAAAAACGTTCCAACCCACAGCAAGTTCAAATTGAGATAATGTCAATTTAGTATTCGGGTTGTTTTCTTTTTTATGTTAACAGATATGGCTGTATGATGTGTGTCATTTTAAAGACGTGTATAAAAACGATTTTATCATTGGCTTAGTTTTCATATATTTGTATTTATACGCTAGATATTTCTTAAAAACTAGCTTGGAACGTTTTGGCAAAAATGACATTTGTATGAACATAACGTGAAATTAAGTTTGCACAAACGTTCCATGTACGGTTTTGCAAAAAAATATGTTAATTATTTATTATTTAAACAAATCACATATTTAGTGTGACAGTATAATATACTATATGGCATTTAAATGAATAGGTAACAAAATTAAACGAGCCAGTGGCAGTATAATAATAATACAAAGTTTTATTGACTTAGAGTTTAGAGTTTGAAGATTAATCGAAATCTTTATCGTTTAATCTTCAAACTCTATGTCAAAATCTGGATCCCGTCCAAACCCGTCAACATCGTCTGAATGTTCATCTGAACCATCGAGTGTTTATCGTTTGATCTAGAAAAAAACATTACCTTTACCGCGTATACCGACGAATATTGTTTTTTTATAAACGGTAATTGTGGCTATATATTATCGGAATACATTCAGCCTCAGATGATATTGGCCACTGCTACGTGTGAGTGGAGGGAGAAGCTGGTAGGGGCGCACAGAAAGTAGGATCGTGCCTCAGTGGAAACTAAATGACGCCCTACTGCTGAAAATCTCATTCTTTGGAGCGATTGCTGCGCTGGCCAGAATCGTAATATTAAAATCGTTCTTATGTTGAAGACAATCTTGAAAGAGCATGCGAAATTAAAGACGATATCTTGAATCAGGTCACACGTTTTTACCAAACCATACAGATTTTTTCGAAAATTGAAACAGCTCTGAAAAATGTCCAGCGTGTTTATACAGCGGACGAATACATAGATGTTTTTAAAACAGCTAAGAAAAAAAAAATCTTTTCAAGTGTATAGGATGCAAAAAACAGACTTTTACGGGACAGAAAATTTGGAAACAAATGTAATGAACAGGAAAAAAGTTTTTGATTAGAGTAAGGTCAACTGGATTCACACAAAAGAAATACTGTTAAAAAGGATCAACTTTATTCGATTTTTATGCGGACATTACTCGATGAAGACTTTAAAGAACTCAAAATTGACAAGAAAGTTAGAGAAGACGTATAATCGATAGACCAAACAGACTTGCACCTTTTGTAGCCTAATGGCAAACCAATTGCACCTGCTGGAAATTCTGACGATGTTGACGGGTTTGGAGGAGATCCAGATTTTCACTTAGAGTTTGAAGATTAAACGATAAAGATTTCGTTTAATCTTCAAACTCTAAACTCTAAGTCAATAAAACTTTTTCTTTTTATTATACTGCAACTGGCTCGTTTAATTTTGTTACCTATTAATTTAAGTGTCATAATATAGTATATTATACCGTCACACTAAATACCTATGAGATTTGTTTAAAAAATAAATAATTAACATACCTACACTTTTGCAACGGTTTTGCAAAAAATGTTAATTATTAATTTTTTGCAAAATTTATTTCAGGTTATGTTCATACAAATGTAATTTTTGCCAAAACGTTCCAAGCTAGTTTTTAAGAAATATCTAGCGTATTAATACAAATATATGAAAAATAAGCCAATGATAAAATCGTTTTTGTACACGTCTTCAAAATGACACACATCATATAGTCTGATAACACACACGCACGCACATTAACAGTCAACTGATAACTTAAAGTAAAAACTGTAATTAATCAAATTTACGCGGGACACGTTTATTATAACTCAAATATATTTTGATATTGATGACTCTAGAATAAATTTATAGGTACTTCAAAAAGGTTACAAAACCTTTGATTCGCTTTATTAAAAAAAAAACAAAAACCATTTTTAACACAAAAACGTTCCACACATTTTGATCATCCTTGTGTTTCGTTAAAACGTTCCAAAACCTATGAGACACTCTTAAAATTTACATTCCATGAAAACATTTTTGCAAAAACGTTTCAAAGTTATGTGAATCATTTCAGCGAAATTATTCATACTAATAAAGATTAAATAAAAACGTTTCAGAGAGATTGATGCGTTTTTAATTATTTTTATCTACAAATATGTTATGCGTTGTGGGTTGGAACATTGGAAATCAAAGAATTATTGTCTTAAAGACTGAAACGTTTTTACTATATGATGAAGGGTATTTTAAAAAGTAGCCTAGCGCCATTAACTCAATTTTGACAGACTTGTGGGTTGGAACATTTTTGCATAACTACGTCCAATTAATGTGATTTTTTTTGACAATATTGGTACTAGACTAAATTAATCTTACGTTTATAGAGAGAAAAACAAGAAACATAAATCTAATTAACTGCCACCAATAACAGTATCGGTTTACCAATATAATAATTATATAGCAATTCCCAAAAAATAAGTACGGAACCATAACTATACATCAAAAATACGAAGAACCACAAAAATCTCCGTTTATTGCAGACATTATATTTTTATGTGTTGCCATCAACAGATTCATGCAATTTTCTGCTGCCCGCGAATATTTTACAAAGATATAAAAGCCTGCAAACTAATCTTTTAGCGTTTTCTATCGTGGATTACGGAAACACGACTCTAATCGAATGCAGATAAGAGATATTATTCTTTCTAACAAGGAATAATAAACTTATTTAAGCACCTTAGCAACGGAGAAGAAAGTTATAAACCATCATTACAGAGTTATTCGGTTTGTCTCATCAATCCGCCAACTTTAATGCATTTGCTTTGTAGCCAACTAGTTGACATACGACAAAGTCGATGACGTCATCAGCCAGTATTTTTTTGTTATTTCCTCGTTTCCGACAGCAGTATATTATTTTTCCGGAATCTCCTCAAGTGCGTATGGATTTGATTTAAGGATATTGGTGTTCTATTTGTAAATATACGCACGATCTTGTTATTGATATTTTACGGAGATTCAACTTTTAGAATAGCCCAACGGTTATGCCTGTGGACTGTCGAACGAAAAGTCCTGAGTTTAATTCTGCAATTGCAACCTTACAAGCATTTTACTTGCTGCCATTTTTTTTTTTTTTTGTGGATGGGAAATCATCAAATGACTTCTCCCGCTCCGGGCAGAGCGGGAGGGCGTGTCAGACTTTTACTGACTAAAACCCACCCGTGTTCCTTCAGTTGCCCGTGCCAGGGCCACGGTATCTCTTTCGAACTATTACCCGCGAGCCTTGGTTACTGCCTCGTTAGTGTAGCGGTCACAAGCGCTACTGCTGTGCATGAGGTCCTGGGCTCGATTCCCAGGTCGGGCAAAGTGTTATTGGGTTTTTCCGTCAGCAATTTCGAAGTAGCAGTCCGGAGAGCATTCTGGAGTCCAGTTGACGGCAATAGGTGCGCCCCTATTAGTCATAGTCACAGTCAAAGTCATTTATTCATAAACAAATAAATTGTATCTGAATGTACGCATAAAATTACACAATTACAGCATATACACTAAAATAATTTATATATGAATTTTGTAAATTACATTAACAAAAAATACAAAAAAATAAAAATTTCTTCATTATCATGTCAACACGTAAATAAAATAATATGTTCAACACTTTAAAATAATAACAATAAAATAATTAATCAAAGATATATTAGCATTGATTGGTAGAATTAATAAATAGATCAATAAATCAGAATTAACAAAATCCAATAAAATTAACAACCCATGAATATCTCAAGAAAATACAATTATTATAAACATAACTGGCGAATAGTGGGTGTACTATAGGTATACCTCTGCCCAGCCCTTCGCGGAATACAGCCAGAACGTTATGTTATGTTATGTGTGTAACCTCATTACTGGTTATCTATAGGCTCGAACAATACCGACAATGGTGCCGATTCTCTTGTCACAAATGCCTCTAAACTAGACTAAAAATCACTAAAATTTAGTTTATTCCTGTCAAACGACGATTTCCCATTCTGAAATTGACTAAAGCTATATTTTAGTTTGACAGGACTAAGATTGTACGGAGTTATTAGTTTAGTAAAAATGGCAATTTTGCTATTCTGAATTTGACTGTTTTCACCTAAAATTTTAATTGTCAAACTAAATCAGACTATGTTTAATCGCGATTAAAAAGGTGTGGAATAAAATTAGTTGACATGAACTAAAATTCACACCGAGACCTTGACTTCGGATGCAAAAACAGTAGTGTATTTTTTTTTTCTTTTGCATATATCTCGAAAACGGTGAGTCCTATCGCAAAAATAATGAAAATTTGGCCCCCCTTTATAAAACTCATAATGACTCAACATGTAGGTACCAAAAAAAAGGTACCTACATTCCATATAAAACACGTTGAAGCTGTCCCCTCCCTGCGCCCCTCCAGCTCTAAAAGATATTTGACCCCATGACCCGGTAACGACAGCGATGTCGGTGAACAAAATATGACAAGCCTGTCACTTCATAGTGATTTCGTTAGTTCCAATTAAAGCCACCGGGTCAAATATACTACAGGCACTATACCACGCGGAGTCACGATTGTCAAACTCGATTTTAGTTGTGTCAAAATTGTTATTAAATTTAGAGGTTTTTTTTTGCAGAATAGCTCTAAGATTCTCATAGCAAAAAGTAAGGAATTTTAGTGATAGTTTAGTTCGGTGTACAACAGAATCGGCACCATTGTTTAGCTGGGACTTAATTCAAAAAAAGATCAGGAATCTTTCAATATTATCATACAATTACATATCTAATATTCATTAATGAATGAGTTCTTAAATAATATCAATTCCGACATTCCCCTATTGCAGCTATTGCGGTAATACTATTAGCAATATTTTACTATGATTACTAGTTTTATTAGTGCCCAGTGATATATGTAAGCGTGTCTCGTGCGTGCCTCGTTCGGTTACAGCTTGGCATTTAGCCAGCAAAAGGGGGTTGTTGGTACAACACAGATGAGAACAAAAGGCTCACATTATATACAAGAATAATGTGAATAAGAAGCACATGTTTAGCTTGGGAAACATATTCCCGTAGTTTTCACAAGGGCATGCACGCATGCTGTGTACCGGCTTTATTCAATACTAGCTGTGCCCGCAGCTTCGCTCATGAGGCTGTTTTCCATTGGCAATAAAAGTTAATCGGAAAGTGAAGTCATATCCTCTACAACATCGGTTGATTTTGTTAATTTAAACAAAAACTTGTTAGCATATATTTGGTTTAAGAATATGAACACAACTGACACACACCTTTTTTTTTTCAAAACATTCAATGTATAGTTTTGACCTCGTTATTATTTTATTAATGTATAGATTGACTGCATGTTGCTCTGTGCCCATAACGGATCAGGCTCCTACAATCGAAACATTTGTTAGTGGTTTAATTCAATTACTCATCCAAAGTGTAAGTAGCTTTGTACTCACTATCACATTGAGACAGAATCGTTGCGGATGAGGCTGAGTGATGAGGATGAGTGAACTTTACTCCCTGTTCGTCATACCTGTATATCGTGACTATGCCGTTTTTTCCGCTGTAGAAAAAGCCCATGACCTATAGAGGTTCTACCAAACTATACCTCGTGTTATCAATAGCTGCAGAAGTTTGAAAAAACCTTTACTGATATATTGTTAGGTAGGTATTCTTATTTTAAATGTGACAAATTCTTGTCAGTTATGAATTATGATTCATGCATTATTGCGAGTGGTAACACTGAGCTGTGTTGTTCAATGGTAATTGTAAAACTGCATGTTTTTATAACTAACGTTCTGTCAGTTAACGGTCTTTCATATTTATGGCAGTGTCAGTGCGCATGCTCCAAGTTCATTAACTTAATAGCAGCTGCAGTTTTTAAGTTGTACTTGAATATTGCATTTGACTTTATTCGGGATAGGCAAGTCTTTTTAAGGAGAATAATAGTGCCTATCGTCTTCATTTACCTTATCTCTCTCGCTTGCTATTGGGGCCACAATCGAACGCCACCTTTAACATTGTGTAGCTTAAAAGCTATGAAATCTTTAAAGGTATTAAGCTTATAGTTCTACAAACTACGTATTGTGTCGGTAGTGATGTCCCCCAATATAATAAAAGTACAAACAGTCGATACAGTGAGCACTGGCCACAACACTGATTGCAGCCCTATTGTTTCGATACATGCACTTAGATTAGCTGAAGTCTGGACTCGAATAAAATAAGAATACGAGTAAAATTATTTCAACCAATTGAATAATCAAAGCTATAATGATAATGAATGAAAACGACAAATATTCATCAACGTGTTTGTTCAATATTCAGCCTTATGCCAAGAATTACAGGAAATATTTTGGACAGCTAAAATGAATGAGACCAGTGTTACTGACATGAATAAAACCAAGTCCACAAATAGAATAAACCAGCTATATTTCAAATCCGTTTACATGATAAGTCTCGCAAAGAATCATCCGAAGATTTATATCAAATCTTAAGGAAAAGATCAGAAGGTTTCATCTTTTTACGTCGTTTCCGGTTGCGGGTTGAGCACATTATTCTAACGTGCCCTAAACATGCCACAAACGATAAATTATTACTGCCTTAGCATCGTCTGTTACGAGCCATAAGAGCTTTAAATTGCAGATTTGATTATACCGGTAGCGAAACGACGTGTAATCAGTTTTTTTAGAGCAATGGAGCTCGGGTTTAAATGTAATACCATGCTTCGTAAACTGATTGGCGATAATAATAATAGGTACCAGCTGTCCCACTGCAGGGCACAGGCCTCTGCAGGGCACAGGCCTCTGCAGGGCACAGGCCTCTACACATACAGAGAAAGAAAGAAAATACGTTTTACGTTTTTTTTTCCTTTTTTTTAAGAAGGCATGAGTATCACGCTTGCTCGAGGCTGGTTGGCGATTTCAGACTTATGTATAATATTAACTAGGTACGTGCTGTTCGTTCCCGGCGTTGCCCGAGTTGATTTCTCTGTCTCCAATTTTCTTTTATTCAAATCTTGTACGAGCTATCTTTGACAATAAAGAACACAACCAAAAAAAAATCTGCCATTCGGTCGAGCCGTTCTCAAGTGATGATCTTTCATACAATGCGGCAATTGTTTTTTTTTTTTTTGTTTTGTCGTGAGTCCGTCCGCCACAGATATAACTCCAGGTTTCCTCACTATGTTTTTTCCTTCACCAATACCAGTAATGGCCAAGACAAACTCAGACAGAACATACGAATAAAAATAGTCACATTCGTACTTGCCCGGATTTGAACCCAACAACCTCGATTATTTTGCAATAATAGATTCTGTTATTTATTTATTAACAAACTCAGACACATCTGCTGTTCCTCTTAAGAGAATCTCTGATAAGATTTTAAATTACATTACAACTCAATTCAGCGAAATAATCCTTTAAAAATATTAATCTTCATATTTGACACTCAAACTTTAATAACAAAAAAAACCGGCCAAGTGCGAGTAGGACTCGCACACGGAAGGTTCCGTACCATACATGTTTAACAATCGCAAAGATAATTAGTATTTCATAATGATACTGTGAATTACAAGGTAATTTTTACAGTTGCAGAAAATTGCCCATATTTAAACAAAATACCTTATTAATCGGCGTTTTTAGTATCTGTTGATTAAATAAAGTATATGGTACATGATATACAGAAGTTTCAAATTCCTAACTTGTTTAATTGTTGCGATAGAGCTCGTACAAAATGTTCTAAAATTTACAACTTTTACGGCCCCCTATTTCTTAATTTCTGAAGAAATAAAAAAACATAAAAACATGTACTCTACTCAATGAGTTCTAGACAATGACACCCCACATGCTATGGTATGATTTATTTATTTTTAATTGGAAAGTTTATTATATAGTATGGGGACCCCCTTTAATTTATAACTTTATTTTATTTTTATTATTTGCTATTATAGCCACAATATAAATACACAATGTGTGAAAATTTCAACTGTCTATCTATTACGGTTCATGAGATGCAGCCCTGTGACATACAGACGGGCGGACGGCGGAGGCTTAGTAATAGGGTTCCGTTTGGTACCCTTTGGATACGGAACCCTAAAATAAAGACATTTAGGCGTCAAAGTACTCGTCCGCATCGCTGTCATCCGGAAACGTGCCCAGAAGACCTATTTTGGTTTCCATTCCACATTTTTACATCCCTAGTAGTAGATATGATGGCCGGCGGACTGCGGTTGTCATGTTAACTGTCCCAGAGCCTGTCCTTTAATCAGAGCTCTTTCACTGCTGTGCACAACATACGCTGATTTTTAAACATATGAGTGTGCCATCAATTTTGTGCCAAGCCAAACTGAGTGAATTTAAAACAATATTCTTATTTTCAAAGTTATTCACCTGGTGTGATAGAGTCAATCAATCTGCCTAGCCTTTTCCCAACTATGTTAAGGTTGGCTTCCAGTCTAACCGGATGCAGCTGAATACCAGTATTTTACATGGAGTGACTGCCTATCTGACCTCCACAACCCATTAACTGGGTAATACGATAAAAACAAATTTAGGTATAAACAACATTTTTGATTGGATCCTCCTATTAGGCAGATAGTGCCTGTATTAGGAGAGTCCGCTCTTCCATAACAATACGTGTTAATACAGAAACCAAAACGTATAATTTTAACGATACCTCTTGGTAAGACTGGTTGTCAGACTTTCGGGCTTCTGACGACCCGTAACGACTGTCAAAGATCCACGAATGACAGCCGGGACCAACGGCTTAACGTGATTTCCGAGGCACGGAGAAGTCTCGGTATATAAAGATGGTCATCCATCTACGGACCGACCCCGGCAAGCGTAGCTTAACCTGATGGATCGACCCGTGCGGCTGTTATTACTTAGCCACGAGCTCCTCACGGTGTGATAGAGTAGCCTTCTTAATCGAGAATTATACGGTAATCATCAACAGATGTACGGGTCGATCGAAGGTTAAGCATGCTTGCCACGGTCAGTTCATGGATGGGTGACCATCCATTACATATCCCCACCGTGCCTTTTGGTCCCGGCTGTCATTCGTAGAACTTTGACAGTCTGACAAACCGCGTTAACAAGGGGTATCGTGCTGTGTTACTCAGTAAATGGATTGTGGGTGTATTCTATATGTATCTGCATCCAGTTAGACTGGAAGCCAACCCTATTATAGTTGGAAAAGGTAGGCCCATTGATTGAGTCAACCTCTCCATGATTGCAATTTAATAGGACCGCGAAAATTTATCATGAAAATGGGCATTTCATGCAATACTTACAAAGTTAACTTTTTGTTCAGTCGGCCAGGCGCACTCCGCATATTAGGTATGAAGCTACAAGTACGTGGTGGGATCGACTTGTCGAGCTAATCCAGTATGGGCTGCCACGAGCCGACCGGCTCGCACGTTACTTCGATTCGCCTTCGCACTCACGCGCCGCATCGTAAAAGAAGACAACCTTAAACGAGTCAGAAGGTATGAGAGTTACGCAATAGAAAGAGAGGCAACTTCTAGGTGAATATAACTGTAGGTAATTGACGTTGTGCAACCTGAATTGCACATTATTATTTCATAGCAAGAGTCGCTATTTATTTAAATGATTTTGCGTCTTGAGTCTTCTGTACTTGTACTATTATGTATTATGTGGTTCAGTTTAAGATACTTTACACACACACATACACACACACACACACACACACATACATAAACTCAAGCCTTTTTTGTATGAAAAAGGTGTTTAAGATAGTTTATTTCGCTCATGTATTTCACCAGGTGAGGTATACAAATAAATTACAGGACAAACATAGCATTCCTTAATAAAGAAACGCACGAATGCTCAACAAAAAAGGTCCCAAAAATAAGTAACAAATTGTACTCCCCGTTAGTCGGGACTTTTAATAATATTCCCAATTCGTTGTCCCCGTAATGATATATACGGAACCGTGTTTCTGTGTGCTGACAAACTACCCTCATTTGACAACTGCGAAAGATTTTTATTTCGGTCACTTTATCTTGCTGAACCCTGAATGTAAGTTCAGCTGGGAACTCCGTTTACTTATGGTGATCGCAAGTGTTGGAAGGAGCTAGGTTTATTTTTCTTTGTCCACTGTCGTGTTTTAGTTAGAGTTACGTTCGATTTTAAGTGATCGAATTGATCCATATTATTACACACTATTATTTGCTTACTACTATTACACACTTACTACACTTTTTACTTTATTCACTATTATTTGTCACTGCTTGTCCATTTATGGTTTCGGATGACGTCAAGAGTATGGACAAACGTTCCTCTGTCAGCTAGTAGCTATAAACTGCAATCTCCAATTAGTCTGCAAAGCATAATAAATAAACCATTTATTTCAGGCGACACGGCCCATAGATTATCATTATCAGCCTTGTTCGACGCCTTTCCAGGCATAGGCTTCATCCTTGGAGCGCCAGGGACGCTCGCGGTGACGCTGGCGAAATTCTGTGGAAGTGGTTTCGCTAGGGCTGCAGACACTAATAATAATGGTGATATTCTTCATGAGTATTCAGGTAAAGGTATGTACTGTGATACAGCGTGTAATTTTAATCGCCATTAACCTCTAAAGGGGTCATTGTAATCATCATTATGAACAACTTTTAATATGGGATCAAAAAAGAAATCGCGAAAAAAATCTGCTGTTTTATGTTCGCATAGTAACTCGTCAAGATGTAGGAAACAGCTCAAATTTTTTTGCGATTTCAGTTTTAAAGTTGTTGTTGTTGTTGTTGTTGTTGATTAAACTTACAGCCTGCATAGTCATGTTTGAATATGAGTATGACAAAATTATTAACAACCCTCTGGCCATTAAATTGGTTTTTAGGGCTTTAGTAAACTAGAGTCAGCTGCAATTATTTGGAACCCCTGTGAAAGTACTTACGCCTTGCTTCTTGACAAGGTCCAAAAACATTCCTTAAATTTTTATTAAAAAAACTGTTCGGGTACTATCCATTCATGTATCCTACAAAATTTTTGCTTGGAATGCTGAAATTTAAGTCTCTTGAAATTAGGCGCAATCAATCAAGCAAGAGTCTCATTGCTCGGAACTAGTAGCTCAACTTGTGAAACTTTTTGTTCCTCCTGTACACAAATACCAACTTAGACCGCGACGACACGGATTGTTGGCCGCTCCGTCAGCACGCACAGTTTCGCATTCTAACTCGCCCTTGGTTCGCGCACTCGCAACGCTGATTGCGTTACTGGCATCGACACGACTGTGATTTGTTTGCCGCTAGATGGATAGACGTATCTCTTGCATGTTTGCGATTCTGTGAGATGATAAACGAAAGATTTTTTTTATTTTTTTTTTATAATATGTGTCAATTTTATTTGATTATTTATTTGTTTTTTTTAGTTTTACTTGTTTTGTTAGTTGTTTTTGTGTATTATTTCAAGTATTGTTATTTCTTCCTTGTTGTAAATATGTCTGTTTGAGCAATAACTTGGAACTGGATTGTAGTGTTGTGCATGTTTTTACTAAATAAATAAAAATAAAATAAATAAATTAGTTACCCTACCCTTGTTAGTCACATGACTTTCAGTTGCAAGTTGATAGGTCCCTTAATATTTTCCTACAACGAAAGCAGACTTCCCACCAGCCACTAGCGGAAATTATGATAACATAAACAACAGAGTGACTCATGCATACTGCTCAATTACGTTGAGTGTCCATGTGACGCAGAAGAAATTGCACAGGAATATGTCAGACAAGAGGTTTTCCTTATCCTTAACAGTCACTTTGTTGCTGCCGACCGGCAGAACAAACGACTTTTTTGCATCGTCATTATTTCAGAACTACAGCTGACCTACTTTTTCATCGAATATTGGAAGTACAGGGCCCACTTGATCGTAGGTACGTGGTCACCGCTGCCTACAGACTTATTACGGTAATACCGGAGGCACCACACATGTGTTGCGATCTCTGACACTAATGTGAAACGTCTCTAATTACACCGGCACCCGCCATTGCCCAACTATGTTGGGGTCAGCTTCCAGTCCAACCGGATGCAGCTGAATACCAGTATGTCACATGGAGCGACTGCCTGTCTGAACTCCACAACCCACTTACTGGGTAATACGACATCCCTTAGTTGACCCGTAACGACTGTCAAATATCCACGAATGACATCCGGGACCAATGGCTTAACGCGTTTTCAGAGGCACAGACGGGTCTTGGTATATAAAGATGGTCACTCATCCACGGAACAACCGCGGCAAGCGTAGCTTAACCTGATCGATTGACTCGTGCAGCTGTTATTACTTAGCCAAGCCCCCCTCTCACACCGGCACCCATACCATTCAAATAAATAAATAAATAAAAAATAAAAAAAAAAAAAAAAAAAAAAAAAAAAAAAAAATATGGGTTGTTCTTCCACGTACAAGCTCCTGCACAAAAGGCTCTACTATAAAGCAAGTTCTGGAACAATTGCATGACATAAATCACGTTCAATGATTGCCATTCAAAAATTGCATGCAAATATTTACACCGTGCAATTTTCATATTATAAAATGGCATACAATAATTGAATGAAAATTTTGCCGTGCAATTATTGCATACAATTTCTGTTTACACCAAGGCAAGTTTATTGCAAGGTGAATTTTGCTTGCATGTTTTGCGTCGTCTAAACACAGAGTTGCACGTCTTTGTACAAATTCAAGTATTTAATACGTGAGATTTTATTGTAAGTACTGTTTACACCTATAGGTACCAGTTTTGAACGGCAACTGACTTGCCCGTATCGTGCAATAATTATACATGTTGTTTAGACGATGCCAGTAAATTGGTGCTTCAATTTGAAGGCATGCCACAGGTAATAAGAGTAAGTGTGTGTACATTGTGCAATAAATAAATAAAAAAAATAAAAAAAACTTGCACCGTGTAAATGGGGCTTAGTTCCTTCTATCAAGTAGGACATACCAATACAATTATATTTCTGTTTATATAAATTGGTAACTAATCATACTAGCGCAATATTCCACGTCATATTACGTCACGTCCGTCACATAACAAGACGTTACGACATCTGTTACGAGATAAAAGGAAGAGGAAAACTTCTCAATATTATCTCCACTGACTTACGACATCTGTACTGACAGTCAATTATGGGAACTAGGATTCCAAAATGTGTAACTGATCTTTCTCGTCATATTTTTTAAATTATTTTTATGTTAGCCTAGACTGTTCCACTGCTGAACAAAGGCCTCCGCCAACTCCTTCCAAGCATCCTGTTCCAGGGCCACCTTGATCCAACCCTTGCGATACGCATCTAGCTCGTCTCGCCACCTCTTCCTGGGCCGGAACAGCGGCGCTGTCCATCCTCAGGCACCCACCGTGTGCAGACTGTTGCCCAGCGGTCGCTATGCATGCGGCTGACATGACCCGCACAATCCCATTTTAGCTTGGCAGCCTTTTTCTCTACGTCTAGGATCCCCGTTATGAAGCGCAACGTAGTGTTTCGTATTCTGTCAGTTCGTTTTACGCCCAGAATGCTGCGCTCCATTGCTCTTGCATATTTTAAGTTGCATTATAATTTTTCAATCACATTTCCACCTTCTATTTACGAGTAAGTTTTGAAAGCATCGCAATGTAATCTGTTGACAACTTTTATGATTGTGTGGTGTGATTTTGATACACACCAATATCAATATAGTTAATGTGACATTTGACTAATTTAAGTCCTCAATCTAAAAGTCAGTATGCAGTTAATCTAACAAAAGATGCTACATGTCATTGTTCACACAAAAAAAAAACACTCGTGCACAAATCACACACCCACCACGAAATCAAACCATCGCCAAATCTTTCTAATTTGTCCCTTAATACAGCAGACTTCAGTTTGACCTTTACTTGCTCTTCAGGGAAATAGCCTTGAACCTAATTCACTAAACAAGCCCCAATATTTAATTTAGCGCCACATTTTCCGATTACACAGTTGATGGTCCCTTGAGAGAACGAAGGTTCTACCCACACTAGACCATGAACACCACACACTAATCATGAATTAAGAAAAACAATAGTGATGGTTGTCTGCATTTGTCCTAGGAACAAAATGCTGAATTTTTATTTGTTTTTATTATTAAAAAAAGAAAGAAAGAAAAAGAAAGAAAACTATTTTATTTGGGACACGCACACAAGCACAAGCGCAAGCGCATTATAAGCTTTATACTTTATCAACTTGCTTCGTTCGTATGATTCCTGTTACTTATTACTTTTTCTCTTTGCCATCAATTTTCCAAGTACTTCCTAGCATTCTATTGAGCTGAAACTCATTCATCATCATCATTCCAGCCGAAAGACGTCCACTGCTGGACATATGCCTCCCCCAAGCACCGCCACTTCGACCGGTTCTGTGCTTCCCGCGGGCTCTTGCGGCCTTTCCAAGGTCATCGGTACACCTTGTGGGAGGTCTTCCAGTACGCGGCCGCCACTCCAGAACTTTTGGGCCCCATCGGCCAACTGTTCTGCGAACAATGTGCTCTCGAGGTGGTCTCATTGCCACCAAGTCAGAATCTGATGAAGGGATCCCATGGAAATCGAGGGAAACCCTCAAATGTTATAGGCACACCTATAGCGTTTTGGGTATTTTCTTATAGAAACTCGTGCATTTGCTACCGAAAAGCACCATTTGGTGAAGTGGAACATCAGTTCCACTTCACCAAATCACAAAATCACTTCTGTGGTCATCAGAGGAAGACCACAGATGGTCATCGGAACTACTCAATAATAATTGTATTTCACGGGTTGCGATTCGATTACTTTAGGTTGCTAAGCAATTTATGCTCGTCACAATGCATATGGTGAAGTGGAGCTGATGGTGACTTCACCATCCTTACTAGGAGAACTCCCCGACAATTAACGTCCCTGTATCGGGAAAAGCAATATTTTGTAAAAGGTGATGAGCAGTTGACATTAGGCTATTGTAACTTAGATACTTAAATTACAAACTGACCCACGAAAATAATGACAAAAAAACAAAGATACAGATCCAAAGACACCGACTTCCGAAATTAAAGTTATTTTTCACTTTGTAGTATATTTTTTGGAAGTCGGTTGTTTTTTTTTTTGTAAAAAAGTTTTTTTATGTAAGTATGGAGTTTGACGTAAGACACGCGTGGAACATGACTGTGTTTAAATCTTTTGTAGAAAGACCTGAGGGGCAATTCCCGTATTTTTATAACAACGTTCGCAATCTCATCTCAGTCTCAATCTGTCAAAATTGTATAGAGTTTGCCTACATTTTTGACATTTGATTGTCGCTGGCTGACATTGCGACTTGGAATTTGAACGTTTTTAATTACGAGAATTGGCCCTCAGATGTTTTAAGCTAGATCTTAGGAACTTTAAAATAATCCAGTGTTTCTTGACAAGTTTAATGGCTTTTGATTTTTCTATATCTTCCACTTCTATATCTTTCTCATAGCCATGTTAGACAGGGACAGAAAGTTTCGCAAAGATTTTCACACGAAATGAATTTCTCCATTCATACCAATTTGCAAATAAAATACTGCACTATTTCTTATTTTTTACAATAGGCATAAATTGCGCATATCAAAGCGACACAGCTCATCCTTGCAATACCTTCCTTCTACGATGCGTTGTCTATCCCTAAGGAGTCCTGTGTCCGACATAATATATTTACACCCTTTTTGGGAGACCCTGTTTCCGGGTATCTCGTATCAAGGTATATTTTTAGTAATTATTAGCGGCAGATATATTGTTTTTATAAAGCTGTCCCAAAAGGGTAGGAAGTGTTTGGTTAGATGAGTTAGGGACCGCCGGGTTTTCGTATTGAGTCATCATGCTTTGCTGTTTTTGGATCTCATTTTACCGCGTTTGGAATGATATAATGCATTTAGAAATAATGAGGGTTTTGAGTGATAGAAAAACTTTAAGATTACGAGCATACATTTTTACTTTTGCGTCTCACATTAATGGTCTACCCAGTACCTAATTGCTAGGTTTCATAATGCTTTTGATGAATAACTGTATACCTAGTATACAACCTCGCAAGACAGAAAAGCAAGCGGTCCAGTCGTAACGACTTACGTCATGGGTTCGGACCCAATCAGGCGCTTTACTTTGTGTAAATAATTTCATTACCACTGCTGTCAAAACGGTAAAAGAAAACATAGTGAGGTCTTAGAACCAAAAATTCGAAGACATGTGACATCTGCCAACCCGCACTGGGACCGCGTGGTGGATTACAGCCCACTCCGTCTCACACAGAGGAGGCCTGTGTCCCAGCAGTGGGAACATTGTAAGCTGATGATGCTATTCGTAAGGTCTCTTGTAACCAAGGGTTAGGAACTATAATTGCTTTTCTTCTGGTTATTGATTACTTTTTTTACATATTTCAGCCACTTACAGTCTGATTTTGAATTCGACAGAATTCTGACATTTCAGAAGTATTGCCAATAATAAAACGGTTCTATTATAAACGGAATGCATTTAAGCGAAAATAAAAAAAAATCTTTCTTGAATTTAAGGTTTCAATTAGAAAAACTAAATCTTAAAAATTGACTGATAATTTTAAAATGGTAATCTGATTTTTTACTATCAAATTATTGAAGTTACAATAATTAGTAAGGTAATTATTTTTCTTTCACAGGAACCCTGTCCACTAATCCATAGGTTACAAACCTTTTTTAGGAATACCTTTTTGTTTGTAAAATCTTCGCTTCTTGTAACTACAGACAGACAACGATGATGATGTTAGTGTTATTGATACCTAAATAAATATTTAAATTTAAAAAATATGTTCTTTTACTCTTTTTTTCCATTTAGCCATATAAAATTAATGTTTTAGTTAGTGTCCATTGAATGCACACAACAAACACTATTTACATTGTCATATAGTTTACTTGATCTCATTCTCTTTCATATTTTAAAAAAATCAGACTGTAGCATCTGTTAAAGAATACAATTTCAGCATCAATTCACAATTTTTCATACTTTCTGCTTTGTCTTCGTATACCTATTGGTACATTCGGGCATACCCGCGTGCCAGTAGTGAAATGAATACTGATGATAACATAATATTAATTCAAGGTTAACCTCCAACATATCAATCTCGAATAACCGACACATAAAACCCTCGTAACTAAGTCCCTTCGAGTCATCCATCATAATTTGCTAATATCCTTTTCCCTATAAATCTTCCTCTTCTGGTAATCAATTTTCTTAGCCCACTTAAAGAACACGCTTAACAAGTCAATGTTACTGATATTATATTTTATGTTAGTCTTATCTTAATATGGCCCGACCAAGATGATGTCTGGACTGTAATAGAGACTGTGACCTCTGAGTTGGTTTCGGTCTTTCTACTCTGAGCGGTCGGTTACAAAACACCGACCGAGTTTTAAAACAACATTTAATGTTGACGTGGCAAAGTGTTTTTTTGAACTATTTTTACATAAATAAATTAACTTCCTCTTATATACTCATTTCTCACTTTATCCATTCTTATCATACAGGGTGTAAGTGTAAACAGTGGTAACCTTTTAAGGGGTCATTGTACTCATCATTATAAACAACTTTAACTATGTGACCAAACTGTAATCGCGAAAAAAAAAACTGCTGTTCCCTACATTTTGACGAATTAGGTATGCGAACATAAAATATACTATGTTGTTCATGACCCCTTAAAGGGTTGCCACTGTTTACACTTACGCCCTGTATTTGTCAAAGGTGGATTCGTAAATGTTACATTACCCCTATATTATTGCTAAGTCAGTTTGTCATAATTGTGAGAAATGTGTTTACTGGATTCAACAATATTGTTTAACTTCAAAGAATGCTCCGAGTGGCCTATAAATTTTTAAACACAGTTATTCATTTCCCATTTTCTTTTTACATTTCAATTACTCAATCTCAAAAAAGTACCCTTATTAAATAAACTTACAAAAGAATATTTAAAGAAAATTGTTCTTCAACTGGAATTTGTACGCGAATTTCCCCGATGTGCCGAAATGAGGAAATAATTAAGGGTATAACTTTCCATCGACGTGAAACATTTTGCCTTTTTTTCGGGAGATTTTGTCGTAAAAGTTGGCAAGCTGAGTGCGCGACAGATAAAACGTAATTTTAAAAGTTGGACGTTTATTTGAGTTGGCAACATTATGCTTGGCATGGAAAAGTTTCCATTTGCGATATCATCGGTTATCGTAACAACGTTACGCCTATTGTCGATTTATTTCTTAAATTGCACGTCTTTTATGAAGATACGAGTTTTCTAGTTAAAGAGTTTTCGTATAAAAAGAAAATAAAACGTGTTTATTGCCAAATACTCTACTTATCCGATTACACAAAACGTTGTAGCCATCGATGTCTCGGAAATAACTAATTTAGCATTGTGGCTTGTTATATTCAGCTGCTTTTAAGAGCTACCATTTGCCGCCGGGGTCGCGGGTAGTTCGAGCCGCCGGGGTCGCGGATAGTTCGAAAGAGATACCGTGGCCCTGGCACAGGCAACTGAAGGAACACGGGTGGGTTTTAGTCAGTAAAAATCTGACACGCCCTCCCGCTCCGCCCAGAGCGGGAGAAGTCATTTGATGAAGAAAAAAAGAGCTACCATTTTAATAAAAAATAATTTTAATAATTTTTGAGAGTTTTTGAGAGTTTTTAATTTCTGAGAGCAGTGGTGGCAGTGGCAGTGGTAATGGCCGCGACTTACGAGTTGTAGGTCCGTACGTTCGAACCCAGACAGGCGCTTTACTTTATGCCACTGCTCTTAAAACGGTGAAGAAAAACATCGTGAGGAACCGGCATGTCCTTGAACCAAAATTCGAAGACATGTGACATCTTTCAACCCGCACTGGGCCCGCGTGGTGGATTACGGTCCACTCCCTCTCACCGAGAGGAGGCCTGTGTCCCAGCAGTGGGAAATAGGCTGATTATGCATTTTAATAAAACTCAAAAGAAAGTATGCTGTAAAAATATATTGTGTAAAGCAACAATACAATATTAATAATTCCTACTACCTAACAACCTCTAAAACGTAATCAAATAAAACCTTCTTAAAAAAATATTTCGCAGAAAAAGAAATATATCTCTATAAACATCCCGGTAAATTTCCCGCTGTTATCAAAAGGATTACTTTTCAAATAATATCGTGTTGCTCGCTGTAGGTCCTGGGGGAGGCTGTTAGTGGGCTGATCAAGTTTCTTTGAGTCCAACTGTTAAGGGCCTGCTCTTGGCTAAACACTTTGTATTTGTAAATAAAGATAAGGTAGATATTTTAGGTTTGGGCAAGAAATCGATCCTTTGCTACGTTTAGTCATCGGCACAAATTGAATAGAATAGGTAGGCTCCATAGATATATTTATATTGCTATGTAGGTATCTCGTTGGAAGATTTTGGGACAATTAATGTTAAATGGCAAAGAACCTAACAATGACCAAAGGAAGTTTCTTCCAAACGTCTAGCGCAACGGTACAAAATGATGATGTTAAGAAAATGCTATAAAAAAAGAAAAAGTTATATTTAGCTCAGATTCGCATGAGCTTTTTTTTTTGCACACTGGATTTTCAACGTTGGCGAGTTCAAAATCCAGCAGTATATTTTTTGACGCGCTGGGAAGCGCTCTGTTGGATTTGCAACGGTTGACTCAATACCGAGAGTTCAAAACCCAGTGCGTTATAAAAAAATCGTCGCGTCAAAATAAAGTATCGTACTATCTAACGACATCTTTAAGTAAATTATCTTTCTTAAATAAAGCACACAACATTGAAGACATTAAACTTTTACAGCAATCTCAAATGATCCATATCAATTAAACTCAGTGCAGACGAATCATCCCTTGTTTATAGAGTAACCCCATTGGCATCCTATCTAGAGGCACCTTTAAGTAAATTACCGTACTAACTAAAGACACCTGTAAGTTGACGTTTTTATAAAAACGGCTAATGGGAGATGTTTAACGAAATCAGTAACTCTACCTTGTCTCAATTAGGGTACCAATTAAAAAATTACCTTTAATTAATCCCCGAAAATGCTACCTTTAATTATTTCATATCCTGCTTAATTTATCCTTGTAATTGAACCCTTTTGTTGAACATTTTGTTTAAAAAATATACTTTTTATACCTGGTAAAGTGAAACTGGGTCATTTATAATTATAGCTGACGCCGCGCCGCTGGGAATTATACATTACTGTTTTGTCTGTAATGTAATACGATTTTTGCTGCAATATAATCTACTCTCAAAATAAAGGAAGCCAAGTAAGTAATATAATGCAAGATCACATTACAAAGTTGATCGAACAGATACTTCAACTGCAAATTATCATAAAATGTCTATAGGTACTTCTTTGCTGAGTCTTATTAAAATATTAAAGAAACCTCGTGTATCTCCAGAAGTATTGTCAGGAACACTTCAATCATTACCCCATTACTTTACCTACACGCTACTCGATATAACTTTTCTATTGCGCTTAAGATTGTTATGCACCTATTCCTCACCTCATACTGCTCCAAACAATTAAGTCCCGTCCTGTAAACCGTACATCATACCTACATTAATATCAGCACTACTTGTAACCACTACAACTAACTCACAAGACCACAAATCATAAGACCTAAGTCCCAACGTACCAGACTTAGTCTCAGTACTGTACTAAATATTATACCGGTAATGTATTAAACATTATACCGCTACCGATAAATCTTACCTCTAGGCTTATTACGCCATTCATTCCTACGATCAATTAAAACTTAGAGGCACAAGAGCGAAGTAGGACAATAAAATAGATTAAAATCTAATTTGGATTCGGTCTAGGTTCTGTTCGAGTGCTATTTGTGTTTTGTTCTGTGATTGTTACTCGTAGGTAATTCTAACTTCATTCTGAGTATAAAGCGACAGTTTTGTATTAAAACTTGTTGTTATGTTTGAATCTTGTGTCGTCATCTTATCAAGGGGTGTCGTATTACCCAGTAATTGGGTTGTGGAGGTCAGACAGGCAGGCGCTCCATGTAAAATAATGGTATTCAGCTGTATCCGGTTAGACTGTAAGCCGACCCCAGCATAGTTCAAAAAGGCTAGGCAGATTGATTGATTGTTTGAATCTTGAGTCGATGAATGTTTAGAAGTTTGGAATTGTTTTCATTGTTCAATTTGTTTGTAATCATTATACTTTTGCCAGCGGATTCACTCAGGTACAATTCGAAAACTATAGGTACCTACTTATTTATACACATCATCAGTGGCTTAGAAACATGGAACAATCGCTTTCAAACCGTTTCGTATTTCTACAACACTTTCAGCAGGATTGACGTATGTTTTTCGGTACCTACCTTAAGTGAGTCCCATACATTTTGACATTTGCATCATCGTTAACGCTGATAAAATGTCATAGCCACAAACGCTAATTGATTTGATATCAAACACGACGCAACCATCGCATCGTCTGCAAAACCAACGTTTTGGCGCAGAATAGTAAAAATCTCATACACTTAAAAGTAGGCCACATTATTCCTAATAACTCACCCACTTCTATGCAATCCTTTGACCCTCTTTTATAAAAAGCACTTTTGCGCGAAAATAAACCAAAAATAACCTTCATTTTTAGCCGTTTATTAATGAAGTCTAATTTAACCGTCGTTTGAGGCAGAGGAAAATTAACAATGTTAGAAATTCAACACCTGAGGTTGGGCTTTTAATTATGAAAACGTATCCATCACGGATTTTGGAGAATAAGAAGAGAGGGAGAAATACAACACTATTCCTTAATAACCTACACAGTGGATTTTGATGCGGTGCTCACGATCATTTTGATGCGGTGCTCACGATCATTTTGATGCGGTGCTCACGATCATTTTGATGCGGTGCTCACGATCATTTTGATGCGGTGCTCACGATCATTTTGATGCGGTGCTCACGATCATTTTGATGCGGTGCTCACGATCATTTTGATGCGGTGCTCACGATCATTTTGATGCGGTGCTCACGATCATTTTGATGCGGTGCTCACGATCATTTTGATGCGGTGCTCACGATCATTTTGATGCGGTGCTCACGATCATTTTGATGCGGTGCTCACGATCATTTTGATGCGGTGCTCACGATCATTTTGAGAATTTATTCCGGAAGGTCTGTGTATATTGCATTAAGATTAAACTTACGTAAAATAACAGTTTCCATAATCCATTGTTTGATCTCATTTTCTAATTCCACCAACTTTCTCGAACAAACCCGAACACCTAACTAATTCATACGTCTTCAGAACCGGCGGCAAACAATAAACATTTTCTATTATTGAACAGGTTCAAAAGCAAGCGGCGCCTGAGCAAGCTCGTACCTTACCTCAGGTAGCCGAGTATCAAGTTTAAGTTATCGGGATTCGGGACGCTGTTTGTCTTGCAACAAAGAAGTAGCTAAACGACAAAAAGCTTACTCCATTCAACATTTGGGAATAAAGTGACACAAAGTTGCTAAAGCAAGTAAAACATTCAGAATACGCTACTGGAGCTATTTAAACTAGTAGTATAAAGCGATACATTGTTTCACTCATGGGTAACAGCGCCGTCCCGGTCCCGGACACCAAAGCGGACGTCGCTTTTACCAGTATCCAGTACACTACCTGTTACAATAATAGGTATTACTAGCTTTTGCCAGCGGCTTGGCCCGCGTGGATGTTGGAAAATGTCCCACGAGAATACCGGGAATTCCTTCCTTCTTCCTGGGTCTACATTATAAAGGGAATCTCGGTGCAAAATTTCAGCTTTCTAGGTTCCAAGGGTTTGGGCTGAGCGTTGATGAGTCAGTCAGTCAGTCAGGACTTCTCTTTTTATTAGGGTTCCGTACCCAAAGGGTAAAACGGGACCAATAGGGTCCCGTTTTAAGTAAGACTCCGCTGTCCGTCCGTCTGTCTGCCCGTCTGTCACCAAGCTGTATCTCATGAACCGTGATAGTTAGACAGTTAAAATTTTCACAGATGATGTATTTCTGTTGCCGCTATAACAACAAATACTAAAAAACAGAATAAAATATATTTAAGGGGGCTCCCACACAACAAACGTGATTATTTTGCCGTTTTTATAGATAATGGTACGGAACCCTTCGTGCGCGACTCCACTTGGCCGGTTTCTTTATATAGATAACTTGATAAGGAAGTTATGTTAGACAATAAGCATCACAGTAAATGTGATATTTTCAACGCAAATGTAGATTATAGTGAAATTAGTGAGGCGAAAATATCAATATGGTAAGGGAAATCAGGTAATTAGCCCTGAAAGTTTTCCTTTTATTTGAATGTCGCTGAATCTTACGGCATAAAGTTTACATTATAAGCAGTAGAAGTCGTTTGGAAAGCAGAAATATAATTAAAATACAGGATCCCGTTGTTTCGGTGAAAGGACCCCAGGTTTACCTCGTTTCCTCATATTCACTACATTCAACTTCTGTAGCCGGACAAGCAAAAACTATTGAGTTGAACTTCTGCTTCCATAATATTAGCTGCCAAAGGCCCGGATTGCTCTCCTCCGGCTCGCCATTCAAGACGACAATGTTTTGTTTTAGTTAACACTTTCGACCCAATCGCCTTTCTTCCAGGGTAAGGGAAATTCGCCCTGAAATTCTTTCCTTTGAGGATATATTTCAAGGGGTTGAGATGTGTTAAGGCTGTTTTCAAAGGCTGCGGGGTTCTTAAAATGTTTTTGGATTTAGAAATAGCGTTTCAAGATATTGAAATACCATAATAAAAGTTTTAAATTGCTGATCTTTTTGTGGTTTAAACGTCGGTCTTCGTGCGGTTGGTCATTAATTGTAGTTACACACATGGGTACAAACAGTTAAAAACCCATTTACCTACATACGGAAATGAGCCATATATTTTTTTCTTCACTAATTTCTAAAAAAAAAGGAAAGTTCTAGGAAAATTTCTTCACTTTACCCTAAGTGAAATATGAGAGATTGGCCACTTCGTCAGTCATATTAACCTACGTGTATTGTTTAAAACAGTGAAAATAACGCATATTTAATCATCACAGTCATAGTGAGTCAGAGCATTTCTTTTTTACGCAAAACTAAACAAAGAGCATAAATAATGTCAGAGGATTTGCACTGTACGACCTAATAACCTTACAAAAGTCCTTTCAACTTTAATTTAAAGAAAACCCTTATCTACGTACGTATCATTGCGCTATCTCATCAGAGGTAAGAGCAGAGGTTAGTAAACAGGCGAGTACGTAAGTAGGTCGCGGCGGTGGCGGCAGACGTCGCGACAGTGCTGGCGCCAGCACCCACTGGCATGCCACAGAGTAGGATAGTGATGCAGATATGACAGGAGGTAGAAAGAGAATGCACAAGGTTAAGGTGTCACGTGATCAAATGATACAACCAAAACTGGATTACAGTGAAAAATAGCATAATCAGCCTAAAATGTTCCCACTGCTGGGACACATGCCTCCTCTATGTGAGAGGGAGTGGGCCGTAATCCACCACGCGGGCCCAGTGCGTGTTGGTAGATGTTACATTGTCTTCGAATTTTAGGTTCTTGGTCATGCCGGTTTCCTCACGATACTTTCCTTCACCGGTTTGAGAGCAGTGGTGATGAAATAATTTACACAAAGTAAAGTACCTGCGTGGGTTTGAAATCGCGCTCGTGAAGAATAGTTGGGACCGGATAAACTAATAGAAGAATCTTAAACTTCTGTGAACGTTTGTCAAAAATTACAGTTTTTCTTCAGTAATTTTAAAAGAAATGATTACCCATGACACAAGTTTTTTAGGTTTGTAAACCTGATCGTAAGATCAACAATATGTACAATTAATTTTAGTTACAGCGCTTTCTATTTCGACAAGAACACTTCAACAGAGAATCTTACGTTTCGTCGGCAGTCCTCAGATATGCACACAACATTGAAGGCATTAAACCTTTCCAGCAATCTCAAATGATCCGTACCAAACTCACTGCAGACGAATCATCCCTTGTTTATAGAGTAACCCCATTGGCATCCCCAGATTCACATCGATAGTCAACCAATGAGCACAGAGCCAAAAAAAATTCGGACCAATCATGAGCGAGAAAATTACCAACAATATTTTAATAAACCAATGGTGTCCACAGAGCTTTAGAGAAGAATATTCTGATTCAGTTAGTGTTTTGTTTAGCAAAATAGTTTATTTTTAGTTTAATATAATGCTAAGGTGATTGTTTATAAGGTGTAAAGTGTTCTAATGAAATATGATCATTATTTACATTGACATTCTGCTGTTAATCATTCTGGTAAGTTTGTTCTGACGTAATTTTCGACTTAGCTTCTGTGTTCTGTTTACTACTTGTAAGGGTGGTTGTATTTATTAAGAAATTATGACAATATCATATTATATCATGTGGTGTCGTATAACAAAGCCGAGAAACAAATGAATGTGAAGTGAATATAAAGTGCGTTGTTTCGTTATTTATAACAAGGCATGTTCAGAGCTGCAAAACATTTTTCATTTATGTGTCCATCAACACCTGTTTGAGAAGTGACGCTTTTATTAAGGCACATTTGTACTTTCAACTACCTAATTAAAAAAACCGGCCAAGTGCGTGTCGGACTTCGCGCATTTAGGATTCCGTACCAAATCTGATTTATCAATATATGTATTGATATTTGTTAGTAAATTAGACGTCATGATAAACATTAACACCAGCTTTCAAGTTAATAGGTCAATGGGAAGCAACAAAATTGTTCGGAACAAAATTTTGTAAATAAAAAAGCTGACTTTGGTGGCTTCTCATTCCTTTGTTTCCCAATGTTTTTTAAACAAAAATATAGTATTTATCTACTCAACCAGTTCTAAACAACGATACCTCACTCGATGGGGTAGGTCAAAATTTTTTTCGCGCCCCCTCTTATCTGTATGGGAGCCCCCCTTAAAAACATTTATAAATCTTTTATGACAATTTGTATGGATTTGGGTCAACAAGATGCTTATACTGTGAAAATTTAAAGACTGTAGCTCTAACCGTTTGGCTGTAAAGCCTGTGTAATAGATGACGGACAGACGGACACGTGAGGACAGCGATAGGGCTCCGTTAAGACCCTTCGGGTACGGAACCCTAAAAAGTGGCCAAGTGCGAGTCGGACTAGCACACGCAGAGTTCCGTACCACGGTACAATATTTTCCATTATTTGATGAGCGTAAAAATGCCGGAAAAAACGTTCCATGTCATGATTTTGTTGTTATAATGGCCATAGTAGTACAAACTCTGTGAAAATTTCAAGTACCAAGTTCAAGTTAAAGTTTCTACCTAAAACGGTTCAAAAGATACAGCTCTGTGACAGACGGACGGACGGACAGCGGAGCCTTAGGAATAGGGTCCCGTTGCCACCCTTTGTGTACGGAACCTTTTCATACAACTGCTTCTCTTACTTTTGGCATAAGTAATAGTGGAGCTCGTAATTGCATTGTCACCTGCTGAATATTACTTGCACGACATAACATGACAAGGTAATTTTATTAAAATGGTTAAGCATTTCGTGGTCAACTATACAAAAGGTATGGTCAATACGAGTATCATGCCACCATTAGTATTTATACCCTCACAAAAATGGCGAAGAATTTGAAAGGCTAACTTTAAAACTTCTCGAAAAATCCTGAAGTGTCCGTGCGCTTGAGCATTTCCTCTAAGCCTAGCGTTAGAACTAGAAAATACTGGGATACAATTCTCACAACTTTCAGAAGCTTAAGCTGAGTTTACATCGGCTTAGTGCGTCGGTAGTATGGCTTGAGTACTGAGAGCTAGTGGCTAAACTAGTGTGGAGTTGAGTACTTAAAACTACCTATGGTAATTAGGCTTTCCAAATAAGATTGACTTTATCATCACAGCTTGGTGACTTTTTAGTTGATCACTCAACATAGTACAGCGTGCATAACCACACCCTTCTGATACATGCTGTAGCAATAAACCTTTAAGATTGGGTTTTCAGCGACAGTGGCGCAACAGTTGATCAATATTTACCTACTGCTGCCCATCAATTATTGATTTAGATCCTATACCGTTATAACATCATTACAGGATTCACCAAGGCGATGCTATAAGTATCTAACCATGCAATTGCACTGGCCAAACATCCAGTTAAAAACATGTTGCTATCTCTGTCAGATACATTGACAGAAAGAGATATCAAATATGTTTTTATGCGATGTTTCGTCAGTGCAAACGCGTGGTACTCGTAACAGTCACAAAAGTTACACAGTTACATGAATCTTTTGGCGCTCGAGTGACGTTGACAGCGCTGTTGGTAAACATTCGTGCGATATTGTTTTATGAAATGTAATGAAAAACAAGATGGCGACGTTAGTTCCAATTTTTGCCACGCGCCAAAAGAACCTGGTAGCGCTATACCCCCTCATACGGTTCGTCCGTGAGTAATTTGCCTAATATTGTGCGTGGTATGGGTTCTATACCGGGAAAATATTTTTTTATTATTAACGTTGTTCCATCACTATTAAGTAATAGTAAAAAAATTACTTAATAGTGATGGAACAACGTTAATAATAAAAAAATATTTAAAATCTCACGGACCCGATTCACACCGAAACCGTATGAGCGGATACATAAATAAACTACACGTAATGTCAAAATGTTGCTCACAATTCTGCAATATATAGCTAATGCAAAAGCATCGCTGCCACTATGTGAACATGGTTATAAAAACAGCTGATTCTCTATTTTTATTCAATTCAGCTAAATAGGTATAGGATACAATTCGCATTGTTTCTCGTTTGCGACACCTGTTTTCTAGTTTATTTAAATGTGCCATTCTCGAGATCGGTGGGGAAAGAAATACGGACAGCATCTGCTGTGACTGCACGTACAAAGAAAGCGGTGAAAAGTATGCTACAAACAATTATTTAATGACTTCTCCGTCGTAATTATGTTTACAACCCGCACTGGGCTCGCGTAGTGGATTATAGTCCACTCCCTCTCACAGAGAGAAGGGTCAATCAAGGGATTATCAATCGGAGTTTGTTTCATTCTGAAACAAATTGCTAATCCATTGCTTCATATGTTCGAAAAATTTGTCTGCTCAACAACGTAATAAATAACGCAATGAATGTTGTTGAACTGTCAAAATGAAACCCATTGCTATATTATATTCCATTCATAAGTGTGTTACGCAACTACACCGTAGGAGCACACTTTGTGACCGAACGTAGATACCAACTAAATTGACTTGTTCCAAGTCATATTATGCTAAGGCTTTTTTTTAACCGAGTTTAAAAAGGAAGAGGTTCTCAATTCGTCGGAACCTTTTTTTTATTATTTTTTTTTATGATGTTCCCCGATTACTCAAAGATGGCTAGACCGATTCGGATTCTTTTGTTTTATTCGAGAGGGTATACATCACAGTTGGTCCCATATAAAATTGATTAACTTTGCTTTGGTAGTTTTTGAGTTAGCTTCAATAATACGTATTTTTTCCCACTTTTGTATGGATGATGTTCTAGTTTGTTTTGCAGGTAGTGGTATTAGAATTTGTGAGGGGTAGGTACCACAACTAAAAAGTGAAAAATAAAAAAAAAATACAACCGACTTCCAAAAACAACACTACAAAGTAAAAAATAACTTTAATTTCGGAAGTCGGTGGCAAAAACGAAAATACATTTAACTAGACACCGACTTCCGAAATTAAATTTATTTTTCACTTTGTAGTGTTGTTTTTGGAAGTCGGTTGTATTTTTTTGTAAAAAAATGTTTTCTACCACTGACCTGCGGTGGATGTATTCTACTTTGATTGGTCCGCTATCACCAACTGGCACTGGGCAAGCATGATCTTCTCGTTATGAGAAGATGCGTTATCCTTACTGTGGGACCTACCAACCTATTGGCTGATTTAATAAAGGCGACTGACTCATTTAATTTTGACGTTCAAAAAGTGCTGATCCTCAGTGTTATTTGAATAAGGATTTTTTATTTTGATTTGGTTAATGTATTTGGTACACACATGAAACTAGACCGAATGAAGGTTATAAGTTTAAATAACGATGTGGACATAAGAAAAGTTGTTCGCGAAATCAATCAATCTGCCTAGCCTTTTCCCAATTATGTTGGGGTCGGCTTCCAGTCTAACCGGATGCAGCTGAATACCAGTATTTTACACGGAGCGATTGCCTATCTGACCTCCACAACCCATTAACTGGGTAATACGATACCTCTTGGTAAGACTGCTTGTCAGACTTTCGGGCTTCTGACGACCCGTAACGACTGTCAAAGATCCACGAATGACAGCCGAGACCAACGGCTTAACGTGCTTTCCGAGGCACGGAAAAAGAAAAAGTTGTTCGTGAAATATAAACTTTTAATTACTTTTTGTTACAGTTATGTCTGACAATATTTATGTGCGGCTACTGTTTCTACCGAGTTAACAGAATGCGGCAAAATGGTGAAGTAAGTTATATTATATTCATTAAACATCGTGATTTCTTTAAAACACCACAGTGTAGTACCACTGTCACAGTAGCTAGGTGGTACCCGTGGCTCATCATCATCAATGAAAGACGTCCACTGCTGGACATATGCCACCCCCAAAGAGTGCTAAGTGGCTATAAATGTGAAAATTAAAAAATAAATCCCAAATAAAAAGAATATAGATCTACTACTACATTTTACCACTTCCTTTATTTTTTCCAGTTTAACTTTCTCCGTATACGTTTACTTAGAAACTTACGTCAACAATTAAAAATACCATTTAACAAAATAAAAGTTCATATAATAAAACAAAATGCAGGATAAACCGCGGCCATCGGTTCAGGCCCACTGAAACCGCTCAGCGCCCACAATGGCCTACATAAGCCCAATCCGAATCGGAAAAATATCAAATATTATGTCCATCCCGACTTTTGGGGTATTTCAATGATAAACAGGATATTTGCATATTTCTGATTTGGTATGTTTCAGCCTTGAGATCTATTTTAGGACTGTAGGTACCTAGATAAATTATGGATTATTTTGAGCCAACTTCGGTGAAATTACATTGAATTTAAATCAGTATTTAATTACCTGTATTTAGGAGAGAGGAGCTCGTGGCTAAGTAATAACAGCCGCACGGGTCGATCCATCAGGTTAAGCTACGCTTGCCGGGGTTGTCCGTGGATGGGTGACCATCTTTACATGTCGAGACTCCTCCGTGCCTCGGAAAGCACGTTAAGCCGTTGGTCCCGGCTGTCATTCGTGGATCTTTGACAGTCGTTACGGGTCGTCAGAAGCCCGAAAGTCTGACAACCAGTCTTACCAAGGGGTATCGTATTACCCAGTTAATGGGTTGTGGAGGTCAGATAGGCAGTCGCTCCATGTAAAATACTGGTATTCAGCTGCATCCGGTTAGACTGGAAGCCGACCCCAACATAGTTGGGAAAAGGCTAGGCAGATTGATTTAATTACCTCTATTTATACTGTCAGTGAAACTTAATAATGTTGTTTTTCTTGATTAGTTCCTTTATTTCTTTAAATAAACACAGACCTTGGCGCCAGGAAATTCACGCTAATTGTGTGAGCACCCTTTAAGTAACAAATAGCACTTTTACACCAAATGTCACATTAAACTGGAAGGTACCAAAATGACAAATAAGCGATAATTTACCGCTTTATTCCCCAGTTTCATATTACCAAACAATTTATACAATTACAAGTTGTAATTATTTCTGTAATGTAATTAGAAATCAATCTGAATGCTCGCGATTGTTGGCTTTGCTTTGTCTCTCGGAGTTAATTAAACAAGTTGTATTGGATGTCAAAATATTACGAAGTTTAGATTCACTTGCTGGTTTCAGATCGCGATACTGCTGAGACCAACTAAAGTTGTGTTTTCACACAAGAAAGAAGGCGAATCTACTGAGGAACTCAGGTAATCATTATTTTACCTATTTGGATTATAGTTAAAGAAGTAATTTTGGCGACATTCCCTTTGAAAACAATGTCTTAGAAGTCAAACAAACTTGTTTTTCTTACTAACACTTTCATGCAAGTCGCAAACAACTCGATTCATGTTAATTTGACAAGCATGCAGTAACTGCTAAATAATCAATCTTGAATTTTCTCTTCCTTTAATTCCAAAACAATAATAATTTCGTCCAAGCTTCTCATCATCAGCTCGCAGTCTACTGGACTTAGGGTTCTTCAAACACCATTTAATTAAATCCTCGGCTACTCTCATCCAGCTGCACCAACCAGTCCCTTGACGAAATCCTATCTTAGAACATACACTTTTTCCGATATGACGAATACTTTTTAAAACTGCGATAATCAATATTCATTTCACTTTACATTTACAGAACAGTAGTAGCGTACCAGAACCCGTTCACCGGCGACTACTGCGTGCACAAGAGCCGTGCCGGCCCCAAGGGTTACGTGAATAACCTGCAGCAACCCGACTCCCCTGACAGCGGCCTCTCTGATGAATACGAGCCTCTGAACCTGGAGCCGGCAGGTCCTCAGCCCACCCTGCCGCATGTCATGCAGGATAAAATGCCGCCAGGGATCGTGTGTATGCCTCAGGTGAGGGGTTTTATATTCAAGATGTAGTATTTTTGCTGAACCGGATGCAGCTGAATACCAATGTTTTACAAATCCCAGCTAAGTATGATAAAGAAATAGATTTTCTAATTATACCCATTCCACTAAAATAAATGGCTCCCTTTGTTAATGGACTTTTTAAACTTAAACTTAGAGCTTAAAATTCACTGAATTCACTAGATTTTTCATAACTGGATTATAAATGAAATACCATCAACGAGACAAAATATTATTATTCCATTAGACACTTAGGTCTTACCTCCAGCGTTCATTAAAGAAATTTACATGAAAAAGACTTAGCAATAATGGCAGCAAGTGTTTGAAAAATTAAAGTCAATCTAGCTGAGAGGCAATTTAAAATAATCCTTCGGTATAATACTTTGCGCACTACTAATGGTCGTCGGAGTTTAAATTTCAAATTTACTGAAAGAAGTAGTAGGTAAGAAGCTTGCGGCATTAGCCGGCTGGGTGGCCAGGAAGTTTGAGCATAAAGAGATTCTCTGAGAGCATAAAGTAAATATTAAAATTATTCGCACAAAGTAAAACTGTGCTTCTGAATAATTTTAATTGCGGTTAAACGGGTAACTTTAATTAAGCATCACCCGCTTTTAGGAAACAATAATTCTTAGGATAGAAAAGCTTATACACTTTGGTAGCAATTCCTTTGAAAAAAATCCATGTAAAGGCAGTACAACAAGAGTACAGTACAGCACTGCATTTCAGTACAGTTTTGCAACATATTAGTAGCCGTCCGTATCAGTAGTAAAACTCAAACAGCCATCCTTCATAGTAATCAGCACGAAATGCATAGCTTTTCAAAGATAAAATCCAGAATGTCCTACCATATCATAAAGCCTTGTCATCCTGTTGCAAACGTTTGTAAAACTGGGAGGGATAATGTCGCGCAGGCGTCGCTTTAATGACAAAACTTTAGGAGCACTATCGACTGATACTAATGTTCCTCACCGTGAGGCTAAAGACAATTCAATAACGAGATTACTTTCATCATCAGAAGATTATAAGTTATGCACAATTTCAGAGCACTGTTCATGAAAAACATTATTATTCAGTGTCACTTTGATAAAGGACTCTAAATGACTATACACACACACAGTAAAGTCGCTTTGCGTATCTGCCTGCGTGATCGCCTTAATCTTCTAAACTTCTCAGTGGAGTTTGATGCGCTTTTCACCATCATTTAGAGCATTTATTCCGGAAGATGTATTTAATATAATAATTTATACTTAGATCCTATAGCACAGAAAGCTCGAGATTCTGACATATCAATGCGCAGCAGGTCGCTAGTGTCTTTATAAAGCAAAGTTAACTTAAGCTAAGTTAAGTTAAGGTAACTTGGGCGAAATGCGATAGTACTCGTAGTTATATCCAAATATCGATATAGACAAAACCAAAACGTAGATAAAACGCGAAAAAAATTACCAACCACCTCACAAAACAATCCCTTTTAAAAAAATTACCAACCACCTCACAAAACAATCCCTTTTAAAAAAATGACCAACCACCTCACAAAACAATCCCTTTTAAAAAACTGACCAACCACCTCATAAAACAATCCCTTTTAAAAAAATGACCAACCACCTCACAAAACAATCCCTTTTAAAAAAATTACCAACCACCTCACAAAACAATCCCTTTTAAAAAAATGACCAACCACCTCACAAAACAATCCCTTTTAAAAAAATGACCAACCACCTCACAAAACAATCCCTTTTAAAAAAATTACCAACCACCTCACAAAACAATCCCTTTTAAAAAAATGACCAACCACCTCACAAAACAATCCCTTTTAAAAAAATGACCAGCCACCTCACAAAACAATCCCTTTTAAAAACAAATTCGACCTTGCATATAGCAGCTCGGACAATCAGGGCAAATAAAGATTTACGTGGTGTTTTGTGTAATTGCTGTGCTGCACTGCGATACGTCACGTCTGTGCCGTGCTGGGGTGCAGCACAGTGTGGCGGTTTAGGAATCGCGATTTGCTGAGTTGCATTCGTGACGAAATATGGGAGCGCGGGCGGTCGGCTCGCCAGTCGCCTACGTTACACCGCCCTGCCTTAACGCATACCTAGTACGTAGTTAGTTATAACGAAGTATTGTGGAACTGAAATAAATTACATTTTCTTCTGGGAAGTCACGTCTCTTTTAATCATCTCACCATATACAGAACACGCACAACAACAGCAATACGTCACGTCGTCGTGTTTTGTTTATGAAGGCGCTCGTTTTTGTCGAGTTGTGAGCCAGACTCTGTTTGAACAGTGATGGCTATATGTTACAAGGGTTGAACAATGAACAGTGGACGGAATGGCTTCATATTTTTGGGTGACTGAGATTGGAAAAATGTACAGACAAAATTAAAATAGAAAAGTGTATTAGAATATTCATTAGGCTAGGGTTTGGACTGGTTTGGACATTCAATAGAACGGAAAGAAAGAAAGAAACAGTATTTATTGGGACTCGGACAGGAAGAACACAGAACTAATACTGAAACACAAAAATAAAAAAGTCCTGTTCGAAGACAAAAGGTATAGACATAGACTTTAGGTAATTCACGATATATGTGTGTACTATAAGCTTGTGGATAAGTAATAACAGCCACACGGGTCGATCGATCAGGTTAAGCTACGCTTGCCGCGGCTAGTCCGTGGATCGGTGACCACCTCTACATACCAAGATCCCTTCGTGCTTCGGAAAGCACGCTAAGCCGTTGGCCTGGCAGTCATTCGTAGATCTTTGACAGTAGTTAAGGGTCGTCAGAAGCCCGAAAGTCTGATACCCAGTCTTACCAAGGGGTCTGGGGTCTTACCTAGTAACTGGGTTGTGAAGGTCAGATAGGCAGTCGCTCCATGTATTCAGTCACAACCTGTTAGGCTGGCTGGTTAGGTGATGATGATAAGTAACCTCTACCTACTCCTTCGTAGAATATCGGCGTTATGTTATGTAATATTAATGCGTTCTTTTGTTACAGCCAGACCTCACGATAAAACTACTGATGAGTCCCAGCAACGACTACAACAGCGTCAACAAATCCTGGAACTGGAACTACAAGGAGTATCAGATCTGATCACCACGCAGACACTTTTCATTGACAAGATTTTAACCTCATCATATCCTAATTATCACCAAAAATACTCACATAATCATCATCATAACTACCTAAGTTTAACGTCAATCGTACACGATACTTCTCAAAAGTGTAACATAATCAAATTACCAATGAGTAGCCAGAATGTCACAGCCTAGTGTTTCAATAGCGATGCGTACGTGACGCAACTAATCAAGTATTTACACTGTTTGTCCACTGAACGTCAACGGGACGTCAACGAGAAACGAGATTATTCGAAACAAACGTGACATCCAGGTAGTGGTTTGCGGTGGAAACGCGGCCATAGTAGATGTAGTCACTACTTCGGCGCCGTCATCTCGCTCGACGTCCTGTTGACGTGACAGTGGTATTCAAACTAGGCTATAGTAAGTCGCGGCGTGTACGGGCCGCCATTGCCATGGCAATACTAGTGCTGTAAAATTCTGGCTATTCATTAGTGATTAGAATTTGTAACACATTACTTTTGAGTTGCGTCGTGGACGACAGGTCTAAGGCCTCTGCCTCGAATTTCGCGGGCGGCGCGCGGCGGGGCGGCGGCGGCGGCGGCGCGTCTCGCATTTTCCCGCCCCGCTTCCGCGCCGCTGTTTTCCAGGTCCGGTCCATTTGTTTTTACGCATAAAATCCTGCCGCTCCCGCGCCGCCGCAGCTGCCGCCCCGCTGCCCGCAAAATTCGAGGCAGAGGCCTAAAGGAGCATCTACACCAAAGTTATTTATTTGTAGAGCAACACTTTGTTACATAATAACATTAAGTAACTTTCTATAACTTTTGTGGCTTTTGTTATAACTTTTTGTTAGTTTTTGTTATCCGTTATTGTCTACTAACACTTCAAACGTTGTTCCACAAAAAGTAACTCCGGTGTGGCTGCACCTTTAGTTAACATCTTCATAATGTAGGTCACCTACATAAATTTAATATTTCAAAGTGTTTATCTTGTCATTCAAAATTTCAAGTTAACAAAATAATATTTTTAAATAATATTCATGAGAGGTTGTTGATTACTTCTGCTTGATCATTATTATTAATTATAACAAAACAGATTCCATTTTATCTTCAACTAAGGATTTAATAATTTGTTAGCAATTTATGAAGGCTTATGTGCATTTAATATAACTGGGTAAAATTAATTATTATTATTTTATTTATTTAATACTTCAAGCACACAAATGTACAGAGGCGGACTTAATGCCATGGGCATTTTCTACCAGTCAACATTTATATTCAATTCACACAATCAAACTGAAGTGGCAGTGGGCTGGCCATGTTTGTCGAAGGACATCGGTCATCGGGCCGGTGGAGCAGACGATTCCTGGAGTGGAGACCGCGTATCGGCAAGCGTAGCGTGGGACGTCCTCCAGCTAGATGGACCGACGACCTGAAGAAAGTGGCTGGGACAGACTGGATGCGGAAGGCGGAGGACAGGGTGTTGTGGCGCAGCCGGGGAGAGGCCTATGTCCAGCAGTGGACTGCGACAGGCTGAGCTGATTGATTCACAAAATTTATAATAAATTTTAAATGAGGTCGATTTAATTTTCACTCTCGTTTGTAATCACAATTAAGTAATATGAATACTTTTTCACGCAACTTTTTTACGACCATGATCGTAAATACAGTATGGAATTGGCATCTTGGCAATAATTGAAAGCTCAAGGAATATTACTCCATAGAAGTATAGAAAAATTAAATAAGAAATAAAAAACCGAAAATTTAAAAAGTTAAATTTTCAAACAAAATAAATATCAAAATAAATTCACTTAAAGTAAACACTCTGTTTAGACAACGTACCTTGACCCCAGGAGCGAAGAGTGGCCGTTGCCACTCTTCACCGCGTGCACCGTTGTGCACGCGGGCGGCATGGCGGCTTTTTTGTCGGCGCCGCCCGGCACTTTGATTCGTTTGACAATGTGCGACGAAAATAAAATCCACTAAGTTCATTTGTACCGCCACGTAACCGCGATAACTGAACTGAACTAAATACTTCAATATTACACATTGGTTCCAAAAAGAATAAACTTAAATTTTCTCATTTTCAAAGTGTCCACCACGTTTTTGAATGCACAAGTTACATCGCCGCACAATGTTATCCCGAAGCCTGCTCAGCAAATTTCGTTCAGGATCCAGAGCCATGGTTTTTAATTTGTCAAAGGCGGCGACAATACGATTGCGCAGTTCATCTTCGGTTTCGGAGACACGCGAATAAACTTAATTTTTTATAAAGCCCCATAAAAAGAAGTCGAGAGGCGTAAGGTCGGGTGACCGAGCTGGCCACCTGCGGGGGCCATAGCGACCAATCCATTGCTCGCCGAACATGGTGTTAAGCCGCTCTCTCGCGAGGAGTACGGAATGTGGAGGAGCTCCGTCTAACTGGAACCAAACCCGCTTGTAAGCTACCACAGACAATTCCTCTAGATAATCGGTTATTGGGCCGTTAAGAAGATCCAGAAACTTCTGTGCATTGAGGTTTCCGTTGATAAAAACGGGGCCGATTATTTGGTCTCCGTGAATACCTGCCCACACATTAATGGAAAAGCGGTATTGATGATCGAGTTGCGCCGTCTCTCACGATAAGTACGTAGAGTTAAGGCTGAATTTTGGCCGCATTCGCCATACAATAACACCATGTCTGTATACTCTGCAGCACTGTAAAAATGCTGTTGTCTTGGCATTTTGTTAAAAAGACACACGCGAACACAAAAGTCGTGTCAATTTCACCTTAAAAAATGTATACAAAAAACTTAAAAACACAATTTACACACACACAAAGTCAAATAACTAATAAACTAATAAGTGTCCATTCCACTGATAAAAAATTAAACTAACTAAGCACTAAATTTACTGGTATTTGCTATTCACGTTTTGAAGCAATGCGCGCAAGTAGACGAAATCTCTGCGAAAGGCACACACACTATCCCGGAAGATTAGCGGTGAACTGACAAAGCGGAACGCAACTTCCAAGATGGCGAAAAAATATTATAATGTAGGGCAAATGGTGCAATTATCGTAATTAACGCTTATCGATAACTTTTTACACTTAATTTTTCTACCGAAACAAGGCATTAGAATACAATCTTTGTGTAATTTGAATATTTATTTTTAACAATTAAAAATATTAATTGGACATTAAAAATACGATTGAACAGTTTACGAAACTACCGTTAAGTTAGTGACTTCCTGGGTAATCCTGAGTATCAATCGGGTCTGTCGATCGACCGGAAGCCGGTCGGTAACTAACTATGTAACATGCGAAAAACAATTCATAAATTGTTGTTGTTTACTTTTTGCATTTTATCTCTAAATCTACTTAATAATATTTAATAAGAACACACATAAACAAAAAAGCTGTTTAGCTTTAAATACTCAGGGCATAGTGGTTTTTAGAATTATGACAATAATTCTTAAAACACCATAGCACCACCTAAGTATTTAAAGCTAAACAGCTTTTTTGATTATCTATCTTTATTCCTTTTAACAAAAGCTAATAGTCGATAACAGGTGTGCTTCCCTACGTGGCGCGAGCGCACCCCGCAATATTATTTCGCTGAATCGCCTTTCAAGAAAGCCGCGTGGCTCGTGCCGCTCTGTGTAAAGAAGCCGCCAAAAGACACCGCTGCCGATGTACACCCGCAGGAAATGTTGGCGCGTCCCAGTGATGGATTATGTTTGTGTAAACAAAACAAAGGTTCGACCATGGCAGGCCAAGGAAGTTGTTCAATAGGAAATTCCAAGTACTAGTATACCGAAAAAAAAACCACATTAACATTAACTTTCATAGTCAGTCTGTACTGGTCTTGTGTCTGTGAGAGGTAGTGGGCCGTACCGTTACAGTATTAATCGAATGTGGGTGTCGTCGGGCGGCGCGGTCCGCGGCTGCGTCTCCCGTACACGCTTAGTTTTGCGCACGCACTCAAACGTTGAATTATTTTTTTTTTTACATTAAATTCCAGCCTGTCGTGCAGGTGTACCGATTTTACATTTCGGCAAATAAGTAGAATAGGTACGTAACAGCGTCGTGATAGTTTGCACTGAGTGGCAACGTCGCATTTTAAAGGGTTCATTGAATCATTGACCTAGTGATCCAATTCTACAGAGTGTTTAAATTTGATCAAAATGAAAACTCTACTTTTTGACGTAATTACTGGACCGATTTCGTTCATTTTTTGTATATCGTCAGAAAAGGCGATACCAAGTGTGTCCTAGAAATTATTGCATATAAGCGGTCCCCATACTGTATATTACAACATTTTATGTCCTCACATTACAGCCGCATCGGGTCGCAGCGCATCACATTTCAATACAAAAAGTGCGATGTGGTCTGAAGTGTGCGGTGATTAATGCAAAATGTACGAAAGTGAAGTTATTGGGAGGATTGCGACGCGGCGCGCCCCGCCCCAGTCTGCTACATTCTTTTACTGGCTTACTTGTCAGTAAACCATTTAATTAACTTGACATTTGAAACTTCTTCAAAACTTCGGGGTCACGGTAATAAAGTTCGAAACTCCTTCAAACGTAACGTTATATTGTCAAATAAGATGAAGCCTTCGGACTGCTCGATACGAACTTACACAAAGGAAGAGTAAGCACTTAAGTGCTCTTAACAGGTTTAACTGAGAGTGTCAGCACTTAGCTCAGGAGGGTGCTAGTACTTTTAAGGATGTTTCGAGAAAATTAAGTAAATGGTATGTTTGCGCATTATGACAGATTTTTTGGAGAGTCAGCTCAGTTCTAGATCAGATCGATATTATCAGACCATTACAATGGTCTGATAATATCGATCTGATAATCGCTAAATTTTTATAATTATTTATCTGACGTAGTTTTATCCCTTTTTAACCCGTTTCTTTATATCATTTGCCATAAGTACTCATTACTAATTTCTTTTTTTAATTCAAAAGTCATTTATTCAATCTAGGCTGAGAATTAGTTTTAACGTATTTGATTTAGTTTCGATGGAGCATACTTGTAAGTCACGCTAACCTACCATTTCCTCTTGGTCGGTTTAAATATACCTAATTTGATCTTCCCTTCAATCTGTTAATATAAAACTAATTTAATAATGTTCCATTAACTCATTTCTCGAATTATTACGAGTGAAATATTTTAATAATAAACATCTTGTTGCCAAACCATGCTCAAATAATTTATTTATTAATTAAGTAAGAAATCTAATAATGTTCAAATGTAACTCAAATTCTACGAATCATGTTTATATTATAATTACTATAAATAATATATGCTTCTGTTGTGTACGATGCCAAATACATAATTCAATTATGTGAAGTACAATGTAAAATAAAAGATTTAAATTACTTTACTCTGTTGTTTTATTAATCACTCAGGCTTTTGAACTTAGGGCGAAAATACACTTAGCTGGTACAATACTATGCAAGTATATGGCACGCCCGTGTGCCATAACAACTTCTGATTGGTCAATGTCACAATGGCATGCCAGCTACTTGCATAGTTTAGAATAAAGCTGCAGGCTTGTGTATGTTCGCCCTTACATCCATAATGTTTAGATGTTAACAGTTTTAGGAAGTAGGTGAAAGTTCTGTATCTTATGCTTATTCAACAGGAAGAAATCTTACATCCGATTTCTGGGACGAAAACGAACGACGACGTGGCGAAGTAAAACTGATATCGAGTGAGCAGATTGGCTGTTGATAATTCAGTGAACCATCTAAGCCTTGACGCAGCCTTAATTGGTTACTGATATCACGTCATCTCACATCTATATAAGTAATAAATATTAATGTTGAATTTGATCCATTACATACCTATTTATTATAGAATCTATTTTCTATCTGAACTGAATGTATTATAATAATTTAATTTAATATCTTTTTCATATTTAATTTTCTAAGACTATGGGTGTATGTGTAAAAACTTGCCTGAAATAATGGAATTTTGTTTATTTTTTTAATTATTTTATATATTATAGTCATCCAAGTGAAATCCCTGTAACAGAGCACTCTAGTTTAATACACGTCGTATAAAGAGAGCGGGGTTAGCCTGCATTGGATTATATCGCGATTCGTCGCACAAACGCTAAATTTATTGCATTTCGGAGCTCGCCTCCCGGATCAGGGATGTGTTAAGGGCGACTTAAATTCCAACTTATGAATTCGGAAGAAAACAAAAGAATTATCAACCTCTATAATACCAGCCTATTGCTGCCCCACTGAGAGCAGTGCATGGCGGCGCAGCGGTAGCGACCGCGACTTACGAGTTGTAGCTTACGGGTTGGCGATTTAATAACTACAGATAAATAAACGAAATCTTTGCCAAGTGCTAAAATAACTCGTTGTGATGTGTTAATGGTTACGCTCGCTCATTAACTGGTGGTGGGTGCACCATACTAACACCTCAGCCCTCAGCCTTCCTCTTGGGGAATACAAACGTGTTAAAAAATACAACCGACTTCCATAAACAACACTACAAAGTGAAAAATAACTTTAATTTCGGAAGTCGGTGTCTAGTTAAATGTATTTTCGTTTTTTGCCACCGACTTCCGAAATTAAAGTTATTTTTCACTTTGTAGTGTTGTTTTTGGAAGTCGGTTGTATTTTTTTGTAAAAAAGTTTTTATTTTTCACTTTTTAGTTGTGTACCTACTAACCACTACCTTCAAAACAAACTAGAACATCATCCATATAAAGTGTGGAAAAAATACGTATTATTGAAGCTAACTTAAAAACTACCAAAGCAAAGTTAATCAATTTTATATGGAACCCCCCCCCCTCGAATAAAACAAAAAAAAAAATCAAATCGGTCTAGCCGTCTTCGAGTAATCGGGGAACATACATAAAAAAAAAGAAAAAAAAAAAAAAAAGGTTCGGACGAATTGAGAACCTCCTCCTTTTGGAAGTCGGTTAAAAATAATCCATGCCATGCAGCCATGTATAAAAAAAATAGGGCACTTTCATAAAACGTTAAAAAGCTTTAATTTAATATGTTTAATTAATTATATATTCAGTTTGCTAATATTATTTTGTCATTTGACATTAATTATATCGAATACAATAGAATCTATTTCAGATTACCTACCACCATTTCAATTTCAATCGGTTCAATTGAACCGCCACTATGAAACATAATTTGCATACTAAAATCATTGCGATAACATTGATAATAATTTAAATTAACTACGATGAACGATCCCAAAGTTGGCTGGAATTTATTATCACAATGCATATTAAATTATTTGCTATTTGACTAACATGTAGTTATTTGCTAAAACCAAAGTGTTTAACTAAAATAAATTAATATTTTGTGTTTGATATTTTGCTTAACAAATAAAACAAATAAATGAATACTTTCGAATTCTATATTGTGCTATCTATTATATCGAGATGTCAGTTTGTTTTAGTTGTTAATTAAATTTCGTGCATTTATTATTTTGGTTAACAATGGTCAGTAAAAACATTACCAGATGAAAATTGGTTGTCTTCGTTGTATTGTTTTTTTTTTTAAATAAAATGTTATTTATATTATCGTAGTGGCTTTTTTTTTAAATAGAATGTTATTTATTTTATCGTAGTGGCTTTTTTAAGGTTTACTACTTTATATAGACTGATTGTAGTTTATAAGTGTTCAATTAGTTACAAAATCTATACATATAATAAAATCATAAACCTGCTGTGTCTGTAAATTAAAGATTTTTACAAAAAAAAAGTACTGGAAGACGCGAGAAATAAGTAACAGAACGTAAAAAATCGATGTTTGAAATTTTTGTCTGTTTGTTTGTGCCTGCATCACGTAACAGCCACACATTGGATTCAAAATATAATTACTGAAAGACAAGAAGCTTAAGTGTAAGTAAGGTTTAGCGTTTATTTTATCAAAATCGACCAGCAGAAACAAAAGATATTTGTTTTTGAAATGTTTACATTTTTATTTAGCCCCACGAGTTTATAATAAAGTAAATCGTATACTTAATAATATTTACCCTAAGCAGCTGTATGAGTGTAAGAGGACATTGACGGAGTGGCTCTTCACGCTAAATTATGATGCCGTGAAAGACATTTTGGCGACTACGGGTTGAATGTCATGCATGCAGACACACACACACACATACACACAAAATATACATTCACAAACGCACATTTATACAAAACACACTAGTTTTCACATACTGCCATAATCACGATTTTCATTTTTTATTACTTTCTGGGAAACCCCGGCAACTTAATCGTATAGTTTTAAGATATAAACACATTTTTTTTTTTTTTTTTTTACCTTATGTTGCTATGTTATTTTTTACTATCCTGAACCAATCGTTTTGAAATTAGACAGGTATGTAGCCTGGGACCTTGAGAAGGACGTAGGCTACTTTTCAACCTGAATAATTGTTTACAAAAAAAGCGGACGAAGTCCCGGCAACCGCTAGTACATAATAATTTTATAAATATTTTAAACATCCTAAACAATGACCCAACGATTTTTTTAACAGGACCTTTTAAATGAAATCTCATCCAAATGAACTGAATACTTCAGACCTAAACATATTATAAACTAAAGTCAGTTTTCGTGTCTATGTGTGTGACAGCGTTGTTTTTAGGGTTCCGTAGCCAAATGGCAAAAAACGGAACCCTTATGGATTCGTCATGTCTGTCTGTCTGTCCGTCCGTGTGTCACAGCCACTTTTTTCCGAAACTATAAGAACTATACTGTTGAAACTTGGTAAGTAGATGTATTCTGTGAACCGCATTAAGATTTTCACACAAAAATAGAAAAAAAAACAATAAATTTTGTGGGTTCCCCATACATAGAACTGAAACTCAATTTTTTTTTTATCAAACCCAAACGTGTGGGATATTTATGGATAGGTCTTCAAAAATGATATTGAGATTTCTAATATCATTTTTTTCTAAACTGAATAGTTTGCGCGAGAGACACTTCCAAAGTGGTAAAATGCGTGAAACCCCTGTACTAAAATAAGAGAATGTTAAAACTAAAAAAAATATATGATGTACATTACCATGTAAACTTCCACCGAAAATTGGTTTGAACGAGATCTAGTAAGTAGTTTTTTTTTAATACGTCATAAATCGAAAACCGCAATTTACCTTACATTCAATCAACACAATTAATAAAACAACGAAACATCGATCAAAGTTCAAGAACTTTTATATTATGTTACTTGCTGCTACGGAACCCTTCATGGGCGAGTCCGAGTCGCACTTGGCCGCTTTTTTTTAAACTACGCAATGGATTTTTATGCTGTTATTACCATAATTTATTTTAGACAATTTATTCCGGAAGATTTCTGTGTTAATGTAAATATACAGAAATCTCGATGTTTTGTAAACTCGTAAAAGCCGTGCGTAAAAGGGCAGGTTGCTAGCTAAAAATAAAATGTTACAAAAAAAAAAAAAAATACGCCACTTCCGAGTGTGGGCAGCCCTGTAGCATACCTAGAGATTGCATAACGTCAACAGATGCAAGTCAAATACGCGGCCGTATTGACTCGAGCTCGCAGTTCGGGACTCGTCTCCGAGGACTCCGCCGATATGGAGCAGGGGTGGCCAACCTCTATACGTCCACGTGGCATTTTTTGAAACTTTTTTGAAGAAGAAGGATTTTTCTATGTGGTTAATAGGAAGTCAATTTATTATTATCTTTCACACAGTCCATCCATCGTTACTTTGGTCTTCCCCAACTCTATACTTAATTGGAGGTCGGTTGTAAAAATCAAATGTACAATCATTTCCCAGTTCTATGTTGGGGTCGGCTTCCAGTCTAACCGGATACATCTGAATGCAAGTATTTTACATGGAGCGACTGCCTATCTGACCTCCACAAACCAGTAACTGGGATTACCTAGTACATTTGATTTTTACTAAGGGGTATCGTATTAACGATAAAAATCAAAAACGAAAAAAAATAGAAGTTGATTTTGAATTTAGTAAAGTGAAATTAAAGCAGAAGTTACATGTTACTAGACTATTGCAGCTGAAAGTCTGCAACATCTTACCATAGATATTATTTAGACGAAAAAATGGAGAGAAATTCATAAAAAGTAAAAAAAAAAATTGTTTTGGCGAATAATTCATGCTGCCTTCACAATTTTTGATAACCTTTGGTAAAAAATAAATGGTTTAACATCCCTGACACAGAAGGAAGATTTTAGCCAGTATTGAAATATAAGCTGAGTGACGAGAATTCTGTTTTTAGCTGAAATGATTCTATTGCTTCAGCATTTTGATGTGGAGGTAGAACTTATTTGATATCAGGTCGGTAGTCTGGCTATTGCAGAGAGTACTGGAAGTACTTGATAATGACAACACGTAGAAGCCAGAGCTGGACTATCTTCTTGCTAGCGTATCCATGGCAACCTAAATGTTGTCGGCCCAGAATTCGGCCACGAATTTGGCGCCATCAGTAGCTTCCATCAGTTCCTGTAACGTGCAGGCAACAGGACACCCAGGACAAGATATTAAGTGTTCCATTGTTTGTGGACACATTTACACTCCAGTGCGGGGTCATCTGTGAATATGCACCTGAACAGATTTTCCTTGCTTCGGTCAACCTGAGTCCGGAGTCAGTTTAAAGATTTCCAGGTTAGTCAAGGCAGCTCGTGTCCAGGTGCGAGGTTTTCAGCTGGTGGAATGAATGGTGATTCAGTCTTTCTTTAGAACGTTCGCCAGTGAGTGGGACGTCATATTTTGTAGGTCCTTTCAGCCTTTATTTATTTATTTATTTATTTTAAGGAGAACCAACAGCTTTAACAGATAGATAACAATTGAATATAAAACATAAAGCCAATTACAGGTTCTCACGGGTAAAAACAGAAAAAGTAGTACAAATCTTAAGATCACTAAAAAGCACGATAGAAAGAAAAAAAAAAACACAAAAACAATATTATATACCTACATACATAATATATAAAAGGTACAAAAAATCTATGCAGTTTTGAAGAAGTCAGCGTTCAGCCGACTGCGTGCAGTATAGGTTTTGGTGGTAAATGGATCAAATGAGAACCCTTTACAAAGAACATTAAAATCCTTACTCGCCCATTATGGCACAAGGATGTTGACGTTGAATGCTGGTGATGGTCGGAGATCGTTGTGGCTCTTTCCTGGAGCTTGTCACCGCTCTGCGAACTTCTGGTGGCGCTGTTCCTGCTAGTGGATACAGTAGACCATAGTCCGATTCATTTAAATAATTCTAGGCTGAGCTTACCTGTTTTTTTTTTTGGAAATTAATAAACTGTTACTGAACCAATAAACTCCAAGTCTCGTGTATACGTGGTTGAATAAAGACACAATTTTCTAAGACTACTTTATTGGTTGGCTAGTTTCAGAATTTCTATGCAGATACTACTTTAAGTTTTATCTTAATGACTCTGGTTACTTGTAAATCAGCATGAGAGAGCATCATTCAGAGATGTGCTGGTTTATTAACTACGTAAAAGTTTATGCTTCTACTTATCTAAATCTTTGCACTCCTATAGAAATACATCGCGGTCACTCAACACTTTAAAATATAGATGTTAAATTGACTTTACAGATCCAAGCAGTTTAATAAACAAGACCTTAAATTTGAATGTACACCTATAAATCTCTGCCCGTGCAAATTGATGGCCGAACTAAATCATCAATACGTCAGCAAATTGCCTATAGCACGCCGAATGGGCCCGTAGCCGCGTAGCAGTACTACGTCGTAGCCTCGTAGCGCTCGTAGCAGCGAATTCGGCGCGATCCATCAGTGAAGAGATTGCGGTGGAACATCGATCAGTGTCGCTGCTCGCGCACGGAGCACGCGGATGTAAGAACGTTCTGTGGACACTCCATAGAGAAAACATTATCACGTTTTTAGTACCTATCTCTCTTAAACAAATAAATAGTGCGATCGTGCGATCCTAATAAAAAATAACTACCCCATTTCATACAATATAAAATCTTCAAGATGATGACGTAAAAGTTAATTAGGATTTATGTCAAAATGTCCTGTGTTTCTTAAACGTATTGTTTTAGTCATTCAGTCTATCAAGATTTATTTATTTATTTATCCTCCCACTGGAACGTCATACAGCAATTACACCAACGGAGCAAAAAATTACTTAATGTGCTGCTTTCCATCCATCCTGTGCGCGGTGGACATCGAACGGGCGGCCATGGGTCACCCACGCTTACGCTGTCACGCAAATTCAAGACACTTCTCCTTATTTCCATAACTCCATCCATATTGCGCACATTCATTGCGATATTATTGAGACTCAATGAATTTTTCAAAATAAATACATTTAAATTGAAAACAAACGAAAATTTTTGATGTGTCATCCTGCCTGACAGATGACAGAAAGATGAGTAGTTTATAGTCAGTTTACACCTGTGGTGAAAACACAATACCCTTTTAATTCATGTATATTTTAATTTCGGCCATAATAAGTCAACTGTTGGATATAAGCCATCCCAAGACAATTATTGATTAATGAACCTATTTTTAGATTCATGTAAAACTAAACATTTTGCCACATCATATTGAGCACACTCACATTCTGAACTCCTCGCCAGTCCAACTGCCCACCTCAAGTGGTAGTTCAATCGTGGCTACTTTTTATCCGTACTTATATAAACCTACTATCTAGGAGTCGTGGGTATATAGACCAGTGGCCCTAGCCCGAACGCACGACGTTAACTCGAACGATTTTGGAACCGAAAATACAACTGTGCTATAAAATTTGAATTAGGCACTAACAATAATACCATTGATATGAATAAAGTCTTCAAACTATGTAAATATTACGTACGAAACGAGTATTTTCAAATTTAAAATCGTTCGAAATTACGTTACGTTTACTCCGCGTGTTCGTGTTAGCCCTTTTTTTTTTTTTTTTTGTGGATGGGAAATCATCAAATGACTTCTCCCGCTGAGGGCGTGTCAGACTTTTACTGACTAAAACCCACCCGTGTTCCTTCAGTTGCCCGTGCCAGGGCCACGGTATCTCTTTCGAACTACCCGCGACCCCGGCGGCATCGGCCCTATTGGACCCCGTCACTGCTGACATCTCTTTGAGGCGCGCATGGAACACAACGCGCCGTCGACCCGGGCCTGATCCTTACCGGACGGCGAGCTGCCCATTACTCGTCGTCCGCAAGCCCGCGCCTACGGTGGCCGGGAATCGGCAATGGATTCCCGCCGCCCAGGGTGTCTCCTGCGGCGGCTAGGGGGGCGAGGGCGCGGCTGTTGCCTCTCCCTCACGCGCTCCACCTCCTCCTTCGCGAGCATTACTGCTTCGCAAAAGGAGGTGACGGCCTCCCATGCACTCTCGCTCCGCACCATGGCCTGGACCAGGTTTGGACGCGAGAGATCGCCGCCGCTGATCGCCTCCGTGAGAACACGGCGGTGCTCCGCCCAATCCGGGCAGTCCTCCACTGTATGCTCCACCGTGTCCTCCGGGCGTACGTGTTAGCCCTACAGTCACTAGCTACGAGTCGTATGTACTCGACCGATTGAAAGAAGCTATCCGATGCGATGGGCGAAGAGGGATGGTTTAATTTAAGTGATACTGATGTATCGATCCTTTGTTGATAATGTAGTGGGTATGGTCAGTGAATAATGTATTTATTATTACCTAACATTGTGAAAAGTGCAGATGTGAAGTTCTAATTAAATGTTGATGTACAAAGTCGTGAAGAAACCGGCGCGGAAACGTGTGGGGTTAAAACAAGGTCCTAGAAATGTATAATTATCATTGATTAGCTTTTTCCAACGGCTACGCCCGCGTGGATGTCGGAAAATATCCCACGGGAACAAAAATCCTTCCTTATTCCTGTCTACATTATAAAGGAAACCTCTGTGCAAATCCAAGGGTTTGGGTTGAGCGTTAATGAGTCAGTAAATCAGTCAGTCAGTCAGGACTTCTGTTTTTATTGATATAGATAGGCATTTGTTTCAAAACTAGTCGTAAGCTTTACGAGTCAATTGTAATTTTTGCAGTTGCACGTTTTGTAATTTTGTTTGCCATCAATCTGCCTAGCCTTTTCCCAAACTTGACTTTCGAGCTTCTGACGACCCGTAGCGACTGTCAAATATCTACGAATGACAGCCGGGACTAACGGCTTAACGTGCTTTCTGAGGCACGGAGGGGTCTCGGTACGTAATGGATGGTCATCCATCCACGAACCGACCGCGGCAAGCATAGCTTAGTCATCGGCCGACCGTGTGGCTGTTATTATTTAGCCATGAGCCACTCTTTCTATGCATTTTCAAAAAATATGAATACACTTCTGGACACATCTATTGGCCCACCTTAGAGTTTAGGTTTCGATGGCCCCTACCGAAATATGATTGCTAGATTGAACAAAAACTGTTGATGCAGTTTTAAACCTGATACATTTTACCATCTTTTTCGATCGTATTGTTTTAAATTTGAATTCAGAATACCATACGACATGGAGCTACGCCTAACAAGTCGGATATGCGCCTTGTTAAAGGCAATTGATTTTTGAATAAAAAACATGTTTTATCAAATAAAGGTTTAATTTATTAACGCGTGTTGCCTCCATGGGCATCTACCACAGCTCTCATATGATTAGGCATAGAGTTTATCAACCGCTCTATGAAATTTTGAGGGATCATCTCCCATTCCTCTTCTATGGCAGTTTTCAACTCCTGCATCGTCTGGGCAACTGGCTGACGAGCCCTAACACGTCTTTTTAGCTCGTCCCACATGTGCTCAATGGGGTTCATGTCTGGGCTTCTGGCTGGCCAGTCCATAACTGTGATGTTCACATCCCGAAGATATTCCCTGACGATGCCGGCCGCATGGGCTCTTGCATTATCATGCATAAAAAGGAAATTTGGGCCCACATAGTCCGCGTATGGTATCACGTGAGGTTCTAAGCACTCACGAATGTACCTTTCAGCATTTAATGTTGGCAGCCGTGGTCCTGTAACAACCTCAAGTTGAGTTTTGCCGCTCGCGGATATACCGCCCCAGACAGTCCATGAGCCACCGCCATAAGCAACCCTCTCTTCAAAGCAGCATTGTGCGAAACGCTCTCCCTTACGTCGGTAGACCTTCTTCCTTCCATCATTGCCATGTAACACAATTTTAGACTCATCAGAAAAGAGTACACGGCTCCAATCTTGCTGTGTCCAATTTAAATGACTGCGTGCGAAATGAAGGCGCGCTGTTCGGTGGGCTCGCGTTAGTTTGGGGCCATTAGCTGGCTTGTGTGGTACCATATCGCGTTCTTTTAACCTTCTCCGAACAGTTCGAGCGCTCACAGATACTCCGTGGAAGTCGCGAAGTTGGTTTTGTATCTCAATGGAGGTAAGGTGACGATTTCTCAAGCTGGTCGTCACGATGAATCGATCCTGCCTTTCAGTTGTGACCCGAGATCGTGGCCTTCCTTGGCGACGAACAAAGCCGCCAGTCTCTAGGTACCTCCGATAAACATTTCGGACCGCAGATCGACTTAAATTAAGTTGAGCACTCACGTTTCTTTGGCTGTGTCCGGCCTGAATAAGTGCCACAGCTTGGGCGGCGATTTCAGGTGAAGTATCCATAGATTATTGATAGAACCTCACCTTAGTCTTAATGTTAAGAATAAGTAATGTTTGTTGCAAAACCAAAGATATCAATCACTTTTTCAAGATTTAAATCCAAGTAAACCAATAAAACCAAGTTTTCTTAGTATTCGATTGTTTGATATCAACAAACAGGCTTCAAATTGTCTTTTGTTTCTTTAAATTCTGTGTTCGAAATTCAAAAAAAGACTATTGAATGAAATTGTGAATGTGCCAGGTTCAAAACTGCATAAAAACTTTTTGCTCGACCTAATATAAAATTTTAGCTAGGACCAAACGAAACTGAAAATACAAGGTGGGCCAAAAGATGTGTCCAGAAGTGTATATTTGGATAAAGTAACTACTTTTGTGAGTAATTTTAGAAATCTCTTAAATAACAACGATCTCATTCAAGTAGAGATGAACCATTCTAAAAATGACCGCCCCTCCACAAAACGTGGTTATTTCAATGTGTGAGAGAAAATATTTATTGCAACACTTTACTTGTGCGCATGCGGCGCGGCGGCTTTACTGTCAACATGGACTCGTCGCCGCACTTAGAGGTCAACTAATCGTGCGATCAGTCCAGGTACGAGCATTGTACGGCGAAGAGCGCGCTCTTTGTATGGAACGACATGTTCGCTCTGTCGCACGTTCGTGTCATTTATACACTACTTGGCCAACAAATCCGGCTGTTCGGCGTATAGAAAAGTCGGATAGGTACCGTTTGCATAACAAAATCAGTGTTATTGTGTATATTTTCATGTATGTTAGTCTGTAAGTTATTTATTTAGTTTAGTTGTTGACCGTACTCGCCGGTGACTGAGCAACCAATGACAAAGACCAATTATGTGTATTGCGTCTATACACCTTCTTTGCATTGGAGCGTAACCGCTGTGCATTCTAAAAATGATCGCCCCACGATCATTTTTTTAATTTTTAGAATGGGTTATCTCTACATTGTTTTCTTTCATTAAAACACAAATTGACTGTTCTAACACCAGTTCTTTAATACAACCCCTTACGAATGAAACCTCTTTTCATATTCAGTTATTGACAGTTTTAATTAAATCCTTTGCTACAAAGTATATCTCTAGTAATCTATCTTTCTGAATAGGCTGAGATGAGTGACTTAGATAATTCTAAGTACTAGGTTTTCTTCATTTAGAAAAGTAAATGAAAATATCAATATTAAAGCCTTGCAGTTACGTAAACTAATGAGAATATACTGCAAACAATGGGTTTAATATTAAAATGCAAAACATTTGCAGACGAAAATAATGGCTAGCTTATTTTAGAAACATGTTTATTCAGATATTATTTAAAGTAAAAACCGTTATTGTATTCTTATTTAAAAATAACAAGCGCAAAACTGATATGTAAATCATTCTGCGTATTTGTATTGCTCGTTCAATAAAAGTGTGCTCAAAATATAGATTTCTTTTCATCATTCTCTATGCGTTGATCACAAATCTGCCAAACAATATTTTTGCAAATGGTAATTTACTATAGGTCTGTGTGTCTTACATTTTACAAGCTCTGTTTTCGCAATTTATTTTATATATTTGGTGTAAAATAAAGTTCATGTTGTATGTTGTTGTATCCCACGGAGTCCCACCCAATCCATTTTTGGATTCATTATCATATTTTTTTTATAATTTTGGTTTTACTGTTTTCGATTTTATTTTATACATAAACAAACTTACTTCATTATTATTTTCACAACCCTAGCTAAGAACTTTAGCCCTCATTAAAAGTCGACAGTAGAAACATCAAAACGCCGGAAATCATTTGTAAATCAACACAAAACAGTCGCAACCAGAGGTCAAATCCAAAAGACATGAAAAAGGTTCCCTTTGACAAATACAATTTGGTGACCTTCAAGAAATTAATTTGTACTCAAACCCGCCTGAAGCAGACACAGCTTACATTTTTCTTACTTTACTATTAAATATAACATTTTGTGGTTAATTGATTTGGGAGATTTAATTGAATAGGCTAACTGGATTTAATTGGTTACGCGATTTACGTAAGTGTTATGTTTTTGGTTAAAAGTTTAATATATTATAAAATTTATTGAAATGCTACTAAAATTAATGGTGTGTGTTGTTTTAAACATGGTTGTGTCACCTATATTCCATTCACAATAAGATGAGACATTGAAAAAAACCTTTTTTACAGTTCGTTCATCCGATTTTGACTTCTATTCCATAGCCTTAAGTACTGCATTGAAGGCAAAAAAGTGACCATACCAACTGTTTACTGCAGCTACCATTTGTTATGCCACCAACGAAATAGAAGTCAAAATCGGTTGAACGGACTTTCATGGTGTGTTTACCTTTTATCTCACGGCTCCCTGATTACGGTGTATTTAATAGGTTGGGGAAAAAGTTTCTTCGCATTTTTTAAGAAAATTCAAAACATTTTTTAATATACATTATTTACATTTATCTAAAGTATGTAGGTACTTACCATTTTGTTCGATAACTTTTTGCCATCTTGTAGGTAGGGATATGATCCCATTGCTATAGAAATTTTGGGACTTCTGATCAAAATACCGCGACAAGTGGTTTTGGCAATCCTCTCATGATGTTAACCTGACACTGCCCAAAGAATTCTGAAGAGACCGAAACAGGTGGAAATCTAAAGGTGCAAGGTCAGGACTATACGGCGGATGCATTAACACCTCCCAGCCAAACTCTCATAATTTTTGCTGAGTGGCTAAAAATGTGTGAGGTCTAGCGTTATCATGATGAAAAACCACACCCCTTCTGTTGATTAATTCGGGCCACTTTCTCTCAACTTCTTGCTTTAATCTCATCAGTTGTTCGCAGTAGAGTTCAGAATCGATGGTCCTGCCTGGTGGTAACAGCTCATAATGAATAATGCCCTTCCAATCCCACCACACACACAGCATCACCTTGTTGCGAGTTAACCCGGGTTTCGCCACAGTCTGTGAAGCCTGACCGGCCTTTGACCACGACCTTTTTCGCACGTTCTTGTCGTACGTGATCCACTTTTCATCACCAGTTATCAGCTTCTTCAAAAATGGTTCGGTTTCATTACGTCGTAATAAAGAATCACAAATGAGTACACGGTTCATTAGGTTTCTTTCAGTGAGCTCGTGAGGTACCCAAATATCGAGCTTTTTTGTGTACCCAGATTTTTTCAAATGCGCCAAACTGTTTTTTGTTCAATTCCCAGTTCTTCAGCTACGTCGTAACTACTGATATGCCGATCTTGCTCCACTTTTTCAAAAATGGCATCCATTTTATCCGTAATAGGGCGACCAGAGCGACGTGCATCTTTGACATCAAAATTTCCGCATTGAAAACGCTTAAACCAAATTTGTGCTACTCTCACAGACACTCCACTGAGTCCATAAACATCGCAAATTTTTTTCGCGGCTTGCGTTGCAATTTTACTTTTTTTGAAGTAAGATTTTAAAATGTATCGAATTTCTTCATTAGATTCACTCATCTTGACAGTACAAAAAACAAATGAAAATCACACATTTTCCTAATTTGAATTTGGAATAATGTTCTTTAAAATTTAAACTTTCAATGATACCAAAACCAGCCAGATACAAATAGTATAGCCAAAGAGACTATATTTTGAGTTCATACATACTATAATGCGAAAAGACTTTTTCCCCAACCTAATATATAATACAGGTAATTCTGTGTGGGTAACTTTTTTTTACTTTACGAAATTAAAGGATAATATTACATGGAGAAATTACATAAACAACGTGTATGTTTTCTGCTTAGATTTTCTTTTTCCGTGTTTAATCAAGCAATATTAAAAGTACGATAAAAGTTTACACCATAAATCTGTATACTTAGTTCGGACTACTACTTTTAATAAATGCCTGATGGTGGCAATAGGCTCGCCCCCTTTTTCATGGGACAAACAAAACTAGCGAAATGTAGCTGTGCTACACCTCTGCCCAATCCTTATGAGGAACCAGGCGTGATGTTATGTTAAGTGTATTACTACCTACTTGTTTCAACAACAACACAACAACATTATTACAATGTTATTGTATTCGTCATTCCTAAATATAACTGGTGAAATGACAATGTATTACAGGTAAGTACACCTCTGCCTAGCTCTGTGGGCATTGCAGGGGCGATGTTATTCCTTATTCCTACAGAGCACGGAAGCGCCGCGCCGCTGCGCCGGCGCCGGCTGGTGCAGAGCCGCGAGCCCCAACTTTGTACGAGTGCCCGCTTATCTTAGCATGTGCAAACCACGTCAATATCGTGTCTTGTAGAAACCCATCACAGCGTACTTTTTAACCGACTTCAAAAAAAGGAGGAGGTACTCAATTCATCGCATGGCTTCTATACTTATTATAAAATAAAGTAGCTTTTCGTGTCTGTCTGTATGGCCGCGTTGTTCTTCTAAACTACGCAACGGATTTTGATGCGGTTGTCACTAGCATTTAGAGAATTTATTCCGGAAGGTTTATATGTATAATATATTAATATTTAACTTATACATAATATTGAAACCTTTATGTTTTGTCAAGTCGTAGAAACCGTGCAAAGCAGCGCCATGTCGCTAGTATTTATATTTTTTTAAATTATATATCTAGAGTCGAGATAAAATCAAACGGGTTGCTGACTTAATTGCAGGACTCGAGACATTATTATTGTATGACATTCATTTTGTACTTTCTGTGATTACTTTATCTCACATACTTATTACTTGTTCAAATTTCAAGAAAATCGTATACCTACTTTGACAAGATTTATAAATATGTGTGTGTTTGTGTGTGTGAATTAAAAATGAAGCTATGACAGATAAATTAATTATGTGACAGGTACATGGTGCTCCATGTACCTGTCACATAATTAATTTATCTGTCATCGGACGTCACGGACCTCCTTCAAACCCGTCAGTACATAATAATATTGTCACACTTGGTTTGTATGAAAGTGTTGACAATGTCGTTTGTCGCAGCTGGCCGCCGGCCGGGGCGCACGTGTCCGTAGTCCGCTTATTCCAAATAATTTCCAATGATTTCATTTCCTCCCACAAATCAATATAACCCTCCACCGTGAACACTGCTTACCCTGCTGTCAGAAAGCCTCTCATGCATATTCACGTTTGGCTAATTTATGTGTTCTGTAGCAGCGTGTGTTGAAACAACAGTAAACAGTGGCTCTATTCAATCGTGTGTTTAATTGTTAAACGCTATGTGTGTGTTCATTGATACTGGAGCTACAATTATTGCTGAGGCTTTGATTGTAGCTTTTGGAGATTATGTTAAGTGTAAAATTAAATAATAGATTTAGTTAGGTCTGTTTAAACTCACGCCTTCTTCCCCCGGGGGTAGGCAGCAACTACAGAACGCCACCTGCTGCGATCCTTACGTACTGCTGTTGCTTCGTCTGTTTGCTGTTTCAGTACCGCTGGATAAGTTTCGGTTAACGCATCGTGTAAATGCGTGTGTTGGGATAAAGCTTGGATTTTCATAAATTTGAAGAGGCTTTTACAAATCAAGCTTTGTGACTGATTGTGTATCATTAGTTTCATATCCTAAAGCTTCGCTTCATATGTACACAACGCCGGTCAGCCGCACCGGCGCCGGAGCGCATGCTCGTTGTGTTACTATAAAACCCGTGTTACTATAAAATGCGGTATACTCAAACATGCGATCCGGCTCCGGTGCAGAACCGGCGTTATATAAAGGAAGCCTTATAGGGGTTATTCCACAAATCCACATTGACAATCCCCTTCAAAGGGGATTTGTGAACTTTTTGTCCACAAATCCATCCATCCATTGATGGGGATTGTCAATGGGGATTTAGGAATAACCTCCTACTAGCACCGACTTTGCGCCACAGCACCAACATTCGGATTATTTCAATTCAATTCTAATAATCTTAATGCAATCCATAATGTACCATACAGGTGGAAGTAATTAGTAAATATAGAAACAATTACGGACCCTGGCGGGCACAGCAGCAGCTTTTACATAAGTAGGAGAGAGGAAGAGCGCTTTTATGATTTTCCTTATTACTAAAGATTTAAATTATTTCCTGTCATACTGTTTTTTAAACAGCATTAATTAGTTATTACTAATTTATTCTCTGAATAATAAGTCAATCTATTAAAGTTTTTTTTTTATGTATGTATTAAACTATATATTATTATTGCATATCTAATTATTCGCTAAAATAATTTGTATTTCAATTAATGTATTTAACATAGTTATATCATCATCATCTTTATATACATAATGTTATATTATGCATCCGGTTAGACTGGAATCCGCGATCCCAACACAGTTGGGAAAAGGCTAGGCAGATTTAATTTAGTTATATATTTCAATTAAGTCATTTATTTTTATTGTATTATTTATCTGATAAAATTATTTATTGAATTTATCCGTTAGATATTCGTCTATTGCGTGGTGAAATAACTTTCGGGGCAGGCTTAAGATTCGCACATTGATTTGATTTTCCAAGCAAAATCGGGACTATTTGCTAGTGAATGAATGGCCACAGGAAAACGTTTTTTTAACGAGGACTAAAGAAATTGGTTTCGAAACAAAGGACCTGAAAGTCTCATATTTTTTTAAAATGCATATTTTACCCATTAGTGAAGTTAGAGTAATCAAACCTCCGCCAATCCCTCTGGGAGTAACACGTAAGTATACGAAATAATTTAAAACTTTTGGGCAACCACTGAAATTAATACCAACAGCGCTTATTTCGCTACGTCAAAACTTACCAAAAACATTTCAATCTTACCTAAATTAAAAAGCTAACACAAGGCGTATTTTGACATTTACAAACATATTTTTCAACATTCAGCTTCGTCTAGAAACTTCAGCGTCCCGTAAGACCGCAAAGTGACTTTGTAACGACGTCCTAATCTCAATAACACGCCTGTCAAGGTCAACGCGTTATTTTTCAAAGTAATAGACAATTTTACTCGTCTTATATCGTTGATAAGCAATTAAGAATGTGTCAGCGTTGAAAAATTATCACAGATAAGTTTTTGCAAGAAAATGAGACGATAAGTTTGTTTAAAACTTCTTCGGTCTTATTACAAAACGAGGTTTTTCTTCTGTCATGGTTTAAACCATAGAGCCAGTTTTTGTAATAAGAACCTAGCTGTGATAGAAATACAGTTCTTTATACAAAACTGACAACTTAGTCCGGTACTAAGTTGTCAGTTTGTAAAACTGACATCTTAATGTGTCGGAATAAAGTTCGAAATTCAAAAAAGGGTCCATGGTTTAAACCTGGGTTTGAAGATGAACCTTGTTTTGTAATAAGACGGCTTGAGTTTGTGACTTTACACCTAGAATATAAGTTGTTATTTTCAAGTTTTCCAGATTAATCTAGGCTTAAACTTCTGAGCTACATTTAATCCTTATAACGGACGCTTTGGACGATTAGTTTAATTTCTAGTCAGGTTTCAAACGTTTTCTAAAAAGTCATTTATTCAAAAAAGGCTGAGAATCAACACTTTTTGACCGTTAACATTACAGAAGACAGTCCCCGGCACGCGCCCTCCGCCACTTCCTAGTGCTTGAGCTGCAGCACAGCCAGAAATCATAATAATCAAAATAAAATCAGTAATGCTACTAAATATTACATTTCCTAACATCAATCATTTTATAACACACTGTTCTTGAACCATGAAACTATTTACGAGTATGTACTAATCAAATCATTGGTACCGAACTTCTCTGAGCGTGTTCTAGTAAAACTTCGAGATTGTTTTGCAATAACAGCGATCAAGAAGCTAAGCTACATACATAGTTTGATTGAGAAGTTATAAATAGGTTTGCCCGCGGCTTCACCCGCGTGTATGTCGGAAATTATCCTACGAGAACATACTGCTGGGATAAAAACTATCCTATGTCAGTTTTATTTATTTATCCTTTACAAAAAACAACCAAGATTGGCGTCTAATTAGGTACTGCTGCTCGAAAAGTAAGAAAATCGGCGTTTTTTTAATATTTTACGTTGCGTTTGCAATGATAAAGAAACATAATAATATTATATCCTTTTTATTCTATTCTTTTTTTATGTCTTGGAAACCCGACATTGACCATTCTGCCAATATGTGAAGTAAAAAAAACGCACGTTTTCTTTTATTTGTGTCTACAAATAAAATTCTTCGATTAATACAGTTGAACACAATGTAGATCTTGGGGGATTAGATCGGGACTGACACACTAACAATATAATTAAAAAACGCTTTGCTTCCTAATTATCTTCGTATCTTCGTCAATATTCCAGCGTAGTTAAAACAGCACAGAAAATCATAAAATCCTAATAGAAACCAAATCATATAAATCTGCCCCAAAATCTGCGATCGAATGAAAGATAATTTCAAAAAGCTAAGAATTATTTATTATGATACACAGGTAGGTATATTAAGACAACAATTAACATCAGATTAATAATAAACTAATAATAATGAACTAATTTCAGACACACGTTATGTTACGTTACAAGCCACATCCCGCGACACTGTGCCTATTGCTATCAGCCACAAACCGCAGAGTAATCATTACTTCCCTACTTAATTAATGTTGTCAATTTGTGATATTTGTGAATTTGCGAAGCGCGAACAATACGTGTTTGTAGCGGTTATACGACTGCCGTTGTTTCACGGAACATGTGCGGAAGCGGGGGCGGGGGCGGGGGCGGGGGCGGGGGCGAGCGTGGCAATCTTGACGAACTTGTGTGACACCACCGTTTTATTACAAAACGAAATCTATCTTTAGCCCAAGCTTTTCGAGACATTTTTCTTATTTTTTTAAAAAAAAGCAAAGTATTTCACATATACTTACTTAAGCATTTATGAAACGTCAGAAGTTAGGTGCACGGTATAAATTGGTCGTTTCTTATCAAGAGCCGACATGAACGGTTTGAACTTTATTCTGACGAAAAAGTTCTTCAATACTGACAACTTCATCGAAGTTGTCAGTTTTGAACAAAGAACATTATTTCGAGAATTTCGATCACTGTTACAGAATTAATAATTTTGGTAATGCGTTCCTGACACCTGCCAGTGGAACACAATAAGAACGAATAATGTTTATATTCGTAAAGCACGTATTCTTTTGTACTCAGCGTTGGCAGTCTTTAAAACACAGTTAGTAAAGAGGAGCTCTGCCCTAGCACCACGCGTGATCGTTATTCTCGTTGCTAAAAGGTTACTGTCAGATGTCAAACAACTGTAAAGGACTTTATATTACTAACTTTATATTATTTAGTCAAGGCTTACTGCCAAACATTTTACACCAGCAGCCTTTGGGCTAGTTCGTTAGTTTTGAAAATTCTTTATTACTTATCATAAAAATATACATAGCCGTAGAACTTAAAATAAAGTTACAGATACATTAACATTAATAAAAACACTTTTACAGGCTACTGAGCACCTCTATAAGTATACAATAAAAGCCTTTGGGTTAATCATACCCCAAAAGCAAACAATGACCTTTTTTTCGTGGATGTACCCTATTGTAGTGACGGCGTCGATGACGCGCAGAGCGGGAGGAAGCACCAACAGCATCTTGAGGGTGTTTGCTGAAAGGTTGAATGGGCCTACCGTGGATACGTTTATAAAGCTTCATGTATTACATGGGGCTTGATGAAACTATCTGTGGTTGTGGTATTATCTACTTTTTTTTGTATTCTAAGTATATACTAAAATAGTTTATTATGTAATTAGAGATTATATATATAGAGGGATTTTTTTTTATCCTTTTTATTTTTATGTTTACTGCCAGGATCGCAGTCTCATATTATTAATAGTGTAAGTTCTTATTACAAAACAGGCTCGATAGTTTAACCTTGTCAAAAGAAAAACCTTGCTTTGTAATAAGACCGTGACAGTTACGACTTACGAGTTAAACTATTATGCATAAGTAAGCTAACATCGTAGGACTTAGGGCACGTCAAAATGTTAACGTCTAGGGATTAAATTCACGACCTTGTACTCGCAGGTTCATACTTTAACCGTTGGGTTATGGGCACTAATTGCACCTGTATTTTCAATGTGAATAATCCAGTCATTAATATGGCACTCATTCACATAAGATCTTTCGTAACCTAAACTATTTTCAAGACCGCCTCCGCTACCGCTTGTCAATATAACCCAACTCTTAAATAACTCAACTACCCTGGCGAGTACATTTGAGAGCGAGCATAATCACGACAGTGTTTTGTTTCGCCACAATTACGACCAGCCGCTCCATTTGACAGCTGCTTTCATTTAATTCTCGGTTGGTAATGTCGAATCGTATTGGAAATATACGGTTATAAATGGTGGGAAGTGTTGTTTGGTGATTGTGGAAACAGTATTCTTGACATGTCTCAAAGTTCTAAGGATTGACGAGTACACTCAGTTCAACGCGGCGCTCCATCTTCCTTTTTTGTTGATCTGAGATTGCATCAGACAAAATGAGTCGAGTTTATGGTTTTGAGTTCATTATATGTGTACTATCATCGTCATATCCGAATTTATTTGTTATCGCCGCACTATTTACTTTCTTAGGGTTCCATACCCGAACGGTACCAAACGGAACCCTATTGCTAAGCCACCGCTGTCCGTCCGTCCGCCCGTCTCGTCTGTCTGTCACAGGGACAGGAGAGGAGGGAGAGGGGGAGGGGGTGGTCATCTTATGAACCGTAATAGGTAGACAGTTGAAATTTTCACAGATTATGTATTTCTATTACGGCTATAACAAAAAATAATAACAATAAATAAAGAAAAATTAAAGGGTCCCCATACAATAAACTTCATTTTGAAAAAAAAAAATTCTTACCCTAGCATGTGGGGTGTCATTGTCTAGAACTCATCGAGTAGAGTACAAATATATCTTTTATTTTTTTTATCGTCAAAAAATAAAGAAATAGGGAGCCGTAAAAGTTGTCAATTTTAGACCATTTTTGTACGAGCTCTACTACAACAATTAAGCAAGTTAGGAATTTGAAACTTCTGTTTATCATGTACCATATACTGTACTTAATCAACAAATACTAAAAACGCCGATTCATAAGGTATTTTGTTTAAAAATGGGCGATTTTCTGAAACTGCAAAAAATAACCTTGTAGTTCACAGTATCAGTATGAAATACAAAGTTATCTTTGCGATTGTTAAACATATATAGCACGGAACCCTTCGTGTGCGAGTCCGACTCGCACTTGACCGGTTTTTTCCATACGTCTCCATATCAACTCATTTTATTGTTTGTTTGTTTACTCTCGCACTGCAACGCCATTCAGCATTAAATATTAAATCATCTTTCACACAATCCATTCTTAATTTTGGTCTCTGACAAAACTTCAACGAGTTTGATGAAAAATGGCTTCTAGATTCGTGTTTCGAAGATTACGTAAATTCCTGTGGGTAGCTTGGTACTTCAGCTTCCACAACATCTTCAGCTACGCTTCCACTACACCACGGACCTTCCTTGGCCTCCAGGAGTACCTATCGAGTATCATAGACTTAATTATAACAAGTTAGCTCGTAAGCGCCAACTAAGCACTTACTGAGTTAATACTTGAGCAACTGGGTACTTGTAATCTTTGGCTGGAAATAGGTCAAGTTTAGAGGCAGGTGATTTGTGAGAGTATTTTACGAGTATTTAAGACGCAGATATATGCCAATAGCCTTGAGTGATAAGCTTCGTTCAGGGGCAAAATGTACAATTCTCAAAATGTCCAGCGTTGTCAAAATGTCCAAATCCCAAAATGTCCAACTGTCAAAACGTCCAATTCTCAAAATGTCTATTTTGTCAAAACGTCCAATTCTCAAAATGTCTATTTTGTCAAAACGTCCAATTCTCAAAATGTCCAATTCCCAAGTGTTCTGTGCTGAGCTCACGCAACGCGTCGTACGTCCGCCAAATAATAGGACTCGCCCATCAAGGAGCGCTGTCCCATATTAGACGCATTATTAACTTATAATACACAAAAAAAGGTATTAGAGTAAAATACGTATACAAAAACATACATAATTAAATTATCTTCAAAATGGTGAAGGTTTCATAAAAATACGCTTGAAAATACGCTTGCGTGATTCTCAGTTTTTTATCCCCGTCAGACATCACTTTACAAATTAATTACACTGTGCATTAGAAACATAATCTAAAATAATATCTATGGATAAAATACACACACAATTGGAGGTAACGAAGAAATAGTGAAGTATGAGTACCTACTCAGATAGTTCTTTATATAGAGGAGCTCGTGGCTAAGTACCTAACAGCCGCACGGGTCGATCCATCCGTTTAAGCTAGGCTTGCCGGGGTTGGTTAGTGGCTGGGTGACCATCTTTACATAATCAAGACTCCTCCGTGCCTCGGAAAGCAACTTAAGCCGTTGATCCCGGCTGTCATTCGTGGATCTTTGACAGTCGATACGGGTCATCAGAAACCCGAAGGTCTTTTCTTTTTTTTTTTTTTGTGGATGGGAAATCATCAAATGACTTCTCCCGCTCTGGGCAGAGCGGGAGGATGTGTCAGACTTTTACTGACTAAAACCCACCCATGTTCCTTCAGTTGTCCGTGCCAGGGCCACGGTATATCTTTCGAACTACCCGCGACCCCGGCGGCATCGGCCCAATTGACCCCGTCACTGCTGACATCTCTTTGAGGCGCGCGTGGAACACAACGCGCCGTCGACCCGGGCCTGGTCCTTACCGGACGGCGAGCTGCCCATTACTCGTCGTCCGCAAGCCCGCGCCTACGGTGGCCGGGAATCAGCAATCGATTCCCGCCGCCCAGGGCGTCTCCTACGGCGGCTAGGGGCGCGAGGGCGCGGCGGTTGCCTCTCCCTCACGCGTTCCGCTTCCTCCTTCGCGAGCATTACTGCTTCGCAGAAGGAGGTGACGGCCTCCCATGCACTCTCGCTCCGCACCATGGCCTGGACCAGGTTTGGACGCGAGAGATCGCCGCCGCCGATCGCCTCCGTGAGAACACGGCGGTGCTCCGCCCAAGCTGGGCAGACCTCCACTGTATGCTCCACCGTGTCCTCCGGGCGATCCACACAATGGTGACACCCGGGCGTTTCCTCTCGCCTTATCCGAAACAGGAACCTCCAAAACCCGAAGGTCTGACAACCAGTCCTACCAAGAGGTATCGTATTACTGGGTTGTTGAGGTCAGATAGGCAATCGCTCCATGTAAAATACTGGTATTCAGCTGCATGCGGTCAGACTGGAAGCCGACCCCAACATAGTTGGGAAAAAGCTAGGCAGATGATTACGTATTTTTACTTACAAATACCAATATAAAAAAAAAAAAAATAAAAAAAAAAAAAAAATATAAATAAAATAATAAAATATATAAATCAGATTTGGTACGGAACCCTAAATGTGCAAAGTCCGACACGCACTTAGCCGGTTTTTTGTGTAATGTGCGTTTTGTTTGTGCAGAAAACACAATATTTTTTCTTTTCTTTCTTCCTTTTTCTTTAAAAATAAATAGGTATTTTTGGCCCGTTTTCTCACGATAACCGTACTTTCCTAAAATCGATGGTTGCGATTAGCATTTAGTACCTACTAAATAAGTTGATATTATTATTTTTTTAATATTTCTGATCGTTAGTTTCCCTCGAACAACCCCGATTTTAGGGATTGGGATTTAGATTTGGGGATTTGGGCTTTTTTTTTCTTTTTTTTTAAGGCATTAAAACTAGACTTGTATGGCTGTGAAACTTATAATAACTTAACTGCAACTACTTCCTTTACAGAAGGAATTCCTCTCAGCGTAATACAGTAGGTACGGTCAGCAACAGAAGTCGGTTAACACTGCTACTTGTTGACATCATCTAAATTAACACAAAATGATTCGATAAACTGCTTTTTTCTCGTTTAACTGTTAAGAGTAAATGTTCTTAAAATTTTAAGTATTTCTGTTCCGATTTCAATTAAATATTTCGCTTAATAATCAATATTATATATATATATTATATCTATGTATTTATTCTTATATTTTATAGTTATTTTCTTGTTATCTATCCTTTATGCTGCACCTGCCATGTCTTCTCTCTGCACCACCCTAAGGTTGACTGGTAGAAAATGCCTCAGGCATTAAGTCCGCCTTTGTACGGTATTTTTTTACTTGTGCATAAAGTTTTAATAAATAAATAAATAAATATTAAAAAACTGCAAGTGTTAATCGACTTTTGTTGCTGACTGTACCTACTTATCTACTATCAAAGAAACAATTTCTTAGGTTTCTGGGAACTGACTGCGTTTTCCTTGTAAAGTAGGTAGAATGGCTGCAATGTGTCGCTATTTTATTGTGCTCAGGTCCAAGGGATGCCTGCGAGCTGGTACTGTTAGGGAAGGTTTACATCGGCTGCTGGGACGAAATAGTTTTAGTTTTTGAATCACAAAGTCAGACGCGAAATCAGGAATTCAGGCTACAGAATTATTGATCTAGTTTATTAATTATCTAACTATTTTGGTTAATTGGTCTAAAAGTGAGTTTAAGACTTTTTGTAGGTTTGTACTTTAAAGTCTCAACCATTTGCCGTGCTTGAATAGTTTCTGAAGCGGACATGGACACATGAAAAACCTACTTAGATAAAAACTAAAATTGACATTTTCATCCTATAAAGTATTAGAATTCAACAGCATCTATTTTGCTATATTTTCCCTTCTTGAATTAATGACTATTAAGGAAAACATTGTGAGGAAATCGGAATGTCCTAGAATCAAACAATTCGAAAACATGTAAAATCTACCTATCAACCCGCACTGGGCCCGCGTGGTGAAGATAGCCCACTTCCTCTCTTATAGACGAGATCTGTCTCCCAGCAGCAGAAACGTTATTGGCTGATTGTGCTAGTAATTTTGTGCAATTAATCTAAATATTTCCTATTAATAAAAAATAAAAAAATACATTCATTTTTTATTTATTTTTTTTAATTTAACCTTTTTATTTATCTTTTACAAAAAATATACAAGTTAACACTATTTACACTAGGTACTAAATTAAATGACTAACTAACTAACTAAACAAATAAATACAAAAACAAAAGGACACTTAGGCGTCGAAGTACTCGTCCGCATCGATGTCATCCGGAAACGTGCCCAGAAGACTGGCAGCATTGAAAAAAATTAAAATGTGTGAATGCCTCCATCCTATACACCCAGCTGAACTCCCCACATCCGCCGGTCAGGCGGTTTCGTCAATAGGTTTCTACAGAGTGAAGCTCTTCGTATTTGTCGAATGCAAATACAATAATCTTTTCTGAAATAATCGCAGCGGACCAGTCAATAGACGTCTCCATGAATATATTGCGATTCTTATTGGATTCGGAAATATAACGCAATATCGTGATATTGGACAGTTTTTTGTGTCGTAAGAAGTTCTTTGTTTAAGGACGTTTGTTCACCGCAGCCGTCACCAAGATTATTCGAATCGAACGTGACGGACGTCCCGGTGACGGCGATCATTTGTCCACCGCGACAGAACTCGTCGGTTCAGTATGTAATGAATGATAGACAAAACAAAAGCCGGACGAATGACGCCGCTATTGGAAGTTTTGTATTGCCGGCACATCGGCCCGTCACAATAGACGTATACGTGGACGCGCGACCATAGTATAAATCACAGAACAGATATTTTATCTGTTCTGTGGTATATATGTATGTATCAATACTTCGGCACCATCATCTCTTTCTCGGTGAACATTCCGGTGACGGCTGCGGTGGACAAACACACTAAGATTAGGAACACATTAGAATGATATCAATCTGCCTAGCCTTTTCCCAACTATGTTGGGGTCGCCTTCCAGTCTAACCGGATGCAGCTGAATACCAGTATTTTACATGAAGCGATTGCCTATCTGACCTCCACAACCCAGTAACTGGGTAATACGATACCCCTTGGTAAGACTGGTTGTCAGACTTTCGGGCTTCTGACGACCCGTAACGACTGTCAAAAATCCAGGAATGACAGCCGGGACCAACGGCTTAACGTGCTTTCCGAAGCACGGAGGAGTCTCGGTATGTAAAGATGGTCACCCATCCACGGACCGACCCCGGCAAGCGTAGCTTAACCTGATGGATCGACCCGTATGGCTGTTATTACTTAGCCACGAGCTCCTCTAGGAACACATTAGAATAACGTGAAGAAAATATGCACATAGATTATTGACGTTTTTTTTTTATGACAAGCCAGCAAGGACTTGAAAGAAATACATTTAGTATAGGAAATGCATTTTTTTTATTGAAAGGTTAGCACTTTCAATATAAAAAAATGTTCTTCATGATTTTAATTACACATAGGTAACATTTGCCTGACAGAAAACCTACAAAAAAAACTAGTCTTATTCTTGGTTTTAAACTCAAGAATTATCAATCCCATCGTACGGGTGGCAGCGACGTCGAGCGTAACCAGTTACCTTGGATTCAGTACCTACATGATTCTGGACCCCCTGAATTGAAATTTATCGTTAAAAAAATCAGCTATTTTCTACAAAAGTGCCACGCGGTCAAAATGTATGGAACAGCTTATATGTTTTTTAATAACCTACGAAAAATTTCAACGTATCAGCATACGTATCAACGGTTCCAGAACCTGTACCTACTGAATGCATGGTCATAGGTTGCGAGCTGATGTCCTGCCACCCTGCATCAATAATGAGATGAACATTTCATTTAATAGAAAAATATCACTTTTCTTCCACCTTCCAATATAGTGTTAATTCAATTCCTCCCGATCGGGGACTGAATATATCTCCAGTAATCGAATCGAGACAGACATTTATTAAATTAGGAGCGTGACCCAGAAATGAGATATATTACACGCTTATCGTGGGATGAAAGAGTCAATCCGGGAAATTAAATGATATCGGTTACCGTGTTAAAAGCATTTCTATTAAGTTAACCTATTATTTGAAACTAACATACTAAGATTATCATTGAAACAAGCACACATAATATCATAACATCACCCCTGTATTCTACGAAGGGTTTAGGCAGAGGTGGACCTATACCAGGCCAGGCGCCCTACGCATTTTAGGTATGAAGCTACAAGCACGCGGCGGGCTCGACTTGTCGAGCTTATTCAGTGTGGGCTGCCGCACGCCGGCCGGCTCGCACTTTAGTTCGATACTCAGTCACGCGCCGCGTCGTAAAAGAAGACAACCCTAACGAGTCAGAAGGTATAAGAGTTACGCGATAGAAAGAGAGGTAACTTCTAGGTGTATATTTCTGTAGGTAATTAACGCTGTGCGACCTGAATTGCACTTTATTGTGTCGTAGCAAGAGTCGCTATTTATTTTATGATTTTGCGGAGAAAAACTTCTGTATTTATACTAGTATATTATTCTGTACTGGAGTACCTACAACCACATTGTGCCAGTTATGTTGAAGGCCCGTGTAATAGGGTGTGAGCCTGTTGCCATCAGCCGGGCACATATCCAGACTCCGGGTTGCCACTGAGAAATTCCTGATGGAAAATCGAACCCACGACATCATCCTCAGCTCTTGCGACCCCCCGTCCAACGAGGCAGTAAATAAGCACATTACCTCATGGGATGGTCTTTTAAGAGGACGCTGTGCCCCCTCCGTGTGCTGACGGTGACACCGCAAGGTGCTTTTAAGGCGATAATAACCAACTTTTGATGATTTTAAACTCACGTCTAAACGAGTAGTGTTAATGATTTGAAAAAAAAATATGTTAAATTAGAGCATTTTCTTAATAACTTAATATGTGAATGTTTTAGATTATGTTTATGTTATGGACCAAGTGATATTATATTGGGCATTATACATAATGCCCGGTCATTATGAAAAATTCCCAATATGAGAGTGCAATTTGATAATAATTATTCAAATAATCATATTGACCGGGCATTATACATATTGTCCATCACCTTTTGGGCAGAGTAATACAAACATAATGTAATTACTATTTTTGTATTGTTATTGTCATTTAACTTAAAATAAACTAAATATTAAACCATTTAAATAATCAAACTCATTATTTGGATTAATTATCAAGGACTTCTACATTAAGAATCCACTAATTTTTGCATTTAAAACTTAAGGAAAGTCATATTAACAATATAACATAAAAAGTATCAAATTTAAAACAAAAATATCAGAACATATCTTTGTTTTATAGAAATGACTTATTATTATAAAACATAAAATAAACTAAAGTTCAAGCAATCAGACTCATTATTTGGCATAATTTGCATCTTCTCGTAATAAAAGTCAAATGAAAATATAAGTAAAATTTAACTAATGAAAATATAGCTTACAATGCAAAACTAAACAAAAACAATGGCCCTCGCACCGCGTCAAATTTAGCTTTATTATCAAATTGCCCAATTGTCATGTAGCAATATATTTAATAATGACCATGCAATGTGATAAATAATGAAGTTAATATAGTAATTAATCACTTAGCCCGATAGAGCTAGACATTATTCATAATGCTCGTACATTATTAATAATGCCCACATTAATCACCTGGTCCATAACATTTATATTACATAGTGTAATTAATTTATAAAGTACACGCGCGCGCGTATTTGTACGCGGATAAAAAACTGAGAATCACGCAAAAACTATGAATCGTATTTTTGTGAAACCTTCACAATTTTAAAGATAATTTAAATATTTATGTTTTAGTATACGTGTTTTAATATATTACCTTTTGTTTTATGTATAATAAATTAATATACGTCTAATTTGGGACAACGCTCCTTAGTGGGCCAGTCTCATTACTGGCTGGACGCACGACGCGTTGCGTAAGCTCAGCACAGAACACGCAAGCTAACCACTCAAGGCCGTTGGCATTTATCTGCGTCGTTATTATTCCTAAGAATCCCAAAGGTACTCTCCAATCTAGTCCCCCACTCCCCCGAAGGCCAGGCTCCTTTTGAAGGTCTCAGACAGAAAATTTTTGCATACAAATCCCGAAATCACAAACAAGATTTATAAACAATTAACACTCAACAAAAGAGTTTACACTGCATAAGTATTATACTGATTATGAAAAAAATACACGTCATGCAGCTTTCATTTTATTTTTGGAATGGCTTTACTCATCACCCAATATTTCTACGTCAGAGAAACGAATTTTTTTACCGAAAGAATAAAAAATACAGTGAGTACAATGTCAGACAGAATTAAAGAACAAAAAGGCACGCACAAAATTAAATTTTTCGTACATGCACGCACAAGGGTGTTATAATGAGTACATTCACACCCAAACGTTATGCGAATCTAATGTGAGCCTTTTTTATTGGAATTCTTTTATTATTCTTGGCTGGCACATTTTTGTTTAGGGTTGTCCGGAAAATGTTTTTTGTTCTTATTTATTTAATTTCGTTAAGGTTGATAAGGGTTTTTATTTGAAAGTGTCCGTTTTAACATGAAAATAATTTGAATTATGCTTTGTAGGTACATGTTTCTACTGTAGGTACCTACAATTTGTTTTTCTTTTTTGCCTTATTTGCATTTACTTTTGTTTGAAGTAGTCTTCTATTGAAAAAAAAGCTTTACCGGAACTCGTTTCATGTTCTGGGGCTGAGCGCTGACAGACAACTTTCAGGATTTTGAACTTGTTTTTTTACTTTATGTCATAAATCTTGATAAGGGTACATTTCCATGTTCGAAATTGTCTGTTCTAAGCCGTTTATAATCGGTTAACAAGAAATAATTTAAATACCTAATTCCCTGCTTTGTTTTTTGCCGTGGACAATACGATGTAGTACCAACATATCTACTAACGAACAAGGTTTCCGCTTTATGCACTAAGGAGATAACCGTGTATGTGTGAAACTAGCTTTCATCATGGTGTCATTAGTTAATTTGGCTACAGCCTTAATCGCTACGTGTCCTTCAAAGGGCGAGAGCCTTCTAAGACTTCACAGCCTTCTAAAGCAAACCTTAGTATTTAGAGCTTCACCTGTCAAATTTTTAAGATGCAAACTCAAACTCAAAGCATTTATTTCAAATACACCAATTACAGGCACTTTTGAATTGTCAATGAGTCGGTCAGTCAGAAAGATGAAGCTGGTTGCCCATTCCAAAGCGAAGTAGGTCCCTATGGAGAAGAACGGGCAAGAAACTCCACGGACACTCTTTTAAATGAAATACAATTTAATTAAAAAATTCAAAAAAATTAAAAATAAAAATTATATTATAAAATTATTATTAAATTCAAAATTGGTATTCTAATATCAAGAGTGGTATCTGTTACACCGAGTACTCATAAATGCGAAAACTTGCAACTGACACCCCTGATTAAAATCAAATAAGTACACATATCTGTAATAAATTGAACGAAAATAAAGATGCAATAATAATTATCATTTTCTTTATGTCCAAGTAATGTGGGCGGGTCGGTCACTGGTTTAAAATGAATCTGAATATTCATTATAATTTTAACAGTTTTCAATTTTAATAAAATGGAAAGTGTTTTGATTCAAAATTACGTTTTATGTTCTTGCAAGTGGTTTTGTAACGACTTTATTCAGGTCTGCTAGTTCGCAATTAAAATTGCCACCAATTTTGTGTTTTTCAGTTTTAAATTCGTGTCTGCATTTTTACTAATAATGTGAACTTTCTTTGCTGTGAATTTATATGTATTATTATTCATTATTCGCTCACATTCTAGCGTGTTGTTATACTTGTTTTGATTATTTGATAAAAATAAAATTAACAAAAAAATCTGCCTAGCCTTTTCCCAACTATGTTGGGGTCGGCTTCCAGTCTAACCGGATGCGGCTGAATACCATTATTTTACATGGAGTGAACAAACCGGGATCAAAGGCTTAACGTGCTTTCCGAGGCACGGAGGAATCTCGGTATGTAAAGATGGTCACCCATCCACGGACCAGCTTCGGTAAACGTAACTTAGCCAGATGGGTCGACCCGTGCCGTTGTTATTACTTAGCCACAAGCTTAAAAATAACAACAACAAATTTGTAATTAATAAGCAATATGAGATTTCGACAACAGCCGATATATTCTGTATAAAATCTCACAGTGAAAACCCAGGTGAAGTGAGTTGTCAATGTGTCAATCTCTAGCATCAGGTGGAATGTCAGCTCACTTCAATGTCACTTAACCTAAGTCTTCACAGTGAGATTTTCATAGAATAGACCGGCTGATTCAATTCAATAATCTTCTAGAGACCGGAGCATAATCAGCCTATACCTAATGTTCCCACTGCTGGGACACCAGGCTCTCTTCAAGAGGTATTGGGCTATAATCTACCACATGGGCCCAGTGCGGTTGGTAGATGTCACAAGTCTTCGAAACCGGAGAGAGACCGGAGCCCCGGCAGGTAAATCACCTAATCTAACTAGTAAATCTTCTAAAAGTTTCAAAAAGAAACTAACTGTACTTTTAATGAATAAGTGTTACTACTCCGTATCGGACTTTCTAGCTGATACTTATTAGTTTTTGTTTGTATGTGTAATGAACTAATGATGAACTGCATCAATGTTTGCATGCCAAAATGGTAGAATGTACAAGGACTCTTCAACATTTTTGTAACCACCTTATTGTAAATACCTACATTCCGAGCAAAAAAATGAATATTATTATGTCGTTTATTTATTTTATTTCTTATCTATTTACATTTTTAAATATTTCTTAAAAAAACGATATAAAAAAACATTTAAAAATATAAAAAAATAGAGGTCCGCCGGTGTCGGGAGCAGGGTCCAAGCTACCGGTGGTTAGGGCTGCAGAGACAGGAACCTTTTCACAATAAGAGCCGTATCAAGGAGTACTGCCTTCTGAATCAGGCCCTTGATCCAACCGCCTAATGATAGCCTCGAGAGATGTTGGTCGAGGCTTTCGGCCATCAGGCCATTGGCCGTTACGACAATCGGCACAATGACAGCCAAGCTCACATTCACTTTCTCAGCTTTCATGAGGTTCTCGTCATGTGGAATGGTAACATCGACTATCATTGCGTGGCGCGCTAACCGATCTATCACCACTATATCAGGCTTATTGGCGACAATAGTCCTGTCAGTAATGATAGACCGATCCCAGTTTAAAGTGACATGGTCATTTTCGAGAACCGGGTCGGGCACATACTTATAGTACGGTACCTCAGAATCGACAAGTTTATATTTCAAAGCAAGTTGCTGGTGGATAATCCTAGCTACTTGGTTATGCCTGTGCAAGTACTCGCCGTTAGCCAGACGAGAACAACCAGAGATAATATGTCTGATGGACTCACCCGGACGGTGGCATATTATTATTTCCTTTATTTCATTTATGTACATATATTTCACATTTTTAAATATTTTTTATAAAAACATGAAATAAAAAAAAACATTTAAAAATATAAAACATAGTAGCCCACCGGTATCGGGAACAGGGTCCAAGCTACCGGCGGTCAGGGCTCCAGAGAGAGGAACCTCCTAACAATGCGCGCCGTGTCCAGAAGTACCGCTCTCTGAATCAGGCCCTTAATCCAGCTGCCCAACGAGAGCCTCCTTAGATGTTGGTCGAGGCTCTTGGCGATTAAGCCATTGGCTGATACAACTATCGGCACAATGATCGCTGAGTCCACATCCCACATGTCGACAACCTCGCGAGCCAAGTCAAGATACTTGATTTGTTTATCTTTCTCGGCTTTCACGAGGTTCCCGTCATGCGGGACCGTTATGTCAATAATCATTGTGCGCCGCTCTGTTCGATCCACCACCACTATATCAGGCTTATTGGCAACAATAGTCCTGTCAGTGATGATGGATCGATCCCAGTACAATGTGATATTTCCATTTTCGAGAACTGGGTCGGGCACATACCTATAGTACGGCACTTCCGATTCCGCAAGGTTGTATTTCAGTGCAAGTTGCTGATGGATAATCCTGGCTACAAGGTTGTGTCTATGCAAGTACTCTTCGTTAGCAAGACGAGAACACCCGGAGATAATGTGTCGGATTGATTCTCCCGGACGGTGGCATGCCCGACAGATGTCAACCGTGCCATCTTTCACAATATATTTCCGGTAGTTGTTCGTCATCATAACTTCGTCCATAATTGCACAGACAAAACCTTCGGTTTCCCCAAAGAGGTCACCGGAACGCAGCCAGGCTACGGACGCTAACAAATCTACGTCGGGTCCATGTAGGGCCCGGAAAAAGCGTCCGTGAAGCTCCTTACTCTGCCATACCTCCCTGCGATCGTTAGTGTCAAGCACTACAGGTTTGCGCCAGTTCTCTTTAGCCAAGGAGAGCGGAGTGAGGCCCTTGTCCACCGCGACCACATCTCGATGCATCCCCACATCGGCTTCTAGGAAATATTCCCTGAGACTGCATATCTCGCGGTTGTGGAGAGTCTTAGCGTTTAAAAAGCCTCGGCCTCCACACTTTCGCGGGATATACAGTCTCATTACCGATGACCGTGGGTGATGCATTCGATATGCAGTCAACAGCGTACGGACCCTCCGATCCAGGGCGTCGAGTTCCGTCTGAGTCCATTTGAGTACGCCGAAAGAGTACATCAAAACCGGCATGACCCAACCGTTGAAGGCACGCACCTTGTTTCCGCCTGATAGAAGACTATTAAATACTTTCTTCAGGCGGCCAAAGAAGCGCTCCTTCAACGATTGCTTCATGTCAGTAACATTGATGCCCAACGCTTCCGACATACCCAAATACTTATAGGTTTCGGGTGCGGAGAGGGTTCTAAGGTTTATGGAATCCGAGAGTTGGGTTCCCACGGATTCCACAATCTCTCCTCGCTTTACATGCATGACCGCACATTTGTCCACACCAAATTCCATCCTGATGGCGCTACTGAATGTTTCAGTTACTTTCAGTAGCTCCATCAGTTGCAAATTGTTGGGGGCAAAGAGTTTTAGGTCATCCATGTAGAGGAGGTGGGATATAACCTGACCACCTCTCCGCAGCCGATATCCTAGACCTGAATCCTCCAGCAGTGTGCTTAGAGGATTCAAGGCTAAGCAGAACCAAAGCGGACTCAAACTATCGCCCTGAAATATGCCCCGCTCGATCCTTATCGGCTCGCTGTTCCTCTGGATATTTCGACATCCTGGATAGCGAAGGACCGTCCTCCATTGCCCCATACACGACATCAGGAAGGTGCGCAGAGTTGCATCTACTTTATACAACTCCAGCACCCTCATGAGCCATGTATGTGGCACCGAGTCATAGGCCTTCTTATAGTCTATCCAACATGTCGACAGATCCTTTCGGAAACGACGAACCTGTTTGCTAATGGCCATATCAATGAGGAGTAGCTCCTTAGTACCACGGGACCCATTCCTACATCCATTTTGAGAGGCAGACATGATGGAGTTGGTGTCTATATGTTCGTTAATTTTAGCTCTCAAAATGGATGTAAGAACTTTATAGACCGTCGGTAGACAAGTGATCGGTCTATAATTTTTGGGCTCCGCAGTACTACCTGATTTATGGAGCAGGTGGGTTATTCCTGTCGTTAGGAACTGGGGCAGCGACCCTGAATGTAAGGCTGACTGGAACTGGGATGCCAAGCGGGCGTGCGACCTTTGTAACCACTTTATCCAAAAGTTGTGCAGTCCGTCCGGTCCTGGAGACTTCCAGTTAGGTAACGGACGGACTGCACGAGCTACATCTTGGGGACAGATGGTAATAGCCCCCATTTCTGGTATTGGATCGCAGGCTCGCTCGACCTCCCGAGCCCAATCACCTTCGGTGTGACTGACAGGCACCGACCAGATACTGCGCCAGAAAGAACACATGGCATCATCATCTGGCAGGCGCGTGTCAGTCACACCTTGATCCGGTCGCTCCCAACCCCTATAAACCCACCTTTCATCGCTCTGGAAGTTGCGATTCTGAGTGTATCTGTCCACTCGCCGCTTATACCTACGAATACGGTTTGCCCATGCATAGACTTTCTGCTTCAGGAAGTCGATGCGCTCTGTGACGCGGGACATATAGTCCTGAGGGCTGACATTAGTCCCTGAGAACGCCCGCCTCACAAAGCGCATCACTCTAGGACGAGTATTGCCCTCCCTGAAGCAGGTTAGTTTGCCGATGAGTGCTCTGGCCCCACCAATACGGCGCTCAATTCTGCACTGCCAAGCTGGTACGGATGGTTTCGGTCGTGTAGCTCTAGAATCATTAGCAAATTTGACGTGAGCTACACGACATGCCGCTACAGCCGCGCAGTACAGAATCGAATGAGTATCAGTGAGGTCTTCGCAGTCATCAAAATAGTTTGACAACTGCGAATCCAGAGCCGCCACAAGCGCCCTATTTTTGTTATGCATGGGCAAACGAGGTAAGCGTGGTCTAAGTTCGGGAGACAAGAAACGATATTCCCGAATCGCATCTTCCAAAGCACTCCTCAATTCTTCATTGCACTGGGTACTTACGTTTGTAGCCCTGTCATCACTTCCTTCGTCAACTTGGTTTGTGTCAGACTGTGGTGGTACTATATTAGTCTGCGACGGCGGGGGGGCAATGACATGGCTACTCTGCATTTCAATTCGCAGGCGATCTAGTACAGTGTCATCCAACATATGATTACGCTGGATGACCCGCACTTGATCCGACAGTCGTTGTGCCGAAACGTTGACAGCTGGCTCAAGCACCTGAAAAAGAGAGAGCATCCGAACACGGTACGCGGTCAGATTGTTTCCTCCCTCTGTAGCCCCATAGTATGAGCGCATGACGTTCTCATTAATGGATGGGGTCCATCTCATGCGCAGCACACTTCCGCCGGGAGCTGGGACCCTTTCAGAGGCCGGTGGGCCTCGAGATCCTAAGCCATCCGGCGGCCGGCGTCCTCCCCGTCGGCGAGCAGGTGGTGGCGTCGTGGGCGGGGAGAAATATTCGTCGCTCGAGCTCGACGCAGCTACCGCGGCCGGTGTCGTCACAGCGCTTACAATGGGGCTGGGTACCGGCGGCGGCGAGGCGGAGCTGAGCGACGAGTCCGGAGGTGGTGGGCGTGCTCTTCGTGCGGCTGATCTTGTCAACATTTATTTAGTTTCATCCTTAGTTTTCATTATCATCATTTCATTTTGTTTGTTGGAGGTGACATGACAGATGTCACCTCCAATTCGGCATTATTTTAGAATTATATTATGGTTTAAATAGGTTGATTGTTTCAGTATTTTTTAGGTTGTATCTTGATTTTGATGACTTCTGCATTTACTTGGGTTTCTTATAAAATGAAAAACTGTGTCTAAAATAAATAAAACTAAGATAATTATGAAACCAATTTTTTTTGGCTTGTTGACGTTAGTGTTGCCAGCTTATTTTTAAAATTATTTATTTATTTATTTATTTTTATTGAATTAAAATTAATATACTCGTAATGAATACCTGAATACCTTGAAATGTCAATGTTTTTTGTATTGTGTTGTCGTGTTATCGGAATATAATTAAAAATATAATTTAATCAAGTATATAATATTAAAGAAAAGCATGAATTTAAAAATAATATTGAAGAATCATACAAAAATAAATAAATAATATAAAATAAATTAATTTAAAATAATATTATTATTATTAAATACCGGTATAATTTATATTTCAGTTCTCATCTAAGTAGGTAAGTCTATGTATCTTGTCTGCCGTCGTAATTTTTCTCGAGCCCGCTAATAGTTGTGTCCTGTCCCGGAGGAGGGCATCGCTCAATTATTTACCGCTCGCTCAGCTCATCGAGACTGTAATTAAATGATCTTTATTTAGAAAAATTCTGATGAAGAAAACGTTTAAAATTGTTCAATAGATGGCAACCTGTTTGAAATCATTACGTAAAATTATTACTTACATCAATGTTGCTAGCAACTAATGAAAAACAGAGCCTAGGTAGGCCTAGGGCCTATTTCACGATGTCCGAATAGCCACTACTTACCTACCGAATAAATTCAAAAATGGAACAGATTTTGTATGATATTATCTGCCAAGTAAGTTAAGAGGAACTTTATCGTAGGTGGTGAAACAGGCTCTATGGCCTGTTATATAAAAAAAAATTAAGAGCCATAAAATCGGCAATTTTTAATCATCCTCCTTCGTCCTCCATCCTCGTTCCTCCGTCCTTTTATGTATATATTTTAATATAGTTATGTCAGAATAGAAGGTATGACTATGAAATATTATGTTTTAACTATACGAGTATATTACCTAACAGTTAATGTAGCTGCCTCGTCTTCCACCCTATATTATAACAAAAATCAAGTATTCAATAATCTTCCATTACAATCTTTCTTCCACACCATGCACCCTCTTTTCGACATAATCTGACGCAGCTCCTAAGGCCGCCCCCACACGCCACCGAGCGGAAAGCATAAATCCAGCGACAAATAGGAAGCGGCCTGCGACGCGCGTCTCGATACGAATATATTACTGTCGTACACACAACGATCTGTGAGCTATACACTCCAGCATAACCTGACCCCGCATTGTATAAGCTTGCCGTATAATGTTTTTTTTTAATTTATTTATTGAACTGGCTAAGTACTGAGCCTTTAAGTCGTCTTTTTTATGATTAATAGGTTTTTGTACACAATTAATATGATGCACACGGACTAGAAAAAAAAGAAGGACTCCGCGCCACGCATATCGAAAGTGAAGCACAGTAAGTATGCCGGGACTGTTTGTACAAACATGCGCCTCACGCACACATTTACATCATAGTATGCCGACCGGCCAGGCGGCCGCCATTACGTGACACGACGGCGTCTTTGTCAAATCACGCACACATAGATGGGTAAGGTGCTTTACTTTCGAAACGCGTGGCGCGGAGTCCTTCTTTTTTTTCTAGTCCGTGATGATGCACTATTATTTCTCTTACCCAGTACCCAGGAATTTAAAAGAGTGTCCGTGGTGTTTCTTGCCCGTTCTTCTCCATAGAGATCTACGTTTTGGAACTGGGCAACTGGCTTCAACTTTCTGACTAACTGACCGACTCCTTGACAATTCATAAGTGCATATGCTTTGAGTTTGAGTTTAGATAAATTTTATTAGATATTTTAAAATTAAAAAAAATAAATCCAAAAACAGCGAATTAGCGAAATGTGGATGTACTATATGTACACCTCTGCCCAACGCTTCAGGGAAAAGTGTGATGTTAGATGTTTATGTTATGTGTTTAAAATTATATTCACTAGCCTACACTAATTTACCATTAATAATTTTCGACACTTGAAGAATAGGTGACCCATGGTGCCTTCATCTTGACCATAGTGTAAACAAATGTTGATTTCAATTATGCCGAGTCTTGCTGGGTGCCTTAGAATGAAAGACCAGCTTATACTGGAACTGTTTAGCTTGCCACGTCGTCGTGCGTACACAGAAAAGTTTTTTCAGAGAATTCGCAAGAATGGCGATGGAAACTAGCTGACGTGTGCTCTCTATTTGTGGCGTTTAGTTAAATTACTGTTGTAGTTATTTAGGGCATGGAGAGAAAAGGGTTTTCTTTTATAGTTTTGGGAACGCATGTAACTGAAAGAGTGATGAATATAAATGTCTCGTTGGTGTAATGGTCGTGCTGAGCATGCTACTGCTAGGTCCTGGGCTCGACTCTCAGGTCGGGCAAAAGTACTATTGGGTTTTCTGTCAAGAATTTCTCAGTAGCAGCCCGGAGTCTGGATTTGTGCCCGGCTGATGGCAATAGGTTCGCCCCCTATTATATGAGACTTAACAATAACTGGTGAAATGTGGGCGTAGGGACTGGCTTCGCGTCTGCCTAACCTTTTGGGGGAAATAGACCTGATGATATGTTGAATACAAATGTTAGCGGATGGAGATTTGAGAGATTGTTATGTTAACCATGTTACTGGTGAAAACAGTTTTATTGAAACTTTTTGTTCAACTATCTACCCTCATGGAATCACTGGTGCCCAAGTCACAGGCTATAGACCTAGTTTGGGTGACAGGAGATAATACTGAATGCACTTTAAGTTGTATCATAATACTAATATGTTGTACTTGTAACCTTGTTCATTTTACTGGAAATAATAATAATAATAATAATAATAAAGCCTTTATTTCCCAAAATACAGTTTTCATAATTCCATAACATTTTCATGCACATTACAATACCAATATGTATTAAATCCTAATTATATTCTACGAGTATTGATACAATATTATTTTAAATTAATTTATTTTATATTATTTATTTATTTTTGTATGATTCTTCAATATTATTTTTAAATTCATGCTTTTCTTTAATATTATATACTTGATTAAATTATATTTTTAATTATATTCCGATAACACGACAACACAATACAAAAAACATTGACATTTCAAGGTATTCAGGTATTCATTACGAGTATATTAATTTTAATTCAATTATTGATACAAGTATATTTTATTATTTGGGTACCCATTTCTGGGTGTAGGCCTCCTCCAACTCTTTCCAGTGTTGTCTGTCTTGTGCTTGGCGAGTCCATGTAGATCCGGCCACTTGGTAGATATCGTCACTCCAGCGTCGCCTAGGTCGGCCGCGTCGGCGTTTGGCTTCATAGGGATACCAATGTAATATCCTTTCACTCCATCTGTTATCTGTAACTCTAGCTATATGTCCAGCCCATCGCCATTTCAGTCTGCTTGCTAGCTCGACGGCGTCCGTTACCTTTGTTATGGATCTAATGTATGTGTTTTTCTTCCTATCCTTCAGCTTTATGCCCAACATACTTCGTTCCGCGGCTCTTTGGAATACGTTGATCTTTTGTACGATGTCTTTTGTAAACGACCATGTTTGGCATCCGTACAATAATGTCGGCATAACAACGGAGTCCATCGCTTTCCTTTTTAGATGCATTGGTAGTTTACTTTTGAATACTTCCTTCAGCGACCAGTATTTATTCCAAGCTTTCTTTATAGCGCGTACTACTTCATGAGATGTTTGTTTTTGGAATGATACGTTTTGTCCAAGGTATATATACTCATCCACATAGCTTATAAGATGAGATTCAGTTTTAATTGGTATTTTTTCGCTATTCGTCATGGCAAATGTCTTCTGTGTGTTCATTTGCAGTCCACACTTTCTACTTTCTATGTCTAGGGTATTTAGCATATATTCTAAGTCCTTGTGATTTTCAGATATTAACACAATATCATCGGCAAAGCGTAAGTTACTTAGATATTCACCGTTTACGTTAATACCTTTATTTTCCCAGTCTAATTTTCTGAAGATATATTCTAAGAGCGCAGTAAATAAATTGGGTGAGATCGGATCACCCTGTTTCACGCCTCTTCGGATATCAAACGGCTCTCCTTTGCCTTCCAGCTTAACCACCGCCTTGCTGTTTCTATAGATCTCTTTCAGTATCTCTATGTATCGGTTTTCGACTCCCTGCGTCTCCAGTGCTACCCACAAAGGCTCGTGTTGTATTGAATCAAAGGCTTTGCAGTAGTCTATAAACGCTACATAGAGTTTTTTGCCATATTCAGAGTATTTCTCAATAAGTTGTGTCAAGGTGAAGATGTGATCTATGGTTGAGTATGTTCTTCTGAAGCCGGCTTGTTCTCGGGGTTGGTTGCCGTCTAACATCTTTGAGATTCGATTCAATAGTACTGTGGCAAACACTTTGTATACTGTTTGTTGTAAACTTATTGGCCTATAATTTCCTAAGTCTAACGGATCGCCTTTTTTATATAACAGGGTTATAATCGATATTCCCCATTCTTTTGGTACTTTGTTGAACGTCAGTATGTCATTGAAAAAGGATGTCAGTATTGGTACTAGCGGGTCAATAATCGCTTTCAAAATATCATTTGTTATTCCATCATCGCCTGGGCTTTTATGTGATTTCAGGTGTTGGATTGCACAACGGACTTCACTCTCTATGATAGATGGTACGACACTTAGTGATGCGCATGGCTCTGGTCTAGTACGCTGATGACTTTCCTCGCTTCCATAAAGCTCCCTGTAGAACTGTGTCGCAGTCCCAATGATGCAATCCCTATTAGATATTGTTTTGTTTTCTTTGTTTTTCAGAGACATAATCCACGGTTTAGATGTGTTCAATTTTACTTGCGCCCTTTTGACTGATGCTCTCTTTTGCAACTCTTCTTCTATTATATTGTATCGATGTGCTTTGTAATCTCGTTGTATTTGTTTATGTATAAGTTTATAAAGTGCGCTGAGTTGTTTTTTCTCAGGGCGTGTTTTGTTTTCTTTATTCTTGAGTCTGTTTCTTTCATTAATAAGTTTCTCTACATATGTTGATAGTGGAGCTATGTCTTTATTTTTTATTTTAGGTAGTTCTTTTACCGATGCTTTACTGGAAATAAACATTATTATTATTATTTATTTATTATTATACAAAGTGACATTTCGTTTCTCCATTGTTTACATTGCAACGTAGAAATCTTCCCACAATCTGTCATTTTGTCTTTCGATTCTAACGATCTTTTGTCTAGGTCCTTTAAGAGGTAGACTATTTCGGAAGAAAGTTTTCTATCCCAACTGTCAAAGTCACATTGACAACAGACAATTGTCTAGGGTAGTGAAGACGAAATTGATTTTGTAATCGCCGAGCTAAAGACAGTAGAAATCTTTCTACTTGAACGCAAAGTATGTACGGTTATCTACAAAATCCTGATTTTACAGGAGTGTTTTGAATGCAAAACTGTGAAAACAAAGCTATCTTCTTCTATTTTACATCATTTAGTTAATTGGGCATTATCAAAAAAATGGACCAATTACCGTAATGTATTTTTTTTTTCCAAAATACGTTAGATGTTTTTACTTTACTTTTTTACGTGTATGTTTATTAAGAATTAAACAAAAAATAAAAAAGTCCTATGATAAAACATAGAATTCTGAGTCGAATTACGTAGAAAAGTGAATTTCGTAAAAAGTGCAGTTGACTGCTGCCGCGTACTGTCTACACGGAAACGTCATTTTGTATATTCTTCCGTCGACAAAAACCGTTTCTATGGTGCTCATGCTACGCGTGTTGACAGGGGAGAATAGAAGCAAAAAAATTTGTTGCACCGACCCCAAGTAACATGGAACAAGTAACATGGGACAAGTGACATGGAACAAGTAACATGGGACAAGTGACATGGAACAAGTAACATGGGACAACTAACATGGGACAAGTAACATGGGACAAGTAACATGGGACAAGTAACATGGAACAAGTAACATGGGACAAGTAACATGGGACTAGTAACATGGGACTAGTAATATGGGACAAGTAACATGGGACTGGTAACATGGGACAAGTAACATGGGACAAGTAACATGGGACAAGTAACATGGAACAAGTAACATGGGACAAGTGACATGGGACAAGTAACATGGGACAAGTAACATGGGACAAGTAACATGGGACAGGTGACATGGGACAAGTAATAATAAAAAAAAAACGTTTATTATCTCCACCACATAATGAAACTTACTACAAAATACATAATTTGTGTATACAAAAATACATTGATGTTGTGGAGACTGGAGCCTGTACTAGGAATACCTGTGTTACGGTCTCCAGGCCTCCAAACTACACAGACAAGTCACAGTTCATGAAAATGTTGAGATAAACACAATTTAAGATAAGGAATAACAAATAATTAATTAAACAGCATTAGCAGGGTGTATTGGTGTGGGGGTGTGTGTGTGTGTGAGAGAGAGGGTGTGTGTGGATGCATGTGAGGGTGTGTGGGTGTGTAGTGAGTATGGGATATTTAAAACTGGTCTCCTAAAATAGTAAAATGTAAGACATGTCGAACTGCATTTTATGAACATGGGACAAGTAACATGGGACGAGTAACATGGGACGAGTAACATGGGACGAGTAACATGGGACAAGTAACATGGGACAAGTAACATGGGACAAGTAACATGGGACAAGTAACATGGGACAAGTAACATGGGACAAGTAACATGGGACAAGGGCAGGAAGGTGATAATGATATGTTATACAGGATGTACCAGAAAGGTGTGGTCAAATTTAAGGGTGTGGTACATACTATCAAACTGAACCACTTTCCCCATGGGTCCAACATTGCAATCGCAAAAAAAAAACATCACTCCCAAACAAAACTTCAATACCTACTCGACCCCAATGTATAGGACGGTTGATTATTTTTTCGTCGATGTTGGTCCTATAGAGAAAGTTGTCCAGTTTGATAGTCTGTAGCACACCATTAAATTTGCCCACTCCTTTCTGGTACACCCTGTATATTGAAGATGATGACTTCACGGCACAGACTTGGTAGTACGAGTAGTAGCCACCTATTCTGTTTACCGGAGACAAATAAGGAAAGTAAAATAACAAAAAATACGATGAAGAATAGTTCTGCTTATAGCCCATTCACAGAATAAACTAACCTCCTCTTCACACGTACACACAATAATATAAACCCATACATTACCTACTAATGTGAGACACTGTGCAATTTTATGGGTTTTGTCACGCGACGACGTACGATGATAAATAGATCTAAGTATAAAGAGAACGGTAGAGAAAGCTGCCATGAAATTGTACAAAGTAAAGATATTTTAGGTAGTAAAGATAAAAACAGATCGTCACGTTTGGTCATTTTTCAAGGCATACTGATTGATGTGTTGAGCTGAAGATTTTTGCTTTTCGACCCTAGGAACTGGCTGTAAGCTTCGATAAAATAAGTGGTAAACACGTTCTATGATATCTATTTTTTTACAAATACTTACTTAGTAACAAAAATAGTTATTTACCTATATGTTCACTGGCGCGAGCTGCCGTGCTCACGCGCAGTTAGCACCAAATGATATAAACACACAAATCGTATTACTTATGTAGTACTTTACTTTACTGTACCATTTGTATGTTCATGAAATGTTAGGGTGTGGACACAATATACCTACATGAAAGTAATGGGATCTGCCAGGGTAGGTATTTCCTTAGTCTCAATAGAAATGACGACTAAAAATATTTTTTTTTTTGTCCGTCATGTAGATTATTTAAAAATATTGTACACGTATTTTTTCTTTATTTACGTAATCAAAAGATTACGGATTTAAAATATTGCATGACGTCACGCCTAGCTAGATTTTATACGTAGAAGTGACGTAGCGAGCCCCCACTCCTCAACTTTAATGCGTGTTATCTAAGTATTTTTTTTATTAATATGATAAAGCAAAAAGTACGTGTCTAATATTTTTTTTATTATCTGACTGACGGACTAAATAGAATTTCTTTTTTTTATACCAGGCATCATCCCTTTTGTAATGACCGCTGTGACTTTTATGTTACTTAGGAAAACGTATTATGTACATACGGCTGTATCAAGCTATACATTTCCAGTTTACACTGACCTCTTATTGTAAGGAAATCCTATACAATGCGAGATCAGCTTATACTGGAAATGTATAGCTTGATCTGTAACCGTGCGTAGAATAAACACATCTGTGGACAAAATAACCTTTTTTCTGTGTAAAGCTACGGTTTCCTAGAAGAGCGGTGGCCGCCACATGACGGCCGCAGTGACGGCTGTCATGAAGATGATGGCAGCGGGGTTCGACATTACGGTATCAAAAAATGTTCTCTGAAATCACATCAACTTCTTTCATAAATATCGTTTCAGTTACGTCTCTCGCCGGTAAATTGCAAACGCTATGTAACGGCCACCGGTCTTCTAGAAAACCGTAGCTTTAGAAAAGTTTGTTCTGGATGAAAGTTGAAACCTTACAATCACAGACAAATAAAATACACAATGAGGCAGGTAGTTATTTTTTCCAAGAATACAACCAAAAACTTTTTTACAAAAAAATACAACCGACTTCCAAAAACAACACGACAAAGTGCAAAATAACTTTAATTTCGGAAGTCGGTGTCTGATTAAATGTATTTTCGTTTTTGCCACCGACTTCCGAAATTAAAGTTATTTTGCACTTTGTCGTGTTGTTTTTGGAAGTCGGTTGTATTTTTTTGTAAAAAAGTTTTTATTTTTCACTTTTTAGTGGTTCACATGTGCTTACCCCTTCACAGCAGTGGCGTGCACTCCATACATGCAAATAAGCTCTGCATACCCTGTAGTCCCATACATACATGCCCCTCGAAATGATAAATAACTTTAACGCAAGAAAAATCATGGTAATAACTATATTAATCTAATTTATTCGCTATCTCACTGTTTATAACGCGATTTACGCGCCATCTATTATTGTCATTTGAAACTAATTTCTTGAAGCGAGCGGCGACAACCGCGCAGGCAGCGCTCCCGGTGAGCATAAGCAGAACAACGCCGTGCTTATTTTTCATACAACGCAACCCGTGATTACCCGTGTAGTACACAGCAATAGTGTGACTGTGTGCGTGAAAATGTATGCGTGTGTTTAATTTCTGGAAGCACTGCTTATTTTGCAACCCGTCCAAATTGAGAAGCCGTAAAAGCACCGCTTAGTTGTTGATTACAGAGGGTTGACTTTTTTAGTCGGATTGACCAAGATTAGTTCGTATTATTTTGTAATCGTAAAGTTTTTACACGCTTTTATTCAACTTGCAATGTTTGTTTGTTTTTTCGCCATATTGTTTTGATTTGATTGTTTTTCTTGGCGCTTGTGATTGACTGTATATTATTAGTAAGTAGCAAGTCAGGGCCCGATTATGAGGCGTTTGCTAAATGTAGGGCGAAAGTAAAATGTTTGCTAAACTCTGCGCATAAAAATTATAAAGACAGGATGCAAATGGAGTTCCAGGAAAATCCAAAGGCTTTTTGGGCTTACGTTAACTCACAAAAATGCAGCAGAAGTCCACGCAAGATTTTAAAAGGTGATAAGGTACTAACGAGGGAGGAGTGTGCGACTGAGTTTGCGCAGTATTTTTGTTCCGTTTTTAGCCCTGAGGTACCCAGGCTAGACGTGGAGGCGGCAGTGGAACAGGCTGGGGGTGAGAATGGAGCGGCTAGGGTACACTTAGAACAACTAAAGCTTGATGAAGTACTTTACGCTCTGCAAAAGCTCAAGCCAAAAAAGTCAACGGGTCCCGATTGCATGCCCCCCTACATTTTCAAAGACTGCCGACTAGTGCTTTGTAGGCCACTTCTCTACATCTTTAATCAGTGCCTGGCGGAGGCCGTATTTCCAGAAAGATGGAAAACAACGAAGGTCGTTCCGGTGCCTAAAGGAAAGTCAGCATCGAACGTGGACCAATTCAGGCCGGTGGCTGTGCTTTCGACACCAGCTAAGGTACTAGAGGCTGCAGTACATAAGAGCATTCTCTCGCAGGTTAATGTACAGCTTTCAGATGAGCAACACGGTTTTAGACCAGCCAGAAGCACCACTAGTAACCTAATTAACTACATGAGTTATATTGTACCTGAAGTGGATGCTGGAGGACAGGCAGATGTAGCTTTCTTTGACTACAAAAAAGCTTTCGACCTGGTGGATAATGACATACTGCTCACAAAAATGGCAGGTGTAGGGTTTACTCCCCATTTACTAACCTTTTTTGCTAGTTACATGCGTGACAGGCAGCAGTATGTAGAGTATGCAGGGAGTAGGTCAGAAAATTATTTTACCAGGTCGGGAGTCAGTCAGGGTAGCAACCTCGGTCCGTTGGGATTCATATTAATGATAAATGACCTTCCCACGGTTGTCAAGGATGCTCATTGCACTCTATTTGCAGATGATCTGAAATTGTATCTTGCGGTTAGGAACAGAGAAGATTGCCAAAAGTTACAACAAGATATAGATAGGGTGGTAGCCTGGAGCAAACATAATAATTTGCAATTTAACGTCTCGAAGTGCATGACTATGACTTTCAGCAGGGCACGCTCTCCAGTTACGTACCAATACCAAATTGACGGGGTACCAATAGTGAAAGTGTCAGAAGTCAGAGATCTAGGGGTTAACTTCTCCTCTAAACTAGAATTTCGAGAGTATGTAACAAAAATCTGTAAGAAAGCCTACAGAAATTTGGGATTCGTACTTCGGGTAGCTAGGGGCTTTACTAGTATCGAGGCAATTATTGCATTGTATAACTCTTTAGTGAGGAGCCAATTAGAGTTTAACGCAGTCATCTGGTCTCCGCGTGAAGCTAAATATAGTATCATGTTGGAGAGAGTGCAGAATAAATTTATTAGATATCTATATAAAAAGATTTACGGAGTATACCCATTTTATCCAAATAAGTATCCTACCTTATTCACCTTAGGTATGGTAGGGTACAATGAGTTAAAAGTTAGAAGGAATTTAGCACTAGTCTCCTATATCTTTAACCGCTCATACGGTTTCGGTGTGAATCGGGTCCGTGAGATTTTAAATATTTTTTTATTATTAACGTTGTTCCATCACTATTAAGTAATTTTTTTACTATTACTTAATAGTGATGGAACAACGTTAATAATAAAAAAATATTTTCCCGGTATAGAACCCATACCACGCACAATATTAGGCAAATTACTCACGGACGAACCGTATGAGGGGTTAAAGTACTGAGGGGAAAGATTCACAATCCAGGCGTGTTGCAGCAACTATGCATGTGTGTTCCGGACAGGTACGTGTGGCGGAGGCGGCGGCCGTGGCTGCTGGTGGTGCCGCGCGGCCGTACTAAGCTGGTGAATGAGGCACCGTTTACGCGCGCACTCAGTGTCCTAAACCGTATAGCGGAAGACATGGATATATTTTGTTGTACTCTGGGTGGGTTCATAGTGAGAGCCCTCTTTGAATTAAGTTATGGTCCTATTGTGATATAGATAATAATTATTGTGTTTATAGTAGCCATAAGTACCTACAAAATTATTAGTTTGTAACTAGGTAGCGGGATTTTGAAAATATGTTTAATAGTTGTCTACATTATCGCATTAGGTGTTAAACCTGTAAAGATAATTGTATGGTGGGAAATAAATAAATAAATAAATAAATAAATAAATTATGTACTTAATTATTTTAATCATTTGTAAAAAATTGAAAATTATACCTGTGAGACCTGTGCTGCCGAAGTGTGTTAAATAAATTAAAATCTGCCGCTTTTCGACGTTATATTTTGAGGAAAAAGTTAAATTCATTGTAAACGGAAGGTGTGAACCCGGGTTTTATTTAACTCAAAAAAAAAAGGTAATACCTCTCGTTATTTTCATAGAAAAGTTTTGTGATACCTAATTATTACCTACTGTCAAACATGTTGTGTATAACACAAACACATTGTATTTTATCCCTTGCTTTTTGTTTACAAATCAAGATAAAAATAATGTTTGGACCTATATCGGATATTTAGATTAAAATATTTTAGATATTCGTTGTGGTCGCAAACAAACATCATGCGAAGCCAATGGCGCCGTGCTGTAAGAGTCAGTGTAAGATTAGGGTTAGGGTAGGTGAGGTCGGGTAAAACAAACGGTCGGGAAAAAAAAACTTAGGTACTAGTTTCAGCTTGTTTAAGTTTTATTTTTTAATTTTAGACGTGCATACCCTGTCTAAAATCTCTGTGCACGCCACTGCTTCACAGCTTACTGGCGTGATGTTATGTTATGAACTGGTGTGAACAACAAACAGACATGAGATTTCAGCAATCCCAGTCCATTTGCTATCATTTATTGAGGAGTTCCGTTGCCTATCTCAGAAGTTCTTCATCAGATCTTCACCAAATTGAAATGGAACCACTCCAAGAAAGTACTCTTCCAAAAACTATCCAAATCGCTTCAAGTGTGTCTATAAAATTGGAAGAGTTCTCTCTATTTCTCCAGGATCCCATCATCAGATCCTGACTTGATGATCATGGGACCACCTGGGAAGTATACCCTTTCAAACAAAAAAAAAATAATCCAAATCGGTCCAGCCATCTTCGAGTAATCGGGGAACATACATAAAAAAAAAAAAAAAAATAAATAAATAAAAAAAAAAAAAAAAGATTCCGACGAATTGATAACCTCCTCCTTTTTGAAGTCGGTTAAAAATAGACCAACCCCGACATCTTCGCTTCCGCACAAAATGACAAGTTGACACTATAGCAGTACAAGGAAACCCTTCCAGCGCCATTTTGCTTCAAAGTGTCACTCGCTATGGAAATGAAGAAAGAAATATGTCACAGTCAGTTATCCTTCGCGCCCGCGGTAAGGTGTGGCCCGACCCCAATCCTCGCGTTATTTAAGACTTGGTATTGGAGCCAACATTGGCAATAGAACAATTTCCATTGATCGTAAGGCGAATGATTTCATCTTCGCATTCGCCCATTGGTCATCGGTTCTACGGCTAATATGGCTTGCTCGCTATTTCTGTGGAATATTTCGTCTACTTTGAATTTAGGATCATCTCTTTCCAGATTCCGTCTCTTATAGAGACTGAAAGCATAACCCTTTCTACAGCTCACGTAACAAGTTCCATTTGAATTAACATATTATTTTCTTTATTTTGTTTTTCGGATGTCATTCGTGGAAATTTGACAGTCGTTACGGGTCATCAGAAGCCTGAAAGTCTGACAACTTGTCTTACCACGGGGTATTGTATTGCCCAGTAACTGGGTTGTGAAGGTCAGATAGATATGCGCTCCATGTAAAATACTGGTATTCTGCTGCATCCGGTGAGACTGGAAGCCGACCCCAACAAAGTTGAGAAAAGGCTAGGCAGATGATGATGATGATGATTTATTTTGTTTTTCTTTCTATTTTTGGACCAGCCTTACCATATCTGTGTGCACGACTCGGCTCCGTAAGTCATAACAGGCAACACACTGTTGCTACACCGAGGCTGGTAGATCTGAGTTGAGAACTTGTCAAAGTGTACTTTAGCATTACTTAAAGTGATTCCTTCAATGTAGCGCGCGACATTCACAGTATATTGCAAATAAATTTTCTATTTCACAGGCTTTCACATTCACGTCCACCGTTTACGTCAAAAATGGCGCTAACTAACGTCAAACTAGAAAATAAAGCGTTGTTTCACAGACAATCAGTTTTTTTGCAGTGAAACAACACTTTGTATTTAACAAACGATAAAAAACATCTTACGTCGTCATTATTTGACGTACGTATGTTACGTTAACCAACCGTTTGAACAACGGCGACCGGCCCTTATTATTTTAAAGAAGGGTTTTGCTAGTTGTCAACTTCTAATTCTCAATTCAGAAACCTAAGTCATGCAGTAGGCTTGAGGCTCGCCCAGGTTAACAACTGAAAGCCACAGATATCAAATTAAACACAAATGCAGCATTGGACCAAAACATCGACCAACACGCCAACATGGCCGTACAAGTCCCAAGTCCGTATGAGTGATACATTTTATATGACCGCGTCCGCTCCGTTATGTGCCATTTACCCGATTGTGCTCGTAAAAGAGGTACGTTTTTAACAATAAAGAACGTTGTGCCGTTGTGCGTATCTGCGGCGGGCGGGACGGTCTGACAAATGTATGTTTGCCACTGATATGAATAAAGTTAGAGCTTGTGTAGGTTTTTTTGTGTCATTTAACTGTTGTAACTTCTTGTTAGTGATGTTAAAGTATTGTGTTTTAGAATTAGATGCAGTAGTCGAGGTGAAGAAGCTCGTGGCTAAGTAACAACAGCCGCACGGGTCGATCCATCAGGTTAAGCTACGCTTGCTGGGGTTGGTCCGTGGATGGGTGACCAACTTTACATACCGAGACTCCTCCGTGCCTCGGAAAGCACGTTAAGCCGTTGGTCCCGGCTGTCATTCGTGGATCTTTGACAGTCGTTACGGGTCGTCAGAAGCCCGAAAGTCTGACAATCAGTCTTACCAAGAGGTATCGTATTACCCAGTTAATGGGTTGTGGAGGTCAGATAGGCAGTGGCTCCATGTAAAATAATGGTATTCAGCTGCATCCGGTTAGACTGGAAGTCGACCCCAACATAGTTGGGAAAAGGCTAGGCAGATTGACCAGCTGTCGCCTGCGACTTCATCTGCGATCCAGGATGAAAAGTAGCCTCTGTCCTTATCCAGGTCATGGTGTAGCTATGTGCCAAATTTCATCAAAAGCCGTTTAATTTTAGCCGTAGTAATTTTTGCGTGAAAGAGTAACAAACATCCATCTATCTCACAAACTTTCGAGTTTATAATATTAGTATGATTAAATAAAAATTAGGATTAGGATTTCTGCTGACAAAGATTTTTGTGTTATAGCTGCAGTTTGGAGTCGGGGACTTGCAATTTGGAAGTTATAGTTGATACTATAGCCATATAGAATCTCCCTCAGATTCTACGTGTCTGTAATATCAGCTTTATCTTCCAAACCCCATATTTTTAACAACCTTCACATCCTAATCTCAGCTCAATCTTTAAAAAACTATTTATAATCAAAGGTTGAAAATACCTTGTTTTTGTCAAATTATTGACGTTGATTTTCGTTGAGACGAGAATACGACTAGATTTTGAAAGTTTTTAATTACTGGATTGTCGTTCTGGTATAATTTAAAACTAATTGATAAAAAGACAAAGAAGATTCAAAATCAAAAATCACGTATTCAAATTAGCCTGAGAATCAGCACATTTTGATCGTCAAAATGACAGACAGTCCCCGGCACGCCCGCCCTTCACCACTTCCTGGTGCTTTAGCTGGGAAGAAGTGGCGCAACAAACGTAGTTTGTCTTTCTTCCTTTATTTTTTCTTTTCCCAGTATTATTAGTAGGTTTTCTGCACAGAAACCTAAATAATAAGATTTTCTGTGGATATCCATTACTATACAATCTCTATACAATAAAGACTATCAATAACCCAACAAATAAACTACATTCCCACGTAAAATAAGTACCCGGTACCGAACGTGCCACAACCATCCTATAACGAGTCACTAAACGTACCGTACAATAACCTAACGAGCTCTGTTTATACACAATAACTGTTTCAGAGATTAATAGTTAAACCTTTCAATAAATGTTTGTAAAGACAACTATATTGATGAGTGATTGACTGCGGGTCAAATATGACTAATGTTAAATTATTTTTATTTCTGGTAGTAGGTTTTCCGTCTGGAATTTCTCAGTAGCAGCCCGGAGTTTGGATCTGTGCCGGGTTGATGGCAAAAACTGCATGAGGTCGGTATGATGGATCCTTGTTAACAGTAAACCCCCGTTCGCATGGGCGTAATAAAATCGCGGCGGGATTTTATAGCGCACTGGATTTTCAACGCTCTGCTTAGCGCCGAGACTGCATAATCCAACAGTGTGTTTTTTTCGACGCGCTAGAATGTACTCTGTTGTTGTTAAGTTGGATTCTCAACGCTCGGCTCAACAACGTGAGTTGAAAATGCAGTGCGCTATAAAATCCCGCCGCGATTTTATTACGCCCGTGCGAACGGGGGTTAATGGACCTAGGGCGAACATTAGGACCAGTTATTGTTTAGATTGTAAGGATAGATCAGTGTTCATACATTCAAGGTTCTGATTACCGACACCGACTTTCTCGTGCTCTCGGTATGGAGTGTTGTTTGGTCCCATCCATAGTAGACTTCAGTAAGTGCGGCAAAGCTTAGTGAATTGATCCCCTCGTTTTCAAATTTGCCCAACATCATTATAACAATGTAGCACCTAGATTGTACAATAAACTTAATATAGCTCATAAAACCAAACAATTATCTAACTATCAGTTTAAAAATAAAATAAAATTATGGCTGAAACCATTAAATTACGACGAAATAGAAAATCTATTCCTAATTTTAAAATAAAAATAAAGCAGTAAAACACAAAACCCACTCTCACATTGCCACATACATACACGCACTCTCACACCCACAAACATGCACATGCACACACCCACTCACCCACACACACACACTATTTTTAGTTCGCAGATTGTAAACTTTTGGTTATAAACTTAATTAGTAGATAAATTATTATAAGTTATGATTGTAACACTAGATCGACATATTTATCTGGAAGGAACTGATTCCCAACATACAGCTCACGCTAGTTTGGGAAACAGGGCTTGCACATGAAATGTAAATACTTGTTGTTGCAATAAAGATTTTGTATTTGTATTTGTTTATAATTTAACGAAAGAGAGGTAATAAATGGTCTTATACATGGTACACCACAGACTACCGACCATTGTATCACCCTATGTAAAAGTTCTACATTCACACCTGTAATTTATACAAGGAGTATCAGAAAGGTGTGGTACAGACCATAAAACTGAACAACTTTCTCCATGGGACCAACATCGTAATCGAGAAAAATAATCAGTCGTCCCGTACAAAGCTTCAATACCTACTCGACCCAAATGTATGGGACGGCTGATAATTTTTGGTCTGTATTGATGGCACTACCGCTTAAGGGGTCATTGTACTCATTATTATGAACAACTTTTACTATGGGACCAAACCTGAAATAGCGAAAAAAAAATCAGCAGCTCCCAACATTTTGACGAGTTTGATGAATGTTACTGAACAGCGATTTTTTTTTCGCCATTTCAGGTTTGATCCCTTAGTAAAAGTTGTTCATAATGATGAGTACAATGACCCCTTTAGCGGTTGTGCCATCAATTCTAGGGCATGTTTACACTACTACTACTACAAACTTCTAATATTCCTTCAACGTTGTATGCTCATTGTTGTACAGTACCTGCTGATTGCCCGTTCATGTGTCCCAAAATTAATAGGTCTAATAAAATTAAATACTTGGGTGTTATAATTGATGAAACCCTTTTTTTTTCTTTTCTTTTTGTGGATGGGAAATCATCAAATGACTTCTCCCGCTCTGGGCGGAGCGGGAGGGCGTGTCAGACTTTTACTGACTAAAACCCACCCGTGTTCCTTCGGTTGCCCGTGCCAGGGCCACGGTATCTCTTTCGAACTACCCGCGACCCCGGCGGCATCGGTCCTATTGGACCCCGTCACTGCTGATATCTCTTTGAGGCGCGCCTGGAACACGACGCGCCGTCGACCCGGGCCTGGTCCTTACTGGACGGCGAGCTGCCCATTACTCGTCCGCAAGCCCGCGCCTACGGTGGCCGGGAATCGGCGATAGATTCCCGCCGCCCAGGGCGTCTCCTGCGGTGGCTAGGGGCGCGAGGGCGTGGCTGTTGCCTCTCCCTCACGCGTTCCGCCTCCTCCTTCGCGAGCATTACTGCTTCGCAGAAGGAGGTGACGGCCTCCCATGCACTCTCGCTCCGCACCATGGCCTGGACCAGGTTTGGACGCGAGAGATCGCCGCCACCGATCGCCTCCGTGAGAACACGGCGGTATTGATGAAACCCTAAAGTTCAAACAACATATGGAGGCTCTAAATAGTAGAATTCGTAAGCTGATATTCGTATTCAAAAAGCTACGATATATTGCTGACCCAATACTAATCAGGCAAGTTTATTTTGCTCTATGTCAGTCAATTTTGACATACTGCATTACCACATGGGGTGAAGCATGTAAAACTTTATTGTTACCCGCCGAAAGAGCGCAAAGAGCGATTCTCAAGGTTTCAACTTGCCGTTCTTTCCCACTAACCTGCTCTATAAATCTTGTGAAGTACTAACAGTTCGACAATTATTCATAATGAGCATTGCACTAAAACAACACGCAGCCCTTTGCTACAGCACTGAATTTACCACAGAACAGATATTTATCTTTTCTGTGGAATTTACTAAAAAGAGACGAATAGATATTGTTTGCTTGCTTGCTTTCACAGCCAAATTTCATGTTTTCCTTGGACCACTACTCTATAACAGACTAAATGCAAAAGCAAACATCTATTCCCTAAATTATGGAAATTGCAAGAAGGCTCTCAAGCTAGCTCTTCAAAGTTTGTCCTATGAAGATACAGAGAAGTTGTTATTTGTAATGAAATAGAGATTGTTTGGTGTACTATTTATTTTTAATTAGTTTGCTAAGTTAGTAGGGGCATGTGCTTTACCTGTGGACGTTTTCCAGAATGTGACACAAAAGTATTTTTTTAAAATAAACCCTTTATTTGTATGAAAAACTTATTTATTTAACGGTTGAATTACTAATTAACTCTTAAAAATTATCAGTTTCTAATGCGATGTCTATCATAATCGCTGTGAAAATTAATGATTTAAAAAAAAACTTATTTTGTCTATAGGTACAACATACAAATGTACCTATGGACTGCACAAATGTACTTGTGGACGGAAATGTACCTCTGGACAATCAATAAACATTATTACAAGAATATTTAAAATTAACATCAATAAACTTTAAAAAAAACTGTAAGAACTCTTAACTAAATAGGAACTAGCAGTCTAATACATATTTTTGGAATTATAACAATATTCACTATATAAATCTTTGGCAGAATCTGTACTATCATCAGAGTCATCATCTAATTTGTAACACCTCAGACAAACAAAGCTACACTCATCATCAGAGTCGTAATTCTCCTTGTGAGATTTTGGTACACATTTTTGGTGATACCGTCCTTCACATAATGAACAGGTAAGCATCTTTTTCTTATCTTCATATTTTCTACACGCTACACACATTACCAATGATATTTGACGATCTTCAAGGATGTCTATCTTTTTGTTCGAAGGTATTTTTCTTGAACTAGGGCCTGGCCTAGAAAGAAGATCGACTGGCGCAGGTTTCTTTTTTGGTCTTTTCGGTTTCTCTTCTTTCTTCTTTTCTTTTTTTTCTTCAGATTTTCGTTTATTTTCAGTCTTTATTACAGCTTCGTTTCGGATGGCTATTTTCTCCGGCGTGTCAGTAAGAATTCTTGTTTTGCCAGGTTTTCTTCCACGTTGCGATAACTTTCTCGATGGCGCTTTTGGAAAAGGACGTAAAGATTCCAATGATGGACAAGTAGCAGAATCTTCAGGGGTTGAATTTTGTTCCAAAAATAAAACACGACAAGCTTGATTTTCTAAGCGTTCAACAGGAATCACAACTTCTGACTGATTTTGTTCTTCGCGAATACTAGCGCAAATTTGTTCCTGAGAAAAACCAAGATCTTCTGCAAGTGGTTCTTGCTCCAAATTGTTAACTGAAGTATCAATGACAGATGGCTCTGGACGATCAGTGACATACGAACACAAAAAATCTTCCTCTGTGAATATTTCCCTGTTAAAAGGACATATGCCTGTTACTTCAAAACTTTTAATTATATTTTTTGGTGTGAACGAGAGAGCGTATGCTTCTCCTATGATCTCTGCAACATCGTAAATCGTAATAGGTTTTCCAGGGTGGTTCATCATCCATCTGTCAGCGGCCTTATTATATTGTGTCTTAAACGGTCCAAACACACATCTATCCAGAGCTTGCAAATTGTCAGAGGTATGGGGAGGTAAAGTTAAAAGAACAATACCGTTGTCTGAGGCTTTGTCAATTATTTCAATTGAGATATGCGTTTCATGATTATCCATTGTTAATAGAACTGGACGTTCTTTTGTAGGTTTGGCAAAAGCGATAAAATGGTCTAAATATCGTCTAAAAATCTGTTCTGTGGACCATCCAGATTGATTTGCCTCTCCAACAGAACCCGGCGGGGCACCCTTTAGCATGTTATCCTTAAAAAAAACTCTAGGAAAAATTATCATCGGAGGTACTGAGTTTCCTACAGCATTAATGCAAGCAATCATGGTCGTATTGACACCTCTTTCTCCAGAAGTTAATTTTCCTAACTGCTTAATTTTTTTTGGTGCTATCACCTTTCTTGGCTTATGAACTGTTGATATTCCGGTCTCATCAACATTATATATGGAATCAGGTGGAAAGCTATACTTCTCCAAAACTTTTTCGAGATTATCATAGAAATTGGAAACATTTGTTCTGTTAAAACTCGTAGCTCTCGCCAAACTGGTTGCCTCAGGTTTTCGTAGCGAAAGCTCTGGAAAACGCTGTCGATAACATCGAAACCATCCTATACCAGCCATTTTATTTTGATGCCAGTTTTCAGGAGTATTTTTTTTATTTTTTGCTACAGAAAACTGGTAAGCAAGTTCTCGGACTTGTTTAGAATCTAAACCCATATGCATGTAGGCTGCTTTTTCTAAGTATTCTCGTAACTGAATCTCTTCATGCTCTTCAAATACCTTCTTTACGTCATTCTTCAATAGTTCTATTGATTTTTCACTAAGATCATTGTTTTTATTGAGTTGAAAATATTTGAAAATTGTAGACTTAGGTATTTTGTATTTTTCAGCCACCTTACGAACTGAGCATCCACTTTTGACTTCTTTAAGAGCCTCCGATAGAGTGTCTGGACATATTTTATCTCGTTTTACTCCGGTTTTACTACGTGGCACTGAAAAAATACAAAATTATTGTAACATCTTTTATGTATCTAAATTATGTCCACAGGTACAACCGAACATTTGTACCTATGGACAGTCCATAGGTACGTCCGATGCCCCGTCCACAGGTACAAATATTAAGATATGACCGTTAAATATTTGAATCTTTTCAAAGAATATCAGTAGGATCGCGAAACGGTACTTAAAGCAATATAAAAACACTACGTTCTGTAATACACCTACATTCTCACTTCTAGGTTGAGGTATCTAACTGAAAAATACCTTGAAAATTAACATAAAAACTTACTTTTTGTAGTAAAAATCTTCAACAACACACCACGACGAACTTAGACCAGACAGCACAATGACAGTTAGTCAGTGTTGCCATTCATTAAAAATAGTTTACGGATGCGTTCAAGCTTTGAATATAGGTCTTTTATTCATTGAAATATTGTTAGTGTCCATAGGTAAAGCCGTCCATAGGTACAACACTTGACCCTACACTAAGATTTTAGGAAGTAATATTTTTTCTTTTTTTACTATTAACACTTTACTTACATACCTATTAGAAGACTATTTTATTTTATATAATTACAGTGATTATTTCATAACCTTCTCTCGCCTGAAACACAGGATGTCCTAGTTCAGGCAGTTAACACTAGTGAGCTTGACATACATTTAAGCAAAATTGTATTTACTCGTACTGTTTTACTTTTCAATTTGAATAAATATTATTTATTTATTTTACTACTTTAGAGGCGCAGTGTTGAATGTGCGAAGTTCCTTAAGCTAGATAACTGCTGAGAAGTATCCGGACGAAACTATCTGAACATTATTTAAGAACTCCTTAAACTCATCGCAAGTGTCGGAGGAAGTCCGTAATTTTTATACCAAGTAGTTAGTGCTCCCGACCGTACGGTTTTAAAGTATTTTAAACCAGTTCTTTTAAAGTTATGACCACTTTGAAATGATGGAGGAAACCTGTTCGCGACGACGCATCATCAAAAACATGAAAAGTTAGGCGTTTCCATAGTGTCAGCTGCGAGACCCTATCTGGCGCACGCTAGCGCAAGTAGCGGAGGGACCGCCATCGTATAACGTACCGAGTCGCGAATGAGCTACGTTTTTGTTCGCTACGATGCGTCACCAAACAGTTGTTTATAGTTTAATTTATTAAGAATAACAGTAAAATCAGTTCAAATAGTGTTTTATAGTTAGAAAACAGTGAAAAATAGTGTTTCCTAAGGAAAACGTGAGTACCACCCCTATAAACTCCAATTAAGTGGGCTACATAGCCGAAATTATAGTTTAATTGGTGCGTCCAGGTACCCTAGACCGAGACCTAGCCCTGGACGTACCATTATAGTCCTGAAAAGCCTACTTGATTGGATTTATAGGGGTCGGAAACTTTAATTTGCTGTTTTTTGGTGACTCGTTTTAGCAATTTAGGTTTTCAGGGCCTGTCACGCCCTGAAAAATATAGATGTAATAATGAATTTTTCATAGTTTTTTAGGTCATTAGACCAGCTTGAGATACCTGCTTACCCCGTTGAAATATCTTCTTTGGTTATCGAATAAAATAGTTTGAAAAATAATTTAAAATCAAAACAATTAACATTTTTGTATTTACACGCTGAAATCTTTTCAGCGAATATAGTTACAGGAAATGCAGGTGTCTCAATCGCTGGACAATCTAATGACGATTGTAACGGTGTATAATATGATGTTATTATAGCCATTTTTCAGCTGCTAATAAGCACTTTTGTAAAATTTTTGAAATAAAAATAAACTCTAAACCAGGAGACGGTTCGCGGTTCTCGTTAAGGTAAAGTTTCGAGGTACCTTAGCGCGCAAGCGAAAACATAGAATCGTAGCCATCGGCATGGTACCTACACTTCGTTCTGTTCCTGAAGAGTTACGCAAATCGTCTCCTGAAATCTCCTGAAGACTTATCAAAATCGCTGTTATTATTTCATCTTCAAGAAACCCTTCCCCGTCAAGACTTCACACATAGCTACTGGTCGCCAGTCTGCAGTTATCCTGAGCCTATAGGTACAGGACGTCAGCGCCGTTTGGACTAGGAGGCCTAACCTCAAGCAGGGATACACCTGGATAGGCATTACACACTCCTTCAACACACCGCGTCCGACGATCACGCCCGTCCAGTACAAAACCCATTAGATGGCTAGGTACTACACCGCTCATAAATCCTGATAGTTTATTTTTCTATCTTCTTCATTTGTTTCGGCAGGATATTAACGAGAATAGCTGATACCGTAGTGGGAATATTATGCGATCAATAGGGTTAGTATGGAGCTGGCTTCACAACTCTTCCTTATACAAGGATTTTTGTTTTAAAGCTCCCTCCAAGCACACAGCACTGTCATGAGAATTTATAACCGCTGCTGAAAGGTTACAACGCTTAGCAGATGAATTAGTGATGGCTCCTATTGCAACGTTTTTCTTAAGTCACCTTTAACTTCAGAAAAGAAAGACCCAAAAGTAAACCAACCCCACACAAATCTTTATAACAGATATAAAACTTATTTTTGTTATGTCCAGACAACTGCAGGAAACCAAAAATTTCAAGACGGTAAATGTCTACAGAAACATCGGTCTTTCAAGAAAAATCTGCCAAACTCGAAAACGAGTGAACAAGACCTGAAAATACAATAAATAGCCAGCCATTCTCATAATGGTGAAAGTTTTTAACCGACCAAAACATATGGCAGTGCGGCGGAGTAATCGCCAAGTTCCTCCACTAACCTCTTTAATTTGTGCGAGCAATTCTACTGAGCGCCAAAGTTTATAGCACACCCTCTTGTAGTCGGGCCATAAAACTAGCGAGACTTAAAACATTGACGATAGTGTTTTTTATTCAAGGCGAGTAGTGCCGCCAAATATCCAGACTTATAATAATTTTTCATATATGAAACATTTTGAAATTTCCTATGCTCACATTTTTAGTCAGACGAGGTAGAATTTTTTATTTAAAAAACGGCCGTTTTTGGCCTTAACTGCTTAACGGCTTCGAACCTAGGAGGTTTAGTGTTGATTTTTTTGATACAATAAATTCTACCTCATCTGACTAAAAATGTGAGCATAGACATTACAAAATGTTCCATATATCCAGACTTATTACTTTTTCTCAATGGTGGCGCTAGTTGGTAGCACTACTCGCCTTAAACTAGCGACACGCCCCTTCTTCGCACGGGTGCAATGGCGATATGTCAAAACATCGAGATTTATGTGCTAAATCTAAATTAAATATTATGTTTTTGTACAATAAACCTTCCGGAAAAAACCTTGGTGAAAACCGCATCAAAATCTGTTGTACGCCAGCAGGTCAAGCCACCCGAAACTGTCAAATTTTCCCAATCAACCTTGAACCTCATGCTTCAGCGATAAAGATGAAAACCTATTAAAGAAATTTGACAGATTGTAGTAGCTTGATGTGCTGACGTGTGTACAGTTAGGATCTCAGTAGGTACTCACACAGACAAACACGTAAATCGACTTTGTTTTATACTATAATGTACCTATAGATACAGATAGAAGATATAAAACGTATTTTTTATACACGTCGTTTTGTTGGACACGACGGTTTCGGTTTATTTGGACATAAATGGGGTGGCAAATAAAACAGTTGTGAAATCCGACCAAAGTGCTAAATTATATTGGGAGCTTCTTTAAAAGTAGGTATTAAGTGAAGTGTATGTCGAGGTCAAACGAAGTATCCGAGGTATCGAGGCTTCTAAAACTTTTGTTACGGCTTTGAGTTATTTAACTCTCTGTAATTTATTCACCATTATCACTCCTAGTTAAGACGTTGTCATGCGATTATTTAAATCTCAATTCACAACAAAGCTTTATCTAAACAGATTAAAGAACTTGTCATAATCCCTTGGGAAATAAGACAGATTATTCATTGTCAATAACCATAACACTCGTACGTTTTACACTCGTTACTTGAACCCACTGACCTCTTATATATAACGGCGGAACACTCCCACTTAAATTTTTAGAAAGAGTGACGTCAGCATTGCTGACGTCACTACTCTCGATATTATTCTCAGACATTGCAGGATAATGAAAACACCAAACAACAGAATAACACTTTATAATTTGGTACACTAACGTATGCTCTTAATTAAAATAATAATATTTAAAAGCACAGCAATTTCAAACTATAAAAACTATTTACTCACAGGATCCCCAGAGTCTTCTACTCTCTACAATTTCAGCGGCCGAAGTGGCACTCAAAAAAACATTTTTCAACCATCCAACCTAAACTCAAAGAAAACAACATGGCCGACCGCGCCACCGGAACTTGCTTAAATATTTAACATTTTAAACCAAACAATTAGTGACGAATATAATCGTTATTATAAATCGACAAATACTAACTCAATTTATTAGTAATTTTAAAACCTGAATATAAATTTTAGCTTTCTTATTTTAATTCGGATGTGTTTTTATCAAGCGTAGCAATATGGACGCCATTTTAGTTTCAATGTTATTTTAATGAAATGTTACTTCAGTTAGATAAAAACACACCGATTGATGTTTACAAATCATAATATGAATTAACAATATGGTTTAGGTAATAAATAGTTTTATGTAACTCACATCTTAATTTGTAGTTTTATAAACTTGGTCTATTGACCATCTAAAACATCATAATTAAAATTACAAAATCAAATGAATTGACAATAATGCTCAGAAAAGCTACTAAGCGATTATAGGATTTTCAAATTGGTTTGATTAAACTGAATTATTTAATTAGTAAGTAATTACAAACTATAATTAATTTGACGCGTCGACACGGCCATTCTGCGAGGTGGTGCGCGCTCTGCACCAGCCCGAGGTAATCATTCTGAAATGTGAAATGTTAGATTGTAGTCTAGCGCCTCTACACAGGCTCGCTAGCTGATAATTTGGGTCGGTACAGTTTGGTTTACTCAAGCATTTTATTGCAAATTTCAACTTTATTTTTAAGTAGGATAGCTAAACAACTTCACCAAGTTATCAGCTGCATGGAGCAATAATTATAGTTCTATTACACATTCTCAACATATTAGCACAGAATAGAAGATAGAATGAAATACGTTTATGTGATAATGCAACCGCATCATGCCACTACGTAATTATGATTTTTTTTTTTTTTTTTAATACAGTTACTCCACGTAACACTGCATTGCTTATGTTGTCGTAGATAAGGGATGATGCTGTGGTCTGGGCGGTATGAGCGCCGTGGTCCACAGAGGCCCTAAGGGAAATGGGTCTAGGTCGATGGTGTGGTCTGGATCATTTGGAATGATCGTGGTCCACACGGGAGTAAGATGATGATGCTGTGGTCTGGGCGGTATGAGCGCCGTGGTCCACAGAGGCCCTAAGGGAAATGGGTCTAGGTCGATGGTGTGGTCTGGATCATTTAGCATGATCGTGGTCCACACAGGAGTAAAATGATGATGCTGTGGTCTGGGCGGTATGAGCGCCGTGGTCCACAGAGGCCCTAAGGGAAAGGGGTCTAGGTCGATGGTGTGGTCTGGATCATTTAGCATGATCGTGGTCCACACAGGAGTAAAATGATGATGCTGTGGTCTAGGCGGTACTTAACGCCGTGGTCCACAGAGGCCCTAAAGGAAATGGGTTTAGGTCGATGGTGTCGTCTGGATCATTTAATATGATCGTGGTCAACACGGGTTATTAAGGAAACATGAAAATGATATCGTATCGTATGTGAACTTCATCACATGTAGGCTTAACTTTATGAGAATTACATACTCATAAATTTTATAAACCAAAATCACCTTTCATATTTTCTACATTTTATAAACATGGGCCATAACTCATCATAAATATGAGAAATTACCGAACTCTCCAACATTTTGCGAACACGGTGAACACTGGTGAGCAGGTCCAATAAACTTTATAAATGTCATAGGTATGGCAAACAATTTGCCACACACAATAAGTTGTAATGTTATTAGTTCAAACTAGGTTTTCTATTAACAGATAGAACTCACCGAACTTATTAGGCATCCACAGGACAGTCTCCTAGAGTTGTAGATGGTAATGATGGGCTTGATGTAGGCACTTGCAATGAACGAAGCTCAGGTGTTGGAGTTATCAGCTGCGATGTTCCAGGTTGTTGCTCATTATCCTCTTCAGATTCCGTCGATACGGTTGCCTGGTCGCCTGGCTGAGGAGCTCTACGTAGTTGATCGTGAGCCACCTTACGCGGTCGTCCTCGGCCCGTGACCCTTTTCACCATGTAGCGGTCATTGTCCAACACTCTGTAAATCTCGAATGGTTCACTGTATTTTAAATCAAGAGAAGTTTGATTACGCGGGTTATTCTTGATAAGGACGTAGTCTCCCCTTTGGAATGGTTTGAGTTTTGCTTTATTTTTATCAAAACGCTGTTTTTCATACTGTGCTGCAGCAGTCATCTTTTCATTTACATGTTGCTCTAGTAAATCGAAATCCATTGATTCATTATCGATGTTAACCAATTTCAGGAGCTCTGGTGGGACACAATGTTGTCGTCGTGTGAGGAGAGTGAGGGGTGCAACGCCGGTCACTCGATGCGCAGTACAATTAAATGCGAGCTGCAATGCTTCTAATGCAACTTGCCATTTCTCGGTGTTATAATTTTTTATCATGGTCAGAGAATTTTTTAACGTACCCATCACACGTTCCACCTGTCCGTTCGCTCGGCTAACTCCTGGCGCTATTGAATGGATATCAATACCAACCCGATCACAATAGACCTTGAATTCACCTAGGAACTCCCTTCCACCATCAACCACAATCTGTATAGGTGTTGCAAATAGATGTATGAGGCGTTTCAAAGCAGCAAGACTACTACCCTGGCTTTTGTCATTGGAGTAACTTAAAAGTATGTACTTTGTATATGCGTCAATTATAACGATCACATATTCATCACGTCCTTGAGAGTTTCTGGTGCCTAATTTTCCAGTGATATCCATATGGACCACTTGAAAGGGTGCAGTGGGTTTTTGGATAGGATGTAGTTGTACCTGAATTGCACCAGAAGGCCCCTTCGAAGTTCTGCATATGACACAGTTTTCAACAAAGTTCCTCACGCCGGTACTCATCTTATCAAACCAGTAAGATTGCTTCAGTTTTTGTAGAGTCTTCTCCCATCCCGGGTGATGTAACGATGTGTGGTATGAATTAATTAGACTCCACTGGAATGCTTTTGGAACTACTGTAAGCTTATACGTACCAAGCACAGTGTCTGTGCAGATCTTCTTTAGGACCCCGTCTTCCACTTCAAAACCAGGAGTAGGGTTTTCTATGAGTGAACGCAGCTTTTCATCGCGTCGTTGTTCTATTTGTATCCACTTCCTGTCGGATGTTAATATATTTGTGCAAAACTCACCAGAGGGATTTCTGCTGAAGAAATCTGCGTGTTGCAGCCTTTCACCTTTTCTATATTCTACGTCAAAATTATAATTCTGTAGAAAAGCCCACCAGCGATGTACTCTAGGTAGCAGGTCTTTCTTGTGTTTGGATGCCTTTAGGGCATTGCAATCTGTAACGACTTTAAACTTACGTCCATACAGATACTGCCTAAAGTGTTTGATTGCTCTCACCACCGCCAGTGTCTCCAGCTCATATGAGTGATAGCGGCTTTCCGCGTCAGTGGTACGTTGACTCATATAAGCGATCGGGTGCTGGCGTCCGTTGATTACCTGGACTAGTACAGCTCCGTATCCAAGGCTGCTGGCGTCAGTGTAGAGTTCAATTGGCGCATCTTCCTGAAATAGTGATAAGGTAGGCGCAGTAGACAAATACTGGATAATTTTATTGCGAGCCTCATCATGTCTGCCGTTCCATTCCCATTTAGTGTCTTTTTTTGTTAACTCGTAAAGTGGCATCATAACTCGGGAAAAATTGGGAATGAAACGCCTGAAATAGCTAGCGAGGCCATTAAATTGTCTAACTTGCTTAGCTGTAGTCGGTACTGGTGCCCTTGTTAAAGCTTCCACTTTCCTTGGACTTGGACCAACTTGTCCATCAGCTATTATATTGCCCAAGTACTCGATTGAACGTTTAAAAAAAGCAGTTTTCTCAATATTGATTGAGAAGCCAGCCCTTTGCAAAGCAATTAATATTTGCTCTATGTTAGAGAGGCCTTCCTGGAAATCCCTACACTTTGAGAGGACGTCATCTACGTAAACCTGGCATACCTGCTTTACCAATAGCGGCATCAACGCTTTATTAATACAACGCTGGTAAACCGAGCAAGCGTTGCTTAGACCAAATGGCATGGCTAAATATTCATAAAGCCCATCGGGCGTGACAAATGCAGTCCTTTCAATTGACTCCTCAGCAACTGGAATTTGATGGAATCCAGCTGCCATATCAAAAGTAGAGAAGAAATGACCACCAGCCAGTTGATCTATTTGGTCCGAAATTATTGGTAAAGGGTAGTGGTCCCTAAGCGTATTTCTGTTCAGTTCCCTGAAGTCTACACACATACGATCCTGACCATTTTTCTTTTTTACCAATATTATTGGACTCGCAAACGAAGATTTACTTTCGCGTATGATTTTGTGTTCAAGTAGCTCAATTACAATATTGCGTACTTTCTCCCGTTCAACTGGGCTTAAACGGTATGGTCGACGTTCCACTCGCTTAGTGGGATCTTGTAGCCGGATTTCTAATTCACCGGTGTTCACCCTGGTCTTTGGGAACCCGCGAATAAATAAATGTTCATATTTGCTAAGCAATATTTTTAATTCAGCTACTTGACCGTCATCAGTTAAATCACAGTCTAAATTATCAAATTTATTACTATTCGATCGTATGTGGTTCACTATCGGTTGATGAAACAGTTTAGCACCCCCCGACGTCACTAATACTCCAATGTTTGTATTGTCGACAAGATCTATGCCAATAATGACATCAGCACAAATCTCATAATCTGCAACTACATGAAATTGAAGCTCTACTCGTAAATTGTCGATAATACATACTGTTGTTATTTTTGTTAGGGAAAGCACCGTAAATTGACCAATACCCTTTAAATAGCTAACCTCATTCGTTCTTTTTCCCGGCAATTTAGCCGTTACAGACTCGCGTATTAGTGAACATTCTGCACCGCTATCAAACATGGCCTCAATTTTAACGTTACCAATTTCTATTTGTATAAAAGCAAACTTATTTGTACCCACACAATTAATTTTAGATATTACTGCACGTTCACGCTTGAAACATTTGTCAAATGTGTGTCCTACCTTTGAACAAAATGTACACGTTGGCTTGTCTGTATCGGCACTAAATGTCTGAGAAAACGATTTGTTTTCTTGAGGACGTGGTTGGATGCTATCAGTTTTTTTTTTAAAACGACAGTCCCGTGTTTCATGGCCCGACTTTTTACACACTTGGCAAAATTGTTGCTGTTCAGAAAATCGTGGTCGCTTGTTGACAACAGACTGAGTATTAGACGAATTTGGGTTTGGTCTTTTAATATGGCGAATAGATGATGCCACAGAAATAAGTTCTGGAACCGATACCGCACGCGCATTCAATAATTCGATCCTCAGTCGGTCATCGCCAATACAGCCAATAACCGCCTCAACCGCGTCCTCATTAGATAATTTATCTTTTGTGATACGGCGCCAAAGTACCCAGGCTTGAGACAGAAATTGCGCAATATCCTTATTATTGTCATAAGTATGCTCTCTGAATCGGAGAATGTCCCGAGAGTACCTATTTTCAGGTTCAAATGTGGTTATTAATAAATTACGCAATTCCTGCCACGTGGATGTGGAAACCAACCAATTGTCCACCCACAACCTGGCACGACCTTTAAGTAGACTTCCAACTTTCATTCTAACATCATAATCGGTCAGGCTGTAGGTTTCCATGGCTGTACTCACGTGTTGACACCATTCACGAATTCCTATATTGGCATCCGGATCGTACGACGGTAAAAATACGTCACTAATTTTAATTTTCTCAGATTGTTTAGAAATACGATCGGTCATGCCCTTCATCACCTGCAACATCTGTGAGAAAAATTCAGTGGGTACGCCAATAGCAGAAGCAGAAACATTTTCATTGTTTGCACCAGAATGTCCGGCAGAAGGGGCTAGATATCCCACTTCTGATAACGGCGGAACACTCCCACTTAAATTTTTAGAAAGAGTGACGTCAGCATTGCTGACGTCACTACTCTCGATATTATTCTCAGACATTGCAGGATAATGAAAACACCAAACAACAGAATAACACTTTATAATTTGGTACACTAACGTATGCTCTTAATTAAAATAATAATATTTAAAAGCACAGCAATTTCAAACTATAAAAACTATTTACTCACAGGATCCCCAGAGTCTTCTACTCTCTACAATTTCAGCGGCCGAAGTGGCACTCAAAAAAACATTTTTCAACCATCCAACCTAAACTCAAAGAAAACAACATGGCCGACCGCGCCACCGGAACTTGCTTAAATATTTAACATTTTAAACCAAACAATTAGTGACGAATATAATCGTTATTATAAATCGACAAATACTAACTCAATTTATTAGTAATTTTAAAACCTGAATATAAATTTTAGCTTTCTTATTTTAATTCGGATGTGTTTTTATCAAGCGTAGCAATATGGACGCCATTTTAGTTTCAATGTTATTTTAATGAAATGTTACTTCAGTTAGATAAAAACACACCGATTGATGTTTACAAATCATAATATGAATTAACAATATGGTTTAGGTAATAAATAGTTTTATGTAACTCACATCTTAATTTGTAGTTTTATAAACTTGGTCTATTGACCATCTAAAACATCATAATTAAAATTACAAAATCAAATGAATTGACAATAATGCTCAGAAAAGCTACTAAGCGATTATAGGATTTTCAAATTGGTTTGATTAAACTGAATTATTTAATTAGTAAGTAATTACAAACTATAATTAATTTGACGCGTCGACATATACAAGTACTCTGAACTAAATACACTAAAACAAATGACAGTTGACTTTTGTGCCGATTCAAAGCGCCCCGTACGAGCGTCTCAGGAACTAAAATTGACACATTGTTGCAAATGGCCGACGTGTTGTTTTGGTACGTCTTTGATGTTTTAGGTCTAAATCGTGAAATAAGATTTGTTTTGTGAATTTTGTGTTTACTACGTGTTATGTAGAACATTTTTATCATGAGAGTATGCGCATTTTGTAAAATTCGCTATCTTAAAGGCAGCGGAATAACCTTCCACAAGTAAGGGATTTTCGAAGTCTCATCTCTAATATTAGTTCCATGGACGCTCACGTTGCTGTCAGCGCCAAAAAGTCCAGCGTACTTATATTAGAGGTTAGTGCTTGAACCGCTCCACCTCCAAACCGCTTTATAAACCGCTCTTATGGCCCCAAACGAACTAATGCATTCAAGTGCACCTCACGCTAGCAAAAAGCGTGGAACATAAACTTTGCACTATACCATACTAATGGTACTATACTAACGGTTCCGTACTCGTATTAATACGAGTACGAGTACGAGTAGGTACGACATACTGTCGCAGAAATTCGTCAGTCACGACGTTAACTTGTTTAGTTAAGTTACATGTAGCTTTGAGGCTGTTGACTTTCAGCTAAGTAGATTATTGTGTAAAGAGAAGTATTTTTTGGATTTGGGTTAAGCTATTTTAAATTTTTGCTTTGGTTAGCAGGATTTAAAGTAATGTTTTGGTGGTTACTGTAGCAGTAAATCCGTTGCTAGATTATTCTTTCTGTGGTAGGTAGTAAGAAAAGTTGATCCTTTGATCGATTCGCGGTAGGGACACTCCAATTTGACACAATTAAACGAATGTGTAACGGGCCTAGAAAATCATTCCTACTTGTTTTTAAAAATGCTATTCTTATATCTTACACGAGTCAAAGCTAACAATAACAGCAAACGCATTAACCCAACACAAAGAGCTCTTAAACACCAAGCACTCACCATAAAAGAATAATTAAAAATCTCAACACGCGTTAAAAATATTAATAACACAGCAAGCACTCGTAAATATAAACTCCCATCCCCTACATCCCTGCACGCTTTCATACGTTGTAAGAAAAACCGTACAAAAGGAGCATTCATACGGTTTCACGTTTCACTGAATCCTGGCGAGGAGTGGAGGAGTGCTAGGCAGAACGAATGCACTGCATTCTTAAGCACCTAATGTTGGTAAGTGGTGGAAGGAGCAAGAACTGCGGGATCTTTTCTTAAAAATGCAAGTGTTTGTAAGCTCCGCTGTGCGAGACTTGCTCGGACAAATCTCGGTTTTGTTACGTGTGTTGGCCGTTTCATTTTGTTAGAATTGTTGAGATGTTTTGAGTTAATTTATTTGTGTTCTTTAATAAAGAACCTACTTATCTGGGATTTCTTGTTGTGAGGCTGAACTCCCTAGAGTCCTAATGTGGTTCGTTCGGTACTGTAGTTTAGTAACTTGTTGCTTACCTTCTTGCTTGGTAATGTTATCTGATGTAGGTAAAAAAAACAATACACAGTCAAACAAACAAACACAAACACACACACACAAACATGTGGTGATTTAGCAAAATAAAACTTAAAATAATATAAAAAATTAGATTAGGACAGTATAATATACGTAATTATAAAGTATTATGTGGAGGAGGAGGAGGAGGAGCTTGTTGCAAAGCTAACAGCCACTCGGGTCTATCTATCAGGTTAAACTATGCTTGCCGGGGTTGGTCCGTAGATGGGTGACCATCTTTACATACCGAGACTCCTCCGTGCCTCGGAAAACACGTTAAGCCGTTGGTCCCGGCTGTCATTTGTGGATCTTTGACAGTCGTTACGTCATCAGAAGCCCGAAAGTCTGACAACCATTCATACCAAGGGGTATCGTATTACCCAGCTACTGGGTTGTGGAGGTCAGATAGGCAGTCATTCCATGTAAAGTACTGGTACTCAGCCCCATCCAGTTAGACTGGAAGCCGACCCCAACATAGTTGGGAAAAGGTTAGGCTGATTGAATTCTATAGTATTATGTATAATTTGAAACTTTTTACCTACATCTGGGTAATGTCAAGCTGTATGTCTCTTACCAACACTTGTCTTACATATTAAATAAAACATGCAACAACATAGGAAATAAGTCTTTATTAAGTGTAGCATATAATATGGATCGTATACTAGTCTATGTACAGGCGCTGTCACCTCTGGCAGCGCCCGAGGCGCTTGGCTGCGCGCTGGAGCCCCGCGAAGTAATGCATCACTTGCTCCTGTAACAAACGATATTTACCTTTTTATTGGTTACCGTAAAAACACTAGCGGTTTTCGGACTTAATACTTAAGAACCGAGTATAACAGGCAGATATTTATAACGCAAGATATGTCCGGTATTAGATATTATTGCCGAGCTATCAATAAAATAGATGGATAAATTTTAACACAGCGTTCAGTACGTCTAACTAAAGATATTCAAGCAAAAAAAACACGGATTAAAGTGATTTTATTTTGACCTAAAATAGGTAATTAAAAAAACGCGGCGGGCGCGGGCGGTGACGTGCGCCTGCTCATTTGTAGAATCAGAATTATGAGATAGGTAACAAAGACATGGATATAAGTAAATAAAACCATTTAATTTCGAACTTAAAACACTATTGTTAGTAACGACAATTTAAAGACAAGAGACAAATCAATGACAAGACTAGACAACGAGAAATAGACACTATGGTATTAGTCTTCTCACAAATTGCCTTATTATAGCAGAGGATTGCGACTACTTTGGGTAACCAACATTTTTAGTGTAATTTCGTTAGTTGATTTTTTTTCTTGTAAGTATCAAATTTTTTTTCTTATTTTTTTACCATTGTCCTTATTTTGGTAGTCTGAACAATTTTTAAAAGTTTGTCCATCTATTTTAATGGGACCTTATATTTATGCTCGTAGCATAAAAAACCAGTGAACGAATAAAGCAAGGATATGCATCTGTTAAAAATTGCCACCTAAATAATATCACTCTCAAAACTAGTAAAATACAACTAGTGGCCAATTTCACAGACAGGCCGAACAAAAAAAAACACGACCGAATTCCAATTTCAATAAAAAAACAAATTGAATGATACATGTGTCGGGCTGGAAGTTATTCACGCCATTCGGAAAGCTAAACATTTTGTCACAAATCCAACATACTCCACATTGCCTAAATTCCTATTTCTAGAAATTCTCTGTACTCCTGACATTTGTTGCGACAACTGTGACAAAGTTATGTCTTGAAGAGAAGTTGCGGAAATTAATATCATATTCGGTGTAGTGTTTAAGATTGCAGATGACACTCGTGTGCTGGCTGCGTTTTGTGAAATCCCTAATTAAATTATTATGATGATATAAGGCAGACTGGATGCGGAAGATGGAAAACCGAGTATTGTGGCGCAAGGATTCCCTATGCAGATTTGCTAAAGCACTATAAGATATTAAACTTGGATTCCAGACGTTCATTGATCATGGTTATGATGCTGTACGGTATATGCAATAACAAATTTAATTGTATTGAGCTCACAAATGGATTGTGTTACGTAGTACCTAGAACTGTTGTTCGGCGAGAGGTGTGCGTACCTCAACTATTCTACACTGCGCTATGTAGAACGAAGGCTGGGGTGCGAGCCCCTGTCCGCCGACTTTTAGAAACCTATAACTCACAATTCATTGGTTTTGATATTTTCGCGTTGCCGCAATCTAAATTTAAAAGACTGGTTTCACAATCTCTTGCAAGTCGCCAATAAGACGGTTGCTATGTCATCCGCTTTCTTCGATTCGTCGGTATAATTACAGTGTTTTTTTCTTATAAATATGTACTTTTTATTATTTTCTTATTTAGCATGCGTTCGCTGTCATACTTCAATGTTATTTCGTGGACAATAGTGTGGGTTATACGTTTTTTTCGATTGTATAATTTAACTACTTTGTTAATGCTGTAATGTATAACTGTTTTTTGTCCCAAATAAATAAAATAAAACTTGAGACGAGCTCCTTTCCAGCTTCGACTAAGTTGACATGTGATGAGAAATTATATGAGGTTCACAGGCCCAAAATGTGTTTCTTCAAGGTGTTTGTGTGCCTTAACCAGCGCCGAGTATTTTTTTTCTTTCACTTGAGTATTTATCTAACTTGAAATAATTCTTCTAATTTTATTACATGCTCAAAAAAGTGAATAGCCGCGTCCAGACCAACCGAGCACCGCTCGCGAGGCTGCCTCGCAAGCCGTGCTCGGTCGGTCTGGACGCGGCTAATGATGAAATTACTAGAAGCATGTATAGAAACACCTAAGACGCCAACAATTACATAGAGACAAAATCGAACAAAACTTCAGTTTTCCCCCAGCTCTTATAGGCAGTCTCTTATCCTTTCCGCAAACACACTCAGCGGCAGTCAATCTGGCCTACGCGAATTAGTGAAAACACAAAGTGCCACAAACCTGCATGAGATTGAAGCACATGGCCACCAGCGCCATGCCCAGCATGAGGTACATGGAGCACACGATGAACGACGTCTCGATCCGCGGCGTGTACACGCGCTCACCCGGCACGAAGTCGCCGAAACCGATACTGCAAGGGGAACAGATAATCAAAATAAATAATAATTATTAATTTCTAAAAAACACACTCATTACGGTGCAACTATGTAGATTGCGGATGAATGACTTCAACCAATCGATATTGATCGATGCGGATGAACGACGTAATCTGGCTGCACCACACTGAACCGATCTGATCGCAATGTACTTGTACAATGTTAGATCAAATTAGATGCGTGACGCGAAGGAGCATAAAAATAAGTGATAGATGATTTGTAAAACAGTCCTAAGTCTTCTAATTCTTGCGAGAAATATCGAAATTCTATAGCAAAGTGAAGCTAAGTAAGAAGTCGTACCTGCTGAGTGATATGAAACAGAAGTAAGCTCCGTCGAGCTGGTCCCACTGCTCCCACATGCCGAAGATCATTGAGCCAAACATTATGTACCTGAAACACCAGAATATCATAACATAATAGTATCTGACATCCTCATTGAGCTTTTTTATGAAATCCCAAGCCTTTGAATTCTAAAGAAAAATCTCATCTCAAGTTCATAGAAACCCAAGTATATTTTAAGTTAGTCATTAATGAGCTTATAATGTCTCAAGTAGTAGGTATCATTAGTAAGGATTGGTAGACCATTCGCTTCAAATCACAAATAATACTTAAAACCTAAAGAAGCACATTACACTTCACTAAATACTAAGAAGTTTAAATAAGGTTTATGAGCTGTCACAGTGGAGCCGAAATAGCCAATTGAATTTTATTTGTGAAATCCCAAACGTCGCTTAAGGGAAAATAACAAAATCTATTAGGAACGTAATCATACGAATGAAGCTTCTTACCCATCAAACATTTCCAAGTAAAGTCTTGGAAAAGAAATTCAATGGTTATTTAATATCTGACAGAAATCTTATACCTTTCTCAAAATAAATAGGTACCTACCTACTCAGTATAAAAGCAATCAAATTACACTTCTATAAATTTTGTTTTGATTTATTTACTGAAAACAAGAACAATAATAATTCTAATCAAAAGTATAATAACTAGTATCACTGGAGGCTGAAGTTTAATTCAACAGAACTTAAATCATCACAGAAATGATATAAATGCTAAAATAACTTTGTCTGTTCGTTACGTCATCAGGAATAAACCGATAGAATTTAACAAAGAGATAGCCGGGAACCTGGAGAAAGACATAGGCTTCTGTTAATTTTGAATATTTATGATGAAATATAAAATACCTGCAGACGAAGTCGCGGGAAACAGTTAGTTTCATTAGGTAATGTTAGAAACCCAACTTATTAGCAGTGTGTAATCTTAATTTTCCGACAGCGTTACATCTCCAGCTGATTTATGTTAGCATTTTGCTATGTTGGTATTGCTGTATCCGGTTAGACTGGAAGCTAACCCCAACACATTTGGAAAAAAAACTTTTTACAAAAAAAATAATAACCGACTTCAAATAATATTAGTATGGATTATGGATAGAGATTTATTAAATGCTACTTACCCAACCATAATAGTGACACAGACGCTGATCGGCACAGTGATACTCTGTGCGTCGAAGGTGATATAACTAAAGTCGCTGGAAGCGAAGCTGTCTGCGTGATGTGCCGGCTCCGAGCAGCCGCGGCGCGGGTCGGCGCGGGTCAGGCGCGGGTCACACGGCTGCGGCATTGATATGCTTCGGATGTATTCTGGCCTCCTGGTAATTGTGGAAAACGAATGTTCTTAATTTACTTTGATTGCTACACGACAGACTGTCGAACGAAAATCGAATTCTCGTTTTCTGCATCATTATTAAGTCTAGATTTTCTGCATCATTATTAAGTCTAGATTGTCTCACAATGATTAAATAATTTCCTTCATCACTCAGTGATATTTTTACCTACATTACGTTCAAAGTATCTACATTACATAATACCTTGCCAACAATAAATTAAATTTGAACAACCTCGCGGTAAGATCTCTTAAAAATGAAGAAATAAATTTTAAATGTAGGTAACTAAGCAAATAACTATTCATAAAACACTTTCGTCTCCATTAAACTTCTACATTATTTAATAATATTTAATGAAACCCATCGTCAAATGAAGTGTCTTACACACAGCTGTACAACTTTATTAGGGACGGAATATAATTAATTAAAGATGTCTATCTAATTAAACCGTCAAAGAAATTCTATAGGAAAAACGCTTCAGGCTTTTTGTAAATGAATTTGTCTGTTACATAAACATGAATGTTGTATTGTTTCACACCAACAAACCTGTGGGTGTTATACATATAATGTTGACTTGATGAGTTATGTCAAGAGGATATAACAGTACGAGTAGCTTCTGCCCGTCTGCTAATTAGTTTGTTGTTATGTACCTGGCACTTGTTGATCGGCTTACACTGTCCTCCCATATTACGTAATATCACTGTAATTTCAAAACGATGTAAAAGCCCATATTTTATAAAAACTTTTTTACAAAATAATACAACCGACTTCCAAAGACAACACTACAAAGTGAAAAATAACTTTAATTTCGGAAGTCGGTGGCAAAAAACGAAAATACATTTATCCAGACACCGACTTCCGAAATTGTTTTTGGAAGTCGGTTGTATTTTTTTGTTAATAAGTTTTTATTTTTCACTTTTTAGTTGTGGTACCTACCCCACACAAATTCTAATACCACTACCTGCAATACCAACTAGAATATCATCCATATAAAAGTAGGGAAAAAATACGTATTATTGAAGCTAACTCAAAAACTACCCCAGAAAAGTTAATAAATTTTATATGGAACCAACTTTGAACGTCTCGAATAAAACAAAAAAAAATCAAATCGGACGACTCTGTAAAAAGTTATGGGTGGTCATACATAAAAAAAAATAAAAAAAAACATACGTGTTGAATTGAGAACGTCCTCCTTTTTTTTTCGTCGGTTAAAAAGAGTAACTGCGGCTTTCTTTCTGGCTCTTCTCCATAGGAAACGGCTAATTGGAACCGTGCACATAGCTTCTGACTTTTCATAAGTGCCCATGTGTATGTTTAATAAAATATTTTAATTTTGAATAAAGTTGCTATGGTCATGACACCTACTGTGAAGTGCTACGACTATGGTATGGACTATGGTCCGAGATCGATATAAGATCTCTAATTTCGGGGTTAATTTCATCAGTAGATGTTGACCGTATTTAAATACCGAGACTCATCCGAGGGTCCCGGTTGCCATTCGTAGACAGTCGTTACGGGTCGTCAGAAGCCTGAAAGTCTGACACCAGTCTTACTAAGGGATATCCTATTACCCAGTAACTGGATTGTGGATGTCAGATAGGCAGTCGCACACAGTGCAGGTTCATGAAAGTCAATGTTCTTGTATATTTGGTTCTAGCACATGCCGGTTTCCTCCCCATTTAATCTTTCACCGTTATACTAGCTATACTCGTATTAAAGTCTTACTCTGTTGCTGTATCGGTGTCTAACAAAGGAGTTAAATAAAATAAAATATTATGATTTAAAAGAGTGTCCGTGGAGTTTCTTGCCCGTTCTTCTCCATAGGGATCTACTACGCTTTGGAATGGGCAACTAGCTTCATCTTTCTGACTGACCGACCCATTGACAATTCAAAAGTGCCTGTAATTGGTTTATTTGAAATAAATGCTTTGAGTTTGAGTTTGAGTTAATTAGTGCTTAGTCAAAGAAGATACAGCACAATATAGTCAGATATCAGATCAATTATTACCATTAAACTGTGTTGACGTACACAGGAATTAATTACCTTATGTTAATTGCAATCTCAGTACACAGCATATTGGGTTTCCGGGGTACTATTGATGATTCAATCCTTGGTATAGTTTTAAAGTTTTCAGGACACAGAAAGCCATAAAGAAGGGAGTGATTAGGGAGTTAGTATTAATGTCTTCAAAAAAACTGATCTAAAGAAAGGAACGCCGGCGCCGCCGAGGCCGGCCCAGCACCAGCTGGCGAGGTGACCTGGATGCGAACCGCAGGGGTTGGACCGAGGTGGCCCGGGGATGGGATGCTTGAAAGGATTTGGGGAAGGCCTTTACTCAGCAATGGGAACTGTCCCACCGCTGAACAAAGGCAAACATAAAAAGACATAAAGAAACAATGATCAACTGGCAAGTTAGTGGCATGTGAGCAACAGGTGTTTCTAAAAAAAATCACCTGACTGCTAAAAAAAAAAACAAAAAAACAAGGTCACTTTTCAGTTGTTCAGTTGGTGTCAGTTATTGTAGTTAAATCTCAGATGATCACCAACTGCAAGCATCTATACACTCGAAAAACATTCATTCCTTGGGTAGTCGGTAAGAAATATGGGATTTCATTATGTATGTAGGTAGGTATAGTTTTTATCTACATAATAAAATCTTAAATTCACTATCAGACAACGCACAGAGCAAACCACTGAGTCTAGACGTATGAAATGCACAAGAGTTCCTTTTAGGATGAAGATAAGCACAAAGGAAGGATTTTTGAAAATTCATTCCCTAAAGGGGTCAAATATGAAAGAACAACTATGTGAAGATGTCATTTTTGCCGAAGGGAAATCTCATCGAACACACGGCTTGTATCAAAACAAAACTGTAAGACGAACGTTGCTTGTGGTTGCTTGAATTCCTTGGGAGCACGGACCTCTGGTTGCAACAATCAGACTTGCACTTAGCCACTACACACAAGTTTAGTTTGATTTCAGTAGTCTTACGCTTAAAACAAACACCGAAGAACTTCCTTTACTAATCTAACTTTGCATAGCTTTGAGTGCTGCCAAACGCCAAGAAATAACATAGTTAGCGAGTCAGGAATTCCGTTCGTAATGAGCATGCAAATTGTTGAATCTCAGAGCAATCCCGTTCTAGATTCCGAATCACATCGTGTTGTAGAATTAGGAGCTGCAGTCAAGGAGTAGAATAGTTAAATATTGTTCTCTTACTTTATTTAGCTTGGGATTCATTCGGTTCATTGACATACATTTTTACTGTCTACGAGTCTGTTGTCAACTACTTTCAAAGTCTTATAGACATAATTATGTTTATTTATTGTTTATTATAGATCATTCGTCTACTTCATAAACGCTCAGCCTAAACCACTGATCAAGAAGCATGGAATTTTGCAAAGGAGCTCCCTATTACAAAAGTGAGTTCTAAGGAACGATTTTTTAAAATCCATGGCATAAAGGTTAAAAAAACCGGCCAAGTGCGTGTCGGACTTCGCGCATTTAGGATTCCGTACCAAATCTGATTTATCAATATATTGGTATTTGTTAGTAAATTAGACGTCATAATAAACATTAACACCAAATTTCAAGTACGTATGTGAATGGGAAGTTAAAAAAAATGTAAAAAAAAAAGCTGATTTTGGTGGCTTCTCATTCCTTTGTTTTCCAATATTTTTTAAAACAAAAAATGCAGTATTTATCTACTCAACGAGTTTTAAACAAAAATACCCCTCTCGATGGTGTAGGTATTTTTTTTTTGCGCCCCCCTTTTGGCTGTATGGGAGCCTCCCTTAAAAACATTAAAAAATATTTTTTGACAATTTGTATGGCTTTGGGAACAAAATGCTTATACTGTGAAAATTTGAAGACTGCAGCTACAACCGTTTGGCTGTAAAACCTGTGTGATAGTTGACGGACAGACGGACATGTGAGTGACAATAGGGCTCCGTTTAGATCCTTCCGGTACGGAACCCTAAAAAGTCATGAAGGTTAGTATGGAGGTTAGTCGTTTTTTTCCGATGGGGAATCATTTCGGGCGCACGATTTGTACAACTATAATATTATAGTTCTTACAGACGATGGAAATTACGCTATGTTATGCCTAGGGAATTGTAATATGGCCTGCATGGGTTCTTTAACCATTACTCAGCAAAAACGGTCTACTTGATGGAGTTCCAGTAAATGGATGGACGAACGTACATATGCCACTTGACCTATTGATGGAGTACTTGCTGGATAAAATACACTTAATGCTCGTTAATGTTCGAGGAGCTCGTGGCTAAGTAAGTATTAACAGCGGCACGGGTCGATCCATCAGGTTAAGCTACGCTTGCCGGGGTTGGTCCGTGGATGGGTGACCATCTTTACATACCAAGACTCCTCCGTGCCTCGGAAAGGACGTTAAGCCGTTGGTCCCGGCTGTCATTCGTATTATTCTTTGACAGTCGTTACGGGTCGTCAGAAGCCCGAAAGTCTGACAACCAGTCTACCAAGGGGTATCGGATTACCCAGTTACTGGGTTGTGGAGGTCAGATAGGCAGTCGCTCCATGTAAAATGCTGGTATTCAGCTGCATTAGACTGGAAGCCGACCCCAACATAGTTGGGAAAAGGCTAGGCAGATTGATTTTTGCTCGTTAATGTTCGTGGCTGGCATCCGTCTCTTGTCAACTGCAAGCCTTTTGAGGCCTCCTGAGGCCTTTGGTATACTTCATAAGCCAGATTTTACCACAACCATTCGGATGATGACGGGTCTATTTTCTGCCTGGAGCTACACAACTCTCACAGATTGATAGACAGTAACACAACTAGTCTTCCAAATAGCATTGGCATATATCGCCTGTCTTCAACCGCGAATGGCCCGAGACGGCTCTAAATAAACCGCTATCATAAACATGGCCGCAGCTATTGACGTGTACATGTACTCCATTAATATTGCAGATAAAACGCATTTGCTGGATCAGGTCTCATGCCAGCAGGAGATTGTAAAGCTATTGAATGTGCATTCATTAATGTGCCATCATTTTCTGGATTGGGCAGCAACAGTTTAAATACTATACTCATCGTCTCATCTTAGGCTACAAAAGCTGGATTTTACTTTATAAATGTAATGTTGGATAAAAGTAAAAGTATTTTCTACAGAGTAATGTACGGTGAGTACTTAGTGCTTATCATTTTGTGCTGACTAATTAAATGATTTATCTATCTTTCTTATCTAACAGCAATTAGGAATAACTTATACAATTTCGAGAGCTTTGTTAAAACTATATTTTTTCTTTTGGTATTTTAATATTTTTTTGTTTGCTGCATGCATCCCTTACTTGTATTGTATTAATTAAGCATATATAATGAGAGAGCGCCTTGACTTCCATAATACAAGTCCTACTTAGTTTGGAAGTCAAGAGTTCATTTCCGTGTACGTTTTTTTAATATGCAATAAACTTTTATATTTTTTTTTTTATGGCATCAGACTTAAAGATAAACAGATGCTTGTTATTATTTTAGGGTCGATGGAAGACATATGATGAAAGAGGAAAAATTTCTAACGACCTTCACTGAATGGAAGATACTGACTGACAGATTAAATATACGCCAGGAAAAATGTAGAGAGTGTGTGTAAAAGTCGGTATCCATTAAAATAAAATTTGAAGCAAAACAAGGTGAAAGAATAAAGAAAATACGTTTAATTGCGGTAAACATGACGCAAAGAAAAACACTAACACAAAAAAAAAAACAAGTTGGGGAAAAATATGCGTCACATCCACGCAAAACGGCCATCGCTCAACATAATGCTGAGACCCCGTGCGAGACAGAGCCCCAGCGCTGGTATTCAGCGACAGCTTGCCGTGATGACGTCAGGTGCAGGTGCTTACCTGGGATACCCTCGAGAAGGAGGAGGATACCTCTCCACAGGAGGTACGATGAACTCTGGAGTGATGTCAGACTCTAGATACCGGCTCCTCCACGCTTGAGGCCGCTCTATGCTCTCTGCTTCACTTAAATCATACTGGAAATTAAACAAATGACTTTAGATCACTGGAATTGAGTCTTTTGAATAGATATGGATGAAAACTGGAAGGTGCAGTGCAAACAATAAGGGCATAGGATGGCTCTTAAGAGGCCGTGGAACTGTAAGATCACCTAAATCAGCGAAATCGGCAAAATTTCGTATACGGTACTCTAAGATAAAGACAAAAGTATAGTACAAGTACCGCTGAGATTGACACTAATGTTATTAGATGTCATGTAAGCCATTCAGAATTCAGATCAGATCAATCATAATGATAGTTGACATGACATTGCATTGAATACGCTTAACTAAGGAATAGTCTGTACAAACAGCTTGTCCAGAGCATATATTCACATAATTATGCATAAATGATATACAGTTGCAGAGCACTGAGAATTAATTACCAACATGTGCGGTTTCTTCAGTAGATGTATTGATAAATATTTACGTTCGTCTACACACGTCGCTCAACACTCGGTCGCGCCCGGTTCGAGCCGTGACGGAACATTTCTATCCATCGTGGGGTAGTCAAACATTGAGTCTAAGGCACGTCGTCCACGTCGCTAGTCGAAAGTAACCTGAAAACTGAGGTGAAGTGGGCTTGAACTGAGCTATGATACTAGAGATTGACAGCCCACTTCAAGATCTCTTCACCCATGTTTTTACGGTGAGACTCAAATCTCCAATGAGTACCCAGAATGTCACAGCACAATTATACAATGTGTCATTTTGCATCCTCGTCAAATTTAAGGATGTGCCCATCAAACCGAACAACTTTTTCAATGGCACCAACATCGTAATCGCGAAAAAATAATCAGCCGTTCCATACATTTGCGTCGAGTAGGTATTGAAGTTTTCTATAGGACAGTTGAAATTTTTTTCGCGAATACGATGTTGGTGCCATGGAGAAAGTTATTCGGTTTAATGTTCTGTACCACACCCTGAAATTTGACGAGGATGCAAAACGACACGTTGTATGTATTTCAATTGCAGTCCATTACACAACGGGATCTACTAACGCGTTATATTATTATTATCTAGTTTGTGATTGGCTGCATCGTGTACGGATGGACCGCCATTGAAATACTAGTGCCGTGACATTCTGGCTACTCATTGGCGATTTGAGTTTGTAAAACGTTACTTTTGAATAGCGTCGTGGGCGATGGGCCTAACTCTCAGTAAATATCTCGCCCACGTACGGAGTGATTCTGTCCGTCAGTTTTGAAACTGTTCTGATAATTGATGGGGTACCATTGGTGTTTATTCAGTAGTACTATAGGTACTGGCATTTCAAGGGATTTTACTGAACAGCCAATGAACTGATCATTGGCTGTTCTTGCGTAAAGATGCAAGAAGTTTTAAACAAAAGAAAACATTAAAAAAAAATTGAAAAGAAAAGAAGTCTTGGAGCGCAAAATAAAGTCGATATCGGTTTTATTGCGTCTGAGGTCTCATAACAGAGCAAAGGTTTTCTCATTGGTAGAAGCATTCATTCAAATTCAATCACGCAACCTCATGCTTGCATAGCAGGTTCTTTGAACTGATGACCACCGTCACTGATACTTGTGTTAATATTAATAATAACCTGTAGCCGCATCCTGGCGGTTCGTCTCCTCGTGAACCCTGGACATCCTCTGCAGAGACAGATGAGTGCGTAGATGCACTTGAACCAACGCGCCAGCAGCTCACCTGGAATTATAGCACTTAGTTAGATTTCAAAGAACAAGTAATGATCACCTGTCGTCAAATAGAATAGAATAGAATAGAATACTCTTTATTATGCACACCATTTAAATTACTGGTTACAATTTTACAATGTTGAAATTTCAAATTGTTGTAATTGTTTGTTGTTTTAGTATTGTTGGAATTTTTTTTTGTCAAAAATATTTATGATTTTATTTGGTCCTTTAAAAATGGTGAGTGTGAAGAAGGGCCAGTTTTTAATTGTAATTTCTTGACATTCCTCAGTAATGGCGAGTGTAGTAGGTTTTCAGTTCCGTTGGGAGCACGTTAAAAGAAAATTGATTTTAGGAAATCTAAGGACCCAACTTGAACGTATAACGACTTTCTTTATCTAAATAAAGAAAACCCCTTTTTAAATGAAGGATGACCGGAATAAGTTTGCTTAATAAATAGACTAGCCTTTAAAGGTCTCTAGGGTTTTTGAAAACTAAAAATCCAATTATCTACTTCTTTGTTTTCTAGATTGAAAATCCTTAAAGTTAAATAGATTTTTATTTATCCAATCTAATTGTTTTGTCCTTTTGTGAACGAACGCCGAGTTAATTCCCAAATGGTTTACCAGAAAAAACAATTAATTGTTTTAACAAATTAAGCAAGTAAAGTTAACCCCTCACACGAGTTCGGTGTGAAGTAATTTTACCTAATATTGTACGTAGTATGAGTTCTATATATAACTCGTATGAGGGGTTATACGATTCTCAGATTTTCAATGAATGAAAATGTTGTTCAGGAGAAAATTATGTTTCGGAGAAAAAGATTTATATTCTATTTACTCTAGGTACTACAAACAACAGTAGGTATTTCAGTTCACAATTAAAATTAAATGTAATAATTGTGAAGAAGACCACTGTATCAGCACATGTATGGGTAGGCATTACAGTCTACTAAAGTGTACGTAAACTGTCTGAACACAAACTTTACTGAATCGAGAAAAAATTAAAACTACACTAGCTATTGCCCGCGGCTTCGCCCGCGTGGATGTCGGGAAATATCCCACGAGAACGTACTACCAGGATTAAAAGTACCCTATGTGTTAATCCAGGTAAATAATGTATTCTCGCACTGCTTAGTTTCAAAAACGCTGTACCACATATTTATTTATTTCCTACCAAAGGCATAAATTTGAATTTTCATATCTTAAGAAATGCTGGGTTTCCCAGAAAAACTTTCGTCCCCCTATATCACCCCCTGTAAGATTTATTTTTAAGACAAAAAGTAAGCTATGTCCTTCCCCAGGATGCCATCTATAGGTTTGCCAAATTTTATCGAAATCCGTTCAGTGCTTTAGGCGGGAAAAGGTAACAGACAGACAATACCCAATACATTCATTCATATGTATTAAATTCTATAAGTATTAAATAGATGGTTTAAAAAAAAAAGAATGGATGGATGGATGGTTTCAAAGTAAAATATCAATATGGACCATAGAAATATAAAAAACAGTTGTATGGAATAGTAGCACAATAATGGGCAGTATACGCCTAGTCTATATTATCAGTATCATACTCTACAACGAGTGTGGTAGTGGAAACGATTGTCTTCTGAGAAGAGATTAGCAGTTATGTGAATGTTAGATCCACTACCAGATCCCTGTTGCTGCATGCTATTGGTGTTGCAGGAGGGTAACAGTACTTTCGATCACAGACATTATTGTTTTAGTTGGTAAAAGATAATCTATATCTTTTCTCCTTCTCCAGACGAAGGGACATACGGATTTCAACACGAAAAGAAAAAGACTTGACCTCATAAATCGTAATTCAATTTGATAAAAAAAAAAAACATGACTGCCCCTGCCAAAAAACTAGCGAAAAAGTAAATAAGTTTTATAGTTTTTTTGGAATATGCTGTTCAAGGCCTTCACTTTCATACCCATATTGTAGAAGATTGAAGAAAAACATTTTGTTTATATTTGAAAATAGAGCCATACTGCCGCCATTTTTTTTTTATATAGCCAGTGTCACTTGAGATGATGTAAGGATTCGAACGAAACTCCATACATCCAAATCTGTTCAGGCATTTAAAAGTTATGGTAGAATAAAGAAACTCACATACATATACCCTGAAAACATTACACTTCATTTTTGAGCAATCGGGTAATAAAATAAATTCAATCAATAATTATTTGATTGAATCAAGAAATGTAGCATAAATCGATATCACAAATCGTGTGAACTTATTCCTAAGATCCACGAATCTAAGAAAAAGGACCAATTTTAAAAGTTATGTTGAAACAAAAGGAATGGACATTTGATAAAATAAAACACCACAAGATGTCCGAAAGTGTACGACACAAAATTTACAAGCTCAGTTGTTTATAAACAGATCCCCATTTGTTTGATGTGTTTATAAAAATGGCAACTTCCTTCCGCAACATAAGTAAACAGAACATGTTCTATGTTTAGGGAAAATTATTATTTTCTTAATTAAATTTTTCTGGAATTCCGGCCGCTTAGTTACAGCTATTAAAGTTTGACCCACTTGGTCTTCAAAATACTTTAGCGTACTTCATTTTATTTTATTAAATAGAACGGTATCTTTTATTTTATTTTCATAGGTTTACAAAGTTATAATGCGTTAACGGATGAAGACGTGTTGCTGGGGAGGTTTGTCGCTTTGTAGCACTGTTTCATCTCCACGGCTACTCCTAGCCAACACCAGCGCGCGGTGACAGGTGCCTGTAGGCTTATTCGGAAGCTGTTTACTATTTATTTTGACGTTTGAATATTGCTCGACTTCAACACATTTGAATTAAATGAATGGGCATAGTATTGTGTTCATTAATAATATTTAATATTACACATATGTGGCAGAAATTTAGAACGTTGTCAAATGTGCTTACATTAAAACAATGTTAATTAAATTTTATTATTTATTAGATAATTAATAATTTAATCATTTATAGCTGTAAAAGTAATCACAGAAAAAAATAATCACAGCAACACGTCAAATAACCCGCCCCTAACTGGCGCAAAGGTGCCCATAATACTTGCTGCATCGCCACGTTGAATGGCAATGGCTAATCTTTGCACCAGAATTAATAAATTAAATTAATATTAGCCTACCTATGAAACCTACCTACCTATGAAATTGCCGTTCTGCAGTACTGGCCATTTCAAATCAAAATAATTTTTCTTTGGCTAAGAATTCTAATTTCAAATTTTATTTTAAAACATGGATTTTTTTTTCCAAAAGTAGTCATTTGTTTATTGATTAGTGTTACATTTTCAACGCATTTCAATCTTTTTCGTGATCATGGATACGATAAAAATTCGAGTAATTATGGAATATGAGTACCGTCGTGGCAGCAACGCGGCACAAGCGGCACGCAACATCAACGACGTTTACGGAGCTAACACTACAAACCAACGCACCACTTGTTATTGGTTTGCTCGCTTCCGTTCTGGAAATTTCGACCTGAAAAATTAACCTCGCGGTCGTCCGAAGACTTTGGTCGACAATGACGAATTAAAGGCGATTGTGGAAGCTGATGATACACAATCTACGGCTGAATTAGCAGCAGCTTTCGACGTTAGCGTCAAAACAATATTGGTCCATTTGCGTCAAATTGGCAAGGTAAAAAAGCTTGACAAATGGGTGCCCCACGAACTCAATGATCGCCAGCGCGAAGTACGCGTCGAGACGTGCCTTGCACTTCTCAACAGACACACAAATGAAGGAATTTTGAACCGCATTGTTACCTGCGATGAAAAACGGATTCTGTTTGATAACAGCAAGCGCTCAGCAAGTTGGTTGGATCCTGGTTCAGCACCTAAACAATGCCCTAAACGAAAACTTACCCCTAGAAAAGTGATGGTCACTGTTTGGTGGTCTAGCGCCGGTGTGATTCATCACAGCTACTTACCAAACGGGGTGAGCATTACTTCAGATGTGTACTGTGAAGAACTGAACACAATGATGGAGAAGCTGGCACATCTCCAACCAGCATTGGTCAATCGCTCGTCTCCGCTGCTCCTGCACGACAACGCGCGACCTCATACTGCACAGCAGACGGTCTCCAAGTTGCAAGAACTGGGGTTGGAAGCTCTCCGTCATCCGCCCTACTCACCAGACCTTGCGCTTACAGACTACTACTTTTTCCAGAATTTGGATAACTTCTTGGCGGGAAAAAAAATCAATACCCGAGAGGCAGTACAAAATGCCTTTGAAGAATTTGTTGCCTCCCGTCCAGCTGATTTCTTTAAGAAGGGCATCAATAAACTGCCACTGCGTTGGCAAAGATGCATTGATTGCATGGGTGATTACTTCGATTAATACAAATAAAAAATGCATGAAAAAAATTCGTTTAATTTTTTTTATACAAAACGGCAATTTCATAGGTAAAGACCTATTACATTCGACTTCAATAAACCATTTCATGATTTATTTTGTGAATGTACAGTACGTAAATTTAAGTTGCGAAAGAGCGGAGTGTCCTAATACAGGCATTTATTTGCTTAAAAGGACATTTCTATCACTAGCTATGTAGTACATAACATGTTAAAGAAAATAAACTATTTGTATTGTATAGTATTGTATTATTATTTTCACGAAAATGCAAAGATTCAAACGAGATTTTCTAATCATTCTTACTTTTTATATCTTAATGAGCTATCTAAGCTGTCTTACCTTGCAAAAATCCATTTGAGCAGTTAAGAATGTAATAATTAGGGCCCTTTATTACCTTCAAATTAGTCCACGTCAGTGGGTAATTACAATTGCACACTCTAGCAAATTCGATAAGGTATTTTAAGCGTCCAAAAAATCATCTCACTGTTTAATTTTACAATAGTAACCTACTCCGTTTTTCGTTCAAGAAAAAAAGTTCTAAATGTTTATGATTTTTTTCACAATGACTGACAAAGAATCTTCTTAATATACAAAAAGAAAAGTACTGACTGATTGACTCATCCGTGCCCAGCCCGCATCATTGGACCTAGAAAGCTGAAATTTTGCATAGAGGTTCCCTTTATAATGTAAACAAGGAATAAGGAAGGATATTTGTTCCCGTGGGATATTTTCCGACATCCACGCGGGCGAAGCCGCGCGGGAAGTACTAGTGTACCATAAAACAGATTGCATACCTACCTACTTTGTTTCTCACAATATAGAGGAGAAAGAAATAAAAGAAACTGAAGCAAATCTTACCAACATTAGTCAGGTAGAGCAGGAACAGCGGCATCCCCAGCAGTGCGTACAGCACGGTGACCACCTTGCCCCAGTGAGTCTTCGGAGACAGGTGCCCGTAACCTGGGGAACGAATCATTTGGTAAGTCTCTTGATAAGACCCAGAACGTTTTTTAGGGTTCCGTACCTCAAAAGCAAAAAACGGAACCGTTATAGGATCACTTCGTTGCCGTCTGTCTGTCTGTCTATCTGTCAAGACCCTTTTTCTCACGAACGCGTGAAGGTGTCAAGTTAAAATTAATATGAAATACGTAGGTTTATGGTCCCTTGGAGTTGTAAAAAAATTAAGCTTCTAAGTCAACGAAATAAAAAAATATGGCCATTTATGCGACATATTTTGATTCTCGCAAGTAAATTAAAACCTATAGGGCAAAAAGTAAGATCTTACAGCATAAGTAAAGGAAAAAGTCCGAAAATTATTAATTTGTAATTTTATCACTATGCTTTTTGTTTTTTTGGAATTACAATGTTATGTTTGTTTTTGTGATAAATTATTTTCAACTATGGAACCCTTCCTTGTGCGTGGTCCGACACGCACTTGGGCGGTTTTTTTTTCCTGAACATTCTATCGATGATTCTAGCCAACACCGATATGTTTCATGTGTGGCTACAGTGAGCGTGAGCATGTCGCATGTCGCAAAATACTCCTCGAACTGTTTTCTTTAAATAAATTTTTATATTGAAACAGAAATCAAGTACATATTTGCTTATAATGTTAATGTACAGATAAGATGTATTTACGTTTTTTTTATTGAATAATTACTAATTCACAAAAATACATAATAATGAACCTTCAAGCCTCCCAGAGCATGCAGGTGTCAATTATAAAATAAATAAATAAAATAAAAAATGGCTTGGCAGCCACACAGGCCCATAGATAAATACCTTAACCTAAACATACACATTTGAATGTATCCGACTTTCACATAGCTTGCGTATAACTATTGAAATCACAAAATAACATACATACATACATACACACTTTAACATTTTGATCTTAGTTCATAGAAAGAATATTCTATCCACATTTCCTACTAAATCCTTACCTATAGTGGTGATGACGGTGAGGGAGTACAGGAAGGCTGAGGAGAAGCTCCACTGTCGCGACGATCTTCCACCGTCCCAGCCCTTGTGCACCGCCTTCACTATCTTACTCTGGTAGTTGTGCAGTTCTGTACCAATCCTGAGTGGAAACCACAACGCAATAAGATTTTAGTAGGTGTCATTTACCTTTACTCTTCTCGAGAATGATAACTAGACGTAAAACTCTCATTAAATAATCTTAGGCAAATTTTCCAATGATGGTACCATCATTTTCGTTACAAAAATGTATTAATTAAGTATCGAAGGAAAAAAATACTTAAGTACAGTACGCTGCAGTTAATATGGCAAGTTTACGAAAGAGAAGAAACTGTCACGTAGTGGGTATGCTTATCAGAGACGTTAGACGACGCTTTGCAGCCAAACTGTATCTATAAATCGATGCGTCATATACGGCCAGGTACTGTATTTCTGTCTTCTTCTTTCTGTTCTGCTGTAGGCATATCAGCTTGATATTGATGATGACTGTACTTCTGGCCCTCTCTGGTTAATTAAATATAATAACACTCCTCCTTTACATGAACTATTTCTTGGAGAATAATAAGAATATCGAAATTGATCAGCTTTTGTAACATAATTCACCAGTAATATGATACGCACCTCTCCTTCACAGCTGTCTCATTGAACAGGTTCAGGTCAAGAGTGACGTTATACCACAGATACTCCGAGAGGTTTTCGCGTTCGCGCTTCATTTGATTTTCTATCTTCATTTCGCTACCGCCCTCTATTGCTTGGAACATGAATGCACCTGTGGGAAGATAATAATATTAATAGACATTAATTTATGTTTTGGTCCTTCGAGCCGGATATTTCTTGTGCACCAATTTAATATAGGTATTGACTAAAGCCTCTTACTGCTCGATGGTAGACGACAAACTATTACTAAATCTACTGCGAATAATAATTAGGTATTCTATCAATATCGTAGATCAGATCTACTTTAGGACTAGGCCCAAATAATACCAATATTTGGACTAGTCCTAAAGTTGTACCTTATCTTATATTCCCAAAGTTACGAAATCTGTTTTTCATAAGCAAACGTAATACTTTGATGATCATTCCATAACATAGACATGAAAAGACTGTCATACAGAACATATTATGTCTTTTTAATAGATTACGTTTTAATTTTTTGATCTTGTGCATTTGCCGTAGCTACTATATAATATCACTTTTATCTTATGCCAAACATTACCTTATTATTAATTTATCACGCGTATGAGCCACGAAACGAAGACAGATTCCTTTTAATTTACCGTGGACGACGGCCGAACATAAATTACGGAGCATCATAATGTCGTCAAGAAAAACACGAGTTTAATTTTGAAGAGTTTCTCTTTGAAGTCGTGGGTAAGGAAGCGTGCACACTGTCGGGGAATAATTACTTGATGGGATTGATTGTAGTTCGCAATTTTATTAAATGGTTCCTGTCGATTGATCGTCTCTCTATGTAGCTCGATGCTTTGAAATAATGGTTTATTTTTAACACTATAATTCGGCGTTAATTTATTGAAAATGGGCTCTCTCATTACGTAAATAATCGAAAAGTCGTGGTTTTTGGAAAAAAATAACAGAAAAGTACCTATTTAAAATTTTAAACAAAAGAAATCTGACCTCTTCACAATGTAAAGCGCTCTTAATAATGATAGTACTTCGCATAACTACAACAATATCATTATTTTGTAAAGATTTCCAGGAATTCCGTTCAGTTAACAGATTCTAGACATCTTTGTTTACATTCCAGGTATAATTATTAATAATCTATTCATAGGAGGCTGTTCGTAGGCGCGCTGAACCTACTCCTTTCAGATAAAAGCCTTTTGAATAGCAAGGTAAATATAAGTTATGATTAAATACCAAGCTGTTATCAGGTCTGATCAATAGTATCTTCTGCACAAAAGATCCATTAACCACGGAGGCGGAGATACGAACTAATTTAATATCTAGAATTATACTTTAAAGATTGTTTTTGTATCAATGACAGTCTAAAAATCAAAACAAAAAAAAGTTTAAAATCAAAATTATTCTTCCTATCTTTGATTGCACAATGAATCTGCGAATATCATTTGCATCAATCTTTCTCCAATATTCCTTGATCGTGTGCAGCCGCCTAACGCGATAACGCAGGGCCCCCACAACCTCATTCTTCATCAAAATGACAAAGGAAATACCCAGCAGAGATGCTGTAAAAGTTAAAAGTGCTCAGTGAAGTGTAAAGTTCAGGCTTTCAAGCCATCTAATGACGCGGAGCGACAAGCATGATTCTATTATTGTGGCACAATCAATACCCTTTGATTTGGAAGGAACGAGCGATAAGGATTGTGGAATGAGAGTAATTATTAATATTGTGACGCCATTCGGCAGTGGCTTGACAGATTAAAAGTTTTGAAGTCCATTTTGGATATGAAATGAGTCTGTCCCATTTTTTCAAACTACGTAAATCTCGAACGAACTAAATTATGTGGTGTAAAAATATAAGTAGTTATAAGCGCATATCTTAGTGTTGCTCTTTGAGGGCTTCTGCTCAAATTGGGGCGGTGTTAGCGATGTAAGTCAGTAGATGTAAGTCAGTAGATGCGCCTCCATAAGTAAGGTTTCCTACTTTGACCAACAAGGCTAGATTAAGACCAACGGCTAATAAACTCCTGTGTGACCCAAAAATAAATATTTAGATATGACGAAAGATTTGATATAAATAATAGGTCTTTACCTATGAAATTGCCGTTTTGTATGAAAAAATTTAAACGAATTTTTTTCATGCATTTTTTATTTGTATTAATCGAAGTAATCACCCATGCAATCAATGCATCTTTGCCAACGCAGTGGCAGTTTATTGATGCCCTTCTTAAAGAAATCAGCTGGACGGGAGGCAACAAATTCTTCAAAGGCATTTTGTACTGCCTCTCGGGTATTGAATTTTTTTCCCGCCAAGAAGTTATCCAAATTCTGGAAAAAGTAGTAGTCTGTAGGCGCAAGGTCTGGTGAGTAGGGCGGATGACGGAGAGCTTCCAACCCCAGTTCTTGCAACTTGGAGACCGTCTGCTGTGCAGTATGAGGTCGCGCGTTGTCGTGCAGGAGCAGCGGAGACGAGCGATTGACCAATGCTGGTTGGAGATGTGCCAGCTTCTCCATCATTGTGTTCAGTTCTTCACAGTACACATCTGAAGTAATGCTCACCCCGTTTGGTAATAAGCTGTAATGAATCACACCGGCGCTAGACCACCAAACAGTGACCATCACTTTTCTAGGGGTAAGTTTTCGTTTAGGACATTGTTTAGGTGCTGAACCAGGATCCAACCAACTTGCTGAGCGCTTGCGGTTATCAAACAGAAAACATTTTTCATCGCAGGTAACAATGCGGTTCAAAATTCCTTCATTTGTGTGTCTGTTGACCAGTGCAAGGCACGTCTCGACGCGTACTTCGCGCTGGCGATCATTGAGTTCGTGGGGCACCCATTTGTCAAGCTTTTTTACCTTGCCAATTTGACGCAAATTGACCAATATTGTTTTGACGCTAACGTCGAAAGCTGCTGCTAATTCAGCCGTAGATTGTGTATCATCAGCTTCCACAATCGCCTTTAATTCGTCATTGTCGACCAAAGTCTTCGGACGACCGCGAGGTTCATTTTTCAGGTCGAAATTTCCAGAACGGAAGCGAGCAAACCAATAAAAAGTGGTGTGTTGGTTTGTAGTGTTAGCTCCGTAAACGTCGTTGATGTTGCGTGCCGCTTGTGCCGCGTTGCTGCCACGACGGTACTCATATTCCATAATTACTCGAATTTTTAACGTATCCATGATGACGAAAAAGAATGAAATGCGATAAAAATGTAACACTAATCAATAAACAAATGACTACTTTTGGAAAAAAAAATCCATGTTTTTAAAATAAAATTATTTTAAATTAGAATTCTTAGCCAAACAAAAATTATTTTGATTTGAAATGGCCAGTACTGCAGAACGGCAATTTCATAGGTAAAGACCTAATATTATAATATAAACCATTTGCCAATGTTTTCAAGTCGCCATGACTAAGTATGACTGTTTACCACAGAAAAGATAAAGAGGTTAGAAGGGCCTTGTGGGCGGGGCAGGCGCACCGCATGTATGTGTAGACACACTAAGTTCAGCCGAAATTTGTTTTACCGGCCAGTAATCGCGCTCTCACTGTGACAACGTACGAAGCTCCGCTAAAAAAAAGGATTATGCCCTGTTGCGCTGTTATAACGTGTCGGAAAAGTAGCAAGTGGTGTAGTGTAGCCCTACAAGGGATTTCTTTTCACCGATAAGTCCAAAAATCTTAAAATACAAGTGATATTTGTAATTATTACAATAGTATTATGTTTTTTGTAGATAAAAGCGATACAATCGCAAACAGATGCACAGTTTTACATTGCTTGCAATGCATGGGTACCGTCTTGTACTTCGTGAGCGATCGCGCAATATGTTGCGTTCACTGCGAAAGTCGCGTCGCCGAGCCAACGCTTGAATTCCGCGAAATCCATGCTTATCGATAGGGTTGTACCAAGTTGTAATCAATGTCGATATTGTGTGTATGTATACAAATGATTATTGACAGTAATATTAAAATTAAAATAACTTTGTTTATTACCACCAATTATTGTTTATTGTGGGTTACCAATTTAGTTTCTGAGTGGGTTTTTCCTCTAAAATTTTGTTTCATGTTAGCCATTTTTGATGAAACCATACATTTTTAATATTATTTTTAGGTTTCCAACAGATTCAGACAATAGATAACTGTGGATTGACGCAACTGGTAGAATCGAACGGATACCTACTAAATATTTTGTTCTCAACATTTTACAGAAAATTATTACAGAGAATGATTATTGGGTTTATTATACAGCCATAAAGCTGAAAATCCATAGATGAAATCTAAAGTTTCAAAATGATGCTTTTCTCGTTACGCTTATTTTTAACCTACTTCAAAAAAAAGGAGGTTCTCAATTCGTCGCGTATCCATACAACTTTTTTATGATGTACACCGATTTCTCCGTCAATTGTGGACCGATTTTGAAAATTCTTTTTTTATTTGAAAAGGTATGCTCTCAAGGTGGTCCCATTGTCACCAACTCAGAATCTGATATTTATAAATATATTACGTCTAATGGAAAACATTCGATAAGGCTGTGAAATTAGTTTTTTGGATTCTTGCAAATTGCAGCTTTGTTATTGAAAATGCGATTTGCGCCCGTAACGGTTACTCAATAATAAATTCAGTATTCATCAAAGTCGTAAGTACACTTTTCTAGGTTTACTATACTCAAAAATATAATTATTTCCGAAAAAAAAACTTGTTTTTTTGAGCAACATGATGATTTTTGATAATTATTATTGACATGATGTTAATTATTTTTAGCAAGTATAATTATGGTTACAGGGTGCAATCAACATCTAGAACAACTTAACATAATTATGACGTAAAACAGAGCTGCAATTAGCGAAAATCTAAAGAAAATTTGAATTTCACGGCAATATCGAATGTTCCCCCTTAATTTGACATTTTTTTAATTATGTATGTTTATAGGAAGTCCACACTATTCATACCTCGTCCTCCCGAAATTAAAGTGAAATATTGCAAAACTTAAAGTAAAAAAAAATATAGTATATTTTATCGATATCAATATCGATTAATGCAAGCCGTAATGTATATGAGAAATAAATTGTTTTTGCGCGTGTGTGAGTGCACGTCAAGCGCAGTGATTGCGTTAGTGTGAGAACCAATAGCAAACTCGCGATCTAAGTGCGTGTGGTTTATTTGTGTGCGTAATGCGCGTACGTATTGGTCTCTTGCTTGTAGTGGAGTTACAGAGTGGGGGACAAGCGGCGACACGCGTTCTAGTACAAATCAGGAACTATTTCCTTTCTAATCTCTTTATCTGTTCTGTGCTGTTTACCTTTACTACGTCTAACGATAGACATTATGAACACGCATTTAATTCAAAACTAAAAAGTCCTAAATGTCTTAACAATTCTCAACGTTTCTAATTATTTGTAATTTATGTGGTTTACCGGGTTTACCTATAAACTTACAATAAAGAGTATTATAACTATCTAAATAACAATAATCATGACCACAAAGCATCATAATCGGCCCCCTAGCATAAGAGCATCTCATAAAAATGTACCACATTGCCATAACAACATCAGATGTTATGGTAGGCATAACAAAACTCCCCTCAATTCATCACGTTTTATAGCATTTGGCAACACCGCCGTACAAACGTTTGTGGTGTACCAAAAAGGTCGCCGCTGAATTATCGATTGGCAAACACTTTCTAACAACTGTTGCGGTTTTGATCCCATTTAATGCCTTTGTTGCGGTTCCCATATTATATATTTATGGAGTTTTGAAATCGGAATTAGATGGCCTAAATGGCGAAGCAGGTTTGTTAACTACTTTCATTGGGATGTCAGCACTGATGTCGAATTATTTGTTGGGAACCTGAAGTTTCTTGAGTTTAGGTACTTGTGTAATATAGATAATCGAAATTACTATACTTAGATACTAAATCCATATTGACTGTTGTGGTTAGGCGACTATTGACAGTCGTTTCTTTTTTGTACTCGTAGCAATCAAGCTACCCTTTTTGTTCAATTTGATCAAGTTTCTCAAACTTCCAATCTCTGTAAGCTTTTTGTTTCCTAGTCCTAAATGTTTAAAAAAATTATACCAAAGTTTTGAAAATTGTATACGAAAATAAAAGTTAGCTCATAACTTCATAAGAAATTTAAATTTCATAGTTTATACAAAAAAAATATATATTATATAAGAATCAAAATAAACAACTGCCAAATTGCATAACGCGATGCGTCGCCATGACCTAATCTGGCATTTTTGTGATAGGCCTCTACACATGCATGCATACCATGTGGCCATACACATTTTTACAATAGTAAAAAAACCGGACAAGTGCGCGTCGCGCGGATCACGCACAATGAATCTGCCTAGCCTTTTCCCAACTATGTTGGGGTCGGCTTCCAGTCTAGCCGGATGCAGCTGAAGCAGCGTCGCATCACGCACAGTGAAGGAGTTTTTCTTAATTTCGCTACAGCATTGTTTAGTGGTTCATAGAATTCTCCTTCCTTACTTTCATCGATATAGTGGCAATAGTCTCCGAGAGCAGCTGAGCAGTGGTGGCGCAGTGGTAAAGGCCCGACTTACGTGTCATGAGGACGTGGGTTCGTTCCCAGGTAGGCAATTTACATGTGTAATTTCCATCTCCACTGAAGGAAGGAAACAAAAACCGGCCAAGTGCGTGTCGGACCACGCACAAAGAAGGGTTCCGTGAAGAGAAAGATTTATCCCAAGAACAAACTTAACATTGTAGTTGAAAAACATGGTCTCCCATACATTTCAACTGTAAATGTAAGTATGTACGCACAATATTGAGAGATTTACCATGTTATTTGAAGACCATAGACTTTTTCAAAGTAGGTTTTCCTGTAATCTATAAGTATAGAACTATTTTCTGTATTTTTTTTTTTCATAATTTTAGGCTCAGTTGTTTCGGAGATAAGGGGTGGTATGGTAAATCGTCAATTTTCTTAAATTACTTTAAAACAATTTGTTTTAAAATTATAAAAAAACTGTTTGAGACCCTCACAGTAAGCCCTTTTGTTTGATATGTCACACGGTACAGATTGCAAAACCTTTTTTTTTTTAATTTTCTTATTTGCCCGCAATAGTGAACCCCATATTCAAAATCCATTTATTTACGGCACACGTCCGTATTCGGGAGGAGCTCGTGGCTAAGTAATAACAGCCGCACGGGTCGATCCATCAGGTACGCTTGCCGGGGTTGGTCCGTAGATTGGTGACCATCTTTACATACCGAGACTCTCCGTGCCTCGGAAAGCACGTTAAGCCGTTGGTCCCGGTTGTCATTCATAGATCTTTGACAGTCGTTACGGGTCGTCAGAAGCCCGAAAGTCTGACAACCAGTCCAAGGGGTATCGTATTACCCAGTAACTGGGTTGTGGAGGTCAGATAGGCAGTCGCTCCATGTAAAATACTGGTATTCAGCTGCATCCGGTTAGACCGGAAGCCGACCCCAACAAAGTAGAGAAAAGGTTAGGCAGATGATGACACGTCCGTATTCGGGTCACAGAAATTCATATGTGTATCAAACAATTTAATCGGTTCATTAGATTCGGAGCAAATTTGCTGTGACAGACGGACAGTCAGACAGACACACGAGTGACCATATAAGAATAGTTTTTTTTCTTTTGAGGTACGGAACCCTAAAAACATCGAGAGAAAACCAACATGTCCTAGAAACCAAAAATTCGAGGACATGTGACACCAACCCGCACTGGGCCTGCGTGGTGATTTACAGCCCACTCCCTCTCACCGAGAGGCCTGTGTCCCAGCAGTGATGGGAACACTATAGGCTGATTATGTAGTTTCCGAGTAAAATGGCTGTAAAACACACGGACCGACGGACAGGACGAAATTATAAGATAGATTTTTCCCTGTGCCATTGTAAAAATAAAATGACATAGATATAGGTACATAGCCTTCGGAGTGATTGCAGTCCTCTGTCTGTATACTTGGAGCGCCTGAAACTGATTACTGCCTTTGACGTCCCTCCCTATAGATAGATCCTTTGACTGTGACATTACGGCTTTGATTGCACGATGATTAGGAACGGACCTGATGACGTAAGCAATCGTTTAAGATCTTTACGAGTTTTCCTAATGTTACTTTAGGAAAAACTGAGAAGAAAGTCTAAAGGACTTATAAGTTTGGTCGATTCCAAAAGATTTATATGTACCGACCTTTTAGTGAAAACTACTTCGTTTTTTGTGACTCCGCATAGATCATTGATATACATACAGGTGTTTGGCAGAACGTTGGACATACGAAAATGGTGGATAGGTGGGGTCATCTGCTACTTACTCAGCCCTAATTTATTTGGCCCTGGCCCCCTGGATATATAATTTTTTTTTTTTTTGCTTTCTTCTAGTTTCACCACTTTCTTAACTTTAAATTAGTAAAACAGGCAATATTTTGTTTTTTTTTTTTTTTTTTTTTTAATCTTTAATGTTGGCAGATTCTTATAAAATTATTGCTTTATTCAGATGCTAGCTAGAAAAAAACTTATGAGTCCTCAAACTTACAGAAAGATGTAAAAAATACTTAAATCTTAATTTCAACTTGCATTAAAAAAATAAAGCAAAAAATGATTGAGGAGTTCCAATTCTAGCAAAACATCCCTAGTGTGTGACCTTTCTAATGGTATGTAATTTGCTTTTATATAAAAAAAAAACTTGAGTTATTTCAAATTTTATCAAGTACGAAATTTTTGACGAAACTACCTTTACGGAAAGTGAAATGTTTTGACAATGTTTATCAGACAAGGATCTTGTGGCACCACGCGCCGCCAATTTCGGAACTAACGTCGCCATCTTGTTGTTTCAATACATTTCACAAAACTATTGCACAAATGTTTACCAACAGCGCCCCGCTGTCAACGTCATTCGAGCATTGAAATATCCTTGTTCGAGCGCACGCGCACGGCTACATTAATTTGTTACCCCCTATTCAAAGGATGATTATTTGTTTACGTGCACCAACCACCCTTCAATAGATTACTTACGAGTATCTTCAAAGAATCAAAGAGGCCCCGCATAACCAATCACATTAAAGGCATTAATTAGCCGTATTCGCGATGATTCATCAAACGCGCCCACAATCTGCAGCCTCAAGCTTTAATTAAAACTGACGCTGGTTCTCTAAGTAAAGGTTCGGAAATAGCATTGTTAATTCATGGGTTATTAAAATTTCTAATTAGAGCCCAAGTAATTGGCCACAGTAACTTGATATGGGCCACCAACTTTTGAACAAATGTTTGTCATGGCTGAGTCTGGCGGCAAATTGGAATTTGCAGTTACAAGAATTTTGTTTTCTTTGCGAAAATGGCTGGAATTTTTCATTTTAAGCAGACAAAGGGTTTTATATTAGTTCGTTAAAGGCGTGTTTCTGGGAATAATAAAATAATCGGTGTTTGTGCGCTCTATGGATTGCTAGTTGTGAGATACCTACTGCTATGTACTCATTTATAGTGTCTGTGTTTCTTGTTTTTAATTACTAGTTTGCTGTTTGACTAGTTTTAAGGTACGACTGCACTTGTTGATTAGTTTTGAGATTAGTGCTAGTTTTCTAGTTTTGAAATACCAATTATAGCTAGTTGACAATTTTTTAGATAAAAACATGTCAGTTTTGAGATACTAACTACTATCTAGTAGTAGTAGTTAGTAGTAATTATCTCCAAACTGGCATTCACAGAGCTAGCATTTAAGTTACGGCTAAACAGATACAGCTCTGTACTAACGACGCAAGCGCATGCCACACTGGGAATGAAGCTAAGTTCATTTACAGTAGGCGCGCGATCTGAGTGCAGTTCTGAGGAATGCGCTAGGGATGTGACCTAATTAGCGACAAAGAACGGAGTTGACGTTCAAACTGCTTGTATCTGTTAGTATTTTAACACATTTTATTTATTATATTAGCGCTAGATATTTTTGTTACAAGCTATGGTATAAAAAAAAGAAAATATCATGCATATAATAGGTCTACCTATGAAATTGCCGTTTTGTATGAAAAAATTTAAACGAATTTTTTTCATGCATTTTTTATTTGTATTAATCGAAGTAATCACCCATGCAATCAATGCATCTTTGCCAACGCAGTGGCAGTTTATTGATGCCCTTCTTAAAGAAATCAGCTGGACGGGAGGCAACAAATTCTTCAAAGGCATTTTGTACTGCCTCTCGGGTATTGAATTTTTTTCCCGCCAAGAAGTTATCCAAATTCTGGAAAAAGTAGTAGTCTGTAGGCGCAAGGTCTGGTGAGTAGGGCGGATGACGGAGAGCTTCCAACCCCAGTTCTTGCAACTTGGAGACCGTCTGCTGTGCAGTATGAGGTCGCGCGTTGTCGTGCAGAAGCAGCGGAGACGAGCGATTGACCAATGCTGGTTGGAGATGTGCCAGCTTCTCCATCATTGTGTTACGCGTACTTCGCGCTGGCGATCATTGAGTTCGTGGGGCACCCATTTGTCAAGCTTTTTTACCTTGCCAATTTGACGCAAATGGACCAATATTGTTTTGACGCTAACGTCGAAAGCTGCTGCTAATCAGCCGTAGATTGTGTATCATCAGCTTCCACAATCGCCTTTAATTCATTATTGTCGACCAAAGTCTTCGGACGACCGCGAGGTTCATTTTTCAGGTCGAAATTTCCAGAATGGAAGCGAGCAAACCAATAACAAGTGGTGCGTTGGTTTGTAGTGTTAGCTCCGTAAACGTCGTTGATGTTGCGTGCCGCTTGTGCCGCGTTGCTGCAACGACGGTACTCATATTCCATAATTACTCGAATTTTTAACGTACCCATGATGACGAAAAAGATTGAAATGCGATGAAAATGTAACACTAATCAATAAACAAATGACTAATTTTGGAAAAAAAAATCCATGTTTTTAAAATAAAATTAATTTGAAATTAGAATTCTTAGCCAAACAAAAATTATTTTGATTTGAAATGGCCAGTACTGCAGAACGGCAATTTCATAGGTAAAGACCTAATATTCCCTACTTTAAGAAAACTGTGGGAAAGCCGGAAATCTTAATCAAACAAGTTTATTATTGTAAACTATCATCACTGTCATCGCCGACCTCAATGACAAATCGGTCTACGGTATCTTCCATTAATCCATCCCTTTGAGTAAAACGCTATCGATAAGCGCGTGAGCGAGAGACATCAAAGTCAGCACAGCAGTGCGATTCTGTATAACCATCTCACCGTGAATACTTAGGTGAAGTGAGCGTGGAGTGAGCTGTTAATAGTGTCAATTCCTAGCAAAAACAAACTCACTTCACCTAAGTTTTCACGGTGAGATTTTTACAGAATCGACCGGCAGCACTAAACTACAGGCGGCCGCGGCGAGGTGTCGACGGGCGGGGGGAGTTGCACCCGCCCCGCTCCTCATACCCCGACTGCACTCAGATCGCGCGCCTACAATAGCTTCGCTCATGTAGGTAGCTACCGCATATTTTGATACTTCGGTTCATAGTTCGCGGTGTGAACCGAAATATGGGGTAGTTACATGAACGAAGCTAAACGAACTTAGCTTCGTTCCCAGTGTGGCCTACGCTTTAGGCTTCGTACCTAATGATCCCGTTGTCACTCCATGAATCGCCATAAATCTCGTTCTTAGTCTAAATGTCGTAAGCATCTTTCCTACTTTTACTATTTTGTCATCTTCATTCATCATTCTCTTGCCTTTATCCCAATTTATTTGGGGTCGGCGCAACTTGTCATTATTTCAAATCTACGTGTTTAATATATATATATTTTTTTAGTATATTGTTTTTTTATAGTTTTTTTTTTTACTATATAGTTTCCGCAGCTGGTAAACAAATAAAGCTGGTCAAAATAAAAAATAAAGTATCTCTGCAACATTATACACAGCTTTAGGTGTACAATAGGAATCATACACATACATTATTCCTTCTTACCTGCAATAGTATATGCCACAACAAGCACGATGACGCCAACATTGCTGAAGAGGAACGCAAGTAGACCGCGCACGTAGTCCCGGATGCGGGACGCGACCCTGCGCTTGCGCCGGGGCATGTTTCACCGCGCATCGTGAGGCCCCGCCCTCTCGCCTCTGTCGCAGCTCATTGGGCCGGCTTTATGGCATCTGAGGGTCTGGAATAGAGGATTCTTTTGTCAGATACTATTCATTTGTAGAATTAGTATTAGAGTAACTCGGATGAAACTGTAAAATTCCTTCTTTTAACACCATTTTTAACCGACTTCAAAAAAGGAGGTTCTGTATTCGACCAGTATGTATGTATGTATGTCTGTAAGTATGTTTGTATTGTATGTTTGTTTGTCCGCGATTTTCTCAAAAACTAATGAACCAGTTTTGATGATTCTTTCACTAACATGATCTACATACTTTCAGGAAGGTTTTAGTATACCTATAATACATTATGTAATTATTCTTATGTGCGAAGTTATGTGCATAAATGTACTGTATCTCAGGCATTTCTAAGCCGATTTTGATTATTCTTCTTTTCGTTCGTCTTGTAATTGTATATTCAACTAAAAATGGAAAAATAAATTTACTTTAAAAAAAGTAAAAACCGACTTCAAAACCAAAAACGAATAAAATAACTTTCTTAAAACACTGAAGTCAGTGTCTTCAATTCTTCAATGCACTTTAGCTTGACACCGACTTCAGAAGCTTTTAAGTGTTTTATGAAAGTTATTTTATTCGTTTTTGGTTTTGAAGTCGGTTTTTACTTTTTTTAAAGTAAATATTGGTAAACTGATAATATTCAGAGGTAGTAGTAGTTTTTAATGCTTCTTATCAGTTTTAGAACATATTTTCCCATAAATTGTTTGTACAAGAGACACGAACTTTACGTTCTACAAACTGGTGTGCGTGACCGAATTGCTTGATATATATTAATTAGGTCTCAATGTGTAGACCAGAGACTATTGAAACCCTCTACGTTGTAGTGTCTGTGTCATTGATATGATGATGCGTTTATTATGGCAGCTTCAGCAATAACTATTGGCAATGAAATTGTTTGCTAAGCCTAGTCATTGCTGAAGCTTACAACAATTGATTTGAACATTAAAAAAAACCGGCCAAGTGTCGGACCACGCACATAATTAAGGTTTCCGTAGTTGGGAAGAATTTATACCAAAATTAACATTGTAGTTGAAAGACAACATGTTCTTCCATACATCGATATGTCGTAGGGAAATGATTTCACATTACATTTAGATGTCGATTATATATAAAAGTCTTCTCACTAAAAATGTTTAGTGGTATGACAAAGCACTAATAAAATGTCAGTGTGTCATTTCACTGAACTAAATCTAGTCAAATGGTCAAAAACGCGGACACTAGCTAGAGAATAAGATTCGAGTCAAACATTGGTCTCGCTCCTACTGGTACCGGCTTGGCGTACTTGTTATTTTTGTTATGAACGAATTCACATAATAGAAAAAGATAAAATATCGTTGTCAGAATATGTTTAGTTGATTGAAACTTTAATCTTAAGAAATAAAAATCAATTGCCGAATGTATGTAAACGCATCACTTCAGAACGGTTGTGAAATTATTGTCATTTTATTTCCTTACATGGTCGTACTGTAAAGGGAAGATTTGGTGCAATTTCTTCATTATACACCCGTGCAAAGCTGGCCTGCCTCAGCTAATTTGTAATTTTGTTTGATCATTTTATCCATCAACACTTTTTCAATTTTGCTAGAATTAGTTTAGTGGAACGACATATTATCACTGACATTATATTAGCACTTTGTCATATCACTAAACATTTTTCGGTTAGTCCCGCTATGCTCGACTCATAAAATACCTAATAAAAAGTTTCGCTATGCACGAAATTCTTCGATTCTACGTAAACAATGGAAGGTACAGTTGGGAAGAAAAGTCTTTGAAATCAAGTTTAATTTTGGGGTATTCCTCAAAGCGCAACAAAATTATTCCTTTAAGCTCAATCATCAGATGGGTTGGACTGTACATAAGCCTTCGGGACCCGGGGATGTGGGAGTAATAGGGTGGGGGAACACTATGGGGCACCTCAAGGGCATTGATCTTGGCATCAGGGTCATTGCCTTTAAGGTCAAGGTCAAAATTCCGAAAGTCAAGATCCATGATTCTCCTAAGGTCACTCACCTTGACCGCAGGGTCATTGACCTTGAGGTCAAGGTCAAAATCTGGAAGTTAAGTTCCGTGTTTCTCCTAAGGTCACTGAACTTGACCTCAGGGTCATTGACCTTGAGGTCAAGGTCAAAATTCGCAGGGCTCCGTCGACATAGGATACAAGAGAAACATAGTCCATTTTGAATCAACCGCGAATTGGACCAACTGTGAATTGGACTTTCGGAATTTTGACCTTGATCTTAAGAGAATCAAGGATCTTGACTTTCGGAATTTTGACCTTGATCTTAAGAGAATCAAGGATTTTGACTTGCGGAATTTTGACCTTGACCTTAAGGGCAATGACCCTGATGTCAAGATCAATGCCCTTGAGGTGCCCCATGGTGTTCCCCCACCCTATTACTCCCACATCGCCGGGTCCCGAAGACTTACGTACAGTCAGAGGACTAGTGTAATGATACGCGGAAGGGCTCATTGTTTTGGTTACCCTGAAAAAACCAGTTCGACACATGCTTCTCATAACAAGCGCAAAGCTTGAACTGTTTTAATACATTTAATGATGATTAAGAATAGGATAACATATTTAGGTACGTACCTACTTGATTTTCTTAATTTACTTTTTAAATGGTTAAATAAAATATTACACTGTAACAGTTTTCTTCATCACTGCCCGCGAATGTGATTTCGTGCATAGCGAAACTTTTTAGTAGGTATTTTACGAGTCGAGCATAGCGGGACTAAGCGACATTTTTAGTAAGAAGACGTAATAAACAAGAATATTCGACACCTACCGTGATTTCGTGGTATCCCTAGGGATTTCGTGAAATTCCTGATATCCTCATTTCCCTGCGACAGATATACGTCACGGTCAATTCTCCAACTTTATTTTATAAAACTACATATTAACGATTTTCGAACTTTTTCCTTTGCTTGCGCTGTGAGACCTTGCTTCTTGCCAAAATCATGATTCTAGGTCAACGGGAGGTACTCAGTAGAATCGCATAAATGGCCGTATTTTTTTAATGCGTGGACTTAGAAGCTTGATATTTTTAGAGCTCCAAGGTACCGTAGGCCTACGAATTTGATATTATTTTCAACTAAATACCTACTAATTTTTCTAAAAAAAAGGGTCTTGACAGACTGACACACAGGCAGATAGATAGACAACGAAGTGATCCTATAAGGGTTTTGGAGAATTTTGTAACAGGTAATCACAATTTTTTAATGGGAGATGGGACGTACCAACGCCGTAAAACTAGAGCCTCTCTTTATGTGCACAGTGCACCCGTGTTTAGCTGTAGGGCTCGCAGGAGTCCGAGATACCTTTGCCTTTCTAAACAGAGGCATCCATAAACAGTAAACACATTCAGGTACGAGTATAACACACAACCGCTAATTTTAAACTAGGTTGATGGTTTGAAGTTTTGAACACACAACGTGTGAGTGTTGTTATAGCGACCATAGTAGTACAAACTCTGTGAAAATTTCAAGTACAAGACCTAATAAATGGTTCAAAAGATACAGACCTGTGACAGACGGGCAGACGAACGGACAGCGGAGCCTGAGCCTGAGCTCTCGTTGGCACCTTTTGGGTACGGATCCCTAAAAATCAGCGGACTAGTATAACAAAACGACTAACGCAACATTTGACAGGAAGCACACAAATCAAAATGGCCGGTCGGTCACAAGTCACACAGTTATTATAAAAGGATATATAAATATGTCAGTTTCGCACTCATATATTTTCATACAGTTTGCTGACATTTGTTTCCGCGCTAATCCCAGAATGATGGTCTGTATCAGCTGTATTTCATATAAATCAGTGAAATTTAATAATACCTACATTCATAAATATTGGATGTTATGACTTTCATTAAGCAATTATTTTATACGAGGAAAAAGTAAAGAAGGTAGCGCCTATCGTCCTGATTTAGATTTAAGTGGTCTTTTTATAAATAAAGGACATAAATCGTTGAAATCAGAATCAGATGAACACAAAAAAGGAAAGTACTGATTTATCAAGCTGTAGAAGTGCAATATTATCACTAGTTTATAAATAAACCATAACAGAAAATCATTTAAGAAAAGTACGAACTTAAATCAATTAATTTATATATCAGAAAGCAGTATTATAAATAAACTAGCTTTTACCCGCGGCTTCGATGTCGGAAAATCCCATCCCATGGGAACGTTCATGTGGAAAACATAGGGCCGTCCGATGTAACTGTGCAAACTCAAATTGCTACGATATATCGTTGCCGTCTAAGGCTTAAAGCTCCCAGTCAGCATGATTTTTTCCGACATCTTCAACGATCATCGTCAAATTTCAGGCAATTTATAAAAAAAACTCATACAGTGAATCACTGCGTGCATTGCTGTGAACCGTATGAAAATTTATTCGGTACTTTTTGAATTTATGTCATTCAAACAGATACGCGCGGAGGGACTTTGTTTAGTTAAAATGTATTATGCCAGTCAAGCTCTAATAACAAATAACTTTTGACCGAGTGTCCCCTCGTTCAAAAGTTTATTGTTGTAATAATTTTGTCGTAAAAAAGTCGAATGAAATAAACACTAATTGTTAGGTACCTCAAGATACAAACTATGACTACATTTTCAATGCCTTAAATCTCTTAAGAAGAGGTAGGTATACAAACATTTTAATACTATTTGTATGTACCTACCTAATATTTGCACGCCACACTTGGCAGAATATGATGATACCTGTGACTAATCTTAAGACCATTTAATGTACCATATTCTGACAAATAAATAAATGATTCGATTTGATTTGGTTTGATTTGAATTTTAAAATCAACCCCTATTGCACCCTCTTAGGGGTGATTTTTCAAAAACGCTGTACCATATATTTATTTTCTACCAAAAGCATAAATTTGAATTTTCATATGCATAAGTTATGAAATGCTGGGTTTCCCATGCAAACTTTCATTCCCTATATTACCCCTGTAGGATTATTTTTTAAGACAAAATAACCTAGACTTGCCAAATTTTATCGAAATCCATGCAGTTTTGTGAATTTTAAAATCAACCCCTATTTTACCCCCTTATGGGATGATTTTTCAAAAACGCTGAATCGCATATTTCTTTATTTCCTACCAAAAACATAAATTTGAATTTTCATATTCCTAACTTAAGAAATGCTATATCACCCCCTGTAGGATTATTTTTAAGACAAAAAGTAGCTTATGTCCTTTCCCAGGATGCTCTCTATAGCCTTGCCTTATCGAAATAACAGATTTCGTGGTTTAGGCGTGAAAAGGTAACAGACAGACAGACAGAGTTACTTTCGAATTTATAATAATAAGTATGGATATCTATCCATACTACCAGTACAGTCCAGTATTTGTATTTATGTACCTATGTTTATCTAAACATAGGTACATAAATACAAATACTGCAGCTGATATCAAAGCAGTAACGAATGTCATATTCACTGGTGAAACCATAGATATATGAAAGAAGGAGATATGCCCGGTAGTTGAAAATGTATCAGAACCCGATGTCGCTAGGTTGGCCCCACCACCGCGCCACTACTACACATGTAGTTCACTAAAAGCAATAGATACAAAGTCGCGCACACACTTGCAATTCATAAATCAGAACAAACTACACAATCAATTATAAACCTTAACTCGTCACACACAGCGTGCATTTACCATGCACCGTACAACTTACTCACACAAAAACATCTGGCGCTATTATTGTGTTGTGCAAAAAGCAATTTATTTTACATATACGCTAGTGATTGACTAAATCGGAAAGTTATCGATACTTCCATTTATTACTGTACAAGAAAAATTTGGGGTCCTGAAAATAAAATAAAAAATGATATGTCCAGAAAGTATTATATATTTTAAATTAAAAAAAAATGTATATTAAAAAAAAAAACACGAATCAATAAATTAAAACAATCCGGTTAAGTTGGTTTAGGCTGTGAAACCATAGGAATTGTTGAACCCTGTTATGATGTGTTTACTCACTGACCTGTAAAGTGGAGGTATTTGTTCAGTACTTGACGTACTCTTAATTTTGGGATTGCCCATTCAAAAAGCCTGCGAGTTTTCTTTAGAGGCTGGAACATTTCTGCTTTAAAGTGAATTGAGCATATGGTGCTACATTTTGTTGGGAACCAGTTAGGTGGCCTTCCTGTGGCATCAATCCATTATTTTTTTGTATTTGTATCTTTTGGGAAGCTAAAAAGGTACTTTATGAACTTATTTATCATTTACATAATAAGTATCTTAAGCTATAGTCTATATAGTCTATAGGAACTAGTTGGCCGCTGAGACAGGGGTGAGGCGGCGGTTCGCAACGCACGTACTGAGTAATGCGCCCCCGCTCCTCCATCCCACCGCTCACATACCTAAGGCGCGATCAACTAGTTCCGCGCGGTCTATACTTCTTAACCTCACGATGAGTAAGCAGGTAGCAGGCAACAGGGGAATAGGCTTTTGTTATTAAAAAAAAACCCTTAGTTAAGAAATAGTTAAATATATGAAAACAAACACATGCCATACTCATGCATAACAAATAAATAGCATGAATATGTTGACTTATTTTAAGCAAAAATCACTAATATTTTATCTGAACCATACCGATTACTACAACGCATTCGAATCTTGTGGTGCATAGTTAAAGACTTTAGCGGAAGTAAAATACCAAAACCAAAAAAAAGTAAGGAAATAGCACGAAGATGCGATAATTTAAACCCTAAAACACTCCAACTAAACATTAATAAACTTACTTTACGACCGTTGGTTATGCATTTCTCAACTAGGTAAAATAATCAAAAACAGTAAAAAAGATTATTTTACATTCTCAAAGGTTTTCCAACCGTACTTAAACGTCATCTTTTCAAGTGTTCCAACCGGGCTAAAACGGTTGACAAATTGAAAAATAAACTATAATAGCAATATAATATTCGCTGGGCAATCGACATTATTATCGATAGCCTACTTTAGTGGATCTTAACCTCATCACTATCTCGCCGCAAGACACAGCGGCTGTACTATGCGACGCTCCGCGTAAATAAAGTATCGTTTTGTTATTTTTACATTGCTTGTCCAGTCGCTTAGCGACATACTTAAGGTAGTGGTTAAGGAGCAATGTATTTGCTGCAAAAATAGTACAGCCGCTGCGATATTTGAAAACAAAAATAACGTAGTAAAAGCAAGAAATATTTTACGATTTGTTGTTTTTTATGATTTTAAAGATAAATACAGTAAAATACTTTTAATTACATATGGTAAGTGATTCCGTGAGATACGAAGTTTTTAATATCACTTCGGTTTTTGCAGGAAACCACTGAAGAACACGGCATTTTTATAATTTATCGTGACCACGGTCGAAAGCGTACTAGTTCGCGGAGACGGCCATTTGGCGAGTAAAGGCACAGCGTGCGCATAACGCGTGGACACAAACACGCCCCCATGCCACTTCTCCTGTTTTTTATATTTCTATGGGTGAAACCAAAACATATGCATAAACAAATATCCCACCTTCGCTAGTTCATCCTACCTATTTAGGATTACCTATTTAGTCGGCACCTTAACCCCGACTCAATACGATATGCGAATACAAACTGCGGGTAAATGAGAAACCTCGATTAAAGCTAGGGTTGGGAAGATTCCGTCGATAATTATAAGTCATCGATACTTGTTATTGTAGATAGTATCTATAAAATATTGGTTATATTATTCATGTTGAAATTATATATAATTAAAATAAGCCATGACAGCAGCTAGGCGAATGACCAGTCCCCACTGACGGCGCCTATTCTCGAACATGACGCAGGGATCAGCAACGTTCATCTCGACCATTTTTAAGGAAACCGAATGAACTAATATCTGCGTCAGCATCAGCGAGACATTTGAGTGAGCATGACATAGTCTTAACTAGGAGGAGCTCGTGGCTAAGTAATAACAGCCACACGGGTCGATCCATCAGGTTAAGCTACGCTTGCCGGGGTTGGTCAGTGGATGGGTGACCATTCTTTACATACCGAGACTCCTCCGTGCCTCGGAAAGCACGTTAAGCCGTTGGTCCCGGCTGTCATTCGTGGATCTTTGACAGTCGTTACGGGTCGTCAAAAGCCCGAAAGTCTGACAACCAGTCTTACCAAGGGGTATCGTATTACCCAGTTACTGGGTTGTGGAGGTCAGATAGGCAGTCGCTCCATGTAAAATACTGGTAATCAGCTGCATCCGGTTAGACTGGAAGCCGACCCCAACATAGTTGGGAAAAGGCTAGGCAGATTGATTGATTGTGACATAGTCTTAACTACCAGGACACATTCGAGTCAATAAAGGAGGTACCTAGTAAATGGTAGCTTTATAGTACATAATACTCACACATTTGCTATGTACTCGTATGTAATTAAATAATACGTAAAGGTACCTCAGGAGGGTCTCTTTCTATAGCCACTGCACACGTGAACAATGTTCCCGCTCCCAATATGCAACGTTTTTTATAAATACTAAATTTTTATTGTAAAATAAATTACTCGTATAAAGATGAACATCAAACCGCCAGCACACAATGACTGCGACACAATTCAGTTTGACCACACTTTTACAATTTAAAAGGCCATTGTGAAAAATGGCGGCTTTATTTTATTCCGGCCAGTTAGCTTGTGTAACTCCCGCATAATACATTGCTAGTAAACCACATGTTCTCGTTTCCATATTGTCATAAAACCAATTTAGTTGAATTTAATTGCTACGTGGATTATAATGGAAAAGACAAATTTATAGGACCGTAATTTATGATACATTGAACAGAGGCCTTCTTAGCCAATTACCAGTTAGAAGATAACAAAGAGAGACAAAAATAGGGACACACCAGATAGGTCCACGTGGCTTCTATCATCTTGATCTAATGAGAAAGGACTATGTTTTTTTACATCTAAGCGCTATTTTATTTCGTAAGTTGGCAAATGGAAAGTGTTCGCCGTTGTTCAACACTGAACAGTTTGCCGGAAACCTTAGAAATTAATTATGAATTTAATATTTATATTTATTCAAACTCAAACTCAAAGCATTTATTTCAATTAAACCAATTACAGGCACTTTTGAATTGTCAAGGGGTCGGTCAGTCAGAAAGATGAAGCTAGGCGCCCATTCCAAAGCATAGTAGGTACCTATGGAGAAGAACGGGCAAGAAACTCCACGGACACTCTTTTAAATCAAGATATGGTTACAAAATAATGGTTACATCATTCATGTTGAAATTTCATATGTGAGAACGATGCAGAACGATAAAAAGCGTCCTTAAAAAAAAACAATTCAAATATTTAAATTAAATTAAAATAAACCCTGACCGCTAAGGTATGCCCAGCCTTCACTGACAGCGCTTATTCACGAACCTGACGCATGGATTGGCTAAATGATCCAACACGCGCCACCATCAGCGAGACATTAGTGTGAGCGTCACATACTCTCAGTCGCCAGGGCACATTCAAGTCAAACAAAGACGTACCCAGTAAATGGTAGCTTTAGAGTATGTACATAGTACTCACACATGTGCTATGCAATTATATAATACAAAGGAGATTGAGTCTATACAATGCAATGATAGTCTTACAATCTTCAGCATCTCCAACAGTATCTTCAAATGTTAATTAATTAGTTGTGGTTGTGGAGCAGGACCAGCATTGAGCCAAGCATTTTTATCGGTTATGTAATCCCCAAACTTATAATATGCCTGCCTGCATAGTGTGCGTTTTATACAAGTTTTGAATTTATTTAAAATTTTCGCACTAAAAAAGGTACAAAGGCGGACTTAATGCCTTAGGTATTCTCTACCAGTCAACCAAGGATGGTGAAGAGATTGTTGGCAGGTACTCAGTTTGAGAGGAATAATTATATAAAAAAGTAAGGAATAAATAAAAAAATCAACAAAACGAAAAAATTTATGACACATTGTGTTAATCCTGCTGAGTTAATCTGTAAAAATGTCACTGTGAAACTTAACTATGTGAAGTGAACTGTCATTCCACGTGATGCTAGGATTGACACTATTGACAGCTCATTTAAAGCTCAATTAAAGCTAAAATCTAGAGAAGCTAAAATGAAAATTAAGAACTGGCTACTTCAATTAAACTACGACCAAACAGAAATGTTATTCATTGATTAATAATCCCTACTACATATATCACATACCTCACCGACATCTTACATCCATCACACACACACACACCCTCACTCACTCACACACACATGTACACAATCACGTTATCTACATACATAAACTCAACATGTGTAAATCTAACCCATCACTTATTTGATTTATTTCATCTTATTATTATTATTATTATTTTTTTTTTTACTTTTTTGTTCACAATTTGTATCAATTAGAAAGTGGGAGAGGGCACTGACTTCTGTAATACAGGTTTTTACCTAGCTCAGAAGTCAGGGTTTTCATAGGATTCTTGTAAAAGTTTGTGAATAAATAAAAAAAAAAAAAAAAAAAAAAATCACCTAAGTTTTCACGTTAAGATTTTTACAGAATATTCCCCGGGTACATGCTGCATGAAGTTTGAAGTTACACAGCACTGTAATCTGACTTCAGAGATAGGTCAAAGGTAATCTCAGTGGTCACTGCTAACCGCTAACCGCTAGCTATCAACACAAATTAACTCAGAATGTAGGTGATATGAGTGAGACTTGCAATTCATTGCGCACAATTAATTCGCCTAGCCTTTTCCCAACTATGTGGCGTCCGGTCTAATCGGATGCAGCTGAATATCATTATTTTACATGGATCGACTGCATATCTGACCTCCACAACCAAGTTACTGGGTAACAAGATACCCCTAGTAAGACTGGTTGTCAGACTTTTGGGTTTCTAACTACCCGTTACGAATGTCAAAGATTTACGAATGACAGCTGAGACCAACATCTTAACATGCTTTCCGAGGCACGGAGAGTCTCGATTTGTAATGGATGGTACCCCCATCTACGCACCGAGCACGGCAAGCGCGGCTTCAGCTTCGATCGATGTTATCATTTAGCAACGAGCCCCACTATTCATTAAATTAATAGGGATGGTGGCAAAAAAAATTTTTCCGTCCTGTAGATTATTGAAAAATATTGGACTCGTATTTTTTATTTCTTTACGTAATCAAAATATTACGGCGATACATTAAGTTAAATTATGGATGACGTCACGCCTAGCTAGATTTTATACGTAGAAGTGACGTAGCGAGCCCCCACTCCCCAACTTTAATGCGTGTTATCTAAGTATTTTTTTATTAATAGGATAAAGCAAAAAATACGTATCTAATATTTTTTTATACTGACGTACTAAATACAATTTCTCTTTTTTACCCATGCATCATCCATATTGCACTAAATAATTTCAATAAAAAATACAAAAATAAATGTACCGATCGATACTCAAAACTCCCATCCCTAATCACACGACACGACAGTGTTCCGCATCTCGTTTACAATATTAGTTCGATGATTAATATACTATTTCCTTAACATATACATTATATTAACAACACATGCGAGTATCTCTGCTCCATAAACATTTATATTTTCATAACACTGAATAGTTACGACGGACGGATTAACGATGACAGAGAGCTGGTGGCTGGAGTTGGGACTGAATCAAAAACAACATATCAAACACAACGCAGATAATAATATGGGATGTCTATTTTATTGACAGTTTGGAGTACTAAGCTTAATTGCCTCGTTGGTCTAGTGGTCACAAGCGCTGCTGAACATGAGCTCCTGGGTTTGATTCCCAGGTTGGGCTACGTGATAGTGGGTTTTCCTATCAGAAATTTCTCAGTAATAGCTCGCAGTCTGGATTTGTGTGCGGTTGATGGCAATAGGCTCGCCCCCTATTACATGAGATTTAAATATAATAACCCTCGGGAAATTCAGGAGGATTTTATGTTAGAATACTAAGCATGGATACCTACTAGCTAGAGTGACATATCATAACAGTGGTTTCGATTCTGAAATGTTGTCTGGTTTCATATCCCAATCAGCGCGTGCAATTCCATCAGATATTCCTGTTGGCCTTTTTGAAATTCAGTTGCGTGTTTTTTGTATTGGTTTGTAAAACTCACACAGTTAAAATAGACTCGAATTTTAAGTTACTCAAAATTAAATAAAATGTAGGGAATTTCATTGCTTCATTTTGGGGCAGCTGAGTGGAGAAAATGGCGCGCTATTTATTTCTTTTAAAAAGAAATAAACCGGGCACGGTACTAATCCCAGACGTTTATTTAGCACTTAATTCTAATTCTGATTAAATGAATAGCTACAGCTACAATTAAACACAAATCTTAATCTCACGGTAAATAGTAATGCGACGTGCAGCCATAAAGCTGTTACTAAGCCAATTACAAATTTTGAGTTGTGCCACGATAGAATAGTTGGGCAATATATTCTAATACCTTGTTTGTTTAACCCGTCTGGTCTGTGTCTAAGTGTCGATTTGCACTTTCTAAAAACTGTTTTACGTGGCCGTAAATCCTTTTAACCGTAAATTTATCAATCTTTACAGTTCCAATAATGTACTGTTGCCGACTTTTACGAAAAGAGTTAAAGTTCACTGTTGTAAAACATGCGTATTTGTATTTATTACATTTACGTTACAGTGATTATCATAAAAAGTGATTTGGCACGTCGTAGTGGTATTATTATGGATGTTGACGTGATTTAGGGAGATACCTGAGAGGAGCGGGCGTGTGTGGAAGGACCACAATTTTAGAGGGATGGCGTGCATATAAAAAAGGGTCGACCTAGTGTACAAATTACTACACGTTCATCATATTCCCCAAAGGGATAGGCAGAGCTTAACAGTACATACAATCGTTTGTTTTTCCAAATGGGGTCATTTAATCAAAGAAACACAGAATTCTTAAAACCACAAGTGGACCTATCCTATGCCATTGAAGAACCTAGCATAACACGTACGTAACTGTCTTGTAAAACATAATCAAATCGAGCCCCTGAAAATTCGCTCCAACATAAAATGCCTTAGGAAAATGAATTTTCCAATACAGTTAGCATAAACCAGTATTTATACACACATACATACATAAACTCTCGCCTTCTTCCTATTGAAATAGGCAGAAACTACAGAACACCACCTGCTACGATCCTTTCTTTTTTTTTTTGTGGATGGAAAATCATCAAATGACTTCTCGTCAGTGCGTCTCGTCTCGTCTCGGCGTGTCAGACTTTTACTGACTAAAACCCACCCACCCGTGTTCCTTCAGTTGCCCGTGCCAGGGCCACGGTATCTCTTTCGAACTTACCGCGACCCCGGCGGCATCGGCCCAATTGACCCCGTCACTGCTGACATCTGTTTGAGGCGCGCGTGGAACACAACGCGCCGTCGACCCGGGCCTGGTCCTTACCGGACGGCGAGCTGCCCATTACTCGTCGTCCGCAAGCCCGCGCCTACGGTGGCCGGGAATCGGCGATAGATTCCCGCCGCCCAGTGCGTTTCCTGCGGCGGCTAGGGGCGCGAGAGCGCAGCTGTTGCCTCTCCCTCACGCGTTCCGCTTCCTCCTTTGCGAGCATTACTGCTTCGCAGAAGGAGGTGACGCCCTCCCATGCACTCTCGCTCCGCATCATGGCCTAGACCAGGTTTAGACGGGAGAGATCGCCGCCGCCGATCGCCTCCGTGAGAACACGGTGCTCCGCCCAGGCCGGGCAGACCTCCACTGTATGCTCCACCGTGTCCTCCGGGCGATCCACACAATGGTGACACCCGGGCGTTTCCTCCCGCCTTATCCGAAACAGGAACCTCCCGAAACAACCGTGTCCGGTGAGAAACTGCGTCAGGCGGAAGGTGAGGACGCCGTTGCGCCTCACCAACCACTCCTCAAAGAGGGGACTTATCGCCGCAATTGTGGCGTGCTCAGCGCTGGGTTGCGACAATCGCACACTCCATGTCGCCATGAGATCCCACCGGTGCTCTGTCCGCTGTACCGTGATTTCTCGCGGCAGCGGAGTTACGCCCCGGCGTTTCGCCTCCTCGCGCCACTCCCACACGTGCGCGAGGACTTTTGCCTCCAGATTCCATGGCGGTAATCCGGCAAGGAGGCACGCCACCTCACAGGAGACCGTGCGGTATCCCCAGACTAGCCAGATGGCCATGACCCTCTGGGACGCGTTCAACGGTCGCAGCCTCAGGGAACGCGCCCACACCGGTGCTCCGTAATGGGCCATGGACCACCGGTACGATCCTTACATACTTCTTTTGCTTCGTTTACACATACATCTGGTCATACACGCACGCCGGTTGCGAGTACTGCGCACCTGACCTTTCTGAAGAACACCACCAATAAGGTTCCACTTACACCTACTTTATTAATATACTTCTGATATCTCCTCTTATAACATAAAATAATTAAAACTAAGAGGATAATTTTTAATTTCTCAATATACAAATTTTTATAGATATTTATAAATATCTATCAAAACTATATTCAGAAATATAAAACTTCTAAGACACATTGCATTAGTTTTATTTTGAAACTAAAAATCTACAGTCAGAATATTTAAAATGATAAATCTCATATTGCTATGATAAATGATCTGCAAATGCTTTCATTGATCTCTTTCATCTAAATCCGGGATTAGAAGAAGAAATTATGTCTAGAATTTATTATAGTTTGTTTGTTTAGAAAAGCTATAATTGTCGAGGTTCAGGTCGAATTTCTCTTTCTAATACTACTTGACGTAATCACAGTATCACATTAATATTCTAAAGGCGAAAGTTTGATGTGTTTGTATGTTTGTTAATTCTTCACGCTCAAACGGCTGGACCGATTTGCATGAAATTTGGTATATAAATAGCTTGTAATTAACACGCCCACATTTCGCCAGTTATGTTTAAGTACCATGCAATAGGGGGCGAGCTCGTGCCTAAGTAATAACAGCCGTACGGATCGATCCATCGGGTTAAGCTACGCTTGCCGGGGTTGGTCCGTGGATGGGTGACCATCTTTACATACCGAGACTCCTCCGTGCCTCCGAAAGCACGTTAAGCTGTTGGTCCCGGCTGACATTCGTGGATCTTTGACAGTCGTTACGGGTCGTCAGAAGCCCAAAAGTCTGATAACCAGTTTTACCAAGGGGTATCGTATTACTCAGTAATTGGGTTGTGGAGGTCAGATAGGCAGTCACTCCATATAAAATACTGATATTCAGCTGCTTCCGGTTAGACTGGAAGCCGTTACTTAACCACGAGCCCCTCCTTATTAAATAATATACCAAAACTTTAGGGGTATGAAAACAAAATCAAATACGACTGAATTATCCACACGATCGCGCAATTATGATGTTATTATCTGCACAGAGACATGGCTAGATGATAGTATAAATGATGGCGAAATATTTGACTCCAGGTACATCGTTTATCGCAGAGACAGAGTACCAACTGTGAATGGCGGCAAAAGAGGAGGAGGTGTATTGATTGCTGTTTTGAAGTCAATTGACTCTGCTTGGATATCGCAGTGGGAAACACACATTGAAAACCTATGGGTCAGGCTCAAGACTGTCAAAGGGAAAAAATGTCCTAACTTAAATATCTACGCCATATATCTTCCACCTCCAGTTCTACATCGCACACTAGAGTCGTTCCTCGACAGTCTGTCATCGACACCACTGGTGTCGAAACCTTGATAGCTGGAGACTTTAATTTGAGTTTCATTAACTGGGAAATGGACAAAACTCATTCCCACACTTCCACTAATACAGCTTTTAACTATGCTAACACATTGGGCTACTCACTGGCAGACTTTATGTCTTTATGTAACCTGGAGCAAATAAATTCAGTCAAAAATTGTTATCATAAAACCCTGGATTTAATATTTTGTAACGTCTATGGAGGGATTGTTAGTGTATGCAATAACCCCTTATCAACAGTAGATGTCTATCACCCACCCCTCGAAAAAGTAATAAAAAATACGTCCCCCGCATTATTAAAGAGTAAGATTCCTGTTAGATACAACTTTAGAGAAGGCAATTATACTTTAATAAATGCCAAGATTAGCGATATTGACTGGCCCCATCAGACTTGCACGATGTCTATGCTATGGTGACATACCTATATAGGCACCTTAATGATGTAGTTGACGAGCACGTTCCAAAATCTAGAAAACCGAGCGATAAGTATCCCCCCTGGTTTTCTAAGCCTCTCATTAGACTCCTGAATGAAAAAGAAAAACTTATAACACGTTATAAAAAGTATAAAAACCCAAGGGACCACTTTGAATTAGAAGAGAGATCTAAAACCATGTTACAAAAACTATTTGAGCTTTACTGAAAAGAGTATTAGACATAATCCGAAACTCTTTTAGTCCTTCGTCAAAAAAGTCCAAAACTAATGACATTCCCTCGGATCTGGAAAATGAAACAGCATCTACTGGTGACGAACTCTGCAACCTTTTTGCTAAGCATTTCTCCTCTAACTTTACCCCTTCTATTGGCTCACCTACTGTAGCTCAAACATTACCCAAGTATCACCGACATGCATTAGGTAAAATATTTTTTACGGAACGGGATGTCCTGAAAGCACTAAAAAAACTTAACATCTGCAAGGTCCAGGGCCTGATGGATTGCCGCCAGTATTTGTAAAAAAAATGTGCTAGAAGTCTATTTTTACCGCTTAAAATAATATTCAACCATTCGATTGAGACATTACAGTTTCCGACTGAATAGAAAAAGGCAAATATCATACCGATTTTTAAGAAAGAAGACTCTAATAACGTGCACAATTACCGTCCTATTTCACTCCTCTCAGTTTTCGCTAAACTCTTTGAATCCATGCTATGTCCCTTACTTACGTCGCACTTTAACCATCAGTTGGTGCTCCAACAACATGGTTTCTGTTTTCGTAAATCTACGACTACTAATTTGGTCCACTACATCAATGAAATAAGTAAATTGATGGACTCTCGTGCCCAGATCGACTCAATTTAGACTGACAGCAGTGCGTTCGACAAGGTGGACCATAAAGTCCTTTTAAAGTAGCTTGAAGAATTTAGCATATTTGGTCAGTTACTTTTTTGGTTTAAATCGTATCTTACAGAAAGAAAACAAAGAGTGGTCGTAAAGGGATATGAGTCACCAGTTTATATCTCTACATCTGGAGTTCCCCAAGGTTCACACCTAGGCCCAATTCTCTTCCTAATCTTCGTCAATGACATTGTTCTCAGTAAAACACAGCAGTTGCTCTATTTTTAGAATAGAATAGAATAGAATACTCTTTATTATTTTTTTTTTTCTTTATTTTTCTTTATTCTTTATTTTTGCTGATGATTTGAAGATGTATAAAGAGATAAGCTCTTCTGTCGACGTTCATTTACTCCAAGACGACCTCGATGCAGTGCACGAGTGGTGCTTAAAAAACCGTATGTCCCTCAATGTTAAAAAGTGCTACCACATTACATTTACCCGAAAACGGAAACCCTTGCCTACGTCTTACTCAAAAAATGGGGTAACAATAGAAACAGTGGACATTATTCGTGACTTCGGAGTCCAGCTCGACTCTAAACTTACATTCGTCAAGCACATTGACAATATCACTGCCAGAGCTGCAAAAATGTCTGGCTTTATAAAAAAATATGTCGTGATTTCCAGTCCATTTCCACCCTAAAAGTGTCCTTCAATAATCTTGTGAGAAGTCTACGGGCCTATGCATCTCCAGTTTGGAACCCTACTTACCGTGTTCACGTTAAAAGGATTGAACGTATCCAAGGAAGCTTCACCAGATATCTTCGTTTTAGAAGTCCTAGCTGTCCACGTGATTCTTCTTATGGTCAACGGCTCAGTCATTTCAAAATAAGATCGTTAACGGTTTGCTAAATGTTCCCGATCTTTTAGCGGAATTAAGTATAGCTGTACCTCGACAGACAAATTTGTGATCCGGTCGTGAAATCATTACCTTTGCTACAACTGCTAGTCGTACTAACCTTGGTAGCACCGCACCCATGAACCGTCTAATGGGAAACTATAATAAAATCGCTACACGAACCAATAGCATCGACATCTACTCGAACCCTTTCCGTCAATTTCGTACGAGTCATTTAACCAGCTCGGACTCTCAAGACCTTTGTGCAACACGAACCGCCTGTTGATGTATATGGGTAGTAATAAAACCTCCGAAAAACAAAATATGAGCATACTCAAAATATGAAATTTACTGCTTTATAACTAAAACCAAACATGAAGAACACATTCTATCGAAGGAACGAACCGTTACCAACGGAGTTCCGCAAGGAAGTGTTTTAGGACCTCCACTTTTTACACTGTACATAAATGACTTTCCTAAATCAATTGACCATCCTGTAACACTATTCGCGGACGACAGTACTATATCTATACCCTGTAATAATAAAGACCTATATAAATATGACATTAATAATACATTGATCAATATTATAGAATGGTTAGACAATAATAATTTAAAAATTAATTTAAGTAAGACAGTAATTATGCATTTTAGCCAGCGTTTATTGACATTTTCCAATCTTGACATAACGTATAATGATGTAACAATTGACGCGGTTAATTCAACTAAGTTTCTGGGACTAATCATTGACCGACATTTAAATTGGAAGGATCACATAGATTGTCTTAGTAAGAGAATTAGTAGTAGTGCCTATGCATTGTACTTGTTGTCACGAAATGTAAATAGGGAGGCGTTATTAACAGCTTACTACGGTCTGGCTGAATCCGTGCTCAGATATGGTGTTATCTTTTGGGGTAACTCGACTAACAGAGAAGTAGCATTTAAAGCACAGAAGAGATGCCTTAGAGCAATGTTTCATTTACAGACCATGGACAGCTGCAAGCCCTATTTTATAATGCATAAAATTTTAACATTGCCATCCATATATATTGTTGAAACCGTTATGTTTGTCAGGAACAATCCTAAATTATTTCCGCGCATATCAGATCAATTTCCGAGGAACAGGCGTGACCAAACCCAACTATGTGTACCTCCCTGTAGGACTGCACTTATGCGTAAAAGTGTTTTTCTTATGGCACCAATTATTTATAATAAGTTGCCTAAAAGTTGGAAGGAGCTTAATAATATACTCTTGAAAAAAAAACTGAAGACATATTTATTAAATAAAGCCTACTATAACATCAACGAGTTCTTAGAGGAAAGATTTGTATTGACATAGTAGCTTATTTTATTTGATTATTTAATTTTTGTGTTTGTTAATTGACAATGGAATAGTCTAATATTTTTTTTTTTTTTGGATCTAATTTTATTAAAATATTATTAATTGTAGGTATTATTGCTTAATTAATTTATTGTTATTATAGGAGAATGTTTTAATTAATAATGTTTCTTGATATTTGCACGTCACATCATGTGGCAAACATGTCTGTACCTAATAATGTTGTTACCATCTTGCATGCATGTATTTTCTTGTATGTATGACACATGTTTAAGCAAATAAATATTATCTTATCTTATCTTATCTTATCTTATCTTATATACTAATTTTCCGACAGCTTATATGCGAATACAAATAAAGAATCAACCGAATAAAATAATGAAAATTCCGAATAATCAATACAGCATTTTGCTGACGTAATATTTTTCTACCGGCTTAAATTACATTTTACCAGAAACTACAGTTAGTCATTTTCATCGTAACTCACCTATTATAAATTTAGAATTAACCTTACACATTTTATAAACTGTGGCGCTTGTTAAACTATTGCGACATTATAAAAATACTTTTCTAAGTGATTCCATAGATACTCCTAAGAAATATTAAAATGTGCTTGTAGTCAATATCATTCATTACTCTTACACTTACTTACCTGCCACTCTAATGAATTAATTTATACCTAGGTAAAGGTAATTGTATTGTATTGTAAACATGTATAAAATATAACGTGTTGAGTGCGTAAATAAAAGTAACCCAGCATATTATGAATTAATTTAACTTACAGAAAAAATACACAAAATTGTACATACACACAATTGTACAAAATTGTGCAACTTCTCAATCTAATTGTTAGTACCTATGTCATCATTGTAGTATAAAAGCAGGTTAGACCGGCCCATTCAGTTGCAGAATGTACCTTGCACAATGCACCCCATGCGCAAAACTTACCATTCTCAAAATGCACCTTTCTTATTAACCGACTTCAAAAAGGAGGAGGTTCCTCAATTCGTCGGAACCTTTTTTTTTTTTTTTTTATGTATGTTCCCCGATTACTCGAAGATAGCTGGACCGATTTGGATTTTTTTGTTTTATTCGAGAGGGTATACATCACAGTTGGTACCACTTAAAATTGATTAACTTTGCTTGGGTAGTTTTTGAGTTAGCTTCAATAATACGTATTTTTTCCCCACTTTTGGATGATGTTCTAGTTTGTTTTGCAGATAGTGGTATTAGAATTTGTGTGGGGTAGGTACACAACCAAAAAGTGAAAAATAAAAACTTTTTTACAAAAAAATACAACCGACTTCCAAAAACAACACTACAAAGTGAAAAATAACTTTAATTTCGGAAGTCGGTGGCAAAAAACGAAAATACATTTAACTGGACACCGACTTCCGAAATTAAAGTTATTTTTCACTTTGTAGTGTTGTTTTTGGAAGTCAGTTGTATTTTTTTGTAAAAAAGTTTTTTACTTATGCACCTGCACCTATCGCAAAACGTACCTTTTTTCTACATTAACTCTTTTACAGTGCTATAGGTAATCAAATAAGGGCACGGGGCTCAATTGTATTCCGGTCCCGGTCGACGGAGCCCCGCGAAGCGGGGCTTCTACTTCTGTCTGGATTTAAAGGAACCTAACCAAACCGAAACTCGGAACCTAACCTAACCTAACCTAGCAGGGTTAGTATTTTCGGGTCAGGTTCGGAATAAACACTAATTTGCCTTTTCACATGAACGAACGAACGAAATGATAAGTGAATGTGAGCACGCCTATCGCTCTGCACTCGAACGCAACCGATGTCACCCGAAGTACGCACGAAGCGCCCGCGTAGGCCGACCGATAGGTAGGTAGTAATTTTCATTAAAATTGAGAGATAAAAAAGTTATTCTATAACCAATAGTAGAAATTAAGCTGGTTTCTATAGAGTTTAAGAAAACGATTATTTTTGCAGAACATATGTTTTAGGAAACTTAGTATTGTTTTCGGAAGTTTGGTATTTATTTGGAAATTTAGTTTATTATTTGAAAGTTCAGATTATTTTGCGTAGAATTGTAATTTAAAAAATAAGCTCATGTTTGTTTGTTAAATACAACATTTTTGTTCGGTTAATTTTGTATTAATGTTTCGGTAATTCATTTTTACACAGCTTTCAAACTCAAACTCAAAGCATTTATTTCAAATAAACCAATTACAGGCACTTTTGAATTGCCAATGGGTCGGTCAGTCAGAAAGATGAAGCTAGTTGCCCATTCCAAAGCGTAGTAGATCCCTATGGGCAAGAAACTCCACGGACACTTTTAAATCATAATATTTTTACAAAAAATATTGGTTACATCGTTCATGTTGAAAATATACATGTGAGAACAATGTAGAAAGACGTGCACGTTAAAAAGCGTCCGTTATAAAAAGTTAAAAACTAAAACAACTAAATTAAATATTAAAATTAAAAATAAGCCATGGCAGCTAAGAGACGACCAGTCCCAACTGACGGCGCCCGTTCACGAACATGACGCATGGATCAGCACCAATTAGCTCAACCATTTTGAAGGGAACTTAATGATCCAACACACACGCCACCACCAGCGAGACATTTGAGTGAGCATGACATACTCTCTTAGCTTAGTTAGTATTACAGTCAACCACAGATCGCTGGAAGTTAATTTGTTTTTCGCAAGCTTTATTATTTCTCTTTTTATTATAATTGTATCCACTTCCATTTCCTTCTTTTTCAGTATTTATTTTGTTTTGTTATTTTGTTAATATTTCTGTTAAATAGGTATTTCCCATTGTACTTATGTATTTGTGAACATGCTCATTTTTGCTTTATTTTTTAACATGAACCAACTCAGCTAACGGTATCTTGCACGTCCCTTAATCGTTTCAATGCCAGTGATGTGCACTTCTGTAAGTGACGAATGCACAATACCTAAAACTGTATGTTATTCTTGTTTGTTTTAGTGATGAGTAAGTCGTTGAAGTGCGTTATCAATAAATAATTTATTTAAATGTAATATAAACATAACCTAAAAATAACAAAATTATATCCTAACATAACTAAAACTATTAAAAAACTAAAATATGGCATCGAAAAATAATTATATTATAAGTAATTTTCTATACGTCAAAAATTAATGCAAACTGTTCGCGCCTTTTCGCTAAATAATTTTTAGTTATAATCAATTCGACACTAATTATAAGCGCTTAGCAACAATGCATCATCCATTTCAGACTACATGTACAGCGCGGACCATCTGCACGTCTGTATATCCTGCCACTGTTTACATTACCAGCACCGGCTACTATCTGTGACGGATGTGGCCGGACATAACTACGGATAATAATAAACCGTGCACAAGAATTATTGGCATACACACAATACAGGTGAAATTCGGACGAAAAACCGGTACTGCGAAACGACGTGGAAAAAACAAAAGAGGATTTTAAAATACATTGCGTGATTAATGAGAATGTTCTTTTGGTTTTGTTGAGTTCAACGAGTAATGGATTGTGAAATTGGTGTTGGTAAAACTTCATCTTTTGTGGTCGTGGTACGTCAGCCTTAACAGATTGTTACGAGCGTGCACCGACCTCGGTAGGAAGCTTACAATTAAGACGTTTGCAAACTGTAAATTAATCGTGTTTTGTGAAGAAAGATGTTTGGTAATGTACGGATATTTACGCGAAAGAGTTTGCATTAGCAACTGATTCTTTTTCCGGGAAATGATTGATGGTTTCATCCGTTGTCTTAGAGTTTAGAGAAACATCACAATCAAGGTTATGGCATAGAGCTTTGTTTAATGCTCCGGAATTTAGGAATTCCGTGGTGTCTAATTGTATATTATAATATCTCGAAAACTATTGAATTTCGGCCATACATATGGGGGTTTCAATTTGTTGCATTTTGGCCCCCTTATCAGCCCCTGACGGATATACGTCGAATTACCAGTAACCATGTATAAGTAAGTTAGTTTTTATTAATATGATAAAGAATACGTCTCTATTTTTTTATTATTAACTGATTGAAGGACTAAATAGAGTTGCTTTTTTTTACACATTACTCGCTGGTATTCGTTTGTACCAAGCGTCTCTCTCTCGGCGAGAACTCTCATTGATACCTCTTGTCACTGCGATAAACGAGTACTCGCCGGCGCGGCGATGTGAACATTCAGCGATATGACTGTATTATGTATCTCTTTTACTTACACGGGACCTACAATCTTTTGTACGTTTCTTGAACGAAAAAGTCGTTGATAGCTAGTCGCTTCCTCGCCGGTGCGGTGGGACAGGTGCCTAATATATTTCATATTATGTATTCTCAGAACAATCATCTATGGCTAAATTACGCATGTCGAATAATTCGATACTTTGTTATTAATTATTTAGTAGCAGACTATAGTTAATTATTACTTTATCGTTCATTTTATATTGTTGTGCCAAGTTGTAATGTTCTACAATTTGAACTCGTACTTTGTAATTGTTCTTTGTTCAAATTAGAATCGTTGCAACGAAGGATTTGGTAGCCAATGTCAATTAACGAAACTTTTCAGTATACAGCTGGACTTAACGAGAAATTATTACTGTTTATTAGAACTGTGAACTATGTTGTTTATTTGTTCGTTCGATTGAATTTAGTTATCATCAAAATATCCATTCTCGCCAATTTTTGTTTCCGGCCGAAAAAAAAGAGAATTCTTTCGGCCGTGGCCGACAAATTAAAGTGCTGGCAAATTAATACTTTCAATTTAATTCAGAGAACATCAACAGTTACAATAACTAAAAGAAATATGAAAAAACTTTTTTCACCGACTCCCGAAATTAAAGTTGTTTTTGGAAGTCGGTTGTATTTTTTTGTAAAAAAGTTTTTTGTTTTTCACTTTTTAGCTGTGGTACCTACTCTAAACAAATTCCAATACCTGCAAAAAAATTTGAACATCATACACATAAAAGTGGGGAAAAAATACGTATTATTGGAGCTTAATCAAAAACTACCCAAACAATGTTAATAAATTTTATACGGGGCCAACATTGAGGTAAAAATTTTTAAAATCGGAATTCTCTGTAAAAAGTTATGCGTGGTAATACATTGAAAAAAAAAACAATTAGACGTGTCGACTTGAGAACCTCCTGTAGTGCTATTCGGTAATTATCTCACCGTGAAAACATGAGTGAAGTGATCTTAAAGTGAGCTGTCAATAGTGTCAACCCCTAGCATCAGGTGGAATGACGGCTCACTTCACGCTCACTTCACCTGAGTTATCACGGTGAGATGTTTACAGAATAGCACTAAGTACTGCTTTTTTTTCGTCGGTTAAAAATGCAGCAATTGCTTTTAAAGAAAAGTTGGTTAGATTTTCGTGTGATTTAAGTCAATTACGTAACATAAGTAATGATCAATACCGACCTGCAGCTCAAATCACTAAATGCGTTCAGTGCTAAACGTAATATATTTAAAACATCGTTCTGTTTCTGTCAGTCGTTTGCTGATGACACACACAGAATTATGTTTTTAATATGTTTAGCGCCTAAAATACTGATACTGTATTTATTTTATTTTACCGAAGAAAAACTTGTTATCGACAAACACAAAGAATTTCAATTTCGGACGAAAATACGAAACGAGCCGAATTTAGATTTAAATTTTGGCCGAAAAAAAAAACCATTCTTCCGAAAGAAATATTGTTCTTGCTTATTTGCTCCTTCTTCGATCATCAAGGTCATAACTTTGAGGGTAATTACCTACTCAAATAATTTCTTACTAAATCTGCTCATTTTCCGCCATGAAAACATTATTTTACCATCAGAGTAAGTAACTGATTTTTGATTTAAAGTGAAAGATCTACTAAAATCGCCTTCAATGAGTGTGCTTTCAACCGAAGTAGGTATTTAATTTAATTTTTCTCTTATCGTTAATTAGAACCATAATGACACATGATAATGAGGAGCTCGTGGCTAAGTAATAACAGCCGCACGGGCCGATCCATCAGGTTAAGCTACGCTTGCCGGGGTCGGTCCGTGAATCTTTACATACCGAGACTCCTCCGTGCCTCGGAAAGCACGTTAAGCTGTTGCGTTGGATCCGGCTGTCATTCGTGGATCTTTAGCAGTCGTTACGGGTCGTCAGAAGCCCGAAAGTCTGACAACTAGGCTTACCAAGGGGTATCGTATTACCCAGTTAATGGGTTGTGGAGGTCAGATAGGCAGTCGCTCCATGTAAAATACTGGTATTCAGCTGCATCCTGTTAGACTGGAAGCCGACCTCAACATAGTTGGGAAAAGGCTAGACAGATTGAGTGACACACCAACTCGTTGTGACATTATAACGCATAAGAGTAGGTACAAAAGTTACAAATGACTGTACCATTTAAAACACAAAATGGCATCTTGTTCCGAATTCCAAGAAACATCCTAAAGTATTCCATCACCAAGAAACATTTTGAAGCAAAACTCGTAATTATACGAATTTACGAGCAATATAAAGTTAAATCATAACGTTTATGTGACACCAGTTGCGAGGCTCTAATGATAGATACGTTTAACGTAACGTTTCGTGTTTCTCGAGAAGTTGAGACACGTTCAGTAAATGGTCTTTTGAGGCGCCAATTTGGTCTTTTAGGGCGAAAAGCGAAAAAGATTGTACCTTTTCAGACACAAATTGTTAAGATACATTAAATTTTTATGAGTGTTCATAAAATACGTGGGAGCAAGACAAATGAACTGGGTTCACGGAGACGTATTTAATATTAAGAACCTCATTACTTATTGCCATTGTATTTCTCTTTAATTACTGATTGTGCTGGCGGTTTATGTACTTGTAGACTTGCCTGACTTAGATCAGAATAAAAAATAGTCTCTTGGAATTCCACGAGAAAATATAACAAACTGAGAGAACGTGCCTTCAATTAATCCACGTTTGACTCTTAATACTTCGAATACGTTGCTGACTAAAGCTCTATATTCAAAACTGTAGGAATTCTCAATATTCAGCAATAACCAAAACATGGAAATAGAACCACCGTATAGTAACGAGCAGCGTTCCAATACTTTGCGTCGTTGGGCGAACGGATTTTTTACAGTGTGCCGCGAATACGCCAGCAAAGTTGGTACCTAATGGTTTTCGGTCTGCCTGCTGTTTTATTTCTCTTTTATACTGAAACATTTTTTGCTAGGTTCGCACTTCTGGTTACATTTTTACACTGTAGATAAAATCGACTGGACTGCCGCGGCGCTATTTTGGAATGGCTGATAGCAATTGAAAAGCTCTACAGGATGTGTATCAGAAAGGAGTGGTCAAACTTGAGGGTGTGGTAGGTCCATGGGAGTCGAGAAAAAAATATCAGCTCCCGTACAAGACTTCAATACGGGACGGCTGATATTTTTTTCTCGATTACGATATTGATCCCATGGAGGAAGTTGTTCAGTTTGATGACCACACCTTTCAGATACACCTGTATATTCTACCTTAGATAATTAGTCAGAAAAACCTTATTTGATCAGCCTGTGATTGACTGCAGAGCAAAGCCTTCTTTTCGTAAAGAGAAAAAACAAAATATTGATAAAAAAAAAACGTCCGTTTACGGCAATGAGCAAATTACTCTTAACAAGCTTTTTGGGATCAGCAAGATACTGAATAAAGAATTTGTGTTTTTAATAAACATTCTAATATTACCTACAACGTCTTTGGAAATAGCTAGCTGGGATGTAGACCTTTATAAATAAGGATCAGCATGCAATATCCTCGCCAATTTTTACCGCAATTTTACCTTGGAATAGGTTGATAATTTAGCCACGGTTACTACGCTCTTTGAGGTAAAGACAGTTTGGAGTTTATGCAGGATAGCAACACCAAATATAAACACATCTAAAAAAACTCAAATATAAATGAAATTAATTTTTTTTATTCGAAATAAGATATCGGAATCATTTTTATACGTCACACAAGGAAAAAATAAGTTAAATGGAGTCTACATTTCCCACAGATCATGATCTGTGACATTTCTTATCTGAGAAAAAATGGCGAAACAAATTTAAGGGTCAAAATCGCTTGTCCAGACATAATCTTGGTCACATCATTGTGATCATTGTGATCTGATCATTAGCGTTTTGTTCTAGAAACAAAAGCAAACTGTATTTTTTCATCTAAATATTTTTATAATCTTCTACAGTAATGCTTTTTTTTTAAATCCCAGTAGATATAGCGCGGTAGTAGATATCCTTTAGGTAATCTAATAAATTATGTTTTCTAGTCGGTCGAGCCTCTAGGGATTTTATTGAAAGGTCTTATAAAATCTGTCTAACTTAAGATTTAATAAAAAAAATTTGTTCCGCCGAGGTGCCTAAGATTTCTTTTTAATAATTAATAGATCGTTACTGTGGTCGTCTCAGCAAAAAAATAAGGTTTGTTATTTTTTTCTAAAATATGACCGTGACATGCCAAACATTGCATACAAAATCAATCGTATGGCGGATAATAAGTTATTTTAGTACTTATAAAAACTGTTTTACAAAAAAATACAACCGACTTCCAAAAACAACACTACAAAGTGAAAAATAACTCTGTGTCTGGTTAAATGTATTTTCGTTTTTTGCCACCGACTTCCGAAATTAAAGTTATTTTCACTTGTAGTGTTGTTTTTGGAAGTCGGTTGTATTTTTTTGTAAAAAAGTATTTATTTTTCACTTTTTAGTTGTGGTACCTGCCCCACACAAATTCACACTACTACCTGTAAAAGAAACTAGGACATCATCCTTATAAAAGTGGGGAAAAAATACGTATTATTGAAGCTAACTCAAAAACTACCCAAGCAAAGTTAATCAATTTTGGGACCAACTTTGAGGTAGGTATACCCTCTCGAATAAAACAAAAATTTATCAAATCGGACGTCATACATAAAAAAAAACATACGCGTCGAATTGAGAACTTCCTCCTTTTTTTTCGTCGGTAAAAAAATGGTGCGTATGTCTACCTACATTATGCTTGGTAAATGCTATGTAGGGGTCCAAAATACTTAACTTCACGTAAGTACTAACAGGCCTAAACAGGCGCAAAGTGAAACTAGTGTAGTTCTTTTTCACTGAAAAGATTTTTCACAAATTGTAGGTGAACGTAGCTAAGTAGGTAGCAAGATATGGTAAAATGTAAAGCACCTAGATGCTGAACTCAGAATACAGTTTATTAGACACAGCCTTTCATATATTATATCTCGAAAACTATTGAATTTCGGCCATACATATGGGGGTTCAATTTGTTGCATTTTGGCCCCCTTATCAGCCCCTGATGGATATACGTCGAATTACCAGTAACCCTGTATAAAACGAATTAAAGTTGGGGAGTGGGGGCTCGCTACGTCATAAAAAAATTACGTGTCCAATATTTTTAAATAATCTACATGACGGACAAAACAAACTTTTAGTTATCACCCGCTCGTCACCGTCGCGCACTCGCTGCTCGCTGCTCGCCAACTTAGTTTTAGTTACTAGCTATGCTCGCTTCTCGTCACTCGCCGCCGATGGGACAGGTGCCTTATTGTACTTATATAGTTATCTAGCTCCCCACTTTCAGTACATTTGCGCCAACCACAATAGTTTCTCACCGTACAGACTTCATTCACTCTTCTTTCTTCATTCAGTCCATCTCTCTGTGGAATGCGCTCCCTCAGGAAATCAGGATGGTAACCAACCGGTTATCCTTTAAAGTTAAAGTTCGTGAGCACGTACAAGAAGCTGGCAGTATCATCACAACGGTAATGTTTTTCCCATTGTTTGTCTTATTTGTTTTAGTTTATTCGTGTATTAGTGTATATTTATTTGTGCTTATATTTATATATAATTAGGTATACATTATTATATTTATAGTTTGTAATAGGTATATGAGTATCTTTATATTTGAATAAATATTTATTCCTTAATTTTGCCACTGCCACTGTTTGTCTCTGCATCACCCAAAGGTTGACTGCTAGAAAATGCCCATGGCATTAAGTCCGCCTCTGTTCATGTGTGCTTGAAGTATTAAATAAATAAATAAATACACTTCTGGACACATCTATTGGCCCACCTTAGAGTTTAGGTTTCGATGGCCCCTACCGAAATATGATTGCTAGATTGAACAAAAACTGTTGATGCAGTTTTAAACCTGATACATTTTACCATCTTTTTCGATCGTATTGTTTTAAATTTGAATTCAGAATACCATACGACATGGAGCTACGCCTAACAAGTCGGATATGCGCCTTGTTAAAGGCAATTGATTTTTGAATAAAAAACATGTTTTATCAAATAAAGGTTTAATTTAATAACGCGTGTTGCCTCCATGGGCATCTACCACAGCTCTCATACGATTAGGCATAGAGTTTATCAACCGCTCTATGAAATTTTGAGGGATCATCTCCCATTCCTCTTCTATGGCAGTTTTCAACTCCTGCATCGTCTGGGCAACTGGCTGACGAGCCCTAACACGTCTTTTTAGCTCGTCCCACATGTTCTCAATAGGGTTCATGTCTGGGCTTCTGGCTGGACAGTCCATAACTGTGATGTTGACATCCCGAAGATATTCCCTGACGATGCCGGCCACATGGGCTCTTGCATTATCATGCATAAAAAGGAAATTTGGGCCCACATAGTCCGCGTATGGTATCACGCAGTATCACGTGAGGTTCTAAGCACTCACGAATGTACCTTTCAGCATTTAATGTTGGCAGCCGTGGTCCTGTAACAACCTCAAGTTGAGTTTTGCCGCTCGCGGATATACCGCCCCAGACAGTCCATGAGCCACCGCCATAAGCAACCCTCTCATCGAAGCAGCATTGTGCGAAACGCTCTCCCTTACGTCGATGGTCCTTCTTCCTTCCATCATTGCCATGTAACACAATTTTAGACTCATCAGAAAAGAGTACACGGCTCCAATCTTGCTGTGTCCAATTTAAATGACTGCGTGCGAAATGAAGGCGCGCTGTTCGGTGGGCTCGCCTTAGTTTGGGGCCATTAGCTGGCTTGTGTGGTACCATATCGCGTTCTTTTAACCTTCTTCGAACAGTTCGAGCGCTCACAGATACTCCGTGGAAGTCGTGAAGTTGGTTTTGTATCTCAATGGAGGTAAGGTGACGATTTCTCAAGCTGGTCGTCACGATGAATCGATCCTGTCTTTCAGTTGTGACCCGAGATCGTGGCCTTCCTTGGCGACGAACAAAGCCGCCAGTCTCTAGGTACCTCCGATAAACATTTCGGACCGCAGATCGACTTAAATTAAGTTGAGCACTCACGTTTCTTTGGCTGTGTCCGGCCTGAATAAGTGCCACAGCTTGGGCGGCGACTTCAGGTGAAGTATCCATAGATTATTGATAGAACCTCACCTTAATGTTAAGAATAAGTAATGTTTGTTGCAAAACCAAAGATATCAATCACTTTTTCAAGAATTAAATCCAAGTAAACCAATAAAACCAAGTTTTCTTAGTATTCGATTGTTTGATATCAACAAACAGGCTCCAAATTGTCTTTTGTTTCTTTAAATTCTGTGTTCGAAATTCAAAAAAAGACTATTGAATGAAATTGTGAATGTGCCAGGTTCAAAACTGCATAAAAACTTTTTGCTCGACCTAATATAAAATTTTAGCTAGGACCAAACGAAACTGAAAATACAAGGTGGGCCAAAAGATGTGTCCAGAAGTGTATATCTAACATTATTACCAGTAATTGGCTGCATATTCTTAGATTTAGATTAGACTAATTGAAAAATCACAATAAATAAATGAATTGAATTGAATTAAATAATACCAGGTTATTATTGTTCCTTTGCAGAGTAAAGGCTTCTTCTCATTCAGAGAAGGCATGAGCATTGATCACTACGCATGTTTAAGGCGGGTGGCGATTCCAGGCTTAATTAGACTGTGACCTCCGAGTTTGTTTGGACCTTTCTTCTCAGAGTAGTTGGATAGGCCGCCGACCTCATCTAGTTTTTATTAAAAATATGATTGACGTGTAAAAGTGTTTGTACAAACCTACTTACAGAAATAAATCATTTATCATTTAAAGTCCAGGTTTCATCACGATGTTTTCCTTCAGCGAACCTTACAGGTACATCAATATTAAGTGTTTAAAGTTCTTTGCCCACAGGAGCATGATCCTTTTAGTTTTAAGGTAGTAAATATTTCTTGTAGCACTCCCAAGACTTGCAACACTTAGCTCGGTGCACTTCGGCCGTGCGAGCAGTATCGTTAACCTACATGATTTTGGAGTCTATATTCAAGTTAGGTCAAAAGTCAATTTCGGTAGTTTTACAGTGGATCCCGTCTCACGCACAGATTCAGGATAACGAAAGAGTGGACCTTTTGGCCAACCAACCCGTGTCAGATGGAATTTCTGTAAATGTTCTTCCTTTATATACAGATTGTATAAGATTAATAAAACAGCAATGTACAGATATGTGGAGGGAATACTTTACTCGTAACAGAGGTCAACAGAATTTACCTAATGGCTTTCTTGACAAATCCAACTTGGGCTCAAATACGTATAATAATTTACTTTTGACAATTAATTTCCACGCAACACAAATGCTTCTTCTTTGCGGAAAATTAAAACAATTTATATTTGAAATAGCATTCAAATTTATTTTAGGAATCCAGAAATATTTTCAGCCAGCTGTGTTTAATTACAAAAGTAGCTCTGAAAGAATAATTAATGAAACTTTTTAACGAGACCTCCTTCGTAACGAGTTCGCCTTGTCAATCAAAGTGACAACTGCGTTCTATTGTCCACAGATAATAAATCAAAAGGTCGAGCTGTCAATGTCAAAAATGTTAGGATGAAGTTTGACGTTTGAGAGGCAAAGGCATTTGTAGGCAGTGAGCCTTTTTAACTTTGAGCACATATTAAATTGGCTGGCTTAACGTTGAAACTGTATTACGAACTAACTGGGAAGGTGGAACTGTTTAATTGCGTATACACAAGTTCAGCGGCTTTGGAGTTATTGAAGTTGGACCAACATTGGTATGGCTCATCCCACTAATCCCCTTTAGGGAATATGTTTAAGGCTATATGTATTAATACTCTTTAGACCGTGAAGTTAAAGTTACCAGTCAGTTTAATGAGTGAGTGGTGTACGGACGACTGTTTTAATTGAGTTCCCCATTTTCAAAGGTATTTGTGTGCGTGAAGGAGGGACAATATTAACATAACTAGTAGTTCTGCAGCAGACCTCGCGAGCACAACCTTTTATGCAATAATTAATATACCACTAAAGTTATTGAAAAAACGGATTATTTCATCGTTTTTTGTTTTTAAAAATATGGTAAATATCCAGTTTCAAATAACTTTAGTAGTGAAAATAACCATGACAGGTTAATTAAAATGAAGATCAAGAAGATTTTTTTTGCCTTATGTCCTCATCACATCTTCACCAATTTTTTTAAGACCAACTTATAGTTACTTCCTTTCAAATAAAAAAAAGAACCTTCGAAGTCGGATATCATAAGGCGGAGATAACCCGTAGCCCCTTTTTGGAGGAAGACAAATCTTAAAAATTTTCTTTTTCTTCTTTTAAATAAATCTTTAAGATTTTATAGAATTATTTTGTCGTCGCGTCCCAACCTGATCAGAACCTGACCTGTCCTGATTTGGAACCTGTACAGGGTGTTAGGTTAAACGAGGGACATTCTTTAACAGAGTGTAGTACTGATGAAAATAAACAACTTTTAGCATGAAACTAACCCTGAAATATGAAATAGAAAATCAGCTGTTCTCTACAAATTGTCAAACCTATGCTAATTTTTTTTTTTATATTTCAGGATTCGTTCCATGGTAAAAGTTGTTCATTTTAATGAGTACTACACTCCATTAAAGTACATCCCTCGTTTAACCTAACACCCTGTATATCAAGATTCGTCCAGATCGGTTCTAAAATACGACCTGTAGAGGAGTACCAACAAACTGACAGAGGAAAGCAAATTTTGCTTGACTTGAAGCAGAGACGCTTCGTTCGCTCCGCTCGCTCGGTCAATAAACGCAGGTCTTCAAGAAAGTCAAAGTGAAAACTTGATTTGTAATCACAGTTTGTAAAAGTGTTACACACCACAAGTTACGTATTATATTTTCAACGCAAACTCTCATACTTTGGTTTAAGCGCGGGGTACCTACTCAAAAGTATAGACAGACATAAAATTTTATTACAAATCATTAATCACTGGATTTATAATTGTTTGGCAATATTTGAGACTGACAAACGTTTTAACACAAGAGAGAATGAAATAAGCTTTCTAATGTAACACTTGTGTAGGAAATAGTTACTTCGCGGCAGGTGGCGGCGCGGCGGCCCTAAGGTGACCGTACATTCGAGAACTAATAGGTCTTTACCTATGAAATTGCCGTTTTGTATGAAAAAATTTAAACGAATTTTTTTCATGCATTTTTTATTTGTATTAATCGAAGTAATCACCCATGCAATCAATGCATCTTTGCCAACACAGTGGCAGTTTATTGATGCCCTTCTTAAAGAAATCAGCTGGACGGGAGGCAACAAATTCTTCAAAGGCATTTTGTACTGCCTCTCGGGTATTGAATTTTTTTCCCGCCAAGAAGTTATCCAAATTCTGGAAAAAGTAGTAGTCTGTAGGCGCAAGGTCTGGTGAGTAGGGCGGATGACGGAGAGCTTCCAACCCCAGTTCTTGCAACTTGGAGACCGTCTGCTGTGCAGTATGAGGTCGTGCGTTGTAGTGCAGGAGCAGCGGAGACGAGCGATTGACCAATGCTGGTTGGAGATGTGCCAGCTTCTCCATCATTGTGTTCAGTTCTTCACAGTACACATCTGAAGTAATGCTCACCCCGTTTGGTAAGAAGCTGTGATGAATCACACCGGTGCTAGACCACTAAACAGTGACCATCACTTTTCTAGGGGTAAGTTTTCGTTTAGGGCATTGTTTAGGTGCTGAACCAGGATACAACCAACTTGCTGAGCGCTTGCGGTTATCAAACAGAATCCATTTTTCATCGCAGGTAACAATGCGGTTCAAAATTCCTTCATTTGTGTGTCTGTTGAGCAGTGCAAGGCACGTCTCGACGCGTACTTCGCGCTGGCGATCATTGAGTTCGTGGGGCACCCATTTGTCAAGCTTTTTTACCTTGCCAATTTGACGCAAATGGACCAATATTGTTTTGACGCTAACGTCGAAAGCTGCTGCTAATTCAGCCGTAGATTGTGTATCATCAGCTTCCACAATCGCCTTTAATTCGTCATTGTCGACCAAAGTCTTCGGACGACCGCGAGGTTCATTTTTCAGGTCGAAATTTCCAGAACGGAAGCGAGCAAACCAATAACAAGTGGTGCGTTGGTTTGTAGTGTTAGCTTCGTAAACGTCGTTGATGTTGCGTGCCGCTTGTGCCGCGTTGCTGCCACGACGGTACTCATATTCCATAATTACTCGAATTTTTAACGTATCCATGATGATGAAAAAGATTGAAATGCGATGAAAATGTAACACTAATCAATAAACAAATGACTACTTTTGGAAAAAAAAATCCATGTTTTTAAAATAAAATTAATTTGAAATTAGAATTCTTAGCCAAACAAAAATTATTTTGATTTGAAATGGCCAGTACTGCAGAACGGCAATTTCATAGGTAAAGGCAAATATCATAATGAATCACCCACAAGGCCGCGTCCCGAAGCATTGAGCTCGGACAGTGCTTTGCGATTGTAATAGATACGTTGGAACTACAGTTACGTACATATTGTAAAATTAAATCATTGATCTTTGATGTAACGTCACCGGCGCCCACGCACCGCGTTAACGTTTCATACGATTTTGACGTCGGCCCACGAAATTCGTCATCAATAATGGATAAATTTTTTGAGCCAATATTTCAAAAATTGTCTGCCGTTTTTTAGGGCTCCGTAGTCAACAAGGAACCCATAAAGTTTCGCTATGTCCGTCCGTCTGTCCGTCCGCAGCTTAACTCCTAGAAAGGTATAATTTGGCATGGATATACATATTCATCACGCCAACCAAGTGGTAAAATAAAATCATGAAAAAAAAAATTTTTTTAGTGTACCATAGTTTTGGATGGGTGAAAAAATTCACCGTAGTAGTATATTATTATATGTTACGGTAAGTGTGATTAATAGAAAATTATCAATAATTGTCTATCATTATTAATAAGTACCGAAGTCGAAGTAAAAGTAAGAAATTAATCACATTTACCGGTGAATTTTTAATGTAACCTTAGTACCGATAAATGCAATAATTTTCAAAGTTTATTTAGTATTTTAGGTCAGTACCTATATAATAGGTCTTTACCTATGAAATTGCCGTTTAGTATGGAAAAATTTAAACGAATTTTTTTCATGCATTTTTTATTTCAAGTATTAATCGAAGTAATCACCCATGCAATCAATGCATCTTTGCCAACGCAGTGGCAGTTTATTGATGCCCTTCTTAAAGAAATCAGCTGGACGGGAGGCAACAAATTCTTCAAAGGCATTTTGTACTGCCTCTCGGGTATTGAATTTTTTTCCCGCCAAGAAGTTATCCAAATTCTGGAAAAAGTAGTAGTCTGTAGGCGCAAGGTCTGGTGAGTAGGGCGGATGACGGAGAGCTTCCAACCCCAATTCTTGCAACTTGGAGACCGTCTGCTGTGCAGTATGAGGTCGCGCGTTGTCGTGCAGGAGCAGCGGAGACGAGCGATTGACCAATGCTGGTTGGAGATGTGCCAGCTTCTCCATCATTGTGTTCAGTTCTTCACAGTACACATCTGAAGTAATGCTCACCCCGTTTGGTAAGAAGCTGTGATGAATCACACCGGCGCTAGACCACCAAACAGTGACCATCACTTTTCTAGGGGTAAGTTTTCGTTTAGGGCATTGTTTAGGTGCTGAACCAGGATCCAACCAACTTGCTGAGCGCTTGCGGTTATCAAACAGAATCCATTTTTCATCGCAGGTAACAATGCGGTTCAAAATTCCTTCATTTGTGTGTCTGTTGAGCAGTGCAAGGCACGTCTCGACGCGTACTTCGCGCTGGCGATCATTGAGTTCGTGGGGCACCCATTTGTCAAGCTTTTTTACCTTGCCAATTTGACGCAAATGGACCAATATTGTTTTGACGCTAACGTCGAAAGCTGCTGCTAATTCAGCCGTAGATTGTGTATCATCAGCTTCCACAATCGCCTTTAATTCGTCATTGTCGACCAAAGTCTTCGGACGACCGCGAGGTTCATTTTTCAGGTCGAAATTTCCAGAACGGAAGCGAGCAAACCAATAACAAGTGGTGCGTTGGTTTGTAGTGTTAGCTTCGTAAACGTCGTTGATGTTGCGTGCCGCTTGTGCCGCGTTGCTGCCACGACGGTACTCATATTCCATAATTACTCGAATTTTTAACGTATCCATGATGATGAAAAAGATTGAAATGCGATGAAAATGTAACACTAATCAATAAACAAATGACTACTTTTGGAAAAAAAAATCCATGTTTTTAAAATAAAATTAATTTGAAATTAGAATTCTTAGCCAAACAAAAATTATTTTGATTTGAAATGGCCAGTACTGCAGAACGGCAATTTCATTGGTAAAGACCTAATATAAGTATTGTGGTGGGTACCTATTATCAATTATTAACTGTGGAACAAAGAAATCCCACCAAAAACATTTTCATGTAAAATGTTGCCAAGACGAGAATGGCTCGCACTGTTAAAAAGTTATCAGACCTCATGTAGAGGCAAGCTTCTATCTCTACAAGCCCTTACTTCACAAACTCTACACCTTAGTCAAAATATGAGGTTTGGCCGATTCCTTACTACAGGAACTATTGTATAACAGAAAAATAATAAATACTCGTAGTGAATAAATTTTTCACCTTACGCATATGACCATATGACGGTAGCGAAATAGAAAAAATATTGTTGATTTTACGGAGTCTGTGATTGTACTTAAAATTTTTATTTTATCTGTTCTTGTTTGATTTAAGCAAAACCAAAGAAGTAACGATTTTGCATGTAAGTTTATTTTATGTATGTATTTGTAAGTACTGTGGTATTATAAATAAATATCGACTGGACAAATAAATTCGAGTCTTATTTTAGTTTATTACTTTTACCGACGAGAGTAGGGAATAACAACTGCTCAAAGTGATGAATTTCAATTTTATATTCGCATTTATTAAATCATGAGGTATCTACTCGTATATAAATAAACTTGCTTAGGCAAGTTTTGGTGTTATGGTTTTAGTCAGTAAAAGTCTGACACGCCCTCCCGCTAGTCATTTGATGATATCCCATCCACAAAAAAAAAAAAAAAAGGTATCTATATAAATAAACTTGCTTAGGCAAGTATTTGTGCCAAGTTTCAAATGAATTGACCAAATGAATAAGATTTTTCATGTAAACTATACTCCCTGTTTTTTCCCCATATGGGTGGAATTTTACAAAATCATTTGAGATATTTCCGTAACTTGACCGAAAGATTATTTACACTAATTTTCGAGTTAATCAAGCTCCGCAGTAAAACCTGCCCTGTAAAATTGACTACCCCTTTTGGTGAAAACGGGTAGTCGAACAGGGTTAGTGGAGCAGGGTTTTTCGAAAATCTACCCCTGAGGGGGTGCCCTTAGGGGTAGATTTTCGAAAAACCCTGATACACATTATTCTTCATTTTGGTCGCAAGTATAAATACTGAGTTTCGAGTTAATCGGACCGCGCGTTAAATTCCTCCATACAAACTTTAACACCCCCCAATTCCCCTTTAGGGGGTAGTTTATAAAAACAAAAAAATACAAAAATCATAATTTACTTAGATAAATATTCGTGCCAAGTTTCAAGTTTATTAACTCAAGGAATAAGATTTTTCATAAAAACTTCCACCCCCTATTTCCCCCCTTTACGGTGTGACTTTCCTAAAATCCTTTCTTTGCTGACGTCTCCTACTTATAATCTACCTCTGTGCCAAATTTCATTTTCGTAGGTCCAGTAGTTTTTGAGATTTCGTGTTTATTCAGTGAGTGAATGAATGAATGAGTGACCTTTCGCTTTTAGATATATAATAATTGATTATTATTGTTATTTGACTGCCTACATACTAAATTAATACCAGCTGACTTAAAGACTGTATCCACTTAACTGAACCATTGTGTGTTATTGTATTTTATTTTGTTTTTATTGTTATTTGGACATCTTAACGACATCTAGACCTAACAAAATATTTTTCCAAAATTATGTTAATTAATGTTACTCATTTTATGTTATCTTATTTAATTTTTATGTTTAATGTCTACAAGCTCGACAGCAAACCAACATTGTGTTTTGCAGCGCCCTGACAGGGTTCATGTACAATAACCGATCTATCTTATTTAATTTTTATGTTTAATGTCTACAAACTCGACAGCAAACCAACATTGTGTTTTGCAGCGCCCTGACAGGGTTCATGTACAATAACCGACAAAATCGCTCCCGCTTTCCCTGTCATCGCACCCGAATGTATCCATAGTAACTATGACGTATGCCTAAGTTGCAGGGTGTAATAAAACACATACCTATGTGGCGAAACCAAGGATTTATTCCCGACCCATTATTTATGGGACTTTTGGCAATAAATGGCCGCGCCACTTAGGGCCAACACCTAGCATGTGAATAGAATGGGAAGAGGGAATTGTTAGGTAATTTTATGAGAATTCTGATTGGCATTGTATAATGGAATTGTGGGCTTTCTGTTGAAATGGATAGTGTTTTGCTGAAACTTGGTTCCAGGTGTTGAACTAAGTGCTATTATGTTGGTGTTGATGGATTGAGGAAAGTGACTTGCGGTCTTGCAAAGCTTTAGCTCAGAATAGGCTAGGACTACCTTACCTAATAACTGTCGGATTTTTGAAAACCTGTCACTTCTCAGTACCTAAAGTAAATCTGCTGACAAAATTAAACTTATAATGCTTTTGCGATTTGTATAACAATTAAATTAACAGAGATCGAGCAGTCACTCCATGAAAAATACTGGTATTCATTTGCATCAAATTAAACTGGAAACTTTATAAAACTTCATTGCTGTTGGGGGTCAGTTTCTGACCCCAACATAGTTGGGAAAAGGCAGGCAGATGACGAGATCGAGCGAACAGAGTCCACCTGCAAAACGACAGCAGTTGGTGGGTTGCGACCCATAGAAATATAAAAAACAGTAACAGACATGTCGTTATTTATTTATTTTATTTTCAGGACAGCAAAAAAATTTTAGTACATTAATAAATAGAAGAATCGATAACTTTCCGATTTAGTCAATCACTAGCGTATATAATATGTAAAATAAATGTCTTTTGCCACAGTACATTCAAACGGACCGATGTTTTTGTGTGAGTAAACTGTACGGTACATGGAAAATACACGCTGCCTTTGATGAGATAAGGTTTATAATAGATTGTGTAGTACGTTCCGATTTTTGAAATGCGGGTGTGTGCGCGACTGCGTATCTATTGCTTTTACTAAACTGCATGTGTAGTAGTTGGTCAGTGGTAGGGACCACAGAAAAGATAAAGAGGTTAGAAGGGCCTTGTGGGCGGGGCAGGCGCGCCGCATGTATGTGTAGACACACTAAGTTCAGCCGAAATTTGTTTTACCGGCCAGTAATCGCGCTCTCACTGTGACAACGTACAAAGCTCCGCTAAACAAAAGGATTATGCCTTGTTGCGCTGTTAGAACGTGTCGGAAAAGTAACAAGTGGTGTAGTGTAGCCCGACAAGGGATTTCTTTTCACCGGTAAGTCCAAAAATCTTAAAATACAAGTGATATTTGTAATTATTACAATAGTATTATGTAGTTTGTAGATAAAAGCGATACAATCGCAAACAGATGCACAGTTATACATTGCTTGCAATGCATGAGTACCGTCTTGTACTTCGTGAGCGATCGCGCAATATGTTGCGTTCACTGCGAAAGTCGCGTCGCCGAGCCAACGCTTGAACTCCGCGAAATCCATGCGTATCGATAGCGTTGTACCAAGTTGTAATCAATGTCGATATTGTGTGTATGTATACAAATAATTATTGACAGTAATATTAAAATTAAAATAACTTTGTTTTAACCAATTATTGTTTATTGTGGGTTACCAATTTAGTTTCTGAGTGGGTTTTTCCTCTAAAATTTGGTTTGATGTTAGCCATTTATGATGAAACCATACATTTTTAATGTTATTTTTAGGTTTCCAACAGATCCAGACACAAGATAACTGTGGATTGAGGCAACTGGTAGAATCGAACAGATACCTACTAAATATTTTGTTCTCAACATTTTACAGAAAATGATTACATAACAAAAAAGTCAGGGAATAGATTCTTAAAATCTGGAGCTTCTCCGCACAAAAACATCGCTATGCTTTTTTCAGTAAGTCATGAATAATTTATATCTTATAAAACTTAATTGCTGTTTTTGAACAGCGTACTTAATTATTACCATTAAATTATGTCACCTAGATCATTTTTTGTGGATCCGTGTTTATTGGGTTTATTATACAGCCATAAAGCTGAAAATCCATAGTTGAAATCTAAAGTTTCAAAATTATGCTTTTCTCGTTACGCTTATTTTTAACCGACTTCAAAAAAAAGAGGAGGTTCTCAATTCGTCGCGTATCCATACAACTTTTTTATGATGTACACCGATTTCTCCGTCAATTGTGGACCGATTTTGAGAATTATTTTTTTATTTGAAAAGGTATGCTCTCAAGGTGTTCCCATTGTCACCAACTCAGAATCTGATATTTATAAATATATTACGTCTAATGGAAAACATTCGATAAGGCTGTGAAATTAGTTTTTTGGATTCTTGCAAATTGCAGCTTTGTTATTGAAAATGCGATTTGCGCCCGTAACGGTTACTCAATAATAAATTCAGTATTCATCAAAGTCGTAAGTACACTTTTCTAGGTTTACTATACTCAAAAATATAATTATTTCCGAAAAAAAACTTGTTTTTTTGAGCAACATGATGATTTTTGTTAATTATTATTGACATGATGTTAATTATTTTTAGCAAATATATTATGGTTACAGGGTGCAATCAACATCTAGAACAACTTAACATAATTATGACGTAAAACAGAGCTGCAATTAGCGAAAATCTAAAGAAAATTTGAATTTCACGGCAATATCGAATGTTCCCCCTTAATTTGACATTTTTTTTAATTATGTATGTTTATAGGAAGTCCACACTATTCATACCCCGTCCTCCCTCCCGAAATTAAAGTGAAATATTGCAAAACTTAAAGTAAAAAAAATATAGTATATTTTATCGATATCAATATCGATTAATGCAAGCCGTAATGTATATGAGAAATAAATTGCTTTTGCGCGAGTGTGAGTGTACGTCAAGCGCAGTGTTTGCGTTAGTGTGAGAACCAATAGCAAACTCGCGATCTAAGTGCGTGTGGTTTATTTGTGTGCGTAATGCGCGTACGTATTGGTCTCTTGCTTGTAGTGGAGTTACAGAGTGGGGGACAAGCGGCGACACGCGTTCTAGTACAAATCAGGAACTATTTCCATTCTAATCTCTTTATCTGTTCTGTGGTAGGGACAAAGTGGAGACACTGTGTTCCGATACATTTTAAACTACTGGGCATATCTCCTTCTTTCTTATATGTATGTCCTTACCAGTAAATGTTTAACTAAGGGCCATAATATCATTAACATAATGCTATGTTGCCTCAAAGCCATGTAACTACTATAAAGTTTTTGTTTAAGTTTTGTAATTTTCCAGTTTTAATTTGAGTCCATTAAAAATATTTTAGTGTTTACCAATGTAACTCCAACTAACAAGGTTGCTGGCTATTAGTAATAATCTAATTCTTTCTTGTCACGACCATTAATTTCCAATACCAGGTACGCGCCATCTTGTACACGCGCATTTGGCAATTGTGACATCAGCACGTTATTTTTTATTTAAGCAGAGAATTCACTTTTGGCGCCAAAGTTTACGTTTTAATAAAATTGAAAAGGATTTTTTTTCTAGATTATTAATTGTGTTTTGTCTTAGGAAAGCTGTTAAACAGGCATTATTTCCAGTACTTACTTTTGACGTAGGTTCTGTTTTTTTTTTTTTATATTTGAGTAACAGTCAACTACAAGCAACTTATAAGCCTGCCAGTGACTATTCAAGCTTTATTTAATCATTGACTCTTTCGAATGCGTTTTCGTTTCCAGAGACTGAAAAACAATTGTAGACCACCACGGTCCTCTTACACACAAACCCATAAAAAACTAAAACGCTCTAAAAACCTATTTTAGTTAAAAAAATGTTTTGTCAATTTCTTTCGAATTATGATTTGAGTTTGTAAGAAGAATATTAAAAAAAAAAACACTGCAAACCAAAGTAGGTTTATGAGCGTTCTGGCTGCAGTCTTGCAAAATTCACGGCGAATTATTCGCGCAACTTTAGGTATATTTTTATTTAAACAAAAGTAATGAATTATCATGAAATATTATTATTGCACATAAATTATAACCATAATAATTATAAGTAATAGCTAGTTTTTTTTTTTAATTCATTTAGGTGGATTTAGAAGTAAATCAAGGGTTAAAAAAGCTCTTTCGCGCCAACAACATTTTGTCTAGTAAAATAATCCACCTAGATGAATTAAAAAAAAACTATCTTTTACTTATTTTATGGTTATTTAAGTGCAATATTAATAATTTAAAGTTATTTCACTAGTTTTGTTTAAAAAAAAAACAAAGTTGCGCAAATAATTTTCCGCGAGTGAATTTTTCAAGACTGCAGCTTTATTATATTCAAAAAATCATATTCATTTTACTAAAATATATAATATCCGCTTTACCCCACTTATTAAAACACTCGAATTTATATTTTTAAAAACTCCAGTCCACTCTTGCTACTGCAAAGCGCGCGCGGATTGCTTACTTCCGCCATTTTGATATAATCAGTTATGATTTATGTGACACATTGATACTATATCAAAAATTTTACAGTGTAGGCGCACAGCATAAATTACTTATTAAAAATCTTGTTAACATTTTTCATATTATTTTGAAAATAAAAAGTTGATATTACCTACATTCGGATCGACGAGGCTTTATACAATTTATGGAGATTGCGCAAAACGTAAGATAAAAAGTATTATTGAATGCAAAACACGTAAGCCCTGAATAAAAATGACGATCTTTTAGACTCTAGGAAAAGTACTAAACATTTTCTACACAATTTTAACTCAAAGAAAATGAAAATACCACGAAAATACACGGTGGAAAGTTGAAGCCCCGCAGGGGAAATACCTAAGTACTTTAAATATTAATAAAACATAACAACAACAACAACAACATAAGAAAACATTAGATTTTTTTAAAGTAGGTACAGATCTGTCAAATTTCTTTAATAGATTTTCATCTTTATCGCTGAAGCATGAGGTTCAAGGTTGATTGGGAAAATTTTACAGGTTCGGGTGGCTTGACCTGCTAACGTCTGTACCTAGGTAAGTAACACTTCTTTCGATCATTTTTCAAAAGTCGTTTGCCTGAACCGGGAATTAAACCAACTCAAATTCGAAAAATGATAACGTTCTTTATAAGTACATAACCATAAGACACCAATCGTTACCTAGGATGAAATCTCTCTCAAACCTTCCGCTCTAAGCCGACGTACGCACGGACGTAAAAATATCGCGGCGATTTTTTTTCGCGCACTGGATTTTCAACGTTCTGCTTAGCGCCGAGAGTGTATTTTTTCGATGCGCTGGGAAGCACTCTGTTGTTGTGAGGTTGGATTCCCAATGCTCGGCTCAACACCGAGAGTTGAAAATCCAGTGCGCGATAAAATCCCGCCGCGATATTTTTACGTCCGTGCGGACGTCGGCTTATAAACGTCATAGTTTGACGAAAAAGGTAACAAAAATTATGTGCCGCCAAATAAATTTATAGTTAGCTATTCGTTAACTTGCCTACCTATCTATAATAAAATAAACTAATAACTAAACTAAAAACTAACTAATAAACTAAAAACAAGCGTTTTTTTTTAGTACCTACTTAGGTATCTACTACTTTTGAAACATTGTACTTACAACAGTTGGTCAGATTTGATTAATCAATGATGATTGGCCCTTATGAATCGGGTGTTGGCCCAGCAGCTTTGCGTTAAAGATTAGGGACGGAATTAGGTAATTAGGGTTCCGTACCTCAAAAGGAAAAAACGGAACCCTCATAGGATCACTTCGTTGTCCGTCTGTCTGTCTGTCAGTCTGTCAAGACCCTTTTTCTCAGGAACGCGTGGAGGTATCAAGTTGAAATTAATATCAAATATGTAAGTCTATGGTCTCTTGGAGTCCTAAAAAACTCAAGCTTCTAAGTCAACGCAATAAAAGCATACGGCCATTTATGCGACATATTTTGATACTCGCAAATAAATCAAAACCTATAGGGTACTTCCCGTTGTGCTAGAACCACGAAATTTGGCAAGAAGCAAGCTCTCACAGCACAAATAAAGGAAAAAGTCCGAAAATTGTTAATTTGTAATTCTATCCTAAATAAAAAAATTTCAACTATGTCAATCTGTCATGACCCTTTCTCTCAAGGAGGCGTGGAGATGTCAAATTGAAATTAATATCGAATACGTAAGTCTATGGCCCCTTAGAGTTCTAAAAAAATCAACCTTCTAAGTCAACGCAATAAAAAAATACGGCCAATTTGCGACACATTTTGATACTCGCAACTGTCGCAAGTAAATCAAAACCTATAGGGTACTTCCCGTTGACCTAGAATAATGAAATTTGGCAAGAAGCAAGGTCTTCCAGCACAAATAAAAAAAAAGTCCGAAAATTGTTAATTTGTAGTTTTATAACATATTTTTTTTTTTGGGATCCATTGTTTAGTTTGTTTTTGGGATAAATTATTTCAACTACGGAACCCTTCATTGTGCGTGTTCCGACACGCACTTGGACGGTTTTTTTAAATATTAAGTGTTGCAACAACTGCATTTTATCTACGAGTAAGTAGGTGATGTGAAACAGGAAGACTTCTAGGTTCGCTAAACATACTGTACCTACCTACATAGTCGAAAAAAAGACCTACACCTCGAATAAGTACATAATCTCCTCTTTCTTTGGAAGTCGGTAAAAAACAAAAAATAAAGTTTCATTACCTTCTTGCTTCAGGTGCTCGGGGAGAAGTGAATGAACGTCTGACTATAGGACCACCTTAAAATATCTGCATCATAAAAATATAATAAACTCACCTATTTTCGTAGCTTTATTGTTATTTTATTCACTTTTATTTCCCAATTCACCATGCAAGTTTCCATCACAAAATAAATATTATTTTTATAACGCACAATATTATTATTATTATGTTCCAATTTTAAAACTTTGTTTATATTTTGCACACCACTAAAATTTAGTCGATTTCACAACACACTTTATCATTCCATAAAATTATTGTAATCGATTAAAATTCTGTTCTCTCGAATAAATGCCATTTTATTTACACTGTTGTAAAATTTATAGTCGCACTGTTAATATTTATGGGAATTTTAATTTCTCAAATAATATTTACGGTTTGTGTGTACGATTCGTGCCAGTAACAGGTAAAACAGTAGGAATGTTCTATTGATATGTAGCTCACGCGCCGACTAACCAATAAACCGCCTGTATCGGGGTAGGTTTATACTCCGACAAAGATAATGAAAGAGACTGGACTCAATATAATTATGTAAAGACCGACACATATTAAGTAATATGAACGTGGCAAAATAAAGAACTAATATAAAAATAAAAGTACTGGATTTGACAGGTTTTTGACATCAGTGGTACTCGCACGAACACGCGTCATAAACGTAACATAAACTCGTTCTATATTTAACAGACTTCAAAAAAGGAGGAGGTTCTCAATTCGGATGTATTTTTTTTTACTATCGAAGAATATACGACTATCCTATCCTTTATCGACAAGCATAATTATGAGTATCACCCATAGATATGAATAAAATCTTAAACTCAGTAAATTGTGTGCGAAACGAGTATTTTTAATTCTAAAATCGTTCGAATTTACGTTACGTTTATTCCGCCCGTCAAGTACCTCGTTTCTAGGACCTCAGATATCAAAAATCTGACAAACCTATTATCAATAATGTTCGTGCCTAACTGCCTACAGCTTCCCTTTATAAGCAGATTGTATTCAACACTTTCTTTTCTAAGCTTATCCTTATGCCTAAACCACGCAATTAGGGTGGTTCAGAGAAAAAAAAAACGTGGTAAAATAGGTTTATTTGTTACAAAAAATAAAATAAAACAGATCTTTACTCATGAGCATAGAACAGAAATAGTCTGAAGCTGCACGTCGTGACTGGTACTGACCTGCTCCAGTAACAACGATCATTGGCAAGCCTCTATTCTATTTCCTAGGCACAAAACTTCACCGTGTCCTTACCTAATCTTTGGCCTGTCTGGTCTAATATTAGGTGCGCGTGCGACGGCGGTCGTTGCGTATCAGTTTTAGTTTTTATTGTACACCGCGCTGTGCGCCGTCCGGTGTATTTCGGGACTACTCGGCTTTACGGTCGGGAACCGCGCTGAAGATATGGACTGAGCTCATACGAACTGCGATAGATTTGCTGATGTCATAGTGATGATCTACGAGGTAGCGTTGCGCTTGCGGTGGTCAGGCCAGAGATTGGTGGCGATTCTTATAATATGCAGACACTTCCTTGAATCGAAAAGTATGATTTCAGTGTAATGTGAAGTCAGAAGTCTAAAGGTTTGACAGTTAAGTGCATCAGGTACTCTCCAGGAGTAGTCAAGGAGGTCAAAAGGATTTTTTTTGTTAATCTTGTTAGGCTCTAGCTAACCTGGCGCTATCCAATAATGCAGTTGACAGTACACACCTGAGTAGAAGTAAGTTGCCGAACCTTAGAGCAAAGTATCGAGAAACACCGATGCAGTGCAGTGCGTGTGCAGTGTGATGGCCGATGCAGTTTGTTGGTAAAGAGCTAAAAGTTCTGTTGTCTTTTACCAACTTAGTTATGATGATTCCAGTCTTCAAGGCTCGAGTGAATAGGTTACTAGCAACTCTACATGGTTACGAGGAGGGTGATTGATTATCGCTGAAGTAAAATTTTTACTTTGTGACCTCAGATCAACAAAAAAAAAGAAGGTGTGCCGCGAACATCAAAAGTGAAGCCAGAAAACCAAGCTCCTGCAAGTAAAATACACGCTCATGCACACATTCAACTAAAACCACGCCCACCGTTACTTGGAACAAAAAACGTCAACGAACGAATGCAGTGACATAAAGTGTGAGGGTTGCCATAACACGATTTAAAATTTCCCCATTCGATTAATCGTGACATCTTACCCATACAATATTATTCCCCAAATTATAAGGAAACCATTTAACAAAAGCATCCCTTCGAAATACACATAGATAAAAAGGTGGCTTCACTTTTGATGCTCGCGGCGCGCCATCTTTCATTTTTTGTTGATCTGAGTTTGAGACTGTGTTTGTGTGGTTTCAGTTTAATAAGACTTCCGTTCTATTCTTATAAACGTCGTAAAATAATAAATAAAGGAAGTATAGTAGGTCAGATGGCTGGTGATTTACATCTACATATTATTAAGCCCGAAAAAATTAGGCCACACATTTTTCTCGTGTTTGCCGCCTGAGGTATCGAAAAAAGTTAACTTCGATGTCGCGTTACCTAGCATAAGTTTTTTCTATTACAACTCTAAATCCTCATTCGTTAGTGATTAATCGCATGACATCAGATAGAATGAAAATAGTTAGATATCTGAAAAATACGAGTCTAAATCGATTAGGTATTCAAAGCCAACTGCCTTTTAACAGGATACCTACACTAAACAAATTCGTTAAACATAATATTTAACATTGATTGCATCTAAAAGTTATTTCCTGAAACTGTTTCCATCGGGAAATTGTTAAATTATGATTAACGCTACATGTCGTACCGATAAAAGTTTCTCTATTCGCAGTCATTACTCAATTCAGTTGGCAATATCACCCATAATAACAGTTCCATGATATAGAAAATGGTTGTCATTTGAAAGTGGGACTCAAAATAAATAGGATCTGGGGACGTATGATTGTGTCATTTATTATTACTCCTGCACCCTATTTTTATTATGTTAGCTCGGAATTACATTTTGCTAATGTTATGGCAGCTTTATATTATACTGGATATAAGTAATTTGCGGCTTTATTAGAATTTGAGGACTGTTGGCGATGGCGCAGCAGAGGCTGACCGATTGGCTTTTGTTTTAAGGATCATGCTACTTCCATTTCCGCGTATTTATGGTAGACTCAAGATAGATGTTCCATGTCCGCCTGTGTTTATCAGTGGGTCTAAAACAGCAACCAGGGTCAGAATGAACGAGACATGAAAAATTGCTCCTCAAAAATAAAATAAAACCGGTCAAGAGCGAGTCGGACTCACGCACCGAGGGTTCCGTTCTTATGTCATTTTTGTTGATGATTTCTGAAAAAGTGTGATATTTAGAGATATCGTTTTATTTTTCCGGTAATCTTTACATAAACTTTTATTAGCACTTAAAATAATTCCAGATTTTTTTCTAATCGAACTTCGGATATAAGGGGCGAACGGTATTTTTTTTTTTACATTTTTCATCAAAACTCGAAAACTGCGGCCTAAAAAAAAGAAAAAAATGTTTGAGAATGTGCAAACAGCGTTCTGTCATATGATACCCTACATGCGCTAGTAGCCCCACTTGGAATTTTTTAGACCCCCTTGCAACATGTTGCATAAAAAACAACAAATTTAATTATATTAAATTAAAGTTTATTTGTGTGTGTGTAGTGACTCAATGAGTGTATTGGTATTATGACTATTCATGAGTCAGTGATGCTCGAAATAAAATGATTGTAGTTATTTATTATTATTAAAATTTCTTGAGATATCCAGCTGTGATAAACGGACAGACAGACGGAGTCGCAAAAATGGTAAAAAAGTAAGGAATAAGGGGAACCCTTATGGTGCCTAACCTTTTTACCATTTTGGTACGGAACCCTAAAAGCTATCTGAGACAGCTGTTGTTTTCGGCATGTTTGTATCTGTTCACTGTTGTTTATAATCCGTTTCCTGTCTAGTCTAGTCTACAATACATCAATTAATAATTTTTAATCATATACATATCGCTCCAAGAGAGTGACGCAACTATTATGAAACTAAAATTAGGAATTGGTCTGTAGTAGAAAAATTTAGAGATAAAAATTATTTATTTGTCCAAAACATGAGTATACACACATGGCATGCAAGATGTTAAATAAAATTTTCTCAGTCAGTTTTGCCTCATCGGCGTACAAATATAAATAGGTACCTAGGTTATTTATTACACATACGTCAAATAATTATTAAACATTATTCAAATAATTAACAGTCCCAATTATAATTTAAAAATGAAAATGTCCTACAAAACAGTGTCATCAACTCATAATAGAATATAATAAAATTAGTCGGTTCAATGTCAAAATAATTATTAGATACACAAATTAGATTAATTTATCATTCACAAATTCGTCGATGCTATAATAGGCTTTTTCTAAAAGAAGGCTTTTTAACCTTCTTCTTAATGTTATCGTTGTAAATTCCCTCCAATATTTTGGCAACGTAATATATTATAAAGGATGGGTGCCATACATAATATACTTTTCCGCATTAGAGCTGTCCTGGACCTAGGAATGCAAAGTTTAGTATTGGTGCCGATTCTGTTGTACACCGAACTAAACTAACTAAACTATCACTAAAATTCCTTACTTTTTGCTATGAGAATGTTAGAGCTATTCTGCAAAAAAAAACCTCTAAATTTAATAACAATTTTGACACAACTAAAATCGAGTTTGACAATCGTGACTCCGCGTGGTATAGTGCCTGTAGTATATTTGACCCGGTGGCTTTAATTGGAACTAACGAAATCACTATGAAGTGACAGGCTTGTCATATTTTGTTTACCGACATCGCTGTCGTTACCGGGTGAAATATCTTTTAGAGCTGGAGGGGCGCAGGGAGGGGGCAGCTTCAACGTGTTTTATATGGAATGTAGGTACCTTTTTTTTGGTACCTTTTTTTTGGCACCTACATGTTGAGTGATAGGGGTTTATGGACTTTATAAAGGGGGGCCAAATTTTCATTATTTTTGCGATAGGACTCACCGTTTTCGAGATACATGCAAAAGAAAAGAAAAAAATACACTACTGTTTTTGCATCCGAAGTCAAGGAACTTTAGTTCATGACAACTAATTTTATTCCACACCTTTTTAATCACGATTAAATATAGTCTGATTTAGTTTGACAATTAAAATTTTAGGTGAAAACAGTCAAATTCAGAATAGCGAAATTGCCATTTTCACTAAACTAATAACTCCGTACAATCTTAGTCCTGTCCAACTAAAATATAGTTAAGTTGTGTCACTTTAGTCAATTTCAGAATGGGAAATCGTCGTTTGACAGGAATAAACAAAATTTTAGTGATTTTTAATCTAGTTTAGAGGCATTTGTGACAAGAGAATCGGCACCATTGTCACGTCTATTTCTAATTACTTTTTCTGACAATAGAGGGAATAATTGTAATTGAGGGAGTAATTGTTGATTTTAATTAGAAGGGTCACTACTCCAGACAGCAGTGGATTAGTCACTGAACTCTACGCTATGGACTGTGAGTATCAGTGAGGTTTCTATTGCCGTAGGTACGGGAACAAATTATACAACGTGTATAACTTTGTATGACTATTCTTTTTCTTAGCATGCCGATGGCAATCTAAATATACCTTTGGGGGGTCATTGATAAATTCTCTGTGCACTTGTAAGTCCTACGCTGTAAATGCTGAACACACCAATTTTGCACATTACTAGGTAACTATTTGGGAAAATAAATTTTGGATATCTTAAAATATAAGTAATAGGTAAGTATTATGAACTACCTAGTTACCTACACGATAAAAAAAACGTTGTGTGTATGAATATAAATAATAATAATTACTTATCTGCTGTGAAATCCTGCTATTCTCATGTTAGTTGATATACTAAGCTTATTCACCATTTTCGGAAAGATTAAAGTTATATGTAGGTACCCCTACACCAGGTAGGTATACCTACCTGTTTTAGTAATAAGTTTCTAAACTTGTTACTAAAACAACCGCATCGTCTATTTTCTGTTTTATACGATTATACGTAAACAGTTCCTTATTGTGCAATGACGATGTAGATCGGGCTAATAAGCACAGGATTAACACTGGATGGATGAAATGGCGGCAGGTCACGGGAACAATCTGCAGCTCCCGCATTCCCCTTAAACATAAATAAAACAATAATTAGACCTGCTGTCTTGTATGGATCAGAATGTTGGGCCACAAAAGGGATGAATGAAAAGCAGTTGCATGCAGCTGAGATGAGAATGCTAAGAGGGATGTGTGGTGTTACACGAATGGATAGAATAAGAAATGAGTAGGTACAGTCAACAAAAGAGATATCTGGGATATCTAACATATACCCGAATGTATATGTGTGTATGTGTGTGTGTGTGTGTGTGTGTGTATAGTTGGGAAAAGGCTAGGCAGATTGATTGATTTTACTTTGTTTTTGCAATAATAAGTAGGAGTATTGCAAAAACAAAGTAAAATCAATCAATCTGCCTAGCCTTTTCCCAACTATGTTGGGGACGGCTTCCAGTCTAACCGGATGCAGCTGAATACCAGTATTTTACACGGAGCGACGACACAACGCATCACCACAACCTACAACCCATTATCTGGGTAATACGATACCCCTTGGTAAGACTGGTTGTCAGACCTTCGGGCTTCTGACGACCCGTAACGACTGTCAAAAATCCACGAATGACAGCCGGGACCAACGGCTTTAACATGCTTTGCGAGGAACGGAGGAGTCTCGGTCACCCATCCACGGACCGACCCCGGCAAGCGTAGCTTAACCTGATGGATCGACCCGTGCGGCTGTTATTACTTAGCCACGAGCTCCCAAAAACAATGTAATATATATAATAAAAAACCGGCCAAGTGCGTGTCGGGACAGCGCAGTAATAGGGTTATTCGAGCGCAAAATATTATTAATTTAGAAATCATTATTAATAAGAGATTTTGTTTTTGTATATTTTTACATGGTTCATAAACTTATATTTACGACCTGTTTTACACAAATAACAACGTTATATAAGTAATTTTTAATGGAATTTGTACGAAATTTTTACTGTTCCAAGTACATTTTACAAGTTGGTTGATTGGTTGGTTGGTTGGCTGGCTAAGTAGGCTTTTCAAGTTTACGAGTAATAACTCGTAAACTTGAAAAGCCTACTTAGCTGTGATAGTTTTCCTTTTAATTTCGTTATATATACTACTACTGTGAATTTTTTCCCCCATCCAAAACTAACCGTTTAGCTGGCAGGGGGGGGGGGGGGCACTTGACTCTAACAACAATTAGCACTTTACAGTTTAATATTTCAGAAACGGATCACTAAATCGAAAAATTGTTTTTTACCACTTCGTCGGCGTGATAAATATGTATACCCATGCCAAATTATAGCTTTCTAGTACTAAGAGTCTCTGAGCTAAGCTACGGACGGACGGACATAGCGGAACTATAAGGGTTCCTTGTTGACTACGGAACCCTAAAAATGAACATGAAGCAATTCGCACAAATATGTTAGTTTACCCTGCCTAGATATCTCTTTTGTTGACTGTACTTCTGAACTCTTATGTACAGACGCCAGCACATCAAGCTACTACAATCTGTCAAATTTCTTTAATAGATTTTAATTTTTTTCGCTAAAGCATTAGGATCAAGGTTAATTGGGAAAATTTGACAGTTTTGGGTGGCTTGACCTGCTGGCGTCTGTACATAGGAGGTAGTTTGAAAGTGGCACCGGTGACTGAAAAGTTGTGCGGACATCGGTTGTCATGGTATGGGCATGTGATGCGGAGGAGTGAGGAAAATGTCGTGAGGAAAGTTTTGAGTATGAATGTCGATGGCTATAAGAGTAGGGGAAGACCAAAGAAACGATGGATGGATGTGTGAAAGATGGCTAGAAACCTGGTGACTACCGAGATGACGACTATTATTAAAAGTATAGAAAAAAGGAACGTGTTGCGCCGACCCCAAATAGATTGGATTAAGGGCAGGAGAATGATGAGTTCCTTATTGTGCAGTAAAATTTGCTTTAAATCGAAGGTATTTAAATATGTTAAGAACTTAAAGCTAAAAATTTATTTAAGTATAACATTTTGTCATAGATCTACTTATAAACGAAGCACGTCGCGTGAGTCTTCTATCCACGCGTCAAACTAGACAGCCCATAGACATAAGAAAGAATATATTTATATGAGACAGCTATAACGCCATTACACTTACACACCGAGTAGGTACCACGCTTCGCTTCTTTTTAAAATCTTTGTGAAACAGTTTTTATAGTAGTTAGTCATTCAACGCTACACCAGCGCTATCTAGCAACATGGTATTGAACTACTGATTCACTGAAAACAGATGTGTGCTGCCTACACTAAATTAAATGCGAAAGTATCTTCTGTTTATTTGCTATTGGTTGATTGGTTAGTTGATTGTCTATAAGAATTTAATCACGCTTCGATTTATCCTCTTAAAATCTCTGCGAAACAGTTTAAATTTCAGTCATTCAACGCTACACACAGTGCCATCTACCAACTTGGTATGAAAACTGATGTGTAGGTATTGCTTACACTAAATTAAATGCGAAAGTATCTTCTGTTTATTTGCTATAATTTTATGATTGGATTTGACAAATTAATCTTAAATAAAACTTTGACGCATTACAATACAATGACAATCCGAGACGTTCAATAAATGTATGGGGCTTGGGCTAAAAATAATAAAAAATTTGAACAGCAATATGACGTATATAGGCTGAAAGACCATATTTTTTTCAATTTTTTCGTGCATTAAATCTGATTTTAGGTCTAGCGTTTTTTATATAAAGTTAAGTTGAAAAAATATAAACTTGTATCACTACAAAAGATTATTTTAATGGGTTGGCAACCCTGTGGCAATTGACGTGACAGAGTATCTGTGGTACTGAACGTGGGGTTTATGTATCTATGGTGGTAACTAGGGATGACATAATGTTATGTTCCTTGATTCATTGGTCAACTAGCGGCTAGGGTTTGTGATTCTAGCCGGCAAGACTTGTGTATCACGAGTCTTCTACACATTTTCAACAGCATTTGCACCTTGCTTATTTTGTAAAAATCTCTGATTCCAACTAGGTTTTAACATAAAAATAATATGTAGGGATTTGTGCTGCAAAACATTGTATTTTTTTGGTGAAGGCGTCGAATAAGAATTTTGTCTACGTTACACTGGGTCGGCAGTAAAGTCAAACGTTGAACTTTGCGCTTAGTGGTAATAATAATAATTGATAATACTAATTTGCTGAAACACAAAACATTATTTTCTTATATGCAAAAGTGTTATTCTATGATACGGGCTTTTTTAACATCAAAGTCAAACGTCAGTCAGATTGATATTTGTCAATTTGACGTTTGACATTAAAATAACCAATTTACGGATCTCGGAAGGTCACGTTTTGATATTGCAATATCTAGGAAATTATATTTTTTTGTCTTAATTGCTTAAAGCTGCAGCTGTAGTCACAATATAAGTTCAATGCATTATATAGAAATGGCAATTTTAGCCACATTTTGAATATCTGTATTCCATAGAAACTAATAAATAAAATCAATTTGCGTTTTGTTTTTCCTGAAACGTTTTGCAGCTTTTTACAGAAACAGGCGACTGAAAAATTCATATTTAGGCATGATCGAGTAGCGTAATAAATAAGCTTTCTAATAAGGTATATCACAATGGCGTTCAAATTTCTTCGGAATAATAGCCCATTTTTGACCGTGTACAAAATATACAAAATAGGTACCTACTTAGTTTTTCATCAAACTACTGTTAATTTGCAAAGGCTTATAAAATTAGTTATATTTTTTATACGATAGTAGCACTCCTTTTAACGCAAAAAAAAATTGTTTTTACTTTTAAGGGTATTTATATTTTTTTTGTTTAGTAGATTCATCGATTCGATTGAAATCGATTAGTTCATCATTCTATTGCCAACCCTAGTTACGTCTGTGAACGAACTGTCAAATTTGTGACGATCCCCGCCCCGCCCTCTTTCCTCTTGACATTTTGTTCAAGACGAACGTTTATTTTTCGGCATCACACGTTTCGTGTCAAACGACTTAAAAGTAAGTGATAATTCCAAAATATTACCTTGTTTTTAATGTTTTGTGTTTCAAGAATGTGTGGTAAAATGTTTATTGCACGATGATAGTGTATATTGTGAGATCAAGTTGGATTATGGTAATGCGCGCCAGACTTGCACAAGGCGGCAACACAATACCTATGTATTTGTTAAATTATTTGCCATTTATAGTGACTATTAGGTGCAAAGCATGTATCTTTTGCGAGCAGTCCCAGGTATTTCATTATTCAGAGAATTCTAAACACCGATTTCACTTTGTTCCCATCCATGTGTTGATAATATGTTTTTGTAAATATTCCTTGTTAATTTCCTACTAAGCATGATTACGACTGTACCCTGTTCATATTATTGATTATGTACACGTGATAAACGTGAATTTTGAGCAATAACGGGTTACTATCGTAGTTTCACTCCTGCTTGTTTATAACCTCAAAACCCAACCACACTTCAGAAGTACTTCTCGGAAACTATCGTAAACTTTAAAACTGAGCGTTATTCATTGCGAAATATATCTCCCTACTTTGCACAACACTCTAAAATGCACACAGTGCACTGCTAGGTAAACAAAACCCATATAAACAGTGACATGTGGAATTTGTGCAGCATACTAACCCTTGTGTTCTACAGTCGTTGACTGTAGAACACAAAGGTAATATTCCAAACTCGTCTAGTTACTATGCTTACTAATCACATACACACTTGCAGGGAACTTATTAATTAAGTACATATCAATCAACGCCTGCTAATCGCATGTTCTATTGATATTCCAGAATGCGTTACGTGGCCGCGTATTTACTGGCTGTGCTCGGTGGAAAGGCGTCCCCGGCAGCAGCGGACGTGGAGAAGATCCTGAGCTCTGTTGGTATTGAGGCTGACGGAGAGAAGCTGAAGAAAGTTATTTCTGAGCTCAATGGCAAGAGTGTTGAGGAGCTGATTGAGCAGGGTAAGCATTCCTTGGCTATTACTTTTTATTATGTAGATGTCAATAGGTTATGCTACTACTAAGATATTGTTGAGAGCAGTGGTGGCCCAGTGGTAACGGCCGCGACTTACGAGTTGTAGGTCGTAGGTTTGAACCCAGACAGCCCTTTGTGTAAATTATTTCATGACCACTACTCTCTAAACACTGAAGAAAAACATTGTGAGGAAACCGGCATATCCTAGAACCAAAAATTCGAATGCATGTGACTTCTACGAACCTGCACTGGGCCCGCGTGGTGGTGTACGGCCCACTCCCTCTTACCGAGAGGAGGCCTGTGTCCCAGCAGTAGGAATGTTATAGGCTGATTACTATTAAGATACTGTCAATTGTATGTGGACCTGTATGCTGTGGAAATTTATACCCATTGGTTACTGAAACCCGAGTCAAGTTAAAATATCACTATTATTTTGCATTCTGTAAACTTATTATTCGTTTTTATGAAGCCTATAAGTTCAATAGTGCAAGCAGCTGCTTTGAAGTTATATCACTGAGTTTCAAGAAGTAGTAAAAATAAGTCTCCACTTATTATTTCACTTTCATAGCTAGGTATTTATTTGGTCATTTTCATATTGCATTTTACAGCAGAGCCTCCAAGCATTCATGATCACTGTAGGATCCAGTTGTCTAAAGAATTAAAATAACTAAACTAGAGTACACTAAATCAAACAGTACAGTGATAGTGGAAATTTTAACCCTGTCTAAACAGCACACTATTTAAAATCTTACATAAGATCTAAGATGTATAACTCTCAAGTTGTAATTAAACTCCCATCACTGGAAACCCGACGAACCGAGCGTGATTTAGTGTTTCTCTATAAAATTATATGTAATCAGGCGGACTCTTCGTATCTTCTTAGTAAGATATGTTTCAGGTGTCCGCGTATTAGTACTCGTAAGAAATCTCTCTTCTGCATTCCCTTTACTAGAACGAACTATGGTGCTAACACATTTGTAAAAAGATCTTGTCGTTCATATAACAAACTAACGGCTACTAGTGAATGTGATTGTTTGGATATTTTTCACGTTTCCCTCTCAAAATTCAAGAAGTCTGTTCGAGACGTTCTTGCAGCAAAATTATGATTTGTTTTTTTGATATTTTTAGTATTATTGTTGTTCTTTTCATTTTCATTGTTTAATCATTTTGTACCGTTTTCTTATATTATTGTATCTGTTTGTTTCCCAAATAAAATAAAATAAAATAAATAATATATTTCATTTAATCTCTTGTTCAGGCCGCGAGAAGCTGTCGTCCATGCCCGCGGGCGGAGCCGCCCCGGCCGCCGCCGGCGCCGCGCCCGCTGCTGCCGCCGCTGAAGAGAAGAAAGGTATGTCGCACTGATACATCTTGAGTACTTGGTGACTGTTATACAAGTCATAGGGATTGAGACATGAAAGTGATAAATACGATTAGTATCCTCAAACTAAGCGTTCATGCACAGCAACAACAATCAGAAAACTGATTCTGTGATTTCTGGTGTGGACTTGTTGTAACTAAAATTGACATAATATTTTTAATCAAACCAAACATGGTTTGTCAGGTTATAATCAGCACAACATAATATTGTGAATCTTCTCTGGTAGTTAACTACCATATTAAAATAACATAATAAATTACTGAAAACAGTTGATTAGGAAACATTACAACAAATTGTTGGTTACCATGATGATTTCAAACAACACCATCTTTCGACTGAGAGCCTGTGCTGCTAACTACCTTTTCTGACATCTCGCACACTTCACAACCTCCCCCCTATCTTCTTCCTTTTGCTAACTTGTACAATTTCTATTGCAGAAGAGAAAGAGACCAAGAAGGAAGAGTCTGAATCAGAAGACGAGGACATGGGCTTCGGTCTATTTGACTAAATGCACTTCGCAGGTGAGTTTCAAATATGATTTTGTATTTTTATATGTAATTTACCACTTAATTAATGTTTACTGTGGAAGATATGCCTTAAAATATTTGAATGATACTAAACAAACATAATTTTGTCATTTAATTATTGTAATTGTAGCCAATTAATTGCAAATGTTATGTATGCCATTATCTAATTGTCAGTCATAATGCTCTTTACAGAACAGATTCTTTGAACATGTTAAATTTGTGATGTGGCAGTACTCTGTATAAAAATAAATATGCACTTGTTGGCTAGTAAATTGGTGAATACCAGTATGCTGCATCCAGTTAAGACTGGAAGCCGACCCCAACATGTTGGGAAAAGGCAGGCAGATTGATGTACTGGCTAGTGAATTGGTGATGGCATAACATCACACCTGCATTTACTGAAGGTTAAGCAGAGGTGTAGTACACCCACATGTCAGTTATGTTTTAGTCCCATGTAATAAGAGGGGCAAGCCTATTGCCATCAACCAGACAATATAATGTTCTATGGCACGAAAGTGAAACATACTAAAGAATTTCAAAGATCATAATAGGAGTACTTAATATAATTGGATCTTTTGTTTTCATGATGATTTCAAACAACACCATCTTTCGACTGAAAGACTTTGATGCTACTTACCCTAACTGATGCTTACCACAGACAACCTATTGAACCTTGTTACAGTGGATATAGACAATAATTTTGTATTTCTTTGTTGTTTCAGTTTGCGCGGCGCTGGTCGTTATTCCATTTTCTATGGTATAAGCGTAAAATGTCAGCATTTATGTTTCTATGAAATATATTGCTAATAAACGTTCATAGAATTTTTATTTTGTTCCTATTTCTATATTACGTAAAATTTGACTGAGGAAGGAAGTTGGTGGTGGAAACTTACTAATATGAAGCTTGAGTTGACTATGTTGGAAAAGCTCTGTTTTCGGTAGCTATGCCGCCATCATTTCGGAAGAAATAAAAATAATAGATAGATTTGTTACAAACATAATTTTTTATTCTGATTTAATGTGACCACTACAAGTTATTCTTACAAAATAATTAATAAAAGTACCACCATATTTGCTTGGAACTTGTTAGTAACAAATTGCTCAACAGATGGCGCTAATCTCAATAAAACGAAGTTAACAAAAAAAAATCCCAAATACAGCATCATTTTATTAATCAATATCGAGTTTCTTGAAAGACCCCTCTACGCTTCCGAAAATGTCTGAGATGGTCTTCGGCTTTCCTGGCCGCTTCGCTTCCACCACGCGTTTCTTGTTCTCTTGCACGAAGAAATCTTTGTTAGCCCGCAATCTTACTAGCATTTCATCTGAAAATAAACAAAAATGTTTTATTCTCTTTCAAACGTTATTGCCTTCTGACTAGTCTTCATAAGTAGTGTCTTCAAAGTGTTCGTCATTGACCTGGGAGCTTATAGCTCGAGATCACCTACATGTAGCAAGCATGGTGACTTGGTGAGCAATATTCATTGCTTCTCTTGTATCCTTCGTTCAGGAAATGCTCACGCCGTAACAAAAAAAAAACCGGGTCGGATTGAAAAGATCGTTTTTTTGAAGTCTATTAATAGTACGCACGGCTACAGATCACGCTATACATGTCCAGTATAAGCTGATCTCGCATTGTATAGGATTTCCTACAATGAGAGGTCAGTGTAAACTGGAAATGTATAGCTTGATGTGTAGCAGTGTGTACAAGCCAGTTGCTTTCCCTTTGGTTTTTACCAGACTGCGCGTCAGCAAAGACAGGGTTGTTATGATTCTTTATTTAAGGCGAGTAGTAATGCCAGCTAGCGCCACCATTGAGAGAAAAATCATAAGTGGAAATATGGAACATTTTGAAACCTATGCTCACATTTTTAGTCGGATGAGGTAGTACGTTTTGTATCAAAAAAAATCAACACTAAACCTAGGCCTTAGCAGTTAACGCCAAAAACGGCAGTTTATGGCGTTAACTGCTAAGGCTTCGAACCTAGGAGGTTTAGTGTTGATTTTTTGACCTCACTGGACCTCTACCTGATCTGACTAAGCATAGGAAATTTCAAAATATTCTATATCTCCAGACTAACCATTTTTTTCTCAATGGTGGCGCTATTTGGCATTACCATAGAAATATAAAAAACAGGAGAAGTGGCATGCGGGCGTGCCTGTGTCCACGCGTTATGCGCACGCTGTGCCTTTACTCGCCAAATGGCCGTCTCCGCGAACTAGTACGCTTTCGACCATGGTCACGATAAATTATAAAAATGCCGTGTTGTTCAGTGGTTTCCTGCAAAAACCGAAGTGATATTAAAAACTTCGTATCTCACGGGATCACTTACCATATGTAAGTAAAAGTATTTTACTGTATTTATCTTTAAAATCATAAAAAACAACAAATCGTAAAATATTTCTTGCTTTTACTACGTTATTTTTGTTTTCAAATATCGCAGCGGCTGTACTATTTTTGCAGCAAATACATTGCTACTTAACCACTACCTTAAGTATGTCGCTAAGCGACTGGACAAGCAATGTAAAAATAACAAAACGATACTTTATTTACGCGGAGCGTCGCATAGTACAGCCGCTGTGTCTTGCGGCGAGATAGTGATGAGGTTAAGATCCACTAAAGTAGGCTATCGATAATAATGTCGATTGCCCAACGAATATTATATTGCTATTATAGTTTATTTTTCAATTTGTCAACCGTTTTAGCCCGGTTGGAACACTTGAAAAGATGACGTTTAAGTACGGTTGGGAAACCTTTGAGAATGTAAAATAATCTTTTTTACTGTTTTTGATTATTTTACAGCGTACCTAGTAGAGAAATGCATAACCAACGGTCGTAAAGTAAGTTTATTAATGTTTAGGTGGAGTGTTTTTGGGTTTAAATTATCGCATCTTCGTGCTATTTCCTTACTTTTTTTTGGTTTTGGTATTTTACTTCCGCTAAAGTCTTTAACTATGCACCACAAGATTCAAATGCGTTGTAGTAATCGGTATGGTTCAGATAAAATATTAGTGATTTTAGCTTAAAATAAGTCAACATATTCATGCTATTTATTTGTTATGCATGAGTATGGTATGTGTTTGTTTTCATATATTTAACTATTTCTTAACTAAGGGTTTTTTTTTTAACAACAAAAGCCTATTCGCCTGTTGCCTGCTACCTGCTTACTCATCGTGAGGTTAAGAAGTATAGACCACGCCTTAGGTATGTGAGCGGTGGGATGGAGGAGCAAGGGCGCATTACTCAGTACGTGCGTTGCGAACCGCCGCCTCACCCCTGTCTCAGCGGCCAACTAGTTCCTAGACTATAGACTATAGCTTAAGATACTTATTATGTAAATGATAAATAAGTTCTTATAGTACGTTTTTAGCTTCCCAAAAGATACAAATACAAAATAAGAATGGATTGATGCCACAGTAAGGCCACCTAACTGGTTCCCAACAAAATATAGCACCATATGCTCAATTCACTTTAAGGCAGAAATGTTCCAGCCTCTAAAGAAAACTCGCAGGCTTTTTGAATGGGCAATCCCAAAATTAAGAGTACGTCAAGTACTGAACAAATACCTCCACTTTACAGGTCAGTGAGTAAACACATCATAACAGGGTTCAACAATTCCTATGGTTTCACAGCCTAAACCAACTTAACCGGATTGTTTTAATTTATTGATTCGTGTTTTTTTTTTTAATACACATTTTTTTTTAATTTAAAATGTATAATACTTTCTGGACATATCATTTTTTATTTTATTTTCAGGACCCCAAATTTTTCTTGTACAGTAATAAATGGAAGTATCGATAACTTTCCGTTTTAGTCAATCACTAGCGTATATGTAAAATAAATTGCTTTTTGCACAACACAATAATAGCGACAGATGTTTTTGTGTGAGTAAGTTGTACGGTGCATGGTAAATGCACGCTGTGTGTGACGAGTTAAGGTTTATAATTGATTGTGTAGTATGTTCTGATTTATGAATTGCAAGTGTGTGCGCGACTTTGTATCTATTGCTTTTATTGAACTACATGTGTAGTAGTGGCGCGGTGGTGGGGCCAACCTAGCGACATCGGGGTCTGATACATTTTCAACTACCGGGCATATCTCCTTCTTTCATATATCTATGGGCATTACTAATAAAATCTTGAACAAAACAAACAACAATATATTTTTTTTGGTATCAGATTATAGGGCTTGAGGAGACTATTTCAAAAATATAACACTAAAAGGTTGAAAAAAAAAACTGTTTTCAAGCAGTCTGACGCAGTTGGGATCTTGTTTTGAACTTTTTAGTTGCATTGGTGATTATTTTTTGTCTGCTTTGATTCTCTGGGCGAAATGAGACATTTGCCATAGAACGAAATTAATGAGTAATACTGGCTGTCTGGCTGATAATAAATATTGCGTAAAATTTTCCGGAATTGGGCTTGTTTCGCAGAAGCTTCGCCGCAAAGGAGCGCTGTGTGTATGTCACTTGTCACCACGTTTTATTACCACGTATTACTGAAGACAAAGCGACCAATCGGCGACAAGAAAAAACAGCGCCATCTCGCGACAAAGTTTTCAGCAAGGAACTCCATTGACAGCATCCACTAACCTCTGCATTCATCAAAGGTCTTGAACTCCCCACCTGATTCCTTCGGCAGTCCCACCATCGGCACGTACTTATCTAAGGTCTTGGTTCCGATCTGATGGATGACCAGCACGTCCAGGAGTTCCTTCTTCATGAACGGCTTGATCATCATCATGAGTCGGTCCATGAAGGACGGCGCGTTCAGGAAGTGCAGGCCGTTTACTTTTACTAACATGGCTTCCTGGAAAAGAAAGTTTGTAAAGAGATTTTTTTGCATTCCAGTCCAGTTTTTGTATGAAGGTTGTGCTTTATTTCTTTGGTAGTGCGATTCGCAAGAATAGCATACAATACTCTTTATTATGTACACCATAAGGGCGGCAATACACATGCCTGTAGCTTGTACAACACTATGCAAGTACCTTGCATGCTATTATGACATTCACCAATCAGAAGTTATGGCACACAGCATGCAAGCGACTTGCATACTTTTGTGTAAGTTACTGGCATTTGTATTCTCGCCCTATTGGATTCAAGATGTAAATGAAGCAGTGTCCTTGTTCGTCTAGTTAGAGATATCTCAGCCGCGGAACCGTGAACATAGTCGAGCTTGGCTAAAGACACCATTTGTTTCGATTTAAAAAAATGGACATTGGTTTCATGTGTAATATAATTTATCATAATCAGCCTATAATGTTTCCACTGTTGGGACAATATATACCTACATATTGAACATTTTAATGTCAATAATAGAAACAAATATATTTCAATTAGGCACACAAAAGGCACTTCTGAATGTCAAATATTATCAGAAAATAGAATAGATTCTAGGTGCCCCTTCCAAAAGGTAGGTACTTTTGTTTGGAGAAGAATGGGCAAGAAACTCCATAGTTACTCTTAAAATATTTAATTATTTATATGAGTATCTAACTAGTATACGGTGAACCACTTTTCAACCTTATTACTTTAGCAGTAAGGTCGAAAAGTGGTTCACCGCAAATGTCCGCGGTTGTACCTAGAATAAAATTACTACAATAATTATGTAAGTAGGTACTATAGGAAGGGACAAAAAATTCAAAATAAAGCGATGGCAAATTACACAAGTACATGTTTGCTCACATAATTACAAAATAATATTCTAACCGTATACGATTTTCCAAAAAAATAAATATGTGTGCGAGTAAAGTAATCAAAGAATGTAAAAGGTCATATTAATCGAAATAATAGGTCGTTTCTGCAAGTCTTGTCGTTCCAAAAGTGGTGTGATGGTACTTAAACAAGGTGTAGCTTAAATAACGCTCTTAAGGGGTCATTGTACTCATCATTATGAACAACTTTTACTATGGGACCAAACCTGAAATCAGGAGAAAAAAATCAGCAGTTCCAGCAGTACTTTTATGTTCGCATAACTCGTCAAAATGTAGGGAACAGCCGAGTTTTTTTCGCGATTTCATGTGTTGTCACATAGTAAAAATTGTTCATAATTCATGTGCCTTAAGAGGTTGTCTAGGTTAGGTACACCTTGTATGCGACGTTGGGAATTAGTGGAAGGTGCTCGAAAATGCCCGTAAGTTATCAGAGATAAAAAAACTTTCAATATAACTTCAGATTACCGAAGTTAGGTCAGACGAGTCTCATAAATTACCCTGGGCTGTTAATATTTTAGTTTTTCTTAATAATTATGTCGGAATTGTGTTCTTAAGTTAAGTCGACTTCCCCATCTCACCTGCAAATAGTACACGAACTGCTGTATAGTCTGCACATCCAGTTTGGTGAGATGCCCCAGCTTGAGACCCTCCAGGTCGAAGATGAGCACGAACCCTGGCCACGTGCCCTCTTCGAACTGCCATAGGTCCAGGATCATCAGCACTGACCTGGGAATAAGTAGTTGGTTACATCAATAAAAGTCACCAGAATCCGATGTCATGTAGTATTATTTTCAATAATGGGATATTTTTCAGATGCAACGCTCATTCCTGTTTTGTGAATTGGGATAAGAGCAAGAGGATAATGGCTTTATTCCTTGTTATCGACCGTGAAGTTTTTCAAGGAAACATGTTGGCTCCTATCTAATAAAGCTTAAACTGGTCGTTCTGAATAACAACGCAATGAAACTATTCATGCCTTAAATATGTAGCCAAACCCAAACTTTCGCAGTATAAGCCGACGTTCGCACGGACGTAAAAATATCGCGGCGGGATTTTGTCGCGCACTGGATTTTTAACTCGTTGTTGTGCCGAGCGTTGAGACAATAACAAGAGTAGGGGAGACCAGGGGTGAAACTAACAATTTGCAGTTTTCTCATAATATCTCACAAAGCTTTTTGAATATCAAAATTCTAATCAGTAGGTACACACGGTAGATTAGTCTTTCAGCTATCTTTTAAGACCAGCTTAAATGCAACAGATATTACAGATTTTGAGCAAAACGACCAAAGGACAAAAGTGAAATTTGTTACAATCATCCCAACCCTAATAGGAAACTTAACAATCTTCTAAAATAATCAAGATTATTTTTTAAAAATGAGATATCAATCAGACAAATGATAGTGGCACACATACATAGGTATATATTTAATTGCTAATTGAAACACTAGCTTTCATACTTCTATGGTTGTTAATTGAGAACAATGAAGTAAATACTCGGCCAGTGTTTTCTTCCTGCTCGGTAAAAACTCTTCTTTTTGATACGTAGGCTACATTTGGAAGGCTTGTTGAAACTTCTATGCATTTTTTTCTTCTTATCCACATATTAAGTATAAAGTTACATGGCACAGCTGATATGAATTCACATCGTCTCGAAATAGTACTTTTCTGAGAAGCACTTCTTCTGCAGCCAAATCCATTATTTCTGCAGTAACTAAACCTCTACTGGTTGTTCTTTTATGTAGGTATATTAGGCATTCTGCAATAAGAAAATAAATCTGTATTACTTTAAAATATAAAAATAACTATGCTTAGAGATAATCGGGATGAAAGTGACAAGTTTTACTTTCATCCCTCTCTTTAAACTTTACCGAATATGACAAACACATGCCTATAACGTAAAAAAAAACCATTAGAATGACACCATTTCGTACGCCAAACTAGAAAGACGAATAGTTATGCTACTTTATTGACACTTGACACGCGAGCTTAAACCTACCATAATAAAAACAAACAGTTGAAAACAACGGTCAAAACTTACTTTGGAGGTACTTTTGCGGCACCGACTCGCTACGTCCATAACCTGACTGCACATATCGCCGTGAGGGGGGGTTCCAAATGGCGCACTTCGGTGATGCAGCCATCAGTGTAGAAAACAATTCGTTTAAAAACTCATTTATTACGTTCATCTGGTCTCCCCTACCTACATTCTAGCGCGTCGAAAAAACACTGTTGGATTTTCAACGCTCTGCAGGAGTGCAAAATCCAACAGTGTTTTTTCGACGCCCTAGAATGTAGGTAGGTACTTTGTTATTGTTAAGTTGGATTCTCAACGCTCGGCACGCAGTGCACGAAAAAAAATCGCCGCGATTTTATCGCGCACTGGATTTTCAACTGTCGTTGTTGAGCCGAGCGTTGAGAATCCAACTTCTCAATTACAGAGTACATTCTAGCGCGTCAAAAAAACGCATTTTTGGATTTTGCACTCTCGGCGCTAAGCAGAGCGTTGAAAATCCAGTGCGCGAAAAAAAATCGCCGCGTTATTTTTACGTCCGTGCGAACGTCGACTTATCGCATTGTTATGTACCATCGACAAAATCCAGGCCTTTCCAATTTTGAAACAATTTTGTTCGCAAATGTTTTGTGCCATTCCGACTTTAATATGTTTTCCGAAAACAAAGGACCATAGGGACAGGGTTTCTTCAATGAATCAGTGTGTACAAAAAGCAACTTTAAGGTGTAAAGGCGTTCGTTTCGTCGATACAAACTGCTAAAAAATGGTTCCAAAAATAAAAAATCGTTTCTTAGTCACCTACCTGAGTGACTTGGCGAACTCGAAGTTCTTCGGCTCATAGTCCAGTAGACGACAGTAGAACACAGCATCACCGTTCCTCGACCGAGTTGGTATTGGCTGGAGTAACCTGGAACAGATAAAATATTGATTACTGAGATGTAAAGAGAAGACTGACTGGGACAGCCGTTCAAGTAAACATGGTCAGGATTCTGGCTAAAGAAACCCAGGCCACGAGCTCTGCTCATGTGTTATAAGAGTGGCTAAAAATATAGATATGTGACCTGCCCTTATATGGCAGTTCTTGGGTTACACCGGGATAGAGAATCAACAGAACACAGAACAGAACACACACACAGAACAGTTATGTCATGTTGAATTTGGCAGTTCATTCTGGAGGAGCAATTACTTAAAGCTAAAAAATTCAATTTTTTGTTGTTATAAAGTGTTTGTGAGTAAATTACCTTTTTTTAGGTAGGTACACACGGCTATATCAAGCTATATATTTCCAGTATAAGCTGACCTCTCATTGTACGGAAATCCTATAATAGAAATGTACAGCTTGATATGTAGCCGTGGGTACCATCGAAAATCAGTTTTTAACCGACGGAAAAACAGCAGGCTCTCGAGTCGAGGCGAATATAATACGAGTATGACCACGCATAACTTTTTACAGAGTATTCCGATTTGAACGATTCTTGTTTTATTCGGGAGTGTATACCTCGAAGGAACCTTAACGTTGATCCCATGTAAAATTTTATTAACTTTGCTTGGATAGTTTTTGAGTTTGCTTCAATAATCCGTATTTTTCCCAGCCTATGGGAATGATGTTCTTATTTATTTTGCATGTAGTGTATACGAATTTGTGTGGGGTAGGTACCAAAACTAAAAAGTGAAAAATAAAAACTTTTTTACAAAAAAAAAAACAACCGACATCCAAAAAAAACACTAGGTAGGTACAAAGTGAAAAATAACTTTCATTTCGGAAGTCGGTGGCAAATAACGAAAATACAATACCAAAAGGAAAGCATCGATTTCCGAAATTAAAGTTATTTTTCAGTTTGTAATGTTTTTTTTTTGGAAGTCGGTTATTTTATATACTTACCTATCCTAAGGTCATGAACCATGGACTTGTTGTAGGTGTTAGGCCCCGTTCGCACAGCAATCATCAGCAAAATATTTTACGAATAAACTTGGGATCACACGTCAACATCTAACTACGATCATGCAGTAAAAAACCATGCTGGTGCTGGTGTTGTTGTTACTCACACATTATGCAGATTTTGTTCTGTCTTTTTATCCACGGCCCTGTCTTTGAAGAAGTTGGTGAACAGTGTCTTGAGGGTGTAGTGGAGGTCAATGAGTTGCTTCGACACCTCCGAGCTGTGGTCGCAACAGTGATAGATGAGGATCAGGTCTAAGTCTGGAAGAAGTAAGACGTGGTAGTTAGTAGGTATGCTTATCCAAGGCCGTAGCCTGGTTTTCACTTTTTGGGGGGGTCGAGCTCTGGACCAGAGGCAATAAGTAACAACTTTATTTTAAAATACTTAAACATCCATACTAATATCATAAATTCGAAAGTAACTCTGTCTGTCTGTTACCTTTTCACGCCTAAACCACTGAACGGATTTCGTTAAAATTTGGCAAGGCTATAGATGGCAAAAATAATCTCACAGGGGTTTACCCTGGGATTACCCTGTAGGATGATAGGGGATGTAAGTTTGTATGGGAAACCCAGCATTTCTTAAGTTAGGGATATGAAAATTCAAATTTATGCTTTTCGTAGGAAATAAAGACATGAGTGGTTCAGCGTTGATTTTAAAATTCACAAATAACTTAAAAAAAATTGTGTACAGAGGCCAGCACATCAAACTACCCCAATCTGTCAAATTTCTTTGATGAATTTTCAACTTAACACCAAAGGCATAAGGTTCATATTCGATTGGGAATTGGATTGACAGATTGGGGTAGCTTGTTGTGCTGGCCTCTGTACCTCTTTTTAAGATTTAAGGGATAGGAAATAAAGAGGCTTTAAGGAGAATTATATTTTCGCTTTAAAGTTGCCTTCAAAGACATGCAAGTCGATAGTTTTACGTTCCGTTATACGAGTACATTTTCTTTACTATTAGGTTAGGGTTTAGGATTTTTTATTCTCCAGCAATCATATTTTATATCAATCCGCGCGCTGCTCCTCGGATACTGTATAAGCAGTGCGAGAATACATTATTAGTAGATTAAAATTAGATTAGATTTAAATTGTTATTAGTTTAAGAAATTGTTGTACCTACTTGGAAATAAATATTTATTATTATTATTATTATTATTATTTACCTGGATTAACACATAGGGTACTTTTAATCCCGGTAGTACGTTCCCGTGGGATATTTTCCGACATTCACGCAGGCGAAGCCGCGGGCAAAAGCTAGTTATTATATAAAATGCGAAAGCCGTGACTTGTTAAGATTTGGGTAGTATAAAAGTTTTGTTCAATTTTTTTCTGGAATTTGTGAATTTGTGGCAGTGTTGGAAATATGATTCGTGTTTGACATAATGACATCGGGTAACATGCGCTGTTGTTCGGTGCTTTAGGAAGCAGACTAATTAAAAATCTATTTGAAAATTTACAATGTCTTCTCGAATGTCTTCGTTAATGGATGATGATGTGGATGGTATTTTAGTTGGTTTTAGTGGTTTGACCGTTTTTGTGAGTTTTGTTAAACCTTCAAGTGGCAAAACAGTAATATAAGTAGATATGTAGTAATAAACTAAAAAGTAGCCAGAAGTAGCTATATTCATTTTGGTGGCTAAAACGGATTATTTTTTGGCTAAAACCGTTGAAAATCCGATAGATCTAGCCACGAAGTGGCTAAAACGGCAACACTGATTCGTAATTTATTAAATATGCGAGTGGCTTTGCCCAGCACCTATTTTAGGCGGCTATTAAACCGCAGTTTTTATTTATTTATTTATTTATTAAAACTTTATGCACAAGTAAAAAAATACCGTACAAAGGCGGACTTAATGCCTGAGGCATTTTCTACCAGTCAACCTTAGGGTGGTGCAGAGAGAAGACATGGCAGGTGCAACATAAAGGATAGATAACAAGAAAATAACTATAAAATATAAGAATAAATACATAGATATTATATAATTACATAAATACACACAGTTACAGTTTACAGTTTTTCATCTAGGATGACGCCAAGCTGTTTTATTTCTTGCACCAATCCCAAATCTATGCCGTCTATTTGGAGCTGCGCAGCTTTTGCTTTGGGCGTGAAGGCGATGACTTGTGTTTTTGCCGGGCCAAAGGTCAGTTTCACGCGTTTGCCCCATTCGCTGATTTTGGCGAGAATGCTGTTGGTTAGTTACTCCACTGTTTTAGGTGTATCCGCCGTAACTACCATTGAGATGTCATACGATTTGCGAAGGCTTGTACATGACAGCCCGATGGCAATTGCATGTCCAGGAGCTCATTCAGGATCAGGTTCCATAATACTAGACCACACGCGGGTCCTTGAATGCAACCCTTTGTTTAGGTTTAACACACTCTGACTCCCGCGTGGTCCAACGTGGCGGTTCTCTCCTGCACGTAGTTTTTAATTAGCCTACAGACATTTTGTGGCGTTCCAATGTGTTTAAAGCGATGGAAGCTTAGAGGGCAGGCCACCAAGCGTTATCAAATGCCGCCCTTATGTCTAGTGATATTGCTATGGCAAATTTATGGTTTTGTTTGGCGTGGTGTACGTGGTTTAGAGCTGCATGGATGGCTTGGGTGGTGTTCCTTTACTGACGGAAGCCGAATTGTTGAGGGTTCAGTTTGTTTCCCACCTCAGCGTGGTGAGCTACCCTTTTGATGAACAGCTTTTCCAGAAGTTTCCCGAATACTGGAATGAGACCTATGGGGCGGAAGGATTTGAAATCCGTTGGATCATCCTTTCTCGGTTTGGGAATGATCTTGATATAGGCCTCTTTCCATACTCGGCAGAAATGCTGCAGGGTAAGGCATCTATTCACAATGTCGGTTATTAGGTGCCGGTAATGTCCTGTGAATAGAAGGCAGATATCGTACCTAATTGGATTTTGCCAATATGGAACTCTCAGTAGTCCGCAGATTTCTTTGTTTAGCGACAATAGGCTCACCCTCTATATCCGGCAAAATGTGGATACACTAGTACAACTGGCTACCCAGTTTTGTGTCCAGCTGAGTAATATTCATTCCTAACCATGGTCCTAGGCTATCCTAACAAACCTTTAGTCACTGAAGATTGCAAAATTGGCGTCGACTTATCAGGTCGGTGCCCTCACTAGGCTTAACAATGTAACTGTCTGACCAGCATACTGATAACTATTGTAATCTTACTAAACTGTTATACGTATAGCACACTAAACGGTAAATCGCAACAGCAGCAGTCTTTGAAAGACTTGTCAGTGGTTTTATTGGTTGTAAGATTCTTGATTTACTGTGTAACTCTCAGCATTGATTTCACCACCGCGTGAGTCGTAAAGAAACCTGATGGTTAGGGAGGTGACCTCATTCTAGTTCTCCGAACAATAGCAGAATAAGTCGGTACCTCATAACCAACGTCGTCCACCCGCCCGCTTAGGTAGCATCTCGCTTCATATGCCTAGGTACATCAACTCGCCCCTTTCCCAAGGAGGTAATAGGCAGTAACTACAGAACAAACGATGCTTCTTGGTACACAGGGATCAAGTTACTGCAGGCTGAAGGTTCCGCTATAAGGGCATATTATTATATTAGCAGTTAATGATATAATAAAATTATAATGTAATTTGACCAAAAAATCTGATATAAAAACTCAGCGAGTTGAATCCTAATCGAGCAAAAAAGATTTTATTGATATAAAAGTAAAACACGATCTACGAAAAACAAAAAAAAAACAATAATACATAGAAAACAAATCGAACGAAACGAATCGAGCGATCTATAATTAAAACAATAATACATAGATGATCTTACATAAGTAACTGTATAGGTAAGTAGTTCCTAATATCCGCAAGTTTTGCTTTGAATGTCAACATTTCCTACGTATTGTGGCATCAAGTTTTTAATTTGTATATTTTATAAAATCTGAGATTTTATATTGTTCTTAGCATTATCTTTTATTTTGTGTCTGGTTACTAGGTGTATTAATATCTACCGGTTCGATAGGTGCTCACAGAATTGATGCTCACAAAATAGGTGCTCAATCGGGAATGCTTCGGTTTAACTACTGTTTTCTAGTAGATACTTACTATAATGAAGGCGAGGCCAGATATTTAAATATTAATATATTTAATGTTATCAAATATCAATTAATGTTATCAAAAGAGTTCTCCTCTTTCGACAAAATTGATATTCGATTCGACACAGAAGTGCTAAGAACGGTTGTGAACTTGTGAACAGCTATGCCGATGATGCGATGAAGCCACTCGCGTCAAGTCTAAAGTGCCTAGTGCTACATAGCCTTTCCGCTGAACTTGGATTCCAATTTTTTTGGCGTAAAGCACACACAGTTTTCTTCTTTCCTCATTAGCACGAAAACGGTTTACGCCTTTATTGTTACAATATAATAATATTAAATAATTTAAAGATTTATTTAGATAAAATCAATTGATTGATTGATTTTATCTAAATAAATCTTTAAAATGTATGATGTTTGACAGGAAAACGAACACCAGCGACGATGCGACACCTAGCGGGATAAATTGATAGTGCTTCTCTCCATTGCGAAAGTATTCAGCAGTAGCAGAGGTAATAGTTGCTTGCTAATTAACGACATCTAATGAATGCATGGTACGAGTATATACACGTATACGTCCATGGTATCAAATACTATTGTGTTATGTTGATTTATGCATCATAAGCAGAGGATGTTCCAATTTTTTCTCAAGTGAACATAAATCTGCCATTAATCATGACAATATATCGCGGGTACATAATTTTTGTGTGAAAATCTTAATGCGGTTCACAGAATACTGTATCTACTTACCAAGTTTCAACAGTATAAGTATTTCTTATAGTTTCGGAAAAAACTGGCTGTGACATACGGACAGACAGACATGACGAATCCATAAGGGTTCCGTTTTTTGCCATTTGGCTACGGAACCCTAAAAAGGTTAGAAAGAACGCTAAGCGAAAACAAAGTAATAGCACAGCGGGCCGGCGCGGCGCGATGCGGCGGGGTGGGCCGGGGGAACAAGTTTCACGCGGACGAAGTTGCGGCACGGGCAGAAGCTAGTACCTAATTAATATAATTAATCATACATTATTAATTAATCATAAAAAAAAATATGTACCCGTTTACTGTGTCACCCTATGCTATTTTTTTTTATATTTCAGTACCTATATCTGTAATTTATATTGAGCATAATAAGTAAAGAGTAGGTATGCTATCATTCTATTGTTCCATCCATGCCAACTATGGAACAATAAAAGATTTAAGTGCGTATCATTGTAAGTGCGAATGTCCTAATGCATAAGTTTGTCTAACATGGCTCGGCTCGTTCGATATTTTTTTCTCAACCCGTATGTTTCCTCCGCTGAGCAATGGTCTTGTTCCTTGTATGTTGCCTTCTGTCACGACTTGGTATAAAGAGATCTTTTTTTTTTTGTCTTTTTCTCAGTCCGAGGGGTGGACAGATTACAAGTTCCAGCAACGACTTGGAGCATTCCTATTTACAGTCAACAAAAGAGATATCTAGGCAGGGTATACTAACATATTTGTATGTGAATTGCTTCATGTTCAATTTCGTGACAATATACAATTTTGTGTTGGTGTGTTGCAATGTAGGAGTATTGCAAAAACAAAGTAATATATATAAAATTGAACATGAAGCAATTAACAAACAAATATGTTAGTATACCCTGCCTAGATATCTCTTTTGTTGACTGTACCTAATGTAATGTAATGGATTGCGATATCTTATGGGTAAGTTTTTTATAAGGTTCAACTGTAATTTTAAGTGCTTGCATAATAATGCGAGTTTCCGGTGCCGACCCTCTTTCTCAGTACGACAAGTTTAGGTAAAACCTAGCTACCTATACCTAACATTGCATTGCATTTTCCTGCCTGTTTATACAAATATCCTTTGTCAGTCAAGATTTGTTTATCGGTATGAGTAATCTGACACACGCAGAGAGCAAGCGTACTCGTCATCTCGGTATGAAGAAAGACTTTTATATCCAGCAGTGGGGCAGGCTGATGCTAAAATTAGAAGCAAGCTAATTTAGCATGTCTAATAACTTTGTTTTCCACTTGAATAAAAACATTATTGTCACGGTTAAACGATTCATTTGAAAGATGTAAATTATTAGATAATGACACAAAAACTAATGTCTTATAAATTGACTTTTAAAATAATATTATATCTAATGCAGCATCTGGTTTAGCAGTGAACTTCACCTTTGAGCTGTCAAAATTATTTCGCGTAAGTACCTAAATCTTTTTGGGATCCGAATAAAAATATAAATTAAGCACCCAAAAAACATTTTTACAAGTGTTTTTTATTAAATCAACTACGTATCCACCACACATTTAAATTCGAATTAGGTACCGAAGTGCATTTAATACTTTGTGTATTTATTTAGTGGCATTTTAATAAGCTGACAAGATAGTTTGTGTTACTCCTACTTGACATTGAACTTGGCCTTGGCGTACAGTCGACAAAATAAATACCTATGCAGGCAGCTATGAATTAAAACTCGACATAATAACCCTTATTGTGCCACCAGTCTTACCAAGGTGTAATCTTACAACCCAGTAACTGGGCTGTGGAGGTCAGATGGGCAATAGCTCCATGTAAAATACTGGTATTCGGATGAATCCGGTTAGATTGGAAGCCGACCCCAACATACCTAAATAAGTATGTAGCTGGGAAAAGGCAGATGAGATTTTGGTAGTCGAGGCTAAAGTTATTGCTCATGTAGGTACAGTCAGCAACAAAAGTCGATTAACACTTGCAGTTATTTAATCTTAATTACTAAGCGAAATATTTAATTCAAATCGGAACAGAAGTAGGTACTTAAAGTTTTAAGAACATATTAACTCTTAACAGTTAAACGAAAAAAAAGCAGTTTATCGAATCATTTTGTGTTAATTTAGATGATGTCAAAAAGTAGGAGTGTTAACCGACTTCTGTTGCTGACCGTACCTACTGCCAGGTTTGGTGTTTGTTTCGCAGGGTGGAAAAGTTCCTGATCCTCTTTTGAAAAGAGCATATCCTCCGACTAGACGAGTGTTGTGTCTGATGGGCGACTGCCCGATGGTTGTTGTAGGGCGTTGTACTGCGTAACCTCGTGCCTCCAGACGTGCAGGACATAGGAGATTTTGCAAGGGTCGCTCTAGCCGGTGTGTTTGGGAATATTTAAATTCTCAGCTACAGATCGTAGAGTAAAACGCTGAAAGGAACCATAATGCTCAAATAAAACTGCTGGCGCGATGTAGGATTTGCGAGACATCTGCCTACCCCATCGAGGATGCATGCGTTACTACCCGACTGCGCCACGCAAAGGTGGGTAATGTGTTTATCAGCCTATGTAGGTATGTATGTTTGTTTCTTTGTGGCATTCTAGAGAGATTCTTTGTGGCAGAACAAACGCGTGGGCCGATTTTGATGATTCTTACATCAACCGATTTATCTTAATCTTCTGACTGTCACCAAGGACATGACAGTAATCAAAATTCAATATGGCGACAATCAGGTGCCATATTGTGAAAAAGGAAAAAAAAATAAAGTTGACGAACTATATTAAGTGGGGTATCATAGAATAGGTCTTTGAAAATTATCATTAGGTTTCTCAATCATTTTTTATTTTGAATGACCATTTAGGATTTATAACGATTTAGAGTTGGTTAGCAACCATTCTCACTTAAATTTTCAAAATTTATACAGGGTGTTTGGTGCATCGTTTGCCAAATTGAATTGGCCGAAAGAAGAGGTCATTTGCTATCGCTTCAGGCTCAAGTACTCATTTTTGGCCACACCGGTTTTTTTATTACAACTTTCTAATTTTTATTTTGAAAAAATCCAAAACTCAGCATTAAAGCTTAAATTAAAAAAAAGTTTTAAGTGTAGTCGTCAAATTTCATTTTTATTTACATATGTACTGTTGTATGGCTCTATCAAATTTAAAATTACTTGCCAGTTACATCTAGTTTTTTTTTTAATAAATCACAAAGTTTTTGGAAAAATAAAAAATGAACTTAAAACTCAACTTTAAATAGCTATAAAAAAAAAACTAAAAGCGATCGGGATCTTCGAATTATTTTAAAAAGTTCTCTAGTCTATCCCCTTTCCAACGGTATGTAATGTGTTAAAAAACTCTTTTAATATCTTTAATAATTAGCTAAATGTGTAGTCGAGACACATCAGGCTGATATTGGATATTACGTTTAAAACACTAGTTTTCGCATAAATTACATGCTATTAGTAGATAGATACTGTTATCTCACGTCTTACGTAGTCTCTTATCTCGTTCTTACATAGGGAACTTTCCTCGAAATTGAAAAAAAAATACATTATTACAAAAATAATCATTTATTAATAAGTAATTTAATTACATACTAATCTTACAAGAATTAGAATTTCTGCAAACAGAGTTGCCCTTATTATTAGCTGATTTGCCAATTTTCAGTGAAGACAGGTCTTTTGTTTTCCAACATGACGGTTGTCCCGCTCATTGGAGAATAACCGTCAGGGAGTACTTGAATGATGCATTCCCGGACTCATGGATTGGGAGGGATGGCCCTATTCCTTGGCCTCCACGTTCTCCAGACTTAACTCCGTTGGATTTTTACGTCTGGGGACGGGCCAAAGAACTCGTCTACGCCACGGAAGTTGAGACAAGAGATGATTTAGTCCAACGCATTGAGGCGGCTTTCATGACGATCAAAGCAGAAATGCGTTTACGCACCACTACAGTTGAGATAAGACGAAGATGTCGCGCGTGCATACGCAATAGTGGTAGACAGTTTGAACAAGACTTGTAAGATTAGTATGTAATTAAATTACTTATTAATAAATGATTATTTTTGTAATAATGTATTTTTTTTTCAATTTCGAGGAAAGTTCCCTATGTAAGAACGAGATAAGAGACTACGTAAGACGTGAGATAACAGTATCTATCTACTAATAGCATGTAATTTATGCGAAAACTAGTGTTTTAAACGTAATATCCAATATCAGCCTGATGTGTCTCGACTACACATTTAGCTAATTATTAAAGATATTAAAAGAGTTTTTTAACACATTGCATACCGTTGGAAAGGGGATAGACTAGAAAACTTTTTAAAATAATTCGAAGATCCCGATCGCTTTTAGTTTTTTTTTTATAGCTATTTAAAGTTGAGTTTTAAGTTCATTTTTTATTTTTCCAAAAACTTTGTGATTTATTAAAAAAAAACTAGATGTAACTGGCAAGTAATTTTAAATTTGATAGAGCCATACAACAGTACATATGTAAATAAAAATGAAATTTGACGACTACACTTAAAACTTTTTTTTAATTTAAGCTTTAATGCTGAGTTTTGGATTTTTTCAAAATAAAAATTAGAAAGTTGTAATAAAAAAACCGGTGTGGCCAAAAATGAGTACTTGAGCCTGAAGCGATAGCAAATGACCTCTTCTTTCGGCCAATTCAATTTGGCAAACGATGCACCAAACACCCTGTATTATAGCTGTGATATTGTTCTCATATAACCATAAAAAAAAAAAAAATATAAAAAAAAAAAATCATAAAAATAATTATCACACTAATATTATAAAGGCGAAAGTTTGTGAGTGTGTGTGTGTTTGTATGTTTGTTACTTTGTCACACTCAAACGGCTGGGCCGATTTGGATGAAATTTGCTATGTAGATAGCTTATGCCATAGATTAACACATAGGCCACTTTTATTACGGTCTACGCGGGTGAAACCGTGGGGCGCAGCTAGTTATAATATAATTCAATATGTAATTCTTAAAATAGAGTGACAAACCCAGAACTTTACTGCTTTGAAAGATATTACTGCCTGAATAGTGCAATCATGTTCACTTCCTGCATAGGTATGTACCTAAGTGTTTAGCTGTGTGTACATAACCAATAATTAACTTAGTTAATCCTGAATAAAAAATACTAGTTTTGTATAGTTCAAGGTGGTGCGTCATACCACCTATTATCAGTTATTAGTTGCATAGGTACGTAGGTATATAACTTCCTCATGGTGCGGTAAATTACTGTGTCTTCTTATAATTACTATAATCTTTATTGAGATGACAATTTAAACATCGGTTGTTTGACTAAATCAGTGTTTGTTTTGCTGCATTTTGTCCTACTGTGAATAGCAGAGATGTAGTGCAGTAAACTAACAAGTACTCGTAGTTAGAATAGAATAGAAATCATTTGTTTGCTTATAATGTCAGTATAAAGATAAGATTCAATTTTCGATATCGCATTTATCTTTAGCCAGCTTCAATACTTATAAGAAACTAGCGAGCCGCCCGGCTTCGCGTGATTTTTACGACAAGTTAAATATTAATGTATTATACATAATACCTTTCCTCCTCCTGTCCTGTCTAAAGTGCTTTTCACGAAAGAATTCTCTTCACAATCATGTCCTGCATTATGTATTTTGTCTTTTTAACCGACGAAAAAAAACGGAGGAACTTTTTACAGAGAGGTCCGGTTTGAAATTTTTTTGTCTTATTCTAGAGGGTATACCTCGAAGTTGGTCCCATATAAAATTGATTAACTTTGCTTGGGTAGTTTCCGAGTTAGCTTCAATAATACGTATTTTTCCCCCACTTTTATATGGACGATGTTCTAGTTTCTTTTGCAGGTAGTGGTATTAGAATTTGTGGGGTAGGTACCACAAATAAAAAGAGAAAAATAAAACTTTTTTTTTTTAATACAACCGACTTCCAAAAACAACACTACAAAGTGAAAAAAAACTTTAATTTCGGAAGTCTGTGGCAAAAAACGAAAATACATATGTATAACCAGACGCCGACTTCTGAAATTAAAGTTATTTTTCACTTTGTAGTGTTGTTTTTGGAAGTCGGTTGTATTTTTATGTAAAAAAGTTTTTATCCGCTTACCAGCTGACATAACTATTCTTATCGTATAATGATGATGACATTTGCAAATTCGAATGCAACTAACGCAGGTTACAACAAGAAACATTAGAAAAACTGTTGACTAAAATAGACGCTGATTGATGTGCGTATTTGATGTTAAATGATGCAGCCTTGAAACCGCAAATAGTGGACATGTCACAGTATACCTAATTATAGTATAGTTAAAATCTCGCTGCAGACTTGGTCATAAATCATAATCGGAGTAGGGATGTGCGCTAGTTGCGCGTGTTAGATTTGATATAATATATAACTATAAGCGTATATATAGCTACTACGCAAATAGCAAGCCTTAAATGTCAGAATGGTTATTGGTTATTTATTCTGTATGAAAGTATTATGAATATGGTGTGTAAGGGAAGGATTTCATAAAGAAAAGCACAGAAAGACAAGACTAGATATTTATTATTTCAATTAGGCTTGTCAATAACTATTTCATCTTTAATGAGAAAGCTATTGTCCGTTCGCAAAACTAGGTCTTCATGGAGAAGAAGGACAAGAAACTCCATGGAAACAGTAGTAGTAGTATTCTATCAACACATTTCTTATATTTCCACAATTTATAGTTATCTCAAACAGTTAATTCTATCACTCAGAATAATAGCAACATAATAATAATATTTAAGGTATAATATGAAATTACGTAACTTACATGACACCTGGTAGATATATTTCACATCACAACGGCACTAGCACTAACCACTTGAACATCCACTGAGCAACTGCCTCGAGAATTTTTTTTTTTTTTTTTTTTTTTTTTTTTTTTTTTTTTTTGGTATGGCATCTCGTAGTGTGACCATGAGAGGTCCCGACTACTTAACCGGACTTTCCTGTGGGTGCCTTTAAGCGAGCTCAAAAGCCTCCAGCCAGGGGCATAAATACTAACTAAATTATAAACTAAACGACTGCGCACTAAGGGCACCCCCTGTGGGGTACGGACCTCGGCTTAGGGAGTCGTTGTCATTGACCAATGATATACAAGGCAAAGCAATAGGCTGGATCAAGTTAGGGGAATTATTATTATCAGGGGAGTTTAAAGCTACAGGCTCAGCTACGCCACCAGCTGGCTCGATTAAACCGATCAAGGGACATGAAGTTACATTTACGTTAGATGGTCTTAAACGCGGTGGGCCTCGGCGGCGAGGCCGGAATGTAGATCTGTGTTTGTGTTGGACTGTGCTAGTGTCCCTACTACTTTCCTGGAGGAGGGTGATAGGGTCATCGGGTTCAGTGAGGGCATGTCGCGGACGGCGGATACTACTGATTCTACTGGGGACATAGCTAGCGGCTTCGACAACCAAGGGGTTGCGATGTTTCACGGCGGAATCAAAGAAACGCTTGGAAAGGCGTTTCAAGTACTGACGGATGGTCGGGACTTTAAGGTCAAGGTGGAGGTCCGCGTTCCGAACGAACCAGGGGGCTCCCGTTACCTTTCGGAGGAGACGGTTCTGAAGGGTCTGCATCCTATGGATGAGGTGGGGCTTTGCATGCGCAAAGACTGGGCCCGCATAGGTCATGATAGGTCGAATGCACGCTGTGTAAATACGCAACTTGCACTTAAGGGACAACTTGCTGCGTGCATTCAGAACGGAGTGTAAACGGCCGAGAGCAAAGTAGGCCCGCGAACGAACCTGCTTTATGTGCTCTGAAAATGATAAATGACTATCGAGCGTCACACCTAAATATTTGGCTCGCTTCTCCCAAGGGATCTGCTTGCCAAACATGGTGATCGGCCGAGGAGGGGCGGTGAGCCGACTACGCCGTCTCGTAAAGAGAATGGCTTGGCTTTTATCGGGATTGACTTCGATTCTCCACTTTCGAAACCACTTGCCGAGGGCATCGACTGCGGTTTGGAGGGTGCGAGCGATCGAGTCAGGGCGAATTCCCTTGGAGAAAATGGCCGTATCGTCTGCGAACAGCGCCAACTGTGCCTTTTTACTCTTCGGGATATCGCTGGCGAAGAGGATGAATATGAGGGGGGAAAGCACAGAGCCCTGAGGGACTCCTGCGCGAATAGGGTGGGGGGAGGAAAGTGCTCCTTCAATGCGATAGCGAAAGGTGCGGTTTGACAAAAAGTCTCGTAGGATGAGCACGAGACGATCCGGCACACCGAGTTGGTACAGCTTATATAATAAGCCGTTGTGCCAGACTTTGTCAAAGGCCTTCGCTATATCAAAGAAGACAGCACCAGTCATCGCACCGCGTTGGAACCCAACGCTGATGTGCTCGACAATACGGTGGACCTGCTGCACGCAATAGTGCTGGGTTCGAAAACCGAATTGCTCGTCGGGAATGAGACCCTTTGTCTCGGCATAATCTCTGAGACGCTTATAAATAAGCCTCTCATAGATTTTGCCGAAGACGTTGAGCAGACTGATAGGCCGGTAGCTAGAGGGCTCGCTCTTAGGCTTGCCGGGCTTAGGGATACCGATAACGGTAGCCTGTTTCCAGGCGTGAGGAAAGATATTGTTACCCATGGCACCATTGAAGATGATGGTCATGAGCATAATCAAACGGGCAGGGAAAAGTTGGAACACCCTATTGGTGATTCCATCTGAGCCGGGGGCTTTACGGTGTTTTAGACCCTTGATTATCTCGTGCACCTCGTCAGGAGTGACGGGAGGCAGGGGACAATCAGGGTCCTCAACGGGGGGAAGGGAGGCTCTACGTTCGACTTCAGCGTCAACCTCAGAGAGGTGGGCTTCGTCTACTGGTTGAGAGCTGGGTGAGCACTGGGCCTCAAGACTATCGGCAAGGCATTCGGCCTTGTCGATATCATCGAAAGCGATGGTATTGTCTGGGCGTACTAGGGGGGGCATAGAAGCTGTCTCTGAGGACCTGAGTTTCCTCTGTAGGTGCCAGAAGGCCTGATGAGTTGGCTCGAGCTCACTCAACATCTTGTCCCACCGCGTGGAACGCAGTTCCTCTATGCGTTTCTTTACAGATTTCTGCAAATAGCGCATATGGACTTTGTTCAAGCGGCAGGGAAAGCTGCTGTAGGCACGGACAGCCGCGTTCTTCTCATTCATCAGGGCACGTATATCGTCCGGCAGCTTCCAGCGATGGTCATCCACCGCTGGAACCTCCCTTGAACAATCGTTCAGGACTGATTGTACGTGCTCCGTGAATGAGTCGATCGCAGCTGTCGTGTCAGCGAGAGAGTCAAACTGATCAGGAATAGAGTCTAAGTGGGGAGATGAGGAGGATTTCAGACATTCGCTTACTTTCCTCCAGTCCGTCACCAACCGGGTGGGGAGAGGTTGAGAGGGATCGCGGAGACCTATGCGGGGGGCCAGATTTAAGATCACGGGACGATGATCAGACGTTAGTTCATGTATCGCTTCTATAGAGTCCAACCGAAGGTTGACATTCTTTAGAAGCGCTACATCAAGTACGTCGGGGGAATGAGCGGGGTCATGGGGATAGTGAGTGGGAGTCATTGGGGCAATGACATCGAAACCCAAAATGGGACAGAGGTCGAACAAGTGTCTTCCTCTAGAAGTGGTGGTGGAACTATTCCAGGAGGTATGTTTGGCGTTGAGATCGCCCGCTATGATAACGGAGTCACTCAAGCCGAACAGAATGGTCAGATCGTCAGAGAGGGATTGGAAATCCTCTGAAGTGCGGGGGCCGCGGGGGGGGAGGTAGACCGATACAAGAGTGATCGGCTGGTGACCTGTCATGCCTAAGCGGCAGACAGACACTTCTAATCGCGAGAGAGGGGGAGGGTCCATAGGGATGCAGTATAGGGACGATTTATAGTAAATCATAGTACCACCCTTGTGACACCGAGACCTGTCATTGCGAACTATGCGATAGTTGGCAATCGACGGACTTCGGTGATGGGGCTTCAAGAACGTTTCTTGTAAGAGGAAAACGTCGATATGGTGGTCGCGGAGAAAAGTGGCGATCTCATCGCGTTGGCCTGCAAAGCCATTCGCGTTGAAAAAGCCTAAGTTTAATGATCGGGGTTTGATCCTAGCTATGATTCCTTTATCCATTATTTATTTGAGTTGTTGGAAAAGGAATTCAGAGCTTGCGTAATCTCGGGATACGCATTGAATATATTGATGATCCTGGGCAAATCGCCGACATTTCTGGCGGCGGTTAGCTCAAGAGCCATCTGTCTAGCGCGGGGGGTATAAAAAGCCATAAAAGTGCCAGCAATAATGCTGAACGAGTCAACATTTTGGCTGAGCACTGGCATGGTTGGGGGTACGGTAGGGGGGGGGGAGCCAAAGCGGCGGGAGGGGAGGCTTTAGGAGCGGGCGCGGACGCGGGTTTAGGGGGCTGAGAGAGAACGGCTGGAGGAGCGCGGGTTCTCGGATCCCTAGGAGCGAGCGGGGGAGGAGGAGGGGGTTGGGAGTACGCCAATGCAGGGAAAGCCTGCTGGTGGTGTAGGGGAAACCACGGGTTAGGTCGCTGCGGACTTAGCCGGGTCGGCATCTGGGAAGATGGGATGGGGAGTAGCGGAGGGCGTTCTCTCTGCTGACGAGCGTCTGCACGCTTGTTCAGCTTTGAGGAGGAGAAGGACTTTGGGGCTTTGGGACAGCCACGGTAATTGGCTGGGTGCCCAGATTCGCCGCATAGCACACAGCTAGGCGGGTCGGTGCACAAAGTACGATCCTTCGAAAGCAAACAGTCCGAAGTGCCGTGGTCCCCCAGGCACTTGACGCACCTGGGTTTCGCGTGGCAGTTCCTCTGCGAGTGGCCATACAATTGGCAGCGGTGACACTGACCAATGATGCCACTCTTCCAGGGTTTCTCGATTTCGAAACCCGTGAGGTTACAGATCGATCTGACCTGGAAAATAGGGTGGTACCCCTCGAAATGGGGACAGATAACGAGGACCATGTCGTATGCTTCTCCTGCCCTGGAGCGGTGCATACGATGGACCTCATCCACCGGGATAGATTGCGACAGAAGGTCGTCTTTGATTTCAATGACGGAGAGCTCCTTCGGGATCCTGCGGATCACCACTCTAGTCTGGCGCTCCTCAGGGAGAGTATACGTGTGGAAAGACACGTTCCTCGACCTAAGGAGTTTCGTGAGCTCCCTAAAGTCATGAGACGTAGGGATGCTCACTTTGATACCCTGCTGGGTAGATCGTGCGGCGGTGTAATTGATCCTAAGATCGGTACACCAACGCGAGACGTCTGTCCACTTCCCCTTGTCCTGGATGTACACAGGAGGGGGGGAAGGTGCCTTCTTGGGGACAGAAGACGAAGCGGGGGGGGTGGCGGTGGGGGCAACTGAGGCCGTGGGATCCGCGGTCGGAGGGGGGGGAGGGATAGCGGTGGAAGCCGCAGAGGGAGGAGTGAGGGAATCACCCACTTTCCTTCCCTTCCTAATCTGGGCAGAAGAATCAACGCGATTCTTCTTCCTCTTCCTCTTACCTTGGACGGTGGCGAAACCATCGTCCTCAGCGGAGGAAGGGGAAGAGGGAGGGCACGAGGAGGCTGACTGATCCTGAGCAGGTTCAGAGTCGGATGCCTCAGAAATGTAAGAGTAGGGAGAGGTGGGTCTCCCGGACACCGGGGAGGTGTCCATAGAGTCACCTGAATCCTCACAAGGAGGGACGGGAGTGGGCTCTAGGGCATCGCTGAAATCAGCGATGCCTGAGACAGAAGGGGAGGGGGAGGGGGGGGTGGGGCCGGACCGCTGAAAAGCGGCTAGACGCGCCTTGAGGCTCTCGTTCCTCAAGACTGCGTCCAGGAACACATCGGGCTCCTTTAGGAGGAGCTCCTTAAGAAAATCGAAAAGGTGCTCTCTATCGAGCGACATGGTCACGACGCGACAACCCTATATCTAACTCCCCGGGTGGGTTGGCCCGGGGATGTGTAAGTCTCCCTGCCGGGTGCAGGCAGGGAGGTGTGTACCTACGGTGTGCCCTAAGCTGTGTGTACCCGTCGCCAGTCTTAATGTGCGAACGGGGCCCTAACCAATCTAGCGCGAAGGGTGTAGACACACCCTAAAGACACTAGGTGCAAGCTGTGAAAGGAAGACTGTACACCAGTGCCGACTAGGAGATCCCCCAAGGCCGGTTAACACTGGGACCCGTCCAATTGACTGCCTCACCCCGAAGGGGTTCGGCGGGTGTATTGGGTCAACACCCCACTCGGCTTCGTTGGCACCGTAAGGTTTCCACCGAGGACCACGAAACTGTGGATTTGCCCCGAAGGGGCCTAGTGCAGCTAGACACGTTTCGACGATAACGTTAAAGAAACAATAGTCTTGAAAAAGACTCTTTGGTGATCATAGATCGAGGAATTAATTAAATAAATAATTAATTCCTCGAAGGATCGGACGTAGTCGGGGCGACTACGATGCGCGCCGCGAGAGCGCAGCGCAGTGACGGGTGGGGAGCGATGACTCAGCGAGCCGGGGCAGCGGGAGGGAGCGGCAGCACACAACCGCTCGCAACGGCAGCCAAGCGTCGAATCGAGTCCTGCCTCGAGAATGTGATTACAATCCTTTTTATATCCTTCCACCCCTTCCATTTATCCCTTCCCATCAAACATCAACTGACAGTATTGTATCAATCGTTTCAAACAATGTGTTATATTAAAATAGCAATATAAATTCTAAGATATACTACAGTTAATATCAAATATTATTTAATTATTTATAGTAATAACATCTGTACGATTTTGATAAGTTAAGAATGGTATATTTCGTAAACACAATAACTAATCAAATTAGATACTTTTACATTGGTCTCAAGCTTCGTAAATGTGACCGATGTCAATATCCAACAAACAGTTATTCTAATAATCTAAAGGTTGTTTTACAATGATTCGATGATTTTAATCACAACCGAACTAACTTCCGGAATCAAGGTAATCTCAAGTATTTATTTTTAAATATTAGACACATAATAAATACATTTATCTAACACGCGCGCTCAAGGCCATTATCGATAACAGAATCATTAAGGTATCAGGTTATCATATAACATGCAGAATTGCTGCAAGATGAAGACTTGAGAAAAGCACATTTATGCGAAGAGTTCATCATTCATGTGGATGATGATGACGATGACTCAGACGAAGAATTTTAATTTTCTATTTTTAGTTTTATATATACGTTCTTTTTTTTATATATTTAATATGCTTTGTAGTAAATTTGGTAATAAAATAATAAAAAAATGTGTATTTATTTCTATCACCCATTTATAAATATATAAAACTATCGATATCACTCATCGACTGCAGTAATGCACAGGACTTCGTGTGGGCGTGGCCTGCCCATAAGGCCCGTGAATGGGAAAGAGAGCGAAACACTCGAATGATTTATGACCGAGTCTGCAGCGAGATTTTAAATACCTATACTATAGTTCCGTTCAGCGTCCATTTCGGCTACCGCCAAAACCTACCAATCAGGGACTGTTCACAATTTTACGAGTGATACGGACAGATCGTGAACCCTGTCGGTAAGTGCAGTTTCGTTCGCAATTTGACGGTTTCATATGGATGGATTAGGTATAAACAATCGAAAATTAATACGTTATAGTACTTATACCTAAGCAGTAGTAGTAGTTCACAATTTATCGACAGTTTACAATCTCGCGATAGATTATAAACTAACGGTGTTCAGATACAAGCAATCAACAGTCTAACAGGACTCATCCACTATTTTTTGCAAATATTTGTATCTTATTTTGACGTAGGTATCAAAAAAAAAAAAAAAAAAAATGTTTTATTTCGTTATTACACTTTGTACAGTATACAGTTGGTGGCGTCTCCTTTTAAACATATAAATGCCTGTGCCAGGAGGCGCCGCTCTTTTATATCGTGCAAGTAGTGTAAACATGCAACGAAACAAAGGTTTATGAATTACTTATTCTAGTTTACTACTATTAGCCTGTTGGTAAATGTGTGTGTGTGTATTTGAGCGTGCGTGCGTAAGTGTGTGTATGTGTATGTGTGTGTGTGTGTGGATGTATGTTTGTGTGTGTGGTTATTTTATACGGAATCGGTTTTACCTTATATTTACTAAAAGATTCTCTACTTCATCATAGCATAACTTATTTAACCACTTAGTCAGCAATGATTTGCATTCTATAAACCGTTTAGTATGTATATCTATTTGTTTATTTATTTTATTATATAAGAAAGACGAGCGTTTAAAGAACTGAATATTTGCAAATTCTGTTTTTACAAAAGGGGTGGAAGCAATATTGTGTTTCCTTCTTCTAGCTAATACATTAGGATCTAAAGGTAGGGTTTTATGTTTTTTTAATACTATATGTTTAATATATAATTTTCTAACTGATAATAAATTACTTATTTGGTATAGCTCATAGGTGGGAAAGGTCCTTTTTTTGAAGTACATAGGTAGGTATGATTTATTGATCAGTTTTTTTTTCTTTGGTGATGCTTTTCAAGCATTTCAATGAATATCGATTTATGTCCTGGGCCTGCCAGGCATACTTACATAATATTAGCCAGTCAGCAGGAAGCGAGGCTAACTGTCCTGGGTATGGCATACCTACATAAGTATCACCACTCGTTGCGGAATTATGACATATATTTGATTTGACATGGGACCTCCCATGTCAAATCAACTCGTCAAACGGATGACATGTAGGAAAATAACATACCTGTTATATATTCTCCGGGCAGATGTGGCTGTGTGCTGAGCCATTCTCGTAACTTCTTTATGTCGTCAGGAGTTGTGCCCGTGTTCTTCTTGTACTCATCCTCCAGGGATATCCCTTTTAATGCCATTATTCTGAAAGGATAAGATTATTATTGATATTTTATTTTCGAGTTTTGTTTGTTACCTACGTTTACGTCAAAAACGCACAAGAACTTGCACATGGTGTTCATTGATCTGGAGAAAGCGTATGTTAGGGTACCTCGGGATGTGTTGTGGTGGGCCTTGAAAGGGAAAAGTTTGCCCGGGAAGTATGTAGAGTTAATTCGTGCTATGTACAGTCAATCTCGTACCTACGTCCGGTCGGCTGCTGGGAATACCGACGAGTTCAATGTGGCTGTTGGCTTGCACCAAGGGTCGGCTTTAAGTCCTTACCTCTTCCTGTTGATTATGGATGCTCTGACGTCGAATCTACAGGAAGACGCACCCTGGTGCATGCTGTTTGAAGATGACATTGTTCTTGTCGGTGAAGATGTACCTGAGATTCGGAGCAGATTGGAGAAATGGCAAAGAAACTGGAGAATGTTGGCTTGAAAATCAGCAGAACCAAAACTGAATATATGTTCTGCGATTTCGGCGGTATCTCCAGTTCTGGAGCCATAGCGCTTGATAGTGCGCTTCTCCCAGTCTGCTCCGACTTTCGGTATCTCGGTTCAATCGTGCAAAGCGATGGCGAAGTAGATCAGACGGTTAAGCATAGGATTAACACTGGATGTGTGTCACGGGAACAATCTGCGACTCCCGCATTCCCCTTAAACTTAAGGGGAAGATATATAAAACAATGGTTTGACCTGCTGTCTTGTATGGATCAGAATGTTGGGCCACAAAAGGGATGAATGAAAAGCAACTGCATGCAGCTGAGAATGCTAAGAGGGATGTGTGGTGTTACACGAATGGATAGAATAAGAAATGAGTACATAAGAGGAAGTTTGAAAGTGGCACCGGTGACTGAAAAGTTGTGCGAAAATCGGTTCATGGTATGGGCATGTGATGCAAAGGAGTGAGGAAAAAGTCGTGAGGAAAGTTTTGAGTATGAATTTCGATGGCTATAAGAGTAGGGGAAGACCAAAGAAACGACGGATGCATTGTGTGAAAGATGACATGGCTAGAAAGGGGGTGACTACCGAGATGACGAATAATAGAGAAGTATGGAAAAAAGCACATGTTGCGCCGACCCCAAATAGATTGGGATAAGGGCAGGAGAATGATGATGTTTACGTCAAAAACGCAGTCTTTAATGCAACCCCTTGCAGTAAGTCTGAGTGTTAAGATGTGAATCCAACACAAGTAGTATGAATGCCAGTAAGCCAAAAGGTTGGCTTCCTGTATAATATCAGTTTCACTGGGGATATTTTTCTCCGCACCTATGGTTTTCCGCACTAGGGTTTTCAAATTTACACTAAAAAGCGTATATTCTACTTACCCAAAAAAAAAATGCTACTATAAAAAAAGGGCAGGGTGTTAAGGTAAAGTGGTTCCCTTCGTTGTCTGTATATCTGTCAGTCTGTCAGAACACTTTTTCTCAGGAACGCGTTGAGGTATCAAATCAAGTTGAAATGAATATTAAATACGTTCGTATGTATACTGTCCCTTGGAGCTCCAAAAATCAACCCCATTTATTAAAAAACCAACCACAAATGGTGTTATTTGCTGACGATACATCCTTAATTTTTAAGATAAATAGACGTGCATCAAATCTTGACGACGTAAATAACGCCCTACTGCATATCCATAATTGGTTCACTGCTAATAATTTAGTACAAATAAATAATCGATTATTTGAATCGATATGGAACATCATAGGGGAAATCCAAAAGCAAAGGGTGGAAACACTGATTATTTTTTTATTTGTGTTTTACAGTTCCATGTTTACAGCAGACAATCTCTCACAGATGACACAGATTTGACGACTAACGGTCGAACCCAATAACCTACAGTCAAGTAAAAGACAGATCGCTACTGATGATAAACAATATAATTATATCTGTTCTTACGTTCATTTCGTTCGTTCGTATTCTTTTGTTTTATCTTAGATTATTAGGACGTTAAAACCATAGATAGATAGGTTTTTCTATCTCCAGTATGCCAAAACTGGTGTTTCTATGTGTTTCTACCCAGCTGGGCCCCGCGAGCTAGGCTCATAAAACCAGTAGCAATGCTTTTTTTGTTCAATGTAATCACCTCATGAATTTATCAACAAGATCCAATGTACTACCTCGATCGTTTTTATAGAAATCACAATAAATCGTCTTGCCTATCCAGCGGGGCCCTCGGCTATACTGAGCTTGTAATACATTTAAAAAATATTGATTGCATCTGCTCCTAACGTACCTCCCGATTCATGTGTTCAATTCTAGGAATTTTTGATAGAACAGGAGAAATTCAGCATGAAAGGTTTGTCTTTCCAGCTGGGCTCTTAGTAAATTGGAATGAATACGAACAGAAAAAGCGTACCATTTTTATGTATTACCAATGAAGTTCTTCACGTTTTACCAAGTTTTGATACAAAATTATGATAATAGTAGTATCTGCTTGGTAAGGTCAACTAAATGGATATTTTCCGCAATGACGGTAGGAGTGCTAAACTATTGATATTGCATCATTTTTATCAGTTGGAAAACAAAACTTGGTAAAACGAAAAATGATCGAGGTAAGCCTTTTTGATAAATTCATGAAGTACTATGGACAAAACTTAAGCATGCTCACTTAAGAAAATATTCCTGTGAGAGCGCAGCTAGTGATAAACGAACATTGTGCGATCGAGTCGTGAGCCGTGCATGCGATTATCAGGTGATCATGCGGAACTTTGGCTCATAGTACATTGAACAAACAAACTAGTTAGTTTTATGAGCCTAGCTCGCGGGTCCCAGCTGGATAGAAACACATTGGGCGGAGTTCATCGACTTTTAAAACGGCTGTTTAGTTAATCAGTTCTTTCCTTTGGAAATTTCACAAAGATGATGATTTTCTAAAAACTGTCAACTAGCCTATTCTGTATCAATCAATCAAAATGTTTTATTTCACATAAAGATAGGTACGTGGGCACTTACGAAACGTCAGAAGCTAGGTGCACGGCTATTGGCTACAACCAATTATTTTAAAAGAGTAACCATGTAGTTTCTTGTAATCCGTGCAGGTACCTGCACAGATTTAATTCGGTTTTTGATTTGATTTTTTTTTTTACTAAATCAACAGCCGGTATATTACGAGCTTCAATGCTTTTAATACAAAAAAAAGAAAAGAAAGAAAAAAAAACAAATATAGAAGAAAGAAAGAAAGAAAAAATATAATATAACAAGAAATATAGTAAAAAAAAAAACAATGACCAAAACCTGCTGTGCCGTGTAGTTCAGATTAAAAACTATGGACAAAAGACACTTAAATGGTCTGATTCAAGGTCACTTCGTTGGTCAACAAAATCATGACCAAAACATTTTCCTAAAGGCCAAATGTAGCAGCAAATTCAGATTTAAAGGTTCAAAACCAAAACACAAACATGATGATGAAATTACAGTTTCGGTCACATCCACGCACCCTTTTTTTTGTGGATGGGAAATCATCAAATGACTTCTCCCGCTCTGGGCGGAGCGGGAGGGCGTGTCAGACTTTTCCTGACTAAAACCCACCCGTGTTCCTTCAGCTGCCTGTGCCAGGGTCACGGTATCTCTTTCGAACATCCACGCACCCTACCAATTAAATGTCAAAATACCTCCTTACATATAAAAAATAATTACTCTTCTCAATATTAAAAGAATCCAACACCACAATCACTAAGAATACTCACATAGAACTATATATTTATTTATTGTTTGTCCTAAAAGTTTGTTTCTATTAATTTCACAAAACGCGTCCTGTCAGCGCGATCTCACATATACTACTAAATACGCTCAGTTGCTCCAAAAGCTATGTACGGTTATAAAAGGCTTTGGTAGGCTACGCACTGGGTAAATAAACTGTGACGGGTGTAAAAAGACTATGACTTCTGCCGACCCGCACTGGACCCGTGTGGTGGATTTGTGGATTACGGCCCGTTCCTCTCATCGAGAGGAGACTTGAGTCCCAGCAGTGGGAACATTATAGGCTGATTATGCTAGGTGAATTTTTTGAACATGACTAGTTCGAATCTTTACATAAACTTCTGTCACATACAATAATTTCAGATTTTTCTCTATGCAAACATCGGAGATGAGGGGGAGGGGGAACGGTACTTTTTTTACATTTTTCATCAAAAGTCGAAAACTATGCAGCCTAAAAAAAAGAAAAAAAAATGTTTGAGAATGTGCAAATAGCGCTCTTTCATATCAAAATTTCAAGTTGATAGCATTAGCAGGAGATATCCAGCTGTGACAGACAGACAGACTGAGTCGCACCATAAGGGTTCCTTTTTACCATTTTCGTACAGAACCCTAAACAGCGAAAAACAACATCCACACTCTTATGGATTCGTTTAAATTATATGATATGGTTGGTTGCTCTTACTGAGTAATTCTCATCGCGTTTTCGGCTGTTTTTCATGTGCCACATGTAGGTAGGGGGTATTTCTCGCACGATGAGTGTTTTTGTTATTTGGGCTTGAAAAAGACATCAACGCATAGGCACACTTACCTTTCACCGTGTAGCTTGTTGCCTGTGCCATAATGATGGTATAAAACAGTACATAATTTGAAGCAACAATAAAATTTGCATCGTCTAAACAGTGTTTAGTCAATGCACATGTACCTACTGCATAACTGTAATCCATAGATATAAGAAACAAGTTTTTATATTTCTATGGTGTAGTTCATTCGCGCGGCATTTTACTAACACAGTGCGTCACTTCTACAGTTGCAAGTGCATAGTAACACATTCTGGACATCCGCGAACAATTTTTATGCCAACCATTGCACACAAAATTAATCGTATGGCGGATTAATAAGTTATTTTAGTATAAAAACTTTTTTTCAAAAAAATACAACGACCTTCCAAAAACAACACTACCTACAAAGTGAAAAATAACTTTAATTTCGGATGTCGGTGTCTGGTTAAATGTATTTTCGTTTTTTGCCACCGACTTCCGAAATTAAAGTTAATTTTTCACTTTGTAGTGTTGTTGGAACCACTGTACTTTAGCACACGTCGCTTTTGTATAGTAGCTTTTTTTTTTTTTGGTAGAATAGACCCTTTTTAATGTATTTTTGAAAACCCAAAAGTGCGCAAAAAATTTGCCTAGAAAAAAAAAATTAAGGTCATTGTCAAGGTCAAATAAATATAAAAAATTTGCAGTAAGGCGTGGTCGACGGAGCTTGGCGGGGCTCCTATTTTTTTGGGGGGTTTAAAAAATAATAACCACCTGTCCGAGTCTGTCTGTCTATCCTGTCCTGCGTCCTGTCCTGTTCTGTCCTGTCTGTCGTGCCTGTCTGCCTGTCTGTTCGAACCTAACCTGTCCGCTTCGCTCGCGCTTTCGTCTTAAGTATTAAGTGTGTAGTGTACTGTGTTGACATAAACATAAATAAACATAAAATTTAGATTTTTTTCTCAAAAATTAGTAGTTTGCGCAGTGTAATATTTTGCGAAACTGTTTTGCACGAAGACATCAACACGCTATAAAATTGTGAAATTTCGGACGCGCCTGTGTTCAGTTTATTGTGTAACCAAGTTTGATTTTCTGAAAGTTAGAATTCTTTTTCTTAAAAACTAGTTGTTTGCGCAGTGTAATATTTTGTGAAAGTGTTTTACTCGAAGTCATCACAACACGCTATAAAATTGTGAAGTTTCGGACGCGCGGGTGCTAAAGTACAGTGGAGCCGTGTTGTTTTTGGAAGTCGGTTGTATTTTTTTGTAAAAAAGTTTTTATTTTTCACTTTTTTGTTGTACCTAACCCACACAGATTCTAATACCACTACCTGCTAAAGAAATTAGAACATCATCCACATCTACCCAAAGCAATGTTAATAAATATTATATGGGACCAACTTTGAGGTATACCCGGTTCCCGAATAAAACAAAATTTATTTCAAATTGGATCGTGTCATACATTAAAAAAAAAAAAACAAATATATACGTGTCGACTAGAGAACGTTCTCAATTTTTTCCTCGGTTCTAAAAGTTGCTAAGCGGCGGTTCCGCTGTGGAAGTAAAACGAATAATGAGAACTATAATACTGATATGATTTATCTGGAAGCAGTTAGGTACCTACTCATCATAAAATGGCGCGTATACGTACGTAACTAACTCACCCAACAAGATCTACATTGTGTTTAAGTACCTATTAATCGTCGACAGTTGTTGTTTTTTTTTTCATGTAAGTACGCACGGCTGCAGATCAAGCTATACATTTCCAGTATAAGCTGATCTCGCATTGTGTAGGATTTCCTTACAATGAGAGGTCAGTGTAAACTGGAAATATATAGCTTGATGTGTAGCCGTGTGTACACTTACTTTTCCAATCCACTTTAGACATTGGCAGAATGGCTGACATCGGCTTTGCTTGCCAATCATGCCATCATCATCTGCCTAGCCAACTATGTAGGGGTCGGCTTCCAGTCTAACCGGATGTAGCTGAATACCAGTATTTTACATGGTACGACTATCTGACCTCCACAAACCAGTTACTGGGTAATGTGTACCCCTTGGTAAGTGGTTGTTAGACTTTCAGGCTTCTAACGACCCGTAACGACTTTCAAAGATCCACGAATGACAGCCGGGACCAACCGTAGCATGGAGGGGCTTGGTGAATAAGATGGTCACTTATCCACGGACCGACCGCGGCAAGCGTAGCTTAACCTGATCGATATACCAGTGCGGCGTAGCCACAATTAAGCTACAAATTTCATAAAAACTTAGCACAATTAAGCCACAAATTTCATAAAAAAAATGAAATAGAAGTTACAAACTGCAAACTGAAATTACAAATGCACTAGCTAAATCTGCTAAAGCAACAGACACCTTTGAGTGGAGACCATGCGTCAGCCATGTTTTTCGATGTTTCTATGTTAATAAAGCACCCAGCGTCAGCAACCACCCGCGTACCGATTATAAAGGAAGTTTTTAAGGAGTTTCTCAAATATTATTTATTTATATATACTTACAGGTTTCACCCATGAATAAACAACTTTCACTATGGGACCAACAATGAAATCACGAAAAAAAATCTGCTTTTTCATATATTTTGATCGAGTAGGTATTAAACTTTTGTATGAAACAGCAGATTTTTTTTTCGTGATTTCAGAATTGGTCCCATAGTGAAAGTTGTTCATGTTCATGGGTAGAACACCCTGAGAAAATTTGCGCACTGCTTTAAAACTTTTCCAGTAGGTACTTAAGTACTTTCCTATATTTTTGTGGCACAAAAGGAATTGCGTTTTAAGCTGAGTGCTGTAAACATTTCTTAAAATTGATGCATTTAGGGCGATCATATCTAGCACCTGTTGGGAATCTATCACATACTACACGTGTGGATAGTGCCTACCCTGCATGATGGCGGGATATTATTCCACACGTTAGATGCAGCGTATCGGAGTGCCTCTGAAAGCTGCTGTCCTATGAGACTGTGATGAAAGTTGTTGTGCACACAGCCCGGGCATTTCGTCTACTAGCTATCCAACTAAGATTATAAGCTACAATAATATTGTGACGCTTGAGAGGCCTTGTCCAGCAGTGGACGCCAACGCCAAGTGGACTGATTGATAGATGCCAACGTACTGGATACTAATTATTTTAGTTTTTACGCAGTGGAATTAGGAAACAAATGAATAGCCTTTTAGTGCTAGATTTTAAAAGCGTGCTCAGAATTCGAGAGCAAAACATGTTGCAATTCAGCATGACAAGCTGTTGAATGCTGTTTATTTTTATTACTATTGATTAGACTATGTAGGTATCTATGTTTCAGCGATTTTACATGCTTAGTTTTTAGTCAGTCTGCTGACCTTTTACTCGTATTTTTGCCATAGGTACGGTCAGCAACAGAAGTCGGTTAACACTGCTACTTTTTCACATCATCTAAATTAACACAACATGATACGATAACCTGCGTTTTAGCATTTTATTTATTAGATAAGAGTTAATGTTCATTAAAATTTACATCTGTTCCGATTTTAATGAAGTATTTTTCTCAATAATTAAGATTTAGAAACCGCAACTGTTAATAGACTTCTGTTACTGACTGTACCTATCTTTTAGATTTTATCTATGTTTTTTTGTCGGTTTACATTTTGTTCAAGTGCATCCTTTCAGAGAGACCTAAGTCCCAGCAGGGGACATTGTACACAGATATTGTATTCATTGAATGTAATGTTGTACCTACAGTCAACCGTAGGTAAAATTGACCTTGAGCTGACCTAGCGTAATACGGAGTTTCAATAGAATGCGAGGCCTACTTATACTGGTTTAGTTACCACTGACATGCGGCCTACCAATATATTTTTTATTTATTTTTTATAGTTATAGTTAGTCTTTGCTATCGTGATGTATCTAGGGTACAAGATCCGCGTGATAGCCAAACGATTTGTTAAACGTTGAAAACAAAATCAATGTTGTTCTGAATACCTAATTATCAGTCGTACACACAGACTGGCGGCCAGAACCGCATCCATCCACAGATACAGAGTGTACATACATGTCTGTGGATCCAACGAACCGCAATTGTTATTTAAGGAGATACATTGATAATTTTGTGTTTTTAAAATTCCTTTAAAACCAAAAGTATATGCTACTGCTGTACTAAAACCGAAGCATTCCCGATTGACCTTTACCTCAAGGTCAGTGACCTTAGGAGAATCGCGGATCTTGACTTTTGGAATGTCGACCTTGACCTCAAGGGCCCTTGAGGTATCCCACCCACGGTGGTCAAAAGTACTGCCAATTTGTATCGATATGTTTTATTAAACACCCCATCACTAGAAGCTACTGCACCGTAGGTGCTCAAAAGGGAATAAAGTTGAATATCTTTTAACAACGCAGGATGGATGAAATGGCGACAGGTTACAGGAACAACTTGCGACCCACGGATGCCCCTCAAGTTGAAGGGGAAAATTTACAAGTCCGTGATAAGGCCTGTCGTACTTTATGGATCGGAATGCTGGACAGTGAAGAAGACGGATGAAAAAAAATTGCATGCAGCGGAGATGAGAATGTTGAGATGGATGTGTGGAGTGACAAGAATGGATAAAGTGAGAAATGAGTATATAAGAGGAAGTTTGAAAGTGGCGCCAGTGACAGAAAAGTTGAAAGGAAATCGTTTGTCTTGGTATGGGCATGTAATGAGGAGAGACGAAACGCATGTGACTAAAAGAGTGATGAATATACATGTTGATGGATGGAGAGGCAGAGGAAGGCCAAAGAAAAGATGGATGGATTGTGTGAGGAATGATATGAAAGAGAAGGGAGTGAATGATAGCGTGACGGTTGACAGGGGAGAATGGAAGAAGAAAACGTGTTGCGCCGACCCCAAGTAATATGGGATAAGGGCAGGAAGATGATGATCTTTTATTGTTCCCTTTTGAGCACCACGTCAAAATATTGATTGGTGCTCAGATGGGAACACCTTTGGTGCTCAAAAAATAGGTGCTGCAACGGGAATGCTTCCTAAAACCGAAACACTATTACTGGATTTTTTTTCGATAGAAAAAAATTACTAGGTATAGGTAATAATTAGGTAGGTTCTTGATCTTTGGACTAACGATTACCTCTTTTATTTAAAACTGAATGCAAAAATTATAATCTGAAAATAATGTTGTAACATTTATAAAATCCAAATATAACACTAATTCGGTATTTTTTATATTCAAAATAATGTTAGGTATATCAGAATCTTAGCTCCATGTTGTCATTTGCAATTCAAATGACGGAATCAAATCTTTTTAAATACTTGGTTGAAATGTTAAATATTAAATGTTCAAGACCAGTGCAATTAATTTTATTTTAAGCTCATAAAAGTTGCAAGCGTGAATATCTTATGCCCCGGTCATACTAACGTCAACGTCAATGCCCATCATCGCCATAAACATCGCGGTAGTTAAATTCGGTCAAATCATCGCGAAAAGTTGAGGCTATACCTATGGCGTACGTCCTTCATCGCGATAATCAACGGCAAATCCCGTTGATGTGGCCCCGATACCGACATTAGCGAGTGTTCTGCCTGACTACAAAAGTAAACAGCAAAGTAGTACGGATTCTCGTCTAAAAACCGTACATCTGTGTAAACATAAATATTATACAACATAATGCTACGCCCACGGACTAGAAAAAAAGAAGGACTCCGCGCCATGAATATCGACAGTGAAGCACCGTTTCGATCTATGTGTGCGTGATTTGACAAAGATGCCGTCGTGTCACGTAATGGCGGCCGTTCGGCATAGGTAGGTAATACGGGCTGGTATCCGCAACTCCACGACAATGCGCGTATTTTGCGGCCGGTCGGCATGCTATGATGTAAATGTGTGCGTGAGGCGTGTTTGTACAAACCAAAGATATAAGAAATAAGGAGATATGCCCAGTAGTTTAAAATATATCGGAACACTGTGTCTCCACTTTGTCCCTACCACTGACCAACTACTCTACACAGTCATGCATTTCAGTAAAAGCAATAGATACGCAGTCGCGCACACACCCGCATTTCAAAAATCGGAACGTACTAGTACGTTCCGATTGCGGGTGTGTACAATCAAATATAAACCTTATCTCATCAACTACAGCGTGTATTTTCCATGCACCGTACAGCTTACTCACACAAAAACATCGGTCCCTTTGAATGTACTGTGGCAAGACATTTATTTTACATATACGCTAGTGATTGAATAAATCGTAAAGTTATCGATTCTTCTATTTATTATTGTACTAAATTTTTTTTGTTGTCCTGAAAATAAAAAACGACATGTCTAGAAAATATTATAATAAAAATAAACAATATGTAGCTAAAATAAAAATCAATAAGTACGAGGGGGGATCAAAAAGTAGTGAGAATGAGATAAATTATAATGACTATTGATAACTTAATAATTTATTTTTCTACATAGTCTCCGAGTCTCTCTACACACCGAGTCCAGCGCTTTTCCAAGACTTCAATCCCTTTCAAAAAAAAAGTTTTGTCTTGGTCCTGCAAAAAGCTCTCCACGGCATCCATCACCTCGTTATCGTCTTCGTACCTGTTTCCCCTTAAGTATTCTTTCAATTTGGGGAACAGATAAAAATCGCTAGGCGCCAGATCTGGTAAATAAGGGGGGTGGTCAACCAATTCGAAGCCAGCTTGCTGAATGGCAGCCATCGCAACTGCCGACCTGTGCGCGGGTGCGTTGTCGTGATGAAACAGCACGCCCCTTCGAAGTTTCCCTCTCCTTTTCTTTTAATGGCATTCCTCAACTTAGGAAATAAAGCTGCATAATATTGGCCTGTAATAGTGGTTCCACGCTCCAGGTAATCAATCAACAATATCCCTTCTGAGTCTCAAAATATTGAGGCCATAACCTTGCCAGCCGATGCCACGGCACGAAACTTCTTCGGGGTCGGTGATGATGGCCGTTTCCATTGCGAAGATTGCTGTTTTGTCTCGGGATCAAAATGATGGATTTTTTCCATTGTTACGAAACGAGACAAAAAGTTTTCAGAATCTTCTTGAAACTTGTCCAACAATGTCTTCGAAATGTCAAGTCGATTTTGTTTCTGACTGTCGGTTAACATTCTCGGCACCCATCTTGCGGAGACTTTTCTCATATTCAAAGATTGTTTCAATATGGATTGAATACTTCCATATGAAATGCTCGTTTCTTGAATTAAGTATCGGATGGTAACTCTTCGATCTGTTACATCCCCAGAATGCACCCATTATTGCCTAATAAGCGCCACGTCATCGTCCTGGTCGAAACCTAGTGCATTAGTCAGATAATAGAGTCAGTTCGGGTTGAGACTCCTACCGGATAGGTCGCGTGTCAAAATATTGACCAAGTTTCCCATATTATTGTGATTTTTAATCAATATAATCATTTAGCACAAATAATCGTTTTTTTTAAAAAGGGATAATCAAATCGTGTCCTAACATTGGTGGCAGCGGTAAAGGGATTGTATCCCGAGGAACGCCCCGTGAAGTGTTATCCAGTGAAAGTGTCTCTGTGCCAAGTGTATCTTGTGTGCCTCAAATCCTACGACCCGAACTCATCACGACCTATCTGCGGCCTAAGAGAGGCCAACCTTGGCTGAAATAGGCCATCTCCAGTAGCCTTCGAGAGGCTAACTCCAGCTCGAGGGGCCAAATCCAGGGCCCTTTCGAGGTTCATCCGAGTCGTCACCTGTCTACTGTGCAGTGGTACTGGGCAGTGCGCTGCAGGCGCATTCTACGGACCTGCTCGTATCCAGCACCGACCAGGATCAGACGTCCTCCGTGTCTCCGCAAAATGAAGTGTTTCTGTGTTCTGTGAGTCAGTTCAGTGATCTTAATTTTAATCCTATTTATAGATTTGCCATAGTTACAAATCATAAGTTACTTTATAATCCTGTTACTTTGTATCTGTAGATAACATTGTGTCCAGACCGTAGTCTAAACATCCTTCGCCCACGTATTCGGTAACTCAGTACTCAGAATACTGATAAGCCGTCCAGAACCAGTTGGCAAAAGTTTTATATTGCGACCTTATAATAGTTATTGTACTTGTATTTTATTTCGGAGCCAGTTATTTTATTTACAAAAAAAAAAATGACCAAATCCGATTCTAAAAAAGACCTCAAGGAGGTGAAAGATGAAGAAATACCCCTTAATGTTATTTTAAAATTTATCAAGCCATTTGACGGCTCTCGAGATAAATTAAATGCTTTTATAGTAAATTGCGATAATGCAATATCTTTGGCGTCATCATCACAGGAAGATATTATACTTAAATTTATTATCAGCCAACTAGATGGCAAGGCGCAAAGCGCGTGCTCCATCAAAGACTTTGACAATTGGTCATCTCTCAAAGAATTCCTTAAAAATCAATTCGGTGAGAGAAAACATTACGCCCATTTACTTACCGAGCTCCAAGAATGTCATCAAACTAACCAGGAGACGGTCAGCCAATTCCATCTGCGAGTCGAAACTTGCCTATCCAAACTACTTACAGAAGTGACAATTTCCAATACAAAGAAAAGTGAACTTGTAGGAAGAGTGGCTGCGATGGAGGATCTAGCCCTTCATACATTTAATATAGGGTTACACCCTCGCATAGCTAACATTGTAAGATGTAGAGATCCTAAAAACCTGAACGAAGCCGTCAACTATGCGATTTCTGAAGAAAAAATTCAACACCACACATTCCGACAGAATGTAAATTCCAAGAAAGAACAGAATAGACCTCCACCTAAGCCACTTCTACCTAATAATAACAATCAACCTTCTTCCTTTAGGGATTCGTCAGTGTGCAGATACTGCAAGAAGGAGGGTCATACCTTAGCCGAATGTAAATTGCGCGAATTTAATAATAAAAAATATAACAATAAATTCAATTACCCCGCGCAACAATATTCTTCTAAGCCCAAAAATCCTCATGTAAACCTTGTGAATAATGAAGAAGACTCCACTACAAACATTTTAGAATCTGATCAGGACACTTTAAATTACTAAACGTCTCGACAAGGTGTCGCACGAGACGAACTTTAAAAGTCGATGCCGTTAATTCTATATCCAATCACCATCTATCCTCTAGAGCTACACGACAGGGTAACCAGCCCCAAACTGGCAGCTCTCAAAATGTCACGCGACAGGGTAACCAGCCCCAAACAGAAGACATTTCTGATCCTAATCACCATTTATCACCTAGAGCTATACGACAGGGTAACCAGCCCCAAATTGGCAGCTCTCATAATGTCACGCGACAGGGTAACCAGCCCCAAACTGAAGACATCTCCAATCCTCCTCAATCCATGTGCATCCCTAGAAAAGAAAACAATGATGATTACAAAGTGTATGAAGTAAATACTAACTTAAAAACATACTTACCCTATGTCGTCGCCCAGTCGTCTGTCAGCGAAAAACCACTTACCCTTTTGATAGACACTGGAGCCTCCTTGTGTATCCTAAAGAAATCATGCCTAATCAAACCTCCTGAATTAAGAGTTGATGTTGTCAGAATAAAAGGCATAGACTCAAAGGACCCGATTACGAGTCACGGTAACCTTACTCTAGACCTAAGTTTATCCCCTGGATACATAGTATCACATAGATTTCATATATTTGATAACCTAGGCTTTCCTTATGATGGTATTATAGGTAATGACCTATTCGTTAAAAATGGCTGCCGAATAAATTATGATTCTGGTATGCTGGAAATCGGACACCATCATATAAAACTATCATTCAATCATCCATCTTACACTATAGAACCACGAACCGAAACCATCATAGAATGTTTAGTTCAAAACCCAGAAGTTAAAGAGGGTATAATTTTGGACCAACATATTTGTGATAAATTGCTAGTAGCTAATTCAATAGTGAAAGTAAAAAGTAATAATCGAATAAATGTATCGATCCTAAATGTATCTGAAAAACCTATTTCAATAGATCCTAACCTATCTTTGACCTTGATACCTATGACTAAAAATGAAATATGCCTATCTCAACCTAACACCAATTGTTACGAGAGAACAAACGAGGTCCTTAAACAGCTACGAACTTCCCATTTAAACTCCGAAGAATCTGAAGTTCTTTATGACATCTGCAGTCAATATGCAGATATATTCCACCTTCCCGACGACGAACTCACTTCAACCAGTGCGATCAAGCACGAAATCAAAACAAGTTCCTCGCAACCTATAAATGTAAAATCTTATAGATTTCCAGAGGTTCATAAAGATGAGGTCAGAACCCAGATCAGTAAGATGCTGGAACAAAATATTATTAAACCATCTACCTCTCCATGGTCATCCCCCATTTGGATAGTGCCCAAAAAAGTGGATGCATCAGGAAAAAGAAAATGGCGTATAGTGATTGACTATCGCAAGCTCAATGACGTAACTATTGGGGAGAGCTATCCAATTCCCCAAATCAACGAAATCCTAGACCAGCTTGGTAATAGCAAATATTTTACAACTCTCGATTTAGCGTCAGGCTTCCATCAGATAGAAATTTCAGATGAAGATGTCCCTAAAACTGCTTTCAGTGTACCCGAAGGTCACTACGAATTCATTAGAATGCCATTTGGCCTCAAAAACGCCCCTGCAACCTTTCAGAGACTTATGAACACAGTCCTTTCAGGGCTGCAAGGTATACACTGCTATGTTTATTTAGACGATATTGTTATATATTCCTACGACCTCACATCCCATGTCCAGAAATTATCCTACACATTTGACAGATTGAGGAAATTCAACCTCAAACTGCAACCAGACAAGTGCGAGTTTCTCCGCAAAGAAGTTACTTATCTTGGCCATACTATTAGTGAAGCAGGCTTAAAACCTAACCCAGAGAAAATAAAAGCTGTAAGCGAATTCCCTGTCCCAAAATGCGCAAAAGACGTAAAATCATTCTTAGGGTTGGTTTCCTATTATCGTCGCTTCCTACACGATTTTTCTAAGCTAGCCAAACCTCTTACATCCTTGTTAAAAAAGGATATACCATTTGACTGGACTAATAGTCAACAACTTGCTTTTGAAACATTAAAAAATAATTTAACTTCAGCACCCGTCTTAATATACCCCGATTTTACTAAACCTTTCATCCTGACGTGTGATGCGTCAAATTACGCTATTTCAGCAATACTCTCTCAAGGCGAGGTAGGAAAGGACCGCCCAATCGCGTTTGCCTCACGCACATTAAATAAAGCTGAAACTAATTACAGCGTAACCGAAAAAGAATGTCTGGCAATTATTTTTGGAACAAAAATATTTCGCCCATATCTATATGGTCACAAATTTAAAATTTTAACTGATCATAGACCACTTAGGTGGCTATTCAATTGCAAAGAACCAGGCTCTAAACTAGTAAGATGGAGATTAAGACTTGAGGAATTCGACTATGAGATCGAATATAAAAAGGGTAAGATCAACAGCAACGCTGATGCTCTTTCCCGCTACCCCGTAAAATCCACTAGCTTACCAAACACTGCTCACGTACTTACCGACAAAGTACCACCAGTGAGTATTCCACCTCCACCTCAACAGCCGGAAATTCCTCCTGCTAATCCTGAAAGTCCCGGAATACCTGAAATTCCCGACTTACCTGACTTTGTAGACTTACCTGAAAACGTTGAGTTACCCGATGACCTCGAACTCCCTGAAGATTTTGACATCCCAACACCACCTGAAGTCCAAAATGACGACGACACTTATACTAAATGCCTGAAAGAAATAAACAACAAATTAAATCAATTTGATACTATAATTCATGAACATAGTGAAAACTTATTACAAACAAAATTAAAAACTATTATTATACCGACTTCCATTGACCTCGACGAGTCAAATCACTATATTTCGGAAGTCATTGATAATCTTCCGGAACCAAAAGATATCCTAAAAGAAGAAAGAACATTACATTCCTTCCTCTCTTTTGAAAATAATAATGTTAAATTTTACTTCCTTTTCCTAAAAGTCTATCACTTCGATCAATGTAACTATGAAGATATTTTTAAGAGCCTCAAAAATCTAAAACTTGAATTAATTAATAAAAACACAACTGAATTCGCTACGACAGACTTCCGTAATCCATTCGATTCGCATAGTTTTATGAAAATTCATAATATAATTACATACCTATTTCATTCTACTTCAATCGCAGCCCATATTTTCAAAAATACCATAATTTACCCTTCTCCAACGGAAATTACTAAAATCCTAAAAGAAAACCACGATATTCCCATATCAGGTCATTTGGGCTCAAATAGAATGTTAAGTAGAATCCAGGAGAAATATTATTGGCGCAATATGCGCAGAGATGTCGAAAACTATGTCCGAAAATGTGATCAATGCCAAACCAATAAAGCTTTGCGTAGAACCAATCGAGCCCCTATGCAGATCACAACTACATCTACGCAACCTTTTGAACGCGTGTCACTTGACATTGTCGGACCGTTGCCCGAATCAGGCACGGCCAAGCTCAGGTTCATTTTAACAATTCAAGACGACCTCACAAAATTCTCTGCTGGCTATCCTATTCGAAATGCTACGGCAGAAGAAACCGCTGAGTGTTTGATACATTTCATATCCCAATTTGGCATCCCCAAGACTATTCTCACAGACCAAGGAACTAATTTCACAGCAGATCTATTTAAACAAACTTGTAACTTTTTGAAAATCAAACAGTTATGGTCCAGCCCATATCATCCACAAACTCAAGGTGCTTTAGAAAGAAGTCATGCGACTCTAAAAGAATACTTAAAATGTTTCGTCGATGACAATCAAAATGACTGGCTGAGATATGTTTACACGGCAATGTTAACCTACAACACCACAGTCCATTGCACCACAAATTATACACCATATGAATTATTATTCGGTTGCAAACCATTTATACCCACTTCTATTTATGACACGGCACTAGAACCTACATACCCTAGTTATGTCCGTATACTCCAACAAAGAATGAAACTCTCCAGAGAGAAAGCTGTAGAAAACATTCTTAAATCTAAAATTACATCAAAAGACTATTATGATAGAAAAACTAGACCTATGAAATATAAAACAGGCGATATGGTGTATATCAAACACCACCCGCGGCAAAATAAAGCCCTGTTGCCTATCTGGAAAGGCCCATATAAAGTGATAAAAATTAATGGCAACAATACGTTGACCCTTCTCGTTAATCGCCGCCACGTTAAGTATCACTATGACGAATTAAAGTTGGCGGAAACAACTAACACTTAGTTCTTAATCTAGTATTACGCATATATCTTTAAAACCTAGTTTTAACTTAAATAAAAAAAATATAACATTAGTTAAATATTTTGTCATATATATATTTTTCAGAATATCTACATTCCTGTCCCTTGCAACATCTGATATCGTCGAACAAGTCTCTGAAAGCCCTGGCATATACTTCGATCCGATAGGAATCATGAAACAGACCAGGGATAATATTCATTTGCTTGTACCCATAGATATTGCATATATAAAACCCCACATAGACAGCATAAATAATGTTTTAAAAAGTTCCACACTTTTGTGTCAAGAAAATACAGTACTTAAGGAATCCGAATGTACAAATATACTGCAGCCACTGGCTTTGCGACTTATTGATATTCTAAAAGACTACAGTACCTTATCTCATTTAACATCTGGGCGAGAAAAGAGATCCGCTTGGTTAGCAGGAGTTGGCTCTCTTTTCAAACAAGTCATTGGAACAATGGATGAAGACGATGCTATAAGATATAATAACGCTATTCAAACCCTAAATAGTAATAATATTAAGATTGCGTCTATTTTAAAGGATAACATAATTGTAACGAGCACGGCTCTTTCCCGCTATAACGAAACTCTTAAAACTATAAACACAAATGAAGTCCGTTTGAATGACGCTATTATTAATCTATCTAGCACTTTTAGTAACTTGTCTATCTTATCTGATAAGCTGTATATAAAATCAAAAATGAACGATGTCTATACTGAACTATCATCTTGCCTACTTACCTTGTCATTTAAATTAGACGACCTTGTAAATGCAATGTTATTCGCTAAAACTAATACTCTGCATCCGTCAGTTATGACACCTAATCAATTATATAATGAGCTAGTAGATAATGTTAGGAAATTACCTAGTTATGAAAAATTGCCTTTAGACTTAGATTTAGATAATATTCATGCTTTAATTGACATATTAAAATTGTCTTGTTATTTCGCAAACAATAAGTTAGTCTTTGTAATTAAAGTTCCTCTTGTACACTCTTTTGAGTTAGATCTGTTTAAGGCTATTTCGGTACCTATACCGCACAATATAGATAAACCAAACTCCTATGCAATGATAGTGCCATCTTGTAATTATATTGGCATTAGTAAAGATAAACTAACATATACCTGTATAAGTGATCTAAAATCATGTGTTGAACCCGTAAATAGAGTTTATATATGTGATGATGTGAACACACTCTTAATTCCAGAAACACCAACCTGTGAAACCGATATACTAACAAAAATTGTTACGGAAATACCTAAATACTGTCAAACTAAATTAATGTATGGTCAGTTAGATATTTGGCAAGAATTGCAAGGTAACAGATGGATATTTGTCCAATCTGAACCGACTAAACTTTCTATCCAGTGTAAATCTGATTTAATAGAGTTGAAAATATTAGGTACTGGTATACTTAATATTCCACCTAATTGTACCGCTTATTGTAGAAACAAACAACTGTTTGGTAGAAACAACATTGACATAAATGTTAAAAATATAGTTTCCGATTTTAATCTAATTAATGAAGCCTGTTGTAATCTAGAAAAGTTTAATATATCAAAACCCAATTTGTTATTTTCTAAATTGTCAAATATAGACTTAGACAAACTACCTAAGATTATTAATAATCAAATATTGTCAGATGTTGATAAAATTATAAATAATCCTAGCCCTAACCTAATTGAATATAGTTCTCATTATCCACTTTTAACTTACTTTGTAATCATTTTAATTTTAATCTTTACTAGTTATAAACTTTGTAAGAAGTTTGGGAAATATTTTGACTGCAAAAGAAAGCCCGACTCACAGGACAATAACAACTTAGATAACGATCCGGAACCTGAAACAATTCCTCTTCCAAGGTTAAGAATAAATTCGTAACTTTCCATGAAAACCGTAAAGTTCCTCTTAAAGGGGGGGTTGTTACATCCCCAGAATGCACCCATTATTGCCTAATAAGCGCCACGTCATCGTCCTGGTCGAAACCTAGTGCATTAGTCAGATAATAGAGTCAGTTCGGGTTGAGACTCCTACCGGATAGGTCGCGTGTCAAAATATTGACCAAGTTTCCCATATTATTGTGATTTTTAATCAATATAATCATTTAGCACAAATAATCGTTTTTTTTAAAAAGGGATAATCAAATCGTGTCCTAACAGATCGCTCAATACAATTTCCTCGACTTTCGCAACATTTTCTTGGGTGACTGACGTCGATGGACGGCCGCAACGATGTTCGTGTTCCGTGCTCGTTCTCCCTACTCGAAATTGAGAAGCCCACCTTGCGACAGTGGAATAAGGCGGAGCAGACTCTCCTAATGTTGCCTCCAAATCGCAATGAATCTCTTGCGTCGTTAATTTTTTTAAACAGAGGTATTTAATAACGGCTCGCACTTCGTTTTTCTCCATTTTCGAGAACACATTCCGACACGAAGCAAACAAATTACTACATTCAGAAAAAAACAAAAGAGAATCGAAGATTTTTTTCTTTATTAATATTACAAATATGTATCTGAGCTATGCCTGCCAGTATTTATTTTTTTTCTTACCAAAGAGTATGTCGTTCTCACTTCTTTTTGATCCCCCCTCGTAAATCAAAAAATTAAAACAAAAAAATCCGGTTAAGTTGGTTTAGGCTATCATATCGTATTGCTAATAATTATATCGTATGATTAATCGCACGAGGATAAGGCACAATATTCGATCATTCAAACCCAAAAATACACCGATTATTAACCTAAAATTGAATAAACTTACTTAACGAACGACGTTGGTTACGCATTTCTCTACTATGCAGTAAGATAGTCAAAATAAGTAAAAACATTATTTCACATCGATCTACCAACCGAGTCATAACGATTGACAAATTGAAGAACAAACTATAAAAGCAATATTATATTCATTCTCCAATCGACATTTTTGCCGATAGGATACGCTAGTGGATCTGCACAAGCACACCACTAGCTCGTCGCAAGTAGCGTTGCAAAACTTCGGAAGTATTCGCAATAATTCGCAAATATTCAAAAGAAAACTTCGATTTGAAGGAATAGGTACTACTAGTAAAGACTTATGACGTAAGTACTTATCTAAGTAGATGAAAAGAAATATTCGGAAGCTTTCAAATATTTTTTTTTTTTTTTTTTTTTTTAGTTTTCGGATTTTTCAGATTTATGAATGAACGCGTAGTAGGTTCATTAATTTTTTTGGTACCTATATGTTGAGGTTTAGGGGATTATGGGTTTTATAAAGGGGGGCCAAATTTTCATTATTTTTGCGATAGGATGTGTCCTTTTTTTTTCTTTATATATTATAAGCAAAAGAAAAAAAAAACAATTTTATAAACTCAGTAATCTACCTATGTAATAGGTTGGGGAAAAAGTTTCTTCGCATTTTTTAAGAAAATTCAAAACATTTTTTAATATACATTATTTACATTTATCTAAAGTATGTAGGTACCATTTTGTTCGACAACGTTTTGCCATCTTGCAGGTAGGGACATGATCCCATTTCTATAGAAATTTTGGGACTTCTGATCAAAATACCGCGACAAGTGGTTTTGGCAGTCCTCTCGTGATGTTAACCTGCCACTGCCTAAAGAATTCTGAAGAGACCGAAACAGGTGGACATCTGAAGGTGCAAGGTCAGGACTATACGGCGGATGCATTAACACCTCCCAGCCACACTCTCTTTATTTTTGCTGAGTGGCTAAAGATGTGTGAGGTCTAGCGTTATCATGATGAAAAACCACACCCCTTCTGTTGATTAATTCCGGCCGCTTTCTCTCAACTTCTTGCTTTAATCTCATCAGTTGTTCGCAGTAAAGTTCAGAATCGATGGTCCTGCCTGGTGGTAACAGCTCATAATGAATAATGCCCTTCCAATCCCACCACACACACAGCATCACCTTCTTGCAAGTTAACCAGGGTTTCGCCACAGTCTGTGAAGCCTGACCGGCCTTTGACTACGACCTTTTTCGCACGTTCTTGTCGTACGTGATCCACTTTTCATCACCAGTTATCAGCTTCTTCAAAAATGGTTCGGTTTCATTACGTCGTAATAAAGAATCACAAATGAGTACACGGTTCATTAGGTTTCTTTCAGTGAGCTCGTGAGGTACCCAAATATCGAGCTTTTTTGTGTACCCAGTTTTTTTCAAATGCGCCAAAACTGTTTTGTGGTCAATTCCCAGTTCTTCAGCTACGTCGTAACTACTGATATACCGATCTTGCTCCACTTTTTCAAAAATGGCATCCATTTTATCCGTAATAGGGCGACCAGGAGCGACGTGCATCTTTGACATCAAAATTTCCGGTTTGAAAACGCTTAAACCAAATTTGTGCTACTCTCACAGACACTGCACTGGGTCCATAAACATCGTAAATTTTTTTCGCGGCTTGCGTTGCATTTTTATCTTTTTTGTAGTAAAATTTTAAAATGTATCGAATTTCTTCATTAGATTCACTCATCTTGACAGTACGAAAAACAAATGAAAATCACACATTTTCCTAATTTGAATTTGGAATTATGTTCTTTCAAATTTAAACTTTCAATGATACCAAAACCAGCCAGATACAAATAGTATAGCCAAAGAGATTTTATTTTAAGTTCATACATACTATAATGCGAAAAGACTTTTTCCCCAACCTAATATTTACCTCTCTATCACTTTCGCACCTAAACCGCATACAAAAACTTATTACGTCTACTAATCTAAGTAGGTGAAAAGAAATATTCGGAAGTATTCAGAAGTTTTCAAATCGAATAGTACTCAGATTTATGAATGAACGAACACGTAGTAACATAGTCTCTGGCATTAACGCCATCTAGCGATGAATATCAAACTTTAATAGATAAGTACTCTATGCGTGACCGAACATGTACTTACCTCGGCGAATAATTGCGAATACTACCCAAAACTTCCGAATGCTTCCGCGAATAATACGACTGGAATACTTCGGAATATTACTCTCCGGCAACGCTAGTCGCAAGACGTAGCGGCCGTACTACGCGACCATCCGCATAAATAAAATATCGTTTTGTGATTATTACATTGCTTGTTCGGTCACTTAGCGACGTACTTAGGTAGTGGTTAAGGGGAAATGTATTTATTGCATAAATAGTACAGTCGCTATGTTATTTGAAAACAAAAATAACGTAGTAAAAGCAAGAAACATTTTACAATTTGTTGTTTTTCATGATTTTAAAGAAATATATAGTAAAATACTTGTACTTGCATATGGAAAATGATTCCATAATTTCTATAGTTTCTGTTTTGGCTTCGGTTTTTACAAGAAACCACTCAACAACACGGCATTCTTATAATTTGTCACGATCACAGTCGAAAGCGCACTAGTTCGCGGAGACGGCCATTTGACTATAAATGGTTAATACTGATCTCGTCGCGCGGACACAGACACGCCCCCTTGCCACTTCTCCTGTTTTTTATATTTCTATGGTACAAATGGTCCCGGCATACTTACTGTGCTTCACTTTCGATATGCGTGGCGCGGAGTCCTTCTTTTTTTTAGTCCGTGGCTACGCCATGTCTGTAGTCTAAGAAGGAGTAGACCGAAAAGGTCAAGAGCAGGCCCATTACGTAAATATTAAAAAAAAAATAGTTTTATACTTCTTGAGAGCACACGCTTCTTTCGCCAGGTATGTAAAGAGCGGCTTAAAATTTTTTTTTACAAAAAAATACAACCAACTTCCAAAAACAACACTACAAAGTGAAAAATAACTTTAATTTCGGATGTCGGTGTCTAGTTAAATGTATTTTCGTTTTTTGCCACCGACTTCCGAAATTAAAGTTATTCTTCACTTTGTAGTGTTGTTTTTGGAAGTCGGTTGTATTTTTTTGTAAAAAAGTTTTTATTTTTCACTTTTTAGTTGTGTACCTACCCCACACAAATTCTAATACCCCTACCTACAAAACAAACTAGAACATCATCCATATAAAAGCGGGGAAAAAATACGTATTATTGAAGCTAACTCAAAAACTACCGAAGCAAAGTTAATCAATTTTATATGGGACTAACTGTGATGTATACCCTCTCGAATAAAACAAAAAACAATCCAAATCGTCCAGCCATCTTCGAGTAAACGGGGAACATACATAAAAAAATAGTAAAAAAAAAACAAAAAAAAAGGCTCCGACGAATTGAGAACCTCCTCCTTTTTGAAGTCGGTTAAAAATGCTCTAAAGGTTGATTATGTCTTCTTGACTACGTCCAGAAGTGCTTTCGTTCCAATTTGTTGCAAATGGAATGGAGTCTTTTTTGCATGTTCCTAATGGAACGAAACTTTCGTTATAGACTATCAATCTTTTATAAATAGTATCCTTAAATTATTCACTAAACATAATTAACAAATCATAATGGCAGCAAGGGTTTCTTACTGCTTTTCTTACTAGTGAATTAATTCTGTTCAAACAAATACAGACTGTAAGTATGGCAAAGAGCAGTACCTAATATGTCTTACTGCAGTTGTGCCTTCTCAGCTACAAACATACTGCGTTTTTGATTAATAATTAAAACTGCCGCTTTCGGAATCAAAATAAGGATCAAATCACTATATAGAACTCATTGCGAGGATTCCGAATCTAAGTAACTCCATTTTACAAAAATCCTTCCTAACTGCGTTTCTAATTAGCCCAGCAGAATACTGGAGTAAATTATTTATTTTAATTTTATTTTATTTATTTAAATCAGACATGGAGATCCATATTATTGATAGGTATACTTAAAAAAAAATATGTTAGAAACCAAAGATAATATCGTAATCGTCTTCTACGATGTCCTTCTCACCGCTCTGGTTTTATTCATTCTTCTTTCTTTGTCCAGGCGGTCTTTCTTTGGAATGCGCTCCCTCTGAACATCAGGATGGCAACCAGTCGGCTATCGTTCAAAGTGAAGGCACGTGAACATATTCGTAAGAAGTTGGCAGAATCATCTCAGCGCTGATTTGCTGGATTCTTTTTCTCCTCTATCTATCGTTATTTCTCCTGACAAAGTTTATTCTGTTTATATGTTTGTATTTATTTATTAGTATTTATTCTTTTTCGAGTTATCTATCCCTTATGCTGCACCTGCCATGTCTTCTCTCTGCATCACCCTAAGGTTGACTGGTAGAAAATGCCTCTGGCATAAAGTCCGCCTTTGTACAGTATTTTTTTACTTGTGCATAACGTTTTAATAAATAAATAAATAAATAAATAATATAACAAAATACAAAACACTTACTTTTACAATCAAACAAGCAACAAAAAGACTGAAATAGGTCCTGGACATTAAATCAAATAAAAAAGTAGTAGGTAAAATTTATAAAATCCATTATGAAATAAAATATTATTAATAATTTAATTTAAAGTAATGATAATTTGTTTTTGTCCTTTTCTGTAACTCACACGATACGTATTGATTGTGTTACTGTTTTATACCTAAATTTTTAATCGGATAATAAAATAGTTATAAAAGGTTTTAAAAATAGCCACTCAGACAGCGACAGTACCCCACGCCCCCCTCTTGCGAAGGGAGTGAACGATCATCGAGGGCTGGTGGTAGGTCTACCACCGCCCGCCTCACGCTCAGGGCACCGCGCCACGTCTCATCAACGTGACTTGTGAGGACTCACATAGTGTGAAAGTCTCGAGAAGAGCTTACTATAGAAATGATCCTATGAAGTAAGGTCTTAATACGAAATGGAAAAATCGAGGAGGGTCAATCAGCCGCGGAGAATCTTAACACCGCGGTGTAGAAATGCGCGTCATCGGCACAGCGCCATCTAGAGGTGTGTTTTGGAAGCTCGTATGATTATAAAAATAGATGATGTGGTGGTAGTGGCGATGATTAAGTATTACGTTTTTTTGTATTCATTTTTGTGATACTGGTATAGTTTGGTAATAATAATGTCTCCTGTAATTACTAAAACTTTTTGCACTACATTACATGATAGAATCAGTGCTGGCAAAAATGGATTAATTTGTTCTTGACTTCTCCTAATCAGATTATAATGGTCAGTCAGCATAAAATTAACCGCGATTAATCTTAACTGTCATTAATAAAACAAATATCGTTAATTTGATTAAACAATGAAATTATATTCATAATATAAATATTTTACAGTGTATGTAGGTCTCGGACTGTATTTGGTCTGAGACTGTTTTTTTATATTTCTATGGTCTGAGACGTAGGAATGTATACTGTATGTATTGCTATTTTATATGTATGACGGTGCAGCAAGTGGCGCCGTCTAGTTTAGTTACGAAGTTACTGGAATCACGGAAAACGTCGGATAAGAGCGATACTGGCTGGTGAGTTACTCCAGCATAGCAGAGCGTCGCATTGATGGTTGCATGGTGGCTGTTTTGATAAAGGAGATCGTAGACTAATATTATACAGATGTTAATATGACGTTAAAAAGTAATTCCAATCCATACTAATATTATAAATTCGAAAGTAACTCTGTTTGTCTGTCTGTTACCTTTTCACGCCTAAACCACTGAACGGATTTCGATAAAATTTGGCAAGTCTATAGATGGCATTCTGGGGAAGGACATAGGCTACTTTTTGTTTCAAAAATAATCCTACAGGGGGTGAAATAGGGGATGAAAGTTTGTATGGGAAACCCAGCATTTCTTAAGTTAGGGATATGAAAATACAAGTTTATGCTTTTGGTAGGAAATAAACGAATATGTGATTTCGAGTTTTTGGAAAATCGTCCCGTAAGGGGATAAATACGGGTTGATTTTAAAATTTAGAAAACTGCACGGATTTCGATAAAATTTGGTAAGGCTATAGATGGCATCTTGGGAAAGACATAGCCTACTTTTTGTCTTAAAACAATATCCTACAGGGGGTGATATAGAGGATGAAAGTTTGTATGGGAAACCCAGCATTTCTAAGAAAATTCAAATTTATGCTTTTGATTTGTGAAAAAATCATCCCTTAGGGGAGGTCCCTTAAGGGATGATTTTTTCATAAAACTAAACTAAACTAGGGGTTGATTTTAAAATTCACAAATAACAATATAAAAAAATTGTGTACCTCTTTTTAAGAGATATAAGGGATAGGAAATGTAGTCATAGTTCGTATTTTGAAGTAATATTTAGTCTTAAATATATTTTTTTTAATTCCCACGGGATAGGGAATAAAGAGGATGTAGACTATCGCTTTTCAAAGGCGTGCAAGTTGGTAATTTCCCGTACTATTGTTTGGTTTTTGGATTTATTATCCTCCAGCAATCATAATATATCAATCCGCGTGTCGCAGCTCAGAATAAGCAGTGCGAGAAGACATTGTTTACCTGGATTACTACCTAGGGTATAGTCGCCGGCACGTAACTTGGCAAGGTTTCGGCGTAGTGGAAGTAAGTTTGCGGATGTAGGTACACTTAGTGCTACAAGTTTTTTTTTACTTTTGTTGCTTGCCATTATTCTATGGTTATTGATATAATTTATTTTTAAACATGTCTGTTAAGAAGAAAGTTAAAGAAACCTAATTCTTATCTAACGATTCTTGCCAAGTTATGTGCCGGCCGGTGTACTTTTAATCCCGGTAGTACGTTCCCGTGGGATATTTTCTGACATCCACGCGGGCGAAGCCGCGGGCAACAGCTAGTATAATATATAGAGGTGGCTATCCCCATAAAAATTACATGCTCTGTATCCCCATACATGTAACTGAGGGATAAAACAAATTCAATGCGCATGCGTGTGGGGTAAGTATCGTTAGCTAAAAAGATTATGATTATGTCCAAGTGACTTTTTTCATTTAAGTCAATAGTTTTTGAGATACAGGATCTTTTCGGTTACAACCGCAGGATGACTTTGTTTTTCATGGTTTTTTCGTGAATATTTTTGTACGTACCTATGTACGTACGGAACCCACCCGCCATACCTGATTTGCAGATGTAATATTTGTGGGTCTTTGTTCATCTTCCTTCCTACTTTAGGTTTAAGGTAAGTACCTAATAGAGTTTTGTTGGAGATCACAACAGGATCAGGAAATAAAAAATAACTTCAGAACATCTAACATCTTTAATTAACCCAACAAACAAAAAGTTTTTATCATACAATTCTTCTATTTCTCATATTATCACGGTCTCTTTGTCAATCAATATCCAGCTTCTTGAAGGATCCCTCCACTCCTCCGAAGATATCGGAGATGGTCTTCGGCTTGCCAGGTCTCTTGGCTTCCACCACGCGTTTCTTGTTCTCCTCCACGAAGAACTCTTTCGAATTCTTTATTTTTGCTGCCACGTCGTCTGGAAGAGATAGGATTATATGAACACACGTTGAAAAAAGTAAAGTGTAAAACTTGCACTTGAAATGTGACAAAACACAGCTCTTAAAATAAAGCAGAAAGTAAAGGAAATGTAAACGCAAATGAATAAAGGAGTGTGATAAGGCGAAACAATCAAAATTTTAAAATTAAACCGACTACTCGTAGGACGAAGTTGGTAATAGTAAATACTTTCAAGACAATTATCAAATGTGTCACTGTCTAACACCAAATGTTCGTATTATGCATCTTCTGCAGGATCTAAAAGCAAAAAAAAAAAAACTCGAAAATTAATCAAAGAATGATTTCTGTATAATAATGATCGGCGAGGAATAAGAATCGCGCTTTAAGATATAAAGAATACAAACATAATTATTACTTTGCCAACTTACAAATGTAACAGCAACTACAATATTATATAAAACTCAAGACTGGAAACGTTCAACAACATACTATTTATGGACAATATAACGCATCAATCAGTACTCATCCATTCTGCACTCTTATTTGAACTTGAGCTATCACTATTCTACGTTCGGGAGCTTTAAAAGATTACGCCATGGAAATTATTTTTCAGGACCTATTCAACTTTCACTTGGAAATCTTACGCTCAACACAACAAATGAACCAAACGAACTGTTTTTTCGCTAATAAATATATTAACATTTTACACCAAAATATTGCAGGTTTTTAAATCAATCAATTGCTCTTACGGTTTGTTTAAACGAGCTATCTGATAAAAAAAAATATAGACATTAAATGTATTACCGAGCATTTTATCATGAAGGGTTACGAAAAACAACTACGCATTCCAAATGATAGTTTGGCTGCAGTTATAGTAGACAGGGAAAAAAGAGAGGACGAGCATGTATTATTATTAATAATTATCACCAATGGAGGGAAATACCTCAAATAGCTAAATTGTCATCATCAGGAATTTTTGAGTGTTGTGCTGTTGAGCTTATTAATTATAAATTAATAGTCATACGAGTATGTATCTATAGAGTACCAAATGCTAAGAATATAAATTATTGTTTTAATAAATTAGAAAAAATACTCGAATATAAATCCAACAGGTGTTCTAAGAATGTTGTAATTGCAGGCGATTTTAATATCGATTATTTTAAAACCGAGTAATTCGGTTACACTAGAGTATCTGCTACTAAATTTCAGCTTAAAACTTGCTGTTTAAACAACCAACACGAATGGCTAGCAAGACGTGCATAGACAACTTTGCGCATAATTATAACAGGACTTGTAAAACTGACGTATTGGATTTTGCATTATCAGACCATACAGCACAGCTACTTCAGTGCCCAATGCCCAATGTATGCAGATTAAAATACTGGTATATGACTAGAAGGGAATATAGTAAAATTTAGAAATAGTGGTAACAGTATCTACCAAACCGTAACAGTATCTATCAACATATTAAATAAACGTAAATGGCTATCACGTGGCGTTAAATTGTGCAGTAAGAAAAAAAGAAAATTTTATGGCAATTCAGATTGAAACCGAACCGTGAAAATAAAAGGACATTTTCTAATTATTTTAAACTATATAATAAAATTATTAATCTTACACAAGAACAGAATAATTTCAAAATACAACAATCTAAAAATATATCAAAGACTGCTTGTCAAGTAATTAATCAGACAAAATGCAATATCCCCAAACAACAAATTGAAAAACTTAAAGCTGATAATCAAATTATATACAAGCCTTTGGATATTGCTTATGCTTTTAATGACTTTTTTGTAAACAAAACATCCAAAAATAGATGCTGAATCTAAGCCAAGGGCATGCATGTCATCCGTAACACAAAAATCAATTAATAATGTCTTAAAAATACTAGAAGTGTAGGTATTGATGGAATCGCTACAAAGGTACTGAAGTCATTGTCGGCTGAGATAATATGTGGTCATTTATGTCACTTAATTAACCTTAGTATTTGTACGGGTATATATCCAGAAGCTTTAAAAACATCTATAATTAAACCTTTATTTAAGAAAGAAGATAAGGAGTTGATGTAATATTACAGACCCATATCACTCATACCTGTTATTTCAAAGGTATTTGAGAAATATATCTATAAAGAATTACATAACTTCATAGAAAAAAATGACATACTTTGTGAAGAACAAAAAGGATTTAGACAGCATAGAAACATTAATATGACTATTTATGACTTTTTGTATACCATTATTAGAAATGTGGATAAGCGAATCCCCATAATGTGCTATATTTTGTGATATGACTCAGGCTTTTGATTATGTCCATTATAATACATTGCTAAATGAATTAGAAGCCTACGGCATTAGAGGCAACGTGCTCGAACTTAAAAATCGTACTTAGAAAACAGAACACAACTATCTGAAATTAGTCGCATTAATGTAGTTAATAAACATGAAGAGATATCAAGATCACGAGAACGTAAAATCGCATTCGGTGTTCCACAAGGAACCGTTCTGGGTCCTTTTTTATTTATATTATATGTTAATGACATGCCCATGTCCGTTGAGCAACCTTTGACTATGTTTGCTGATGATAGCACCATAAAGATCCCTTGTAAAGATGCAATTACTTATGAAAGTGACATAAATAATTCTCTTGACTCTATAATTAAACAGCTAGACAAAAATAAAGGTAAGACAAAGATAATGTACTTTAGACAACGTACTCCCGACGTAACAAATTTACACATACATTACAAAAATGACAATATTGACGAAGCAAGTAATACAACATTTTTGGGATTACAAATAGATTAGGAAAAAGCATATAGATGTTTTGTGTAAAAACTTAGGTTCATCTGCATATGTTTTGTATAGACTGTCCTCCATAGTAGATACCAAAACACTTCTTACGGCTTACCACGGTATAGTTGAATCTCAATTACGTTACGGTGTCATTTTCTGGGCGAATTCAACTAATAAAGACACAGCATTTAAGGCCCAAAAAAGATATCTCCGATCAATGTTTAAACTTAAACCTACAGACAGTGGCAAGCCTTATTTTAAGCAGTACAATATCTTGACACTTCCTTGTATTTATATTTTCGAAGCAGCTATGTTTGTAATGCAAAATCCAAGTCGATTTGAACTTCTAACTGATCCATTCCCAAGAAATAGGCGTGACAATAGCAAATTATGTCAATTACCGTGTCGAACTACTTTGATGCACAAAAGTGTTTATTCTATGGCCCCAATTATTTATAATAAATTACCGAGTGGTTGGAAAGATTTGACAGCAGTGCTGATTAAAAGTAGACTCCGTAAATTTTTAGTTGATAAAACGTATTACACCGTGACTGAGTTTTTATTAGCGAAAAATTTTTGCTGAATTGCTCTGGCTTTTGGATAGTGTTGTGAATATTGCTAATATTTTATCTTGTTCATAATTAATCTTGTTAATTATGATAAATAAGCAGGCAGCTTATTTTTTTTCGCGATTTCAGGTTTGGTCTCATATTAAAAATTAATCATAATGATGAGTACAATGACCCCTTAAGAAGTTGTTGGTGTTTTACCAATAACCCGGTATACCGGATGACTTTTTTTACCGTCTTGAATAAAATAGGGTGAACGGAGTAAAAGCCTATGGCATACCTATTTTTTTATTTTTAATAGCTTAGACAGAAATTGATGTATTAATAAATACTACACTACTAAATACTACAAATTCGAAGTAAACTTTTCATACTAGAACAATAAAAACATAAATTTTGAAAAAAAAATAATAAATCGTTAAAAAATATCGAAATTCAAATCATAAGGCATACATATGATTTGAATTTCGTTTTTTTTTTTAATAAAAAAAATTATACTAGGTATGCCTTTGGCTTCTACCCGTTCACCTATTATACCCTATTTTTTTCAAGACTAAAAAAAGGCAGCCAGTATATACAGGTACCTACGGTGATATCCAGGGTATAGCCACAGTTGCTTGCCGCCTTGTTGGGTCAGCTTATTAGTCGGTAATACTGCGGCATGCGGCCACTGCTCTCCTTTTAGCTACGCCGCAGTTGGGTAAACAATGACGTCATCAACAAAACTGCAGTGCAGGATACCTCAGAATAAAAGCACAGCAATATCCTAGCATCATTGTGAGGGATTGTCTGTTGCGATGAACAGATCTGTCCTGATCTTTGGTGTAAAACAAAGATAACTACAAAATTCTAATAATATTCACCACTGCATTGCTTCAAACTCTTGTACTGCCCACCAGCTCCCTTCGGCAGTCCTTCCATCGGCATGAACTTCTCCAGGGTCTTGGCTCCAATTTGGTGGATGCTCAGCATGTCCAGGAGTTCCTTCTTCAAGAACGGTCGTAGAATCATCATCAGCTTGTCCATGAATGACGGTGCGTTCAGAAAGTGTAGACTTTTGATTTTTAGTAACATGGCTTCCTGGAACGAAGTTTATGAAACTATAAGAGATAGATAGGGGACATTTTGTGGTGATGTTTGGATTAAAAACTTGTGATGTATGTATACGAGAAAACGCCCATTGCTGAAGATGAGCGTCATCGAAATCTAAAATAGAAGGTAACAATTAAATATTTACTTATGCAAAAATAGACATTTAAAACATAAACCTTATGTATTTTTACAAGAATCTAAATGCAAATCCTTTTGAACCGACCTTTAACCTTTTCAATGCGGCGAGATAAAATCAAAAATGGCCGCCCTTTACCGCTAGAACGTACCAAAAAATCTACATTTATATACTGCCGACGAGATACTCGTATCTCGCCTGAAAAAATCTTACACTACAAACGGTTGACGTGTTATCTCGCCAGGAAAAAACGTTCTCGTAGTACCTACTATTGACGTTTTATCTCGTCAAAACAATATACATATATGTTGTTTTGACGAGAATGTTGAATTATTAGCAATTCAATGAGCCGGTCCCGTATGGGAGAGCGATTTTGTTTGTTTATGCCCCGTACACAATGACAGTTTCTGGCAAACGAATTATCTCGTCATTAGTAAGTGAAAGGACATTTTGATGGACGAGATATCTCGATGATAGAATTGAAAGAGTTAATGACAGCGAAAGAGGAGCAATTGGGTTTTCTACGCTGGAGAATTATATTATATCGTCTAAACGCATTAATATTACCTGTAGAAAGTATAGGAACTGCTGTACAGACTGAAGGTCTAGCTTGGCGATGTGTGACAACGTGCACATGTCCAGGTCAATGAGGATCATGAACCCTGGCCACGTGCCCTCTTCGTATTGCCACAGATCCACAAGCATTAGAACTGCCCTGAAAAAATTTGCAAATTTTATTTGGATAACAGAGACAAAAGAAAATGGAGAGGTATTTCTAGGATTTTAGTTTCTACCAAATTAAAAAGCAATTCCTTCGACACCATGTCAAGATAATTAGGTATCTTAAATCGATTGGCGGCCATGCTCTCATAATTATCATCGAACATCGTCAGGCTAACCAGCTAATACCTAAACATACTGTGATCATCAATCTGTTTGACTGATTACGAAATAAAATGCCTGACGGAATATTGAGATTAGGTAATAGAAACCGTACGATGGCAACGAGCCAGAAGAAAGCATTATCGGAACTAATTTATTTTGTAATAGTGATGACTACTCAATAGGTATATAATACCATATTGCATATACAACTGGTATTGGTTACTGGTTATTGACCAATATCCTCTTAAGGGGTCACTGTATTGTAATCATCATTATGAACAACTTTTACTATGGGACCAAACCTGAAATCGCGAAAAAAAAAATCAGCTGTTCAGTACATTTATCAACATCAAACTCGTCAAAATGTAAGGAGCATTTAATAAAGAATTAAATGCTCCTTACATTTTGACGAGTTTGATGTTGATAAATGTACTGAACAGCTGATTTTTTTTTTCGCGATTTCAGATTTGGTCCCATAGTAAAAATTATTCATAATGATGAATACAGTGATCATTTACGAGGATATTGGTCAATAACCGATAACCCACCATTTGGCATATTAACTTCATCGTCATCAATCAACATTATCATAAAATTAAGTACTCAGCAAGTTTAAAAAAAGACAGACTGCCTAGCCTGGGATGTTGGAGGCTAGTAGTGACAGTAATATTATAAGTAAAATATTACCTGATAGCATCAGCGAAGACGAAGTTCTTAGCATCGTAGTCGAGCAGTCTACAGAATACAATGGCGGAGTCATCGTAGGCTCGCACTTCAAGTGGCGTTAGTACACTGGAATTAGTCAAAAGTGTATGTAAGAAGAGAACTAATTGTAAACATGAGATAGAGCATAGGCCCTAGCTTCCAGGATTTCGAGTTCCGAGTAAGATTCAATCTGCCTAGCCTTTTCCCAACTATGTTAGGGTCGGCTTCCAGGCTAACCGGATGCAGCTGAATACTAGTATTTTACATGGAGCGAGTAAGAATAATAATAATTTATAATATAATAATATAATTTTAGATAGTTACATTTCTCATTAAATGTACCGAAGAAAAAATTTTCACTTCGGTACATTTATTGAGATATCGTTTCTTAAACAAAATAATAGGTTGGGGAAAAAGTTTCTTCGCATTTTTTAAGAAAATTCAAAACATTTTTTAATATACATTATTTACATTTATCTAAAGTATGTAGGTACCATTTTATTCGATAACTTTTTGCCATCTTGTAGGTAGGGACATGATCCCATTGCTATAGAAATTTTGGGACTTCTGATCAAAATACCGCGACAAGTGGTTTTGGCAGTCCTCTCGTGATGTTAACCTGACACTGCCTAAAGAATTCTGAAAAGACCGAAACAGGTGGAAATCTGAAGGTGCAAGGTCAGGACTATACGACGGATGCATTAACACCTCCCAGCCAAAGTCTCTTAATTTTTGCTGAGTGGCTAAAGATGTGTGAGGTCTAACGTTATCATGATGAAAAACCACACCCCTTCTGTTGATTAATTCCGGCCGCTTTCTCTCAACTTCTTGCTTTTATCTCATCAGTTGTTCGCAGTAGAGTTCAGAATCGATGGTCCTGCCTGGTGGTAACAACTCATAATGAATAATGCCCTTCCAATCCCACCACACACACAGCATCACCTTGTTGCGAGTTAACCCGGGTTTCGCCACAGTCTGTGAAGCCTGACCGGCCTTTGACCACGACCCTTTTCGCACGTTCTTGTCGTACGTGATCCACTTTTCATCACCAGTTATCAGCTTCTTCAAAAATGGTTCGGTTTCATTACGTCGTAATAAAGAATCACAAATGAGTACACGGTTCATTTGGTTTCTTTCAGTGAGCTCGTGAGGTACCCAAATATCGAGCTTTTTTGTGTACCCAGTTTTTTTCAAATGCGCCAAAACTGTTTTGTGGTCAATTCCTAGTTATCCAGCTACGTCGTAACTACTGATATGCTCCACTTTTTCAAAAATGGCATCCATTTTATCCGTATTAGGCCGACCAGAGCGACATGCATCTTTGACATCAAAATTTCCGGATTGAAAACGCTTAAACCAAATTTGTGCTACTCTCACAGACACTGCATTGGGTCCATAAACATCTCAAATTTTTTTCCCGGCTTGCGTTGCATTTTTACCTTTTTTGTAGTAAAATTTTAAAATGTATCGAATTTCTTCATTAGATTCACTCATCTTGACAATACGAAAAACAAATGAACTTTTTTTAATTATGTTCTTTAAAATTTAAACTTTCAATGATACCAAAACCAGCCAGATACAAATAGTTTAGCTAAAGAGATTTTATTTTAAGTTCATACATACTATAATGCGAAAAGACTTTTTCCCCAACCTAATATATTTATAGTTTAGAATCGTACCTTACTCATCTATCAACAATTCGGCCAAAAACATTGTAAGAATGCAAAGCATTTTATTTAATAAACATACTTCTGTGTAAAAAAGTAATGATTTGACTACCCATTTGTAACAGCGTCCTTAATGAAAGTTCGTTGATGAACTGAAATCTTGGGGAAAGGAATTGATGAATTCTAGGCGTTTTTCACCTTGTTGGATTTGAAATTTTTCCTCGGGGCTCATTGTTGAGAACAAAATTTCCAGAACGGAAGCGATCAAACCAAAAACGCACCGTGCGTTTACTTGCGGTACCTTGTACATACACGTCGTTAATATTGCGTGTTGTCTATGCTGCGTTGGTGCCACGACGAACTCGTATTCGAAAATAGCGCGCTCTTTCGATTTTTCCATGGTTACAGAAACATCGATATCAAAGAAAAATCGAATGGCGGGAAAACAAATGCACAACTGATTTTATTTTAAATATCATGCTATATTATAAAATTAATTTGAATTTGGAATTCTAAACGGAATGAAAGATTTAAACCTTCACACTAGCCGGTATCAAAAATCGGCAATTTCATAGATAAAGACCTATTATGTTAGTTAGTTTGTAAAGTATATGTGTCTGTGGGCCATGTAGCCTGAAAATTAATGTTTTATTATTATTTATTATTAAGTTTTTCATAGCAGCTGCATGGCCCATACCTATGTAAAGTCAAGGAATTAAATTGTTAAACAAATTGACTACCACCTTGTCCATTGTCGATATTCATATTACAGTTGTCATTATATTGAAATGGCTACAACCAATGACGTATTATAAAAGGTAATACATCATTGGCTACAACAAGCTAAATTAACAATATCCCTGACTGTAACTAGAGATGTATAGGCGCATAGCGTAATCACAAATGCATGCAAGGTATGTGTGGTGTTCAAAATATGATGGATCTGCCTATCTTACACTGTCAATATCCTTTTGTCATTTTTGAAAACAACCAAAGGAAGAACAAGAGTTCTTATATTTGCCGGTATATCATAATGCTAAAGATAATATTAAATACTCACTAAAAACTCAAAGTCTTCAATATCTTGGCGTCCACGATCCTGTCTTTGAAGAAGTTGCTGAAAAGCGTCTTGAGCGTGTAGTGGAGGTCCAGCACCTGCTTCGACACTTCAGAGCTTCGGTGGCAGCAGTGGTAGGTCAAGATGAGGTCCAGGTCTGGAATGTTAGACATGGGATTGAGTGAGCATTCAAAAAGTTCTGGATTGATTAAGAAAATTTAAATTTTGCAGCTTTTCCTGAAGAATGATAGTAGGTTATAGAGAGCATCTATAGCGCTTTTATTTAAAACCCGACATTGAAGTCAAGGATTTTTCATTTAATTTTAAATAAATGAAATACCTAAGTTTATTTTCTTCCGAAGTAAGTTTAAATGCCTGTAAATGATTACATTTCATTTATTCGGGACCTTTTGTCACTGGTACGCACGGCTACATATCAAGCTATACATTTCCAGTATAAGCTGATCTCGCATTGTATAGGATTTTCTTACAATGAGAGGTCAGTGTAAACTAGAAAAACATAGCTTGATGTGTAGCCGTGTGTACAAGCTCTCTTACTAAAAACAACGGTAGGTGCTTCACAGTTGCGTTGTACAGTAAGTACCATTACAGTCAGCGCAGCGGTGAGACTAGATTGTTATCAAGCATTAGACAAAAAACGTTATATCAAAAATAGTACCAAACAATTTTTAATAAATGTAATAATTTTTAGGGTTCCGTTCCAAAATGATAAAAAGGAACCCTTTTGGTGCGACTCAGTCTGTCTGTCTGTCTGTCCGTCTGTCACAGCTGGATATCTCAAGAACTACTGATACTATCAACTTGAAATTTGGAACAGTTTTTAGATGACGTTTGCCCTATTATTTTACAAAGAATATTTTTTTCTTTTGCAACAGGGACCGAAAGGGGTTTTAAAAATTCGATGTGGAGCTAGGGCATTTGGAGTATCATACGAAAGAGCGCTGTTTGCCGATTCTCAAACATTTTTGTTTGCATAATTTTCGAATTTTGATGAAAAATATAAAACAAAAAAATCTGAAATTATTCTGTGTGATAGAAGTTTGTGTAAAGATTACGGAAAAATAAAACGATGTCTTTATATATCACACTTTTTTCAGAAATCATCAATCAATAAAAATATAATGGTACGGAAACCCTCGGTGCGCGAGTCCGACTCGCTCTTGACCGGTTTTTTTTATAAGTCTCAACAGGTTCAAGCTTCAAGGTTGCAACTGGAATTCTTACTAATCATGCTTGCTAAGCAAATAAAACATCTACAACTATTAGATTCTCCATCTAAAGCCATTTTTCATGTAAAAATGTTCACATGAAAAAGTGGGTAGGTAATAATTATTTTGGGAAAATGTTATTCAGGGGAAGGCAAAGGAGTCTTTCACAGTACACTCGATGGAACACGAGATGACGTCACAATTTTTCAGAATTCATAAGGCATGAACTTAGCGAGCATAGCTATTGCCACGACTGCTAAGATAATAAAAACGTGCTCAGCTGTAGCCGAGCAGAACCTACTTACGAAGATTGTTTAAATTCTAAGCTATAACGAAGATCTCACTACTTAAAGGCCAAAGGGCACTACACTTAACACCGCTTACACGCCTGCATTCGTCCACTATAGTATAGTTAAAATCTCGCTGCAGACTTGGTCAGATATCATAATCGGAGTAGGGATGTGCGCTAGTTGCGCGCGCTCAAGGCCATTATCGATAACAGAATCATTAAGGTTATCACGTAAACATACTGCATTCATTAAGTATGCAGGGTAACTAATGAGTACTAATGTGTTTTTACGAGACTTCCTTCTCGTAAGAACACATTAGTATCCATTAGTTAATTCTATAAACAGAAGGTAATTATATAAAAACTAATATGTTTTTACGTTCTTTTAATTTTAATTTTCTATTTTTAGTTTTATATATACGTTCTTTTGTTTATATATTTAATATGCTTTGTAGTAAATTTGATAATAAAATAAAAAAAATGTGTATTTATTTCTATCACCCATTTTATCATACAAAACTATCGATATCACTCATCGACTGCAGCTATGCACAGGACTACGTGTGGGCGTGGCCTGCCCATAAGGCCCGTGAGTGGGAAAGAGAGCGAAACACTCGAATGATTTATGACCGAGTCTGCAGCGAGATTTTAACTATACTATAACTACACACAGCCTCGTTATAACGTCACAGCATCCATTATGAACCGACTAATGACACGGTCATCATTCTATCATCTCGTGTCCACTAATTGTCGCTTATCTACTGATCATACGTCATGCGATCCATATTGAGCTGCCTGTGGCTTGCATCCGATTCTAGTCAAGGATTTCTTGTATTCATTTTAAACGTCAGTGCTATCTGGCTTATTTTTCCCGGACTAGGAATCTATATAGGTTTGAGAAATGTATTTCTTTTTACATCTTCAATTTTCACGGTAACTTATTCTTAGTACATTACAATGGCTTCTTAAAGTATAGTTTTCAGGCATTTACTGTCCAACCTTAAGGAGCTTTTGTGAATAATTAGGTACACAAATTAGCTGCCCATTAACCGAAAGACTTTCGTCCTGCCACATAGTTGAATTAATATAGATCATTTTTCACCTATTTGCCGCATGCTTTCTCTTGCAAACTCCTTTCGAGGTGAAATTGATAACTTTGCTGATTCTGTAGCCTCAGTTAGTACTAAGCTTAGTCTTAATTGTACAATAATGTTTGCTTTTCTTTTTTCTGTCCCTAAACTTTTGTTGGAAAATTTCACAATTTGTAAGTTTTGTTTAACTTTTTTAAAAAAAATTAATTTAATAGTAAGTGTTTAGCATACATTAAGCATGCTAGATTCACATCTAGTAGATGTCAATCTGTCCTATTGTGTTATATTTTTGTTATTGCGTTTGAGATTGTACAACGGTTTTTTGTAAAAAAAAAAAAAAAAAAACACAAAACATGAGACAACTGATGGAATTGAATACGATTTACCTACCGCTAAATAAAAAACCAAGACATAGTGCTGTCAGAAGTGACGTGAGACTGGTTTCGTAAACATGTGTGCACTTAGTGAGGTATAGTTTAGTTGTTTGCAGATGCAGATCTCAGTACGGCTCTTTTCACAAATAACAAAAATAAAAATCATGAACTCGAAATAAACGATTCCCTATCTAAATTAATAAATTGGCTTACAATAAATAATCTTAAAATAAATCTTACAAAAACCCATTACATGAATTTTAAGAATAAAAACGCAAAATCAACTCCACAATCTAACGAGTACAATAATGCAACTGTGTCTGAGGTCTAGTACAAAATTTCTAGGTATCTATATAGATTCTAATATGACATGGAAGACACATGTAAATAGTGTATGTAACAAATTAAATCAATTCTCTTATGCCCTCTACATGCTCAAAAAAGTATCTAACCAAACCACACTGCTTAGTGCTTATCATGCCTATGTGGGATCCACTCTATCTTATGGGATACTATATTGGGGATACTCAACTGATAAGGAAATTGCGTTCAAGGCACAAAAAAAGTGTATTAGATCAATATGTGGGATACACCTAACAAATTCATGTAAACCTCATTTTGTAAATCTCAAGATATTAACCCTCCCTGCTCTGTATTAGATATGAGCCGCGTCGCCGTGAGTGCAGCACGCGGCGCGCCGTCGCGGCTACTCACAACTTGCTTTCTCGCTCGCACGCGCGGCCCGACCGCGTTAGTTCGCCTAGTCGTTTCGGCACACTCGTCGCTTACGCAGTCGAGTTCAATATTTTACCGAGTAAACGTGTATTACTGTGTTGTGTTAACGATGGCAGCAACTTCGAGATGAGGTGAGAGAGAAATGATTATTTTTCAGTAAACGTGATCTCCAATTATTATTTAGAAGACTGTAAAATTGTAATTAATAAATACGTTCCTTTATAAAACTTTTTTTGGTAATAACAATATGGTTTTCTTTATGTTATTTTTAAGAAAACTCTCCCCGATAAAAAAAAAAAACTCAGGCCCACGACCGGCCACGCCACGCCGCCGCCGCCGCGACGCCGCCGCCGCTGTGGAAATTAACAGGCCACGCCGCCGCCGTGGAATTGGCCATCGGCGCTCATATCTACGCGGCCTCAATTTTAGTTAAATCAAACATCAGTAGCTATGACACATTAACAAGCAGTAGACTCAAAAATACATTACGCAATAAAACATCCCACACTGCAGTATATAGCAATAGCATTTTTTGTATGGGCATAAAGATATATAATAAGTTACCTATAGACATTAAGAACCTACATTCAATTGGTATTTTTAAAAGGAAGCTAAAAGACTTCCTGATTAAAAAGGCATATTACTCTGTAAAAGAATTCTTTGATGAAAATAATTATTAAATATTAAAAGATTGTTGAATAATGTAATGTAAATTGTAAGAATAGTCTGTTAAAATAAAAATAAAAACTTTGAATAATGATAATTAATATAATGTAAATTGTATAATTATAATACTGAGTACCTACGTATACCTATGTTTTTAAATATTTATAACAATTTAAATTGCAATGCCTTAACAGGCAACTAAGTTCTAAGAACCTACTATTGTTAACATCTTCAAAGTTATACACTTAGTTCGCAATAAAGAATTTGAATTTGTAGTTTGGTGAAAATGTGTGCGTGTGAGAGTGTATGCACGGAGCGAGGTATAGTTTTGCGTATGCTTCACTGTATTCGTATTGTATTATAAGGATACTCTGTGACTGTATTGTTGGCAGCACTATATCTTGGGTTTTTATTAGGTCTGAGAGCTACCGGGAGCCGGTAGGGAATGAAAACTCCATCTCAAAAAAGACTCGAGGTATTGAGTTTAGTGAAACTTTTTTTTTACCGAATAATCATTGTGGTTAATTCGTTCATGTCATTAGGTATCTTTATATTCAAAAAAGTTAGGGCGTTTTTATAAAATCGTCTGTCGGAGGTCAAAGTTGTTGGCTCGCTCGATAGATGGCGTTGGCGTAGAATTAGAAGTCGCTATGGTTTCGTTACCGCGCCGCATATATAAGGGTCGGAGTTCCAATGTTTCAGGCAATCCACTGCAGGTATCTCACTTCTAATAAAAATATTTTTGAAAAGATCGGAGCTATGAGTAGGTTCGATCTTGAATCTTGTATTACGGTTATATATAGAATAACAAAACCAATTACCTATGTCAAGTGAATGACGTGTCACGTGAGCTATTACCGTAAGAACTATCTTGTTGTACATATGTGTTGGCTATGGCTGGCTTTAAACAGTAAGAAAAATACTATATTATTGCATCATAGAGGTTGTGAGGGAGCTAAAAATATCAAAAATAGAAAAATACGGAATTTTAGCGACGGGTGCCGTAAATAAGTTCATTGTGATGTAATTGTTTTCAATGTTGAAAATGAATGCAAGGGACAATGACTATAGTAATTTAAGTTACAATATACGGGGACAAATTAAAGTAGCTAGCGAAACTCCGCAGACGTGATGGGTATCGATCGATATTTAAATACGACAAAATAAAATTTAAAAAGATTTATAGTTTTTTTTTTGTGGTTAAAGATCGCTGGTAGCGTTGGTACCTAATTTAAGTGCGCGTTGATAAAATCTGTTTTATCATCTTTACATATCGATACCTACCCATCACGTCTGCGGAGTTTCGCTAGCTAAATTAATTTGACACTGTGTATAAATATAACGTAAACGTAAACGAGGACCTCGTGGCTAAGTAATAACAGCCGCACGGGTCGATCCATCAGGTTAAGCTACGCTTGCCGGGGTTGGTCCGTGGATGGGTGACCATCTTTACATACCGAGACTCCTCCGTGCCTCGGAAAGCACGTTAAGCCGTTGGTCCCGGCTGTCATTCGTGGATTTTTGACAGTCGTTACAGGTCGTCAGAAGCCCGAGTCTGACAATCAGTCTTAATAAGGGGTGTCGTAATACCCAGTTAATGGGTTGTGGAGGTCAGATAGGCAGTCGCTCCATGTAAAATAATAGTATTCAGCTGCATCCGGTTAGACTGGAAGCCGACCCCAACATAGTTGGGAAAAGGCTACGCAGATTGATATAAATATAGCGTAAGGGATATGCTATTTTTACCTGCTCAGAGAACACTAACGTATGGGGCAAAACTATAAAACTCTAATTATGGAGTAGGTAACCTAAGGATGGGTTGCACCAACTCACTTTAACAATAACAAACATCGCACCTTCAGTTACCTGTTATGACTTCTGATGAACCCAGAAAAATAAAGTTTACCAAATAGCTTCATTCATCCAGAAGAAGCGGGACTGTTGAGCGTGACGTCTTTTAGACCTTCTGGCCAGATTCACCTATTAGAAAAGTCTCAGTATCAGCCCCAATTTTAGATGCCCGGTTGATGGCCATAGGAACCTGATAGGAACGCTCCTTTTACACGAGTGTGTAGTACCTACACCTCGGTCTATCCCCTCAAGAAACATCCAGGCATACGTAGTATTATATCATCTGTGTCCAAGCGTTAAATTTTCATTTTTACAAAACTAGTTACCTCAGTTCGTTTTTAATAATATGTTGAGATTACGACAAAGCGACATAATTTCCGTAATTGCGGAAGCACCGAGTAACAACAGCAGCCATTTATTCACTAAACACGCGTTATTAAATTAATTAGCTAAGAAATAATGAAAAAACTGGATAAGTGTCGTTCTTGGCATGACATTGTGACTTTTTTATGAATTGTTGCAAAACCATTGTAATAATTTATGGAGTTTGAAGGCAATCATTGACACGCTTATGCTATCTGAGAGAGGTGATGAGTAGTTATGAAATACATATACTGGACGACTTTTTACCGTCTTGAAAAAAATAGGCTATAATAATGGGCATAGGTGAACGGATGGCATATGTACCTATTTTTTTTTTCTTCACAAATTTAAAAAAATAATGAAATTCAAATCTTAAGCATTTGAATTTCGATATTTTTTAACGATTTGTTATTTTCTTTTCAAAATGTCGGTTTTTATTGTTCTAGTATGAAAAGTTTACTTCGAATTAGTAGTATTTATTGATACTTACATCAATCTCAATCTAAGCAATTAAAAAAATAGGTATGCCATAGGCCTCTACTCCGTTCACCTAATATTTATACCCTACTTTTTTCAAGACGGTAAAAAAAGTCATCCGGTATATTGTGCTCAAGCCCTGGACCATTCAAATGTGCGAACAGGCGGTTGGTTAAATGATGATAAATGATAATTATTTCTGCAAAACACTTTTACACATCAAAAATAACAAGAAAATCCAAAACAAACTCAGAGGTCAGTCTCTTTTAAAGTCCAGACATACTCTTGGGCTGACCAAATGAGGACCATGCAGATTAATGTCTGCGATGGTCTCTTGAAGAAAGAACCACACCAGTTCTTCAGGCTGGAAGTTTAGCTATTCTCAGTCGGTAAAAAAATAGGGACATTGTTTATGACAAGTAATAAAAATGAAAGGTACAATAGATACACACCAGTAATATGTTCTGAAGGCAGATGTGGCTGCGTGTCCACCCAATCTCTGAACTTCTTGATATCTTCTGTGGTGATCTTGGTGTTCTTCTTGTATTCCTCTTCTAAGGGAAACTGCTGGACAGGACCCGACATTGTTCTGGAAAATACAAACGTCATTTATTTAGTTAGGCAATAGGCAGCATTTGCACACAAATGAGTATGTGAACAACAATTTGAGTACAGTAGTTACACCTACTCAATTGTTGTCCATAAAAAAATCAATCTGCCTAGCCTTTTCCCAACTATGTTGGGGTCGGCTTCCAGTCTAACCGGATGCAGCTGAATACCAGTATTTTACATGGAGCGACTGCCTATCTGACCTCCACAACCCAGTAACTGTGTAATACGATACCCCTTGGTAAGACTGGTTGTCAGACTTTCGGGCTTCTGACGACCCGTAACGACTGTCAAAGATCCACGAATGACAGCCGGGACCAACGGCTTAACGTGCTTTCCGAGGCACGGAGGAGTCTCGGTATGTAAAGATGGTCACCCATCCACGGACAACCCCGGCAAGCACAGCTTAACCTGATGGATCGACCCGTGCGGCTGTTATTACTTAGCCACAAGCTCCTCAATTGTTGTCCATAATAATCGTTAAATATTTCAGTTTCAAAATCGTGACAGCCATTACATAATTGTCACAAAAATAAACCGGCCAAGTGCGTGTCGGTCTACGCACATTTAGGGTTCCGTACCAAATCTGATTTATCAATATATTGGTATTTGTTAGTAAAATATACGTAAGTAATAATAAACATTATCACCAAAATTAAATTTCATAGGTCAATGGGAAGTTCAAAAATTATTCGGAACAAAATTTGTAAAAAAACGTTGACTTTCGTGGCTTCTCATTCCTTTGTTTTCCAATATTTTTAAAACAAAAAATACAGTATTTATCTACTCAACGAGTTCTAAACACCGAGGTACCCCACTCGATGAGGGAGGTCAAATTTTTTTTTCGCGCCCAATTTTAACTCAGTTGGTGCCCCCCTTAAAAACATTAAAAAATATTTTTTGACAATTTGTATCGCTTTGCATCAACAAGATGCTTATAATGTGAAAATATGGAGACTGTAGCTACAACCGTTTGGCTGCAGACCCTGTGTGACAAACGACGGACAGACGGACACGTGAGTGACAGCAATAGAGCTCCGTATGGACTCTTCGGGTACGGAATGTTAAAAACAAGTCATTTATTCGAACTAGGCTGAGAATCGGCACTTTTTGAACGTCAAAATTACATAAGACAGTCCCCCTTCACCACTTCCTAGGAAGTGCTTGCTATAGCTAGGTAAACAACAAACTGCCCAGCAGAGCCCTTGACCACTTTCTAGTAACCACTAGGAAGTGCTTGCTGTAGTAGCTAGGTAAACAACAAACTGCCCAGCAGCCCACTTAACCACTTCCTAGCAACCACTGGGAAGTGCTTGCTGTAGTAGCTAGGTAAACAACAAACTGCCCAGCAGCCCCCTTAACCACTTCCTAGCAACCACTAGGAAGTGCTTGCTGTAGTAGCTAGGTAAACAACAAACTGCCCAGCAGCCCCCTTAACCACTTCCTAGCAACCACTAGGAAGTGCTTGCTGTAGTAGCTAGGTAAACAACAAACTGCCCAGCAGCCCCCTTAACCACTTCCTAGCAACCACTAGGAAGTGCTTGCTGTAGTAGCTAGGTAAACAACAAACTGCCCAGCAGCCCCCTTAACCACTTCCTAGCAACCACTAGGAAGTGCTTGCTGTAGTAGCTAGGTAAACAACAAACTGCCCAGCAGCACAATTGTCTGTTAAATCAGCATGTGGCCCATGAATCATCGCCCTGGACTGTGATCAAACAACCAAACACTGTCAAGGCACATATTTAATGTTAATGTATGTTAACGTTAACGTTTATTGTCAACTAGCCTCACGGCTTCTGAACGAATACGAATACTTTAAGGTCTGTTTAAAAAGTTTTTGATGATGTAGTGGTATGTTTACCCACACATGCACGCCACTTGCGAGCTTATAAGTATCTAAGACGTTCACCGTCATCTTAAGTTCGAAGTCACGCGTTGTCACGACAACACATATTACACAGTCGTTTACTGACGGCTACTCGCGTCAATCATCATATATATCATTTCATACTAATCATCATAAGTAATTGTACCGTGTTTAGTTGTAGTAAATACATTATTAAATTCATAGTGTAAATCTGAATGGACATTTAATTTCTTACTATAGAACCTACATCACGTCCCAACAAAAGTTCTATATTGGTGACCCCGACGTGAATGAAATAATACAGTTTCATACTTTGATCCGCGAGTGCAATTGCGTTCAATACAGACGTAGATTTTGTTTGTATTGTTACTGTGAACTATTTTACAAACCTTCAAAATGGTCAACCCTAACACTGCTGCTGCCGCTGACTATAAAGTTACCATCGATCCTGAGCACACAGCCGCCACGGCTGCCGCCACACCTGGTAGTGTCAACGCACCTCAGCAAGCTGGTCCGTGTTATACCATAGACCAGCACCAGCCGCCAGAGACGGGGGCGATCACCATCAACTCCCGCATCGCCGACTTCTGGGCAGCGCGTCCACGACTGTGGTTCCATCAGTTTGAGGCCATAATCGGTGCACAAAAAGCAGGTGACTTACATAAATACCAATTAGTTATAGCTAAGTTAGGTCGAGACGAATTGGGTCAAATTAGTGACATTCTCGAGAGCCCACCCGCAAATGGTAAATATCAAGCACTAAAGGATAGGTTAATTTCGGCATATGAAGAATCCGAATCCAAGCAATTACACACATTGCTTACGAAAGTCGAGCTAGGGGATCAACGACCCACTCAACTCCTTCGTAAAATGCGAGAACTCGGAAGAAACAAAATTCCCGAGGACACGATCAAAATTTTGTGGTTAGATCGCCTGCCTCAAACAGTCCGCGCAGTAGTCACGGTCTGCGATGTTACGTTGGACAACGTCGCAGCAATTGCTGATAAGATCATGGAAACTTCACGGCCATCTGAAGTCTGCCCTCTAAATCCGGTCGCTATTCCTAAACAATCAACAGATCAACAATTTAATAATTTAATTAAAGAAATTGCCGCGTTAAATACAAAAATTAGCGATCTACAAAACACGCGCCAGAGGAGTCTCAGAGTGTCAGAGGAGGAAAATAGGAGTCGTGGCATTTATCAGTCGCGATCACGGACACGATCACGCTCTCGGTATCTTGACAATCAAAATAGATACAGGCGTCAAACAGCGCAACCGGGAGACAAAGATTACAAGTGCTTCTATCACTATATTTATGGGGATAGCGCCAAGAAATGCGGCGACGATCAATGCATCAAAAATGCGTTAAACTAAAGCCGACACCTGCCTTGGCGAGTGTAGGTGTCGAAGGAACATATCGCTTAAGCGTCACCGACTGGAAAAGTGGTACACATTTTCTTATTGACACCGGCGCTGATATTTCAGTTATTACCTATAAAAACGTGAACCGTCAACCCGCCGATTTTACGTTATTTGCTGCTAATGGGACCACAATCAAAACATATGGGACTCAGAAAATGACTTTGGACCTTGGCTTACGCCGAGCTTTTACCTGGGAATTTGTCCTGGCTGATGTACAGCGGTGCATTATTGGGGCAGATTTCCTAGCCAAACATCAATTGCTTGTTGATCTTCACGCAAAAAAGTTAATTGACAAAGTCACTCTACTCTCTAGGAACACTAACGTAGAAGATGCCTCAAATATACCTACAATAAAGGTCATCGACTCGGATAATAAATATCACTGTATTTTAACAGAGTTCCCAGACCTCACTAAGAGCGAGTGTTTCAAGGACCCACCCAAACACAATGTAACGCATCATATATGTACTCATGGCCCACCTGTTTACGAAAAAGCACGTCCACTTAACGCTGCAAAATACAAAGCGGCAAAGGACGAATTCCAGCGAATGGTAGATTTAGGAATATGCAGGCCGTCATCCAGCCCATGGGCAAATGCTTTACACGTCGTTCAAAAGAAAAACGATGAATTACGCCCGTGCGGTGATTACCGTCGTTTAAACGCAATCACCGAGCCCGACCGCTACCCGATTCCTCGTTTAACGGATTTTACATACATCCTCAAAAATAAAAAAGTTTTATCTAAAATTGATATTCGACGTGCTTACCATAATATAAGCGTCGCACCCGCGGACATACCGAAAACCGCAATAATAACTCCATTTGGTCTGTTCGAGTTTACGAAAATGAGCTTCGGTCTGAGAAATGCTGCACAGACGTTTCAAAGATTTATCAATGAAGTTTTGAAAAATACTCACAATACGTTTTGTTACCTGGACGATATACTTATTGCTTCAGAATCAGAAGAATGTCACATTCGTGATCTCAAAGAGGTGTTCAAGCGACTTAGTGAATTTGGCGTCACAATCAACACGTCTAAATGCGAATTTGGGAAATCCGAACTTACATTTCTCGGTTATCGCGTTAGCTGTGATGGCATACGGCCGGACGAAGAAAAGGTCAAAGCTATCAATAACTATCCGCAACCCGAAACCATCGAAGAACTGAGGCGCTTCCTCGGTCTTATAAATTTTTACCGAATGAGCATTCCTAAAGCCGCCGACACTCAAACTATTTTAGACAATTACTTACACAACGCTAAGAAAAAAGACAAGACTAAAATCGCTTGGACCGAAGAAGCAGTCAACGCATTTAATCAATGCAAACATCACATAAGTGAAGCTGTCACTCTCACGCATCCAGACTCATCATCCAAACTTATTTTAATGACCGACGCAGCGAATACCTGCGTTGGCGCAGCACTTCATCAACTAGTCAACAAACGGTTAGAGCCACTAGGATTTTATTCGAAAAAACTAAGTAGCGCCCAGACAAAATACAGTACCTACGACAGGGAATTATTAGCTATGTACATGGCAATAAAACACTTTCGGTATATGATTGAAGGGCGTGATCTCACAGTGTTAACCGATCACAAGCCGTTAACATTTGCTTTATCGAAGAAAGAATCTAAATCCGATCCACCAAGACGTCTTCGTCAATTAGATTTTATTTCGCAGTTTTGCAGCAAAATTGAGTACGTTAAAGGCGAGCTCAATAACGCCGCCGACGCTCTTTCAAGAATAGAAGAGATTCATTTACATGATATTTTCGATTATGAACAATTATACAAAAGCCAAGTCGAAGATACAGAATTATCATTACTAAAGCAAAAACCTAACTTGGAATTTAAATTGTTCCGCATGCCATATGCAAACCATGAGCTTACGTTCGAAACATCAACGTCATCAGCGCGACTTTATTTACCGTCGGAGTTTCGAGAAAAAGCGATTTCAAGTGTCCACGCACTTAACCACCCTGGAGTAGCCGCTACGCGTCGCCTTATCGCCCAGCGCTATTTTTGGCCTAACATGAACTCTGACGTTGCAAACTTTGTAAAAAGTTGCATACAATGCCAGAAATGTAAAGTACAAAGACATACAATCACACCTCTAGGAGAGTTCGAAAAATCAGACCGTTTCGAGCACGTTCATATAGATTTAATTGGACCATTACCACCTTCCGATGGATACACATACTGTGTCACAATGATTGATCGTCATACAAAATGGCCCGAAGTCGTTCCTGTAAAGGACATAAGCGCTGAAACCGTCGCGAAAGCTCTACTCGAGCATTGGATAGCACGTTTTGGTTGCCCTGCAAAAATAACTTCGGATCAAGGTCGTCAATTCGAATCCAATCTTTTCAAACAGCTGACCAAACTACTTGGAATAGAAAAGATTAGGACAACAGCATACAACCCAAAGGCAAATGGACATGTCGAAAGGATGCACCGAACGCTAAAAGCTTCCATCATGACACGTTGCGATAACAGCAATCAATGGTCACAACAATTACCTATCGTGTTATTAGGAATGCGCAATACCGTTAAAGAAGACTCAGGATACAGCCCTGCTCAGATGACCTACGGTAAATCTATGCGTCTACCCGGAGATTTTTTTGTTCCCACCGAAGCAGACATCAACAACACAGATTATACCTGCAAACTCATGGAAACATTAGCGAGCATTAAACCGACCACAAGAATACCAACTGATAACAGAAACATTTTCGTGCACAAAGATTTGACTAAATCTGACTACGTGTTCATTAAAAACGAAGTCAAACGTTCGTTAACACCGCCGTACGAAGGTCCGTATAAAATCCTAAAACGAAGCAAAAAACATTACGACGTACAAGTAGGTTCTCGAAAAGTCACTATTTCTCTCGATCGTCTCAAACCTGCTTATGTTATAATTAGCCCTGCAATTCAGTCGCCACATGACGTTTTTGTTTCGCCCAAAACAACAGCGTTAGCACCGGTTGGAACCAAATCGACCTCACTTGAGAAAACTGAACCATCTGTCACTACAAGATCGGGTCGCGTCGTGAAAAAGACCGTGAGATTTGCCATCTAAAACATTTTTTGTCGCCAGTCCCAAAGTCATAAACATATCAAGTGAGAAGTGCGGTGAAGTGTTGTGTTTTAAAATAGACCAACAAAACAAACAATTCTGTGGCGTTCTCATACTAATTATATCAACTTGTAACATATTTATTTTTGTGTTATCGTTACCACTTAGTTAAAACTTAAGTTTAAAACCTTTTTTGTTTAAGAACCTTTTCTATCAAGTAGTTACATTATGACCAATGTATTTTAATTTTTTTTACAAAATGACTTAAGTTTAAGTATCCATTTGTTTAATGTTGTTTTTATATGCCTCATGTTAGCGTAGAGTCTTATTGTTTATTAATTAAGAGTTAGGTATAAGTTATACACTTTTACACCAAACCATTTTATTAGGTATTTGCAATGTTATTATGTTTACACTTTGCTCATTGTTTTTTGATAATTATTTGTTTACCCTTTTATTAAATTATCTTTATCAAAGGGGGGAGGACATGTAGTGGTATGTTTACCCACACATGCACGCCACTTGCGAGCTTATAAGTATCTAAGACGTTCACCGTCATCTTAAGTTCGAAGTCACGCGTTGTCACGACAACACATATTACACAGTCGTTTACTGACGGCTACTCGCGTCAATCATCATATATATCATTTCATACTAATCATCATAAGTAATTGTACCGTGTTTAGTTGTAGTAAATACATTATTAAATTCATAGTGTAAATCTGAATGGACATTTAATTTCTTACTATAGAACCTACATCACGTCCCAACAAAAGTTCTATAATGAAAATGTATACATAGGGATCTGTAAACTTACATGTGGATGTTAATTTTGTAGTGCCACATACAAATTCAGTGCTCTGATTACTTAAACCCGAAATTCTAATTTTAAATTTGCCAGGCCTTTGCCCAGCAGTGGGACACAATGTAGACCAATAAAAAAAAGACCGAAACATGATTGAGAATAAAAAACAAAATTAAAATAAACTAAATAACAAAGCAAACTCTACTTCGGTTTAACATACTTTATCCGCTCACACGAACGCGGTGTGAATCGGGTCCGTGGAGTCATTTTACCTAATATTGTACGTGGTATGAGAAAATATTTTTTTATTATTAACGTTGTTCCATCACTATTAAGTACTAATATCGAATTCTATGCATTTAATTTGATGCGTTATCTATTTCCGAACGATTTAAGATACGTCAGGGTTTTTGATTTTTAAATTATTTATTTTATTTTAGACTTTAGTGTCCCGGTACACTCATATATGAACGAAAACTGAGTACTTTTTACTAAAAAACTACTTAATAATACTTAAAAAAATTATAATTTATTTCTAATACTTTTAGTACAAATGCGTAACATGAAGTCCGACACACACTGGGCCGATTTTTAAGCTAGAAAAAACTATAAATAAAACCATTTGAATGCATTGCGGAATTAAAACTAATAATTGCAATTGATTAGTTTTCATTCCGCAAAATTTCAAGTATTAGTTTACGGGCCTTCCTCTCCCGGTCCACAGTACCGATAAATAAACCAGGAAAATTTTATCTTCCTCACTGGTCGATTTTGAGGTACCGTTTTTGACCGATGCGTTGAACGCTTGGAAAATGGCTTGTCCCAATACGGATTTGCCCGACAACCCGTCCTCCCAGAAACTGTGAACCGTGCCGCTCTGCAGTATTATACGGAATACCCTAGTAAGCACGTTATTTAATACTGTTGAGCGTGCCCGTCTGCTGGCGGTGGGAGAATGGGAGTCAGACTTGTTTGTGGCTTCAGGCGCTCCCGTCATCCACCATAGGTACTAAAATGGATGACTCATCGTTTCGGCACGCTACGTGTCTCCGCTTGCAGCACCTTGTGTTGCTCCGCATCGGTGTCACTGCGGTGAAGCTGTCGACAGTCTCGGGCACCATGACTTGTCCTGCTACAGGAGCGCAGGTCGCATAGCACGGCACGCCAGCATCAACGACATTATTCGCCGAGCTCTTGTCACCGCCGGCGTACTAGCGGTATTAGAACCAAACGGCTTGGTATGTACGTGACGATGGGAAGAGACCAGATGGCATGACGTTGTTGCCTTGGAAGATGGGTAGGTCTCTGGTGTGGGACGCAACCTGTGTTGATACCCTGGCCAAGCACGACGTGCTGTGCTGGCGCCGCTGCTGCGGCTGCTGAGACCCTCTAGCGGCGCAAATACTGTAACCTTATAGATAACTACAGTTTTGAGCCGTTTGGGGTCGAAACGCTCGGGTCATGGGGCCCGAGTGCGCGTCTACTTTTTGAGGAAATTTCTCGCCAACTGGTCGAGACTTCACGTGACCAGAGGGCTGGCTCGTTCTTTGGCCAAAGAATTAGCATTGCCATTCAACGTGGCAATGCTGCCAGTCTTCTGGACACGTTTCCGTTGACATCGATGCGGACGAGTACTTCGACGCATAAGTGTCCTTTTGTTTTTGTATTTATTTGTTTTGTTAGATAGTTAGACATTTGTTTTAGTACCTAGTGTAAATAGTGTTGACTGACTGGGTGATATATCAACACACAGCCCAAACAGCTGGGTCTAGAGATTCCAAATTTGGCACGTAGGTTTCTTAGGAGGTCTAGGGGTGCACTAAGAAAGGATTTTTCAAAATTCAACCCCGAAGGGTTAAAGTTTAAACGGATAAACGAGGGTCCAAAGTTTATATGAAAAATCTTATTCCTTGAGTTAATAGGCTTGAAACTTGGTATGAATATTTATCTAAGTAAATTATAAAGTTTGCCATTTTTAGTTTTCCTAAACTACCCCCTCAGGAGGGATTGGGGGGTGTCAAAGTTTGTATGGAGGAATTTTAACGCGCGGTCTTATTAACTCGAAACTCAATATTTATACTTGAGACCAAAAATGAAGAATAACGTGTATCCCGACTGCGGTAAAAAACTAAGTTTTTTACCGCAGTCGGGTTTTTTAATTTTTTTAATAGTAATTTTATTCTAGGAACATCGTCTTCACATATAATTAGAATTAATGTAGATATACAAAATAATGTTAAACATTTTAGGAGAGCAACTATAGTTCTTATATTTTCTTGCCCCTTCTTCTCCATATGAACTACCTTTTGCAAGGGGCGCCTAGAATCTATTCTATACCTATTCTTGTTTTCGATGTTCAAAATCGCCTTTTAATGGCCTACTTGAAATAAATGATTTGACCGCCGCGCCGCGGAGAAAGCTACCATTCAGCGCGCAGCTGCTGTGTTGTGACACCATTTCAGTTGTTTCTGAGCGGTGGCCGTTCCAATAATTATGTAATAATTGTCCGCTGGTTTTTATTTGTTTAACCATTTATGTACTCACTTATTTAAACAGACCACAAGAAAGGAACAGAAAAGTACGTACAACTAAGGTAATGCTTATTTCGAAAGAAATTTCTTCCTGCATACAGATAGTGCAATCCACGAAGGCGCGCCCCACTTAGTATATGTGTGCAAGCTTCCACCAATGTTTGAGTGTTATCGGTACACACTAATTCTCGTGTACTAACTATAGTGTGTACAGATAACACTCAAACATTGGCGGAAGCTTGCACACATATACTATAAACGGTTAGGAGGAATAGTGGGGAGCGTGTTCGTGGATTGCACTATCTGTACGCGTGGCGCGGAGTCCTTCTTTTTTTTCTAGTCCGTGAGGGTCACTTACAGCTACATTTACACTTAATTTTTATAACTGGCATCACATTCCAAGGTCTTACAAGGTCTAAAAAGGCACACCTAAACTAACACAGTGAATTCTTTTTACTGATTTGTTTTTAACTAGGCAAAGAATAATACTCCTGTTTTTGTGTAGTCGTGTAAAAACAAAGCTTGTTTTATTACCCGTTTTCCTGCTCAAGTCCACATACCTACACCTGCATTTTTATGTACCAATTATACTAAGTTAATGTTTTATGTGAATGTGACGCATATATTCGCCCAACTTGTTTTTTAGGGTTCCGTACCCAAAGGGTAAAACGGGACCCTATTACTACGACTCCGCTGTCCGTCACCTGGCTGTATCTCACAAACTGTGATAGTTAGACATTTGAAATTTTCACAAATGATGTATTTCTGTTGCCGCTATAACAACATATACCTACAAATAAAAAACAGAATAAAATAAATATTTAAGGGGCTCCCATACAACAGACATGATTTTTTGCGGTTATAGGGTTCCGTACCTCAAAAGGAAAAGCGGAACCCTTATAGGATCACTTCGTTGTCCGTCTGTCTGACTGTCTGTTTGTCGACTGACTTTTGAGCACTTGTCATGACGCTTTTTCTCAGGGACGCGTGGAGATATCAAGTTGAAATTGATAACGAATACGTAAGTCTATGGTCCCTTAGAGTTCTAAAAAATTCATGCGTCTAAGTCAACGCAATAACACGGCCATTTTGCGACACATTTTGATACTCGCAACTGTCGCAAGTAAATCAAAACTTATAGGGTACTTCCCGTTGACCTAGAATAATGAAATTTGGTAAGAAGTAAGGTCTCACAGCAAAGTAAAGGAAAAAGTCTGAAAAATGTTAATTTGTAATTCTATCACATAAAAAAAATCAAGACCCTTTTTCTGAAGGACGCGTGGAGATATCAAGTTGAAATTACTACCTATCAAATACTTAGAAGCTTGTTCTTTAAAAAAAAAAATTTTGGGATCCATTGTTTGTTTTTGGGTTAAATTCTCTTCAACTACGGAACCCTTCATTGTGCGTATTCCGACACGCACTTGGCCGGTTTTTTATAGATAATGGTACGGAACCCTTCGTGCGCGAGTCCGACTCGCACTTGGCCGGTTTTTTATATGTGTTCTTTCTTTGCGTTCTGTTTACCACGAATAAACGTATTATACAAACACTCGATTAGGAACTCCAAAGTGCCGCTTACAGGAATAGCAAAGATTGGTGGATCATGAATTCATCCATGAAATCATGACTGACTTGTGACTTAAGAGCTCCTAGTTTGATTTTGTTTAGTTATAGATTGCTGAAAGATATTCCCAGCATGTTACACACTGAGCCTCGTATTATAGGAGACAAGAAACACAATCATCACTTGTACCAGCACAACGTTATACTTCGGCTGTACATAAATTTCAAAAGAAAAAGCACGCACTAGAAAGCGGTTCCAATTATTTAATTAAATTACCAACTGTGATTGCAAACATCCAGTCGTAGTAAGAATAAGATTGCGAAAGCGATTATTCCCGTAGATAGGTACAGTCAGAAGAAACGTCGATAACTCTGTTAGTTTTACATTTCATCTAAATTGATACAAATGAGACGATTCATTGGTTTTCAGAATTTCATGTGGGTGCTAGCTATGAGTTAGTAAATGTACAGTCGCTCCATGTAAAATACTAGTATTCAGCTGCATCCGGTTAGACTGGAAGCCGACCCCAACATAGTTGGGAAAAGGCTAAGCAGATGATGATGTTGACTAGCTAAGAGGTAGATCTTACTGGTGTTAAATTTAATATCAGCACAGATACTTTTTGAAAATTTTTGCTCAATAATTAAGATTTAAAAAACTGAAGTGTTAATCGACTCTCGTTGTTGACAATACAAGCTTGAATTGAAACCTTAAAAACTGTCTTTTTCATTTAACAAAAAACTAGATCAACTATCAATGTCACTCCAAAAACACTAAATAAAACACATGACACAGTAGGTACTTACAAAATATTTTCCAAGCACACTGCACTACACTCAATTCAAGCAAAATTATATATTATTAATATATAAAATCTATAATTATATTAAAGTATTCTATGCACGTCTGCATCCCACGGTGTCACATCACTAAGTACTACGAGATATAATACCATATGAAGTTGTATGTAGTCTGTGTCTGATGCGTGTCACTGCGCCGCACACGAGACCTCAGGAAAAATAAAATGATGGACTTGCTTAGAGTTACGTTTAATAAGCCGGAAATATTTTGGAAATGTAATTTTGTCCCATTTATGATTAGAATTGACCTTGTTGAATTTGTGTGGTATAACATGACATGATATCCATAATATTCCATACTAATATTATTATTATAAATGCGAAAGTAACTCTGTCTGTCTGTTTGTTACTGCTTCATGCCTAAACCACTGAACCGATCGTTATAAAATTTGACAGGTCGGTAGCGGACCTGAAGAAGGACATAGGCTACTTTTCTACTTTTCATTTAGCAACACTGTTGGTCATATATTGATAAAAAGTATTATACTATCAAGTATTCAATTGTTAATGGAGCGTTAAAATGGTAAAATAATAAAAGTCGTTTTGGCTGTATAAACCTGTTGTTTTGCTTCTACTTTATCACGTTCAAACAAACAAAAAAAGTGTGTGTGTCAGCTCCGACGCACGACTGGAATTTACTCCTGTTTTTAGTGCTGTTCCGCGTTTCCGACCTTCTATTTTTCGGTCATTTCTGTCGGGCTATGTTTCTGCAATGAATCAATGCTATACAAAAACATGCTGGATATGCAACTTTAAGGTGTAAATGTACTCGTCGCCTCCCCGTCTCCCTCTAACCCCCTCTCACCACTCCTCCTCTCCCTCTAACCCCCTCTCACCACTCCTCCTCTCCCTCTAACCCCCTCTCACCTCAAGTCACCTCAGTCAAAAGTCTCAAGTCAATCTCTTCAATGAATCAGTGCTATACAAAGATCAACTTTAAGGTGTAAAGGCACTCGACGCCCCCCCATCATCCCCTCGCAGCCCTCGTCCTCTCCCTCTAACCCCCTCTCACCCCTCTCTCCTCCCACCCCTCACCACCCCCTCTCATCCCCCACACCGCCCCCTCTCACCCCTCACCCTCCCCACCCCCCTCATCACATCCCCTTCCCGCTAACCTCCCCCTCCCCCTCTCACACCCCCTTCACCGGTTTCCTGTCCCGCTCCCTCCATCATCCTCCCCTTCTCCCTCTTCACTACCCCTCCCCTCCCTCTCCCCTAAACTACACCCTCCCCTACCCCTTTCCCTCCTCAATACCCTAACCTTTCCCCTCTCCACCATCCCCTCCCCTTCCCCTCTCCCCCTCTACTCTTCCCTCTGGGGAAAATTTATTATTACTTGCTTTGGCAAATATTTGTGAAGTTAATTAACCAAATGAATAAAACTTTTCATATAAACTATATTCCCTGTTTTCATCCCTCAGAGGTGGAATTTAAAAAAACCGTTAGGGATATTTCCGTAACTTGACTGAAAGATTATTTACATCAATTTTCGAGTTAATCAAGCCCCGCAGAAAAACCTGCCCTGTAAAATTGACTACCCCTCTTCACCCCCTTTGAGGGTTGATTTTCGGAAAAGCCTGATACACGTTATTCTTCATTTTTGGTGTCAAGTATAAATACTGAATTTCGAGTAAATCGGACCGCGCGTTAAAATTCCTCCATACAAACTTTGACACCACCCAATCCCTCTCTAGAGGGTATTTTAGGAAAACTAAAATGAAAAACTTTGTACCTTACTTAGATAAATATTCGTACCAAGTTTCAAGTCTATTAACTCAAGGAATAAGATTTTTCATACAAACTTTGGACCCCCGTTTCACCGCCTTAGAGGATGAATTTTGAAAAATCCTTTCTTAGTTCACCCCTAGATCTCATAACGAACAGTATCCTGAACACCTTCGCCCAGCGATTCGACTGTCATTACATGTATCACTGTGACATGGTACATGTACGGGCTAATGTGGAAATATTGTTTTAATTCAAATTTCTTACAAAATATTAATATATCATATAATAATTGAATGAAAATAAATGTTATAACTTATAATATAACTGAATACAAAAAGTTAGATAGTAAAAAAAAAAGAAGCATAATACTTAACAATATCTTAACAAACCAAAATATAGGAAAATTAACTATTACTAAAAACATACTTTTAGGAACAACCTGTATCAATCGAAATCACATTCCTCCACCACTTTTTGTTTTAAAGACGGTCAGTTCGGTCACCGATGTTCGCTCGTTTGTTAGTATCAGATAAATGTTTCACTTAATACCCTCATTTTTATTTTAGTTGTTGTTTCATTTTAACTATGATTATAAGTTGGTTTTAGTTATCTAAATTGTATGGTCGATGATTTTGGTGCACGGTAAAACTCTAATGAGTTTATGTTTGCGCCAACATAAAGATGTATAAGATGTAAGTGTACTACTGAATAAATAAATAAAAAAAAATAAAAAATTGTATTGACCTGTAATTGAATTGTATTGTATTGTATTTTATTGTATTGTATTTTGTATTGAAATTGTATTTGTATTAGTTTATTTTTTTTATAATTGGTCCGTGTTGGCCTTTAAATTCAATAAATAATAATAATAATAACGAATCTACGTGCCAAATTTGGAATCTGTAGACCCAGCGGTTTGGGCTGTGCGTTGATATGTCAGTCAGTCAGTTTCTTTCATATATTTAGATAAGAGTACTTCTACTTATACTCATAGGTATTATGGTTTGTAGCACATTTATATTGATTGGTCACAGTGACCGGACAAGATTCAACAGCATGACATTAATTCATTGATTCACTATTAAAGTGGATCTCAAAGTTGTGTCACCATTACTTCTTGCATTATCTACTTAATAAAACTCTTAAATTCATTAGTTCACTGACGGATAACACAACCTAAACCGCTGGGTCTACTTACAAGCATGAAATTATTCACAGAGAGTTCCTTTTTTCACGAAACATCGTCCGAGTGCTTCATTGTCCAAATTTTACAGGAGGCAGGTTTAAAGTTTACTTTTGTGATGCATGCGTAAGGCCGCTAACCCACAGGGCGTTTTAAGAGCGTTGGCGTTTATCCAACGTCTGATTGTACCTGTTGCCAAAAAACGCAACGTTAACGTCGCGTTGACGCTACGTTAAGTTTCAACAGTACAATCAGACGTTGGAGAAACGCCAACGCTCGTAAAAAAGCCAGTGGAATAGCGGCCTAAGATGGACAGATAAGAATCACTGTTTATTTAAAATAACATGTGGAATTAAAAACGAATCCCCCTGGACTAAAGAGATATTTCGTGTATTTTTAAGGTTGAAAATGGAGGTTGTACACAATATCACCAACAAAATTGCGAATGTGGCCTTAGATAATGACTGCGTTGCACTTTGCACAAATTGCAAAGTAATCCGTTCAGTGTTTTTTTTTTGTTCAAATGACCTGTTCAAAAATAAAGTTTCTATTACAGAAATGTAAAATGAAAAAGAAGGAGTTAGACACAAAATAAAATTAGAAATCAGAAGTAATAAGTTGGTAATTTTTTGCGATGGGAAAGCCTTTGGGCATGCGGCTTGTTATTATAGAAACCGATTGTCATTAGGTATAACTTATATTTTTCTACGAACTTGCGAAGTGACCTCATCCTTTGAGGAACTGCATCGTTGAGCCTTCGCTACACTACTCGCTAAGTTGCTTCGACGAAGCTGGTCGAAGTTGACCGAAGTCCGAAGTGCGTGACTATGCACTCGTGCAACCTCGCGAGTAGCTCAGTCCCCTTGCGCCCGCACCACCCGCACTCTACACACCATGGATAACGTTCAAGAAGCAACTACCGTTGCAATCAAAGAAAAGATAAAGAGGATCTCTTTATCTGTTCTGTGGTTGCAATGTACAGTCTCGCGTATTATAACTACGTGCGTATTTTGCATCTCCACGTGAACCGAAGTGAGCCGAGTAGTGTAGTGAGACGCTTCGTGTTAGAACTTTGGGACACTTCGAGTCAAAACTCGGACGCAAAAACCGACAACAATCGGAAGTCACCCGAGGCAGACCGTGACTTTGTGGGGCCCTGGGCTAATACTAATTGGGGGCCTGCCTAATTAATCAACTGATTGCCATTTTGTCAAAAAACTGTTTTCGATAATGATGCACCTACTAGGTACACGTTATAGGAAAAAAAACCAGCCAAAGTGCGTGTCAGACCACGCAGAATGAAGGGTTCCGTACCTAGCTGAAAATAATTTATCCCAAAAATAAATTTAACATTGTAGTTGAAAAACATGTTCAGCCATACATTGATATACACGGTTATATTCTCCAACTGCAAAAAGTTTGTAACTAATCCTAAAAAAAAAATATTTATGTAATAAAATTACAAATTAAATATATTCGAACTTTTTCCTGTGAGACCTTGTTTCTTGCCAAATTTCATGATTCTAGGTCAACGGGAAGTACACGGGGTTTTGATTTACTTGCGAGTATCAAAATAATGGCCGTTTTTTTATTATGTTGACTTAGAAGCATGATTTTTTTAGAGCTCCAAGGGATCATAGTTAGACGTTTTTATTTTGTTTTAGTAGAGCTCTTACCATTGCTGTAGTGACCTGCCATATTAGCAGTGTTGTCATAGGACTGCCCCCTACAATTTAAAAAAAAAAAATAAAAAAAAAAAAAATAATAATAATAATAAAAAAAAAAATATTATTAATTAATAATAAATAAATAAATAATAATAAAAATAATAATAAAGGAAATAATAATATCATTAATATTTTTATTATAATTTTTTTTTTTTCTTTTTTTTTTTTTTTTTATTATTACCTAGTATATTCGATTCTAAAAATTCTTGTAGGATATTAAATAAATGTAAGCAAATTTACAAATTGTCCATTGACTTCAATGGAGGCTGGGGGTCCTTTATATCCACGGGGCTCTGAGTTGCAGCCCAAAAAGCCTTTCTAGATCCGCCCCTGGGCCGAAGCGAGCCGACATTGCACGAAGCGAAGCGAAATGGCCTTCTACACTATCGTCTTCGATGAACTTCGCGAGTAGTGTGGAGGCTACTTTACCGTGTTAGGTATCCTTAAGATGTGATCAAAGTGGGTCGCCATGTGCATTTATTCGCAAGCTACATTAAAACCACCAGGAAAAAGAAACACTATAATACGAAATTCTACCTTCAGAACCTGTTTTGTAACGGTAAGCAACAGTGAAGTACGATTGCATCAGGCTCGAGATTGTGCACTCGTGAATATGGTTAAAGCTCTTGTTGAAATCATATTTTTAAACGACTTCAAAAAATGAGGAGGTTCTCAATTCGGTTGCATTTTTTATGTTTGTTAACTCAGAACTCTGTCATTTATAAACCGATTTTAATAATTCTTTTTTTGTTTGAAAGGGAGTTTTATTACTCTGGAGGCAGTCTCTATTTTGGTTCAAGTTTCAAGTTCTGATAACTGGTTTTTGTGTTAGTTTCAATAATACGTATTTATTCCACTTTGTTAATGTTGATGATGTTATTATAAGTTACTTTTACTGTTATTTACATAGCAAGTAGTGGTATACGAATTTGTGTGGTACCACAACAAAAAAAAAAAAAAAATAGGGTAGTGAGCTGGAGCAAAGAAAATCTCTTACAGTTTAATAGCTCGAAGTGTGTGACCATCTCTTTTTCTCGCGCACACAATCCCATCTCACATACCTACCATATTGACGGGTTGCCATGCTGCGTGTCACAGAAGTCAAGGACTTGGGAGTAGGCTTTAACACATGTTTGACTTTTCGGGATCACATCATGCGTATCTGTAAAAGATCTTATAGAAATTTGGGTTTCATGCTTCGTATGGTCCGACGGTTCACGAATATGAAAGCTATTATAGCGTTATATAATGCATTGGTGAGGAGCCAGTTAGAATGTAATGCAGTCATCTGGGCTCCGCATGAAGCTAAATATAGTCTCATGCTGGAGAGGGTACAAAATAAGTTTATAAGATATTTATATTAGCGTTATTACGGAGTCTATCTCTTTTACCCGTTAATGTATCCAACCTTATTTATATTAGGTATGGTAGGATACAATGAGCTTAGGGTTAGGAGGGATCTTGCACTCACCTCGTATATATTTATACTACTGAGAGGGAAGGTGCATAATGCAGTTATTTTAGGACAGGTGAGTCTGTGCGTGCCGGACAGGTATGTGTGGCACGACGGCAGCCGCCACTGCTGGTGGAACCGCGCGCTCGGACCAAACATTTAAGGGAGGCGCCCCTGACGCGTGCACTCCGCACGCTCAACCTCATAGCGAGTGAGACGGATTTATTCTGTTGCTCTCTGAGTGAATTCGCAAGGAATGCATTATTTATAATTAGTTATAAATTAGCTTAGATTAAGTTTAGGATAAGCGCATGTACCGCATTGGGTTACCCTGTTATGGTATATGTAAGTAGATAAAAAAATAAATAAATAAATAAAAAGAAAATTAAAAAACTTTTACAAAAAAAAAAAAAAAACAAAGTGAAAAAAAAACAACCGACTTCCAAAAACAACACTACAAAGAGAAAAATAACTTTAATTTCGGAAGTCGGTGTCTGATTAAATGTATTTTCGTTTTTGCCACCGACTTCCGAAATTTGTAGTGTTGTTTTTGGAAGTCGGTTGTATTTTTTTGTAAAAAAGTTTTTATTTTTCACTTTTTAGTGGTTCACATGTGCTTACCCCTTCACAGCGTGCCGGCATGATGTTATGTTATGAACTGGTGTAAACAACAAACAGACATGAGATTTCAGCAATCCCAGTCCATTTGCTATCATTTATTGAGGAGTTCCGTAGCCTATCTCAGAAGTTCTTCATCAGATCGTCGCCAAATTGAAATGGGACCACTCCAAGAAAGTACTCTTCCAAATGATGATCATGGGACCACCTGGGTAGTATACCCTTTCAAACAAAAAAAAAAAAAATCCAAATCGGTCCAGCCATCTTCGAGTAATCGGGGAACATACATTAAAAAAAAAAAAAGGTTCCGACGAATTGAGAACCTCCTACTTTTTCAAGTCGGTTAGTAACTTTAATTTCGAAACTCGGTTCCGAAATTAAAATTGTTTTTCACTTTGTACCTAGTGTTTTTTTTTTTTTGGAATTCGGTTGTTTTTCTTTCTATTTTTTTTTTATGTTTTAATCACTTTTTTAAATTCAGATAAAATATTTAAACCTATATCTACTCATGAAACCACAGATGACGTGAACTTTACAATATTATGTTATCAGGAAAAACCTTTTAAAACAAAGAGCCATAGCAGACATTACTTCGTGATAGGAACAATCAGACTCATGGGGTAGTTTTAAAAATATGTAGTAGGTAATAAGATTGTCTCGTTCGTTGGTCTAGCTAGTGGTGGCACCGCGACTGTCAGTCACGTCACTAATGTGTATACGCTTTACAAAATTCAAAGCTATTTTCTCGTGGAATAACGATTGTGACTTAGGGATAAGACCTATTTCATAATAGTATGGGTTCCAAAATAGTAATTGGTACTACTAATAATTATGTTCGTAAAATCATAAAATTACAATCAATACAGTAGGAGAAAATCACTTTTAAAAGTTGCTAAGTGTATACATATTAGTGCTCGTGACTGTACAGCATGGGGTTCTGGGTTTGATCAGTTTTTTTTTGTATATTCCTTTTTTGTATATTCCTTTTTTTGTATATTCCTTTTTTTGTATATTCCTTTTTTTTTTTCTTTTAGTGTTATTGGGCTTTTCCATTAGGAATATCTTAGTAACAGCCAGGAGTTTGGAAGTTGGCGGTGTGATACCCCCGTGCCTCTGAAAGCACTCTAAGCCGTTGGCCCTGTTGTTGGACAATGAGAGAGAGAGAGGGAAGAGAGAGTACAGCTGTGTCTGCGCACACACTTGTACACTATATTATCTCCCGCGCCGAATGCTGGTCTCCGCTGCGATTAGTGGCCATGGCCGAAATTAGGTGTGAAGGTCTATTATTTTCTGTCTGTATAAGTCTGTATTGGTGACATGGTGGATGGCAAGACTAGACTCGCCGCGCCCGCCCTCAATTACAAGGAAAATAGAAAAAACTCGTCGTCGTCGTCGTCGTCGTGTCGTCGTTGACAAGGTCTGCTCACCCTTTCGGGGGATACTAGAGGCATAATTTTATGTGTTATTTTAATAACAAACATAAACATGTTCTTTTGTTTAAACAACTGACACGTATTCATAAGCCGTATCGTAGGTTTTCTTAAACCACAAAAAAATCTTTTTTAAATTAAAAGATTTAAAAAATTATTAAGTTTACTTTATTTTTAGGGTTCCGTACCTCAAAAGGAAAAACAGAACCCTTATAGCATCACTTCATTGTCCGTCTGTCTGTCTGTCAAGACCCTTTTTCTCAGGAACGCGTGGAGGTATCAAGTTCAAATTAATATCAAATACGTAGGTCTATGGTTCCTTGTAGTCGTAATAAAAAACAGGCTTCAACGCAATAAAAAAATACGGCCATTTATGCGACATATTTTGATATTCGCAAGTAAATCAACCTGTAACTTACCGTTGACCTAGAATAATGAAAGGCAATAAGCAAGGTCTCACCTCACAAGTAAAGGGAAAAGTCCGAAAATTGTTAATTTGTAATTTTGGCGCCTAATTTTTTTTTGGGATTACAATGTTAAGTTTGTTTTTGGGATAATTTGCTTTGAACTACGGAACCCTTTATTGTGCGTGGTCTAACACGCACTTGGCCGGTTTTTAGGGTTCCGTACCAAAATGGTAAAAAGGAACCCTTATGGTGCGACTCTGGTGGACTCAGGTGTCTGTCACAGCTGGATATCTCAATAACTACTAATGCTTTAAACTTGAAAGGAACAGTTTTCGATGATGTTGCCCAACTAAACGTTTGTCAAACATTTTTTTTAAGCCGCATAATTTTCGACTTTTGCAGAAAAATGTAAAAAAAAAATGCCCCCCCCCCCCCACTTATTTCAGAAGTTTACGTACAGAAAAATTTGAAATTGTTCTATGTGGTAGAAGTTTATGTAAATATTACAGGAAAAATAAAACGATGTCTCTAAATAGCACACTTTTTCAGAAATCCGGAACGGAACCCCGGTGCGCGAGTCCGACTCGCTCTTGACCGGTTTTTTTTAACTCCATCTGTCAATAATAAAATTAGTACCTATATAGAATGTGGCACATTTTGGGTTCAACTTTTACGAATGATAACAATTTTCCGTACCTTACTTTTTGATTACCTACCTCTATTAGGTTTAAAAAAAAAGCATAAAATAAGCATAGTTTTTTCACGAACAAAATAACAAAAACTCCAACCAAAATCAGAGCACAAGTAACTCACAATTTATGTCGGCAGGTTTCATGTCGACCGGTTTGGTCGCTATTTTTTTATTTAAAGCTACCTCATTTCAGAATAATGGGCACAGTGACCCCATTAAAAAACCCATAAAACTCTAAATGTCTTCTATTAAAGTGAAAAAAGGGTCATCATGGTGTTTGTTTTACATATTACGAGTATTAGCGACCCGCCCCGCGCCCCTGCTTCACACGGTTTTGACAACAACAACGACTTGACAAACGATCGAGGTTTCTCTATTATTTGTTGTACACACAAACTAACCACACACACCCACCCCCACACCCCCACACTGTGTACACGTAAACTTACCAGGATTACTTCGTTAAATGAAGGTGAAAACCCCATCAAAAATCGTGGCGTAGTTTTGAAGAACAACGCGGTCACACACAGACATACAAGAAAAGCGACTTGAAATGTATACATATACATAGATTATTATGTGTAAAGTTGGTCAGCAGGTATCTCTTTTGGTGTCCTTGGTCGTCCTTGTCCTGGGGTCGATCCTCGGGCCGGGTTGGATTTTTACATTTATAGTATCTTTTATTTATGCACGATATAATGAATGATAAAATGATAATACAAGGGCGCACACTGCAAGATTGTTCGAGAATACCTGCATGACGTTAGTATCGCAGTAATGGAATTGCCAGCAAGAAGGCCTAGCCTAGCCTATATGAATCCAATAGAGCACTTAAGGGATGAGCTGAAGAGGCGTATTCGAACTAACCAACCAGCTCCAGAAACTATGCAGGAGCAGAAAACTGCCATTTTGGAAGCATGGAAGACCATTCCACAGCGAGTCATAGTGACATTAATTAATTCCATGCCAAACCTCATGACGGTCGGTGTAAATGCTCTTCAATTTATGTAAAAAAAGTGAGTAGGTACCTACAACTACGAAATTGGTAGTTTACCATGGTCTAGTACTCTAGTGGTATCAATTTTGCGATTTGGAATTTTATTCTGGGGTAATTGTAGTACGAGAATAAGTGTTTTGTGCCCAAAAACATAGTGCAAGGGTAATGTGTGGCCTGAAAATGACAGACAGTTGTCCAATTTGAATATCATTTTGTACAGATTTACTACACACATACCTTTACTAAAAACACATTCTATACAGTCCACTCATGTACCTAGTTTATGTTTTTTATATATCTGTGCAAATGTAACCTCCTCTGACAGCTGTCATTGGATTGAGTTCTCTTTCAAATAAATATTCTACGAGTAAAGACGTAAAGTGAGTAATCACCAGACATTGGAAACAGACTCTTATTGCCTAGTAGTGTTACATGTTTAAGTCCCTAAAAGTGACATTTCCGTCATTACATAGTTTAGAAATGGCCATTTTTGCAAAAAAACAATAAGAATTACTTTCCAACAGTGTCAGAAACTAGAAAAGGGCTTGTTAGAAGCCATTAAAGGACCTATTACAAAATGGAGAAAACTGTTTTCGGCATGGGCCCCAGCATAATATTATAAAAAAATGTTCCAATCCAAAGAAACTGACAGCCGTATTACGTGACAAGAGTTAGTATTCAATTACTTAATGATTTTATTAAATGACTACGTCACGTTATTGTCCCTTTGGATTTATTATTTGACATTGTTTATTTTCTTTAAATTCTATAATTTTTATTTTATTTTTTTGACAATTTTAATTTGACTGACTTATTTTTTTTTAACAAAAGTTTATTCATTGTTTGCATGGCCTTATGGTAGATTGTACAGGGATCACCAAACTTTGTAAACACCTTTATTTGTTCGTATGTAAGTTGTCTTCAAAATTAAAGTTAAATTTGACCCACTTCCCGGTATTCGACTGAGCTAAAATTTGGCATACCTATGTAAAATCAGTGACAGTGCAAAATTTTGGTATCATCGAGCTGATCTGATAATGGAGCCGGAAGGTGGCCACAGGAACTCAGTAATAAAACGACGCAACCCTATCGAGTCTGGGCTCGTTTGATTCGTCTTGACAAGGACTCCAGTCCTAGATGATATCCAGAATAATAAAAGATTAAAATGAGATGTTTAAGATCTTTTTTAATAATACTTTAGTTTTATGCCAAGAACTACTTTCTAAGCAAATAAATGGTTAAGATTATGAGGGAACACAAGTTACTAAATAAACGTTTTCTCATTGTTTTCTTTTAAAAAAAATACACGCTAATTTTTCCCTTGAGAAACGCGAAAAGACGAGTTATTGCAATTATACTGTTATTTTTTAGTATTCCGATTTAAAATGTGAAACACTTTTTTATTTATAATGCAGGGTGGCTCGCGGACGACGAGTAATGGGCAGCTCGCCGTCCGGTAAGGACCAGGCCCGGGTCGATGGCGCGTTGTGTTCCACGCGCGCCTCAAAGAGATGTCAGCAGTGACGGGGTCCAATAGGGCCGATGCCGCCGGGGTCGCGGGTAGTTCGAAAGAGATACCGTGGCCCTGGCACGGGCAACTGAAGGAACACGGGTGGGTTTTAGTCAGTAAAAGTCTGACACGCCCTCCCGCTCTGCCCGGGGCAGGAGAAGTCATCTGATGAGTTTCTATCCACAAAAAAAAAAAAAAAAGGGTGGCTCGATTCAGGTGTCCGGGAGTGTAATAACTAATAACAATTATTTTCAATTTCTGTAACAAAACCAAGATAAGTTCTTTATTTATGTTTATATATTTTAGCAAAAATATCCCCACTTTAGATTAGAATCGCAGTTAATATTTTAATTGGCTAACAACTCGTCCGTTACGCATTTCTTAGTTATTGAGTTCTCGCGTGTGAATTATCGTTTCAATTGCTTTAGCCTTTAGTTCAATCAAAAGTCGCTCAACGTTTTACCGTTTGGCGCTAGTGTCGCATGCAGAAGTTTCAACGTCATAATTCGGAATTATAATGTAGGACGCAAGAGCAAGAGCTACTGCTGAGTATGAAATCCTGGGTTCGATTCTCAGGTCGGGCAAAGTGTTATCGGGTTTTTCCATCAGAAATTTCTCAGTAACAGCCCGGAGTCTGGATGTGTGCCCGGTTGATGGCTCGTTACAACGTAGAGAACATACGGGTGAAGGAAGACCAACTGGACCTTGAGGGTGGAGATGTTGGAGGCGCGCCATAACACCAATTTCAAGTCGTTCGTGGTGCGCGTTCCGACTCACCATTTTCCTTCACCTTCCTCAAGGAAGAGTTTTGGCCGAAAGGTGTGCTGTATCGGCGTTCCCGCGGCCAGCTACGCGACACCTCGCAGCGTAACACGACGCCGTCACTTCGTGTGCAGTAGTTTTTAAAACTGTTGTATAAAATATGTATTAGTTTATAGTTAGGTATTGTTTTTGTACTTACACATATATGGTCAGTTTCCTGAAATAAATAAAGGATAAATAATAATAGGCTTGCCCCTATTCTTCTCCTTCTTCTTCGCTTCGCTCTACTCAGAGTGGTCGTGGTCACGATGAACTGTGTCCAATCGCAGCTGTAGTCGTAGTCCGCCTCACGATCTCTCTCCATCTGGTTCTGTTAGATGTCATATCTGGCGCATTCATTAACAGGGCCTCCAACCGCGGATTTTACTTGATCGGTCCACCTCATCGGTGACCGCCCGCGTGGTACTACCTTCCGCTCTGCCCTCCACCACTAGACGCTCTACGGAGTCATTATTACGCCTGGAGACATGCCCAAAGAACTTAAGTATTCGAGACTGTACTAGTGCTGATAGACGCTGTTTGATGCCGAGTTCATGCAGTATGGAGACGTTTGTGCGGAATTCAGTGCATGATACCCCAATCATTCTTCACCAGCACCATATTTCTAGAGCATCTACTTTTTTCTTTTCCAGTTCTCGTAGTGTCCACGTCTCAGCTACGTACAGAAATATGGGGAATACGAGTGTGCGGACAAGCCTGATCTTAGTGGCCTTAGTTATGTTGCGATTCCTCCTATTTTGTTTAGCTTGTCCATTGCCCCTCAGCCATAGCCATATGCCGTGTCACCTCATCCACGCAGCTGCCATTGTTGCACTAAGATATACGTAGGATTGAACTACGTCTCAATTCGCAATCTGTGTCTGTTGCCCCTTCAGTCAGTCACGTCTAGTCGTAGGACTTAAACATAACTAGCGAATGTGGGTGTACTATAGGTACACCCTGTGCTTTTATGTTTTTTTTTTTTTTTTATCTTTATTTAAAGAGCTTTTTCGCTAAATGCGAATATGACACTATAGGTATACAAAAGGTTAACATTCATTTAAATTAGTACCTACATTTTACAGCTATGTTCTGGGTCTGTTCTTCAAGGCGAACTTAACCATATTTATTATAGGGATTATATTATCTGATAACGGGTTTGATAGGTTTATGTTATGCGCGCCAATTTGTGTTCTGAGCGATTGATTCCGGACACATCTCATCAAAATATGATATGTGTCCTCATCTTCGTTACACGTATTGCAAACAGGTGATGTTAACTTTTTCATCATGAAACCGAATTTATTGAGAGGCATGTGTCCTGAACGAAGCCTTAATAATATGGTTAAGTCCTCCCTGGTAACAAAACACTTATCAATCCAAGGTGAATATGAAGGTTGTGAATGGATTGTTCTATACCAATGCTTTTATGATCTGAGGGTATATCTCAGCCCAACCCTTCGGGTAATACAAGCGTGCTGTTATGTCATAAGATATCCAACATCCCGATTGCGTAATACTCTAGTAACCGCTACCTACTAGCTTTTGGTAAAAAATCCTATAAAATAAATTGTATGAGTTTAGATCCAGGTAGGTATCGTCAAATAATGTACAATATTTGAATCACATCACAGAATTGTATAGGCAAAATCTTAAAATACATAAACAACATCATTTTACGATAGTTATATACATAGGTAATGTAATTGTACCACCGCACGCATAGATTGACATCGAGATAATTATAATAGTATCCCATGAGTGTCCGTGACATTATAACAATTTATATCAATTATTAAAAATACAACAATAAAGAAAAACATAATTATAACGTCGTGATTCGTATATCATTATTTTTAACCGACTACAAAAAAGGAAGAGGTTATATGTTCGTCTGTATGTATTTAAGTTTTCACTTCTGTCGGCAGTTCCCATGACTGCCAATTTTTTTTTTTACATTAGTATGATTGCATCTGCATTGGCTGTTTTTTGCATTTACGGAAAAATGTGATGAGGCGGATCACAGATGTGAACGCTGAGAGGGGACGCCCTAGGAACACATAACATTATAGTGACCTTATTGGTGATGTTCTTCAGAAAGGTCAGGTGCGTAGTACCCGCAACCGGCGTGCGTGTATGACCAGATGTATGAACGTAAACGTGGCAAAACGAGTATGTAAGGATCGTAGCAGGTGGCGTTCTGTAGTTTCTGCCTACCCCATGGGAAGAAGGCGTGAGTTTACGAGTATGTATGTATGTTTTTACAAAAAATATCACAGATCTCTTGCACCACATGACCTTCAAATAGCATTGGAAATTAACTTCTGTAATAATAATAAAAAACAAACATCATCTGCCTAGCCTTTTCCCAACTATGTTGGGGTCGGCTTCCAGTCTAACCGGATGCAACTGAATACCAGTATTTTATATGGAGCGACTGCCTATCAGTCCTCCATAACCCAAGTTAGTGGAAAATACGATAGGCACCCCTTGGTAAGACTGGTTGTCAGACTTTCGATCTTCTGGCAAAGATCCACGAATGACAGCCGAGACCAACGGCTTAACGTGCTTTCCGAGGCACTGGGGGGGTGTCAGTATGTAAAGATGGTCATCCATCCACGGACCGACCCCGGCAAGCAAAGTATCGACCCGTGCGGGTGTTATTACTTAGCCACAATTATTATTATTAACCGACTTCAAAAAGGAGGAGGTTCTCAATTCGTCGGAACCTTTTTTTTTTTTTTTTTGTCGAAGATGGCTGGACCGATTTGGATTTTTTTGTTTTATTCGAGAGGGTATTACATCACAGTTGGTCCCATATAAAATTGATTAACTTTCGGTAGTTTTTGAGTTAGCTTCAATAACAGGTATTTTTTCCCCACTTTTATATGGATGATGTTCTAGTTTGTTTTGCAGATAGTGGTATTAGAATTTGTGTGGGGTAGGTACACAACTAAAAGGTGAAAAATAAAAACTTTTTTACAAAAAAATACAACCGACTTCCAAAAACAACACTACAAAGTGAAAATTAATTTTTATTTCGGAAGTCGGTGGCAAAAAACGAAAATACATTTAACTAGACATCGACTTCCGAAATTAAAGTTATTTTTCACTTTGTAGTGTTGTTTTTGGAAGTCGGTTGTAATTTTTTGTAAAAAAGTTTTTGGTTTATACAAAAGAAATAAATTGGAAAACTAAAATAGGTAATGGGTTTACTGTGGACAAACGTACAAAACGGTGTGCACGGGCTTGACATTTTTCATACGGATAGTGTTCTTATGGCTCTAGCCCTCTTTTTATGGTGGGGATGAGTAATGGTTGTGCCGGATCACAATGTTTGTGATTGATCAATATAATTAATTATGTTTCGCGGCCCTAACAAATATGTATTTACAGAATTTTGAACATAATGATAATCATCTCTTAGTTTGAATTGACATCGAATGTCATGATTTCCTGAAAGAGTCAATAGGGCAATTTGAACTTAGATAGTTGTATTGATGATCATAATTATTTGTTACGGTCACAACACGAATCATATTTTGTTCAACATACAGCAGTTGATAGTGACCTGCAAATTGCAAAAAAAACGTAAGAATATTTTAATAACGCGGGCTAGCGCGGCACTTTCGCCGTAAATTGTATAGGCTTTCAGAGACGGCTGGGTAGTGCCCGACAGGTCCGAATAACCCCCATATTGATATTTTAATTTAATTATTACCGTCTATGTAATACATAAATGGAATGCAATGAAGAATTGAGTATTGAATAGAGGTTAGGCTACCACAGTTTTTTATACAAATATTGCAAATCGGTAATATTTAAGTGTTCATTCCGCTATTTAGGGTAGGAGATAGGTACTCGTTATCATTTTATCAAGTTTGGATGCAGCAGGTATGCAGCACGGAACGGGTCGCGCCCGCATGGCAACGCTACATACCTACCTGTAGCGGTGTATCGCGTCAGGTACACTGAGTATGTTAAGTCAATTTTTAAGAAATATAAATATTTGTTTGAATTGACATAAAGTGTAACCGATTGCATTCGGCTAAAACTTGGTGTAGCCGTCATCATACCTTCCCAAAACATTACATTCTCTGTGCCTAAATGGAGCCTGGCACTCGCCGGCCGCTGCCGTGGACCGCTCGCTTCGCTCGCTCGTCTCGTGCATTGTGTGGTCACAGTTCTAACCAAAGCTAACCTACCTTTCAGTCTACACCAGAATTTAACCAACTACTACCGGCTACAGCCAGTTTTAGCCGGCTACAATTAGGTGTGACCGGTAGCAGTTGGTTAAACTTAGGTGTAGGCTGAAAGGTAGGTTAGGTTAAATCTGTGAGCACACAACGCACGACCAAAGCAAGCGCTTCCGTGGTAGCCACCGGTGAGTGCCAGGGTCCGTTTGGGCATAAGAGAATGTAATGTTTTGGGAAGGTATGATGAAGGCTACATACACCTAGTTTACGCCGAATGCAATTAATTAAACTTGGCACACCAGACTTTACTCTGACTGTACTTTAACGTATGCTCGTACGTATGGTAATATCTACAAACATATCCAATGTTTAAGAAGAGTTGCCAAACGGGAGCGGTGTCAGACGGGCGCGACTCGCGACAACACCGAACCGCACTTCATTTTATACCTACTAATTACATACAGGCTTATTTATAGGTATTAGCGACCTGACCCTGCTTCACACGGTTTTTATGACTTGATAAAACATCGAAACTGTGCTGTACCTAACTAATTACCTACCTAGCTAATTTAAAATATTAATGTTACGGTTTACCGTATTACAAATGCAAAAAGTTGTACAAACGTACCTGCAAAATAAGTCATATGACGACACTGAAAGGATCTTAACATAGGTGGTGAATATACACCTTCTCACACCCACACCAAACACCCACACCACACACCCAATCACACACACACACCCCACACCACACACCCAATCACACACACACACCCTCACAGACATATTATATTTATTTATTTATTTATTTATGTCAGACACAATGATCCATAGTTATGTTAATACTGGTACCTACTTAAAAATTATGTTAGTAACAATAGAATAAAATACACGCCACATTAATACTATTATAACTAAAATTGAATTACTTATAATTAAATGGAAATATAATTAAACAATAATCATTTAAACTAAAACTATTAAAAACTAAAATAAAAATCATTTAATAAATGGTGACAAACTGGCATGCAGGTGCATCCACCTCTCCAACAGCACCGAGTCCCACCGCTCGGACAATACGCTCAGGATACTGTTAGTGCTGCATCGGAAGCGACTTAGCAGCGAGGCGCTCCGTTTCCTAATAATAGCATAAAAGTCATCAGTTTGCGCCTGCGCGAACATAGTTGAAGCGCTGCAAAACCGCGGCAGCCCTAGCAGCACCCTAAACGCATTGTTGTACTGTACGCGTAAGGCACTGTATACTCGCTGCACATAGTTGGCCCATAGGCTGCACGTATAAAAAGACTGACAATAGGCTTTAAATAAGGCCACCTTTACTTGTTCAGTACAGCGTGCAAATCTACGTGCCAACATGTTACAGCGAACCGACAGCGCCCTACGTTCCCGCTCGATGTCCTCATTGTCAGACAAGTTATCTGTGACCCAGTGGCCCAGGTACTTAAAATGGTTAACCCTATTCAGACTGGCACCGCAAAGGGTGATCGGAGGTATAAAAGAGTAACATTTGGTACCAGCTTTGAAAATCATGTACTCACTCTTTTTAGGGTTGTATCTGAGCCCATGAGCCCCAGCTATCTATCTTAAATTATTTTACTTTAATGTCTAACTCAATTCTCCGAAATTAACAATATCATCAGAAGCATTATATAATTTTACGTCATTGTACCTTAGGGGACCGGACTGGGACCGGCGAGAGATGTCGTGCGGTGTCCCACAGGGATCGGTCCTGGGGCCACATCTGTGGGACATCGGGTACGACTGGGTGCTGCGCGCCGACCTCCCTAGCGGCGTCAGCATTGTATGTTACGCTGACGACACGCTGGTCCTGGCGCAAGGGAGGTCGCACCAGGCGGCGGCTGAACTAGCGACACGCGGGGTTGCGACAATCGTAGAGAGGATCCGGCAGTTGGGACTCGAGGTGGCCCTGCACAAGTCTGAGGTCATGTGTTTTCATGGTCCTCAGAACGCGCCACCGTCGGGTTCCCAAATAACGGTAGGAGGGGTTCACATCGGGGTTGAGTCGACGATGAAGTACCTGGGACTCGTCCTCGACAGCCGATGGAACTTCGTGGAGCAGTTCCGACTTTTGGCTCCCAGACTGGAGCGGGCCGGGGCTGCCTTGAAGCGGCTCCTGCCCTATCTGGGGGGTCCAAACGCCTCCTGCCGGAGGCTTTACGCGGGGGTCGTGCGGTCCATGGCCCTTTACGGGGCACCGGTGTGGGCGCGTTCCCTAAGGCTGCGACCAGCCCGCCGGTTGAACGCGTCCCAGAGGGTCATGGCCATCCGGCTAGTCCGGGGATACCGCACGGTCTCCTGTGAGGCGGCGTGCCTCCTTGCCGGATTACCGCCATGGGATCTGGAGGCAAAAGTCCTCGCGCACGTGTGGGAGTGGCGCGAGGAGATGAAACGCTGGGGTGTAACTCCGCTGCCGCGAGAAATCACGGTACAGCGGACAGAGCTCCGGCGGGATCTCATGGCGACATGGAGAGTGCGATTGTCGCAACCCAGCGCTGGGCACGCCACAATTGCGGCGATAAGTCCCCTCTTTGAGGAGTGGTTGGAGAGGCGCCACGGCGTCCTCACCTTCCGCCTGACGCAGGTCCTCACCGGAAACGGTTGTTTCGGGAAGTTCCTGTTTCTGATAAGGCGGATGGAAACGCCCGGGTGTCACCATTGTGTGGATCGCCCGGAGGACACGGTGGAGCATACAGTGGAGGTCTGCCCGGCTTGGGCGGAGCACCGCCGTGTTCTCACGGAGGCGATCGGCGGCGGCGATCTCTCGCGTCCAAACCTGGTCCAGGCCATGGTGCGGAGCGAGAGTGCATGGGAAGCCGTCACCTCCTTCTGCGAAGCAGTAATGCTCGCGAAGGAGGAAGCGGAACGCGTGAGGGAGAGGCAACAGCCGCGCCCTCGCGCCCCTAGCCGCCGTAGGAGACGCCCTGGGCGGCGGGAATCGATTGCCGATTCCCGGCCACCGTAGGCGCGGGCTTGCGGACGACGAGTAATGGGCAGCTCGCCGTCCGGTAAGGACCAGGCCCGGGTCGATGGCGCGTCGTGTTGCACGCGCGCCTCTAAGAGATGTCAGCAGTGACGGGGTCAATTGGGCCGATGCCACCGGGGTCGCGGGTAGTTCGAAAGAGATACCGTGGCCCTGGCACGGGCAGCTGAAGGAACATGGGTGGGTTTTAGTCAGTAAAAGTCTGACACGCCCTCCCGCTCTGCCCAGAGCGGGAGAAGTCATTTGATGATTTCCCATCCACAAAATAAAATAATAAAAAAAAAAAAAAAACAAAAAAAAAAAAAAAGGGGACCGGACTGCTTCTCCTTAACACAGGGTTCCATAACCTAGCTAGGAGAGCAGTGCTCACCCACACGTTTTTAGAAATGTAATAGTGCTTATTTTGTAAAACTGTATTTTTAACGTGTACCTATTGCAATCCTTTGTTTTCAGTAAATAAATAAAAATGTATTACACACATATAAACTGAGCAGCTCAGTAAAACTATAAGCAGTCACGTAGACTGACACGTAAAGCGACTTTGTTTTATTCTAGTTATTAAACAAGTTATAAATTAATCATTATGATTCACATTTATGTTCTCTAGTAACCTATAATTTCCGTGACAATCATAATTGTACAGCAATTTTTTTTTTATAGACGACAGCTATTAGTAGTACTCAACATCTAATTATTTATGTATAAGTAGGTACCTAATAGATTTTGTTAGGTAGGTAATAGATAATTCTTAGAAGTGGGAATAATGGATTGCACTTCTAACACGATCTTGTTTGCGCTCGAGTCAAGAATAAAGCTGATTTCAGACTACGCTATACTATTGTGCTATAAAGTATAGCAAAGAAGGACCTAATGCTATACTATATAGCATGACGTTCACAACGCGATATTATCGCAAGCTCAGTCGACCGCGATCTTTGACGAGTGTGCACAGCTGCACAGCACACATCACGATGGACACAATGGATGTAATGGATGAAAAAACTTTTTTACAAAAAAATACAACCGACTTCCAAAAACAACACTACAAAGTGAAAAATAACTTTAATTTCGGAAGTCGGTGTCTGATTAAATGTATTTTCGTTTTTGCCACCGACTCCCGAAATTAAAGTTATTTTTCACTTTGTAGTGTTGTTTTTGGAAGTCGGTTGTTTTTTTTTTGTAAAAAAGTTTTTATTTTTCACTTTTTAGTGGTTCACATGAGCTTACCCCTTCACAGCGTACTGGCGTGATGTTATGTTATGAACTGGTGTGAACAACAAACAGACATGAGATTTCAGCAATCCCAGTCCATTTGCTATCATTTATTGAGGAGTTCCGTTGCCTATCTCAGAAGTTCTTCATCAGGTCTTCACCAAATTGAAATGGGACCACTCCAAGAAAGTACTCTTCCAAAAACTATCCAAATCGCTTCAAGTGTGCCTATAAAATTGGAAGAGTTTTCTCTATTTCTCCAGGATCCCATCATCAGATCCTGACTTGATGATCATGGGACCACCTGGGAAGTATACCCTTTCAAACAAAAAAAAATAATCCAAATCGGTCCAGCCATCTTCGAGTAATCGGGGAACATACATAAAAAAAAAAATAAAAAAAAAATTTAAAAAAAAAAAAAAGGTTCCGACGAATTGATAACCTCCTCCTTTTTGAAGTCGGTTAAAAAGATGGCGGCGCGCGATATAGCATAGCATGAACTCTGCGCATCGCACCAATTTATAGCGTATAGCAAGCCAATAATATATAGTACAGTACAATGTGAACGTGTCCATAAAAAAGGTTCCGACGAATTGATAACCTCCTCCTTTTTGAAGTCGGTTAACAATGTATAGAGCGCGATATTGTTGTGCTATGAGCTATATACTACATGCTATTATATTATAGCGTAGTCTGAAATCAGTTTGATTCACGTTTAGTTTTTGTTCACATAAATGCTCGTAGTTTAGGTACAGTCAACAAAAGAGATATCTAGGCAGGGCACACCAACACATCTGTATGTGAATTGCTTCATGTTCAATTTTATATATATTATTTTGTTTTTGCAATACAATACATTGTAACACACCAACACAAAATTGTATATTTTCACGAAATTGAACATGAAGCAATTCACACAGAAATATGTTCCAAAGGGGGGTTCCTTTTCTCTGAAGCTTACTGTACCGTAAGGGCGGGTAACTTTGACTTTAACAAATAACTTTGGCTCAAATCGAGACAACTGCCCGAAGTGTCGCGACCACAGAACCGAACGACGGCGACGTATGTCCTTCGGTAACTACTAGACGGCGATATTGGCGCGTGGAATTTTGTGTAGATTTAATGACAATAAACATCTATCTCGATTTGGGCCAAAGTTCTGCCCTAGATTCAAAGTAACCCATCCTTACGTTATAGAGAAACTAATTCTTCTATCCACACAGTTCCTGACCTTACGAAGTTAGGTACACGAACCCGGATTACACAATGTATGAAACCAATCTTTTTCCACCTGTAAAAAAGATTGTTTGTTAACATTTTATATCGACTCTGAAAGCCTTGTGGACCTCTTCACTAGTCTACGTAATATTGTTTAAAAACGTTTTAAATTAATAAATCAAAATCAGAATAATTAAACCTTTCAACAAAAGAAATCATCTTATTAATTCATCACATACCTAGATACATCATTTATTTTTTAGCTTTTATGTACTATCAGTAGCGCCATCTTGTAGAATAAAGTGAGATTTGTTGCTAGCGCGCGCTGGTAGTTGAATCAGGAATTGCTCCATACCTAACTACATTATTTTGAACGAGATGGTATTGATAGTGAGACTGTTTCATAACAGATGTCTCGCTGCTACTATATTTACCAACGAAAATACCTTTGCAGTACAGACACCAATTATGTTCTACTTATTGGCATTTATAAACACAATCCAAAGCGAGCGTGAGCGTTTTTTAACAGACTTCAAAAAGGAGGAGGTTCTCAATTCGTCGGAACCGATGGCTGGACCGATTTGGTTTTTTTTTGTTTTGATCGAGAGGTACATCTAGTGATCGGATAATCGGATGCATATTAACCTAAAGTTGAGGTGTTGGCTAAGTATGGAGTGGGCTTTTGGATTGTAAAATCCCAAAATTCCGGTATCGGCCAATTTTGACTTCTGATTATAGAATCGAATGTATAATATGCTTAAGTTCAGATGTTAGTTAATATGGATTGCACTTATGTATCGAAAAAATCCCGGGATTCCGGAACGACAATTTTTAAGTTCTGATTTTGGAATCGAATGTTTTAGTTAGGTACTTGCGTTCAGGTGTGGCTAATATGGATTGCACTATTGTATCAAAAAAATCCCGGAATTCCGGGATTCACAAATTTAGAGTGCTGATTATAGAATGGAATGTATATTACTTACGTTTAGGTTTTGGCTAATATGGAATGCACTTTTGTATCGATCGTCAAAATGTCGCGATTCCGGAATTGATAAATTAAGTATTTTTTGACTATTAGAAGGTAACTTTTTTATCACTAAATTTTCACAGGGTGTTTTTCTCATGAACAACTCACTATGGGATCAACCCTAAATCACGAAACATAAATCAGCTGTTTCATACATTTTGGTCGAGTAGGTATTAAACTTTTGTATCAATCATAGTAAATTTTTCGTGATTTCAGAGTTGGTCCCATGGTGAAAGCTGCTGAAAATGTAAATCCAAGATGGTGGCTGCGAATATTTTCAAATTTTTCGTCATGGGTGTCGTTTTTATGGATTTCGAGGGCGTTAAAGCCGATAGTAACACCAAAATGTAAATCCAAGATGGCGGCTGCGAATATTTTCAAATTTTTCGTGATGGGTGTCGTTTTCATGGTTTTTAAGGGAGTTAAAGCTGATAGTGACATGAAAATGTAAATCCAAGATGGCGGCTGCGAACATTTTCAAATTTTTCGTCATGGGTGTCGTTTTTATGGATTTCGAGGGCGTTAAAGCCGATAGTAACACCACAATGTAAATCCAAGATGGCGGCTGCGAATATTTTCAAATTTTTCGTGATGGGTGTCGTTTTTATGGTTTTCGGGGGTGTTAAAGCTGATAGTGACTTTAAATGTAAATCCAAGATGGCGGCGGCTGCAAATAATTTCCAATTTTTCGGCATGGGTGTCGTTTTTATGCTTTACGAGGGTGTTAAAGCCGATAGTGACATTAAAATGTAAATGCAAGATAGCGCCTTCTTTAAAAATGTTGATGGTTTTTTAATTACTATCACACGTGTTTTCAGGTTGAAACGCGATACGCTGCGCTGACGCAGGGTTAGTTAACTAGGCATCAGCCAAGCGTCACGCATTTTGACTTCACTATCGGCATTAGCACACTCCAAACCCATGAAAACAATTTATATTTTAACGCCACTATCGGCTTTCCCGAAAACCATGGAAACGACACAGATCACGATAAGTTAGAAAATTTTACAGCCGCCATCTTGGATTTACAATTTAACGCCACTATCGGCTTTAAAACCCTCGAAAACCATGAAAACGACACCCATGACAAAACATTTTAAAATGTTGGCAGTTGCCATCTTGGATTTACATTTTAACGCCACTATCGGTTTTAACACCCTCAAAAGCCATGAAAACGACACCCATGATGAAAAGTTTGAAATTTTTGCAGCCGCCATCTTGAATTTACATTTTAACGCCGATATCGGCTTTAAAACCCTCGAAAACCATGAAAACGATACCAATGATAAAAAAAATAAAATTTGGCAGCCGCCATCTTGGATTAACATTTTAACGCCACTATTAGCTTTAAAACCCTCGAAAACCATGAAAACGACACCCATGACAAGGAAATTAAAATTTTGCAGCCGCCATCTTGGATTTACATTTTAACGCCACTATCGGCTTTAAAACTCTCGAAACCATGAAAACGACAGCCATGACGAAAAGTTTGAAAATTTTGCAGCCGCCATCTTGGATTTACATTTTAACGCCGCTATCGGCTTTAAAACCCTCGAAAACCATGGGAACGACACCCATGACGAAAAATTAAAAAAAATCGCAGCCGCCATCTTGGATTTACATTTTGATGTCAATATCGGCTTTAACACTCGAAAACCACGAAAACGACACCCATGACGAAAAATTTTAAAATTTTTGCAGCCGCCATCTTGGATTTACATTTTAACATTACTATCGGTTTTAACACCTTCGAAAACCATAAAAACGACACCCATGACGAAAAATTAAAAAAAATCGCAGCCGCCATCTTGGATTTACATTTTGATGTCAATATCGGCTTTAACACTCTCGAAAACCACGAAAACGACACCCATGACGAAAAATTTTAAAATTTTTGCAGCCGCCATCTTGGATTTACATTTTAACATTACTATCGGTTTTAACACCTTCGAAAACCATAAAAACGACACCCATGACGAAAAGTTTGAAAATTTTGCAGCCGCCATCTTGGATTTACATTTTAACGCCGCTATCGGCTTAAAAAACCCTCGGAAACCATGGGAACGACACCCATGACGAAAAACTAAAAAAAATCGCAGCCGCCATCTTGGATTTACATTTTGACGTCAATATTGGCTTTAACACTCTCGAAAACCACGAAAACGACACCCATGACGAAAAATTTTAAAATTTTTGTAGACGCCATCTTGGATTTACATTTTAACATTACTATCGGTTTTAACATCTTCGAAAACCATAAAAACGACACCCATGACGAAAAGTTTGAAAATTTAGCAGCCGCCATCTTGGATTTACATTTTAACCCCACTATCGGCTTTAAAACCCTCGAAAACCATGGAAACGACACCCATGACGAAAAATTAAAAAAAAATCGCAGCCGCCATCTTGGATTTACATTTTGACGTCAATATCGGCTTTAACACTCTCGAAAACCTCGAAAGCGACACCCATGACGAAAAATTTGAAAATGTTTGCAGCCGCCATCTTGGATTTACATTTTAACGTCACTATCGGCTTTAACACTCTCGAAAACCATGAAAAAGACACCCATGTCGAAAATTTGAAAATGTTGCAGCCGCCATCTTGGATTTACATTTTAACGCTACTATCGGCTTTAAAATTCTCGAAAACCATGGAAACGACACCCATGACGAAAAATTTAAAAAAAATCGCAGCCGCCATCTTGGATTTACATTTTGACGTCAATATCGGCTTTAACACTCTCGAAAACGACACCCATGACGAAAAATTTGAAAATGTTTGCAGCCGCCATCTTGGATTTACATTTTAACGTCACTATCGGCTTTAACACTCTCGAAAACCATGAAAAAGACACCCATGTCGAAAATTTGAAAATGTTCGCAGCCGCCATCTTGGATTTACATTTTAATGTCACTATCGGCATTAACACCCTCGAAACCCATGAAAACAACCCCACCGATATATTGATGGACCTTCCAGGGACATCCATTTTAATTCGGCAGCTTTGTATTTCTCGCGGGGACCACGTGTAACAAACGTAATATTTATGTGATCCCGATTTCCTGGTATTTTTAAATAAATAAAACTACATTATATAAGAAGTCGTTTCCATACCATGTATATGTATCCGATTAGTTGTACATTCCCACATTTTCTGGAATCCCGGTATTTATATTAAGAAAAAAAATATTAAGAAGCCGCTTCCATAGTTTGTTAGCCAAATATTAACTTTAGGTAAATATGCATCCGATTATCCGATCACTATACATCACAGTTGGCCCCTTAAAAAATTGATTAACTTTGCTTCGGTAGTTTTTGAGTTGGCTTCAATAATACGTATTTTTTCCCCACTTTTATATGGATGATGTTTTAGTTTGTTTTGCAGGTACCTAGTGGTATTTGAATTTGTGTGGGGTACGTACACAACTAAAAAGTGAAAAATAAAAACTTTTTTACAAAAAAATACAACCGACTTCCAAACACAACACTACAAAGTGAAAAATAACTTTAATTTCGGAAGTCGGTGGCAAAAATCGAAAATACATTTAACTAGACACCGACTTCTGAAATTAAAATTATTTAATTATTTTTCACTTTGTAGTGTTGTTTTTGGAAGTCGGTTGTATTTTTTTATAAAGTTTTTATTCACTTTGTAGTGTTGTTTTTGGAAGTCGGTTGTATTTTTTTGTAAAAAAGTTTTTTAAATTAAGTGTAACAGCATGTCTGTATTTATGGTAATGTTTTAAATATCACACATACATAAACTCACGCCTTCGTTTCATGGGAGAATAAAACATAAATAAATTTAAAAAACCGGCCAGGTGCGTGTCGGAACACGCACAATGAAGGGTTCCGTAGTTGAAAAGAATTTATCCCAATAAAAAAAGTAAAAACCGACTTCAAAAACCAAAAATTAATAAAATAACTTTCTTAAAAAACTTAACAGCTTCTGTAGTCGGTGCCAAGCAAAGTTGAATTAAAGAATGGAAGACACCGACTTCAGAAGCTGTTAAGTTTTTTAAGAAAGTTATTTTATTAATTTTTGGTTTTTGAAGTCGGTTTTTACTTTTTTTTAAGTAAATTTATTTTACCATATTTAGTTGAATATCCAATTACATAAGTAAGCCCAAGACGAACGAAAAGAAGAATCATCAAAATCGGCTTAGAAATGCCGGAGATACAGTATATTTATGCATATAACGTCGTACAGAAGACTAATTACATAATGTACTCGTATTATTTACTAAAACCTGCCTAAAAGCATGTAGATCACGTTAGTGACAGAATCATCAAAATTGGTTCAATAGTTTTTGAGAAAATCGCGAACAAATAAACATATATACATACATACATACATACGGGTTGAACACAGAACCTACTTTTTTGAAGTCGGTTAATGAAGTCGGTTAAAAACAAACTTGACAATGGATCCCAAAAAAAAAAAAATGTCATAACTAGTCATAACTCATCATAACATAAGTCATAATGAGATAACACTGCAAATTAAAAATTTTAGGACTTTTTCCTTTACTTGTGCTGTGAGAGCTTGCTTCTTGCCAAATTTCATGATTCTAGGGCAACGGGAAGTACGAGTAAGTACCCTATAGGTTTTGATTTACTTGCGAGTATCAAAATATGTCGCATAAATGGCCGTATGTTTTTATTACGTTGACTTAGAAGCTTGAGTTTTTTAGAACTCCAAGAGACCATAGACTTACGTATTTGATATTAATTTCAACTTGATACCTCCACGCGTTCCTGAGAAAAAGGGTCTTGACAGACTGACAGACAGACAGACAGACGGACAACGAAGTGATCCTATAAGGGTTCCGTTTTTTCCTTTTGACGTACGGAACCCCAAAAACCGGCCAAGTGCGTGTCGGACCACGCACAGTGAAGGGTTTCGTAGTTAGGATGAATTTATCCCAAGAACAAACTTAACATTGTAGTTGAAAAACATGTTCTCCCATACATTCCAACTGAAAATGTAAGTTTGTACTCTGTAACGAATCGACTAACCTAATGAAATAAAAGGGGAATAGACACGTAAACAAAATATAATTTAGGAAAATAAGATAAAAAATACAAATTATACCTCCCTACCTAAAACACACTCAGATTTTTAGTAACACAACCCTCTTTTTGGGCTTCGCTGCAGTCGGTTAAAAAGGAAACTTTGAAGTACGGCACCAGGCCAGGCCAGATGTCAGGCCTCGTCAGCTCTGAGGCCTGATCATTCCAAAAACACGGGTCGGTATCGTCAGCACAGAGACCTCGACTCAATCAGTAGGTATCTTACTGTTTTTTATATTTCTATGGTAGGTATAGTTTGACTTCTAGACGCAGAGATGTTTCCCTCTCGGAATTCAGGATCGAAAGAAGCCAGGGAATGTAGAAGTCATGGCGTATCCACGTTTTTCATCACGTCTCTTGTTTTCTCCTCGTTCTTTTTTAGAGTTTTCCAGTTTTATTCAGATTTGAAGTCTTACTTTAAAAAATGCCACTTGTCAGTAATCGAAACGGCCAAAAATATCAGTATTCGTTCAAAAACCTCTTCGATGAATCCTGAGAGCGTGTCAATTCATTCTCCTGCCCTTATCCCAATCTATTTGGGGTCGGCGCAACATGTCCTTTTTCCATACTTCTCTATTATTCGTCATCTCGGTAGTCACCCTCTTTCTAGCCATGTCTTCTTTCACACAATCCATCCATCGTTTCTTTGGTTGTCAAACGAGTATTAAAGGACAATGCCCGTGGGCCCCACTTTGGGACGCCGTGTCAAGACTATTTATTTATCAAAAATGATGTCGTATTTTTTCACGGTGGTTTCGCAAAATTGACACGACAATCTTTTTTAGAGGCCCAAATCTCTTAAGAAAATGGGCATTCTCCTTTATGAAATTTTTTTTATCTTTCATTCTGAGGTTAATCCTTAAAGTAAACTTGGACTTAATAAACACATTCATTTATTTCAGGCAAATAACACCCATTGCCAAACATACATTAGAAATCATATTCTAAAGTAAATCAACTAAAATTCAAATAAAAGCTACATACACACAGTAAGACTACTCTTACTGTGTCGGTTTTGCGTTTTTGCTGGTCATCCTGTAGGTCACGGGACAAAATATCTCAAAATTGACGTGACGTTCTCTTCCCATTTCATATGCAAAATTCATCATCATCTGCTTAGCCTTTTCCCAACTATGTTGGGGTCGGCTTCCAGTAACCGGATGCAGCTGAATACCAGTATTTTAAATGATGCGACTGCCTATCTGGTCTCCACAACCCAATTACTGGGTAATACGATACCCCTTAGTATGACTGGTTGTCAGACTTTCTGCCTTCTGACCACCCGTAACCATAACGAGTAACGACAGTGAAAGATCCACAAAATATAGCCGGGACCAACGGCTTAACGTGCTTTCCGAGGCACGGAGGAGTCTCGATAGGAGCCGTAGTAGTATTAGGCGTAGTAGTAGTAGCTGTAGTAGTAGTTGGTTTTTTGGAGGTCTTGAAGTAGGTAGGCAGATTGATACTCCAGTCAAGATGTGGAACGAATGAATTTATTTCCAAATGTGTCAGCTTAAATACTATTTACATCTACTTACAAACTAGGATAACTACTGCCTATGTACAAGTATTGACCAATCAGATCACAGCACCCTGTTGTCCGTTTGTTCCGCAATGTGTCGCTGCAGGCGCGCGCTAGCGCATCTCGCCGCTCGGAACGCCGAAGTTTATAAATATAGGTGGCACACGTTTGTGCACCTAGCACAGTCCAACACAAACACAGATCTACATTCCGGCCTCGCCGCCGAGGCCCACCGCGTTTAAGACCATCTAACGTAAATGTAAATTCATGTCCCTTGATCGGTTTAATCGAGCCAGCTGGTGGCGTAGCTGAGCCTGTAGCTTTAAACTCCCCTGATAATAATAATTCCCCTAACTTGATCCAGCCTATTGCTTTGCCTTGTATATCATTGGTCAATGACAACGACTCCCTAAGCCGAGGTCCGTACCCCACAGGGGGTGCCCTTAGTGCGCAGTCGTTTAGTTTATAATTTAGTTAGTATTTATGCCCCTGGCTGGAGGCTTTTGAGCTCGCTTAAAGGCACCAACAGGAAAGTCCGGTTAAGTAGTCGGGACCTCTCATGGTCACACTACGAGATGCCATTTCAAAAAAAAAAAAAAAAAAAAAAAATTGTGCACCAGTATTAATCGAGGCGGCGTCCAGAAAGGTCGTGTGCGCGTTGTCCGACGGCGGCGTGTGGCGTCGCGGTTCCCGTACCGCTGTACTGTTTCTCTAGCAGACCCAAAAGTTCTTCTCAGGACTGTTTGCTTCAGTGTTTCTTTACGGAGTGTCAAAAGGTGCTGGTCAGTGGTGGCTACAAGTTCTTTTCAGAACTGTTGTTTTCACTGTTTCTTTACGGAGTGTCAAAACGTGCTGGCCAGTGGTGGCTACAAGTTCTTTTCAGAACTGTTGTTTTCACTGTTTCTTTACGGAGTGTCAAAACGTGGTGGCTACAGTACTCCCCTTCAAGCGAAGCGTACCGGCTTGATGACACGTCCCGAGCGTGTTGTCCTGATGGCGGCGGGCTGTGACGACACGTTGGTCGGTGGTGCTTGCGCTCGCTGCTTGGTAATGGTTGGTACTTTGGAGGTACTCTTGGTTTGCTCGGTAAAGGTAACGGTTTTGCTTGGTACGGTAATCTTGGTTGTCGGTAAGGTACTGGTATGTTCCGTGACGATATAGGCAGGTTTCAGTCGATCGATTGATATGTTGGATTGTCTATTTGGTAGCTGAATGTTATATACCTTTTCTGTTCGGCTTATAACTCGATAGGGGCCTTCGTAAGGTGTCTGTAATGGTTTTTTTACTGAATCTGTTCTGACAAATACGTGACTGCACTTGCTTAAATCTTCATGCACGAACATGCGTTTATTATTCGTGTGATGCTCCGTTAGGGCTTCCGGCTTGTTTGCTTGAATAATATCTCGCAGTTTTCCTACATAAGTATAATCCATCGCAGGTGTGGGGGTATGTGCAGAAAAAAATTCGCCGGGTAGGCGCAAAGTGCTACCGTAGGTAAGCTCTGCGGCGCTCACACCGGTGTCGGTGCGAAGCGCGGCTCGTAGCCCAAGTAGCACGGTAGGTAACTCGTCGATCCATTTACTGGAGTCGGAGATTTTGGTGCGTAATGCAGTTTTAAGTGATCGATGCCACCGTTCGACGATACCATTAGCTTGTGGATGATATGGTGTTGTGCGATTTTTCTTAATTCCCATTTGCTTCATTAGGTTTTGAAACAGATGGCTCTCGAACTGGCGACCTTGATCGCTTGTTAGTGTGTTCGGGCATCCAAATCTTGCTATCCAATGTTGATAGACGATGTCAGCTATCCGATCTGCTGTTATTTCATCGGTCGGTATTGCTTCGGGCCACTTCGTTAATCGGTCTATCATTGTTACTAAGTAACGGTGACCTTGAGCTGTTGTAGGTAGCGGTCCGACGATGTCGACGTGCAAATGTTGAAAACGCTCGGTTGGCGGAAAGGATGTGATGTTCGAGTAAGTGTGTCGTTGTATCTTGCTTTTCTGGCAATGTATACAGGTTCGAGTCCAGCGGCTGATGTCTGCGTTCATTGATGGCCAGAAGTACTTTTGTGTTGTAAGTTTGCGAGTCGTGCGCGTCCCGGGATGACTGACATTGTGCACGCTGTCATAAACTTCTCGTCTGTATTGCTCGGGTATGTACGGTCGTACATATGGGGTAGATGTTTCGCAGTATAACTCGACATCGGTGTTTGGTATTGTTATTTTCTTGAGTGTGATGTTGTCATTTGACAATAATTGCTCAATGTTGCTGTCCCTTTCTTGCGCGCTTGCTATGTCGCTGTAGTTTATTGTAGACGGGCATGATATCGTTTCTATGCGGCTGAGTGTGTCGGCGACGATGTTTTGTTTACCGCTCACGTGCCTTATGTCGGTGGTGAATTCGCTGATAAACAAAAGTTGTCTTGTTCGCCTTGGTGTTTCTGAGTTTGAGTTAGTTTTCGACATTACGAATGTTAGCGGCTTGTGATCGGTGAATATGATGAGATGGCGCCCTTCGAATGTTTTGCGAAAATGTTTGACTGCCATGTAGATTGCGGCTAGTTCACGATCGTAAGTTGAATAGTTCTTTTGCGCGTCAGTGAACTTTTTGGAATAATATCCGAGAGGTTGCCATGTGTCATTGATGTATTGTTGTAATACTGCGCCTGCTGAGTTGTCAGATGCGTCACAGAATAAGGCGAGTGTTGCATGGTGCGAAGGGTGAGCGAGGATAGCGGCATTTATTATGCTCGCTTTACATTGCTCGAATGCTTGATTTGCTTCGTCGTTCCATGTGATTGGACTTTTGTCTCTCTTCTTGACATTATGTAGGTATGAGTTCAATGGTGCTTGTAGTGCAGCGGCGTTAGGTAAGTGATCGCGATAGAAATTGATCATACCGATAAATCTTCTTAACTCTTCGATTGTAGTTGGCTTGGGATAATTGGTGATTGCTTGTATTTTATGCTCTGGAGGTTTGATTCCTTCTGCTGATACGGTATATCCTAGGAATTGAACTTGTGGTTGGCCTAGGCTGCATTTGGCGGGGTTTATGGTGATACCGTTATCTTCTAATCTGTGTAGGACGATGCGTAGGTGTTTTCGGTGTTGAGCTTCGTCTTCTGATGCCAATAATAAATCATCAATGAATGGGAAGACAAAATCCAATCCTCGCAGTACTTCATGGATGTACCGCTGAAACGTTTGTCCCGCGTTTTTCAAACCTGGGCACATACGTGGAAATTCGAATAATCCCATTGGTGTAATGATCGCCGTCTTCTCTATGTCTTCTTCTCGTACGTTCAGTTGTTGGTATGCACGGTTGAGGTCTATTGTGGAGAAGATAGTTTTTCCGGATAGATGATGTGTGAAATCTTTGATGCGTGGAACAGGGTAGCGATCTGGTATGGTGATGGAGTTGAGTCGGCGATAGTCACCACAAACTCTAATATCGCCATTCTTTTTGGGTACGATATGTAGAGGTGATGCCCACGGGCTTTTACTTGGCCTGCATAATCCTTGTTCAATCATGTTTTCAAATTCTTTCTTGACTAGATAAGATAAGATAATATTTATTTGCTTAAACATGTGTCATACATACAAGAAAATACATGCATGCAAGATGGTAACAACATTATTAGGTACAGACATTTAGACTATTTCGAAGCGATGCGGTGGTGGCTCGGGGGAGTCTGGGTCGCTCCAACGCGAATGTATACGTACATCCGTGGTGGAGCGTCCCGAACTACCAGGCACTTCTTCTCCTGCAACCGAGCGGGTGGGCAGGTTGCGGATAGCCCAACTTCGGGTGCGGGACTGACTGTTAAGTCGAGTCCCGTGCCCGGAGCATCTTTTAGAAGATCCCGGACAAGAGAAGTTCCCGAAGCTAAATCCCAGGCTTAGGGTAACCCATATACCCCCTTTCCTATGTTCCTATGTCCTAGCCACCTATCCCTCCTTATCCACCACACATCCCGTCGACTCCAAAATCCCTAGGCCAAATCCCAGGCCTAGGGTGACCCCCAAACCTGCATCCTCTGTCCAGTCAATGCCTTCCCTCCTATCCGTATATCCCATCGGTCCTAGAGGAGGGGCAACCTCGATCCCCAAAAAAGCCCACCCCTTACCAAAAAATGAAGCAGCAAGGCAAATTAACTACCCAGGTGGGTCCCGGCCAAGCCGGGGAATCCCACACCGCTCCGGCGGTCAGCCCCCAACGTAATCTGGGGGGGGCACCTAACTGCTCTTTGGGGCCGCGCTCTCCGCGGCAGGCTGCTGATTCAGCGCCCATTACACAGGCTGCGACACACGCGCCCATAGACCCAACACCGGCTGCGACGAACGCGCCTAATAATTCATCCCCGGCTGTGTCCCACGCGCCAACACCCACTACCCAGTGCATGCCTCTCATGAATATCTGGCAACAGAGTATTGTGCGGAAGAGCATCACCTACCCTGATGATGACCAAGACAGACGGAGCGAGACGGGGAAGGATGTCGGACCTGGCAGCTCTACCACTCTCCCGGTTGATGTTGACAGAGTACGCAGCAGAAAGCGCGGAAAAATCTTGGCCCGGGAGAGGGAAGTAGGCGACCGAGAGCGCAAAACCCGCGAAGGCATTAGCCAGCGCGAAGTGCGATCGGACGCCGAAGAGATGGTACGCGACCAGCCGCAAGTACGCGAAGGGGAAACCCAGCGCGAAAAGCGGCCGGACGCGGAGCCATGCGAGCGGGGGCAAGTACGCGAAGGGGCAACCCAGCGCGAAAAACCTCCACTTGCTTTAGAGTCTGCTGGGGACGCCAGACGACCCCACGACACAGACAGAGCTCACGACGGGCCTCGACCTAGGAGGAACCGGGGTAAGCGAGCTGGAGCCTCACGCCGAGAGTCACTGGCAAAAGACACCTTGCCAGGCACCTCCGAACCGCAGCCTGGACCAAGCGGCACAGGGCCGGCGAAGAGGGAGCGCCCTGACGATACGGCGTCACCAAGTACGCTTCAGGGGGACGCCAAACGGGTGAGGGTCCACTCTGCTCAGGGGGAGCAGAGAACCTATGCGCGAGCCACGAAGGATATTCCTGCGCGGCTGGCTGTAGCGATCTGCTTCCCTGCCCCTTCCAGAGACCTGACAAAAGGAGAGGCCGACTTCATAAAGACAAGCCTGGAAGAACTGTTACTCAGCGTAGACACGGACTCGTCGTCACAGCTCCCGGCCTTCCGCGGATACCCACGGGTAGCGGAAGGCACTGTGCAGATGTGGTGCGAGGACGACAATGCCCTGACTTGGTTGACCCAACATGTACCCGGAATAAGACTACCAGACACTGACCAGACTTTAACGGTACTGAAACAGTCCGACGTGCCCACCCGTGTCCGAGCCTCGCTTTTCGTCCCCCGATACAGGGGTGACGTGGCCAGGCTCCACAATCTTCTGATTCGTCAGAACATTTGGTTTAACATCGCCAGGTGGTCACTGTACAGGGCAACTACCGTCGGTGGAGATAACTATGGGACGTACTTGACCATAGGTATGCCACCGGAGGAAGCTGAGAAGGTCCGGGGACGGGAGCGACGTATATCTTACCTGCTTGGGTCGATATATGTCCGCTTCTGGCCCACGACCCAACCCCCTGTGACTCAGACTGACAGCACGGATGGTAAGACGACCCAACCGACACCGACACAGACGATAGACATGGACATTGCCAAACTCGAGGAGGACATGGCCCGAGCGGCAATGGCCGATGAAGACGATGACAGCTTACCGCCCTCATCACCTGCGTGGAACGAGAACCTGCTGGTCTCGTCGCCGGATGTGGGCCTTGAGGATCAGCACGGAGTTGACGTGGGGGATAGGCCATTCGATGGATCCATCTCCGACTAGCCCCACTCCGCCACCGTCATCGCCTGTAAGCATTATCCAGACCAACCTCCAACATAGCCAGACTGCAACGGCTAGCCTACGTAGGGCACTGGAGGAAAAACCCCGAACAATCGCACTGATCCAGGAGCCGTGGATCAGGAACAACAGAATATGCGGCCTCGGTAATATCGGAGGTAAGCTAATTCTTAACACACACGGCGCGGACAAACCAAGAACCTGCGCCTACGTACCCAAAGAAATTCCCATCACACCACTCACTCAATTCTGTTCCAGAGATCTGACAGCCGTCAGGCTCCATACGGAAGGTAGCGTTCCAGATGTTGTGCTAGCCTCGGTGTACATGCCAGGCGAGAGTGCAGACTGCCCACCGAAGGAAATGGCGGACCTGGTGCAACACTGTGAGCGCGCCAAACTGGACCTGATCATCTGCACCGACTCGAACGCCCACCACCCGCTCTGGGGTAGCGAGGCACCGAACCCTAGAGGAGAGGTACTATCCACTTATTTATTCACTACTAACCTTAACATTGTTAACCGTGGCACAGAACCCACTTGGGTAACAGTCCGGGGTCAAACAATTATAGACTTAACACTTGCTACTGAAAACGCGACTAATCTCATCACAAACTGGCACGTGTCGGATGAGCCTTCTTGCTCTGATCATAGAAGAATCCGCTTCACACTATCAACGAATACAAGGAAATTCACACCGAGGCGAAACCCGCGGCGCACCAACGTCCCCGGGTATAAACGTCTTCTAGCTTCACTACTAGATAGGCACCTTTCAATGATAACCATAAGAGATCAGGCACAATTGGAATACACCGTGACTAAATTATCAGAATACCTAATTGGAGCATACCATGCATGCTGCAAACTAAGGGCGCCACAAACTGAGAGTGAGAGGAACCCCTGGTGGAATGCTGAACTAGGTAAACTCAGAGATACATTGCGTAAGCAATTTAATAGAGCTAAAAACACTAGACTCCAGGATGACTGGGAGATATACAAAGAGACCCAGTACACATATAAAAAGCAGATTAGAACTGCCAGGAGAGCCGCTTGGCGGAAATTCTGTGAATCCATCGAGACAAACAATGAAGCCGCAAGAGTAAGGAAGATCCTGTCAACCGATCAGGACCGAACTCTTGGTGCACTGAAAAAACCAGACAACTCATATACACTGACCGACCAAGAAACCAGTAAGGTCCTTCTTGAGACTCACTTTCCAGACTGTAGACTCTTAGAGGACAGGACGTGGGAGGCTGAACCAGGATGGACCCCAACGGATCAGGACTGGTCGAGAGCACGCAACATAGTAACAAAAGACCGAATAAAGTGGGCTATAGACTCCTTTCAGCCATATAAGTCCGCAGGGCTGGATGACATATTTCCAGCCCTGCTGCAGTGGGGGGCGGATCTTTTGACACCATGGCTGGTGGAGATTTATCAAGCCTGCTTAGCACTCAGATACATACCTCTTGCGTGGCGGGAAGTGAAAGTCATTTTCATACCCAAACCTGGAAAACCAGATTATACACAACCCAAGGCTTACAGGCCTATAAGCCTCACATCATTTCTACTGAAAACCCTTGAGAGACTCTGTGATAGATACATCCGTGACGGACCTCTTCGGGTAAAACCTCTACATAAACAACAGCATGCCTACTCCACTGGCAGATCAACGGAATCAGCACTACACAGTGTAGTTTCCAAAATTGAATGCGCGGTGGACTACAAGTGCTCATCACTGGCCGCCTTCATTGATATAGAAGGCGCCTTTGACAAAACCATGTTCAACAGTATCAACATGGCACTCGACAGACATGGCATAGATTCAACACTGAGAGGCTGGATCACCAACATGCTCAAAATGAGAGCTGTGCAAGTGACGGTGAACGACACTACAAGGGCCATCGTGGCAAAGGGCTGCCCGCAAGGTGGCGTCCTCTCTCCGCTACTATGGAACCTGGTAGTAGACAGCCTCATCAAAACCCTCAATGACAAAGGATACTTTACTGTGGGCTATGCTGACGACATAACCATAGTAATAAATGGCACCCATGAAAATACCCTATGTAATCTCATGCGCCAAGCTTTGAAAATAGTAGAAGACTGGTGCAACAAACACCAACTATCGGTGAACCCTACAAAAACCGAGCTGATTCTCTTTACAAAAAAGAGGAAGCTGACTACATTACAACTACCGCGTTTCTTTGGAACTACCCTAAGCCTATCAACTGAAACCAAATACCTGGGCATCTTTTTGGACAAACAGCTGAATTGGGCGAAACATACCAACTACATCATCACAAAAGCCAGTATATCCCTGTGGCAGTGCAAGCGACTGCTCGGCAGGAATTGGGGGATTAGCCCCAAGGTCACCTACTGGCTATACACCACAGTAATCCGACCAATTATCACATATGGCTCACTGGTCTGGTGGCCCAGGACAGACCTGAGTACAGCCCGAAAGGATCTTGAGAAACTGCAACGGTTCGCTTGTGTAGCAATAACTGGCTGCATGAGAACTACACCCACGGCTGCTCTACAGGCAATGCTTGGACTGCCGCCACTACACCTCATCGTGCGTGAAGAGGCGGCCCTAGCCGCCTTTAGACTCAGTTTAGCGGGAACACTGAGCAAGGACTCTAGAGTTAAGCACATACGCATAAAGGAGGATGCGATCAGGCGACAACCAATGATGGCATCACCATGCGATAAAGCCCCGAAACAACACTGCTTTCAGAAGCATTATAACATAATACTCACGGAAGAACGGTGTGATTACTCAGGCACGCAAGAGTTGAGAGTATACACCGATGGATCAAAGACCGACTCCGGAACCGGGGTCGGAGTCTTCTCACACGACCTTAACATTAACATATCAAGTCCGCTTGGAGTATTCAACACTGTCTACCAGGCGGAGTGTGTGGGCATCATACAAGCCTGTTACGCCATAGAAGCCAGGAGAGTTACGGATACCTATATACGAATACTCTCAGACAGTGCCTCAGTGCTCCAATCCCTACAGAAAAAGTACTTTACCTCGAGACTAATACTAGAATGTCACGATGCACTCGAACGAGTAGCGGTAACTAACCGCAACACAGTGACACTGCAATGGATTAAAGGACATAGCGGATCACTTGGTAATGACGCAGCGGATGAACTTGCTAGGAGAGCATCCAGCATGTCTGTCTGTGGATCTGAGCCGATCGTACCCATTCCCTTCAACCAGTTACGCAGGTGGCTACAGGAGTACACCCATACACAAGCGGAGAGTTGGTGGTCCTCGACAGCAGGTTGCAGGCAGTCCAGGGAGGCCATCCCGTCCCTGGATGGCACGCTTACCAGGCGATTATTACGTCTGGACAGGAACGGGCTGCGCCTGGTGACGGGGACCATCACTGGACACTGCTCACTAAACAAACACTTCCACACAATAGGAATAACGGACAGTCCTCTGTGCAGGGCCTGCATGGAGGCTGAGGAAACCGTTGCGCATGTGCTTTTTGAATGCGCAGGCGTCACCCAGATTAGAACAGAAACTCTCGGAATATCCCGATCTTTCACAGATGTTCTTAACAAACCCGGAGATTTGATTAAATTCTGGAGGGAGGTGGGCTGGTTGGAATAAACCCCCGACGGCCGCCATGGCCCACGCACAATGGTCCACATGAAGGACTAAGTGCGGAAACCAAATCCTATAACATAGAACATAGAACATAGATAGCGATGCGGTGGAATTGGTCGAGCGCGGCTATGTATTGGTTGGCCTTGCGTTTCGATGAAATGCTGCACGTTGATATTGGAGTTTAATTTCATCGATGATAATCTCGTTATGCCGGGATATTGAGCTAGAATGTCGTGGTATGATTGCGACATGTCGATGCTGCGTACGGTTGGCTCGTTTGATAGTCGTATCGGGGCGTTGACCTTTAAGCTCGTGACACCGTCGATTAGTCTTCTATTTTTCAGGTCGACGATGAGTTGGTGATGCTTCAGGAAGTCGGCTCCGAGTATTGGCTTCGATACGTTAGCTATGATGAATTTCCATTTGTAAGGGCGTCGGAGATTGAAATCGAGTGTCATTGTCTTCTCGCCATACGTAGCTATTGTAGTGTTGTTCGCTGCGTATAGTTGAAAAGGTAGCGGCGTTGCTACTTGTCCCTTCCTTCTTGGTAACACGGAAATGTTGGCTCCCGTGTCGACTAAGAAAGATAGTTTTGAGTTTCTGTCGGTGATATATAGGCGGTGCGATTTGTCTGGAACGCCGGTGTCCGCCTCTGCCAACGTCCTGTCTAGTTTTCCGACTTTTGCTTCTTGAATGAGCAAGGCGATGTGCAGCGTCTAGCTTGCTCCTTGAATCGTCGGTGATAATAGCAGTATGGTGATGGTGTTATTGATCGATTGCGTGATCGTGACGCTTGATGGTTACGAGATGGGTAGCGGCTGCGGCGGCGGTTGTCGTATTGTGGTCTTGATTTTAACTCGGCTATGTCTAGCGACAGTTTTTTTATCTCATTGATGAGAAACTGCGTATCTGCTTGCGGCGTGGATGGCGGCGGTGGTGCGGGTGATTGGACGGCTGCGACTTCTGTTGTTGCAGTCTGCTCCATCATTTTATCGGCGAGTAACGCGAGTTCCTCGAGTGCTGTCTTTGTGCTGAACGTTTCGCTGACTGCAAGGACTGAGCGAACGTGTGATGGTAGGTGATTCGTCCACATGAGACGCAGAGTGGAGTCGGGAACTTTGTCTCTGGCAAGGTTTCGCATGCGCCGGAGTAGTTGGGTTGGCTTTTGATCTCCAAGTTCCATTTCTGATAGTAACTTTTGGAACTGGCGGCTGTCTGATTCTTCATAGGCGGATATGAGCCTTTCCTTAATGGCTTGGTACTGGTCCGTCTCAGGTGGGTTGTACAGTAGATCCACGATCTGCTCGATGTCTTGTTTCTCCAGCTGTGCTATGACCATCTGGGCGAGCTGTGCTTGGCCTTTCTTGAGGTCGTTGGTTGCGGCTTCAAAGCTTATAAACCAAAGCCGTGGTCGATCGCGCCAAAATGGTGGAATGCGCATGGTGAGAGATATGCCGGCAGCTTCAGCCTTCGCAATAGCGTGTGATGTCGATGGGTTTGCCTGGTTTTCCGTTGCGCTGGGGTTCAGCATCTTGAAGCGGGATGACTCTTCGGTGGTCTTCGTCAGGTAAGGTGTGCTTTGTTCGGGGTCACCACTTTGGAGGTCTTGAAGTAGGTAGGCAGATTGATACTCCAGTCAAGATGTGGAACGAATGAATTTATTTATTTTTTTTTTTTTTTTTTTTTTTGGTATGGCATCTCGTAGTGTGACCATGAGAGGTCCCGACTACTTAACCGGACTTTCCTGTGGGTGCCTTTAAGCGAGCTCAAAAGCCTCCAGCCAGGGGCATAAATACTAACTAAATTATAAACTAAACGACTGCGCACTAAGGGCACCCCCTGTGGGGTACGGACCTCGGCTTAGGGAGTCGTTGTCATTGACCAATGATATACAAGGCAAAGCAATAGGCTGGATCAAGTTAGGGGAATTATTATTATCAGGGGAGTTTAAAGCTACAGGCTCAGCTACGCCACCAGCTGGCTCGATTAAACCGATCAAGGGACATGAATTTACATTTACGTTAGACGGTCTTAAACGCGGTGGGCCTCGGCGGCGAGGCCGGAATGTAGATCTGTGTTTGTGTTGGACTGTGCTAGTGTCCCTACTACTTTCCTGGAGGAGGGTGATAGGGTCATCGGGTTCAGTGAGGGCATGTCGCGGACGGCGGATACTACTGATTCTACTGGGGACATAGCTAGCGGCTTCGACAACCAAGGGGTTGCGATGTTTCACGGCGGAATCAAAGAAACGCTTGGAAAGGCGTTTCAAGTACTGACGGATGGTCGGGACTTTAAGGTCAAGGTGGAGGTCCGCGTTCCGAACGAACCAGGGGGCTCCCGTTACCTTTCGGAGGAGACGGTTCTGAAGGGTCTGCATCCTATGGAAGAGGTGGGGCTTTGCATGCGCAAAGACTGGGCCCGCATAGGTCATGATAGGTCGAATGCACGCTGTGTAAATACGCAACTTGCACTTAAGGGACAACTTGCTGCGTGCATTCAGAACGGAGTGTAAACGGCCGAGAGCAAAGTAGGCCCGCGAACGAACCTGCTTTATGTGCTCTGAAAATGTTAAATGACTATCGAGCGTCACACCTAAATATTTGGCTCGCTTTTCCCAAGGGATCTGCTTGCCAAACATGGTGATCGGCCGAGGAGGGGCGGTGAGCCGACTACGCCGTCTCGTAAAGAGAATGGCTTGGCTTTTATCGGGATTGACTTCGATCCTCCACTTTCGAAACCACTTGCCGAGGGCATCGACTGCGGTTTGGAGGGTGCGAGCGATCGAGTCAGGGCGAATTCCCTTGGAGAAAATGGCCGTATCGTCTGCGAACAGCGCCAACTGTGCCTTTTTACTCTTCGGGATATCGCTGGCGAAGAGGATGAATATGAGGGGGGAAAGCACAGAGCCCTGAGGGACTCCTGCGCGAATAGGGTGGGGGGAGGAAAGTGCTCCTTCAATGCGATAGCGAAAGGTGCGGTTTGACAAAAAGTCTCGTAGGATGAGCACGAGACGATCCGGCACACCGAGTTGGTACAGCTTATATAATAAGCCGTTGTGCCAGACTTTGTCAAAGGCTTTCGCTATATCAAAGAAGACAGCACCAGTCATCGCACCGCGTTGGAACCCAACGCTGATGTGCTCGACAATACGGTGGACCTGCTGCACGCAATAGTGCTGGGTTCGAAAACCGAATTGCTCGTCGGGAATGAGACCCTTTGTCTCGGCATAATCTCTGAGACGCTTATAAATAAGCCTCTCATAGATTTTGCCGAAGACGTTGAGCAGACTGATAGGCCGGTAGCTAGAGGGCTCGCTCTTAGGCTTGCCGGGCTTAGGGATACCGATAACGGTAGCCTGTTTCCAGGCGTGAGGAAAGATATTATTACCCATGGCACCATTGAAGATGATGGTCATGAGCATAATCAAACGGGCAGGGAAAAGTTGGAACACCCTATTGGTAATTCCATCTGAGCCGGGGGCTTTACGGTGTTTTAGACCTTGATTATCTCGTGCACCTCGTCAGGAGTGACGGGAGGCAAGGGACAATCAGGGTCCTCAACGGGGGGAAGGGAGGCTCTACGTTCGACTTCAGCGTCAACCTCAGAGAGGTGGGTACCTATGTACAAGTATTGACCAATCAGATCACAGCACCCTGTTGTCCGTTTGTTCCGCAATGTGTCGCTGCAGGCGCGCGCTAGCGCATCTCGCCGCTCGGAACGCCGAAGTTTATAAATATAGGTGGCACACGTTTGTGCACCAGTATTAATCGAGGCGGCGTCCAGAAAGGTCGTGTGCGCGTTGTCCGACGGCGGCGTGTGGCGTCGCGGTTCCCGTACCGCTGTACTGTTTCTCTAGCAGACCCAAAAGTTCTTCTCAGGACTGTTTGCTTCAGTGTTTCTTTACGGAGTGTCAAAAGGTGCTGGTCAGTGGTGGCTACAAGTTCTTTTCAGAACTGTTGTTTTCACTGTTTCTTTACGGAGTGTCAAAACGTGCTGGCCAGTGGTGGCTACAAGTTCTTTTCAGAACTGTTGTTTTCACTGTTTCTTTACGGAGTGTCAAAACGTGGTGGCTACAGTTTGTTGACGTAGTTGATTCCGGTACTCACTGTGTCTGTACTCTGGTTAGGTGTTTGCGCCTTCTCAATCCAACAGGAGCGACCCTTTTCCGGGAGACCAGCTGAACCGATTCGCATCCGGCTCGAAGGACCAAAAATGTACGGTCCAGATTAGTTCCTGAACTGTACACTGTACTGTTTGTGTAGTTTGTTTAGTAGCGAGTGTGTCCAACATGTAAAACACTTCACATAGTAACCCAAAAGTTTATTTATCACTAGTGTCGTACACCGTAAAGGTTGGTGATCATTACATGTATGTCTGTTCCGCGGGTTGGTTAATTGCACACTGAGTCAGTAGCAGTATTTGTTGTGACAAGTGAACTTATTGATTTGCCTTGTCAGCTAAAAGTAACGTACGTTACGTTAGTACTTACGTTCCCGCTCAGTATCCAAATCATCTGAGACGTCCTCGGTGACCCAGTGCCCCAGGTACGTTTATTATCAAATGTATGACGTATACATTATGATATTGTTCATCATCTGAAAATAGTTAAATTATAAAAACTGACCTGAATCCGTAGATAATGTGTCTCAAACCCGACAGAAGAAATCGTGACGGACGTGGCGCTCACATTAACACGTCTACGCGTCTGTTTACTCGAAATGTATTTGACAAATAGCTTTTTTTTAATGACATTCGGTGAATTTAAAGCAACCTGTTGCTATTTCAAAAACTAAAATAGTCTTCGTAACGTAAATATTCAAATGGCAGTTTTAGCCGTGTTACACGTGTTACGTGTTTGGCCGGTTGGTACCACTTTTTACGATTTTTTTGGAAATCAAATTGTATTGAAATAGGCATAAAACTTGAATTACAAACTACCTGCGACGATCGACGACTACAGTAGATATTTCAAAAGATGAGCAAAAACTCATGCTACCCTAGTACAAAAAGTTTTCAAAATCGTTTGAAACATCGAGAAAATTAAGTGGGGGACAGGCCAAAAACTGGCACCTTGGAGTTAAAAATTGTATTTTTAAATTCATTACACAAAGTATTAGTTTTATTGTTTGAATTTAACTAGTTCAGGGTGTGTTTAATGCTTTTCAATCATTAAAATAATTAGCCAGTATACATTTTACAAGTTTCAAACACAGGGGACAAGAGTTCAAACACAGGGGACAGCCCAAAAGACAGGGGAACCTACACTTTTTTTGCGCTCAACGCTCAGGTAGTACGCATGGACGAGTTTTGCGAAAATTTTGTAAGTTGTCCTATATTTATTCTTATATTGGGAACCGGTCAAAGCTTAGAATTGCATGACATTAACTTTATTCAGAGCACCATAAAAACCTTCAATCCAAAATCCAAATAATTAAAAATGTTTTATGATTAGATCACACCACACATTCACCAAAACGTTCATCAAAGACAGAAACCCTGAACTTTACGAGGCGTGCTTTACAGGAAGTTTCGAAGACGCTTCTCCAAAGTCACATGGAGTAATTACCTGATGATGCAACGGCCAGCACATAATAGTCGGGGGAACGCGGCCGGTGGCAAGGTCGTCGAGCGTGCTACGTCACAGTGACGTAGTAGGTGGCAGCAGGTACTGTTAGTGCTAATGTCACTTGTTTGTCACTTCATTTGTACATGGATGTCGCGTGAAATGACTTCAATAGAGAGTCTCTCATGTCGAAAACAATGTGGGAATTCTCGCTGTCAATATTTTGTTCACACTGACTGAGCTGCATCCCGCATAGGACTAGTCTCAGGCCGAGATTAATAAACGGTACTTAGAAAGTGCTTTGGCTTAACATTATTTTTTTTATTTATTAGCATTATTCCTGTTATAGACACAATATCATTCTGCCTAGCCTTTTCCCAACTATGTTGGGGTCGGCTTCCAGTCTAACCGGATGCAGCTGAATACCAGTATTTTACATGAAGTGACTGCCTATCTGACCTCCACAACCCAGTAACTGGGTAACTGGGTTACATCTTGGTAAGACTAGTTGTCAGACTTTCGGGTTTCTGATGACCCGTAACGACTGTCAAAGATCCATGAATGATAGCCGGGACCAACGTGCTTACAACTTGCTTACAACGTGCTTAGCAACTTAACGTGCTTTCCGAGGCACGGAGGAATCCTGGTATGAAAAGATGGTCACCCATCCACGGACTAACCCCGGCAAGCGTAGGTAGGTTCTTAACAAGATGGATCGGCCCGTGCGGCTGTTATTACTTAGCCACGAGCTCCTTTCACTGACAAATTCCTGTCACTGACACATAACTGTCAAACTACAAGTGCAGGATAGAGACGGAAACACATATAAACCAAATAAGGGCCTAAGAATCGTTTATAGATCGCAAACTTAGTGTGAGGCTCGCTTAATGTGAGGCCAGCTTAACCCTTCGTAGGAACGTGGATCCACGCGAAATACAATGGTTTTTAAATTGCGTCTGTAATCACGGCATTCGACTCGTTAATATGAGGCCAGCTTAATGGCCTTTCACTTACTGATGGTTGTGTGGCGGGTGGTGGGACATAGCATATGTGGGAAAAATACGAATTAGTGGAACTAACTCAAAAACTACCCCAGCAACATTAATATACTTCCAGGTAGTCCCGAATAAAACAAGAATCTTTCAAATCGGACTACTCCGTAAAACGTTATGCGTGGTATACAAAAAAAAAATATATGTATATAGCACATGTCGACCTTCTCCTTTTTTTTCGTCGGTTAAAAAAATTTCAAATCAAGTCGCAATCTCATCTCAGCGATAACAATGACAAAAACTTGTCAAAAATATTGGGAAATTCGAGAATTTGTTGACAAATCGTGGCAGATTTTCGGAATTTATTTTATTTATTTATTTAGATTAGATTAATTGCGAACGTTGTTAAAAATACGGAAATTCCTCTGAACTTCCTACACAGACGAAAGTGAAGTCTGGACCGTCAGTTTCTTGCTGTCAGCCCACTTCGGAGCTGATTTTGTCCAAATAGAAGCTATACCTACAGGGTTACTTTTCAATAACCGGCCAAAATGTTCTCAGCGTTCTACCCATGAATACGTACCTATGAATTTTCTCAGCGTTCTACCCAACTTTCAGTATATTATGCGAACATAAAAATGTAGGCAATAACAGATTTTTTCGTGATTTCAGAGTTGGTCGCATAGTGAAAATTGTTCATATTTATGGGTAGAATACCCTGTGAAAATTTGGCCGGTTATTAAAAACTTATCCTCTATTATTGTTCACAAAACTCGCTTCTGTCTCACTAAACGCGAGATTTTCACTTATGGTACAGCCTACATACCACAAATTTATACTCCAACATCCGAACCACTCTATGTCCTTCACATAAAGGATAAATTACTTCACCGTAGCTACAAACCTTACTTGGTTACAACCAAGTTCTCGAATAGAACCCGTTCTTTCGTTCCAAGTGAATGGTTGAATCTGCCTGCTCAGTCGGTTAGTCAGTATCGTGCATTTACACGAGCGGACCTGTGTGTTTACGGTCACAGAAATTTAAAAAAGTGAGTGATATTTCGATATATTTATCCAATCATTTATTTGTTTTTCGAATTTTCTTGTGGTTTTTTTTATCATTTTATAGTTTTGTTGTCTTGTTTTGTATTGTTTGGGACTTTTAGATGTTGTGTTGTTACATTTTTGATATGTTATTTGTAGTTTGACATGTGTCAAATGTCAAATAGGTTGTGTTTGCATAATTTGACTTTAATTAAAAGTTTATGGTAGACAGCTTTAGGCACTTATTTTTATAGAAGTATTATTTTATTGATGTAACCTATTCTGATTTTAAAATTTAAACTTGTTTGAGCTTATGACATCAGTAGGCAAACTAGCTCAAAATGTTTTATTATTTTTCCTAATTTACATTTTATTTTCTGGTTTGCCATCTTAAGAGGCCGTATACGAAATTTTTCTGTAAGTATTCTCTGATTTACGTAATTTTACGGACGTGATTTTACAGCTAGAGAACTGTATTTCTATAAGTTTTAATGCACAACATGAAAGATCTTTTCAATTATGATCTAATGCTGCTTTTTTATTTTGCGTCGAGTTTATAATGCGAGATTTAGGTGGTTTTAAAAGATTTTTATTGCCATTTTTTTTTTAAATTTTTTGCAGTTTTTTTTTTCAGAAGTTAAAGTTAATCAAAAAAATCAAATAAGTTTACTTCTGTTGTTTTAATTTTATGAACGAGAGTATAAGTAGCTGAAATCAAAAGCAATTCTTTACCCCTTTTTCTCTAAAATTTGACTAAGTTATAATCAAAAGTTTTATATGAAAGTGGTAAAAAATTATTCATACATTCTATAGATGACATTCACAAGAATACATTGTAATTTTTCATACCCTTTAGATGATAAAACCATTCGTAAATATGTGGTATTCTAAACCTCTTACAGCAAAAAATCACAAAACATTCGCCGGTTTTACGTCGATTAATCAAAATTAAATAATAAAAGACGGACGAGTACCTACTTCGACGCCTAAGTGTCCTTTTGTTTTGTAATTATTTGTATAGTTAGTTAGTTAGTCATTTACATTAAATTTTATATTATATTAATAAAAATAAAAAAGCAACATTAGATCATAATTGAAATAATCTTTCATGTTATGCATTAAAACTTATAGGAGTACAGTATTTTAACTATAAAATCAAGTAAATCAGCGAAATCGGTTAAATTTCATATACGGCCTCTTAAGTTAAAACAAAAGCGGTTTTGGTGGTCTCTCATAAAATAACAAGTTTTATTGTCAGAGATATAAGAAAAAAAATGGATGAACTTAAAACCTGTCTAGTATCTGATGTCGATAACTTTATAATAGGTACATGATTAAAGTTAAAATAAAATAAAAATAAAATGATTATACCGACGGAGTTATCCATTGTATCTAAACAGATGAATATTGTATATTTTTGTGCTATTATGTGCAACAAAGCGTAGTTACATAAAACAAGTAATATGAATGCTATTGCAACAAGACTGCAATTAGCGTTTTAGCGTTTTGTAATGTCAAATTGATTATTTTGACCACTTTGGCAATAGATCAGTGTGTCAAAAGCGGCAAGGAAAATATTTTTAGCCCGTAATATCCTAATTCCATTGTATTTGGTTTATGAAAATTAAAAAGCTGTAAATAAGTTGTCCATTTCGACCTATAACTACGGAGGTAGTCATGTTTATGCCGTCTCCTAAATTGAAAAGTTTTTTTTTTCAGCTCTGTTAATTATTTCAGCCTGTCTGTTTTATTTATTTATTTTAACAGCACAACATCACACCTGTATTTTTCGAAGGGATAGGCAGAGGTGTGGCGGTTTAAATAAGTATAAGTTTTATGTTAAACTAAAATAAATTAATAAAACAGAATACAAGACAGGCTGAAATAATTAACCCCACACCTAAAATAAATCCCACACCTCTGCCTCACTTCGTATTTATTAACATTCAAGTTACAAAACTTAATAAGATCCCAATTATTTTAATTTTATTATATCAACTGAAAACTACAATGTCGTTACCAAAACCTCTAAATACTTCAATTAAAACTAATAAATAAAATTGCTCTCGTTTAATTATTTTAATTGAAACGGTAAAAACGTTCGGCGCGAGCGCACTATTTCGCACATTGACCGAATGTCATACATTTGTGTGGCCTTACAAAGTTACTTAATACATATGTTTCAAGGATTATATGTAATAAACGTCTAATAAACTTGCGGTTACTATCACTGTATCACGTGGTGTCACTTATTAGCACTGTTTCTTTCATAATTATTGACCTTAAGCCAATAAAGTGCTTTACATATTCATGTTTTCCCATTTTTGGATTCGTGCATTTGTCATGAAGTAAAACACTGTATTAGGGAGATCATCAGAAAATTTTTATCTAAAGAGTATTTGGAAATTATGTCAAACGGCCATTTTTATTCTTCAAATAAATGTTACCTGTCGATTGAAAAGTTGGCCCTTACTAGCGTTTCTACCAACCGCCATTCGTTTGTTCAATGGTCATCATCATCTTCCTGCCCTTGCCTCATGTTACTTCGGGTTGGCGCAACACGTTCTCTTCTTCCCTTCTCCCCTGCCAACGGTCACGCTATCGTTATATATAAAAAGAAAAATTAGATTAATAAAATCATACAGAGTGATGCCACCTCCTGACGTTATAGTTCACCGTAATGAAACCTTGTGGATAAAATAGTCCGAAAATACTGTATTATTTATTTTATACATATTTTAAAATAATTGTAATCAACTCACTTCCGGTAAAAAACGTGTAAGTGTTGATATCGATATATTTTAATTTTGATTACTTACATACGTACTTCCCTAGCGTTTTCCGCCATTTTTAGCGCCCGGATAAGGTACGTATACACGCGTATTTCATATGTTCTCTTCATAGGTTTCTATACTCTAAGCTAGTCATGGACATGATGTAGAATAAATTATACTATGACATGATCTACGAGGTCTTTCTTTATTTCAATGTCAATGGTCATGCTTGTCATCTGAAGACCAATTCCCGTATATAAAAATGTGCGCAATCGCAATCTCGTCTCAGCGACAATCAATTAAAAATGTAGAAAACTTGTAAAAAAATTGGGTAGTGGTATTTTTTACAAAATGAGATTGAGATAGTATGCGATATGAGAATTGCTCTTTAGATGGGCCATTTAACAGTTCAAACATAACCAATATTAATTAAGTAATAAAGTTATTAAGATTGCAATCTGCAGCAGGTTAAGTTGATAAGCCTCTAACAGCCTACAAGTTGGCACATTAGAAACCCTTTCCCTTACTCTAGTTTTACAACTTGCGCAAGAGTGTGTTACTTCATTTAATCGTTCTATGGTATTCTCTAGACTTCTACGCGTATCGTAACCTAATGTCGTAGGAGATCAATATCGCGCCTTCCTCTTATAAGGGTCAGTTACCACCAAACGGAAAAATCCTCGCGGATGCTCGAGCAATTTTCAAATTTCACTGAATAAGTAACTGTATCAATATTGACTTTAAGTGTAAAATACGACGCAGACATCACGCTTGATGTCTGCGTCGAATTTTCTGTGAAATTTAAAAGTTTTTTCGTTTGGTGTAGTTTGACCCTAACAGAGTTTTGTTAATAAATGGTTCTATAACTGCAGCTTTAAATACTAGAAAGAGTTGACGAGATTTTGAAGCTTCGTTTCTTTTTCACTTTTGACGTCCAAAAATTGATGATTCTCAGATTATCAGCCTAATTTGAATAAATGGTAGATTTTCGAATTTTGCTATTCTACACGAGTTGAACTGGTATTCTTGTTGTCAGTATATTTTGAGAATTCAGGCTTGCGAGTGGATCGTACAGGTGATGCTTCTCCTGTGTGAGACTTAGTTTTTATTTCCTCCAGACTTCCCTTGTATTTCAGGAATAACCCGTATTTCCCCGTGTGTACCTATGAGTTCGTTCGTGTGAATTCTGTTGTAAGACTTAAATTAAGTGACAGGTAATTGCGATTATGATCTAGTAAATACCAGGTCAATTAGCGTCAAAAGCAATACAAAACTTATTTAATGTTGTAATTGCAAAATAGCATCCGTTCCTAAAGGTTATTTAAATACAATTATGTTTACCAATTTATAAAATGACGTTGCCTCATGCAGGACACCGGTTTCCATGAGCTTAGGTGAATTCCCCAGGGCCCAGGTCAGGTAGTGACATTATCTTAGGTCAACACTTACCTTTAGTTACCTTAATGTCAACGACATTTTCAAGGGCATGAAGAGGACCTTTATGGTATTGTACCTGTCAGTCCTGCGATATGCTGACTCTGAGAGTATCTTGCTTATCATCAGCTGGAACATCCGCGCAATTAGGACAAGACTCGAGACAAATGAACCTGACTAGTAGTGATCTCCCAAAATATAATAAATATCTAATTCTAAAAGTGTGAACATGCTTCGAAGGCTTCATGGTATTTCCCTTACAGCAGTGGAACAAATACTGTCTCTAAACTACAGATCCAAAACCCGCCGATCCTCAAACGAAATATTGATACAGCACAATCCAATCTTGACAAAGAATGTGTCTGAAGAAAAAAGGCGATAATATCGTTCATTAGTCAAGGTCGGTCGCAAGTGAATCGTTTACGTAAAGCAGGCGCATCCGGTTACTTACGACATGAGACCTGCGCCCGCGCCGCTCAAACTTAGCACATGTTGCGGTCACATCCTCGCTGGTATTTGTGGAAAATATTTAGAAATATGAAGTTTTTCACCGCATCTTAGTATATTTATATAAAACACACATTTTGTTGTGTTACATTTCATGTTGCATTGCATCTATTTGGCTGCTTATTTGTGTTACATTTCACGTTACGTTGCGTACAAAACATGGAATAGTGACTCGCTGGGGTCGCAAGAACGTCTGCTTATGCCCGGTTTTTGAAGAATTCTTAAACGGAGTTTAAACTCTCAATAGCTATTGATTCGCTATCTATTTAAGCGAATTTCTCCCTTACGCTCAGTTTTTGAGGTCCTCAGATAAACCCTCGATATTAATTCACTCGACTTCTTCCTTAATGACGTGTTCAGGAACACGATATTGAAACAATAATCACTATAACCAGTCAGTAACTTAGTTGAAATTAAGGCACAATAATTGTAAATAGGTTTAAGTCTTGAACAATTTTTTTTTTACTCTCGGATAAACTCCGTTTCAAAACCTCAGAAACCGGGTATTAGTGAATGAAATCCATGGGTTACGCAAATTGTTATAAGATTTTCCACTAGAAAATTCTCAGCCTGACTCCGGTTAGTATCAATATAATATTAGTAATAATACACTTCTGGACACATCTTTTGGCCCACCTTGTATTTTCAGTTTCGTTTGGTCCTAGCTAAAATTTTATATTAGGTCGAGCAAAAAGTTTTTATGCAGTTTTGAACCTGGCACATTCACAATTTCATTCAATAGTCTTTTTTTGAATTTCGAACACAGAATTTAAAGAAACAAAAGACAATTTGGAGCCTGTTTGTTGATATCAAACAATCGAATACTAAGAAAACTTGGTTTTATTGGTTTACTTGGATTTAATTCTTGAAAAAGTGATTGATATCTTTGGTTTTGCAACAAACATTACTTATTCTTAACATTAAGGTGAGGTTCTATCAATAATCTATGGATACTTCACCTGAAGTCGCCGCCCAAGCTGTGGCACTTATTCAGGCCGGACACAGCCAAAGAAACGTGAGTGCTCAACTTAATTTAAGTCGATCTGCGGTCCGAAATGTTTATCGGAGGTACCTAGAGACTGGCGGCTTTGTTCGTCGCCAAGGAAGGCCACGATCTCGGGTCACAACTGAAAGGCAGGATCGATTCATCGTGACGACCAGCTTGAGAAATCGTCACCTTACCTCCATTGAGATACAAAACCAACTTCGCGACTTCCACGGAGTATCTGTGAGCGCTCGAACTGTTCGGAGAAGGTTAAAAGAACGCGATATGGTACCACACAAGCCAGCTAATGGCCCCAAACTAACGCGAGCCCACCGAACAGCGCGCCTTCATTTCGCACGCAGTCATTTAAATTGGACACAGCAAGATTGGAGCCGTGTACTCTTTTCTGATGAGTCTAAAATTGTGTTACATGGCAATGATGGAAGGAAAAAGGTCTACCGACGTAAGGGAGAGCGTTTCGCACAATGCTGCTTTGAAGAGAGGGTTGCTTATGGCGGTGGCTCATGGACTGTCTGGGGCGGTATATCCGCGAGCGGCAAAACTCAACTTGAGGTTGTTACAGGACCACGGCTGCCAACATTAAATGCTGAAAGGTACATTCGTGAGTGCTTAGAACCTCACGTGATACCATACGCGGACTATGTGGGCCCAAATTTCCTTTTTATGCATGATAATGCAAGTGCCCATGCGGCCGGCATCGTCAGGGAATATCTTCGGGATGTGAACATCACAGTTATGGACTGGCCAGCCAGAAGCCCAGACATGAACCCCATTGAGCACATGTGGGACGAGCTAAAAAGACGTGTTAGGGCTCGTCATCCAGTTGCCCAGACGATGCAGGAGTTGAAAACTGCCATAGAAGAGGAATGGGAGATGATCCCTCAAAATTTCATAGAGCGGTTGATAAACTCTATGCCTAATCATATGAGAGCTGTGGTAGATGCCCATGGAGGCAACACGCGTTATTAAATTAAACCTTTATTTGATAAAACATGTTTTTTATTCAAAAATCAATTGCCTTTAACAAGGCGCATATCCGACTTGTTAGGCATAGCTCCATGTCGTATGGTATTCTGAATTCAAATTTAAAACAATACGATCGAAAAAGATGGTAAAATGTATCAGGTTTAAAACTGCATCAAAGTTTTTGTTCAATCTAGCAATCATATTTCGGTAGGGGCCATCGAAACCTAAACTCTAAGGTGGGCCAATAGATGTGTCCAGAAGTGTATATATATAATAGTAATAATATTATAGGTTCGCTCTCTATTCCATGGGACTTCTACATATACGTGTCTATCTGTGTGGCTACGTTGTTTTTCTAAACTAAGCAACGGATTTTGATGCGGTTTTCACTATCATTTAGAGAATTTATTCCGGAAGGTTTCTATCTATGACACTTTAATAGTTCACTGATATATAATATAGAAATCTTCATGTTTTGTCATGTCGTAAAAACCGTGCAAAGCAGGGACGGGTCGCTAGTATTTTCGTGTGTCTTTGTGTGACCGCGTTGTTATTCTAAACTACGCAACGGATTTTGATGCGATTTTCAGTATCATTTAGATAATTCAGTCCGGAAGGTGAAGGTGAGGTGGTTTGGTGAGTTATGTGTATTATACGTTCATATTAAACTTACATAATAATATTCAAAAAACCGCAAAAATAAACCGAAGATATATATATAATGTTATATGCATGTCTGGTATTACAACAATCTAATTCTATGGATACCAGTAATTTTGGTCAGTACAGTGCAGACATTGTCTGCAGTTTTCAGAAACAAAAAAGTTAATCTCCAATCTAATCTCAACCCAATCATAGATCAATAGATAGATCTTCAATTTCCAGTCATAGCTTTGGTCATAAAATAATAAATTGCAAAGGGTCTTTGTTAGCTGATACCCGTAACGTCTCTTAATAAACATGATAAATATTAGTTGTTATTATTGGAAACGCTTGTTTACAACTTAACATAATGCTCTCGTGAGTCATCTTCTAATGATGGCAGTAAACAACTTAAGTTGTGTAAGGAAGCATTGCTAAACACAGCTCATCATAGTTAATAAACACAGCTCTGCAATCAGTTTATATTTAATTATAATGATACTAGCTTTTGACCGCGACTTCGGCCGCGTCGATGTCGGGGAATATCCCACGGGAACGTACTACCGGGGATTCATTTCTCATTCCTTGTCTACTTGTTAAAGTTTCAGCTTTCTAGGTCCAAGGGTTAGGGCTGGGCGTCGATGAGTCAGTCAGTCAATCAGTCAGTCAGTCAGTCAGGACTTCTCTTTTTATTTATATAGATAGATAGCTTCTGCCAAAATTCTGAAATTCCTTGCTGCTGATGCATAGCCTTCTCGCGCTATTATTTCGTTTTTGCTTAGCGTTCTTTCTGACTTGTTTTCATTTTGCTCGCCACCTAAGTGTCCTAGAGTGATGTTAAATATGCTTATAGCCTTCCTTAAGAATTGGGCTATCAAATGCAAAAATAATTAAGTCCGCCAGGTAGTTCCACAGATTAGCGCGTTCAAACAAACAAAAAAAGTGTGTGTGTCAGCTCCGAGTTTACTCCTGTTTTTTGTGCCGACTTTCTATTTTTCGGTCATTTCTGTCGGGCAGGGTTTCTTCAATGCATCAATGCAACTTTAAGGTATAAAGGCACTCGTCATCCCTCCCCGTCTCCCTCTAAGCCCCCTCCCCTTCCCTCCCCTCTCACCTTCCTCTATCATCCTCCTCACCGCTCCCTCTCACCCCCTCACCCACCCCATCCCTCTCCCTCTCACCCCTCACCACATCCCCTTCCCGCTAACCTCCCCCTCCCCCTTTTACCCCCTCTCACCCCTCCTCCTCTCCATCTACTCCTCCTCTCAACCCCTCCCCTTCCCACCCTCTCACCCTCCTCTATCATCCCCCTTACCGCCTCTTCTCACCCCCTCACCTACCCCATCCCCTCTCCCTCTCACCACATTCCCTTCCCACTTACCTCCCCCTCCCCCTTTTACCCCCTCTCACACTCCCTTCACCACTTTCTCCTCCCCCTCTACCCTCGCCAACTCCTCCCCCCCTCACCCCCACACCATACCCTCCCCATACTCTACACCCTCCCCCTAACGACAACCTCCTATCCATCTACACCACTTACCGCTCTCCAATCAATCAGTCAAAGTCTCAACTTAATCTCTCTTCGATGAATCAGTGCTATACAAAAAGCAACTTTAAGGTGTAAAGGCAATCGCCGCTCTCACCCCTCCCCCTCTCCTTCTAACCGCGTCTCACCCTTCCTCCTCTCTCTATATCCCCCTCACCCCTTGCAACGCCCTCACCGCCCCCTCTCAACCCCTCACCCTCCCAATCCCCCTTTCCCTCTTACCCCCCTCACCACATCCCCTTCCCACTAACCACCCCTTCACCGGTTTCCCCTCTCCCTCCACCCTCAACAACTCCTCTTCTCCCCCTCTTCCCCCTCTCCACCTCCTTCTCCTCACACCCTCCTATCCCTCTCCTCCTCCCTTGATTATCCTACCCTTTCCATCCTCACCACTGCTCACCCTCTACCCTTCCCTCTGGAGGAAAAACTATTAATGATAAATTTGATTACTTGCTAGGCAAGTATTTGTGCCAAGTTTCAAGTTAATTAACTAAATGAGTAAGATATATCATATAAACCATATTCCCTGTTTTCACCCCATTAAGGGTGGAATTTAAAAAAAAACCGCTTGAGATATTTCCGCCAATTTTCGAGTTCATCAAGCCCCATAGTAAAACTTGCCCTGTAAAATTTACTACCCCTCTTCACCCCCTTGGGGGTAGATTTTCAACAAACCCTTATACACGTTATTCTTCATTTTTGATCTAAAGTATAAATACTGAATTTCGAGTTAATCGGACCGCGCGTTAAAATTACTCCTGACAAACTTTGACACCCCTTATATCCCTTTTTAGGGGGTAGTTTAGGAAAACTAGAAATAACAAACTTTATAATTTACTTAGATAAATATTCGTGCCAAGTTTCAAGTCTATTAACTCAAGGAATAAGATTTTTCATGCAAACTTTGGACCCCCGTTTCACCCCCTTAGAAGGTCAATTTTGAAAAATCCTTTCTCAATGCACCCCTAGACCTCATAAGGAACCTACATGCCTAATTTGGAATCTCTAGACCCAGCAGTTTGGGCTGTGCGATGATATGTCAGTCAGTCAGTCAGTCAGTTTCTTCTTTTATATATTTAGATAATTGAAAAGTTAAACACAACTTTTTCAGGAAGAGTCCCGACTTTTGTTTCATTTCACTCCAGGCACCTTTTTCAGTTATAATTTCGATGATATCCGGGAGATTAAAAATGGAGTCACGTTCCTATCACTTTTTTAGTAGATATTACTGTTGTTAAAAAAAAATATGTTTCAGTGTCCGAATAGGCAGTTGAACAGAATCGGTTGATCAGGAATATATTATAAATATTAATAATGATTTTCTTATCCTATTTCATAGTGGGGTCAGCGGCCACCGCGTCTATGAAGTATCGCTAATTAGTTGTATAAAGTTGTTTTTCAGACATGGTGGATAGTTAAAAAAACTTTTTTACAAAAAAATACAACCGACTTACAAAAACAACACTACAAAGTGAAAAATAACTTTAATTTCGGAAGTCGGTGTCGGTGTCGGTGTTAAATGTATTTTCGTTTTTTGCCACCGACTTCCGAAATTAAAGTTATTTTTCACTTTGTAGTGTTGTTTTTGGAAGTGGGTTGTATTTTTTTTGTAAAAAAGTTTTTATTTTTCACTTTTTAGTTGTCAAAAAAAAGGTTCCGACGAATTGAGAACCTCCTCCTTTTTGAAGTCGGTTAATAAGTGCCGATGCCGAATCAACAAAAAACAGTAAAGCCATTTTTAATTGAATATTAAAAGTATGTATGTAAGGATCGCAGCAGATGGCATTCTGTATTTCCTGCCTATCCCCATGGGAAGAAAGCGTGAGTTTTTAAAAGTTATTCCTATTTTTTTTATTCTTCCGGGGTTCTTACCAATAAAAGTCACCTGATCTAGTTGTTAAACCTTGTAGGTGTACACTTTCTTCAGAATTACTAGTTCTATTAGTGCGTAACTACTTCTTGAATTTATTTGTCCTCTGTAAGATTGATTGCTAACATCCGCCATTTAATTTGCAATACCGAGAATTTCTACATCGCCTCGGAACAGACTACTACATAAAATACAGGTGACAAGAGTGACATTTCTTAAGCTTCGGCCACACCTGAGCAAACAAAGCTACTGCGAAGCGGGAGCGTCAGTCGCGCGACGGATGCTGCTTGTGTTATCTTTGGCGCCTTGCACACCTGCGCGACCGCGACGCGGGATGACCGCGTCTGCAAAGCAGGACGCAGTCCCGTCAGACGTCTTGTGGTAGACGTGTGTAGAGCTTGTCTACTTTGAACAAAGCGAGAATTTTATGAATAGTGACTATCATTTGTACCATTTATGATGTTGATAGCACTTTACAATGTCAACCCTCAAATATCACAATTTTCGTGATTAAAATACCCGGCTTTGCAAAAAAAAAAGTGTGTGTGTCAGCTCCGACGCACGAATGACGAAAATAAAGGGCCTAGGCCTTTCGTCAGGCGACTTTCTATTGTTGGACAACAACTTAGGTGTTAAACTAAGCTATAGACGTGCGGCTTCGGTGTGTGTGGGTGTGCTCGTAAAAGTTTCGCGTTGTAGAATTCCGGGTTCGTGTCCCGCGTCCCGCTACTTGACGCTCAGGTCTAGCCGTACCATTATGCTTTACAATTAATTATTGGTTTTATATTGTGAACACTAGCACGGAAAATAATTTGCAGATCTTTCTAAACAATGATTTATACGGTTTAATTGTGATCTCTGTAAAATTCCTTCCTAATTACAATATCATAGCCTTTTCTGGGTCTTTCTACCTGACCACAATCACCGCTGAAAACGAGTTTTTGTATACCAGGATATTCTGTAGGTAATCTTATAAAATATAAATTCTCGGACCTCAAATTCCAACAAACTACGAATGTCAAAAAATAAAAAGAACTGAGTTAGATCATCATCATAAAATATGTTTATGTTTTCTCGATATTAAAGAACAGGTAAAACCCAAAGTTACTGCAGACGAGGTCTTAAATCTCAAAGGAGCAATATCTTGACCTTATAATATAATATACTAAGGTGGTTGACAACATTATACCCAACTGATAATTTGATTATTGTTGATATTTGATATAAGTATCTAATAAATTGTTTTATTGTCGATCGGTTCTTAAATATCTGTTTTTAATTTTAAAAAAAATACATTTTTAGATATGTGTGTATATATGTGTGTGATATGATATGAAAAACAAATTTTTTAAATGTTTACAAATAATTAGGTATGTTACAAAATTACTAATTAAAAGTCTTCTCATAAAGTGAAATAAGTAGGTTATTACAAAAAAATGCTGTTTCATACATTTTGTCCGCGTAGGTATTGCCTTTTCTATGAAACAGCAGATTTTTTTTTGCTAACTGACTAAAAATTTCTACGCTAGGGGGTCTATAATCATGTGCTGAATTCATGGTTACAGTTTGCGCGTCGATCCCTGCCACCCTGTATAGTACAGAAATGTCGATGTCTTGACATGTCGCCAATTTAGTAAATTTCGAAGCAAGGGTGGGTCGCTAGTGTTGCAAATGAAATAGTCTTCTCACAAATCCAACCCGAAACACGATGAGGCAAGAAAAACAAACACGCCTCATAAACATCAGTCAAATAGCCGTGGGAATCGCTTACTAGCTTATTGATGTAAAATCAAATAAAGTTACATTATGGCCGAGTGCAGGGCAATTTGTTCTAGCTCGCATAACGAACCAGTCTCGATCATTCTCAGCCAGGGCTGTCCTAAACTATACTAATTTATTTTGGCAAGATTAATTCTGCTAATAGTAGGTACTTAATTATGATTTATTAGTTAATTGGAATATTATTGAGTTAATTAAGTGTCTGTGTATCTGTTTGAGTTGGTGTTTATTAGTTTTAATAGACTTTGAAGACATGTGACATCTACCAACCCGCACTGGCCCGCGTGGTGCATTACGGCCCACTCCCTCTCACCGAGAGAAGGCCTGTGTCCCAGCAGTGGGAACGTTATAGGCTGATTATGATTATGAATTCATATTTAATATCAATGCTAAAATTGGCGATGACTTCTAAGACTTCTCATACAAGGTTAAAACAATTTGCATTGGTGTTTTTAATGAGCCATTACTAAAAATTAAATTAAATTATCTGAAAAAAAAAACGAATAGTGTTTTGGAAGTACCTAAGAATTTAAAACCATCATTGAAATAAGTAGGTACTCAAAAATCCTTGAAAACCTACTCATCATTCTGTACCAATTATACTTTTAAAATATTCTGACAAACAATTCGGCGCGTACGCATGCCGTGAATATTTTTGCATCATCCCGACCTCAGCCTACAATCATCATCAGATCATCGAAACTATAATTATATGCTCACAGTCGTCGTGAACCACGCTTCTTTTCTACCCACGTTTAAATAGTTCGTGATGGTCGTGACAGGTGGCGCTATCTGGCGTCATTATCAACGTATTACACATGTTGAATAATTATTGTAGCACGTGGGTTTGCTCACGATTTGCTTTACAGAGTCAGGTGTTGTTATCTTTCTGTAAAGGGGTAAAATAAGGTTTTAAGATGTGCTTAACATGCAACTTCCGAGGTCCTTATCCGTACAGAATCGTGGCTCATTAGATGTCACGTGATGATACACAAAATAATCTTCATCATGGCTTTTTAAAGTACCTACTTACTTTGTAAATTTCTATTAATCCTGGACCTCGAAGGCTAAAAGTCGAATAGTTTTTCTTATTTCTAACACCCCTACCCGAATGATGCGCAAAAATGGCCGCCAGTATGGATCGTTGCCCAACGCAGTGAGGCAAGCGCGCGATAACATCTAATATGCGTGTTGCAACTATTGTGAGCAGATTTTTTTGCACTACACTGCACGTATCCGTGAACGGCCGGAACGGAATTAACATTCTTCAGAGAATTAAGTTATTATAGTAATGCTATCGGTAACACTTTAATCTAAACTGGTTTGTAGTTAAGTCATCTTGTACCTACCTACGGCAAAAGCAGACACATTCACGGATTCACCCATAGTATGATTTTCATGCTGAGAAAAAATTGTATTTTAAAACTGGAATGTGTCAAAAACTTAGTGTAGATTTAATACTTCTCTGGAATCTATACACTGGACACACTACCACTGCTGGCCTTAGGACATTTTAATAAGTTTTTTTTTAAATCTTAGTGTTTGCTGAATGGTTGTTCTGTAGGTACCTATAGTTTGATAAGCACCCAAAAAAAAACCCCGCCTTTTACAGCTTCTTCGTGGTTCAGTGATCATTCTCAGAATTAATGCCTTTTTCTTATAAATTGCATATCTACCGCTTATTGCATACGACATTTTTACATTTTCTGTTATTTTTTTTATTGCTTCGAAGAATCAAAGTATGAAGATGTTATATCCAGAATTTATTCAGCCATAAAACATAAAACCATAAAACGACCGCTTCAAATTCAAACTATTATTGCTAGTAACGAGTAGTTTAATCGGTTAATTAACCTGTCAATATATAAGTAGGTACCAGGTATCGTAAGTTTTAGGCCCTGAGGCATACGGCTCGCTCCGCGGTGCGAGATAGCATCTAATACTCGTGATGCAATTGCTTTATTGTGCTATGTCGGTTCTTCTGCACCGCACTGCACGTTGCCTCGGACGTTTAGGTACAGTGCAAGTGGGGCTCTTTGCAGTCGTGAGACAAAATTAAGATTTATTTATTAGCTTTCTTTTTTACATACATAAATAAACTCACGCCTTCTTCTTATGGGAGTACAGGCAGAAACTACAGGCCTAAGGCCACCTGCAACGATCCTTACCAACTCAATTTGCTTTTGCTCTATTTTTATATCAAACCCTTATTTGAAATACTTTAAAAATATTTTGTGTCGAGTTCACAACATTGTTAGGAGGGCTGTCGCAATTTGTCAATGTTAATGAAAAGATACTTTATGAAAAATGTAATCAATTAGCGGACTAGTAAAGCGCGCAGTAGCGCGCGGGCGTACTGTAGTGAATTCAATAGGTAATTAATAAAAACACATTTTTATTGTGGCATTTATCTATCTCATCTCAAAAGCAGATAATCATTTTTGAGCTGAGTTTATTGATAACACAATAGAAATGTGTTTTTAATAATTAGGTACCTATTAAATTATTATTATTTACTAGGTCGCAAATTGATTACATTGTTCAAAAAAGTATATTTTCATTTAAAAATCTTAAAAATTAAGCCCGTGTGCGACAGCCCTCTTAACATATTGGTGAAAAAATCTTAAAAATCGAATCGCGTTTATTAAATTAAATTATTATCTCCATTCTCTTCCTTTACCATACTCCCCCCACACAATGCTAGCCAAAACTTACTTACCTAACAATAAAAAACATTATCTCGCCTACAGAACATACACAAATAATAGCATCTACAAACAAGCAAGCCCAAATAAATGAAACCAAATGTTTACTAACAGAAAGTGGGCTCGCCCACCTGTCTGTATGTCTGTCACCAGCTCAGTTGTATGTTAATGTACGCCTTCAGAACAGTAGGATGCGCAGGATTCGTCATACGATGTAATAACAGATGTTTGAGAAGTCAATAAGACATTTGCATATTGGTGTTGCAAGGTGAAATATAAAGTTTAGTCATAGATTTTGCTTATATAAATAAATAAATAATCTTCTTTGATGAGTCCGGAATTCCGGAAGTTTCTGTCGTGTTGGCGTCTACGAAGATGCTTCAATTTATTTATTTATGCTTTATCAGCTCGTTAAGTGCTCGAGGAGCTCGTGGCTAAGTAATAACAGCCGCACGGGTCGATCCATCAGGTTAAGCTACGCTTGCCGAGGTCGGTCCGTGGATGGGTGATCATCTTTACATACCGAGACTCCTCCGTGCCTCGCAAAGCACGTTAAGCCGTTGGTCCCGGCTGTCATTCGTGGATCTTTGACAGTCGTTACGGGTCGTAAGAAGCCCGAAAGTCTGACAACCAGTCTTACCAAGGGGTATCGTATTACCCAGTTACCGGGTTGTGGAGGTCAGATAGGCAGTCGCTCCATGTAAAATACTGATATTCAGCTGCATCCGGTTAAACTGGAAGCCGACCACGACATAGTTGGGAAAAGGCTAGGCAGATTGATTTTTTTATCAGCTTACAGTCTAATAAATATATTAAATAAATGAGAAAGAGATATTCTCATTTTAGGAAATACTTTAATCACATTGCTATAAGTGTAAAAAGAATATTTAATGGAATTCGATTGTCATCGATAATACGGCATTTAAGTGAATTATTAATCGTTCGTTACACAGATACGATCCTTTTAATGTTTCCATGTTAAACTTAATATCTACATAATTACTATAATATACCTCACGCTAGCGTCTTTTGCATATAACTTATTTAACTAAATAAGGAAAATAATGCTATAAGTAGTCGATTCCTAGAAACGGCTTCAAAGTATAATTAAACTTTAACCCCGGATTGTCCTTTTGAAATCCTTGAGGATACCTATTAAACCGAGGAGCTAGAAAGTCTGCTGCTCTTGATAGTTCGAAGAACACGGTTCGTATTAGCAAACCAGATTTACCCGCTGACCGAGAGGTTGATCGATTGTGGTCTGTTTTGTTACCGAGGGCGAAACCACCAAAAATCTTCTACATCTGCTATCAGATTTCCGTGTTTTTGTTTTACAATTTCAAATAAAATTTTGTGCTTTTACGTCTACAAAAACTTCCTTGAATAACTTCGACTTCTTTACTTCTAAAGAACTCGAAGTTTTTCAAGTTTTTAAAATGATTACCTTCGTAATCATTTTAATAATTGGAAAGAGGTACTATTATGGCAATGAAAGAAAAAACACACACGTTGAATGTTTGGGTTGAATCGCGGATATAAGCTATTACCAACATGTATACAAAGAACGAGGAAATACAATTATTGAGCTGTTAAATCCTCCATAATGCGCTTATGAAGCGCACCCACGCGGCACGTGCGCATTCACGTAAACGTTGGAGAGTTACGATATTCAGTCAATTAATTGCTTTTAAAAAAATAGCGTTTATGTCGGACTCAATAAACGGCTGTCGAAATGTTAAAGTAATGCTTTGTTTAATGTGTGGATTAGTCGGAGGAAAAGTTGTTGTTTTACGCGAAATAATTACCGCGGGCATCATATTATTATGATCAAGCATGCTATTTGCTTAAACTACTCATAATTCAGAAGCAACAGTTACTTCTATCAATCGTGGCAAAACAATCTAAGGTAAGCCGACGTCCGCACGGACGTAAAAATATTGCGGCGGGATTTTTTCGCGCACTGGATTTTCAGCCCTCGTTGTTGAGCAGAGCATTGAGAATCCAACCTAACAACAACAGAGTGCATTCTAGCGCGTCGAAAAAACACACTGTTGGATTTTCAACTCTCGCCGCTAAGCAGAGCGTTGAAAATCCAGTGCGCGAAACAAAATCGCCGCGATATTTAAACGACCGTGCGAACGGCGACTTACTCTGCTGTGCCAAGCCGTTCGCCCAGACAATGTTGGCTCTACGCCAGGGAGTTGGTCCCATAGTAAAAGTGCTTCTTTACTATGAGATTTTTTAATTTCTCTCATTTAAATTTAACATACATATACTCGTATGTATAATAATCCGTGTAATTATTTTCCTTGCAGCTTTTAAAAATATAACCTGAAATGTAACCATCAGCCATTGGAGGAATATTGCATTAAAATCCCACGTACATATAATATTATTATTTTAAATCTGTTAGAGTATATACTGTATAATTTGTACACAGAACACAAAATAAATTCCCACGTTCTATACATACAGTTCCAAAAAGGTTTCCAAGTTATACATTTCTTGAGGATTTCCGGCGTGAAATTGTGTTAACTTGATATTGTAGTTTACCATTGCCAAATCTACAATCAACATATTTATGTTTCACAATACTGAATCAATGATTACAGTATCCTAATGAGACAAGGATAACGCCTTGACGCAGTTAACCCAAAGAGCTATTTCATTATCGGTTTTATTCATATTGAATGTCACAATGTGTAAATGACACAATTGGATTTGTAGTACTCTAGTTTTAAATACCTATTCGTTGGTACCCATTTGCCTATTTTTGGACATAACCAATTATTAGATATGTATCTTCTGCCGACTGCTACTCATCTTTAACGTGAACTACTATCTTACCATCATCATCGATCTGCTTGTATTTATTTGGATCGGTGCATCATGTCTTCTTCTTTCGTATATACTATACAACGCATCGTTTTTTTAAACGTCTAGCATTATTGTTCGTAGACAGTCTTAAAAAAGCTCCCTCCAATCCAAGAGCAGCCTATCAGCTGGTCCCAATCGATTCGCTAACTGTTCCAATAACAAACGAATGTCGGTCGGCTGTCGCAACGCTCCGTAGTCCGTACAGCTGTTCCGGATACAAGCATACTATTGTTGCATACAACCTGAGGTGATAGATGCGGTATCGTTGAAAGGTGTTCATTGCGGGGTGAGTAAGGTAGAGAATTTTGATGCTAATGAAAAAGGAGTAATGGTTGGTGGTCCATGTGTGTGTAATTCGAATTTTGTGATTCTATTGTTGAACGTTGTTGATAATAAAAGTAATGAATACACTCATATTGATTTGGTAATATCGTTTTTAATTTAGTGACGTATTTACTGCACACGGCACAACGTCCAAGTTTGTCATCATACCATAATGTAACATTTTAAATCTTTCAAATACATCGCTTTATCTATAGGCAACCAATTGAACTATTTACTCCACTGATAGAAAAATAAAAGTAGTAAATTATAAGTCAATATTGTATGGATTGTTACCGCTGTAAAGATGTTGTCTGATAATACTATTGTCAATATCGTGGTCTTTGTAACATTTTGTAGTATTAAGTACATAGATTGCTTCAGGCCTAATTTTAACACCCCAAATGTGGAACGCGAAAGTTATTTTATATTATCAGCTACAATCAATCTCTATTTCATTATAAAAGATCCTGTCATCTTACTTGTGTTATAATAAACATTTGTTTCTAAACGTTATTACAACAGACTCTGCTAACCAATTGCAAGTGTCGTAACTTTAATTTTCAAGTCCTTCCAGACTCTACATACTTTCTAAGATAAATTGCTCCTGTGCTACTTTTGCAATGTCCGGTCTTTAGACATATAAGCGTGCTCGTAATTTACTCAAAATTATGAACAACTTTTACTATGGGACCAAACCTGAAATCGCGAAAAAAAATCTGCTGTTCAGTATATTTTTATCTAAATGAAACTCGTCAAAATGTAGGGAGCAGTTGATTTTTTTTTTCGCTATTTCAGGTTTAGTCCCATAGTAAAAGTTGTTCAAAATGATGAGTACAATGACCCTTTAAGAAGTTGCTGGTGTTTTACCAATAATTCTGTATACTGTGTGATGTGTCTAATACAAATTTACAATGTAGGTAATACATAATTAATAGGTAGGCCAGGTGATGCAAACAAAAATGACAAAAGAAAAGAAAGAAAGAAAGAAGAAAGAAAATACGTTTATTTGCGGTAAACATGACGCAAAGGACAACAAAATAAAATAAACAATGTAAAAAGCAAGTTTTGGGGAAAATATGCGTCACATCTACGCAAAACAAAAAAAGTTTGGCAGCTGTTCTTTGATGACTATTGATGAGTAATAGATGATGAAGGCAAAGGCTGAAAGACCTCAAAAGCATTTAGGGAAACCAGATTTCCAAAGAACAATGACTCAACACACGTAGACCATGCCACCGCACCGGTATAATAACTTACATTTGTTACAACACCTGCTCAAATTCCAATCTCACTTCGACCAGTAGACGCCGAATCAAAAACTTGTTAAATATTTCAAAGTTATATGTATTTATATTGGTCTCAAAAAGTGAGCGCTTCGGTCAAGGCCGTCGTCGGCCAAGTGATCTCGATTCGGTGCACAATTGTGGACGAGATGGTCTTGATGTTGCTAAATTGGGGCTTAGCAATAATTAGAAAGGGTTGCTAACTGCTAAGGTGATTTTTTTGGTCTTTTCTATGCTATGCTGTGTCTGCAGGAAGCCGTTTAAGGTGCGGTAAGACGCAAATTTTCAAGGTTAGGTAGTAAATCGTAAAGGTATACAAATACGGTTGAAAATGGCGATGCGTTTTATTTTAGTTGAATCTCGTGTCCGCCAATAAGAAAGTTATTTCGCAGTTTTAGTTTAATTAAAAAAAAAAATACACCAATATGTTAAAACATTTTTACATATTTCTTTAGTTGATTAAATTTAATTTTTTATAGTTACAAAAAAATAAAAAAGTTGTCGCTCAAAATATCGAGCTTATCGAGACGAAAAAGTTTTTCGTCTCCTTTTTTGTGATTTTTTTTTTCAAGATGCTGGATCGTTTCTATAAGATTAAGTCTTTTTTTATAAACTTGACTATTTATACACTGTATTTTTTTTTTTGGGCTTGTACGGCTAACTGTGCGACGAATAAATGGCCGTTTTACGGTGTCCCGGTTAGGGCAGCGCCTTAAAAAAATAACTACTTACGTGAACTCGGAAGAGACCGGGAACCCCTTGAAGTTTATTAAGGTCAGCATTTGTATCAACTCAAACCAAACCTACCAAACCTTACCAACTACCAAAACATACCTACTACCTACCTACCAAAACCTTACCTACCTACCTTACCTTAGCAACTTACCTACTACCTAGTACCTTGGCTACTCAAAGATATCCAATAATAATGTTTGGCTAATATGTAGATATGTTTTTTTTTTACGGATCTGTCTTGATTATTACATTTCGTAAACCCTGTAGTTCGGTTTGTTCTTTCTTGTCTTTTGACATTCATTATGGATTTATTGGCGCCAGCGAATCCTGTCCGACTACTATCATTGTATTAAAAGGAACATTGTGGCAACGTCTTGACAAGCCTTATTACTGCTCAAATATGTTAATTGTTTTAGTTTAAGTCCATGAGATTGGTAAAAAAACAGAAAAAATACGCGATGTGAATTTCTTTGGGAGCTGAAGAATGAAGGAAATCCGCGTGTTAAGGTCACTTGTCCAACCGTTCGAACGTTATCGAAGGCTGTCCACTATCAATCGCGTTTCTTTTTTATAGCAGTGATAACGTTCGCAATTTTAATATATACTTATTGAATTATTGCTGAAAGTACCACGGATCATTTAAATCTATTGAAATTAAATCTTTTCTAAATTGTCTTAGGTTAGCGTCTTAGCCCTCTGCCTCGAATTTCGCGAGCAGCGGGGCGGCGGCGGCGGCGGCGCGTCTCGCATTGTCCCGCCTCGCTACCGCGCCGCTGTTTTGCAGGTCCGGTCCGTTTGTTTTTACGCATAAAATCCTGCCGCTCCCGCTCCGCCGCCGCTGCCGCCCCGCTGCCCGCAAAATTCGAGGCAGAGGCCTTAAGGTGAAAGCGCCTTAAGGTGGTAGCCCGCGAAATTCAACTATTCTTACGTTTTGTGCAATTTGCAAGTCTTTATTAGGATGTATATTGATCAAAATACAATTCGCGGCCGTAACATGTATTTATTTACAGAATTATAATCATTAAAGTCATCAATATCATAATTCTCCTGCCCTTATCCCAATCTATTTGGGGTCGGCGCAACATGTCCATTTTTCTATACTTCTCTATTAGTCGTCATCTCAGTAGTCACCCCCTTTCTAGCCATGTCATCTTTCACACAGTTCATCCATCGTTTCTTTGGTCTTCCCCTACTTTTATAGTCATCGACATTCATATTCAAAACTTTCCTCATTCCTCCGCATCACATGCCCATACCATGACAACCGATTTCCGCACAACTTTTCAGTCACCGGTGCTTAAGTACCTACTCTCTCTTTTTCTTATTCTATCCATTCATGTAACACCACACATCCCGCTTAGCATCCTCATCTCAGCTGCTTTTCATTCATCCCTTTTGCGGCCTAACACTCTGATCCATACAAGATAGCAGGTATAACTATTGTTTTATATATATCTTCCCTATAAATTTAAGGGGAAGGCGGGAGTCGCAGAATGTTCCCGTGACCTGCCGCCATTTCATCCATCTAGTTTTAATTCTGTGCTTAACCATCCGATGTACTTCGCCATCACTTTGCACGAGTGTACCGAAAAGTCGGAGCAGACTGGGAGAAGCATGCCATCAAGCGCTATAGCTCCAGGGGCCGTACTATGACGTGAAAAAAAATCATGGTTCCAGTGTGAGAGAGAGACGGAGTTATAGACGACCTATACCACCATCCTTTTCTCCAGCTTCTGTTGCCATTTCTCCAATCTGCTCATTAAATGACTATTTCATGAAATCTTGACATTTTTTTTTTTTTGAGGATTTTACCTACTAACTTATGGAGTTGTGCACTTAAGTGATTCTAATTATTATAATTCTGTAAATACATATATGTTACGGTCGCGAACCATACTTTAATCAACATACAACCTAAAACTGACTTGCAAATAAGGTAGGAATTTCGCGGGCTACCCTGGCGAGCCCCATAATCTGAAAGATCTAACATAAGAAATACTATGATATGTATACCTACAATGTTTCCGATCCTATCATAACTAACTAATCTTAAACTACCTTCCTTGTTATTACAGATCCTATGTATACAATCGTCAACAACAACAACAATGACAAATATTAAATTACAATGAAATCAAACAAATGCTTTCCGAAAAAAAACAGATAGGTACATGTTTACGACAGCAAACCAGCTATTGATGACGTCTGTTAAATTATTTTACACGTTGGGTGTTTTATTAAAAGATTTTATTCGGAGTCATTACGTACGAAGCTTGCTTACAATAATTTTTCTTTGAACCCGACGCTCTATATAAACCAAAAACAGAGTTGCCTTAAATCACAACCACAGAGTCTATAAACACTTTTTCTGTGGTCCAACTATTATTCTCTAACAACGTCACTAACAAAGTAACAATCAATCAGTCAGATATAATGGGCTCTAAAACTGATGACGACTACATACTCCGCAGTTCCTATTATATTACCATACCGAGAAACCATTAAAATGATGAGCAAATTACCTGCGTTTATTGAAAAACAATATAAATAAAATGTTTATCGCATCAACTTACATTACTTATTGGGAGAATCCTTGGTTGTGTTAGGATAAAATAATGAAATTGACAATAGAAGCAATACTCGTAAAGCACATCCATACTAATATTATAATTTCGAAAGTATCTCTGCCTGTCTGTCTGTATGTTACCTTTTTTTTCACGCCTAAACGCGATAACGCAATGAAAGGATTTCGATAGGCAAGAAGATAGATGGGTCTTAAACAAAACACACAAAAAAACTGTGCCTTTTAAAAAAAATGTTAATATTATACGTACTTTATATATTTATATTTTTGTTTAATAAATTAACTGTTTAGTTGTTTTATTAATTTACGATAAAATATCCTAAATAAATTTTATTCACTTTAAAATATTAAAAGTAAAGTGAGACTCAGGTCCCCTTTCGTGGGCCGTGCCCAACCTAGGTTCATAAGTTTGCTTAAAGATAAAAAATACTTGAAAATGAAAGTGTGAATATATTTTCACACACACCCAAGTCGGTACAACTTGACGTTCCGTTTAGTATCCACGACATATAGATGATGATACATCACAGCACCAGGACCAGGACCTACCTAGTAATATCTCCACCTAATGCATTTACCCTTTAATACCTACCGAATGGCCTTTGCTGATTGCTGAACCTTGTAGGCTTCCAACTCTTGAGTAATTGCCAACTTTATTCTAAAAATAGATTATGAAGATGTTACTTATCGAGGCGAGCAGCTACAGTCAGTCAAGTGCCAACACTTCGTAACAATCAGTAGTCGGTCTATATTGTGAGAAATCTGATCCTAAGTTCATCAAAGGCCCAAAATTATCCAAAGAGTAGGTACAATAACCAACGACATTAACAACTGCATCGTCTAAAGATCATCATCTTATATTCTGAACAAACCAAATTCTTTGTAGCCGGAACCAAAGATATCCATAAAGTTTATAGTATAATAACTTAAAAGTTCAAAACTAACAAATAACATCGTAAACGTACATTTTTCGCGCCTCTGTCGAGCGTGCATCGGCCACGCAATGCAAAGGTCAGAGGAACTGGTTTCAAACTAAATCAAGCAGGAATCCTCTAAGGTTGCCTATACAGTAGGTATTGAACGATAGATTGATAAAGATTCCTTTGATTTTATTAAGTTTTTTGAGACTTTCCTTGAAGTAATCGATTATTTTATAGAGTGTAGGTACAATTCGTGCTACGTAAAAATACCGCTGGCCAATCGCAAAACCATACGTTCACGTCACGTAAAAATTTACTTTAAAAAAAGTCAATTTATATTTCCATTTAGTTGAATATACAACTAGGAAAATTACATAAGTAAGCCCAAGACGAACGAAAAGAAGAATCATCAAAATCGGCTTAGCAATGCTGGAGATTCAGTATATTTATGCATATAACGTCGTACATAAGACTAATTACATAATGTATTATCTACTAAAACCTTATAAAACCCTTATGTAGATCACGTTAGTGAAAGAATCATCAAAATTGGTTCATTAGTTTTTGAGAAAATCGCGGACAAACAAACATACATACATACGGGTCGGTTACGGAATCTCCTTTTTTGAAGTCGGTTAAAAAGGTTAAAAAGGTAAGTAAGTAAGTAAAATTTTATTTATTTAAACATGGTGTACATTGCATGCAGGATAATAATAGGTCTTTACCTATGAAATTGCCGTTTTGTATGAAAAAATTTTAACGAATTTTTTTCATGCATTTTTTATTTGTATTAATCGAAGTAATCACCCATGCAATCAATGCATCTTTGCCAACGCAGTGGCAGTTTATTGATGCCCTTCTTAAAGAAATCAGCTGGATGGGAGGCAACAAATTCTTCAAAGGCATTTTGTACTGCCTCTCGGGTTTTGAATTTTTTTCCCGTCAAGAAGTTATCCAAATTCTGGAAAAAGTAGTAGTCTGTAGGCGCAAGGTTTGGTGAGTAGGGCGGATGACGGAGAGCTTCCAACCCCAGTTCTTGCAACTTGGAGACCGTCTGCTGTGCAGTATGAGGTCGCGCGTTGTCGTGCAGGAGCAGCGGAGACGAGCGATTGACCAATGCTGGTTGGAGATGTGCCAGCTTCTCCATCATTGTGTTCAGTTCTTCACAGTACACATCTGGTAACCTCGCTCACCCCGTTTGGTAAGAAGCTGTGATGAATCACACCGGCGCTAGACCACCAAACAGTGACCATCACTTTTCTAGGGGTAAGTTTTCGTTTAGGGCATTGTTTAGGTGCTGAACCAGGGATCCAACCAACTTGCTGAGCGCTTGCGGTTATCAAACAGAATCCATTTTTCATCGCAGGTAACAATGCGGTTCAAAATTCCTTCATTTGTGTGTCTGTTGAGCAGTGCAAGGCACGTCTCGACGCGTACTTCGCGCTGGCGATCATTGAGTTCGTGGGGCACCCATTTGTCAAGCTTTTTTACCTTGCCAATTTGACGCAAATGGACCAATATTGTTTTGACGCTAACGTCGAAAGCTGCTGCTAATTCAGCCGTAGATTGTGTATCATCAGCTTCCACAATCGCCTTTAATTCGTCATTGTCGACCAAAGTCTTCGGACGACCGCGAGGTGCATTTTTCAGGTCGAAATTTCCAGAACGGAAACGAGCAAACCAATAACAAGTGGTGCGTTGGTTTGTAGTGTTAGCTCCGTAAACGTCGTTGATGTTGCGTGCCGCTTGTGCCGCGTTGCTGCCACGACGGTACTCATATTCCATAATTACTCGAGTTTTTAACGTATCCATGATGACGAAAATGATTGAAATGCGATGAAAATGTAACACTAATCAATAAACAAATGACTACTTTTGGAAAAAAAATCCATGTTTTTAAAATAAAATTAATTTGAAATTAGAATTCTTAGCCAAATAAAAATTATTTTGATTTGAAATGGCCAGTACTGCAGAACGGCAATTTCATAGGTAAAGACCTAATATATGTAGTATGGCCTGGTTGTGCGGTTGGCCAGCGCTCTTATTACGTGACAGGATCTATACAACGTTACAGTTATCCGCTGGCCAGCGGTCTTTTTTACGTGATGTGAACTATACAGGACGTTAAAAATATTTAAGAAAAAAATAGTTCGACTGTACGACCAACAATGCTCGCTTAAGAAATAAATTTTCTGGAAATCCGTAACTACCTAACTCATCGAAATTAATTGATTATCAGTAAAAGAGAATAAAAATTATCAATAGCTATTAAAAAATAAAAGAAGTCTTACAAAAACGCAAAAATGCTGTCAATGGTCTAGACTAGACTAATTACCTAGGTATTCTTCAGCGAAGCAATTATCTTTTTTATCCAATAGCAAATTGACAGACGTGATCAAAATAATCAAAATCTACGTTATCCTAGAACCTAGAACATTTGTGCAGCCTTGAACCCTACACTTTAATTATTATAATACCAATCTGTAATTATTGTAAGATATTAGAATCTAATATAATGTGAGCTTAGCAAGCTAAAATCAAAATATTTTATTTCACATAAATCTACATTGGGCACTTCTGTACCTACTTTGACAAATTGTTATAAAAGCGGATACTGTTTATAAGAAATGACTTGCTTGTTTTAGTTAATCTAAATTTGGGTATATGTTCTATGTTAAGGATTTGGTTTCCGCACTTAGTCCTTCATGTGGACCATTGTGCGTGGGCCATGGCGGCCGTCGGGGGTTATTCCAACCTGCCCACCTCCCTCCAGAACTTAATCAAATCTCCGGGTCTGTTAAGAACATCTGTGAAAGATCGGGGTATTCCAAGAGTTTCTGTTCTAATCTTGGTGATGCCTGTGCATTCAAAGAGCACATGTTCAACGGTCTCCTCAGCCTCCAAGCAGGCCCTGCATAGAGGAATGTCAGTTATTCTTATTATGTGGAAAACTTGGGTATAACAATTTCATGTTTACTACAAGCAATGAACGAGTACTGATTACCACACTTGTCTTGAGACTTCCAACATCTGAAATCAGTTTCCTCTCATTTTTTTTCCTTTGTTTGAACTCTGTTCTGTCTCAACGGAAAACTCTCTTTGGTACATAACTTAGTTTTCAATCCCAGTCATGATACGTGTCCTCCAGGCTCCAAACAAAGGCACACTATTAAAACCAATCTTCTTAATGTTCCAGATGCTGTGCCCCACGCTGTTCCTTGTGTCGCTGGCTCTGGTCAGCTGCGACGTGTCACACCTCCTGGAGAGCACCACGACGCCAGACCCTCCACCGAAGCCCTACGTCTTCTCCTACACTGCTGGAAGGTACCCTGGACATGCTGACAGGACACACACTGAAGTCAGTGATGGCAGTGGTGTTGTTAAAGGTGATTTAATTATTTTTGTTGCTCGTCTTTGGCACAGTAGACTTCTGGATATCTAGAGAGCCTCTGACTGGGAGAAATCACTATTACTGAGTGCTTTTGTTTTGATTCAGAAAATAAACACAGATCTTTTCTTTCATATCAATATTTAAGTATAATATATGTAAAGGATTACGTGCTTGTGGTCAGGTCACATATCTTATATATTTACCGATTCGAGAAGTTAATCAGCCATTTTTTGTCGCGGTCAACACTTGGATCTACCAGAGGATTCGTGAACAGGTGACCAAATCCACACCTTGGCCTAAGGCAGTAAATCTAAAGATCACTGTGGGGTTTTAGTCAGTGACAGTCTGACATAACCCTTCGCCGTCTATAGAGATAGTTAAGATACCAATTTTCGTACATAGTCAATTTACGAAAGTTCGTATATTTATCTATCTCAACAACTCAGGATTATGTGTGACATCAATATCGCGCTGCTGCCTGATTCCGTGCCATTTTAATAAAAATTCTCTCGAATTTGACAATTTATACAACACATTAAATTCTTGCATACATTACCTAAGAATGTTTTCGAACTAATTTGATTTTTGCTTGACCTTTGTCGATCAAACTGTCATAAACCAGTTCTAAAAGCGCTTCTAATCGGAGATGAGTAATTGCGATTACATAGCTATTCAAAATAAAATGCCGGAGACGCGTAACAACATTGAAGATGTTATTATGAGCAATAAGGAAAGAATTATTATTTTTACCGAAGAAGTTATAATCATCGATGTGTACATATCTCGTCACAATTAGCAAACTAAACTGCATCGCAACCCAGTCTTAGACACCGAATGCCCTTAAAAGATACATAAGACGACTACGTGTTACTATCAGCAGGAACTTCAACTCCTTGTTGATATTTCCATGCCTTAGCTGTACTGCAGTCCTCATCTTTATTGTATACTAGCTTTTGCCCGCGGCTTCGCCCGCGTGGATGTTGGAAAATATCCCACGGGAACGAAAATCCTTCCTTATTCCTTGTCTGCATTATACTCGTAAAGGGAGGGTTATGGCTGGGCGTTGATGAGTCAGTCAATCAGTCAGTCAGTCAGGACTTCTCTTTTTATTTATATACATTAATTACAAAGTGAGTACTGCAGAACTGTTGAAGCTACAGCCATTCATGCTAAGACAATTTTCGCAATCTGAGGTAATGTAGACCCTTGAGTATCGTTTTAAATAGTACTTATATGTGTGTGTGTGTGTGTGTGTGTTTAGATTATTAATTATCTATTTGGATTAGGAAGTTCATGTAGCTTCATCCCTTCACCGTCCTAGGCTCTGTGAAGTGATATTTTATGAAGAACATTACAGCACTGGCTACATAATACATCTCTTCAATTGCATGACCCAAGGTATGAAGCAATTACACTTTCTAATGCCACGATATTAACAAGGAATTTGCGTAAATTCCCTTGCTCTACATAGATGTGCGAATCTGATACCTTGGAACGCCCATAAGGAAGAGAAATCTAAGCTAAATTCTGTTTTATGAGCAAATTTTCTAAACGCGTAATTCGGAACACGTATCTAAAGACTTAAAATTTACCTATTAGGACCAAATTAGCTGTATTTATGGCTTTATTACTGATTCTAGGCTCGTTTTGGTTGTAAAATACATATGTAGTCGCTTAAGCATTGTTGTTTTTCTGAAGAATACTAATCACAGTGTCTTTAAATACTCTTAGTAATCACCTTACTTGGCAAAGAGAATGAGATTAGCAAAATAGTTCTATGGTTCTACACAAGAAGAAGAAAAGAGAGAGATGAAGAGGTCGCCGACCTCTTTATCTGTTCTGTGGATAATTACAACAACCTCTGAATATCCGAAGTCAACTATTTGTTACCTATTGTTTATTTTTGCGTGATAGTTGAAGATGATATGGCTAGAAAGGGATCACTCCCTTTACCTAGATGACGACTAATAGAGAAGTATGGAAGAAAAAGACATGTTGCGCCGACCCTAAACAAATTGGGTAAGCACACAAGATAATGGTGATGATGTTGATTTTTGCATGTTTCATGTTTTCAAAATTACAATCATTTTGAGCAAAGGCAAAGAGGCAAAATTTGCTTCACGTGAAAGACAATTTTTCATTTTTAACTAGCGACCCGCCCCTACTTCGCACGGTTTTTAACGCTTGATAAAACATTGTAAACAAAACCTTTAATGAAAAACCTAAACCTTCCTCATGAATCACTCCGTCCATTGGTAAAAACCCTATGCAAATTTGCACCTTAATTTGTTTCATTTTGACAGTTCAACAACATTCATTGCGTTATTTATGGTATTGAGAAACTAATTTTTTCGAACATATGAAGCAATGGATTAGCAATTTACTTCAAAATTACTCAGTTTCCGATCGACAATGTGTTACGCAATTAGGGTGCCCTCCGGTAATTTTTGAGTTTATCGCATTCAGACAGACATACAGACACGGTGGGGGACTTTGTTTTATAATATAATAGGTTGGGGAAAAAGTTTCTTCGCATTTTTTAAGAAAATTCAAAACATTTTTTAATATACATTATTTACATTTATCTAAAGTATGTAGGTACTATTTAGTTCGATAACTTTTTGCCATCTTGTAGGTAGGGACATGATCCCATTGCTATAGAAATTTTGGGACTTCTGATCAAAATACCGCGACAAGTGGTTTTGGCAGTCCTCTCGTGATGTTAACCTGACACTGCCTAAAGAATTCTGAGGAGACCGAAAAAGGAGAAAATCTGAAGGTGCAAGGTCAGGACTATACGGCGGATGCATTAACACCTCCCAGCCAAACTCTCTTAATTTTTGCTGAGTGGCTAAAGATGTGCGAGGTCTAGCGTTATCATGATGAAAAACCACACCCCTTCTGTTGATTAATTCCGGCCGCTTTCTCTCAACTTCTTGCTTTAATCTCATCAGTTGTTCGCAGTAGAGTTCAGAATCGATGGTCCTGCCTGGTGGTAACAGCTCATAATGAATAATGCCCTTCCAATCCCACCACACACACAGCATCACCTTGTTGCGAGTTAACCCGGGTTTCGCCACAGTCTGTGAAGCCTGACCGGCCTTTGACCACGACCTTTTTTACACGTTCTTGTCGTACGTGATCCACTTTTCATCATCAGTTATCAGCTTCTTCAAAAATGGTTCGGTTTCATTACGTCGTAATAAATAATCACAAATGAGTACACGGTTCATTAGGTTTCTTTCAGTGAGCTCGTGAGGTACCCAAATATCGAGCTTTTTTGTGTACCCAGTTTTTTTCAAATGCGCCAAAACTGTTTTGTGGTCAATTCCCAGTTCTTCAGCTACGTCGTAACTACTGATATACCGATCTTGCTCCACTTTTTCAAAAACGGCATTCATTTTATCCGTAATAGGGCGACCAGAGCGACGTGCATCTTTGACATCAAAATTTCCGGATTGAAAACGCTTAAACCAAATTTGTGCTACTCTCACAGACACTGCACTGGGTCCATAAACATCGCAATTTTTTTTCGCGGCTTGCGTTGCATTTTTACCTTCTTTGTAGTAAAATTTTAAAATGTATCGAATTTCTTCATTAGATTCACTCATCTTCACAGTACGAAAAACAAATGAAAATCACACATTTTCCTAATTTGAATTTGGAATTATGTTCTTTAAAATTTAAACTTTCAATGATATCAAAACGAGCCAGATACAAATAGTATAGTCAAAGAGATTTTATTTTAAGTTCATACATACTATAATGCGAAAAGACTTTTTCCCCAACCTAATATGTAGTGACTCAGGGATATTTGCTAATAGTAGGTAATTATTCAACATTTAGATTGTATTATCTTGTAAAAGTACAAAACAGAAAATGCACATGACACAGTGGTATTAGCGACACTCGGCAGCAGCTACAAAATAGAACGGCCCTTCACTGCATTTGTTTCAAAGCTTTCCACCTTGAGCATTTACCTTGGCATCGAAGTACGAATAAAATTATTTAATTACTATACTAATTACTGTCACGCCTTCACATATGCCTCGAAAGGGTAGGTACAAGCATGTTCTCTGATTACTTAAATAAATGTTTGTCAATATCCGGAAGTATGCACTCTTCATTGCGACTAATTAGGCCAATATAAGACGAATTGACAAGCGAGAGGATGATTTCCATTAGCACCCGTTGCATAATTGGTAGAAACCTACTCCTCTCCCAAACAGTTAGTTCAAAAAGAAAGCTAACCCATTACAAGGCAAAGGGAACATAACATCTATACCTGCTGCAATTATTGTTCTGTGGAATATGCAATATATTTTAAAATATCTCCTTTTTTTTATTAGCCTACATTGTGTTCCACTGCTGGGCAAAGGCCTCCCGTTTTTCCTTCCAACCTCCTCGTCTTCCAAATATGTTGTTAAGCATGGACTTATTTATAATATTAAGAAGAGTCAGTACATGGTCTTTGAGGCCGGTGGTGCTATATGCCCCGATTATGTACCACCCGTATTTATAAATGGTGTACCCTTAGACAGGGTGAATCAGTTTAAATACCTAGGACATGTAGTCACGGCTGATCTCAGGGATCACGCTGACATGGAACGGGAGCGGAGGGCTTTATCTAAAAGAGCTAATATGCTGGCCCGCAGGTTTGCGCGTTGCTCGGATGGCGTGAAAATAACTCAAACTCAAACTCAAACTCAAAGCATTTATTTCAATTAAACCAATTACAGGCACTTTTGAATTGTCAAGGGGTCGGTCAGTCAGAAAGATGAAGCTAGGCGCCCATTCCAAAGCATAGTAGGTACCTATGGAGAAGAACGGGCAAGAAACTCCACGGACACTCTTTTAAATCAAGATTTGGTTACAAAATAATGGTTACATCATTCATGTTGAAATTTCATATGTGAGAACGATGCAGAACGTTAACAGCGTCCTTAAAAAAAAAACAATTCAAATATTTAAATTAAATTAAAATAAGCCCTGACCGCTAAGGTATGCCCAGCCTTCACTGACAGCGCTTATTCACGAACCTGACGCATGGATTGGCTAAATGATCCAACACGCGCCACCATCAGCGAGACATTAGTGTCCTCATTAGTGAACTCTTTTCCAAGCATATTGCACGTCCATGTACACCTGCAGCCTGTGGGCTAATTACACACAGAAAAGCTACAACACCCTCCGCATTCAATTTAACAACGCTTTCAGAGCGGTTTTGGGTCTGCCTCGCTACTGCAGCGCTTCAGGTATGTTCGCATGGGCGCACACGGACTGTTTTCATGCGACCATGCGGAAGCGCTGTGCGTCTCTTGTGCGCAGAGTGCGAGCCAGCTCCAATTCCGTTCTGGTTATGATAGCAAATAGGTTGGACTGCCCTTATGTGCGACACTGCTGTGACAGGCATGTTACATATAGTGTCGCTCGTAGGAGGCTAGCTATAAGTTAATTTTGATTGGTAATGAATTTGATTTAGCCAATTTGTGTGTTCATGTTATATTTATTCGTTTGTGTTTATTGTTGTGTGATTTGATTTTTGTATATTTTTGTATGATATGGGTTCCTACCTGAAATAAATTTATTTTATTTATTTATTTATTTATTTAAATATCTCCTATGAGCCAAAAATAACAAATGGCGTTCCCAGTATTATACGTACTCGTATTGGCTCATCACTGGCAATTTGTAAATTTATGAATCACTCTTTTGTAATGGTTTTTTATTGTTTCCAGATTATTATGCCCTATTAAGGGTCAGGAATTTTAGTAAAAAGATGTTGGCAAAAAATACAAAAACGTTACTTGATGAGCACTTTCTAAAACATTATATTCTAAACGTTCCAGGATCCTTCTCCTACGTGGACCCTAGCCAAAAGGTCCGCACAGTGGACTACGTGGCTGACAAGCAGGGCTTCCATCCGATCCTGAGTGACGTGCCTCCGGAGCACCCCTCGGACTCCGAGTCCGTGGCGCAGGCCAAGGACCGTCACTACCAGCTGTACGCCAAGATCGCCGAGGAACACGCCACGCATCCTCACCCTGAACGTGAGTTATATGGCATGAGCTATGCAAACAAAGAGTTAAAAATCCAGTAACACCTTCCCGACCCGGGAATCGAACCCAGGACCTCATGGTCAGCAGTAGCGCTTGTGACCACTAGACCAACGAGGCAGTTAAAAGTGCTATGATTATGATTGTTTGAATACTTAAACCCGAAATTCTGATTTTAAATCACCTTAGGGCTAATTTATCAATCGCCAGATAACTTATATTTATGGAATAAATAAATATGGCAGTTTGACAGCTTTTGTATAGAAAACTAGCTGACCCAACAGACGTTGTCCTGTCAAAATTTAATTTTTGAGACGGTTAATTTTCTTCATATTTTTTTTTAACGTGAAAAAGATCGTGAAAATTGGTCCAGTCGTTCTTGAGTTCTAAATGGTGTAAATATCCCGACTTCGTTTTATATATTATGTCAAATTGTCATATTTGTACTTCAGATAAAAGTTCTGACTATTGAAATTTTGCCCTTAAAAATGTTTTTCTTTTGACAATTGAGATTAATTTTCTAACCTCAATTTTCGTCGATGATTTTTCAATTACAATTAAATAATGTTATTCATGGATAAAGTGGTATACAAAGTTGGAACTTTCTAAATCTTCTAATGTGTTTCCCTTCAGTGTGAGTGATTGTGTATGAATTTAACCTGAACAGAGTTAGCTCATACTTTCATGACAATGATATTATATGTAGAAAGAGGTAGATAGGTTACACACGCTTCGCAAGTGGCACGTCAAAATCTGGCTTATTAGCCACATTTTCGTCGTCTTGTCTCTTTTTCGCTCCCGATAATTAAGACATGCCGTTCTACTTCCACATGTCATCTAATCGTACGAAATTGTGCCGTTTTTGAACACCGAATGTTGGGTCGGTAACCTATCTACGTTTTTTTACATATAATATCATTGTTTCATGAGATACTTTTGGAACAAACCTTAAAACATTTATATTTGAAGACAGAGTTAGTTACTCACAATCTTCAGTTGGTTATTCAAACCAATAATATGTGTTTGATGATTTAGATTCAGGTATATAATTCGGATCTTTCTTGAGAAAAAGAAGTACGTAAACCCAGAAATCGAATTTGAGATCAAAAATAAACAAAGAAATGTCATTGTCAAAGTGACAGTTCAGGGGTAGTCAACATTTCCGTAGTCATTCTAATTATTCGATTTTTGAAATTTTGAAAACGTAAAATATAACAAAGAAAAACTTAACAACAAATAAAACCTCAGAGGGACACATTCAATCGCGACAAAAGTCAGAAATCGGATGACAGTACTATTACTTTCCAGCACCCTAATTGCGTAACACATTATCAATCGGAGTTGGTTTCATTTTGTCAGTTCAACAACAATATTTTACCTGTTTAAGATATGCCTACAATTTTAGCACTATGTTATAGTACTTTTCGGCAAACTGCACAATTGAGGTTATTATTTAAAATTGGCAACACCTTTGTTTACATTTTTGGTCTCGAATTATTTTACAGACATTAGGTACCTACCTTATTCGCAGCTGTGGTCGTCACTACTTTTGTTAAACTAACAATGTATTGGTGTCAGTAGATAATTTGTTTGGCTCGCTGGCAATTAATAAAATAAATTATGAACCCTGATTTACGCATACCATAAGTTGAAGCAACAATAAACCCCCGTTCACACAGGCGTAATAAAATCGCGGCGGGATTTTATATCACACTTGATTTTCAACTCTCGATGTTGAGCCGAGCGTTGAGAATCCAACTTAACAATAACAGAGCAACCAATCCAATCCAATCCAACTTAACAATAACATTCTAGCGCGTCGAAAAAACACACTGTTGGATGCGCTAAGCAGAGCGTTGAAAATCCAGTGCGCTATAAAATCCCGCCGCGATTTTATTACGCCCGTGCGAACGGGGGTTAACAGTTGCACCATCAAAACAGTGTATACAGTTTTAGAAGATGCAAGTCATTTATTGTTTCAATTTTATTAACCGACGAAAAAAAAGAGGAGATTCTCAATTCGACACGAATTTTTTTTTTTTTATATAATAGGTTGGGGAAAAAGTTTCTTCGCATTTTTTAAGAAAATTCAAAACATTTTTTAATATACATTATTTACATTTATCTAAAGTATGTAGGTACCATTTTGTTCGATAACTTTTTGCCATCTTGTAGGTAGGGTCATGATCCCATTGCTATAGAAATTTTGGGACTTCTGATCAAAATACCGCGACAAGTGGCTTTGGCAGTCCTCTCGTGATCTTAACCTGACAGTGCCTAAAGAATTCTGAAGAGACCGAAACAGGTGGAAATCTGAAGGTGCAAGGTCAGGACTATACGGCGGATGCATTAACACCTTCCAGCCAAACTCTCTTAATTTTTGCTGAATGGCTAAAGATGTGTGAGGTCTAGCGTTATCATGATGAAAAACCACACCCCTTCTGTTGATTAATTCCGGCCGCTTTCTCTCAATTTCTTGCTTTAATCTCATCAGTTGTTCGCAGTAGTGTTCAGAATCGATGTTCCTGCCTGGTGGTAACAGCTCATAATGAATAATGCCCTTCCAATCCCACCACACACACAGCATCACCTTGTTGCGAGTTACCCCGGGTTTCGCCACTGTCTGTGAAGCCTGACCGGCCTTTGACCACGACCTTTTTCGCACGTTCTTGTCATACGTGATCCACTTTTCATCACCAGTCTTCAAAAATGGTTCGGTTTCATTACGTCGTAATAAAGAATCACAAATGAGTACACGGTTCATTAGGTTTTTTTCAGTGAGCTCGTGAGGTACCCAAATATCGAACTTTTTTGTGTACCCAGTTTTTTTCAAATGCGCCAAAACTGTTTTGTGGTCAATTCCCAGTTCTTCAGCTACGTCGTAACTACTGATATGTCGATATTGCTCCAATTTTTCAAAAATGGCATCCATTTTATCCGTAATAGGGCGACCAGAGCGACGTGCATCTTTGACATCAAAATTTCCGGATTGAAAACGCTTAAACCAAATTTGTGTTACTCTCACAGACACTGCACTGGGTCCATAAACATCGCAAATTTTTTTCGCGGCTTGCATTGCATTTTTACCTTTTTTGTAGTAAAATTTTAAAATGTATCGAATTTCTTCATTAGATTCACTCATCTTGACAGTACGAAATACAAATGAAAATCACACATTTTCCTAATTTGAATTTGGAATTATGTTCTTTAAAACATAAACTTTCAATGATACCAAAACCAGCCAGATACAAATAGTATAGCCAAAGAGATTTTATTTTAAGTTCATACATACTATAATGCGAAAAGACTTTTTCCCCAATATGTCCACGCATGCATAACTTTTTACAGTCGCCCAATTTGAAAATTTTTTGTTTTATTCGTAAGGGTATATACCTCAAAGTTGGTCCCATATAAAATTGATTAACTTTGCTTGGGTAGTTTTTGAGTTAGCTTCAATAATACGTACTTTTTCCCCACTTTTTATATGGATGATGTTCTAGTTGCTTTTGCAGGTACCTAGTGGTATTAGAATTTGTGTGGCGTACGTACCACAACTAAAAAGTGAAAAATAAAAACTTTTTTACAAAAAAATACAACCGACTTCCAAAAACAACACTACAAAGTGAAAAGTAACTTTAATTTCGAAAGTCGGTGGCAAAAAACGAAAATACATTTAACCAGACACCGACTTCCGAAATTAAAGTTATTTTTCACTTTGTAGTGTTGTTTTTGGAAGTCGGTTGATTTTTTTTGTGAAAAGTTTTTTTGTATGCCATAGGCAAGGAACTTGCGTCGTATAAATGGAGAGTTCAGTAGTTTCTGTTCTGAGATACTGTTTGCTAGTACCACTATTTATATAGTATCACTATTTTTGAAGCCCAAATACAAACGCAAACTAGATATATACATTTGACAATTTTAAAACTCTTGCACTTGACTTATTAATAATTTCCATCCCTCTCAGTTTCAGTAATCAACGCGCCTCTAGAAACACAAGCGGTGGCCCAAGCTCGGGCGAAGCATGCCGAACTATTCCGAGTGATCGCCGAACAGCACGCACGCATCGCAGCCGAAAGGGAACTACTGTTGAGAGAGGAAGAGGAGAAGCAACACCTCCAGGACCTCGGCCAGTAAACTCTTGACTCCTCACAGACTTGTTGATCATCAAATATGGAATAGCAGATGGGCAGAGCTTTAATGACTAACTGTACTTAAATAAGGATTTTCATTTGAATTCAGAATCTTAGATAATTATCTTGGACCTAAAAAACGCCACTGATGTTGCGATTAATGTGGCCATCTACTGGAATCAATAGATTCGAAAAGAAGAAGAATCGTGTTTTGCAACTGTAAACTTACTGGCATAAAAGAAACTCCACTGCAACCAAATATTTTTATGGCCTTTTTTGTTATAAATGGTTATACAAAAATCAAGTTAGAATATATGACGCTAAAGTGGATATTTGAATAAGTGACAAATAACGTAAATCGTTTAAGATTCTGAATTAAAGTCAAGGTTAGGACAAGCAGCAAAGGAGATTGGTGTGCAGGTAACTAAACGTTGTCTGAAATAAACGTCTGTTTAGTTGCTTGCATATATTTTGTCTCTTGTTATTTGGAAGTAACCGATCAATTTGAATAAAGCAGTGCGTTTTTACACTGACAAAATAAACATAATCGTAAAGAGGTAAGAGATATTTTGCACGGCACGGACAAACTGTTTCTGCATCACTGGTAAATTAGTGATACCTACTATATTTTTGTCCAATGCCTGTAAAGTTTAAAATAGTTGTGTCTGACTGATGTTGAAAGATTTTACAGGGTCAAATGAAATTAGCTAGCGAAACTCCCACACACGTGATATGCAAGCACGATCAAATAAAAAATAACAACAGATTTTCTAAAGTTGTAGGTACTTCAAATAACTACAACTGCAGTCGTTGACTTAAAAAATATCATTAATATTTTTGTAATTATTTTTTCATGTCGATATCGATTCCAACCATGTCTGGAGTTGCACTAGCGAATTTTATTTGACCTTGTTTGTACCTTGTTGATGATGAAGACGAAAATCCGCATTTATTGTGATGTGTACAAGGCTTAAAGGTACCATAGACGAGGTACTAGAAATGGCTTTTCACCTTTATTTGGAAAATTGATGATTAATATTTTTGGTTTCCTGCTATCCATATTTGGCAATTAAAACGACTGCAGTGATACTACCTAAATTAAATACAAAATTGTTACATATTTTTAACTATTTATATAAGTAAGTACACTTTTTGCCACGATTTGTTTTAATGATTTTGATACTAACTTTTTTTATACTTCGATAATTTGACCGTCTTAACAGTTACAGTAAACTAGTAATTACTTACAATTACTAATTCAGGATTTAACTTTTTTTTTTATGTAAGATTTTAAGATTATTAGAAGTTTCTCTCATCCATCATCCATGTTTTCTTAAAAACAAGAACTAATGAACTGTATAGTTACCTTTAACTGTGAATAATATGTAAGATTGTATATAAAATATTAAATATAAGTATTTTAACAATACTCTCTCGAATTGCCATATTAAAACCAATTTGATATTATTTCTAGTACTTTTATGTATTAAGAAGAAATTTTGTATTTTTTTGTACTTAATGTTTTTTAATATGAAAACATCTCAATATTAAAAAAAAATGTAATAATTTTATCAGCGTTTTTTTAACTAAAGTGAAGATTTGCCACTTATTATTTTTTGCCAAGTATTAATCGAACCTCAAATAAATCCCATTTTGCGCTCCTGGAAATATTATTGTACGATCTAATATAATGATTGCGTCTCTTTTTGTGAACCTCAAATAATTCCTATTTTGTGGCCCTAAAAGTACTAAACGAACATGTAGTAACTGTGGCCAACTCTGCACTTTCAGAACCGCATAAAGTTTTTAGAGGTTACTTAATTAATTTAAAAAGTTAAATTCATTTTTAGAAGATCAGTTAAATATTTCCCTTAATTTTTTCTTTACGGTTTTGCCAGACAGATGTCATTTTGGTCATGTATAAGGTACACATAACCACGAGGTAAAAACTAAATCTCGCGAGCTAAACTGCAATAAAAAAAAAACCTGCCAATATCGTGCCGACTTTGTATCTAATTTAAAATTCAAGAAGACTTAAACAGATACCCTAAATTATTAAAACAAACAGTGCCTCAGTTGCGGCACGCCACAAAGGGTCGTATGCGCTCGCGCAACGACCATGACATCTGTCTGGCTTAGGCAGTTACTACTCATTTTGTTATTTCCAGTTAAGTACTTATTATTTATTATACACACAAAATCAAAGACAATTCAATCAATTCTTGGGACTATGGGCTGGTTTTTCCAACGCCTTAAAACCGTGCATCCTACCGTCGTAATCCGTGAAATAACAATAACTAAGTATAGACAGTTTTCGTATGGATAAACTGTTAAATTTCAAAGAAATAAAAATAAAACAACAAAAAGTATAACTGATGCAACAGTTTATTTGTAAGTAATGTTAGCCGAAGTCGAAGTATTTGACGCGTTGATGTTTACCTGGTCGAGTCTGAAAAGAAAAAGTTTTAAATTATAATTTACTAGCTGCGCCCTGCTGTTTCACCCGCGTAGACCGGAATTAAAAGTAGCCTATGTGTTAATCCAGGGTATAAGCTGTCTACATACCAAATTTCATTCAAATCGGTCCAGCCGTTTGAGCGTTAAGAAGAAACAAACATACACACACACACACACACACACACACACTCACAAACTTTCGACTTTATAATATTAGTGTGAAGTGTGAATAACACTTGCATAATGACAAAAACATTACCTACTGGTTATATTACATAGATCGTTTCAGTATTTTTGTAGTGTAACATCTATCTATATTCTCGAAATTATAAGTGAAATGCTGATCGTTGGTAAGCGCATCACTTGAAAACGCGGCTGGACTTTTTGTTTTAAAATGTTCATTATAGTAATTAGGGTTTTATGCAAAGAAAACTGAAAAAAACTGAACGCTCTTTTTTTAAGGGACGTTTGTATGAATTATGGTTTAGACAGGGGAACGCCTGTTGGGTCAGCTAGTTCAAAGTAAAAAAATACATAAATAATAAGAAAAACTATGTACAAATAAGCTACTTGATATACAGACAGCTGCATAGCTGCCTTTTAAACAAAGGTGTGTACTGTGTAGGCAGTTCTTCTCGTAAGTATGCTATGATGTTTATATTAATGAATATTAGCAGTGACAAGATGACTATTTGTGCCCGTATTGTTTCAATCAACTGAGCCTTTTCCCAACTATGCAGCTAAATATTATTCAGTATTTTACATGGAGTGACTGCTTATCTGACCTCCACAACCTAGTAACTGGGTAATACAATACCCGTTGGTAAGACTGGTTTTCAGACTTTCGGGCTTATGACGACACTTAACGACTGTCAAATATTCACGAATGAATGTCGGGTCCAACGGCTTATAGTGCTTTCCGAGACACGGAGGGGTCTCGGTATGTAGAGATGGTCACCCATGCACGGACTAACTGCGGCAAGCTTAGCTTAACCTGATCGATCGACCCGTGCGGCTGTTGCTACCAAATAGCTTGTTTGACCGTACCTGTTCGGAATACTTACTAATTTATCACAATGTAGGCACAATTTTGCTGCAATCAGCGCAAGTTCTCTTACAATTGATCCTAAATGCTTTTAAAACTTTCAGTCTTTACTAATATCAATCAAAAATCAACCCTTGAATCATTTGTTCTGTAATACCCAATCAATGTAGGAACCCAAAGAAACTTGTCTTATTCCCGCTATATTAGTTGGTCCTTTAGTAAAAGTTGTTCACATCGAATTATGTTCACACCCTAGCTAGATGGATGCCAGCACAATCAGACTATAATGTTCCAACTGCTAGGACACTAGCCTCTCTGTGAGGAGTGGGCAGTAATCCACCACCCGGAAACAATGCGGGTTGGTGGATGTCACAAGTCTTCGAATTTTTGGTCCTAAAGATCTGTAAAGTATGCTAACTTTGCTTACTATATGAACCGTATTTTTAAAAATGCTTGATCATCCTCGCTTAGAGGAACATGAACCATATTATATGCGATCAAGCGTTTCCTACGAATATGAACATACTTTAATTTTATACAAATAAGGTTAATATTCGTATGTTACTGTACGTAAGTAAAGATATAGCGGTAGGTACTCACTGGTCGGTGGCGGTCCCGGAGGGTTGCCGTCTGGCGGCGGTCCGGGTGGGGGGTTTCCGTTGCAGCCAGCCGCCTTCGGAAGAGCGCTCATGCCGCTCTGCAAGCGTAAAATATCAATAAGTAATAATAATATACAGGTTGAAATTGAAAATATGTGACAAATCAAAATCGTAGTAGACGTGTGTGGACGATTTTTCCTGGCGAACCCTTTAAACTTGAGCTGTGACACAAACCGAAATGTTTGAGTTTAGGTGCCACATTCTCGAGCAACATTTTTTTTAGTTTTTGTTCCTGAACTCAAAAATATAAGTATTATCAAGATCGCAAGTCTACTTACCACCGCAGCAAAGGTAATAGCCATAATGGCCAAGAGTACTCCAACAAACTTCATGTTTCAGCTATTGATCACGAACTGACGAACTACTGTGTACCCCCAATTTATATAACAGAGGACAACTAGGAAATTGACCACTCGTGACAATTGTGCATCCGGTGAGCGAAATTATAACAATTATTGTACATAAATAAGTGTTAATCCGTGATATGTACGCGACGATGCGACAAAATTATAGAGTTTTGTGGAACATTTTGACACTAAAGATTGGATCTATTTAGTAACCTCCGACGCAAAAAGAGGGATGCTATAAATTTGACCGCTATGTGTGTGGCACTGTAGCTCCTCCGATTTGGATGCGGTTTTTTAAATTGAAAGCAAGTTTTCTAGCGGTGGTTCTTAGACATGTTTTATCAAAATCGGTTCATCCGTTTCAAAGTCATTCGCTCTTTTGTTAGCTTTTTTTTTTTTTTTTTTTTTGTGGATGGGAAATCATCAAATGACTTCTCCCGCTCTGGGCAGAGGCGGGAGGGCGTGTCAGACTTTTACTGACTAAAACCCACCCATGTTCCTTCAGCTGCCCGTGCCAGGACCACGGTATCTCTTTCGAACTACCCGCGACCCCGGCGGCATCGGCCCAATTGACCCCGTCACTGCTGACATCTCTTTGAGGCGCGCGTGGAACACAACGCGCCGTCGACCCGGGCCTGGTCCTTACCGGACGGCGAGCTGCCCATTACTCGTCTTCCGCAAGCCCGCACCTACGGTGGCCGGGAATCGGCAATCGATTCCCGCCGCCCAGGGCGTCTCCTACGGCGGCTAGGGGCGCGAGGGCGCGGCTGTTGCCTCTCCCTCACGCGTTCCGCTTCCTCCTTCGCGAGCATTACTGCTTCGCAGAAGGAGGTGACGGCTTCCCATGCACTCTCGCTCCGCACCATGGCCTGGACCAGGTTTGGACGCGAGAGATCGCCGCCGCCGATCGCCTCCGTGAGAACACGGCGGTGCTCCGCCCAAGCCGGGCAGACCTCCACTGTATGCTCCACCGTGTCCTCCGGGCGATCCACACAATGGTGACACCCGGGCGTTTCCTCCCGCCTTATCCGAAACAGGAACCTCCCGAAACAACCGTGTCCGGTGAGGACCTGCGTCAGGCGGAAGGTGAGGACGCCGTGGCGCCTCTCCAACCACTCCTCAAAGAGGGGACTTATCGCCGCAATTGTGGCGTGCCCAGGCTCTTTTGTTAGCTGCAGTAGGGATCTTAGACGCATAATGTGCATTTACTTTACTTTCAAACATATATTACGTGTGACCTAAAATTTTAAATACATGGGTATGCTATATAACAGTATTTAATTTTATTTACAATACGATGGTGGCATCAGGATAAGTTAATGTTATGTGTAGAGAAACTTAACGTCCGGTAGTAATACCGAAAAAAAAACTACGCATTTGTGTATTGTTAAATTGCGTTAACTTTTTGACATACATACCTGAAAATTATGACTAACTGTAAAACTAAATATAATTGAGACAAAGCTTCGTTTTGATTTCTTATTCTTTGCAATTCTTCCAATGCTGATTTGTCATGAGGACAATTTAATAGTATTATTTGATCCAATTCACAAATTGCAACACCTTGTAAACTTTTCACAAGGCTCAAAGCCACATAAGCCTGGCCTTTTGTAAAAGTTTTTTTGCCTAAATATTCAACAGCCTTTTCTACTGTTGTTCCCTGTAATTTGTGAACGGTAACCGCCCAACTTAAAATGATAGGAAACATTATTCTTTAAATATTGCCATACCCCTTGAGGCCCTGAAAGGTTAAACTCTGTGGCTGTATTGGAACCCATCCATTTTCATCTTTAAAGCTTCTACCAACGACTTATCATCAAACTCGATAAATATACGTTTCGGGAGTTCGCCCTATTCCAATTGGTCTCTTCGAAGTCCATTCCATTCCAGTTTCTTAATTATGCCCATACTTCCTTTTACGCTCTGACACTTTGAAATTCATCCGCAACATCACTCGAGCGCCTATTGCGAGATCGGGTCTTAAGCAATAGAAGAAAGATTTGGCTTTTGACCATAAAAGGGGGTTCCCTGGATTCATCGTGAGCATGCAACGTATAAATTTTAACTATTCTAGCCATAAGCTCCACCATTTTCTCATTCTAATCATTAACGAGTTTGACTATAGGAAAAATACGCACAGCTTCCCCGTCATAAAAATCACCAATCAAAGGCAAAATTTCATATTGCTCCATACTTAACTCACCTACTCGAAGGTGATTTAAAATATCAATAAATTGGCAATCGTTTTTTTTTTCGCACGTTAGTTTTCAACTCGCAATGCCCAAAATAACGCCACAGATGCGGTTCCCCTTGGAATGTAAACGGTTGTTTGAAACACCAACTCCCTTTGACAATTGCATATTATCTCCGAAAAGAATAATATTTACTCAGCCAAATATGTATATCATTGCTCATGAGGTCGGCATGTGTTGACAAACTCAACTTTACATGAACTGCTCCTTCATTTTAAATAACAATAACCTTTAAGCACATTCACATGCCGACACTCTACAATGGTTTAAAATAGCTACTGAAACAATTGAGAACATGAATTTGTCTAAATGTGAATGTTCAGAAATCATACACAATTTTTATTAAAAAGACTGGTCCTAATACAGCATACTTCTCGCAATCATACTCATACTTTCGTCGCATTTCTGTGTAGTGTACTTGTGCTTGCCCCATTTTCGCATCTTATATAATTAGTAAATAGTATGCCAAGTCCCGTATTGCAAAGTAGAAAATCCCGCAAATCACTTTTTCAGAGCCTAGTCACAAGGTTAACAAAAAAATAAATAATAAATAAAGTCAACATAAAAATGAATTCATCATTTTTTCATCAAGACCCTGAAATTGTATTTTTTTCGTAAAAACTTGTCTTTTAGACGGCATACTTTTAAAAATATTTTCACATTTCGCTACATGAAAAAGTCTGATTTTATATACCCTTCCACACTATAAGTTTAACGATATTATTTTCATGATGACGGCCGTATGCACGTACAGTTTCATCAAAATTAAATAGCGTTGTACCAATCAAACTCTTGTAATCTGTTTTTGTGATTATCTGTTTCTCTTTTAGATGATTCCGTAAAATTGCCTCTGATAACCAGCACACAGTAAAAACACTTTTTGAAGAATAATTTAATCCTCCTTTGTCCCGTAGCCCAATTAATTTGTGGAAGTCTAATTTTTCGTTGTTTATTAAACTCTCATTACAAGGCATGCATTTGGTTTTCCGGTTTAATTGTCGTACAATACAGCCCGCTATATAGCCGCCGCCGCCGCTAATTTGTCGGTAATACTCCTGAGAGCCGGGCTGATCAAGTAAGCTACATGTCTACGTCTGGGCGCTCCTTGCGTGGCTCCGCATCGCTGCCGATGTGGCGTAGATGTCGACTGCCTCGGACATCATGGCCTATCGTGCAGTAAGAGCGCAGGCCGGATAGCACGGCACGCCAGCATTAATGACATCATCCGTCATGCTCTTGTCACCGCCGGGGTGCCAGCTGTTTTAGAACCCATTGGCTTGGCACGCGACGATGGGAAGAGACCAGACGGAATGACCATAATGCCATGGAAGGTAGGTAGGCCTTTGGTGTGGGATGCAACGTGTATTGACACCCTTGCGCCATCCCATCTTCCTAGCACGGTGGGCTGTGCTGGGGCGGCTGCTGCGGGTGCAGAAAACCTCAAACGGCGCAAATACTCTAATCTTATTGTGACTTATATGTTTGAGCCGTTTGGGGTTGAAACACTAGGGCCATGGGGTCCGAGTGCCCTTTTAGTTTTTCGGGACATCGCCAAGCGGTTGGTCGACTCTACACGTGACCAAAGGGCTGGCCTATTTTTTGGCCAAAGAATTAGCATTGCCATACAACGTGGCAATGCTGCCAGCCTTTTGGGCACTTTTCCTGTCGACAGCGATGCGGACGAATTTTTTGATGCCCTATGATTATTTCCCCTCCTTTTTTATATACTTGTACATATTTTTTGTTTTTAAGATTGTTAGATTTTAAATTATGTAAATATTCATGGATAAAAAAAAAGTAAGCTACATAAGCCTTCATGATTTTTTTCAGTGTGATCGTCACTTGTATCCTGATGAGCATTGATATCTTTATCTTCCTCAACAAATCATCGTGATTTTGTGGTTGCGTTAATTGCCGTTAACGCTGAAGAACAATTTAAAATTACAATCTTTCTCCAATGGCACACAATTTCCAGTGTCTGTCAATTTTAGCTCCATGTGACATAAGAGCTTTATATATACTCTTTTCAACTGCCGTGCAATAAGGTTGTCTGTATATCCTCCGTGCATGCGGATTGCCCCAAACAAACAGTTCTATATGGTCTTGGCTGACTCTATATGTAGTTATGAATTTTAATTCCTTTGTTTGCTCTACAAGAGTTTCGTAAATATATTTTAAGCTGTCAGTGCAAACCAGCATGCCAAAAAACCAGTATTTGCTTTAGTTTTCAAAACTGATTCACAAGTTTTTAAAGTCAATTTGTTTTTTTATTGTGATCGTTTGTACGTGCGCTTCCTTGATATTTTTATATTTAATTTGGATATATACTTTATGGCATCATTCAGGAATCTAAATATTTCTCTTTTGTTAGAAAAACATGAAAAAAAACCATTAGCATTTTAGAAAATGACCGAAGTCATGCTACTAACTGCAACATCTTGACAACCGTCGAACGCGTAATCCCTAGGTACCCTAACAGTAGTACATTTTGATACAAGTGGAGAATTTTTGTTATTGCATTCGAGGCGGAATTAACATCCGAGCCGTAGGTGAGGTTGTTTTTGAGCCGAGAACTGCAATAACAAATGTCCACGTGTATCAAACAACGTTTTTAAATACAAATATTTTTGAGTTTAGAACACAAATAAATGTTAATATAATATGTTCATAAACGTTTTTTTTTATTGTAATAATCATGGTTTTTGATGATATTCTATTTAAAAATATTATTTAAATATTCAAAAAATATACCGCCGTAAAGACGCATTTCTCTTTGCCGAAATTAAAATAAAACATTCACCTCCGAATAGAGACGGTGTGAATAGAGGCATTGAATCAATTTGGACTAAATATAGGTATAAGTTATCTGTGGCAATTTTTATTCCCGCACAAGTGTTGGAAAATGAAAAATTGCACGCGTGTGAAATACATTGCATTGTGAACCTAATCGTAGTGCGATATGAACCAGTTTTCGGTGAAGTGTATTGAAAAAATATTTAAGCTCTCAATGCAAACTAGCATGGCCAAAAAACCAGTATTTGCTTTGATTTTCATCACTGATTCATAAGTTTTTAAAGTGAAATTGTTTTTTTATTGTAATCCTTTGTACGTGCGCTTCCTTGATATTTTTATATTTAATTAGGATATATACTTTTTGGCATCATTCAGGAATCTAAATATTTCAGTTTTGTTAGAAAAACATAAAAAAAAAAAAACATTAGCATTTTAGAAAATGACCGAATTCATGCTACTAACTGCAACATCCTGACAACCGTCGAACGCGTAATACCTAGGTACCCCAAAAAAATGTTTTTTTCATTATTTTATTTTATCACTTTGTCGACGTGATGAATATGTATATCCACGCCAAATTACAGCTTTCTAGTACTAAGAGTCTCTGAGCTAAGCTGCGGACGAACAGACAAACGGACATAGCGAAACTAATCCTTGTTCACTACGGAACTTTAAAAAGGTTAAACTTGAAAACAATTGTATTGTATTGAAAATTTGTGAGGAGTACGCTGGCAGTCATGACCTTGTGTATAATATCGTGAAAAGCCAATAAGTACATGGTATTTCAGGGAGGCGCCAAATGCCCACGAGTATCCCCTATTCGCTTGAATGGTGTACCGTTAGAACGGGTGAAGCAATTTAAATGCTTGGGGCACTTGGTAACAGCCGATCTGAAAGACCATGTCAACATTGAGCGGGAGCGGAGGACACTGTCTAAGGAAGCAAATATAGGCTCGTAGGAGCACGTTGTTCAAATCAGGTTAAAATCACACTTTTCAAAGCCTTCTGCACCTCACTTTACACGTGCAGCCTATGGGCATCCTACTCACAAGCTGCTTACAGTGCCCTTCGTGTCCAATACAACAACGCGTTCAGTGTTTGGGGGCTGCCTCGTTTCTGCAGCGCCTCGGCCATGTTTGCGGAAGTGCGCACCGACTATTTCCACGCCACCATGCGCAAGCGGTGCGCCTCCTTGGTGCGCAGGGTACAAGCCAGCTCCAACACTGCCCTGGCGATGATTGCTCAGCGACTGGATTACCCCTACGTTAGACATTGTTGTAGCAGGCGTATTGCTGGTGCTTGATTAGTCATTTTATGTAATAATGTAGTCTTATGGATATTATAATTTTTGCTTTTGATATAACTACATTTACTTAATTTAATTTATTGTAATATTTAATTAATTATTATTTTGCTTTGTGCTTTTGACATTAACTGATTTGATCTGACATTTATTTATTATTTATATTTTTACGACATTTAATTAATAATCAATCAAAAAATTAATACTTATTTAATTTAGGTTTAGGTAGGGTAGAAAGGACCTGAAATAATTGTTTTTTTTTTTTTTTTTTTTAATTATTTAAATTTCCAAGTATCGATTTCTGATATTCGTCATATTAATTACTCGAGTCGATCGTAATAAAAAAAAAATCGTTTGGCATAATCGCTATCGCACATCTTTACAATAAAAAACTTTTTTACAAAAAAATACAACCGACTTCCAAAAACAACACTACAAAGTGAAAAATAACTTTAATTTCGGAAGTCGGTGTCTGATTAAATGTTTTTTTTTGTTTTTGCCACCGACTTCCGAAATTAAAGTTATTTTTCACTTTGTAGTGTTGTTTTTGGAAGTCGGTTGTATTTTTTTGTAAAAAAGTTTTTATTTTTCACTTTTTAGTGGGTCTGTTTATAATTTGTATAAGTTACAATAGTCTAATGTCAATTGCTCATCACATGTTACAAAATATTGCTTTTCCCGATGCTGGGGCGTTAATTGTTGAGGAGTTCTGCTGGTAAGAACCAGGAGAACTCCTCAACAACCACTCACCACACGCATTGTGTGACGAGCGGAAATTGCTTAGCAACCATATTAAAGTAATCGAATCGCAACCCGTGAAATATTTATCATTGAGTAGTTCCGGTAGCCATCTGTGGTCTTCATCATCAGTTCCACTTCACCAAGTGGTGCTTTCCGAGAGCAAATGCACGAGCTACTATAAAAAATACCCAAATCGCTGTAGGTATGCCTATAATATTTGAAGAGTTCCTTCGATTTCTCCAGGATCCCATCATCAGAACTGGATTTTGACAAAAATGGGACCATTTGGGAAGTATACCCTTTCTAACAAAAAAATATTTTTTCAAATCGGTTGGCAAGCGACCGAGTTATGCGCGAACAAACATAAAAAAAAAAAAAATAGAAACATCCGAATTGAGAACCTCCTCCTTTTTTAGAAGTCGGTTAAAAAAAACAATAATTGTCAGCGATTTTGAACATATTGAGTAGTGATAATGAATATTACGTATTATTGGACCTGTGTTTGTATATTACGTTAAGATCTGGGCAGTTTCTTGTCGTTTATAATATTTTGAATGGTTTTTGTCACATTTTAAATCATATTATCATCTACATTGGCTCCAAACTTCGTTCGGCTTTAGATATCAAAAAAACTTCAGATACCACTACTTACTTACCTTGAACAATGGATGATTTCGTCAAATAATTAAATGATGATACACTGCCTTTGTGGTGGAGTTTGGACGTTCGAAATCCCCAATTTTTATGTTTTTTAGCCTCGACCACCCCTGTCATCAAAATGGCGATTATCGCATTTACAGACTTGGATTTGATAAAGGTAAATTAATAAACTTGCGTGCTGAATATAAGAAACAAACTAACTAACACTCACAAAAACAGTCATCATCATCCATGTTAATAAAACTCCTTTGTAATCCCTCGTATTTGTTGTGAGTTGTTAAAAATATGGGTAAATCGATGTCCTGCCCCAGGCAACACTTCAAGAGTTACTCTGTCACATTGTTACTTTTCGTTTTCTTTAACTAAGAAATACACTGTGAAATTGAATACTCGTGAAATGAGATGTTAGTGCATTTTTCTTTTTTGTTAGTGTGGCGGAATCTACATCGCTATATACGAACTACGCGTCACACTGACGTCACGCAATCCTGCATCGCGCAATCAGAGTTTACCGCGCGATTAGCATAATTTATATACAACGTCCCGACATCAACCGTCGGGCAGTTGCCCACCAGACACGACACCCGTCTGGTCGGAAGATCCTCCCTTTTCTATGGAGGATGAGTGAACTTTACTCCCTGTTCCTCATGCCTCTATATGAGTGTAATTTTTGCACGAACACAAACTGTAATTTTTTTTTTATATTAAAACACCCGGTTCATGACGTTGGCGTGGCGAACGTTCCTTGGCGTGTGGAGTGGGAACCGAACGACGACGTTGATAATATTGGTGACTTTTTGAAATCAATATTTACGGTAGCCTACTAGGAATCTGGACATTCTATGATCTAAAACGACCTATGAACTTGTTACTTTATTTAAAATAATATTCTTCGGGGTAAATTTTGCTTATATTGTGTGTAATACTTAGATAGGTACCTAAATATTTAAAAAGCGCTGCGAGAATTGAACAAAACTACATTCTCAAATATTTTCATTTTCCGAATTGGACATTTTTGGTGAGACATTTTAAGAATCATTTGGAAAATATTTTGGAAATTAGACATTTTAAAACCGTTGGATATTTTGGGAAATTGGACATTCTGAACTTGAACGGTTAAAGGCCTGAAAATATGTAGAAATAAAAATAAAAGGCGAAAGTAATGATTGGTGCAACTATTTATTTGTGAGTAATGTTAGCCGAAGTCGTCGAAGTGTTAGCCGCGTTCTTGTTTAGCCGGTCGCGTCTGAAAATTAATAGAAATAAATGTTAGTCATAGTAATTTATTTGTGTTTATTAGTAAGGGATTCTTACAAGTCACAACACAATAAATGGTGTCTACATCTCTTTTTATCTATCCTCCTATCGCATGGCTGAGGATTTCAGAAGCAATCATATATATCACCTTTTTACGTATTTTTCTTCATGTCTGTTTATGTATGTACATAAACTGTTAAATAAATAAATCATACTTATTCATTTTTTCATTTTGTAAAATTAAAATAATAAAACATAATGTCAATTAACTAAAAATAATACGAATGAACAAAGTCATAGTGAAACTTATGTCATTTACACAGCTACAAGAAATCTATGGCTAGAAGGATATGGTGGCGCTTGAATGACGACATATCCTTGTACAGCTATATTATTCCAACAGAAACAAATCAATCAAAGAAATAAAAAAGTCATAGACAAATAATTCACATCTACATTATGACGAAAATATGACTGTTATTTCATCCGATACAGTAGAATTCGAAACCGAGGCAGGTGCGTGATAATATAAGCACCTACACACCTACCGTGTTATCTATCATCGATTGACATCGTCCATTATCATTTTGCGCATATGTACAATTGTACATATAAATAACAATAATGTTATGTATGCGATGACAACTATAGTCCATCGGTTTAGATAATTAAATAAAGGTAAACAAAAAAAAAAAACCACGTGTCTGGTTAACTGACTAAACGTAATACCTGTCACTTCAGCTGTCATGCTACGACACAGTTGTAATCTTCAATTTAGCAACGTTATAAAACGAATTATAAAGTTGCTAAATTGAAGAGTACAACTTTGCCGTAGCATGACAACTGAAGCTACAGGTATTACGCTTAGTCGGTTAACCAGAAACATGGTTTTTTTGTTTACCTTTACGTAAGTACCTAAACCGATGGAGTATAGTTAACTGCATTAACCTATATGTGCTGTGACTGCTGAGTTCTCTTGCGTGGCTTTATTCTAGACCCTTTTTTTGTTATATCGGACTAAACATCACGCCTGTAATACCCAAAGGGGATCCCAGAAGAGGTGTACCTTTAGGGTTGACCCACATCTGTCAGCACGGAATCGCCTTTTTTCGTGCTTTATCCTTTTCTATCTCTTAGGATCATCATTTCCTAGAGCGATAAGGATAGAGACCGCGCGGTGGAATCGGCGATGCGCTCGACACCACGGCCAAAATGGCTGAGAGGCGCTGGAGTGCTGACGAGTGCTATCGAGCGCGATACCATGCTCCCATTGCATTGCATGATCGTATTCGACAACACTCAACGGCGACGGCATGCGATCTTACGCTGAAGCACGCGATAGCACGCTGCAGCACACACGGCATAAATGCTGTTCCGTGCTGACAGATGTGGATCAACCCTTAAACACCCACATTTCGCCAGTTATGTTTAAGTCCAATGTAATAGGGGGCGAGCCCACTGCCATTACCCGGGCACAAATCCACACTACGGGCTGCTACTGAAAATACCTGATGGAAAAACTGAATAACTCTCTGGCCGACGTGGGAATCGAACCCAGGGCCCCACGCTCAGCAGAGACCACTAAACTAAGGAGGCAGTTCAGTCAGGTTATGTCGGACTCATATCGACTACAATCCAAGGGCCCTCATGTTACCATGAGTCCAGTCCACCAGTTCTACAGAACGTGCCAGTATCAGTATCACTTGTTCGGCAAACAAACAAACTGGTCTAATGGTTCCCAGCTCAGGCAAAGTGATATTGGGTATTCCATCAGCAATTTCTCAGTAGCAGACCAGAATCTGGATTTGTGCCCGGTTGACGTCAATAGTCTCGCCCCCCAGTTGCCTCCTATCATATGAGACGTAAACGTAACAGCTGGCGAAATTAGTGTGCAGCTCTTCCCTAACCTAACCCGTTTTGGAAAACAGCCGTGGTGTTATGTTGTTCTGCAATAACCCTCTGAAGCCAGATACATTCTCGTGCTCAATGCCAACTATGAAGGATGTAAGCACTTACTGGTTGGTGGTGGAGGAGGTGGTCCTCCGAAGCCGCCACCGTTGCAGCCAGCCTTGGGAACGGCGCTCATCCCGCTCTGGAACACATTATCATCATTAGTTAGTACAGTCAAATCTTTTTTATCTTCGTCAGTACTCAAATTATTTTCTTTAGTACCTCAGGACACGTCATACCATTTGAAGCTACGACACAGCAGACTATTTCATAAACAATTTTTTTTATTTTACTAGCTATTATTGTCGCACTTCTGGGCAAAGGCCTCCCTGCTCTCTTTCCATCTCTCTCTGTTCAGAGTTGCCAGGGACAACTATGTATAACTACTAAACAACCTTGTAGGTATATTGAATTACTTGATAACAAAGATCAAAATAGTGACCAATGTTGAGTTGACATCTACCTTTTTAATGGCCTGGCAATTTTATGGTTGTGTAGGGCAGACAGGCAGTCGCTCTAGCTATAGTACTTGGTATACATCTCAATCCGGTAAGATTGGATGCCGACCACAACATCGTTAGGAAAAGGCTATGCAAATGATGAGGAGAAGTCTGATTGGTGACTTTTTGGTCGCCTTGATGCTTTTTAGAGATTTTACTGCCATATTATTTGATTTTGACAACCCAACTTCCGGACAATGCTCATGTTAATAAATTGAGAACGATTTTGTGCAATATTTTATAAACATGTTTTTGGATAACTGTTTGACCAAATGCATTACAAAAGATTTCCTCGCAAGATATTCCTAAATTTTACCTAGTTCATTGAAATAATTCAAGTTGTACTTACCACCGCAGCGAAGGCAATACCCATAATGGCCAAGAGTATTCCAAAAAACTTCATGTTTCAGCTATTGATCACGAACTGAGGAACTACTGTGTACCCCCAGTTTATATACCAGAGGACAACTAGAAAATTGACCACTCGTGACAATTGTGCATCCGGTGAGCGAAATAATAACAATAATATTAAAAATATAACCTTCCGCTAAGTGCTATTCTGAAATTTGTACGCGACGAAGCGACAAAATTAGAGAGCTTAGCTAATTATTTAGATAGTGTTCATAATGTACAGGCACATATTCGCTGTAGATATGTCTGTTAATGATAGATACAGAATGTTAAAGGAATCGTAATCCTAAACGAAAAGGTTCATGAAATTTTTCTTGTTATAGCAGTTATATCTAAACTTATTATACACACTGAGCAGTGAAATACTCGAGTCATTGAGGAAACGATAAAGAACTACTGAAAACTAAAATAGAGTTGAAGATTGTAAGACAATTCTCTGTAACATACTTCCTCGTCATCTTCTTCATGTCGCTGCCGCTGGTACGACAGTATTTTAGATCTTGTTGGCCCAAAATTTCGCCACTTACACGGCGTCGTCGGTAGCAGCGCAGATATCCCTTTGGCTGCATGTTTTGGGGCACAAAGAAGATGGAGCATGATTTGCGACGTAGCTGCAGATCCACACCATGCCGCCATATCGTCGAGATAGCCTCACTTTACCAGGTTGAAATTACATCTTGACACTTAGGACCGGAGACGGTTCAGGGACTTCCACCACCACGAACATACTTAGTTCGTATAATATTTTAATTAAAAACTTGACTGCAACGAACATGCTCGAATACTTTAGTTAAAGAAGCACTAATTCAGTACTAGATCAACTTTATACTACATTACGTTCAACTGTTTCACTCAAAGATATTTCAATACTTTAATCGCCAAGCAGTGGACGTCTTCATGCTGAAATGATGATGATGACGATGATGAATCGGCAATCTTTGTCGTCAGTTCTCTTTTTATCTCTTCAATTCTCAGTGTCACTTGTAGGTGACAGAAGTTTAATATTTTTTTTAGAATTAGAATTTATTTATTTGTAAGAATATTTGTATCTGTGTGTGAATGTTGTGTAAGTTTATGTTTTATTTTTTCTATATTTGTTCCTATCTAAATGTATCTAAGTTATTACATTGAAAGATATAGGAAAAAAATGATTAACTTAGACATAGGCATTGAAGAGTTAATTACAGTTACATACATATTTATCGGCGGGGGTTGGCACCCTTAACCTATCTAGATCGATTTACCTACATACATACATCTTCTTAATGATTCTACCGAAAAACTTAAACCCAGGTGAAATAGTAAGCATAAACTAGTTCGAAGTACGAACAATTTGAACTGGAAATTGTCCATAACAATCACTGTCATGAAAATTGAAGTAAGTTAAATAGTTTCTACCATGGTAACAGTAAATAACCAACACATCGACAATTTAGTTATTCAACATTCTACAGTGTATTGTGTAAATGTATAATGATCCCAATAGGCAGTAGGTTTTCTTTGTCCTAGGGGTATTCTGAGACGTTTCACTTTTACCTTACAGTATTGTCAACTCTACCCTGTTGGGTTAGGCCAACCCCCATCACTGCGTCCACTGGGGAGGATACGGCATGGCATTGACTGGCAGAGTGTGCCGTGCCGCATGGGAAGAGCCGCGCCGTGCCCTCGTATCAGAAGTCGGAGCCGACCTGTCGCTGCCGGCCGACGCTCATTCGATGGTCCAGAGCGCCGAGTCATGGATGCGGTGATCTCCTTCTGTGAAACCGTCATTACACAGGAGGCCGCGAAAAGGGAGAGGGAGATTGAGACCACTCTCCCGACCCGCAGCAGGCGGACCGGGCGTCGGCGGAAGGCGGACAACGCCCTCTTCCAGCCCCCGTAAACAGGTCCGGAGGGACGGTGGACTTGGGGACGTCCGCCTTCCGTCATCCAGCAGGACCCGAGGTGGCGGCGCGTAGTGTTCCACGCGCGCCCCTATTGGACGTTGCGGGCCCGTCTTACACTTCACTCCTCCCGTGAGACTGTGGTGGCCCGCAAAGGCAGGCTGGCACCAGCCGGGAAGGCCGTGGAAGGCGCACAAGTTCCCATGATCCTCGGTCGCAAGTGTAGGAAGGGAACACCGGGCTGGTTTTTAGTCAGTAAGAATCTGACAGACCCCTTCGCCCGCCTCAGGGCGGAGGACATCCATGAGGATTTACCACCCCGAAACAAAAAAAAAAGGCCACTCTAACTCAATAGGGTAGAGTTTAACCACAACAAGTTGTAATACTGTAATATTACCAAATCAAAATTAATTAATGCGGACAACAACGATCCATAGTGTTAGTAATATCTTATAGCTAGTGTTAGTAAGTAATAGGTATTATGGTAATGGTAAAGTTGAATTTACAGTTTGAAGCATCCGACACAGAACATTACCAAGTAAGATCTTACCTGGCCATCCTCTCCACAAGCTGCCTCAAAATGGGAGAATAGAAACTCTCAGTCACTGTTTCCAGAATGATGTTGCTACTGCCCTGCTGTTGTTACTAATGATGCGATTATTTTTTCGGATAATCGCATGACATCCGTCAGTTCGATTCCATGCAAACATTTCTGCCGCACTACACAAACGGGGCAGTCTCAAGAGTATTCTGAAAATATTATTATATTGGACGCACAAGACATCTAGCGATCTTTTGGTGTAGCTGATCCATAGACCCCCCGTGTACAGACCCTGACAATATGCCTTGAATAGCGTTATCTTGACCTGGTCGGTACAACGGGAGAATCTACGTTCCAACATATTACTCGTACCTCGGACCGCCCTGCGCTCCCTCTCAATATCTACATCATCTTTAAGGTCGTCGGTATATGCCCCAGATATTTAAATGTGTTCACTCTTTTTATGTTCAAGCCATTTAGGGTAACATTATGTAGGTGTTTTAATTGTTTTTGTTTTAGACTTACTTTGATTGTCTGCACGCGTAGCAAAGCCACTGCTATATATCTACTCTGCGAAGACAAAGTGCAAATTCGTTTCTTTATTTTTAAATCGCGCCGTCGACATCTTTCTACAATTTGTCATTTGGTCTTTCCCTTCTTCTGTTTCTGCGGTGGTCATGCTACACGTGTTGGTTTCATTAATATTCTGTCATTTGACATCAATGTTAAAAGCTTTTCAAAAAGAGTGTATGTCATTAGTGCGACATGTCAGTAGTTCAACAGGTCGTTTGTTCGACAGGTCGTTAGTGCGACAGGTCTTTAGTTCGACAAGCCTTGTACGTTTAACAAATATGACTTCTAGGTAACTTGGTGTAGGTGCTTGATACCGATGGGGCTTAGTAGCCCCATCATCATCATTTTGTGAAACTAAATAAAAGCTTGTAAAAAGTAGTCTTTTTACAAGCTTTTATTTAGTTTCACCTGTCACAGTGGCTGTCTGTCTGTCGGTAATATAATTCCCACTTCCCGGTTTCCGATTGAGCTGAAATTTTACATGCACATGTAAATCGGATGACAGTGCAATATTATTATGACATGGAGCTGATCTGAAGATAGAGTCGGAAGGTGTGGCCATAGGAACTCAGTAATAAAACGACGCAACCTTATCGAGTGTGGGCTCGTTTGATGCGTCTTGATAAGGACTCTGGTCCTAGATGATAACCAGACCAATAAAAGCTTGTTTAAAAAAAAACTTACTCTTGTTATATTTTTTTGAATAGAAATCTTAAGATAATTAGTAGATATATGTGAAATAGACAACTTGATCTTCAAAGCTAAAGACTTAGAGCTAAAGAGTTAGGTTATAGTGGATCTGGAAAATTATTATGAAAACGTATTTTTTGCCGCTAGCCGTCCTCTTAGTTGAAATGAAATGAAATTGTTTAGTGGACGTTCGCACGGACGTAAAAATATCGCGGCGATTTTATTTCACGCACTGGATTTTCAACTCTCGTTGTTGAGCCAAGCGTTGAGATTACAACTTAACAACAACAGAGTGCATTCTAGCGCGTCGAAAAAACACACTGTTGGATTTTCAACTCTCGGCGCTAAGCAGCCTAACCTAACTCTTTAGCTTTCAAGATCAAGTCTCACTTAAATCTACTAATTATCATATGATTTCAATTTGAAAAATATAATAAGTGTAAGTTTATTTTATTTTAAAACAAGCTTTTATTAGTCTGAATATTATCTAGCACCAGAGTCCTAATCAAGACGAATCAAACGAGCCCACACTCGATAGGGTTGCGTCATTTTATTACTGAGTTTCCATGGCCACACCTTCCGACTCTATCTTCAGATCAGCTCCATGTCATAATAATATAGCACTGTCATCCGATTTACATGTGCATGTAAAATTTCAGCTCAATCGGAAACCGGGAGGTGGGTCAAGCAATACTATAATATATTACCGACAGACAGACAGCCACTGTGACAGGTGAAACTAAATAAAAGCTTGTAAAAAGTAGTAGCCCCATCGGTATCAAGCACCTACACCTAGTTACCTAGAAGTCATATTTGTTAAACGTATATTACTTGTCGAACTAAAGACCTGTCGCACTAACGACCTGTCGAACAAACGAAGCTACTGACATGTCGCACACATGTTTGTCGCACTAATGACATACACTCGTTCAAAAATGTAGGTAAGTTAGATGTATCTTTAACACTTTGACAGAGACTACGAGAACGTTCTTTAAAATTCGGGAATGAACCCTGAGGAATAAGAGAGTGCAATAAAACAAAATATGGGATTAAGCTGTTTATATGTGAATAACATGTAATATTATGATATCATATATTATGGTATTATGTATTCGTTATGTTCCAAGGACTGCCGGTGTTTCGTAGCGTAGAGGTTTACCCGCTACTTGTTGCATCTATAACAAAAAAAAGAATATATTAATGACACAGTCAGATCTAGGAGCCTGGAGCCTGAGTCCTAGATTCTTTAAAACAGTAGCCTGTATATATTTATACCTATAGTTCCAGTTGCATGAATTAACAAACTGTCTAATGAAAATACCACTTGGTCATCTTCCTGAACTTGAAAACATGTTGCACCGACCCCAAGTAACATAGGACGTCACTTGGGGTCAGTGCAACATGTTTTATTCTTCTATTCTCCCCTATTAACTTTCACTTCATCATTTACTTCTTCTTCTTTCTTAACATCTCTCACTCATTATTTCTATCTTTCCTGTGGTCTTCCGCTCTCTCCATCCATCATCATTCAAATTCATCACTCTTTTAATCACATGCGGTTAATTCCTCCCATCTCTCCTCGTAATTTTTGGATGACCACTAAAATGGGTCAACAGCGCTGTGCTGTGGGTCATCAGTGCTGTGTTGTGGGTCCCCAGTAGTTCAGCATCATGCTGAGTTGAAGCCATCTTGTTATAGTCACAAAGTGCTGCTGCTGTCGAATTGCTTTTACTTGCTTTTTTTAACTATATATTTGTTTTGTTATTTGAGTTAACTTGCTTTTTTTATATTAACGTTATTCGTGTATTTTTTTTTTCTGTATGCTTTATAGACTCGAATATATACTAACTAGTAGTAGCTGGTGCTGCAGTGGTGGCCGCAGTAGGTGGTGGTCGAGGTGGTCTACCGCCACCGCCGCCTCCGTGGCAACCAGCAGACTGTTCAGCCGTGGTCATGCCACTCTGGAAATATTTCAACCTTAGATGACAAGAATATCAAGACAAGTCAGTGGACACTGATATATTCCTCTTATTTTATGCCATAAGATATTTTAAAACACGGTGGCCCATAATCGATTATAATAATTTTACTAGGATCTGTCGCATGCGTTACCAACCTTGCAAAAAAATCTGTATTATCAAATTCTATTTCTAACGCCGTCATACATAATACGTGAACAATGAACGAACGATGGCAAAGTGAACATCTCCTCCTATCTTGCTAAGTCATCATAAATGTACAAGTGTTCAAAGCTGCTGGCTTAATTTTTTTTTTTTTATTTCAAATACACACTCGAGAAAGAGAAAGATTTGCTAGATAAATTATTGAGAATCCAACAATTTCTAAAAGATCTTAGCAATAATTTCACTCTTAATGAATCATAAAGTACAAGACATATTATGATTCATTATCGAAAGAAGTGAAATTATCATCTTCCTGCCTGGCCTTTATCCCAATGAAATATCGTCTAAATGCGTGAATTTGATGACACTTCTTTACAAACCGTGTTTCTGTAACTTACCACAAAAGCTAATGCCAAAGCCATTATAACCACAAATATTCCGATGAAGTTCATCTTGTTACCTTGGCGTTGCTATAAGGACTGCATGGCCACTGCTACTGCCACTATCAACTCATTTTATATGTAAAATGTAGGAAAAAAATATAGGCCTACAAATTACAAAGGCGATAATGTGTTCTTCCGGTGGACTTTGTACGAGTATATGTCGCAGATAGATTGTCGTATCTGCTGTTTCACAAAACTGCTAGCGGTTTTACAAAATAGCTCCGATATGTAGAATAGATGAACGACGTTTAGCAATTTTCCTAAATTACTGAACTTTAACACGCAGAATTGCATAAACGTTTTGCATTTATTAATTCCATCGTGTCAACGATTATAGGTTATGTAAAACAGCATGAAATGAAACGTCAGATTGTAGATTTTTAGAATAGAATAGAATAGAATACTTTTATTTCAGACCGGAGTCCATAGGGTTAGTAACAATTTTAACTTAAATTCTAGTGTTAGTAGGTTACCTTAGGTTACAGACACATAAAAATATACAATTAAATTTCAGCATGGAGCCGCATCCACCTCCGCAACATCGGGGAATCCCACCGATCTACGAATACACTGAGAATACTGTTGGTGCCGCCGCGAACGCGAGACATCAGGGATGCACATCTGTTCCTAATAATAGCGGCAAAACCATCAATATTATTATCTGCAAACTTCCCTGACGCACTACATCGCCACGGCAGCCGCAGCAGCACCCTCAGTGCATTATTATATTGAACGCGTAGGTCGCTGTATGCCCTCTGAGTGAAGTTGACCCACAGGCTGCACGTGTAGAAAGACTGACAGTAAGCTTTGAAAAGCGTTACTTTAACTGGCTTCGTACAACGTGCAAACCTGCGGGCCAATATGTTACAACGGACAGCCAGCGACCTACGTTCCCTTTCAATGTCACAATTATCTTTAAGGTCTTCAGTGACCCAGTGGCCTAGATATTTAAATTTGTCTACCCTTCGCAGTGGTTCTCCACATAGCACTAGCTCTACATAAATTTTATCGCTTGTGGCTCTGTGTGTCAGAACAACAGTCCGAAATAGAAATAAATAAAACTAGTAAAATGAGTGAAAATTACCATAACTCAAGTGAAAACGTAATTGTAAGGACAATTTTTAAATAAAATTTTCAGAGTTTTATGAAAGTCAGTCCTAAAAATACTAAATAGCCAAGTAACTGCGACCAACTTGGAAGTAGCGCTCGCCGGCCGCTGTCGCGGCACCGCTTGCGCCTGGTTGGTCACAGTTCTAAACAAATTGGTCAGGGTGCCCTAGCTTAGCTACTGTGACCGATTCGGAATTAGAAGCCACACCAAACGCTTAATGTGACTGAAGATAAGCCAATCAGCATTCAGTTTAAACGTAGATAGCAGTTTTGTTAAACGTAACGCAATGACAATCCAGCTGTACGTTATTCAGGTGTTTTACATAACGGTGCTATTTTTCAAAACAGCTAGCGGTTATGTACAACAGCGGATTCGACAATCCAACTGCGACTGATACATAATCATAATAATTATAGTCACGTTAAGCGTAAATTTCAATAATAATGATGATGTGAATAATAGTTCGATGAGTGTACTCGTACGTCACTATGCGGCAGATTATAATGGAATGTAACAGAAAGTAATTTTATAGCACTAAAAAAATTAAAGGGCAGTTTCTAAATTATTTAGGTACATAAATGGTAGGTGTTATTATTTGTAAGTAGTGCCCGTGGAGTTTGTTGACCGTTCTTCTCCATAGCTACCTACTACACTTTGGAATGTGCAACTAGCTTCGTCTTTCTGACTGACTGACTCCTTGACTATTTAACAGTACGTGTATAAATGCTATTTCTCTATGTTCACTTTTCAGTTCTTTCGGTTTCATTCCCTATAGATCAAGCACACTCTTATTATGGCTGTTGACCACACTCCTAATGTCTCATGGTAACCATTCAGTTAGTGCTCTGCTCCACTAACTTGCCATCACCATTTCCTGCCCACCTCCATTGCAGAGCCTCTAAACATATTCCAGGGTTACCTATGTTTCATCGAAAAGAAATTGACGAATTATTACTTAGCAAAAAATCTCTTCACAAATAATTTTAACGCAAACCTAATGTTCGGCAAGTGAAGGTTTAAACAATAACTTGTTTACCAATTAGTACTTATACCACTTTTTATGTAGTCAAATATTTCAGTTGGAATTTTACCTCAAAAGGAAAAAACGGAACCCTTATAGAATCACTTCGTTGTCCGTCTGTCTGTCTGTCTGTCTGTCAAGTTCCTTTTTCTCAGGAACGCGTGGAGGTATTTTAGACGCATGAGGAACAGGGTGTAAAGTTCACTCATCCTCCATTGAAAAGGGAGGATCCTCCGACCAGACGGGTGTCGTGTTCTGGTGGGCAACTGCCCGACGGTTGATGTCGGGACGTTGTATATATGCTACTTGCGCGGTAAACTCTGATTGCGCGATGCAGGATTGCGTGACGTCAGTGTGACGCGTAGTAACGTAGTTCGTATGTGGCGATGTAGATGCCGCCACAGTATCAAGTTGAAATTAATATCAAATACGTAAATCTATGGTCCCTTATAGTTCTAAAAAAATCAAGCTTCTAAGTCAACGCAATAAAAAAATACGGCCATTTTGCGACACGTTTTGATATTCGCAACTGTCGCAAGTAAATCAAAACCTACAGGGTACTTCCCGTTGACCTAGAATAATGAAATTTGGCAAGTAGTAAGGTCTCACAGCACAAGTAAAGGAAAAAGTCTGAAAAATGTTAATTTTTAATTCTATCACATAAAAAAACTAATCAAGTCTGTCAGTCTGTCAAGACCCTTTTTCTCAAGGACGCGTGGAGATATCAAGTTGAAATTGATATCAAATACGGAAGTCTATGGTTTCTTAGAGTTCTAAAAAAATCTAGCTTCTATGTCAACGCAATAAAAAAATACGGCCATTTTGCGACACATTTTGAAACTCGCAAGTGTCGCAAGTAAATCAAAACCTATAGGGTACTTCGCGTTGTCCTAGAATCATGAAAAGCCAATGTCGGAAAATGGCGTCTTTTTTTTTTCGAGCGGCCATCAACCAAACCTTGTTTTTTAAATACACAATAGTATAATAAACCAAACTTACTATGGCAGGTATATCTCTAAACTCAGTCCGAACTGAGTTACGGGAGCTTGAAGTTGGCTAGTATTTATTAGCTTTATACGTAGGCCATTTTTGTTTTATAAACACAAGCTAAGTGAGAAGTTGCAAAAAAATAGTTTCTTTGTAATTGTGTTTTAACCTATTATTATTAACCTGTTAGGCCTCGGTTTCGAACCGCCATGGGATCTGGAGGCAAAAGTCCTCGCGCACGTGTGGGAGTGGCGCGAGGAGGTGAAACGCCAGGGCGTAACTCCGCTGCCGCGAGGAATCACGGTACAGCGGACAGAGCTCCGGCGGGATCTCATGGCGACATGGAGAGTGCGATTGTCGCAACCCAGTGCTGGGCACGCCACAATTGCGGCGGTAAGTCCCCTCTTTGAGGAGTGTTTGGAGAGGCGCCACGGCGTCCTCACCTTCCGCTTGACGCAGGTCCTCACCGGACACGGTTGTTTCGGGAGGTTCCTGTTTCGGATAAGGCGGGAGGAAACGCCCGGGTGTCACCATTGTGTGGATCACCCGGAGGACACGGTGGAGCATACAGTGGAGGTCTGCCCGGCTTGGGCGGAACACCGCCGTGTTCTCAAGGAGGCGATCGGCGGCGGCGATCTCTAGCGTCCAAACCTGGTCCAGGCCATGGTGCGGAGCGAGAGTGCATGGGAAGCCGTCACCTCCTTATGCGAAGCAGTAATGCTCGCGAAGGAGGAAGCGGAACGCGTGAGGGAGAGGCAACAGCCGCGCCCTCGCGCCCCTAGCCGCTGTAGGAGACGCCCTGGGCGGCGGGAATCGGTCGCCGATTCCCGGCCACCGTAGGCGCGGGCATGCGGACGACGAGTAATGGGCAGCTCGCCGTCCGGTAAGGACCAGGCCCGGGTCGACGGCGCGTTGTGTTCCACGTGCGCCTCAAAGAGATGTCAGCAGTGACGGGGTCAATTGGGCCGATGCCGCCGGGGTCGCGGGTAGTTCGAAAGAGATACCGTGTCCCTGGCACGGGCAGCTGAAGGAGCATGGGTGGGTTTTAGTCAGTAAAAGTCTGACACGCCCTCCCGCTCTGCCCAGAGCGGGAGCAGTCATTTGATGATTTCCCATCCACAAAAAAAAAAAAAGGACTCGGTTTCGAAGTCAGCAGGCGACGCGGTCGACGGTGGCAGCCTAAGGGCGTCCTCGCCAACTTCACAATCCTGTGTGAAACGAGTTTGGTACTAGGTATTTCTTTTTTGAAGAAAAATAAGTAATAGTAAAATATTGAATCAAACCACAGAGTAGTATCAATTTATAAGTTTATTGAAAAAACGTATTCAATCTTCGTCGCTAAATTCCGCAGCTTCGTTCTCCACATCATGTCTTATTATTATATTATCTAGTAATAATGCGGGAGGTGATAAATTCTCTTGGTGTCTTCCCCATCCCAAATACCACAATATAGACATAACGTGGGAACAGCAACCTAGGGTACGTTTGCCTACAATGCAACTGCAGTAATGCGAGTGTATTGCCTGTCTACCCTGCATACCGCCTTGTACAAGAATATACGTATAATATACTCTCGACTGTCTGTGTCGAGACTGTATGCGGCCTCTCAACAACCATGGATTGGTGGCTGTTATATTGTACCGTCTAAGATCTTGTAAGGCTACATCTCTACAGACCTCTATTCTAGTACCATCCTCTTTTATGTGTTCCCCGTAGTAGCTGCGGGCCTGTTTAACCTGATAAGTCCCAAGAGCGTAAATGATTAATTCGTCCATACTCAGCCGTGGAAAATCATTAACTTCAAGATCGTTTGCTGTGATTGTTTGAAAAATTGCTCTTCTCGCGTTAATATTTTTTACAATTATATAATCACTTAGGACGTTTTCACTGCTTGATCTATCCTCTATTTCTCTAAGGATATCTGTGATTAATCTGTTATCAGTGAGAGGACGTCTAAAAGCATTGAGTAACGCTCCTGCTATTTTTATTTCTTCAAAGAGATGTCCAAGCGCTCTGTGATTTGCGGTATGCCTCAATAATTTAAATTGATTTTTCAGGCGGCCATTGATCGTTTCTACTACCCAACGACACATTGTTACCTTTCTCGATTCATTAGCCTCTTCCGTACTCAACTGAGTTCCTGTTCTGGTTCTTGTTATAGGCACCTTTGCTGAATAACCTGCCGACTCAAGCTCATCCAAAGCATCTCTGAAGCCTCCGTCTAATATAAACACGTCGTTTGGTCTGTAAAACCAGTGAAATGGATCTTGAAATCTTTGAAGCATTCTATTTAAAATAGTAGCGTCGGATGTAGTTGCATCGTATGGGCCTTATATATCAATAATATGGCCATCAGGACAAACCATCAAATATGGTTTATATAGTTGTCGCCATTTGTGAAGGCTGTATGATTTTCTTTGAAAATAGTAGTTTGTACTTCTTTGTAAATATATGTACGTGCCATCGTGGATTGTTATACACCTTTCTTCAGCATCTCCCCCGCCAAATATGGCTTTGGGTATGACCAGACACCGTGAAATGACTTCTTCTCTAGATATATGATTATATCCCAAGTGCCTTGGCACAAACTCCAGCATTAAAGAGTTTCTAACACTACTCATTTTCTCTGCAAATGTAGATCTTGCCATCTTGAACAATTTACACAACCTTTCGTCTGGTTCCCCCGTGTGTAACTTCACTAATAACGTGGCTAAAGCAGTAGCTGGTTTCCTATGATTTTGTGCGATAGTTGGAGTACTTTCCAGGATTTCAGTAACTGTGGTTTTGAAAATCCAATATAAAAATGAAAAACATCATCAGGGATAGATGCTAATCTCTCAAAATTAACAAAAACATTTTTGTTTTTTCTTAAAAGACAAAATATCCTATAAATCTAATAAATAAAATCAGCCAACTTCTATCTCTTGTAACTCAGTTCGGACTTAGTTTAGAGGTATACATGCCATAGTAAGTTTGGTTTATTACATTATTCTGTAATTAAAAAACAAGGTTTAATCGATGGCCGCCCGAAAAAAAAAAGACGCCACTTCCCATACTAAATCCGGCATTGTCCTTTGGCAAAAAGCAAGGTCTTAAAGCACAATTATAGGAAAAAGTCCGAAAATTGTTAATTGAAATTTATTTAAATGTAAATAAACAACCCAAAAATAACAAAATTATATCCTAACATATCTAAAACTATTAAAAAACTAAAATATGGCATCGAAAAATTCCTCCACATCATTGTCGAGTGGTAAAGTACCCAAGAGACTGGCGGCATTGCCACGTTGTATGGCAATGCTAAGCCTCTGGCCAAGGTAAAAGCCAGCCCTTGGGTCATGGGAAGTGTCAACCAGCCGCTTGGAGATTTCATTGAATAAACCATGAGCACTCGGACCCCACGGCCCAAGGGTTTCAACCCCAAACGGGTCGAAAATATAATTACCGATAAGGTTATTATACTTTCGCCGCTTGAGGTTTTCCGCAGCCGCAGCAGCAGTGCCAGCACAGCACGCCGAGCCAAGAAGATGGGATGGCGCGAGAGTATCGACGCACGTTGCGTCCCATACTAAAGGCCTTCCCACCTTCCATGGAAATGTCCGGTCTCTTGCCATCGTCGCGTGCCAAGCCATTGGGTTCTAATACAGCTGGAACGCCGACGGTAACAAGGGCTCGCCGGATGATTTCATTGATATTTGCGTGCCGCGCAAAGCGACGCGCACTTCGGCTGCAAGACAGGCCGTGGTGTCCGAGGCTGTTGACAACTTCACCACAGTGACAGCGATGAGGAGAACAAGAAGGAGCTCCTAGTCGCAGTGAAGCAGCGAGGCGGAAAGTAGTGTCGTCGAACAAAGTGCCTATGTTCGACGACCGTAGTGCATGAAGCCACAAACCCGACTACCACTTACCCACAGCCAGCAGGCGCGCACGCTCCGCAGTAGTAGCAGAAGTATCAAGTAAATTGTTCTGTACTACTCTGCAGAGCGGCTCATCCCACAGTCTCTGGGAAGATGGATTATCGGGTGGATCTGAATTCGGGCAAGCGAGTCTCCAGGCATCCATAGCCTCGGTGAAACAAGGCACATCAAAATTAACCAGTGTGGAGGCTAGGATATTCCTGATTAATTTCTCTGTGCCGTGGACCGAGGATATGAATGCCGGTAAACTAATACTAGAAATTTTGCGGAATTACTAGTATACAAAATTGTTAATTTGTATTCTATCATATCAAAAAATATTTTCAAGGTTTTCAGCCTGTCAAGACCCTTTTTCTCAGGAACGCGTGGAGGTATCAAGTTGAAATTAATATCAAATACGTAGGTGTAGATGGTACCGGCGAAGTGAAACGAGAAGGCAGCTTGTAGAACTTATATCTTAAAAAGACACCGATAAAAAAAATTACAAACTACGAGTACATAGGCAACAAAAACAAGCGCACCCGCCTGCATTGCTCGCTCGGACTCAACTGCCGGCGTTTTGGTGGGAGTCCAGCGACCCATACATACTGGTTACATATAATGTTATTACTACTACATATCTAAGAATCAAAAAGTATGAGCGCGTCACTAACAGTAGGTCTGTTATTGTCCTTTAGAGTTCTAAAAAAATCAATCTTCTATGTCAACGCAATAAAAAAATACAACCATTTATGCGATACTCGCAAGTAAATCAAAACCTATGGGGTACTTCCCGTTGACCTAGTATAATGAAATTTGCCAAGAAGTAAGGTCTCAAAGCGGAAAACGAAAACGTCAAACGAGGAAAACGTCAGAAAATTGTTAATTTGTAATTTTATCCCATAAAAAAACTTTTTTTGGGATTACAATGTTATGAGGCCGTATATACAAAATTTTGCCGATTTAGCCATTTAAGTACGTGACGTAATTTTACGTAATTAATAATACAGTATTTTTAAAAGTTTTAATGCACAACATGAAAGATCATTTCAATTATGATCTTATGTATGAGCTACTTTTTTATTTTGCGTGGAGTTTATAAATGCGCGAATTAGGTTGTTTTAAAAGATTTTTTAATACCAAATGTTTATAGCTTTTTTTAAAAGAAATGGATTGATTTTGAACTGAAGTTTATTTCTGTTTGAATTTTATGAACGAGAGTTCTAAGTAGCCGAAATCAAAATCAATTCTTTGCCCATTTTCTTTATAGTTTGACTCAGTTAAATATTTTTTTACTCAAAAATTTTAGTAAGTAAGTAAAAAGTTATTCACACATTGTATAAACAACTTTCACACAAATATATTGTAATTCTTCCATACCCATTAGAAGTTAAAATAATTCGTAATTATGTGATATTCTAAAACTCTTACAGCAAAAATTCACAAAACAGGTTTAGGTCGATTAATCGAAATTAAATTATAAAAATAAAAAAGTAGCTCATACATTAAATCATAATAATAATTGAAATGCTCATTCATATAGTGCATTAAAACTTTTAGAAATACAGTAGGTATTATACCTGTAAACACAAAATTTCGTGTACGGCCTCATAAGTTTGTTTTTGGGATAAATTCTTTTCAACTACGGAACCCTTCATTGTGCGTAGTCCGACAGGCACTTGGCCGGTTTTTTTTTTTCTATATAATCTAGTCGTTTCTGGTACTTGCCGGCCGCTGCCGCGGCAACGCTCGCTTCGCTCGCTCGGCTCGTGCATAGGAGGTCACAGTTCTAACCTAACCTAACCTAAATATCTTTAAAAAAAAAATAACCTCGTCCTAGTTCGGTACTCAATAGCCTGCTAAAAATAATCTCTTTTTTTTCCATATTTTTTTTCTATATAATCTAGCCGTTTCTGGCACTCGTCGGCCGCTCTCGCGGCACTGCTCGCTCGGCTCGTGCGTAGGAGGTCACAGTTCTAACCTAACCTCACCTAACATCTTTAAAAAAAAAATAATCTCGTCCTAGTTCGGTTCTCAATAGCCCTGCTAAAAATAATCTCTGTTTTTCCATATTTTTTTTCAATAGAATCTAGTCGTTTCTGGCACTCGCCGGCCGCTAGCGCGGCACCGCTCGCTTCGCTCGCTCGGCTCGTGCGTAGGAGGTCACAGTTCTAACCTAACCTAACCTAAACATTTTTTTAAATATTTAACCTCGTCCTAGGTCGGTTCTCAATAGCCTGCTAAAAGTAAACTCTTTTTTTCCTATATAATCTAGCTGGTCGTTTCTGGCACTCGCCGGCCGCTACCACGGCATAATTAAAATTAATTAAATTTAAAATTGTAAGTTACTAATCTTTTGTATTTAATAACTGATTATATTAAAATAAAATTGCATTTTTAATTATAATTAAAAAAAATATAAAAAAAAGATTAAAAATAAAACAAATCTCAAAAAAATAAAAAAAACTTATTTTTACCTTTATATTTTTTGTCATAGCAAATCATTTGAATTAACGTTTATTGTCTAAAGATTGTTTGCTGTAGTAAATCATTTGATTAAAGACCAAATGCCATAATGACATTATCCTTGGTAATATTCTGCCAAGCAAAAATTTTACCATATGAAAAAGTGCGTACTAAAATCATTCCAAATATAGCATTGGTACAAAAAAAGATTGCTAAAATTTGTTTGAGTATTTTGTCAAAATCTTTTGGCAAAACGGCAGGCTACTCATATTCCAACATCGTAGGCCTTTGTCCTACGCCGATATAAGGATCACGGACTAAATTTTTATGTCTATCAATGAGAAGCCTTTATCTATAAAGGACTTCATTATTTTGAGTCGTTGCATCAAATTGGAGCGGAGTAATTAATAAAATCTTAAGGAATTCCCGCATGAACTTGTGTATATGTATTTAAAAGCTAGTTGCCCGCTAAATATTTTCTGAAGATTCTTTGGTCCCAATGTCTTAAGTCTATGACTCGAGATTGGCAATTCGAGATCTCGCGTGCTAAGCATAGTATCGAGATTGGCCATTCGAGATCACGCCCGTAATCAAAAATTCTTGAAATTAATTAAAATGAAAATTACACCTACTTATGGAAGTTGTATATTTTGTAAAGTAAATACATAAATTGAATCTCGAAACAAAAAAAAAACAGCTAATCATCAGCGTAACGCATACATTATGCAACAGATCAGCACACACTATAAATCTATTAATTAATATGTTAAAAATGGCTTCTCAAGAAGCTGTCGCTCGCGTTCAGTCTCGAGATCGAGACCGTTTTGATCAAGGTCTTGAACGAGATTGTCTTCCCGCGAAAAAAGGCTAGAGATTGCATTCCCTACTCACGCCAATCTTTTAAAAATGAGACAAGCTGACCAGTTTCTTAACAAAATAACAATGCGTTGAAGACCACATCAGTATACCTAAAGGAACCCTCCCCATCCTTTGTTTATTCAAAATCAAACAACAACATTTTAAATAAAATATTTATTTCTACATCCATCCATAAACCAATTTAATCTAATTCTAGTTTCTTGAAGCTGCCTTGAAGCCCGAATTCCTTCTCTGCTGGGGAGGGCTTGCCTCCAGGTCGGAGGCGTTCATTTACGCGGCGCTTGTTCTCTTCTCGAATGAAGACGGTGTTCGCTTGCATGCGTTTGATTACCTCATCTGGAAACAAAGAGAATGTGGGATCAGATGTAGAAGGTTTGCAGAGACTGCACTAGTGATACCCCGTGTATATTATAATTACTACTACTTCTTGAAAAAGATTATGGCGCGATCAATCAGACTAGACCATTATACGCACTTCCAGAATGTAGTTTCCAATGGAGGAGAATACGACACTACACTAAACTATCTTTATCGTGATTCATATTATGGATCCCATACATGTACTATCACCACATTGTTATTAATAATTGCAAGTACAAATAACAGAACAGCCAAGACTTTCATTCTCAATTATTGTTAGCCAGAAGGTCCATCATCAAAATCCAGAACAATACTTATCTTCAGTGTATTCAAAATATAAAAATTTCAATTTTTCAACTTAAAAAGCCCCTGCTTACCTCTTATCGTCATATAATCCTTATACTCCCCGCCCGCCTCCTTAGGTAAGGCTTTCTTGGAGATCAGCTTGCTGACTGACTCAGTTCCGACCTGGTGGATATGGATCATGTCCATCAGCTCCTTCTTGAGGTAGGGTCTAATCAGCATCATCACTTTGTCCATGAAGTACGGAGCGTTCATGAAGTGCACGCCTTTTAGCTTGCAGAACATGCATTCCTGGAATTTGTTAAGGTTTTATTATTAATTATTAACATTAAATTTGCTGATAAATAAAGACGTTCTCATTGATGGCAGTCAAGAATGTTCGAAAGACAATTGATCACAGTAGGTATAGCGTGGCAGAAATACTAGTTAAGCAGTGGCAGATGAGAGGACACTGATGCTATCCTCTTGATGAAGTTCCTAAGTATCTCTCTCTAAAATTCCCACTGGTGGAAAATCAGATAGGATTTTCTAATTTAAGAAATGTCTTAACATATTCGTAGGTTCCGAGGTGTAGAACTTTAGCTATTCTTTCTAATCTTCTTATCGAATACGGTTTGGAGAGAAACTAGATTGAAAATGTACCAACCTGTAGGAAATATAATGTTCTCTTCACGACCATGAGCTCCAGCCTCGCAACGTGAGACAGAGTTGCGGTTTCCATGTCGATAAGAATTACAAACCTGTCAACAAAAAAAAAAACCGGCTAAGTGCGTGTCGGACCATGCACAATAAAGGGTTCCGTAGTTGAAAAGGATTTATCCCGAAAATAAACTTTTACCTAGGCCAGGGCTAAGCATTTAATTAATTAAGCCTCTAGTAAGTATTGCAGATTTTATATACGTATGTGGCCGGTGCCCTCTGATCTGATGATAACCAGGTGGGCCGTTTTTTGGTTTGACATCCAATTCTTACCCAGGCCAGGTCCCTTCTTCATACTGCCACAAATCGAAGACCATCATAAGAGCTCTGACGCTATCCGAGGCGTTGAAGTTGCGGGGCTCTGGGTCTAGAAGGCGAAGGTATAAAACCCGGTAGCCTTCCACTGTCGGGGTAGCCAGTGGAGCGAATAATCTGGAATGAATGAAAGTTTTTACATTATTATCTTTTATGATTGGTGAAGATCTTATGAAAATATAAGATTTATGGGAAAGCTGGATAGGAAATCTTTTTGGTACACCAGTATTATTGCTGTAACATAGTTTTAAGGATATAATTCCCGACGATATAACAGATTCATGGGACTAACAAAGTCAAAGTATTTATTAGTGTGTTTTTTGGTGATACATTACGTCTTACACTTAGGTTATGGTGACTCAAAAAACTACCCAATATTCACTATTTGGGTTTTTAAATCAATATTGCATGCAAACAAATTAACAAACATTTCAATAATTAAAATACTTAATTACTTATAATAAATTTTTATAATAAACATTTAGAGTACATACAATTAATTATATACATAAATATTCAGAATACAATTAATATATCAAGTTTTTGAATTTTCGAGCATAAAATGCATTATTAAATTATCATTTATAATTATTATTTATTATATTGTCAAGAAGGAATTCGTCAATGGTGTAGTAGCATTTTTCAATTAAAAAATTATTTAGTCTCCGTCTAAATTGTTTCAAGTTGAAATCTTTAATGTCATTTGGTATTTTATTGAATATTTTCGGAGCCATACAGAGCATGCTTTTGTGCATAAGGGCAGTCTTTGAGGCTCTTAGACATAATTCGTGACGATATTCTTGTCTTGTCGATCTATAGCGTTGCTCTGAAGCTTTTTTAAACAGTTCACTATTTTTTCTTGACGAACAATGCGGTCTCATATATGTAAAGGCAAGGTAATGTTAGTACATATTTTAAGAGATTTCAAATACGGTTTGCAACTATCCGTTGGTTTAAGACTACATATCGATCTAATACACCTCTTCTGTGCTTTAAAAATGTTATTTTTCTCACAAAAATTTGCCCAAAAAATTACTCCGTAACGTAATATGGAATCTACATAGCCATAATATGCTGCTACAACAGCTGCCTGATTAACTACTTGCTAAGTTTATATAGAGCAAAGGCGAACCTACTTAATTTTTTTATAAGAATTGACGCATGTTGTTTCCAAGTCAGTTTAGAGTCAATTGTCAAGCCTAGAAATATGCTATACTTCTTCAATTCTGTTATCGTCAAAAGTTATATTTATGTTAGGAGTAGTCAATCTTTGTCGAAATTGCATAATTTTAGTTTTATTTAAATTTAATTGTAAATTATTATTAATAATTATTTTAATTGTTAATTATTGTTATTATTATTATACGTTGGCTGATAGGTGGGACTCTCTGATCTTGGGGCGGTGGATACAACTCCACGCAATCAAGTAGATACTCCCCAGGATCGGTGGCCTCACGTAGCTTAAGAATAAATGTTACTAACACTAGTATAAAAGTTTACATTGTTACTAACAAATATGGAAGTGATTCTGCAATAAATGTTTATTTATTTATTATGTTCAAGCCAGTTAATTGATTGTTGCAATGCGTCTTTGATGTCACATTCATAGCTTCTATTTTTATTATTTCTTACAATTATAGTGCTGTCATCAGCAAAGAGAACCATAGGAAAAGCGACGTGTTTTGGAAAGTCATTTATGTAAGCTAAATACAATGGCGGACCCAGTACGCTGCCTTGTGGTACGCCAAAAGTGACTACGTTTTCCTGAAACGTATTTAAATTCTTTTTATCCTTTTTAGAAATCCGTCTAATTTCCGTACACTGCGTTCTATTGTCTAAATAAGAATGTATAAGAGAAAGTGCATTGCCCCTTATTCCATATGCATTAAGTTTCTGTAGTAGTATATTATGATCAACTAGATCGAATGTTTTCGTCCTGTCCATAATTAAAGCAGCATTTATAGACTTGTTTTTTCTGAAACCCTTCTGTTCCTTTACCAAGATGTTGTGTTTCGTGAAAAAAGAATACATACGGTGATAAATAGCCTTCTCAAATATTTTTGATATTACTGGTATTATGGCAATGGGTCTGTAGTTATTAATATCAGTTTTCATGTTTTTAGGGTTCCGTACCTCAAAAAGAAAAAACGGAACCCTTATAGGATCACTCGTGTGTCTGTCTGTCCGTCACAGCCAATTTGCTCCGAATCTAATGGACCGTTTAAGTTGAAATTTGGTACACATATGAATTTCTGTAACCCAAACACGGACGGGTAAAGTATTTAAATGAATTTTGAATAAAGAGGTCACCTTTAGGGGGCTAATAAGAAAATTAAAAAAAAAGTTTTGCAAACTACACTAAAACTACCATGTGGCATGTCAAATGAAAAAGCTTACTATGAGGGTCTCAAATATATATATTTTTTATAATTTTACAATAAATTGTTTTAAAGTTATTTAAGAAAATAGACGACAATTGACCATTCCCCCCCCCCCCTTATCTCCGAAACTACTGAGCCTAAAATTTTGAAAAAAATACAGAAAACAGATCTTTACCTGTAGATTACAGGAAAACCTATAAGAAGTCTGTGGTCTTAAAATAACATGGTAAATCTATCAATATTGTGAGTACAAACTTACATTTACAGTTGGAATGTATGGGAGAACATGTTTTTCAACTACAATGTTAAGTTTGTTCTTAAGATAAATTCATCCCAACTACGGAACCCTTCATTGTGCATGGTCCGACACGCACTTGGCCGGTTTTTTTTAAATAAAGGCTTAATTGTAGTTGGTTATAATTTATCAGGATAAATTCCAGAGCAGATACATGAATGAACATACATACACACATACATACATACACACATACATACATACATACATGAATTAATGATGTGGAAAATGGGGCCAGATATCACATCGGAAACAAATTTTAATGCTCTTGTTGAGATATCACGCCTACGCTAACTTTATTTTTTAAATCCTGTATTATTCGATATACTTTATTAGGTATAGTCGGGGCCAAGAACATTGACTCATGACATGTATTCGGGGTCTCATAGCTCGCAGATCTTGAGGCCTTCGAAAGTAATTCTGCTTACCAGCTTCTCGTATCTGATGTTCATAGAAAAAGCTTATGCCTCGGCTAAAATAAGGCCTATCCATCCACGACGATACTCAAAAGGAATGTGTTACAAACTTAAATCACCAATGAGTAGCCAGAATGCCACAGCACTAGTATTTCAATAGCGGTCCGTACACAACGTAACCAATCAACTCGTTAGAAAATCGCCTCGACACTCCATTTACAATAAGATTAGACATTTAAACAAAACTTTTTTTACAGTTCGTTCAACCGATTTTGATTTCTATTCCGTAGGCTTAAGGATGGACTTAAAGGCAAAAAGTGGTTACCGCTTACTGCAGCTGCCATTTGTCATGACACCAACGCAATAGAAGTCAAAATTGGTTGAAAGGACTGTAAAACAGATTTGTTTAAATGTCTAATCTCTCACAGCACTTCATACTAGCTACTCATTGGTGATTTGAGTTTGGAACATTTTTGAGAACCGTCGTGGACCATAGGCGAATACAGTTAGCAACGCGGTAGCGGGAATGTTCAGTTTGTCTTTAATTACCGGTATACATGGTTGCTGATAACTCGACGTATTCCTTGCAGGACGTAGAATTAAATGTTATGAATAATTAAGCTACCAGATGTTTTACCGAAGTTAAGTAGTTATCGAGTTAGTTAGATTTATAATAATAATAATAAAGGCACCCAATCCACTATAGCCACCCAAACCCATAGGCCCAATGTGTTTTGTTTCCATGTTCTGCAATAGTTCTGCACCAACCGGGGGATGTCCTTGGGTGCAATTGCATAGTGCATACAGGGATAATCGTCGGCTGGTGCCTTCTTTTCACTTAAAATTGCCTAAGGGGCCTCTGCGAGTTGGCTTCGGCCCCTCCTACGCCTTCCAAAGGTCCGGGAACCGCAGGGTCCCGAGATAAGTCAAAGATAATAATAATAAACATTTATTGCAGAATCACTTCCATATTTGTTAGTAACAATGTAAACTTATAAACTAGTGTTAGTAACATTTATTCTGAGGCCACCAATCCTGGGGAGTGTCTACTTGACTGCGTGGAGTTGTATCCACCGCCCCAAGATCGGAGAGTCCCACCTATCAGCCAACGTTCTAAGAATGGTGTTGGGGCTGCTGCGCACACGGCGTACTAGACAAGCGCATCTCTTACGCACGATGGCCGAAAAACTATCCACATCCGCGTCGGCAAACATGCCGGACGCGCTACAAAAACGCGGCAGCCCCAGCAACACCCGGAACGTGTTGTTATATTGTATGCGCAGGCCACTGTATGCCCTCTGTGTAAAGTTCACCCACAGGCTGCACGTGTAAAAGGATTAGGATTTTTTATAGTTTTTCTATTTTTTTTTTTTTTGAAAAATCTCGCATTAAATCATTTGAAGCCAATTTAAAATAATTTGAGTTATTATAATAGCTGATGCCGTAGAGATCTTTGTTAATAATTTAAAGTCCAAAAATGTCTGAACTGAAAGTGGGAAATATCACTAATTAAACATTTTATTTTTCGTAATTTTTGTTAAAACTCGGCCAAGTGCGTGTCGGAGCACGCACAATGAAGGGTTTCGTAGTTGAAAAGGATTTATCCCGAAAACAAACTTTTACCTTGGCCAGGGCTAAGCATTTATTTATTAATTTATATAAAGATAATTAAAACGGTACAACACCAATTACATTAATTAATTAACTTACAACGTGGCAATGCCGCCAGTCTCTTGGGTACACAACCAGTCGACAGCGATGCGGAGGAATTTTTCGACACCATACTTTATTTTGTGAATATTTTAATTAAGTTAGGATATAATTTTGTTACTTTTATTAATTGATTATGTATAAATTATTATTTAAATATTATTTTAATTCTGAATAAAGAATTACAAAAAACATACTTAACATTTATGTAGTAGAAAAACATGTTCTCCCATAGGTCACGGTAATTTTTTTGTAATGGCAGAAAACAAATGAACGACTTTCGGACTTTATCCTTTACTTGTGCTGTGAGAACTTGCATCTTGCCAAGTTTCGTGACTCATGGTCCAGTAGGAAGTCAAATGGGAAGTACCCGATAGGTTTTGATTCATCATCATTCTCCCTTATCCAAATCTATTTGGGGTTGGCGCAACAGGTCCTTTTTTTCCATACTTCTCTATTAGTTGTCATCTCGGTAGTCCATACTCAAAACTTTCTTCACGACATTTTGCTCATACCTCCGCATCACATGCCCATACCATGACAACCGATTTCCGCACAACTTTTCAGTCACCGGTGCCACTTTCAAACTTCCTCTTATATACTCAATATAGGTTTTTGATTTACTTGCGAGTATCAAAACATGTCGTATAAATGACCGTATTTTTTGTAATTGCGTTGACTTAGAAGCCTACATTTTATATACCTACGTATTTGATATTAATTTCAACTTAATACCTCCACGCGTTCCTGAGAAAAAGGGTCTTGACGGATTGACAGACAGACAAGTAGACGGACAACGAAGTGATCCCATAAGGGTTCGTTTTTATCCTTTTGAGGTACGGAACCCTAAAAATGTTCTACTCTAACTCAAAAACTTCTGAACTTCGGTAGAACGTTTGGTGGCTTAATTTGTTGCATTAACCCTGCTATGACGTCCTGCCAGGAATACGTCGAGTTACCAGTAACCCTGTATTAAACATCCTTTGAAACAGCAGAACCGCCTCTGTATAAAACCTAATGATTCTGTTAGTTTCTCAGTAACCATCCATTAAATCCATCGTTCGGTAGATTTTAAAGTCCAATGCAGTAGTGTAACTTACATTGTATTACTGATGAACTCAGCTCTCTTGTCAAAGGCTCGATTGTTAAAGTAGGGTTGGAAGAGTGTCCTCAGCGTGAAGTGGAGGTCCAGGACTTGCTTCGACACCTCGATGCTTTTCTGACAGCAGTGGTACACGATTATCAGGTCCACGTCTGAAACATAATTTATTTACTTATTTAGGCAACCAACAGCGATGCATTTAATAGGTGTATTTCAGTATTTTCTTTCTTATAATAGGTTTCTCTGTTTAACTAACAGTATAGGTACAACATGCACTAATGGATGAGCATTGAGTCAAGGGTCCAACATTGTTGTTGTTTTTTGTTTGTTTCTTTTCTTTTTTAAGTAGTTTATCTCTCTATCAAAAACTTCTGCCGGCGACTTCGTCCGCATGACATTTCTTGTTTTTATATAATATAATAGGTTGGGGAAAAAGTTTCTTCGCATTGTTTAAGAAAATTCAAAACATTTTTTAATATACATTATTTACATTTATCTAAAGTATGTAGGTACCATTTCGTTCGATAACTTTTTGCCATCTTGTAGCTAGGGACATGATCCCATTGCTATAGAAATTTTGGGACTTCTGATCAAAATACCGCGACAAGTGGTTTTGGCAGTCCTCTCGTGATGTTAACCTGACACTGCCTAAAGAATTCTGAAGAGACCGAAACAGGTGGAAATCTGAATGTGCAAGGTCAGGACTATAAGGCGGATGCATTAACACCTCCCAGCCAAACTCTCTTAATTTTTGCTGAGTGGCTAAAGATGTGTGAGATCTAGCGTTTGCATGATGAAAAACCACACCCCTTCTGTTGATTAATTCCGGCCGCTTTCTCTCAACTTCTTGCTTTAATCTCATCAGTTGTTCGCAGTAGAGTTCAGAATCGATGGTCCTGCCTGGTGGTAACAGCTCATAATGAATAGTGCCCTTCCAATCCCACCACACACACAGCATCACCTTGTTGCGAGTTAACCCGGGTTTCGCCACAGTCTGTGAAGCCTGACCGGCCATTGATCACGACCTTTTTCGCACGTTCTTGTCGTACGTGATCCACTTTTCATCACCAGTTATCAGCTTCTTCAAAAATGGTTCGGTTTCATTACGTCGTAATAAAGAATCACAAATGAGTACACGGTTCATTAGGTTTTTTTCAGTGAGCTCGTGAGGTACCCAAATATCGAGCTTTTTTGTGTACTCAGTTTTTTTCAAATGCGCCAAAACTGTTTTGTGGTCAATTCCCAGTTCTTCAGCTACGTCGTAACTACTGATATGCCGATCTTGCTCCACTTTTTCAAAAATGGCATCCATTTTATCCGTAATAGGGCGACCAGAGCGACGTGCATCTTTGACATCAAAATTTCCGGATTGAAAACGCTTAAACCAAATTTGTGCTACTCTCACAGACACTGCACTGGGTCGATAAACATCGCAATTTTTTTTCGTGGCTTGCGTTGCATTTTTACCTATTTTGTAGTAAAATTTTAAAATGTATCGAATTTCTTCATTAGATTCACTCATCTTGACAGTACGAAAAACAAATGAAAATCACACATTTTCCTAATTTGAATTTGGAATTATGTTCTTTAAAATTTAAACTTTCAATGATACCAAAACCAGCCAGATACAAATAGTATAGCCAAAGAGATTTTATTTTAAGTTCATACATACTATAATGCGAAAAGACTTTTTCCCCAACCTAATATATCTGACACTCAGCAATGCTGTAGCTTCCCATTAGTAGTTTACCCCCTGTAACGTGTTTATTATATGAGTAATTAATATAAATGAGACCGCCATTACTTGTTACTTAAACTTGAAAGTTATTATAAAAAAAAGTAATTAAAAAAATTTAAAAACCCGACTGCGGTAAAAAACTTAAGTTAAAAAATTGAAAAGCTAAAAACAAGCCCATTTTAAATTAAATAAATGTTGGAAGCAGGCGGGACCCATTTAAAAATATAATAAAAATAGTATGGGTCCCTCCTGCTTCCAACTTTATTTAATTTAAAATGGGCTTGTTTTTAGCCTTTAACTTTTTTAACTTAAGTTTTTTACCGCAGTCGGGTTTTTAAATTTTTTTAAATAGGTACTTTTTTTATTTTTTAGTTTTATTATTTATTGTAATCACCTTTTAAAACCCTTTATTTTGATACCCCACTCGTCAGGTTTTGAGAAAAAAAAAATTTTTTTAAAACATAATTTGGCGCCAAAAATCCGCCATTTTGTTTTTTTTTTTTAATTTTGATATACAAAGTGTCACTCTTACAGTAAATACGAATGTAACGACACCTATCAAGCTAAAATCCATCGAACCGTTCAGACCGCAGAGCGTGTCAAACAATTATACATACATACAAACTTACATACATACTTTCGAAAAACATAACCCTCCTTCTGGCGCAGTCGGGTAAAAAGGTATAACAATGAAGCATATTTTATCTTTATCTACGTTATCTCTACATCTATACTTTGCCAGCGTCGATTTACGTCAGTACTCGTTCCGTATATAATGCTGGGCAGTGAAGTAGACGGATGAAAAAGATTGCATGCAACGGTCATCAGAATGTTGAGAAGGATGTGTGGAGGGACGAAAATGGATAAAGTAAGAAATAAGTAATTAATAGGAAGTTTAAAAGTGGCGCCAGTGACAGAAAAGTTGAAAGGAAATCGTTAAGCTTGGTATGGGCATGTGATGAGAAGGGACGAAACGCATGTGACTAAAGGAGTGATGAATATACATGTCGATGGATGGAGAGGGAGAAGAAGGCCCAAGTAAAGATGGATGGATTGTGTGAGGAATGACATGAAAGAGGAGGGAGTGAATCATAGCGTGACGGTTGACAGGGGAGAATGGAAGAAGAAAACATGTTGCGCCGACCACACGTAACATGGGATAAGGGCAGGAAGATGAAGACTCGCTCCGTATAGAATTAGCTTGACCGACAGCAAGTTTGTTGACTTCCTAGAGGGCTTAGACAAAAGTGACAATCGCTTTCAAAGCGTTTCATATTTCGAAGCTCAGCTACCGAAAAGCTTATGTCAATACATTTTTGACTATTCCATCACCGTTATCGCTAATAGAATTTCACTAGTCTCATGCCCGGTTTCTGAGGCTTTTAAACAAAGTATATCCATTCTATAGTGAATATTGGTTCGATATCGTGTTTCTAAACGCTTCGTTAAGGAAGAATGTAGCTTAAAAGTTGGTGAATTACAAGAGGGTTTAACTGAGGACCTCAAAAACTGAGCATAAGAAAGGAATTCCCTTCAATAGATAAATTTGTCGAATCATTAGCTATTAAGAGTTTTATCTGACGATCTCAGAAACCGGGCATCAGCCCTCCCTAAGTATCGTCAATTATGGAAGAATTTGTTTTCATATCTCTGACTATAACTTTATATACTTACATACATAGGTAAGTGTGTATGTGTGTAATCACTGTCATTTTTTCCTTATCGTTGTTCAATTCCAGCTTAATTAGCTTCAAACAATACACTAATGCACTAGATAACCACCTATTAGTCTCTATTCCATCAGACGTTAATAAACTTTCTCAAACAGATATCAATTATCATTGATCAGCCAATCATCGCACTCAAACACATCTCTAGAATCGATACAATGTAAGCAATTATTGTTACAACTTACAAAGTTACAGAGCAATCTGATAATTGCACTTACTCACGTAATCTTGTCTTTACAATAACGAATGCTCATTAATCTTTTTTGTTGTGTTTATAGCGACCGGCCCCTGCTTTGTACAAAGCATCGAGATCACTGTGCTATATCTAACTTGAACGTAACCTTATGGAATAAATGCTCCAAATGATGGTGAAAGCATCAAAATCTATTGTGTTATTTAGAAGCTGTAAGCAGTAACATACACACAGCAGTGAGCTTTAAGCAGGTATAAAAAGTGATTTGGTTTTATAATATGGGCCTATTAATATAATTATATAAACCATTACTAGGATAAAGGGACGTATCTGAACTAATTAAGTCCTCTATGGCATACATTTGTGTGTCGCATATCTTTCGTAAAATTCGGATTTAAGTGCTTTTGTTAAGTTTAAAACTCGTGTTATTTCAACTTCACCGCTAATGCTACAAATTCCTAAACTTGTCGATGTTGATACAAAGTCGGTAACTATAGTGACGCACATACAATCACGCCGGTGTTCCACGAAGGGGCAGGCAGAGCCCTTGGTACACATTTCGCCACTTATGTTGAAGTCCCATGTTATAGGCCGGGGGCATAGTGATGACACATCGAGTAAGTGTTTGTTTTACGGCTGTATCAAGGAATACAGAAGACATTTCAAGTATGTATGTAAATTATACAGAAAGACTATTATTTACATCATAAACAATACAATAGGATGGTCGGAACGATTACTATCAGGCTGTAAAAGGTTAATAAAATCTCAAGGACAAACTGAACGTGATGGCCAAGATAAGGTTATGTTACATAATATCGACTTACTAAGTAGTGAGCGCAGATGCTATACAAGAATCAGGGTACTACTATATACTAATAAATAAATAAATAATAAATAATATTTATTCAAATTAAAAAGTAAATGTATGTCGAGTTCACTAGTGTTAACTGCCTGAACTAAACAATATACACGAAAATTACTGTACTCGACAATCCAAACACACAAAGCATAATCGACCATGCATGTACGGAATATGGAATATATTACATATATGGAATGCTAAGGTACACATGGCAATAATTGAATCAACACTATCAGACCACAAACAAATCTACCTAGCACTCAAACAATACAAACAGACCCAAAGAAAAAAAGTTCGATATGATGCGATCGATTACAAAGTTCTGCATGAGAACATGCTAAAATACGACTCGATAGAAGTAGGAAACCACTATGCCATTCTTGAACAACATATAATAAAGAATTTAAATGACCCGAAAATAATAAAATATAAAATACTTAACTTACCACAAAAGGACTGGATCAATAAAATAGTAATTAATGAATTAACTAATGAACGAAATCAATTATGGCATGGTTGTTTGACAAATCAAGAAAATGTACAACTGCAATCTAAATATAAAGCTGCTAGAAAAAGAGTAGAATGTAAAATAAAAGAAGATAAAAAGAGTTACTATTATGACGCATTTTCTAGCTAAAAATAAACTAAACGATGTATGTGCTCTTCCTAAACTCACGCTTGACGGTAAAGAAATAACAAATCGCACAGAAATCTGTAACGCGTTTAATAACTATTTTGCTACTATTGGCTCTCTGTTGGCCCAGAATATAATACAAACTAATCATAGCCCACAAATTACATTAAATATGCCAGATATAGACCTTCAACTTACTACCTTAGAACATTGTACCGAGGATGAGACATCTAAAATAACAGATAATTTGGATTATGATACCAGCTGTGGAATTGATGGAATAACAACAAAATCTATAAAATGCATTAAGCACTTAATTTTAACTAACCTAACTAATTGCATAAACAGTTGCTTTGACAGTGGCGTGTTTCCAGACAGTATTAAAATAGCTAAAGTAACCCCTATATACAAGTCTGGAACTAGGACTGACCCCGGAAACTACCGACCAATTTCAGTGTTGCCTGTTATTTCCAAAATATTTGAAAAAGTTTTATACACGCGCTTATCCAAACATTTAATCAATACCAACTTTCTTTACTCGCAACTCGCTTTCGTCCACACTCAAATACACTTTCGGCTACTGTTGACTTAATTACTAAAATAAAAGATAATATAGACAAAAAACAATTTGTTCTAGGTGTTTTTATTGACCTAAAAAAGCATTTCATACTGTTAGCCATTTCATCCTTCTGGAAAAGCTAAAAATCAATGGTATTACTTCTACAGCCTACAAAATGTTTGTTTATCTAATCGGCAACAGATCGTCAAACTTGATAAATTTGCAAGTACCCCGGTTAACATACAGTGCGGAGTACCTCAGGGATCGGTCCTGGGTCCATTGCTTTTCCTCATTAGGTTAAAGAAAAAGTTTCTTCGCATTTTTTTTAAGAAAATTCAAAACATTATTTACATTTATCTAAAGTATGTAGGTACCATTTTGTTCGATAACTTTTTGCCATCTTGTAGGTAGGGACATGATCCTATTGCTATAGAAAGTTTGGGACTTCTGATCAAAATACCGCGACAAGCGGTTTTGGCAGTCCTCTCGTTATGTTAACCTGACACTGCCTAAAGAATTCTGAAGAGACCGAAACAGGTGGAAATCTGAAGGTGCAAGGTCAGGACTATACGGCGGATGCATTAACACCTCCCAGCCAAACTCTCTTAATTTTTGCTGAGTGGCTAAAGATGTGTGAGGTCTAGCGTTATCATGATGACAAACCACACCCCTTCTGTTGATTAATTCCGGCCGCTTTCTCTCAACTTCTTGCTTTAATCTCACCAGTTGTTCGCAGTAGAGTTCAGAATCGATGGTCCTGCCTGGTGGTAACAGCTCATAATGAATAATGCCCTTCCAATCCCACCACACACACAGCATCACCTTGTTGCGAGTTAACCCGGGTTTCGGCACAGTCTGTGAAGCCTGACCGGCCTTTGACCACGACCTTTTTCGCACGTTCTTGTCGTACGTGATCCACTTTTCGTCACCAGTTAACAGCTTCTTCAAAAATGGTTCGGTTTCATTACGTCGTAATAAAGAATCTCAAATGAGTACACGGTTCATTAAGTTTCTTTCAGTGAGCTCGTGAGGTACCCAAATATCGAGCTTTTTTGTGTACCCAGTTTTTTTTTCAAATGCGCCAAAACTGTTTTGTGGTCAATTCCCAGTTCTTCAGCTATGTCGTAACTACTGATCTATATCTTGCTCCACTTTTTCAAAAATGGCATCCATTTTATCCGTAATAGGGCGACCAGAGCGACGTGCATCTTTGACATCAAAATTTCCGGATTGAAAACGCTTAAACCAAATTTGTGCTACTCTCACAGACACTGCACTGGGTCCATAAACATCGCAAATTTTTTTCGCGGCTTGCGTTGCATTTTTACCTTTTTTGTAATAAAATTTTAAAATGTATCGAATTTCTTCATTAGATTCACTCATTTTGACAGTACGAAAAACAAATGAAAATCACACATTTTCCTAATTTGAATTTGGAATTATGTTCCTTAAAATTTAAACTTTCAATGATACCAAAACCAGCCATATACAAATAGTATAACCAAAGAGATTTTATTTTAAGTTCATACATACTATAACCGCTCATACGGTTTCGGTGTGAATCGGGTCCGTGAGATTTTAAATATTTTTTTATTATTAACGTTGTTCCATCACTATTAAGTAATTTTTTTACTATTACTTAATAGTGATGGAACAACGTTAATAATAAAAAAATATTTTCCCGGTATAGAACCCATACCACGCACAATATTAGGCAAATTACTCACGGACGAACCGTATGAGGGGATAATGCGAAAAGACTTTTTCCCCAACCTAATATACGAGTATTAACGACATTAGCACCGCTGGGCTGACTGGAAACATATTACTGTATGCAGACGACACGTCTTTTTTATTTTGGTGATCCCATCACTGATATTATCTCAGAAGCACAGAAAGATCTTAATGTTTTGAATATGGCTTAGTCAAAACCTTCTGACTATGAATGTTAGTAAAACTGCTTACATAATTTTCGCAGCAAAGAATAAAAAAATATCATCATTTCGAGATCTTACAATAAGTAACCAACCATTACGAAAATCAACGCATGAAAAGTATTTGGGCCTGATTGTGGACAGTAAGTTGACATTCAGAGCGCATATTAACTACGTAAGATCTTGAAATACTCCCACTAACCGGAGCCATGTATAACATTGCAAAATGCGTACCCTATAAGCTACTCGTAAGATATACTATTTACAACACGCTAGTCAAGCGGATCTGGAATATCTGATCCAAGTATGGGGACAAGCTGCAAAAACAAATCAACAACACCTAAAACGAACACAAAATAAAATCATCAAAGTCCTCTTCAATTACAACTACTATACTCCTACAGAATTACTCTACAAAAAAACAAAATTATTTAACCTACAACAATTGTATACAGATCATACTTGCATGACTATCCGAAAGATCCTTAAGACCAACATACACACAAATATTTCATTTACACAACAGACTCATAGATACAATACCCGTAATCAAGACGACCTAGAAGTACCAAGAGTGAGAACCCTGTACGGCAGGAAAACTATACAGTATGAAGGGGTTCGGCTATACAATAAATTACCTAAAAAGGTAAGACAGTGTACAAGCATTTAAAAAACCCCTAAGGAGTTATATATTAGACACATGAAAACTTATGTGTCTAATATAATATATAATTCCCGGAACTAGCTTGAACTGTTTTGTAATTTATTTTATTTAGATTTAAGTACAGTATTAGTACAATATTTTGTAAAAACGAATCTATGGTGCTCAGTTTCTTGGATGGCTTGAACGTCGTAAGGTAAACTACAACCGATTGTTAATTTAGTTAAAGTGAACTGTTATTCGTTCTGTGAGAAATAAATGTCTTTAAACCGAATATATAAATAAGCTTAAGTCTCAATATTAAACACTTATCGAAAAACCTGCTTTCAAATAAAAAAAAACCGCATCCAAATCGGTTCACCTGTTTAAGAGCTACGGTGCCACAGCAGATACACACACCCATAGCGGTCGAACTTATAACACCCCACTTATTGCGTCGGGGGTTAACAAAAACAGTATCAATCTAGGAATCACTTCGTTGCATGGACAGTTAAGTGTGGTAACACCTCAGCGGGTTCCTACGTAATTTACATGCCCGTTCGTTCGTTCGTTTCACCCGAAAGATGTCCACTGCTGGACATAGGCCTCCCCCAAGCACCGCCACTTCGACCGGTTCTGTGCTTCCCGTATCCAACGGATTCCTGCGGCCTTTACAAGGTCTTCGGTCCACCTTGTAGGAGGCCTTCCAACGTTACGACTTCCGGTATACGGCTGCCACTCCAGAACCTTTCGGCCCCATCGGCCATCTGTTCTGCGAGCAATGTGCCCTGCCCACTGCCACTTAAGTTTGGCAATTCTTCGGGCTATGTCGGTTACCTTGGTTCTCCTGCGGATCTCTTTATTTCTGATTCGATCACGTAGGGAAACTCCAAGCATAGCCGTCTCCTCCGTCGTCCTTTGTGTGACTTTTAACCTTCTAATAAGGCCCATTGTGAGCGACCACGTTTCAGTGCTGTAGGTCATGACTGGTCAATGACTTTCGTCTTGAGACACTGTGGTATGTGAGACGAGAAGATATTGCGAAGCTTCCCGAACGCTGCCCAGCCGAGTCGGATTCGATGGTTGACCTCTTTCTCGAAGTTGGAACTACCTAACTGGACAGTTTGTCCTAGGTAAACATAAAAATAAAATAAAAATGTTTAATTACGTCAACTTAAATTACTTATTCTATTACAATGGGGAGAATCCTTTTAAGCAAATACACACATCAAAAGTGTCTAGGGATCAACATATATTTTTGCAATAACTTTTCTCCTGATTGATATTAATTAAAATTTTCTTTAAGGATTCATCAAATAAAGTGTTTTCGTTTGTCACAGTAACGATAAACCAAGTCACCTTTGCATTAATAAAGAAATTTGCCATTTTCCTAATAAAGGGATTTTTGACATTTGAACCACTAACATTAAAGTTCGAAAAAAAGACTGAAATAACAGTTTTCTTTAAAATTTTATTGGGTAACTTAAACAATTAATAATCCGTGTTTCTACCGCGAACACTAACAACACAAGAACATCGGTTTGGCATACTCAAAATGAGTTCATCCAAATCACGCTGTGGAATGGCCGCCCATGTTCGTTGCAACAACAAAAAAAGGTCTTCTTGCGACTGGATACCCTCCATATTCGGCAGAGCTCTTCTCTGTAGCATATCCCATGCATGCTCAATCGGGTTCAAGTCTGGCGACTGAGCAGGCCAGGGCAGGACATTGATGTTAGCTGCGGCGAGAGTCTGTCTTACAACTCTTGCGGTGTGCGGTCGTGCATTATCATGCATTAACTGAAATAAGGGACCGATTTGCACTTGTAGAGGAACGATGACGTCTGATACAATCGTCTCAGCATAAATTTGAGCGTTGAGGTTGCCTCTGATCCAAATCAACTCAGTTCTTCCGCCGATCCAAATACCCGCCCATACCATGATGGTTCCACCACTATAAGGATGGACTTCCTGGCAGGATTTTAATCGCTGTTGGCGTCCAGGGGTTCTCCAGTGTCGTATACGTCTTGTATCCGGTCTCATACCAAAACGAGACTCATCAGAAAAGCACACGAAACGCCATTGTTCTTCTGCCCAATTTCTGTGTTCAAGAGCCCATTGATATCGAATCCTACGATTGTGCATTGCTATAGGTGGTACCCGTAGCGGTCTTCGGGAATGAAGGTTCACTTCATGCAAGCGGTTTCTGACTGTTTGGTCGCTAATTAAGTTCCCTGAAGAGTGATGAAGCCTCACGGCTAACATCATGGCGGTTATAGTTGGAGCTCTTCGAGTTAAGATTTGAATGTATCGGTCTTGTCTCCGTGTGGTGCAGCGATACCGTCCTCCATGGCGCTCAGCCACGATACCAGTGCTTCGGTAACGTGTCCAAAGTCGACTGATAACACTCTGACTTGTATTCAGAGCTAAAGCCACAGTACGTTGCCGGGAACCAGCTTCTATCATTCCCACGGCTCTGAGCATTTCTTCCCTGCTTAAATGACGTCGCCGCTCCATAATAACGTTGGTTTTAATCAGTAGTAGGGAAACAGTAGCACTAATAATGTCTTCAATGCGTTGTATGTTTTTATAGGGAAAATATTGACAGCTGATTTTCATCTTTTACTCGAATTTGATTCACAGTTCCTGATTCAAATTATGAAATGCACCAAAAAGGATCCATATAAATTTATAAAATCATAAATTTATTACAAAGCCACATCTCAATCTCAAGAAATCCGCATAAAAATGCTTGATCCCTAGACACTTTTGATGTGTGTAGTTTGCTTGTGTTAGGATGCTCCGCCCTTCCCCAGGTTATATAATTGACGTTAAGTTAATGCGATATGTAAACTTATAGAAAAAAAAGAGTTAAATGGAAACAAAGTTTATATAAAAGGCAGAAATCGCGCTGGGATGTATGTGTTATGTGTAGGAGATGGTGTAGAGTTGAATGTGGGTGTGAGTAAGTGTGAGAGTGAAGGATTGTACCTACGCAATATACATGAAAGATTAACAAATAACTGCGATTTTAACTAGCTAACCCTACGACTAATATTGGGATCGGAAAATAATGTAATACATTATTATCTTCCATTAGCAGCAGAAACAACCATAGCCTTAGATCCCAAGTGCAATTTTTATTAGTCTCATCGATTGTACCATATTTTCCACTTCGTCATAGGTCTTTGACATAAGCCATTTAAACAAAGCGCTTTTACATTCGCGGTAGGTTAGAGGGTATATGTCAAGTTCTTTATTAAGAAGATTGTATAAATGGGATGATTGCCTAGGATATTGTCTTTTTGCGAATGTAGACTTTACTGAGACAGTGGGAGCAACCGTGTCTTTCCTTCTGCCCTTTGTTTTCTGTGGGTTAACCGTTAGTGTTTTATGCTTAGTTAGAATTATTTAAGAACGTAAAGCTTCCTAAAGGTTAGTAGATCTGATCTGTAAAGGTTCTCAGTTGAAGATCTGAAGGGTTTAAAAAACATCACTTTCAGTAGGGACCTGAGCCCTCTCGAGTTCTAGGAAATAAATTTTAGTGGCACCTCCCCAGACAAGTAGGCAATATGCCAGGACGGACTTAGCAAGTGAGATGTAAATCTGTAGCAGAAGTTATTTCGAGGTTACATGACGTAATGTCTTGAAAGTCCAGATTAATTTCCGTATTCGCTTCATTATTAATTCCGAGTGATTGTGCCAAGATAAACGTTGATCAACCATAATACCTAGATATTTGGTGGATTTTACTCTAGTAATTTCAATGCAAGAACAATTTGTGCTTACAGGATAATGACATTTACGAATCATAATTTTGAATTCTGGAGGGGGTTGAGAGTAGTTGTACTTTGTGAAGCAGATGAAACTGGTTTTGGAAGTATTTAATGTTAAAAGGTTAAGGTCAAGTCAGGCTGCTATCCTTGCCAGTCCACGCTCGGCACTTATCCGAAGACTGTCCCAGGTAGCGGCACTAAACACTATAGCAGTGTCATCTGCGTATGAAAGAATAAAAGCCATGACTACTATAATTATCGTCGGCAAACCGAAGGTGAGTGCCTCGCCATTGATGTTGATGCCTTTCCAGTCCAGAACCTTGAAGACATCCTCGAGTGCAGCGGTGAACAGTTTCGGAGAGTTAATATCTCCCTGTCTCACCCCTCGCTTAGAATAGGTTTCGAGGTCCGGTCCTGGAATGGACTGACATGGTGGCGTTTTCGTACAGACAAACATACATTATTTTCATCCCTACAAAGATTTAAATCGTTAGATTCGCCTTATCGCGTCAAAAAATAGTCTCGTTTCTGTTTTGTTTTGACATCTCTGACAGACAATTACGCAGTGACTTGACTTACTCTTCTCAATATGGACACTATCGCGTGATTAAGTACGGTAAGGGCAAATCCTGCGATTTGAATATTTGCTTGCCATGAGAATGTCAGCTTTGTCTCCAGTAAGGCATCAGCCATCAAAACTCCGATATTATATTGCAAAATGTCCACAGTGGCGCTGAAAGCGTCGGCTTGTTTTATGCCCAATAGCAAAAACCTATAGGTAGATCAGCAAAAACCAGTAGCAGCCTCTTTCGGGTCATGTTTTTAAATAGACCTTCATTAGTTCTCATTATCACATCACTTAGTCAATTGTCAAATAAACAAATAATGTAGGAAAACTTTTTGTTGTCTTATTTACATATGCTCTGTATATCAATATTTTATCTTTATCTGGGGTGACCGCCATATTATCTGACCGTCACAATTCAATTTGTATTGCGATTCCGTGCTCACAGGGTGTTTCTTGTACATAACTCTGCCCTGCTGCTTCGGGAATACTGGCGTGATATACATTATGTGTATTCTATTTTATATGTAAGTAATGTGTATTCTAACCTGTGAGATGTTTTTCAGGCAGATGTGGTTGCGTCTTCAGCCAGTCGCGTAACTTCTTGATCTCCTCTGGTGAGATGTCCGGGTTCTTCTCATACTCCTTCTCTATTGTTATCGGCTTCACCACACCCGCCATTTTGCTTCTGAAATATAGCAGATTCGACACTTTAATAATAAATTCTTTTTTATTAAATATGCTCAATGATACATCTTGGTTAATCAATAATTTTCCTCGACATTAGAATATATACAATAGCTAGACAACAACCACTGGACAATAGCCCACCAGACATAACACCCCCGTATGTTCGCAGGATCCCCCTTTTATATGGAGGATGAGTGAACTTTCCACCCTGTTTCTCATACCTCAGCATGGGTCACCAAATTAAAGACTTCAGTAAATCCTCCAAATTTCGCCTATCCTATTATTATCTTATTCCTATTTTTATACAGTTTTTCAAAAATACAACTTTTTTTTTTACCGAACTGATTATAATCAAGGTTCATACTATGTATAGGTCATACCATCACACTATCACATCACACTAATATTATAAAGGCGAAAGTTTGTGAGTGTGTGTGTGTGTGTGTGTGTGTATGTATGTTTGTTACTGCTTCACGCTCAAACGGCGGGGCCGATTTGGATGAAATTTGGTATGTAGATAGCTTATACCCTGGAATAACACATAGGCTACTTTTTATCCCGGTCTACGCGAGTGAAACCGCGGGGCGCAGCTAGTAATTAAGAAATGTGTCAACCCTGAAATCGGGAATATTAATGCAGCTATAAATTTAAATATTAAATTGATATTACAATACTACCGCGGGGCGCAGCTAGTAATTAAGAAATGTGTCAACCCTGAAATCGGGAATATTAATGCAGCTATAAATTTAAATATTAAATTGATATTACAATACTAAAACCCTACGTAGGTCAATTAGATTCTGCTACATGAGACAATACAAAATATGGGAAGACGAACTGAAGCTCACAGCAAGTCCAAATTGGAGAAGATTTGCGAGAGGCTCACTGTGACTAAGAGACATTCTGTAAACTACTGAAAATGCCACAACGCAACGATGTTCAGAATAAAAAGGGCTTATTATTACAAATGAAACTAATCAAGAATACAGAACCTCCTGTTTTGAAGTGCGGTTAAAAATGTAGGCTATTCAGTATATATCATTATAATTAGTATCACGTAATCATTATAATGACCGCAAAATGCTGATGATGGCTAATAGAGAAGTATGGAAGAAAAAGACATGTTGCGCCGATCCCAAATAAATTGAGATAAGGGCAGGAGCATAATGATGAATGACTGTAAAGTGTTATTTTTTAGACCACTTGTTGAAGTATTAAGTATTCGAAAAAATCGGGTTCCAGGATTCAAATCAAATCAAATCGTTTATTGCTAAATCCTTAATGTACACAGGTGGTAAATAAAATAAAATAGAAACAATTATGGACCCTGTCGGGCACAGCAAATCTTTGTAAATATGTAGAGAGGAAGAGCGCTTTATTAATTTTCAGTTTAAAATGTTTTATATCCTATTAAGTATTTTCTAATTTATTATTATGTTTGTGATTAACTATGAATAACTTAGTTAGGTCACGATGAATGTTATTTACGCTACTCAAAGTCAGTCGCTGAAATTACGTTGCCTTTCCGTTTGTGGTTTAATTTATTGCCAAGAACTTAGTAACTAAATTCAGCTCATTTTGTTTAAAGCAAACAGTCTCTTCTGACGCCATCTCTAAAATCAACAAACTGCGATAGAAATGTATGGAATCCATGCGAAATAAATGATTTACTGTCTAACGAGGATAAATAAAATAACAAAAAAAAGAAACGAATGCTTGTGCATTCGGCGAGTATCTTTTTTTGTTGTTTTCCTCCTCATATTTTTTTTAAGTTGGTTAAAAATGGGGTAAGGTCAAGGTCAGACAACAATTTACATCTTTCAAAAATATTGTCAAGTATTATATATTTTAAGAATAACTTAGTAAAGTGTTAAAAACATGTCCTGCAGGTTGTTGACTTATAGAGCGGTCGTTCAAGATCAATGCGACAGCTTCATAATTGAGGACATTTATATGATTGGCCACATAGTAGGATGGTCCTCAATAAGTCACGTAGTTTTGAGTAATGAGGTTTTATTATTGTGGTTTTCGAAATTACGTTCCTGGAGCATTGATCATGAAATGCTGCGCAGGTAAACGTAACATAATATAATGATAAAAATATAAAACAATAAATTTATTTAAACATTACTTTTAATTTAAAATTTATATCAGATTTACCTAGTGGGTTAGTACAGACAACAGCACATCAGGTTATAGCAAACTGTCAAATTTCTCCAAATGATTTTAAACCATAAAATGTTAACGGTTAAGTTCAAAATCGAATGAAAAAATTTGACAGTTTGTAGTAACTTGACCTGCTGCTGTATGTACGTTGAAGTAGGTAATGTATACTCCCCCCCGGAGGGTTCCCGCATTGTCGAGGCGGGGGGGCTCAGTAGCCGTGGCTTGGTCACCCACGGTGAAGCGAAGAGGAACCCGAGGCGGGGGCCGCTCGTCAGGGCTTTTGCCGATAAGCCGACGACGTAGCGGCCAGCGGGTAGGTTGCGGTGGCCGTATGGGCGACACCGCAACTGAGGCGGGCCGCGGTGTCTTATGGGAGGCATCGCGGCTGAGGATTGGAGGCCGCGGCGGGAGAGGAGTGCCGGTATTGCGGTGCGCCGCTCTCCCTACCTTCCGCGGCCTTGACGGGGCCGCCACCGTTTGATGGCGGACGCGGTGGGGCCGCAGGGGAAGAGGAGTGTCGGTATGACGTCGGCCGCTCTCCCTATCCTCTGCGGCCGAAATGGCGGCGGAGCGCGCGCGGGAGGACGACCCTCACGCGGCGTCGCTCCGAAGGCGGAGGAGGGGTCGGAGCAGACGACTCCTCCCAGGTGGGGGCCAGCAGGCAACGGGTGTGGGGGCATCCTTGCCTGTATTGCACAGGCCCCCACCAGTGTCGGACGGGAATGGCCAGGTGTTCCCGGTCATTCCCGTAGCCCCCCCTCTGGGGGGGCACGCGGGGCCCGCCAGCTAGGCGGGCATGCGCCGGGAGGGTTGTGGACGTAAAGGCTGAGCCGGTTTCCCATGGCCCTCCCATCACGGCGATGTGGGAACACTGCTGAGTTTGCCGCATGGGAGGGGCCGCGCCGTGCCCTCGTGGCAGAGGTCGGAGCCGACCTGTCGCTGCCGGCCGTCGCTCGTTCGATGGTCGGGAGCGCTGAGTCGTGGGATGCGGTGATCTCCTTCTGTGAAACCGTCATTTCGCGGAAGGAGGCTGCGGAAAGGGAGAGGGAGATCGAGATGACTCTCCCGACCCGCAGAAGGCGGCCCGGGCGTCGGCGGAGGGCGGACAACGCTCTCTTCCAGCCCCCGTAAATAGGTCCGGAGGGACGGTGGACTCGGGGACGTCCGCCGGCCCCCATCCAGCTGGACCCGAGGCGGCGGCGCGTAGTGTTCCGCGCGCGCCCCTATTGGACGTTGCGGGGGGAGTCCTGCACCTCACTCCCCTCGCAGGCCTGAGGAGGCCCGCAAATGCGGGCCGGCACTAGCCGGGGATCGTGGAAGGCGCCCAAGTTCCCATGATCCCCGGTCCAGGTGTGGGAAGGGAACACCGGGGTGGTTTTTAGTCAGTAAGAGTCTGATAGACCCCTCCGCTCACCCCAGGGCGGGGGACATCCATGAGGATTTTCCACCCCGGCATCAAAAAAAAAAAAAAAAAAAAAAAAAAAAAAAAAAAAAAAAAAAGGTAATGTATACTGTTCCAACTTTATCTAAATAAACCACACATTTTATCACTACATCAATGTACTATTACTGATACATTATATCAATGAATATCAGTTCCGGTTCTAGTTTATTGAGTTACCGTACCGAAAAATTACAAAATTGAATAAAAGAACCAACAAAATATATGCATAATTTTGGTGATAGATATACTTGCTGACCTTGCCAGTGACGTGCTGCGCATTACATAAAAAACTGGATCGAGCTTTGATTGAGCATTCGTGACTAAAATAACAATACAGTGTTAGTGTTATGTGGGCCCTGGATATGGCGAAACCTCTAACACTATCAGTATTACAAAGATGAGGTCCCGAACTCCAGATATTATCTCATTACCTCTGTTACTGGGAATAATTAAACCTTTACAACTGAGAATGCATTGGTTAGATTTTTTCGATTTTTACCTCTTTAATTGGGACTTTGTAGTACAATAACCTCTGTAAATAATACAACTGTCATTTTAAACCTATTTGGGAGACTGGGTAAATGAAAAGCCTCTTTAATCCTATACTATTATATGAGCAATATTTATATATACCTATATATATTTGTAATCATGTTCTCGAAAACGGGTCTAACGATTTCGATAAAAGTTGTAATATTAGGGGTTAAAGTATGAAATTGCCGATTTGTACTGAAAAATTGAAATTCGTTTTTTTTTTTAATTTGACATATTTATTGAATCAAAATAATTACCATTATTATCTATCATTGCTGCCATCTAATAGGAAGGTCATATAAGCCTTTGCGATAGAACTCTCGTGATCTAGATGCGACAAACTGTGTGAAAGCATTTTGTACTGCCTCCTGAGAAGAAAACTTTTTATCACGTAGAAAATTGTCCAAATCACGAAAAAAATGGTAGTCCGTTGGAGCAAGGTCTGGCGAATACGGAGGGTGACGAAGGTTTCTAATTGCAGTTCCTGTAGAGTTACAACGGTTTCACGTGCTGTATGAGGTCCCGCGTTATCATGGAGCAATAATGGTGAAGATCGATTCATGAGTCGGGGCTGTTTCACTGCTAGTTTTGCTATCATTGTTCAGAGTTCAACACAGTAGACATCTGCCGTTATTGCTTGACCAGATCGGAGAAAGCTATAGTGAATAACACCATGCTGAGACCACCAAACAGTTACCATTACCTTTTTATTGGTAAGCTTTGCTTTAGGACACTGTTGCGGCGTTTGACCTGAGGCCAGCCATTGCATTTTTCGCTTACGGTTATCGTAAAGAATCCACTTTTCTTCACATGTCACAATTTAATCCAATATTCCTTCATTTCTGTATCGATTCAACAAGGCAACACAAATCATGAGGCACCCATTTCACATATTTTTTTATTTTATTGATTTGACGCAAATGAGTCAATATTGTTGGTAAAGTAACGTAAAACCATGCCGCTAATTCCTGGGTAGTTTGGCTCGGATCGGCTTCCACCATCTCTTTCAATTCATTGTTATTCACCTGTGTGGGCGGTCTTCCACGTGGTTAGTTCTTCAAATCAAAGTTTCCATCACGAAAGCGTTTAAACCAAAATAGCACGGTGCGTTCATTAGCAGTCCCCTCTCCAAACGCAACATTGATATTGCGAGCTGTGAACTCGTATTTTAAAATAACTTGAATTTTCGAAGTATCCATCTTTCTTGTCTAAGCTGAATAAAAAAAAAAACAACTGAAAGTCGATAATCGAATGTTGCACATTTTTTAAAAGAAGAACTTCATAGGTACCATGTGAAAAAAGTTTCACTCAAAAATCTCAAACCATGAAGGTTCTATGTCAGTTCCAAGTTCCTAATACAATAAACGGCAATTTCATACTTTAACCCCTATTATAAGGGTTTACGGGGGCTAAAAATCGATCTAGCTAGCCTAGGTCTCCTAACAGGAAAAAAAAGAAGTGTTTTCTCTATTTTCATAAGAGCAGAGCTCGGTCGCCCAGGTACCTACTGATAAATAATCCGAGGTCCCTTGAGATCTCTGCGCTGTCAGTGAAGGCTGGGCATACCTTAGCGGTCAGGGCTTATTTTAATTTAATTTAAATATTTGAATTGTTTTTTTTTAAGGACGCTTTTAACGTTCTGCATCGTTCTCACATATGAAATTTCAACATGAATGATGTAACCATTATTTTGTAACCATATCTTGATTTAAAAGAGTGTCCGTGGAGTTTCTTGCCCGTTCTTCTCCATAGGTACCTACTATGCTTTGGAATGGGCGCCTAGCTTCATCTTTCTGACTGACCGACCCCTTGACAATTCAAAAGTGCCTGTAATTGGTTTAATTGAAATAAATGCTTTGAGTTTGAGTTGAGTTTGAATCCCAACTATCCAGGTTACCCTATAGATAATAAAAAAAACTATTCACGATTAAGATCGTTGAGTCCAAGCTTCCTCAAATAATTTTGACCAGCGACAAGTGTCAATCAAACAATATCGAATAAATGTGTAAACAACAGACGATCGTATCTTTTGTCGATCGCCACTGTGAATCGTTTTTGTCGATCGAGAAATCAACAAATAATGCAAGATTTAAACCTTTGATCATTAACGAGCAAATCTGTAAGAAGTTGGCAGATCATATTGATCGTCTCAAAACGCAGCATATCGAGCGACAATATGACAAGAATGTCAAAAATCAAGCAAATCTGTAGGCACCTTTATACAGACAAAATCAAATACACATACTATTAAAAATGTCAGAGTCTAAATTCCAGGTTTTTTTATAGCAAAACCTCATGCTAAAAAAAGCAGTTCTGCTTAGTATCTATCTATTACTGATTAAAATATCAAAAGAAAACACGTTTTTATGCGACTTAAAAAGATTTTTTTTGAGATTAGGGCAACATTGCATGCTCATATATGGATTTTGAATGCATTGTCGTCGAGTTGTGAGCTACCCTGAAAGTTTCCGCCGGATAGCTAATCGAGAAATGCTCGAAATTTGACTTGCAAGATTCCACCCGGAACGAAACACAGACAAAGAAACAAGGAAGAGACTTAATAAAAATTTGGTAATTAAATAGTAGACATAGACCACGTAAAAGCTGCCTTTACAAGGCAAACCAGAAATATTTACTCGTTGGACGAGATTTAAGGCTAAGTAGAATAGGCGTAAAGGCCTATCAAGAATAGAATTGAACATAAGTTTTGTTGCTACAGGTATTTACATATAAAGCTGGACAAGATTAAAACAAAACCCATGTGTGTGTGTGTCCCCAACACATGGGTTTAATTTTAAAGAGATGAGGCTTTTGAATCTACTCATAGGACAATAATTGAAGATGTCAATATTTTCAAATGTACTATTATATGAATCACAACAACAACTGTACAACGTCAACAATCAACGCAGCTTCTGAAAAAATATAATAAATTCAAAAGAATTAGCTGAAGGTCCTTGGAAGACCCCTTTAAAAAATTCAATGAAGATACAAGAAATGTAACTCCCATGTCATCTTATTATGTATTTCAATTCAATCCATTTATTCAATAACGCATGCAATACATATATATATCATTACAATAATCAAAATTACATTAAAATCAGAATAATAATAAGAATAATACATCATGTCTGCCTCTCAAAATGGATGTAGGAATGGGTCCCGTGGTACTAAGGAGCTACTCCTCATTGATATGGCCATTAGCCAACAGGTTCGTCGTTCCCGAAAGGATCTGTCGACATGTTGGATAGACTATAAGAAGGCCTATGACTCGGTGCCACATACATGGCTCATGAGGGTGTTGGAGTTGTATAAAGTAGATGCAACTCTGCGCACCTTCCTGATGTCGTGTATGGGGCAATGGAGGACGGTCCTTCGCTATCCAGGATGTCGAAATATCCAGAGGAACAGCGAGCCGATAAGGATCGAGCGAGGCATATTTCAGGGCGATAGTTTGAGTCCGCTTTGGTTCTGCTTAGCCTTGAATCCTCTAAGCACACTGCTGGAGGATTCAGGTCTAGGATATCGGCTGCGGAGAGGTGGTCAGGTTATATCCCACCTCCTCTACATGGATGACCTAAAACTCTTTGCCCCCAACAATTTGCAACTGATGGAGCTACTGAAAGTAACTGAAACATTCAGTAGCGCCATCAGGATGGAATTTGGTGTGGACAAATGTGCGGTCATGCATGTAAAGCGAGGAGAGATTGTGGAATCCGTGGGAACCCAACTCTCGGATTCCATAAACCTTAGAGCCCTCTCCGCACCCGAAACCTATAAGTATTTGGGTATGTCGGAAGCGTTGGGCATCAATGTTACTGACATGAAGCAATCGTTGAAGGAGCGCTTCTTTGGCCGCCTGAAGCTTTCTTCAGATCTATTAAATACTTTTATTTAATAGTCTTCTATCAGGCGGAAACAAGGTGCGTGCCTTCAACGGTTGGGTCATGCCGGTTTTGATGTACTCTTTCGGCGTACTCAAATGGACTCAGACGGAACTCGACGCCCTGGATCGGAGGGTCCGTACGCTGTTGACTGCATATCGAATGCATCACCCACGTTCATCGGTAATGAGACTGTATATCCCGCGAAAGTGTGGAGGCCGAGGCTTTTTAAACGCTAAGACTCTCCATAACCGCGAGATATGCAGTCTCAGGGAATATTTCCTAGAAGCCGATGTGGGGATGCATCGAGATGTGGTCGCGGTGGACAAGGGCCTCACTCCGCTCTCCTTGGCTAAAGAGAACTGGCGCAAACCTGTAGTGCTTGACACTAACGATCGCAGGGAGGTATGGCAGAGTAAGGAGCTTCACGGACGCTTTTTCCGGGTCCTACATGGACCCGACGTAGATTTGTTAGCGTCCGTAGCCTGGCTGCGTTCCGGTGACCTCTTTGGGGAAACCGAAGGTTTTGTCTGTGCAATTATGGACGAAGTTATGATGACGAACAACTACCGGAAATATATTGTGAAAGACGGCACGGTTGACATCTGTCGGGCATGCCACCGTCCGGGAGAATCAATCCGACACATTATCTCCGGGTGTTCTCGTCTTGCTAACGAAGAGTACTTGCATAGACACAACCTTGTAGCCAGGATTATCCATCAGCAACTTGCACTGAAATACAACCTTGCGGAATCGGAAGTGCCGTACTATAGGTATGTGCCCGACCCAGTTCTCGAAAATGGAAATATCACATTGTACTGGGATCGATCCATCATCACTGACAGGACTATTGTTGCCAATAAGCCTGATATAGTGGTGGTGGATCGAATAGAGCGGCGCACAATGATTATTGACATAACGGTCCCGCATGACGGGAACCTCGTGAAAGCCGAGAAAGATAAACAAATCAAGTATCTTGACTTGGCTCGCGAGGTTGTCGACATGTGGGATGTGGACTCAGCGATCATTGTGCCGATAGTCGTATCAGCCAATGGCTTAATCGCCAAGAGCCTCGACCAACATCTAAGGAGGCTCTCGTTGGGCAGCTGGATTAAGGGCCTGATTCAGAGAGCGGTACTTCTGGACACGGCGCGCATTGTTAGGAGGTTCCTCTCTCTGGAGCCCTGACCGCCGGTAGCTTGGACCCTGTTCCCGATACCGGTGGGCTACTATGTTTTATATTTTTAAATGTTTTTTTATTTTTTATTTCATGTTTTTATAAAAAATATTTAAAAATGTGAAATATATGTACATAAATGAAATAAAGGAAAGAATAATACAATAATCTGTGGCCCGACTGTCAAGCTGACGGTTGAAAAATATTTTCTCCGTGCATTTTATAATTTTATTTTGGATTTTTAAACTGTTTATACAACAATGTTATATAATAAACAATATGTGTTTCTACAATGGTTTCTACAACATTCGTACCAACCCGATTTTGTCATAAAAACTAAAAAGTAATATACAACAATAAGAAGAAGAAAACTATGACACGGAGAATTTAATATTACAATGCTGACGAGAAGTCGGACGCGACAGCTACTACATAACACACACCCAACATCTTCGGGTTCGTCGCTCAGCTCCGCCTCGCAGTTGCCGGAACTTGATCCAGATGTGAGTCAAGTGATACCGATCGCTGCAGTTGCGTCGAGCTCGAGCGACGAATACTTCTCACCACCGACGACACCACCACCAGTACGTCGACGTGGAAGAGGCCGACCACCGGCCAGTTTAGGACCTCGAGGCCCACCGGCCTCTGCTAGGGTCCCCGCTCCCGGTGGAAGTGTGCAGCGCATGAGGTGGACACAAACTGTCAACGAAAATGTCATGCGCGCATACTTTGGGGCTACAGAGGGGGGAAGTAACTTGACTGCGTACCGTGGTCGGATGCTCTCTCTGTTTCAGGTGCTTGAGCCAGCTATCAACGTGTTGGCGCAACGACTATCGGATCAGGTGCGGGTCATCCAGCGTAACCATATGCTGGATGACGTCGTACTTGATCGACTACGTCTCGAATCACGGAATAACCATGTTACGCCTGTTTCGCCACTGGTCACGGTGCAACTGCAAAATTCACCAAGCGCTTCACCGCGACCCGACCACGTTGGTGAAGAGCATGATAGCGAGGCTATATCCGTGAGTTCCCAATGCAATGTACAATTGAGGAGCGCTTTGGAAGATGCTTTCCGGGAGTTCCGTTCCACTTCACCTGGACTTAGACCACGTTTACCTCGTTTGCCCATGCACAAGAAAAACAAGGCGTTGGTGTGTGCTCTAGACTTGCAGCTGTCAAATTGTTTTGATGGCAGCAAAGACCTCGCCGATACCCACTCGATCTTGTACTGTGCAGCTGTAGCGGCATGTCGTGTAGCTCATGTTAAATTTCCTAACAGTGACAGAGTTCCACGACCAAAACCAGCTGTACCAGCTTGGCAGTGCAGGATTGAGCGTCGTATAGGTGAGGCTAGAGCACTCATCGGCAAGCTAATCTGTTTCAGGCAGGGCAATAATCGCCCTAGAGTGATGCGCTTTGTGAGGCGGGCGTTCTTGGGGACGGCAATTAGTTCTCAAGATTATTTGACTTGCGTCACAGAGCGTATCGACTTCTTGAAACAGAAGATCTGTGCATGGGCAAACCGTATTCGTCGGTACAGGCGGAGAGTGGAGCGGTACACTCAGAATCGTACATTCCAGAGCGATGAAAGGCGGGTCTATAGGGCTTGGCAGCGACCGGACCAAGGTGTGGCTGACACGCACCCACCGGATGATGACGCCATGTGTTCATTCTGGCGAAACATCTGGTCGGTGCCTGTCAATCACACCGAAGGTGATTGGACTAGGGAGGTCGAGCGAACGTGCGATCAAATACCACAAATGGGGGCACTTACCATCAGCCCCCAAGATGTAGGTCGTGCAGTCCGTCCGTTACCTAACTGGAAATCTCCAGGGCCGGACGGGCTGCACAACTTTTGGATAAAATGGTTCCAAAGGTCGCATGCCCGCTTGGCATCCCAGTTCCAGTCAGCCTTACAGTCAGGGTCTCTGCCCCAGTTCCTAACGACAGGAATAACCCACCTGCTCCATAAATCAGGTAGTACTGCGGAACCCAAAAATTATAGACCGATCACTTGTCTACCGACGGTCTATAAAGTTCTTACATCCATTTTGAGAGCTAAAATTAACGAACATATAGACACCAACTCCATCATGTCTGCCTCTCAAAATGGATGTAGGAATGGGTCCCGTGGTACTAAGGAGCTACTCCTCATTGATATGGCCATTAGCCAACAGGTTCGTCGTTCCCGAAAGGATCTGTCGACATGATTGTTGGATAGACTATAAGAAGGCATATGACTCGGTGCCACATACATGGCTCATGAGGGTGCTGGAGTTGTATAAAGTAGATGCAACTCTGCGCACCTTCCTGATGTCGTGTATGGGGCAATGGAGGACGGTCCTTCGCTATCCAGGATGTCGAAATATCCAGAGGAACAGCGAGCCGATAAGGATCGAGCGAGGCATATTTCAGGGCGATAGTTTGAGTCCGCTTTGGTTCTGCTTAGCCTTGAATCCTCTAAGCACACTGCTGGAGGATTCAGGTCTAGGATATCGGCTGCGGAGAGGTGGTCAGGTTATATCCCACCTCCTCTACATGGATGACCTAAAACTCTTTGCCCCCAACAATTTGCAACTGATGGAGCTACTGAAAGTAACTGAAACATTCAGTAGCGCCATCAGGATGGAATTTGGTGTGGACAAATGTGCGGTCATGCATGTAAAGCGAGGAGAGATTGTGGAATCTGTGGGAACCCAACTCTCGGATTCCATAAACCTTAGAGCCCTCTCCGCACCCGAAACCTATAAGTATTTGGGTATGTCGGAAGCGTTGGGCATCAATGTTACTGACATGAAGCAATTGTTGAAGGAGCGCTTCTTTGGCCGCCTGAAGAAAGTATTTAATAGTCTTCTATCAGGCGGAAACAAGGTGCGTGCCTTCAACGGTTGGGTCATGCCGGTTTTGATGTACTCTTTCGGCGTACTCAAATGGACCCAGACGGAACTCGACGCCCTGGATCGGAGGGTCCGTACGCTGTTGACTGCATATCGAATGCATCACCCACGGTCATCGGTAATGAGACTGTATATCCCGCGAAAGTGTGGAGGCCGAGGCTTTTTAAACGCTAAGACTCTCCACAACCGCGAGATATGCAGTCTCAGGGAATATTTCCTAGAAGCCGACGTGGGGATGCACCGAGATGTGGTCTCAGTAGACAAGGGCCTCACCCCGCTCTCCTTAGCTAACGAGAACTGGCGCAAACCTATGGTATTAGATACTAATGACCGCAGGGAGGTATGGCAGAGCAAAGAGCTTCACGGGCGTTTTTACCGGGTCCTACATGGGCCCGATGTAGACCTCTTAGCGTCCGTATCCTGGTTGCGATTCGGTGATCTCTTTGGGGAACCGAAGGTTTTGTCTTTGCGATTATGGATGAAGTTATGATGACGAACAACTACCGGAAATATATTGTGAAAGATGGCACGGTTGACATCTGTCGGGCATGCAACCGTCCGGGGGAATCAATCCGTCACATTATTTCTGGCTGTTCTCGTCTGGCTAACGGAGACTACTTGCATAGGCACAACCTTGTAGCCAGGATTATCCACCAGCAACTTGCTCTGAAATACAGTCTTGTGGAATCGGAAGTACCGTACTATAGGTATGTGCCCGACCCAGTTCTCGAAAATGGCAATATCACGTTGTATTGGGATCGATCTATCATCACTGACAGGACTATTGTTGCCAATAAGCCAGATATAGTGGTGATAGATCGATTAGAGCGTCGCACAATGATTATTGATATAGCGGTCCCGCATGACGAGAACCTCGTCAAAGCTGAAAAAGATAAGCAGATCAAGTATCTTGACCTGGCTCACGAGGTTGTCGACATGTGGGATGTGGATACAGCAATCGTTGTGCCGATAGTCGTGACGGCCAATGGCATAATAGCCAAGAGCCTCGATCAACACCTGAGGAGGCTCTCGTTAGGCAGCTGGATCAAGGGCTTGATTCAGAAAGCGGTACTTCTGGACACGGCGCATATCGTTAGGAGGTTCCTCTCTCAGCAGCCCTGACCACCGGTAGCTTGGACCCTGTTCCCGATATCGGTGGGCTACTATTTTTTATATTTTTAAATGTTTTTATATCTTTTATATTCTAATATTTAAAAATATAATTTATATGTATATAATACTTAAATAAAGGAAAGAATAATACAAAAACAAGATTAAAATATACAAAAATTAATGTCATACATAAGTCATTTAATAAAATTCAATTAAATTTTCATTTCAAATCAATATAAATATGTTAATTTCGACCTATTAATAAATTTATAATTGATCAATAGAATATAGACACTTATTTAACAAGAACCGTTTAAGATTATTCTGAAACCCATTTGTATATACTAGACTTTTTATTTCTGTCTGTCTGTGTGTTGAAAGCATAGCGCCTATCTGCCTCACCTTGTTGTTTACAACGTTCAGGTGAGGCACTGCTTAAACTGGAGATCTACTTCTTGTGCTCTCCCTTTTTTGCCTTTCATCTTCAGTCTCATATTCAAAGATATATTTTGATAAGTGACAGTAGCACCAAAATGTACAAGTTTGGGACTGTCAATATATTTAAGTAATTAAAATGAGGCTTGCATGATTCATTTCTTTCATTCATGGTAAGAGCAGTGGTGGCTCAGTGGTAACGGCCGCGACTTCCGAGTTGTAGGTCGTAGGTTCAAACCCAGACAGGCGCTTTACTTTGTGTAAATTATTTCATCACCACTGCTCTCAAAACGGTGAAGGAAAACATCGTGAGGAAACCGGCATGTCCTAGAACCAAAAATTCGAAGACATGTGACAACTACCAACCCGCACTGGGCCCGCGTGGTGCAGTACGGCCCACTCTCTCTCACTGAGAGGTGGCCTGTGTCCCAGCAGTGGGAACGTTCTAGGCTGATTACGCTTGCATGATTCTTGCTGTTGAATTCTAGCTATGGTTCTGACTGCTCTTTTCTGAATTACAAAAGCGTTTTGAGTATTGTAACCATACCTTCCTCCCCAGAAATGTATGCTGTATCTTAGTTTTGACTCAACTAGTGCGTAAAAGACCATTTTTAAATGTTTTGTGGTTACCTCGTTACTTAGACTTCTTAATACGTACTCGTAACAGGCAGAGCTGATTGCTTTCTCTAGGTGTGTTAGCTCTTGTTTCCACTTTAACTGACTATCGATATGAACTGTATAATGAAATGTATGCCTGATATTAACTTCAAAAATGTGCAAATTACTCGTCTTAAGGTTTTTAAATATATTTTTAGGACCACATTATCAAAGGCCGAGGTCAAATCTTGCCATATTTAGAACATTATCATTCACTATAAACAAAACTGAAAACGGGTCTTCTCGCGATATTCCTTTTTACTAGGTAAACAGGTTCCTCCGATTATCATTCACTAGCTTCTGCCTGACAATCAGTCTTACCAAGGGGTATCGTATTACCCAGTTAGTGGGTTGTGGAGGTCAGATAGGCAGTCGCTCCATGTAAATACTGGTATTCAGCTGCATCCGGTTAGACTGGAAGCCGACCCCAACATAGTTGGGAAAAGGCTAGGTAGATTGACTCGTATTGGTATATTGATTCGCATTGGGCCTAATTGGCTAAAATTAAGATAGCAAAATATACAAACATACCTTCCTAAACGATAAATTCAGAACAAAATATAAAAAGAAAACTGATGTATAGTTTATAATTTTAATTTCAAACAAGTTTTTTAAAAACAAAGAAATAATTATTCAAAACATTTTTTTTCAATTGCTACTATAGGTATCGTTGTTAACATGGTTAATGACTATATACCTATTTACGATAACAATGGGATTCTTTACACATAAAAAATCATACCAAGGAAAATAAATTAATTTATATGAGCGTTCCGAATAAAAAGTGCGTAAACAATTCGGAACACGGGTGAATAATCTGTGTGAAAAACTAATTCGGGATATTCACCACTCGTTAAAACAATAAACATAATGTAAATAAAAAGGATTAAAAAGTCCAGTACTCTGGAATATTGCAATATTACAGACTATGCATAGGTATTGCCAGCAGAATCCAGGAAAACTATACCTACTCGAGGTGACATTAGAAAAACGCAATAAATCCAAGTTTTAAGCTTCCAAGCCATCGAGAGTGCTACCTAAGTGTGTACATTTTGATGTTTTGTATTATATATTTGCCCGTTTCCAAGTCAAGGTGATGTAATGAACCCTCAAGTTTAAATGCGGCTATTACAAGTAGGTGCTTGATAACTTGCCAGCTCAATTCACTTGGATTATTTTGTAAATAATAAATCGTGTTTAAGTCAACTTCTCGTACAAAATGCTCTGTGTGCGAAGCACTTGTGACCTAGCAAGCTTTTTATATGAAATTAAGATTTAATTTACATTGTGATTGAGTGAGAATTTAAATTTTTTATTAAACTTAAATAATTTATGCATCATTCAATGACGAGGCTTTTTTTAAAGCCTTTGAATATTAATTTATTTAACTTTAGCATTTAATAGTTAATTATGTAAACGAGACTTATTAAAACATATATTCTTTCCAATATAGCCTGCATTAAGAGACCAAAATAAATAAATTGAAAATGGAGATTAGTTGATTCAATGATGCTATAACAGAACAACCCTATTGACTGCAAGGCAACCTTACACTTGAATGGCTTTAAGTCGCATTAAATAACAAGCGCGTTACAAGAAAATAAATTGCATAGTTACATAGCAGTAATACTTGATACATCATTCATAATCAACCTATAGCGTTCCCATTGCTGGGACACAGGCCTCCTCTTTGTGAGAGGGAGTGGGCTGTGATCTACCACGCGGGCCCACTGCGGGATGGTAGATGTCACATGTCTTCGAATTTTTGGTTCTAGGACATGCCGGTTTCCTCACGATGTTTTCCTTCACCGTTTTGAGAGCAGAGGTGATGAAATTATTCACACAAAGTAAAGCGCCTGTCTGGGTTCGAACCTTCGTGCCTACGACCTACATACAACTCGTAAGTCGGGGCAGTGCCACTGAGCCACCACTGCTCTATTTGCTACATACTGCATTTCAAAGAACCTAGAGCTCGTCATGTTGATAGGATTTGAAAGGAGCTATACAAAGTGAGCGTTAGTTTTTGACTTCAAATCTATTGTTCTCCAAACAATTTCTCTCCATACAGTGATTCCCAAGAGCTCCAAAATTGTAAATAAAATACTAAAATTGTTTCCAAAGGCTCCAAACCAAATTGAGTAAGATCAACAAAACACAAATTGCTAACATTAATGTTATAATTTGGTGGTAAATAGTTTCAGTACATAGGCAGTCACAAATCAATCTTATGCTAAGTATGTACTTATACCTGTTGTAAAATTGTAAACAATAATCTCACAATGCACTTTCTGTCAGCACAAATTAACCCTTTCCGATATTAAAATTTTAAAGTTTAAAGGCTCCATTAAATATAAAAAATCAACAGATTCTCATATCACAATAATAAAACTTATGCTATAAATGTAAACGACTTATCTAAAAGTAACAAAATAATAAAATTTAAATATAATATAGGCATTTTCTGATATCACTAATTGACCTTAGCTACGATAGAAAATTTTAAAGAATATAAATAGATTATAATATGTATGCATAATATACCTACAATATAGGTACCTGGGAATTGCAATTATTCCGGTTTAGGTCGATATTTTATTTTTGGATTAAGATACGTTCATATGCTGAAATTCGCATTTAAATTTCTATCTCGTTATTTTTTTTAAAATATCAATAAAAAACTCGGTATGTATTTTTTTTATTTTAACTTGTTCTTTTTTTTTTTTTTTTGTTTCTGTTTTTGTACTTAAAAAAATAACGTTAATTGTGGCTGAGGTGATTCGTTTCATTTCTTACTCTACAAAATTGGATAATATATAATATTATTGAAAAACATTTTTTTTAATGTCACAAATCGTCACCCGAAAGCTAGGACAGACTAAAACTATAAATTTAAAAGTAATAAAAACATCCTTAGAGGCAACACAGTGTGATATGACTTATCGACCATAAGGGATACACAATGAAATTGTGTGACTTAACTTTATTTTTTTGGAATTAATGTTATTGTAATCAAATAAGTTTTTTGCACTTTGTACTTTAAAATTTTTGCAGCTTATGGGAAAGATTTTATTTATTATTATTATATTGCTTTTTGGAGCACCTGGGAATAAGCCTTCTTTTATCTCATTTTGTCTTACTTTTCTTTAGTGACGAAGGCCATGCTACGTCATACATAACACTTGATAAATCCACTAATTGTAGGATGTTGATAAGGCTCTTTTTTAATTTTAATGATTACTGAAATCTCATCTAATTTATATTAACATCCGCCTGTCGATCCATGCTGTATATTGGCCTCTTCAATTGTACGCCACTGTTCTATCCTCGGCCTCTCTTCCATCTATTACCAAACATCCCGCAAAGATGATCATTTCTTCAGATAACCTAAGGGCGTTGTACTCAAGTCGTACGCAGTTTTCCGATTACTCAATACTGATTAGTACTAGAAACAATAGAACAACAAAACAACAACAAAAGAGATAACTAGGCAGGGTAGAGTAATATATTTGTATGTGAATTGCTTCATGTTCAATTTTATATATAATATATTACTTTGCTTTTGCAATACTCCTACATTGTAACACACTAACACAAAATGGCATATTGTCACGAAATTGAACATGAAGCAATTCACATACAAATATGTTAGTATACCCTGCCTAGATATCTCTTTTGTTGACTGTACATATCTACTTTTTGACAATTTCCATCTGCAAGGAAATGCCCCTTAATGATGTCCGATGATAATCACATGCTAAGCTTATATTAAGAAGATTGTAGGTTTGTGAGTTGATCACACACGTGAGTACATAATCACTGCTCTATCAATGCTAACTTTAGCTTAGGAGTCGTAAAAGTAGTGGTTTATGTGAAGTAGGAACAATGTTTTCTATAGCCTTATCGTGGCGAAACACTGCTTTTGTTGCAAGGCTACGGGTTTTAATACCTCATTTGACTTAAGACGCAGATATATGCGAATGATCTTGAGTGCTTAGCTTGCGTGTTCAGTAATAGGACTCGCCCATCAAGGAGCGCTGTCCCAAATTAGACGCATTATTAATTTATTATACATAAAACAAAATGTTTAAAAAGGTTAAACAAAAAATTAATTATCTTTAAAATGGTGAAGGTTTCATAAAACTAAACTTGATAGTTTTTGCGTGATTCTCAGTTTCTTTTCCGCGTTAGACATAATTTTACAAATAAATTAAACTAAAATATTCGCATACTAAGTTACTAAGAAAATGTTCTAATTTAACATAATAATAATTATTATCCAAATCATTAAAACTTCTCGTTTAGACGTGATCTTCATTTAAAATAATTAAAAGTCGGTTTGAGACATTATGATCTTGCTCATTATCATCTGATAATGAGCAAGATCAGCCCAGCCCTCTCCTCTGCCAACTATTTTGGGGTGTGCTTCCAGTTCAAATACGAGTATTTAACAAGGAGTGGCTGCGTATCCATCCTCAACATCCTAATTACTGGGTAACACGGTTATCTTGCTCTTCTAACCTAATTAATTTTGAGTGGGACACAGCACCTCTATCCGCCCTCATCACAGGATTCACTGCTGGCTAGCCTGGGGTTTTTTATTTGGCTATATATATTTTATTGCTGACGTCTGTCAGTTGTACAGAATGTTAACAAATTTAATAATATCTGTTGTCATCATTCTCCTGCCCTTATCCCAATATATATCCCTTATAATAATATCTGTTGTCTAGATAATAATATACGACTTAATATTTACTTCATGGAAATGCATTCATAATATAGTAATATTATAAATATACCTATAAAAGTAATTAAGAATTCCACAACAACTACAATAGTAGTAGTATAAGTACCTACCTACGTCAGAACATATTATCGTAAAGCGCTTTATAAAATTGGAAGCAGGTCGATAAAACTAGTTTAAAAATATTTTATGAAAAGGTGAACTATCAACTTACAAATATCAGGTTTCCCCATACTTAAATTAACTTATGTTTTGTTTTACCTCAAGGAAATACCTTCCTAGATACAACCTTAAATTAGATATTTCTACTAACCACAGTGTTCAATTTATCCTTTCTAACTTCCTTATTATAAACAGGAGGTTTCCTTTTCAATTTACTACATTTACATCACCATTTTAGTGATACGTACTTATCTAACAATAACAAACACATTTATTAACCGACGAAAAAAAAGGAGGAGGTATAACCACTTATAACTTTTTACAGAGTAGTCCGATTTGAAATATTTTTATTTTATTCGGGAGGGTATACCTCGAAGTTGGTCCCATGTAAAATTTAATAATTTTGCTTGGGTAGTTTATGAGTTAGCTTTAATAATACGTATTTTTTTTTCCTATTTTTTATGTCGATGATGTTCTTATTTCTTTTGCAAGTAGTGGTATTCGAATTTGTTTGGGGTAGTACCACAACTAAAAAGTGAAAATAAAGTTAGAAGTCGGTTGTTTTATGTAAAAAGGTTTATACATACATATATATGAACTATAGTTCAGCCTTGTATGTTTGACCATTATTGACTCCGTGATCACATCAAACTAGCTCCTAGTTACCAATAAGTATTAGTAATTGGTACAGAAAACATAGGGATAGTCAGAATGCCGAAGTCGAGTCTGGTAACCGGTATTCCCTGAGCACTGGATTGTGGAGAGCAGATGGTTGCCAACTTGTGTAAAATACAGGTAGATATGTAAATAGAATGCTCTTTGTTATGCACACCATAAAAATTACAGACATTATAAATGTTGAAATTCTACAGGTAATCAACTGCATATACTTAATGCAGCTCCAACCACACTTGCGCAAACAGCTTATGTCAAAAATTGTAATTTTATAAACCATCGAGATTTAGTTAAATGATTAATTGTGTTTTCTGAGGTTAGTTGCCAAGATGCAAGTTTATGAAAATTGCGAGCAGATTTTCCTGTTCATCATAAATTATGTATCTTCCTACTAATTTATGAACACGAAAATTTGCTCTCAGGTTTACCTAGCAGTTGCCAAGAAAACCGAAGTTCTTTTAGATTTCATAAGTTTTGGCGCAAAAATAATGTGGCATACAGGATATACCAAAAAGGTGTGGTCAAATTTAACCCTTTTCAAGGTAGAGGCAGTATACATGCCACCAAAAAAAATATTTTTTTATTCTCGACTGTATCGTTCAATGTGATTTTATTTTTTATTGATGGCAACATCAATAATTTTTACGTCAAAAATGAGCGTCCTTTTGACAAATGCTTGACAACTGTCAATTTGAAGTCGTCCATTATCACTTGAAAGTTGTGATTTTCGGTTAGAATTTTTCATCCAGTTGCATCTTCTAAGATTTTGGCTAAAATGGTAAGAAAAGTAATTTATTTTATTCATTTGTTTTTATTTATTACGTTTTACGTGTAATTTTGGCTATGAATGTGTTGAAATTTGTTTTATTGTAAATTTTATTGGTGGCCGTATCTATGCCACTGCCTGCTCGCTGACATGTTTTGGTGGCAGTATAAATGCCATTGCCTGTTTGTATTGTAGGCATACTTGCGTGATGAAGATATTGAAAATGAACTTGAGCAGATGTTTGGACTTCCTGAAGATCCTGACAACTCAGAAGATGAGTACGAGGGCGAAGATGGTATAGAAACCAATTTTGATATTCGTGCGATGTTAGAGGACCAAGATATTGTTCAAAGTCAAGGAAGTCCAACACCTGGACCATCAAGACGGAGTCCAGAAGATGTGGGTTTGCTTTCTACTAATGCAGGTGAAGTAGAAAATATTGATCCTAACATAGGAGTACCTGATATTGCAAATAGCGAAGACGAAGAAATATTGCGACCAGTCAGGCCTTCACGAGTATCGAATCTGCGCTCTCGGCATATTTTGGAGTCTTCTCCGGAATCTTCTGCAGACTCTTCCTCAGAAGATGAGGACGACAATGACTGGAAAAAAGGTATGTGGTCGGACAGGCCAAGTGCTGATAAATTTGACGAAGCCACCTTGAGACCTAAAGTTTTCTTTCCGAGCAGGACTTCTCCAGTGGCTTATTTTTCAAGGTATTTTTCTGAAGAAGTAATTGATCACATAGTTGAGCAAACTAATTTGTATGCCTCTCAAAAACAGACCCAAAATTGGGAACCTGTTAGAAAATCGGATATTGATGCGTTTTTGGGAATCATCATTCTGATGGGTATACATGTTTTACCATCTATAGACCTATATTGGTCTAGTGACCCATTTTTTAGAGTGGACGAAATTGCGCAAGTAATGACATGTAAAAGGTTCAAAAAAATTTTAGAAAATCTTCATCTGAATGATAATTCCAAGACTCCTGCAAAAACAAGTCAGGAATATGACAAATTATACAAAGTTCGCCCTGTCTTGGAATTATTGAATTGTACATGCCAAAGAGAAGCGAAACAAACTACTTCTCAGAGCATCGATGAAGCTATGATACGGTTCAAAGGCGTATCATCTCTAAAACAGTACATGCCAGCTAAACCCATAAAAAGGGGATTCAAGGTTTGGGTTCGCGCAGATAGTGTAACTGGTTATGTATATGAATTTCAAGTTTACACCGGTAAAAATGACAATAATACACCGGAGTTAGGTTTGGGTGCCAATGTTGTCAAAGCCCTGACAAAATCTCTGATTGACGAGAAAGTTCAAGCTCATGTTGCTTTCGACAATTTTTTTTCCTCATATCCTTTGATGGAATACCTTTATGAACATGGTATTTACTCCACTGCCACCGTAAATGTAAATAGAGAAGACTTACCGAAATTCGTAAAAGGAAAAAAAGGGAAAGTAAAGCTTGACCGAGGAAACTACAAATGGAGAGTGAAGAATAATGTTGGATTCATGATTTGGAAGGATACAAAAAACGTTACAGTGTTGAGTACAGCTTTCCATCCTATGGAAAAAACTTTTTGTATACGAACGATGAAGGATGGCACAAAGAAGAGTTTTCCTTGCCCTTTGGCTATCACTGAATACACCAAGAGGATGGGAGGAGTCGATAGGTTCGATCAAAAAAGAGGCACATATGAGGTTGGACGACGGAATAGGCGTTGGTGGTGCCGAATTTTTTATTTCCTAATCGATCTAGCTATCACAAATGCTTTCATATTACAATCGGTTTCACCGCGAAATCATGGACCCTCATCGAATCTTCAGTTTCGCATCTCGATTGCTAGATCGCTTATCGGAAACTACACATCGAGAAAGAGGAGCCTGTCTAGCGAACCCAATTTTATTGCAAAGAAGAAGAGAGCTACAGGCAGTACCAACTACCAGAAAGTCGTAGGAGTGCATGACGACATTCGTTTCCAAGATGTTGGAAAACATTTGATAGACAAGTCTGACACACCGCGCAGATGCCGTTTGTGTAGTACAAAGACAAATAACGTAAGAACCAAGTTGTCATGTACGACTTGTAAAGTATTTCTTTGTGCTTTCCCTTGTTTTACTCAATTTCACCAAAAGAATTGAAGATTGAAAAAGCGTCTACAAATAAATCTTTTTGTGTGGATAATTATAACATGGTTTTATTTCTAATTTCATAAAATGTACAGATTGAAAAAAAATGGAATTTACTTAATTTACAGAAATATTACCCTCATAGTATGGGCAGTGGCACATATACTGCCACCAAATTTTCCACACATTTCCCAACAGTTTTCCGATTTAAAAAAAATCTTAAAAATCATATAAAAATACCCACATTAACATACCAAAATTTCATTTCTGTACTACTTCTAGTTTTCTCTGCCTTATAAAGGGTGTGGTACACACGGCTACACATCAAGCTATACATTTCCAGTTTATACTGACCTTTCATTGTGAGAAAATCCTATACAATGCGAGATCAGGTTATACTGGAAATTATAGCTTGATCTGTAGCCGTGCGTACAGACCATCAAACTGAACTTATGTTCAGTTTGATGGTCCGTACCACACCATTCTGGTACACCCTGTATAGGCCAAGTTTTACCGAACGTAAAGTTATGAAATAAGCTGTAGCTCCTGATCCCAATGAAAACAAAACACTCACCAAATAAAAACAATCCAGGAAAATCCGAAACTAACAAAAATGTTTTTAGTAAAATTGCAAAAATCCTTTCTCAAGCACTTGAAAACATAATATAAATAGATAAAATTATAAAAACACAGCTACCGATTTAAAATTAATATTTTAAAGTCAGGTCAGAGCTCGAACGATAATATTCGGAATAAATCTGCAAGTGTATCTAGACGCGCTATCTCGCGAGACGTTCCTTCGCGAATGAAAACTGTGCATGCCGTCGAACTACATTACCTGTGCTTATTATTGCCGCTACGAGGTAAACAGGGATGGGAGAAGGGTACGAAAAAGTATCGATACTTATCGTAGTCCTAAAGCTGATATTAGACGCTTCACTTTTTGTAGGTTTATTAAGACTTTCTCTCGTGCTCCAAATGGTTGAAAAATTAAATGAAATGAGCGGACGGACGTTCATTTCTGTGTAATTTTGTCGCTATCATGTGAACGTGGAATGAAATAAAAATGAACAGATATCAGCATTATACGAGCACATAGGTATGGATCGTGACAGAAGTATCGATGCTAGTACGTGCAAAAAAAAAAACAATTAAAAAACCAAACAAAATTAAAAATACTAGTTTATCTTTTGTCACTGTCACATGAAATATAAATTCTTCCTGAAGGCACTTAGCAGTTTCTTCAGTACTCAACAGTCTATTCGATAAAGCAGTGTCGATAATATGGAAATGCCTTTGAAAAAATCGAGTACAAAATATACTATGTATCGATACTTTTTCCAATCCTCTGTTTCTATTATTGCCGCTACGAGGTAAGTAGGGGTGTAAGCGGTATAGTAATACACTTGAATTACTATCTAAGTGTTGAATCGTAATACGTTCGCGGAAAAGAGTAGGTACAGGGCCTACTAAGTAAAAAAAAATGTGCAAGCAAGCGATAAGGCCGCCCATTGTATATTTTGTAGTGTTTGATTATGTCTTTTTTGTTATGTTATGTATTTTTGTGGTGTACAATAAAGTATATATAAATAAATAAATAAATAAAACCCAGCCAATAACCATCGCGCTTCCTAGACGAGTCTATGAACCTCTCATGTATGTACAATTAATTTGTAATCCATCCAGTCGCTAAGATGTCTCCAGGGTATAAAGAATCCCACACACAGACATACAGATACATACTTATATTATTACTTATAAACCTACGCGTAAAAAACATACCCTGTCTTTTCTGTCGTGCAGTCGGGTTAAATAAAATTATTAGGTTGGGGAAAAAGTCTTTTCGCATTATAGTATGTATGAACTTAAAATAAAATTTCTTTGGCTATACTATTTGTATCTGGCTGGTTTTGGTATCATTGAAAGTTTGAATTTTAAAGAACATAATTCCAAATTCAAATTTGGAAAATGTGTGATTTTCATTTGTTTTTCGTACTGTCAAGATGAGTGAATCTAATGAATAAATTCGATACATTTTAAAATTTTATTACAAAAAAGGTAAAAATGCATCGCAAAACGCGAAAAAAATTTGCAATGTTTATGGACCCAGTGCAGTGTCTGTGAGATACCACAAATTTGGTTTAAGCGTTTTCAATCCGGAAATTTTGATGTCAAAGATGCACGTCGCTCTGGTCGCCCTATTACGGATAAAATGGATGCCATTTTTGAAAAAGTGGAGCAATATCGGCATATCAGTAGTTACGACGTAGCTGAAGAACTGGGAATTGACCACAAAACAATTTTGGCGCATTTGAAAAAAACTGGGTACACAAAAAAGCTCGATATTTGGGTACCTCACGAGCTCACTGAACCGCCTAATGAACCGTGTACTCATTTGTGATTCTTTAGTACGACGTAATGAGACCGAACCATTTTTGAAGAAGCTGATAACTGGTGATGAAAAGTGGATCACGTACGACAAGAACGTGCGAAAAAGGTCGTGGTCAAATGCCGGTCAGGCTTCACAGACTGTGACGAAACCCGGGTTAACTCGCAACAAGGTGATGCTGTGTGTGTGGTGGGATTGGAAAGGCATTATTGATTATGAGCTGTTACCACCAGGCAGGACCATCGATTCTGAACTCTACTGCGAACGACTGATGAGATTAAAGCAAGAAGTTGAGAGAAAGCGGTCGGAATTAATCAACAGAAGGGGTGTGGTTTTTCATCATGATAACGCTAGACCTCACACATCTTTAGCCACTCAGCAAAAATTAAGAGAGTTTGGCTGGGAGGTGTTATTGCATCCGCCGTATAGTCCTGACCTTGCACCTTCAGATTTCCACCTGTTTCGGTCTGTTCAGAGTTCTTTAGGCAGCGTCAGGTTAACATCACGAGAGGACTGCCAAAACCACTTGTCGCGGTATTTTTATCAGAAGTCCCAAAATTTCTATAGCAATGGGATCAAGTCCCTACCTACAAGATGGCAAAAAGTTATCGAACAAAATGGTACCTACATACTTTAGATAAATGTAAATAATGTATATTAAAAAATGTTATGAATTTTCTTAAAAAATGCGAAGAAACTTTTTCCCCAACCTATTATTTTATACTAATTTCCCACGAAAAAAAACCTGTCCAACATCTATTGTCTCATAAATTTATACCCACTAGATGACTACACTATAATTTAAAACTAATTAGATACAACAAATTATGCAAGGTCAAATTAAATTAGCTAGCAAAACTCTGCAAACGTGATGAGTATCGATATCTAAACACGATAACATAAAGAAGAGTTCATGTTATTTTTTGGGGGGTCAAGGACCGTTAGTAGTGTTGAAAAGTACTGTAACTCACATTACTTTTGCCCACGGGGGTAATATTGGCCCAAATCGAAAAATTGTTTTGATTCCTTAGCACGCAAGCAGGCAACTTGTTTGCAGATCATATTATGCTGAGGCCACATTATACGGGATACGCCGTTGAAGGGCGATAACCATAGGTGTAGCTACCACTTACCACAATAATTTGACCGAATTTAACTACCCGATGTTTAAAGCGTTTATGGGCATTGACGTTGACGTATAATGTGGCCCCGGCATTATAGGTCTTTACCTATGAAATTGCCGTTTTGTATGAAAAAATTTAAACGAATTTTTTTCATGCATTTTTTATTTGTATTAATCGAAGTAATCACCCATGCAATCAATGCATCTTTGCCAACGCAGTGGCAGTTTATTGATGCCCTTCTTAAAGAAATCAGCTGGACGGGAGGCAACAAATTCTTCAAAGGCATTTTGTACTGCCTCTCGGGTATTGAATTTTTTTCCCGCCAAGAAGTTATCCAAATTCTGGAAAAAGTAGTAGTCTCTAGGCGCAAGGTCTGGTGAGTAGGGCGGATGACGGAGAGCTTCCAACCCCAGTTCTTGCAACTTGGAGACATTTTGGAAACATTTGTCAAGCTTTTTTACCTTGCCAATTTGACGCAAATGGACCAATATTGTTTTGACACTAACGTCGAAAGCTGCTGCTAATTCAGCCGTAGATTGTGTATCATCAGCTTCCACAATCGCCTTTAATTCGTCATTGTCGACCAGTCTTCGGACGACCCCGAGGTTCATTTTTCAGGTCGAAATTTCCAGAACGGAAGCGAGCAAACCAATAACAAGTGGTGCGTTGGTTTGTAGTGTTAGCTCCGTAAACGTCGTTGATGTTGCGTGCCGCTTGTGCCGCGTTGCTGCCACGACGGTACTCATATTCCATAATTACTCGAATTTTTAACGTAATGATGACGAAAAAGATTGAAATGCGATGAAAATGTAACACTAATCAATAAACAAATGACTACTTTTGGAAAAAAAAATCCATGTTTTTAAAATAAAATTAATTTGAAATTAGAATTCTTAGCCAAACAAAAATTATTTTGATTTGAAATGGCCAGTACTGCAGAACGGCAATTTCATAGGTAAAGACCTAATACACTTCTGGACACATCTATTGGCCCACCTTAGAGTTTAGGTTTCGATGGCCCCTACCGAAATATGATTGCTAGATTGAACAAAAACTGTTGATGCAGTTTTAAACCTGATACATTTTACCATCTTTTTCGATCGTATTGTTTTAAATTTGAATTCAGAATACCATACGACATGGAGCTACGCCTAACAAGTCGGATATGCGCCTTGTTAAAGGCAATTGATTTTTGAATAAAAAACATATTTTATCAAATAAAGGTTTAATTTAATAACGCGTGTTGCCTCCATGGGCATCTACCACAGCTCTCATACGATTAGGCATAGAGTTTATCAACCGCTCTATGAAATTTTGAGGGATCATCTCCCATTCCTCTTCTATGGCAGTTTTCAACTCCTGCATCGTCTGGGCAACTGGCTGACGAGCCCTAACACGTCTTTTTAGCTCGTCCCACATGTGCTCAATGGGGTTCATGTCTGGGCTTCTGGCTGGCCAGTCCATAACTGTGATGTTCACATCCCGAAGATATTCCCTGACGATGCCGGCCGCATGGGCTCTTGCATTATCATGCATAAAAAGGAAATTTGGGCCCACATAGTCCGCGTATGGTATCACGTGAGGTTCTAAGCACTCACGAATGTACCTTTCAGCATTTAATGTTGGCAGCCGTGGTCCTGTAACAACCTCAAGTTGAGTTTTGCCGCTCGCGGATATACCGCCCCAGACAGTCCATGAGCCACCGCCATAAGCAACCCTCTCTTCAAAGCAGCATTCTGCGAAACGCTCTCCCTTACGTCGGTAGACCTTCTTCCTTCCATCATTGCCATGTAACACAATTTTAGACTCATCAGAAAAGAGTACACGGCTCCAATCTTGCTGTGTCCAATTTAAATGACTGCGTGCGAAATGAAGGCGCGCTGTTCGGTGGGCTCGCGTTAGTTTGGGGCCATTAGCTGGCTTGTGTGGTACCATATCGCGTTCTTTTAACCTTCTCCGAACAGTTCGAGCGCTCACAGATACTCCGTGGAAGTCGCGAAGTTGGTTTTGTATCTCAATGGAGGTAAGGTGACGATTTCTCAAGCTGGTCGTCACGATGAATCGATCCTGCCTTTCAGTTGTGACCCGAGATCGTGGCCTTCCTTGGCGACGAACAAAGCCGCCAGTCTCTAGGTACCTCCGATAAACATTTCGGACCGCAGATCGACTTAAATTAAGTTGAGCACTCACGTTTCTTTGGCTGTGTCCGGCCTGAATAAGTGCCACAGCTTGGGCGGCGACTTCAGGTGGAGTATCCATAGATTATTGATAGAACCTCACCTTAATGTTAAGAATAAGTAATGTTTGTTGCAAAACCAAAGATATCAATCACTTTTTCAAGAATTAAATCCAAGTAAACCAATAAAACCAAGTTTTCTTAGTATTCGATTGTTTGATATCAACAAACAGGCTCCAAATTGTCTTTTGTTTCTTTAAATTCTGTGTTTGAAATTCAAAAAAAGACTATTGAATGAAATTGTGAATGTGCCAGGTTCAAAACTGCATAAAAACTTTTTGCTCGACCTAATATAAAATTTTAGCTAGGACCAAACGAAACTGAAAATACAAGGTGGGCCAAAAGATGTGTCCAGAAGTGTAGTTGACTGCAGACATTGGCTGCTTGCGTGCTATATGAACTAGAAGGAATCAAACCAAATTTTCGATTTGGACCAATGTGGGGAACATTGGCCCAAATCGAAAACCGGGGCTAAATTAATGTGAGTTTACGGTATCTATACAAATAAATAAAATTGAAATGTCTGTTTGTAAAGTCAAAATAACAGCTTTTTATTAGATGCATATGAAAATATATACGGTACTCATAACAAAAAAACAGTTTTTAAATTTTTTGTCTGTCTGTCTGTTTGTACCGGATAATCTCCAAAACGGCCGGACCGATTTTGACGCGACTTTCACTGGCAGATAGCTGATTTTAAAACGAGTAAATTAGGCTACTTTTATTTTGAAAAAATTTGGGTTCCGCGCAAAAAAAATAAAACCCATGAAATTGTGAACAAAAAGTCGGATTTGAAAAATTCTTTTTGCATTTGGTCGCGCAATCCTCGAGGATGGATACAGGCTATTTAACATCATGCTACGACTCTTAGGAGCCGAGCTAAAAAAAAAGTCTGTGAAGGAACGCTAAGTGAAAACGAAGTAATAGCGCGGGTGGGCGATGCAACGCGGCGGCCGGCGGCCGCGGTTCGGGGGACGACGGAGTTTAATTAAAATGTAGCTGTTATTTTGTATATTGTGTATCTTACGACTTCCAGGCGAACGAAGTCGCGGGGCATAGCTAGTGATTTGATAAAATCTGTTTTCTTTTGTTATACAGGGTGTTTGGTGCATCGTTTGCCAAATTGAATTGGCCGAAAGAAGAGGTCATTTGCTATCGCTTCAGGCTCAAGTACTCATTTTTGGCCACACCGGTTTTTTTATTACAACTTTCTAATTTTTATTTTGAAAAAATCCAAAACTCAGCATTAAAGCTTAAATTAAAAAAAAGTTTTAAGTGTAGTCGTCAAATTTCATTTTTATTTACATATGTACTGTTGTATGGCTCTATCAAATTTAAAATTACTTGCCAGTTACATCTAGTTTTTTTTTAATAAATCACAAAGTTTTTGGAAAAATAAAAAATGAACTTAAAACTCAACTTTAAATAGCTATAAAAAAAAAACTAAAAGCGATCGGGATCTTCGAATTATTTTAAAAAGTTCTCTAGTCTATCCCCTTTCCAACGGTATGTAATGTGTTAAAAAACTCTTTTAATATCTTTAATAATTAGCTAAATGTGTAGTCGAGACACATCAGGCTGATATTGGATATTACGTTTAAAACACTAGTTTTCGCATAAATTACATGCTATTAGTAGATAGATACTGTTATCTCACGTCTTACGTAGTCTCTTATCTCGTTCTTACATAGGGAACTTTCCTCGAAATTGAAAAAAAAATACATTATTACAAAAATAATCATTTATTAATAAGTAATTTAATTACATACTAATCTTACAAGAATTAGAATTTCTGCAAACAGAGTTGCCCTTATTATTAGCTGATTTGCCAATTTTCAGTGAAGACAGGTCTTTTGTTTTCCAACATGACGGTTGTCCCGCTCATTGGAGAATAACCGTCAGGGAGTACTTGAATGATGCATTCCCGGACTCATGGATTGGGAGGGATGGCCCTATTCCTTGGCCTCCACGTTCTCCAGACTTAACTCCGTTGGATTTTTACGTCTGGGGACGGGCCAAAGAACTCGTCTACGCCACGGAAGTTGAGACAAGAGATGATTTAGTCCAACGCGTTGAGGCGGCTTTCATGACGATCAAAGCAGAAATGCGTTTACGCACCACTACAGTTGAGATAAGACGAAGATGTCGCGCGTGCATACGCAATAGTGGTAGACAGTTTGAACAAGACTTGTAAGATTAGTATGTAATTAAATTACTTATTAATAAATGATTATTTTTGTAATAATGTATTTTTTTTTCAATTTCGAGGAAAGTTCCCTATGTAAGAACGAGATAAGAGACTACGTAAGACGTGAGATAACAGTATCTATCTACTAATAGCATGTAATTTATGCGAAAACTAGTGTTTTAAACGTAATATCCAATATCAGCCTGATGTGTCTCGACTACACATTTAGCTAATTATTAAAGATATTAAAAGAGTTTTTTAACACATTGCATACCGTTGGAAAGGGGATAGACTAGAGAACTTTTTAAAATAATTCGAAGATCCCGATCGCTTTTAGTTTTTTTTTATAGCTATTTAAAGTTGAGTTTTAAGTTCATTTTTTATTTTTCCAAAAACTTTGTGATTTATTAAAAAAAAACTAGATGTAACTGGCAAGTAATTTTAAATTTGATAGAGCCATACAACAGTACATAATGTAAATAAAAATGAAATTTGACGACTACACTTAAAACTTTTTTTTTAATTTAAGCTTTAATGCTGAGTTTTGGATTTTTTCAAAATAAAAATTAGAAAGTTGTAATAAAAAAACCGGTGTGGCCAAAAATGAGTACTTGAGCCTGAAGCGATAGCAAATGACCTCTTCTTTCGGCCAATTCAATTTGGCAAACGATGCACCAAACACCCTGTATAGTGTTTAGATATCTATACCCATCACGACTGTGAAGTTTACACAAAATATAAGATTTTTTAAACTCGTATTTCAAGTGGCTACACTAACTGCGGTCGATGACCCCACAAAAAATACCGTAGACCGTTCCGTAGTCAACAAGTTTCGCTATGTCTGTCCGTCTGTCTGGCCGCAGCTTAGCTCAGAGACTCGTAGTACTAGAAAGCTATAATTTGGCATGGGTATACATCACGCCGACAAAGTAGTAAAATAAAATCATAAAAAAAAATTTTTTAGGGTACCTTCTGTACACGTAAAGTGGGGATGTTTTTTTTTCTCGTCTACCCCATGGTGTGGGGTGTTGGTGGATGGGTCTTACAAAAATATTGTGGGTTTGTGAAAACAGTTTTTCGATTTAGGGATCCGTTTCTGAAATATTAAGCTTTAAAGTGCTAATTTTTGTTAGAGTCAAGTGTCGTCGTCCCCCCCCCCCCAGCTAAACGGTTAGTTTTGGATAGGTGAAAAAATTCACGGTAGTAGTTTAAACAACGAAGTTAAAAGGAAAACTACCACAGCTAAGTAGGCTTTTCAAGTTTACGAGTAATAGTCAACCAACTTACACATGCAGTTGGATTGTATGGGAGACCATGTTTTTCAACTACAGTGTTAAGTTTGTTCTTGGGATAAATTCATCCCAACTACGGAACCCTTCATTGTGCTTGGTCCGACACGCACTTGGCCGGTTTTTGTTGTTTTATCATGTTTAGATATGGATACCCGTCACGTCTGCTGAGTTTCGCTAGCTAATTTAATTTGACCCCGTACAGGTACTTTGGCATCTAACGAGCGAAATATTACGTACATAACTTACTAATTAATCGTGTGAGAAGCTGAGCTGCGAAAAATAAGGTTTGGGCTGCCTTACGTACGTTGGCAAAATTATCCAACTAAAATGGTTCCACGGACTAGAAAAAAAAAGAGGACTCCGCGCCACGCATATCGAAAGTGAAGCACAGTAAGTATGCCGGGACCGTTTGTACAAACATGCGCCTCACGCACACATTTACATCATAGTATGCCGACCGCCATTACGGGACAGGACGGCCGGCGGCATCTTTGTCAAATCATGCACATACAGATCGATACGGTGCTTCACTTTCGATCCGCGTGGCGCGGAGTCCTTCTTTTTTTTCTCCGTGAATGGTTCATATAACTTTGGTCGTAAGACTCGCAAGCACAACTGTCATTGGGTATCTACTGGTGTCTATCGTCGCGTCGGGGTGGGGAAATTTTCTAATAGGAACTTCTCAAGTCTGGATGTGTGTCAGATTAATTCCACTACAGATAGGCTAGCGCTGGACTTAACATATAACCTAACTGGTAAAATGTGCTGCACTCTGCCTACCCCTGCAGGGAATACTCGTGATGTTTTATAATAACAATACACGTACTACATAATTATTACAAAACTAGCTTCAGCCCGCGACGTCCGCGTGATATTTCTTGTCACCCCGACCTCGCGTTGCTCGGCTCCTAAGGGTCCTAGCGTGATGTTAAATAGCCTATAGCATTCCTCAAAGAATTGGGCTATCAAATGCAAAAAGAATTTTTCAAATCTGATTGGTAGTTCCAGAGATTAGCGCGTCCAAACAAACAAACTCTTCAGCTTTATTATTAGTATACAACATGACCCAGAATTAAGGGCACAACTGCTTATGGGATCTGTGTACTCATAATTATGAACAACTTTTACTATGGGACCAAACCTGAAATCGCGAAAAAATCGCCAAAAACGGCCGATTTTGGCGTTAATGCTTCGGACCTACGAGGTTTAAGCTGATTTCAGACTACTCTATAATATAATAGCATATAGTATATAGCTCATAGCACAACAATATCGCGCTCCATACATTGTTATGGACACGTTCACATTGTACTGTACTATATATTATTGGCTTGCTATACGCTATAAATTCGTGCGATGCGCAGAGTTCATGCTATGCTATATCGCGCGCCGCCATCTTGTCATCCATTGTGTCGATCGTGATGTGTGCTGTGCAACTGTGCACACTCTTCAAAGATCGCGGTCGACTGAGCTTGCGATAATATCGCGTATGTGAACGTCATGCTATATAGTTTAGCATTAGGTCCTTCTTTGCTATACTTTATAGCACAATAGTATAGCGTAGTCTGAAATCAGCTTTAGTGTTGTTTTTTTTGATACAAAAATTAACCCACTAGTTGACTGCTACGTCGTCGGCTTACCTGGAAAAACCATAGAAATATAAAAAACAGGTTTTTCCAGGTAAGCCGACGACGTAGCAGTCAACTAGTGGGTTATTTTTTGTATCAAAAAAAACAACACTAAAGCTGATTTCAGACTACGCTATACTATTGTGCTATAAATTATAGCAAAGATGGACCTAATGCTATACTATATAGCATGACGTTCACATACGCGATATTATCGCAAGCTCACTTTCATATATCTATGGGAAAAACCCTGACGAGCGGCCCCTCCTAGGGTTCCTCTTCGCTTCACCGTTGGTGACCAAGCCATGGCTACTGAGCCCCCCCGCCTCGACAATGCTTCCCGCATTCCCACCGGGGGGGACTATACATCCCTAAGTTACGCACAACAAAATAGATTTATTTGTTGTTTATCCAAAGTTGTTTTTTTTTTTTCTATAAAACTTGATTCAGTGAGAGCATTGTCAGATTAACATTGCAGAGTCCATGTTGACCTTTAAAATATATATTGTTTTAAGAAAACTTATTTTTTTAACGTTTTTCTAAGATTTTGGGAATTTAATAATTCATTATTAAATCAAAATGAATACTTATTTTGAATGAAATTGATTTTGAAGTCTGAACTGACGTCAATGACTTGGTCTGACTCTGTCAGTATCTACTGCAATATTTAGGAATATCATATCTATATAAATACCTACAGCTTTACACAAGGAAGCATCAGTCTCGGTCAGTTATCTGAATATAGATGCTTAGGTATCATCATCATCTACCTGATCTTTTGCCAACTATGTTGGGGTCAGCTTCCAGCCTAACCGGATGCAGCTGAATACCAGGATTTTACAAGGAGCGACTGCATATCTGACCTCCATAAAAATACTGTAGCTTTTGTTAAGTAAATTGACGTTAACAATCGATTATAACGTGTAACTAGCTGGTAAGTAACCTTCAGTTTTTGGAAACCTTATGTTTAGTCTACCTCGTAATTACTTTATCAGTTTTTGACGACAATTCCCAGTAAATTGAAACTTCAATCAATCAATTCAATCTGCCTAGCCTTTTCCCAACTATGTTGGGTTCGGCTTCCAGTCTAACCGGATGCAGCTGAATACCAGTATTTTACATGGAGCGACTGCCTATCTGACCTCTACAACCCAGTAACTGGGTAATACGATACCCCTTGGTAAGACTGGTTGTCAGACTTTCGGGCTTCTGACGACCCGTAACGACTGTCAAAGATCCACGAATGACAGCCGGGCCCAACGGCTTAACGTGCTTTCCGAGGCACGGAGGAGTCTCGGTATGTAAAGAATGGTCACCCATTCACTGACCAACCCCGGCAAGCGTAGCTTAACCTGATGGATCGATCCGTAAGGCTGTTATTACATAGCCACGAGCTCCTCTTGAATTGAAAAATGAAACTTCAATATTATTGAAAATATCTAACTGCCACATAGACAAATAGACCTTGTCGTCTTATGATGTACAAGTGAACCCTAGGGTGTCAAAGAAATTTCGAGATCGACTTAGTCCAGTATACAATGTCAGTTTTTTTTTTAATTTTATCATGTTTAAATATCGTATCCCATCACGTCTAAAGAGTTTATCTAGCTAATTTAATTTGACTCTGTTTACTGAGATGAACCTGACGTCTTAAAAAATGCTATGCTTCTTCATGTTGGTATAAACTACTCTTGAGAGCAATAAAATCGCACACCTTGACTTTTTTTTGTTAAGGCAGTTTTTTTCATGAATCTGAATAAATATTTAAAAAACACACACACACTAATTGAAAGTCTACCTCATTACCTTTGTAATGATATCAAATACAGCGTAAAAAGTACCCATAAGAGGTTTTACGGCACAAAACCCAACAAACGGATAAAATTACCTAATTTCGCTTAAGAAATAATGAAAATCAAACTCAAAATTCTTGATCAAATTGTTTATTATTAAGGTGTATTCCCTCCCCTAGCCTTAATTACAGCTCTTAATCGGTTTTTCATGGACCGTATTCATTTTACCATTAAATCTTGTGGTATAGCGTTCCACTCCTCTTCAATGGCAAGTTGAAGCTCTCGGAGGCCCGTAGGAGCAGGGCTTCTTGCTCGAACTCTTCTTTTTTAGCTCATCCCAGACATGCTCAATCGGATTGAGATCAGGACTGGACGAGCTGGCCATTCCATCGCGGTGATTCCAACGTCTTCCATGTAGTGAATTTGGATAATTTGGTGTGCGGCTGGTTTCTGTAAGTTACATGAAGGTCAATGATTCTAATTTTGTGTTTTTTTTAAAGCTAAGCTTGTATTCTTTAATTTTGCCTAATGATTTGTACTCATCTTTAGATTTAAGAAAAAAAAACAGTAATAAACCAAATGACAAGGGGTGTGCGATTTTATTGGTCTCAAGTGTATGTGAGAGTGACCGTAGCGTTTGATGATGAAACGTGGGTAAATGATTGGTCCCTCAGCATAATTGGTAGCTGAGTTGACTGACCTGAATGTGCAGGACAAAAGGCACATTATGTTTATTAAAATACGAACATGTTTTTTAATGCCTACACATAATTTAGCTAGGTAGGTGACTGGTGGGGTATGTGTAGGGCACGTTAAAGGCGTATTTTTTTAAACAGTTATTTGTGTACTGATTAAGTACCAAAATAGTCAAAAAAGATTAGGTATTTATAATTAAACAGATCGATAGTGTCACTCGATACCTGCCATCGTACCATTGAGGTACTTGACCCGAAGTTCTAAAGGACGGTCAGCAATTACTTACTCATAGGATTTAAATCAATTAATGAAGGCACTCATAATCGAAACAGTGACGTTTTGAAAACAATTTTTTTTTTCACATTTATTTATACGATAAAATTAATAAGAAGGAGCTCGTGGCTAAGTAATAACAGCCGCACGGGTCGATCCATCAGGTTAAGCTACGCTTGCCGGGGTTGGTCCGTGGATGGGTGACCATCTTTACATACCGAGACTCCTTCGTGCCGTTGGTCCCGGCTGTCATTCGTGGATCTTTGACAGTCGTTACGGGTCTTCAGAAGCCCGAAAGTCTGACAACCAGTCTTACCAAGGGATATCGTATTACCCAGTAATTGGGTTGTGGAGGTCAGATAGGCAGTAGCTCCATATAAAATACTGGTATTCAGCTGCATCCGGTTAGACTGGAAGCCGACCCCAACATAGTTGGGAAAAGGTTAGGCAGATTGATATACGATAAAACTAATAACCTTCTTATTAAAATAAAAAAAAATAAAAACTATTTGAATAATATAAAAAAGTAGCTCTATAATATCTTAGAGGTGGCGAGACGACCAACACTATTCAAACACGATAGACAGAACTGTCAAATACACTTAAAATAATTACAGACTACCTTATCTTTGGCCACCACGATGCCATTGACACATTATAGTGGACCAGACTACCAATATTACAATAGTCTATTCTATTCTATTCTATTTTTCTCTATGGCAATGGTGCCGATGTCGACAATTCTGCCAATGTCAGATGTGTTGTGGGAAAACGTGCAGAAAGAAAAAAAAAAAAATATATACTAATTCATTAATAATTGAATTGAATGTGAAACTTGTTGATAAGTATTAGTACACTGAAACAAACAGAAGAATATTGTTAGATATTTTTAGTTAAATAAATAAGTACATAGACATTGACATAGACGACCACAAACCGCACAAAAATCATCATAGTTTGATGTCATTGACCCGGATAAAAAACATTAAAGCTTGAAGGAGCTTTGGGGAAGAATGTGTTAGTAAGGATGGAAAGTTAGTTGGGACAGGGATCTTTAATTTAGGGAGATAGCTATACAAGTCGTGGGCTGGGTTATTATTGGAGCAGTTAAAAAAGATGTGCTCCAAAGTACCTTCATCCAACCCACATTCGCAGAGCGATGAGTCTCTGACCCGGATTTTGTGAAGAAAAACCGGAGAACAACAATGACCTATACGGAGACGGCAAAGAATAGATATTACTTTCTTGGATATTTTTTTATATGGGTAAAACCAAGGCTTGGGTGTAACATTAGGCTGTATTGCGTGATAAAAAGCCCCTTTACGTTTACATGAATTTTGCCACTGTACCTGCCATGAGGTTAGCAAGCTCTTTCTGGGAAGGCTCAGCAAATCGTATCCCTGACATTGAAAATGTTTAAGATCAACGGCTTGGGACGTAACTGCATCTTTAGCAATAGCATCAACATAATCATTTCCTCTTATGCCACAATGGCTTGGAATCCAAACCAAGTGTACGGTTTTGTGATTCCTGGCACAAGCGGAAAGAGACCTTTTGATTTGAAGCAAGATTGGACTATATAGTTTACTCTTAAAAGGATTCTGCTCCAAAGCTTGCAAGCAACTAAGCGAGTCTGTGAAGATAACACCAAAACTTATGCTATGAGCCTCTATAAATAAACATGCCTCCAATATGGCCACGCACTCACCCGTAAATACTGATGTTTGTACAGGGCATTTGAATTTTAAAACTATTTTGGAGTTTTGGTAGTATACCGCAGCACCAGTGCAACTTGCATCTGATAATTTGGAGGCGTCCGTGAAGAATCTCTCGAAATTATGCCATCGCTCATCAACCGCCGCATTGAAAATAGAGTCCGCCGAAGGAGACCTTTTCGATATGCCAATATTGTAGAAAATATCTGGTTTAAAACATATAATTTCATAGTCAAAACTGAAAATAGGAAGTTTCGGAAACTGAATGATGGGGGAATCTAAATTTTTATAATAACGGAAAGATTTTATAAACAAAGGGGCTTCTTTATGGTTCCAATAATTGGAACTTCGGCATACAACATCCAAGTCGTCCACTCTTTGAACAAGAGGGTGGGAGGATTTGATAATTACTCTAGCCCAAAATCTCGATGCTAGATATTGTCTTCTCAAGGCCAATGGTGGTTCTGCACACTCTACCTGCAATGCGTTAATTGGTGAGGACTTCATACATCCCGATATGATCCGTAGACACTTAGCTTGAATTCTGTCCAACCTTGCCAAAGCACCCTTGTTGCAGGGAATTAAAAGAAAAGATCCATAGTCCAGAACACTCCGGATTAAGGCATTGTATACCAGTTTCATGGTGTAGGGGTGTGCACCCCACCATACACCAGCGAGCACTTTAAGTATGGGAATAGTTCTCTCGCATCTATTAACTAAATAATTTAGGTGATGTAAACCACTCAATTTGGAATCTAGAACAACGCCTAAAAATTTGACTTTTGAAGAAACCGGTATACAATGCCCATGAATGCCCACTGAAATTTGTGGGATCTGTCTCCTGCGGGAAAATACAACAACAGCACTTTTGGGGGCAGACAGACTCAGACCGTGGAATTTTAACCATTGGTTTAGAGAGTCCAGGGATACGCAAAGAGATGATGCTGCGTTACAAACTGAATTATTGATGACGTATAAAGCTAAGTCATCAGCATACTGAAGAATTTGACAGTCATTGTTAAGGCATGAACCGATGTCAGCTGTATATAAGTTATACAGTAAGGGACTAAGAACAGAGCCTTGAGGAAGGCCCCTCCATGACATCCTGACGTCAAATTCCTCACCCGGGACTCTCAAAACCAAAGATCGTGACATGAGCAAACTACAGATGCACTGTATCATTCTCTTCGGTATTCTCAGCTGTTGCAATTTTTGCCTGAGAATAGGAAGAAGGACACTGTCATAAGCAGAGGAGATGTCTAAAAAGGCAGCGACTACGGATTCATTTTTCGAAAACGATGAGCGTATATCTGAAACCAAAACTCCAACACTATCCATGGTGCTGAGTCCCTTTCTAAAACCAAATTGAGATTTAGGAAGTAAGTCTCTGGATTCTACTATAAATTCTAGTCGGTTCTTTACTAGGTGTTCTAATAATTTTGCAAGGACTGATGACAAAGCTATTGGTCTGAAGCTGTTTGGGTCATCAGCGTGCTTGCCAGGTTTTAAAATAGGTATAATAATTTGAGTTTTCCACTGATCGGGGACCCAGCCATTGGTGTAACAAAAATTTAAAATGTCTAAAAAATATTTTTTTGCTCTATGACCTGCGTGTGACATAAAAGAATAGACAATACCGTCTATACCGGGGGCAGAGTCATGAACATGATTTAAAACTGAGTTAAGCTCCTGCATAGAAAATGGTGCATCAAAAGGGTCCCCTGAAGAAATGATAGACGGCTGATAATGTTCTGCTTCCGATGGTACATACGGAGGAGCCAGTTTATCAAAGAATTGCTCAGCAGTCTCTCGAAGGATGGGAGAAGAAATTGAAGGGGAACATCCAGATCTGAAACGGTTTATTCTCTTCCAAACAACTGATAAAGGAGTGGAAGGGGACAGAGAACCGCAAAAGTCAGCCCAACCAGAACGTTTCTTCCTTCGCAGCAATCTTTTAGATTTAGCAAGGACCCTATTAAAAGCTATTAGGTTTTCGCTAACCATCACCTCATTATATACCCTTTCAGCGTCATCCCTTTCCCTTACAGCTGTTGTGCATTCCTGATCCCACCATGGTGGAGGAGGAATCTTCCCACGCGCTGAGTTTTTAACAGGAAAGCATGAGTCTGCACTAGCTGTAATGGCAGAAATGAGGTTATTATAACAGTTTGACACATGGAGGGGACTAGGAGATTCAAAATCACGGGAAACTAAATTTGGAAGTGAATCAATTTTGTCCTCCAATAATGAGCAATACCTTGCCCAATCTGGATTAGATAAATTATACCTCAAGAGTGGAGGGCTCGATTTTTCTAAGTAAGTTTTTTCAGCCAAAGATATTATAATTGGATAGTGATCACTACCATGTGACAAACTGGTACACTCCCAATGACATGAAGCTGCAATATCTAGAGTGCAAAAGGTGAGGTCAACACAACTCTTATGCTGTCCAGGAAGAGACCTACGGGTTGGACAACCATTGTTCAAGATACACAGATTAAGGTCATCTAAGACTTCAACTAAACCTTCCCCAAAAGAGTCGCAACGTTCCGAACCCCATCTAAAGTGATGGCAGTTGAAGTCCCCCATAACAAGTACAGGGCCTTCTATGTTTTCCAAAGTACGTTTTAAGATTGGAAGGAAACTTTGATGAGGGTGAGCAATATAAACAGATAAGAGGGTAATACCCTCTACCCTACCAGCCACAATGCTAATATCATCACCTAGAGAAGGCAAGGATACAGCCACAAATGAAACACGATTGTTCACACAGAGAGCCGATCCGCCATAGCCATCAGATCGGTCGCATCTGAAAATATTAAAGAAAGGTAAACGAAAACTAAGACTTGGAACCAGCCAAGTCTCAGCAAGGGAACAAGCTAAAGGTTTGTATTTGTTCAGAAGAAATGTGAGCTCGTGCTTCTTATGCCACACGCTTCTCACATTCCATTGAAGGAACACCAACCGAGCCATTATTATGGGATGAGAGTGAGTTAATAAGTGAAGAAGCAACGTTGGACGGTAATTGAGTTTTATTGGATGAGGACATTAAAGTTAACAGGAGTTTACTAAGAAGTTCAATTATTGAAGACAAGTTTTCAGGGGATTCTGTTAGTTGATTATTGGAAGCACAGCCATTAGGCTGAGAAGATTGGGGAGTGCTAGTTAACTGCTGGTGAGCTACTTTATCATAGGAAGGAGAAAGGGGAGCATGGGTCTTTGGCTTAAGAAACACAGTTTTGCGGTATGACTGAGTCTGTGATTTAGCAATGTCTGCATAGCTACGAGTAGATAAGGGAACAGTTTTACTAGCTTCTGAATAAGAAATTACTTTTTCAGCCATAATTGTTTTAATTGTTCTCTGCCTGCTGTACTCCGGACAGGCCCTGCTATTAGCAAAGTGATTACCAGAGCACAACACGCAGAAAGCTTCGCTTTCAGCAATGCTACAACCAACACCGGGGTGATCATTGCCACACTTGCTGCAACGGGGTTTGGAACGACAAAGAGATTCTACATGACCAAATCGGCAACACTTGCGGCATTGAATTGTAGGGTATATATACTGTTCTACAGTTAGCGCTGTATAAAAACAGAAAATTCGATTCGGTAAAACTTGGCCATCAAATGTGATGACACAAGTTTCTGTGGGCCTATATTCTGTTAAACCGTCCTTGCTAACCTTCCTGTTCAATCGCCTAACTTTTAAAATTGGACCACAACCTACTGGAACTTTTAAATATGTCAAGACTTCCTCTTCTGAGAAATCAGTAGGAATGCCACTTACAACACCCATACCGACATCCGACATACCGATAATTACCGACATCCACGCGGGCGAAGCCGCGGGCAAAAGCTAGTTAATATTATAAATACGAAAGTAAGTTTGTTTGTCACCTTTTCGCGCCTAAACCACTGAACCGATCATCCTGAAATTTTGCATATACATTGTCAGGTGTACAGAAACGATATGTTCGTATCTACCTTTTTTTTTTCGTTCGTTCGTACCTTTCATCCCGAAAAAAGTACTGTTCCCGAGGAAAACAACAATAACTTTCTTATAGATGGCGCCACGTGTCTTTCGAATCATGATTAAATTACCCGAATTGATTGTCAAACCCTAAATTAATGCGAGCGAAGCCGCGGGCAAAAGCTAGTATTTTTAGAAATAAACTACGGGTACTTAGCTGTCACCCGCGTGTATTTTGTATCTCACGATTTTTCATTCAAATATCCAGGATGAAACGTAGCCTACATCCTTCTCCAGTTCACAGGCTACCTATCCATCTAACTTTGTAACTATCGGTTAATGGCCGATTCCTATAATTTACGGACCGTCATCGGTTAAAATTAGGACTCTTTTTAACCAACTTCAAAAAGGAGGAGGTTATCAATTCGTCGGAACCTTTATTTTTTTATTTTTTTTTATGTATGTTCCCCGATTACTCGAAGATGGCTGGACCGATTTGGATTTTTTTTGTTTTATTCGAGAGGGTATACATCACAGTTGGTCCCATATAAAATTGATTAACTTTGCTGGGGTAGTTTTTGAGTTAGCTTCAATAATACGTATTTTTTCCCCACTTTTATATGGATGATGTTCTAGTTTGTTTTGCAGATAGTGGTATTAGAATTTGTGTAGGGTAGGTTCCACAACTAAAAAGTGAAAAATAAAAACTTTTTTACAAAAAAATACAACCGACTTCCAAAAACAACTACAAAGTGAAAAATAACTTTAATTTCGGAAGTCGGTGACAAAAAACGAAAATACATTTAACTAGACACCGACTTCCGAAATTAAAGTTATTTTTCACTTTGTAGTTGTTTTTGGAAGTCGGTTGTATTTTTTTGTAAAAAAGTTTTTTATCTTTACCAATAATGAAGCAAAGACCTCATAGCTTTGCACAGTAGACCCTCCCTGAAGTAGCTGTCACAGGTAAAATTAGCTTACGAATGTATTTAGATGCCCAGCTTGGCAATAAAAAATGCTACCATTGGTAAGCAAAACGGTTCGTTTTTGTTTATAGGAACCGAGCATTAGTGGTTTAGAAACTAACATGGAACAGAGAGATAGTTACTTTCGCATTTATAAAAAAAGTTGAGAGGTGTCAAGGGACACCCGGATGGAACGAAGTTCCTGTCGATTAATTAGTGAAGGAATTGTAATTTTTTTTTTTTTTATTATAATAATATTTTTTTTATTATTAACAAATATAATGTAATATAAACTTAATATTTCTATAAGAGAGAGAGAGAGAGACAGACAGAGAAACATACGCACGTCGCACAGCTTACAATAGCTTACTATAGCAAAAAGTGTCGTTACAACCTTTCGTGAGATTTTTTTCCGTCTAGCCCCCTTTCACAACGCGCGATAAGGAACTTCGTTCGCTTCTTGTTCCCCCGACCCACCCCATCGCATCGTATCGCCTGCCCGCGCCCGAATTTCATTATCGCATAGCGTTCTTTCTGATATCTATGGATAGTTAAAAGTCAATCTGCCTAGCCTTTTCCCAACTATGTTGGGGTCGGCTTCAGTCTAACCGGATGCAGCTGAATACCAGTATTTTACATGGAGCGACTGCCTATCTGACCTCCACAACCCATTAACTGGGTAATACGATACCTCTTGGTAAGACTGGTTGTCAGACTTTCGGGCTTCTGACGACCCGTAACGACTGTCAAAGATCCACGAATGACAGCCGGGACCAACGGCTTAACGTGCTTTCCGAGGCACGGAGGAGTCTCGATATGTAAAGATGGTCACCCATCCACGGACAACCCCGGCAAGCGTAGCTTAACCTGATGGATCGACCCGTGCGGCTGTTATTACTTAGCCACGAGCTCCTCTATAGATATATATGTATATAGGATAGGATAGTTAAAAGTACGGATATTTAACATTTTGTTATACATACTTATAAGTAGGTAGTCAAGTATCCTCCAGTGCAACAAGTGCGACTTGCACTTCGCCAGTTTTTTTTTCTCTAAATTATTTTACACGTCTTTGTTAAGTGTAATGACGTCATTTAAATTGACCAAAAGACATTAACATTCACGACCTATGATTTATCATGCAGTTTAAGTCAAAATTAACAAAAACTTGTACTAAAACATTTATTAAAATAAAAAATACAATGGTATTATTGAATTTTATGTAAAAAGCTAGTAAAAAAGAAACAACTGCTCATTAGTTAGTTTTTTATACTGGCGTTTTGATGTGACTTTGTTTGTTTAAAAGGTTTGTAATAATTATTTAAGGGGGATGCGCTGTGGTAGCCCGCGAAATTCAAATTTTCTTGCGTTTTATGCAATTTGCAGGTCTGTGTCAGGTTGTATCTTAATCAAAATATGATACGCGGGAATAAAACATATGTTAGTTAGAATTCGTGCAGCTTCGTTAGATTTCGTTCGTTCGACGAATCTGCACGAAGTCTAACTTAGAAAGATGTATTGATGACTTTTATGGATAAAATTATTTAAATTATTCCCGCGTATCATATTTTGATCAAGATACAACCTGACACGGACCTGCGAATTGCAAAAAACCCAAAAAAAAATAATTTCGCTCGCTAACACAGCGCATTCTCCATATATATTATTTAATTGAGGAATACCTTCTACTTGTGTGATATGGTTACTGTGGAGTATCGTTGGTTATGTATGCTGTTCAAAAATATTTGGGACATTAGCAGATGGGGCATAGTCTGTAGGGGAGCACCGCACTCGCACTGGATGTTGGATCAATCAATAATGCCTCATTTCGCCAAAGTTTGCAGCGGCCCACTTGGGTACTTATTCGATCACCTACCTATTTCAATAAATCACCTTGTACATAATAGGTAGAGTTTAAGCTGTCTGCCCTACGAAGTGTTTATTTTCGAGCAGCTCACTCACAGTCAGAATGGCAGGCGTTAGTGCCTAATAGAAAAAAAAAATGCTCTATTATGTTACGCATTGCGGCGTGCTTTATTAAAACGTTTTTTCTTCATAAAAACCAATAACTTAGGTTTTTAAGCAAAGGTAGCCAGCAGCCGTCAATAATATTATATGTAGTAATAAAAAACAAAACCAGCAGCAGCAGTTTGCAAGAAAACAAAAAGGAACTGTTTCCGCCCGGGATCGAACCGGGGGCCTTGTGCGTGTGAAGCACACGTGATAACCGCTACACTACGGAAACTTGAAGAAGGGAGTCAAAATTACTGATCATTCTCTAAAACTTACATACTTTTGCATTACGACACCGCATTACGACGTCATTAATGGCATGTTATTAATTTCTAGATAATTATAGTATAGACGTTTATTAGAAGTAGTTTGGAAGTTACGTAAACAGTAATAAGGATTGGTCATTAAAAAGTTGACAGATTGAGGTCTGTACAACTAGGTACTAACTAATTCCTACATAAAGTAGGTAGTGTATTTGAATGAAACGAGTGCATTAGGTAATTGATTTATTTTGTGCGTGTGTCGCCACTGTATTACCTACTCAATACTTTGTTATGACAAAATATAATATTAATATAACATAACGCAAGTTGTTAAACATAGCAATAAATAAGCATAATAATGTTTTATTAATTACGATACGATTTTTTATACCTACTGTTGAATTTATTACTATGAGCCTATAATAAACAATGCACAATAATATTTCACCATGATTTAATGAGTACATAGTGCTGCCATCTACCTTCTTTGTGTGGAAACACAATTAAATGTGTTGCCTTTACTTACCAAGAGATGTCGCTATAATAGTAATATCGCTGTATCTAGCTCTCATTGGACTCGAGCATTATTATGTATGTACCTACTATATAAAATACGTCATTGCCTACTACACGTTTTAATTTCATCAGGTAGGTAGGATTAGGTAGGCATTTACATTACATCACACCCGTATTTTCCGAAGGGGTAGGCAGAGTTGTATAAATAATACATGCACACCCACATTTCGACAGTTCATGTACCTACAGCTCGACACAAGAGTAGAAAAAATTAAAAGCAAAAAACCTTTTTTTAAAAAAGCTTTTATTTAAATGTTCTAAAAAAAAGAAAATAAAATTTTCTTTTAAAATTTTAACTATCAACTTATAACCTCACTATACACAATTTATATGATCATAAAAGCTTGTCGTGCGATTTACTTGTGTAAGGGCTGATTTTTCAATAGGCAGATAACTTTTACCTGAGAAATAAATATGATTGTTTGACATATTTTTAATACAAAAGCTGTCAAACCGTCATATTTGTTCCTGAAATAAAAATTATCTGACTATTGAACAATCGGCCCTAAATAAACTACACACATCAAAAGTGTCTAGGGATCAAGCATTTTTATGCGGATTTCTTGAGATTGAGATGTGGCTTTGTAATAAATTTATGATTTTATAAATTTATATGGATCCTTTTTGGTGCATTTCATAATTTGAATCAGGAACTGTGAATCAAATTCGAGTAAAAGATGAAAATCAGCTGTCAATATTTTCCCTATAAAAACATACAACGCATTGAAGACATTATTAGTGCTACTGTTTCCCTACTACTGATTAAAACCAACGTTATTATGGAGCGGCGACGTCATTTAAGCAGGGAAGAAATGCTCAGAGCCGTGGGAATGATAGAAGCTGGTTCCCGGCAACGTACTGTGGCTTTAGCTCTGAATACAAGTCAGAGTGTTATCAGTCGACTTTGGACACGTTACCGAAGCACTGGTACCGTGGCTGAGCGCCATGGAGGACGGTATCGCTGCACCACACGGAGACAAGACCGATACATTCAAATCTTAACTCGAAGAGCTCCAACTATAACCGCCATGATGTTAGCCGTGAGGCTTCATCACTCTTCAGGGAACTTAATTAGCGACCAAACAGTCAGAAACCGCTTGCATGAAGTGAACCTTCATTCCCGAAGACCGCTACTGGTACCACCTATAGCAATGCACAATCGTAGGATTCGATATCAATGGGCTCTTGAACACAGAAATTGGGCAGAAGAACAATGGCGTTTCGTGTGCTTTTCTGATGAGTCTCGTTTTGGTATGAGACCGGATACAAGACGTATACGACACTGGAGAACCCCTGGACGCCAACAGCGATTAAAATCCTGCCAGGAAGTCCATCCTTATAGTGGTGGAACCATCATGGTATGGGCGGGTATTTGGATCGGCGGAAGAACTGAGTTGATTTGGATCAGAGGCAACCTCAACGCTCAAATTTATGCTGAGACGATTGTATCAGACGTCATCGTTCCTCTACAAGTGCAAATCGGTCCCTTATTTCAGTTAATGCATGATAATGCACGACCGCACACCGCAAGAGTTGTAAGACAGACTCTCGCCGCAGCTAACATCAATGTCCTGCCCTGGCCTGCTCAGTCGCCAGACTTGAACCCGATTGAGCATGCATGGGATATGCTACAGAGAAGAGCTCTGCCGAATATGGAGGGTATCCAGTCGCAAGAAGACCTTTTTTTGTTGTTGCAACGAACATGGGCGGCCATTCCACAGCGTGATTTGGATGAACTCATTTTGAGTATGCCAAACCGATGTTCTTGTGTTGTTAGTGTTCGCGGTAGAAACACGGATTATTAATTGTTTAAGTTACCCAATAAAATTTTAAAGAAAACTGTTATTTCAGTCTTTTTTTCGAACTTTAATGTTAGTGGTTCAAATGTCAAAAATCCCTTTATTAGGAAAATGGCAAATTTCTTTATTAATGCAAAGGTGACTTGGTTTATCGTTACTGTGACAAACGAAAACACTTTATTTGATGAATCCTTAAAGAAAATTTTAATTAATATCAATCAGGAGAAAAGTTATTGCAAAAATATATGTTGATCCCTAGACACTTTTGATGTGTGTAGTACCTATTTGATCGAGTAACTTAATCTGCTAAGTTTATTTTTTTTTTAAATTTCAGTTTAATTAAATACTTATAGGTAGTTACGTAAACCTCGCGACAAGCTTTTATGATCTGAATATATAAATTGTGTCTATTGAAGTTATAAGTTGATAGTTAAAATTTTAAAAGAAAATTTTATTTTCTTTTTTTTTTTAGAACATATAGCTAAATAAAAGCTTTTTTTTAAAAAGGCTTTTTGCTTTTAATTAATTTTTTACTTTTTAGTTATCGCTGGCTAGGTCAACGCATCATTCATCGCATCACGCATCATTGTTGCAAGGTCGTTTGCCAGATACTATAGGAAAGCATAAAAAATGTCAAAAGTCCGCCATATTGGATTAAGAATGATGTCAGAATATTTTTCTAATTATTCTCGGCAAGCCCGTTCATTTTATACCCATATTGCAGAAGTGCATAAAAAATAACAAATCTTGGATGTTCCGCCTTATTGGATTTAGAATGACGTCACATTATTTTCGAGTTACTCTCAACAAGCCCTTTCATTTGATACCCATATTGCAGAAGTGCATAAAAAATAACTATTCCGGCATCTTGGATGTTCCGCCATATTGGATTTAGAATGACGTCACATTATTTTTCGAGTTATTCTCAACAAGCCCTTTCATTTGATATCCATATTGTGAGAAATGCATTAAAAATAACTATTCCGCCATCTTGGATGGTCCGCCATATTGGGTTTAGAATGACGTCACACAGCTTATCGTTTATTGGCATTGTCTAATCTGTTTAAATTATTGCTACATGCAACAAGACATTTGTTTAGCTATTCGATAACAGATGGCATTGTGCCGTGACGTCACTTTTGTAGATCGCGGTGTTAAGATTCTCCGGCTAAACATGACCTCCGCGATACTTTATTTATTAAAGTTTTGTCTTACTCTGGACACTTTTGTTTTATTTATTTGCACCGGAGATATTTTTGGGACGTTGTACAAGTGGTCCTTCGTAACCGGGTGAAGGACTGGTGTGCATTGTCATTATTGTTGGGGAGTCGGGTTGAATGGTCAACCTGCTGCGGAGTGTAACATCAGCGCAGCGCGGCCAGAAGCGAGCAGAGCAGCATCGGCGGATCGTACAAGGTTGGCGCTTCTTAAGCCGAAGCGTATATGTACAAGTGGTACACAACGGTCAGCGCTGGTGCTAACAAAGTTAGTGTTGGCGTGAGCAGCAGCTGCGGTGCGGGACGAAAGTACCCCGCATATCATTGCGACGAGCTACGTAAAAGTGAGTGACAGTGAAGTGATATGATACGAGGATAATCTGTGAGTACTTTAAAATATCAAATTGACTAAATTAATACATTAAGACTTAACCATTACAAGCAAATTTAGAACTTAGAAAATTTTAATTAACAATTTGGACTTAGAAACTTTAACGTGTGCATGGACTTAGAATAATTTCAATAAAAAGTGAACTACGGGGAACCTATGCCCGACTTTGCAGCGAGGTGTATTAAGTTCAAAGACTTGTGATTTTTTACGTGTTTTCTGCAAACTTAGCATAGTTCCAGAACAGTTTATGTACAAAACTTTATTTTGTATTATTCAATATGGAAGCATTGAGTAATGTACAATTTAATTTACATTCTACTATCAGTAAAGCAAGGTCTAACTTTAAGAAATCACCTAAGGAGCGAATAACCAGTTCATACATAGAAACTAGATTAGAAAGTTTGGAAGTAAACTGGTCAGCGTTTTCTGAAAATCATATAAAAATTGTATCATCGGTAAAGTCTATTGAATTCGAAAAATCGGATTATAATACAAAAAATGTTTATGAGAACACGGAAGAATTATTTACAGATTATGTTCGTAATCTCGTCCTCATTTAGTATTATGTAGTTTGCACTCTGCACTACTCGCTGTATCACAATTTTCAAAGATGAATGCATTCATCAAAAAATATTTGTTTGTCTGTGGTTCGTCGTACGTGTGCTCTGTGGATATCTGTCATGTTCATTGTATTTTTTTGTGCCGCGCGCTGTGCACAGAATTCCGATTCAAGAATCGTTAAGATTTATTTTTGCAAATAAAATGGGAAAAAACAAACGGAGAAAACGAGACGAGGCTATGCTCGAGCTAAGTGAACGTTTACGAGATCTAGAAAAGCGGTTAAACAAGAGGAGTCGCCATAATCACGCCGGTAAGTTTTTTCATGATACATACCTACTCTATGCAAATTCCTAGAAACGAATGCTCAAATATAGTTTTTTGAGATTCCTTGTGAGGTATTTAACCTGACACTTTTACAAATAGGACGACACCACTATTGAGCTTTCACGTGAGGTTAGCCGTGGTATGTACCTACGTAACGCTAAAAGTACCTAATTCGAATTTGCTTAAAACAGATTCACTAAATAGGTACCTCCATATTTAATTCTGTCTGACCACATCTAGAAGAGCTATCACGAGAGGTTAGCCGATGACAGTTTTCGTTAACAATAATTAAAGCAATTCGACTGCATCTTAAGAGCTTTCACGAGAGGTTAGCCGATGGCATTGTCGTAAATTGAAAAACATTTCCGACTGTATCCTAAAAGCTTTCACGAGAGGTCAGCTATGGATTTAACAGTTTCGAGCTTAACACTATGCGTTTGTTGCTTAGATGGCCATGAAAATCGCTCCAGCCGAGCACGTTCGAGAAGTCGTTTGTCATACGAGCGAAGCCGATACAGCCAGATGCAAAGGAGCCGGACGCCTCGACGTCGCAGAATACTATCTTCCTCACCGGACACTGAATACAGCCGTCATAGTATTTCACCTAGTGATGACACTCAAACAAGAGAAAAGGGGGGGGAGGCAGACTTGGAAGAGGCACCTCAACTCCCAATGGTTATCCCTGAGGAAAACGCAATACCAGCCCACATCGAGGGGCTCCTGGGTCAAGAAGGCACCCCACCAGCCAATAACTCGATTGAGTTGCATGAAAGCTTGACAAAACGTTGGACGGCTATTCTTCAAAACGGCCTTGAAGGAGAAACCAAGGCTAACATATTGTTAAGACATAATCCCCCAAAGAACTGTAGCCTATTAGTTCCACCACTGCTAAATGAAGAGGTAGCAGCTGCAATGAACGAGAATGGTGTTAAAAGAGACAAGAGGATTACCGGAAACCAAATTGTGTTATCGGCAGCAATCACTACGATTGGCAAGGTACTAAACAGTATGATTGCCACGCATGAAAATGAACAGTACATTGAGAATTTAAGTGACGCAGCTCGTCTACTATGTGACTTGTACCATGAAAATTCTACCACACGAAGGTCTCTAATATTACCAGGGCTAAACAAAGACTTGAAAGATTTAATGGAAAGTACCCCCATAAGTGAATACCTGTTTGGGGACAAACTACAGGACAAGGTCAATGCTGTTAAAGCAGTCAAGAAATCAGGGTTGGAGCTAAAAAACACACCTGCTCAGCAAAAGATCCCTAAGAGGAATAATTTAAACTACCGGGGCCCACAACGACCACAGGTGCCACGTCCGAGTGGGCAGAAGCCGAAACCGAAACAAACAGCACACCAGACATATTATGTCAACAAGCTGCCGACTCGAAGGAGACGCTCTCCACAGAAATTTCAGCATTCGCGCCGCCAGGGCCAGGATCGTCGTGGACACTAGACCAGGTACGAACTGGCAGACTTAAATATTTCTCAGACCACTGGGATAGTATCACTAATAACCCCACCATACGCAAATGGGTCAGAGGCTATTCCATACCTTTAACCAAGGATCCTGTTCAAGCCGTGGTGCCACAGAACAATTGGTTTACGGAAAAGGAAACCAACCTTATTTCTATGGAAATAGACAAATTGTTACAATTAGGTGCTATACAAAGGTGTTCAACTGTAAACGGCCAGTTTTTGTCCAGTATATTCTTACACCCTAAGTCAGATGGATCCTGGAGATTCATATTGAATCTGAAAAAGTTTAACAAATTTGTCTCTTCCACTCACTTTAAATTAGAGGACTTAAGGACAGCAACAAAACTTATGACCCCTGGTTGCTTCATGGCCACAATTGACCTGGAGAATGCATATTATTTGATATCAATAAAAGAATCTGATAGGAAATATTTGCGTTTCCTATTCCAAGACAAATTGTATGAATTTAAATGTCTTCCCTTTGGTCTTAGTACAGCACCATATGTCTATACTAAAGTCATGAAACCAGTAATGTGTCACCTCAGGTCATTAGGGTTGTTGTCTGTCATATATCTCGATGACATTCTCTGTCTTGCGGATTCTTATGATAAATGTTTAGAAAATGTGTTTACTACTAAGAAATTATTAGAAAGTCTGGGATTTATAATTAACATAGACAAAAGTTGCCTCCAGCCTAAACAATACTGTCAGTATCTAGGGTTTATACTAAACTCTGTTCAGTTCTCTATATCACTCCCACAGAAAAAGGTATTATCTATAGGTAAAACCTTAGAAAGAGTTAAGTCTAAACAGAGATGCAAAATAATTGAATTCTCCCAACTCTTAGGTACCCTTGTAGCCGCATGTCCGGCTGTAGAATATGGCTGGCTTTATACTAAAGTAATGGAAAACCATAAAACAATAGCCTTAGAAAATAATAATAAAAACTATGAGGCATACCTTTCTGTATCAAACAAAATCAGATCAGATTTGGAATGGTGGTTATCCCATATCCATAAATGTCATTGTAAAATTAAACAATTTAATTTTTCTTTGGAAATATTCTCAGATGCTTCAGGAACAGGTTGGGGTTTAGTCTGTAATGGTGTTACAACTCATGGTCACTGGACAATAGAAGATAAATGTTTTCATATAAATTACCTAGAGCTATTAGCAGCATTTAAAGGGTTAAAAACATATGCATCCGAATTAAGATGTTGTGAAATTCTTCTTAGAATAGACAACACCACTGCTATAGCCTATGTTAATAGAATGGGGGGCACCCGCTTTCAACATTTAAATAGCCTAGCACGAGAGTTATGGCAGTGGTGTGAGGAAAGGCAGCTATGGGTGTATGCATCATACATTAGCTCGAAAGACAACGCTGTGGCGGATAGAGAATCAAGACGTTCTCATTCTGAAATTGAATGGGCTCTATGTGACATGGCATATGAAACAATTATTACTAAATTGGGTGAACCCCAGATTGATCTGTTTGCAAACAGATATAATAACAAGTATAGAAATTATGTATCTTGGCTACCAGACCCCAATGCACACTCCATAGATGCTTTTACCATTAAATGGAATGGAACATTTTTCTATGCCTTTCCACCATTTAATCTTATAAGTAAGTTGCTACAAAAAATAATGACTGAGAAGGCAACAGGCATTGTTGTAGTTCCATGGTGGCCTGCCCAACCATGGTATCCAATGTTCAGCTCCATGGTTATATCAGAGAGAATTGTTTTCAAACCCCGTAATAACTTACTACTGTCTCCTTCCAGGAAACCACATCCTTTGCACAAGAGCCTCAAACTGATTGCCGCCACATTATCAGGTGTGCGTTCCTAAGGAAAGGAATACCTCCTTCCTCAATGGACATAATGTTAGCTTCCTTATCAAACAAAACCAGAAAGCAGTACGAATCGGCACTGAATCAGTGGATAATCTTCTGCCAGAGTCAAAATGTGCATCCTTTGTCGGACTCAGTACCCATGGTAATTTCGTTCCTAACATCTAAGTTTGAGCAAGGACTATCATATAGCTCACTGAACACCATAAGGTCGGCAATTTCGTTAATCTTAGGCCCTCACTTGGGAACAGATGAGAGAGTGACGAGGTTCTTTAGAGGTATTTACAAACTAAGGCCCAAGAAACCTAAATACGACACAGTATGGGATCCCAACATTGTCTTAAAATACTTATCAAATCTATTTCCTAATCAAGACCTTAGTTTGGAATTACTTACTAAAAAATTAGTAACATTGCTAGCTCTTGTTACTGCACATAGGATCCAAACTTTATCGCTTATTAGTATAGCCAATATTAATATTAATGAAGATAATATTGATATTAAAATCCCAGAAATGATTAAAACATCTGGACCAAATAAACTTCAACCTAATTTAATATTACCATTTTTTAAAGATAATATGAGCATCTGTCCTGCCAAAACTTTACTTTGTTATTTAGATAGTACCAAAATAATGAGACAGGATTGTAATACTTTAATCATTACACTTAGAAAACCTCACCATGCTGCCTCTACCGCAACTATAAGTAGGTGGATAAAGCAAGTTTTGAATGATAGTGGCTTAGATACTGCTAAGTTCACAGCTCACAGCACAAGACATGCCTCCACTTCAAAGGCTTCTGAAGGAGGCATAAATATTGAGGTAATAAGGAGAGCTGCAGGCTGGACTCAAAGATCTTCTACATTTGCTCGTTTCTATAATAGACCAATTGTTAGTGATCCAAATGCTTTTGCTCAAGCGGTGTGCTCAACAGATATTTCTTTGTAAGATACTTTAATAAGTTTAGAGCTATGATTAAGTACCTAGACAATAAGTCACCATTGAGGTTGTAATAATTAATAAGAAACCATTGAGATTGATTACTCTATAATGATGAGAGGACTAAGTTACCTACTTTATGTTTATCAAATAAACATGTTGATTATTAACACAACTTTCTTCTTTAAACATCTACATAATACTAAATGAGGACGAGATTACGAACATAATTAAATAGATCGGATTAACTTACCTAGTGATATCCGATCCTCAATTATGTGAGGTAATCTCGTCCTCATTGTATCCCAACCCTTCCCAGATTCTCATGTCTACCCCGTTCGGAAGTTGTGTATAAAAATTGCATGGCTATATGTGTGTAATACTTTGAACTAATGAACATGACAGATATCCACAGAGCACACGTACGACGAACCACAGACAAACAAATATTTTTTGATGAATGCATTCATCTTTGAAAATTGTGATACAGCGAGTAGTGCAGAGTGCAAACTACATAATACTAAATGAGGACGAGATTACCTCACATAATTGAGGATCGGATATCACTAGGTAAGTTAATCCGATCTATTTAATTATAAAGCAGAGCTGAGGGAAGCATTGAAGAAAATGGTATGTTCGGATAGTTTAGGTAAAGTGCCTGAACCTTCTGTGAAGGGTTCTAAAGAGATATGTCCTGTAAAATTGCCAAAGATTGAGTTGCCAAAGTTTAACGGAAGTTATTCTGAATGGATTAGTTTTAGAGATTTATTTAAATCCTTAATACACAATAATAGCCTACTAGACGATGTTCAGAAACTGCACTACTTGAAATCACATTTGTCTGAAGAGGCTGAAGGTCTTTTACGGCACATTCCTATTACTAGTAGTAATTATGCAACCTGTTGGACTAAATTAGAGAATCGATATAACAATAAAAAATATTTAGCGAATTGTATAATTAAACGTTTTATGAGTCAAAAAAATATTGCAACCGAATCATCCATCGCAGTTAAGGAGTTATTAGATACTTCTAACGAATGTTTACATGCTTTGGAAAATTTAGGCATAATGGTTGAGCATTGGGACATTATAGTTATTTATGTATTGAGTTTAAAGCTAGACACTGAGTCACGTAAACAATGGGAAATGAAAATTAGTGATTGTTCAGACGACTTGCCTACAATGCATCAGTTCAAATCTTTCCTTGAACAAAGATTTCGGTCTTTGGAATTTTTAGACAACAAAGGTCAACGTCATCAGTCCAATCGTAATGTGCCAGTCAAATCGCTCCATGTGTCAACTACATCGTGTATTTGTTGTCAGGATAACCACAAGCTTGCTAATTGTAAAAAGTTCGCTGGTCTCGATATGGATAAGCGTCGTAATTTTGTCCAAACAAATGGTTTATGCTATAACTGTCTAGGGGCAAATCACTCCGTATATGCATGCCGCCAGTCCACTAGATGTCAAATATGTAAAAAGAAGCATCATAGTCTTCTTCATCTCAAAAATGTCTCCAAATCAGTTGGTGATAGTAACAAAACTGATCCAGAAGTTGCAGAAAGCAGCGTTTCTGCTGATACCACTTCAACCCAGAGTAATTCCACTAATATTGTAAGTTGTTTTGCTAATAGTCATAGCCAAATATTATTGGCCACTGCGCTAATTGAAGCGGAATCAAAGAGCGGTACTGCTATAGTATTAAGATCCCTGTTAGATCAGGGGTCTCAGGCTTCCTTTGTGACGGAGTCCGCAGTCCAGCTCTTAGGTCTGAAAAGAATACCAACTAAAGGTTCAATTTCAGGTATAGGGTGTGATCAAGGCCAATCAATGATTTCATTAAATTCGATGGTTCTCATTAAAGTTAAATCACGCGTCGACCCTAATTTTATTATCACTGTTAAAGCTTATGTTTTAAAGAAATTAACGACTATTATACCGGAAAGGAAGGTTATGGCAAACGTTTTGACCACAATCTCGTCTTTGGCTTTAGCAGATCCTTCGTTCGATACTCCGAACAAGATTGATTTGCTTTTAGGTGCCGAAGTTTATGGCCAGGTTTTGTTAGAAGGTTTAATCAGGGGTCCACCTGGTCAGCTCATCGCACAAGATACCAGACTAGGATGGATCTTGTCTGGTCAAGTAGGTGAAATCAACCAAAGCGAGACATGCCACAATACCATAGTCACATTACATTCTACTCAAACAGATGAAAATACACTTCTTAAAAAATTCTGGGAACTAGAATCTGAGCCCAAGGGTGATTACGATAAGGTTTACTTGACCCCAGAAGAACAGAAGTGCGAAGATATATTTAAGGCCACGACTAAACGAGACGAATCGGGTCGCTATATTGTGCATATGCCTTTCAGGTCAAGCGATCCTGCTTGTAAATATGGTGGTTCGAAAGACATTGCTCTTAAACGCTTTTTAACCTTAGAAAAGCGATTTCTAAGGAATCCCGATTTCAAGGCTCAGTATTCAGCTGTTATAAATGAGTATATAGCTCTTAATCATATGGATATAGTACAGGATAGGGACAAAGATGGTTCTGTGTACTTACCTCATCATGCCGTCATCCGTAACGAAAAAAGTACAACGAAGTTGCGCATCGTATTTGATGCATCATGTGTAGGTAGCAACGGGGTATCTCTTAATCACGATTTAATGGTAGGGCCTACTCTACAACCTGAGCTTCGTCATATTATCATGCGTTGGCGTTGTGAACCTATCTGTCTGGTAGCGGACATCGTCAAGATGTACAGACAGATTAAGGTATGCGATGATCACACAGATTTTCAGCGTATATTATGGCGTGAGAATCCAGATGACGAAATTCAGGTGTTACGTCATTTACGTGTAACGTTTGGAACATCATCGGCGCCTTACTTAGCAGTAAAATCATTGCAGCAGTTAGCTCAGGACGAAGGCGCTGAATTTCCTTTAGCAAAGAACCGTGTTGTTTCCGACTTCTACATGGATGACCTAATGACGGGATGTCAAACCATAGAGGAAGGAGTAGAAATATATAAGCAGACATCGGAGTTGCTTAAACGTGGAGGCTTCCAGCTCCAAAAGTGGGCTAGTAACAACAGAGAATTATTAAAATTGATTGAAGACGATGAACAAATACCACAAACACAAGGGAACATGGAATTAGAAACAGATGCAATTTCAAAAATACTAGGTTTAACGTGGGACAAAGACAATGACGAGTTCGTTTATACTATTCAGCTAAATGATATAGATTTACCAGTGACAAAGCGTAAGGTTATTTCAGACATAGCGCGACTATTCGATCCCCTTGGATGGTTAGCACCGACAATCATCACTGCGAAGGTGTTTATTCAACGAATATGGATGACTGGGATTGAATGGGACTCAGAACTACCTGCACCATTGCTGACAGAGTGGCTTGACTTCCGGAAGAGCCTTTGTAACCTCATTAAATTTCGTCTGCCTCGTTGGATCAACTCTAGCAAGGAGAACAGGGTTCTCGAATTGCATGGCTTTTCAGATGCGTCTAATGTAGCATACGCCGCGGTGGTATACGTCCGCATCATTGATAGAGATGGACATATTCACACAACCCTGGTGACTTCAAAAACCAAGGTTGCTCCTGTTAAGCAGGTATCAATCCCGCGATTAGAGCTTTGTGGAGCTGTCTTACTAGCAAGACTTCTTCAGGAAGTCGCTTCAACTCTAGAAGTTCCCAAACAGCACTTATATGCGTGGACAGACTCATCAGTCGTATTGGCGTGGTTAAGCAGCCACCCTAGTCGGTGGAAAACGTTTATCGCGAATCGGGTTTCCGAAATACTCACCATTATGGATAGAAGTCAGTGGTCACATGTGTCGTCGTCGGAAAATCCAGCGGATTGCGCATCTCGGGGAGCAAGCGCTTCTGAATGTAACGATATGCAACTCTGGAAAATAGGTCCAGTATGGTTACAGAATGAAAAAATAGACTATAATAAAGGAAATATAGAAGTAACTACGCTAGAAGAAAGAAAGATAAAAACAAAATGTCACGCAACTGCGGTAGAAGGTGATGATAGTCTATTTGCTAGATTTTCTAATTACGGTAGGTTAATAAGAGTAATAGCTTACTGTAGAAGATTTTTACGAATGAAGGAATTAGAACATAATAAAAATAAAATAACTACTTGGATAACTACAAAGGAATTAAATGAAGCTGTACTTACCTGTATCAAACTCTGCCAACTCCAGTCCTTTAGTGATGAAATAGAATCTGTGAAAAAAACCGTAAATTAAATAAGGGTAGTAGACTTACCTCGTTGAGTCCTTTTCTTGACGATGACGGGATCTTCAGAGTTGGCGGTCGCTTGCACCGGGCTTCTATTGATGAGAATATGAAACACCCCATCTTAATCCCTCATAAATCACACTTCACCAATCTTTTGATTGCGGAGGCTCACGAGAGAACTTTGCATGGCGGGCCGCAATCGATGCTCAATTACTTAAGATCCAAATACTGGATACTCAATGCAAGAACTCTCGTTAGGCAATATGTTCATAAGTGTGTAACTTGCATTCGACATTCAAAACAAACACACCAACAAATGATGGGCCAATTACCGAAGGCCAGGGTGTCTGCTCAGAAGCCTTTCCAATGCAGTGGCGTAGATTACGCAGGTCCAATCAGCATCCGAACCTCTAAAGGCCGTGGTCATCACTCCACTAAGGGTTATATATGTTTGTTTGTTTGCATGTCCACTCGGGCCATTCATCTGGAGGTTGTCAGTGACATGACTTCTCAGAGTTTTCTTGCGTCTTTTAAGCGCTTCGTAGCCAGACGTGGCCGAGTATTGGACTTGTGGAGTGATAATGGGACCACATTTGTTGGTAGTGCAAAGGAATTGCGACTGCTATTCAACGCTGAAAGGTCTATGGTAGCTTCGGAAATAGCTGACTTCCTATCTATGAATGGTACGACTTGGCATTTCATACCTCCCCATGCTCCAAATTTTGGAGGATTGTGGGAGGCTGGTGTCAAGTCTACGAAGCACCATTTGAAAAAAGTTATAGGCACAAGCACATTGACATTTGAAGAAATGTCAACTGTGCTCGCTCAAATTGAGGCTTGCCTTAACTCGAGGCCGATCTCTCAGCTTTCTAACGATCCAGAGGACCCGTGTCCTTTGACGCCTGGGCACTTTCTCGTGGGTGAACCTCTGGTAACTGTACCTGATGCAAATTATGAAAATTCATCCATTAGTAATCTGAAACGATGGCATCTTACGCAAAAAATGCTTCAAAATTTCTGGCGTAGGTGGTCATTAGAGTACTTAACTCAATTGCAGCATCGATATAAATGGACAGATCGTAAGCCTGAACCTGAGATTGGAGACGTGGTTCTGGTGAAGGAGGATGGTCTTCCACCCGCTAGATGGTTATACGGAGTTATTACAAATAAACATCCAGGTTTGGACAACATTACTCGCGTTGTGACCATACGTTGTAAAAATAATGAGATTAAAAGACCTGTATCTAAATTAATGATTTTACCTGTGAACACTTAGTTATTGTTTACCATCTTATTGATACATTTTATATACAGTTCTATTTACACAATATGATGGCTTGTGATTTTACTTGAATGTACTTGTATTTTTTTTACTTGTTTTACAGTTGTTTAACTTTCATTTACATATCGCATGAACTGTATCGTAGATATAAGACCCTAGGTTTAGGTTATAGTGGTTAGCCAAACAACCAATCATTAATTTAAGTTTTCATTGTCATGTTAATGTTGATGGACAGAGCCGTCCATGGTGGGCGGAATGTCTAATCTGTTTAAATTATTGCTACATGCAACAAGACATTTGTTTAGCTATTCGATAACAGATGGCATTGTGCCGTGACGTCACTTTTGTAGATCGCGGTGTTAAGATTCTCCGGCTAAACATGACCTCCGCGATACTTTATTTATTAAAGTTTTGTCTTACTCTGGACACTTTTGTTTTATTTATTTGCACCGGAGATATTTTTGGGACGTTGTACAGGCATCGAAACTAAACGTGTCTACAAAATTTCAGCTCAATCAGTTGAAAATATCTGCTTCAAAATTGAGTAGCAAGATTCCACCCGAACAAACATACATACATACATTGCAAGTTAAATAAAAGCTTTTAAAAATGGGGGCGCCACTAGCCATACATTAAAAAATTTAAACTTTAAAAACCATTTTCATGCACATTTGTTGACTGATAAAACACGGACTGAGACAACACTGACAAAGATTAAAAATTTGTTCCGTTTCTAGACTTTATTGCCAGACTGTATATACTCGTAGGTACATAATATCACAAGCTTATTGTCACAAACCAGGCACAAATCAAGAATCCGGTGTAGGTGGGTCCTGCGTTCGATTCAGTGGTCCTTATTATAGTTCCCTACCAAACGAACGCAGATGTGAACGAAAAGGACCACGTTCATCATCATCTGCCTTCCACCTAGCGTTGTTGGGGTTGGCTTTCAGTATAACCGGATGCAGCTAAATAATGCTAATAACCGCGTTACCTATTTTATTACCAGACGAGAGGGCTGTGCTCATTGTGCTCTGCCTGTCTATCCTCTAGAGGATAGGCTCGGGCTATCATCTTTTTCTCTCTTCATCTTTAATTCCTTATAGCTTTCTTTTAAGTTGTACGATCTCCATTCTTTGTCAGAAATCAGCCAGACGGTAGGTACCTACCTATATTTACAATAAATGAAGATGTACCCATCATTACGTACGTACCTACATAGGTACCTTGCTATAGCCTAACTAAAATAGTAAACAAATGTTTTAAAGCGTATAATTTAACTCACTTTAGATACTCAATTCTCAGACAAAAACACAAGTTTAGAGCAATAATACTTTATCATTTTATGTAATCAGATTGACCATCGGTACCTACAGTACTCCTATTACAAAAGTGCCTATTAGTATAATTATTAACCATTAAAACTCGTTCTATTGTCAGTAGAGTAACGTTTAATTTATTTTTTTGTGGATCTATTATAGGTACTTGAGGACGACCTACAGAAGATCGCGGGGAAGACGGAAGATGCCACAAAAGGTCGGAGGCCTGTACTCAGCAGGGGTGGAACAAGGCCACCATTGATGATGATGATGAATTTTACGATCCTTCTTATAATCTTTCCAATCGTTTATTTTACTTTAGCACCCATCAAAAAATGCAATACTTCATGTATTGCATTTTTTCGTCTATGGTAGCCATAGAGCAACATAGTTGGAATTGAGAACTTGAAGTTGAGATTTTCTCAAATTTCTGTCATATTTGATTTGTTACTAATCAGTATTTTGTTATGTATGTTCACGGAGAGAATCAAACTCAAACTCAACGCATTTATTTCAAATAAACCAATTACAGGCACTTTTGAATTGTTAATGGGTCGGTCAGTCAGAAAGATGAAGATAGTTACCATAGATATATTTTATATTTCTATGATAGTTACCCATTCCAAAGCGTAGTAGATCCCTATGGAGAAGAACGGGCAAAAAATGCTCATACGCTGTGCTGTTATTTATTCTCTTAGCCCTTAACATAATGCCTTAGAGAAAAAGGGATGGGTGGGTGCTTGCTATCACCCACTCATCCCAGGTACAGGGCATGAACAAATTTTTGTTAGGAGCCAACGATTTGGACTGATTATATTATAATGTACTTACAAAATTAATCAGGCAAATCTGGTCCAGACATTCACAAGGTAGGACGCCTTCAGGCTAGGTGGAGCGACGATCTTCGCTGGGTGACTGGTAACAGCTGGATGAGAGTTGCCAAGAATCGAGCTGAATGCCGTGCAATTGGAGAGGCTTAGTCCAGCAGTGGACTGCTGTAGACTGATGATGATGACGATGAAAATTAATCAGATAAAATCAAACTAAGTGAAATAATCATTCCTAATAATATGTAGGTACAGTATGTTTTAAACTAGCTGTCCTAGGTTCAGTTTTCAAGATGGTCAACCTATTAGTAACTATTGGCTATGTCTAGGTAGAGTCGTGAACTCGGTGATCTATCAATGGAATCACGACGCTAGTGTTGTGGCTACTATGTCGATATTGTATGTAAACGGTATTGTTTATTGATTAAAATAGGTAATGTATTGTTCAGTATGATGACGACGCGGTGACGCCCGAAGTTATATTTGAGGGACTCATATTGTCACGGTTTGAATACAGTGCAATTTTTATTCTTCAGACACCTTGAATGACTGTTCACATGATTCGTTCTAATTTTAATCGGCTTGTTCCATCTATCACTACCTATCTACTACTACTACTACTACTACTACTACTACTAGTACAGTTCTCGGCTCAAAAACAACCTCGCTTACGGCTCGGGTGTTAATTCCGCCTCGAATGCAATAACAAAAATTCTCCACTTGTTTCAAATTCAAAGTGTAGGTACTATCTCACACACCGAATTTAAAAACAGGATTTAAATGGGACAGTGAAAACAGATCTCTTAATTTAATTAATAGGATTAGTATTAAACTGTGTGTAAAAACAGGACGATCGATATGATAAAGTCAGTTTATTAAACTATCGATACTTTGTAAAGACGACGCCACGTATCTACATCACTAGAGGTCGTGAATGTAACGTCTGGCAGAAACCGAAAGTGATGCGTCGTGGGAACAGGGCCAGAGAGGCATACGGACGAGCTCTTCACAGTGTTTATGGTAATATTACTTCTAGGAGATGAGGTTTATTTTTATCAAGCAGTGTAGGTCGTAGAATAAAAATAATATTGATTTCAATAATAATAAAACATTTATAACAAGTAACCCTGAGATTTTTTCACCTCGTCTAGAGCGTAGTTTTAACTGATGAGATTTTCAACCAATTATAGGAAATAAAAGCGGCCAAGTGCGTGTCGGGCCACGCGCAGTAATAGGGTTCCGTCGTCAATGATGCCGACTAAGAGGGCTTTTTGTTGTTTCATAAATATTTGACTATTACTAGTAAACATGAAAAACCTACTTAGCTGTGATAGTTTTCCTTTTAACTTCGTTATATATACTACTACCGTGAATTTTTTCAGCATTTTCATTTAATTTTCAAATAACTTTAATTAATTATAATAATACATAACAAAACGCACTTAACCTAAGCTAAATTAACACGTAGGTTGAAGCACTTTATGAGGCTAACGATTCGCCTTTCAAAGTTTTCGAGACTTAATCATAACAACTGTTTGCAACATAAACTCGACACTAATCATTTCAATGGGAACATGATTTTAATAATGCAAATTATTTAGTAAAATTATAATTTTGAATTTTTTCACCAATCCAAAACTAACCATTTAGCTGGCAGGGGTGGGAACACTTGAATAAAAATTAGCACTTTAAAGCTTAATATTTCAGAAACGGAACCCTAAATAGAAAAATTGTTTTCACAAACCCGCAATATTTTTGAAAGACCCATCCAACAATACCCCACACCATGGGGTAGCGAGAAAAAAAAAACATCCCCACTTTACGTGTACAGAAGGTACCCTAAAAATTTTTTTTCATTTCTCATACTCGGAAAGTAGTGGTTGTTTGATCCGAGTAGCGGGTCGAAGCCGCTGCTCGCCACCCTTGGTCGGGAAAGACTCATAGTAATTGCTTCCCTCTCTAGGGCGAAAATTAATTTTAAAAATAGAATTAAATTTGGTTAGGTAGTCGGCTAAGAAAAATTTAACATACCTAATTAAAAAAATGCTGCGGTCTTGTGATTGTATAAATAGCCAGTGTGAATATTAAAAAAATAACTAGTAAGCGGGACGGCCTGCGGCGGTGACGCGGTGTGTTCCATCTTTAAAATTTAAAAAAGAGTATAATTTGGCGGGATACTGCTGTACCGAAATTCAAAATCTCGGTTCTAAAGACTAATATTTGATTAAAAATGAGTTCAAGCGATTCTGAAATATTGACCCCAGATTCGGTTAAAGACGAGGCAAATACAGTAATCGAAAATCTTTTGCCAATTTCAGAGGTGCTTAAATACATACAATGACTTTATGAAGTGGCGAGCAAACAAGAAAGTAAAATCATTTTCCGAAAGTGTGTTTCTTACATACTTCAATGGACTATCTAGCAAAATACAGCCTTCTACGCTATGGAGCAGGTATTCAATGCTCAAGAGTACACTAAGTGTAAAACACAATGTATATTTGAAAAAAATCCATAATCTAACATCGTTTTTGAAAAGACAGTCAAGAGCAAAAAATCTAAGGTTTTCACCTCTCACGAAGTGGAAACATTTTTAAATGAAGCTCCTGACGAGATATATTTGGCAGTAAAGGTAAGCTATAAACGTTTATATTATTATTATTATATGTAGGGAGAGGTCTTTTACTCTAAAAATGAACGTTGTTCCCAGCGTCTTTACTCTGATATGTGTTATAGATAGGTTTGCATAAAAAGACGCAATGACATTGACCAGCTTGCGTATATTGAGAGTAAAGACGGCGACGGCGTCCATTTTAAGAGTAAAATATCTCTAGGTATGTATATTTTACCTACATACCTAAACGATAAATACTTACAAAATGTTTTTCACAGGTGGTATTGATACTCGGAATAACCGGCGCCTGCAGAAGCAGTGAGCTCACAAATCTAACAATTAACAACGTTGAAAATCAAGGCCAGTTATTACTCGTAAAATTGACGAAAACGAAAACAAATCTTGATCGCACGTTTGTATTACGAGAAGAGTTTACACAAATAGTAAAAAAAATATAAAAAAATCAGACCTAATGACATAAAAACGGATCGCTTTTTCCTCAACCACCAAAAGGGAAAATGCAATAAACAAGTGATCGGTAAAAGAGAAACCTCAGGTATGCCATAAGCAGATAGCAAGATATTTGAATATACCAAACTGTGAGCAGAATACCGGGCATTGTTATAGAACAACGTCAGCGACACTGTTAGCCGATTCTGGGGCAAACTTGACAATGTTAAAAAGACATGGAGGATGGAAATCCAGCACAGTCGCAGAAGGCTACATTGAGGATCCTGTCCAAAATAAAACTAAAATTTCAAACAAATTAACTAAGACTATCGTCCCAATTCGTATCAACTACTTCAAGGGAGTCTCTGCCATGAATTCCACCGTCTAATCAAATACCAGGGCCCCCTACTTTTACAGACATCCAGCAAAGCCAAATTTGCCATAATTTATCAAACAGCGTAAATATTCCAAACAAAAATTTAACTTTAAATTTCACAAATGGTTCTAACTCCTCAATTAATTTTAAATAGGTACTACACAATGTATTTTAGAAAAACTGCTATTTTTTACTTTCCTTATATTCGAAATGAAAAGTAGAGTTTTAACCCTGGGGAAAGTCACCAATTCTCTTCCACCCTTGTATAACAATCTACTATTATTCATTATTTTATATTACCACTTTGTCGGCGTGATGAATCGCCATGCCCAATTATTTCTAGTACTAAGAGTCTCTGAGCTAAGCTGCGGACGGACAGACAGACGGACATAGCGAAACTATAAGGGTTCCTTGATGACTACGAAACCCTAAAAAGGTCGTGTCTAGGAACCAAAAGACAGTTTGATATCAATGTAACCTATCATACATTGTAACACGAAGTACTAGCTACATGGCTGTGAACGGAAGCAAGCATTATGTAAAACGTCACTTATATCCAGCCTTTACATCGCTCCACATCGTATGTAACAACAGCATCACATAATGAGACGGGAAAAACGAATCTGCACGACATCTACATGATCTTCAGTTGTTTTGTAGAATACGGCTCACGAATTTCTTACTTCCGTCAGCCCTGCTACCCGACGCCATTTATTCATGTCTTTAGAAGTCTGCATACGAAAAAAAAGTGGAAGTTCTCAAGTCGACACGTACATTTTTTTTATTTTTTATTTATGACCACGCATAACTTTTTACAGAATAGTCCGATTTTAAAAAAAATTGAGAGAGGGTATACCTCAAAGTTGGTCCCATATAAAATGTATTAACATTGCTTGAGTAGTTTTTGAGTTAGCTTCAATAATACATATTTACCCCCACTATTTATGTGGATGATGTTCTAATTTATTTTGCAGATTGTGGTATTAGAATTTGTGTGGGGTAGGTACCACAACTTAAAAGTGAAAAATAAAAACTTTGTAACAAAAAAATACAACCGACTTCCAAAAACAACAAAGTGAAAAATAACTTTAATTTTGGAAGTCGGTGGCAAAAAAAAAATACATTTCACCAGACACCGACTTCCGAAATTAAAGTTATTTTTCACTTTGTAGTGTTGTTTTTGGAATTCGGTTGTATTTTTTTGTTAAAAACTTTTTATTTAGTGCCACGACATGCTACTGTTGTATAGCTCACTGTATTATAGGCACAAGAGATACTATTTTAGGATCAACCAACTCAGTTGAGGACGTGGCCCTCGGTGGTCAAGACCAACACCCTAATTGCGTAACACACTATCAATCACGATCTGAATGATTTTGTAGCATATTGCTAATTCATTGCTTCATATGTTCGAAAGATGTATCTGCTCAACAACGTAAATAACGCAATGAATGTTGTTGAACTGTCAAAATGAATTTTATTCCTACTATGAGTGTGTTACGCAATTGCCCCGCAGGCCTCTTCAGGCCCTGCTAGTTGATTATTTGGCCCGGTGCACCTAAATTCATTATTTATAATATAACAGTCTGATTTCGTTTTGCTAAGAGTCTTCAGCTATAATTTAGTGTCAAAGGAATGGTCCTTCTGCCCGCGAATTTGTCCTCCTCAATAATCAAACTTATAAAGATGTTGTTCACATTCGCTTATCACATCAGGTTGTACAAATAAAAACTGCATAGTCGATCCTCTTTACGAACTTGTCCGTGCTACTGACATAACAAATGTCAGTGTTGGCGAAAGGATCGCAAATGTCACGGTGATCATTGAACATTATCGCATCGCTCCAAATTACATAGAGGTGCATTAAAGATTAAAGTGTTTGCTCCAAATTGGTGAGGTTATTCAAACATCATTAATGTGATCAATGGCTTAAAGTCAACATAATTATTGGATTAAGCTGATCATCGACCTGCAGATAGGGCATTAGGTTAGCACTTAGCAAATTGAATACCTTTTTGTACGTGTATTCAAATCATAACTGTTATTATTTGACAGTTCTATGAAATGCCTATAACGGATATTGTGTCAGTTTGATAAACGATTAATTTCCTTCACTGGACCTACCTATACCCATAGCCTTTCCACTTGTCTCTGTCTTCAGCTTCTGAGCTCAATCCATTAGATTGTAGTCCAGGATGTCAAGCTATCTCCTTAAAGATCTGCTGCCATTTGGGACCGTTATGAACCCACTATGTGATAGTTTTCGCCCATCGCTCTACGGCAGATGTCCTAGAAAAGCTAGTGTTTTGAACACAGCATCCATATTATCCTTAGGTTTCTACTTATATACGAATTTTCAATTAGTTTCCTCGGTTTGACAAAATGTGTAGTCAATTCTGACACAATCTTCTAGTCTTTATGATATCTTTCTCAGAAACCCAAACCGGCTGACAACCAGGTAAATCAACGTCCAATCTTAGATCATTTCTATTGCGTACCTGATAAGTAGCATAATAACCTGTATCACAATCGAATAAGGTTAATATTTGCACTTTGATAAATGTTGTGGAAAAGTGCAACTGTATTAATCAAATGCACATACGCGATACGATTCCTTTTATCTGTATTAGATTTGGTACAGTCAGGAAATATGATTTCCTGCTAATAAATAATGAAAAGTCTAAAACACACAAAAGTATAATGCCCACTGCGTCAAATACGTCAAAAGGCCACCAGCACCCTAATTGTGTCACACACTATCGATCAGAATCTAAATTATTTTGAAGCAAATTGCTAATCCATTGCTATAAAAGTTCGAAAAATTTGTCTGCTCGACAACGTAAATACCGCGACGAATGTTGTTGAACTGTCAAAATGAAACTGATTCCGATTGATAGCGTGTTACGCAATCAGGGTGCTGGCTTACTAAATATTTGTCAGACAAAGTTGTCATATAGAATTACAAACATCGAATCCTTGGCTATGGCTAATTTTATTGATATAATGCATAAGACATATATAGTAAGTAATTAATTAATGCAGAACCTCATCACCGGCTCTGAATCACCAACTGCTGGGTATACAGAGTTACTCATAATTCGACGTATTCCTTGCAGGACGTCATAGTTGGGTTAAAATGCAAAAAATTAAGCCACCGAATGTTCTACAGAAATTCAATAGTTTTTGAGTTAGACTTTTCGATGTTTTTTATGAAAAATACAATTCAAAAATGATTTACGGCACGACTTTTCTGGAATTTAAGTTATTATCATGGCTGATGCCGTAGCAGATTTATGTTAAAAATTAAAAGTTGAAAAATGCCTAATATCTCTACCAAAGCAAAGATTTTTCTTGGACAAAAATTACAAAAAAAAAAATACTGAATTTCGGTAGAACATTCGGTGGCTTAATTTGTTGCATTTTAACCCTACTATGACGTCCTGCAAGGAATACGTCGATTTACAAGAAACGCTGTATCTGCTTCCTTTTCACGGTGCCGTATGCGGAGTGCACCTCATTTGTTTCGACGTCGTCACCTGTGGCTTCATGCTTTAAGACCCTCGGATTTCTTCGTTAGTAAAACTGTTATCAAAAATCTCAGTTTATGAGATTATAGACAAACATCAAGTACTTACAAAACCAAACGTTGCCAGTGTATCACTGCTGTCTGTACTTGGGTCACATATGACGCAACGTGGAAAGTTGCATCGAATCACACCTGCGTGTGCGCAGCGCTTATCAGCCGTGCAGTAATTAGATAGAAAGGGCCAGTTTATGGAGACAGAACTGGACCATGGGGACTAAGGAGTGGCTGGTGGTGATAATGTGATATCATAATATGTTACACTCTAGGTGCTGCTTGTTGTTGGTTGAGCGATATTTTTGTAATCTTATTTTATACAAGAAAACGTTATTCTTATACAAAATTTCTGAAAAAGTTGCGTAATTTGAAATCGTAGTTGTTATTTGGGCGCACGCACCAACGAATAGATGTTTAGACAATTATTCTGACCTATTACAATTTCGTCAATTTAATCCTCTAAATTAAATTCAAACTCTAAAAAAATTAAATCATCATCCTTTTCTCAACTAGGTATGTTGGAGTCGGCATCCAGTCTAACCGGATGTAGTATTTTACATGGAACACCACCACAACCCAGTAGATATGAGCGCCGCGCCGGCGCGCCGCCGTCGCCGTGAGTTCATGTCGACGCGTCGCCGCCGAGTGCAGCACGCGGCGCGCCGTCGCGGCTACTCACAACTTGCTTTCTCGCTCGCACGCGCGGCCCGACCGCGTTAGTTCGCCTAGTCGTTTCGGCACACTCGTCGCTTACGCAGTCGAGTTCAATATTTTACCGAGTAAACGTGTACTATTGTGTTGTGTTAACGATGGCAGCAACTTCGAGATGAGATGAGAGAGAAATGATTATTTTTCAGTAAACGTGATCTCCAATTATTATTTAGAAGACTGTAAAATTGTAATTAATAAATACGTTCCTTTAAAAAGCTTTTTTTGGTAATAACAATATGGTTTTCTTTATGTTATTTTTAAGAAAACTCTCCCTGATAAAAAAAAACTCAGGCCCACGACCAGCCACGCCACGCCGCCGCCGCTGTGGAAATTAACAGGCCACGCCGCCGCCGTGGAATTGGCCATCGGCGCTACAACCCAGTAGTTAGGAACACGATTCCCCTTGGTAAGACTTTTAGATGTCTGACTACTCGAAACGACTACAAAAGATCAACAAATGACAGCTGGGAGCTGGGACGAACAGCTTCACGTTTCTTTCCGATTTAATTCAATTAAATTAGTCCTTTCTTTCGCAGAATGCTGCTTCTTACAACATGAAAAAAAAACAGTGATTACAAAAGCAGCAATAAATAAATCTTGGAACTTGTAACAATAAAACACCAATCAATAAAAATGTTATGAATCTTACAACCGAGGTCGTTGAAGTAGAACCAATATGTTTTAAGTTACATATTATTACATGTTTGACTTGACAGGATAAGTAGGCATTTACTCATTTCCTTCGAATGTGTAAAATGTATTCGATTCTTAGAATTTACTGTTACTTTGAATTGGTTTTCGCAACTGTTTAGTAAGGTAATTGAGGCAGGTTTCTATGAGTCAAATTCATTCGGAAGTTGTTGAAAAGTTTTCCGGTTTGGTTTGAACTTGCAGCAAATAAGTGTAAATTAGTGAAGGCTAGCCTTCACTAATTTACATACATAGCTGCCATTGCCATTATATAACTTTACGTCTGTAGAAATTGTCAGCCTTACTTCCAGAGAATCTTCATTTTATGCATTATATCGACAGTACCTACATGATGTATATCTTAGAATTGATCATAACATGAAGTGTTCGACGATTTCATGAAATGGTTGTATTTCATGAAATAGAATACCGACTCTGGTCACATCATGATGTGTTCTGGCCAGATCATTGAATACTCAACGTTTGACGATATGAACAGTTAAACGCACGACTACTTCATAATGTGGCCAAACATTAGTGATCATATCGTAAAATAGTTAGATTATCCACCGGTAGAGGCGTTGATGCAATGTCACTTTGTTTTTGTCGTGTCTCGGTCCTAAAAATACTAAATAGCCAAGTAACTGCGACCAACTTGGATGTAGCGCTCTCCGGCCGCTACCGTGGCACCGCTCGCTTCGCTCACTTGGCTCGCGCGCGTTTGTTCATGCACAGTTCTAACCTAACCCATTTGGTCGGGGTGCCAGTATCGGCGTGAAATGCAACATACTTTGTGATATGCCCAGTGGTCAGCTGAGAATGTCGATAAATAGGTTGTTGACGTCACGATATGGCCATCTCTACGACCACGACACACCACGACACCACGACCACGACAGATACCATACATTAATGATATGACCAAACGGTCGACTGACATAATCATTAAACGATGACGTTTAAACGGTATGGTCAATCTTAGCTGACCATTTCATGAAACACAACCGTTTCATGAAATTACTGAACACTTCATGAAATGATCAATTCACGATGATGATCTGGCCATGATATAAGCATATAGACACTATCTGACTTTATATCTGTTTTGTTGGTAGCAATTTCATTACGTAACAAAATAATTACCTTAAAGACCAAAGTCTGACATAATGATACATAACTTTTTAATGTATTAATCAGATAATCTGTACATAAAAAAGATAAAAACGAAATCATAATAAAAATAATTAGTGATATAAACGTTTTAAAATAATAAGCTTTAGAAGAACTTTCTACGAACATTGACTGGTTACACAAACAAGTTAAGTTTGAAAGGTCATTATGACTGATTTGCTTAACTTAAGTCACGTATGTAAGTCGACTCGGAGACAGACGACAGCTCAAGTTAAACCAACTTGAACAACTGAGTTTCGCAAACTTATTGAATACAAATGTCACTAGTGCTGATTAATTTTGCAAACGATTTCCGGTCCTTAGTTACCCACACTTTATGGATCGGAATGCTGGGCAGTGAAGAAGACGGATGAAAAAAAATTGCATGCAGCGGAGATGAGAATGTTGAGATGGATGTGTGGAGTGACGAGAATGGATAAAGTGAGAAATGAGTATATAAGAGAAAGTTTGAAAGTGGCGCCAGTGACAGAAAAGTTGAAAGGAAATCGTTTGTCTTGGTATGGGCATGTGATGAGGAGAGACGAAACGCTTGTGACTAAAAGAGTGATGAATATACATGTTGATGGATGGAGAGGTAGAGGCAGGCCAAAGAAAAGATGGATTGTGTGAGGAATGATATGAAAGAGAAGGGAGTGAATGATAGCGTGATGGTTGACAGGGGAGAATGCAAGAAGAAAACGTGTTGCGCCGACCCCAAGTAATATGGGATAAGGGCAGGAAGATGATGATGAGTTACCCACACATCTTGATTTAGAAGTGGTCCTTACAGACATAAAACCATCCATTATAATATTAAAGTGCCCAAATATCACTCTCTGCCAGTTACCTTTTCACGTCTCAACGGATTTGGAAGAAATTAGGCACACAGCACAGGTATACATAATAGGTTGGGGAAAAAGTTTCTTCGCATTTTTTAAGAAAATTCAAAACATTTTTTAATATACATTATTTACATTTATCTAAAGTATGTAGGTACCATTTTGTTCGATAACTTTTTGCCATCTTGTAGGTAGGGACATGATCCCATTGTTATAGAAATGGGACTTCTGATCAAAATACCGCGACAAGTGGTTTTGGCAGTCCTCTCGTGATGTTAACCTGACACTGCCTAAAGAATTCTGAAGAGACCGAAACAGGTGGAAATCTAAAGGTGCAAGGTCTGGACTATACGGTGGATGCATCAACACCTCCCAGCCAAACTCTCTTAATTTTTGCTGAGTGGCTAAAGATGTGTGAGGTCTAGCGTTATCATGATGAAAAACCACACCCCTTCTGTTGATTAATTCCGGCCGCTTTCTCTCAACTTCTTGCTTTAATCCATCAGTTGTTTGCAGTAGAGTTCAGAATCGATGGTCCTGCCTGGTGGTAACAGCTCATAATGAATAATGCCCTTTCAATCCCACCACACACACAGCATCACCTTGTTGCGAGTTAACCCGGGTTTCGCCACAGTCTGTGAAGTCTGACCGGCCTTTGACCACGACCTTTTTCGCACGTTCTTGTCGTACGTGATCCACTTTTCATCACCAGTTATCAGCTTCTTCAAAAATGGTTTGGTTTCATTACGTCGTAATAAAGAATCACAAATGAGTACACGGTTCATTAGGTTTCTTTCAGTGAGCTCCTGAGGTACCCAAATATCGTGCTTTTTTGTGTACCCTGTTTTTTTCAAATGCACCAAAACTGTTTTGTGGTCGATTCCCAGTTCTTCAGCTACTTCGTAACTACTTATATGCCGATCTTGCTCCACTTTTTAAAAAATAGCATCCATTTTATCCGTAATAGGGCGACCAGAGCAACGTGCATCTTTGACATCAAAATGTCCGGATTGAAAACGCTTAAACCAAATTTGTGCTACTCTCGCAGACACTGCACTGGGTCCATAAATATCGCAAATTTTTTTCGCGGCTTGCGTTGCATTTTTACCTTTTTTGTAGTAAAATTTTAAAATGTATCGAATTTCTTCATTAGATTCACTCATCTTGACAGTACGAAAAACAAATGAAAATCACACATTTTCCTAATTTGAATTTGGAATTATGTTCTTTAAAATTTAAACTTTCAATGATACCAAAACCAGCCAGGAACAAATAGTATAGCCAAAGAGATTTTATTTTAAGTTCATACATACTATAATGCGAAAAGACTTTTTCCCCAACCTAATATTTACTTTTTATCCCGGTAGTAACATTCCGTGTGATAATCTCCGACCTCCACGTAGGCGAAGCCGCGGGCAAAGGCTAGTAACGTATAAAAAAACTAAGTTCATTAAACACTCAACAGTGTTTCCGACTTTGATTCTACCGTATAATAGCCGCTTAAAAGTGAATGGTTTTAATGTTCCTCCATTAAATAACATTTGTACATTAAAAAGAGAAATGATTCCTTAATAAAGCTATGCGTGATATAGCTAGTAAGTATGACATTAATCGATTTAATATCTATATTAAAATTTATTATTTCCGTGCAATTATTAGCAGCAATGGCTGATGCAGCTTCTTCGGTCGGCTGAATACTTAAGTGAGTACCTACTAGTAATTACAACTTTATGAGGTGCATTTCGTATTCACTCAATTAATCAAACCGGTATCTACCTGCTTTAGCTCCACTTAATTGATAGTAATTTGACTGGTTAATGATGGAGAATGTACGAGTATGTAAAGAAAGAAAGAAAAAAATTGTTATTTGTCACAGAAACACGTGCAATACAAAAATATCAGTTACCTCGAATAATAAAGAAAAATTACAGAGAGATAACTTTCTCTACATAAATTCACGATCAACGGTGAGTGACATAATTATATTATCCGGAACAATATTATTTTTTTTAAATGTTAAAGATATATTTGGTTTAAACTAGTTACACCCAATAGCTACCAACAGCCAACAGCACTAGTGACATATTACGTGTACGCATTTGCATGGCTCAAATATGGAGTTATCCTATGGGGAAATAGTACAGACGCGCCCTCATTATTCACTATACAGAAAAAAAATATTAGAATTATAATAAATATTAATGATACAGACTCCTGTAAACCCCACTTTAATGATCTAAAAATATTAACCCAACTTCTACATACTTCAAATTTGTAAATTTGTACGAAAATATCCGCAATTCTAAACCAAAAACAAAAATTGCACTTAGACATGAAACCAGATTAAACATACCCACTTCACGATTGAAGATGCACTCTTCTAGGTCATACGTTATGTCCATTAAAATATACAATAATTATGTTACCGGAATACATCAAAAACAGAAAAATATAATATCTTCATCAATAAATTAAAATAATTTCTGATAATCAAAAGCTACTACACTATTGACGAATATTTTAGCGATAAATTTCAACAACAATAAAACTATTTTTAACCGACTTCAAAAACTCCTTTTTCAATCAACCAATCAATCTCAATTCGTCGGAACCTTTTTTTTTTTTTTTTTTTTATTATGTATGTTCCCCGATTACTCGAAGGTGGCTGGACCGATTTGGATTTTTTTGTTTTTTTTGAGAGGGTATATACATCACAGTTGGTCCCATATAAAATTGATTAACTTTGCTTTGGTAGTTTTTGAGTTAGCTTCAAATAAAACGTATTTTTTCCCCACTTTTATATGGATGATGTTCTAGTTTGTTTTGCAGATAGTGGTATTAGAATCTGTGTGGGGTAGGTACACAACCAAAAAGTGAAAAATAAAAACTTTTTTACAAAAAAATACAACCGACTTCCAAAAACAACACTACAAAGTGAAAAATAACTTTAATTTCGGAAGTCGGTGGCAAAAAACGAAAATACATTTAACTAGACACCGACTTCAGAAATTAAAGTTATTTTTCACTTTGTAGTGTTGTTTTTGGAAGTCAGATGTATTTTTTTGTAAAAAAGTTTTTTAATTTAATATTTATTTAATAAAAAGCGCCTTGACTCACATTTCAAGATATACTACCGACACGATTAAAATAACACTGACACTGCTGACGAGAGCAGAGATTGGACATCACATGTGAACTTCAACGCAGTATTCTCCAGTATTTTGTATTTTTTTTTTTAATTTAGGATAGTCACATAAAATCACGCCTTTTTCTCATGTATGGGGAATATAAGGTTAGCCAGAAAAATTGCCGAAGGTAAAACTTTAGTATCCGGGAGCACGAAAACAAGGGAGGGACGCAGAGGGGGGGGGGGGGGCTCCCGCCAGGTACCACTCCCATGAAAAGAGAACGCACCATTCCTGAGAAAAACAAATTATTGTAACCTAACCTCAAAACACTTGTTGTCAAAACAAAGTTGCTTCTGCACGTCTCCGGCTCTGCGGGAAGTGCAGCACCTTCGCCCTTACGTGACAAAGGATAGGCACCCATGCTCCCCTCCGCAGCTTCGGCTTGCTGGTCGCCGAGGTTAGAAACAACTTTTATTAATTTCTCGAAAAATATTCATTATCTTGTAGTAGGAGTGATAACGTTATGATCAGGGACCCAACCCCTATCACCTTCAACCTCTTTTTTTTACGAAAAAAAGGAGGTTTCTCAATTCGACCGTATACATTTTTTTTTTACTTTTTTTTATGTAATCGCGGATAACTTCGTCGTTTATGAACCGATTTTAATGATTCTTTTTTTGTTGTAAAGGAAATATCTCAAGGGTGGTACCATGATAAGGAAACTAGGATCTGATGATGGCATCCCAGAGAAATCGAGGGAAACCTTCAAATAAAAAAAAAACCGAAATAAATAACCGGAATAATAATAAATAAATAAATATTATAGGCACACCTACAGCGATTTGGCTATTGTTTATACTAACTCGTGCATTTGCCCCCGGGAAGCACCATTCGGTGAAGTGGAACTGATGAGGAAGACCACAGATGGCCATCGGAACTACTCAATAATTCGTATTTCACGGATTGCGATTCGATTATTACTAAGCAATTTATGCTTGTCACAATACATAATTATGTTGAAGTGGAGCTGATGGTGACTTCACCATCAGTTTCAGTTGTCCTGGTTCCTTATTGGGAGAACTTTTCAACAATTAACGTCCTTGTATCGGGAAAAGCAATATTTTATAAAAGGTGATGAGCAGTTGACATTAGGCTATTTTAACTTACATAAATTACAGACTGACCCATTATAAAGTGAAAAATAAAAAACTTTATTACAAAAAAAAAAAAAAAACAACCGACTTCAAAAAAAATACTACAAAGTGAAAAATAATTTTAATTTCGGAAGTCGGTGGCAAAAAGCTAAAATACAGATCCAAAGACACCGACTTCCGAAATTAAAATTATTTTTCAGTTTGTAGTATTTTTTTTTAAGTCGGTTGGTTTTTTTTTTTTTTTTTTTTGTAAAAAGGTTTTTTATTTGAAAGGTTTCCAAAAATTTTGGTGAAGATCTGATGAAAAAAAAAAGTTTTTGCTCGCGAGGTCGCAGAACTATTAGTCTTATAAATGCGAAATTTGGCACACAGTACATAGGGTAAGGACACAGGATACTTTTAATCGAGATATGTTCCTGTGGGAATTATTTCCGACCCTGGCGAAACCGCAGGCCTAAGCTAGTTTTCTATATTGGGAGTTCCAGAAGCTATAATTATTGTGCGTTCCGCGCTTCAAGGTGATTGAAACCTCTTAATTATTTCAACTTGATTAGCAGACCGTTGTGTAATTAATGAGGTATGGCGATGGCGAGAGACGTGGCTGACCAAAGAATGGAAAAAGTATTAGGTACTGTAGAGACCTTAAGCGTTTTAGCATGCAACCTTCGTGGTAATCAAATAGATTACAAGACTAAACATGGATTTGAATATAGAGCCACAGATAATATAGAGCGGAGACGTCAGTTAGACGGCCTTGGGCCGATAAACAGTATGAAAAAGCTGTGTAGCGGAATCTACATCGCCACATACGAACTACGCGTCACACTGACGTCACGGAATCCTGCATCGCGCAATCAGAGTTTACCGCGCGACTAGCACATATACAGTGTCCCGACATCAACCGGCGGGTGCGATTTTTAATTTTCCAACACGAGTGCGGGAACTTATACCTATACTTAGTCCAAATTTGTTCAATGTCTCTATTCATACCATCTCTATTCGGAGGTGAATGTTTTTTTTTTTCTAATCTCGGTAAAGAAATATGCGTCTTTACAGCGTTAATATTTTTTGAATATTTAAATCATGTTTATAAATAGAATATCATCAAAAACCATGATTATTACAATAAAAAAAAACGTTCATGAAGAAATTAACATTTATTATTATTATATTATATATATTATATTTATATTAAGTATTTGTGTTCTAAACTCAAAAAAACATTTGAATTTTCTATTTTTCATATTAGGCTGTTCATCGGCTTTATACCTTTGCTTCTCCTTCAACCTGGCGAAAGCAAAGCGTGGAAAAAAAAAAGAAAATTTAAATCATTGTTTCCTAATAATTCATGACAAAAATATTTTCGTTATTTTATTTTATTTCTTCAAAAGTGTATTGAAAAACGTCGTTTGATACAGGTGGACATTTGTTATTGCAGTTCTCGGCTAAAAAACGACCTCGCCTACGGCTCGGGTGTTAATTCCGCCTCGAATGCAATAACAAAAATTCTCCACTTGTATCAAAATGTAGGGGAGAAGGAGGCAGATTTGAACGTTTTTGAAACTTTATGTCATAACTCAAAATATTAACTCTTTTAAACTCTTTACTTACCCGGAATGGTTAACCTGATCATTAACCTACATAATCCCTACATCCGCTTATACAATAACCCTGAGAATAGGTGGTTATTCTCATTTTGGTGTTAAAAGGGAAATGTTCAAAGCTGCCCCGACTGAGGGGGAGCTTTGAACATGCCTGGGGCAGTTTTGAATAACACATTTAAATGGTCATAAATAATGTTTTATTCATTTGTTTCAACAGTCTTTTTTAAATCACATAATTAGGAACTCTTTAGCAAGTCGATATTTCTCATCGGAATTAAAAAATAACAATTTTCTGTTCTAAACAAAAAAAAAACCACAAAGAAACAATTAAAACATAAATCAAGTGGATTGTTACATCCAAATAACAAAAATATTCTAATTAATTCAACCTAACCTAAATTTAGAGAAATTGAACTTGAAAGCTATCATGGCAGCAGTACGTGACGTGCCAGCGGCTTCGATTGGAGGAGGCAGCTTCACTAAAATGTCGGACATGCTGACGTAAGACTCCTCTTCCATTTCAGGAAAGAAAAACTTGTAAAATGCTCCTTTCTTCTTAAGAAAACTGACAGTAAAAGCATGACCATCCTTTTCTATAATTTTTCCTACGAAAGCCAGTGACCTTTTATTTCCTTCTGATGCAAGTCGAGTTAATACAAAATCTCCAAGATTTATATTGTAATTAAGTTTCTTTCCGTAATCAACATCTTCATTTTCATCTATATCTTCATCTTCGCTATTCGTATTATTATAATTGCGTACCATTTTACCTTCAAACAAATGACAAAGTGATTAATTCTCAAAAATATTTGCATTGCTTATCAATTTAAACTAACTCATAGTTAAATGACTAACACTTGCATACTACGTAATTAGCATGGGGCAGATTTGAACATGTTCAAAGGTACCCCGTTCAATTTGTTCTAAACTGCCCCATACCCTCTTTTTAAAGAAATTTAATATTTTTTCTCCAAAAAAACATTTGATGAATAAATATAAACACTTTCACAAAAGCCTATATAACTACTGAATAAAATTAGAATGATAACACTCACCAGCATCTACAATTTTGTCTTTCACAAGCTTACACCTATCCTCCAATATGTTTACTTTGCATTGACAAAAACAAACATAGCCGATAACTTGGTTGCAAGCTGTCAAACGCCACAGTTGCAACACGACGGTTATGGGTAACAGTGCTGCCACCCCGAAATCATTTTTCGTGCTAAAATAGCTTTGAAACTAACTGCGTAAACTTGTCTGTTCAAATCTGCCTCTGTTCAAAGCTGCCTCCTTCTCCCCTACTATTATATACTATTGTATAAAATTTCCAAAACTTTATCTACAGGGTTCCTTGTAATTCAACGTATTTCTTGCAGGACGTCATAATAGGGGTTTAAATGCAACAAATTAAGTCACCAAATGCAAATGCAAAACAAACAAAAAAAAAATGCAAATGTTCTACCCAAATTCAGTAATTTTTGTCTAAGAAAAGTACAAATTACGAAAAATAAAATGTTTAATTAGTGATCTATGCCGAAGTTTTAGGCATTTATCAACTTTAAATTTTTAACAAAGATCTGCTACAACATCAGCTATGATAATAACTTAAATTCCAGTAAAGTCGCGCCGTAAAACATTTTTAAATGTATTTTTTATTAAAAAAAAAACTAAAAACTAACTCAAAAACTATTGAATTTCGGTAGAACATTTGGTGGCTTGTTGCATTTTAACCCTACTAAGATGTCCTGCAAGGGGTACCTACGTCGAATTACAAGTAACACTGTATTTACGTTACTCTACGTTATTATGAATACAAACAGTAGTTTTACTTTATTAAGTTATATTATAATCCTTATTACAAACAGTAGTTTTACATTGTTAAATTTTATTATAATCCTTAAAACGGAAAATAGGTGGCCACTATTTTCCGTTTTAAGGATTATAATAAAATTTAACAATGTAAAACTACTGTTTGTAATAATAATAACGTATATTCTTGTGGAGAAAAACGTAACATGCTTATTTTCTGCGTTTTCATTCTAAAATAAAAAAAATAACCCAACAAACGACGAGGGCGCCACTACGCGCTCGGTAGCCTCAAGAAAATCTCTGGAGTGGAGAAACATAGAGATGCGATAATACGCAGTGGTAGAAAAAGTGCGTTTTATTGCGAGCAATAAGATAAAAAGTAATTCAAAGTTATCTGCAAGTTGAACGCAAAGGGGTTTTAAGACTTTTTGGAGTCAACCTTCGCCTTGAGTCGAGTTGATTGATGGACGGTGTTCACCCTAGCGGGACATTTTTTGTTTAATTTGTTCTCATAAATGGCTAAGTAAGGTTTTTCAGTAAAGTAAAAACAACAGTTGAACAATTAAAGTAAAGTTCCCTGATACCCTGCAGAGTTGTCTTTATGGAAATCCTAACTAATATATAAATGCGAAAGTGAGTTGGTATGCTTATTTGTTACGCTTTCACGCTAAAACGGCTGAGCGTATTTGGATTAAATTTGGCACATGGGTAGACCATGACCTGAATTAGATAGGATAACTTTTATCCCGTACTTTTTTGTACGTTCCCGTGGGATAATTTCCGAGCCGGCAAAAGCTACCTGTTACCTGTTACCTGTTACCTGTAAGTAAAGATTAAAGCACCACACATGCCATCAAAATTATTTTTAATGCACTTGTAGGTAATAAATTAGAATCCAGCTCCTGCGTGTGGAATCCATACGAACGTACTTACGCGCTATTATTGGAAAAGGTACAAAAAGCTTTCCTTAGGTTTTTTATAAGCGGAAACACGGTTATTATCCTTCCTCCTACCTCTATCCGACTAAATTTCTATTGGGATGCCTCGGATATAACTCATTAGAGGTAAGGCGAGCACGAGATCAGCTCACCGTAGCCTGCAAGACGCTCCGTGGCTTGTGCTGGCTCGCTTCTTCGTCCCAGACAATTACTGCTGCAGCAGTGCGCATAGGCTGTTTGCTGTGCCCCATGTCGCACCGTTGCGCGTGCTAAGTCCCCAGTACCTCGCACTCTGGCCGCACTTAATGATCTCTTAGATTCTAATCCAACAATCGATCTGTTTGCGGATGAATGGACGAAGATATTTTTGGCATGTCAGAAGTACTGTGACAGGGATTCATGAAAGTACCTATTGTTAATTTTTATTGTTTTATCACACTAAAATTATAAAGTTGAAAATTTGTGAGTGTGTGTGTGTTTGTTACGGCTGGACCGATTTAGATGAAATTTGGTATGGCACATAGCTTATACCCTGGATTACACACACACAGGCTACTTTTTATCTCGGTCTACGCGGGAGAAACCGCGGGGCTCAGCTAGTAATTTTATATTTTCTTTTCTGTGTATGTGTTGCCTTTGATTATTGTAATTGGTTTTTAAGCGTGTTAATTAAAGTTAAATAAATAAAAAGAAATATCGTTCTGGTCCAGAATTTCTTACACACGTATAGATTCTATTAGATATGCTTACTTATACTATATTAATAGACAATCATAATAGACATCATAATTATACTACTAGACAATTGACTTTTTGTTTACTAATCAGAACTTCGAACTAATTTTCATTGCCAACGAAAACATAATAAACATCAGTCAACAATACCCAATGTTAAATTTTTCCAATGACTAAAATAGTACCTACACACTGAATCATTAATGAATAACAACTGAACTTTATCTACAGGCAAAACAAAAACCTATTAATAGTCCCGCACATTATTTATAGAACAGTTACAAGATCTTAAGTTGTCAGGCGCAAGCGCATCTGACATCTCGAGCAAGCGCAGTAAGCACGCGACCGGCGCGAAATATAGACGCGCGGAAACTTTTAACGGGTGTGCAGTGACGGTTGCAGCTGCAACGCGTATTTACTGTCGTATATTTGTTTTCGTAAATTAATTTGTGGTTTTGGTGTGAACTGGGGAGTTTGTGAAGGTAAGTGTTTTTAAAATATTTAGGTAGTACGTACTTAAGTTTTTGACGAGGATAACTGCATTTTCGGCGATGTGAAAATAAATGTGGTGCAATTTTTAATGGCGAATTTTGTAAAAATAGTTTAATGCACATACATTTTTACCATTTTAAACTTCTCGAATAAATATTCGCTAATTTAAGTAATTCACGAAAAACTCCGTGCGACTCGTTATTCTAAATGTTACCGAAGTTTTTCTGCCAGCCTGACATTTGAACTAAAAGGTCTTAGGCATACGATACAGGTACATTCCAGCAGAAATATGTATTTTGTTAAACCTTACATTACGGAAGAAAGCTATTTTTCATAAATTCTATAATTGGTGGCTAATGTTATTGATTATAGGTACTGTAGAGGCTTTGAACCTTATGCGGTTTAGCATGCAACCTCCGAGGATGTTTAAATATTTTAAGAGAAAAACTTTGAATTTAAAAATAAGTGACTTATGTCAGGCGGCCGCGGGCCGAAGTGTGTTAGGAAAGTACAGAATAATATCTCTGGTTTAGCTCTGTACCTGTTTAATTTATAGCGTAGTATCCCCCTGTGAGGTTCGAGTCCTCACAGTACTATCACAGTCTACATCATACAGTCGTCCGACGAAGCCCGAGCTGCCTACGAAGTTCGGCGAACTACGTAAGCAGCTCGGGCTTCGTCGGACGACTGTGGTACTATGTACAAATGATGTAGTTATAATGATGATTGTAAATATTAGGTGTTTAATCACACAGTCTACATTTAAACCTGAATTACATACTAAGGTAGGACTTTTAATTAGCTACAGTACAATGACACTTCTTATCTGTCATTTCGTTAGAAAATTTTCCCATTTTGTATCTAAATGACAGAAAAAGTGTCATTTTTAACAGACGAAAAAAAAGGCGGAGGTTCTCAATTCGACACAATATTTTTTACTGCAGCTAATTAAAAATCCTACTGTACTGCAGGTAAATACTAGCTCCAGCCCAATGAAATTATATGTAGAAAGAGGTAGATAGGTTATACCTACACGCTTCGCAAGTGGCACGTCAAAATCTGGCTAATTAGCCACATTTTCGTCGTCTTGTCTCTTTTTCGCTCCCGATAATTAAGACATGCCGTCCTACTTCCACATGTCATCTAATCGTACGAAATTGTGCCGTTTTCGAACACCGAATGTTGGGTCGGTAACCTATCTACGTCTTTTTACATATAATATCATTGCTCCAGCCTACAAATAAATAGTGAAACAAAAAATTAACACTGAAGTTGGTGCTCCGAATATTTAAAACTTTTTCATTCTTAGTCTCAAACTTAGCAAATGCATCTTATGTTGTCGCGTGTGTAATTTTAAACAATGGCGAAGCCGCATGTACGTTTCTTGTGTGGTAAAAGGCGAGGAGGAAATGCATGAAGGTGAAAACTTCCCTATATCATGATTTTCACAATACAAACATACCTATAATATTTTCTGGTCTTTTTTTCCAGAAAATATTATATTATTTTTGTAGATCAGAAAACTAATATGAAGCTAGCTATATAATTACTTACCTATATTAAATTTACTCTTGAAGCTGTAATAGTTAATTATATTTTACAAAAAGGTCAAGTGGTAGTAGTTCACGTGCACTAAAAACTACTTAACATACCAACTACAACGACTTCAAGATATTTAACAATAACAATCGTGAATACGGAACTTATTTTTGAACCTTCTACCCAGTAAACAGCCTTAAACGTAAAACTTTAAAATATTAATAAAATAATTCGTTACATACCATTAGGAAGAGCACAGACAATATAGACTGACCTTGCAGCTCGTTGGGTGAACCTTTCGTTTTTCTATAGCAATATGAATGGAGGGATAAGTGCTGAGGTCTGTAACACTAAGTAACTATTTACAGAAGGACCAATTTTTAAGAAAATGAAGACAGCGAAAAGATAGTATAATCAGCCTATAATGTTCCCACTGCGTGGACGCAAGCCTCCTCTAGAAGACAGGGAAAAGATAGTATAATCAGCCTATAATGTTCCCACTGCGTGGACGCAAGCCTCCTCTAGAAGACAGGGAAAAGATAGTATAATCAGCCTATAATGTTCCCACTGCGTGGACGCAAGCCTCCTCTAGAAGACAGGGAAAAGATAGTATAATCAGCCTATAATGTTCCCACTGCGTGGACGCAAGCCTCCTCTAGAAGACAGGGAAAAGATAGTATAATCAGCCTATAATGTTCCCACTGCGTGGACGCAAGCCTCCTCTCAATGAGAGGGGGTGGGCTGTAATCCACCACGCGGGCACAGTGCGGGTTGGTAGATGTCACATGTCTTCGAATTTTTGGTTCTAGGACATGCCGGTTTCCTCACGTTTGCCTTCACCGTTTTGAGAGCAGTGGTGATGAAATAATTTCCTGTCTGGGTTCGACCCTACGACCTACAACTCGTAAGTCACGGTCGTTACCACTGGCCCACCACTGCTCTGCTGCTTTCAGGTGAAAGGTAGCATAACACATACCTACTCACAACAATTACGGTTTTTGTTTTTTTCTTTTCCCGCTCACACGAACGCGGTGTGAATCGGGTCCGTACCTAATATTGTACGTGGTATAAGTTCTATACCAAGAAAATATTTTTTTATTATTAACGTTGTTCCATCACTATTAAGTACTAATATCGAATTCTATGCATTTAATTTGATGCGTTATCTATTTCCGAACGATTTAAGATACGTCAACACTGACTGAGACTCGTCTATGACATTAAAAAATATTTTTTTCTCTGTCATGTCATTGTTCGGTCGGTCGAGTGTGAAAGTGTTTTACTCAGTTAATAGTTTAATTGTACTGTGGTAAGTGAGTTTATTTATGTTTCATGTTAAGAATTAACACACCATGCATTTTAAACCTTAAAACATATAGGTCATCGCTTGTTTTTTCTTACTAGAGCCATTTCTTTGAAATCTGAAGCTAAATTGTCTTTGTTCGTCTTTTTAACCATTTCTAGAAATGTAAACAATAACAAATTCAAATGAAACATTCAATATATTGGCGCTTTACTCATTGGGTTTCCAAGTAAAGAATTGGAGCTACAGAATTCTTAGAAACTATGCCGCTATCGCATTATGTAAACAAACGCGCGCCGTGGCCCGAATGACGTCAGCGGGTGGTCACTTGACTAGTTTTTTAAGCGGGCGTACCTGCCGTGTGAGCGGTTAAAGGTATTCTAGTGGTTGTATTTTATTTTATTTTATTCCCCTAGGGATTTTTAATAGATATCCGTGGGTATGTCCGTGGCATCACACAGGCCCTATCAGAATACCAGCGTTGCGGTATTTATTTTTTAAATATCGCAGCTTTATGCTGAGATAGGGGCCTTTTTGGCCTCGCACAGGTCTCTTTTTAGATTGAATTTTTTTTTTTATGTTTATTTTGTTACTTTCATATGCTCCTTTTAAACTGTATTTCCTGTGCGTGTCCCAAATAAAATATTTTTCTTTCTTTCTTTCAACATACACATTTCTATATGTATTTTATTACATGTGTATACATAGGTAATAATGCGTAATAGTATCCATTGTAAAAACCTATTAGTTTAAAAAGAGTAACCATGGAGTTTCCCTCGGGCTCTCCTCATCAGAAGGAACTGTTCACCTAGCTTCTGACGTTTCATAACTGCCCGTGAATCAGCTTTATATGAAATAGAACATTTTGAATTAATTATTATTCATTTAAGACCGTGTGACCGTCAACACCAAGTTAACATGATCTTTTGGTCACTAATGGTCAAATCCTCGGGCACTATCCATACTTGAACTTCTCAACCTATCTGTTTAGTGTTTTGTAGTTAGTACCGTGTTAAATAATTGAGCAATTTAAACTTGAACAACTTGGAATGATAACTTATTTGGTATCGACCTTAAATAATGAGTTCTGTAAAAATTGCTTTGCTAAATAAAATGGACTTCGATAGATATACCTAATACCTTCGCACGATGCAGTCTCGTTACAAATTCTGGTTTATGTAGAAACTGACAGTCATTACTCCACCGTGCAGTGAACATCTCATTGCAATAAACGTTATTATAAAGGGGGAGATAAAAACTATCTAAAAATGACCCATTGAAGTTGCCTGATGTGCTCATTATCATCAATAGAAGGCATCAGAAGCACCTTTGAACTGTGCTCGCTTGTTCTAAATAAGGATTACGATATTTTCTACCCAACAAATAAGTTATACAATAAAAAAAGTAATTAAAAAAACTTTAAAACCCGACTGCGGTAAAAAACTGAAATGCTAAAAACAAGCCCATTTTAAATTAAATAAAAGTTGGAAGCAGGCGGGACCCTTTTCAGTTAGAAATTTAAAAATGGAATGGGTCCCGCCTGCTTCCAAATTTTATTTAATTTAAAATGGACTTGTTTTTAGCTTTTCATTTTTTTACCGCAGTCGGGTTTTTTAGTTTTTTTAATTACTTTTTTTATTTCCAGCTTACAAGTTTAGTTTAGTTTTAGTTTAGAAATGTGAATTAAAGATTTCGCAGGGGATTTAGTTCTTGGTACGTGTTTTTTACGATTTGTCACTTCGAATTACTTTTAACCATATAAGTTGTATACATTTTTGTAATCACCTTTTAAAACCTTTTATTTTGATACCCCACTCGACAGGTTTTGAGAAAAAATCTTTTTTTAAGATATAATTTGGCGCCAAAAATCCCGAATGTTGTTTTTTTTTTTTAATTTGATATATCCAGTGTTACTCTCACAGTAAATACGAATCTAACGACACCTCTCAAGCTAAAATCCATCGAGCCGTTCAGGCCGCAGAGCGTGCCAAACAATTATACATAAGTACATACATACATACATACTCTCGAAAAACATAACCCTGCTTCTGGCGCAGTCGGGTAAAAAACAATGAACTTTTCTTACGAGGTTTTGACTGCACCGCGGCGATTCAGGTAGACACTCACGAAGTAAATCTATAGAGGTCCTAAGTTCCGCAAAATTACAAAATACGAATTTTCACAAAATTATTCGGAATTACCAAAAACAATTAGATCTGCCTCTTGCATCAACACCACATCTAATTCTACCCATGTTCCATAAGAGCACCGTGAATGATGCCTCATTGATGATGGCTTACGGCAACCGTCCTTCATACCAATGGTACCGCTGGGCTCCACCGTATCTTTACCATCAACACTATCTACATCTCGATGTGGTAGATCCGTCTATTGTTTGTTTAACTGTTAAGCCAGAAATCCGGTTTAACGCGAGGTTTGTTTCTACTTATGTCTACGATGACTAGACACCAGGTACAAGTGTACAAGGTATCAGGGGCAGTATTATTAAATGTTATTGCCTTATCTAAGGTACCAAGATAATAAACTGTACCTATGGATCAGTAGGTTGATTAACATTCCTTTTTAATGGTCCAAACGGAGCCCTATTGCTGTCACGCACGTGTCCGTCTGTCCGTCGTCTGTCACACGAGTTTAATAGCTAAAAGGTTGTAGCTGAAGTCTTCACATTTTCACAGTATTAGCATCTTGTTGATCCAAAGCCATATAAATTATCAAAAAATATTTTAAAATGTTTTTAAGGGGCATCCCATACAGCTAAATGGGGGGGATTAAAAAAAATTACCTACCCCGTCGAATGGAGTATCGTTGTTTAGAACTTGTTGAGTAGATAAATACTGTATTTTTTATTTAAAAAATATTGGAAAACAAATGAATGAGAAGCACCAAAGTCAGCTTTTTCTAGAAAATGTTGTTCCGAATAATTTTATAACTTCCCATTGACCTATGAACTTGAAATTTGGTGATAATGTTTATTATTACGTTTATTTTTACTAACAAACAGCAATGTATTGATACATCAAATTTGCACGCACTTCGCCGGTTGTTTTACAACGCAGGAACTCTGACACTGAACTAAAAGGCAGTCAATTTTAGCAATCAACAAGTTTCAGGGGGAATCGGATCTTCATTAAATAGGACCTCCGTATCAAAATGTTTTACCAAAGCATTAAATTAAAATAAACCAATCACAGGCACTTTTGAATTATCAAGGGGTCGGTCAGTCAGAAAGATGAAGCTAGTTGCCGATTCCAAAGCGTAGTATGTACCTATGGAGAAAAACGGGCAAGAAACTTTACTAAGTCATATAGATCATTGAAACCTACGCTAATCACGAAAAAGATGCAGATGCGAATTTCAACGTTCATACCTGTATTTTAAATGGTATGCATAATAAAGAGTATTCTGTTCTATTCTATTCTAAGATGCACGATTCCATGAAAGAATGCTAAGCTAATATCTGAAAATTTGTGATAGGTAAATCTTTCAAAATAGTTTCTAACCCAATAACAAGCATATATAATAATCACGATTGCAAAGTTTTTTGCGTAGTTTCAGTAACGCAATATTTCCCGTTTCATTGCGCACCAAGCTAGCGATGTCTATTGTCTTCGCACAATATAACCATTAATGTATATCGTGTGGGTAGATCTGCGCAGTTGGGTGAGAGTCTCTATCTGAACTCTTCGAGGTTATTGATAAGAAATATCCATTGAGCTGAGATTAGAAAATACAGGATGTACCAGAAAGGTGTGGTGAATCTTAAGGGTTTTTGGTACAGACCATCAAACTGAACAACTTTCTCCATGGGACCAACATCGTAATCGCGAAAAAACTATCAGCCGTCCCATACATTTGTTTGTGTCGACTAGGTATTGAAGTTTTGTATGGGACAGTTGATAATTTATTTGCGATTAAGATGTTGGTCCTATGGAGAAAGTTGTTCACTTTGATGGTCGGTACCACACCCTTAAATTTGACTACAGCTTTCTGGCACACCCTGTATACATTTATTTGCTGCAATATACAGCCAAATATGTTGCTGTTTAATTGTACCTTTACGAGTTCTTGAACATTTTGTGACAGTATGATAATTAAATCTAGGAAGTTTTTGGTGTCAAAAAATGGTAACGCATTTTCAAATGATTTTATTTATTTTAAAGTTATATTGATCAATTATTGATTAATAACAAAGCAGGCAGTAAATTATTCACAAAAAAGAAACAGTTTTAAGGTAGATTTACATGTTTGACAAAACCTAAGTTTGTAAAAACTGAAAATATATATTTTCAGTTTTTACAAACTTTAATAAAGTGATTCGTGCAAGTGTTTCAGAAATAATCATTTCTCTAGTAAATAAGCATTTCTCTATTAAATCGGATAAAACCATCATCATGATCATCGTATTTTCAGAACTATTGTTAGCTTATGTCACCCCAAATGTGGGTGTAGTGTACTATAGTTACGTAGGTACACCTCTGCCTAACTCTTCGGGGATTACAGTCGTGATGTTATGTTAGTATAACTCATATTCTTATTAACATTATTAAAAAATCCGAAAACCTACAAAAATTATGTTTGCTATAATTTCACCCACCTCAAAACAAGTTAAAATGTGATTGTACCGAAAACTACACCAAGCTTACGTACGCAAACAATAAGACCCTTTTTAACTTTCACAAACATAAAATGTCTGCTACCCACCAATTTGCTGCAATAAAAATCTTTTTTAGCATAATTAATACTACACTAGACGTAAATAAAAACTGAATTAAACTTTATCTGACATCTTTATATTCGTTCAATGACACAATGTTCGCGCATTCGATGCTTTCTTGTTTTTTTTCTTTACAATGCTTTTTATCACTTTCTTTTGTTCTGTCTCTTGAAGGCCAACTGCACCCCATGTGTGCCTAAGGAAAAACCCTTTACATAATAGGTATATAAGCTTATATATTATATACATAAAGGTAAAAAAACTTCATCCGATGGAAAAAAATCATCCTAAGTAGTTGTGAACCTATGGGGTTCGCAACTAACCCCCCTCCACCCTCCCCCTGGGGGTTTTGAGTTTATAAATTCGTATATGATATCACCTGAAGAATTAAAAGATGTTCTTTACATAACCAGCATGAATATTTCTGATATATTGGTTTGTCGAAGACGGGTCGTGGCTAAATACCTAATAACAACTGCTGCACGGGTCGATCAAAGGTTGCCGAGGTCGGTCCGTGGATGGGTGACCATCCATTACGTATCGAGACCAATCCGTGCCTCGGAAAACACGTTAAATCGTAGGTCCCGGCTGTCATTTGTAGATCGTTGACAGACGTTACGGCTAGTCAGAAGCCTGAAAGTCTGACAACCAGTCTTACCGAGGGGTATCGTATTGCTCAGTAACTGCCAGAAAGGCAGTCGCTCCATGTAAAATACTGGTATTCAGTTGCTCGACCCCAACATAGTTGGGAAAAGGCAGACAGATGATGATGGTTTGTGGAAATTGCCTTTATTTTCTTCGTCTTGTTGAAGCGACTTTTTTGGCTGATACAGTCATCGAAAAATGTGAAGAAAGTATTGAGTATGAATGTGGATGGCTATAAGAGCAGGGAAGACCAAAGAAAAAATGGATGGACTGTGTGCAAGATGATAATTATAATGTCTAGAAAGGCGTTGATTGACTATACACTAACTACTGCAATGAGGACTAATAGAGAAGTATGGAAGAAGAAGAGATGGGTTGGAGAATGGTGATGAGTCATATTCACCTTACTGTCTTTAGGCACATAGTCTGCATCATCATCTTTTCCTCAACGCTATCCTCTACCGAATTCTTGATCTTTTATAATCGACTTTCTATCAAATAAACTTTAATCGTCAAACAAATAGCATAAACGGTTCTGTTCACATCAAATCATGCGCATGACCACACAATTGTCTCATAAATCCTTCTAAATATTATGGCAGCTACAATATATTGCTTTTATGATGTGTTACACCATATAACACTCTCTTGCCAGGGCATTAGCGACTATATTTTCATAGAGAAAAAAGTCCAGTATTTGATACTGGGATGTCTGAGTTTGTAGACTATGAATGTATCTATGTTATAATATTTCTAAATATTTTGAGAAAGTATGAAATTCGGTTACAATTTTTTTTTTTTGAAGTTTGTCTATTTTCGTCATCAAAGTATTATTACATAATTACATTATTATGACCTTAACTGGTAGCTCTCTCATATTTTTTATTGACAAAACAAACACTTTTCAACTATCATCTCTACGATAGTTAGATAATATCATTATTCAAACTTCCTGAAATCTATGAAGTAATACATAATTGAACCACGAACTATTTGTTACAATATTTGTAACCACCTAACCACGTGTGATTCCAACCAATGAACCACGCCACCTGTAAAACATATATATATATTTGGTTCGCCTCTTAGATTTGTGTCGCGCGGTCGGGTAAAAAGCCCAAGATTTCATTTTTCTAAATCACAAAAGTGAGAAAATTAAAAATTTTAAGCAACATTCTCTTGCACCATTCATTTCATTACATTCAAATGAGGAAACTATAAATATTTCCTGAAGTACTTCCATGGTGAAGATGACAAACCTCATCACAAGATTCCCACACTAACTAAAGTAACTTACAAAACAAAAAAATGTCAGCAATTAGAACACAAAACTAAGGTCACAACTCCGCGGTTCTTCGTAACCCTTTCGCGCCGGTTACGTGGTTGCGCGGTTGCGTGGTTCTGGTTGGCGCAACCACCGTGAGCGCTCGCGGGTGATTCTGATTCTTATTGACTTGTACAGTTGCAGATAATCACTTTACAATGGCGGTTACTCGAGCGTGGAATTATTTCTATTGGATCGGATTCGAAGATTTGTTTTTTTAATGGAGATCAATCAATCAATCAATCTGCCTATGTTTATTTCCCCTCCTTTTTTATATACTTGTACATATTTTTGTTTTTTTTTTTTATACTGTTTGATTTTAAATTATGTAAATAAAATATTGAAATAAAAAACAGATACCTTGAAGAAAAAATCAATCTGCCTAGCTTTGTCTAAACTTGTTGTTAGGTTCGGCTTCCAGTCTAACCGGCTGCAGCTGAATACCAGTATTTTTAATAATATTTCGGACATATTCTAGACAATTCTTGAATGGATTTTGGATTTGATGATTTGTTAATTTGGTTAAAAAAATAAAAACTTTTCTTAGGTGAGAAGATTGTGTTGCTTTTATAACGAGTAGACCATTGAGGCATTTTATAGTTGTATGTATATTTTTCTATTGCTGGTTAAAGGCAGATAAAATAGAAGGAATGGCGTAACATGGAATGGATTTGAACCAAGTTTCCTTTTGACTTAATAGTCATACATAGATTTACGTGACTACAAAACTAGTACGCACGGCTACAGATCAAGCTATACATTTCTAGTATAAGCTGATCTCGGATTGTATAGCATTTCCTTACAATGAGAGGTCAGAGTAAACTGGAAATGTATAGCTTGATGTGTACCTACCACAATTTTTTATCACAATATTACACACACACAACTTTTCTTATGAAACAGCTACATTTAATTTGAAGCTGTAGGCGTCTAGTACTGCGTACTGCGTACGTCGCTCGGAGCTAAATACTCGTAACATATGCCGTTAACACGCATTGCAAATACTACGGCAATTGGAATTGACTGACACATGTTACTATAGGTAACTTGAATATTTCAAAATACATTAAACTACCAAGTAAATGATTAAAAGCAGCGGTACGTATGATTTAGTTCACTTTGGATAGGTTACTAGTTATACACTACTAATTTTTAATTAGTACAAATACTTAAAGGGGTTATTAGAGAAGGTCTTGTTATTATATCTGTAAAGTCGCAATAAATAATATTCATAAACAGCAAAGTTATTAGCGTTTGTTTATATCCCAAAATGTCACTCAGTTTATGGAAATATTGTACAGGCTACATAGTAGTATTCATTACACATGGAAAAGCACTATGCGTAGTATTTTCTAGTAGAAATTGTCCGAATGATTGATTCAATTATGAATTTAACAATTATGACAATTTTCGTCGACAATTTTGGGATTTAATTTTTTTGACTTTTAACTACAGAAATATAATCAGTAACGGGTACGGATAGAGCCCCATTTTTTTTTGTACTAATAAAAAAATAGTAGTGTATATAAACGAAATAGTTTTGTTTTAAAAATTGAATTGGCAGGCCAATCTTCAAATTGTACTCCATAAACACTTACTCCCCGTCATATGGAATTTTAATGGTGAAGGGGTTTTCGTCCAAAACTTAGAAACAGTACCCTAATTGCGTAACACACTATTTTGTTTGTTTTTTATTTTGAATAGGAAATCATCAATGACTTCTACCGCTCTGTGTGTAGCGGGAGGGCGTGTCAGACTTTTACTGACTAAACCCACCCGTGTTCCTTCAGTTGCCTGTACCAGGGTCACGGTATCTCTTTCGAACAACCCGCGACCCTGGCAGGGTAACACTATCAAACGGAATCTGAATAATTTTGAAGCAAATTGCTAATCCATTGCTTCATAAATGTTCGAAAAATTTGTCTGCTGTATAACGCAAAAAACCCAACGAATGTTGTTGAACTGTCAAAATGAAACCGATTCCGATTGATAGCGTGTTACGCAATTGCCCCTGGTCAATGAAATCTAGAAGTCAATTTAATTATGAGGAAAAAATTGCACCTTTTAAAACTGGACAGGTCGTTGCGTTGCAACTATAAACATACAAACTTGCAATCGCGTAGAATCTATAAGCCATAGCCTTATTCAGGTTTTCATTCATCTACATGCAATCCAATTGTTATAAAGACCATACAACAAAGCCACCCAACTATAAGACCACCCAATTATCTTTAATTAACCATTTTGCGCACCACCACCATTCTTTAGCATCATAACATTGATGCGATCAACAATAGGTGTCCTAAAATGTTAAAACAAACATTCTCACAGCCGTGGGACGCTTTGTCTTAGTTCTAATTAGAATTGCTTTTATTAAGTAACGCAAATTATACGCGTTCACTAATTTGTGACGAAACTGCCGTTTTTAGGACATAATTTGAGAGAAACGACGCAAAATAGGCATACTACATGAAAGGCTTCCTAATAACGGGTAACATAATGTAAAGTGAAGGATGACTCTGACATAATGCTTGGGAGACCTATGTATCGTAGTGGTAATCCTTTTCACGTAATCTTTTTAACACCCACGTAAAATGAGGGTTGACTTAGCGATTAACTCAATGCTAGGCACAATAATAGGTAAGTACAAGGCACTGAAAAATCGTGCCCAACTCAAGATTTAGTTCAAAATAATATTACATACTAACATTTGCACTGTGATCTACAGATCATCACTGATCCACAATGCAATGAAGCAACGTAGATCACAATCAGACTTCACTCACAAACTCACGACTCTGAAATCCATCACTCTCACGAAAGCTACGCATCTATAATATTTAGCACGCATTGCCAAACCTTTCCCCTCATACCGATGGCAATCTATATTGCGACAGGCTGCATTCACACGAACGATAAAAAGCGGTGCGACATGGCACACGAGCGCCTACGACAAAAACTAATCCGGTTAGCGCCTGATCTGTCCTTATTTCTCAACTCAGACCTAAGTGTTATAAAGATTACGTTGGGTCATTGGCTTAGACGAGATCTGTCAACTGTTACGTGGCTTGAAACGTGGTGAAGTTAATCTGAGAAACCACAAACTTGGTGGAGGAAAACGACGACAAGCTATAGAGCTAACCATTTGAATAAACCAATAGACTGAAGTAATAACATCAAAAAGGCAATCTCATTGCATCCTACTTGAAGAAGACTGTTTTCATATACAAAATATAGCTCTCAAGAATACTAGTCGTCTTCTTCTTCTAAGTCATATTGTCGATTCCAAAATTATAGAAATTTCGACAAGAATTTAGCCACGTCGGCAGCGTTTGCACACAAATGTCTCATAGTGCAGGTGTTACTGCACAAAGAGCAGGATAAGGGAGGGGGCAACGTTTGAGATCATCCAGTTAATGATATGAATTCGTAAAAAATGGTAAGCGAGCTTATCCATTATCTGCATAAAAAGCCCTTGTTGGCTTATTCCGAATGTTGGTATGGCTATAGACAACGTCTAAAAACATCTATCCGTGATTTACTCTGCCAAAGCTTACCAGTAATTTCAATTATATGTTTCCGGACGGCAATTTTTCTGCTATAAAAGGCATTGGCTTGCTTTGAACGTGTCGAAAGAATTCCGAAGGGAAATGACGAAACAAATCCAAGTAGAATGTTGAGAGACCTATCACGACCCGCGAAAAGGAAATACTCCTAAAATCGATTCAGGAACTGCGTTTTTGCATGAAGTGGCATTTAAGAACAACAAATAAATCTACAAATGAAAAATATTATGAAAACAGACATGCAGTGATAGACGTATAACTAGACAGACAAGCAGCCAATCAGACGGATAAAAAGACAAAATGGTGTAGGTTGCACGCAGCCAGCTGATGCAAACATACAGAACCGATTTGCTATAAACATTTTCAAGGATTGAATAAAGATGATTGACGAGATAAACAATTCGGTGATTGTAATGATGAAGATAATGTAACTCCAACAGGTGAACGTAACAGTGCGGTAATAGCATACTCGTACATATCAAACTACTGAAGCGAATCGCTTTTATATTACACATTTAGGTACTGATTGTCAAGGTCACTATAGTTACTACTACAAAATATGTTACAGGTACACAACTACAGAACGAAACGCTGCTAGGCTACTATGTTTAAAATGTTCAATATGTTTCTTAAATAATTGGCAAGTAATAAAAATACAAGCCAAAACCGCATAGACCACGAAATTAATTTTGCTTATATTGTAATTGTAATTGGACCTAAATTGAGATTTATACTATTCTAATTTCCAACCTTCAGTGTCGTTCCTTGATTGATTGATTGATTGATATTATGTATTTGATTAGACAGACGTGACGTATACTGTCAATCAATATAGAACAGGTAAAATTTATATGACAGTAGTCAGTAGCTAGGATCTACCTTGACTATGGACATTATGATCAAACTGCAATATGTAGACATTATGTAGTTAGTGGTTGACCCCTCGTTTTAGTTGATTGCGACCAGTCAGGGGCAGGTACTAAGAGCGTAAGAAGGTTCTTGGAAGCTGTAATTATCCACTAAGGAACTGCTTTCTCGTAGCTGTTAATTTGCAAAGTCGCCATACTTTGATAATTGTTCGGTGGTTAAAATGGGTGGATTAACATAAAGACATGCTTCTGTGCCTTCGTCATTTTTCTTCTATTCAAGTTATATATATTAATTTCTGTATGGTTTCTTCTCTACAATAATCTAGTTGCAATCACCACTGTTTCTAAAGCATGGTGGTTAAGCCAATGTTTTTGGTTACGTAATACGCAAAACTCTTTGCACTGTCTTTTTGATTCTACTAATACTTATGAATTTATGAACTATCACAAATTTTTTTGGGTAGTGTGGTGATTGTAGATCGAGTGATATGCATTGAAGAGTTTCTATAAAGTACCGTCTTTACATTTCTCCGGTAATTAAGTTGCTTAATTAAGAGGTTTGTTTACAATTAATGCTTTATTTCCTAGTGTCAGTAGTTTCCCTAATTAACCTAATTACGTATGTGTCGCATTGTTGGTAATTAATTCTATAGTAATTAATGTAACATGTTTACACATACCGAGTGTTTTATAGTAGGTACTTATGTTTGCTTTCTGTGTTAATACGCACTTATACATTATACTCGCTTTTGCCCGCGACTTCGCCTTGTGGATGTCGGGAAATATCACATGGGAACGGGGGATGATTTTCAAAAACGCTGTACTTACCACATATTTCATTATTTCCTACGAAAAGCATAAATTTGAATTTTCATATCCCTAACACATTTTTCAAGGGTTTCCCATACAAACTTTCATCCCTTATATCACCGCCTTTAGGATTATTTTTTAAGACAAAAAGTAGCTTATGTCCTTCTCCTCAGGATGTTATCTATAGCCTTGCCAAATTTTATCGAAATCCGTACAGTTTTACGAATTTTAAAATCAGCCCTATTTTACCCCCTTAGGGGATGATTTTCCAAAAACGATGAACGCCATATTTGTTTCTTTCCTACCAAAAGCATAAATTTGAATTTTCACATCCCCAACTTACGAAATGCTGGTTTTCCCATAGAAACTTTCATCGCCTATATCACCCCGTGTAGGATTATTTTTGAGACAAAAAGTAGCCTAGGATGCCATCTGTAGCTTTGCCAAATATTATCGAAATCCGTTCAGTCGTTTAGGCGCGAAAAGGTAACAGACGGACATAGACAGACAAAGTTCCTTTCGAATTTATAATATTAGTATGGATTTTCTCATAATTAGTGGAAGTTCCTTTTAAACACTTTCATGTCCCTCAAACCAAATTCTGACCCATCATTGTTGTGAGTTTAAGGAATTTGAGCTTTTTATGTTTGCCTCTGACCTGAATGCAATTAATTCAGTCTATCGACCACAGGTGGACCTAGGTAGGCCTAGGTTTCGTCATTATGGCGGTAAGGTCGTGTGTCCGACATACCATTGGTTGGTATGTCGGACACACGACCTTACCAACCAAAACATTTTATTTGCTTTATATTAACTTAACAACTTCATCAAAATTACCAACATGTTCTTTTAGCCAGACACTAAAATTCTAATAAACTGTCTGCAGTGCATTCAGGAGTTTTCCTTGACATTACGCTAATGGTTATCGAAAGTACTCGTCGTTTAGTGTTCGTCTGCCATTTCAGGCTAGCTGTAATAATCTCAATGAGGTTACGAGTAAAGTATTCACGATTCCCTACAAGGCCATGTAGTTAAAATTATTATTAAAACTTAAATGATTTTTCGTGTTTCACATTTCTTGTTGGTTCTGCTTCGTTAGTTCCAATTCGATTACGAACTGGTATTTTTTTAACAGTAAATGTTTTTTTTCGTTGACGAACTGCCGTACTCAGAAGTGTCACTTAAAAATTATCAATCATTATGATTAGCATATCTTAGAGTATCGACAAAATGTTCTCTATATCTCATATTTTGACTGTGAGTATTCCTAATAGTAAATTTTGGAATTATTATGTAAATACAAGCCAGATGGGACTTCCCATCCCAATACTGGTATTCAGTTGCATCCGGTTAGACTGGAAGCCGACCCCAACATAGTTCGGAGAAGGCTAGGTAGATTCATTGGTTGTTGGGACTTCCCATCGGCAACGTGAGTTTCCTAACCCTTACTTATAAACAGAAGTCGAAGTACCAATTTCCACGTTTCTAACTTCAAAAATGACGAACTTCCATACAAAGTTTAATTTTCCTGTTTAACCCCTTTAGGGGATAACTTTTCAAAACTCATTCCTTAGAACTCTGTTTACTTACAGGTTATAATGAAAGAGAGTTCTAAGGTAAAGGAAGCAGTTTAGAAGCATAAAATTTTGCACATAAGTTGCTTACAGGTATAAGGAACTCATGTGCAAAATTTCATGCTTCTAGTCCCGTGGTTTTAGGTTGTGCGTTGTCTGTCAGTGAGTGACATCTCTGAGTGTACTAGTCAAACCTTCTTTTTTTTTGTTTATTATCTTTCAATGGTTTGGCTTGGTATGGGCATGTGATGAGGAGGGACGAAACGCATGTGACTAAAAAACTGTTTTACAAAAAAATACAACCGACTTCCAAAAACAACACTACAAAGTGAAAAATAACTTTAATTTCGGAAGACGGTGTCTAGTTAAATGTATTTTCGTTTTTTGCCACCGACTTCCGAAATTAAAGTTATTTTTCACTTTGTAGTGTTGTTTTTGGAAGTCGGTTGTATTTTTTTGTAAAAAAGTTTTTATTTTTCACTTTTTAGTTGTGTACCTACCCCAAACAAATTCTAATGCCAACTATCTGCAAAACAAAGTAGAACATCATCCATATAAAAGTGGGGAAAAAATACGTATTAAAAATCCAAATCGATCCAGCCATCTTCGAGTAATCGGGGAACATACATAAAAAAAAAAAAAAAAAAGGTTCCGACGAATTGAGAACCTCCTCCTTTTTGAAGTCGGTTAAAAAGAGTGATGAATATACATGTTGAGGGATGCGGAGGGAGAAGAAGGCCAAAGAAAATATGGATGGATTGTGTGAGGAATGATAATATGAAAGAGAAGGGAGTGAATGATAGCGTGACGGTTGACAGGGGAGAATGGAAGAAGAAAACGTGTTGCGCCGACCCCAAGTAATATGGGATAAGGGCAGGAAGATGATAATAAATGGCTTTCAAAGCCCAGGGAGATGACGATGAACTAATTTCCTTGAATAAATATCTTCATTATATGTTCAAAGTCGTGCCGCTCTTTGTAACATCGCTTATTTTTGTTATTAATACACGCACGACACTATTAAAGTTAATTTATTATTATAATGCACTTATAACCGCTCGATATGAAAGGTTATATGCATTAAGAGCAGCAAAAAATTCACGCTTGAAACAGGAAGAGAGAACTATGTTAGGCATGTTCTTGGAACTATATTATGGGCAACATTCACAAACCGAACTATAACTTTGCTTTGATAAGTAAGCGATCCATACGAATAGGAAATCTAGGTTTTAACACTTTAATAAAACGAGCTATGGGCCTTTTAAAAATGTATGGGTTATTATTAGCCAATTTAAGTCACTAGGAATGTTATACGTCCGTCTTTATCAAAGCGCAAACAAAAAGTAAACTAATATTGATGGTGGGTGTTAGGGAAAGCAGGCTTCCGTTTTTCTTTTTATATAAGTACCTACCATATATGGGTTACTAGCTGCGTCCCGCAGTTTCATCTGCGTAGACCGCGATAAAAAGTAGCCTATGTGTTAATCCAGAGTATCTACATACCAAATTTCATCCAAATCGGTCCAGCCGTTTGGGCTTGAAGAAGTAATAAACATACAAACACACACACACACTCACAAACTTTCGCCTTTATAATATTAGTGTGAATACAGAATCGACTAAAGATTGATTTTTGTAAATAAGTAAATGAATTAAATCAACAGAACCTTATTCTTACTGTACAGCGCGACGTATCAGACAGGTTTGTCATATTTAAGGATGGCCATCAAACTAAACAACTTCACAAAAAATTATCAACTGTCCCATACAAAACTTCAATTCGTACTCGACCCAAATGTATGGGACGGTTGATTATTTGTTCTAGATTACGATGTTGGTCCCGTGGAGAAAGTCTGTACCACATCTTTCTGATACATGCTTCCTGATAATGTTCATATTCGTATAAGCAAACGTGAGCAAGCGTTTCATAAGATAATTAACATTATCGTAATAAAAGTAAAGTTCATTTTCGTATGAGACGTTTAAAAAAGCAAAGCGGACTATGAATATTGCGTTTAGATTATGTTAATGACTGAACAGTACCTACGTGCTTTTAAAAGTTATTAAAAATATGCTATCAATAGGATTGATTCCGGCCGACATTTAGCCGGTTTCTGGCCATTGACCGTAGTTATGATAATTGCTGGTAACATCATAATGTCTAAAGGCCAATCTAACCGGATGCATCTGAAATTCTGAATGGAGTGTAACACATGGAGCGACTGTCTATCTGACCTCCACAACCCAGTTACCTGCTGGGTAGAATTGGTTAGTCAGATTTTCGTTATTGCCGGTTTATTAATTTAATTCCAAAAAAAAAATTAATTTAATTCCAAACAATACCACCTACTTATCTTTTTTTAAAACCGGCCTAGTGCGTGTCCGACCACGCACAATGAAGGGTACCGTAGTTGAAAAGAATGTATCCCAAAAACAAACTTAACATTGTAATCCCAAAAAAAATGTTTTTATGTGATAAAATTACAAATTAACAATTTTCGGACTTTTTCCTTTACTTTTGAGTACTGTGAGAACTTGCTTCTTGCCAAATTTCATGATTCTAGGACAACGGGAAGTACCCTATAGGTGTTGATTTACTTGCGAGTATCAAAATATGTCGCATAAATGGCCGTATTTTTTTTTGCGTTGACTTAGATTCTTGATTTTTTTAACTCCAAGGGACCATAGACTTACGTATTTTATATTAATTTCAACTTGATACTTCTAAGCCTTCTTGAGAAAAAGGATCTTGACAGACTGACAGACAGACGGACAACGAAGTAATCTTATAAGGGTTCCGTGTTTTTTCTTTTAAGGTACGGAACTCTAAAAACGATGAATATTACAAGAATTACGTCAGGGCATAAATTGATCTTTATTCAATTTATTTCTACTTGCCCGGATCTACCTCTTGCTGCTTCCACAACCTTCCAAAAAGATAATATCACTACGACAGGTCTACAGGGTTGACACCACATAAATAAAGCAATGACAAATTATTACGATTACGCTATCAGCTATCAAATCTCACTCAATCTTAATGAAATCGATCGATCGAAATCGATTTCATTGTCAATCGAATCAATTGAAATACAGTGAGATTGGGAATTGTAAATTAGTTAGGCGTTTTGATGGCCCTGTCGATACACCTACAATAATCCATTCTTAAAACAGTACCTTTTACCGGCATCATGAATTAAAACTCACACTTCCCCAAAATGACTTAATAAATAAGTGAAAATAACCAGCAGGACTTGCAAAAAACATGCTCATCTTATGGACAGAGCAATATGTATTGTAAAATACACAATCAAATTGCTCTGGATCACATTGGTCCTTAAGTGTGTCCGTGAAAGTCTTACCAAGGGGTGTTGTATTACCCAGTAACTGTGTTGTGGAGGTCAGATAGGCAGTTGCTCCATTTAAAATACTGGTTTTCAAGTTGCGTCCGGTTAGACTGGAAGCCGACCTCAACATAGTTGGGAAAAGGCTAGGCAGATGATGAGGTGTGTCCTTAGCATCACAGTGAGCCCTATCAGAATACCAGCGCTGCGGTATTTATTTTTAATATCGCAGCATCATGCTGAGATAGAAGCCTTTTTGGCCACGCACACGTCTTTCTTTTGTTTTCATGGTTTTGTTAGTTTTAATTGTTTTAATGTTCTTTTTTATTGTTTGTATTTCCTGTGCGTGTCCCAAATATAATATTTTTCTTTCTTTCTTTCTTACTCTGACATAAATTATTTCTATCATCAATATCCCATGACAGTTATTCGATAGGATCAACACGATTGTCATCTAATAGCGACACTAGATAGTGATGCAACCCCAGTCATTAATCATGTTATCGATACTTTGTTCAAACGTGCAATTAATACTCTATGGGGTTATAATTTAGAACGGCTTGGTACTACGAAGATCCATCGATCTATGAGGTTAAGCAATGCTGATGTGGTCAAGGATTGGAGAGTAGTGATTTTTATTGAAACATCACGACTCGTATGGAGCATATCAATTCGTTAGTCTAAATTATATTAGGTATACAAATATTTAACGGCAATGTAGAGCCTTAGGAAGATTTTTTACTAGAATTTAGACCATGGCAGCTGCTTCCATTGAAATACTAAGTGAATTAATAATTAATTAATTACTAGAATTAATCGTTCGTCCACATCAGTCTGTGTCCTCACAGGTTTAAAAAGATTGCACGAAAACACTTCCTCTACTGAAATTATAACAGTACTGAAGACATATACGATTCAGAATTAACAAACTTCATACATACAGACATAATATCAAACATACACACACACAGATAAGCCAAAATAGTGTTAACTGTAGCACTTTCATTGGCAAATTATTCTAAGTTTTTCATTTGTTTCATTTACTTTTCATTCGCACTCGTTTGTTACACTATCGGTCACAGCAATGAGGAATAATACCCCGCTGTAATAAAGTATCAACTAGTACTTGGGGTATTGTGACTGTTACTGACGGACGGACGGATTGTAATGTCAACAATATACTTAAGGTAATAAATTGTGCACAAATAAATAAATAAAATCTGTACCGTGGTTCAGAATTTTAGGTCAACGGAAAAACCATTACCTATTTTAATTCACAATAGACGACTATCATATAAATACTACAAAATTGTGAAAATTTCTGAATCCTAAGACAAGTCACGCTGGATTTTAAACAAAGATCTTGACAGATACTTACTGCCTAGTACGTCCAGCAGAAAACTAAACTTATATACCTAATTGGCTCACGATAAAGTCATGATTTGCCTTACAATTTTTCATGCAGTTCAAATCAGTTATTTGTTAATTTTACAAATATGCATTCATCTCAAGTATTGTTATTGTCACAATACAAATAATTGTCCCACTTTCCTATCATTACCATCTTCCATGTAACAATAACGTGACTATCGATATAAACTAACAACACTATTGTCATCTCCACGACTAGAAAGTTAGTGATGCAACCCCCATTGTCGATATTTCAGAGATGTCATTAATAGCCGCGGTTAGATCAATTTGTTTGAATTAGGTCAGACCATTTAATGGTGTATTAGTGTCACTTATTAAATTGCCTCGTTGGTCTAGTGGCCGCAAGCGCTACTGCTGAGCTTGAGGTCTTGGGTTCGATTCCAGGGTCGGGCAAAGAGTTACTGGTTTTTTTTTTCTGGAATTTCTCAGTAACAGCCCTGAGTTTGGGTTTGTGCCCGGTTGATGGCAATAGGCTCGCCCCCTATTACATAGGGCATAAACATTACTGGCGAGTTGTGGGTGTACTATAGGTACACCTCTGCCGAACCCTTCGGGGATTACAGGCGTTATGTTATGTGATATTCGTTTCTTCCATCGTTTATTTTATGAATAGAGCCCATGTTATTTAACTAGGTGGGCTACAGTTGATCCAAATACAACTTTTTGCAATTTCCAAGATTGCTTCAATATTCTGATTGTAAACTACTAAAAACCCCATAATCAAAATTGTTTTCCTAATTTAGTCTCTATCAATTCCAATTAAATAATTTCCGTCTGAGAAACGTAAATTATTTTACTTCAAATACACGCAATAAAGTTTTAAAATAGTTGCAAAACTGTAATTGCTTTAGTCTTTGACTGTTACACATAACTCTATGGGAATGGTCGGCCTTGAGTCCGAAATGTATCGATATACTTAGGGTAACATCACTAGATAGTAAAATATCAATCGTGATTCCAATTCACATCACAGAAATAATTTCCGTTTTAATTTATAATTTCTGAAAGATCACTCGACCCGAATTAGAAGATCTGAAACTCAAGTTAGTTTGCTAATCATGATTTTCAAAAGAAATCAATGTCCTTACCTAATGATACAGACCCTAGAATTGCGAATAAAGTTGCAACTAAACACTCTCAAAAACGTATATTCAAAAAAACCTTAAGCTCACCTCCCACGGGTCTATTACAAAATCTAACGACAGAATAATGTTCCCTATCATAAGCAACAGCCAAAAACACCATAATATTACTATGACGTAGGTATATAATTAAACGTTGCGACAGAATGTAATACAGGCCGTGATATTAACTCTGCTGTCAGATTACCCCACGCTTGGGAATGATACATCGAACCGACATAATGTCAGAAGGAAGAAATGTCAGCAGGCCTAGCCAAGTTACTAACGTTTCATATCTAATCTCTTTCTACAAACGTTAACGCCTCAGCGTAAGCGATTTTAGAAAACGATAAGTTGGTAGCCAAGTTGACACGACTGAGTCGATCGCTCATTCTTCAACGTCTTTAGAAAAAACCTATACTTTAGTCTATGGTGAGCGTTCATATAAACGTCAAACTAACGTCAAAGTTGTAAAGGCGCGGGCAAATAATTGTTTTTCAAGTGTTTTCAAAGAAAGCGAAATAAGGTAAAGCTCTTCTTGTAATTAATATAAAAAAATAATGTAATTTTAAACATTACTGTGTCTCGAAATGTGATATGATTCTGTATATTAATGAAAGGTAGGTACCAATGAAGGTAGGTAGGTAGGTATAAATGAAGTGATAACTTTTATAGGATGGAATTTAGATCTCGAGCAAGCCCAGAACAATTCGCAGCATTATTGGATTTCATGGAAAGGTACGTAAATTAATAGTTATTTCGTAAATATCTTACTTTGTTATTTGAATTGCAAAAATCCCAAAAAAATTGAATTTCGCGGGCTACCACAGCGCATCCCCCTTAATAGTATCTATGATGATTGATCTTTTTGTAGTATTAAAACAACCTATTTTAATTTAGACTTGAAATGTAATAATGAAATCATAATAGACGCCATTTTTTTAATGTTTACTCTTGGGTCTCGGTGATCGCTTAGCTATCGTTCAAAAACTTCGACATCGTTTCGTTAGCGCTTGTCAAAACTGTAACTTGGCTACCATTTCTATGGGATGTAGCGATCAACGTTGTAGAAACGATTACATTTTTCATTCTATCATTTTGAACGATCGGTTAAGTTGTAAACTTGGCTACGAATTTTCTATTCGTTTGTTCTGACCACGTGACATAACGTTGCGATGATGTCATTCCTATACATTTGATTAGTTTTCTATTAACGTTATCGATTGTAGATTGTCAACATGGCTAAGCCTGCAGATCATTTTAAGAGCTTTTACATTACGATAGAATGTGGTAGCAATCAAAATATCTTTATAAGGACTGACCTTTTGCTGGTTGTGAATTTTAGCTGTCAAACTAACAGTAGTGCATTATTTTTTTATTTTTTTATTTTTTGTTTAGTGTGTTATTTCTATTGGACGTACTGTAATGAATAGAGAAAATAGTAGTTTCTAATTCTACTGTAATTATTGTATCAAAGGTCATTTTGTTAGACAAAGAAACAAAATCCAAGCTTTCCAAATGTTTGCATCTTGTCTTTAAAATCAGTAAAGACGGTGTTACTATAAGTCAACAAGAAAATCAAGTTATCACCAGCAAAACACGGAAAGAACAAACTGTGTAAAAAAAATATAACAACACGCGTTAAAATACCTTTTTGGCTTCCTTGCAATTCAAAACTTTGTTTGTTAACTATAACTTTAACCAACTACAAAAAAAGGTTGTACTGTTTATGTATCTCGAATCTTCGTAACCGATGTTCAAACTTAGCGACTTACTACAATTTTCACGGAACAGAAAAAACAGACAATTTAAAATACCTAGCTTAAATTTTTGGAAAAAGCTCTACGGACGTTCTCTAGCAGTTTACGCACCCTAAGTATTTCGTCATCGTAATGGAATATAATTTCCCGTAACTCGAATTTAATCATAAAAAATGTCAACGAATCCATCAGTTTTTGAATGACTCAAGTGAAATGCTTTTGGGCCTTATTATGTCTAAATATTTTGTATGTGAGATAAATGTGTAATCAGTTATAATTAAATAACAAATGAAGGGTAAAATTAAATACAAAACTAAAACTAAACCTTAAAAATCTAACAAAAGTGGGTGTCCATGAGGCATGGTGCCAAGAACACCGGCTGCATTTCCGCGATGAATAGCAATCGCTATTCTCTGTGTGAGAAATGAGCCAGCCCTCCTGTCACCGGCGGCGTCGACTAATCGAGGAAACAATTGCTTGAAAAATTTTTTTGTACTGGCACCCCATGGACCAAAGATAAATTGTATGTGAAGTTGTGTCCTACCTACATAGATACAAGTAACATGATTATACATAGCTCGGGGCACATATCTCGTTTATACCAATTAAAAATTCATAAAGCCACCGTCTATAATGAACTTGTTTTTAATTTTTGCGTACAGACTACGTCGCAATTACTTACGTTTCTGAATTTCGAAATTATTTTCGCAATGTTTTGTTAATGTTGATACAAATCCTAATAATTCTTATAACTCATTGGGAGACTTATTATGTATGTCTTTCGATCTATTTTCGAGAGTTGAAAATAGATTGGAGAATTCGCTTAAAACGATTTTTAAAAAAATTTGTTGCTACATTCAATAAAAAAAACACATCTGAAATATTAAAAAAAACTACTTATAATTCTGAGTTTGAATACCTATTATGTATGTATGTATGACAGTCTTAATTCGTACATTTCATAATTCCACCACAACCTATCCACACATGAACCAGAACATCCGTGGACATTCTGTGACAGCCACCTTGACCCACTACCCTGTGCTCGTTGAGACACAATGCCCGACATTGACCATGCCGCAACATCCAATGATTGTCTGTCATCTGTCACTTTGACAGTTAGCAATCGTTGATGGATGATGCTGTGTGACTGATTCGAATTGTTGTGTAAATGAACCTTTGTACAATAGAATAGAATAGGGTATTTAATAGAAAAGGTTAGGCTATTTATTTATTTATTTATAGGCTCTTCAACAACGAGTACATAATTACTTTACAATTTGTACATCACAAACTTAAGTCTAAGCGCCTCATTACTCATGTTACTGGTGAAAACAGTTTTATTTAAACTTTTTGGTCAACTATCTACCCTCATGGAATCACTGGTGCCCAAGTCACAGGCTATAAACCTAGTTTGGGTGCCAGGAGATAATACTGAATGCACTTTAAGTTGTATCATAATACTAATATGTTGTACTTGTAACCTTGTTCATTTTACTGGAAATAAACATTATTATTATTCAAAATCTAGTTTCACAGAAATATGTTTAGTGGATTAAACGGCATTAGTAATCCTGCCCTTAACCGCAACTATCTACACACACAGCCTCAACGAATTGTAATCATTACAACCATTCAACTGGCAACAACACCAAACTCAATTACAAATAACAAACTCTTATAATCTTTATCAACAATATCAAAGTATAATAATTACTCTAAACGATATTATTCGTTGACAACGCTTGTCCTTGCGAACAGACAAAGGCAAAGACGCCTTCTCTTTCTGCCAGTCTCAAGAGCGAGTGAACGGCTCGGTACTGGCAGGAAGGCATCTTCGAATATGTCAAGGGACGAATGAAGAGAAAATTTAAATAAAGAACGGATGAGTGGTGATGGAAAGTTATGTAGACTGATTTCTAAATTACATTCCGCAAAATCACGCTAATTCATATACTTTTGCAGTCAATGGAAACAAACTGTAGGTACATAATTATTACAAAAAGTTGCTTTTTGTGTCTGTCTGTGTGATCGCGTTGTTCTTTTAAACTGCGCAACGAATTTGGATGCGGTAAGTATACATCATAATTTTTTTTATATTGATATTAGACTTAGAGATTTACATTATATTAAAGAAATCGCGACATTTTGTCCAACTATAAAATTCGAGCTGGTTGACATATTAATCTGATTTTGAAATCAATTTTATCACCTCGCACCCTATGATATTGTAGAATTAAATCCATTCTACGATTATCTTTTTAAAATTTTTCGCATTAAAACTTTTTCAGTTTGTTTAAGTTTATAAACTCTTTCTAAACCTAATGTTGGCAGTCTATTTTCACAATTGGTTCTCTTTATTTTAAATTTGTATCAAAATATATTTTAAAATATCAGAGCTTTTAAAAGTCAAAGCAACAAAAGGTGCATTCCTGCCCGGAGCAATAACTTCAGTTTGTAATATTTATTAATAGCAACAGATTTCTTGTTGAACACCTTCCACTATAATAATACAATTTTAGCAGCAATTCGCTGCAGTAACTGTTTAATTAGCTTGTATATTGTAAAATGTTTCTGCTATAACAACAGACATAATCACACCAAAGTGAAACTAACTACTAACTACTACTACAGTGAAATTAATTTTTGAACACATACACTTCTGGACACATCTTTTGGCCCACCTTGTATTTTCAGTTTCGTTTGGTCCTAGCTAAAATTTTATATTAGGTCGAGCAAAAAGTTTTTATGCAGTTTTGAACCTGGCACATTCACAATTTTATTCAATAGTCTTTTTTTGAATTTCGAACACAGAATTTAAAGAAACAAAAGACAATTTGGAGCCTGTTTGTTGATATCAAACAATCGAATACTAAGAAAACTTGGTTTTATTGGTTTACTTGGATTTAATTCTTGAAAAAGTGATTGATATCTTTGGTTTTGCAACAAACATTACTTATTCTTAACATTATGGTGAGGTTCTATCAATAATCTATGGATACTTCACCTGAAGTCGCCGCCCAAGCTGTGGCACTTATTCAGGCCGGACACAGCCAAAGAAACGTGAGTGCTCAACTTAATTTAAGTCGATCTGCGGTCCGAAATGTTTATCGGAGGTACCTAGAGACTGGCGGCTTTGTTCGTCGCCAAGGAAGGCCACGATCTCGGGTCACAACTGAAAGGCAGGATTGATTCATCGTGACGACCAGCTTGAGAAATCGTCACCTTACCTCCATTGAGATACAAAACCAACTTCGCGACTTCCACGGAGTATCTGTGAGCGCTCGAACTGTTCGGAGAAGGTTAAAAGAACGCGATATGGTACCACACAAGCCAGCTAATGGCCCCAAACTAACGCGAGCCCACCGAACAGCGCGCCTTCATTTCGCACGCAGTCATTTAAATTGGACACAGCAAGATTGGAGCCGTGTACTCTTTTCTGATGAGTCTAAAATTGTGTTACATGGCAATGATGGGAGGAAGAAGGTCTACCAACGTAAGGGAGAGCGTTTCGCACAATGCTGCTTTGAAGAGAGGGTTGCTTATGGCGGTGGCTCATGGACTGTCTGGGGCGGTATATCCGCGAGCGGCAAAACTCAACTTGAGGTTGTTACAGGACCACGGCTGCCAACATTAAATGCTGAAAGGTACATTCGTGAGTGCTTAGAACCTCACGTGATACCATACGCGGACTATGTGGGCCCAAATTTCCTTTTTATGCATGATAATGCAAGAGCCCATGCGGCCGGCATCGTCAGGGAATATCTTCGGGATGTGAACATCACTGTTATGGACTGGCCAGCCAGAAGCCCAGACATGAACCCCATTGAGCACATGTGGGACGAGCTAAAAAGACGTGTTAGGGCTCGTCAGCCAGTTGCCCAGACTATGCAGGAGTTGAAAACTGCCATAGAAGAGGAATGGGAGATGATCCCTCAAAATTTCATAGAGCGGTTGATAAACTCTATGCCTAATCGTATGAGAGCTGTGGTAGATGCCCATGGAGGCAACACGCGTTATTAAATTAAACCTTTATTTGATAAAACATGTTTTTTATTCAATAATCAATTGCCTTTAACAAGGCGCATATCCGACTTGTTAGGCGTAGCTCCATGTCGTATGGTATTCTGAATTCAAATTTAAAACAATACGATCGAAAAAGATGGTAAAATGTATCAGGTTTAAAACTGCATCAACAGTTTTTGTTCAATCTAGCAATTATATTTCGGTAGGGGCCATCGAAACCTAAACTCTAAGGTGGGCCAATAGATGTGTCCAGAAGTGTATATAACCTGTCAACTAGACCTATCATTACTTAAAAATCTCTGAAATCCTGCCTTCCTATTATCAAGCACTAAACAACCTACCTGTTCCCAACACATCCAGAAGGTCACCAAACTATCAGCCGTAACTATCTACAATTCTATTGAAACTGCACAATAATAGCACATAACAGTAACCACAAACAGTCACTCATTGTCTATTGCCACTGCAGTGCCATAGTAGCAATTATCGCGCCGCTATCATTATAATTGTTGCCACTATTAAAACTACGTGCTTGGTTGGAAATTACTATGATTGTAGGAGTTTTGAGATGTCCTACATTGGGTTTAAGTGTGGTCTGTGAGTCCAAGTGTATTCATCAGTGGCCTCCGGCTTTGCGTATCTTGTACTCTTGGCAGATCATCTTCCATCGTTTATTTTAGTGTTTAACCTTAGGGATCATCCCTGTCGATTTTTATTGTCCTAAAACACCTCTACCATGTACCACAAAGCAGTAAACCCACCAAACGCTACGTCATAAAAATACAACCGACTTCCAAAAACAACACTACAAAGTGAAAAATAACTTTAATTTCGGAAGTCGGTGTCTGATTAAATGTATTTTCGTTTTTGCCACCGACTTCCGAAATTAAAGTTATTTTTCACTTTGTAGTGTTGTTTTTGGAAGTCGGTTGTATTTTTTTGTAAAAAAGGTTTTATTTTTCACTTTTTAGTGGGTCTGTTTATAATTTGTATAAGTTACAATAGTCTAATGTCAATTGCTCATCACATGTTACAAAATATTGCTTTTCCCGATGCTGGGACGTTGGTTGTTGAGGAGTTCTGCTGGTAAGAACCAGGAGAACTCCTCAACAACCACTCACCACACGCATTGTGTGACGAGCGGAAATTGCTTAGCAACCATATTAAAGTAATCGAATCGCAACCCGTGAAATATTTATCATTGAGTAGTTCCGGTAGCCATCTGTGGTCTTCATCATCAGTTCCACTTCACCAAGTGCTGCTTTCCGAGAGCAAATACACGAGCTACTATAAAAATACCCAAATCGCTATAAGTGTGCCTATAATATTTGAAGAGTTCCTTCGATTTCTCCAGGATCCCATCATCAGAACTGGATTTTGACAAAAATGGGACCATTTGGGAAGTATACCCTTTCCAACAAAAAAATATTTTTTTTGATATCGGTTGGCAAGCGACGGAGTTATGCGCGAACAAACATAAAAAAAAAAAATACAAACATCCGAATTGAGAACCTCCTCCTTTTTTAGAAGTCGATTAAAAACTACGACATATAAGCTGCCACATATAAGCCAGGACATAAGAACTACGACATATAAGCTGCGACATAAGAACTACGACATAAAAAAGCGCTGTCAATGTAAAATTGAATTATTCATCTGGTAAAAGCATTTTTTTAATAGTATGAACTCCACGTTAATCGATTATAATTTAATCGATATTCCATTTTATTCGTAACCTTAACTAAATTTTTGGATTGCTTATTTTACAAATGGTAAATTGGGTTGATTTTTCGTATTTTGAAATAGAAAAATATAACCCTTTTTTTAAACCATACCTCAATTTATTACAATCTAGCCCAGAGATCCCCATCTCCTTTATTTGCCAGAATATCTGTAGGTGCTGATAACTTAGACAAGGAAGATACTCCAAGAAAGTGTTGTCTTTAGATAAGTTCTCACAGGGCGATCGCCGAAATCATTCAGCCGGTATCTGGTCTGTTGTTCAGTGGTATCTTATCTGGTAGCATTCCAAATAATAGAGATAACCAAGACGGAAACGTAATTACATAATCACCGGAAACTAACAAATTACCACTTCAACATCTAAGCTACAACTTAAAACCATCTTCATTAAAATACCAGTCTTTTTTTCGAAAAACTCAAATATTTCTCTTTTGCCGCCATCTAAGCTGAAAATATGTTATGAATTCGCAAGCTCTGCATAATAGCAGGTTCTATTCCCGCGGCACTATTCCCACCGACACAGTGAGATAACAGCTACGGCGCCATTGTTAAATACAGAACTGAGCTCTTTTCAAGGTGGTTAAAACTATATTACACGCTCAATTACGTCACCATTGGCCAAGCGTGATCCGGTACTTCAGAGACAAGACACGCTTTGAGATATTTTAACAATCAACGGTCCGAAAACTATGAATAAAGATAAGTAAGTACATTATTTTCTGTCCGTCACTAACCCACTAGTACATGTTTGAATTGAAGATATTACAAAAAAAAAAAACAACAAATATTGTTAGACGGAATTAGCTTTTCCCCGAGTTTGCGTCTCGTTATTATGAGAACTGACCCCGCTCTGATTAAATACAAAAAAACACATACCCGGCGGCCCGTCAAAGATCGCGGCAGACGATGCGTGCCCAAACCTATCACTCAAATACTTATCAATGTCACAAAAGGGTTGCCATTTAATCAGCAATTTGAATCGATCTTACACGGCAGCATATATTGCTGTGTTCCAAAACAGGTCAATGAATGCATAACAATTTTAATGTAACTAAACGCAGTCAAGATTGTCTATGAGCGGGGCATCCACGATTGTCTCCAAATCCATTATCTATGCGGCCAACACCGTGTGTCCCCGCTGTACCGCGCCTTTGCTTGCCGGCGGGCGGGCAGTGACGCGTTGATCACGCAGCTTGCTTGTGACGACCGCGCGCGACATTTTGGGTTCGATTCCCAACATATCAGAAAAATGGCGGGCACGTGCGCAAACGCCATTAAACGTGACGTCTGACTTCGTAGAGTAGAATAGAATAGAATATTTAAATTTGCATTAAAACATGGTACAGTAATGATGATTTTATTAACCATATTATGATATAGTACGTGTCTCGCCATGGACTGGCATAGGTACAAATATTTTAAAGAAAAACAAGTATAATTATGTAGCCCCACCGCCGCCGCCGTATCTCTACGTTGACGTCGTGGTGGGGCTTGCGCGCTCCGGTCTGTGCCGGTAGAGTTTACTTTGCCGAAATAGGTCTAGGGTGAGGAGCCAGACCAAGAGAGATACAGAAACCCGCAGGGCAGCGTGTGGCGAGCTGTTGGGCAGTAGCGACCCCACGAACCCTATCTCCAGGGAGAAGTCTTGTTGTTCACCTCTGGCTTGCCTTTATTGACCAGCTGGAGTGAACACTGATGAGGAACAGAGCTTGGGAGGTGGGCCTCATTCTTGTCTTTATTGGCCGGCGGACAAATTGAGCACAGTAGCTAGCAAGACTAATCTAATGCATGAAAGTATCTTTTGTACAGCTTCACGCATCTTTAATAATATTCCGGGCCCTATTAGAATAATTTCGAAATTAAAAAATTTAAAAAGAATCTCCATGATCTGTTAGTAAACAAGTGCTACTACTCTATAAAAGACTTCCTATCAGACAAATCACTGCTCCAATACAGTTTCCCTCAGTCATGATGCGTTCAGTGGCCCACTGATGTGTACGCAAGTACTTAATTCGTTTTCGTTTATTTTTATTATTTTTTTGTGTATTTTATGTAAATCTTGACAATTTGTGACAATAATGTGAATTCCATATTCTATGTTACTATTGTATGCCCTAAGTGCGGGACATCGCGGATCATTATTTAATTATATCCCCACCCCCCAGGTTAGGTACCTACCTATGATCCACAATAAAGATATTGATTGATTGATTGCGTGGAGATTCGCAAGAGCAAACATGCTCAGAGGAAGGAAGTATTCCAGTAAGTGCTTTTAGGGATCTTGACCATCTTCCGGGCTCTGGGAGAGGCTGAGAGCCGTGGAATACCTCTCCACTCCTTAAGCAGCTCGGGACATGTTGCCCCCTTGTCGCTACGTCACTAAGTGCTAGCGATAGTTTCCGGGGGCCCATTATTGAGTGTGCAAGATACCCCCTGTCATTTTTTCTGTATAATAAATTGATCAGGCAGGGGCCATAGATAGTCCTTTCATAGTTCTAGGTAACCAGTCCACTTTAGCCACCCAAATCGATAGTCCAATATCTTTGTTTCCATATCCTGCAATGAGTTATTGAACACATTGACCACATTTTCAAAGATTGGACATTTTGGGAGTTGGACTTTTTGACAATTGGACATTTTGACCCTGAACGGTCCTACGCTAACCGGGGGTTGTCCTTGCACAGAGCATAAGTACAGGGATAATCGTCGGTTGGTGCCACATTTCTTTGAAAGCGTCTAACGGGTGGGGAGTTGGCTTCGGCCCCTCGTACGCCAAAGGTCCGGGACCCCAGGGTCCCGAGAGATGTAAACATATAAAAAAATAATATAATATATCGTTTATTTCGGGTAACAATGACCCATAACATATATACCTTACAGACTATCATACCTACATATTGATAATAGTGCAGTGAAACAGTCCTACTAAACAAAGAGCATCACAAAGTGGTCGCCCCTAAGTTTTAAGATATTACAATTACTAGCTTCTGCCCGCAACTTCGTTCGCGTGGAAGTCGTAAGACACCACACTATGCTAAAGGAACAGCCGCATTTGTATAAAACTTGCTTGTACTTATACTACGTTAGTAGTTTTGGTATCGGCAGTCAAAATACAAAGAGAGTCAGGATTGGTGACGCGAGAGCAAGTGACGTACAGTTGTCCGTTTGAGAAGCAGTAGTGCTATTCTGTAAACATCTCACCGTGATAACTCAGGTGAAGTGAGCGTGAAGTGAGCCGCCATTACACCTGATGCTAGGGGTTGACACTATTGACAGCTCACTTTAAGATCACTTCACTCATGTTTTCACGGTGAGATATTTACAGAATAGCACTACAGCTCGTCCTGAGGTCGACACCCGCAGCCGCGCAGTTGCAATTTCCCATTGCTTGCGAAGTTTTTCGTTTTTTATCCATAGAAATATTGGTTGAAAAATCTCCTTTTAAAAAAGTGTGTGATACAGATAACATCATTGGATACAGAAGACATTAGGGAATTCTGCATTTACAGAACTGACCATAGATATATTTCTATGGAACTGACGGATTGACGTTTAGTTGTTCAGTTTCTTACATTGTTTTAACTGTTACATCAGAAAAAAATAATAATTTGTTTTTTTTTGTGAAAAAAGTAGTAAGTTATAAAGCGTTATATTATACTATCATATCCGGTATTTTTAAAAATACCAGCAATAGTAAGTTATAGAACTGTGTGTTATCGTTGTGTTATCTATCCCTCAATGGCCTTGGTTTATTTAAGGGAACTAATTTTTTGAGCTGTTATTTAAATATTCGAGATGTTATTATGATCAGTTGAAAAACATATTGAGCAGTTATTTAATTTAATGGCGGATGATTAATTATTGCGACAGTAAAACATGGACAGTAATAAAAAATCAATTAGTCGGTTATTTTATCATACAATGTCAATTCTAAAAATAATTGAGCAGTCCAATAACTGAATGAGCGGTAAAAATTATGGAATGAGCGGTGAATCATTTGGGTTAGGTTAGAACAGTGACCATTAACGCGCGAAGGCGAGCGAGCGAAGCGAGCGTGCCGCGGCAGCGGCCGCCGAGCGCCAGATACCCTTTATTGTTGGTGAATCAATTTTAATTACTTAAGTATGTTTCGAATTACGAATAAAAGTTCCTATTATTATTATACAATTTGTTTTATTTAATTCCTTCAGTGAAAGCAAAAGTAATTTAATTTTTCATTACTAGAATGAGATTTCTTACCGACAAATTCCGATTTATTACTGCCCACACGTAACCGCTCGTTCAATAATTTTTACCGCCTATTTAATTATTTTCCTGCTCAATTATAAATTCACTGATCCATTTCATTATTTTTTATTACTCATTTTTGTTTACTTTACTGCTTAGTTTTAACTGCTGAACTAGTTATTAAACGTGCCATTTATAATTTTTAACTTACCAAAACCGCTATTTACAACTGCCTCTTTAAATCAGTGCCTTTATTAACCGACTTCAAAAAGGAGGAGGTTCTCAATTCGTCGGAACCTTTTTTTTTTTTTTTTTTTTTTTTATGTATGTTCCCCGATTACTCGAAGATGACACGACCGATTTGGATTTTTTTTTGTTTTATTCGAGAGGGTATACATTACAGTTGGTCCCATATTAAATTGATTAACTGTGCTTGGGTAGTTTTTGAGTTAGCTTAAATAATACGTATTTTTTCCCCACATTTATATGGATGATGTTCTAGTTTATTTTGCAGGTAGTGGTATTAGAATTTGTGTGGGGTAGGTACACAACTAAAAAGTGAAAAATAAAAACGTTTTTACAAAAAAATACAACCGACTTCCAAAAACAACACTACAAAGTGAAAAATAACTTTAATTTCGGAAGTCGGTGGCAAAAAACGAAAATACATTTAACTAGACACCGACTTCCGAAATTAAAGTTATTTTTCACTTTGTACTGTTGTTTTTGGAAGTCGGTTGTATTTTTTTGTAAAAAAGTTTTTATTTTTCACTTTTTAGTGGTTCACATGTGCTTACCCCATCACAGCGTACTGGCGTGATGTTATGTTATGAACTGGTGTGACCAACAAACAGACATGAGATTTCAGCAATCCCAGTCCATTTGCTATCATTTATTGAGGAGTTCCGTTGCCTATCTCAGAAGTTCTTCATCAGATCTTCACCAAATTGAAATGGGACCACTCCAAGAAAGTACTCTTCCAAAGACTATCCAAATCGCTTCAAGAGTGCGTATAAAATTGGAAGAGTTCTCTCTATTTCTCCAGGATCCCATCATCAGATCCTGACTTGATGATCATGGGACCACCTGGGCAGTATACCCTTTCAAACAAAAAAAAAAAAAAATAATCCAAATCGGTCCAGCCATCTTCGAGTAATCGGGGAACATACATAAAAAAAAAGGTTCCGACGAATTGATAACCTCCTCCTTTTTGAAGTCGGTTAAAAAGGTACCTATTATACCCATGTTTTGGCATAGACACGTTCGCACCATCTGCAGCTCGTCAACTGCACTCTCACACAACATTGGTCAGCACTTCACATCACAGAATGTCTCAATTTGCGGAACTCCTTGCTGCACAGAAAATCCTTGAGGATAAGTTTTTGTGGAAGATAGGTGAGCTTGAAGCACAAATCCAGTGCGTCGGTCCTGCCAAGGATACAGTGGCAAAGATAGCTAGTTCCGTACTTTCCGAGAGCTCATATTTTCTATCCAGTGGCTCCATTTAGCTACGGAACCCTCAAAATAATCTCAGTTAGACTGTCAGCTTATCTCGTTTATACATATGAGGCAATGCCTGCAGGTGAATTTTCCTGATTGCGCGACCGTACCTTAATTGACGCTAAGTGTGTTACGGCATGTCTGATGAGGTTGCTTCTCGCTGATTCTTGCTGGCAAGCTCAGCTGGCGTTACGACATCATTCTACTTACACTGATTCTGTTTAAGATCTGGTTTGTTTGTCAATTTGGAACTGGGTTCATGATGTGGTTATGGTCGGGGATTGATGAGAAATTTTAAAGATATTATTTAATGGACTGTTATCTCTGTAGTATGAGGGGAGCTCGTGGCTAAGTAATAAAAGCCGTACTGATCGATCAATCAGGTTAAGATACGCTTGCCGGGGTTGGTCCGTGGATGGGTAACCATCTTTACATACCGAGACTCCTCCGTGCTTCGGAAAGCACGTTAAGTCGTTGGTCCCGGCTGTCATTCGTGGATCATTGACAGTCGTTACGGGTCGTCAGAAGGCCGAAAGTCTGACAACCAGTCTTACCAAGGGGTATCGTATTACCCAGTAATTGGGTTGTGGAGGTCAGATAGGCTCCATATAAAATACTGGTATTCAGCTGCACCCGGTTAGACTGGAAGCCGATCCCAACATACACTTCTGGACACATCTATTGGCCCACCTTAGAGTTTAGGTTTCGATGGCCCCTACCGAAATATGATTGCTAGATTGAACAAAAACTGTTGATGCAGTTTTAAACCTGATACATTTTACCATCTTTTTCGATCGTATTGTTTTAAATTTGAATTCAGAATACCATACGACATGGAGCTACGCCTAACAAGTCGGATATGCGCCTTGTTAAAGGCAATTGATTTTTGAATAAAAAACATGTTTTATCAAATTAAGGTTTAATTTAATAACGCGTGTTGCCTCCATGGGCATCTACCACAGCTCTCATACGATTAGGCATAGAGTTTATCAACCGCTCTATGAAATTTTGAGGGATCATCTCCCATTCCTCTTCTATGGCAGTTTTCAACTCCTGCATCGTCTGGGCAACTGGCTGACGAGCCCTAACACGTCTTTTTAGCTCGTCCCACATGTGCTCAATGGGGTTCATGTCTGGGCTTCTGGCTGGTCAGTCCATAACTGTGATGTTCACATCCCGAAGATATTCCCTGACGATGCCGGCCGCATGGGCTCTTGCATTATCATGTATAAAAAGGAAATTTGGGCCCACATAGTCCGCGTATGGTATCACGTGAGGTTCTAAGCACTCACGAATGTACCTTTCAGCATTTAATGTTGGCAGCTGTGGTCCTGTAACAACCTCAAGTTGAGTTTTGCCGCTCGCGGATATACCGCTCCAGACAGTCCATGAGCCACCGCCATAAGCAACCCTCTCTTCAAAGCAGCATTGTGCGAAACGCTCTCCCTTACGTCGGTAGACCTTCTTCCTTCCATCATTGCCATGTAACACAATTTTAGACTCATCAGAAAAGAGTACACGGCTCCAATCTTGCTGTGTCCAATTTAAATGACTGCGTGCGAAATGAAGGCGCGCTGTTCTGTGGGCTCGCGTTAGTTTGGGGCCATTAGCTGGCTTGTGTGGTACCATATCGCGTTCTTTTAACCTTCTCCGAACAGTTCGAGCGCTCACAGATACTCCGTGGAAGTCGCGAAGTCGGTTTTGTATCTCAATGGAGGTAAGGTGACGATTTCTCAAGCTGGTCGTCACGATGAATCGATCCTGCCTTTCAGTTGTGACCCGAGATCGTGGCCTTCCTTGGCGACGAACAAAGCCGCCAGTCTCTAGGTACCTCCGATAAACATTTCGGACCGCAGATCGACTTAAATTAAGTTGAGCACTCACGTTTCTTTGGCTGTGTCCGGCCTGAATAAGTGCCACAGCTTGAGCGGCGACTTCAGGTGAAGTATCCATAGATTATTGATAGAACCTCACCTTAATGTTAAGAATAAGTAATGTTTGTTGCAAAACCAAAGATATCAATCACTTTTTCAAGAATTAAATCCAAGTAAACCAATAAAACCAAGTTTTCTTAGTATTCGATTGTTTGATATCAACAAACAGGCTCCAAATTGTCTTTTGTTTCTTTAAATTCTGTGTTCGAAATTCAAAAAAAGACTATTGAATGAAATTGTGAATGTGCCAGGTTCAAAACTGCATAAAAACTTTTTGCTCGACCTAATATAAAATTTTAGCTAGGACCAAACGAAACTGAAAATACAAGGTGGGCCAAAAGATGTGTCCAGAAGTGTAGTTGGGAAAAGGCTAGGCAGATCCATTTTATCTCTGTAGTACTCGTATGAAGACGGAAGATTTAGTAATTAATTTGGTCATGCATTACAGAGAGTTACATCAGCAAAGAAAGAGGAAGGACGACGCATAATAAATATTACAAATCTACAGAATAAGCAAAATAGTACTCTGGGAACATATTTTAATACAGAAAGCCCTATCTTATTCAAAGCAATAGTTTGTATTGACCGGATTCGTACTCCATTAAAAATGTTTGACAAAACTACTCAAAGAAATGAGAAACAAATTGACAGACAGACAAAAATACTGGAATGGACACAGAACTCTTCCAATGGAAGACCAAGATTTTTGTCATCTAATGTATTCTCTGTAGTATAAAGACGGAAGCTTAATACATAATTTAATTTAAATAGTTTGCTTTGCAGTCCGATGATTCAAGAAAGATGACGATTCGATGACGACCGACCCGAATACTATTCGATCAAATCCTTTTTTTATTTCAGTATCTTTTTATGTCAAGCAAGACAAAAGTTATGCTCGTAAAAGTGTATCGTTCCGGCGCCGGCGTTCCCATCTGAATATAAAGCACTTGTAAATGATTCGTGTTACAACTAATAGGAAAGGAAGGTGACGCGGACCCCGCAGGTACAAGGTCCATGTTAATTATTTTGCCGTTCGCTTATGGGTACAATGTGTTTGCACTTGCGCTGGCTGTGACGAAGATGATGATGAGACAATGTTGCTCCGTGAACAAAATGTTCAGACAGCTTTTTTAATGAGAGTCCATTTTGCCCTCCTGTGCGGTCCGTTGTGCCTCGCTTATGAAGGTAAAACACACCAATTTCAGTTTTAAGAAATAATCTAAAGTCTTAAATTAATATATTTACTGTCGTATCGTATCGTGTTTTCGTAGTTTCGTTTGTTGTTTTGTGTTTGGTAGTACCATAGACAGAGGCGGATAAAATGTCGAGAGCGCCCTAGGCAAGCACCTCATCGGTGCCCCTCTGGTATGGCGGCCATATAATTATTATTTTTAACGTGTATGTACTTAAAAGTTAAAATTAAAAAAAATAAATAAAAATAATAATTAGCTGCGTGCGGCGCAGCGCAAAAATTTTCCAAAAAAAAAAAAAACATTCTGATAAGTTAATTAAGGTTCCGTGCCAAAATGCTAAAAAGGAACCTTTATGGTGTGATTCAGTCTCCTTCTGCGAAGCAGTAATGCTCACGAAGGAGGAGGCGGAACGGAACGCGTGAGGGAGAGGCAACTGTCGCGCCCTCATGCCCCTAGTCGCCACAGGAGACGCCCGCCCTGGGCGGCGGGAAACAGTAGAATAGCCGATTCCCGGCCACCGTAGGCACGGGCTTGCGGACGGCGAGTAATGGGTAGCTCGCCGTCCGGTAAGGACCAGGCCCGGGTCGACGGCGCGCTGTATGCCACGCGCGCCTCAAAGACATGTCAGCAGTGATGGGGTCCGATAGGGCCGATGCCGCCGGGGTAGCGGGTTGTTCGAAACAGATACCAAAGCCCTGGCACAGGCAACTGAAGGAACACGGGTGGGTTTTAGTCAGTAAAAGTCTGACACTCCCTCCCGCTCAGCTCAGAGCGGGAGAAGTCACAAAAAAAAAATGGTGTGACTCAGTGTGTCACAGCTGGATATCTCAAGAACTACTAAAGCTATCAACTTGGAATTTGGATCAGCTTTAGATGACGTTTGCCCAACTATTTTGCAAATAAGAAATAAATAAAAATATATATGTTTTTTTTTTTGCAACAGGGACTGAAAGGGGGTCTTCATAAATTTACTTTAAAAAGTAAAAACCGACTTCAAAACCAAAAACGAATGAAATAACTTTCATAAAACACCTCAACAGCTTCTGAAGTCGGTGTCAAGCTAAAGTGCATTAAAACATTGATGACACCGACTTCAGAAGCTGTTGAAGAGTTTTATGAAAGTTATTTTATTCGTTTTTGGTTTTGAAGTCGGTTTTTACTTTTTTTAAAGTTAATTTATTTCTTCATTTTTAGTTGAATATACTATTACATAAGTAGGTCAGCCCAAGTCTGGGCACGCCACAATTGCGGCGATAAGTCCCCTCTTTGAGGAGTGGTTGGAGAGGCGCCACGGCGTCCTCACCTTCCGCCTGACGCAGGTCCTCACCGGACACGGTTGTTTCGGGAGGTTCCTGTTTCGGATAAGGCGGGAGGAAACGCCCAGGTGTCACCATTGTGTGGATCGCCCGGAGGACACGGTGGAGCATACAGTGGAGGTCTGCCCGGCTTGGGCCGAGCACCGCCGTGTTCTCACGGAGGCGATCGGCGGCGGCGATCTCTCGCGTCCAAACCTGGTCCAGGCCATGGTGCGGAGCGAGAGTGCATGGGAAGCCGTCACCTCCTTCTGCGAAGCAGTAATGCTCGCGAAGGAGGAAGCGGAACGCGTGAGGGAGAGGCAACAGCCGCGCCCTCGCGCCCCTAGCCGCCGTAGGAGACGCCTTGGGCGGCGGGAATCGATTGCCGATTCCCGGCCACCGTAGGCGCGGGCTTGCGGACGACGAGTAATGGGCAGCTCGCCGTCCGGTAAGGACCAGGCCCGGGTCGACGGCGCGTTGTGTTCCACGCGCGCCTCAAAGAGATGTCAGCAGTGACGGGGTCAATTGGGCCGATGCCGCCGGGGTCGCGGGTAGTTCGAAAGAGATACCGTGGCCCTGGCACGGGCAGCTGAAGGAGCATGGGTGGGTTTTAGTCAGTAAAAGTCTGACACGCCCTCCCGCCTCTACTCTGCCCAGAGCGGGAGAAGTCATTTGATGATTTCCCATCCACAAAAAAAAAACAAAAAAAAAAAAGGTCAGCCCAAGTCGAACGAAAAGAACAATCATCAAATTCCGCTTAGAAATGCCGGAGATACAGTGCATTTATGCATATAACTTCGTACATAAGAATAATTACATAATCTACGAGTATTTTATACTAAAACCTTCCTGAAAGTATGTAGATCATGGTAGTGAAAGAATCATCAAAATTGGTTCATTCGTTTTTGAGAAAATCGCGGACAAACAAACATACATACATACATACGGGTCGAATACAGAACCTCCTTTTTTGAAGTCGGTTAAAAATTCGAAGTGGGGCTACTAGGGCATGTGGGGTATCATATGAAAGAACGGTGTTTGCACATTTTCAAAATTTTTTTCTTTTTTATTAAGCCGCATAGTTTTTGACTTTCGATGAAAAATGTTAAAAAAAATACCGTTGCCCCCCTTATCTCCGAAGTTTGCATAGACAGAAATCTGAAATTATTCCATGTGATAGAAGTTTATGTATAGATTAGGTACAGGAAAAATAAAACGATGTCTCTAAATAGCAAAGTTTTTCAGAAATCATTAACAAAAATTACATATAAATGATGGTACGGAACTCTCGGTGCGCGAATCCGACTCGCTCTTCACCGGCTTTTTTTTTGAAGTTGTGATTATTGAAAGAAAAAGTTTATTTTTGAAAAATTCGTAACTTTCTTCGGTTGACGAAAACATTGAAAAAATGCTTAGTAGGTACTATCTTAGCAGTGAGGTGAAAATTTTCAGCGAAATTGAAAGAAAAACTTGAAACTCGCTGTTTTAAACAGCAAGTAGTTGTGTTGTGACTAGCATGAATATGTACTGCTTCAACCAGTGAGATCCACTGAAAAATCAGTGAAGTTTCACTGATTTATTATAGAATTAACTACTTAATCTTTTATATTTTAATTTTATTTTAATTATTTTCTTGGTCTAAAAATTTACGTGCGCGCGCCCCCTTGTAACCTCGCGCCCCTAGGCACATGCCTAGTTTGCCTTAGGGATAATACGCCACTGACCATAGAGTAAAATATTGTTGATCAATTTTACTCTCGAAGAATAAAGGCATCTTTAAACAGTCGCGATACGCGACGCGAATCCGTTTATTTTTAGGAGCCTTTAAGGGAATAGTATTTCTTCTGCGTTAGTTCTTGCTCAAGTGGGATGTTCCGCCTGCCCTTCTTAACTGAAATTTTAGTACATTTAGAACATCGACAATGAAGCCAAACTGATTAAAAACCGTAGGTATTCAATTAATCGTCAAAAGTTACAACAGAAAGTCACACGCGCTCGCGCGCACACCGTTCCAGTGTTCTAAGCTTGGAAGAATCGGCGCAACCAGCACCCTAATTGCGTAACACACTATCAAGCGGAATCCGAATCATTTTGAAGCAAATTGCTAATCCATTGCTACATGCGTTCGAAAAATGTATCTGCTGAACAACGTAAATAACGCAATGAATGTTGTTGAACTGTCAAAATGAAACCGATTCCGTTTGATAGTGTGTTACGCAATTGCCCCGCAGATTGCACTATATTTTTTATTTGTGGATGGGAAATCATCAAATGACTTCTCCCACTCTGGGCGGAGCGGGAGGGCGTGTCAGACTTACTGACTAAAACGTAAAACCCACCCGTGTCCCTTCAGTTGCCTGTGCCAGGGCCTCGGTATCTCTTTCGAACAGCCCGCGACCCCGTTGCACTATCTGCTGACTCAACTTTGTTTAAGATTCTCTCCATATCCTAGCAAGCTCATAATACATATAACATGTGTGACATCAGAAAGGCCTCTAATAATGACAATAGATACATATATGGACTTTGTGCGCACCATAATAAGCAATCAGCTCCGCTAGCACTTTATCGACGAGCGAATATTTTTAGAAGGAATCCATCACACAATCGACTACTTTAAATTTTGGCGCTCAATGGGGAATCCCGTTGCGGATCAGACGCGTTTTATTTCAGTTGATTCCAATGACGTAGGTCCCAGGTCAAATATCGCTATCTCTGTCGTGGCTGAATGTTTTCGAACAAAATGTTCTACTCAAGAGGCTCCGCCCATTGAGCATCATCGGTCTGCTGACGTAGCATAGGTACCTAGTACCTAAGATCATTTAAAATACATAGAACAACACGGTCCCCGGCAGACCGGTGCGGGCCGTGTTGCTCTATGTTTAAAATATCATTGTGCTGTGCTACTTATTTTCATTCATCGCTCAATTGGCAAGCGCAAAGTATTGTATTCGGGAATCAATTTTAATCGTATTGTTAAATTGAAAATATATTTTTTTTTTCGGTATATTAGTACACTGTGACAATATTGTGAAGACAGGAAAACAAGGGAACAAGGTAAGATTTTTATTTTTTTGCAAATAACTTAAGTTTTTTTTTGTCTATGGTGCTATTTCGTTTTATTGACTTAAGAGTTACACGGTGATCGGAATTCTGAAAAACTAGTGGCAATATATTTTATAGTTAAGTATTGGTAGAACTCCGAACAATAAATAAGTGCTAAGCGATACTAAAATGTAACAATATAGCTACGTACGAAGAGGACATTAATAATACACTCAATGACATATAATCACATGGTTAAATGAAAATAATTTAACAATATTAATCTACAGAAGACAAAATTTATGCAATTCTATCAAAAAAATTCACCTAGAAAACTAAATACCAACCACAGATAAGGCAATATCTATAGAAGAAGTAAACAGCACAACATTTTCAGGCGCCAAGGTCGCCCGCGAAATTCAAAATTTCTTACGTTTTTTGCATTTTGCAAGTTAATATTAGATTGTAATATGTTGATCTGAATTTGATTCGCGGCCGTATCAAAATTTATTTATAAAATTATAATCACAAAAATCATCTATTCAACTCTCTAAGTTCATATTACCCTATTGAATAACTAGTTCATGAAGTCATTAGATTTGAGGCCAATTGCTAAGTTATGTAGTTGTAGGTAATCGTATTGCTGATTCTAATGATTATAAGTATATAAAGCCATATTAGTTACGGCCGCGAATCATATTTTAATCAACATACAACCTGACACTGACCTGCAAATTGTAAGATTTGAATTTGGCGGGCTACGTTAGCGCATCCCCTTTAAGGATTGACAACAAACTCACGTGGAAAGGTCATACAGATAACATTGTAAAAAGATAAGCAAATCAGCATTATGCTCTTTTTAATTAAATTGTCAAAAGTGGTTAGCCGTGATACTGTTCTAACATCTGTCATACGCTATGGAATCATAATAATATTATTATTCTGGGTAAACTCAACTAATTAATAGAGGACAATAAATCTAATTAATGAAGGTTTATGTAAATATTACACAAAAATAAAACGAAGTCTCTACCTAGCACCGTTTTTTAGAAATTACCAATAACCCTTTCCCAACAAGCTTAGTAATGCGGTCGCAAACAATGAAAATTTGCCTTTGAAAATGGAAATATGTTTTTCCTAGCAAGATACGGATCCCTCGGGATGCAAGTCCGACTCATTATTTGCCAATCGTTCACTAGGTACACTTGATATTGCAGAATAAATTAATTGACATTGCTCATATTGATAATAATTAAATAAATTATTTTACTCGGTTCTTTGCTTATTGATTTATTATACTTTCCAGCGGCTTCACCCGCGTGGATGTCGCAAAGTATCCCACGGGAACAAAAATCCTTCCAATATTCCTTGTCTACATTATAAAGAAAACCTGTGTGCAAAATTTCAGCTTTATAGGTCCAAGGGTTTGGGCTGGGCGTTGATGAGTCAGTCAGGACTTTTCTTTTTATGTATTGAGATAACTTCTGCCAGCGACTTCGTCCGCGTGAAATTTCTTGTTCCCCTGTTTATTTCGTTTTCGCTTAGCGTTCTTTCTAACTTTTTTCTTTTTTCTCGGCACCCAAGAGATCTAGAGTGATGATAAATATGCCTATAGCCTTCCCTACTTAAGAATTGGGCTAACAAATGCAATAATAATTATAAATCCGAGTGGTAGTTCCAGAGATTGGCTCGTTCAAACAAACAAACAAAGTCTGTGTGTCAGCTCCGAAGCACGACTGGAGCTTACTTCTTTTTTTGTTCCGTTCCGAGTTTCCGGCTTTTTATTTTTCGGTCACTTCTGTCGGGCTGGGTTTCTTCAATCAATCAGTGCTATACAAAAAGCAACTTTAAGCTGTAAAGGCACTGATCCTCCCCTTGCCTTTCACTCCCTCTAACCCCCATCTCAATCCCCTCCCCTTCCCACCCTCTCACCCACCCCTATCATCCCCCTCACGGCCCCCTCTCACCCCTGACCCTCCCCATTCCCCTTTCCTTCTCACCCCCCTCACCACATCCCCTTCCCGCTAACCTGCTCCTCCCCTACTCACCCTCTCTCACAACCCCTTCACCGCTTTTCCCTTCCCCTCTACCATCACCAAAACCACCCTCTCACTAAACCCTCCCCCCTCTCCACCCCTCCATAATCCTCCCCCTTTCTCTCCTCACCATCCCGTCGCTCCCTTTCCCCCTCACCACACCTTTCCCTTCCCCCTTTCCCTCATCACCAACCCCTCTCCTTCCTCCTTTCCCTCCTCACCCACTCCCCTTCACCCCTTCCGTCTACCCTTTCCTCTGGGCAAAAACTATCAATGACAAACTTTATTACTTGCTTAGGCAAGTATTTGTGCCAAGTTTCAATTTCATTAGCCAAATGAATAAGATTTTTCATATAAACTATATTCCCTGATTTCACCCCCACAGGGGTGGAATTTTAAAAAATCGTTTGGGATATTTCCGTAACTTGACTGAAAGATTATTTACACCAATTTACGAGTTAATCACGCCCGGCAGTAAAATACGCCCTGTAAAATTTACTACCCTTTTTCACCCCTTTAGGGGTAGATTTTCAATAAAACCCTGATACACGTTATTCTTCATTTTTAGTCTCAAGTATAAACACTGAGTTTCGAGTTAATCGGACCGCCCGTTAGAATTCCTCCATACAACATTTTTATTCAAAACTGCAAACGGATCCAACGGCATCCCTGAGCTGCTGAGCAAAATTGGGCTGCGTGTATCTCCTTCATTTTTGCGTAAGCCTCGTTTGTTGCACGTACCAATAACAAGAGTAACCTACAGACAAAATTCCTTCATTATTAGGGCGAGCCGCATGTATAATGAAACCTGCCAGGAAGTTGACATAGATCTTTTTAATACCAGTGTGCCTAAATTAAAGAAGGCTCTTTGCAATCACTTTTTTGACAAAATAAAGCCTTTGCAAAAAATATGATATATAGAATGTGAGAGTAACGCTGTCTGCTACCTACCTACATTGTTAATTGTTAGTCTACTTGTGAAAACTTGTAATTGGCCTTCATTATGTTAATAACTTTGTAACCATTGTGTCTGATTAGCTGTAAGTTTTCCAAAAATAATAAAATAAAATAAAAAATACAAACTTTGACACCCCTAATCCTTCTTTAGGGGGTAGTTTAGAAAAACTAAAAATGGCAAACTTTTATAGTTTACTTAGATAAATATTCATGCCAAGTTTCAAGTCTATTAACTTCCGTCCCTTTTTACGAAATCACTCCCACAGATTGCAGGAAAGCGAGAGGAAAAACGCACCTAGCACACTAGCGAAAATTGCAGCTTTCCTTAAAGCTCCAATGTCTATAGGAGTGGCATGAGGAAGTCAGAATTAGGCACGAGCTGTATAGCTGTATATTAAAAAAAAAAAAATAAGTTTATTGTACAAGGAGATACACTAAACATGGTAGTACAAGTGGTAGTCAAAACCATGTTGAACAGCTGGCTCCTGCACTAAGTAAAAAGATACTTGTATCTCAGGAGCCAAAGTTCCTCTTAAACATTGAAAATTACAACTAAATGCAATCAGGCAATTACAATGCAAGGCAATTACTATGAATTTATATTTGTGAACATTAACATTTTTCTATGCAAATATTTAAATAGAAAGAAAAATTACAAATTGAAAGAATACACGCCTACACATATTACAGAAGACACTTCAACGATCACCCCACGAATACCTTTCTTAGGTTCTTTTCTTAGTTAAATATTTCTCATGTAAGTGAAATTTCTTATGACAAATAATAAAGACATCTCTCTCTCTAACCCGAGGTATCGGTAAAACGGGGTGAATAGAGATGCAGGGGTGAATCGGAACTAAATTTTGAAAGGGATTTTAACATTGAAATAACATAGTTTGTTGCCAAAAATGACTCTAGTGTGTTTACTGTATTAAAATTAACCATTAAGCGCCCTTGTTGGCAACAAACTATATTATTTCAATGTTAAAATCCCTTTTAAAGTTTCGTTTCGATTCACCCCTGCATCTCTATTCACCCCGTTTTACGGTATTGCCGTAAGACATATGCTACATATACAACCTTTGTGCTGATTGGGATGTCACACATCAATATTGTCGTTTGCCGTTTAGTTACCTATTATCTAGATGTTGTCTATGAGTGTCTACTACGTGGGGTTTGGGCCTAAAATATCTTATATAGTATCTTATAAAGCTTAGGTTTCCTAAGAATGTGGTGAGCGGCCACACAATAACGGCGCGGCGGTCCAAATACAGAGCGTTCTTTGTCAAATACTTACTGGTGAAAATGACAGATTTTCATGACGGCCGTTATAATATGACGGAACCGCTTTCCTACGAAACCCGAACTTTTGTCGAACGACGCTTCGTCAGGGGCACTGAACTGAAATGCGGCGATCGAAATATTTACTCTCTGAGTGTCCTTGACCGTCGAGTTCACCAGACTAGAGATAACTGTTATATAGTTTTGCTTTGTTTCTTTTATTTCTAGATGAATCGAGCTGATGAATATAAATACAATGTGATACAATTCTTGGAAGCTCCTTACAAAGATATAGCTGACTATGTCTGTGTTCCGAGATCTTGGGTCCAATCACGAGGACCTGATGATCGAAAAGTCAGGGTTACATACCCTGATGAGAAGTCATCAGACACAGAAAGAAAAGTAAGGAAAAGGAAAAATAAGTCGGAACATTGGAAATCCTACTTGTGCGTGGTTAAACTTAGAACTGGTGAGAAATGTTTCACAATTAACTTTTTAGTTCAGTGCAGATAGACACCTAAATGAATGGTGAAATAAAAGCTCGCTGTTGGATTTTCAATTTTAGGCGCTGAGCCGAGCTTTGAAAGTCCAATAGCTGCATATATATTTATTTAGGTGTTGCCTAGTGTTAGTGAATACAGGCATTAAAATAACGTGTGCGTTGTGTGTGACGAAGTTTACAGTCGATAGCTCTTCAAACGAATACTTTTATTTAGTCTAAAAATAAATAGATTATAAACTTTATCAGAGGGAAAAATCCATGAATTAAATTGTACCTACTGGACTGTTTATTATGAGACGAAAATAACATTCTCTTAGTTATGTGATACAATGATACTTTTTGCAGATTCCTATGACGAAGCGAAACTTTATATCCAAGGTTTAATTCCAGAGATGCGAAATGCAGGTAAATATATGTCAAGATAACATAACACATTTCACTAATTATGTTTACGTACCATAACTTAATTGGAGGCGAACCTATTGCTACAACCAGGCAACAATCCAAACTCAATAGAATATAGAAAAACCCAATCACACTTTGCCCGACACTTGCGCAGCACTTGCGTGTAACCACTAGGCCAACGAGGCAGTCGGTGTGAAACATGTCGTGATAACCAGGACATTAAGGCGTGCACTTCATCCGATCATAACAGAGGGCGAAGCCTATTGTGTTTATGCATTACACAACAGTGACTGAGAGTTTCTATTCTCATATTTTGAGGCATCTTGTGGAGAGGATGGCCAGTGAGAAACTTGTACATTACTTGGTCATCTTCTGTGCAAAATGCTTCAAACACAATTCAAAATTAACTCTAAATAATAATATTACTTACTTACACTAGTTATAAGATATTACTAACACTATGGATCGTTTGTTATCCGATTTAATAAAAAAAATATTTGATTTTGATTTTACATTAACATTTTGTTTTAGATAATACATTATCATCAGTAAAGGTTGAGGAAACACCACGCAGATGCACGCGATTTGCTGAGAGATGTGCTAAGTTGCACATCATGGACTTCAGGAATTGAGCCCAAACTCCAACAATAACCACAAATGTACAAACGAAACTATACTTAAACGAAAAGCATTGCCGGAACCCGATAAAGAAGCTCATAACAAACGATCTAGAGTGAATGAGCCAGATGAATCTGACGGCAAGGTCGCAGAACCATCTAGTCAAGCATTCGAATTGCAAAATGAAGATCAGTTACTTACTCCTGAAGTGGCCGGTGAAGATCTATGTACACAAGAAACACCTGTTAAAAAAACCAACGATAGAAATAATACAGGCAATAGACCAACTGACAACCCAAATCCTTCAGAAGCAAACCATTCCTTGGATCCTGTAATACTCGCAAAGCAAGAATTTATTGACGATCTTTTTAGCAGATGTATGCGAGAACTGCAAACCACTTTACAAGTCTGCATATCTTCGTTGTTTACTGAAGCAGTGAATAAATTCATGAATAACGTTAACATGTATTCTGCTTGGCGATACAATTGTCCCATTGCCTCTCCATCAAATAATACGACACAAGAAGATCAAAAATTAAATGAAACGAAAAGAAATGATAAGAAAGATGATGATGATGATGAATATATTCAACCTTTAAAGAATGAAAGTCGCCCTAAACGAATCAAAAAGGTAATTCTACCTCCGGAATACGATGAAAATGACTCAAGATGGACACTCAAGTATCGTAAACCTGCTCCGGGACTTGTTGAACTGATGCCTCATACCGGTGTGTATGTTAAAACTTTAAGTCTGACCAACTGCAAGAGATTGTCTAAAGATTGTAAAACATTGGCTCGAATGTTACTAACAGAAATCTTTACTACAAGTGCATTGAGTACATGTTCATGGACTGGTACAAGAGCCAAAGCTTTCGACCGCGACGGGACAAACGTTAGACCTGGATTAAATGAACATGCAAGAACGGTATTACTGAATTATGTTGCAGAACGTGCAGAGAAAGAGGGTTGGAATAATTGTGAAAACCAAACTGTTTTAAACAGTATGCGCAATAAAATGCAAGAGATGAGATGCAAATATGAATCTTAGTTTGTTGTAGATAATAATAATAGTAGATTATTCAACGAGGGGATAATGTAGTGTCTTATGTCACAGGCGCTATATTGAATCCCGAGCGTAACAAAGCATTCTAGTGCTCCCGAGCGCAACGAGAGAGTTCAGAGTTAGAATCCGAGTGCAGCTATGGATTCAAGCTCGCCCAAGATGAAAACACCTTTACCCCCGTGGAGAATACTCTACTTTTCAAACCTTCTGCGAGGTAATAAAAAGCAATTCTATTTTGAAATATTATTTTTTGTAAGTATTCTTATGAATATTTAGTTAAGGTTCCATAAACAAATCACATTGTTTATAATCATTTAGACTAGTTACGCACATCATGTTGTTAATTACTGTACACAGAACGTATTTATAATAGGGTATTTGACAGTTTTTTTTATTATTATTTTTTAGTCGTCATGGATTTTATTCGAATTAGAATCTTAGTTCATTAACTAGTCATTATGTTGTTTTATGAAAGTGAATATGTGTTATCATTTTATCATTATTAGCAGGGACTCGTGGCTAAGTAATAACAGCCGCACGGGTCCATCGACCAGTGTAAGCGACGCTTGCCGCGGTCGGTCCGTGGATGGGTGACCATCTTTATTAACTGTATTACCCAGTAACTGGGTTGTGGAAGACAGATAGGCAGTCGCTCCATGTAAAATACTGGTATTCAGCTGCATCCAGTTAGACTGGAAGCCGACCCCAACATAGTTGGGAAAAGGTTAGACATATGATGATATTATCATTATTATCTACAACATGCTTTTAGCCGAAGTGGTAGGCAGAGGTGTCATAATTACTATATTTTGCACGATATGTTAAGTCTAATGTTATAGCGGATGGCATTTCGGTTTTGGTTTCAAAAGGTACTTACGTCTGCATTTTACGTCAATTCGGGTACAAGTTTTAACTAAACTTAATGTAATTAACATTAGTTTGTAATTTATTAATTTAATTAAGTTTATTTATTTATTCATTTATTTCCCAAAATACAAGCTCTAGCTTAGTTTGGGAATCAATATCAGCATTTGTATTGTACTATACATTTTCAATTGTTACCCGCTTTAGCCTGCAAATTGGTGAATGTATCTAGTATCAATAAACAATTTTTTTTTTTTTTTTTTTTTTATTATTTTATTTATCCTCCAACTGTTTCCCCTAGTCAATTTTGACGAATATGTCTACCTCATTTTCATTCAATAGTCTGATTTTAAAAGAAGAGCTTGTGGTTAAGTAATAACAGCCGCACGGGTCAATCCATCAGGTTAAGCTACGCTTGCCGGGGTTGTCCGTGGATGGGTGACCATATTTACATACCAAGACTCCTCCGTGCCTCGGAAAGCACGTTTAGCCGTTGGTCCCGGCTGTCATTCGTGGATCTTTGACAGTCGTTACGGGTCGTCAGAAGCCCGAAAGTCTGACAACCTGTCTTACCAAGGGGTATCGTATTACCCAGTTACTGGGTTGTGGAGGTCAGATAGGTAGTCACTCCATGTAAAATACTGGTATTCGGCTGCATCCGGTTAGACTGGAAGCCGACCCCAACATAATTGGGAAAAGGCTAGGCAGATTGAGTCTGATTTTAAAAATAATCCTTATTATTTTGCCTACCGTTTTATTAATTTTTAATTTCATGATAAGAATGCAATAAAGCTTACCTGTGTACTTAATTTAAAACTAAAGTATAGTAAGGGTCGTTTAAGACGAAACATTGTATTTAATATAGTTGTATTTTTTACATTTATGTACTTACCAAAATTACATTATGTTGTATGTTTCACAAATAAATGAAGTATTTTCAATTTGTATTTTGAATTGGAACACCATAAGTTAAGCTACTAAAACGCCACGATAATTATAAAAACCCTGACCACGCACAATGAAGGTTTCCGTAGTTAAGATGAATTTACCCCAAGAACAAAGTTAACATTGTAGTTGAAAAACATGTTCTCCCATACATTCCAACTGTAAATGTAAGTTTGTACTCACAATATTGATAGTTTTACCATGTTATTTTAAGACCACAGACTTCTTATAGGTTTTCCTGTAATCTACGGGTAAAGATCTATCTTCTGTATTTTTTTTTTCAAAATTTTAGGCTCTGTAGTTTCGGAGATAAGGGGGGGGAATGGTCAATTTTCGTCTATTTTCTTAAATAACTTTAAAACAATTTATTTTAAAATTATTAAAAAAATATATATTTGAGACCCTCATAGTAAACCCTTTCATTAGACATGCCACATGGTGTAGTTTGCAAAACTTTTTTTTTTTAATTTTCTTATTTGCCTCCCAAAAGTGACCTCTATATTCAAAATTCATTTATTTACTTTACCCGTCCGTGTTTGGGTCACAGAAATTCATATGTGTACCAAATTTCAACTTAATCGGTCCATTAGATTCGGAGCAAATTGGCTGTGACAGACAGACAGAGAGACAGACACGAGTGATCCTATAAGGGTTCCGTTTTATCCTTTTGAGGTACGGAACCCTAAAAATCAAGTTATCTTGTTCATTTACATAACAATACTATTAAGTAGGTACCTCCTACCGCACTCTTGATATAAAGGTTTACTTTAAGGTCAAACGCACAAAGATATAACTTACCTTTTAGACCTTATCTGCTAATTAACCTTATGTGTGAAAGGTTAATCTAGAGATTTGAACCATGGTCATGTTGATTAGATTAAATAGCTGATAGACGATCAGTTTTGGCCGCAGTCAGTTGCAGATCGACGCTCAAGTTATTCAATAAACATATGAATAAGTTTGAATTCCTTTTCAACGCCTGAATTCCTCAAAGGCTTTGGCAGAGGTGTGCACCCACATTTAGCCCCCTTGTATACCTACAGGACGAGCCCAAGTGATACTACCATTAAACCATTTACGGCATGACAGCAATCTTTATCAAAAGCTCTGAAATCTGTAGGTACTAAAACACTGAAGAGTTTGTGTATTTGTTTGAACACGCTAATCTCTGGAACTGTCAGTCAGATTTGATAAATTACAGGAGCCGGGTAAAAAGAAAAAAAAACAGAAAGAACGCTAGGCGAAAACGAAGTAAATCACGTACGGGCGATGCAATGCGACGCGACGTGGTGGGCTGGGGGCTGAGGCAGTTTCATAAAAACGTGGATGTTATTTTAGTATGTTGTGTATCTTACGACTTCAACACGAACGAAGTCGCGGGCTGAAGGTAGTCAGGGCTAAAATCTCACCATAACACATGTAGTATTTGTATCAGCCCGACCGCATATAAACTTACGCAACCAGAAACATAAGTACTAATGTTTTACAATATCTAGATCCTATCCTAACATAATAATATTATATGAAAGATTTGCAATAATTGAAGGGGTCAATGCTCACTACATTTTACGTAAGATCAATTTATCGAAGAAATATGACTATTAGGCCATTACATACTGTCTGAACATTTGCATGACCGAGACTAATCCGGTAACTGGACTGTGAATGTGCACTCAGCATTATTTTACAGTATTTTATGAAAATTACTGTACAATTTGATTCTGTTCTACATGAGCTTGTGGTATTCAAGGATCATGAATATTTTATTATTTTTATTCTGGATGCATGAAAATGCTACAACAGGTATTAGAAATTGAAGGACAATTACAAAAAAAAATCGAGGTTTGTAATAGTAGGTAAGTATGTCAAATTGATAGCAATATAGAAAAATAATGACCTCCTTTTTTCACTTTTTGAACTTTACGGCTAGACTGGCTGGCAGGATTTATTTTTTAAGTTTTTATAGCGACAGCTATACTCTACAAAGGATCGTTTGGCGCTCGAATGGGGCGCTGCGCTGTTGATATTTTGTGCAATTAAGGGGAAGGTCGGGCAAAGCTAATTGTAGATGGCGTGATCATAGCTAAGTCCCTAAGTCTATAATAAATTTGACATTTCGTTCATTCATGTCATGAGTTTGGTTTTATTTCACTATTTTCTAACACTATTTTGTTATATTCAGTATTTGACATGGAAAATGTCGGAATTTAAAACCTTAAATATTTCCTTGTAGTAATCTCTTTCTTCAAAATTTTTCGAACTCTGTTTATTTTTTTTTAATCTTTACTAATAGTTTTAATCCCCCATCTTTTAATTTTAGGGTACCTTCGGGAAATGGTAGATTTCAATTTCGGAGTAGGAACACAACAACACGTCATTTTCGCAAAAATAAAATAAAACCACCTCACGCCTTGAATTGTATTAATACAGCTTGTGTTGGGAACTACCTATGACAGCGCCATTTTGACAGTTGCCTCCCCATTGTTTTATGAAATGTATTGAAAAACAGGATGGTGACGTTAGTTCCTATGTTGTGTAAAAGAACCTTGTGGCGCTATACCTACATATTAATAAATCCTGACACCTCCTAGGCTTTATAAATTCGTGAATCACGTTCGTTAGCGGCCAGTCCAAAGCGATTTAAATCGCCTATATCCTGAGCAATACATAACATTTGACTAATTTATGTGATTTCATTGATTACTTGACTAATTACATTGATTTACTTGCCATGTAGCGGATGTGCGCGTAATTTTAAACGTAATGTGTTATATATTTCATTGGTAATCTTAGTTAGATTTATTATATGGGTAAATGCAGGCTTTCCACTTATTTTAATGTTCCTTAATTTAATACAGTTAGTCGTCGAGGAAATCGCCATATCCTAGAACCAAAATACCCAAGAAATTATTTTTATTTAATGATGTGATATCCACCAAACTGCACTGAGTCCGCGTGATGGATTACGCCCCACTCACACGATGCAAGTTTCTTGTGTGTGGCATGTACAATAACAACCGGCCAAGTGCGTGTCGGACTACGCACAATTCCGTAGTCGCGATGAATTTATCTTAAGAACAAACTTAACATTGTAGTTAAAAAACATACGTTTCAACTGCAAATGTAGGTTTGTACTCACAATATTGAGAGATTTACCATGTTAGTTTAAGACCACAGACTTCTTATAGATTTTCCTGTAATCTGTAGGTATAGAACTATTTTCTGTATTTTTTTCAAATTTTTAGGCTCATTAGTTTCAGAGATAAGGGGGGAATGCTAAATTATTGTCTCGTTTCTTAAATAACTTTAAAACAATTTATTTTAAAATTATAAAATAAAATTATTTGAGACCCTCACACCGGGGTCACCCATCAGGGGGTGGGGCCCCCTCACCCTTTAATTTGATATATCACACGGTAGGTACAGTTTGCAAAACTTTTTTTTTAATTTTCTTATTTGTCCCTCAAAATTGACCCCCATACTCAAAATTCATTTATTCACGTTATACGTCCCTGTTTGGGTCACAGAAATTCTTAGGTGAGCCAAATTTCAACTAAATCGGGTCATTAAATTCACACAAGACAGACACAAGAGTGATCATATAAGGGTTCCGTTTTTGGAACCCTAAAATAGAAGCAACAAAAAAAAAAAAATTATTTATTTATTTCGTAACCATAATAAATAAAAAAAAACACAATTAGTGATTGGAGCCTCCTTGTAAGCAAACAATGCCTGTATTAGGAGACTCCGCTCTTTCACAACAAGGTACAAAATAAAATACAAAATAAAATAAAAGACTAACTAATTAAATGTGTGTGTGTGTGTGTGTGTGTGTGTGTGTGTGTGTGTGTGTGTGTGTGTGTGTTTGTGAGTGTGTGTGTGTGTGTGTGTGCGTATGTATGTATGTAAATGTTTAAGTGGAAATTCAATAAAAGTAATCATATGTAAATGGGGATGAGGGTGGGTTAGCGTGTGTCTTGTGAGTGAGTGTGTTGATAAACCGAGTGATTTATGTGTTGCAAAGTTGACTTTGAAGCTTTTTTTGAACTTTTTTTGAAAAGCAAAGTTTTGCAAAGTTGACTTTTTTTGAAGCAACAAATGACTTGCATCGTCTTAACAGTGCTTAAACGGTGTAACTTTGATTTTTGCTTCAACGACCTCATGATAAGTCAAAGGCAGTTACATCGGACTGTGTAAACAGTGGCGGATTTGCCCTAAGGCCCAGTAGGCTCGGGCCTAGGGCGGCCAGATATTAGGGGCGACCAATCTGACAAAAAATTCACTGATGATAACAAGAAATAACTGAAAGTACTTAAATATTCTAAAGACTCGCGCACATTACGGTGCGCGGCGGGCCGCACTGCACCGTATCGTATAACAATAATCTTTCTAAACACTTTCATACTCGTACATCTAAGTAGACAGGGTTACTGGTTATTGACCAATATCCTCTTAAGGGATCACTGTACTCATCATTATGAACAACTTTTACTATGGGACCAAACCTGAAATCGCGAAAAAAAAATCAGTAACCAACTAGCAGATATTAAAGTTAACTAAATTTCTGAATCGATTTCAATAAAAGTTGGCAATAAAGTAAATTATGTAGTCTATATGATAGGCGCTGAGAAAGGGGCGGCTGGTACTTACTACATGGCCTGGGGCCTGGCGCGGCCAACACTGCAAATCCGCCACTGCGTGTAAATCCGACTATCTAGAGAGAAGGCTGTGTCCCAGCAGTGGGAATGAAATTGGCCGCTTATGTATGTACCCATATTATGTACCTACCACTATACATAATAGCATTTTAATTGGTATGCCTGTAGGTCTAACTGCTGGAGGCACCTACCAGCGCCTGTAGAATTCACAAATTATACGCAAATAATTGAAAACACATTAATTTCCCATATTTTTCATTAACTTCAACACTGGCATTGACACAACACAAAAGGTCTTGTCTTAACCACTAATTATTTAGTCTCACAGTAATTAGTAGGTAGTTTACGATAAGGCCGCGACACACAGACCCACTAACGCAGCGACCCGAGGTAGATGTTATCATATCAGTCACATATTATAATGACTGAAGGTTTCAATGCCAATCTGTGTGTGTTCGACATAATGAGGAGGCAAGTGAGGGCAATGAACTGACCACCACATTGCTTTGGTTTATCGAAGGAAGAGTTTACATAATGCTTCAAATCCATTTGATGTCATTAAAATGTTATGTTCTCTAAACTGTACAGTCACCAGGCACCGCTATCATGGCTCCACCGACACATATGTACAGGTAGGCCACACGTCAGTGGTAACTAAACCAGTATAAGCTGGCCTCGCATTCTATTGAAACTCCGTACTACGCTAGGTCAGCTCCAGGTCAGCGTGTTACCTCTGATGTTCCGTCTCCGTCTCCTGTACAAGTTGACACAGCGCCATGTGAGCGTTTGTGGAACTAAACAAAAGTATCAAAATGAAGATAATGAGTAAATAGCATAATTAATGTTCCCACTGCTTAGACACAGGCCTCATATATCTGTGAGAGAGAGAGAGATCCGTAATATGGATTATGGCACACTCCGTCTCACGCGGGCCCAGTGCGGGTTAGTGGATGTCACTACGTCTTCGAATTTTTAGGGTTCCGTAGTCAACAAGGAACCCTTATAGTTTCGCTATGTCCGTCCGTCTGTCCGTCCGCAGCTTAGCTCAGAAACTCGTAGTACTAGAAAGCTATAATTTGGCATGGATAAAATACATATTCATCACACCGATTGTGGTTAAATAAAATCATGAAAATAAAATTTTTAGGTTACCTTCTGTACACGTAAAGTGAGGAAGTTTTTTTTTTCTCGTCTACCCCATGATGTGGGGTGTTATTGGATAGATCTTTCAAAAATATTGGGTTTTGTGAAAATAATTTTTCGATTTAGGGATCCGTTTCTGAAATATTAAGCTTTAAAGTGCAAATTTTTGTTAGAGTCAAGTGTGTCCCCCCCCCCCCCCTGCCAGCTAAACGGTTAGTTTTGGATGGGTGATAAAATCATAGTAGTAGTATATACATAATAGGTTGGGGAAAAAGTTTCTTCGCATTTTTTAAGAAAATTCAAAACATTTTTTAATATACATTATTTACATTTATCTGAAGTATGTAGGTACCATTTTGTTCGGTAACTTTCTGCCATCTTGTAGGTAGGGACATGATCCCATTGCTATAGAAATTTTGGGACTTTGATCAAAATACCGCGACAAGTGGTTTTGGCAGTCCTCTCGTGATGTTAACCTGACACTGCCTAAAGAATCTGAAGAGACCGAAACAGGTGGAAATCTGAAGGTGCAAGGTCAGGACTATACGGCGGATGCATTAACACCTCCCAGCCAAACTCTCTTAATTTTTGCTGAGTGGCGGAGTGGTGGAAAGATGTGTGAGGTCTAGCGTTATCATGATGAAAAACCACACCCCTTCTGTTGATTAATTCCGGCAGCTTTCTCTCAACTTCTTGCTTTAATCTCATCAGTTGTTCGCAGTAGAGTTCAGAATCGATGGTCCTGCCTCGTGGTAACAGCTCATAATCAATAATGCCCTTCCAATCCCACCACACACACACAGCATCACCTTGTTGCGAGTGAACCCGGGTTTTGCCACAGTCTGTGAAGCCTGACCGGCCTTTGACCACGACCTTTTTCGCACGTTCTTGTCGTACGTGATCCACTTTTCATCTCCAGTTAGTAGCTTCTTCAAAAATGGTTCGGTTTCATTACGTCGTAATAAAGAATCACAAATGAGTACACGGTTCATTAGGTTTCTTTCAGTGAGCTCGTGAGGTACCCAAATATCGAGCTTTTTTGTGTACCCAGTTTTTTTCAAATGAGCCAAAACTGTTTTGTGGTTAATTCCCAGTTCTTCAGCTACGTTGTAACTACTGATATGCCGATCTTGCTCCACTTTTTCAAAAATGGCATCCGTTTATCCGTGATATGGCGACCAGAGCGTCGTGCATCTTTGGCATCAAAATTTCCGGATTGAAAACGCTTAAAACAAATTTGTGCTACTCTCACAGACACTGCACTGGGTCCATAAACATCGCAAATTTTTTTCGCGGCTTGCGTTGCATTTTTACCTTTTTTGTAGTAAACTTTTAAAACGTATCGAATTTCTTCATTAGATTCACTCATCTTAACAGTACGAAAAACAAATGAAAATCACACTTTTTCCTAATTTGAATTTGGAATTATGTTCTTTAAAATTTAAACTTTCAATGATACCAAAACCAGCCAGATACAAATAGTATAACCAAAGATATTTTATTTTAAGTTCATACATACTATAATGCGAAAAGACTTTTTCCCCAACCTAATATAACGAAGTTAAAAAGAAAACTATCACAGCTTAGTAGGCTTTTCGAGTTTACGAGTCAACCAACTTGTAAAATGTACTTGGAACAGTAAAAATTTCGTACAAATTGCATTAAAAATTACTTATATAACGTTGTTAGTTGTGTAAAACTAGTAAACATAAGTTTATGAACCATGTAAAAATATACAAAAATAAAATCATAACATTCTTATTAATAATCAATCTGCCTAGCCTTTTCCCAACTATGTTGTGGTCGGCTTCCAGTCTAACCGAATGCAGATGAATACCAGTATGTTACATGGAGCGACTGCCTGTCTGACCTCCACAACCCATTAACTTGGTAATACGATACCCCTTGGTAAGACTGGTTGTCAGACTTTCGGCCTTCTGACGACCCATAACGACTGTCAAAGATCCACGAATGACAGCCGGGACCAACGGGTGCTTTCCGAGGCACGGAGGAGTCTCGGTATGTTGAGAATGGTCACCCATCCACTGACCAACCCCAGCAGGCGTAGCTTAACCTAATGGATCGACTCGTGCGGCTGTTATTACTTAGCCACGAGCTCCTCCTATTAACATTCTTATTAATAAATATTTCTAAATTAATAATAAATTTACCTACGCTCGAATAACGCCGGGCGGCGGCGTGCACTACGGAACCCTATTACTGCGCGTGGCCCGACACGCACTTGGCCGATTTTTGGTTATAGGACATGCCGGTTTCCTCACGATGTTTTCTTTCTTAGTTTGGAACTACATACCTATATAATTATGAGAAAAACTATAGTTATCACAAGTCTTATTAGTATTATATGATTTTATTTTATTTTATTTTATTACTTTTAGGAAAGCTTACAGCTAATACATTTCCATATTAAGTACAATGTGTAAAAGATGGCCAATTACAAGCTTCCACCAACAAATGAATGATCTGTGTTATGACGAGTACGAGTAATGTTAATTCGGTCCATTACAGTTCATTCGGGATACTGTAAGCCCACGCAGATTGGACGGACCGCGCCGCAACGCAACGCCAATTTCCTCCTAAATCACTTTCGTACATTTCCTAATGAACCAACGCACATTACAGCCGGACCGTACCGCATTTTTTTGGATGAAACTGCGTTGCGCTACGGCCCGTTGCGAATGGAATGTGCACTTGGCGTATGATTTAAAAAAAACTCGATGTGCCATATTACCGGCCTCTACCTGAGTCAGAGTGTGTACCTGACATTACCTTCGAGAGATTGGGTACGACCCTGCTCGAGTGCGCTTTGACCAGCGCACGCGCACACAGTGACGCACGATTAGCGAGGATCGTTGCAAAACTCTTTTAATTAAAGGTTAACAAGTAATAACGATATACTGTCTTTTTTATGAAGATTTACCTTTAGAGAGTAATGTCTTACTAGGAGAGAGGCAAATCCTGCATCCCTGGCTAACTGATTGAAGGAACTCAGTCTGTGGTGCTTTAGTCGGTAAGGGGCAGCCACAACACACGTTAGTGAAACCGCCGATTTTTGCATTACTAGCTAAATCTGCCATAGCTTGTGCCAGATTTAGCTAATAATGCAGAAACCGATGGATTAACCTGCTTTTATTAATTCTTTTACGTTGCTAGAATGAGACTGAATGTTGTCTGGTCCATTATTTAGACCGAAGTCAGAATTAACATTTCTAACCATGGAAGCATCCATAAGAGTATGTCGAATGGCTTAACTATTTAAAATATTACCCGTAGGTATCCGAATCACGAATAAATCGAATAGAATCATGGCCAAGAATGGTTTGCAACTATTCACTCGCTTTGCATTGCATACCTAAATCACAGTTTAACAATCATGATTGTTAAACTGTGCCTTAACAGTCATTCATTGATCAGACTCGACGTCAATGCCGCATTGTTGAATTATGAAAGAATCAATAAATACTAGATTATAATTATTTTTATTATTTTGAGAAAAACATAACAAGTATTGTTTTATGAAATTACTGCTCGTTTCCTTTGTAATTAATTACACACTGCATAATTATAGTTAGGTTACGAAATACCTAAATAGGTAATAAAAATTTATTACCACTTAAACATTTTCTACCATAAAACTTACCATTTTGTAGAACTCCTAAAGTTTAGGGGGAACGCTACAATATTGTAACTAAAGTTTAGGAGAAACGCTACAATGTTTTAACTAAAGTTTAGGAGAAACGCTACAATGTTGTAACTTAACGTACACTGCTCAATAATGCTGATGATGTACCTAAATACAAAAAAATCCTTCTCTCAATCCTCATAATAACAAGCTTCGTTTCTTGCCCACCAGATGGCGATAACGTGCGACTGCCCGATGACGCAGCCGGGTCCGACCCTGGCTGCTGCCTGCGGGGGGGGCGCCTTCATGCTGTTCATGGGGCTGCTGGAGGTGTTCCTCAGGAGCCAGTGTGACCTGGAGGACCCATGTGGCAGGGCACAGGTAAGTCGACCGAGCACTGCTACTTCTGCTACGTAGGATGTGCACGGAGTTATGGATGATACTTGCGTGTTTGGGTCGGCATGACTCAGGACAGTCGGGCGGCAAAATCAAATATGATAATGGAGATACCTAGAAAGAAATAAATACATTTATTTAACACAGACTAAAAAGGCATACAATAAAATTTAAGTAATACACCTACATATAATTATGTTCGAAAAAAGCCGCTCGACTTTACTCGAAATGTGCCAAGCTGACCCGTACGGTACTACGGTACTACATGATAAAGCAAGGGTAGATGCTGATCGAAGTTTACCGATCAGCACGAGCCGAATTTAAGCCGCTTATGTTTGGTTAGGTATTGCTTCGGGTCAGCTTTGTAATTCAACAAATACTGCATAAAATATTATCCCTTACCCACGTTAGATGCGCGGTTCATTTGTTTGCCAGCCACGCATTCGTGCGTATATGTAGTGCGTAGCTCAGCCGCGGCTCACTGTGGACGATCCCGCCTACATGTTCAAGATCAGCATAACATTAAGCACAACATAATAAGGATGATTAAAACATCAGACCATGGATTTAAAAAGAGGTAGATATTCGTCAAGAAACAGACTACAAGCAACCTAATATTACAAGCTTATGTTAATTACAATAAGCTTGTATGGCTGACAAAGCTTAGCGTTTATATACATCACCCCATACACAAACCATTCAAGATTGATACGGTGTAAATATAGTAAAAATTAATTGGTATTATTCAGAAATTTATCTGATTTTATACAAATTAATTGGTATTATTCAGAAATTGATCTGATTTTATACAAATTCCAATCCACTTATCATATAGATAATCCGTCCAACTAAAAACAAGCCCTTTTAAATTACTAATGATAATTGATAGAAAAACAATATGACGAGATTACAGAACTTTCCAAACTACTAATCTAAATGGGCCGTGCCTCCGCCCGATATTATTATCAATGACGTCAGAGACACACCTGAATGCCTAATTGCAATCAGTGAAGAGCGACTGAAACTACGCAATTAGTCTAATAATGACATCACGCTGTAATACCCGAAGGGTTGGGCAGAGGTGTACCTACTATAGTACACCCACATTTCACCAGTTTTAAGTCCCTTGTAATAGGGGGCGAGCCTACTATTACCAACCGGGCACAAAACCAGACTCTGGGTTGCTACTGAGAAATTCTACTTATCATAATTTGACAAATGAGGTATCGTTAGAAGCGTCTTGATCGTCCGCTGGTTGTAGGAATTAAATATGGCGCCCTCTAGAGGACATAAAGTCATGAACTTAAAAAAAATATAAGGGTGACTGGTAATTAGTGACCGATACTTAAACACATGATTATACTCATAATAACAAACAACTTTTACTACAGGACCAAACCTGAAATCGCGAAAAATATCAGCTGTTCCCTACATTTTTTTCGCATAGCTCGTCAAAATGTAGGGAGCAGCTGACTTTTTTTTCGCGATTTCAGGTTTGGTCCCGTAGTAAAAGTTGTTTGCTATCATGAGTACAATCATGTGTTAAGTATCCGTCATTAATTATCAGTCACCCTATATAATGATGCCGTGTTGGTTATCAAATGAAAGGGCTTAATTAGCACATTTAAAAAACATATATATTGTTAGCTATTGTGCTCACACCTTTGCTTGTATGCATCCGATAATTGGGAATAATTTCTAAAATCTCAGATGTGAGCCAAACCTAGTTTCTTTCCAAACCTACCCAAAATATATATAATTATAATAATTATTCTTCTTTAAAAATGTAAAGTGGCACTGCAAATACTTTATCACGTAATTATAACCCCAGAATAATTTAAATAAAAAGTACGAAGCAAGAAAATATTCTATCAGAAATTAGAAAAAGACAGACAAGTTAAAAATCCGGAGTCACACGTAATCTGTTTGATTTATGCGAATAACATGACGTGTGACTCTGGATTTTTAATTTGTCTGTCTTTTTCTGATTTCTGATGAGAATATTTTGTTGTTTCATATTTTTTAGAGCGTGATTTTTCAGTAGTCGGGTTTTAGTTTTTAAACTTACTTTTTTACCAAATACATTCATATTTCCTTTGGTTTGTAGTAGTTATACCACATGCATACTTATATTTATAACTTTCCTTGTGACACGCTCCGCATCACATGTCATGGCCGAGAACCCGACACAATGAAATCGTTTGTGAAAAACTGTTCGTGATCAGTTTATTATAAAATAAAGATAATCTTTTAATAAACGAAAGCCTGAGAGAAAACCAACGTGATTGGCATGAGAAAAATATATTATGGCAAACGTTCTAAAAACTTTACGTGTTTAATTCAGTTTTCGCGTTTATTCTCATTTGCAGTGACAGCATTGTAATCGGTACGGAGTTTTTTTTTTAATATTTGTTGCTGCTGATACCACAAATTACGTTTAAAACCTCTATTTTGAGACAAAAACCACGTCTTTCTCATCCTTAACGAGAGATACAATATGCATGAGGAAAAAAATGATTGACTGAATAATAGCACGTGCTGGCACATGCCTGGCTACACTTCGTTTTGTTGACATGTGTCTGACATTATCTATCCATCGCTTTTTCCGCGATCCACTGATAGATGTTGATGAATCTTATCCTCTACTAATAAAAAAAAGGAGAAAGGATAAATGGAGCGGGATCTTTGGCGTTAGCAATGTATCATCCTGAATTCTCTGGTAGTTAAACATCTGAAAGTTGAAGTTGTTTGATTGTTGTGGACACCGACTAGAATATGTACACGTTGGGTGGGATATAGTGTCTCGTGAGTCGTGACACAATCTTTTAAAAGCGTTCCATGAAAAAGTACAATATCTACGTGATCAAAATGTATGGAACAGCTGCTTTTCAACTTAAACATTTACTTAAATATTTCAAAGATATCTTGTTGTTCTGTTCCATACCAACTTAAAATTTTTTGTGCTATCATTCTCCTGCCCTTATCCCAATCTATTTAGGGTCGGCACAACATGTCCCTTTTTTCCATACTTCTCTTTTAGTCGTCATCTCGGTAGTCACCCCCTTTCTAGCCATATCATCTTTCACACAGTCCATCCATCGTTTCTTTGGTCTTCCCCTACTCTTATCGCCATCGATATTTATACTCAAAACTTTCCTCACGACATTTTCCTCGTGTATTTTGCTAAAGGTACATTTTGTCCTCAAAACATTCGCATACATTTCAAATCACTTTGTATGTTATCCAATATCTTGCAAAACGTTCAATCGACCACTTTCCCAACTATGGGAATTGGTTTTCTTGTCATAATCTGCATTTAATTCAGAACATTGTTAGTGATGTTTCGTCACGAAATCACGAAGCAACGATTGCTTTGTAGGTTCTCAGTGTCTTTGTATTATCTGAGTTGTGTTATTGTTTTGATATAAGTAAAATTATCATCATCATTATCAAACAAAAGAAATTGCAGTCCCTTTTATTATTGAACTTGATAGCAATGCTTATCATTCCGATTATATTCCATCGACTAAATGTAGTTACTTATTTGTTTCGATTTAATTTTTTGATAGCTAGTTATTCCTTTTTTCCTTATTATTGTTATTTGAGTAATATCTGAGATCATTCAATAATTAGCAAGTGCACTATCAGTAACGTTATCTCACATTGAGCTACTGACACGGCATCAGGAACTTGCTTATTTACGTACATATTTATTTATTGTCTTGTTAAAACTAAAGCTGTCACTTCGTCGCATACTATCTCTCAGTACATAGATGAGCTACAGGGTTATTGGTAAAACACTATGAACAACTTTTACTATCGGACAAAACCTGAAATCGCGAAAAAAAATCAGCTGCTTCCTACATTTTGACGAGTTTGATGTAGATAAATGAACAGCTTATTATTTTTCGGGATTTCAGGTTTGTCTTATATTAAAAGTTGTTCATAATGATGAGTACAGTGACCCCTTAAGAGGTGACTAGTATTCTACCAATAACCCTGTATATAATAAAAATGACATGGTTTTCGTTGGTAAGCGCATCACTTCAGAACGGCTGGACCGATTTGGCAATTTAGTGTTCATAATAGTCCGAATTAGGTTCTTATAGAAAGAAAATTGGAAAAATTGCCAAGAAAATTGGTGCATTTTCTATTGAATTTTTGTATGAATTATTGAAAATAGAGAAATAAATATAGAGCGTATTCACTACGACGTAAGAGCGGTCACACTCGTAGTCTATCCTACAAGAACCATAGACATAATTCCTCATCAAACAGAACAACATCATCAAGTTTTGATGCAGGTCTCGGTAGCCACGTCATCTACTAAATACAATTCTCAAACTGGGAAAACTGACTTACTGATCGGAACACCGGGATATAATACACAATGGACATGTTCCGATGTACCGGGACGTTTACCAGCCTTAGTGGGGATGAGTTACTCCACAAATCCCCATTGACAATCCCCAACAATGGGGATTTGTGAACTTTTTGTCCACTGTGTATCCATTATGATCTCAATGAGACGTCAATGAGCATAATGTGGAATCGGTTGAAAAATAAAATACAAACAACATTATTATACGAGTCGTTTTGCATCCTCGTCAAATTTCAGGGTGTGATACAGAACATCAAACCGAACAACTTTCTCTACGGGACCAACATCGTAATCGCGAATAAATTTTCAACTGTCCCATAGAAAACTTCAATACTCTCTCCCTTCCTTTCTTCCTCACTCTCTTCCCTCCTCTTTCTTTTCTTTTTTTCCTTTTTTCTTTTCTTTTTTTTTCTTTCTTTTTTTTCTTCTCTTTTTCTTCTTTTTCTTTCTTACTTTCTTATTTTAAGTTTGTGATGTACAAATTGTAAAGTAATAGTGTACTCATTGTTGAAGAGCCAATAAATAAATAAATAAATAGCTACTGGACGCAAATGTATGGGACGGCTGATTATTTTTTCGCGATTAGGATGTTGGTGCCATGGAAAAAGTTATTCGGTGTGATGGTCTATACCTAACCCTTTTTGACGAGGATGCAAAACGAGACGTTGTATAATAATCACGAAGTCTTTATTTCTTATGGAGGAAAGAGCTCATTGATTATTTTAAAAGTTGATGTCTAAAAGATTACTTGTAGTAAAGTTTAGACTGTGATTACATTATTTTTGCTGTAATATTTTACATTTAGGCTATTAATTTAGCCATTACTTTAATTTGTTTGATTAGGAACAAAAATAATTAATGAAAAATAATTGATGTAAAATACGAAGTCTTTATTTCTAAGGAGGTAATCCTTAGAAATAAAGACTTCGTATTTTATTTTTAAACCATTGATGGGGATTGTCAATGGGGATTTGTGGAATAACCCGTGGCGATACCTGTTGTTAGAGTGTGCGAGAGATACAGCGATACTATCTTCATCACATCACTGGGAGACATCGTCGCTACAGATTGCTTTCGGCGTTTTGTGTGTACATTGTGATTATCTCTACAAACCCGAATGAGATTGACATGCGGTTCTCCTGGGGTTAGAAGTAAAGTCACAGTCAAGCTCCTTTAGCTGAAACAAAAAGGTTCTGTTTCTGAACTCAGCGGTTTTATTTACTTTCATGTTTTATTTTGTACAAAATAGTTTCGCGCTCTTTTAATAGGACACCCGTATTAGGAAACCTTTACGAGCACTTGTCATCGCTGATACCTTGTGAATGCTTTCTTGTTTTACGGTAAAAAAACATACTATTGCATGCATACTCATAATATTTATTGTACAAAATCGATTACAAAGTCTAGGAAGAAAAATCGATTCTATTTAATTCATACTATAATATAATATTATAAATATAATAGTATAATACTGGCTTTTGCCAGCGGGCGCCTTCGCCCGCGGATATTATCCCATGGGAACCGTACATTTTCCGGGATAAAAAGTAGCTTATGTGCTATTCCAAACTATAATCTATCTCTGTGCCAAATTTCATCCAGATCCGTTTAGCCGCTCTGGCATGATTGAGTAACAAACATCCATCCATCTATCCAAACTTTCGCATTTATATTATATATGCGAAAGTTTGAATACGCCTATTATTCGTAAGATTATAAATTAGAAAGTAGCCCTGTCTGTGTCTGTCTGCCTGTATGTTACATTTTCACGCCTAAACCACTGAACGGATTTCAATAAAATTTGACAAGGAGATAGATAGCATCCTGAGGGAGGACATAGGCTACTTTTTTGTCTCAAACATAATCCCAAAGGGGTGATATATGTAGATTAGAAGGGATGAAAGATTGTATGGGAAACAGCATTTCTTAAGTTAGATATGAAAATTCTAATTCATGTTTTTGGTAAACCGGACATTCCCTGTGGCATAAATTCGGAGCATTACGCCGGCGAAGCCGCGGACAAAAGCTAGTTATTAATAATCCTACAGTTACGGACAACGATAATATTCAGGTACGTTTCTTCATCATCATCATTACATGCCAGATACTTTCCGCGATAGAATCTTCATCCTGTATTGTACAATTCTGCATTTCTTTAAACTCCACAACAAACTTCAGCAATATCTGTGTGGCACGTTTATTTAATCCAGGTATGAAATTACCGCCGAGGACTCTGTGATCAGTCCATGAACATGTACTCAAAGCACTAGTAGTGAAAATTTCAGTAAGTAATTTTTGTGCCAATGTTGCGCGATCATTCGACAATCTCTTGCATTCAGCAAGTTTGTCAGCATTGACGTACACAGTGGAATGTTCCACTAGTTCAACAGCTCCCGGAGCAGGATCACGATACTTTAATGTCCATCTTGAGTCATTTTTATCGTATTCCGAAGGCAGAACATTCTTGCATTTATACGAGTATCTTACCCAATCAAATCTTAGATGCGCTCTCCATAAGGCCATTTTAATTCGATAAACAGGACATCGAGGCCACGGCTCCCGTCTCATCTCATGGTTTTTATTGATCATACTCCTTCTAATAATTTGGAAATCTATTATTGGCCAACCCTTCTCCAATCCATACTCATCAACAAAGTTCAGTAATATAATTTCTGCATATGCATCTAATTCTGAACAGTACTTTCGAACATTTGGATGAGCTGATGCAGGTAACGTTTCGTAAATTCTTCGATTTTTTTCAGACAGTGAACAGCTACTCAGTCCGTTCATGGAATAAACTTCGGTCAGTAACATTTCAGCCAATGTTACACAATCAGTGGCCAGTCTCTTGCATTCAGCAAGTTTGTCAGCATCAACATACACACCGGAATGTTCCATTAACTCTACAAGTTTCGGAGCAGGTCTACGATACTTTAGTGTCCATTCTGAAAGTGCCTTAGGCAATCTCTTGAGATGTACATCATCGGCTTCGTCTTCTTCTTTTCTTCCAATACGTCTCATCAGCTCCATCTTTTGTCGAATACTTTTTAGAATATACTGGTACTCCATGACTAACCAATCCATCTTTAATCCAAATTCAGCAACAAAGTTTAGCAATGTTTGTATCGCATGTGTATCTAATTCAGGTCTATCTTGTTCTGTGTCGTAACCGTTGTCTGTTCCAACAGACAATGAACATGAACATAATGCATTCAGAGCAAAAACTTCGGTTAGCAACATTCGAACCAATGTTGTACTATCATTTGACCTCCTCTTGCATTCAGCAAGTATGCCAGCATTAACATAAACACCGGAATGCTCCATTAGTTCCACAAGTCCCGGAGCAGGTTCACGATACTTTAATGTCCATCTCGAGTAATTTTCATCGTATTCCACAAAAGGGCCCTTCCGTTTCTGACAAAGTTTGTCCTTAAGATGCTCACCAACATCTTCTACGTTCCGTCTCACATATCTCATCACTTCCATATTTAGTCGAATACTATTTTGGATAATTTGGTAATTCGTTATGTTCCAATCCTTTTCTAGCCCATATTCAGCAACAAACTTCAGCAATATTATCATTGCATGTACATCTAATTTGGGTCTAGTATTTGTACCATCCTTGTCAAGATCGCTGGCTGTTGCATCAATCACTGAACATGGACTCAATGAACATGTACTCAATGCACTAGTAGTAAAGATTTCGGTTAGTAACCTTCCAGCAAATGTTAAACAATCATTCGACAACCTTTTGCATTCAGCAAGTTTGTCAGCGTTAACATACACTCCGGAATGTTCCATTAGTTCCACCACTCCCGGAGCAAGTTCTCGATACTTTAATGTCCATCTAGAGTCATTTTCATCGTATTCCGGAGGTAGAACAAACTTACGTTTATCATTCTGTTTATCTTTCTGTTCTACCTGTTCTTTATTTAATTTTGAAACTTCTGCTGTCGTGTCTTCTGATGAAGTTGCTGTTATATCCATCTTATCATTTGACGTAGCGTTTTGTATAAATCTGCGGGTGATGTAGGATCTATAAATAAAAAAAAATATAATAGTTATAGGTGTGTCTAAATTAAAGGGTGACACACCATCAAACTGAACAACTTTCTCCATGGGACCAACATCATAATCGAGAAAAAAATATATTAATAGTAGGTACCTATTGAAGTTTTGTACGGCTGTCCCGTACATAATAATTGATAATTTATTGCCGATTACCTACGATGTTGGTCCAAAATGATGGATTTTAAATGATTAAGAGTAATATTTATAAAATAGAGATCAATTCAACAAATAGCTTGTCCTCGAATAAGCACCAAGTTGTGCGCTCGTTATTATAGGTAGGTAGGTATTATCCTAGATAAGGATATCTGATTATTAATAATCCATTATGGTATATTATTCAAAACGATGCAAAGCATTACCAACGCAATCTATATCTCTATCTATTTATCCTTTAATATTATTAATGTGAATGGTTATGGGTTTGTATGTTTGTTACTCAATGGACGAATTTTGATGAAATTTGGCACTTAATATAAAATACTTTTTATCTGGGATTCGGCACAGGAATACTGTAGAAATATCTCCCTGCCACTGCCGCCTAAATATATATTAGCTGGGACAGTGGATCGCCATGTTTTTCCTATCTCAATGGATAAAGGAAGGAACAATTGAAGGACAATTTTATTTGGTAGTCAATTTGCGTAACAATCAATTTCCGTGACTTTACCAACCTACATAATATTTTCACGTCAATAAATATTATCTTGTAAATGTATTACAGTAATGCTTATACAAGTTAATAAATTGAATTGGATGAAACTGAATTCATGGGCATCCTCTTGATGGGTCATTGTACTCATCATTGTGAACAACTTTTACTATGGGACCAAAACTGAAATCGCGAAAAAAAAATCTGTTGTTCCCTTACATTTATGTTCGCTTAACTCGTCTAAATGTAGGGATGTTTGGTCCCATAATAAAAGTTCTTCATAATGATGAGTACACTGATCCATAAATAACTTTTGATGACGGGTTAATATGATGCCAGGAATTCAATTTGACCCTCAAGATATTGGGTTCGCGTCACCGCAGTATAATATCTTTAGCGTAGCTATGAGTATGAGGTGTTGTGCTTGGCCAGCAATAATCCAAAGTTTTAAGTTTTCACTTCTGTGGGCAGTCCTCTACAGCCTATTATTTTTTTTTTTACTAACCGATATGGTCCTACTGCCAACAAAGGCCACCCTATTCTCATTCCACCTCTCTCTGTCCAGGGGTTGTGGTTAGGTATTTCGCTATTTTAAAACACAGGGTCTACTGCCAAGGACTAATCTTAAGTCCTGCTCATCCCGCAAAATAAAAATAAAAACAAATCTTACCTCTAAACTTTACTCCTTATTTTTTTCGTTGTTACAATACGTAAATATTCTAATTGCCACAATAAAATTCGAGCACAGCCTCTATCGTTCACCCGTTGAACGTTGAATGAATGATGGGTGAAATTATAAATTTGCTATCCGATATGCAATATCTACCCAAGTATATAAATTATCATTTAACACGATAAGTGATGGCCCAGTGGTTAAGGCGCCTCGCTTCTCATGCACGAGTTCAAATCCGGGTTAGTGCCAATGTGACTTTTTCAATTCATAAGTACTTTCTGAGTTTATATTGGACATTACTGACATCGGTGAAGGAAAAACTTCATGAGGAAAGCTGGACTTATCACACTAATACCATAAAGGGGAAAGTTTGTGAGATGTGAGAGTGGGGGTGTGTGTATGAGTGTATGCGTGTGTATTCCTCATCGTGATGGCCAGAGGTGGCGCCCACTTCTTCTACACGAGTATTTGGGTTCGAAACTGAGCGAATAACAACGTGACATATCAAATATTTCATTGTTTTCCCGAAGGTTTGGGCAGAGGTGTACCTTTGGGTCAAACTAAATTGCTTAGCGAAACTCCGCAGATGTGATAAAAAATGATTTGATGATTTTATTTTTGGGGCCAACGATTGCTAGTAGTGTCGTTAAGTATGAGTTTAGAAGCCAGTAGGTATTGGATAAATTCTTTAATTTATCCAATACCTATTGGCTTCTAAACTCATACTTAACGGGGTGGCAATAATAATTTAATTCGCCAGTTATGTTTAAGATGCATACCTACGTAATAGTTCTTGCGAGCCTATTGGCATCAGACGGACATATTGTTATAGTGAAGAAAACCATCGTGACAAATGTGACAACTTTTAAGTAGCCACCCAACTGCCTAAGTAGTAAGTGCTGTATTTGAAATTATTGCGTTACACTTACCAAAAAAATAAATGAACATAACATCACGCCTAGCGCCTATATTCTCTGAAGGGTTAGGCAGCACACACACACACACACACACACACACACACACACACACACACAGATACATACCCACATTTCGCCAGTTTTGTTGAAGTCTCATGAAATATAGAGCGAGCCTATTGCCATCAACTTGGCACAAATCCAGACTACAGGCTACTACTGACAAATTGGAGATGGAAAATCCCAAATACTTTTGTCCTTCTGTACGTTTATGGAATGTGACGTTTATGCTATCTATCTGGGTTTTCCCCGTGCGTTGGTGGGTCGCCACGTCATCGTCAGTCAAAAAATGTATCTACGTGAGATCTGAGCTATTATCACAGTGTGTTTGCGTACCCAGTGTGACACCGATCCGCTCATGCCAAGCTCGTAGACACTGTCCTAAATGAGACGTGTTGTATAATATCGGGCTGCTTAACACGAATCCAGTTTATAAGCTCTACCCGCTACCAGTGGCCTTAGTGCGAGTTTTTATACTTACTCGATCGCGTTTACGTTAACGTTATCTAACGTCAATTTGTATGGAATAATTGTGATTCCCATTATAGTCACCAGACGGCGCTTATTCAGTTTCAGTACAAATTGAAGTTTACGTTAACGTTATCGAGTGAGTATAAAAACTCGCACTAAGGACTCAGGTACAGCACCATCAGCTGTACGCAGGGAAGTCGCATGCGCGCTGGCAAAAAAGAACCAAGAATCCGATTACCCACATCCCTTTTATCACACAAGTTATCCGGGTAGGCTAAAAAGTCGCAAGACCTTCTTATGCTCCACCATAGATATCCGCGTGCGCTCCACGCAGGCAATCCCAGACAGGCCACCTAAAGAGCGAAGTAAATTCTGGGAAGATAGGTATCCATCACCTCAAGACTTCGTAAAGCCCCAAGACCACCTGCCTCCCGGTCGTGAACTGCAGCGGCCTATTTGGAAAGCACTGAATCGATTACGTACCCAAATAGGCCGCTGCAAATATAATTTGATGGAATGGCATCGATCACTAATAAAAAACTTCATCCAACATCCAGTGTGATTGCGGTGCTCCTGAACAGACCATGCTCCATCTGCTAGAATGTCCCAAATGTTCATCCACCTGCACCCTGACGATCTGAACAATGCCTCTGACGCCGCAATAGATGTAACCACCTACTGCGCTCACACAATATTATAAGAAACATAGATGTACCTTCGCGCGTTGAAACGAAAAGAAGATGAAGAGTGTGTCAAACTACAGCCGATAAAACAGTTAGATGTACACTAACACACTCAACATTAGGTTGAAGAATTGTTCTCCTTTTGTTTTATCAACCTGCTGATTGGCTAATAATTTTACCAGTAGTGCATAGGTAGCGGGAGGTGTATTTAATAGTACGTGCCACATATCACAAGTTAAGTTATAAGTCCCTTGCATGCGTAGTGCCATCAACCACGCACAAATCAAGCCTCCAGGTTGCTACTGAGAACTAATTGGGAGAACTCAATACGACTACAACACCAGTAGCGCTTGCGAACACTACACTACCAAGCAACTATCTGAATGCTTCTTCTTAGCGTGTCGATGGTAATCTAAATACAGTCGGCGCAGAATTTGGCTACGAGTTTGGCTCCTACTCAGCTACAGCCCAACAATTCCATCTCCATCAACGAAAGAGAAACGTGACCAACTTTAGGGCGAACCTAACGATCAAAATGTTTGATTAGTAGCTGTAGCTACTACTGCTAAGTACTGCTGTCTGTTCCAAAAGTATGTGATGAAAGTGTCAACAAACCCTGTTCAGTTTAAATTCTTACGCAATCACCCACTGGGACTAAGTAAAAGTGGAGATATATAAAGTTACAACCTGCGCCCCGCGGTTTCACCCGCGTAGACCGGGATAAAAAGTAGCCTATGTATTAATCCAGGGTATAAGCTATCTACATACCAAATTTCATCCAAATCGGTCCAGCCGTTTGAGCGTGAAGAAGTAACAAACATACACACAGTCACAAACTTTCGCCTTTATAATATTAGTGTGCGTCCAAATATCAATGAATGTGTTACTGTACACACATTCATCTACATTTGTAAGGTTTTAATTTTTTATCTTACCACTCTTTCCAACAACTGTTGTTTGAATAACATTATTACATTTTAATTGTAAAGTCATCGACGAAATTGAGGTTATAAAATTAATCTTAATTTTATTGTCAAATGAAAAAAAAATAGTATAAATCAGAAATTGATGATTGACTGGGTGATTTAAAATTAGCACTCAGTTTATAAGTGGCACTACAAATCGGCATGCACAGGTACTTTGTCTGATCCATTTGTTTATTTATATTTTAATCTGATACTTTGGAACAAGCCGTCTATGGTTGAATGCTCCAGCACAGTTACTTCAAACCAAAGCATCTCTTCACCGCATTCATTACAACCGCAAGTCGCCACCGAAATGAAATCACTTCCCCATCAGATTTGCGGTCCGTTTCGGCATCGTACTATATTACCTAATCGGAGCATTTGCAATAAAAATTGTGATACAAATCGGTACAGAAATGTTGATATTATTATAATCATGATAATTTGTGGCAGAGACAGTACGTTACGGAAAGGGTTTTCGTAAAGAGAGATTGTTTTGGGGAAAGGTTTTTAAGATTGATAGATTAAAACTACAGTTGATATTATTTCAAATAGCTTTCAAATTAAAAATATATTTTATTTTATTTTGTTTGGGTGGCATACATAAGTTACAGTGAGTTTATTCACGACAAGCCATTTACAAGACTCCACAGTTAGCAATATGTATATTATTGTACAAGTTTTGCAATTGATTAACTATTAATTAAACATAAAAATAACTAAGTAAAGCACTAAATTAAATAGGCAAGAATACATGCGCAACCACTGTTAGGATGCAATACAGACAAAGCAGTTTTTAGATATAAAACAGTACTGATGGACGCTAAGCTGCTTACAAACAAATCGATTGAGGGGTGTTCGTTCTATACAATTCGGATCATATATGAATTACTAGCATAGATATAACAAATAAGTTTTTTTATATTTCTATGATTACTACGGTAAATTGTGCGAGCGTAAGGAGCATGGAGGATATTTCTCAAACATGCCGAGGTGGAACATTCAGAGACAACTTTGAAAGAAGTTGAGGACATTCAACTTTGATTGTGCTATTTTCACTAGGAACCGTATGTCAGATATATTTCTCCGAGTTACAAGTGGAAGTAAATGGAATTGAGCACATCGTTCGTTGTAACTCATATAAGGGATTTTTTTGTAACCTGTTTTGTTTTTGTGTTTGTTTTGTTGTGTTTTGTTTGTTTCTGTACGTGAATTTCCTTTGTATTCGTTCCAATCTGTCCGAATGCACTGCATAATTCGGATTCCAAATTTTACTACCATATTCGAGATGACTGCGGACGTAAGCACAATACAGAATTTTAAATGTTTTCATTTTATTAAACGTACTGGCATTACGGATAACGAATGCTTTGAATGCTTTTTGGCGATATGATCGACATGACATTCAAACCTTTGAATGTCATGTCGATCATATCGCCAAAAAGCTTACTGTCCAGAAGAATACCAAGATCTCTAGCGACATGAATTCGAGATAAAGGCTGATTTGCGATTGAATAATTATAAATAAAAAGTATAAAATAAAATAAAACAAAGCCACTCAGGCCCTTTCACAACACAAACACATATACATACTCGTACATACACAACCTGTTACGCGCATCACTAGTAAGGAAAGCGCTGACACCAAGGCTCGAGGCACGCCGCGTGCACATCATCGACCCAGTTGCTACGAGGGGAAACTGCTAACATGAGGCCCAAAGACACCGTCTACGTGACCGAGCCCGCGCACTTCGTATCCACCATCGATCGAGTCAATTTGATTTTCCAATAATTGTAATTTTTATTAAAATAAATTAGTTAGAAATAAATTCGGTTTTTTTTAGTCCTTCGTCAGTAGCCTACGTAATTCACCCTACCATATACCACAATCATACACACAAGCACATACGTTCATACACATGCACTCTCACGCATGATAATAATTAATAATTTAATTTCATAATATTGTAATAAATTACAATATAAATTATAAAGGCACAACGAATGTAGGTTTAAGTCTTGAACAAATAAATATTATTTTTATTTTTTACTTTTAGGAACGATAAAACAAACAACCATAATTATGTGTTTTGATGGACATAAAACATTTAAAAAAATCTAGACTTGTTATAAAGGTGGGCCTTGCTCCAATTTTGTGATTATTACCGTTTCGTTCTTGGCCATACAAGTGCAAGAATGTCAAAATTAAACAGTTCTAATGTTGCATCACTTATTTGTGTTGTTGTTATTCTTAGACACTTGTATGAAATGGTTCTAATAAAGCAAATTGACGTAGAGTGTCAATTTGATAAGCAATTAATTTCTCAGGCTGTAGTTACGTGCTAAATGTTTTCAATTACCAACTGAACATGAAGTAAGAATATGTTTCACCTTCCTCCGCAGTACCGTCGCCACATGGATTCTGTTTACGACTTCATCGTGGTGGGAGGAGGATCGGCAGGGTCTGTGGTGGCCGCGCGGCTGTCGGAGGTGCCGGAGTGGAGGGTCCTACTCTTGGAAGCAGGTATGTCACGTTATCCAAACGTTACCTGTTTTTAAATGGATAGTAAAATGGACTTAATTCAGTACCCAGTGTAAATAGTTAGTATATTGTATTGTCTCAGAAAGGTGTGGTGAAAATTAAGGATGCGGTACAGACTATGAAACTGAACAAGTTTCTCCATGAGACCAAGATCGTAATCGTGAAAAAAAATCAGTCGTCCCAAACAAAACTTCAATACCTACTCGACCCAAATGTGTGGGACGACTGATAATTTTTCCGCGATTATGATGTTGGTCCCATGGAGAAAATTGTTCAGTTAAATGGTCTGTATCGCACACTTAATTTTCGCCACACCTTACTGATATAACCTGTATAAGCATAAATACTAGGATATTTTAGTACAAGGACGAAGCGCACATTACAGCCGCATCGGGCCGCAACGCAACGTAGGTATTTTAATGCAGAAAGGGTAGTGTGGCCCGCTTGTAGTGTGCAATAATTCAAAGAAAATGTATCGTGAATGTGATGTAGGACAGTTTTTGCAATGCGGTGCGTCCCAGCCAAATGTGCGTACAGTCTTTTTGGTCCATAATCACCGAAAACTTTAGTTTTGATCCTTAATCTTCCAGGTTTCGATGAGCCCACAGGTGCTCAAGTGCCGTCTATGTTCCTGAACTTCATCGGCTCCAGCATAGACTGGGGCTACCAGACGGAGTCGGAGCCTGCTGCATGTCTCGGGGAGACCGATCGGAAGTGCTACTGGCCTAGAGGGAAGGTAAGCTAACGGAACGAACCATCAATTTTCAACAAACCAACTCAACTCTTTTTATTTAGCTGTGTTGTAGGTTGTGGAGGGCAGTCGCCCCATGTAAAGTATTGATATTCAGCTGCGTCCGGTTAGACCCACAACAAAGTTGGGAAAAAGCTAGGCAGAGGATGATGATGATGCTTACAGAATACAGGCAAAGGTCTCCCAATTTCTCTCACTTCTGCCACTGTTGTGCTTCTCCTGTTGAGGAGACCCTTCAAGACTTCTATCGACCACCTTCTCCGCAGTCTGCCATGACATGCCACTCAGCTAGGTAGGTCCCATGTAAGTCTTGCATTCTACGTAGAAGGTGTTTCGACGTATTGCGTCATAAAAGAAAAAATATGTTTAAAAAAATAATAGTTCCGTATTACATTGTGCAATAAATAAATAACTCGAATCGTCTTATCAAGTTAGTTGTGATTTAAAATCATAACTTACATACAACGTGTCGTTTTGCATCCTCGTCAAATTTAAGGGTGTGCTATAGACCATCAAACCGAAGAAAATTTTTTCGCGATTATGATGTTGGTCCCATGGAGAAAGTTGTTCGGTTTGATGTTCTGTATCACACCCTGAAATTTGACGAGGATGAAAAACGACACGTATAACACAGTATTTCTCCAGGTCCTCGGCGGAACCTCAGTAATGAACGGTATGATGTACATCCGCGGTTCCCGCAAGGACTACGACAGCTGGGCCGCCGCCGGCAACGAGGGCTGGTCGTATGAGGACGTGCTGCCGTACTTCCTCAAGTCTGAGGACAACAAGCAGCTCAAGCAGATGGATCAGGGCTACCACGCGACCGGCGGGCCGCTCACCGTCGCACAGTTCCCGTACCATCCGCCGCTCAGTTACAGCTTGGTGAAGGCTGGAGAGGAATTGGGTGAGTTTCATATTTCGTGGATAATGTTACTATGTATTTTTGGAACTTTTCACAGTAGGTTAACGGTCACTCATTGCTGCAACTCAAAAAGGTGGCTCAGTTATCTACTTAGGGTCTGCTCGATAGATGTACCTTTTCTTTCCACCTGTGATCCTGGTGGTTTTCAATTGTGCCCCCGCCGCTTACAAAAACTGAGAGACTTCTTGCCAATTCTGGATTTCCAAGGCAAGATTTACATTTAAAGAGATTTTATAAGTAAAGCATAAAAGATGTTCATAATTATTAATATTATAAATACAAATCATGACTCGTCTCGTTTGATTCCCATTAACAAAACTCCTGCACATTCCAGGCTACAAACAACATGACCTCAACGGCATCCACCACACCGGCTTCTCGATAGCCCAGACCACCAACCGCAACGGCTCCCGCCTGTCCGTCGCGCGCGCCTTCCTGCGCCCCGCCAAGCACCGGCCCAACCTGCACGTCATGCTGAACGCGACCGTCACCAAGATACTCATCAACCAGACCAACCGCCAGGCGTATGCTGTGGAAGTCAGGAACAGCTTCGGTGGCACAGAAGTGATATTCGCTAATAATGAGATTGTTTTAAGGTGAGTTTTTTTTTAAGATTTTTTGCTTTTATTTTGAACATAACCTCCCCCATCTCCTCTCCTCTCTCTCCTCCTCCCTCGTCTCTCTTTAAACATCATCATTACATGTATAGTTCCTTGCTCTTGTTTTATGCTTGTTATTGTTTAGTTATTGTATATATTGTATTGCATGTATATGTTGTATAAGTATATGTATATGGTACACCACTAACTACCCACAATATTGTCGCTCCTTCTCCCCTTAATCCATCCAAAGGTTGTCTGTAAAAGATCGCTTTTAGCGGTAAGACCGCCCCTTGTGTCACCCTATCAACATTTATTTCTATAATTTTTGTGGTGTGCATAATAAAGGGTATTCTATCTATAACCAGAAAGCCATGGACATAATTCATGAAAGATTTTATAAAGTAGGTAGATAATATAGCTACTGAATAAAATCTCTCATAAATTATGTTTCAAGGTGCGGGGGGTTACCAGTGGGCAGTGGGTAACGCCTTGAAATGGTGGATATCAGTGTATAAAGACGAAAAATTAAGCGTCAAGCGATTTTGTACCATAAGTGGTGCAAGTATAGGTAACTGTCACCTTGTCTTGCATATCAACTGCACAGCAATAAAGAACTTTGTTAGAGCCCCGAACATATAAGTCTGAAAGTGACAGTATAATTTAATTTCAGCTCAATTTCCCATGATAAAGCGGTTTAAATACTTGAAGATCCCATAAAAATGTTGTACAAAGTACCAAACACACCCAGATTAACCCCATAACTTGGAACTCTCCAGCGCCGGCGCAGTAGCGTCTCCTCAAATCCTACAGCTGAGCGGCGTGGGCGACCCGAAGGTGCTGTCCAACGCGGGCGTGAAGCTGGTGCACAGCCTGCCCGCTGTGGGACGCAACCTGCACAACCACGTGGCGCACTTCCTGAACTTCCAGGTCAACGACAACAACACCACCCCCCTCAACTGGGCCACAGCTATGGAGTACCTGCTGTTCAGAGATGGACTTATGTCTGGGACTGGTAAGCGACGCTAAATAAAAGGCCTTATTTTTCAAAGACATTCACGGTGTATTTATGAGAAGCCGGGGTGATCGTGAATAAACTCAAAAATATCCTGCGTACCTTTGTTTATTAAAAGACCAACAAGCACTTTGTATACAAATTAAATAAGCCGATATCACGTTGTTTGCTTCCTAAACTTGTCATCCCCTTATTTTACTTCCTCAGCCCATCACCTTAATTTAATATCCAAAAAGCGATCTCTGTCTTTGCTTGACCACTCACTCGCAGAAGAAGACAACCTGTATACTCGAGACGAATCACACTGTCATATAATCATCTGAATATTTACTTCCCCAGGCATATCTGAAGTGACAGCTTTCATAAACACGAAGTACTCGAACCCAGCCGAAGACAACCCTGACATCCAGCTGTTCTTCGGCGGCTTCCTGGCAGACTGCGCGAAGACCGGCATGGTGGGTGAGCGGCTGGACAACGGCTCCCGGAGCATACAGATCATACCGACTGTGCTGCACCCTAAGAGCAGGGGGCGGCTGGAGATCGCGTCTGCTGACCCGTTTGCGTACCCCAAGATATATGCCAAGTGAGTATTGTAATACCCCTGCCCATTTTGACCTTCCCATCATGTACGGGCTATGGTTGTGGTCCTTGGTTAAGATATTTATTATAAAATCGTATGATTGATTGTCCTTTTACTGATGACCCTACGAACAGCCGCAAATGTTTCTGAGGATAATTTGATTTCCGTAATCTTTAGTTTGGACCCGCGCAATGCGTTAAAATTAGTCTAAATCGGATATCTGTGGTCTAAGTCAAATCATTTTGTTCAAGTAGGCCACTAAAAGGCACCTTTGAAGTTTGTACATTATGATTTACAAGATAATAGAATTGATTCTAGTTGCCCCTTTGAAAAGGTCTAGTAAAATCGATCGCAAAAGTCTTAGACGCACCTTAATATCGAAATAGCTACGTACCAAACTGGTACTGGAACCTTGATCAGATCAGAATCGCGTTGTTATGCAAATAAGCACCCTTATACCCGTGTTGATAAAAAAATACTTGCTAGTCAACCAATTTAATTTTTAATGTCAAGACATGTATGACCGAATGGTTAATGAGCTTAAATTATGAAGAAGTTGAAAAAAAACTTAAGCACCTTGACTATTGTACATACACATACACATTCCAAACCACAGACTCTCACGCATACTCATCTGTACAAAACGCCTCATATTATGACACACCCCACGAAACTCGCCGCGTACAGAACATACTTAACACTTATTAACTACATATCACACAGCACACGAACACACCACTCGTAACACCACATAACACTAATCTCACTTATCATTCATCACACTGACTCACATTTTGACAATACTACACTCCACAGGTAGTTGTAGAACATAATTTTGTTATACCTACCTACTTTTTTATTTTTTGGTTATTTTTCTTTTGGTATTTTAATATTTTTTTTGTTTGCTGCATGCATCCCTTACTTTTATTGTATTAATTAAGCATATATAATGAGAGAGTGCCTTGACTTCCATAATACAAGTCCTACTTAGTTTGGAAGTCAAGAGTTCATTTCCGTGTAAGTACGTTTTTTAATATGCAATAAACTTTTTTTTTTTTTTCTTTTTTTTTTTAATTTGCTCCTATTAATTACCTTTCACACAGGAAGTACTTAACTGAAATTGTTTATACTTTACTCAAAGAAACCTCTATCACAATTTCAGCTACCTAACCCACCCAGACGACGTCAAAACATTAGTGGAAGGTATCAAGTTCTCTCTCAAGTTAGCTGAGACCAAAGCCCTGAAGCGCTACGGAGTGAAGCTGGACAAGACTCCAGTGAAGGGGTGTGAGAAGATCAAGTTCGGCTGCGATGCGTACTGGGAGTGCGCCGTGAGAACGCAGACAGCTCCCGAGAACCATCAGGCAGGATCCTGCAAGATGGGGCCCAGGGGAGACGATAGTGCTGTCGTTGATAACTTGCTGCAGGTAAGCTTTCATAGCTGCTGCTCTCCATCTAGGTAAATCTTCAAAAGAAATTATAGCAATAGGATTATCAAATAGGCAGGTGAGGAGCTCGTGGTTAAGTAGTAACGGCTGCATAGGACGATCCATCAGGTTAAGCTACGCTTGCGTGGATGTGTGACCATCTTTACATACCGAGACTCCTCAGTGCCTCGGAAAACACAATAAGACGTTGGTCCCGGCTGTCATTCGTAGATCTTTGACAGTCAGTACGGGTCGTCAGAAGCCCGAAACTCTAACAACCAACCAGTCTTACCAAGCGGTATCATATTACCCAGTTACTGGATTGTGGAGGTTAGATAGGCAGTCGCTCCATGTAAATACTGGTATTCAGCTGCATCTGGTTAGACTGGAAGCCGACCCCAACATAGTTGGGTAAAGGCTAGGCAGATGATGATGTGGGCAGGTCCTCCGGAACCACTAAACCATGCCAAATTTGCCTATAGGTGCTAGAAATTGTGTTCCTTTAATTAATTAGGAGATAAAACCCTCGTCACCATTTCATCGTTTAGGCTATTCCTATACTAAGTTTGCTATTCCCACTCAGGATAATGATATCAAGTCGTCGTTAGACAATTAGCCTTTATTTATTTACTCTAGCTGCACCCCACGGCTTCACTCGCGTAGACCGGGATATAAAGTAGCCTATGTGTTAATTCGGGGTGTCAGCTACCTCCATCCCAAATTTTAATAAAATTGGTCTAGCCGTTTGAGCGTCAAGAAGTAACAAACATACAAACACACACAATACTCAATACTTTATTGCATTCCATATGTATTAAATAGATGGTGTAATAAAGCAAAATATCAATAAGGACACTCACAAACTTTCGCCTTTATAATATTAACTAGCTGCGCCCCGTGGTTTCACCCGTGTAGACTGGGATAAAAAGTCAAGAAGAAAAATCCAGGGCATAACCTATGTACATACCAAATTTCATCCAAATCGGTCCAGCCGTTTGAGCGTGAAGAAGTAACAAACATACACACACACAAACTTTCGCCTGTATAATATTAAGGTGATAATGTTATTGTTCTGCTAAATTAATTTACTAGACCTATAATCTGATATTGTAGAATCCTACTTCAATCAGGTACCTACCTAAACGACGTGACCTGATCACCTGACTAAACGCATCGTATCATTCCTGAGATCTTTTGTAGAATCACATGGGGATCAGTTGTGGTTATTCTGAGCAATGTTCTCACCTATTGAGTTCACATTCTCCTATCTTTGCACAACACTAACTGCTAATTCCTTTCATGCATGACTCAGGTGCAGGGTATAGACCGGCTGCGCGTGGCGGACGCGAGCGTGATGCCGTCGGTGACGTCAGGCAACACCAACGCGCCTGTCATCATGATCGGCGAGAGGGTCGCCGACTTCATCAAGCAGCGCTGGTTGGGGACTGTTCATGTGAGTCAACGTTAAACCTTATTCTATACTCCATCGGTTTATGTAGGTAATTAAATAAAGGTAAACAAAAAAAACACGTGTCTGGTTAACCGACTAAACGTAATACCTGTCACTTCAGTCGTCATGCTATAATACGACACAGTTGTAGTCTTCAATTTAGCAACGTTATACAGCGAATTATAAAGTTGCTAAATTGAAGAGTACAACTGTGTGACAACTGAACTGACAGGTATTATGTTTAGTCGGTTAACCGGACACGTGGTTTTTTTTTTTTTTGTTTACCTTTATATATTTACCTAAACCGATGCGCGATGGAGTTATAGTTTATTCTGTTCTTATATTGTGTGGCTCAATCTGGGTGAATTCATTTTATTTTATTGAGGTACTTATTTTCTTTCTTTCTTTTGTCTTTCTTTATTTTCTTTATCTAAAACTTTTGTAAACGTGTGTTTGAGAAATGGTTTTTTATCATTGCCGATCATAGATTTCTCAAACAGCACAGATAAGCAAACTGCGGTGTTGACTCGTTGGGAAACATTATTAGAGAGGACCAGCAGAACCATTTATCTGTTCCACATTGCGGTCGCCGATTGGGGTCAGGGTCCGCACAAAGTGGAACAGTAGCTCCATAGTACCCGGTCTTAGAATCTACTGCTTAGCAACGTTGGTGATACGCAGCTAAACAGCAAGACAGCAGTGCGCAGGCTTGTCTTCAGGGAAAAAAGTATGCAAGGACAAATTAATTTAGCTAGCTGAAACTCCACAGATGTGATTGCTATCGATAAGTAAACATGATAAAATCTGTATAGATTACAATGAAAAATACCCCTTCCGCACCTTTGACGGGTCTTGTAAGCCTCTGTTATACGTTCTGTAGTTTCTCTGAACTAAGAAAGATGAAATTACTATAATGCTGATTCACATTTTCCAGACTCCCTACCCAGTGCCGCACGGCGGTCTGTCTAATGTGCTGCAAGCGAGCGACTCGGCGCAGCAAGCTACATGGCAGCGGTGGCTGTGACGTCAGCGCCACAGCCACGCGAGCTCCGCACTGCTCTAGATATACATATAGCGCTACAAGGTTCTTTTGGCGGACAAAATCGGAACTAACGGCGCCATCTTGTTTTTTCAAAACGGTTCATGCGCAGATGTTAACCAACAGCGCCCTCCTGTCGACATCACTCGAGTGCCAACAGATCCTTGCAACAGTGTAGTGTAAATATTTAGCTTTAGGTTTATGATGTCACGGAATATGGTCTTCCCATGGATGAAGGCGGAAGCTTTCTTTTTCCTACATTCTTGGTTGTTTGGCACATTTTAGTAAAATATTCTAATGTGCAATACAAATTAGGCCAGAATAAATGGCACATCTGGCTAACTCGACTAAATGAATTAACTTTTTTTACATTGCATTGTGATTTTTTAAATAGATATCATTTTCTCGTGTTTTAAAACTAAGTACCTACTGTATTCTTTTTTTTTTCCAAAAACGGTCTTTGAATGAGACTATTCTTTAAAACTGTAAAATTCTTTGGCATCACTTAGGCATTAGTATTTTATTGTAACTTGTGAACGCTTTGCGTTGTTGTACAAATTAGTATTTATTTGTATTTTAATTTCGTCCATTGGTGTAAGTCTACACTTGAAAACAAAATTATTGCACGAGTATTTAATCATATTTTTTGGTGCAATATTTTTGGAAGCAAGTGTATAATTTATGATAACTATAATTAATTCAAATTTGATATACTTAATAAATGTTTTATACGAGTTTTATATGTTTACTGAAATTTTATTTACCTACATCATGATCATCTTTTTTTTTCCTTTTTTTTATTTCCTTATGTTATCAAGCTAAAGCTGCGTCCTTACTTAGAATCTCCTTTTGAGATTTTCGCAAATATCTCTAAAACTAGACGACCTAGGTAAAAATAACGAAATTTTCATCCCCCCTTGTATAACCAAGCCAGTATATTATATTTAAATATCCCGGGCGGGGAGATATTTGTGAAAAACTCAAAAAGGAGTTCCAATTTCCAATCATCATAATCATCATTCGATAGATTTTCCTTGGGCGGCCTACACTCCCTGTGTGTAACATTTTAGGTCTACCAGGAGCTCTTCATCAACCTTTGTTGATCAACAGGTCCACGTGTTCCAAGCGTTCGTGATTCTTCTAGCTGATAATAAATGTTGCCGTTGTTGTGTATTTGCCAGCTATCATAATTAACTTTGTTCAGGGGTTCGATTTTCGCTCTTTTGCACAAATAATTATTTCGCTGCTTGAAGTATAGATGTATGAGGAACAGGGTGTTAAGTTCACTCATCTTCTGTAGAAAAGGGAGGATCCTCCGACCAGACAGGTGTCAAGTCTTGTGGGCAACTGCCCGACGGTCAATGGTCACCACAGACTAGAAAAAAAGGACCCCTCGCCACGCATATCGAATGTGAAGCACAGTAAGTATGCCGGGACTGTTTGTACAAACACGCCTCACGCACACATTTACATCATAGTATGCCGACCGACCGCCACTAAGTGACAAGACGGCGTCTTTGTCAAATCACGCACACATAGATTAATATTAATATAATAAAATATAAAAACTTTTTTACAAAAAAATACAACCGACTTCCAAAAACAACACTACAAAGTGAAAAATAACTTTAATTTGGGAAGTCGGTGTCTGATTAAATGTATTTTCGTTTTTGCCACCGACTTCCGAAATTAAAGTTATTTTTCACTTTGTAGTGTTGTTTTTGGAAGTCGGTTGTATTTTTTTGTAAAAAAGTTTTTATTTTTCACTTTTTAGTGGGTCTGTTTATAATTTGTATAAGTTACAATAGTCTAATGTCTATTGCTCATCACATGTTACAAAATATTGCTTTTCCCGATGCTGGGACGTTAATTGTTGAGGAGTTCTGCTGGTAAGAACCAGGAGAACTCCTCAACAACCACTCACCACACGCATTGTGTGACGAGCGGAAATTGCTTAGCAACCATATTAAAGTAATCGAATCGCAACCCGTGACATATTTATCATTGAGTAGTTCTGGTAGCCATCTGTGGTCTTCATCATCAGTTCCAATTCACCATGTGGTGCTTTCCGAGAGCAAATGCACGAGCTACTATAAAAAATACCCAAATCGCTATAGGTGTGCCTATAATATTTGAAGAGTTCCTTCGATTTCTCCAGGATCCCATCATCAGAACTGGATTTTGACAAAAATGGGACCATTTGGGAAGTATACCCTTTCCAACAAAAAAATATTTTCAAGCGACGGAGTTATGCGCGAACAAACATAAAAAAAAAAAATAGAAACATCCGAATTGAGAAACTCCTCCTTTTTTAGAAGTCGGTTAAAAATATCTTTATTTCCCAATAAATACAGATAATTGTGCTTGTAGTTTACAACTTTTAGAGTTATGGTGATTTACATAAAACATCTAAATGCAGAAATCTGTACAAAAAAGATTAAACTCTTGTCTCTTAAACTAGGGTATCCTGTATCTTAAGAGACAGTTGTCTCACAATGAGGTTCCAATTAATATAATTATGTGTCAATTAATATAATTGTGTGTTTGTGTGTGTGTGTGTAATTATGTGTGTGTGTGTGTGTGTGTGTGTGTTATGTGTGTGACTGTGTCGGTTTTCTATCAGAAGAAAAAAAAAAGTTATAGTTTACATCTGTTATTAAATTATGTATGAGTATGAAAGAGTACAAGGGTGAGGGTGAACAAATGTGATTGTAGGTGTGTATAGGAGTTTATGTGTGAGTATGGATGAGTAGGTGATGTGATGTTTGGAGTGTAAGTGAGTAGGGGAGTTGTATATTCGAGTGTGTTTGGTTGCGAGGATAGAGTATTCGTGCACGCATGCATAAAGATGGGAGAGTATTAAGTACTTATTAAGTATTTAAGGACTTATTAAGTATTTATTATAACAGTGATAGAAATAGTTCACCTTATTTAAATCTCACTGCAGAGCTGGGTCTTCTCCCAGGGCATACATTGCCAACTAGATTAAGTAATTGTTTGGATCATATCATGATCAAGACAAATAGGTCAGCCACAGTCACTGTGATAGAGTCCACAGTTACAGATCACGATTCGGTTCTTGTTAGTTTACCATGTAGGCGTGAACTATTAAGTAAATCGAATATAATTGTTAAGACAGATTATAATGCAACTATAAAACAATTAGAATCTATGGATTTCTCTTTTGTCTCTCCTTCAGCTAATGCTGAAGAAGCTGCAACTCTTTTTAGTGAAAACTTGTCTTCTGCAATCAAGTCAAACACAACGTCTAGTATTGTTTCTGGTCGTAAAAAAAACCATCAAACCATGGATTACCCCTGGTTTAGTTCGGTGTATCCGACACCGTGATAGGCTACATGTTAAGGTTAGAAAAAATCCTAATAACTCGGTTCTTGAAGTCACTTACAAGCGCTACAGAAATTTCTGTAACGCTCTTTTGCGGAAGCTAAAAAGAAATTATGAAAAAACTCTTTTACAAAATGCAAGAAGTAATAAGGAAACGTGGTCAGCTATAAATCAATCACTGGTACTGCCAAGCAAAAATCTTCTGCTGATGATTTACTAAAAAACAGTAATAGCCCCCTCGATGCCATTGAAACTGTGAACAATTTTTTTATGGATACAGGAAAGCTACTTGCCGACAAGATACAATGCTCTGACAATCCCGAAATCACCCTGCCTACTTTAAATAATTTCATTAGACCTCTTGTCCCGAATTCTATGGTACTGCTCCCACCAAACGAATCCGAAATTGAATCTCTTATCATGAATCTTAAAAATTACTCTGCAACAGGCTGGGACTCTATTTCGAACAGGTTTCTAAAAATGTCAAAACACATTATCGTCCCACACTTTACCACGATCGTTAGGCTATGTATAGAGCAGGGCGATTTTCCTCGTGTATTTAAAAGGGCGCTCATCACTCCTGTTCACAAGAGTGGAGCTCGAGACAGCGTAACAAACTACAGACCAATTTCTGTGTTGCCAGCACTCTCTAAATTACTGGAAAAAGTATTGAATAACCAACTCATAAAATTTTTAGAAAAAAATAAAATTTTATCTGATTCCCAATTTGGCTTTAGGGTAGGTAAAAGTACAGATGGAGCAGTTACCTCGTTAGTAGATTATATTACAGCTTGTCTAGATAATAAACGAAGGTGTTTTGGAGTCTTTATTCATCTGGCTAAGGCCTTTGACACTGTCTCGATTTCTGCTCTTGTTGACAAGCTGGAAATGTGTGGAATAAGGGGAACGGTACTTAAATTCTACAAAGACTTTCTTTCTGGCCGTCTGCAGAGGGTTAAAGTGGGTAGTGCTGTTAGTTCGGATGTTGCAGTCACCTATGGAGTCCCACAGGGTAGCATTCTCGGTACCAGTCTCTTCCTGATTTATATTAACGACTTGTGTCAAATGACACTGACTAAAGGCAAAATATTTACCTATGCCGATGACACAGCTTTGGTATTTCAGGGAAAGACTTGGGATGTAGTCCAACAAAATGCGGAGATGGGACTCCATAAACACTGCTTGTGGCTGAGGCATAACCTGTTGACACTTAACATATCGAAAACATCATTTGTACAGTTCACTAATGCTCGCATAAAACAGCCCAATGTAGCTGTCCGGATTCACACATGCAAGTCTCCTTTCGCTCAGTAGTGCTCATGTACAACTGAGCAAATCATCATTCATCTCCTCTTTAGATTTATCCTTTTGCATGTAGATAATACAACGGCTATCTCGTATATAAATAGAATGGGTTGCGTACAATATCCTCATCTAAATCAAGTCTCGAGACAAATTTGGGAATGGTGTGAGGGAAGAAATATAATAGGTTGGGGAAAAAGTTTCTTCGCATTTTTTAAGAAAATTCAAAACATTTTTTTAATATACATTATTTACATTTATCTAAAGTATGTAGGTACCATTTTGTTCGATAACTTTTTGCCATCTTGTAGGTAGGGACATGATCCCATTGCTATAGAAATTTTGGGACTTCTGATCAAAATACCGCGACAAGTGGTTTTGGCAGTCCTCTCGTGATGTTAACCTGACACTGCCTAAAGAATTCTGAAGCGACCGAAACAGATGGAAATCTGAAGGTCCAAGGTCAGGACTATACGGCGGATGCATTAACACCTCCCAGCCAAACTCTCTTAATTTTTGCTGAGTGGCTAAAGATGTGTGAGGTCTAGCGTGATCATGATGAAAAACCACACCCCTTCTGTTGATTAATTCCGGCCACTTTCTCTCAACTTCTTGCTTTAATCTCATCAGTTGTTCGCAGTAGAGTTCAGAATCGATAGTCCTGCCTGGTGGTAACAGCTCATAATGAATAATGCCCTTCCAATCCACACACACACACACAGCATCACCTTGTTGCGAGTTAACCCGGGTTTCGCCACAGTCTGTGAAGCCTGACCGGCTTTTGACCACGACCTTTTTCGCACGTTCTTGTCGTACGTGATCCACTTTTCATCACCAGTTATCAGCTTCTTCAAAAATGGTTCGGTTTCATTACGTCGTAATAAAGAATCGCAAATGAGTACACGGTTCATTAGGTTTCTTTCAGTGAGCTCGTGAGGTACCCAAATATCGAGCTTTTTTGTGTACCCAGTTTTTATCAAATGCGCCAAAACTGTTTTGTGGTCAATTCCCAGTTCTTCAGCTACGTCGTAACTACTGATATGCCGATCTTGCTCCACTTTTTCAAAAATGGCATCCATTTTATCCGTAATAGGGCGACCAGAGCGACGTGCATCTTTGACATCAACATTTCCGGATTGAAAACGCTTAAACCAAATTTGTGCTACTCTCACAGACACTGCACTGGGTCCATAAACATCGCAATTTTTTTTCGCGGCTTGCGTTGCATTTTTACCTTTTTTGTAGTAAAATTTTAAAATGTATCGAATTTCTTCATTAGATTCACTCATCTTGACAGTACGAAAAACAAATGAAAATCACACATTTTCCTAATTTGAATTTGGAATTATGTCCTTTAAAATTTAAACTTTCAATGATACCAAAACCAGCCTGATACAAATAGTATAGCCAAAGAGATTTTATTTTAAGTACATACATACTACAATGCGAAAAGACTTTTTCCCCAACCTAATATTAGTTTTGCTTCTTATATTCGATCAGTATTAAATACCGAAGTTGATTGCGAGTCTAGAAGACTTAACATTGACACGGAGTGGGAGCTGAATTTGGAAAAATTATTAGTAATTTTGGTAAACCGTGTATCGATTTATTCGCTACTCGAATAAATACAAAATGTTCCTTATACAGGGTGTCCAGTAAATAGCACGACATACTGCAGGAGGTGATAGCTTGGGTCAATACCTATCAAAACAACACAATACATGTATATGTTCAGCAAAATCTTATGGATTTTTTTTCACCACTGTAGGCGAAAAGAAAATCGTTATGTGAAAATTTAAACAAAAAATACTATTTCTTGAAAACATTCTTGTTTTTGATAGAAAAAAGACTTATCAATGAGTAAAGTAACTATTCACGAATAATTTGATGTAAAAAAAATAATAGAAAAGGAATGTTTCATTACGAGATGCTTAAAAATCTGTTTCAAGGTAGAGATTTTTCGATATTTCGGAAAATTTTGTAAAACTGTAAATCCGTAAGATTTTGCTGAACATATATTGTGTTGTTTCGGTAGGTATTGACCCAAGCTATCACCCCCTGCAGTATGTCGTGCTATTTACTGGACACCCTGTATATGTCATGGAAAAGAGATCCATTTGCTTTTCACATTGACGCCTTCACTATTGATTGGGCTCAATTTTATTTTTATGCGTTCCCACCATTCGCTTTAATTTTGAAAACATTAAATAAAATAGTTTCCGATAAAGCAACTGGCATTCTAGTCGCCCCACATTGGCCATCTCAGCCGTGGTATCCGTTGTTTATGTCGTTATGTATTAAAGAGATTTTGGTACTTCCACCTAGTAAATATCTATTAACCTGTCCTTTCCGGTCAACCCACCCGCTCTACCGCCACCTTTCCCTGGCAGCGTGTGTGTTATCCGGGAAGGATTTCGGAAGCAGCTCGTGCCAGAAAACTCCCTAGAGGTCATGTTGTCATCTATTTCCAAAAATACGCTCTCTCAATATACCTCAAGCCTTAAGTTATGGTGGGATTTCTGTCATAAAAATATGTTTGATGTTTTCAACTTCAATACATCTTCGTTGCTAGAGTTTATTACAGATTGTTTTAAAAACGGTGCACCTTATGGCACCTTAAATAATCATCGATCTGCGATTTCGTTGATATCAACTAATAGTTTAAGTGGTGATTTGAGACTTAAACGTTTTTTTAGAGGGATATTTAGGATAAAGCCAACGTCTCCACGCTATGATTTCACTTGGGACCCTAGCATCGTTTTAAATTATTTAGAAAGTTTGGATAACGATTTAATCAATCTGGAACAAATCTTGAAAAAATTAGTTATGTTACTTACTCTTGCTACAGGGCAGACGACGCAGACTTTTTCCGTTATCAAAATTTCAAATATAAAAATGTTTGAAGATCGCATTGTTATTACAATAACCTTAATAAAGACTTCTGTAGTTGGGAAAGCACAGCCTATATTAAATTTGCCTTTCTTCCGTCCTCGCCCTGCAATTTGCCCAGCATCTGTGTTACAAAAATATATTTTGGTGACATCTTTGTTACGATCCAATTCTGAGGATCGGTTGATTCTGACTCATAAAAAACCTTATAGACCAGCAACTTCCTAAAGTATTGGACGCTGGTTAAAGCAAACCCTTACCGAGAGTGGTGTCGACACTTCTATTTTTACAGCGCATATCACGAGGCATGCCTCCACTTCTGCTACCTCGCGTGTTGGTTTAAGTGTTGATGTTATTGGCAAGACAACTGGTTGGTCTGCGCAATCAGCTGTCTTCGCTAATTTCTATAATAGGCCGTTAATCGATCCCGAAATCAGTTTACTTAATCATTTTAATTAATAAGGAAATTCAATTGTGATTTGTTACCATTTTTATGTTTAATATCCGGAAATAAACACACAAATTGTTTGTAATAAACATTTTTATTTTTATTTATCGCTGTTCCGATGTTCCTCTAGCAACATTCGAGTACTATGCTCTAAACATCTACGAGTACATAGTCAAGGATTAAATCTCTGAGGACGAAGACGCGATAATTAGATGATCAAACGAACTTACCTGAAGTGAAGTTCGATCATAATTATCCTGTCTTCGCCGAAGAGATTTAAGGTCCCACCCTAACCCTAGTTCAGGCCAAGACCTAAACCTCTTCCCATAGTGTCGGATGTTGCTAGAGTTTGTTCCTTGCTCTAAATAGAATAAGGCGACCGCTGGGTAGGGTTGTCAGGGCCTCCGGCTGTTACAGGTTTGAAAAAGTGTTGCCAGAGTAGGATTTAAAATTTCTACTCTAAAAACTTGTGCGATATGGTCAGCGCGTAGCAGGGCTTAAAAGAGAGCTTAGAGATTTAATCCTTGACTATGTAGTAGTCTACATAGTCAAGGATTACACATACACATACAACCTGACATTAGTGTCAGGTTGTATGTTGATTCGCGGCCGTAACTAACATGGCTAGGTTAGCCTCCAAATTGCAAAAAACGTAAGAAAATTTGAATTTCGCGGGCTACCTTAGCGCATCCTCCTTAAGAGCCTGCATTACCTCAGATTGCGAGAATTGTCTTATTATGAATGACTGTAGCTTCAACAGTTCTGCAGTATTCACTTTGTAATTAATATACAGTAAAGATGAGGACTACTGCTAGGTATCATAGGCTGCGTATTCACGATTCCATACAATTTTCTCGATACAAAAAAATCTCAAAGTTACCTCTAAACCGTACAATAAATGGAGAATAATCAATGAACATTTTCAAATTAGGTCATGAAATTTTGCAGGATAATAGAACTATGTATAATGCAGGAATCATAGGTTCGTTTTTATTTTTTAACCGTTTTATTTACTGTAAAAAGATGAGATCAAAAAAATCAAGCTTTATAACCATTCACACCTCGAACCGCCCTGCCGCCCGGCCCCCGACTGGACCCCGATTCAGCAGTGCGATTCTGTAACCATCTCACCGTGAAAATTTAGGTGAAGTGAGCGTGGAGTGAGCTGTCAATAGTGTCAATTCCTAGCAAAAACAAACTCACTTCACCTAAGTTTTCACGGTGAGATTTTTACAGAATCGACCGGCAGTACTTGTCAGTACCGCTTCGGTTATCAGACGGGGTATCATTTCGCATGCGCTCAAAAGACCCGATTGACAACGTTTTAAGTTCTGAATAAATTATATATTTATGTAAAATTAAATGTAGAGGTAAATTATTAATTAATAGTTACCTGGGTGTGTGGTCAGCTAGAGATTAAGTAAAGGGCACGTGCTCTTCTACATCTAGGGCTATTGCGTATCTCTGTTGAAATTTCATAGTGATGATCACTTGACAAAGTGTTTTACGATTAACTGTCAAACAGTTTCGTATTGGCTATCTTCAGTGACTAACTAGGATGACGTCATAAGCACCGAGTATTGCTGATAGCCATAGGGCGTAGAGGTATTCATCTTTAATTTTCTAACCATGGTAATACAAAGTAGACAAGTACTTCTGTGATTGCAACAGCTGTATAATAGTTCTCATCATCTTGCGTTCATATTTTCGAAGATAAATGATGATTGCCGAAGCGCATACTTTTGGTTGGACGTCTGTACGTACGATACCAACCTTGGTAAATAAACTAAATTATAAATACCCTTCGGGGAAGGCGTGATGTTGTGTTGTGTGTTAAATTATAAATGAATTAACTAAACTTCCAAAATATTTTCATCTACCTTTCCAGAAGACTTCGATTCTAATAGTACTTTTAAATCGACTTGAAATATTTCTTAAAATAATATATTTATAGGTTTAATTAATTATTACCAAGCCTAGTCCATAAATAGCGTACTTCACCCTAGCTGAATCAGTTTGACGGTGCGAGTGGGATAGCGTGATACCCGGCGCGGGGAAGTGGGGGGCAAAATATGAATTTGAGCTGAGGTATCACAAGCTCTTAAGTTAGTTACTAGTCTTTATTGATATTTATTGAGTGCCTAGTTAAATAGTTCGTTAAATGTGGCTATCCTATACCAAGTTTGTATGCACGCAAGAAGATAAAATATAGAATTATCGCAATGAAAAAGGCCATTTCAATTGCGTGCATTATTTATTATTTGCTGCATTTTTTAAATACGCGCGACTGTGGACATCAAAATGTACATTAATATTGATGATGACATAGATAGGTTTCTCTGATATCTTGCATGCTATTGCGCATACTCTTTAGAATTCTGCGGATACCCACTTTAGGCGCACCCACCTTTTTTGCATGATCAGTAACATAATTAATTAATACTGTTACTGCATGTTCATCTAACACAGGTCTAACGTATGTCCCGCCGCGGTCGATAGCTTTGGCTCTTATATCAGTCAACGTGCACACACACAATGCCTTTTTAGTAAAGATGGCACTTAGTAACTTTATAGCTAATGCTAAGGGATTTAGCGTGGCAAATTTCAAGGGATTACTAGTGAAATTAGCCACATACACACCAGTACCTGGTATCAGTTCAACAAGTCCTGGAGCAGGTTCACGATACTTTAGTGTCCATCTTGTATCATTAGCATCGTACTCCGGAGGCAGTTCTTCATCATCTTCCAAATCTAATTCACTCTCTGAGCGATCATCGTATGCCGCTTGTAGATTTATCTTTTTAATTTGTATAGGACAACTTTTTTTCTTTAGAGGTTGATCTTTATCATTATCTTCAGAAGAGAGTGGTTCTGAGTGATTTACATCGTTTACCGGAGGTAGAACTGCCTTTTTAATTTGTTTAGGAGAACTTGTTTTCTTTGGAGGTTGTAAATCATGTTCGGAATCGTCTGAATCACTCTTTTCTGAGTGGTTTACATCGTTTACCAGAGGTAGAACTGCCTCTTTAATTCGATTAGGAGAACTTGTTTTCTTTGCAGGTTGATAACCTCCTTCTGAATCATCAGAATGACTCTTTTCTGAGCGCTTTGCATCGTTTACCGGAAGTAGAACTACGTTTTTCATTCGTTTAGTACAACTGTTTTTCTTTAGAGGTTGATCTTTACCATCATCATCAGTATCTTTTTCTTCCGCCGGCTTTTCATTTTTTTTCTCTTGATTTAATTTTGGAGCTGCCACTGTCGTGTCGCTCGATGGAGATGCGATGGGATCATTGTTTTGCGGAGCACTACCGTCTGTATCCTTATTCAAGAGTTTATTTATTAATTCTCTGAACATTGAATTGTCAAAAACTTCCTGCAGTTCTTGCATCAACATACTCCATTTGGCAAACGTTGGTGAAGTTGCGATCTTGGCGATTGTTTTGGGATCCAAGGAGTAGGTTGTTTTTGTAGGATTTTGGTTATCAGTTTGTCTCATCTCTGTAATGTTATCTTTGAATTTTTTAACCGGTGTTTCTTGTGTACACGGATCTTCATCGGAATCTTCAGGAGTAAGGGACAAATGATTCTTGTTTGACCAGTCCAATGCTTTACTGGATGGTCCCGCAGTCTGGTTATCAGATTCATCTGACTCATTCACTCTAAACCGTTTGTTATTTTTTTCCTTATCAGGATCCGGCCGAGCCTTTCGTTTAAGTGTTATAGTATTTGTAGATTTTGAGGATACGCACCATCCTAGGGCATTTAACATACCCACGACAAAAGCATCATTATCTATCGTAGCTCTTGACGTAGCGTTTTGCGTGGATATGCTTGTTTTTTTATTCGCCGTTACTGATAACAATGAATGATCTAAAATAAAATTACAGTATTAATTAAATGTACACACTGTTTGTTTCGCCATCTATTGTGTAGAGTTTTAACATCTGGTGAAGTTAGGACTAATGTCCACGACTGCGCCGGCCCGGTTGGATACCAGCCGTGCACAAGATCCCCTAAAGATTTGAGCCTTTTGAACCTTTTGTTTGGTTGAAAATCGGTAATGACACCAACTACTCGTAGCATTCCTTATTGATTAAATATTTGCAAACGCACGTAACAACATTACACCATCCTATAGAACCACTAAAGTAAGCCGTATACTACAAGAACTTAGAATACTAACACCAGCTTTGTGATGTTACCTGTGGTATTACTAACATTATGGATCTTTGAATCATAATGATTGTTCGAATGAAGAAATTTCGATTTGATTTTTTTTTTAGAATACATTAAACTGGAGCGAATAACACGTGAAAGTAGTAGGATATTATTGGGCATTCTAACCCACGCTTTCGTTCCTACGGCTCACTCCGTTCGCCTTCGTCACTCTCGGTGTGTTAGATTGCCCAAAAACATCCTACTATAACTAGCTCTACATATCAACCACTTATCCGTTCGCCTCGTCACTCTCGATGGATTAGAATACTCAATAATATCAATTAAATGTTACATAGTGCAGTAAAATACTGGTTCGGTGCCTATTCCACCCGATGGATTGGACGGAACTTATCAACATATTCTTTTCCTTTCACAACGAATTTGATGTTTGTTATAAATTTCATATCGAGGACTGTAATTTTTTGGATTCATTTTAAATAGCTGTTAATACGTGTAAGTCTGAAAGTTTAATAAAGGGAACTATTTGTTTGTAGTGACTAATGAATATATAAGTTAAAGGGCTGAGCATTAGTATTATTACCGATGGCTTACCTCGATCAACTAGGTACCGCAGATTCTTGGATTGAGCACTAAATCACTACTTTAGTTCACAATTTTTGTATCAACCACTTTCACACATACTTCGTTTAATAATCGAACTATACGATCATAGTAAGCTAAAATTCAGGACAGATTGTCTCATGTCACTTCACAGAGCAAGAAATAGTATGCATCTACAGACACACACATTCTATTTCTATGGCTCAGATTGAGCACCAAGGACATCTGAACTTTACCATACTATAACATTAAACTAAAATTTGGGACAGCTTGTCTCATGTCACCTTCACAGAGCAAGAAATAGCATGCACCATGCATGAAATGCAGACACACACACATTCTATTTCTATGGCTCAGATTGAGCACCAAGGACATCCAAATTTTAATGTAATTAACTCATACAGCCGACACTAGCTTACATGTTAACAAATAAGGGCGCTCGCTGCTTGAACCACTAGCCTAAATTCAGGACAGATTGTCTCATGTCGCTCCACAAAGCAAGAAATAGCATGCGTCTACAGACACACACACATTCTATTTCTATGACCCCAGATTGGGACACCAAGGACATCTGAACTTAGGTTTTCATAACATTAAACTAAAATTTGGGACAGATTGACTCATGTCACTTCACAGAGCAAGAAATAGTATGCATCTACAGACACACACATTCTATTTCTATGGCTCAGATTGAGCACCAAGGACATCCATATTTTAATTTAATTAATTCAAACAGACGACACTGCCTTACACGTTATTGTACAAGTTATGTATTGAGTTTTCTTCTGGTTTCGCATGCTTATACACTTACCATCCTTCCGTCTAGTGTGCCCCGTATAATCAACGTCAAAACGGAGCATGCGCCGTTCAACGGTTAGTCGCTGCGCCGTACTCATACGTGAAACGCCTGACAATAAACGTATCAGGCAGCCGTCGTGTGTGTACATAGTCATTTACAAATGTCAAAGTCAGCAACATTGTATCATGCATCAATTTGCTTATTCGAACTTTATTGTATTGTAAGACGATCGCTGTACATGTTGTAGTCCGTAATTAAAATTCGAGTTTAAGCGATCTTCCTATACCTAATCATCTTCATCAAACTGGGGGGTGATCCTTAAATAAGAACTATGTGTATATCAATTCCGTTAACTGATTATAAAAGAATGATTCTTTCCTGAACATAATAACTACTAATTTTTTGTAATAACTTTTTTGTAAGTCTAGGAATTGTTTGAAAGGCGATCCTTTAATGTCATTGCTGAATTTAGAAATCGACCTTCTTTGCATGAAATGTTTTATAAAGTTTGTTAGATTTAGTAGTTTCATGATTTTACACTTTGAGTTTAACTGCAACATAAAATTAACTAAGTTTTTATCGTGAATTTGTTCACGTGGTTTGTTCTGCACACAAAAAGTTTTGTAAGGATTTTGCATCTTTAGATACATTCTGATTTCTGACTCTCAAAAATCATCATCTGCCTAGCCTTTCCCAACTATGTTGAGGTCGGCTTCCAGTCTAACCGGATGCAGCTGAATACCAGTATTTTACATGGAGCGACTGCCTACTCTACTGTTCTGTGGCCTATCTGACCTCCACAACCCAGTAACTAGGTAATACGATACCCCTTGGTAAGACTGGTTGTCACACTTTCGGGCTTCTGACGACCCGTAACGACTGTCAAAACACGAAAATGAATGACAGCCGGGACCAACGGCTTAACGTGCTTTCCGTAGCTTAACCTGATGGATCGACCCGTGCGACTATTATTACATAGCCACGAGCTCCAAAAATGCGATTTTATTTATTTCACGAGTGTGATGTCATTGAACGTTTTATATCAAGACGTATTAAACAAACATGCTTACATACTTTATTATAATATCTATTGTGTTAATTCTAAGTAACTGTCTGCGGCTTTACCTTTGTCGGCGAGGGTAAGAAGCTGGTTTTGTATTTCATTTCTCACGACAAAATTGCAATTTGACAGAAAGGGTTTTCAATCACTAGGGTTTAATTAGACGTAAGTAACATAAATTAGTCATACACCTGTGAGGATATGTAGTTAAGGTTTAATTTTGTTATGAGGAAAATATTGCTGAAATGGTATTTTTTATGAATATAAACCAATAATTTAGGTGAAAAAATTAAATTCGCTCCAGTGCTTCCCAGTGCCAGTGTCGCTGTTGACATTATATTATTATTATATTCCTAATAATATAATATTATACCGACTTCTAAAAATGTAAGTAAGTATTATATTAAGTTAATTTTAGTGACCTTGTTTCTATTGTTCATTGTTGTAACCTTCTTTAGAAAATTATGGTTTTAGCATAAAGTTCAATAATTTTAATGTGTTCGATTTTAGGTCTGACTCCGAAGTTGAATACGAGTCCCAAAGGCTTGATCACGCTGTCGACATAAAGAAGGCAGCACAGCCTGCTAAGAAGAAGGCAACGACGAAGCGCAAATCTGAAAGGTGCACCACGCCTTCGAAACCAAAATCAAGGTAATTTACTATTACTGATTTTTCTTTAAGTATGTTTTTGTGCACATCGGTCGTTGAAGTGAAGTGAAGTTTCTAATGCATATCGGTCTCAAACTTAGACCTGTAACGTAGAGAGCAATGAAATTCATTTTACATACATTACCTTTTTTCGTACAGTGTGGTCAGTGAGATAATATTTACGTATATTACCGAATTGCAGTTCCGAATATCTATTTTACCCTAGTATCGTTAATAATTACTATAAATAATATGTTATTATTGTTTTACAGTAAGACACGCCCGAACACAGACCTCTTCGGGTTAGAGGACGCCGCAGTCGCAGATCGTCCAACGACATCCAGCGGGGACCTGGTATCTTCCCTTCTGAGCCGCGTCGCAAACGGCAAGGTGCGGCGAACAGCACACTTGAACGGTGACTTTTATGTGGAGGTAAAGGTATACCATAAGCCCGACATTATCTCCACTGTAAGGGAGGATCGGTGGAAGAAGGCGGCCGTTGCACTAAAAGTGCAATTAAGTAAAGAAAGTCCTCAGTGGGACACTTTGCAGTCATTCATGAGGCGGGCTCACGAATTGTTCGACGATTCAGAGCCTGTCTTCTACAGTGACCAATTTAGTTTTAAGTAATAATTAATGTATTTTTAAGATTTTAACTTGGAGCACCCACAGAATATTTTAATTTTATGTCTTGTAATCTTAATTATTTCAGTTGCATTTCACTATAAACCTTGTGTGCAAGATAATAATTAACGTAATCGTAATCTAAAATGCCTTTTTGTACTGTTTGTAACGCGACTATTGAGCGCAGTCATTGGACTGGTCACCTACGCAGTACCACCCATAAAAACAGGAATATTTCACATTTTTGCGAAGGTGTTGAAGTAATTCATTCTGCCTTTCGCAATCGTATAGCTTCTTATAGAATTGTTGGTCTATATGAGAACTATTCTCTAGAATTGTTTTTAAATAGTATCCGAGACAAAATCAAAACATTAATAGATAAGTCTCTTAAAGAACATATAAGTTTAAAAATTAATTTTGAATATTTTGCACTGTTTTTAATGGTTAAAAATGATTCTCAGGAGATAAAATCATTTGGTACTAAAAATTATACACTTCACCAGAATTATGAATATGATTCATTAATTACTCAGGTTAAAAATGCGTTAGTAAAAAAATTAGAGGAGTTTCAAGACCGTGACAGTGGTTGGACTTTCTTGAGTAGCTCGCATTTAGAAGTCAATATTAACAAATACCAACCATTGCGCGGTTCAGGCTTTATCGAATTACCGGCTGCAATTAAAGCGAAAAAAGCATGTGTCAATATTCGTAACAATGATGAGTATTGTTTCTTATGGTCCGTTGTTGCTGCTTTATATCCCGCTAAAAGTCATCCTGATAGGGTTTCGTCTTACCCAGATTTTCGGACTGTGTTGAACTTAGAAGACTTAACATTTCCATTAAGTTTCTCGGATATTGCACGGTTTGAAGTAAATAACCCAGGAGTTTGTATTTATATTTATGGCATAAAAAAGAATACTATAATTGGTCCGCTTTACAAACCAAAAACTGTGACTGGGAAAGTGATTCATTTACTTTATTTGGAGAAGGATGACTTGTCACATTATTGTCTTATTAAAGATTTACCACGACTTGTTAAGAATCAAATAACGAAACACCACAGTAAATTGTACTTTTGTAACGTTTGCTTAATGTTTTTCAATTCACGCGATGATCTTAGTTCACATAGTTGTGGGGGAGTTGCAACTGAACTACCTCCAAAAGGTTCGTTCATACAGTTTGAGAATTATAATAGAAAACAAATACTACCATTTGTTATATACGCAGACTTTGAAACAATGCTAGAACGGTACGACTTTTGTGACCCTGACCCAACTAAGGCCAGCACTGTTACACGTCAGCGCCATGTACCTGTAGCATTTGCCTATCATATTACGTGTGCGCTGGATGATAGCTATAATCGTTACGTTTCGTATCGTGGTCCTGATTGTGTTTCCAAATTTGTGAAGACTCTCTTTAAAGATGCACGAAAAATTTACAAAATTTTAAAAAATAATGTTCCCATGATTTACACAGAGGATAATGCTCGAGATTTTGAGAACGCTATGACCTGTCATATTTGTGAAAACTTCTTATTCGGAGATAGAGTCCGCGATCATTGCCACTTAACTGGTAGATATCGGGGTGCAGCTCATAGTTATTGTAACCTACAATACAAAGTACCAACATTTTTGCCTGTATTTTTTCATAATTTATCTGGTTATGATTGTCATCTTTTTATTAAGGAATTGGGCGAAGCCCCTGGATCTATTAAACTTATACCTAAAACAAAAGAAAATTACATTTCATTTACAAAATTTATTCCGATTTCCTCTGAGGAAAGTATGCAGGTTAGATTTGTAGATTCTTTCAAGTTTTTAGGAACTAGTTTAGAAAAATTGGTTAGTACAATGAAAAAACAAGAATTTAAACAGTTGAAAGCTTATTTTCCTAACAAAACAGAATTTGAGCTCCTCACCCGTAAGGGAGTGTATCCTTATGACTATATGTCTACATGGGAACATTATGAACATACGTGTTTGCCTACTAAAAATAACTTTTTTAACTCATTGACTAACGAGTCAATTACCGATGAAGACTATGAACACGCGCAATCCGTTTGGTCAGCGTTTAATATTAGAAATATGGGTATGTACACGGATTTATATCTCAAGACAGATGTTCTGTTGTTAACAGATGTATTTGAAAGTTTTCGAAAAACTTGCAAACGACATTATAATCTCGACCCTGCCTTTTATCTCACGGCTCCAAGTCTTTCGTTTGATGCTATGCTTTTAAAAACCAGAGTTCGGTTAGAATTGATAAGCGATGTTGAAATTTATAGGATGATACAAAATGGTATTCGAGGAGGTGTTTGTATGTGTTCTAAAAGACATGTCAAAGCCAATCATAAATATTTAGATACATACGACCCATCCCATCCCAGTTCATTCATCATTTATTTAGACTGTAACAACTTATACGGTTTTAGCATGTGTCAGTCCTTACCTTATTCCGATTTTAGATTTATGGATAGACAAGAAATTGATTTTTTGCGAAATAACTTGACAGATATCAGTGATTCCGCGGAAAACGGTTACATTCTTGAAGTTGATTTATTATATCCTGAGAATTTACACATGGATCACAATGACTTTCCATTTTGTCCCGAAAAATGCTTGCCACCCGGTGGTAAAAATAAAAAACTAATACCAAATTTGTATGATAAATATCACTATGTTATTCATTACGTTCATTTAAAAAAATGCTTACAGCATGGTTTAGTATTGCATAGGATCCATCGCGGTGTTATATTCAAGCAAAGTGCTTTTTTAAAACAATATATCGATATTAACACACAGTTACGTCAAAAGGCAGAGTCGACGTTTGAACAAGATTTTTTTAAATTACTGAACAATAGTATTTTTGGTAAGACCTTGGAAAATAATGAACATCGGGTAGATGTTAAGCTAATAAACAACTGGTGTGACTTGAAAAATAAAACAAAAAAAACCAATTGTGCTGAAAAATTGATAGCCAGCCCATATTTTCATAGTGCTTCTATATTTTCTGAAAATCTAGTAGCAATTCAAATGAAACCTTCGCGCGTACTTCTTAATAAACCAATATACATAGGTTTTGCTGTATTAGAATTATCTAAGGGTCACATGTACGATTTCCATTATTCCATCATAAAACCTTTTTACGGTAACCGAATTGAATTGTGTTATACTGACACAGACAGCCTAGTTTATAATGTACAGACTAGTGACGTATATAAAGATTTTAAACTCCACTTTCTAAAATATTTTGATACAAGCAACTACGATTGTACAAATGAATTTAACTTGCCAATTATTAATAAGAAGGTTCCAGGACTCTTTAAGGACGAAATGGGTGGTAAAATTATCAAAGAATTTGTAGGATTGCGCTCAAAACTTTATTGTATTAAAACATTAAATAAAACCATAAAGAAAGCAAAAGGCACAAAAAAATGTGTAATGAAAGATTTAAAAATGTTAGATTATAAAAATATTTTGTATAATAATTGCAATATCATTCGCAAAAAAAATGTACTGTTTAGGTCCATAAAACACAACATTTTTACACAAAGTGTAAATAAAATAGCATTATCAAGCAATGATGATAAACGGTTGCTGTTACCTGACAAGGTATCTACTTTGGCCTGGGGAAATGCAACTATTTTTATGTAATCGGGTGCTCCACATTTATGTAATATTAGTTTATAATTGAAAATAAATAAATAGGTACCTAGTTAAAGATTACCTAAGCAGGGACTGAAACTGTAACCGCTATAAGTGTTTTAACACAGTTTTTGAAATTGTTTTATATAAAGAAACAAATACAATAAGTTTACTGAATCAAAGTGTAACCTTATTATCTTATTACTTGTAGCAAATAACGTAAAATCTTATTTAGTCTTAATTAGTTTTAAGACCGTTTACGCGACACGGCATTTCATAAAAAATACTAAAATATTCTCTACTAACTTTTTATGTCATATTATTCATTTCCAAAACCTCGGACTTTAAAATGAAATGCTGTGCCGCATAAACCTGATTCCTAAGTTTTCTTTTAAGTAAGTACCTATTTGTATGAAATAAATAAATAAATAATAAATACTATTTTATAATCATAATTGTATCTGTTTCATTTTCATTCCTGATTTATGACAAAGCACACGACGATACAGACTCCAACTTGATAAAACATGTTGTCAATTTTTGATTACAAAGCACTCATAGCTCGAAGTTCGCACGCGCGGTGTAGAATTTGACACCGAGCAGGTGTTCGTGCAAGAGCTCGAACACGTTAAAACATGAAAATTAATCACGGCGCAATGCTTATAGAGTCTAATTACATACGTTCCACAGTAATATTATTGAGTAGAACATTCATTATTAGACAGTCAGCCGGTGCGACCATATCACTTCAAATAAAACAAAACGAATTGTAAGTATTGTACAAGTACCTATCTACTTATAACATTATTTCATCATGTTGTTTATGTAATTATAATTAAATATTATTCCGTTTGTTTCAGATTATTGATAATGGATGATTCTCCAGATATTATCGACTTCTCACAATACGCTCAAGGTTTTCCGACACCGAGTTTAAGCTGGCATATCCCGGAATTCTCAGAACAACAAAGACCTGACAACAAGGAGTTTAGAGCAAGACAAAACTGCGGACCTGCCAGCAAGAAGCCTAGAACAAGACGGGAGTGTCTAAAACAGAAGTCATCTCCACCTACATGTCAATCATTCGTTATAAACAATGAGAAGAAAAAAGGTTTACGACTGGTCATGGTGCAAGTGCTGGATATCAGTGAACAACAAGAACCTGCAAGTGACAATCAAGACGTGGTAATATTAAGTGCACAGTATGTAGTGACTGAATCGGTGGACCATATTATGGAGGAGACACAATCGTTAATTAATAAAATATCAAAAAAACTTTGTGGGGACAATTGTTACTATTAACAGATATAATTACTTTGTAAGTACCTACTTCATAAGTTATTGTGTAAGATTTGTAGTAATATTATTAGGTATGTATAACATTTATTTGCTTTCTTATTCTTTACTCTCTATACCTACATCTTAGGTTTTTATGTAGTGTAAGTTTTGAATGTATAAATTATTAAAATATCAACTATGTAAGTTTTATTGTCATTAACTTTGTGTTTTATCCTGTACATAGTCTAGAAACTAAAACTTTAAAATATTATAATGTAGATAATATTAATTTCTTTGTTTAATGTAGTTAGGGTAATGTTCATACATCACAAGTTTGTAAGTTAAGTGTGTAGGTACGTATAGAAAACATTAAATAAACTATAACTTTTGTATTTTATCCTGTACATAGTTTAAAAAAACAAAAAAGAAATATATATTATTAAGTAGGTATGTAGATTTTCTTTGTCTAATCTAGTTGGGAAAATGTACATACATCACACGTTTGTAAGTTAAGTATGTAGGTATGTATAGAAAACATTAAATAAACTATAACTTTTGTAATTTATCCTGTACCTACATAGTCCTAAAAAACAAAAACAAAAAAAAAAAATACATATACTATTAAGTAAGTATGTAGATTTTCTTTGTCTAATCTAGTTGGAACAATGTACATACATCACAAGTATGTAGGTCCGTATAGAAAACATTAAATAAACTATGTGATGACATCTATTATTGGGTAGGTAGTTATAATTAGTTTGTAATAATTGTAAATAATGTAAAAAAGTAAATAAAACTGTATTCTTTAATGATTTAAATTATGTTTTATTTTCTATTACTTAGTTATACTCGAACTCTAAATTAGCTCTAGTTTAAAGATATAATTATAGTGTTTATTTGCTAACAGTATTTTTTATTAGAATAATTCGTTGAAAATCATGGATGAAATTTTATAAGAAATATCATTTTGCTGCAGCTAATTTAAAGTTTCGTAAGTAGGTTACCCTGATTATATTAAATAAAACACTCATAAGTAGATATACATTTTTTATTAACTGATCAACACAATAATAATTAAAATAAATTAAATACAGACATATTATTATCAATGTACCATTTTCTAATACACACAGCATTATTTAATGCACAGTTCAATTTGTGATCCACACAGTTATAATCAGTTTTATTTTTACAAAACTTTTTTTTTAAGGTCGCAAAATTAGGGCATCCCTTCTCACCTATGTCAATCACTTCACAGTTTGCACATAACTCTTTTATCCACTTAATCTTTTCTAAACCCTTTGTAATAATTTTTCTATTTTCTAAATACGGCATGATGACGTGTTGAAACTCTCTGTAGTCTATAAAGCCCTCACTCCAGAAAATTCCACGATTTCTTTCCAACCATCGCACCTGCTTCTTTTCTTCTTGAGTTAAATAGTAAAACGAATGTGGTGGTTTAACTAAGAACGTCTGTGTGTGCTCATTACTTACGATAGCCACTTCTTTGACAATAAAATTATTGTCTAAATATTTAAATCCTTGGAGTTCGACAATGATAATATCTGCGTTCATGATAACTTCTTCACTGTGTTGCTTAATGGTTTGTATTCAACAATGCAATCGTTAAGAATGAGGCAGTACGCTGAAGTTTGATCTGGTATTTCTGAATCACTCTCGATTTCTACCCTTACATCTACAACAGGACCAGTCTTCAGATTATCGGTCTGTCTAGAGCAATCAACAACAAACAACGGTGCTAAGTCTTTAAATTGTTTCTCGCTTAATAAAGACTCCGGACAACGTCCATAATACGACTGCTGAAATCTGATGTATTGCTCATATAATAAAGCAATTCTGTTATTAGCGAAGTTCACATTGAGGCTTTCATACGGGAAATATGTTGAATTAAGGTACACTCGAACATCACGAACATAGCAGTGATCAAACTGCGACATGTCAGAACTTGCATTATTTTTTCTACTTGTTTGTAGTCCAATTATAACATATCTTGGTTTTTCTATTTGAGATGAAGTTTTGATGGACCAGGTATGCTTTGTAGTTTTAGGTAAAGTAGGGTATTCATATAGATCCCAGTTTCTAAATATCATCTGAAGTGGTCGATCTTTTTCCAACAGTTTTAATAAACTTATTTTTTCTTTGTCTGATACTTTAACATGGGGTACGCGCCATATAATTTTATTGATTTGAATGTCTTCCACTATTTCACCGGTGTTCAATTTTACAGCATTCAAATTAGTGTTGCTTCGTAACAATATTAGTTCATGTCTACTATTTATCACAACTTTTTTAAAATCTTCTGCGAAACCAAGGATATTCCGAAGTGGTATAGACGCAGAAAAACTTCCTCCATTAATATTTTTTACACCATCGATACTCCAACCCCAAGCTCTAGCAATTTTTGATTCATTCTCATTCATTGATATTAATGATTTCATGGTTGTAGTTATACCTGCGTTTTTTATTTTATCAATCTCCACTCCATTTAGTTCGTACCTAATATCTTGGAACAAGAAGAGTAGTCCATTGTTCGTAAAATTGACACTAGTAGCTCTCTCTTTTGAATCTTTTTTGCTAACGATAACGGTTCCTTCCAAATACAGAGTGCTGGCTGAAGGTAATATGTATAGATCCTGTTGGTTGATAGGTATGCGAATTTCATCGTTCCTGTTGAAACTCGTTACATAAGGTTTGTACGAATGAAATTCAATTCCTTCTATACTGTTGTCGTAAGTCGGAGTGGATAAAACGTCTAAGATATTCATTTTAACAATCCGATCGCTTTGAGAAATATCTTATTGTCTTTAGTTAATTTTATTTTGCTCTTAGAACGACGTCTTATTTGGTAGGTAGCTTGAGTGGAACTGGTATTTTTAATTTGTTGAGGCACATATTTATTGTAGTCAATCATTTTTTCTTCTAAGATGTAAATACAGCTGCACTTCTTCACCACGCAAATTAATTAAGCGATTGTTTATATCTAGTAGTCGAATATGTATGCAGCTTATGTTATTTTGATTGATTGGAAAATATATTGCGTTCTTCGGGATTTCTATGATTCTGTAACCTGGTGGTACGTTGAGTGCGAATTCGTGAATTATGTGACTTGGTTCACCGTTTATATACGAGCCGCTCACAATGTCACATTCGATCCTTACCACTGTCGTCGGTAAAATGTTGACTGGATACTGTGACACATGCCATTTATTTGCTTTCAAGACCTGCTTATCAAAGCCTAACAGTTTATTGAAAGAGTATTCTTTCTTAAAATTAACGTCTTTTGAGCAGTATATGCTAGTTTTTAAAGTATTGTTATTGCACTGTAATTTGATTGAGGCGTCTTTTATTTCAGATTTTAAATAATCATAAATATCTTGCAATTCATAGGTGCCTTCCGGTATTTCAATAATTTCATTTGAACCATAGTAGAACTTGTTATTACTTATATCAATATTTGGTATAGAATTAAATGTTGAAAAATGTAACAAAGCACACTCATATTCTCCATTTAGTTGCAGCGTATTAGGATAGTACGTAGATAAAATTGAAGAGTTTCCAGTTATCGACAAAGTGAGTGACATCTTGCAAATGATTGAAATAAAGTAAAAGCATTTATTTTATACATTTTTATTCCAAAAAGTCCTCAGATATTTTAAACATAAATGACCACAGTTTACAGTGTTAAATTTTTGATATCTTGTGTAGTTATATAAAACTTTACAATTCTTAAAATATCGTAGCAGTTCTAATGGAGGTTTTAAATTTCCATAGCTATCAAAATATTCACAATAGTCATATACTTTTACATAAGCTACCCAATGCGTTCCTTCGTTTTTAGAATCGTCTAAGTTAACGATACCACATTCCATACGTTTCGGCGTCCTTGGTAGTTGATCTTTCATATATACTCCTCGGAAATATGGAATATCTCTTGCATAGTTTTGGATGTCTACATTAGTTAGTGGGCGATTGGGTAGCTTCTTGTTCAGTTTTTTGATGATTTTATGAACAATCCTTTGCCGTTTTTATAAGGCTTTAGGTATAAACCTTTGCCCACTGCTAAACCCTCCATAGTTCTATTATGTCGTTCAGTCTCTCGCAAGTTTTGCTGAGCTGATTTGTAATCATTCACCGTTTTTGCAATTCCAGCCGCACCACCAGCTAAAGCTCCTAAAGCTGATAAGCCAGCAAAAATTGGAATTAAAGGTAGAACCCCACCAGTTTTCGGTATGGGTATCACTCTCGGCACTCGAATTTGATGTAATTTGGGACATAACTTTTTTGCAGCTAAATAAGCAAAGTTTATTAAAGACTTACTATCATTGGGTTTTAGTTTTTTTATTTTCGATTTTATTTTTGATACTAAACTTTTAAATGTTTTGGCACCAGAACCAGATTTCAATTTGGCTTTCATAACTTTGCTTACTAACCATGAGCTTAATTTTTCACCTTTTCCTGCATCTTTTGATTTAAGTCTGCGTTTAGCCATGTTTAATAGCTGTAAGTCGGCTTCGTGACGATTAGGTAAATCTGTATGTTTTGCATATGCTATATCGTGGTGCATACAAGCTTCGTCTAGTTTATTCACACCTCGATCACCTCGCAACAAACGTTTATGAAGTTTAGTTCCTGGTCCGCAATAATTGTATCCAGGCAAATGAGCTTCGAACGGTAGGTTATTAATAATACTGTTAACTAGTCCACCACCTTGCATTACTTAAAGTATAATGATACAAATATTACAAAATACTTCTTTTATATCTCAATTTATTAATGCAGATTTATCAATCCAACTGTTTTCTTCATTACTGAGACCTAACCATTTGACGAATAGTTTCTTTCCTTTTTTTTTAAGTATTTTTTCTACTAAATAAACATCAGGATAGTCAGATTTTTGAAGTTCTTGCTCGTAAAAAGTTCCTAATATATCTTGCTTTCTTTGATCTTCTATGTGATATGTTACTGGCACAGTTTTATTAATCTTTTTTATAGTGAAGAGTTCAGTTGACCAGTTAGGAGTATAACCTTTCTCGAAATTGTGTTTGTATTTACTGATACGAACACAGTCACCATTTTTAAACTTAGGCTTCCGCTGGATGGATACATGTTTACATATTTTTTTAATATTTTCTTTTATGACTGCTTCATTATATTTATTCACATCAATCGGGTTAATTTTAATAGTACGATGTTTTGTGTTGTTATAAGTCTTAAATAAATCTTCTAATGGTGATCCTAACCACTTATAGTTTCCAATGAGACTAAAATATTTATATAAATTATTTTTAACAGTTTTAATTAGTCGCTCTACAATTGAAGCTTTTTTAATTGAGAAAGATGAGTAATGGTTAATGTTGTACTTCTTCATGAGCGTTTGGAATGTGTTGTTATAAAACTCTGTACCCATGTCAGTTTGTAAGTTAACAGGATTTTTATTGCTGCTTATTAGTATACGTTCAAATGCTCGAGTGACTTCCGATTTATTTTTTGATTTTAACGGTTCTGCCCAGGCATACTTTGAAAAGCAGTCAATCACCACTAAGATGAAATTGTAACCTTTGTTATACTTTTTCAGGTTTTGCATGTCCATCAAGTCTGCTTGCCATAAGTCGTGGATTCCTTTTAGAATAACAGAACGTCGAAGGAAATTTCTTCGTGCCGCTTTATGTATTTCATTTACAATTTGCTGTTTCACCATTACGGAGTTTTTTGTAGTAATTTATCCACCTCTGCTTTAGTATAAAACTTATCGTACAAATGAGTTGAAACCTCAGGTATTCTTGCTTTTAAAGTAGCTTGAACTGTACTCTTTGCATCTTTCATGATTTGAGAACGCAATGCACCAATCAGATTATTAAATTCTTTAAACATATTAGCATTCAATCGATCTACATAGTCCTTGTTTACAGCATCATCTGCTTCTAATGGAGATCTGATTCCTCTCAGTCTTGATGTTTTTAAATCAAAATCGCCGTTTTCTGATTTTAACAATGCATTCTCATTAAACTCAAATAACTCTGATAAACGCATTCTTTTGTGAATGTAGTGTCCGAATTTGTCTACGTTCATGTTTAAGGTGTATTGTATCGAGAGGCTGATAATAAAATAAACACAATCTCAAATATTTATTTATTTATAACTTTACTTTCACGCAATTCTTCAATGATAGATATAATTTCATTATCTAACCCTGTGTTGCCAGCATCTCTAGACGCAATTAATAATTTTAACCTTTCCACTAACTCATTAGGATTATCCCAATACACTAAATCTACGTTTTTTTTCCACTTTTTCATTAAAGGTAGACCCTTTCCCTGAACTGCATTCTTCAGTTTAAAAAGAGGTTTAATAACTTGCAAATATTTTTGTCCTTTATTACTTTTTATTGGCTTACTTGGCTCATAGTCTCGACGATGTGCATTTGTAACAAGTAGCATCGACTTATAATTTTGCAGATCACTTTCTGTAACAAAGCTTAAGTCTACATCTTTCTTAAACAACAACTGTTTTAATCCAGGTGTATATCGGTATGTACGTCCAGCCACGATGATGTTTTGATCATTGATCGTTATGCAAGCCGAACCTAACATCAATTTCCCGCGTTCTACTCTAACCCCAAATGGAACATCTACCAACGCCTCTGAAGATACTGACCAGGATGACGTATCACAATCTTGATTCCTTTCATCAGTTTCAACTACTGATGCATATGAAGAATCACTGTTGATATCGGATTCATATTTGTCTTCATCGTCATTATTATCATTACTTTCTGCGCTACCAGTTTCTTCTTTCTGATAAGTTTCTTTAGTAAACGGAACATCAGCAAAATCATCATTAGCACGCAGGAGAGGAGTTTGCTTACTTGCATTAGCAATTAGGTTGAGAGGTTCTGTTACAGGTTTGAAAACAGATTCCAGTGCTTGTTTATTGTTAATCTCAGCATCTCTCATTTTTCGTACTTTTATCTTTACAGCTTCTGCCGCATCAACAATTTGTCGTTTCAATAATTTTTCCATATTGTTGGTAAAATAGGTCGGAATTGATTTAGCGTCGTAAGGCGAATAATAATGTCAGGCAGGTAATGGCCTTATATATGTATTCGTGTTCTTAGTCAAAGACTACAAACGTGTCAAATTTATTTCTATAGCATCCTTTGTTTTTGGAACAATCTTTATTAATTACAATATAATTGAAAGGTGTACTCCATATTTTTGAACACATTTCACGAAATTCAATCCATGTCATGTCAGTGTTAACGTGTTCTTCATAAACATGTCTCATATTTCTTTCATCTTGTTTAAAAAGTACGATTAGGTTTGCGTTGTCTCTTACTAACTGCTTTGGGATTTTACTATACGTCTGATTTAGATAAAAACAATCGATGAACTTGTGTCTCCCCATAGCAAAATAATCGCGCATACTACTTTGATTTTCACAAGCAACATCATCAAATACAATTACAGAATTCGGTTTTGCGGTCTGAACACTCAGTACTTGCTCGTTTTCATGATATTTCTGAAATGAAATGCCTGGTACTCGTTGCAAGACTTTTTCTAAAAAAACGTACTTGGGTTGTTGCAAGGTTTTCGAATAAACATAAACATTTTGAAATCGTAAACCATTCTCGTGTATAAGAAGACCAATTAACAAATTCGTCTTTCCACAATTTGACGGTCCGCAAATGATGCATCGTATCGATTTAGGTAATAATTCTCCATGGCGAAAACCAGTCTCCTGAGAATTAATACAAAGTTTGTTTACATGTAACGATTGTGGTTGTTTTACAAATTTCATGACGACTGTTTGAAACGGTTATATTAATAATGAGTCAATTAATGTATTACACTGACATTTATAGCTCATTGTCGCTAACTCGAACAACTGTACGAACAACCACACCATGGCTGTCCTTCAAGAACCTGTATTTTACTGCACTATGTAACATTTAATTGATATTATTGAGTATTCTAATCCATCGAGAGTGACGAGGCGAACGGATAAGTGGTTGATATGTAGAGCTAGTTATAGTAGGATGTTTTTGGGCAATCTAACACACCGAGAGTGACGAAGGCGAACGGAGTGAGCCGTAGGAACGAAAGCGTGGGTTAGAATGCCCAATAATATCCTACTCGTGAATATATTTAAAAAAAAAACAAATTTTAAAATTTCACATTAGTACAGTCGTCAACACCGGTACGTTCGCACTATCCAAAGGGTTACATAAATTAACATTTATGTAACCCTTTGGATAGTGCGAACGTACCGGTGTTGATGATGTGATGTAAGATTAACTTCTTGCAAATTATAACTTAACAAATTCTTACTCAACGAGGCAGTATGTTTTATACATATGTTTACAATTTTAAGGTTCGTTATAGTAATTAAAATTCCAAGTCGACCTGCGTTGCTGTCTGTACTGTCACGGTGCGACCCAGCAACCTCGTGCATGTGGTGCTCGCCTACTTACCGTGCCTTTTATGTGAATAATTCAAAAATTAAGTTCTTATATTTTTTTTATGTTTACCTCCATTCTTTTTCTCCGATTTGTTTGTCCTATCTTGAATACTTTTCGCGTCAACATTGGAATCTGCAAAGAACTTCATTCATTAATCATTACACATTCATTCATTCAATTCAGAATTTTAATTTTCACTAAAGCTGATATCAGAATGTTCATTTTTGTGTCATTCCATGTTCACACCACACCAACAAAATTACATAGGAATGAACGTTCAAATATTCCGTTCACTTCGTTATTCGATCATTCGGTAGACGAGTGAATGATGTCGAGTGCCGAAATCCAACATCGGTTCACTACTGAATTCATTTTACACTTTTGATTCATTTTGTGTTCAGCCGTTTCACTTCGAATGAAAGATGCAGAATGAATGACAAAAGTGAAGCTTCTGATATCTGCTTGAACTTCAGATTTTTTTAAATTACCTGCTTTATGTTTCTTTGAATTGTTTATCTCTTGTTGTATATAAATTTTCGCATTTTCATAATTATCTGCAATTTAGTATCATAATAAAAATAAAATTATTACACAAGTCACACACACACACACAGACTCGTCATTATCAATATTCATATTGTGGCTACATCTGCGCCGAAACAACAAATACAAAGTCCATTACGATTTGCTAGGTTTTCCTGTAACGAAGTTTATTGCCAAGTCTTTTACCATCAGAATTAGCACAGAACAGATAGAATTACCTACAAGACAAGCACACGGGAGCCGACATCAGCACATAAAGGGTTTGGGTATTCGAAAACCGTATTTTGTTTGTCTTTAGACTCAATATCGCATGAAAATCTATTAGATACGGTCAGCGAAAAAAGTCGACTAACACTGCTAGTTTTACACATCACAAAATTATTCGATATATTGTATTCAAGCATTTCATATAATAACACTATTATTTTATATTTTTTAATTTTACTTATGTTTTGATTTTAATTAAATATTTAGCTCAATGATTAAAACACCTGAAGTGTTTATCGACCGTTTTCGCTTATTGTACTACTAGCTTTTGCCCGCTGCTTTGCTCGCGTGGAGGTCAGGAATTATCCCACAGGAACGTACTACCGAGATAAAAAGTATCCTATGTCCTAATCCAGGTCACGGTCTACCGATGGCTCAGCAGTTTTAGCGTGAAAGCGTAACAAACAAACAAACACAGTTTCGCATTTATAATATTAGTTAGGATTTCCGTCACAGGTATCTGGAATACATTGATGATAGAAGTTTATGTAAATAACAGGATAATGTAACTAGCTCAGTTTTTTATGGTTCCGTACCCAAAAGGTGCCAACGGGACTCTATTACTAAGGCTCCGCTGTTTTAAACCGTAGTAGACTTGATTTTTTTACTGAGTGTGTTGTGTACCTACTACTATGGCTGCTTTAACAAAAAATAATAAAAATAAAGTAAAAAATGAAGGGGGGTCCCCCCATTCAAGAAACGTCTTTTTTCGGCGGGTTTTACTTGATCTTAATAATGGCAATATACTTAAAAAAAAATAATGTAGGTTAAATATTGTAAATATTGTACGGTGGTCCGGAACCCTTCACGTGCGAGTGCGACTCGCACTTGGCCGCTTTTTTAGAAATCAGCAACCCTTTACCTGCAAACTAAGTTCTGCGCTCCCTTTACCTGCAAACTAAGTTCTGCGCTCCTAATTTTTCTTCTTCTAACGGAACCTTTGTAGGATCACTTCGTTGTCCGTCTGTCACATTTTTCTCAGGAAGACGTGAATGTATCAAGTTGAAATTAATATCAAATACGTAGGTCTATGGTCAGTGGATGGGTGACCATCTTTACACACCGAGACTCCTCCGTGCCTCGGAAAGCACGTTAAGCCGTTGGTCCCGGCTGTCATTCGTGGATCTTTGACAGTCGTTACGGGTTGTCAGAAGCCCGAAAGTCTGACAACCAGTCTTACCAAGGGGTATCGTATTACCCAGTTAATGGGTTGTGGAGGTCAGATAGTCAGGCAGTCGCTCCATGTAAAATACTGGTATTCAGCTGCATTCGGTTAGACTGGAAGCCGACCCCAACATAGTTGGGAAAAGGCTAGGCAGATTGATTGACGTAGGTCTATGGTACCTTGGAGTTCTAAAAAATCAAGCTTTTAGGACAATGCAGTAAAAAAATACGGCCATTTATGCGACATATTTTTGCACTCGCAATTACATACAAAACTAGTTTACAAAAAACTTTGGATAGCATCTGACAAAAAAATACTGCGTTTGCGCGTAACCTGTTGTAATAACAATAGGAATCATTCATTTCTTAAAGACTTACGATTAAAAAAATATGGGAAAGAGTGACTAAGATACGCAATTTTACAGCTACCGAAAATTCGAAGATTAATGTTCATATCCATCTTGGTATCAGCTCAGATCAAATTACAATGAAATGATACGATTCTGTAACAAATTTAATTAAAATTCAGATTTAATTTCTAGGTTATGTTCGTAGCTCATGAAATATCGAATATGTTATAAAACTACTGTGTAAGTACGTACAAGTTTGCAATTACTACGATATTAATGAACGACATGTTGCTATATATAAAACTGGGTTATTTTCATCAATTATTAACAAGAAAATTGGCTGTAAATACCTGCTGACCAGATCCGCTTTTCGGCCTCATAGTGAAGCTCCTCAGTTCTTCAGTTCAGCTCTTAACTGTGGTACTGTCCACGTTGAATACATTGTCCGTTGTATTAACAAAAAACGCACGCTAGTATAAGTTATAAATATTTAAAACCCGAAAAATATTGACAGCTAATAATGACAGTGCGATGTTATGAGTCAAGCTATGGCAGCGCTACCTGTTTATAGCTTTGAGTTTTCTTCCCCATTCAGCGCACATACAAATTGCAAAACGTATCAGCCATTTTCTTTTAACAATTTAGAATTTTCACATATTTTGTGATTTTTGACAATCGATAAATTAAAACCAAAAACGAAAAACAAATATTTGCCCGTAATTTAAGTCTTTAAAATTGAACTAAAATAATGAAAATAAATTCGAAATTAAAATAGTCATTTTCAACAACTTAGTCTTAAGTCGTTTTGTAGCGACATCTAGTATGCCCTATGTGAATTATTTGCCTTAAATTTAAAGAACACAATTAATAGATGGCGCACCTAAAAAAATAGCTGTGAACATGAAGGTAGCTTTACCCCCCTGGGACCGAGGCACAACAAAAACAAATTGACGTCAACGCCTCTACCGGTGGATAATCTAACTATTTAACGATATGATCACTAATGTTTGGCCGCATCATGAAGTAGTCGTGCGTTACTGTTCCTATCGTCAAACGTTGAGTATTCAATGACAGACCACATCATGATGTGACCAGCGTCGGTGTTCTATTTCATGAAATACAACTATTTCATGAAATGGTCGAACACATCATGAAATGATCAATTCTAAGATGTGGCTACGACATAGACATATTTGTGTACAGTCAACAAAAGAAATATCTAGGCAGGGTAGAGAAACATATTTGTATGTTCAATTTTATTTATATTACTCTGTTTTTGCAATACTCCTATCACAGAAAAGATAAACGAGGTTTTCTCTTACTGTGTTCTGTGACTCCTATAATACATTGTAACACACCAACACAAAATTTTATATTGTCACGAAATTGTACATGAAGCAATTCACATACAAATATATTAGTATACCCTGCCTAGATATCTCTTTTGTTGACTGTGCATTCTGTCGAATTATCATCATCATTATCTGTCTAGCCTTTGCCCTTTGCCCAACTATGTTGCGGTAGGCATCCAGTCTAACCAGATGCAGCCTAATACATGGAGCGACTGCCTATCTGACCTCCACACCCCAGTTACTGTGTAACACAATACCCCTTGGTAAGACTGGTTGTCAGACTTTTGGGCTTCTAACTACCCGTAACGACTGTCAAAGATCCACGAATGCCAGCCGGGACCAACGACTTGTCGATTTATGTGAACACATTTAATGTGTGAGACAATTTTAGTTTTCGTGATTTCCGTTGGTTGTGGTTCCTTACCAACCTCTTTTTGTGTTGTATAACCAAGATGTCGCGAAATAAAATCTGCTGTTCCCGAGTTATGTGAATAATATAATATAATAATGGCGCAGCTGTTGGTTTTCGCGATTTGGATTGGTCCCATAGTAAATAATACTTTCCGAGGCACGAAGGGGTCTTAATATGTAATGGATGGTTACCCATCCACGAACGATGGTTAGCCATCGTTCGACCGTGCGGCTGTTATGACTTACAGTTATTATTCAGTATTAGTCATTCTATGAGTCAAGCAATGAGTCAAGCGATACCAGCGACACCATGCGGAAAAAAAATTAGCAAAAACAGAAACTCACTTTGTCCTCGCTTCGTTGTTGTCGTTGCTTACAATATTTTCACTAAGTATATGTATTCCAAGTAACTGAAATAAATATAATAAGAAACTTAAGAGGATTGTGAAGCTGTAAATTTTCATACAAAAAGCGATAACGTTTTCCCCCCTCACCTAAATATAGTCATAATTTTTGAAAATGTTGTAAAAATGAAAAACTGGGTCCATAAATTTTTATTCTATAGAAATATTGCGTTCGATATAAGTTATCAGCATCTAAATATATAAGCGTTTTAATTTTTTTAAATTAATCTAAACTGAATACTCAAAAAGGAAAACGTACAGACCTAGATTAAGGTGTACTGAATTTAATGAGACTAAAATTGTCTCATTCTGTAAAGGTTTAGAGAGATGAAAACGTTATCGCCCGAAACAATGTTTTAATAACCCTCCTTTTGCGCTTCGCCGCAGTCGGGTAAAAAGAAAATGCAGCAGGCAATGATATTATATTAGCTTAATACTATGGTAAATGGTAATTGCCTCCAAGACTTGCAACTCTCTCTATCACGCCCGGAGGGAGGCAGAGCAAGCGGAATCACAATCCTCTTCAATACGACTGAAGTTGTTGTTGACAATAATTATAATAGGTAGGTATTCTCGAATACGCTCCGTCGCCCTTGAGTGTCGCACCACAGAACACTATCACTCGAATCGAACACGGAATGAATACTACTGTTGATTAAATACAAAATAAAGTCCGCGCGCGAGCTTCCTCGGAGCTCTATTCTTATGGAATGTTGACGTAATTTAATGAGCTCAGCTAGAGTTGTGATTTAGTCGATATTACGTTATCGAAACTAAAACTACTTTTGCCTCCGCTGGTGCGCATATAATTAATTATGAAATAATTGTAGTATGTGCTTGAAAAATAAATAAATTGTTTCACAAAATGTAATTATAAAACTGATATTTTATTAAAAAATGAACTTAAAATCCAATTAATCACTGTCGCAATCAGAATAATCAGTACTTGAAGAATTTGATGTCATGCTATCGTCTCTCTCATTTTTTTTTTTTATGGATGGTAAATCATCAAATGACATCTCCCGCTCTGGGCGGAGTGTCAGACTTTTACTGACTAAAACCCACCCGTGTTCCTTCAGTTGCCTGTGCCAGGGCCACGGTATCTCTTTCGAACTACCCGCGACCCCGGCGGCATCAGCCCTGTTGGACCCCGTCACTGCAGACATCTCTTGAAGGCGCGCGTGGAACACAATGCGTCGTCGACCCGGGCCTGATCCTTACCGGACGGCGAACAGCCCATTACTCGTCGCCCGCAAGCCCGCGCCTATGGTGGCCGGGAATCGGCAATAGATTCCCGCCGCCCAGGGCGTCTCCTGCGGCGGCTAGGGGCGCGAGGGCGCGACTGTTGCCTCTCCCTCACGCGCTCCGCCTCCTCCTTCGCGAGCATTACTGCTTCGCAGAAGGAGGTGACGGCCTCCTATGCACTCTCGCTCCGCACCATGGCCTGGACCAGGTTTGGACGCGAGAGATCGCCGCCGCCGATCGCCTCTGTGAGAACACGGCGGTGCTCCGCCCAAGCCGGGCAGACCTCCACAGTATGCTCCACCGTGTCCTCCGGGCGATCCACACAATGGTGACACCCGGGCGTTTCCTCCCGCCTTATCCGAAACAGGAACCTCCCGAAACAACCGTGTTCGGTGAGGACCTGCGTCAGGCGGAAGGTGAGGACGCCGTGGCGCCTCTCCAACCACTCCTCAAAGATCGTCACTCTCCTCACGTAATGAGTCGACAACACTTTTGCCAGTAATGTTCCTCTGATGCGTCCTTATTAAATAGTTATTTGCACAAACACAAAAAAACAAAACATTTTAAGTTTAGTACTACAACAAAATAACTCTGCTATCGCAAAATTAAAGACAAAACTCGACAAGTAAGCGTGCTATCGCGTCAAGGTCAGTAGTACCTCTATGTGAGTCGCGTCGCTCCATACCACGCACTCTCCCAGAGTGCGTGGTATGGAGCGACGCGACGCTGGCCGCCGCCACCGCGGCGCCGCGGCGCCGCACAATGGCACGAAAGTGCTATATGAGGGACATTGGGATTTTTTCTATAAATTCCATTTTTTTTAAATACCTATCGAAGGATCTGTCATTTTGATGAATAATTGTTAGGAAACTTTTTTTCTCTAAAACTGATAGTTTGCCTGGAAAAAAATATTTTCAATTTTTGTTGTATGGAAAGAAATAGAAACTGCTAAAATTTGGCCAAGTCTTGACAGGTCTTGCTTTAAAACTACTTTATTCTTATTCTTTGGCTTGTTGGCTATAATTCTACGCTATCAACGCGCGCCCATAGTTGCCCGTTCAAGAGTTATGAGGTTCAGAAAAATGAAAAAAAAGTGAGTAAAAGGTACTTTTTTTAGAATGATAACATAGGTAAAATAGTTGTGTTACATTAAAATACTTATAATTAAGGAATATTAATCATTTCAAAATATATATTTATCGAAAAAAGTACAAAAAATATATTTTCAAAATTAAAGCAAATAATAAATTTAAACAAAATTAAAAACAAACCTCATTAATGTTTTAATTTAATTTGAACCTCATATTTCTTGAACGGACAACTATGGGCGCACGCTGATAGCGTAGAATTAAAGCCAACAAGCCAAAGAATAAGAATAAAGTAGTTTTAAAGCAAGACCTGTCAAGACTTGGCCAAATTTTAGCAGTTTCTGTTTCATTCCATACAACAAAAATTGAAAATATTTTTTTCCGGGCAAACTATCAGTTTTAGACAAAAAAAGTTAAGTACCTAACAATTATTCAATAAAATGACAGATCTTTCGATAAGATTTTTTTTTAAAAGTGTTCAGTCTGTGTGGGATAGATCATGCTATGACCACACAACTCCGTCCTGTTTCCGGTCCTGTGCGTCATAGGAAGCAACGTGGGGGCGGAGCATACTCTTTGATTGTTTGCCGTTGATGAAGGTTATGGTTTTTAGGTGTGTGTGTGTCAATATGTGATAAGGATTGATGAGAAATATTAATGACTTTATTAAAGTAAATAATACCAGGCTACTCCTGTCCTGCAAAGGCTTCTTTCTTATACAAAGAAGGTACGAGCATAAATAATAGTTTTATTTAAAGAAAATTATAAATGATATGTATTTCTTTAAGCAGGTATACCTACTTAGACAAACACTTTTAAATAGTTCAATAATATTTTCAAAATTATATGAGGTCGGAGTACATAAAATTAGGACTAGGTAGTAAGTATGACGACGGAAGTTTGAATAATGTCGAAATGCGGTCCAACGATTCAATACGCTAAACAAGTCCTTTTACAGTTTATTTTAATATATTTTAATGCCAAGCAAGACAAAGCTGCTCGTAAAAGTGGCGTTCCCTTCTGAATACAAAGCACCTGGAAATGATTCGCGTTAATAATGAACAACTAATAAGAGCCTGCAAGTACAAAGTTAGCTGCAGGGTCCGTCTTATATATTTTTTCTTGTTTTGTTCTTATTAATTATTAAGATGGACCTTTAGCCATCTTAATCTTTGTATATTATTATACCTATATATACAGGGTGTTAGGTTAATCGAGGCAAGTACTTTAACGGAGTGTAGTACTCATGAAAATGTACAACTTTTACCGTGGAACGAATCCTGAAATATTAAAAAAAAAGTAGCTGTCTCGTACCTTCGTGTAGGTTTTGCACTTTGTAGAGAACAGCTGATTTTAGTTTTCAGAATCAGAATCGGAATTAATTTATTTCTCTAGTTTGAATATAACATGTCACTTAAAAATAATTAATTTTACAAAAAAGGTACGTGTTTCATTTTGTCCGCGGATTGGGAGCTTTTGAAACCTATTCTGGTTGTTTCCTCGTGTTACTCGTTTTTATATAAATCTAGGTGAGGACAACGATGAAGCAATGGGGATTAGCCCCAGCGGCTATCCGCTTATTACCTAATGAGTGACGCTACTGTCATAGCCTACAATGTCGGAAGGGAGCCAGTCGTTTGAAGAGCAGCTTGTCCCTATCTTTTTTATTAATGTATTGAATTTCACCTACTCTAGTAGCGAAAAGAAAGGGATTGTGTTGCCCGTAGCGCATGTACGCCGGGCCTTGATCTTGTAACCCTTCGATCGACAGAGATTTGAGACGTTCTGTCATGTCGCCGTGGAGATCGTGCGCACGAATGTGCCACGGGTCTTGCTGTAGTATTTCCCAGAGTAGATCGGTGTCAGTGCGTCTGGGTAACTGTGCGGCACTCTTCAATGCTATGTTATACTGCCTCTCAAGCTTGAGCAGGTTTGTTTTGCTATTTTCTTTTTCATCAGGGTTAGTTCCACCGGCGGCGATCTCTCGCGTCCAAACCTGGTCCAGGCCATGGTGCGGAGCGAGAGTGCATGGGAAGCCGTCACCTCCTTTTGCGAAGCAGTAATGCTCGCGAAGGAGGAAGCGGAACGCGTGAGGGAGAGGCAATAGCCGCGACCTCGCGCCCCTAGCCGCCGTAGGAGACGCCCTGGGCGGCGGGAATCGATTGCCGATTCCCGGCCACCGTAGGCGCGGGCTTGCGGACGACGAGTAATGGGCAGCTCGCCGTCCGGTAAGGACCAGGCCCAGGTCGACGGCGCGTTGTGTTCCATGCGCGCCTCAAAGAGATGTCAGCAGTGACGGGGTCAATTGGGCCGATGCCGCCGGGGTCGCGGGTAGTTCGAAAGAGATACCGTGGCCCTGGCACGGGCAGCTGAAGGAACATGGGTGGGTTTTAGTCAGTAAAAGTCTGACACGCCCTCCCGCTCTGCCCAGAGCGGGAGAAGTCATTTGATGATTTCCCATCCACAAAAAAAAAAAAAAAAAAAAAAAAGGTTAGTTCCACGGTAAAAGTTGTTCATTTTCATGAGTAGTTACCTCCGTTAAAGTATGTCCCTCGTTTAACCTAAAACCCTGTACATTTTTGTAATCATGTTCTCGAAAATGGCTCTAACTGTTTCGATGAAACTTATAATATAGGGGTTTCCGGGGGCGAAAAATCGATCTAGCTAGGTCTCATGTCTGGGATAATTCGTTTTCTCTATTTTGATTCGAGCAGAGCTCAGTCGCCCAGGTATTAATTTTGAAAGGAATGACGCCATCTCTGAATGAGTGGTGTCATGAGGAAGCAGTTCATGCTCTGGGTCAGCGCACTCAACGCCGCCGTCCACATGAGCACTGTTTTCGGTTTTAGCAATGAAAGTTTGTATCCAACTATGTGGACTATAGCGATACGCAGATAGTTAAGATTTATACTAAAGGCAAAACGAATGCAGGCGAAACGGACCGCAGAACTATGAAGAGATTTAAAAAAAAAGTTGTTGTTAGGTGACGTCAGTGGACCAAAACGTCTAAGATAGGGAAAGCGAAAAAGAACAGTGGTAAAAGAGATTTCTAGAAGGAAAAATTATAGTATAACATACGATGGAAAACTGTTTCCATAATTAAATGGGGGATAGGTGCATTGATCCACCATTCGCTTATGGGCACAATGTGTTTGCGCTTGCGCTGGCTGTGACGAAGATGATGATGAGGCAGTGTTGCTCCATGAACAAAATGTTCACACAGTTTTTATTTTTGCAAGTCCATTTTACCTTCCTGTGCGGTCCGTTGTGCTTTGCTTATGAAGGTAAAACGGACCAATTTCAGTTTTAAGAAATAAAATGAATGTATTTGTTGTCGTGTCGTGTTTGTCGCCGTGTCGTTTGTTGTTTTGTAGTAGCGTAGAGTAAATGTTGTTGATTAATTTTACTCTCGAAGAATAAAGCGAATACTTAGTATTTTTCAGCAATACCGTTCTGCGATTTTAGTATATTTGAACATCAGCAATGAAGCCGAACTGATTTAAAATCATATAGGTATAAGGCGCTACTTGACGTAAAAAATTACAATAGAATGCCCCCAAAACGCCCGCCCTTCACCGCTTCCATCAGTGTTCTAGCTGGGAAGAAGCCGCGCGGCGCCGTCACAAACTCCCCAGCAACGCGTCTACGTTCATTTTAAATTATATATAAAAAGCTGTGATTCAACACAATAGTATGAGGAATCTATGTATATAAATAACGTAAAAAAAAGAAAAACATGAAGTTACGGCCTCTTCTGCCATCTATGGTTAGGTATACCTACTAAAATCAATATAATTCAAATCATCATAATTATAAATCTTTATTTATCTCAACATCATATTATTATTTTTCAGGCAGTTAGGGGGGTCCTAAACACAGGTAATCTGTTCTATGGTCCTCAACTATGCGTATGCGCACGAACATACGACGCGTTGCAGCGACGCAGAGGCACCGCAAAGATTTCGCCGAACAAACGCCGCCATCAACGGTCGTGAAAACTACGCAAGCAATGGGAAATTACTACTGAAAGCTGCGGGTGTCGCTGTCGACCTCAGGACGAGCTGCTTCTCACATAGCTGGCTCCAGCGTCACCAGTCCTGACCCTCTTCATGTTTTGGCTGCTGAGACTGAGACCAAAACTACAAACGTAGTATACAGGGAAGTTTTATAAAAATGTGGTTGTTATTTTAGTATAGTCGGTGTCTTACGACTTCCACGCGAACGGAGTCGCGGGCAGAAGATAGTTATACATAATTATCAACATCAGCCAAACAATGATATCATTATAATTATTAAAAAAAAACCCATTGCCTAGTACTAGCCCGCTTATCTAAAAGCGATATAACTTGTTCACAAGCGCGACTGTGCAAAACTATTTGTCCCAAATCGGGTGAGATTTTAATGACATCATAATATGATTATTTATTTATTTCCAATACACGTATTAATTAAGTACAATTGGTTTTAGCCACACAACGAAAACCTCTCAGGGCTTCAACCCGTTGCTTGTCGTTCGCGTCACATTATAATTAACTGTTGTTCAAATTTACAACGGTTTTTCCAACTTACAATTATCATTGTAATTAGAAGCATTTTTAAAGAAATAATAATCAAGTACACCAGGAAGAGTCGCTTTATTTACCCTGAAAAACACAAAATCCAATACATTTTGTTATTATTATTCATTTAGTCATTTTAATATTAGGTCTTTACCTATGAAATTGCCGTTCTGCAGTACTGGCCATTTCAAATCAAAATAATTTTTGTTTGGCTAAGAATTCTAATTTTAAATTAATTTTATTTTAAAAACATGGATTTTTTTTTTCCAAAAGCAGTCATTTGTTTATTGATTAGTGTTACATTTTCATCGCATTTCAATCTTTTTCGTCATCATGGATACGTTAAAAATTCGAGTAATTATGGAATATGAGTACCGTCGTGGCAGCAACGCGGCACAAGCGGCACGCAACATCAACGACGTTTACGGAGCTAACACTACAAACCAACGCACCACTTGTTATTGGTTTGCTCGCTTCCGATCTGGAAATTTCGACCTGAAAAATGAACCTCGCGGTCGTCCGGAGACTTTGGTCGACAATGACGAATTAAAGGCGATTGTGGAAGCTGATGATACACAATCTACGGCTGAATTAGCAGCAGCTTTCGACGTTAGCGTCAAAACAATATTGGTCCATTTGCGTCAAATTGGCAAGGTAAAAAAGCTTGACAAATGGGTGCCCCACGAACTAAATGATCGCCAGCGCGAAGTACGCGTCGAGACGTGCCTTGCACTGCTCAACAGACACACAAATGAAGGAATTTTGAACCGCATTGTTACCTGCGATGTAAAATGGATTCTGTTTGATAACCGCAAGCGCTCAGCAAGTTGGTTGGATCCTGGTTCAGCACCTAAACAATGCCCTAAACGAAAACTTACTCCTAGAAAAGTGATGGTCACTGTTTGGTGGTCTAGCGCCGGTGTGATTCATCACAGCTTCTTACCAAACGGGGTGAGCATTACTTCAGATGTGTACTGTGAAGAACTGAACACAATGATGGAGAAGCTGGCACATCTCCAACCAGCATTGGTCAATCGCTCGTCTCCGCTTCTCCTGCACGACAACGCGCGACCTCATACTGCACAGCAGACGGTCTTCAAGTTGCAAGAACTGGGGTTGGAAGCTCTCCGTCATCCGCCCTACTCACCAGACCTTGCGCCTACAGACTACTACTTTTTCCAGAATTTGGATAACTTCTTGGCGGGAAAAAAATTCAATACCCGAGAGGCAGTACAAAATGCCTTTGAAGAATTTGCTGCCTCCCGTCCAGCTGATTTCTTTAAGAAGGGCATCAATAAACTGCCACTGCGTTGGCAAAGATGCATTTACTGCATGGGTGATTACTTCGATTAATACAAATAAAAAGTGCATGAAAAAAATTCGTTTAAATTTTTTCATACAAAACGGCAATTTCATAGGTAAAGACCTATTATCTAAGTACACACATTGACATTTAAGTATTGAGTTATACAAATCTTAATTATTAAAATAATACAACACACATCGGAAAGTAAAAGCTCATCAAACCTCTACAGTACCTACTCAATCGGTACTGTAGAGGTAGAGCTTTGATGCTTTGATCAAGCCTCGACAATATTATACTGGCTGACATTCAATCATTCAAATATGGAATGTATTCTATCAAGAAAACGATTCTCGTTTTCTTCATAGGAAGACAGATAGATTCTGGTGAGGGCTCTGCGTAGAACAGTAATTTATAATTTATCTGAAGCTTAAAATACAGAGGGCATCAGCCCCATATAACTAGAGTCCCTCTCGTTTTATTAGTAGTTCAGTAAATCTCCTACTGTGAGGTTCGAGCCCTCACATAGTGGTGGAGACGTCCGTGCGTACGTTAGACGTACTTCTCGAAGTCATTGGAGTGCGCCGATGCGGCGAACCTCACAGTACCTACTAGTTAGGTAGGTATTTTTACAAAAAATAAAAAAACACGATGTTAAACTACTTGACCGTCACTGGAAGCTTTATTATGAGATGGCATTTCCGTTTCCCGTCGATTTCTTTCCAGTTTTCGTACTTTTATCCCCTCTATACTTCCGGCTCAGTGGCGCCACCTGGTGGTTGCGGGTAGTTTTATAGTTCTTGTAAAGTGTCACGCCATTTTGTTCATTGGCTTTTTATTCTCCGTCGAAGCAACTTGTGCGCAGTGACTGCGTCCGCGACAGTTGCAGAATACGTAAAAGTGAATATTAAGTGAATACATTTTTTATAAATTAAGTAAAAAAGTGTTAAGTGTTCTTCAAAGAGGATAAGTCTTGGCCCGTAAGTACCCTCTTTTAGAGGTAACACTTTTTGTTAATTCGTACGTGATCAAAGTTTTTAACGGGTTATCCGTTCGGATCACTACTGTAATTTTTTACCAGTAAATTTTCGTAATCAAAAGTTGAATTGTAACTGTGTAAAGTGTTATAAATCCATTGCATGAGATCTAACGTAATTCGTTTGCAGTGATGGAGAGTAATAATCACAACTCTGATACCCAGCCACAAGCTGTGGCTGGTCCGAGTGGACTAAATCGCAAGCGAGACCGAAGAACAAATTAATACTAAAAGTAACATTGATACAGCTTGTTATGATAACGCTTCTGTTTGTTCTGAAATTAGTGGTCAACTTTACGAACAAATTAGTGACGAGGATTGTTCAAATCAAGAACATCAAAATACAAGTTTAGATTTCACTTTTGACATTGATACTAAGCTTAAGGAACCATTAGTTCCAAAAACCCCCGATAGTTTTTTGAAGAAGTTGGTAGATATCCAGCGTTTTGGTAGTACTTCTTGGTCAGAAGTGAGATACACCGATACGCAAAAATTGTATAATCATACTCCTGGCTTTATAGACCTGGAAACAAATGAGGAGGTTAAAGCATATGACACCTTGCGTCATCTGGCACATGCCGATAAATCCTATGCAGCCTTAACCTACTGCATATTAAAACAAAGACAATCATTGCAGGAAGCCATTCGTAATCTTCTTTCATGGGCAAAAAATACAGAATGGATCAATTTTGACAATTTAAATGGGAAGATTGACGAAGTATTTAAGAAGGGCGAATTTCATAAAATATCCTCAGACCTTTTGCAATTAGCCTGCGGCCATAGAGCCGAATGTATTGAAATGCGTAGAGAAACTATAACGAGTCAAGTTAGAGATCCACTAGTGAAAGCATTCCTGAATAAAATACCTCCTTCAAGTACTTACTTATTTAATGCTGAGCCCTTTACCTCTACTCTAGAGAAGGCTGGCGGGGTCCGTAAGGCTTTTTGGCCCCCAAAAACTGAGAGGTCTTCACAAAAGCCATACCAACCTAGTAGCCGCCCCTCGCGGGGGCAAGGCGCACGAAAACCGACAGTTCCATCGCGTGGAACTCAATTTAGCGAACCAGGATCGCATATGCATACCTGTCATAACCCACCCTAGCGGGGTGAATGCCATGGTCGGTGCCAACATAAACATCACTCTTTCAGAGGTAACTCCTCGAGTAATCAAGGTGATCACTTCACTACTAGAAGTTCATTTCGAAACCGTGGCTCGCGGCCCGAACGTGGAAGTACACGAGGACGTGCAAACTCCTCAAAAGGTTCCAGAGGGAAAAGGTATAAACAATGACATGACACCGTTTCGGGCGGGTCGGTTGATACACTACCAAACACAATGGGCGGAAATGGGAGCAACAGAAATAGTTCTAAAACTAATTCAAGGGTATCGCATACCTTTCTTTCAAAAGCCCCCTCTTGTCTATCCAGATGTAACGAAGGGGCCTTTTCAAACTCCTGTTTCAGAACAAATGTCTTCAATTGTAGACAAAATGAAACAGCAGGGAATTCTAAAGAAAGCGCTACCCTCACCAAGCTTCATTTCCCCTTTATTTCTGGTCCCAAAATCGGACGGATCTGCCCGTCCCATATTCAATCTAAAATCACTAAACGAATATGTGATGACCGAGCCGTTTCATTTAATAAATATGTACCGCATTCCGGACTTTCTACAATCTCAGGACTGGATGTGCAAGATAGATTTGTCCCAAGCATATTTTCATCTAAGCGTAAACAAATCGCACAGACGCTTTCTGCGCCTAATATACAACCAGGAGTTGTTAGAAATGACTTGTCTACCATTCGGTCTGAGCACTGCTCCAAAAACCTTTTCCATGCTCACAAACTGGGTGGCCCAAACATTGCGGGAAAAATGGAACATGAGGATCCTGGTATACCTGGACGATTATTTGCTAGTACACCAGAATGTTCACACGCTTCGCGAGCATGTCAAAATAACTGTACAAATATTACAAAAACTGGGGTGGCATATAAATTTCGTCAAATCTGTTGTTTCTCCTCAAAAGAGTATAATTTATTTAGGGATACTATGGAAACCATGGGAAAATCAAAAAATCCTACCAAAAGAAAAGGCTCAGGGCATCATCACAAAGATAAATCAGGCTCTCGAACAAGAGCAGTTAACTCTGAAGGAGTTACAGAAAATAGTAGGACTTTTAATTTTGCCAGTTTTGTTGCTCCACGGGGTCGGCTCAATCATCGACAGTTAGTCATTTTCATGAATTCACTGCCAGTCCTGCCACCAAAGACCTACCCACTACCACAAGGTGTCTTAGAGGAACTAAGTTGGTGGGCCCAAAATTGTCAAAGGTCAACACCTCTTCAGTACCCTCCTCCAATAAATTTTCTGGCTACAGATGCATCGGATCAAGCGTGGGGGGCACAACTGAACAATATGGCTTTGTCAGGAACTTGGTCGCAAGAAGAGAAAATGTTGCATTGCAATCAAAAAGAAATGCTAGCAATATTATACGCTCTTCAGAACCAAGTTCATTGGCTTCATCAAAGTTCGCTCTTCATTCAAAGCGACAACAGAACTGCGGTCACATACCTACGAAAGGAAGGAGGTACAAGGACATTATCCCTGTTGGAAATAACCTATCGAATTCTGAATTTGTTAGACCAACATCAGATACACTTCAGCATACACTACATTCCGGGCAAATACAACAATCATGCGGACCACTTATCACGCCTTCGCCAACCTCCAGAATGGCACTTACTACCGACTTGTGTAAAAACAGTGTTTGCAAAATGGGGAACCCCAATGATAGATCTATTTGCCTCGGCGACTGCTCACGTAGTGTACAATTATGTGTATCTAGATCTAAAAGATCCTCAAGCTCTGTTCCACGATGCCTTCAGTGTCCCGTGGAATTACCAGCTCGCATGGATATTTCCTCCACCATTCCTAGTCCCCAAAGTCCTGTCTCACTTAAACCAGTCGACAGGAATATTCCTAATAGTAGTACCTGGATGGGAGAGGGTATTCTGGCGTGCGGATCTCAAAGCCCGAGCGCTTGCGGCTCCATTAACTCTGAGAAACCTACAGAGATACCTAATAGACACGTCGACGGGCCTCCCACCACCGAAGGTCGAGAACATCGTCCTCGAAGTTTGGAAATGTGGGGGTGGTCCGACACGATAAAGACATGGAACGCTCAACAACTATCACTGCTTAAAAATTCTTGGCGAAAATCGACTCTAAAAACCTATGAGGTAGCTTGGAAGCGCTGGGCGTCGTGGTGTCTAAATAAAAACCTTGACTTAATTAATCCCCCTGGTTCACAATTAGCGCAGTTTTTATGTGATTTATATTTAATTGACAAGTTGTCGTATAATTCAATACTTTTACATAAATCAGTAATATCTACACTAGGTAATGCTGAAAATTCAAGTCGGTTAAGTTCACACGTTTTAGTAAGACATGTTTTAAAATCAATTGCCCTAAAAAATCCAAAGGTCACTAAGCCTCCAATTTGGGATGTTGGTAAATTAATTTCATTTTTGACTAATTACACAATTGATTCAAATAACCAATTTCAAACGTCACGTCATACTGCAATTTTACTGTTGCTTTGCTCTGGTAGGCGAATACACGATTTAACTCTGCTTTGTATTGATCCTAATCATTGCATAAGATTTGATAACTGTATAATATTATGGCCCCGGTTTGGCTCCAAAACTGACAGCAGTAATTATAGGCAATCCGGCTGGAAATTGCTTTTAAATACCGATAGTTCTAATCTTGACCCTATATTCTGGATAGAAAGAACTATAGCATTATTAAACGACAGACGTAATACGGCAAAGTCAACTAATTTATTTATGACGGTAAGAGGTGTGGCTAAACCTGCTTCACGTACAGTCATTGCAGGGTGGGTAAAGACCCTGTTTAGGGAAGCTGGCATTGCAGCCACTCCAGGTAGCACCCGGTCTGCTGTAGCCTCCAAAAGCTGGTTTCAAAATCATTCCCTCGACGAAATCTTGGCTCGTGGAAATTGGCGATCAGCCAATACATTTCAAAAGTTTTATAGACGAGAAATAATGAGAAGTACTGATTCACAAAACGTGACACAATTGTTCAATCCAATCGATTAATGCTGCTGAATAAATATTTTGTTTACCTAGATTAGATATTCTTAATTTGGCTGTTAATAATTAGAATTTATGATTTTTCATATTTACAATCTTATATTTGTAAACTAAAGTACACTTATCTAGGTACTTTAATTGAATTGCTTATGTTTAATTTCATACTTTATCACATTGGCCTATAGTTTATACTTCCAAGTATATAAATCAAAGTGGCGTCACCAGGCGATAACAAACAGATCTCATAATAAAGCTTCCAGTGACGGTCAAGTAGTTTAATAGCAGCGTTTTACCTGAAATAAAACGCATATTAAAATACTTACCTCACTGGAAGCTTTCACTTTATTTCTGCCTGGTTATATGAGACAATGAACAAAATGGCGTGACACTTTACAAGAACTATAAAACTACCCGCAACCACCAGGTGGCGCCACTGAGCCGGAAGTATAGAGGGGATAAAAGTACGAAAACTGGAAAGAAATCGACGGGAAACGGAAATGCCATCTCATAATAAAGCTTCCAGTGAGGTAAGTATTTTAATATGCGTTTTATTTCAGGTAAAACGCTGCTATTACAAAAATAAATGCTTTCTCCATTTGAATACTAATAATTTATTTAGGGATTTCTTAAAACTATTTAAATCCTACCTTAAAAACTAACAGATTAAAACAAAATGTCATGTTAAGTTAGTTAAACACCATGAACTTATCCTAGTGACCCAGGTTTGGGAATTTCCGCTCCTAGTTAAAGTATAAGGACAATTTTATTAAAATTAATTAAATACAAAACGAAAATATCTCTGAACAGGAAAATTAATAAAAATACTTATAGCGCAATAAAACGGCAAACTATATCCTAATTAACCTGTTACAAAAATAGTGTAAAAGACTAGAAGAAAAATAATTACACGATGAACTATCCCATCTTTTTGCTCGGTTAAAGACGAAGATACGGGTCCGTCCGAAAAACTTAGGAATGAACCCTACTCCCGATTTAATTAGGTTTTTCGGATGGGCAAAAACACTTCGGGAGTAGGGACAACTGTCACATCGTGATGTCATTAATACAAGATTTTGTATTAATGATTAATGTAAGATTAGTAGGTTGGACCTACTAATCTTACGTCCGTAGGTGCGGCCGCAACTACGGATTTTGTGCTTATGTAGTAGGACTCCTGGGGTTCAACCACCACCTCTTAAAGCAGTATTATTTTAATGTTACTTCAGTGTGAGAAAGAGATGGAGCTATACAGGACGTCTAGCTCCATCTCTTTCTCACACTCATGTAAGATTAAAATAATACTGCTTTAAGAGGTGGTGGTCTAGCTCCAGGAGGTCTACTTGCAAAGCTCGTTTCCGTGGGATATTTGCTGACATCCACGCGGGCGAAGCCGCGGGCTATGAATGTGATAATAATTATGAAATCATTCTTATTTGCTAAGTACCGACGCTTACAAACTAATACCCGAAATACGTATCTGCAAAATTTATCCGTCTGCAGATACGTACTCGTAATTCGGGATTTTTTAAAATACTTTATTTAATTTATTTATAAAACTTTATTTAATAAAGTGCAAAATGTGGGTGTACTACAGGCTGTGATTACAGGCGACCTCTCAACTACTTGCCATTTTTTATAACAATTCCCAGTAAATTGAAACTATTATGGTTGAAACTACATATTATCTGTCACATTGGTTTTGAAAGTAAAGCAGACCTTGTTGGTGTATGCCGTGCAAGTGACATTCAACATGAGGGCGGTAAAATTATTACAAGCTCGACTATACTTCCTCTGCCTATCCATTTTCTTGCTTTTGACCATATTTTTTTTATTACTTATTTTTCTTTCGTGCTGTCTTTGTAAGCATGACCACGAGTAGTACTTAGAACTTCGTACCTTACTCTCTTAAGTCACATTCTATTGCGCATACTCTTTATAATACTTCGGGTATCCATTATTATGGATACCTTTTTTGCATGATCAGTAACATAATTAAAAAATACTGTTTTTGCATGTTCAACTAATGCAGGTACGAGTGTAAAGTTTGTCCCGGCGCAGTCGATAGCTTTGGCTTTTGTACCAATCAACGAACATGTACTCAACGCATTTAAAGTAAAGATTCCACTTAGTAGCATTAGGGCCAATGCATTGCTACTAATTTCAAGAGATCTACGAGACGTAGCCAATCGTGACGTAAATCTCTTGAAATAATTGGTCAATCTAAATGCTGAAACCGAAACATACACACCAGTATGTGGCATCAGTTCAACAAGTCCCAGAGCAGGTTCGTGATACTTTAGTGTCCATCTTGAATCATTGGCATCGTATTCCGGAAGTAGTTTCTTTAGAGGTGGATCATCATCATCGTCTTCAAAATCATACTCTTCCGAGTGATTTGCATCGTTTACCGGAGGTAGAACCTTTTTAATTCATTTAGGACAGCTGTTTTTCTTTAGAGGTTGAACTTTATCATCATCATCTTCAGTATCTTTCTCAACCACCGGCTTCTTATTTATTTTCTCTATAATTAATTTTGGAGCTCCCACTGTCGTATCGCTCGATGCAGATGCGATGGGATCATTGTTTTGCGGACCACTTTAGTCGTTATCATTATTCAATAGTTTATTTATTAATTCTATTAAATTGTCAAAAACTTCTTGCAGTTCTTGCACCAACATATACCATTTGGCAAACATTGGTGATGTTGCGAGCTGGGCCATTATTTTGGGATCCAAGGAGTGGGTTGTTTTTGAAGGATTTTGGTTATCAGTTTGTCTCATCTCTGTACTATTGTGGTTGAAATTTTTAACCGGTGTTTCTTGTGTACAGAGATCTTCATCGGAATCTTCAGGAGTAGGGGACAAATGATTCTTGCTTGAGTAGTCCAATGTTTTACTGGATGGTCCCGCAGCCTGGTTATCAGATTCATCTGACTCATTCATTCTAAATCGTTTGTTATGATTTTCTTTACCAGATTCCGGCAGTGCCTTCCGTTTAAGTGTAGTAATATCTGCAGATTTATTGTCATTGTTTGAGGTCGGCCTCAATCCTAGAGCTTCCATGAGGTTTATCTTAGCACTTCTCATAGCGAATTGCGCGCATCTACATCGTTTTTCCTCAACCTTTGAGGATACGCACGATCCCACGTCAGAAGCAACATTATCTATCGTAGCTCTTGACGTAGCGTTTTGCGCCGATATGCTTGTTTTTTCAGTCGCCTTTGCTGATAACGATGTATGATCTAAAATAAAATATCAGTATAAATTAATTGTACACACTATAGCTTCGCCCTCTACTGTATGGGATTTTAACATCTGGCGAAGTTAGGACTACCTATTGTCCACGACCGCACCGGCCCAGGTGGACACCAGTCGTGGACAAGATCAAGAAGAGTAAATGTAATGTAGGTACCTACCCTTTGAGGAAATACTTGCGAGATATTTTACTACATAACCTAGCTATACTTGCGGGAATATTGGTAGGTACCTAACTATAGGTCGAAAATGGATAATGACACCATGAAGCATTCCTTAGATGATGAAATATTCGCAAACGCACGTAACAACATTACACCAGCCTGTAGACCCATTAATTATATAATTACTAGCTGCGCCCCGCGGTGTTACCCGCGGTTTATGAGATACACTAAAACGTGTATTATTTAATCGGTGAGAAAAGTATTCACAAAAAAATTGCTCATCCCACGGGAACACTACATTTTTTCAGGATGTAAAGTAGCCTATGTGTGCTATGTGTATACAGGATATCTGCTACTTCCACACCAAATTACATCAAAATCGGTCGAGCCGTTTGAGTTTGAAAGAGTAACAAATATATTTGAATTCCTTGCTCATCCCACGGGAGCACTACATTTTTTCGGGATAAAAAGTAGCCTATGTGTTAATCCAGGGTATAAGCTGTCTACATACCGAATTCCATCCAAATCGGTCCCGCCGTTTGAGCGTGAAGAAGTAACAAACATACACACACACACAGACTCACAAACTTTCGCCTTTATAATATTAGTGTGATATATATAAATAATATAATAATAATATTATATATATATATATATATATATATATATATATATATATATATATTTTAATTTAATTTAATTTAATTAAAGTAAAGTGGTTAATACAAATATTTAGTATACATTAATAATAAAAACCGGCCAAGTGCGTGTCGGACCACGCACAATGAAGGGTTCGGTAGTTGGGATGAATTTATCTTAAGAACAAACTTAACATTGTAGTTGAAAAACATGTTCTCCGATACATTCCAACTGTAACTGTAAGTTTGTACTCACAATATTGATTGTTTTACCATGTTATTTTAAGACCACAGACTTCTTATAGGTTTTCCTGTAATCTACAGGTAAAGATCTATTTTCTGAATTTTTTTCAAAATTTTAGGCTCAGTAGTTTTGGAGGTAAGGGGGGGAATGGTCAATTTTCGTCTATTTTCTTAAATAACTTTAAAACAATTTATTTTAAAATTATAAAAATTATATTTTTGAGACCCTCATAGTAAGCCCTTTCATTTGACATGCCACATAGTGTAGTTTCCAAAACTTTTTTTTTTTAATTTTCTTATTTGCCCCCCAAAAGTGACCTCTGTATTCAAAATTCATTTATTTACTTTACCCGTCCGTGTTTGGGTCACAGAAATTCATATGTGTACCAAATCTCAACTTAATCGGTCCATTAGATTCGGAGCAAATTGGCTGTGACAGACGGACAGACAGACAGACACACGAGTGATCCTATAAGGGTTCCGTTTTTTCCTTTTGATGTACGGAACCCTAAAAATCGAAAAGGCTTTTTTTTTAATTCCACATTGGTAATAAAAAGCAACACCAGTACGTTACCAACAATATCCAACAATTTAGATAAAATTTTAATCTTACAAATTCTTACACAATGAGGCAGCTTTTTTTAATTACGAACGATACGAACCTTAAAATATTTTAAGGTCCGTAATAATAATTAAAATTCCGAAACCACCCACGTTGCTGGCTATACTTGTCACGGACGGTGCGCGAGCGACCCAGCAACTGGTGATGCTCGCCTAGATTTTTTATCCGACTGCGGCAAAACCCAAAAAGAGGGTTATGTGTTTGACCTGTATGTAAGTATGTATGTGTGTATGTCCGTTTCTTTGTTCCCTCGTAACTCCTAAACGAATGAACGGATTTAGATAAATTATACGATCGAGTGGGATACCAAAATTAAGTTTTTTAAAAGGTGATTACAAAAATATAAACTAACTATTATTATTTTTTATTTAAACATATACTTATTAATAAAACTAAAAAGCTTGAAATAATTTGTTTTTTTATTCACCGATTTGAAAGTCAACATATATTAGAAATCTGCAAATTGCATGATTCATTAATCATTATCATTACACATTCATTCACTTCAGAATTTTCATTTTCATTCGTATGTAATTTTGGCGGTGCCGGTGTAGTGAGTGTGAACATGGAATGAAACAATAATTAACATTCTAATAAGAATGATATCGAGTGCCGAAATATGAATGATGTCGAGTGCCGAAATCCAACAACGTTGGATCGGTTCACTAATGAATTCATTTTAGGTACACTTTTGATTCATTTTGTGTTTCAAACTTTCACTTCGAGTGAAAGATGCAGAACGAAATACAACAAAAATGAAGCTTCTGATATCTGCTAGAACTTAAATTTTTTTTTAATTACCTCTTTTCTTTTTCTTCGAATTTTTTCTCTTATTGGATGTAAAATTTCGCGTTTTCATTTTTTTTAATCAGTTTTGTATCATAATAAAAATAAAATTATTACACAAGCCGACACTTTATTCAATATTCGTCACTAACAGCACCTACATTGTGGGTGGCTACATCTGGGCCGAAATAATATTTTTTTAACTCGCGAAGCGATGACGTAAGCGCAGGCGCTCTCGTCTCCACGAACACATTCACTGCGTATTTGTATATTTGGCACACTTGGTTACCACAATGACGGGGCGCGTCGCGTCGCTCCGCGAGGTAATAAAAATGCTGGACAATTTGTTTGGTTTTTCCTCTTACGTCACGCGTCATTGCCAACTCTTATATATTTAGACTCAATAAAAGTAAACGCATGAAAAGATATTAGATACGGTCAGCGAATAAAGTCGATTAACACTTCGATACATTGTATTTCAGCATTTCATAACCACACGTAATGTATGAATTTCACTCCTAGGTTGTTCCGTTTTACGTTCAAAGTGACAGCGGATTTTAATTGTTTTTAGTATATAGTAAGTATTAAAAAGTTGCTGCCGCAATTATGAAGCAAATAATATAATTAATGAAATTAAAAATAATAAAGTTTTATTTATACCTACTCTTAAAAGATCGTGGGTAACGAAACGTCATCGAATGTAAAAGTGACCGTGACACTAACGTTTGACAGTTCTCAGTCATCGTATTTGCAAAAGGCAATTTTACTTCTACTACTAGGAGAACTTAGGATGCAAGAGCGAGCGAAGCGAGCTCGGGACTTGTGGCGCCCCGATTCGGACAGGTTACGTTCGAAGGGGATGGCGGGGTCAAGTGAGCGAGCGAGCGAAGTGAGTGAACAAAGACCCCGCCATACCCTTCGTGATTATTTTTTTTAACCATTCAAATATAGGAGCCCCGCCAAGAGGGGCTCCGTCGACTACGCCTTATTAATATTGCTCGGAAATAAATTTAGACGCACTACTTCATCTTCCCCACCCTTAATAATCCCACTATGTCACAAATCCCGAAAGTAACTGGCGATTTTTTTCTCGGCGCCTATGGTTTTGCGTACTTTGGGGTTTTCAAATAAGCACTAAGAAGGATACCCTTCTTTTGTAGTACCTACTAGCAATTTTTTTTTTGGTAGATTGTATAATCTAAAAAAAAAAAATTGACAGTACTACAAAAAACCAACGGGATATAAAGTAGAGTGGTTCAGTTAAAATATTATTTTAATAATACTTCTGTTTTGATTTTAATTAAATATTTAGCTCAATAATTAAGATTAAAAAATCTGAAGTGTTAATTGACTTTTGTCGCTGATTGTACCATTTTCATCATAGGTTTTTTTCTAATATGGAATATACAGGTTGAAATCTAAAATCTAAGTCTTAAAAAAAATATGTAGAAGTAAGTAGGTATATAAAAAAAGAGGGGAAATAATCATAGGGCATAAAAAAATTCGTCCACATCGCTGTCGACAGGAAAAGTGCCCAAAAGGCTGGCAGCATTGCCACGTTGTATGGCAATGCTAATTCTTTGACCAAAAAATAGGCCAGCCCTTTGGTCACGTCACGGTTAAAATCTTGTATCGTTTGGCAGGAGGAGGGGGGTGCGGTGGGGTGGGGAAGTTGGATGGGGGTGCCCCCATCCCCTGGTACCACTCCCGTGAAAGGTAATGCACCGTTCTTGATAAAAACGAATTATTGTACCTATCCTATTCTTAAAACACTTTAAAGTAGCTTCTGCAGAAGTCCCAAAAATTCTATACCAATGGGATCACCTACAAGATGGCAAAAAGTTATCGAACAAAATGGTACCTACATAGGTACTTTACATAAATGTAAATAATGTATATTAAAAAATGGTTTGAATTTTCTTAAAAAATGCGAAGAAACTTTTTCCCCAACCTATTATAAAGTTCCCCCAAAAAAAATGTTGATACAAGTAACGCCATCCAGCACCCTAATTGCGTAACACACTATCAATCGGAGTTAGTTTCATTTTGACAGTTCAACAACATTCATTGCGTTATTTACGTTGTCGAGCAGACAAATTTTTCGGACATATGAAGCAATGGATTAGCCATTTGTTTCAAAATGAAACCCAACTCCGATTGATAATGTGTTACGCAATTTGGGTGTAGCACTCTAATTACGTAAGACACGAATTGGTATTTGAATCATTTTGAAGCAAATGGCTAATCCATTATTAAATAGGTTCGTAAAATGTGTCTGCCCGACAACGTAAATAACGCAATGAATGTTGTTTAACTGTCAAAATGAAACCGATTCCGATTGATAGTGTGTTACGCAATAAGGGTGCAGTTCACAGTATTGCACCAACAACCTAAAGCATGGTCTGTTACGTCGCGTTATACATATCGTATAGGTACATTTTGGAATTTGTAGGGAATTATTTGGTTTGGTTGGTTTGGTTTGGTTGGTTGGTATTTTGGTTTGGTTTGGTTTGGTACAGTAATGTTACCGATGTAATAAAAAATGAGTTACTTCTACTTTTTAAAAGAAATTAACAAATCTATTAATTAATAAATGTTATTACTCAATTGGCGATTTTTTGACCGATAAAAATTTAAATTGATATTATGACATCTCTGTTTTCCTGACATGTGCTAATTCATTTATATTTATAATTTAACTGTAGGTATTAACCTCGAACTTGATAAAATAATCCCATTTTATTAAACTTAACATTATGTATTGCCTATTTCACATTATTTGCTGTATTTCATCTTGACATGGTAAACTTGTACTATTTGATTGAATGTGTTAATAATATATTTTGAAGGAGTCTTTAATAATATAGCGTTTGCATGTTAGTTTAAGGATCTTTTTAAACTAAACTTCTGTAACTTGTACCTACTTTCTGTGCAAATAAAGAACTATTCACATTCACACTTCATTCACTTCATTCTTCTATTTTATTTCACTATTTATTTTTCATTGTAACATTGTAACCTGTAATTTAAATGGTGTGCGTAATAAAGAATATTCTATTCTATTCTATTTTATTCTATACACGAAGATTTATAGGGTTAATAGGTTTTCTACTCTTAAATCTATACACAAAACTGATCCTTCCACATTATTTTCCAGCTTTGACTTAGAAAAGGTGCTGAGTACCTACTCTGCTATAAGATAATGAAAAAGTATATTCAAAAGTGACACACAAATTGTCCCTTACAAATTGAGGTAAGTGAACGTTAACAAGTAAATAAGTACATCAAAACGCAGACTAGGTCCTCTGGCCTCTCCAGATAAATAAGTACATCAAAACGCAGACTAGGCCCTCTGGCCTCTCCAGATAAATAAGTACATCAAAACGCAGACTAGGCCCTCTGGCCTCTCCAGATAAATAAGTACATCAAAACGCAGACTAGGTCCTCTGGCCTCTCCAGATAAATAAGTACATCAAAACGCAGACTAGGTCCTCTGGCCTCTCCAGATAAATAAGTACATCAAAACGCAGACTAGGCCCTCTGGCCTCTCCAGATAAATAAGCACATCAAAACACAGACTAGGTCCTCTGGCCTCTCCAGATAAATAAGTACATCAAAACGCAGACTAGGTCCTCTGGCCTCTCCAGATAAATAAGTACATCAAAACGCAGACTAGGTCCTCTGGCCTCTCCAGATAAATAAGTACATCAAAACGCAGACTAGGTCCTCTGGCCTCTCCAGATAAAAATACTTAAGTACTATAGAATAACACTTAAGTAATGGCTCCCGCAAACAGGTGTAACGCCATTCTGGTAAAACAATTTCCATTAAGTTTTCATAGAAATTGTTCTCTAGAGTCGCGTCGCACTGTCACGTCCACAGAAAAGATTTCTTTATCTGTTCTGTGGTCACGTCGCGCGCGCGCCCATCTTCGGGAGCTTCGTTCAATTAGTATCTTAAATACCTCCGACATTTGTTTTAAGTCCCCAACATTATATCCCTAATTATCAACCTATATTCATCCAGCACATGCGTGGGTGCCCGCTGGGACTGCAAGCCCGCCACGCGGGAGCCTTCACACATACATATATAACACACACACCCTCAAGTACTTACCTACTGTTCTACTTCTATTGCTATTAACATATTTTTGTATTCATTCGGTCAAAGACTACTATAGTATACTGGCTACATTCAGTGTTCGTTCGACTCTCAAGGGTGACGGAGCGTGTTCGGAAATAATATTCAACAACTTTAGTATTGGATCCATTTCAGTGGTGTTTTACCAATTGTATACAAGCTATTTAATTATTTGAGTGAATTGGATAATAGTGATAATATTGTCAACAAAGTGAGGACAAAGTAAGTTTTTTTTTTTTTTTTTGCTACGATAGGCGTCGATAAAAATCAGCTGTTGCATACATTTTATATGAACACAAATGTATGAAACCGGTTTTTCTGTTGGTTCAGTGGTTCCATAACAATTAACAACCCTTTTTCGTGTATTATATTGCATAAAAATAACGTTGTATAACCGATATCGCGAAGTAAAATCTGCTGTTCCCGTGTTAAATGTGCAGATAAATTTATGTGGCAGTTGTTGTTTTTCGCGATTTGGATTGGTCCCATAGTAGGTATAAGTTGTTTAATGACAAATTAAAATAACCTCATAAAAGGTTATCAGTTATTTTAATCAAACCTCGTATATTATGTACAAGATTCTGTTTTTCAATTTGTAATTACTGAAACTAAATAAGCGCCGTCTGGTGACTATAATGGGAAACACAATAAATTATTCCATACAAATTGACGATAGTTTACGTAAACGCGATTGAGAAGTATACACGCACTACGATACGGCCAGAGCTTATCCAATACCACGTTTACATTCAGCCATTGCCATTGCCATTCGCGTTGTCGTAGTTATTTCTCTAAATATTGCTGTGCCAACAACGTCAAGGGCAATGAGTGTTTACGTTGCCGCATCACCGACTCTTGCCAATAGAGAACGTGCCATGACGCGCCGCCGCACAGTGGATCGTCCCCATACAAGAGGTCGGACATAGAATTAAAAATTGAAAGTATTTAATTGAAAAAAATGAAATATGCAGTTGCATTACTCTATTAAGGAACTACAAAAAATGTTACTACAATTTTTTTATTTGACCAGTACTTTATGAGCAATTCGATGAAAAGTGTTATTTTTCTATGGAAATGGTCACAAAAATGTCTGTATCTCATGATTCCCTCCTTGTTTCGATTTGCGGTTTTCACTACTGTTATCTACCCATTTTATGCCACATTTTCTTCAAGGACACATGGTGCCCCCAGCGACCCCCTTCCGAGATATTTTGCTTTTAGTAACTTTACTTTTTATTGTATAACTGATGATATGGAGGTACATTAAGTATATTCATTACTGAGAATAAGTCATCCCTAAGTAGTTCCTTAAATAACAGGTGCATTTACGATTACTTTAATGACTTATGAACGCTTCTGTTGCCATACAACAAACGCGTTAATGAGTCCTTAAGTGAAGATTCCCAGTACTTGCTTAATCTAATTAGTTATTGTAATTACTATGTTAACAGCCCTTAATCTCTGCATTGTTATTGTCTAATGTCATCATTAGCTTATCAAATTCATTGCTAGTTGCCTACTTGCTGCCCTATATATTTGAGTGTGTTTAGCAAATGTAATTCAGTTGTAATTATAACTTCTACCAAGTGTTGTCATTATGGCTTTCCGTGGGTTTTCTACTTACCTAGATCTTTACGTTGCTCTTCGTAATCATAAAGATCTTCGTGACTATGACCATTTATTTAACACATTGAAGTCGAATACTAACGTCCAGTTAAGTGAAAGTGATGTGACGGATCTCAAGAACTGGTGTCGACGATTTTGCTATAGGGTTTACACCAAATGGGTGCAATCAAGAAGGACAGTTGACAGGTTCATTAACAAGAACGAAGAGTGGTTAAATTCCGATATCGTTTGGCCAGATTGCTTTAAAGAAAATGTTGTTGACACTGAAGAAGCAAATGAAAATGAGGCAGAAGAGGTAGTCAGTCCATCAAAATCAGATGCATCTACTTCAACATATACATCTCCTCGCAAACGCTTTGAAGATTTATCAACTAGACACAAAAGAAGACGTGTTAATGAAAATGTTACTAGTTGCAGTCGTCCGGATGAGCTTTTGCATACTGTTGAAAGTATACTTAAGTCTGCCGGAAAAAATGATATAGCCAGAATAATGAAAAATTTGCTGGAAAATCCTGAACACGTCTCAACAGTTATAAATGTCCTGGAAACTAAGCAGAATCCTCCGCTTTGTGAAGTTCCTACTCACAAAGCACTTGCTCTTTACGTTTACTTGCAGTTATCCAAGTGGCGTTACATCACACTTCGGGACTTTAGTTTAAAAGAAGGTCATGCGAAATACCCAAGCTACTACTTGTTAGTTAAAGAAAAGCTTAAATGCTACCCGGCAAAAGAAGACATAACTGTGACTGAAACTTCCGCAAAGATACGTATCCAAGCCCTCCTTGATCTCACCGTTAGGAGGCTGATCGATTCACTTGAATCAAATTTTGATGCTGGTGAACAACTTGTGCTTCACAGTAAATGGGGTTTTGATGGAGCTTCAAGTCAAAGCATTTACCATCAAACGACAACAACAAGTGAACAAGACTTATCCAGTGTATTTATGGCAAGTCTTGTACCACTTAAGTTAGTGACTTCTAGTGGAAGTATAGTGTGGCAGAATGATCGGCCATCGTCAACCACATATTGTCGCCCGATTTCATTTACATTTATGAAAGAAACAGAAGCGAATGTTAAGGCTGAAATGGAAATATTTGAGACCGAGATTCGTGAACGGAACCCGACTGATTGCGGCAATGCTACTGTTACTCACAATCTATGGCTAACCATGATTGATGGTAAGGTACATTCAATCATATCTGGTACATCGGCAGCAGTGTGTGATTTGTGCAAAGCTCGCCCAAGCGAAATGAATAACTTGGAAGAAGTGAGAGCTAAACCCGTGAATACAGATTTATACAAGCATGGATTTAGTTCATTGCATGCTTGGATTCGGTCCATGGAATGTTTATTACACATTTCTTACAGAATGGACATAAAATCATGGCAAGCAAAAGGTGACGAAAATAAAAAAAAAGTTAAAGATAAGAAAGAAGCCATTCAAGAAGCTTTCCGAAGAAGAACAGGCTTACTTCTAGACGTTGTTAAGCAGGGTAGTGGCAACACAAACACTGGAAATGCTGCAAGAAGATTTTTTGCAAACCCTGAAACGACTGCCGAAATTACTAAATTAGATGTTAATTTAATTAGAAGACTCGCCGTTATTTTGCAATGCATTTCCTCAGGCGAAAAAATTCAAGTCCAAAAATTCAAATCATATTGTGATGAAACAGCAAATTTATTCGTGGAATTATATCCATGGTATAACATGCCAGCAAGTTTACACAAATTGCTGATTCATGGATCACAGATAGTGGACCACTTATCAGTAGTGCCTATAGGTTTTTTGTCTGAAGAAGCATCTGAAGCAAGAAACAAGGACTTTCGCAAATTTAGAGAATGTCATACACGAAAGCATAGTAGCATCGCCACTAATGAAGACATTCTTCATAATCTGCTATTATCTTCCGATCCTCTTCTCGCCAGCTTACGACCGAAGATGACAAATAAAGCCAAAAAGTCTTCATTTAGAGAACTAGACGATTTACTCATACGTGATCAGAGTGAATTGGAGTTCATTGACGTTTCAACTGATACACTTGCTGCATGTAGTGACGTTGAAGAAGATGATGACGATGATAATGATCATGATGTCGTTATTGATGAAGATGAAGAAAATATAGTTTAAGTCTTATAGTACCTAATATTATTATTTTACAAGCAGTTTCTTTGTTAATTTCTAGTTTTTGTGTATTTTTTTTATTCTATTCTTTTTTTCTATTCTAGTTTTTGTGATTTTTTTTTAATTTTATTCTTTTTTTGTTTTGTGTTATGCCACCCATCAGCCAATAAATGGTTTTTTTCTTTCTTTTCTATTGTTGTTAGTAACTACATGGTCGTGTTAATTAATTAATTTCCTATTATAATTTAGTTTTTAGTAGTTGTTTATTTTTTTAGTTTGTTTTAGGGTACATAGTTATTTTATTTTTAAATTATTTTTACAGTGTTATATTATATAAATAAAAAATATATTTATACCTACATATTTTCTTATTGATCATAAAACTCTATTTCTTTTCGATGTGTTATTGTAAATGCGACTCAGTCATTACTAAGCTAATGATGACATTAGACAATCACAATGCAGAGATTAAGGGCTGTTAACATAGTAATTACAATAACTAATTAGATTAAGCAAGTACTGGGAATCTTCACTTAAGGACTCATTAACGCGTTTGTTGTATGGCAACAGAAGCGTTCATAAGTCATTAAAGTAATCGTAAATGCACCTGTTATTTAAGGAACTACTTAGGGATGACTTATTCTCAGTAATGAATATACTTAATGTACCTCCATATCATCAGTTATACAATAAAAAGTAAAGTTACTAAAAGCAAAATATCTCGGAAGGGGGTCGCTGGGGGCACCATGTGTCCTTGAAGAAAATGTGGCATAAAATGGGTAGATAACAGTAGTGAAAACCGCAAATCGAAACAAGGAGGGAATCATGAGATACAGACATTTTTGTGACCATTTCCATAGAAAAATAACACTTTTCCTCGAATTGCTCATAAAGTACTGGTCAAATAAAAAAATTGTAGTAACATTTTTTGTAGTTCCTTAATAGAGTAATGCAACTGCATATTTCATTTTTTTCAATTAAATACTTTTTCAATTTTTAATTCTATGTCCGACCTCTTGTATGGGGACGATCCACTGTGCGCCGCGCCGCCGTACTACTCTTCATTTCATACTTTATCATAACTATAGATGTGTGAGTGCAAATATTAATAACGACATTTCATCTGTGTGGGAGCTGGGAGCGTCGACTCTTCCGTGAACTGAACTATGACCTATACAGAGAGGCTATCACATACCACAATTTGAACCATTTTTTTTTTCTTAGGTTATTCTTAGGTTATAGGTTATAACTTGCTTTATTATTTTTTTTACATTTTCATGTGATAGCACATGCATTTTTCAGTTATAAACAAAAAACAAAATTATAAAATAATGGCATTCATAGAAAATATAAGTAGCCAAAGCAAGGTGTACATTTTTCAAACAATAATATTAAAAAAAATATTCTGAGACTGGGAAAAAATGGTTTAAATTGTGGTATGTGATAGCTGATTATACGGTGTATCGACCCCTTCATGTTGGACCACTATTTACGCCACACCCTGTATATGCGAACATCGCGGTCGACTAGTCGCGTGATAAATCCGGCAACTGAATAAATTAATAGTGATGTTTTTATATTGCGTCCATTCCTTAAATTGGCTTGTGTGCGTAAATGCAGTAGTAGGGCGTGTCATTTCAGCGTAGACGAGCTATAGAGTAAGAGCAATGAAAATGATCACTATGAGTGACCTTGACCGTCAGAGCTCAGGTTCACCAGACTAGTAAGTAACAAGTGGTTATATTTATGTTTCATTTCCAGATGAGTGGAGGTGGCGGATGTAACTACCATGTGATACAATTCTTGGAAGTTCCGTGCAAAGACGTAGCTGACTTTGTCTGTGTTCCGACATCTTGGGTCCAGTCGTGCGGAGCTGGTGTCCCGATAGTAAACGTTTCGTATCCTGTTGAAGAACCATCACTCACGGAGCAGAGAGTTAAGAATCGAAATGGGAAGTCGGACAGCTGGAAATCCTATCTTTCCGTAGTGAGACATAACTCGGGTAAGATAACTTTCAGTATTAAGATTTTAGACCGGAACAGATAGATAAAAAAAAACTAGGTACTTAGCTTTTTTTTTTTTTTAGAAAAAAATATGGGAGCGCAGAACTTGAGCTCGTGGCTAAGTAATAACAGCCGCAAAGGTCGATCCATCAGGCTAAGCTACGCTTGCTGGGGTTGGTCCGTGGGTGGATGACCATCTTTACCTACATACCGAGAAAGCACGTTAAGTCGTTGGTGCCGGCTGTCATTCGTAGATCTTTGACAGTCGTTACGGGTCGACAGAAGATCGAAAAAAACAGTCTTACCAAGGAGTATCGTATTAAACTGTGGTACCTATTACCCAGTTCCTGGGTTGTGGAGGTCTGATAGGCAGTCGCTCCATGTAAAATACTGGTATTCAGTTCCATCCGGTTAGACTGGAAGCCGACCCCAACATGGTTGGGTAAAGGCTAGGCAGATTGTTTAACTCAGTTTGTAGGTAAAGGGTTGCTGATTTCTCAAAAAGCGGACATGAAGGGTTACTTATCCTTTTTAAAACAATATAAGTATTGTCATTATTTAGATGGAGCGAAAACATCTGAAAAAAACCCGTTTCTTGTATGGGGACCCCATTAATTTTTAACTTTATTTTTATTATGTGTCGATAAAGCGGTCATAGTAGTAATTAATAGTGCAGTCACGAGCACTAATAGCAACACACACAACACAACACATAGCAACACACACACAACGCAACACATAGCAACACACACACAACACAACACATAGCAACACACACACAACACAACACATAGCAACACACACACAACACAACACTTAGCAACTTTTGAAAGTGATTTTCTCCTACTGTATTGATTGTAATTTTATGATTTTACGAACATATTAGTAGTACCTAGTTAGTATTTTGGAACCCATACTATTATGAAATAGGTTTTATCTAAAAGTCACAATCGTTATTCCACGAGAAAATTGCTTTGAATTTTGTAAAGCGTACACATAATTAGGTAAGTAGTGCTCGTGACTTTACACACTCTGTGAAAATGTCAAGTGTCTAACTATTACGGTGACAGAAGGAAGGACAGCGGAGCCTTAAATTAGTAATGGGTCCCGTTGGCACCTTTTGGGTACGGAACCCTAAAAGCGTATGGACCCTTTTTAATGTATTTTCGAAACCCCCAAAGTACGCAAAAAAAAAATTACAGGCTGTACCAGACTTTCTGCATGGGACCAACATCATAATCACGAAAAAATAATCACCCGTCCCATACATTTGGGTCGAGTAGGTCCTGTATTGAAGTTTTGTAGCGGACACGGACAGCTGATAATTTTTTCACGATTACGATGTTGATCACATAGAGACAGTTGTTCAGTTGAATGGTTTGTACCACACTCTTAAATTTGACACAGTTTTCTGATACACCCTGTGTATTCAATTAGAAGAAGACCTATGACGAAAACAGTACAATCAGCGACAAAGTCGATAAACACTTCAAGTTTTTAGGGTTCCGTACCTCGAAAGGTAAAAACGGAACCCTTAGGATCACTAGTGTGTCTGTCTGTATGCCTATGCCTGTCCGTTAGTCACAGCCAATTTTCTCCGAATCTAATGGACCGATTAACTTGAAATTTGGTAGACATATGAATTTCTATGACCCAAACACGGACGTGTAACGTAAATAAATGAATTTTGAATACGGGGGTCAATTTTGACCCCCGTATTGAAAACACACTCGAATATACAACTCCCCTACTCACTTACACTCCAAACACCACATCACCTACTCATCCATACTCACACATAAACACCTATACACACCTACAATCACATTTGTTCACCCTCACCCTTGTACTCTTTCATACTCATACATAATTTAATAACAGATGTAAACTATAACTTTTTTTTTTCTTCTGATAGAAAACCGACACAGTCCACTCACACATAATTATATTAATTGGAACCTCATTGTGAGACACTGTCTCTTAAGATACAGGATACCCTAGTTTAAGAGACAGAGTTTAATCTTTTGTGTAGAGATTTCTGCTGCATTTAAATGATTTTATGTAAATCACCATAACTCTAAAAAGTGTAAACTACAAGCACAAGCATCAAGCATCTGTATTTATTGTGAAATAAAGATATTGTATTATTATTAAAAAAAAAAAAATTTGGGGGCACATAAGAAAATTTAAAAAAAAGTTTTGCAAACTGTACCGTGTGACATATCAAATGAAAGGGCTCACTGTGAGTATCAAATATAAGGTGACTGTTAATTAGTGACCGATACTTAAACACATGATTATACTCATGATAACAAACAACTTTTACTATGGGACCAAACCTGAAATCGCGAAAAAAAAATCAGCTGCCCCATACATTCATGTTCGCATAACTCGTTAAAATGTAGGGATCTGATTTTTTTTTTGCGATTTCAGGTTTGGTCCCATACTAAAAGTTGTTTGTTATCATGAGCACAATCATGTGTTTAGGTATCGGTCACTAATTACCAGTCACCCTATATATTTTTTTTATGATTTTAAAATAAATTATTTTAAAGTTATTTACGAAAATAAATGAAAATTGACCATTCCCCTCATCTCCGAAACTACTGAGTCTAAAACTTAAAATTTTGAAAGAAAACAACAGAAAATAGTTCTATACATAAAGATTACAGGATTTATAAGCAGTCTATGGTCTTAAAATAACATGGTAAATCTATCAGTATTATGCGTTCAAATTTACATTTGCAGTTGCAATGTATGGGAGAACATGTTTTTCAACTACAATGTTATGTTTGTTCTTGGGATAATTCTTTCTCCTCGTTCTTCATCACAACTACGGAACCCTTCATTGTGCGTGGTCCGACACGGACTTGGCCGGTTTTTATTTTAATCTTAATTATTGAACTAAATATTTCCACCAAATCAAAACGAAGTAAAAATAAATAAATTAACTCTTTAGTTATTATAATTATGAAATGCTAGAATACAATGTATCGAATAATTTTGTGATGTGTAAAAGTAGCAGTGTTAGTCGACTTTTTTCGCTGATCGTATCTATTAGGTACCTTTTCATGCGTTATTGAGTCTAAAAACAAATAAAATTCGGTTTTTCGAATACCCAAACCCTTTATGTGCTGATGTCGGCTCCCGTGTGCTTGTCTTGTAGGTAATTCTATCTGTTCTGTGCTAATTCTGATGGTAAAAGACTTGGCAATAAACTTCGTTACAGGAAAACCTAACAAATCGTAATGGACTTTGTATTTGTTGTTTCGGCGCAGATGTAGCCACAATATGAATATTGATAGTGACGAGTGTGTCTGTGTTTGTGTGTGTGTGTGGGGGGGGGGGCTTGCGTAATAATTGTATTTTTATTATGATACTAATTTGCAGATAATTATGAAGACGCCAAAATTTGCATACAACAAGAGATAGACAATTCGAAGAAAAATAAAGGAGGTAATTAAAAAAATCTGAAGTTCAAGCAGATATCAGAAGCTTCACTTTTGTCTTTCATTCTGCATCTTTCACTCGAAGTGAAACGGCTGAACACAAAATTAATCAAAAGTGTAAAATGAATTCATTAGTTAACCGATGTTGGATTTCGGCACTCGACATCATTCACTCGTCTACCGAATGATCGAAAAATGAAGTGAACGTAACATATTGAACGTTCGTTCCTATGTAATTTTGTCAGTGTCGTGTGAACATGGAATGAAACAAAAATGAACATTCTGATATCAGCTTTAGTGGAAATGATCATTCTGAAGTGAATGAATGAATGTGTAATGATTAATGAATGATGTTCTTTGCAGATTCCAATGTTGACGCGAAAAATATTCAAGACAGGACAAACAAATCGGAGAAAAAGAATGGAGGTAAATATAAAAAAAATATAAGCACTTAATTTTTGAATTATTCAAATAAAAGGCACGGTAAGTAGGCGAGCACCACAATAGCAACGTAGGTCGTATCGGAATTTTAATTATTATTAAGAACCTTAAAATTGTAATTTTTTTTTAATACTGCCTCGTTGTATAAGAATTTGTTAAGTTCTAATTTGCAAGATCAACATTTATCTAACCCACAGTTACAGATAGACCTAGATAACGCAAGCGCAAATGCTTCGCGTGCCCAGCTTAAGTAGGTACAATTATTTCTAATCTAATACCCACCCACAGTAATTTCTGGTAATACCAAATTTGAGAAAAACATACACAGGTCATCAAAAGTTAACTGCATATTCGTATTACATAGCGCCTTTTACTTGGAGTGGTTGATGCGACGTTCTGTTTTAACAAGTGATGAATATCGAAACAAGTGATATCGCTTCGGTTTCGTAGTACACTCCTACCAACTTATCTGTGAAATGGCGAAAATTGGATCTACGGCCGTCATGTTGAAATTTCATTCGAATGTGCCAACGCATGTCATTCGATTGTGTCGACGCATCGACGGCGACGGTGCCGATGCCGCCTCTTTCAGTTCACAGATAAGTTGGTAGGACTGTACAGGCGCTTTTATCAATTTTCTGTCAATTTTAGTGATTAATGCTGTTCATCCTATGCAACACAAATCTATTCTCGAGAATCGATTTCGGAAACAGAGGAATGATTTTATATTTTATAGCTAGACAATTGTAATAAATAATCGTATCGATTCGTAAAATTTTATAGTTTTCCGCAGGAACTGAATTTATAAGAATAATGGATTTATTTATTTATTCAATTGGTCTTACAAGCTAACAGACATACCATCCAAAACGCTCATATGATTAACTGAGGATTGAGGAAACGGGAATAAAGATTGGTGCCCAACAAAGTATAGCACTATTTGTTCGAACAATTTTGAGGAAGCAAGCTTTGTTGAAGGTAAAAAGCATCTCATTCCACTGTCTAGTCTGTCGATGTAAAGGATTGAGCGCTGACGCTAAGCAGGAGGTGGGGCGAGACAGGTGGCGCTCGCGGCGGGCGGCGTCTTTGAATCGTTTTAGTTTTCCTATCACTAAATAGTGCTTGTGACGTCATAGTAGGTAGTCAAAAATGGCACGCTTGGTTTTCATAAAGATCGTGATACTTGCGTTATCGAGGTCTATATCTTTATTTGTGATCTTAACCCTTTGGATAGTGCTAACGTACCGGTGTTGACGACTGTACCAATGTGTATTTTTTTTAATAAATTGTCGTCATGTGTTACTCGTTCCAGTTATATGTATTCTAAATACTTGTAGTATCCGGTTTACTTTAATGGTTCTATAGGACGATGTAATGCGTTTGCAAATATTTAATCATATCGACGCAAAAAAGCGGAAACATAGTAACCCACAAAATGTTCACCCGTAGTGCTATTCTGTAAACATCTCACCGTGATAACTCAGGTGATGTGAGCGTGAAGTGAGCCGTCATCCCACCTGATGCTAGGGGTTGACACTATTGACAGCTCACTTTACGATCACTTCACTCATGTTTTCACGGTGAGATATTTACAGAATAGCACTACAGAGCCGAAAACCTTTTAGGATTTCAGAAAAAAAATCATATATCTCCTTTAGTATTAAACCTACAAGTGCCATTCTTCTAACGTAAATTTATTTTCTGATCCCCATCAAGATGAATACTTAAAGTCTAGGTACTTTTTTAAGTTACTTTTGATCTATATTTGTGTGGGTTACAGCAATAGCACTTTTGATCTAGGTATATTTGTGTGGGTTACAGCAATAGCACTTTTGATCTATATTTGTGTGGGTTACAGCAATAGCACTTTTGATCTACATTTCTGTGGGTTACAGCAATAGCACTTTTGATCTATATTTCTGTGGGTTACAGCAATAGCACTTTTGATCTACATTTGTGTGGGTTACAGCAATAGCACTTTTGATCTATATTTGTGTGGGTTACAGCAATAGCACTTTTGATCTATATTTGTGTGGGTTACAGCAATAGCACTTTTGATCTATATTTGTGTGGGTTACAGCAATAGCACTTTTGATCTATATTTCTGTGGGTTACAGCAATAGCACTTTTGATCTACATTTGTGTGGGTTACAGCAATAGCACTTTTGATCTATATTTGTGTGGGTTACAGCAATAGCACTTTTGATCTATATTTGTGTGGGTTACAGCAATAGCACTTTTTTTTTGTTACGATAGAACGCTGTAAATGGATAAATGTAGGTACTCCAAATCAAGTGTTTTGAAGAATAAAAAGGAGAAGTGCTGTAACTACCGGGATCAAACATGTTCAAAATGTTGAATTGGTGTACCTAAATGCAAAATAATAAAAAAAATCAATTTTTTATGCTATTTATTGCAAATTTTTACAAAAAAATAGGGTTACTTTAAACGCTGTACAAAATTTTCTATTGGTCGTAGAGCCACGGAGTCGGACTATTCGTCGCAGTTTTTTTTTCTGATTCCGAATCTGCAATATTTTTTTCAATACACTTCCTCGAAAACTGGTTCATATCGCACTACGATTAGGTTTACAATGCAATGTATTTCACACGCGTGCCATTTTTCATTTTCCAACACGTGTGCGAGAATAAAAATTGCCACAGCTAACTTATACTATATCCAATGCCTCTATTCACACCGGTCCTCTCTATTCAGATAGAGAGAGAGAGGTGATTTTTTTTTAAATCTCGGCAAAGAGATATTCGTCTTTATGGCGTTAATATTTTTTGAATAAGTATTTAAATAATGTTTATAAATGAATATCATCAAAAACCATGATTATTACAATAAAAAAAACGTTTATGAACAAATTAAAATTAATTTGTGTTATAAACTCAAAATTTCGTTATTTTATTTTTTCAAAAGTGTATTAAAAACGTCGTTTGATACACGTGGACATTTGTTATTGCAGTTCTCGGCTCAAAAACAACCTCGTCTACGGCTCGGGTGTTAATTCCGCCTCGGATCGGCAATAACAAAAATTCTCCACTTGTATCAAAATATAGTATTTTTGAAATGGGTGCGGGTTACTACGTTTCCGCCTTTATTGCCTCGATATATATATGTTTTTTGCTTCCTGGTGTCATTACCGATTTTCGACCTATAATCTCAAAAGGCTCAAACCTTTGTGGATCTTGTGCACGGCTGGTATCCACCCGGGCCGGCGCAGTCGTGAACATTACTCCTAACTTCGCCAGATGTTAAAATTCCACAAAATAGATGGCGAAACAAACAGTGTGTACATTTAATTAATACTGTAATTTTATTTTAGATCATACATTGTTATCAGCTAAGGTGAATGAAAAAACAAGCACATCCTCACAAAACGCTACGTCAAAAGCTACGATAGATAACGATGCTTTTGTCGTGGGTATGTTAAATGCCCTGGGATGGTGTGTATCCTCAAAATCTGCAAATACTATAACAATTAAACGAAAGGCCCAGCTGGATCCTGATAAGGAAAAACATAACAAACGATTTAGAGTGAATGCGCCAGATGAATCTGATAACCAGGCTACGGGACCATCCGGTAAAGCATTGGACTGCTCAAGCAATAATCATTTGTCCCCTACTTCTGAAGATTCTGAAAAATTCAATGACAATAGTACAGAGATGAGACAAAGTGATAACCAAAATCCTTTAAAAACAATCTACTCTTTGGATCCCAAAACAATCGCCCAGATCGCAACTTCACCAACGTTTGCTAAATGGAGTATGTTGATGCAAGAACTGCAAGAAGTTTTTGACAATTCAATGTTCAGAGAATTAATAAATAAACTCTTGAATAAGGATAAAGATGGTAATGCTCCGCAAAACAATGATCCCATCGCATCTGCATCGAGCGACACGACAGTGGAAGCTCCAAAATTAAATAATGAGAAAAAAAATGAAAAGCCGCTGGTGGAGAAAGCTACTGATGATGATGATGGTAAAAATCAACCTCTAAAAAAAAACAGTTGTCCTAAACGAATGAAAAACGTAGTTCTACCTCCGGTAAACGATACAAATCACTCAGAAAAGAGTGATTCTGATGATTCAGAAGGTGATTATCAACCTCCAAAGAAAACAAGTTCTCCTAAACAAATTAAAAAGGTAGTTCTACCTCCGGTAAACGGTGCAAATCACTCAGAAAAGAGTGATTTTGATAATTATGATAAAGATCAAGCTCTAAAGAAGAAAAGTTGTCCTAAACCAATTAAAAAGATACGTCTACATGCGGCATACGGTGATGACTCAGGAGCGAGTGATATAGATTGGGATTATGAAGATCTACCTCCGGAATACGATGCCAATGATTCAAGATGGACACTAAAGTATCGTGAACCTGCTCCAGGACTTGTTGAACTGATACCAGGTACTGGTGTGTATGTGGCTAATTTAAAAAATGATCCCTTGAAATTTGCCACGCCATATCCCATAACATTAGCTTTAAAGTTACTATGTGCAATCTTTACTACAAAAGCATTGAGTATATGTACGTTGACTAATATAAGGGCCAAAGCTGCCGACCTCGGCTCGGACGGGACAAACGTTAGGCCTGCATTAGATGAACATGCAGTAACAGTTTTAATTAATTATGTCACTGATCATGTACAACAGGTGGGTGGGCCTAAAGTTGGTCACCGAGTAATTCTAAAACGGATTCGCAGGAAACTGCAAGATATGCGAGAAGACTATATAAGCAGCGGTTAAACAGGATTTTAAAAGAAAGAAATTAAAAAAAAAAAAACAAATTAAAATATCTTAGGTCAAAAGCAAGAAAAGGGGTAGCCAGATGTATATTGTATAGTCGAGCTCGTAATAGCTTTACCGCCCTCATGTTGAATGTCACTTGCACGGCATACATCGACAAGGTCTGGTATACTTTCAAAACCAATGTGTCAGATATGTAGTTTCAACCTTAATGGAGTTTCAATTTACTGGGAATTGTTGTAAAAAGTGGTATTTAAGTAAATGTGAGACCACCTATTCACACACATTATGCAATTTATTTATATGTCGCATGACGGACTCATCATTTTTCGATAATCCGTTTGCAAAAGATAAGGGTATATACTGCGGGTATTAGTTTGTAAGCTTATGTAGGTAATAAGTAACTTAGAATTATTTCATGCTAACTTGCCCGCGGCTTCACCCGTGAAGAGCTTGGAAATTATCCCACTGGAACATACTACCGGAATAAAAAGTATCCTATGTCATAATCCAGGTCTTGGTCTATCCGTGTGGCAAATTTCATCGAAATCTGTTAAGCCGTTTTAGAGTTTCACTCTTACAAACAAACAAACTTACTTTCGCATTTATAATATTTAGTTAGGAGCTCGTGGCTAAGTAATAACAGCCGCATGGGTCGATCTATCAGATTAAGCTACGCTTGCCGGGGTTGGTCCGTGGATGGGTGACCATCTTTACATATCGAGACTCCTTCATGCCTCGGAAAGCATGTTAAGCCGTTGGTCCCGGCAGTCATTCGTGGATCTTTGACAGTCGTTACGGGTCGTCAGAAGCCCGTGTATCGTGTGGAGGTCAGATAGGCAGTCGCTCCATGTGAAAGATTTTTTTTCTCCTAGTCTTTCATTCTCTTTTTAACAGACTTCTTTAATTATATTTTTGTAACAGGTTAATTAGAATAGTCTGCCGTTTTATTGCGTCATTTTATTAATTTTCCTGTTCCGAGATATTTTCTTTTTGTATTAACAGCCGCACGGATCGATCGCTGCCGCGGTCGGTTCGTGGATGGGTGACCATCCATTACATATCGAGACCTCTCCCGTGCCCCACTCGGTCCCAGCAGTCTATTGTAGATCTTTGACATTCGTTACGGGTTAGTAGCCCAAATGTCTGACAACCTGTCTTACCCATGGGCATCGTATTACCAGTAACTGGCTGGGTTTTGGAGGTCAGAACGGCAGTAAAAAAAAAAACCAAGTAAAATACTGGTATTCAGCTGCATCCGGTTAGACTGGATAAAGATAAAGCACATAGTTGGGAAAAGGCAGGCAGATTGATTTAATTAACTTTAATAAGGTTGTCCTTATTTTTATGAGGAAAGAAATTTTCAAATCTGGTCACTAGGATAAGTTCATGGTAGGTAACACTATCTTAACTTTTTTTTTCGTTGGTACTTTGTAAGGTAGGTTAGGTAGGACTAAAATAGTTTTAAGAAATCCTCAAATAAATTCTTAGAATCAAATAGAGAAAGCATTTATATTTTTAAACTTGTATTTTTTATCACAATATTGTAAAATAAGTAGGTTCTTACTTTAGTACCTACTCAAAGCTTTAATTTTCCGATATGTGTATGTGTTATTTAATAATTAAGAATTGTGTATTAATAAATTGTCTAAGGGGCCTCTGCGAATTGGCTTCGGCTCCTCGTACGCCTTCCAAAGGTCCGGCACCCCAGGATCCCGAGTTATGTCAAAGACATTTTAAAATATAATAATAAATTAGGTATTTTTATAAATAGCTTTTTATTTTTGATTGTACAACAATGCCATTTAATATAACCATAGAAATATAAAAAACAGAATATAACATAACATCACGCCTGTAATCCCCGAAGGGTTAGGTACAGGTGTAGGTACCTAGCAGTACACGATACCAAAATAAATTGGGGGATTTTTCGTAACCATTTATTTCACTATTACAGCTGTATGGATTTAATTTTTGGATATGTTTACATTGACTATTTGATTAAATACTCTCTGAAGGAAAATGCAATTGGGATAAATTTCCTCGTTACAATTTATTTCTGAAAAGACCTCTGTTTTTTTTTTCTGTAACCTAATTCTAAAATCCTAAGTAGCTAATTTCAATGCTAAATTGCATTCATAACGAGCGTATTAGGTACCTAATTGAAAACTCTGGCTGAAAATATTTTTGGTAAATATTAATATTTTTGGTTTTGGTTATTTTTGGCTTAATTTATTTTTAAGCAATTTTTATGTGGTTTGGCGTTTTTATTTTGGTTCCAGCGCACTGTTGCGCTCTCTTTTTTCGCATGTGGAAGTAATTGAATCTGTCACTTTGTTATTCCCGCCCAGTTCGCCTTTTACATTATATCACCCTAAGGGCGAGGATACACATGCCTGTAGCTTATACTTGTACAACACTATGCAAGTAGCTTGCATACTATTGTGACATTCATCAATCAGAAGCTATTATGGTACACTGGAATGCAAGCTACTTGCATAGTTTTGTACAAGTTACAGGCATTCCCACCCTACTGCCGTCAACCGGGTGAACAATTGGAAAAAAAATGTCGCCTTCTTCAACACTGTTAACGTGTGGAACAAAACATTCCCAGTCGAAACTATTTTATTAATTTGTCAGATAACATGATCCATTATGGTTAGTAACAACTGGAGCTTATAAACTATGTAAGAAGGTAAAGAATTTAAATATAAATAACGATTCAAATATTTGATTTAACCGTCCCAACCACTATGCTTACCCAGAGCGAGTGTGTTACTCACTGATACTCATATTTACTAGAAACTATCCTCTCTTATTGCGTAAAAGTCATCCGTACGCGCTTCGGCAAACATCGCGGGACGCAGTGCACAACCGCAACAACATCTTGAAGACGTTATTGTATTGTTCGGGACCCGCAGAGCGCTAGTGTATGCCCTTTGACCTTTGGCTACTCGTGTAGAAAGATTGGCAATATGCTTTGAATAGCGCTAACTCGACTTCAGCTGAGCAATGAGCAAACCTGTGAGCCAACATATTACCCCGGACCGCCATCGCCAGCGCCCTGTGTTCACCTTCAATGTGCTCGTTGTCCTTTAGATCATCGGTGACAATGTGCCCTAGATATTTAAACTTTTTCACTCTAGTGAGAGGATCCATATAATCATTCACACAGTCCATCGTTACATGTACATTCAGTTGAGTCATCGACTACCTGCGCGTCGCACGTGTTTTAGTGAGTGAAGCAGACGATATTGTTTGTGCGTGAGCCATGGCGGACATGTCTCCTGTACAGTAAATTTTAGAAGTATTCAATTTGAACGGGCCTTAACAATTTCAAAACAAAACAAAGGCGTTGTCCCCACTCCGAACAATGACCCATCTCACTCTGTCAATAGGTATCGGAAATGTGCGAGAGACATAACTCAGTACTCGGTTTGTTAAAAAAAAAAAACAAAGTATAGTATTTTATTGTAACTTGTGAACGCTTTGCGTTGTTGTACAAATTAGTATTTTAATTCCGCCCATTGGTGTAAGTCTGCAGTTGGAGGCAAAATCATTGTTATTAGTAATTAATTGTTTATTTATTTTAATTCGATGGTCGTAGTTTATCATTTATGATAGATAGATAGATAGATAGATAGAATTTTATTTTGCAAACATGGGTAATACATAATAGTTCTTAAGATTAAATTTAGCCCAGCCACATTTTGCCAATCGGCATGCAAACATTTGAAATTATTTATATCATTATTATTACACTTATTTAGATCAATTTATAAATTACTATTATAAAATTCTTAAATCATCAGCTATTAAAAATATATGTTTGTATTAAAAGGAAAAATATAGGTCAGTATCATAAGATTATATATCATGTCATTACTATACATATGTAATACCATTATCATTACATCAATTAAACATGTCATTACTATTACAATTATCATTATTATTACAATTCCAAAATCAAAATCAAAATGTCAGTAATCTAAATGTCAAAGATCAAAATGTCAAAAATAAAAAAATGTCATACATCAAAATTTTAAAAATATCAAGATATCACTAATTAACAAATATTTTTCTCCGATAGGAACTCAGCTACACTGTAGTACGTTTTATCTACCAAAAATTTCCGCAATCTACTCTTAAATTGTGCTGTATTTAAAGCTTTCCAACTACTCGGTAATTTATTGTAGATAATGGGGGCCATGCAAGAAACGCTCTTACGCATCAAAGTAGTTCGACATGATACCTGACATAATTTGCTGTTGTCACGCCTATTCCTTGGGAATACAACAGCCAGGCGCTCAAAACGAGATGGATTTTGCCTGACAAACATAGCTACTTCGAAAATATACAAACAGGGAAGTGTCAAGATTTTATGTAACTTAAAATAAGGCGCGCAACTGTCTGTCGATTTAAGTTTTAACAATGATCGGAGACATCTTTTCTGGGCCTTAAAAGCTATATCTCGATCAGTTGAGTTCCCCCAGAAAATGATACCGTAGCGCAAGTGCGATTCAACTATTCCGTAGTAAGCCGTAAGAAGTGTTTTGACATCCACTATGGAGGATAGTCTATATAACACATATGCGGATGAACTCAATTTTTTACACAGACTGTCTATGTGTGCTTTCCAATTTAAGTTGCAATCTATTTGCAACCCTAAAAATTTGGTATCCTCTACTTCCTCAATTTTGTCATTTTTGTAATGGATGTTGAGATTAGTTCCGCCGGGAGTACGTTGTCTAAAGTGCATTATTTTTGTCTTACCTAAATTAATATTTAAATTATTTTCGTCTAGCCATTTAATTAGTGCGTCAAGAGAGTTATTTATGTCACTTTCATACGTATTTGTACTTTTACATGGGATCGTAACAGTGCTATCGTCTGCAAACATAGTTATAGGATCTTCAAGGGACATGGGCATATCATTAATGTAAGTAATAAATAAAAACGGGCCTATCACGGTTCCTTGTGGTACACCGTACGAGATTTTACGTTCTCGAGACCTTATAATGTCTTCGTGTTTGGTAACTATGTTAATGTTGCTAACTTCAGTTATTTGTGTTCTGTTTTCCAGGTATGATTTTATAAGATCGAGCACGTTACCCCTAATGCCATAGACTTCTAATTTATTAAGTAATATATTATAATGGACATAATCGAACGCCTGGGTCATATCACAAAATATAGCGCATATGGGGGATCGTTTATCCATGTTACTCATTATTGGATTCAAAAAGTCATAAATTGCCATATTGATGGTTCTGTGCTGTCTGAATCCTTTTTGTTCTTCGCAAAGTATTTTATATTTTTCCATATAATTATACAGGGTGTTTGGTGCATCGTTTGCCAAATTGAATTGGCCGAAAGAAGAGGTCATTTGCTATCGCTTCAGGCTCAAGTACTCATTTTTGGCCACACCGGTTTTTTTATTACAACTTTCTAATTTTTATTTTGAAAAAATCCAAAACTCAGCATTAAAGCTTAAATTAAAAAAAAGTTTTAAGTGTAGTCGTCAAATTTCATTTTTATTTACATATGTACTGTTGTATGGCTCTATCAAATTTAAAATTACTTGCCAGTTACATCTAGTTTTTTTTTAATAAATCACAAAGTTTTTGGAAAAATAAAAAATGAACTTAAAACTCAACTTTAAATAGCTATAAAAAAAAAACTAAAAGCGATCGGGATCTTCGAATTATTTTAAAAAGTTCTCTAGTCTATCCCCTTTCCAACGGTATGCAATGTGTTAAAAAACTCTTTTAATATCTTTAATAATTAGCTAAATGTGTAGTCGAGACACATCAGGCTGATATTGGATATTACGTTTAAAACACTAGTTTTCGCATAAATTACATGCTATTAGTAGATAGATACTGTTATCTCACGTCTTACGTAGTCTCTTATCTCGTTCTTACATAGGGAACTTTCCTCGAAATTGAAAAAAAAATACATTATTACAAAAATAATCATTTATTAATAAGTAATTTAATTACATACTAATCTTACAAGTCTTGTTCAAACTGTCTACCACTATTGCGTATGCACGCGCGACATCTTCGTCTTATCTCAACTGTAGTGGTGCGTAAACGCATTTCTGCTTTGATCGTCATGAAAGCCGCCTCAATGCGTTGGACTTAATCATCTCTTGTCTCAACTTCCGTGGCGTAGACGAGTTCTTTGGCCCGTCCCCAGACGTAAAAATCCAACGGAGTTAAGTCTGGAGAACGTGGAGGCCAAGGAATAGGGCCATCCCTCCCAATCCATGAGTCCGGGAATGCATCATTCAAGTACTCCCTGACGGTTATTCTCCAATGAGCGGGACAACCGTCATGTTGGAAAACAAAAGACCTGTCTTCACTGAAAATTGGCAAATCAGCTAATAATAAGGGCAACTCTGTTTGCAGAAATTCTAATTCTTGTAAGATTAGTATGTAATTAAATTACTTATTAATAAATGATTATTTTTGTAATAATGTATTTTTTTTTTCAATTTCGAGGAAAGTTCCCTATGTAAGAACGAGATAAGAGACTACGTAAGACGTGAGATAACAGTATCTATCTACTAATAGCATGTAATTTATGCGAAAACTAGTGTTTTAAACGTAATATCCAATATCAGCCTGATGTGTCTCGACTACACATTTAGCTAATTATTAAAGATATTAAAAGAGTTTTTTAACACATTACATACCGTTGGAAAGGGGATAGACTAGAGAACTTTTTAAAATAATTCGAAGATCCCGATCGCTTTTAGTTTTTTTTTTATAGCTATTTAAAGTTGAGTTTTAAGTTCATTTTTTATTTTTCCAAAAACTTTGTGATTTATTAAAAAAAAACTAGATGTAACTGGCAAGTAATTTTAAATTTGATAGAGCCATACAACAGTACATATGTAAATAAAAATGAAATTTGACGACTACACTTAAAACTTTTTTTTAATTTAAGCTTTAATGCTGAGTTTTGGATTTTTTCAAAATAAAAATTAGAAAGTTGTAATAAAAAAACCGGTGTGGCCAAAAATGAGTACTTGAGCCTGAAGCGATAGCAAATGACCTCTTCTTTCGGCCAATTCAATTTGGCAAACGATGCACCAAACACCCTGTATAATTCCCTGCAAATGTATTTCTCAAAGATCTTCGAAATAACCGGTATGAGCGAAATAGGTCTATAATATTCCATCAACTCTTTATCTTCTTTCTTAAATAAGGGTTTTATTATAGATGTTTTTAAAGCATCTGGATATTTACCCGTACAAATAATAAGGTTCAGTATGTGGCTTAAATGTTCGCATATCACGGTTGAGACAGACTTCAGTATCTGTCTGTATATATGTCTTCAGTAAGCCGACGTTCGCACGGACGTAAATATATCGCGGCGGGATTTTATCGCGCACTGGATTTTCAACTCTCGTTGTTGAGCCGAGCGCTGAGAATCCAACTTAACAACAGAGTGCATTCTAGCGCGTCGAAAAAACACACTGTTGGATAAATAAAATCGCCGCGATATATTTACGTCCGTGCGAACGTCGACTAAGGATGTCTACTTTCTGAGACACAATTAAATATTTGCGAAAAACATCGGCAGTGTCGACGTCATAAATTAAAGGCAAAACGTAGTTTTCTATGCGAGTTTGGAATAGATAGCTGTGTGACGTCACATTTTGCTATTCGTACATGCGAACATGTTACAAGAGTGGGGACGCAGCTAAAGCAAAAGGAAAAAAACAAAGCAATACATACAAAAGAAATTCTTTATTGCACAGAGATATTCAAAATACTTAATTGGATAACAATTTGATATTACACTCAACGCAACCGTGTTATTGGTACAATAATACTAGATAAATTCTGCCATACAATACTACAAGCGAATCATTAGACTGTATGTTTGGCCACGGCAGGTGTGTGGCACATGTTGTATGTTTGTAAAGCATGAACAAAGTGAGAAAGAAGAGTGCTTTGGTATAGAAGTGGAAAGCGAATCGATCGATGGCACGGTTCACGCTCGGCGGCTTCAACGATGCGTTAACAATATACACGTTACGTAACTTTCCCTGCGTGCGCGCCTACTGGCGGCTGCGGCCAGCAGGCATTACTGTGCCCACAGCTTCATCTTATGGCGGAGCAGCCATAATATCATAAGAGCATATTAAATGTAATTTGACATAGCTGTGACCACAATAGTACACATGCACCTAATTAACAATAATTTGGTGCACACGATCGAATAAATAAAAATATCGACTAAATCAGCGAGGAGCACACTACTAGTCCTCAGCTTACAATAATGTTAACTACCCTCAACGGTAGCTAACATCGCTAACTTATAATGTCGCGTTATAAAAGCTACTTTCATTAAATTATTTCGAATAAAATATAAACAAATTATTAATAACTAGGATCGTGCACACCGGCTCATAATATCAATAATAATAATAATATATTACTTAATTTTATCTGTCTAATACTTATACATCGTATCTCACTAGAATTTATTAAGCATCACGACATTGTGCCCTAAGCCGTACGATAATTATAATAACTATAAAAAAGATAATTATAGTGAGCTGTTTGGATGCCAAAGCTCGCGTTATCCCTCGTCACTCACGTATGCACAAAGATTTCTATGTATGTATACGCAAACCATTGCCAATGTCTAAAATATGCATTCTTATTTGCAAATAGTCGTCACTCACTATATTTGTGCATATGTGAATGACCGCGGCGATATCAACTGTTTTTAGTTAAGAACTAATCACTGTTAAGACAGAACGCCAATAACACGTTACATAAATAACACTAAATAGTTTCCGCGCTAGAAGAATATATTATTTTATTTGAACGTTTTTCGTGTTTTGTATTAGCATAACAAAGAATACCAAGGTCGGCTGCAAATGGAATGTAAATAAAAGCCGATTTGTCTTCCGTGTAAGATGTCATGTTCCTCACAACGGTATCAAAAATATTTTTTTCTCGAACGGGACTTTAGGCTTTTCATGGCGTATAAAATACTCAAGGCTTCCTCGTTTCACGTAGACTTTTCAAACGAACATTTACACGCCGTTTTCAACCCAGGCGCTCTGAAAGTTATCTGGTACAAAACACTAAGAACGCAGACTATCTACATTACAATAATTAATAATTAAATACAAAATATTCCAATGAGTAAAATATAGCACATCACGTTTATATAATATATTACATCACTTCAGTCTCCATATAACGCTACAGGCGACACCGACAACACGCTTTGTTCGCCGGATAACTAGGTTACAACATAACGTGGGGTTTGACAACGCGTTGCCATAGCAACCGGTGGAAATATCATCCCTATGATCTCATGTGAAGCTGAGAGAGAACTCTATTCAGCTTACCTACATGGCGGGCCCTTATGACCCAACGTTGGGTCATAGTTACAGAACTGTCTCTTTCAGGCTATTGTGACGTCATCACAGGGAATACAATATGGCGGCTGCTGGACAATTTCATACTTTTCAGCTGAAAACTGTGATCATTGGGGATGATATTTACAGTTACATGTTGCAGCACACCCTTAAACACTTATTAGGCAAAGACACCAATAAAACTAATAAATTTTAATAACAGAAAACAATATCACACTTGCCCTGACTTACTGATTAAACACTAGATTCTTTTATGAAATGTCAGCACTAGTTTTCTTACCAACGAATTTTATTTACAGAGGGACGCGTTGCCAACCTAATAATAATAAAAACATAATGTGAATGATGGAGGAACACTTGTCAACATTGACAACTGGACTATCGTAATTCTAAATGTACCTCTCGGTTACCGAAAGCTTACTCATGAAAACTTCTTTAGTTCTGGTCAGTCTACCACGAACCCGCACTGTGCGCGCGAGTTGGTTTACGGCCGTCTCACACAGACCTGAGACCTGTGGCCCAGTGGGAACATACTGTGGAGCATAACTTTATTATAGAATACCCTCTAGTATAAGGGCCGGCGCTCATCTGGAGAGCCGCAGCGCAGCGCGGTTGTCACTGCCAAACACATATCGACCTTGCATCACTTGAAATAAAGTTGAAAATAAAAACTTCTATTAGCTGGAGAGCGCATCTAAGCGGAAAGTGACGCGCATCGTCTCAGGTTATCTATTCTCGACTTCGTTTTAAGGCACGCAATGTTGATATGTTATGTTTTAATAGTTATTCTGCTATTCGGGACGGAGACAAATCCAACAAATCAAACATAGTAAAAATTGGTCCAGCCATTCTTGAGTTATAAATGGTGTAAATAACCCGACATTGTTTTATATTTATAGATATGTATACCGAATACAAACGTCACAACCAACCTACACAAAACATATAATTTTCGAGTACTTTGAAAATGAACGTTCTGTTTCGTACGAACAAAGTATAATGGTGACAAGTGTCCCTCCGCATTAGCTATAAAGCTTCGAACCATGTACAGACCGCATGTTGCTCCAGCACTTACACTGAACCAACATAGGAATGCATTACAACTACGCAATCATAATAACTAACAAAACACTATAACATTACCCTCAGCTGGGAACACAGAATACACAAGTATACAGATACTTCACTCCCTACATTCTTTAACTCCTAAAATGTCGATTGCACACCATGTGTACAGATAACAATAGAATTTCTATTGTGTCTGCTAATTAGCGCGCGACGAGTTAAATACTCAAATACCACGCGCATTGTACTGGGAGATTTATAAATACGCTTAAAGAATCTCGATAATAAAAAAACTGTCTGGTTTTCCTATATTAGTTTTTGTCAAAAATCGCGACGCGCGTGTTTCGAATACTATTTCGTAAAACCACATCACAATTCGCAGACTACTTCGCAGTCGTGTCTTGGCTACATATGCAATGTACGAAATGCGAAGTTAGCTCTCCATTGCCTGTTAATCTGTGGTGGAGTATAGTAAGTAGTATAGACAGTGAAATACGTGTAACTAACTTCTCTGTATTTCCAACAAACTTCGAGTATCGAGTTATAGCCGTTTATGATAAGATGTATGGATATTACTTGACAATGGCACCGAGTGACGTCCTCTCTCTGTCTAATGCTATGTTGTAATATCGCGCTATCTCATTCGCTAGTGTCATCGCTATGTGTACAGATAAAGAATAGTACGTTTGAAACAACCTTTGATTATAATGATGAAAAATTTATAAATGAATGATTACGAAGTAATTTATACTCAATCAGAGATAATAAAATAATAAAATTCATTAAAATTTGAGCGTTTCTCTGTGGTCCCACCGAGATTGTATTGTCTGTAATACATAGTTTGAGACAGACCACATAGTATTTCATAATAATTGTTGTATTTTATTTATCATTATATTTTAGATTTGCAAAACTGTACACCGAATCTTCGGGCCATAATATTCAACTGCATTTCATCACATAAAGCCAACAACACAATCGGCACAGATTGGCGACGCGACTTGTTTCGAAAAACAATAGAATATAAACCCTAACCAATTACGTTTAGGTTCATATTCCTTTGAGCGAAAACTCAAATAATGCAACAAAGTAAAATTTACAAGCGCGCTTCCATACATTTGGGCTAAATACAAAACATACGTTCTAAACACAAGCTCATCAACACTGGACGTATTACATCAAAATACAGTCAACCGAATGTCCTTAGTAACAATTTAACAGCGCCTTTATTTCGTAGCAGTAAAGGCGTTTTTGTTTAAGTGATACTACTGACGTGCAGTTAACCATACATAGAACCACAGAGCACGGACACGCATCGGCGGCCGCTGCTACCGGCGGCCGCTGCTACCGGCGGCATAGTCAACACTTGCAAACGAACCAAACGTGTCACAGTTTACTCGCAAGACGACACAAGTGGCGTATAGAAACTAACGGCTTTGAATGGTGTCCGTAACAGAAGTTGTGCACTCAACGCACTTTCGGCACCACGAATTTTATTAGTACTGGCGTCTCTAGACACTGATTCCGTGCGTAGAATTATGCCAATTTTTAACAACCGCGTCGCCAATTAGAGCCGAATCTCGCAGTCATTTCCGACTAACACACAACTCGTCTCTCCGCCACAGTTGGGTAGCGTCCTATTCAGCCAGCTTGGTGTAAGCCTCCGCTAATTTATCACAATGTTCTACATGATACAGCACATCTTCTTGAGGTCGTTTTCGTCTGGGTCTAAAACTTCTGCATCTCTTACTACGGGGTCTTTGCCCGCTATGTCAGGGAGGTACCTGGAAAGAGACAATACATTATTATTATTATACATTGAATAATCTTCCTATCAAATCAAATAATTTACATATTTGCGTAACACAAGGTTATTAGTATTACAAAAACCTAATGAGGTGTGCGAATATATAAGTCTAATAACTTAACTAAATTATTATGATCAATATTAAATTTCAATTTAGCAACGCATATGAACGAATTAATTTAAAACATTGTTATAAAAATATAATAATGTCAGAATTATTACTACATAATGCTAATAAAGTTAATACGTATTCATTCTCTGGTTAATCTATTGTAGGCGCGCGATCTGAGTGCAGTCGGGGTATGAGGAGCGGGACGGGTGCAACTCCCCCCGCCCGTCGATACCTCGCCGCGGCCGCCTGTAGTTTAGTGCTGTGCTGACCTTGATGTCTCTCGCTCGCGCGCTTATCGATGCGTTTTACTCAAAGGGATGGATTAATGGAAGATACCGTAGACCGATTTGTCATCGAGGTCGGCGATGACAGTGATGATAGTTTACAATAATAAACTTGTTTGATTAAGATTTCCGGCTTTCCCACAGTTTTCTTAAAGTAGGGAATATATGCATGATATTTTCTTTTTTTTTCATACCATAGCTTGTAATAAAAATATAGCGCAAATATAATAAATAAAATGTGTTAAAATACTAACAGATACAAGCAGTTTTAACGTCCACTTTTAAGGTGTCAAAGAAAAATATCGAACTCCGTTCATTGTCGCTAATTAGGTCACATCACTAGCGCATTCCTCAGAACTGCACTCAGATCGCGCGCCTACTGTACACACCATGGGATTTACGTGACGTCGTAATCATTGAAACAACCGACGCGCACAGTCGCGTCCCGCGTCCTGCGCGGGATTCGTGTGGCCGGAGGCTAAAGATCTGCGGCGTATAATGCTGTTGTCTATACTCCATTTAAACAAACCCTTTTTACAGTCCGTTCAACTGATTTTGACTTCTGTTGCGTTGGTGGCATGACAAATGGCAGCTGCAGTAAACAGTTGGTATTGTAACCACTTTTTTGCCTTTAATGCCATCCTTAAGCCTACGGAATAGAAGTCAAAATCAGTTGAACGAACTGTAAAAATGGTTAGTTTAAATGTCTAATCTTATTGCAAATGGAGTTCTGGTCCAGTGTTTCGGTGTTTACAGTATGTTGGCCTTAATTTTCTCCATATATAAAGTAGGTTACCTCTCATAGTCGAGCCCCTGCCTCTCGTAGAACAGCAGGTAGGCGGCGGCGGGGTCGATGGGCGGCGCGGGCGCCGCGCTGAGCTCGCGGCACGAGCTGTCGTTGTAGCACAGCCACGCGCCTGACGGGTTGCGGCAGTACGCCACGTAGTGCCCGCCCGACATCTGGCCGGAGTGAGACTGGAAAGGAAATTCGATAGTTCAGTTCATGGTTCAGTGGTGGTGGGCGTCGATCAACGTCAACAACAACAACGTTGAGAGCAGTGGTGGCCCAGTGGTAACGGCCGCGACTTGAAGAGTTGTAGGTTGTAGGTTCGAACCCAGGCAGGCGCTTTACTTTGTGTAAATTATTTCATCACCCCTAATTGACGGTGGATCGAAGAGTGTAATCCGGCTGCCATTCAGAAGGTGAGCGCCACCGCACCGAACTACACGCGAAGTCGGGCGGCGCCGGGCGCGAGCCACCATTCGCGCCAGTCTGCACGCGACCTATTTGCTAGTATACAGCTATTTGTAGTATAGTATTCAGCTGTACTGCTGAGGAGTTTGTTGCGCTTCTGCTTCCCAACTAAAGCACTAGCAAGTAGTGAAGGGCGGGCGTTTTGTGGAATTGTCTTAGGTAATATTGACATTAAAAAGTGCTGATTCTCAGCTTAATTTTAATAATGACTTTTGATTTTTGTATAACTGACATTTGAACTAGGCAGCTGTCAAATGTGACGTCACCCGCATATGTTTCGGATACGAATAGTAAAACGAACCGTACTAAGACGAATGCGGTAAGAGGCGGTGTGCGAGCGGGGAAGCCGCATTCCACCCGAGAGCCTGGTTAGCTTGGTGTAGTAATAAGCACTACTTCGCAGCGCAAGTTTTGTTTCTCAAGTCCGGTTAAATGTATAGGTGATGAACCACTGTAAATAGTTACACTGTGGCTATACTTCAAAGATTGCTAGCAAGTAGCAACCTATACATATTATGTAAAAAATAAACAGAAATATACTTCATAAAAAAATACATCTTTCTCCCTACAGTCGTCCCACGAGACGTTATTGCAGAGGTCTAATACAATGTGAATCATAATTTATTAATAATTAAGACGAGAAAAATCTAATCAAAAATGTTTAAAAAAATCTGAATAAACTCACCACAACAGCATACAATCTGTACTTCAAATCGAAAGGATCTTGATCTTTCAATAGATGATGCTGATGATAGTCTATCAGGTTGTCATCCGTCACCGGCGTCGTCACCAAACTCGTCGACTCCAGCCTCTCTCTCCCTCGCACCTAAATGAAGATAGAAACAACAATATTTTATTCAGTGACGTATTTCACTAGCCAGCAAATAAAAATTGAGTGCTAAAAAAGAAAAGAAACGACAGGGTCAAATTAAATTAACTGACAAAACTTTATAGATGTGATGGATATGCAGTCAGGATGAAATAAAAAAATATATACATGTATAAACTAGGTACCTACATTTGCTCGGGTTTAATAGCAGCCATCCAATACACAAATTATGAGAATTTTTTTTTTTTATTTAATAAAAACGAAAAAGTTCAATTTTAACCCGTCACGTGAGTAAAGTTTCGCGAGTTAATTTAATTTTACCTATTATACTAAAAAATGATTACCTCAACTGAGCCTTTCCGTTTCCTCTCAACTTTCGGCCTAGTTTGAACTTTCGGCTGCGCATTCTCATCGTCTTCGCTGTCCGACTCAGAGATAGTATCGTCGACGAAAACAGACGATCTTCGCTTAAAGTTGAGTATCTCTGTATGTCGCAGGATGGTCTCTTGCGGCACTGACGCTAAGTAGGCTGTGGGCTCGAAGTCTTGGAACGGGAAGTTCACCACTTTCTGTGACTTTATCCATTTGTTGTTCACGTATTGGAACCGTTTTAGGTGGACTATCTATGGGAGAAAAGTGGTTTAATATGTAAATTTGTTAATTTTTCTTTTAATTTTGTAGTTTCTTCTTTTACCTAATAGCGATTCTAGACTTATGTTATGTAATAGTCATAGTCATTTATTCATTAACAATAAATTGTATCTGAAATTACAAACAAGTTAAACATTACAACAACACACAAATTAATATAATAATAGGAATACATTTTTTGAAAGAAAAATAATGACCTTACTAATTATTGTAACTTCAATAATTTGACAATAACAAATCTGATTACCAGTTTAAAATTATTCGTATTTTTTTAAGTTTTACTTTTTCTAATTGAAACCTTAAAGTCAAGAAAGATATTTTTTTATTTCGCTTAAATGCGTTCCATTTTTAGTAGGACCGTTTTATTAATGGCAACACTTCTGAAATGTCAGAGTTCCGTCGAATTAAAAATCAGACTGTAATTAGAGTGATACTTGAAACTGTTTGTCAAATGACCTTGGCTGTGGTAGAACGTAGGATTCGCGCTGTCGAAAATAGCGAGACTGTCGAGTGAAATTACTTTTTGTCACGCGATATGCAGTGACATGTATCGAAGATTTTTAAGGCATAAAAGTGGCATATGTCTGGATTATGTTACAGTAGACATAACTTACAGTGTTTCAACTAGGAAATAAAAATTAGTATTTTTTTAAAAGGGTCTAGTTGAGATACAAGTCATCTTTATAGTATGCTATGCCCAGCAGTTCACTGCTACAACACATACCAGTATAGGCGGCAGCCTCCAGATCTGCAGCTTCTTGGTAGCAGGCTGCGCGCTGCGACAGTGCGCGCAGTGGTAGCGCTGTTCTAAACGCTCGCAGCTCGTGAAGGCGCGCAGGCAGCTGGCCAGGTCTATGGCGCGGGCAGCTTCCTGGCGACACGCTGCTACCGACCAGTGTTCCACCCACGCCTGAAAGAAATAACAATAAAAATAAAAGCTCCTGTAAAAAATACAATTAAAAAAAAAGAACACAGCCCAAAGATCACATCGCGCAGATATCGCGTTTAGGGTTGTGGGTAAGTAACCAGCAAGGCCGCGACGGAAGAAAAAACATAGCATTTTAAAGTGACGGGCTAGGCGATATGGTTGCCATCGCCGACGCTCCACCGCCGCTGATCTGGCCCGCAGCCTATCTTGGCTTTGAAAACCATTGATATTCACTAAGAATAAGAATGGACCCAATATTGAGCCTTGAGGTACAACTAAATGAACTGAACTAAAGACCCGGAAGATTTCGCACCATTAACATCTACCAGTTGAACCTCTTATGTAAATAGGAATCTATAGCGTTGAGAGCTTCGGACACCGTAATGAGGTAGTTTACGCAAAAGCGTGCCATGGACGGTGCACGCAATCCAAGGCTTTGGAGAGATCACAGAAAACTCCATATCAATTTGCGTCAAATGTGTGTTTTAGTAGAGCAACACCCGCATCTGTAGTCGAACGATCTTTTGAAAAGCCATAAAAATCATGAAGGAGGCAATTTAAATCAAAAAATGTCTGAGCAACTGCTTGAGTATCAACATTCCCAATATTTTAGTAAAGGCAGATAAGATAGAAATACGCTTGAAATTGCCAACGTAATTCTTATTACCTGATTTAAGGACGCTGTTACAAATGGGTAGTCAAAACAAAAGTATGTTTATTAAATAAAATGCTGCATTCTTAAAATGTTTTTTGGCCGAATCGTTGATGTGCATGGTACGATTCTGAACTATAAATATAATTTTAGATAGGTAAATTTTCGCAATAAATGTACCAAAGTAAAAGTCCTTACCACTGTACGGACACTATTATTATTACTGAAACAGTAGTAGTATCGTATTTTCTTAGTACCTTTCCCAATATGACCACTCATTCACAAATGTCCGACCAAGACGCAACCCTTATCAGCTATTGTGTAGAATCTTTATCTAGATAAGTAAATACAGGGTGAAGTACACAGCTGTCGGTGAAATCTATGCATTCTGTACATCAAACTAAGTAACATTGAGCCACAGTTTTGGAGCCTCTCGGTTTCTTTAAGACGCAGATGTACAGTGGCGTGCACAGAGATTTCAGACAGGGTATGCACGGCTAAAATAATAAAAAAACTTAAACAAACTGAAACTAGTACCTAAGTTTTTTTTTCCCGACCGTTTGATTTACCCGACTTCACCTACCCTAACCCTAATCTTACACTGACTCTTACCGCACGGCGCCATTGGCTTCGCATGATGTTTGTTTGCGACCACAACGAATATCTAAAGTATTTTAATCTGAATATCCGATAAAGGTCCAAACATTATTTTTATCTTGATTTGTAAACAAAAAGCAAGGGATAACATACAATGTGTTTGTGTTATACACAACATGTTTGCCAGTAGGTAATAATTAGGTATCACAAAACTTTTCTATGAAAATAACGAGAGGAATTACCTTTTTTTTTAGTTACAATAAAACCCAGATTCACACCTTCCGTTTACAATGAATTTAACTTTTTCCTCAAAATATAACGTCGAAAAGCGGCAGATTTTAATTTATTTAACACACTTCGGCAGCACAGGACTCACAGGTATAATTTTCAATTTTTTACAAATGTTAAAATAAATACATAATAATATACAGTCAATCACTTGCGCCAAGAAAAACAATATGGCGAAAAAACCAACAAACATTGCAAGTTGAATAAAAGCGTGCAAAAACTTTGCAATTACAAAATAATACGAACTAATCTTGGTCAATCCGACTAAAAAAGTCAACCCTCTGTAATCAACAACTAAGCGGTGCTTTTACGGCTTCTCAATTTGGACGGGTTGCAATGTAAGCTGTGCTTCCAGAACTTAAACACACGCATACATTTTCACGCACACAGTCACATTGTTGATGTGTACTACACGGGTTTGTATGAAGAATAAGCACGGCGTTGTTCTGCTTATGCTCACCGGGAGCGCTGCCTGCGCGGTGTTCGCCGCTCGCTCCAAGAAATTAGTTTCAAATAAAAATAATAGATGGCGCGTAAATCGCGTTATAAACAGTGATAGCGAATAAGTTAGATTAATATAGTTATTACCATGATTTTTCTTGAGTTAAAGTTATTTATCATTTCGAGGGGCATGTATGTATGGGACTACAGGGTATGCAGAGCTTATTTGCATTTATGGAGTGCACGCCACTGCAGGTGTATGCTAACAGCCTTGAGTGGTTAGCTTGCGTGTTCTGTGCTGAGCTCACGCAACGCGTCGTACCCAGTAATAGGACTTGCCCATCATGAAGCGCATATATATACATAAAACAAAAAGTATTACATTAAAACACGTACTTATACTAAAAGATAAATACTTAAATTATGTTTAACATGGTGAAGGTTTCATAAAAACACGCTTAATGGTTTTTGCGTGATTCTCAGTTGTTTTACATTAGACATAACTTTACAAATTAATTAAGCTATGTAATATAAACATAATCTAAAATATTTACATATTAAGTTATTAAGAAAATGCTCTAATTTAACATAAATATATTTTGTCCAAATCATTAACACTGCTCGTTTAGACGTGATCTTCAGTTTAAAATCATCAAAAGTCGGTTATCGTCGCCTTAAGTGACTTTACGCCTGTTATACGCACCTTCTCCCGTGTGGACTGGTAGCGCAGATGCAGCGCGGTGGGGTCCCAGTCGATGGCCAGCATGACGCCGGCGCGCCGCGCGCCCGCCAGCAGCGCGCCCAGCTCCAGCGCGCGCACCGAGCCGCACTCCGTCTCACCCTGGACAAATAACTTACGATATTCCTACTGACATTTAAAGACACACAATTGCGACACCTTGCGATGGACTTGATTGATAGAACTAGCGTCCATGAAGTATTGAATTTTTTCGTCTATGGCTGCCTGTCAATAAATAAGGAACTTCATAGGCGTGCTTATGTCAAAATTCCAGTAAATGGTTGGAATGAGTTTAATACTACAATTACTGGATAAAACTGGATTCAAATGGGTTGAATTCAAGAGCACTAACAGCTGAAACTCTATTTAGATGCCATGTGCCAATCATGTTCAGTTGCATTGGTGAAATTCGCTCTTATAGCCATATAAGAACAATTAAAGCAAATCTGTGAAAAAGAACTTGTGATGTTTTATATGTAGGTAAATTACGATGGTGGCAATGTTGTGACGAAAGACCGTAAAGAAATCATGTGCAAAAAAATTTTTGCTGTCAATCTCATAAAGTATTGGGCTTAAGTCATTTATGATGCGACAAGTTTATTCTTTATTAAATTCTACACAAAGAAGCACTATATAAAATTCATTTAGAATAAAGATCATCACTACCTTTATCAGTTTACAATAGTGGTTCGTATATTGTTGAATCAATGTGAAAATCAATCAAATCCCGTTGTACCGCCCTAATTGAGTATCGATACGTATCGAACATCCCTAACGTCAAGTGTAATGACATCTGAAAACAATGAAAAAAGTAAAACTATTCGCTTTGCTTTTGTGCACTGTGGATGTTATTTTGTTTACTCGCTGCTTCGAACGTCTGTTTTTCTTATCATGGACTCCGATACCGCTCCTCATGATGACCTGGACCTACCCTCGGACACTGAATCTGCACCTCATGTTGAACCTGGTGCTATTATGGACCTCGAACCGGCTTTAAATGACAACCACGCCACGAACTTGGACTCCTCTCCTCTCTCTCCTTTAAATCTCTTAAAAATAGGAAATAAGTACTTACCTACACAAAAGTATCAATACATGTGAATTTTAAAATCATTCCCTATTTTACCCCTTAGAAAAAACGCTGAAACACGTAGTTCTTTATTTCTTTCCAGAAGCTTACATTTTAATTTCCATATCCCTAACCTACGAGTATGAAATGCGAGGTTTTCCATACAAACTTTCACCCCCTAGGTACTATATCACTCCCTTCAGGTTTATTTTTAAAACAAAATGTCTTTTCTAGGATGCCATCTATCTCTTTGCCAAATTTTTACGAAATCCGCTCAGTGGTTTAGGCGTGAAAAGGTAACATACAGACAGAGTTACTTTCGAATTTATAATATTAGTATGGATTTATAATGAAGTTTATCTGTAAACAGGATATCGGAATCACTTTTGAAAGTCATATTAAAAAAAAAAATAAGCTAGATGGAGTCGACATAATTCCTATCTGACTACCTCTGAGAAGAAATGGCAAAACAAACTCAGGGATCAAAGTCTCTTTTTAAAGTCCCGACATAGTCTTGGTCAGATCATGTGAGGACCATGTAGATTAGTGTCAGAAATGGTTTTTTGAGAAAAGAATCACACAAATTTGAGTGGACCCGTCCAGTCCGTGCAAGCATTTGTCAGACTCAGTAATCGTATAGCTCAACTCAGTACCTAAAGAGCTCAACGACTCGACGAACAATATCAAAGAAAGAACTGCCAGACTATATAGTACCGAGTTTCAAGTTAATCCGACAGCGCGTTAAAATTTTCCTTGCTAACTTTGACACCCCCTGAAATATACTCTGTGAGGGGTTGTATTTAAAAACTAGAAGTGTCAATCTTTATTATTTACTGAAGCAAATATTGCCAAGTTTCAAGTTTATTAACCAAAGGAATAAGATTTTTAATATAAACCGTATACCCTCTTTTCACCCCCACAAGAGTGGAACTTTGTTTGGATTTTGGTTTGATTCATTTCCGTAACTTGACTCAAAGAATATTTTATAAAATTGTTTGAGTAAATCAAGCTACGCAGTAAAATGCTCCAATAAAAAAAAATAGTTACCCCTATTTGCCTCTTCAGGGATCGATTTTCAAAAAACCCAAAATCTAATGTTAATTTTATGTCAAGAGTATAAATACTGAGTTTCGAGTTAATCGGACTGTGCTTTAAAATTCTTCCATACAAACTTTAACATCCCTAAACCTCTTTGAGGGGTAGTTTTGAAAAACTAATGATGACAAACTTTATTACTTACTTAGGCAAGCATTTGTGCCAAGTTTCAAGTTAATTAACCAAATGTATAAAATTTTTCATGTAAATTATATTTCGTGTTTTCACCCCCAAGAGGTGGAATTTAAAAAAATCGTTTGAGATGTTTCCATAGCTTGACTCAAAGATTATTTAAGTACACCAATTTTTGAGTTAATCAAGCCACGCAGTAAAATCCTCCCCTGTCAAATTGACTACCCCTTTTCACCCCGTTAGAGTTAGATTTTCGAAAAACTCTGATACACATTATTCTTTATTTTTGGTTTTAAGTATAAGTACTGAGTTTTGAATTAATCGGATTGCGCGTTAAATTTTTTCCATACAAACTTTGACACCGCCCAATACCCCTTTAGGAGGGTAGTTTAGAAAAACAAAAAATCGCAAAAATCATAATTTACTTAGGTAAATATTCGTGCTAAGTTTCAAGTTTATTAACTCAAGGAATAAGATTTTTCATACAAACAATATCCCCCCTTTTCACCCCCTTAAAGGTCGAATTTCCAAAAACCTCTTCTTAGCGGATGCCTAGGTCATAATAGCTATCTGTGTGCCAGATTTCAGCCCAATCCGTTCAGTGGTTTGGGTTGTGTGTTGATAGATCAGTCAGTCAGTCAATCAGTCACGCTTTCCTTTTATAAATATAGATAATCTGCAGGGCAAAGATGCTCTAAAAGAATATTTTTGCAATTGCCTTGTCGGCCGAAGTACGGTGGGTTGCTGTGCTCGTTATGTAGTCATAACGTGAGCACAGCAACCCACCGTACTTTGGCCGATATTTGGTACCTATTTAAGCTGGGCTAGGCATGAAATTAATGTTGCACCGCCTGCCCAGTTTTTAGACAAAATTTTAATAGTTTATGACTCTGAATAAAGTCAAAATAACAAATAAAAACTAATAGTTTTATTTTAACCACCCTAATATAACCCTATAATGTATAAATAATCAGATTATATCAAAATACTACTGGCAAATATTAAATTATAGAAAAGAATATGCGTATTAGAAAGATTTTACCCAGCAAGGTTTCAAATTTTCACATGCCAGTTGAAGTTTTCTTGCATCTTGCTACAACTTTATTTTCGCTTTCCTATAGATAAGTAGTTTTTAAAATACAAGTCTTTTATTACACCCTAACAAACTGAGCAATTCCCTTTATGTTATAGATATTTCGTGCAGCCCTTTTTCGTTTATCAACTGAAACTTGTAAATGGCCTTCAATTTAATATTTTTTAAAAAACACTACCCGAACAGATTTTTTTTTTATTCAATTATTAAACAGTGTTTTCTACTGACATTACTATAAAGATGACACAGTTTCGAAAATAATTAAAAATTATATGCCTAAATAAGGATAATCCCGGTGAGAATCTTCACTAGGATTTTTTCGCAGCCAAAATCTTGCTTTCCTGGGCTATGAATACATAATAGAATTAAATAGATGATTGCGTCGAAAAATTACGTTCACACAATCTTCGCAAAACAAAGACATTGTCAGTGAGGTGAATTTTTCCCGATACATAATAAAATTTGACAAGGAAATTGTCACTACTCAATGTTAAAGATTTATTTTTTTTAATTTTCGTAGGTACAGTCAGTAACAAGAGTCGATTAACACTTGGAGTTTTCTAAATCTTGATTATTGAGAAAAATACTTTATTACAAATCGGAACAGATGCAAATTTTAAAGAAAATTAACTCTTATCTAATAAATAAAATGCTAAAAAGCAGGTTATCGTATCATTTTGTGTTAATTTAGATGATGTCAAAAAGTAGCAGTGTTAAACGACTTCTGTTGCTGACCGTACCATATGAAATTCACAGAAAACCCTGAAATAAAGCGGGCGAAGTTGAAAATGCTATACTTACAGAGATATCAGAGGAGAGTCGCGTGGACGCGTGTCGGTTGAGCTTGTTCTTGGCTATAGGAGAGTTGGTGTTGGGGATGTCGCCGTCCAGCGACGTCGGCGCCACGCTCGGCCGCTTGCTGCGCCGGCGACGCTTACCTGATGACGTCACACGTACTTTGTATATCAGGTTTTTTATGAGAAAAAGATAACATAACATCACAACTGTTTTCGCCGAAAGGTTAAACAGAGGTGTACGGTCAGCAACATAAGTCGATTAACACTGCTAATGTTTTACACATCATGTAAATTAATACAAAATGAATTGATTATTTGCTTTTTTCCTAAAATACCTAAGAGTCTAGTAGATCTTTAAATTTTACTTCTGTTCCGATTTTAATTAAATATCTTGCTCAAAAATTAAGATTTAAAAAACTGAAGTGTTAATCGACTTTTGTTGCTGACTGTACACCCATTAAAAAGATTCTAGATGGTTTTGCTTCAGCAAAGTGGTCTTTATTGCAGGTTCATAAAATATAGCTTTGTTCCTTTATTCACAACAGATGTGGAAAAGTGTGTCTGCTTAGGCCAGTTACAGTTCAACCGGAAAAGACTTGCGCTTCAGTAACCTTCGTGTTTCCTAATGAGGGTTTTCATGAAAATTCACGCTACCTGTTGGCGGTACTTTGACAAGAGGTCTTCCATTTCGACAATGCATTTATAATATATGTTGACGTTCATCATTCAGTCACGACTAAAGAAAATATAGACGCTTTGACACTTTTGACAGGTGCCCGACCTGACGTCTTAGTGCTGCCACCTGGTGAATGTTATTTCAGAAAACCCTCATTGCACAGAGTTGTTCATCTTTTATGATAATACAAAATAGACAACTCCCATGGTTGTAACAGCTCTATCTTACACGCAATTGTTTCGAACATAGTCCATGATTCGCAAAGCGCATATTTTCCTTGGGATATTTGTTGATAGTATGTACTCACTGGTATCGAACAGCAGCGGCGTGTCATCGGACGGTAACGCACAGCCGCGGCACAGCGCGGGCCATGCACAGCGCGCGCACCACGCGCCGCCAGCGCGCACCACGCGCACTCGGAATGGGAACTCGTAGCCGAGGCTGTCGTCGCTGGAACAACACACATTTATTATGAAACTTCAAACATAACACACGTTAATAATAAAGTCTTACCACCAACGACCATATAGCCCATAGACGCCTAATGCTTGATTTATCGCATCAAAACAATTCTGTCAACTAGCTGAGGTATGAGGAAGCGGGGTACTGCGTTCTGATTGGCCCTTCCAAGGTCATTACGTATCACTAGGGATGGGACAGGTTTAAATAAAACACGAAGGTATCGATATTTTTTATAAAACAACCGACTTTAATTTTTCACTTTTTAGTGGGTCAGTCTGTAATTTATCTAAGTTACAATAGCCTAACGTCAACTGCTCATCACCTTTTACAAAATACATATTGCTTTTCCCGATACAAGGACCTTAATTGTTGAGGAGTTCTCCCAGTAAGGAACTAAGAGAACTGGAACTGGTCTCTTTATCATGGTACCACCCTTGGGAAATCTCCTTTCCAATAAAAAAATAATCATCAAAATCGGTTCTTAAACGACGAAGTTATCCGCGAACACACATAAAAAAAGTCGAATTGAGAAACTTCCTTTTTTTGAAGTCAGTTAAAAAGATTTTCAAATTTCGTTTAGATAGTATAGGCTTTTGCTTTCTCGATAACTTTGGTCATATGATTTGGTGCATCACTATTATTCGTTAGGTATGTTTACCAAATAATAGAGGAAAAGAGATAGCTAAAAAAATACTTTCAGAAGAAAGGGACGCAAACATGAAAGACATCAACGAGAGACCTTGCACCTTTCGTCCACCTACAAGTTTGACCAGTGTAGGATGAACTCCGATAAATAATAACGGAACATAAATCTAATCTAATTATGAATATATAACTATTTATCGGAAAACATCTTTTCGGAAACTCGAAGTCTGGCTGTTGTTACCACACCAACGTATTGTGCAAGGGGCCATTATATTAATTTGAACAATTTTTAATCGACTAACGCGGAAGTGTTTACAGCTCACAGAAGTGGTTGAAACTGAATCGAAATTGTTGAGTGGCGACCTATATCAGATCTATAAGTCTGATGTGTTGACAGACATCGGTCGCCTGTTATTAGGCGTCTATGGGCTATATGGTCGTTGCTTACCACTTATTCATAAAAAAAAAAAAACTAAAACTTTTATTAACTTATTTTAGTTATAAACTTTTTTTGTCGACTTCTTTAGAATTACGATTTGAGTTTGAAAGAAGAAGACAATATACTTTTTAGTTTTTTTTTTTTTTTTTTATGAATAAGGGGGTTAGCGTGTATTAAAATCATCGGGCCGCTGCGCATTGATCACCAGCCAAGTCAGACTCACAATTCCCTACATTTTGATGGGGATTCAGTATCCATTGCTTCATAAGTTAAGAAAATTCGAGCAGACGAATTGTTGAAATGTCAAAATTAAATTGTTCTCCAGTGGTTATACAAAGATCTGTGTAACCTGTGTTCACTATTAAATTCTTCTTTTTTTTAAACTTTTACACTAAATAAGGCCCCTGTAAACTGTGCCTAAGTATTCAAGGTAGATTCGGACACCGTAAAGTAGGCCTAGGTATCACACTAATATTATAAAGGCGAAAGTTTGTGAGTGTGTGTGTGCGTGTGTGTGTATGTTTTTTACTTCTTCACGCTCAAACGGCTGGACCGATTTGGATGAAATTTGGTATGTAGATAGCTTATACCCTGGATTAACACATGTTTAAGATAAATAGGTGTCCCGAAAGGTAGAATACTTAGCCCTATTCCTTCTCTCATAATAATGGTGTAGTTTGACTTAATGGCGGCTCGGAAGTTAGCTGCGAGTGCAGTTAAAGTACGATTCAAACTAAAAAGAGCTAAATCTTAAAAAAATCTTTATTCTTAAATGAAAAAATATTTAATCGAGCTTAACTAAATGGAGCCAACATGATTGTCGACTTGGCTGTACCTTTACGGTCTGCATTCAGCTAACTTTCGAGCCGCCATTCAGTTTGAATCGAACTACACTCACCAGTCAGTAGCATGATTGTGCTGGTCGTGCTGCGGCGGGCGTGCACTCAGTAACCTCGCCACCTGCTGCCACACGCGCGCGTACAGCTGGCGCCCCGACAGCGCATCTCGTACGCCCACTAGTACGGGCACGCCGAAAACGGAGGATCTGCTGCGCTGCCACGGGAGGAAGTACGCGTCTGAGCGGCACTGCTTTCTGGAGACAAAAAATTTATAGATACAAATACGCTTTATTACAAAAAAGGTGATCGAACAGGCGGTCTCAATCTCAACTCAAGAAGCTATAAGAAAGAACCAATCTTAGCTCGCGGTGGAATGAAACGGTGGACTGTATTATACAACGTGTCGTTTTGCATCCTCGTCAAATTTGAGGGAAAACTTTCTCCATGGGACCAATATCTTAATAGCGAAAAAAATTTCAACTGTCCCATAGAAAACTTCAATACCTACTCGGCGCAAATGTATGGGACGGCTGATTATTTTTTCGCGATTACGATGCTGGTGCCATGGAAAAAGTTGTTCGGTTTGATTGTCTATACCACACCCTTAAATTTGACGAGGATGCAAAACGACACGTTATATAGACAATTTTAATTGCCGTTATTTTTAAAATGTAAACTGTCCAGACAAATAGTTAATAATTAAAGTTTCACAGAGAAGTATCGTCTGACGGGTGGTGCCCGTGGATGCGAGTGGTCATCGGGCCGAGCCGTATTATTTATACGAGTATAAAGAGCAACTGAAATATACGGTCAACTAAGGGGAAGACCCGGTTACAGCCTGCTTAAAGCAACACGGAATAAGGCATATATAGAAAAAAAATTGTTATCGTCAAAGCGTCTGTCCTATTTTGCAAAAACACAAAACTGACACTTGAAATCCCTTTTTTACATTTTTCTGAAGACCAATAGTCAAGTAAAGGGTCATAAGCAGAGATCGGATAATCGGATGTGTGTTTACCTAAAGTTAATTTTAGGCTAAGAAACTATGGCAGCGGTTTCTTATTATTTTTTTATAAATCCCGGGATTCCGGAAAATCCGGGAATGCACAAGTATGGGATGCATGGTGCGGAAACGACTTTTTATAATGTGGTATTATATAGGGTGACTGGTAATTAGTGACCGATAACACATGATTGTGCTGATGATAACAAACAACTTTTACTATGGGACCAAACCTGAAATCGCGAAAAATAAATCAGCTGCTCCCTACATTTTGCCGAGTTATGCGAACATAAATGTATGGGGAGCTGATTTTTTTTTCGCGATTTCAGGTTTGGTCGCATAGTAAAAGTTGTTTGTTAGCATGTGTTTCAGTATCGGTCACTAATTACCAGTCACCCTATATATGTCGGAGGAGAATGTCAGCGTTCGTTGCCGGACTGGTCGTCTTCCATTGTTGTAACCGAAATAAGACTCAATATGCACTCTACAGTTGTAATTAGATCGATTTTACAAACAATCAGTTAAAAAGTAGCACACATGAATCGGATGGAACTGGATTCGTATCGGAACGCGGCGAGGTCGGGGCGAGGTTGGTAGCGCATGTCCGTTCAGTTCGGTGTCTAATCACGAACATAGATAATACACTATATAAAGTTATAATCACGAAGCCCTCGTCAAGTACAGGAACCTTGAATGACAGCCGTCATCTGTCACCGTTATTTGCCCCCGCAAACTCAAAATAACATTGACAGCTCGCACAGTGATGCCAACCCCCATTTCCGAACACACCCAAGTCAGTTCAACTTGACGTTCCGTTCAGAATCTACGACAAATATTTAAAAAATATCGGGACACCGGGATCACATAACTATTCGTGTGCTTGTTTACTTGAAATTCATTTTTAACATTACGTTTTCTATGCCAGTTGGCAATCTACTTTACAAAAATAGCTAGCATTCGATACGATAGTCAAAAAGTACTAAATTTATCAATTATGGAATCGCGAGATTTTTACAATCGATACAAAAGTGTATTATTCCATAATAGTCAAAAACTGAACAAGTAAATATACTTACACTCGATTCTATAATCAGAACTCTACATTTTTCGATCCCGGAATCCTGAGATTTTTTCGATACAAAAGTGCATTGCATAATAGCCATCACAACACTCAACTCACTCAAAATCAACTTTAGGTAAATATGCATCCGAATATCCTATCTACAGGGTTACTGGTAACTCGACGTATTCCTTGCAGGACATCATAGTAGGGTTAAAATGCAGCAAATTAGGCCACCAAATGTTCTACCGAAATTCAGTAGTTTTTGAGTTAATTCGATTTTTAGCTTTTTTATGAAAAATCCCAGATTAAATCATTTGGAGCCAATTTAAAAATGATTTACGGCGCGACTGTACTGAAATTTAAGTTAACATCATAGCTGACGCCGTAGCAGATCCTTGTTAATAATTCAAAGTTCAAAAATGCCAAAAACTTTGGCAAATATCACTAAAGAAACATTTAGTTTTTTGTGAATTTTGCTATTACTTCATACAAAATGTTGTCTAGTGAAAATAAAAATTACTACGCCTGATGTACAAATTACTAGGAAAATATCCTTGTCTTATCAGCTATTCAGAAAGGTATGATTGTCAATACTTTTGCATGTGTGACAGGGAAAGAATGAGTTTTATGAGGAGCAGGTAAAATTGCGAGACGGTCAACCTATTGTTTCATATTCGTATTATTCGTAGTTTTTACCTGCGCTTGAACCCCAAACACTCGGCAAGCTTTGTGATTGGTCACTATTGTTCTCCCGGCATGACACGGGGTGCGACTTTACAAAATCTGGTCGTCAGAGTCAGTTAGTTTCAACTCTACGTCGCGCAAGCTCGTGTTTTGTTATCTGGCTATTTCCTTAACTGATACTGCGTATCTTGCTCTTGTGCTGTGCTGTGCCTTCATAAGTGCTGACTATGGCTGCATATTCTAACCTTGAATACGCTGACATAATGTACTGTTACGGACTTAGTGACGGTAACGCTGCTCAGGCGCGGAGAGAATATCAACTTCGTTTTCCCAACCGCCGACTCCCACACGTTAGTGTTTTTGGATCGACTTATCGGCGATTATCTGAAACTGGCAGCGTCCAAAGAAGCAGGCAAATTGACACTGGTCGTTCTCGGAGATACACGGCTGAGGACGAAGAGCTGATTCTTCAACGTTTTATTGACGACCCCAACATATCGACAAACATCGTAGCGCGTGAGCTTGCTATGTCACAGTGGAAAGTCTGGTGTGTAGTTCACTTATCAGGCCGACATCCATACCACTATCAACCTGTCCAGTCATTAGAAGAGGGAGATCCGCCAAGACGGCTTGAATTTTGTCGTTTTATGCTAAATGCCGACGCCGAAAGCGAAAACTTTTTAAAAAACATTCTGTGGACCGATGAGTCATGTTTTGACCGTGATGGTATCACAAATTACCACAACTTACATTACTGGGCACCGAAGGCAGAAGCAAATCCTAAGAAACTGAAACCAACCGCATCCCAGCGTAGATTCTCGCTTAATGTTTGGATGGGTATTATCGACGACAAATTAATTGGCCCACATTTTTTACCCCAAACATTAAATGGGGAACTTTATGAAGATTTCCTAAGAAATCATTTAACACCACTGCTCACGGATGTACCGGAAGACAGAAGAGCAAACATGATGTATCAACATGACGGATGTCCAGCCCACTTCCGAATCACAATTCGACAATTGCTGGATGAAACCTACCCAAACCGATGGATAGGGCGCGGTGGGCCAATACCGTGGCCTGCACGTAGCCCTGATCTTACGCCACTAGACTTTTACGTCTGGGGTCATATGAAAGACCTAGTTTATGTGACCCCAGTAAATTCAATTGAAGAACTAAGGGAGAGAATAAGAGATGCAGCGGACCAGATGAGGGCAACAATCACATCAAGAATCACAAAAACTGAAGTGAGGAAGCGAATAAGAACGTGTATTAGAAACCGAGGGCAGCACATCGAACAAGACGTGTGAAAGTGTAGTAAAAGTTTTTAAACTGATATTTTATTATTAAAAATAATGCTAATATTCACGAAATAGTTTTATTGATTTTCCGAATAATCACCTTTTTGTGAGACGCACATAATGTAGTCCTTAACTTTGTATTAACTTTCATACCTTTCTGAATAGCTGATAAGACAAGAATATTTTCCTAGTAATTTGTACATCAGACGTAGTAATTTTTTTTTTCACTAGACAACATTTTGTATGAAGTAATAGCAAAATTCACAAAAAAACTAAATGTTTCTTTAGTGATATTTGCCAAAGTTTTTGGCATTTTTGAACTTTGAATTATTAACAAGGATCTGCTACGGCGTCAGCTATGATGTTAACTTAAATTTCAGTACAGTCGCGCCGTAAATCATTTTTAAATTGGCTCCAAATGATTTAATCTGGGATTTTTCATAGAAAAGCTAAAAATCGAATTAACTCAAAAACTACTGAATTTCGGTAGAACATTTGGTGGCCTAATTTGCTGCATTTTAACCCTACTATGACGTCCTGCAAGGAATACGTCGAGTTACCAGTAACCCTGTATAGTCATAAGCCGCGAGCATTGTCTACCAAACATTTAGGGCGCTTTCGATTTAGACGTTTCGTGTCGGACCGCTGCGGTGCGTTTGTCGTATTACGCACGGACGGTCGATTGTTTTCATACACGTGGAGTTGCGACGTTGCCGTCCTGTTGTCGAGCGTTCGCGGAATCGACGCCGCACTGTTGCCGCACCGCGCGCTGTGTATGAAAACAATCGACCGTCCGTGCTAATACGACTTACGCAGCGCTTCGGCACCCGCTGCAGTTCCGACACGAAACGTCTAAATTGAAAGCGCCCTTACACAACAACTCACCTATGAACCGCCACCAAATACTGTATCTTGCCTACTGGCACCTCTTTACTCTCATCCATCTTGCACATGTTAGAGGGCGATGACCCGAACTTGACCTTGGGCAGCCGCGGGCTCGACGGCTTGAGGTTCAACGACCTCACGCTGAGAGTCGGCGAGCTGGTCCCGTTCTCTTTCCCGATATCTTTCGGGAGCGTGTTGCTGCGATACTCGCCGTCACTGAACACCGCGTGGTTGTAGAATGTGGTTGGTGGACTCTGGGAAATAAGAATTTCCGATCTCGAGCGCTGAAACCGTTGTTCGATTATAATGTAGATTTTTGGGTGTGTTTTCCTAGCCTTGGGAATGTATGAACCAACCTTGATACGTGACTAAAAAATGATTTACCAATTTTTTATAGGTCCTTTCTTAGCTATAAAATTAATTAGCTATTAATTTAAATGTAATTTATGCCAAAAAATATTGCTACATTAAATATTGTAACTTAACCCCTCGCAAATGCAATGGCAATGTGTAAAACCTGGGGTCAAACGACATCACTATCTTCACCCAGATCTTTCAAAGATATTCTAATCAGACCACGAGACCTGATCAATTTCTAGAGGGAGGTGGGCTGGTTGGAATAACCCCCGACGGCCGCCATGGCCCACGCACAATGGTCCACATGAAGGACTAAGTGCGGAAACCAAATCCTCTAACATAGAACATCACTATCTATGAAGCTATTGATCCTAAACCTATTTTAATGTAAAATCATTGAAGGACATTTTTTTTTTGTTAACTTTTCTAAGCTTGTGATGTGATTCAATAAACCAATAAAGAGACATGTTTTTTTTTAACTTTAGTTTATGTTCTCCTGAACAATATGATCTGCGGCGGTTGACTGATGATTTGACTTTTTTGTTAATTTGCTTTTTCACCGTCGATATTGAATACAAAAGACAATTTGTCAAAATTGGTAAACCATTTCTAGCCCACCTTATTTATTGTGGACTTCAAGATCTGATCTGAAATTTTAAAATCTGCACTTTGAACTAAAAGCAAAGGGTAATTTTTGACAGGACTGCCAGCACAACTAAAAATTCTCTATAAGGAATTTGGAAAATAAAATAGAAGCTAATTTGTACAAAAGTGACCTCTACCAAACATTTCATAACTATACATATACACAATCTACAAACAGAGCGTTTAGCTAATGTGGTACCTAACTGACAAACGGATTCTGAAAAATGATTCTGTTTTCAAATGTCATGATATGATTGGCTGGTGTTATTTCGATCAATCAATCATAGCTGTTACATAAGAATGGGGAAGAAATACCAATTTAGGTCAGCGTAGATGGCGCTAAGTGTTTGTTACTTTCATTCAAATGTCAATGGAGTTCAAAACTTTACCGTGAGATTGCGCTAAGTGTTTTTACTTGTCGCCAATTGGTCGCTTTGTCTTCAAGATGACTTTGACAAGTGACAAACCCACAGCGCTCTCTAGCGGTAAACAACCCCATTGATTAGACTTTCAGAAACCAGAGGTGATTTTTTTTAAACGTTACAATGGGGAAGCTTCGCCGCAAGAGTCGCTGTGTATTCGTCACTAACTTGTCAGTCATCTTGAAGACAAAACGACCAACCGGCGACAAGAAAAAACACTTAACGCCATCTCGCGGCAAAGTTTTTAACAAGATACTGAATGAAAGCAACAAACACTTAGCGCCATCTACGCGGAACTAATTTGGCGTTTTCTTCCACATTATCGAATATCGATTGATAACACGATGAATGATTTCACTTCTCTCTTGTAGTGTCTATTAGACAGAGTATTGCAAATAATAGTAGGTATAGTCAAAATTACTATACTATTATTTGCAATACTCTGTCTAATAAAACGTCATTCTGGCTTCTAATAGTAATTTTTTTTTTGCAGTCTTAGTAAAGTTAATTATAGTTATTTCCTTTTTTATTTGTAACAGCATGAAAAATCCCAGAGAAAAAATCTATAGATTCACATGACTATACGTATAGCTTATTAAAACTTTCTCAAAAATTATGGTAAAACATCACTTTCTACGTAAAACAACATAAAAATAGATGATAAAAGAACTAAAAATGGATTTACAGTGCAGTATCTAGTGTCGTCTGTTACCTGATTCGTCAACACTCCGGCACGACTTGCTTTTCTCAACACAAACAAACAAACGAACAACGGCCCGATTCTAATAGGCACCAACTAAACTTATACAGGGTGTCTGGTGGCAGATTTATGTTTTTAAATACGTTTACTTCAAAAAGTAATAAACGGTGCGGGGAGGGAGTGGTGTCATTGGAATCAGTGATCGTGCGGATTTCTCAGTCACGATGTCGCACTGGTCGAGTGAGCATCGCGCGTTCGCCATCGAGGCATTTTTCAAGAGTAACGATTCGTACGTAATTGCGCGTCGACAGTTTTGTTCACACTTCGGTATACGACGAATAAGTGATGGGCCGAGTGTGAATTTAATTCGTTCCTGGGTGCAAAGGTTCCGCGCAACTGCTTCGGCTATGAACACTCCACGGCCAGGGCCCAGTCGATCTTCAAGGACTCCCGAAAACATTGAAGTGGTTGAAGAGAGTTTACGTGAAAATCCACAACTTTCGATACGGAAAAGGGCAGCCTCACTAGGACTTCCAAGAGCGATTATTCATGAAATTTTAAAAAAGGATTTAAAGTTCTATCCATTCAAAATTCAAATCGTTCAAGAACTCAAAGAAAGTGATTTTGTTTCACGCAAAAATTTTTGTGAGACGATGTTGGAGCGTTTTCGTACTGTGAATCCCATTTTTTGGAGTGACGAGGCTCATTTTCATTTAAACGGGCACGTTAATAAACAAAACTGCCGTTACTGGGCTCCAAGAACTCAAAACCCTCGACTGAAACACCAAAAGCCATTGCATTGCCCCAGGGTAACTGTTTGGTGCGCCTTATCCACGCATGGAATAATTGGACCATTTTTTTTCGAAGATGCTCGGGGCCAGGCGACAAATGTCAATAGTGACAATTACCGACGCATGATAACGGACTTCTTTTTACCAAACCTGCGAGCTCATCCATCGTTTTCATCGCACACGTGGTTCCAACAGGATGGTGCGACTGCACACACGGCTAGAGATTCGATGAATTTGCTTCGGGAAGCTTTCCCTCAAAAACTTATCAGTCGCTTTGGGGACATCCCGTGGCCACCCAGGTCCCCTGACTTAACCCCAATGGATTTTTTTTTATGGGGCTACCTCAAAGAGAGAGTCTACAGCAACAATCCCCGAACTGTAGTGAACTTAAAAGAAAACATCCGTCGAGAAATCAGCGCAATTGAATCAAGTTTACTGCAGCGTGTGGCGCGTAACACGAGGCTCCGCTTTGAACAATGCGTGCAACTTGACGGAAGACATTTGGATGACATAGTGTTCAAAAAATAAAATCCGCATTATTAGTCTGTCGATTAATTTTTCAAATAAAACAATATATCAAATAGATTTTTTTTTATTTAATTTTGAAAATATAAATCTGCCGCCAGACACCCTGTACTATTGCCATCTCTTACATCAAGATAATGACAAAAAGAGACGAAATTGTTCATAATGCAGCGATAAAAAGACTTTGCATACAAGTGACACTCCCACTTAGACTACAGCCCCGCATGGATATTGCCCTGCTTCCCTTCCATTAAAAGCTTTATTTCTTTCTCCATTACCTAAGTTAGTTTAACATGTCTAAACACCACCGTCTCATTCTTTCTTTGCCTGTTAGTAAGAAATAGCAATACTGTAACATTTGCTTAGTTGGTACACAACAGAATCTGCCCCAAAATATTTATGTATACAGTTAAGTTAGTCAGCACTTTACACTATGACGTCATAGTACGCAAGATGTGATATTATAGAGTATGTTCGTATTTACATGTGTTTTGTTATGTAAGGTAGTTGAATATTTCACTTACACTTACATGCCATCACCAAACGGGGAAATAAAAACGTTTTCACTGCATAACTCTCAATTATTTGCCATTTTTCTACCACAGTGACTACGAGATTTTTACTCCCATGACAATGGAAATAAACTAAGGAAATGGTATCTAAACTATAAGTAGGAAAATAATATACTCAAGTTAATTATATTATTATTCTAGACCTAAACCCCTATGAATAAATTTTATTGCCCATCACAAATTACTCTACCATTAATATTAGTTAAAAAAAATTGTTTTTCGACCCCTTTTTTGTTATCATTATTTTTTATTCACCCCATATTTATTAACGGTTGCTCCCAAATGCAAATGAAAACGTTTTTATAAATAGACAAACAATTTTAATGAATCGCTACGGCCAGTGTAATTTATGTTTCTGTTCATTTGCGGCTTTCTGATGCTTACGTCAATTCTACAAAACTTTTCTATTCATGGATCTCCTCTATTACGTCGCAAACGACAATCTACGGGCCGTATTATGAAATAGTAATGCCATCATTTTCTCAATGCGAGAGAGAGAGACAGAATCATGATGGCATTAATAATTCATAAACATAATACAGCTACATAATTTATTGTTACTTTTAGTCAATTGTAACTCTATCTTGTGGCTTACATTACTACATAAATCTGAAATACTAACTTAGATGCAAAATATTTTATTTATTTATTTGTTAGTAATTGAGGGCTTCTTTTTTACACAAAAGTATGTTTATTAAATAAAATGCTTTGCATTCTCAAAATGTTTTTTGCCCAAATTGTTGACAGATGTGCATGGTACGATTCTGAACTATAAATATAATTTTAGATAAGTATAATTTCTCAATAAATGTACCGAAGTAAAAATTTTGATTCCGGTACATTTATTGAGAAAATGTACCTATCTACAATTATATTTATAGTTCAGAATCGTACCATGCACATCTGTCAACAATTTGGGCAAAAAACATTTTAAGAATACAAAGCATTTTATTTAATAAACATACTTTTGTGTAAAAAAGTAATGATTTGACTACCCATTTGTAACAGCGTCCTTAAAGAAGAAAAACTTTTTTTCTCGTTGAAACATTTACTATTTTAGACATTGCATCAGAAAGCCTTATGTGTCTTTGTCAGTGTGTGTCTGTGTGAGTTTGCATGTGTGTGCTGTGTGTGAGTGTGCATGAGTGTGATGTGTGTGTGTGTGTGTGTGTGTGTGTGTGTGTGTGTGTGTGTGTGTGTGTGTGCATGTGTGTGCTGTGCGCGTAGCTAACCTTGAAGCAGAAGAGTGCTGGCATGCAGAGTGAGGAAGTATTGCCGCCGCCCACACTCACCTCCGCCCATTGCTGCGACTCCGTGCTCCAGCCTGCGGGGGACATTATTGTATTCATATACAATACAAAGGATACATTCAAAAATATGTTGTACGTTTGCTTTTTAGGATGGCAATATCGGTGATTTTCCATTCCATAAAATCGTTTTGTAGGAATCCGAACAATAAACTATTTGTATCTTTTTTCATTAGTAATAATAGTAATTGCCGTTTTCATACGTCTGGGGTTAAAAAGGAGTATCACGAATTCGCGGCAGGCCGACAGATATCGATTCAGGATGTTACCGGGTTTTAAGTCCGTTTTGGAAATGATGGATGATAAACAATGTAGGTAGATGAATAATTTTTTATTGTCATTCTAAAACGCAAATGGCAAAGTATTATTTAGTAGGCTAAAATTGGTCAAAACTTTAGACCAACTTTGTCGACGCTCATCTTTCCTTTAGACTCTAACGGAAAGATGAGCGTCGAGATGTCATTGAAAGGCTCTCTTGCATAGTTTCACAATTTCGTTTGTCGACTGCAAACGTGTCGTTCGATGTTTGCCCAGCAATGGGATAAAAATGGCAAATAAAAATAAACGTGCCGCTCAATAATCTCGTTCTCCCATCAAATATCCTATGATCCGACGAAAAGATACGCGTCGTTTAAGATAGTTCTTAGACTGTTTTACTGTGATTGGTTGTAACAATCCAACATTATAACGTTCATTTTTGTCCGGTCCCAAAGCATCCAATCAAAAAATAAACAAAGGACGAGCGGGTCGTTCATTGGAGGCACGTACCTGGTGCAAGTGGATGCCGAGCGCGCGTCGCGCAGCCCCGGCAGCGCCGTGCGAGCTCTCACACGACAAGCTAGGTATTCTTCTAATACACGAGAATATGTACGATCGGTGACACGACATAATTATTTATTGAAGAACATTACTATATTTGATCGTAGCAGGTAGCGTTCTGTAGTTTCTGCCTACCCCCATCACCCATGGGAAGGCGTGAAGACGAAAATTGAGGTTATAAAATTAACCATTCAATTTATAAGGTGATTTCAAATTAGAATTTCGGGTTCAAATAATCAAATCAAAGCACTCAATTTGTAAGTGGCACTACTAATTGACATGCACAGGTACGTCTTCTGATCCGTTTGTTTACATTTTCCTCAGATACTTTTGAAACAGAGCATAATCTCAGATCAATGAGCTACTAGTATTGTCAAGTCTCCTCACCGTTAGTTTCGAGAGGGTACTCCTCACAGTCGCTGGTGTCGGTGTCACACTCGTCGTGCGGAATCTCGTACGCGTACAGCTCTGTGGCGGTGACGGCAGATATCTTCGCGTTGTCGTCGAACACTCGCCCGATTGTCGCGCCCGAGAGCTCGACGATCAACATTCTGGATGATAAAATAACCATTACGTCAATCCATTAATCCCGAACAGGTCTAAGTGGCGGTGCTTGGGGGAGGCCTATGTCCAGCAGAGGACTTCCTTCGGCTGAAATGATGATGATGGTGAATCCATTAATGTTAATTGTTGAATAAAAGTAGCCTCAGTAGTCACTGTTATCTGTACCTATAATATATTGTTTCGAGAACCAAATAAAAATTATCGATACGATTTCTAAACATTGACAGTAATTAATATTCATTAAAAATTGTAGAAGAATGGATCAAAAAGACAATTTCGCAACCATAGGCCGAACTCAATATAGAATTCTATAACTATAACAATAATAAAATTACTAACATTGGGTCAGAGATTTGTGATCATTTACATAAAGATGAATTATACAACGGCCCGAGACAGTTTTCTTATAATAAATGATACTTACGACTCAGGCGCTAGTCCACACAGTTCTGACAACTTCTTCTTGAGATCTAGATACGTTCCTTCCGAGTTCACCCTCACCCCGTACTTGATAGGCACCGACCCGTCTAGCAGCATTACTGTAAACATTATGTACACATCACTATGCTGTATTTGTTTGATGCAATACTTACAAGTCATGACATCTTTCATTCTTCTACAATTCAATTTTAAGTGACAAAGACAACATGAGGACGAAAATACACATGTCTGTCTGTACCTGTACAACACTATGCAAGTAGCTTTTATGCCACCAATCAGAAGCTATTATGGCATGCATTATGAATTTTTGACATTGGCATGCAAGCTACTTGCATAGTTTTGTACAAGCTACAGGCATTTGTATTTTCACCCTGACACTAAAGTCCTGTATTCACTAGGGAACAAAACAGTGTCATGTCGATTAACATCCAGCGACGTCGTGCGATTTTTCTGGGGACACGTGTAGCGAAGCATCTGTCGCGCGGCTCAAAGCTGACTTCACGCCGTTCTGAAGTGCGGACGCGGCCCGTGAGCTAATATTTGCTACAACAACAGTTTTTGGGCCTTCGTTTTATTAGTATAGAATATAACACCCTTGATTATAGACATTTGGTACACACCCCTGAGCTCGCAGCACACATAGGACTCCATGGGCAGCGGCAGGCTGAGCATGTTGAAGGCGTCGAAGCGCACCGACTCGCGCGCGCACGTGTCGCACACTACTTTAGATTTCAGCTGTCCGTAGAACAGTTCCGTCATTATGGACGCGTTGCGTGATGTGTGCTGTTCCCACGCTTCGGCTGCTACCACCTAAACATTGTAAGGATTTATGTTAATTTCGAAAAGACATTGTTTTGAATTGTTTATGTTGACGTCGACAAACTGTTGCATGGCTGCCCATGTAAACTAGTGTAGTCAGCACCTGGTCGGGTCGTCCATCCGAGTCGTCGTTATGCGTGAGGGCGGGCGCGGTGCGCGGCCCGGCCCTGTTGAGGTCCTCGTGCAGCGCGTCCAGCAGCCACGCCAGCAACTCCTGCGCGTCGTGCTGGCCACCGCCCGCCAGCGCGCGCGCCCAGCGCGACACGCACCAGCGCACGCGCAGCGGCGCTACCGAGCGCGCTGAGCACGACCACACCTGCGGGACAATCAGTTACTGTGTTAGAGATCGTTGCAAACGCAATGTTCCATACAATATAATGGTGCATTAGAAGAGCTCCAAGAATCACAAACGCCATCAGTAGTAAGTACGACAAGTTCTGGGCAGTCAGCCGCGCAACAATCTTACTAGCCGGGTAATCTTTTACAACAATACAAAATGAAAAATTTTACACAAAAAGTCATTTTAAAAGAGTGTGTTTATCTTGGACATTACTGACATCGGTGAAGGAAAACATCGTGAGGAAACCTAACTTATAGTAAATTTAAAACTGAAATCGCCAACTCGTCTTGAGCAAGCGTGGTGATCAATACTCGTGCCTTCTCTGTATGAGAAGAGGCCTCTGCCTCTTCTCATACAGTCAACAATCATACAAACAACCAATCAACTTGCAACTAGGTTTTCATCCACATGACTACTAAATGGACATAAAAATGAGCACTTACAAAAAAAAAACTAAAGTAAATACCTCTTTACATAGTTCTCCATATCTTAACGCTAACACTCCTTTGGTACCGAGCGGGTTGGTTGTGTTCACTTCGTACAGATGCATGCCCGAGTTGAAGTACCTCGTCAGAGGACCCGTGTTCCACACCTAGAATATAAAGTAATACATGTTATGCTATCCAATGAAGGTTTGTAGTTTAGGAGAAAACTTAAAATACAGAACGAATTTTGCGGAATAAAAAGTTTCTCTTTAACCTAGTTTCTCTCCTAGAGTGTTTCATGTAAGTATTATGTACATGTTTTGTTGGAGATCCTAAATAAATAAATAAAATAATCGCTGGTGTTTCGAAAAGCCCTTGGAAAGAGGCTTCTATAGAAAAGTTTGGACCACTGTAAACGGGTTATCCTGCAATTATGTTCATAGATAAATACTCAATACGAAATAAATATATTTTTCATAGAAAGCTTTGACCGGCATGTATTTAATTTGGTAGTCCATCTAAAGTATATTGTTGTTCACTTCCACAGCGCCATCTTATGACGTCATCCCGAATAAACTCAAACAAACCCATTACGCCCTTATAACCAGTAAGGACCGTCGTAGTTCAACGGTTACTATTGAAACGTGGCTGAGCATACTTGCTCCTTCATATCTCTGATACTCACAGACTGTAAGGCAGCATTCATGAAGCAGGTGTTGCCTAGATTATGCAGGCCAGTGGCACCGGGCAGGTTGGGCGCTATCAACGTCTCGCGCCGCTCCGTGGCTCGACATGATCCACTGCTCATACTGTGACAAAAGGAACATTGTCAGAAACACTTATAAAGTTCATCAGTCGTAACTACCACATTCAGCTCTTTGTTCTATCGTCAGACAAAACTCAATTTGTAGTGAGTACTCTTTCCAACCATTTATTTCACTTCTGACAGCTCGAGTTGTATGAAGTTCCTTATTTTTTGACAGCAACCGTAGCCGTAGACGAAAAAATGCAACACTTCATGGACACTGTTTTATCTTTACATTTTTCTTTAAGATTCAATGTGTTAAATTAATTAAAACTTCTTCATAAATAAAGTCAATTGTTATCAGAAATCGAATCGGTACCGCTCTAAAACATGGTATTGCAGTGCTGCAGCTAGTCAAAAGTAAAATAAATGTTTGGAACGTTGGAGGTAACATGTTTTTGCACAATCCCGCAAAAACACGTGACAAGAGGGCTGTCGCATTTCATTTTACATCTTTTCATTTTACATTCTTAAAAATATGGTCCCGTGTGAGCGAGAGGCTTCGATCAATAATAGCACTAGATACAGGATCAGGAACAAAAATAAGTCGCTGTAGTGGCCACGTTTACACACACATAAACATTTACATTTGTTACTACGAAATATAGAAAAAAGTTTTATAATATTTACAACTTCAATTCATTATAAACCTTAACAATCAAACATAAAGTTTAATTACGATTGCAAAATATTTATATTTAAGTCCTTCTATCATCGGAGAAAGGTAAAAGCAATAAATTAAAAATGTCGCTTGAAAATAATATGTCATTTTTATAATAAGTACAAAAATATTTATTCTAAAGTGTACTTAAAACTTAAGCAATAAGGTTAAAAACATTTTGTTGAAAATTTTGTGCTTACTCTATTTTGGAACTAGACATAGTTCTTGGTATTGACATTTCAATGCTCAGAACACAGTAAGTATTGAAAGATGTAGAGTAGCAGAATAATAATATATTTTTTAGGCCAAGGTTCGTTTTATATGGTAGCAAATATTTTTGACCGATTTTTAAAAGTAGAAGGAGTAAATTAGTACAATAGTTATTTTAATTTTGATTATTAATTTGATAATTAATTATTTTAATAAAAATATTAAAACAAATTGTTGAATTTTTACAAGGTTTATATATTTCTTCTCCTCTTTCTTTCGTGACAATAGATACCCATTCTGCATTGCGAAATGGGTCACTAGGAAATCTACAAACAAAAACAACATATAAAGTAACAATACTACTCCATGCATTTCCCTGTTCCCGAACAGTCGATGTTTGAAATAAGACCACAAAAGTATTTGTGTTTTTATTTTTCGGGCCGTTTTTGAAGCGCTTATCGGGAATCTAGTACTATTATTGATCGAAGCTTTACCACATCAAAAAGATTTTCATTTGTTTGTAGAAAACCATCCCAAACCTCCATGATCACTATTTTACACATGACAAATGTGAAATAATCCATATTTAGAATGTTTAGGGGAACTGTGCAGGAAAACGTATATTTTTCCTTTTGATAAGTCATTGTTATTTTGGGACGATTATTCCCAGCTGATTACTGTTACATTGAGGTATATACAAAAAAAAGTTTGTTTGACGACATGTAAGTATATTGTTAAAGCTTATACCGCAAGCATTCGTTCGCGAGCGTTCACGTTTGTGTAGTGCGATTTGACGTTTGGAGAATCCTTGCCAAAGAAATTGCGTATTCGTAAGCAAGCTTTGGAACGCTCGGTTCGACGTGCACAAATGGTCATAGGCGGTTACGTATTTTCCGCGAATACTAGCGGTGGGCACGCGACTTCCTATTCGAATCTCAATGTATGATATGATCACCTACTAGGGAGAATGTGAGAATATAATGTGACTGTCTGTACGAAAACTATCTGATAAAATTGTAAACAAACCCTGTTCAGGTTCAATTCTAACGAAATCAAGGGATTAGTAACAGTCACGGACAAAAATTTGAGTAAAAAGGTGATTTAAAATTAGAATTTCAGGTTTTAGTATTCAAATAATCAAATCAAAGCATTAAATTTGTAAGTGGCACTACTAATTGGCATTCTCTGATCGATTTGTTTACATTTTCGTCAGATATTTTTGGAACAGAGCATACCTGAGCGCTCCTATCTCTTCAGGCCATGTGAGGTCCGAGTTCCGCACCTCCAGCAGCAGCCTGGCTCGCTCGTCCAGCCCCAGCTCGTGCAGAGTGGGTCGCTCGTCGTCCAGCAGTACAGCTGTGTTCCCGACCGACCAGACCCGCATGTCCTCGCGGGCCAGGCCTAAGGCTGCGCATAGGAACTCGCACACCTGAGGGAGAGGTTATAAAAGTAGTTATAGTCAATCTAATCTAACTTAGGACCTCTTCACACTAGCATTTCTCCAGTGTAGTTGTTAGGTAAACGTATGCATAGCGTATCGGTGCACAGTGGCGCGGCTGGCGCACTAATGTACATAACGTTGAACTAGCAATACAAGACGGCAGGACATCGACGCAAAACCTGTTACCATGGATTCAGTACATGTTCCTGGACTCCGCTGCATTGAAATTTTTTGTCCGTTATTAAAAAAAAATTGCCATTCCATACATTTGACCGCGTAGGTATTGCACTTTTTTTTATTTATTTAATCATCTTTAACTCAGGCACATTACCCATAATTTGATACCCCTACTTTTAGTAGAAAATAGCCGATTTTTTAAAGAATAATCAGTGAAAATTTCAACGCAGGGAGCTCCAGAATCACTGAATCCATGGTAACAGGTTGTGCGTCGGCGTTCCTGCTACCCTGTATGTCTGTGACTGTGTGGCATCACGAATGTTTCGAAGGCCGCACTCGATTAGAGCGAACGTAGCTCGGCTGCAGCGCCTGCGCCGCGCCAGCTGTGCATGCGCGGCGCAGGCGCACCGCCATATTGCAAGCGGTGTCGCCCGGTCCCCGTCAGCCGTTACGAACTTACTTCGAAAGCGAATGCTCGCACAGTTTATCTTACAGTTTGTATCAACTTCAATAATGCTTATCATTTCATACACGTCCTCCGGGCTACCACAATAGAAATGCTAGTGGGAAGGAGGTCTAACGTAATCTTAGTTTTCAAATATGGTATTTCCATGAACCTGGGAACGTTGTGAACCTATGTGTGGATATACCCACCTGCCGAACAGTAGCCAGCCGGGAGAAGGCCGCGGTGTAGGCGAGCTGGCGGTCCGGCGGCGCGGGCGACAGCGGCACGCTGCTGTACAGCGACGCGCCCGCACCGCCGCCGCCTCCAGACAGAGGAGCCACTCCTGAACAAAGCAATAATTAACATATTATTTATTACTTTACTACTAATACCGCTGCCTATTACGATAAAAAAGATACAGCCCTGAAACACGCAGACGCCATAGACTTCTAAGAGCTTTTATACCGCGCGGGCTGGCAACGTCGCATTTTTCGCGGTTTTTTGTGATTTTTTAAAATAAATTTAAATTAAATTACTTACTATTTTTTTTCGGCCAAGCACTAGATCTTTGTTATTTATAAGTATGTATGATGTTATTTTATTATTTAATGTTATGTTATTTTATGAAAGTTATTTTGGTATTTACTCATAAAAATTGACATTATTGTCTATAGGTATAGGTATAGGTAATAAGGGCTGGAATCCGCAACTCCACGACAATGCGCGTATTTTGCGTAACATTATTGTCTATATGTAAATTTTTATGAGTAAATATCAAAATAACTGTAATAATTTTAGAAAAAAACTAAAACCCTTTAGTGTGTTTAAAGTACTCACGATTTCTGCGGCAGGTGAAAGCGGAATAATTCAACACCTTCAAGTTTAATCCTTTATTGTTTCACACACTACAAAGTTTTAGCAATAGATAGAAGGAGAAGCACAGTGATAACGATAGCACAAGCGACTCAAGCACTATATAATTCGCAGCGTAACGGGAATAATATGGAGGCGCGCTGAAAGGGAGTGACGCGGGCTTCGCAAGCAAAGGCGGTACAGCGGCTGGCCGGCCGGAGGGCGCGTGGTAGCGCGTGCGCAGCGCCGGCCGGCCAGCAAAACCAGTATTAACCAGTTTGTTCACCTAGTCTTGGTATGTGTCCACAGGACGACGGGCAAATACACAGCGCTTGACTTTATAGTGTTTATGTGTGTAACGGAATGTGGGAGCCCACAATCCTTTTTTTCATAAGTTCGTACTTTAGCTATAGTGTGCGCGCAAGTGTTAGTCACCGCCTAAGGTACGTAAGCGGTAAGACGGGGGAAGACGATTGACAAGACGAGGCGGTCGACAGCTGACTGAGTTAGCTTGACGTTTGTCTGCCTCCCCCGTCTCAAAGCTCACATACCTCAGGCGGTGACTAGCACTTTGCGCACACTATAGGACCAACTAACTTTAAAAAAAAAATACCTATTTGTATTAGTGTATTCAGCCGATGTGGATCAAATCCAACAATGGAATTGTACGTCTTTTTTTTTCGATTTTCCTTGATACATTAAAGAAACTGTATAAAATAAAATTTCTATACGTACTCTGTGAGCTCTGAACATGTCGTAAGAGCTTCAAATGCAGAGGATACAACTCCAACTCAACGTCAGAATTGGGGGGGCGGATCACCTAAAAAATAAATAAGATTATATATATATATACTATAACATTGCCTAATAAAATATCTAAAACACAGCAGTTACCAAGGCTTAGTCGATTGATTGAATAAACTTGGCCCATTTCTTTGCCCTTTTCTGGTGTCCTGAAATACAGGCCTTATGCTTAGCTTAGGCACCAGTCTCCCACAGTATAATTAAAAATATTATTATTTGTTCTTGATCATATTTTGAAAATGTTGATTTATATTGTGGTGAGAAATAAACCTTTATCTTATCTTATTTCAGTCCACTTCTGGATATAGGCCTCTCAATTCTGTAGAAGTACCGGTTGTTCGCCTTCAGCATCCAGTCTGACCCAGCCATGTTTTCAAGGAAGTCTCTTTAACTCTTTAGTGATTATAAAATAAAATAAAAAATGAAAAAAATAAAAAAAAATAAAAAAGTTTATTGCATATTAAAAAACGTACACGGAAATGAACTCTTGACTTCCAAACTAAGTAGGACTTGTATTATGGAAGTCAAGGCACTCTCTCATTATATATGCTTAATTAATACAATAAAAGTAAGGGATGCATGCAGCAGACAAAAAAAATATTAAAATACCAAAAGAAAAATAACCAAAAAATAAAAAAGTAGGTAGGTATAACAAAATTAAGTTCTACAACTACCTGTGGAGTGTAGTATTGTCAAAATGTGAGTCAGTATGATGAATGATAAGTGAGATTAGTGTTATGTGGTGTTACGAGTGGTGTGTTCGTGTGCTGTGTGATATGTAGTTAATTAGTGTTAAGTATGTTCTGTACGCGGCGAGTTTCGTGGGGTGTGTCATAATATGAGGTTGAGAAGAGGAGGATTGTTTCAGCTTTGTAACAGACAACTGACCTGTCTAGGTAAGGGGTCGGGTCCGCCGTACCACAGCGCAAGAGCCCTCCACAGCGCGTCGGGCACCAGCTCGAAGTCGCGGTGCTGTGCTAGTGTCACGTCGCGACGTAGGTGCCCGCCCTCGCCCGTTAGAGTGCGGACCTGGAAGAATAAACATAGATTATTAGTAAAAAAAAACCGGTCAACTATGCGGCCTAAGAAAAGAAAAAAAATCGGACAAGTGCGTGTCGGAACACGCACAATGAAGGGTTTCGTAGTTGAAAAGAATTTATCCCAAAAACAAACTAAACAAGGGATACCAAAAAAAAAAATATATGTTATAAAACTACAAATTAACAATTTTCGGACTTTTTCTTTTACTTGTGCTGTGAGACCTTACTTCTTGCCAAATTTCATTATTCTAGGTCAACGGGAAGTACCCTGTAGGTTTTGATTTACTTGCGACAGTTGCGAGTATCAAAATGTGTCGCAAAATGGCCGTATTTTTTTATTGCGTTGATTTAGAAGCTTGATTTTTTTAGAACTCTAAGGGGCCATAGACTTACGTATTCGATATTAATTTCAACTTGATATCTCCACGCCTCCTTGAGAAAAAGGGTCATGACAGATTGACAGAGTTTAATTTTTTTTTTATAATTAATAATAATATTTTTTTTATTACTTTTTTTTTGTTTATTTTTTTTTTATGATAGAATTAAAAATTTACAATTTTCGGACTTTTTCCTTTATTTGTGCTGTGAGAGCTTGCTTCTTGTCAAATTTCATGATTCTAGCACAACGGGAAGTACCCTATAGGTTTTGATTTATTTGCGAGTATCAAAATATGTCGCATAAATGGCCGTATGTTTTTATTGCGTTGACTTAGAAGCTTGAGTTTTTTAGGAGTCCAAGAGAACATAGACGCATCGCATCTACTGCTATATCTAAGTTAATATTATTGTGTTATACATATAAACCTTCCGGCGTAAATGCTCTAAATGATGGTGAAAACCACATCAAAATTCATTCTGTAGTTTAGTAGATCTAAGCGGTCACATAGGCAGACACAAAAAGCGACTTTATTTAATAGTACGTATCGAATCACTGGTTATTTGTTTACCTTGAGCAAGTTGGGCGCCAACAGTCTCTTGTTGTCAACAGGCCCCGGGTGCCTGTGCCCTCTCGCGGCCGCGGCGCTGCTCACTCCGCTGCTGCTGCCTGCACTGCCCACTGACGCCGTCTCAGCACGCCACAGCAGAGAGCCCATGGATTCTGGAACGAGAGAGATTCCGAATTACAAACTTATATGAAACTAGCTTTTGCCCACGGCTTCGCACACGGGAACGTACTACCGGGATAAAAAGTATCATATGTCCTAATCCAGGTCATGGTCTACCCATGTGCCAAATTTCATCCAAATCTGTTGAGCCGTTTAAGCGTGAAGCGTAACAAACAAACAAACTCACTTCTCTATTCCTGTATTTTTATGAACGTTCGCATTAGCTGTCTCGATATGTCAAAACAAACTACATTTTGATAAGTTTTCGAAATTGATTGTCGCTGAACTGAGATAGCGACTAGACTTTAAAATTACAGGAATTGGCCTTCGGGTGTCATATGTGATTCTTTAAAGGCCTGGAAGATTACATATAGATATTAGATATTAGTACACGCAAACTCTGAAGTAACCGACTTTTACAATGTTCTAAAGGTACCTATACTCCATCGCTTTAGGTAATTAAATAAAGGTAAACAAAAAAAAACACGTGTCTGGTTAAACCGCTGTGTCGTAGCATGACAACTGAAGTGACAGGTATAACGTTTAGTCGGTTAACCCGACACCTGTTTTTTTTTTTGTTTACCTTACTATTACAAAACAGGTTCTCTCAACTTCGGTCGAAGTAAATTCAGCTTGGAGCGAATTAAAGAAGATACGGGACCGGGAAAAGCTCTTTCATTTTCCAGCTTTCTTTACTAAACTCTATCAATTGAACCAAGGTGAAAAAAAAAAACGTTTCGTCATCGTCTACCCCCACTTGTGTAGAGGTTTCAAGTGGACTTTCTAACTAGCTCAAAATCTTGGCTCTTTCACTCACCCGTAGAGTTGCTGGTGAAGCTCTCATCGCACACGATGGCCTCGTCGATGTGGCGCTGCGGCGCTCGGCAACAGTTGTCGGTGCTGGCTCCCGACGTGTACGCCAGCCAGCTGCCCCACCACTCGGCTGCCACCAGGTACCAGAACTGACCCACTGAGTACCCGCGCTGAACTGAGCGACGGAGCCAGCCCAGTACTGGAAAACAGAACCAAATATAGTTGACAGTTTTAACATTTTGGAGGACGGTTTCCAAAAGCATAATAATTATGTTTCTGACAGCAAATCCGCTGTACCGTTCGTTGTGTCGTATTTAAGCTGCTTTAATAATAATAATAAAACATTTATTTTTCAGGCTACAATGGCCCACACACACACACACATACCTTACAAACTAACACAATTATATAAGTTACTGGGTGACCCGACAGACGTTGCCCTGTCCAAATTTCATGTGTTCAAAAATGAATTTTCTTCGTATTTTTTTTTTTTGTGAATTTTTCCTGTTTTAATAATTATTCTGCTATTCGGGGCAGAGACGAATCCAACAAATCTTATTATTATTGCTTTAGTTCATGGAACAAAATAATCTCAGTTAATCATAAAATATCATGTTGAAGTTTTCTGAAACCGAGAGATCTACTAAAATAAACCTTTGTCTGAAACGAGATGACGATTCTAAACACAACCATCAGGTTTTATGTTGCAATAGTATATTTTGTCTTATTGCATATTGACCACTTATTTTCCAAATCGGCATTTTTTTTCTTAAAATCAAACAGATAGGAGCAGTGATGGCCCACAGTTCGTGGGTTCTCACCCGACAGGCACTTTGTGTAAATTATTTCATACCACTGCTCTCAAAAAGGTTAAGGAAAACATCGTGAGGAAACCGCCATGTCCTAGAACCAAAAAACCGAATACTTGTGACATCTACCAACCCGCAGTGGGTCCGCGTGGTGGATTACACCGTGGTGTGTCCCAGCAGTTGGGACATACCTACGTCGAATTATTTGTAGGAAAACATTCAACAACAAAACACGTCAAATTACATTAAAGATAAAAGAAAACAATTCCTATATAAAAGGAAACAGTTTCATAAAGTAAATGATTGATATTATATCGAGGTGCGTCAACCGATTAATTGTTCGCGCCATTCACAAGCGCCAAGTAATCGAGTTCGACGGAAATTGAGCACGTATTGTGTGCTCGTGATAAAACGTTTTAATTGATTGCAGGCAATATAGATTATTTAACTTTTTTTTAATGATTGCTATATGGGTTGCATTTTACTAGTATCAGTAGTATGTTAACCCCCTTTTCTGAGATAAATAGGCTTTTACTGAGAGCGGATATCGGATCAATGACTTGAACTTGAAAAATGAATAAATAATTACTGTTAACACTTCCCATATTTTAAACGAAGAACCCTGATCGCCGAAATAAACCTCAAAATTGAATAAAACATATTGAAGGTCAATTGGAAAGCGTGTTTAATAGAAAACAATGTTATAGCTGACTGAGATATAAAGGCAGAGGAAAACGATAAATTAAAAGATAGGTGTAGACCACTATGTAGATCTTTGCCCCCTTTGTATCTTTATATCGGAGGAAACCCTAAAACGCGAAAAAAAATCAGCTGTTACCTAAATTTTGACGAGTTATGCGAACATAAATGTAGGGAACAGCTGATTTATTTTTCACGATTTCCGATTTGGTCCCATAGTAAAAGTTGTTCATAATGATGAGTAAGTTAAGTTAAGAGGATAACGGTGATTAAAATTACACCATGTAGATCAAATATCCAAAATCTGTCTTTAACAAACAAGGGACTGCCACAATTTATTGTCATTAATAACAAGACTTATGTAAGACGTCTTAGAAACAAAATTGTGTTATTCTGTTAATTAAAAAAATAACAGCATTCCCTACATCCTTAAATAATTTTCGGAGCACAATGTTCCTTAAATGACCGTAGCATGTTGCCGCCTAGATAGCACAGAATATTAACTGATCAATCAGCTCCATAAAGTAATGGGGACAAATATTTGCACGGCCTACACAGTCTTAATTTGCTACGAGTCTGTTAATTTGCGTTCGTTATTGGGCAATGGACAATTGTGCAGTACAATACTAGGCTACAGCTTGATTCTTTGTTTACCAACTGTAAACTTATTTATTTATTTATTTAAGGACAACCAAAAAGCATACACTAATACATGGTAAAATAGCCATGTTATTTTTAATCTTTGTTTTTTTTTTATTTACTTCAACCATTACTATATCTTCGTCTCATATATATATATATCTACAGGGTGCATCAGAAAGGTGGTCAAAATGAAGGGCGTGGTACAGAGTTCGTAGGTACCAAAGTTCTTTAGTCTGTAGAAAGTTCTACAACTTTCTACATGGGACCAACATCGTAATCGCGAAACAACAATCAATTTTGATGGTCTGCACTGTGCCACACCTTATACTAATAATAAAGCTGAACGGTTTGTTTGTTTGAACGCGCTAATCTCTGGAAATACCAGTCGGATTTGTAAAATTATTTTTGCTACCAAATGCAAAAATAATTTCAACTAAATGTTATTTATCATCACGCTACTACGACTGTTAGGACCCGAGCAAAATGGAAATAGTCAGAAAGAACGCTAAAGACAAAGAAGTCGGAAGTAAAAAAGAGCAACCAAATCCGGTTGAATTTGAATACAATGATTATAGATAGATAGAATACTCTTTATTATGTATATTACGAGTATATGTTTTAAACGCTGATTATATGTTTTTACATGACATTTATGATGTTGTTCTATCTTCGAAGGAAATTATAAAAATAGCCTCAATGAGGGTTTATTGAAATAACTTTGACTAGGTGGCAGCACTGAGACGTCAGGTCCGGGCACCTGTCAAAAGTGTCAAACCGCTTTTATTTTCTTTAGTCTTGAATGAATGAAACGAATGATGAACGTCATCATTTTATATTCATCGTCGAAATGGAAGACCTCTTGTCAAAGTGGCGCCAGCTGGTGGCGTGAATGTTCATTAAAAACCTTAGTAAATACAGTCCCAATAGAATCAGCGCAATGTCATCTATCATATCACATGAACACAAATGAATGCGTCACAAAGAGTGCGTGGTAAGCGTGCGACCCACTTACGCACTATCTCAACAATTAATGTAATTACGATCAAACAATATGTGTTATCTGTTAAGGAGGGGTCCTAACATGCGAATTGTTACGTGATGGAGATAGAAATGTTATGTTAGAATTTCTGTTGAGGAATAAAAGCGACATTTCAGTCAAGTCAAGACAAATGATAAATTGTATTTCCAGCTTTCTTTGAAAGATGAAACATTTATTAGAACTGGAAGCTTTTCTTCGCGCAAACATCTGTCTTTAGCGATTTCCAACCATTTCAAAGTTAAATAAAAAACAAAACAAAATGAGTGATGCTATGTAGTTCCCATAAACTCAAACTCAAAGCATTTATTTCAAACTAGTATGTAAGTAACAAATTTCATGTACGAGAAAATAAATTTTCATCATATTTTTTTTTCGTAAATTTTCCAATGTTTTTAATAGGTTATTCCTATTCGGAACGGAGACAAATCAAAAACCATGAAAATCGGTCCAGAGTTATAAGTGTTCGAACAAACCCGACTTTGTTTTATATATTAAAGATAAATCAATTTCAGACACTTGTCACGGGATCGGTCAGTCAGAAAGATGAAGCTATAGTTGTTCATATCAAAGTTCAGTAGGTTTCTACTGAGAAGAACGGGCAAGAAACTCCACGGACACACTTTTAAATCAAAATATGGTTACAAACATAGACGTATAAAAAAAGATGGACTCCTCGCGACGCATATCGAAAGTGAAGCACAGTGAGTATGCCGGGACCGTTTGTACAAACATGCGCCTCACGCACACATTTACATCATAGTATGCCGACCGCCATGATGTGCCATGAAAGTCGACATTTGACACAACACGTCTTTGTCAAATCACGCACACATAGATCGATGCGGTGCTTCACTTTCGATACGCGTGGCGCGGAGTCCTTCGTTTTATATATGTCTATGGTAACAAAATATGACTCCGTAGACAATAGTGTGCTGTATATCAGGGCATAATAATATTAAATTCATACTAGTTTTCACATGTAAACAAAACATTACAACAAAACGTGAATTTAACTAAACACAATCAATGTGAAGTCATCAGTAGCAAGTTGCACTACACGTAATCAACATTCACTCATGTAAAACACTTATGTTTTAGTACCTAATACTTGGTACAGCTTGTTATCACAAATAACATACTGTGCTGAGAATTTAACAATAAAACATAATTATGAGTATGTAAGTGCTTCAGGATTATAGGTAGGTGGAAAGAATTACTAAGTATTTTGAACGATAGGTTAGATTTGACTAGTGTAGTTTGATTTGGTTAGAGTGACTACCGAGATGACGACTATTATTGAAGTATTGAAGAATAAGACATGTTGCCCGACCCCAAAAAATGGGGATAAGGGCAGGAGAATGATGATTCGATTTGACTTCAAAACGATGAAAGTCCTTTACAAGGGCGCAGATTCTGCCGCCAGGGTCGCGGGTTGTTCGAAAGAGATACCGTGGCCCTGGCACAGGCAACTGAAGGAACATGGGTGGGTTTTAGTCAGGAAAAGTCTGACACACCCTACCGCTACACTCAGAGCGGGAGAAGTCATAAGATGATTACCCATCCACAAAAAAAAAAAGGTGCAGATTCTGTTGATATGGTCAAGATCAAAAAATATTACTATCTTCTACTGAGAGATGAAACGAGAAACATAAAAAAAACCAGAGATTTAAAATGTATACCAGTATACATTTTAAAGATCAGCATATATCAATATCGGCTCGACTCAAAGCATGGAGCTTTTAGTTATCTATATTTATTTGACAGCTCTAATTTTTCAGTCTATATATTGTTTTACATAAATAGCTTTTTTTAATAACTGCAGTTCAAATCTGGAATATTATTGCTGATTGCCTCTACATAAATCTGCACTATACTAGTAATAAAGCTGAAGAGTTTGTTTGTTTGGACGCGCTAATCTCTGGATCTACCAGTCTGATTTGAACGATTCTTTTTGCATTTGATAGCCCAATTCTAAAGGAAAGCTATACGCTATTTAACATCACGCTTGAACCCTTAGGAGCCGAGCAAAAATAAAGAAAATCAGAAAGGACGCTAAGTGAAAACAAAGTAATAGCGCGGGCGGGCGATGCGACGGGGTGGGTCGGGGGAACAAGAAATTATGAAATTTTGAATAAGTGAAGATTGGATAGGTAGAATGTTACATCACAAAGTCAATCTGAAGCTCAACATCATCTGCTTAGCCTTTTCCCAACTATGTTGGGGTCGGCTTCCAGTCTAACCGGATGCAGCTGAATACTAGTATTTTACATGGAGCGACTGCCTATCTGACCTCCACAACCCAGTTACTGGGTAATACGATACCCCTTGGTAAGACTGGTTGTCAGACTTTCGGGCTTCTGACGACCCGTAACGACTGTCAAAGATCCACGAATGACAGCCGGGACCAACGGCTTAACGTGCTTTCCGAGGCACGGAGGAGTCTCGGTATGTAAAGAATGGTCACCCATCCACTGACCAACCCCGGCAAGCGTAGCTTAACCTGATGGATCGACCCGTGCGGCTGTTATTACTTAGCCACGAGCTCCTCCTCCTCTCCTCAATCTGAAGCTCAACAGTATATATTAAAATTTTAGTTTACATGTCCGATAGCGGTTGATAAGTGCCCGTCCATCGTCCGCTATAAGTCAAGTGTATCGCGACACTGATGTACATAGATAACAATGTTTACAAGCATTTTAATACTGGCTGCAGCTACTACGCAATGGATACAGACAATTTTGATTGAGAATAAAAATGTTTTTGGATTTTTAACTTTATTCTAATAATAATATAGTTTAATAACTATTGCATCTGTTCTAAAATATTTTTGATAGTTATTTGTCATTCTAAACTTAACTTTATTTCAATGTGATATTAAAGTTTGTTTTATTTTGCAAATTGGAATTGTATAACAATGTTTACTGACAGTTTATTTGTACAGTGGCAACTCCACAATGTATGAAGAATTTGCTAATTATAGCAACATATTTGTAATTGTAAGCACTTGAATGAAGATGGAATTAATTATATTTCTGTTATGTAACTATTTGATTGTTGTATTACGTTTTATAGTTCTCCCGGACATTTTATCTTCATTCGGAGATATTATCATTAGCAACATTGTAGAGAAAGTAAAATTTTCTAGAAGTTACATTTGCTTAAGACGCTAGTAATTAATTTACTATCTTTTGATAATATGATTACCTACTTGAAGTGTCAAGTGCACTCCAAAAGTGTAAGATTCATAAGTGAACAGTGAAAGTTCTGGGTAAAACCGGGAATTACAACCTGAGGATATCTATTACCGATGCCGATGTCCAGCAGTAGAACGGGTCGTAAGCATTTCACCATTTTATGCCTTTAAAAGTACTTATTTATGTCGACTTTTTAGCAGTCCGTTGCTGAAGTAGGCCCCTCCACTTACACACCATTTAACTCGACCCTGGCCCACTCTCTGCTACTATGGCTTTACCAGCCATGCTCCTCTCATCGCACCACCTTGCCTAATAGCTGTCTCTACTCACGAAAATGTCTATTGCCACTTCAGAGGGCCCACTAAAGTGACATTCCATCAGCGATGAAGATGATAGAACAGTCAAAAACATATGTTGAAGATACCAAAAAGTTTTTATATTTGTATTTTCTTCGACATCAAAAAAACTGCATGTTTTATATTTTTTTCAATTCATTCAAATTCTGACTATTGTACGTTTCTGACATGACATAACGTTCATTTTCTATTAAAACAAATCAACAAATTACATGAAATAAAACGCATTGAAAGATATTGCGACTAGGCCCTCAGCTTGATTATTTAATGTCGACATAGCTCACAAACTACGCGACTTTTTCACCATATCAAGGACAGTTCACTCACCGATGTCCCTCTCCTGGTGCTTGCACTGGGGCCGCAGACCCAGCACGATGTGGCACACCTCGAACACCAGCTCCAAGAAGGGCGTCACCAGCGTGTCTGCACTCTCCACGCTCCATATGAGGAAGTCTTCTAGAGTAAGCGCCATGTCGTTGGCTATTAGACCTTCGTTCTCTTGTTGTTCTTCTTCTTCTTGCTGTTGTTGTTGCTGGAAAAGGAAGAATAAACGCTGTGGTAAAGCTCCTGCGTTGAGCCAGTGACGAAAATTGAGTAAGTCTTGCAAACTCTGAGTAGTCGGCAACAAAACTGACTGGAATTGTTACGGCATAAGTAATTTTCACTGTACTCACAAAAAGTTGGCTGATGAAAATAGATTAGTGATTTAATCTGTCTATCTATATATATACAAATAAAAAGAGAAGTCCTGACTGACTGACGTGACTGACTCATAACGCCCAGTCCAAGCCCTTGAACCCAGAAAGCTGAAATTTTGCACAGAGGTTCCCTTTATAATGTAGACAAGGAATAACGTACGATTTCCCGGTAAAATTGAAAATGACGTAGATATACGTTATAAGAAGTAAGTTCGAAAATAGTAAGTTGAAAAACTAAAACCCGACTACTAAAAAATCACGCTCGCCGCGGTTATTAAATTAATATTATTTACTTTTACTTATTTTTAACAATTGAAACATAATTATTTATGACATATATACATATTTGTAATGTGCTTGTCAACACCTTTCTTTTGATACCAAACATGTCATGATTATCTAAATTTAATTTTTTTCGAGGTCAGAAATTTACGTGTAAAGTCCACCATATTAAATTTAGGGAGAATTTATATAGCCTATTTTACCAGGACCATTTTTACGAATCTATTGAAAATCTGTTCAGTAATTTAGGTGCTACGGTAGAATACACGTAAATACATACTTACAGACATACATAGACTGCTAAAATCATAACCCTTCCTTTTGGCTTTGCCGTAGTCGGGTAAAAGGAAAAAAGGGAGGAAGTCGATGCTGTACTTTCAGTGACTGTAAGTCGCTCATTCCAAATAACTGGGCTCTTAGACTTTTCAGGATCTAAGGCACACCCTGAAATCTGCATCATTCAGCCTGTCATCTGTCACTGGCTTTGCCTATTTCTCAAACTTATTTAACCGTAATAGCTTAGTAAAATCTTCAGCATCACACTACAAACTCACCTCCTTCAAAATTGTAATCTCCTCCTTACTGTCACCAGCAGGTCCCAGTTGGAAAACTGGCTTCCTCCCATTCTTGGGCACAGTCACCAGCTTGTCTCTCAGATTCACCAGGATCACTTCAGGGTCGAACCCTTTCTCCAAGCCTTCGGAGTCATTGCTGTCCGAAGGTGTGGAGGCCCGGGAGCTCTGATTCTTCAGGCTCTCGTTTGCAACCGTGCAGAGGATGCCCACCATGTCGATGAGTTCCTTTTTGTTGAGGACCCCATCGCTGTCCAGGTCGAATATCTTGAAGCAAACTAGAATAGGAAGGCGGAATTAGTTTATAGCGAAAACGAAACGAATATTTAAACGTCAAGATATATGTGCTATCAATATCTAATAAGTAGGTGTTAGTATAAACTATATTTATAAACAAGTGTATTATTTAAAAAACATATATATTTAAAGCAAGCTTTTCTGTCTGAATATCATCTAGGACGACGCCTTGTCAAGACGTATCAAACGAGTCCAAACTCGATACGGTTGCGTCGTTTTATTACTGAGTTTCCATGTCAAGATCAGCTCCATGTCATAATAAAATTGCATTGTCAACCGATTTCCAGATGCATATAAAATTTCACCTCAATCGCAAACCGGGAAATCAACTTTAACTTGCAAGCTTCGTTTACAGACAGACACCGGGACAGATGAAACTATGTAAATAAAAGCTTGTGAAAACGCCAACACGTGTACAATAAAGTATAATATTTAGTTCAGAGACTGATAAGCTAAGTTTTCAAAGCTTCCTGTCTCCTACTATTTTGCTGCCTGACAGGGTCCACAATGATCTTCTTATACAACATTATTTTTAGTATATGCGAAACTTGAATATAATTTGTTCAGAATAAGTAACTGAATCAATTCCAATAATTTTTAAACCGTGTTATATTTTGCGCCAAAAATCTTTAAAAAAGGTTACAATATGGACACTGCCCGACGAACACAAGTCACTGCAGGTCATAGCGGCACTAGGCACTGGCGTAGAGCGGGCGCAGCGTGGTGATCATGTTTTTGTACGGACACCAGGTAACATAACAAGCTTATAACTTTGTGATTTTTCATGATACCAGTTTTTGAAATTTTGTACATAGATACTAAAACTGATGTTGTATATAAAAATCAATTGCAGTTTGTTAGCCTTGTAAAACTGGTGGTTTAAAAGAAAAAAAAAAAAAATTTGACATGACAACGTCTAAAGTCAGCTAGTCACATACAATTTTAAGATACCACCTACATAAGTACACATTGTGGATTGCTATAAACTATTGAGTATTGAAAGTAATTTTTGGTCTTAGGATATAATATAACCGCGATTCCCACTGATAGCAATGTGGTAATTTTAGTTTTGGAGAACGATTAGAAGTTCCACAATCAGTAATAGACATAACCACACTACTGTGGAGGATTTGAATATTACACTTCTGGACACATCTATTGGCCCACCTTAGAGTTTAGGTTTCGATGGCCCCTACCGAAATATGATTGCTAGATTGAACAAAAACTGTTGATGCAGTTTTAAACCTGATACATTTTACCATCTTTTTCGATCGTATTGTTTTAAATTTGAATTCAGAATACCATACGACATGGAGCTACGCCTAACAAGTCGGATATGCGCCTTGTTAAAGGCAATTGATTTTTGAATAAAAAACATGTTTTATCAAATAAAGGTTTAATTTAATAACGCGTGTTGCCTCCATGGGCATCTACCACAGCTCTCATACGATTAGGCATAGAGTTTATCAACCGCTCTATGAAATTTTGAGGGATCATCTCCCATTCCTCTTCTATGGCAGTTTTCAACTCCTGCATCGTCTGGGCAACTGGCTGACGAGCCCTAACACGTCTTTTTAGCTCGTCCCACATGTGCTCAATGGGGTTCATGTCTGGGCTTCTGGCTGGCCAGTCCATAACTGTGATGTTCACATCCCGAAGATATTCCCTGACGATGCCGGCCGCATGGGCTCTTGCATTATCATGCATAAAAAGGAAATTTGGGCCCACATAGTCCGCGTATGGTATCACGTGAGGTTCTAAGCACTCACGAATGTACCTTTCAGCATTTAATGTTGGCAGCCGTGGTCCTGTAACAACCTCAAGTTGAGTTTTGCCGCTCGCGGATATACCGCCCCAGACAGTCCATGAGCCACCGCCATAAGCAACCCTCTCTTCAAAGCAGCATTGTGCGAAACGCTCTCCCTTACGTCGGTAGACCTTCTTCCTTCCATCATTGCCATGTAACACAATTTTAGACTCATCAGAAAAGAGTATACGGCTCCAATCTTGCTGTGTCCAATTTAAATGACTGCGTGCGAAATGAAGGCGCGCTGTTCGGTAGGCTCGCGTTAGTTTGGGGCCATTAGCTGGCTTGTGTGGTACCATATCGCGTTCTTTTAACCTTCTGCGAACAGTTCGAGCGCTCACAGATACTCCGTGGAAATCGCGAAGTTGGTTTTGTATCTCAATGGAGGTAAGGTGACGATTTCTCAAGCAAGTCGTCACGATGAATCGATCCTGCCTTTCAGTTGTGACCCGAGATCGTGGCCTTCCTTGGTGGCGAACAAAGCCGCCAGTCTCTAGGTACCTCCGATAAACATTTCGGACCGCAGATCTACTTAAATTAAGTTGAGCACTCACGTTTCTTTGGCTGTGTCCGGCCTGAATAAGTGCCACAGCTTGGGCGGCGACTTCAGGTGAAGTATCCATAGATTATTGATAGAACCTCACCTTAATGTTAAGAATAAGTAATGTTTGTTGCAAAACCAAAGATATCAATCACTTTTTCAAGAATTAAATCCAAGTAAACCAATAAAACCAAGTTTTCTTAGTATTCGATTGTTTGATATCAACAAACAGGCTCCAAATTGTCTTTTGTTTCTTTAAATTTTGTGTTCGAAATTCAAAAAAAGACTATTGAATGAAATTGTGAATGTGCCAGGTTCAAAACTGCATAAAAACTTTTTGCTCGACCTAATATAAAATTTTAGCTAGGACCAAACGAAACTGAAAATACAAGGTGGGCCAAAAGATGTGTCCAGAAGTGTATAAAAAAGGAACACATACATCATCACTCACACACAGCATACACATTTAATTTTTACAACTCATTTATATTTCTCTAAATGTTTGAAACAATTAAAATTCAAAAGATTGTAGTCATAATGAGTCTCCTATCAATATAAATTAATCACTATCAACAGCTCATTGGCTTTCCCGATAGGATGATAACATTATCATGGTAAACACAGGTTGTTTCTTGATAAACTTACAATAGTGATAATCTAGTACATGCTCCATGTCATCATCATCTGCCTAGTCATTTCCCTACTGTGTTGGGGTCGGCTTCCAGCCTATCCGGAAGCAGCTAAATACCAGTATTTAACATGGAGCGACTGCCTATCTGACCTCCACAACCCAGTTCCTGGGTAATACCACAGTCTATACATCATACAGTAGTCCGACGAGAGCCTGAGCTGCTTACGTCGTTCGCCGAACTTCGTATGCCGCTCGGGCTTCGTCGGCTGCGGTAATACGATACCCCGTGGTAAGAATGGTTGTCAGACTTTCGGGCTTTTGACGACCCGTAACGACTGTCAAAGATCCCAACAGCGGCACGGAGGTGTCTTGGTATGTAAAGATGACCCATTCACGGATCAACCGCGTCAAGCATAGCTTAACCTGATCGATCAACCCTTGCGACTGTTATTACTTAGCCTCCATGTATAATCTAGAAAGTAGAGAAATAAACAAAATAACAAGCGACGTGAAAATTAAAATATTTAGCATGACGTCACACCTCTTTTATTTTCCCGGAACATTTTTTCGTTCCATTTTTCCGGAATCCGTTTCATTTTGACAGTTCAACAAGATTCATTGCGTTATTTACGTTGCTAAGCAGACAAATTTTTCGAACATATGAAGCAATGGATTAGCAATTTATTTCAAAATGAAACCAACTCCGATTGGTAGTGCGTTACGCAATTAGAGTGCAGGTTTGATCCACTAGTAAAAGTTGTTCACAATGATGAGCACAATAACCCCTAAGAGGCTGTTGATGTTACAAATAACCCTGTATACTGCTGATTCTCCCTATCATTACATACGACGACCCTCAAACCTGGTCTATGACAGTTCAGCGGAGGACCCAGCTAGATATTTGCCAGCGAGCGATGGAGCGCAGTATCCTCGGAGTTCGACTTACCGACGCTCTAAGTAAGACACAAATCGCAGACGTCACCCAAAAAACAGCCAAGCTCAAATGGGACTGGGCCGGACACATTTGTCGCATATCGGATGCATTGTGAACTAAGACCACAACATGGTTTCCTGAAAACGTCCAACGGCATCGCGTAAGACTCCGGCGTAGATGGCGGGATGAACTTGATGCTTATAGGAGCGATTGGTCCATATTGGCTCAGGATCAATTTAAGTGGAAATAGGAACGGGAGGCATTTGCCCTATAGTGGGACCATACGGAAAGAAAAAAAAAATAAGATGACACAGATATTTCATACATAAGACTAGACGGTATCATCACAATAATTCAGTTCTCCACTCTAATCTTCTCTCTAGATAAAGTTATTTCTGTACTTCCTTATCTATTAATAGTACCGAGAGAGGTGCTGGTCGCATATTATGTAAATATGCAAGTAGCGGTTCTTTGAAGGACGAAATGAGTACAAAATAAGTGCACCCAGAACTTGCTATGAAAACATTTTCTTGTTGAAGCATCAGTATCCATTCAAGATAAGGCTGGAATTTTAAGTATTGAGTTTTACGGAAGCTGGCTTACGAAATACAGATAGAAAAATTAATCGTTTACCAATGGGGTAAGAGTTTCAAATATATTTCTTTTATAATTCCTCTTCCCTTATCTACATAACTACTAAGCCTAAAATTAAAAAAAAAAAAAAACAAATTCAGAAAATAGTTCTATACTTACCTATAGATTACAGGAAAACCTATAAGAAGTCTATGGTCTTAAAATAACATGGTAAATCTCTCAATATTGTGCGTACAAACTTACATTTGCAGTTGGAATGTATGGGAGAACATGTTCAACTACATTGTTAAGTTTGTTCTTGGGATAAATTCATCCGACCTACGAAACCCTTCATTGTACGTGGTCCGACACGCACTTGGCCGATTTTTTTAAGTAATAGATTAATAACCAAGGTCTTAGGTGTTAATTATATGCGATATATTCACAATGACACCGGCTCGAACCAGATAGCGGCTATAATCATTACCTGTGCTGATTATATTAATATAAATTATCCAATTAAACAGCTGGAAATTTTGTCAGTTGGATGAGTTGAAGCATCAGTTTACGAGTTATCTGCAGCATCTATGTCATTAAAGCTTAGATACTGTGTGATTTTTATTTTAGAATAGAATAGGCAATTTAACTAACTCTGCAAATACCTTTACGTACTTGCTTGAAAAATGTCCTTGACTGACACAACAACGTCTAAGGTTTTTGTTGTAGTAAAGTTGTTCCTTGTTGTTGAGAGCAGTGGTGGCCCAGTGGTAACGGCCCCGACTTACGAGTTAGATGGTGGGTTCGAACCCAGGCAGGCGCTTTACTTTGTGTAAATAATTTCATTACCACTGCTCTCAAAACGGTGAAGGAAAAACATCGTGAGTAAACCGGCATGTCCTAGAACCAAAGATTCGAAGACATTGTGACATCTATCAAACCGCACTGGCCCGCGTGGTGCATCACGGCCCACTCCCTCTCACAGAGAGAAGGCCTGTGTCCCAGCAGTAAGAGCATTATAGGCTGATTAGTTGTTTCGAGGTCGAGGACTTTTTCAAGAACAACTATAGGAAATTATTATGGGGGATTAGACAACATTAGCAGCAATGTTTTGTGCAGATATGAATACACTTTAAATGATTAAACTTTTTGTACACATTATAAACAAAATTGAGAACGGGTCTTCTCGCGATATTCCTTTTTACGAGGTAAACAGGTACCTACTTGCTTCTCGACGTTTCGACCGCCTTGCAGCGATCGTGGTCACGGGAGGACTTTAAATGATATGAGACTGCCAAGCATGATAGGGTGGCCAAATCAATCCGCCTACCCTTTTCCCAACTATGTTGAGGTGGGCTTCCCAACCGGATGCAGCTGAATACCAGTTTTTTTACATGGAACGACTGCCTATCTGACCTCCACAACCCAGTAACTGGGTAACAAGATACCCCTTGGTAAGACTGGTTGTCAGTCTTTCGGGCTTCTGACGACCCGTAACGACTGTCAAAGATCCGTGAATGACATACATGGTGGGATGGCCGATGGAATTGCGGTCGTATATGACTGCTGAGGGTGACGGGGTCCGCATGAATTTATGCGGGCCAACACCTAGCCGGGGGAGCGTGACAAAATGCGCAAGCACTCCAGCACCCCGGCTAAATGTAGCAGTAGAACGCCGTGTGGTTTTAGTCAGTAAAAGACATACCCCTCCACCCACCCCAGGGTGGAGGACATCCATGAGGATTTCCACACGATGAAAACAAAAAAAAGGATGGCCGATGTATAGTTTTATTGGCATGTCAGAAATAGTCGTGAAAGTGTTTTTAACTTTTTTATGTTTGAACCTCAACTTTATAATTTTCTCTTTTGTGTATGTGTCTCTAATTATTTTAATTGGTTTTTTCTAAATTATACTTTATGACTGGGATCTTGGGGAACCTATGTTCAGCAATGCGTAATGTAATTCAGACATCAGACACATGGTAATACTCGTATGTGTTCTATATCCATAAATTTCTGCCTCGTCCAAACAATGTTTTGAAGATATCGGACATAAACTTCCAAACTACAGAAGATTTGAACATCACAATATTAAGAGTTTGTTCCATTTATTCATACAATGATCGCCTAACTCCAAGATCCTCCCAACCTGACTCAATAATTGCACAACAAAAACCATTTATTTAATGTCGCAAATAATTTTAATGACAACAAGACCACCTTTCCTCTTTATATGACAGTATGACACATGGTATTGTAGTGCTCACGCGACGTATAAATATTTATGTTAACGTCAGCAACAGGTTATATCACCTGCAGTTCATATTACATGCGTTTAATTACCGGCGCAGGCGCAATGTACTCTTAAAAAATGCCAAGAGTTCAATTAAGTACCCTAATTGCATATAAGGCGACGGTGACAATCAGGGCGAAGCTTCTAGAAGAAGGAGTGTATGGGGCCACTTCTTGCTCATTCATAAAGATAACATCGTCATTCTCCTGCACTTGCAATTTAGTTGGGGTTGGCGAAACATGATTTTATCTTCCATACTTCTCTATTAGTCGTCATCTCGGTAGTCACTCCCTTTCCCATATCATCACAGTTCATCCATCGTATATTTGGCCTTCCCCTACTCTTATAGCCATCCGCATTCATACACAAAACTTTCCTCACGATATTTTCCTCATTCATAAAGATCAACTGGGTAGATATTCCCCAGAACTTGTAGGCAGAGTAGGTATGTAGGTATAATACATTAACATCTACCATGTAGGTAATAAAGCGAATGAATTTTAAAGATTTTATAAAATAAGAGATCATAAAAGTGAAGGTTATCGTCCAGACTCCACAATACCATGATTATTAAGTCTGGAACGGAATCGGACAAAGATTTAACGTATGACGTCATATGAATGAAAATCTTCTGGAATTCATAATGAAATTATTCTGAATACATATTTGGGTCGTGCTTGAAGTCTTGAACTACATCACCGTCTGCCACGATTCGAGAACATTCATATTAGTATCTACGAATAAGATGAGTGTTTATTTCACCCATAACTTTGAGGTCTTTTATTTTAATACAATAAATAAACAACAGCCTATTGTCTCAATCAATCTGCCGAGCCTTTTTCCAACTACGTTTGGGATCAACTTCCAGTCTAACCGGATGCAGTTAAATACCAGTATTTTTACTTGGAGCGACCCAGTTTCTCTGGTTGTCAGACTTTCGGGCATCTGACGACCCGTAACGACTGTCAAAGATCCACGAATGACAGCCGGGACCATGTTTTCCAAGGCACGGAGGAATCTCGGTATGTGAAGAAGGTCACCCATCCACGGGCTGACCCTGGCAAGCATAGCTTATCCTGATGGATCGACCCGTGCGGCTGTTTTCACTTATCGCCTACCAGATGGAAAGTACCAAGCAACCAGAAACACCAAGAGTTACTAGTGAAGTCCAACACAAGAATGTGGAGGCAGAAATAATAGTTTAGTCACTTCCCCGAAGGAATCTTTTCACAAAGATCTCTACCGTACTACTTAATAGTATAATGAACACAGATAAATAAACCTGTCACCACGACGCGTACAAAGGCGAATCAACAGACAATAAGTCGGAAGTGCATCTGCATAAACGAACAAGTGAAGGCTTGACGAGGAAGCATTGACAGCACCTTTATTCCGTAAGCAGTAAGGGCGGTTTTCGTCATCGATTGACGGTATGGTACAGTCGCGTCGCACGTGCTTCGAAGCCACTCATTTAAACGCAATTAGTCGCGGCGCACAGTGGATCGTCCCCATACAAGAGGTCGGACATAGAATTAAAAATTGAAAAAGTATTTAATTGAAAAAAATGAAATATGCAGTTGCATTACTCTATTAAGGAACTACAAAAAATGTTACTACAATTTTTTTATTTGACCAGTACTTTATGAGCAATTCGATGAAAAGTGTTATTTTTCTATGGAAATGGTCACAAAAATGTCTGTATCTCATGATTCCCTCCTTGTTTCGATTTGCGGTTTTCACTACTGTTATCTACCCATTTTATGCCACATTTTCTTCAAGGACACATGGTGCCCCCAGCGACCCCCTTCCGAGATATTTTGCTTTTAGTAACTTTACTTTTTATTGTATAACTGATGATATGGAGGTACATTAAGTATATTCATTACTGAGAATAAGTCATCCCTAAGTAGTTCCTTAAATAACAGGTGCATTTACGATTACTTTAATGACTTATGAACGCTTCTGTTGCCATACAACAAACGCGTTAATGAGTCCTTAAGTGAAGATTCCCAGTACTTGCTTAATCTAATTAGTTATTGTAATTACTATGTTAACAGCCCTTAATCTCTGCATTGTTATTGTCTAATGTCATCATTAGCTTATCAAATTCATTGCTAGTTGCCTACTTGCTGCCCTATATATTTGAGTGTGTTTAGCAAATGTAATTCAGTTGTAATTATAACTTCTACCAAGTGTTGTCATTATGGCTTTCCGTGGGTTTTCTACTTACCTAGATCTTTACGTTGCTCTTCGTAATCATAAAGATCTTCGTGACTATGACCATTTATTTAACACATTGAAGTCGAATACTAACGTCCAGTTAAGTGAAAGTGATGTGACGGATCTCAAGAACTGGTGTCGACGATTTTGCTATAGGGTTTACACCAAATGGGTGCAATCAAGAAGGACAGTTGACAGGTTCATTAACAAGAACGAAGAGTGGTTAAATTCCGATATCGTTTGGCCAGATTGCTTTAAAGAAAATGTTGTTGACACTGAAGAAGCAAATGAAAATGAGGCAGAAGAGGTAGTCAGTCCATCAAAATCAGATGCATCTACTTCAACATATACATCTCCTCGCAAACGCTTTGAAGATTTATCAACTAGACACAAAAGAAGACGTGTTAATGAAAATGTTACTAGTTGCAGTCGTCCGGATGAGCTTTTGCATACTGTTGAAAGTATACTTAAGTCTGCCGGAAAAAATGATATAGCCAGAATAATGAAAAATTTGCTGGAAAATCCTGAACACGTCTCAACAGTTATAAATGTCCTGGAAACTAAGCAGAATCCTCCGCTTCGTGAAGTTCCTACTCACAAAGCACTTGCTCTTTACGTTTACTTGCAGTTATCCAAGTGGCGTTACATCACACTTCGGGACTTTAGTTTAAAAGAAGGTCATGCGAAATACCCAAGCTACTACTTGTTAGTTAAAGAAAAGCTTAAATGCTACCCGGCAAAAGAAGACATAACTGTGACTGAAACTTCCGCAAAGATACGTATCCAAGCCCTCCTTGATCTCACCGTTAGGAGGCTGATCGATTCACTTGAATCAAATTTTGATGCTGGTGAACAACTTGTGCTTCACAGTAAATGGGGTTTTGATGGAGCTTCAAGTCAAAGCATTTACCATCAAACGACAACAACAAGTGAACAAGACTTATCCAGTGTATTTATGGCAAGTCTTGTACCACTTAAGTTAGTGACTTCTAGTGGAAGTATAGTGTGGCAGAATGATCGGCCATCGTCAACCACATATTGTCGCCCGATTTCATTTACATTTATGAAAGAAACGGAAGCGAATGTTAAGGCTGAAATGGAAATATTTGAGACCGAGATTCGTGAACGGAACCCGACTGATTGCGGCAATGCTACTGTTATTCACAATCTATGGCTAACCATGATTGATGGTAAGGTACATTCAATCATATCTGGTACATCGGCAGCAGTGTGTGATTTGTGCAAAGCTCGCCCAAGCGAAATGAATAACTTGGAAGAAGTGAGAGCTAAACCCGTGAATACAGATTTATACAAGCATGGATTTAGTTCATTGCATGCTTGGATTCGGTCCATGGAATGTTTATTACACATTTCTTACAGAATGGACATAAAATCATGGCAAGCAAAAGGTGACGAAAATAAAAAAAAAGTTAAAGATAAGAAAGAAGCCATTCAAGAAGCTTTCCGAAGAAGAACAGGCTTACTTCTAGACGTTGTTAAGCAGGGTAGTGGCAACACAAACACTGGAAATGCTGCAAGAAGATTTTTTGCAAACCCTGAAACGACTGCCGAAATTACTAAATTAGATGTTAATTTAATTAGAAGACTCGCCGTTATTTTGCAATGCATTTCCTCAGGCGAAAAAATTCAAGTCCAAAAATTCAAATCATATTGTGATGAAACAGCAAATTTATTCGTGGAATTATATCCATGGTATAACATGCCAGCAAGTTTACACAAATTGCTGATTCATGGATCACAGATAGTGGACCACTTATCAGTAGTGCCTATAGGTTTTTTGTCTGAAGAAGCATCTGAAGCAAGAAACAAGGACTTTCGCAAATTTAGAGAATGTCATACACGAAAGCATAGTAGCATCGCCACTAATGAAGACATTCTTCATAATCTGCTATTATCTTCCGATCCTCTTCTCGCCAGCTTACGACCGAAGATGACAAATAAAGCCAAAAAGTCTTCATTTAGAGAACTAGACGATTTACTCATACGTGATCAGAGTGAATTGGAGTTCATTGACGTTTCAACTGATACACTTGCTGCATGTAGTGACGTTGAAGAAGATGATGACGATGATAATGATCATGATGTCGTTATTGATGAAGATGAAGAAAATATAGTTTAAGTCTTATAGTACCTAATATTATTATTTTACAAGCAGTTTCTTTGTTAATTTCTAGTTTTTGTGTATTTTTTTTATTCTATTCTTTTTTTCTATTCTAGTTTTTGTGATTTTTTTTTAATTTTATTCTTTTTTTGTTTTGTGTTATGCCACCCATCAGCCAATAAATGGTTTTTTTCTTTCTTTTCTATTGTTGTTAGTAACTACATGGTCGTGTTAATTAATTAATTTCCTATTATAATTTAGTTTTTAGTACTTAGTTGTTTATTTTTTTAGTTTGTTTTAGGGTACATAGTTATTTTATTTTTAAATTATTTTTACAGTGTTATATTATATAAATAAAAAATATATTTATACCTACATATTTTCTTATTGATCATAAAACTCTATTTCTTTTCGATGTGTTATTGTAAATGCGACTCAGTCATTACTAAGCTAATGATGACATTAGACAATCACAATGCAGAGATTAAGGGCTGTTAACATAGTAATTACAATAACTAATTAGATTAAGCAAGTACTGGGAATCTTCACTTAAGGACTCATTAACGCGTTTGTTGTATGGCAACAGAAGCGTTCATAAGTCATTAAAGTAATCGTAAATGCACCTGTTATTTAAGGAACTACTTAGGGATGACTTATTCTCAGTAATGAATATACTTAATGTACCTCCATATCATCAGTTATACAATAAAAAGTAAAGTTACTAAAAGCAAAATATCTCGGAAGGGGGTCGCTGGGGGCACCATGTGTCCTTGAAGAAAATGTGGCATAAAATGGGTAGATAACAGTAGTGAAAACCGCAAATCGAAACAAGGAGGGAATCATGAGATACAGACATTTTTGTGACCATTTCCATAGAAAAATAACACTTTTCATTGAATTGCTCATAAAGTACTGGTCAAATAAAAAAATTGTAGTAACATTTTTTGTAGTTCCTTAATAGAGTAATGCAACTGCATATTTCATTTTTTTCAATTAAATACTTTTTCAATTTTTAATTCTATGTCCGACCTCTTGTATGGGGACGATCCACTGTGCGGCGTGAGAGATGAACAATGCTGAGACGACCTTCGTTTCGTTGCCCGGACGGTTCATTTCAATTTGTGTGCACAACAGTACTGTCCCTTTATGATTATGACGCAGGACTTATATGAAAACTAAAAGGCTTATTGTTAACTTTAATCGCGCTGCGTAGACGCTGCGTTAGCGTCGCGTTTGCGCTGCGTATACCGTTGCCAAACGCCTACTTTGTTGTGCCTTTGCAAAGTGCCTAACGTAGTCTTCCTAGACAAAAATAAGTTGTTTAATTTGCTAAAAGAATGATAAAAATTTGACATTGACCGTTGACCTTGACAAGAAGTAGAAGGAAACGTCTCATCAAAGTAAGGTCTGAGACAAATCTTAATTAACTTGACCCCGAAATCGGGTCAATTTATCTCCACGGTAATATCTGTGTCGAGTAATGTTACGCCGAAATTCTTTCCTTTATTTCCGTGAGACCAAAATAATATATGTCGTTGACCAATATTATATCATAATATAACTTAGATCTAATATTAGAGCCGTAATAAGAAAGTCAAAGATAATAAACACGTGGCAATGGAAATTGGATTTCATCCCCTCGTCGGGACAGAGTGATTCAATTATTGTGTGAGGAGAATCCTGGACATACATAGTGGATGTCATTAGGCTTGTCACCGCTTGTCACATTAATTCAAGATGATTTAATGCGTAAGCCATAAGTTGCCAAATAAAACAATGTTTTTATTATTATTTTAGAATGACACGACTCAACGGTACAAGGCTCTTTTGGCGTGCGGCCAAAATCAAAACTACCACGCCATCTTATTTTTTGAATACATTTCAAGTGATATTTCACAAAACAATAGCACAAATTAATGTTTACCAACGGCGCCCCCTGTCAACGTCATTCGAGCACCAACAGATCTTTTAAAATACATCTCACTTTTTTTTAACCCAAATTTATGCCCAAAGAGAAACTAAAAAGGTTATCCAGTGTGTGTGATGATCGAAGGAGTTTTCCATCAAGTTTAAACCTCCTTTGTGATCATTGTACTCTTTCTTTATCACGATGTAAGCAAAACATAAATAAAGAAGTCTAAGACGGCTGTGCCACTGCCAACACGGAAGTGTAGCCTGGGCCGATGACTATGAGGACAGTCGCCGGGAAGTCCGCTGACAATCCTGCTGTCGTCAACAGTTTTAAGTTATACCAGTGACTGTGGCTGACACAGTCATCCTGTGAGGAAGTCGGAAGTCGATTTGTATGCATGTGGTGTAAGGGACTTTTACTTATGTGGTGGTCATTGGTGTAAAGAATACAAGCAGAGCTATGAATTGAATAGATTATTTTATTGATAAGAAACCCTTTAGGGACAACAATACGAGATGAAATTTGATATAAACTGCCTACCCCCAAGTCCACCGCGCACAAGATGGCGTTGAAAAACAGCACATATTTTATTGCTCCGCATTGGTGTAATTGCTGTATGGCGTTCCAGTGGGAGAATAAATAAATACTTAAATGGGACAGTTTAGTCTGGCAAACTTGCTGCAGGTCGACTTTAAACAGTGCAAGATATCAACATGCAAATTATGACTTGTAATTGAACATTTTGCTTTAAAAGCATGAATATGCAAAACATACATAATATCTCTACGACTAACTACCATCAGTTTAAACCGAATGCAAAACCGAATGACGTACGCAAATCGCCTTGATCTAATGACCCGTTGGGGCAGGCGGTTTATACGAAGTAAACTACGCTTTTTATGTCATTTTGTTTATTATGTCAGCTGTGTCAAGGACCCTTCTTGTTTTAAAGTTTTACTTCCGTGCTGATTTATAATTACAATCACTGCTTTGAATATTATTAGTGCTGTATAAGTAACTGCGTTTCACTAGTGAATGAAGTAGCGGTGTATAGGTCCATGAATTCATAGTACCTATCAGGTCCAATACTTCACAGTGGATGTTTGTGGATCGATATTTGATGAATTCATTGATAATCTTTGGGCTTCAATCAGTGCGTCCTGCCTGTTATGACTTACGGAGCCGAAACGTGGACAATCACGGTACGACTGGTCCATAAATTCAAGGTCTCTTTGACGGATCGAATCCGCAACGAGGTGATCTGACAGAGAACCAAAGTTGTCGACATAGCTCACAGAATAAGCTAGCTGAAGTAGACGAGTTCTTGAGTGGAGACCGAGAATTGGCAAACATAAGGTAGGACGCCCTCAGGGTAGGTGGAGCGACGATCTTCGCAGGGTGGCTGGTAGCAGCTGGATGAGAGTTGCTGAGAATCGAGATGAATGGCATGCAAAAGGAGACGCCTATGTCCAGCAGTGAACTGCTATAGGCTGATGACAATGACGATGAATTTTGGGCTAACATTGATTAATTCAGTCACATAAACATGTTTGGCCTTTGACTGCCTCTTAGGCAGTCCTATATTCGGGACACGCAGACATGTCATGTTGCGCTATCAATTACTATTTAACTGTTGACAAATGTGTTTATAATTAAACGGAATTCGTTTTTAAGAACCTTGTGAAGAATGGTTTCCACTCGAGCCTGTTACTTTTTATTTTCGTGTTAATGGACAAACTCAAATCTTTTCCTACCAGCGACATGTCACGTCTGTCATTTGCTTTGTTTAAATCCTGAAGGGTGGTGGTGTGGGTTATGCATGACAAGCAGGAAAGACTTGATTACTACGTCAGCACTATTGCGTATAAACCTACTCAGGAAAACTTTGGCCCTTCGTAGAATAAACTCTTACATACATTGTACGTCATTTAGTATTTTTGATTTCCTTCCTTCCTTTTTCTAGATATTTGTTACTCAGCCTAAAAGGTATGACAAACAAGACAATATGTCCAAACACGTATTTTATTATCTGATATCAAAAACTGCTGCGTCAATTATGATATTAACTGTTGCAACCACATTAGGTATATGTTCTTTAGGAAGATTTAGTGGTTTATTTATTTCATTTTTTTGGTTCAGCAAGTTCTTAATGCAATGCAAATTTTTGACTGACAAAAAGTTTATACCTGATCGAAGTTCCAAGAAATTGTGCATTTATAAAGTTGATGGTTCGAAACCTGGTATATTAGATGGCTGAAGAATGATGTGATAAGGCAACGTTGCGCCTTATAAGAAGATGTAAAGACAAAAATTGAAAAAGAGTGCTTAGATGGTTTGGTCATGTTGAGAGGATGAATGTAAGGCGACTAGCAAAAAGTATTTACAAGGGAGATGTGATTGGAAACGCCGGCCTTAGAAGGACATAAATGACCCTAATGGTGATGTTCTTCAGAAAGCTCAGGTGAATAGTACTTGGAAACTACGTGCGTTGACCAGATCCGTGCGTTCCAGATCATAGACGAAGCAAAAGGAGTATTTGTAAAGATCGTAGCAGGTGTTGTTCCGTAGTTTCTACCTACCCCCATGGGAAGAAGGCGTGAGTTTATAAGCTTAATTAACACCAGAAGCACAAATTAACGCTTCAAGTCATCTCACTAACAAACTTGTCTAGGAAAATTCCAGTAATATCGTTTACTGGCTTTTGCCAGCGGCTTCGATCGCGTGGATGTTGGAAAATATCCCAAGGAAACGTAGTTCCGGGAAATCCTTCCTTATTCCTTGTCTACATTATAAAGGGAACCTCTGTGCAAGATTAAAGCTTTCTGGGTTCAAGGGTTTGGCTGGGCGTTGATGAGTCAGTTAGTCAGTCAGTCAAAACTTCTCGTTTTATTTATATAGATAGATGAAAGGTAGAAAAATTATCAGTAAAGTATTCACTAACATGTGACAAACAGATGAAGTCATAGACATCGTGACCTGGGGATCCGTTGTATATTTAATGTAGCTCAAACTGTACCTGGCTACTATTCATATATTGATTTCCCATCGAATGAATAAATAATTACCCGTTCTACCGATATTTATGTGATGTGAGGCAAATGTACAGACACTTTGCCTTTAATTTCATGACGTCACAATATAAACAAGAGATAGCCATTTAGAGTGTTAGTTAAATATTATCGTCATTAACATTGAACTTCACAGATATGGTACATTATGACAGCAAGTATTATTTTTGTTTTGGTAGTAAGTACAGTACATCTGAAATCATTTCCATACTTATAAACTCAACCAATATGCCGAGCCTTTTCCCAGCTATGTTGGGGTCGGCTTTTGGTCTAACCGGATGCAGCTGAATACCAGTATTTTACATGGAGCGACTGCCTATCTGACCTCTACAACCCAGTACCTGGGTAATACGATACCCTTTGGTAAGACTGGTTGTCAGACGACGTAACGACTGTCAAAGATCCACGAATGACAGCCGGGACAATGGTCTTTCATCTACCGAGACTCCTCCGTGCCTCGGAATGCCGAGGCACGGAGGAGTCTCGGTATGTAAAGACGGACACCCATACACGGACCGAACCCGGCAAGCCTGATGGATTGACCCGTTCGGCTGTTATTACTTAGCCACGAGCTCCTCCATACATACATAGGTACATATAAACTAATCATGGTTAATCAAACTTAATTGATGATGTGAATGAATGTATCGTCACTATGATCATCATCATTCTGTAATAATCTGCTGCTATAGGTCATTAGGTGTACGTTTTAAGACCATCAAATCGTTTTCCATTCTTCATTCATTCATTTTTTCATGTGAAGTATTATACAGATGGGATATTGAGCTCCTTTGTAAAGAGCTTTACTATCTACTACACTGGGTTGATGACATTAAAACGATCGCAGGAAAAACATGGGTAATTAAATTAATAAATTATTTTTTATTGTAACTAATAAGTTTTATTACAAACAATATTTCTAGATTACTAGTAGACGATTATAAAACAATACCATATTGGGAGCATCTTCAGCAGAACTAGGTGTAAACCTGTATCCTGTGGGTAGATATGATCAATGCAGAACATTTTAGAATAATAATGATCTTCGAGACGAGATTAATCAATCACACTGTTTTGTAAATATACGAGCTTGTTTGGATTTCCTACTAGTTTGGACAATTCCGCAACAAAACACTTTACGGGATCACCTACTGCATTCGTATTAAAATTAAAACGTGAACCTGTTTCGTGAAAAAATATACCTATCAACAAAAACATGCATTTTTTTTCTAACCAGGCGACTGAATAACATACATTATCGCACTGTTTTCTACATTGTACATATAACAAATATCATTGTATTATTTACTTGGACGTAACTTTTTATCGTGAACCGACGCGGGCGCAAACTTTCATACCGCGAGATAAGGAAAGAGCCACGCGAACAAACAGGTTTCTTACCGATATTATGCCTTCGCTTACTTTTGGTAAGAAGGTTCGTTAACACACGTAATACATTAAAAAGGTTATCTTTAAAAGAGTTATGTATGGTAATGAGGATCTGTTGGAAGAATTTTTGTTTTATAGGACCAAAAGAGTTCAGAACGCCATGATTTTTAAATCGAATGCACTCTTTGGTGGATTTGGTGGTGATGGTTTGGTGGTTTGTGGTGGTTTCGATACACTTCTTTCTGCAATGTTCTATTTTTACTTGGAGTATTATTTTTGTGAACCGGAATGTGTTTTTTCTGAAATATATTTATTTTGTATGGTAATTCGACTGAAAAGGTACCATGGGCATATTTCAGATGCCAACCATCATTTTTCATGTTGTAATTTCGAGGGGTATGAATACAGGTGTATGTATGTGCCATTGTCAGGTTCTTGTAATGCACATGACAATGGCAAAAGGTTATACATGTTAGAATCATATTAGCAGGTGGCGTTCTGTATTTTCTGCGTCATGGGAAAAAGGCATTAGTTTATTTATTTGCAGGTATGTATGACAATATCAGTTTTCAACCTGGCTTCTGGCAGACACGTAATGCAATCCTACGTGTACGTACGCTGTGCTACGAACTATTGCTGTTTCATTACGCAGGACTTATCTTTTAATATAAGAGCTACCTACCAGCTCTGAATTTGAAATATCTTTTCAGCAAGCTAAACTTTATTTTTGGCTTTTTAGGGTTCCGTAGTCAACAAGGAACCCTTATAGTTTCGCCGTATCCGTCTGTCTGTCCGCGGCTTAGCTCAGATACTCTTAGTTCTACAAAGATGTAATTTGGCATGGGTATACATATTAATCACGCCGACATAATGGTAAAATAAAGTCTTGGAAAAAAAATTATATGGTACCGCCCTTGCACGTAAAGTGGGGATGATATTTTTTTTCTTGCCTATCCCATGGTGTGAGGCATAGTTGGATAGGTCGTTCAAAAATATTACGGGTCTGTGAAAAACATTATTCGATTCAGGGATCCGTTTCTGAAATATTAAGCTTTAAAGTGCTAATTTTTATTAGAGTCAAGTCCCCATTTGGTTGTTTTAGGATATGTGAAAAAATTCACGGCAGTAGCATTTACCTATAACGAAGTTAAAAGAAAAACTATTACAGCTAAGTAGGCTTTACAAGTTAACGAGTAATAGTCGACCAACTTACATTTGCAGTTGGAATGTTAAGAAGAATTTTTTTTTTCAACTACCTACAATGTTAAGTTTGTTTTTGGGATAAATTATCCCTTCATTGTGCGTGGTCCGACACGTGCGTGGTCCGACACGCACGTGGCCGGTTCATCAATTGGCCTGACAGATGCAAACGGTTTCATTCACACTCAGCATCCGAAAATTATATGCAATCTGTAAAAGGCGCATGCAATATTGACGCCTAAAATCCCTTGTGGTCTTTAATGTCCAATCCATATTTGTATGAAGCACAAATATTGTCACCGAATCAGGATGTTTTTTGTATTGTTTACTTTATGTATCAACGACTAAAATAAAATGAACAATGGCGGGAAGGCAATTCCGATAAATTGAGCTCAATTTAAAGTACACAATAGAACAATTCAATACAAAGTTTCAAAATGTTCAAATAATTTGTAGGTACAGTTGTCGCAATCGGAGGGATTTGGATCTCCTAGTTTTGGAGTCAGGATTTGTTTGACCTTTATTCATTGAAATTCATGCGACCTAAGGAGAATGGGCATTTTGGGCGGTCGGCGGCCAGTTTTCAAATTAGTGTCAAATGAAAGTACTGTTAGTTAGGAATAACTTTTACTATGGGCGTTACGTTGTGTTTCATTTAGAAAAAGAGATATTTAAATATCAGTACAATGTTATTGTATAGAGCATTTTTGCATAATTATTATATTATAAGTGTGTGTAATGCTTTAATATTACTTCAAAACGTGTCGTGACACGTGTTATTTTCACTTATTATCATCAACACAACAAAACCCACCGGTTTGACTCAACTACCTGCTCACGCGGAGGACCAATCAGCTTCGAGCAAGAACAAAGCAACCCTGTTAACGCGGAAGACTAATTAGCTTCTTGCAAGAACAAAGCAACCCTGTTAAAGCGGAGGACCAATCAGCTTCGAGCAAGAACAAAGCAACTGGCAAGCGGTGCGCGCGCGCTTCTTCCGCGCAGTCCTTCGGTTACGCTTGTGTCGTTGTGTACTGTGCGATTGTTCATCGATTTACCTTGTGCTTCTATAAACCTTTCGACCTCTGCTTGCATACTGGACTTTGTTTACTCCTATCCTAAATTGATCACTTGGCATACGTTTTTGGACTCGATTCTACTTACAAACCGGGTTTAGTTGAATATGGCGGAAAATCGACCAGTGTGTGTTTTGTGCAATCGGTCAGTGGTTAACAGAAGATCATTCGAGATAACCCATGCATTTTTTGAGGAAAATGCCGCAAATGCTCAATATATTATTGAAGCTATTGCCCCACATCAAGTAAGTTTTTTTAATGTTAATAATAATAGTCTTGGACGAACATAACAGTAAATAACATATTACTACAGTTGTCACAGCGAAACATGACCTTTGAGTTCTAGTGAGTAGAGTCGTCCTGTAATAAATGTCAGTAACAATAGGAATGTGCTAACGACTTGCGAAACATCGACAGTTTGCTACCTGCTGACTTGCATGAGTCATTTCTTTTGTTTTATTTTACCTGTAAAACACTTCAGACGATTTTTTTATTAATGTTACACATCACTAGGTATGTAGTTTACTTATAAGTTAATATGATTTTTCCAGATTGAATATAACGGTCTGGAATACGTTTGTCGACCATGCTGGCAACGAGCTCAACGTGCTGTCCAGCCTAATCCAAACCCGGCCTCGCACGAATGTGTACTACAGATTGATGAGTATTCTAGAGTGCCTAACAATGCAGCGGTCTGTATGTTTGAGAGATGTAGAAATACTACACGTCATCGGATTCCTCAAAATATACGGATATCACTTCTTATGGATGCCAACTTATATATACCAAAAGAAACAAGAGTATGTGAAACACATCTAAGGTCCAATGACTGGGACGAGATCATTGATAGTCCAATTCTAAGACATGATTTTAATAGTACTCATTTCTTACACATGATGGGTCTTATGAAAGAAGCTGTGTCAAGAAGCTCTGTTCTAGATTTTGAAAATATTGAAAATATGGACACCAATGAAGTACATATGCGCTTGGGTCTTAGTCGAGAACAATTCTACGATATTTTGGAACAAACGCCTTCCTTGTCTAGTTCACATTCCAAAACTGCTCTAGCCATTTATTTGATGAAGTTGCGGACTGGTGAATGCAACGAAAGACTTGCCACGCTCTTTCAAATGAGTAGGAGAACTCTTGAAAGACATTTGAAAACCGCAAGAGATTGTTTATTTGCCGAGTTTGTGCCTAGGCACCTGGGTTTCAATCACGTCGACAGAAGAATGCTCGTTGAACGCAATCTCTACGTACCGAATGCTTTGTTTGGAAACCCTGATTCAACATTAGACGACAGACATGCAATAGCGATAATGGACGGAACATACATCTACATTCAGAAGAGTTCCAATTATTCTTTCCAAAGAAATACGTATAGTTTACACAAGTTTTCCAACCTTTTAAAACCATTCATTATAGTAAGCTGCGATGGTTATATTTTAGATGTTTGTGGACCCTACGCAGCTACTGATTCAGACGCAACTATATTACAAAGAATGTTATATGACGAGGAAGGTACATTTCATTGGTTCTTTCGTCGTAACGATATATTTATACTAGATCGTGGGTTTAGAGACGCCCTTCCTGATTTGTCACAATTTCATTACTCTGCTTATATGCCTGAAAGTAAAGACCGCGGTGCAGATCAGCTCACAACCGAACAAGCGAATAGGTCTAGATTGGTCACCATTTGCCGCTGGGTGGTAGAAGTAATAAATGGTCGATTCAAGCGTGACTTCAAATTGTTTCGCCAAGACTATTTTAATCGGGCTTTAAACCATATGTTTGAAGACTTTAAAATAGCAGCTGCACTAATTAACGCTTTTCAGGAGCCCATACATGATAGCGTACATGCAGCCACATTTGTGGATATTATAAACGACCGCTTGAATCGACCAAATCACCTGGCGGACTATGTTGTTCGTAATAATATAAACAGACAAAGAGCAACGTTCCAAAGCATCACCGGTGATCAGCCTGTTTTTGACGATTTCCCAAATCTTACAGAGGATGATCTTATTCTGTTTGCTCTCGGTACGTACCAAGTCAAGTTAGCCCGCAGTTATTATGCTGAGCACCTAGTACAGGGCTTGTATAATATTGAAGTGTACCGAGAGCAGCAAATAAGGGGTCTTAGCGATTACATTGCAGAGCAAGACGTTTGGTTATTACGTGTCAGAATACAGTCTAGACATGTAAGGTCTAGGATTTATTATTCATATATTGTTATTGACCGACAAATGAACGGCCGGGAAGCTATCGCTCATTACTATTGTTCATGTCTGAGTGGAAGGCGCACGATAGGATGCTGCGCACATGTTATGTGTGTGGTGTGGTATTTAGGCTGGGCAAGAAATCAAACCGAGGATATCCGGTTACCAGCAGCGGAATTAAGTGCGATTATAGAGCATGATGAGTAGGCACTATTATTATAGCTATGGAATATCAGATTAATCGGTGGTTTAGTATTGTAAAACTAACTAACTTATAGTAATTACATCGTATGTAACATGTAATACGTAGTATGGTAATTGTTCATACTAACAATGTAATATATAGATAATTATATATTAAATATCTTTGAGCCTATCTAGAATAGTTTTGTTTTCAGAAATCACTTTCCTTTTCTATTTTTGCATTGTACATAAGCCTAAGCATAAGCATAAGCTATACAAAGTGTAACGTTAAATGCGCAAAACCTCTTAAGGGGTCATTGTACTCATCATTATGAACAACTTTTACTATGGTACCAATCTTGAAATCGCAAAAAAAATCAGCTGTTTAGTACATTTTGACGAGTTACTCGAACATAAATGTAGGAAACAACTGATTTTTTTTTCGCGATTTCAGCTTTGGTCCCATAGTAAAAGTTGTTCATAATGATGAGTACAATGACCCCTTAAGAGGTTTTGCGCATTTAACGTTACACGTTGTATAAAGTGTTCGGAAATAAAAATGTATTTTAGCCGGTTTAGAAGTACACCACAGTGATAAAACTTCTACACGGTAATTTTAGGACTAAACCACATCAATAAACAACAAAATCATCCTTGGCCGCGGACCGCCCACGCTCCATACAAAATTGCCCATTCTCCTTTATAAGCATTGTTGAAGGTTTTTGTATAAAATAAAGATTTTTTTTTTAATTATTCCCAATACCAAGGTCGGTTTCCTATACAGATGGGAATCTGGCTACAGATACACTGTCAAATCTATTTTATCATAAATAGGTACTGGCATTTATTACTGAACGTGGACTTCCTTTTCAGCCACCAAGAGACACAGCAGTCTTGTCAAACAAATCGATTTTTCTTCTGTAAGGACGGTTCCTGATTTGATACTAAATCGATCTCGATCTCTTCGAACTGTTTAGGAATTTAAACCGTTTCGTCCTTTAAGTTTCAAAAAAAACAAAATCAAAAACAGTCAAATTCTACTCACACTTCAGCCTCTCAGTCCTGGGTCCCCTGCAAGCCGCACTGAGTCCACAGCACAGCTCCTTGAAGTCCACATGTCCGTCCCTGTTCTCATCGAAGGCTAGGAAGGCCCCAGCAACCGCGGCAGCTGGTAGTGGTGGTGACAGCAGAGGTGACAGGCTCTCGGCGTCTAACTGGCCGGTGGGGGCTGCGTTGCGGAGCGTCCAGAAACATTTCTCTAGCTCTATTATATCCTGCAAAGGGGTTGTAAGTTAGTTCCAAGTTTCTAGGGACAAAAACATGGTTTCTTTTTGGAAGTATAAAATAACACATCAAACACAGCTTAGTTTAGTTTCAATAACAGCCGGTTTATTCTGTAAAAATGTGAAAACTTCGGTGAAGCTGTGCTGTCATTACACCCGATGATATTAAATAAATAAATAAATCAATTTATTGACACACACATGTTACATATTATACAAACAAGAAAACAAAAGCAGTGAGCATAGTTAGAAGAGTACAAAACTAGAAGAATTCGTATATTGACAGCTCACTTCACCTTACTTTTTACGCGACTGCGGCGGAGGGTTATGTGTTTGACCTGTATGTATGTATATCTCCTATGTCCCCTCATAACTATTCAACGGCTCAACCGATCTTGATGAATAATATGTCATTAGATTCGTCTTTAATGCGCGAGCGTCACTGGATATAATTAAAATAATAAAAAATTAAAATGGCGGATTGTTGGTGCCAAAATGTTTTTTCCGTAGTCGGGTTATAGTTTTTTAAACTTAATTCGTGTTCTTGTAAAGGTGAGATTTTTACAGAATAGAGCGGCAGGTCATCATCATCTGCCTAGCCTTTTCCCAACTACGTTGGGGTCGGCTTCCAGTCTAACCGGATGCAGCTGAATCCAGTATTTTACATGGAGCGACTGTCTATCTGACCTCGATAACCCAATACTGGGTAATACGATACCCCTTGGTAAGACTGGTTGTCAGACTTTCGGGCTTCTGACGACATGTAACGACTGTCAAAGATCCAAGAATGACAGCCGGGACCAACGGCTTAACGTGCTTTCCGAGGCACAGAGGAGTCTCGGTGTGTAAAGATAGTCACCCATCCACGGACCGACCCCGGCGAGCGTAGCTTAACCTGATGGATCGACCCGTGCGGCTGTTATTACTTAGCCACGAGCTCCTCCAACGATACCTCATTTGTCAAATTATGACAAGTAGTTCAGAAGTTACGAGGGAACAGATGAACATACATACATACCGGTATTATTACATATATAGATATTATATTATTGTAAACGAGTTGTGTATTTTGATCTGCCTGCCAATTCCATATAAGGAAACACAAATATGCTATGTAGGTAGGTATGTAATGTTAACAAATGCGGTATAGGTTTCATTTCATATCAATCGGGCAGGACAAGCTATTCAAACCATTCTGGTTTTTGACACAATGTTTATTTTTAGCCAATATGGGGTAGGTACGCTAAAAACTCGTTTAATTTTCTTATATATTTGCGTTTCCTTTCAGCGTTTTCCTCTAGGAAAACAGAAAAGAAAATACCTACACTTGAAAAGAAAAATCACCCTGTCTAACTAATGTCTAGGTCAATCGACTGCAACAAATTATCTGAATATTCTTATAATATTATCTAACGAGTTAAGTTTTCCTTTGACATGCAAATAGTTGAGGAAAAATCGTTGTCTTGTGATTATGTAATAAGTTTTGTACATAAATTGTAGATGTCTGAAATTTCCTTATTCATGTCGCCCCGCCACGGAAAATTATACCATACTTTCCACAATGTTAGCTGTATTTGTGAGCAACCTTGGGTAACTTATAACAAGCAAAGTTTGAATAAAAGTAGAGTAAATTACGAGACGGGCCTGAATAAAATTGTGATTTATTCAAGCTGAGTTGTGGTTGAAGATGATCAATAAAACGGTTGGTTCCAGCGATTCAAAAATAATAACTGTAATTCGGTTGCCCTAGATCCATCTAGTGTTCGCAAGTAGGTACGATTGCTGAAGTTCAGTTCCTAGGTTGGCCAAAGTATTTTTGAATTTTTCATTGGGAAAAAGGTAGTCTGCGCCGTTAATTAGGGATCGTCATCATGTTCTTGAAATTAAAAGACATTTTCGTTTTTGAGTTGAAAGACCGACACTGAACGCTAAGCACCACAGATAACGTATCTAATTATTGTGTAATACCCAATTAAACTAGTGTACAATTAACACCCACTTTCAAGTTCGCACATATTTTTATCAGACAGCCACACTTCATGGACACGTCGAGTGCTAATAATGGTAATACCATTTGAATTGATAACATTCTTGTTTTTGGAATTTTCTCGCCCTTTATTACATGGGACTTAAAAAGAGGGGCTTGTGGCTAAGTAATAACAGTCGCACGGGTCGATCGATCAGGCTTGCCGCGGTTGGTCTGTGGATGGGTGACCATCTTTACATGCCAAGACTCCTCCGTGCCTCGGAAAGCACGTTAAGCCGTTGGTCCCGGCTGACATTCGTGGATGTTTTTCAGTCGTTACGGGTCGTCAGAAGCCCGAAAGTCTGACAACCAGTCTTGCCAAGGGGTATAGTATTGCCCAGTAATTGGGTTGTGGAGGTCAGATAGGCAGTCGCTCCATGTAAAATACTGGTATTCAGCTGCATCCGGTTAGACTGGAAGCCGACCCCAGCATAGTTGGGAATTACATAGGACTTAAACATAACTGGAAAAATATGGGTGTACTATAGCTACACTTCTGCCAAATCTAGGCACGAGCCTTTTATGATGACTAGTAGATTCTGATGTCGTGATGGCCCAGTGGTTAAGAGCTCGCCTGTCATGCACAATGCTTAGGGGTACAAATCTGAGCAAGTATCTTGGACATCACTGACATCGGTGAAGGAAAACATCGTGAGGGAACCTGGACTTATAGTTCAATAAAAGTCTGAAATTGCCGTTCCGCCTTGAGCAAGCGTGGTGATCAACGCCTTCTCTGAATGAGAAGAGGCCATTGCCCTGCAGTGAGACAATAATTCGACGTAAGCACGGACGTAAAAATATCGCGGCGATTTTTGTTCGCGCACTGGATTTTCAACGCTCTACTTAGCGCCGAGAGTTGAAAATCCAATAGTGTGTTTTTTCGACCCGCTGGGATGCATTCTGTTGGATTCTCGAAGCTCGGCTCAACACCGAGAGTTGATAATCCAGTGCGCGATAAAATCCCGCCGCGATATTTTTACGTCCGGCCGAATGTCAGCTAACAGACTGGTATTATTATTAGTAACATCTGAAGACAGTAGACAATTTTCAGGGCTTTACTTTGATCAAGCAATATTAATAAAACCTCTCAAAATATAAATAAAATTAGCCTTTATTGCTGGTTCCACAATGTTTTTAAAAGATTTTTCTATATTTTATCTGCCCAAAATTGTTTTCTATAAATATATCGACGTTCGGTAAAAGTCCTTTTAAACAGCTTGTCCTTCGACAAAGGCCTCCTTCCTCTAAAGATCTGCATATTTCTCTGTCTCTCGCCGTCTGTATCACTCTGGACCAGCTCGCAAAATATACCCGGTATCAAATACTTTACATTCTTACACTCTATTTTAATTCCAATACTAGTTGCATAACATGTTATTCAAATAATCAAGCAACATGTAGGTAATTGCAGACGTTATTTCGATTCGGTCATATAATTTGCTTAGTTACATTTGCAATTACAAAATGATGCTAATCAAAGGGAAGTGGAGGCCCAAATACCGGCAAATGTCATTGACAAATCTATGCTGTGGCTTTGATCAAAGAATATTCAAGTGAACATATAAGTACCTGTACTATTAGTGTGTATCAAAAAGGTTGCGGTACAGACCATCAAACTGAACAACTTTCTCCATGGGACCAACATCGTAATCGAGGAAAAATTATCAGCCGTCCCGTACAAAGCTTCAATACCTACTCGACCCAAATGTATGGGACGGCTGAAATTTTTTCTCGATTACGATGTTGGTACCATGGAGAAAGTTGTTCAGTTTGATGGTCTGTCTGTACTACACCTTTCTGATACACCCTGTAAACCTGCCTTGTCCCAAAATGGAAAACCTCCTAACAGATTAATCGATTTTTTTAGTTCCGAGGAAAAAACGACCTATAAAAAATCTACTGGGAAGGATTCAGTTCGCATTCAGCAAGATCAAAAACCTTCAATCGCATTTGGACCAACCGTTCAGTGTCCCTTACAACTCGTAAAATAAATTGCACAAGTAATTGAATTTCCGATCGTGACTTCACTACAAACGAACTTCGACCTGCACAGTAAAACTATTTTCAGTAGCAACAAAAAGCTACACAAAAACACGCAGCTTCATTCAATGCGGGGAAAAACCACTTAAAAAGATTTTCTGTCCCGCTAAAAGCCTCAAATGAAAAAAAAGCGCTTAACTTTCACGTCATACGCTGTTGAACTCGCTTTGAAAGCGCTAAAAGCGATGTTGAGCTAAAACCTCGATACATACATACATATTATAGATTGTTCATGATAAAGCGGGTCACACATGTTGAAATTATCGTTTATACGAATCACATGATTACAATCAGATTATGTCTGATAATTGACGATTAAATTGCCCCCTGGCTTCTATCACCCGGTTCTTGATACAACCATCAATTTTGCGAGGCCCCGTCGAAGAGTCGAGCAGTGACACATTGCAATAATTACTCTTATCCCTAGAAGAACTTGGGGATAGTTTTTGTTCAACTGGCAAATTTGTAAAAAGTCTTTGGGTTGTGTTGTCAGATCAGCATACATTAATATTCAGACTAAGATCTGTGCAGCACATCAGCACGCGTAGCATGACGACGTTTTATCGACGGAAGAATAGACAAAATGACACATTGTCGTTTTGTCGTGCTGATATGCATATGAGAAAGAAAGTCTATTTGACTCCGGTTAAAGCACACAATATTATACACACGGATCTTAGTTTGAATATTAATTTATAATATGATTTTATATTAATGGACTAAATGACAGATTGTAGAAAGATTTCTAACATCTAAGCATGGAGATGTGTCATTTTGTCTATTCTTCCGTCGACAAAACCCGTATCTACGGTGGCCATGCTACGCGTGCAGGCTAGACTGCATGTCGAGCTCTAATTAGTCGCGGAAAAACATGGCGAACGGATGATGAGAGGGAAAACTGTATCTGAACTTGTTGAAAATAAATCTTTTCGAAGACCAATAAAAATACATATGCTGAAATCATGGCTCTTTCATAACCATAATTCCGTTTCGAAAGATTATATAGTAATTTCTATGACTGTTATTATTAGGTACGTATGGAAATGTTCTGAGAGCTGCCTCGAGGAGTCTCCCGGGACCAAAGATTAGATTCAACGACTCATAAGTAGCAACAGGTTCCCATCGCATTGTCCCTCAACACGGTAATAGGCCACTTCCTTTAGTTGGTACTTTAAGGTGAGTATATCTGCTAACAGCGCCACCATTGAGGAAAAAAAATAATAAGTCTGGAGATATGGAACATTTTGTAATAGCCCATGCTCACATTTTTTGTCAGATGAAGAAGAATTTTTTGTATCATAAAAATTAACACTGAACCTCCTAGGTTCAAAGCTATAGCAGTTGACACCAAAAACGGCCTTTAGGAGATTTCAAAATGTTTCATGTTAATCTTCAAACCAAAAAAAAAAAAAAAATTCAATAGCGCTGCCGGTTAGCAGCTATACTTGCCTAACTATTGAGTCGATAGGTAGGTTTCATTAGGGTCAACTTTTTTCCTAGTGTTTTGTGTGTCTTTTTGTGTGTGGGACTTATTCATTCAGATTTCGCCATTGACAGTATTTCTCGAATGTATTAGACTAAATTGCCATATGTGTAGTATAGGCTTGTTCCAAAATAAATAAGGGCTTTTATTGACAATTTTCTAGCTAGAAAACCCGTCTGCTGACCACCGTATCACAAGTGTCTGACAAAAGTGCCTGTAATTGGTTTATCTTTATCTTTATCTTATATATAAAATTCTCGTGTCACAATGTTCGTTCCCGTACTCCTCCGAAACGGCTTGACCGATTCTCATGAAATTTTGTGAGCATATTGAGTAGGTCTGAGAATCGGCTAACATCTATTTTTCATACCGCTACTTTTTATCCCGGTCTACGCGGGTGAAACCGCGGGGCGCAGCTAGTTATTATATAAAAATCAATTGCTGTTCGTTTGTCTCGCTAAAGCTCGAGAACGGCTGGGCCGATTTGAATATGTTTTTTGTTTTACTCTCCTCTTTAATGGTGTGGTTTAAAAGAAAAAAAATAGGAAAAAAAACAAGAAATTGAAATTTTGACAGGACAACATCGGGCGGGTCAGCTAGTTTGAAATAAATGCTTTGAGTTTGAGTTGCACTTTCATTACCAAACCATTATCACAATATATTATCATGTATTGCATGTTATCAGGATTATACTATCTGTGTCTTTATTAAATCCGAAATACTTTAAATTCCATTAACATTACCGATGGGTTTAGAGTAGATTATAATCATATGAATATGAGCAAATAATCACTTGACCTGAATGAAAACAAACAAAGCACAAATTAGTTTATTATTGTTTATGCAACCGCTATAGAGATACTGTTGTACAAATATTATTCAACACGATTCCCGTATGGTCGTTTTAATTGTATTTACCAACAATGTAAACAAGAAGCTGTATCGAATGGTTCGATAATCACTTTCTGCTGACATTAGGAAAGCGAACAAACACAGTCCAGTTGGACTTATATTTACTTTCATAATGTTAACTGGATATTGCTGGATCATGAGCAATATCTGACAAGTTCAGGGACATTGCTTTGTTTACATTATGAGAAAGTTGATTTAACATCGACACGAATGAAGTTCCTAGAGATACATACATACATAATTATAAATAAACTCAAGCCTTTTTCCCATGGGGGTAGTAGGCAGAAACTACAGAAGGCCATCACTTGCTGAGATCCTTACATAGGTACTCTTTCTGCATCGCTTACGTTCATATATCTGGTGAATCAAACAAGCACGCCGGTTGCACAAGTACCTACTACGCACCTTACCTTTCTTAGAAACATCAAATGATAAATGATTCATTTCTGTAAGTAGGTTTGAGCAAACGCTTTTACACGTCAATCATATTTTTAAAAACTAGATGAGGTCGGCGTTTCCTATCTGACAGCTGAATACTCTGAGAAGAAAGGCCGAAACAAACTCAGAGGTCACAGTCTCTTTTAAAGTCCAGACATAATCTTGGTCAGATCATGTGAAGACCATGTAGATTGGTGTCTGAAATGGTCTTTTGAGGAAAGAACCACACAGACTGAGTGGACCTGTCCAGTCAGTGCACGCATTTGTCAGTAATCATGCAGCTCAACTCAAAACTTAAGCAGCTCAACCATAGAAATATAAAAAACAGGAGAAGTGGCATGGGGGCGTGTTTGTGTCCACGCGTTATGCGCACGCTGTGCCTTTACTCGCCAAATGGCCGTCTCCGCGAACTAGTACGCTTTCGACCGTGGTCACGATAAATTATAAAAATGCCGTGTTCTTCAGTGGTTTCCTGCAAAAACCGAAGTGATATTAAAAACTTCGTATCTCACGGAATCACTTACCATATGTAATTAAAAGTATTTTACTGTATTTATCTTTAAAATCATAAAAAACAACAAATCGTAAAATATTTCTTGCTTTTACTACGTTATTTTTGTTTTCAAATATCGCAGCGGCTGTACTATTTTTGCAGCAAATACATTGCTCCTTAACCACTACCTTAAGTATGTCGCTAAGCGACTGGACAAGCAATGTAAAAATAACAAAACGATACTTTATTTACGCGGAGCGTCGCATAGTACAGCCGCTGTGTCTTGCGGCGAGATAGTGATGAGGTTAAGATCCACTAAAGTAGGCTATCGATAATAATGTCGATTGCCCAGCGAATATTATATTGCTATTATAGTTTATTTTTCAATTTGTCAACCGTTTTAGCCCGGTTGGAACACTTGAAAAGATGACGTTTAAGTACGGTTGGAAAACCTTTGAGAATGTAAAATAATCTTTTTTACTGTTTCTGATTATTTTACCTGGTTGAGAAATGCATAACCAACGGTCGTAAAGTAAGTTTATTAATGTTTAGGTGGAGTGTTTTAGGGTTTAAATTATCGCATCTTCGTGCTATTTCCTTACTTTTTTTTGGTTTTGGTATTTTACTTCCGCTAAAGTCTTTAACTATGCACCACAAGATTCGAATGCGTTGTAGTAATCGGTATGGTCCAGATAAAATATTAGTGATTTTTGCTTAAAATAAGTCAACATATTCATGCTATTTATTTGTTATGCATGAGTATGGCATGTGTTTGTTTTCATATATTTAACTATTTCTTAACTAAGGGTTTTTTTTTCATAACAAAAGCCTATTCGCCTGTTGCCTGCTACCTGCTTACTCATCGTGAGGTTAAGAAGTATAGACCGCGCGGAACTAGTTGATCGCGCCTTAGGTATGTGAGCGGTGGGATGGAGGAGCGGGGGCGCATTACTCAGTACGTGCGTTGCGAACCGCCGCCTCACCCCTGTCTCAGCGGCCAACTAGTTCCTATAGACTATAGACTATAGCTTAAGATACTTATTATGTAAATGATAAATAAGTTCATAAAGTACCTTTTTAGCTTCCCAAAAGATACAAATACAAAAAAATAATGGATTGATGCCACAGGAAGGTCACCTAACTGGTTCCCAACAAAATGTAGCACCATATGCTCAATTCACTTTAAGGCAGAAATGTTCCAGCCTCTAAAGAAAACTCGCAGGCTTTTTGAATGGGCAATCCCAAAATTAAGAGTACGTCAAGTACTGAACAAATACCTCCACTTTACAGGTCAGTGAGTAAACACATCATAACAGGGTTCAACAATTCCTATGGTTTCACAGCCTAAACCAACTTAACCGGATTGTTTTAATTTATTGATTCATGTTTTTTTTTTTAATATACATTTTGTTTAAATTTAAAATATATAATACTTTCTGGACATATCATTTTTTATTTTATTTTCAGGACCCCAAATTTTTCTTGTACAGTAATAAATGGAAGTATCGATAACTTTTCGATTTAGTCAATCACTAGCGTATATGTAAAATAAATTGCTTTTTGCACAACACAATAATAGCGCCAGATGTTTTTGTGTGAGTAAGTTGTACGGTGCATGGTAAATGCACGCTGTGTGTGACGAGTTAAGGTTTATAATTGATTGTGTAGTATGTTCTGATTTATGAATTGCAAGTGTGTGCGCGACTTTGTATCTATTGCTTTTAGTGAACTACATGTGTAGTAGTGGCGCGGTGGTGGGGCCAACCTAGCGACATCGGGTTCTGATACATTTTCAACTACCGGGCATATCTCCTTCTTTCATATATCTATGAGCTGAACTATTCGACGAACAATACCAAAGACTATGATTGAACTGCCAGACTATGATTAATAACTAAATGAGAAATCACCAATAATAATAAATAAAACATTAGTCAGGCGGGAGAAATAGTCTTTCCAATACTTCGAGGTAACCCGTCCACTTTAGCGACCCAAACCATACCTAGTTCTAGAATCTTTGTTTTCGATATCCTGCAATAATCCTGCACCAACCCGGGGTTGTACTTGGGTACATTTGCATAGTGCGAATAGGGATAATCGTCGGTTGGTGCAAACATCTAAAAGGCCTCTGCGAGTTGGCTTCGGCCCCTCGTACAGGACCAAAGTAATATAATAATAATAATAATAATAAATTTATTCACAAACTTTTTACAAGAATCCTATGAAAACCCTGACTTCTGAGCTAGGTAAAAACCTGTATTACAGAAGTCAGTGCCCTCTCCCACATTCTAATTGATACAAATTGTGAATAAAAAAGTAAAAAAATAATAATAATAATAATAAGATGAAATAAATCAAATAAGTGATGGGTTAGGTTTACACATGTTGAGTTTATGTATGTAGATAACGTGATTGTGTACGTGTGTGTGCGAGTGAGTGAGGGTGTGTGTGTGTGTGATGGATGTTAGATGTCGGTGAGGTATGTGATATATGTAGTAGGGAATATTAATCAATGAATAACATTTCTGTTTGGTCGTAGTTTAAAAAAAAGGTCCGGGACATCAGGGTCCCGAGCTATGTAAATTGAAATCCTAACTCCAGAATTAGGCTAGAGTACTTGTAGGTATGTCAGGAGCCAGTAACTTCTCTTAGTTAGGTATTACAATACAATTAGCCCACGTTCGCACGAACGTCAAAATATCGCGGCGGGATTTTATCGCGCACTGGATTTGCAACTTTCGGTGTTGAACCGAGCTTCGAGAATCCAACAGATTGCATCCCAGCGCGTCGAAAAAACACACTTGGTTTTTCAACCCTCGGCGCTAAGCAGAGCGTTGAAAATCTAGTGCGCGAAAAAAAATCGGCGCGATATGTATACGTCCGTGCGAACGTCGGCTATTATGCAAGTTTTATGCAGCGAGGGTATAAAATTTTACGAACCCAAATCAATAAACTATATTATGTCCTAGAGATATGTTTGTCTATATATTCTGTATATCTGTTTTATCCTGTAAGTATCGCAAGGAACGCCAAACACAGCGTGGTACGCTCGAAGGCCATGTCGTAAGTGGCGACACTAGTAAGGCCGCGGGGAGAGAGCTAATCAATAGTACCACCTGCTGGGGGGGCTATGTAAACCATTACTGATAACATAATAATGATGATAGCTACATAGTTCTACTTCTAACATTGCATCACCAGTTCACCACATACCTATAGTTACACCCTCCTTTCTCTAGTTACGTTTGAGTCCCATGTAATAGGGGGCGGGCCTATCGCCATCGACCGGCCATGAATCCAGACTCCGGGCTGCTACTACTGACAAATTCCTGATTGGAAAACCTAATGACACTTTGCCCGACCTGGGAATCACCCACCACCTCCCACCTCCAGGAAACCAGGATCTCATTCTCACCAGTAGCGCTTGCGACCATTAGACTAACGAAGCATTTTACATACAACGTGCTGCTGCAATGGCGACATAAATTTCACACGCATATACGGTTCCGCGTTTTCGCTAAATAAATATATTTTAATTTCAGTAAGCATTCTTATTTACAATTTTCTAAAACAGCATCTTGGAGCAACCTGTAGCGCAGAGATGAAATTAAAACGAATGAGAAAAAAAGGCCATGCCACACGAGTTTTTTTCTGGGGATTATGCAAAAAATTCATTCGTGAAGCTACTTACAGCTGGGTCAGAACAATAGACAAACGATGAACAAAAAAAAGTGTCGATAAATGACCTTTTAACAGCTGACTTAGAACAATAGCTTCATGAATGAGTCCTTTGCAATAGTGATCCTAGTTTAGGTTATTATTTTATTATTTAGTTTGTTTGAACAAATAAATTTATCTTTATCATTTTTTTTTTTATTTACGAATTATTTTATCTTATTATAATTTGTATGATTACTGGCCACTAGCCCTACCTGTGTCTTTAATTAATGTCGTAATTGCGGGAACACGTTGTATATTAAGCAGTTGTAACAAAATAACTGTTACGACGGGTGGCCAGATATTATAAATAAATAAGACGACCAGACTATTTTATGTATCGTGTATTCAGCCATTGCATGACGAGCGATCGGAGTCGGTGACAAGACAACAGGATCCGGAAATACCACAGATAATATATATTTTATAAAGACTGATACACATACGTAACATCTCCCTTATTAAGAAAAGAAAATGGAATCATTACGTGGAACATGGTACGTAAGTATACTCTTTTTTTTTTTTTTTTTTTTTAACATTAACAAAATTCTTATATACTAGTAGACTAAGTGGAACGGAACATCTCTAAGAAGTGACAAGTTGACTTGACTGACATTTACATTGCGACAGTTCTGACAGTGACGTCTATCAAATTGACTTAACTAAGTTTTGACAGCTACTAACAAAACAAAATTAGGTTTGACAATGCTTGTACAACAAACAATACATTTAGTATATTAAATTAAAACTAAGTACAAATTAAGAACTTAATCTAGACCAATTTTCAAAATCTTCGGGGCTTTATTATTGCTCTACCGAATGAAGAATAAGTTGTGTGTTGAGTTTGTTTATTTGGTGTATGTGATGTGTTTGTTTTTGTTTCAGATTCTTGGACAGGATTACTTGTACAAGGAGATTGATAATTAGATGGAGATGACGACGGCAGTATATTGGAAGGCGACGGTGGATCAGTGTCAAGTGGAACTGATGGGGATTGAAGTGAACTTCTTCTACTAGGAGCGGACTCAGTTGGTGAATGTTTTGGCTGTAGGATATGTTGGCGATTACGGCGAAAAGTACCTTCCGGGGAGACAATAGTATATGATCTAGGCTGTGGACCTATGTCTGACACAGTACCAGGTGTCCAAATACTGTCTGGCTGTTTCTGGAAGTAAATTTTATCACCAATGTTTAGGGAAGACAACGGTTTAGTATGTTTATTATAATAAATCTGTGATTTGTTCACTTTTATTTGAGTTTTATTTGTTAGAGACCTGTAGTTAGGTATTTTAGGTTTCAGAGTTTGTTCTAAGACTGGAAGTTTAGTTCTGAGTGTCCTGGACATTAGTAATTGGGCAGGCGAATACATATTTTCTTTAGGTGTATTCCTATACTGTAATAATCCTAGATGAGGGTCTGTATTATCAGTAAGACATTTCTTTAATATGTTTTTAACCGTGGCTATGGTTCTTTCTACAAGACCATTAGACCGTGGATAATAGGGACTTGATGTAATATGTTGTATTTGCCAATCTAAAGCAAAATGATTAAACTCTTTTGAGTTAAATGGGGGACCATTGTCTGAAATTAGAATGTTGGGTATTCCATGTCTGGAAAATATAGACTTTAGGTGACTAATGACAATTTTACTAGTAGAACCACCTGCTAGCTTTACAAGCTCGACATATTGGGAAAAATAATCTACGACTATGACATACTTGTTTGAATTGAAATCAAATAGATCAACTCCGACTTTATTCCAAGGGATTGGTTTTACCTCATGGGGCTGTAGTGACTCTTTGGAATTGCTGCGTCTGTTAGTGAGACAGTTATGACAATTATTAACATATTTTTCTATATCAGAGTACATATTGGGCCAGTATACTAGATTTCTTGCCAATCTTTGGCAACTATGAATACCTTGGTGACCTTCATGTATCTGTTTCAAAATGTCTTTTCTCATGGCTACTGGTATAATGACACTGTTGTTTTTGAAGACAATACCATTAATTATATGTATATCGGTTTTTAAAGGAAAATAAGGCCTAAGTATGTCTGGAAGCAATTTTTTATGTTCAGGCCAACCTGTTATGCAATATTTACTTAAGAGTGACAATTCATTGTCTTGGGAAGTCTGTTCTTGAATAGATTTAAGTTTATTTGGACTAACTGACAGTGATCTAATGACTAAATTGACATGTAAATCTAGATCAGAATCTAGATCATGTAATGACTGTTCTGGTAAAGCTGCTCTAGACAGAGTATCAGCTACATAAAGATATTTACCTGGTTTGTAAGTTACGTTCAGGTCATATGGTTGTAATCTTAGCATTATTCTTTGAAGACGGGGTGGAATGTTATAAATTGGTTTTTTATACAGCGATACTATTGGTTTGTGATCTGTTTCAACTAAAGTGTGGCGACCATAGACATATTGGTGAAACTTTGTACAACCAAATAGGATTGCTAACAGCTCTTTCTCAATCTGAGAGTATGACTGTTGACATGAGCTTAATGAAGCTGAAGCATATGCTATGGGGTGTTTATCATGGCAAATCACTGCACCCATGGCATCTTTAGACGAATCAACTGACAGTGTAATTGGTTTATTTTGATCATAATATGTCAAGACAGGGGCTTTTGTTATACATTCCTTTAATTCATTAAATTCTACATTATGTCTCTCTTGCCAAGACCATTCATTATCTTTAGACAGAAGTGTTCTTAAATTAGAAGTTTTATCTGACAAATTCTCTATGTATGAGCCTAAGTATGTAACCATACCTAAAAACCTTTGTAATTCTGTGACATTTGTTGGTGGTGGCATACTGCAAATGGCTTTCACTTTGTTTTCATCAACTCTCACACCATCTTTAGAAAAGATGTGTCCTAGGTACTTGACTTCACTTTTACATATATTAGACTTGTCTTTATTAAATTTTATTCCTATTTCTCTAGCTCTATCTAAGACTTGTTTTAACCTAAAATCATGTTCTTGTTTAGTTTGACCGTAAATTAGGAAATCATCCATCATGATTTTGACTCCTGGAATATCACTGAATCTATTTGTCATGATGGAATGAAACAGTTCTGGGGCTGCATTTATCCCGAAGGGAAGTCTTAGGAATCTATATCTACCTTGAGGTGTGATGAATGTACATAGTTTTGAGGAAGCTTCATCTAACTTTAGCATATAAAAACCTTTGTTTGCATCTAGGGTAGTGAAATATTGTGAACCAGAGAGGCTGGATTTAATTTCATCAATAATTGGAAATTGATAATGAGGACGCATAATGGCTTTATTAAGTTTTCTTGGATCAATGCACAGGCGTAGTTTACCATTTTTCTTTGATGCAATTACAATTGAGCTTACCCATTCAGTAGGTTCCTCGACTTTGACTATAATTTGATTTTTTTTTTAACATGGCTAATTCTTCTTTTAATTGTTCTAAGAGACTGAATGGAATTCTACGACAGGCATCTATAGACGGTACAGCATCAGGCTTCATTGACAAATGACATTCATAATCTTTAAGACAACCTATTCCTGAGAAGAGATCTTTATATTTGTCAAGCTGTGATACATTGAGTGACTCATGAAATTGGACATTATGGACTCTTTTAACTAATTTTAAATTCTCACAACTGTTGCGACCAATAATATTCCTACAGGGTATATCTATAATGTGGAAATTAACATTGTATAGTTTGTTGTTATGTGTGACAGACAGAATGCATTGACCTACAGTCGGTAATACTTCACCGCTAAAGGTTGATAGTTTGTGACTACTTTTCTTTAAACTACTCAATGGCAAATTAAGTTTTTTATAAGAGTTAAATGATAAAATGTTAGTGTCAGCACCTGTATCAAGTAAAAAGTCTACATTCTTACTATTTATGGACAAAGTTGTATGATAAGGGTTTTTTATGCTGACAGAAATCTCATTAGTGAAAAGACTATTTAGAAAATAAGTATCAGTACCCGTACTTTCTTCTTCTTCTTCTATGGATCTCACATGTTTGCTGCGGCAACACTTGGCAAAGTGATTGGGCTTGTGGCAGTTGTTACAGATGACTCCTATGGCTGGACATTTTGTTCGGTGAACTTGACCACATCTGGAACAATTCTTGGTTGACTGTTTGGATTGAGGTTCTTGACTGGACGATGCTTTACTTGATTGACGACTTTGACTTGTTTGAGACTGATGACTTTGACTTTCTTGACGGCTATGACTTCTTTGACGACTGTGACTTCTTTGACTGTGACTTTTTTGATTGCGACTCTCTTGACTACGATGTGTTTGGCGACTGTGATGCGATTGACGACTGGCAACGACACTTCAGTCTCGCTAAAACACTAAGAAATACTAGGTTACAGGCTAAAGCTTTATCAAGCCAAGAAGTTACGACGGCGGCATCAAATGTTGATGGTTTCTCGATCAGGATACGTTCTCTGATGTACGAGCAAGATGAATTTAAGTTCCATGAGAATATGTCCTTTACTATATCATCGGCAAGACCTTCAAAATTGCATTGGATACTTAGATTCTTGAGATCCGTGGCATATGTCTCAATTTCTTCATCTGGACCTTGTTTTCTGTTGAACAGCTTATGTCTTTCGACGGAAATATTGACACGTGGTGTGAAGTAGTCTTCAAATTTGGCGAGTAAATCCTTATAGGTGATCTTGTCAATTTGTATGTTAAACGAGTAAAATATCTGAAGAGCGTCTGGGCCTATGATTTGTAGTAAAATGGCTACCTTTCGTTTGTCTGGTTGTTCTTCTAAATTGTTGGCTATCATGTAAATCTCTAGACTTGTGTTGAAATTTCTCCAAGCCAATGGCATGTTCGAGTTGTTGATATCTAAGCTGAAATTACTCGGCGGCAGGGGATAACTTGTATTATTTGCGTTTTTATTTTCCGGCATTTTAGGGCTGGACCACGCGGCGACGTTTTACTCGAAATTTTTTTTTTTTTTTTTTTGACTGTTTGCGGCACTTACTTTTGTGGTTTTTTGTGACTTCTTTTTCTTCTGTATCTTCTGACACCATGTTACGACGGGTGGCCAGATATTATAAATAAATAAGACGACCAGACTATTTTATGTATCGTGTATTCAGCCATTGCATGACGAGCGATCGGAGTCGGTGACAAGACAACAGGATCCGGAAATACCACAGATAATATATATTTTATAAAGACTGATACACATACGTAACAATAACCACAAAGGAAAACATTATTTTTTAAACAATATCTATTGCGGTTTCACAACTACGTCGCAATCCGATTATACGAGAACAAAATACCTATTTAAGTACAATATTTACATGCAAGATATCAACTTAAATGTGCTAGTACGGCAAAGATAACGCACTCAAACAGATAATAAATAACTGACAGACTCTGTAAAAACGGTGGCGGCAAACAACGAATATTTTGATAGCAGGTACTGAGGTTGATATCATGAATAAATACTTTTTAACGGATGTCAACATGAGATTGTTTCTTGACATTGAACGATGAAGTTCAAAAGAAGTGTCCCCTTCAATATTCTGCACTCCAAGCGTGTTGCCATCTTACCCAACAGGCTGAGCAAATACTAATTATTAAAAAAAAACCGACAACAAAAACACATAATTGAATAGAGACAAACAAGCATTATAAATCTATAGAATTTTGGTATTGGAGGCGGGGACAAACCAATAACCTGTCTTTTTTCAGATGTGATTTGCAGTCGGATTTTTTCTTTTGTTTTTAATAATTTGTTTTAGATTTCAAGGTTTCTAGTTTTATTAATAAACATATGTATTTGGAATTGGTTCATTAGGTCTAGCTTTTATTGGATACCAATATTGTTGAAATTTATCTAAAAAAAAACATCCCTTCTTTTTTTGTATTTCCAGATGCAATATACATATAAATATTATATATCCTATGTCACTCCCACAATTAAGACGAATCTAACGACACCTCATAATGTTAAAATCCATCAAGCCGTTTAGGCTACTGGGGGTCACAATGAACTGACATACATACACGTACGAAAAACATTACCCTCCTTCTGCGCCAGTCGGGTAAACTCAATCTCAAACTCAAAGCATTTATTTCAAATAAACCAATTACAGGCACTTTTGAATTGTCAATGGGTCGGTTAGTCAGAAAGATGAAGCTAGTTGCCCATTCCAAAGCGTAGTAGATCCCTATGGAGAAGAACGGGCAAGAAACTCCACGGACACTCTTTTAAATCATAATATTTTTACAAAATATTGGTTACATCGTTCAAGTTGAAAATATACATGTGAGAACAATGTAGAAAGACGTGCACGTTAAAAAGCGTCCGTAATAAAAAGATAAAAACTAAAACAACTAAATTAAATATTAAAATTAAAAATAAGCCATGGCAGCTAAGAGACGACCAGTCCCAACTGACGGCGCCCGTTCACGAACATGACGCAAAAAAGAACTCGCGCAAGTTTGAGCTTTTAAAGCTGTCAAACTAATTAAAATCTTGAGCGTATCTAACCGTCACTATGGTACTTGTGAGAACTCACACCCATGGGGCCATGGTCCTCGCTGAAAAACAACATCCTCCGACAGTAAACACACACATTCACCTCCACACCATCTCCTACACACATAACCCATCCGTTCCAATTCATTCTTTTGTTTTTATTTTTGTTTGAAGTTTACATTATATCGCATTAACTTCACATCAATTATACAGTGTGTCTGTATTCGGACTGGCGAAAATTAAGGGGGTGGTACAGACGATCAAACTGAACAACTTTCTCCCGGGGACCAACATCATAATCGCGAAAACATTTTCAGTCGTCCCATACATTTGGCCGAGTAGGTATTGAAGTTTTGTATGGGATGACTGATTTTTTTTTCACGATTACGATGTTGGTCCCCGGGAGAAAGTTGTTCAGTTTGATCGTCTGTACCACCCCCTTAATTTTCGCCAGTCCGAATATAGACACACTGTATAACCTGGGGAAGGGCGGAGCATCCTAACACAAGCAACCCAATTGTAATAGAATAAGTAATTTAAGTTGATGTAATAAACTTCTTTTTTTTTTTTTTGAAACCTAGGAAAACTACGTCAATAAGTGACCAATCCTCAGTTACAACAACGGATAAACATGAGGATATCAAAACTAGGATACCGTTTACAAATTATAATGCAAGTTAAAAGTGTGTCGCAAACTCGACAACTAATCTGTGCGATTGCGCATCGGCTAGTTTCGTTATTAAGGCTGATTTAACTGCGCTCGGGGTTTTCCTACGAGGGGCTTGGAAGATTTCCTTAAGATACGTTACAAAAGAAATGGAAAATACTTGCGAAGGGGGACATCCGTGGTAGTCAGGTGACCAAGGAATTGCATTGAGGGATTTGGTAAACACAATGACTCAGTCTGCCTAGCCTTTTCCCAACTATGTTGGGGTCAGCTTCCAGTCTAACCGGATGCAGCTGAATACCATTATTTTACATTGAGCGACTGCCTATCTGACCTCCACAACCCATTAACTGGGTAATACGATACCCCTTGGTAAGACTATTGTCAGACTTTCGGGCTTCTGACGACCCGTAACGACTGTCAAAGATCCACGAATGACAGCCGGCACCAACGGCTTAACGTGCTTTCCGAGGCACGGAGGAGTTTCGATATGTAAAGATAGTCACCCATCCACGGACCGACCCCGGCAAGCATAGCTTAACCTGATGAATCGAGCCGTGCGGCTGTTATTCCTTAGCCACGAGCTCCTCCAGGTAAACACAATGACTATTTAGACAATAACGTGCGAGCAGCATTCTGTGTTCCAATTATTGTTGTGGTAGTAATTTCCCCTTTTCCTAGATGCGTGTGCCTTACGCAGCATTCGTTCCTTTGAGAAATAGACATTCTGCGAAGTTGTCCCTTTGAAAATTAGTTTCGAAGAGAAATTAGCTATTTGAGAAGTATGATGACAGAGACTAAACGTATTCCGTCTTATTACAAAACAAGGTTCATCTTCAAACCCAGGTTTAAACTACGGACCCTTTTTTGAATTTCGAACTTTATTCTGACTCATTAAGATGTCAGTTTTACAAAACTGACAACTTAGTACCGGACTAAGTTGTCAGTTTTGTATAAAGAACTGTATTTCTATCACAGCTAGGTTCATATTACAAAAACTGGCTCGATGGTTTAAACCATGACGAAGAAAAACCTCGTTTTGTAATAAGACCGATTGAGTATTATTAATTATTATACACGGCGTGAACTCATGTTATAAACTTTTTTACAAAAAAATACAACCGACTTCCAAAAACAACACTACAAAGTGAAAAATAACTTTAATTTCGGAAGTCGGTGTCGTTGTCGGTGTTAAATGTTTTTTCGTTTTTTGCGACCGACTTCCGAAATTAAAGTTATTTTTCACTTTGTAGTGTTGTTTTTGGAAGTCGGTTGTATTTTTTTGTAAAAAAGTTTTTATTTTTCACTTTTTAGTTGTGTACCTACCCCACACAAATTCTAATACCACTATCTGCAAAACGAACTAGAACATCATCCATATAAAAGTGGGGAAAAAATACGTATTATTGAAGCTAACTCAAAAACTACCAAAGCAAAGTTAATCAATTTTATATGGGACCAACTGTGATGTATACCCTCTCGAATAAAACAAAAACAATCCAAATCGGTCCAGCCGTCTTCGAGTAATCGGGGAACATACATAAAAAAAAAAAATAAAAAAAAAGGTTCCGACGAATTGAGAACCTCCTCCTTTTTAAAGTCGGTTAAAAATAGATACATCACACAATAAACTGTCCATACCCGATCCTCAGATATTTCTTTACAATCTTGAACATAAATACCACAAACATGTCTCATTTACATGGACAGGTGCATGCAAACGTTGATAATTGTGACTAAGTGCGAAGTGCGCAAAATGCGTTAGTAATTACTACACAAATAATAAAGCTAAAGTGTTTGTTTGTTTGAACGCCTTAATCTCTGTAACTACCAGTCTGATTTGAAAAATTCTTAGCATTTGATAGCCCAGTTCTTGAGGAAGGTTTCATGCTATGGAACGACCCTTAGGAGCCGTGCAAAAAAGAAAAAAAAGTCAGAAAGAACACTAAGCGAAGTAATGATCCATGCGTCATGTTCGTGAACGGGCGCCGTCAGTTGGGACTGGTCGTCTCTTAGCTGCCATGGCTTATTTTTAATTTTAATATTTAATTTAGTTGTTTTAGTTTTTATCTTTCTATTACGGACGCTTTTTAACGTGCACGTCTTTCTACATTGTTCTCACATGTATATTTACAACATGAACGATGTAACCAATATTTTGTAAAAATATTATGATTTAAAAGAGTGTCCGTGGAGTTTCTTGCCCGTTCTTCTCCATAGGGATCTACTACGCTTTGGAATGGGCAACTAGCTTCATCTTTTTGACTGACCGACCCATTGACAATTCAAAAGTGCCTGTAATTGGTTAATTTGAAATAAATGCTTTGAGTTTGAGTATGAGTTTGAATAGCGCGGGCGGGCGATGCGATACGGCGCGGTGGGTCGGGGGAACAAGAAATTTCCAGAAGGCAGAAGCTAGTTCTGTGATAAAAAGGATAATAAAACAAACAAACCCGTATTTACACTGCACAAAGAGATAAGAATGCAATTGTGCAAACGATTTGGTTCAAATAAATCGTTTCGATTCGGTTCAGATATTTAGACTTATCTTTACGTTACGTTTTACGTTTCAGTAAACATATCCAGAGACATCCTAAGAAATGAAAGCTTTACTGAAAGTACCGAGACCGAAAATCATGTTTCAATGAGCCTTCATTGAAATATTCGTAAAGGGATCCTTTCAAGCGATCAAACTTCAATCATTGTATTCAGGCTCAGTTATTCAGAACAGTAACCATTAGTAGATCATTTCATGCGTGCCAACACTTCAAAGGCCGATTGAACAAATTAAACTGTGCACACCGATTTACGTAATCACAACGTAAAATAAGATAAAACTACTTACGCAAATTCTACTTATAAAGATTATTTATCCAATTGGTTTTGTTTTGCCAGGTGTAATGCCGATATTCAACTTCAAGACAATTTATGATACAAGTATATTTTTATTATCTGCGAAGAAGTCTTCACGGGAACTAGAGAACATTAGGAATATTTTAGGAAAAACTAAAGCTTTGCATTTGTGAGGCGCATAAAAAAATATTGTTGAAGTTTACAAGATGGTGCTTCATCCTTACATTCCATTATAAGCGTCGGTTTTCATGCAAGTGCGTAGGCGCATTTTCATGCAAATACGTAGTAAGCATCTGGAGGAGCTCGTGGCTAAGTAATAACAGCCGCACGGGTCGATCCATCAAGTTAAGCTACGCTTGCTGGGGTTGGTCCGTGGATCTTTACATACCGAGACTCCTCCGTGCCTCGGAAAGCACGTTAAGCCGTTGGTCCTGGCTGTCATTCGTGCATCTTTGACAGTCGTTACGGGTCGTCAGAAGCCCGAAAATCTGACAACCAGTCTTACCAGTCTTATCGTATTACCCAGTTACTGGGTTGTGGAGGTCAGATAGTCAGTCGCTCCATGTAAAATAATGGTATTCAGTTGCATCCGGTTAGACTGGAAGCCGACCCCAACACAGTTGGGAAAAGGCCTAGCAGATTGACGTAGTAAGCATCTCTAATAAGCATTGATCCTTTTGGTCTGATCCTGTAATTTCTAAATACATTCTACTTTAGACCTGTTTATTCCTTTCAATATCATTCCAATCGACTTTAATTTCCCTTTTATCCGTTTTGCCAAGTTCCAAAAGGCCTTTCGAGTTCATTTGACGTCACATCAAAATGTCTAGCGATTCGATTGATAACGTATCTCTACATCAATGAACTGGATGTACGTACCTAATCGACAATTGTCTGTTGACAATCGAGTCGAGAATCGATCCCGTCAAATATTATGCGATTTAGGACGAGCTTATCTTATACTGGGATGATCATGATAGCAAAAGACTTTTGTGATGAATTTTGACATTGTTTTGGATATTGATAATGTTGCAGTATCGAGTGTTATGTACTTGGAATATTGCTACAACGACAGTTTTGTTTTGGAATTATTTCATGACGTCTGTTGCGACTTGCGATTGATTGATAAGAAACCATCTTTACCGCATAGCGCAAGTGTTTTGTTTATCATCCTATGCAGGGAACGAATCTTAGGGCTTATCTTATTAACCGACGAAAAAAAAAGGAGGAGGTTCTCAATTCGACCAAGCATAACGTTTTACAGTCGCCCGATTTGAAAAATTTTGTTTTGTTCGAGAGGGTATACATCAAAGTTGGTCCCATATAAAATTGATTAACTTTGCTTGAGTAGTTTTTAGTTAACTTCAATAATACGTATTTTTTTCCCCACTTTTATATGGATGATGTTCTAGTTTGTTTTGCAGGTAGTGGTATTATAATTTGTGTGGGGTAGGTACCACAACTAAAAAGTGAAAAATAAGAACATTTTTACAAAAAATACAACCGACTTCCAAAAACAACACTACAAAGTAAAAAATAACTTTAATTTCGGAAGTCGCCAGACACCGACTTCCGAAATTAAAGTTATTTTTTACTTTGTAGTGTTGTTTTTGGAAGTCGGTTGTATTTTTTGTAAAAAAGTTTTTATAAGCGTTCTACACTGAGGTTTTCCTATAAATCTAAACCAACAAATCATGCCAAATCCAACTTTATCGATAGAAATATTAGCATATATATCCACTCACCCTCTCCTCCAAATGCGTAACACCAGCCAGACTCTGATAGAACGTCGGCGTCTCCAGATCCTGGGCCACATTCACTTCCGAGAGCAGCCATTTTGACAGGACTGTTGCATCTTTGTGTATCAGCAGCCAGGACCTGAACTGGTCGAAAGTAACTTTGTCCGCCGGTCCGAAGAGGCTGAGGAGGATTTCAGCGTTCCTCTGGGATCCAGTAAGGGGGAGGGATGTGTACTCCAGATGGAGATTCCGCGCGAAGTCTCTCTTGTATATGTACGTGCCATTGTCTCCTTGATTGTTCACATAGAGCGTCCAGAGGAACCTAAAATGGAATGGGTTGGTTATTTATCGTACTAATAACTATAGTTGTGTGGAAATCTGTCGTAAGGAATTATCATTTATCATTTTGATACGGCTAGAAAGGGAATGACTACCGAGATGTCGACTAATAGAGAAGTATGGAAGGAAAAGACATGTTGCGTCGACCCCAAATAAATTGGAATAAGGGAAGGAGAATGATGAAATTATGAGTAAACTATATTTTATTCTGATGGGTGTAGTTTTCGGAAAACGCCGTTATAATTAAAATATTCTCGTCGACATGTGTATCCTGCCTATCCTATATCCTATGGCGCTCAGGACTTGGTCTTTCACCGAGGCTCAGAAGTTCAAACTCAATGCTTGCCAAAGAGCGATGCAGCATAGCATTTTGAAAATTAAAGGAACGGATAGAATTCGCAACACAACAATACGCTCGAAGACAGGCATTGCCGAAGTTGGGGATAAGACCGCGAGGCTGAAATGGAACTGGGCGCGCCACACCTACAGGATGCATCAAAACAGATGGGGCAGATGGGGGTCTGAAGCAGGGACCAATTTGGTTACCCATTGAAAGGGTTTTCGATAGGGTTTTTCTTTTTTCACTGGGTTTCAAGTATAGAACCCATTCAATGGGTTCCATCCATATTGAAGGGATAACCCTTTTAATGGGTTTCAACCCTAAAACCAATTTAAGGAGTTACACATGATAAAGGTAACCTCATAAACGGCTTACCCCTTCGAAAGACTTAAACTCTTAACTGGGGTTGTACGGTCCCTGGCTCTGAAGACGGGCGTCGTCACCGAGGAAGGCCTAAGAAACGCTAGCGCGACGACCTAGACTCATTCTTGACTGATTGACCGGAAAAGGCAGCAGATAAAGATGAATGGAAAAGTATGGGGGAGACCTTTGCCCAGCAGTGGGACAGAAAAGGTTAAAAAAAAAATCTTGGTGAGATCTCTCGATTCGATCTCTAGGACAGCCTAGACCCGATTGATGTAGGTCAAACCAGTTAAAATGCTAATGATGAAAGGATTTTTGGGTTGATATTTAGATGTTTGTTGAAAATGGATTAGTATTTACTGAATGATGCTATTAGCACCAAAAAAGGATTACTCTACCAGTTTTTCTTGAAAGAACCCTATGGTTACTACAGTAAAAAGGGACCACATGTTTTTCAAGACAACAGGGTCCATATTTGTACAAGTGTTTGATCAAATTTTTTTTTTTTTTTTTACTCTGGGTACTCCCCTAGAAGGTTCAAATCCAGGAAACTCGGCATTTTAAAACTTTGACATTCATAATAAATATGATGTACGCTGAGATATCAATAATGTCATTGATATCATTGAGACCTAAACTGTTGGATTTAAAAACGGCAACAGTATTTCCAGTGTTTTTTGAGTCAGCATACACATAATAAATATCTCAGTCTGTATGCCTACCATACGAAAAATACGCGCATTGTCGTGGAGTTGTGGACACCAGCCCGTATTACCAATTACCTGCATAGCCTAAAGATGAGAAAGGTCGACTTACTCGAGTTTGCAGACAAAAATAATAATCATTTATTATTTTGAAAGATCACACACCACACGAGTTATTTAATACCTTGCATAATTATGAAGTTCAATTAATCAATATCTTATTACTTGCCAAAACATCACAATATCAACATTTAAACTACACCGAAATGACACAACTCAACCAGACCATAACTAGAAAGTAAATATGTATAACTAAACAATGTTCTACAAAATAAGAGTATGATTAAACAATACAATAGTCTGAGAAAATTATGTAAAGTAAGTCAAATTGATGATGTCATGAAAATACGTAATCACGAGTTATGCAAAATTCAGTGATTAACTGTTCTAACAGGAAGTCCGAGATAGATTACTGCTAGGACCCAAATTATCTTGAAATACTTTGCCAATAAATTGAGGAAAATCACACTTTATTTGATCATAACAAAGTTTTGGTTGTAATTTTTTATTTGTAATTACTTAGGAATTTTTTCTTTCATTATTTTTGGCTCTGTTTTAATGGCTCCGACGCAGAATGTCCACTTCTCAAAATGTCCACTGGTCGCAAAATGTCCTTTTATCACAATGTCTCTTTCGCAAAATGTCTCTTTCGCAGAATGTCCACTTCGCAAAATGTCCCTTTCGCATATTGTCCCCTTTTCATTTCTGACTTACTTTAATCATAATTCAATTCATTTTAGTGATTAGCTTTCACACATCATGTTTGACGTATGTTTATTTGTATCGATATGGGTAAGCAAAAAAAAATAAAAAAAATATAGTACAAATCACATTTATTTCTTTGCATAATCGCTTGATTTAAAGTAATTCTCGCAATCATAAAACGGTCAGACCATAAAGCTCGTAAGACTTTCCACATTTAATTCCTAGCTAGTGTACTAGATGGCGCTGCATGATGTCGTTGTATTATTTTATTTGTTACATATTTTACTATGAATAATAAACAATTAAACCACCTGACCGTTATTCGAAGCATAATTAAACTATTGAGATAGGCTGAACCATGTTTCCTGTGCCTTTTTTCCTTACGTTTCTAGCGATATAGCTCTGTCTCGCTCTCATGACGTCACCAGGTCAGAGAGGGGAGCGCATTTTTGAGCTCGCGCGCTCGGTCTTGTTCATTGGCGTTCTTTTCCTTGCCGGAGACGGTTGCTGCTTAGCAGGTGAGTTATCTATATCTCTTTTTCACAACCGTCTATATTTTTCCTTTCGACGAAAGTTGGCATACTTACCAATTTACAATTTTTATTAAAACTGTTTCTAGTGAATGATAATTATTGATAATACAGTGAATCAATGTTGATATTTTCAGAATTTAACGGTTTTCCGTTCGCGTGTTTTTATTCTTTTTCTTTTCCAGTGTGTGTAATTCAATTGTTTTCAGTATAATACCGAATACGTAATGGATAAAGAAATAACGTTGATTTCGCAAGATGAACCGGTCGCAGGTCCTTCGAATACCGCTAATAATAGAGAATCTAGTGCCAAACGGATGCGTTCACATCCGAGCAGCAGCAGTAGTAGATTCTAGTTCCAGTTCATCTAGTTCTTCTGACCATAAGTCTAAACATGCGCGTCGCCGTCACCGTAAGGGGGGGCAAGCACAAGCATCGCCGCTCGGTGCGTAAAGTGAAACATAATATAAATAATAGTATACCGCTGCCCGACGACGCCCTTTCCCTTTTCACGGAGGATGATTTAGAACTGGAGGGTAGTAGTCTTATAAATCATTTAGATGTTGAACGAGCGTTACTTGAACATTTTAAGAGAAATTCAGTTTTAAATCGTATAACCATAGCCCGGGTTTCGTCGAACTCGAGGCAAACGAGGAGATCAGACCCTATGACACACTAAAACACTTAAGTTACTCGGAGAGGGCCTATGCTTCGTTAAACGGTATTTTAAAATAAAAGGTGAAGGAACTTTGTGCTTTTTTGACATGGGTCCGAGACCAGAGAGAATTAACTTCGAGGCTATAAAAAAGCTGAATGACATCTTCACTTCGGGTGAGTTCAGCAAGGTTTCGGCAGACCTATTGCAAATGATTTGCGGCCATAGTGCTGAATCTATACAGATGCGCAGAGACAGCATAACTAATGCAGTTCGCGATCCCTTAATAAAAGCGGCAATAAAGAAAATACCTCCATCTGAGGTTAGCTTATTCAATTCTGAGCAGTTAGTTGTTGCATTAGAAAAAGCTGGCGGTATCAAAAAAGCCTTCTGGCCTGCTTCTAGATCGGCTGGTATATCTACAAAATCGGCTTATGGTAATACCTCAACTTCGCAAGTTGGAAAATGGCTCATACGTCCCTCGCACGGGCAATATTCATTTCCACCCTCGCAGGGTAAGAACTATAACTCAAGCATGCCTTCACAAGGCTGTAAGAACTGTAACGTCCCCTCGCAGGGTGGCTTTTTGCAGCATAATATACAGTGTCCTTCGCAAGGACCAGCACATGCGTATATACGTCCCTCGCAGGGGCAATATTCAGTTCCACCCTCGCAGGGTAAAAACTATAACTCAAGCATACCTTCACAAGGCTGTCAGAACTGTAACGTCCCCTCGCAGGGTGGCTTATTGCAGCATAATATACAGTGTCCTTCGCAAGGACCAGCACATGCGTATATACGTCCCTCGCAGGGGCAATATTTAGTTCCACCCTCGCAGGGTAAGAACTATAACTCAAGCATGCCTTCACAAGGCTGTCAGAACTGTAACGTCCCCTCGCAGGGTGGCTTATTGCAGCATAATATACAGTGTCCTTCGCAAGGACCAGCACATGCGTATATACGTCCCTCGCAGGGGCAATATTTAGTTCCACCCTCGCAGGGTAAGAACTATAACTCAAGCATGCCTTCACAAGGCTGTCAGAACTGTAACGTCCCCTCGCAGGGTGGCTTTTTGCAGCATAATATACAGTGTCCTTCGCAAGGACCAGCACATGCGTATATACGTCCCTTGCAGGGGCAATATTCAGTTCCACCCTCGCAGGGTAAGAACTATAACTCAAGCATGCCTTCACAAGGCTGTCAGAACTGTAACGTCTCCTTGCAGGGTGGCTTTTTGCAGCATAATATACAGTGTCCTTCGCAAGGACCAGCACATGCGTATTTCTTTTTTCCTTTCGCTCCCGCGGGGCAAAACAAACCCAAAGATACTACGCTCATAAACGTGGCGGAAATAAGCGAAGGTCATCACCTTCAGGCTTAAATGCCAAGAGAAGTAAATATTGACATGAAAATATTTCAAGCCGGTCAGTTATCGAATTTCGTCGATCATTGGAAGGAAATGCAAGCACCAGATTTTCACCAAAAACTTTTGCCAGCTTGACAAATTGGATTGCCCAAATTATGAGAAGCCAAGGTGTGAGAATATTAGTATTTTTCGACGATTTTCTTTTGGCTCACCAAGACCCAGTAGTTCTCGCAGGCCATGTAAGTCTTCTCGTAAAAACATTAAAATATCTGGGTTGGCAAATAAATTTCGAAAAATCTATCCTAACACCAAAGAAATCCCTGGTTTACCTAGGAGTACTGTGGGATCCTTGGCTAAACCTTAAACGTCTGCCAAGGGAAAAAGTACCCTCATTACTAGCGAAGATTCGCGAAATCGTAGATTTGCGGAAGACAAACCTAAAGAAGTTGCAAAGCGTAATAGGAGCACTAAACTTTGCGAGTTTTGTTGTCCAAAGAGGGAGATTGCACTATCGAGCTCTATTGAAATTCCTAAACACACTACAATTGGACAATTCTGTCAAGGTATACACTGTACCTGCAGATGCAATAGGCGACCTACAATGGTAGAGCCACAATTTGCAACATCCGTCAATTCTACACCACGCACCAGCGACTAAAACGGACGCCTCCGACTTAGGCTGGGGGGCCCAGATGGACAACCAGTCTCTATGGGGAACGTGGTCCCAGAACGAGAAGAATTGTCACTGCAACGTAAAAGAAATGTTGGCAATATTGAAGGTTTTTCAAAGTCATCCCGTGTATCTGAGTCAATCTACGGTCACCATATAATGCGACAATCGCAGGGTAGTAGCGTATCTCCGTCACGCAGGGGTAACCAAATCCTCGCGATTGATGGACATAACATACAACCTGTTTTGTTTGATAGATCAGTACCAAATTCATATCAATGTGTACCACATTCCGGGGAGGTACAACAACCATGCCGATCACCTATCGCGGTTTCGCCAGGTCCCCGAATGGCATCTGATACCCGAGATTACCAAGATAATATTCTTAAAATGGGGAATTCCCCAAGTGGACCTGTTTGCCTCCAGCAACGCTCACGTAGTCCCTCATTACGTGTCGAAAGATCAGAACGACAAACAAGCTGTAGCCCACGATGCATTCTCGATTACTTGGAAATTCGATCTGGCATGGGTGTTCGCACCCCCGTTCCTGATTCCCAGGGTTTTTGAGCTTCCTCAATCGGGCATCGGGAATTTACTTGATAGTAGCACCGCGATGGGAGAAAGTCTTTTGGCGCGGAGGTCTCAAAGCCCGGGCTCTGGCCCCACCGTTCACAATACAGAACCTGAACAAAGTATTGATCGATGTGACAACGGGACTGCCACCTCCTCGCGTCCAGGATCTAGTGTTGGATGTTTGGAAATGTGGGAGTGGACACATCATTTAGGTAAGTGGAATAATTCTCAGATATATCTTTTGAAAAGTTCTTGGCGCGATTCTACCCTAAGAACTTGCAAACCTGCATGGAACCGCTGGGTTTCGTGGTGTAGTCATATTAGCCCTAAGAATCCCTCAGGATCTGACCTAGCTCGTTTTCTGGCTGATCTGCATATAAAACATAAACTGTCTTATAATACAATATTGTTACACAAGTCTGTGGTCTCCACCCTTTGTAATAATGTAAATGATTCAGGTGTTCTAAGTAATCATGCTTTGGTGTAACATATTTTGAATTCGATTTCAATCAAAAACCAATTGTTTCTAAGTTACCCGTGTGGAATATTGATGATTTTGTATGTTTTCTTGGCGTTAGAACAATAAATCATGACTACATTTTTGATGTTTCGAGTCAAGCCGCTGCCCTCTTAGTACTCTGTTCTAGTAGGCGTATTCATGACTTGACACTCCTTATGACCGATAACGATAATTTGGACCCCGTATACTAGTTTGAACAAACTGTATCACTGCTTTCCACTAGACTGTCCTAACTTGTTTGTCACCACGAGAGGTACAGCTCGTGCCGCCTCACGAACTGTTATTGCAGGCTGGATTAAAGCTCTGATGCGTCAGGCAGGTATTGTTGCTACTCCTGAAAGTGTCCCTTCCGCTGTTGCTTCCAAGAATTGGTTGGACAACTTCCCCATGGAAGATATTATGGCTCGGGGAAATTGGAGGTCCTCAAACACTTTTAATCGATTTTATAAACGACAGGTTTCGGGCTCTTCTACGAGTGACAGCATTACTGCTCTTTTTAAACCTGTCTCATAGTGAATTATGTTGATTTATTGATATTTTGTTGAATATTTTCAAACACATCTTTTCTTTTTTCTTGATCTTTCCCTACACATTGGCGTTCGTCATGAGCGTCACCAGGCGATAACAGACAATATCTCAATAGTTTAATTATGCTTCGAATAACGGTCAGGTGGTTTAATATCGGCGTTTTACCTGAAATAAAACGCTTATTAAACTACTTACCTTATTCGAAGCATAATATTAATTTCTGCCAGGTGACATAGTCAATCATCCAATGAACAAGACCGAGCGCGCGAGCTCAAAAATGCGCTCCCCTCTCTGACCTGGTGACGTCATGAGAGCGAGACAGAGCTATATCGCTAGAAACGTAAGGAAAAAAGGCACAGGAAACATGGTTCAGCCTATCTCAATAGTTTAATTATGCTTCGAATAAGGTAAGTAGTTTAATAAGCGTTTTATTTCAGGTAAAACGCCGATATTTTCAATAAAAATAAACATTATAATTTTAATAAAATTTAAGAAACTATTATAACACAATGTGTTTCTAAACGTAAAACGGAATATTTCAATAAAGTATAATAAGGGTATCTACAAAATATTTTAAGTTGTGTCATATCAAGTAGAAGTGGTTATGAGAAGTTATCGTTCATTTGTGTATCCTATTCTACTATTAACAAAAAAACATTATGGAGCAAGAAATCCATTTCGTTAATAATCAAAAAGGACAACTTACACTCATTACTGGTAATCATAGATACAGTAAAAAGAAAACTAATACAAGTGGTGGTACTTACCTCCATGAAAATAGATCTTATTGTTTACCTTCATTTCGATCTATCAAAGATACCTTGTACAGAGCACGTAAATCTTTTTTAAATACAGATAGACTACAACATAACAGCACTGAAACTGCAAGTGTACCGGAAGTATTGGGAAAAGAATTCTTAATTTGTGAAGATGGAGATACTGAGAAAATTTTAATATTTGCAACAACTCAAGCAAAAAAAGTTATAAAATTACCAGGCTCATATTTTGCAGATGGGACTTTTATGTCTGCACCAAAACCATATTATCAAATGTATGTCTTACATTTAGATATGAACTCAAGTAAAAAATGTACAAATATAGTACCGGTAATATATTCGTTATTACCCAACAAGACACAAGACACATACACCCGCCTTTTTCGAATTTTAAAAACCAAATTGGGCATTCAAATAAGAAACTTCAAATGTGATTATGAAATTGCACAAATGAACGCGGTGGAAGCTGTATTCCCCGATGCCAGAGTTAGTGGTTGTTACAGACATTTTAATGCCGCTATTTGGAAGAATGCAAAACAAATGGGCTTATTAACCCGTCGCGCGCCAATTAGCAGACACAATTGAAATTCTATTGTTATCTGTACACATGGTGTACAATCGACATTTTAAGAGTTAAAATCAAAAGAAGGTAGAAATGTTGCAAGAATCGCTGCGATGATACCGCTCGTGCCAGCAGATAAAATACCAGCTACGTGGTGTTATATTATAAACCAGGCGCCGAATAGTTCTGAAATGCACCGTTTTAGAAAGTATTTCGAAAAACAGTGGTACCCCAAAATGTCTACCACGTTGTTGAGTTGTGCTTTCCAGCGCCATCGAACAACGAATGCTTTGGAAGGCTGGCACCGACGCGTTAATACAGGACGTATACCAAGAAAACCAAGTCTGTACATGTTTGTCTTTAAGTTGAAAAAGGAAAGTAAATACTGGATACAAATAAACACACGTCAAACATGATGTGTGAAAGCTAATCACTAAAATGAATTGAATTATGATTAAAGTAAGTCAGAAATGAAAAGGGGACAATATGCGAAAGGGACATTTTGCGAAGTGGACATTCTGCGAAAGAGACATTTTGCGAAAGAGACATTCTGAGAAAAGGACATTTTGCGACCAGTGGACATTTTGAGAAGTGGACATTCTGCGTCGGAGCCGTTTTAATTTATGGGCTGGCCAATCCATGTACTAAGTATGATTACAAATAAAGATAAAAAAATATATATATTATATTTATAGTAATATTTCTTTTTTTAAATTAATTAGTAGGATAGGGTGGTTATTATCCTATTAATTATTTTACTATTATAAACATGAAAGTTTGTGAGGTAAGGGATGTTTGTCGCAAAAACTACTGAAAGGATTTTGATGAAATTTGGTAAACAGATAGTTTATAACCTGGATTAACTCATAGGATACTTTTCATCCCAATATTCCTACGGGTTTGTGTATGCGGGTGAAACCGCAGGCGCTGCTAATTAGAAATATTTATAGCAACTGAAAAGATGTTATGTTGATGATTAATAACTATACTTTGAAAATGTTTTACTGTAAGCTGTCAACCATTGTCATGTTAACCAGTGATTGCATCACATCATGAATTCATGGCTATAATTAATGAATATATATTCTTCTTTAGTAATTAGTAATAAAAACATACTGTAAGTATGCATAAGAAAATAGCCAATGTAATGAAAAAAACATTTTACAACAAATATTAGGTCTTTACCTATGAAATTGCCGTTCTGCAGTACTGGCCATTTCAAATCAAAATAATTTTTGTTTGGCTAAGAATTCTAATTTCAAATTAATTTTATTTTAAAAACATGGATTTTTTTTTCCAAAAGTATTCATTTGTTTATTGATTAGTGTTACATTTTCATCGCATTTCAATCTTTTTCGTCATCATGGATACGTTAAAAATTCGAGTAATTATGGAATATGAGTACCGTCGTGGCAGCAACGCGGCACAAGCGGCACGCAACATCAACGACGTTTACGGAGCTAACACTACACACCAACGCACCACTTGTTATTGGTTTGCTCGCTTCCGTTCTGGAAATTTAACCTGAAAAATGAACCTCGCGGTCGTCCGAAGACTTTGGTCGACAATGACGAATTAAAGGCGATTGTGGAAGCTGATGATACACAATCTACGGCTGAATTAGCAGCAGCTTTTGACGTTAGCGTCAAAACAATATTGGTCCATTTGCGTCAAATTGGCAAGGTAAAAAAGCTTGACAAATGGGTGCCCCACGAACTCAATGATCGCCAGCGCGAAGTACGCGTCGAGACGTGCCTTGCACTGCTCAACAGACACACAAATGAAGGAATTTTGAACCGCATTGTTACCTGCGATGAAAAATGGATTCTGTTTGATAACCGCAAGCGCTCAGCAAGTTGGTTGGATCCTGGTTCAGCACCTAAACAATGCCCTAAACGAAAACTTACCCCTAGAAAAGTGATGGTCACTGTTTGGTGGTCTAGCGCCGGTGTGATTCATCACAGCTTCTTACCAAACGGGGTGAGCATTACTTCAGATGTGTACTGTGAAGAACTGAACACAATGATGGAGAAGCTGGCACATCTCCAACCAGCATTGGTCAATCGCTCGTCTCCGCCGCTCCTGCACGACAACGCGCGACCTCATACTGCACAGCAGACGGTCTCCAAGTTGCAAGAACTAGGGTTGGAAGCTCTCCGTCATCCGCCCTACTCACCAGACCTTGCGCCTACAGACTACTACTTTTTCCAGAATTTGGATAACTTCTTGGCGGGAAAAAAATTCAATACCCGAGAGGCAGTACAAAATGCCTTTGAAGAATTTGTTGCCTCCCGTCCAGCTGATTTCTTTAAGAAGGGCATCAATAAACTGCCACTGCGTTGGCAAAGATGCATTGATTGCATGGGTGATTACTTCGATTAATACAAATAAAAAATGCATGAAAAAAATTCGTTTAAATTTTTTCATACAAAACGGCAATTTCATAGGTAAAGACCTATTATAATGACATATTATTAAATTCATGCAGTATTATAATTTTATATTGAATTATGACATTAATTCACATTTGAGAGAAGAATAATATGTAACAGAGTATGTATCTAGAAAGCACAGAATTTTAAAAACACTTTGTATAACATCAATAAATAAAAGTATTATGTTATATTAATAAGTAGTTGTTTTGCTTGAGTCTATGAAGAATACATTAGGACAAAGAATACAATATAAAACCTGCATGGGTATTGAGTGGAAAAAGGAGACCTTTGCTCTACAATGAGACGACACAGGCTGACTTATTTATGAGTATGTGAATGTTAGCAGGTAAGTACAACAACTTCAGTAATTATAGGAGTACTTACACTGTTACAGCAATATTTTATTTTTACACACCATAAGGTCAACTTAAAACCAAAAAATAAATAAATAATTAACCGGCCTAAACAGTAATTTTAAAAAGATTGTAATCAATTGTAATTGTTAATTGTAGAAAGATACATTTGTCTCCGGTATCTGAGACAAATGTACAAAGTAAACAATCCATACTGATCTTAAATTACTAACAAGCTAAACCACAAAATAATATCCTCTGTGGTCAGTTCTAAGTACCTACCAATTCAATTGTATCAAGATGAATACAATCTTGGAAAACTACTGTAAAAAACTGACAACTCATTGTACCTATGTATTTAAATCTTTATCAACCATATCATATGAACCAATAGCAGCCACTAAACACCATTTAAAATTAAACCCATTATTTACTTAATTGCTAATATAAAAAAAAAACAACTACCCGTTATCTACACTAATTAAGCAAATACCTGGGACATATCACTCGGAATCTTATGCTCCGCAATAATTAGGCGAATATTTTGGCGCTAACAACATAATTAAAATACGTAATGTAATTGTAAAGCTAACAAGACACATAGCATGCTACTCACTTTATTTTCTCTTCGATGTTGCCCTTCGTGAGCACCACGATCCCGCACAGCAGCTCCCGGAAGGCGATGCCTCGCTTGGTGCCGCCGCAGGCCTGGTACAGCCACTCCGCCACCTCGTAGGGTACTCCATCACACAGCACTTCGTGGACGAACGCCTCCAAGCTCAAGGCCGTCCCGTTCGCACCGGCACATCTCTTGAACGCTTCGCGTATACGTCTCAACTCACTATCAGACACTGCAAATAAAATAAACCGATATTCATTGTATTCATCACATTCCTACAACGCACTTAGATCAACTTTATGCACTCGTCGTACCTCGTTTCACTGCATCCTCGTATGATATAAACGATGGTTTTGAGTCTTTCGCACCCATATTCGCGAGTACGTAACGATCATAACATTTTTAAAGGCGTAATAAACACAAAGAAACAAAAATTATTACAGCTGACAGCTCACGTCTTATGATCTGTAGCCATATTGAATATTTTTTTCTTCTACTTCTACTTCTCATCCAATAAGATCGACTTTTAAACCAATTGATTCAAGTTGCGCATTTTGTATCAGATATCGTGTCTTTACTATCTTAAAAATACGCAATGTACAATGAAAATAGGAAACTACATTCTGTATTTTTTTTCGGTTGGAATCTCTACTCGGTCGGATACACGTTCAGATTACGTTCTGTTTGACAGTTGTTGTCCAACAACATTATTAAATATTTTAAACTTTTTCGTTGTGTGTTCGTAATTTTATATGGGAGAAGTAGGTACCCAGTAAAAATGTTTCAGTTTTAGTTATTAAAAAAAAATAACGCAACGTTTTGTTTTCTCTGTTTGTAATAAAGTGAAGCCATTTTATTGTCTGGCTGTGAAATCAACTCAAAATCTCAAATGTCAATGCATGTCAATGTTAGACAACTACTGTCAAAACTGTCAAAAGTGACTGCTGTTGCTTTTTGGCTGACGTATTGCAATGTTCATGTATCTTTAGCACATTTGCTTCTGCATCTCTTTCTCTCTTAAGTTTGTTTGCTCACGCTATCTCATTTTTTATTTCCCCCAAATCAACCAAATTTATAATTTTTATTTGTCCAAGCAATAATCATAATCATCTGATTGTGCTGCGATCCTAAAAAATTCTAGAGTATATTGCTTTGTTTGCAATGACATGCTAATTTGGCAATAGATAGTAGTATTTTGATAAATAGGTGATGTGTAAAGGCTGTATGGAGCCTGTTATTCCTTTTTGTTTTGAATAAATAATTGGATTGTAAATGTCCGTGTCTTTGTGTGTCCTACGTATTGAAATTGACGAAGATCTGCCTGAAATGGGCGATAGCCCTTCTGAAATGGGTAAGAAATATTCAAATTACCTCTTTACACAAGACTGATTGACTCATTATGTTGCCAAAAGTCGAAACAAACAATGCAACAGCTGTATCAATATTGAATTATTTTAGCAAACATCGACGTGGTGTTTACAATAGACGGACATCTTTTAGGCCGATCAGTATGATACCATTGATACCCTAGTATGATACAGTCAAAACATTGAATATAACACTCCGCCCCTAAGACAACCCACTGACCTTAACATACGTTAAATAATATTAAAATTATTATAATAACTAGCTTCCGCCAGCGGCTTCGCCCGCGTGGTATGTCGATAAAAAGTAGCCTGTATCCTTTTCCAGGTCATGGTCTACCCGTGTGCCAAATTTCATCCAAATCCGTTCAGCCGTTTTAGTGTGTTAAAGTGTTACAAACAAACAAACTAACCAACCACAAACTCATTTTCGCGTTTAAAATAGGTTTATTGAGCGTTTTAGTTTTTTATGAATAAGAGGGTAGTAGGTAAATAGTTTGGCAGGTCCTGCCCAAACTAGTTATAAAATCTATCAGTTTTGTTGTTCACTTTTTTTATCCTAGAAGCCGCTAAAGAACAGAAAAGAAAAGATCGTGGAGCTCGGGAGTCCAAGATCATAACAGTGGAGACGTATGCCAGCGTCCTCACAGGTCCCAACACTGACACTGGGATTCTGCCGACAAGCTCCAGGCGTTCTCCTCCGGAAAACAGTGTCTCTGAAGATGAGGACACCATCAGTTTCTTTTGTGGAAACCCTCTTGTTGAAGTTACTAAGGGTGTGATGCATCTTTATAAGGAGAAGTAAGTTTTGATATGATAAGTTTACTATCTCCGCCATTTATCATTAAGGACGCTGTTACAAATGAGTAGTCAAATCATTACTTTTTTACACAAAAGTATGTTTATTAAATAAAATGCTTTGCATTCTTAAAATGTTTTTTGCCCGAATTATTGATAGATGTGCATGGTATGATTCTAAACTATAAATATAATTTTAGATAATTATAGTTTCTCAATAAATGTATTGAAGTAAAAATTTTCATTCGTTCGGTACTTATATTGAGAAAATGTACCTATCTAAAATTATATTTATAGTTCAGAATCGTACCATGCACATCTATCAACAATTCGGGCAAAAAACATTTTAAGAATGCCAAGCATTTTATTTAATAAACATACTTTTGTGTAATAAAGTAATGATTTGACTGCCCATTTGTAACAGCGTCCTTAAGGGCATATTACAGTTTTAACCTTCTTATACCCACGCCAAATTTTGTGACTCCTATACCCGTGCACGGTCTCACAGACTGAAAGTTCGGAACCCAATTTAAGTACATGTTTTGAAAAACCTGTTTTTAGAAACTAGGGAATATTTTGAGCAAGATAAACTCAGTGTTGCGTGTTTGACCAGATGTATGAACGTAAACGAGGCAAAAGGAGTATGTAAGGATCTTGGCAAGTGGCATTCTGTAGTTTCTGCCTATCCCCATGGGAAGAAGGTGTGCATTTATGTATATATATAAACTCAGTTTATTGATAATAAACCATTTGTGTAAGAGTTTACAAGAAAGAAGAAGAAGAAAAGATACGCATTGACGTGGAGTTGCGGATACCAGCCCGTATTACCAAAGAGTTTACAAAATATCAGCAAAAATATATGTATTCTTCTAACAAACAAAAGCAAACTTACAAATCTAAAAGTGAACCTCATGAGGAAAATTAACCATACAACACATTTAAGGCAGAAGTGTCATAATTTCAACTCGATACATTTTGCACTGAGCTGAAATAAAAATATACCCTGGATCCTATACCCGCGTTGGTCCCACAGACCAATTGTCGCCAAATACGGCCACAGGTGCTACTCGCACGAAAGCACTTTGCGCCTTAGAATAAACGTAGCAACGAATCAAACAATTTAATAATAAAAAAAATAATTATTATTATAAACAGCTAACAGGAAATACAAAATGCCAGCATTGATGAACAAAGAATATAATCACGAGTGTTTTGTCGGTCTTACAGAACAATGCGCGGGTATAGGAAGGTTAATTTGAAATCATAAGGCGTGAAACTTATTTTCTGTAAAATTTCATCAAGATTGACTTTGACACATCATCATTCTCATCATTCTCCTGCCCTTATCCCAATCTATTTGGGGTCGGCGCAACATGTCCTTTTTTTCCATACTTCTCTATTATTCGTCATCTCGGTAGTCACCCCCTTTCTAGCCATGTCATCTTTCACACAATCCATCCATCGTTTCTTTGGTCTTCCCCTACTCTTATAGCCATCGACATTCATACTCAAAACTTTCCTCACGACATTTTCCTCACTCCTCCGCATCACATGCCCATACCATGACAGCCGATTTCCGCACAACTTTTCAGTCACCGGTGCCACTTTTAGACTTCCTCTTATGTACTCATTTCTTATTCTATCCATTCGTGTAACACCACACATCCCTCTTAGCATTCTCATCTCAGCTGCATGCAACTGCTTTTCATTTATCCCTTTTGTGGCCCAACATTCTGATCCATACAAGACAGCAGGTCTAACCATTGTTTTATATATCTTCCCCTTAAGTTTAAGGGGAATGCGGGAGTCGCAGATTGTCCCCGTGACCTGCCGCCATTTCATCCATCCAGTGTTAATCCTATGCTTAACCGTCCGACTTTGACACAATTTCTCAAAATATATAATTTTTCATTGTGCTATGATTGCAACATATTTGTAAGATTTCCAATAAGTGTTACCTACTCATAACTACTAGCTTCATACCTTCCAAAACTTATCTCATCATTAACTTCTATTTCAGTGAAATGAAAGAAGCAAAGGAAGCCAAGACCCTGTGCTTGCTGTCCGTACCTGGAGCTCTCGGAGCTCCTGATCTTCTTGCATTTGCAGCTGCTTGTCAACAGAACATTGCACATGTCAGGGTACTGAGAGACGGGTCGCCTGATCATTACATGGCTTTATTTACGTGAGTTGATCTTATTACTTTTACAATCTTTTGGGATCACCATACCCTTATGCAGGAAGATAATGATGTCAACAAGATTAAATCAATACAAGTAGATCAGGATTTGCAAATAGACATGCAAAGTTTATTGCTTGACAGGAAATGGTTCACTTTTTATTCACACAAAGATTGAATTTGCTAAAAATTCAATAATTATTGCATTTCCCCTTTTTCACTGTACATACTGCTGGAATTTTCTTCTTCCAGCGGTATTTTCAGCAGCAGTTCTGCGAACAGAAGACCTTGCAAGCACAAACTTTCTTGCAACAAGTACTAAACCACGAAAGTTCTTTAAAACGGGATATTTACCATGTTTTTGTTTCTAAAACTTTAGTAGTGAAAATAACTGTGGCAGAATCTACAGCGCCACATACAAACTACGCGTCACACTGACGTCACGCAATACTGCATCGCGCAATCAGAGTTTACCGCGAGACTAGCATATATACAACGTCCCGACATCAACCGTCGGGCAGTTGCCCACCAGACAACACCCGTCTGGTCGGAGGATCCTCCCTTTTCAATGGAGGATGAGTGAAATTTACACCCTGTTCCTCATACCTCTATACTGGTGCCCCCAGAGAGATACGAGCTTGTTAGATTTGATATAATATAATTATAAGAGTATATATAGCTACTTCGCAAATAGCAAACCTTACATGTCAGAATGGTCATTGGTTATTTATTGAGTATGAAATTATTATGAATATGGTGTGTAAGGGAAGGATTTCATAAAGAAAAGCACAGAAAGACAAGACTAGATATTTATTATTTTAATTAGACTTGTCAATAATTATTCATCTTTAATGAGAAAGCTATTGTCCGTTCGCAAAACTAGGTCTTCATGGAGAAGAAGGACAAGAAACTCCATGGAAACAGTATTATAGTATTCTATCAACACATTTCTTATATTTCCACAATTTATAGTTATCTCAAACAGTTAATTCTATAACTCCGAATAATAGCAACATAATAACAATATTTAAGGTATAATATGAAATTACGTAACTTACATGACACCTGGTAGATATATTTCACATCACAACGGCACTAGCACTAGCCACTTGAACATCCACTGAGCAACTGCCTCGAGAATGTCATTACAATCCTTTTTATATCCTACCACCCCTTCCATTTATCCCTTCCCATCAAACATCAACTGACAGTATTGTATCAATTGTTTCAAACAACCTATTATATTAAAATAGCAATATAAATTCTATGATATACTACAGGTACTATCAAATATTATTTAATTATTTATAGTAATAACATCTGTACGATTTGGACAAGTTAAGAGTGGTATATTTTGTAAACACAATAACTAATCAAATTAGATACTTCTATATTGGTCTCAAGCTTCGTAAATGTGACAGATGTCAATATCCAACAAACAGTAATCTAAAGGTTGTTTTACAATGATTCGATGATCTTAATCACAACCGAACCAACTTCCGGAATCAAGGTAATCTCAAGTATTATTTTTAAATATTAGACAATAATTACATATATCTAACACGGCCATACTGACAAGTACTTCGCTCTCGAAGTACATTAGATACCGTTTTTCTACAATTGTAATTTACTTTGGTTTTGTCATCGTCATTGTCATTTTTGTTTTGTGTTGCCAATTGCCTAGACGTGTCAAGTCCCATCCACCCGCTGCCAGTGGGATAGACTTATGACCGACTAGCGGAAACAGTCATAGTCATAGTCAAAGTTAGCTAATTATAATTATCTAATACGTCCAAACTGATAAGTACTTCGCACACGAAGTACATTAGTTACCATCCTTCTACAATTGTAATTTACTCTTTTGCCAATTGCCTAGACGTGTCAAGTCCCCTCCACCCGCTGCTAGTGGGATAGACTTGCACCAAGCAAATGACCGACCAGCGGAAACAAAGTTTTATCGGTTACCTCGTCATGCTGGTCCCATTCACCCGCTGCTGGTGAGATGGACAAGCACCAAGTAAACGATCGCCCAGCGGTCAATAAACATAAGTCAACTACATAGACATGTTAGACAGGAGACGACTCGACACCAAATAGGTGGCTACCAGCGGCATAGTCATAGTCAACTAATTGTAATTATCTAATACGGCCATAGTGTGAAATTTAATCACATCTTACTGTATGCGGCCAAACACCCGCCGTCGGTGAAGCTCAATCACCCGCAGTCAGTGAATGCCAGACAACAGTCAAGACAAGCTCTTTTTGTATTAATTAAATACGTAATCAAAACAATATACCGCTCGGTCAACCTGACAATTGCAAATTGTATTGATCATCCTTATTACATTTTCTATTAAATAATTGCAAATATTTAACATGGTCACTCTGTTGGTACCTTACTTTTTAGTAAAAGGTTATAATAATAAGCCAAATCAAAATTATCAAGAAACACAGATCAGTTCCGACAAAACTATAAGTTTATTTTAACAGTACTATTAGTAAGCATTTTGAAAGTGAAAAATAATAAAATAAAGCTAATCATTAATAACCTTCAACCTTGTCATATTTGTTTATCAGCAAGTTATGTGATATTCGCTATTTTTTTCATAATATACAAATACAATTATTTTTCATTTACTTTATGACATTACTAACTTCAATTTTGTAAAGTTTCCTCCAAAGCCATTTTTTAAATTAACTTGTGATCAACAGAGCAATATTTACAATTTTAAAGTAACTTTCCGTGAACACTTGCATTTTTCTTTTTCGACCATACAATTCTCAGCACGTTTTCATCGTTATGATGAGGGTTGAGTCAACGACCCGCCGTTACCAATAGTTTCCAGCAGAACACGATTGCTCCAACGTTGATCATGAAAATAGCAAAATAAAATTCATTAGAAATATGTTATGTGAGACTGAGCACTATCCCACTTCTGATGTTAGATTTGATATAATATAATTATAAGAGTATATATAGCTACTTCGCAAATAGCAAACCTTACATGTCAGAATGGTCATTGGTTATTTATTGAGTATGAAATTATTATGAATATGGTGTGTAAGGGAAGGATTTCATAAAGAAAAGCACAGAAAGACAAGACTAGATATTTATTATTTTAATTAGACTTGTCAATAATTATTCATCTTTAATGAGAAAGCTATTGTCCGTTCGCAAAACTAGGTCTTCATGGAGAAGAAGGACAAGAAACTCCATGGAAACAGTATTATAGTATTCTATCAACACATTTCTTATATTTCCACAATTTATAGTTATCTCAAACAGTTAATTCTATAACTCAGAATAATAGCAACATAATAACAATATTTAAGGTATAATATGAAATTACGTAACTTACATGACACCTGGTAGATATATTTCACATCACAACGGCACTAGCACTAGCCACTTGAACATCCACTGAGCAACTGCCTCGAGAATGTCATTACAATCCTTTTTATATCCTACCACCCCTTCCATTTATCCCTTCCCATCAAACATCAACTGACAGTATTGTATCAATTGTTTCAAACAACCTATTATATTAAAATAGCAATATAAATTCTATGATATACTACAGGTACTATCAAATATTATTTAATTATTTATAGTAATAACATCTGTACGATTTGGACAAGTTAAGAGTGGTATATTTTGTAAACACAATAACTAATCAAATTAGATACTTCTATATTGGTCTCAAGCTTCGTAAATGTGACAGATGTCAATATCCAACAAACAGTAATCTAAAGGTTGTTTTACAATGATTCGATGATCTTAATCACAACCGAACCAACTTCCGGAATCAAGGTAATCTCAAGTATTATTTTTAAATATTAGACAATAATTACATATATCTAACAAGCTCTCGACCCCTGGTTTACAAAACATGTCAGTTTAAAATTCTGCGCTCAGCTGTTGATTCATCTCCTCGAGACGAGTTCAAAAACGTCGCATTTGTTATGCCATCTCCTGGAGATGACGCGGCCCATGACGTATATCTTGACCGTTTTTTGTATTCGTGAACTGTATTCTATGCTCTAATTTGCACAAAGTGTAGGGGAAAGAGCAAGGATGGCATACCGTCACATGTCAAGTATTTAAAACACATCAATGACGTTGATAGAATTTTCCCAAAATCCTTTCGTAGCTGACGTCTCCTACTCGTAATCTACCTCTGTGCCAAATTTCATCTTTGTAGGTCCAGTAGTTTTTGAGATTTCGTGTTTATTCAGTGAGTGAATGAATGAGTGATCTTTCGCTTATAAATGATAAAAAATATTTTGTGTTGATTTTGTCAGATTCCGCAACAGTCACGCAGCGCGGGAGTTCCACGAGACCTTCGACGGGGTTCCCTACAGCAGCCTGGAGCCCAACGCTCTGTGCCACATGACGTGGGTGTCTCGGGTAGAATGGGCGAGAGACGGCACCCCCCCACCCTCGCACACTGAGCTGCCCACCTGCCCCGTGTGTCTAGGTACATACTGATCATGAATTTGTCGAAAGATGAAAAAAGAAAGTTAATAAAAACTGATAACCAACTACTATAAACGCCAACTAAAGGTAACAAGTCATTCACATCACAGACAGACAAATTAAAAATAACATCGATTTTCGTGTAACCGAGACGGTTTCGGTGGCAAAAAACGAAAATACAATACCAAAAACACCGACTTCCGAAATTAGTGTTTTTTTTGGAACTCGGTTTTTTTTTTTGTAAAAAGTTTTTGTATTTTCGTTTTTTGCCATCGACATCCGAAATTAATGATATTTTTTACTTTGTAGTGTTTTTTTGGCAGTCGGTTGTTTTTAAAAGTTTTTATTTTTCACTTTTTAGTTGTGACCCCACACAAATCCGAATACCACTATCTGCAATAGAAATTAGAACATCATCCACATAAAAATTAGGAAAAATACGTATTATTGAAGCTAACTCCAAAAACTACCCAAGCAAAGTTAATAAATTTTACATGGGACCAACTTTAGGTATCCCCTCCCGAATAAAACAAGAATCTTTCAAATCGGACTACTCTGTAAAAAGTTATGCGTAGTCATACATAAAAAAAAATACATGTTGACTTGAGAACCCCATCTCTTTTTTCGTCGGTTAAAAACTGCAGGAAAAGACGACGACGATAGGTGAAAGACGGGGTTCTTGGGGGCTTTTTTTGTAACGTTTTACGTTTAAAAAAGTGCAGATCCTCACCCTAATTTTAATAGACACTTATGATTATTTAATGTTTGTTCTCAGAGCGCATGGACGAGAGCGTGGCAGGTGTGCTGAGCGTGCAGTGCGCGCACGCGTTCCATGCAGAATGCTTGGTGCGGTGGCGAGACGCGCGCTGTCCTGTGTGTCGCTGTGCACAGACTCCTGAGCCGCGAGGACAGGCCACCTGCTTCCAGTGCGAGAGGGCCGCACTTGCAGGTACGAACTTATGTCTAAAACTCTTATCGCCAAACGACTCTAAACTTTTGACACTCTTATAAGTATTTCTGTCGCTAGAATACACCTCACTGAAATTAAATTGTTTGTCCTGTAAATAGGATAACAGAATCACTTTTAAACGTCATATTAAAAAAAATAGCTAGATGGAGGCGATATTTCCTATCTAACTACTCCTGAGAAGAAATGGAGAAACAAGTTCAGGGAAAACTACTGTGAAAGTTACACCATTGAGTTATATTTGAGAAACTCATTGTGATTTTTGTCAGTCCAATAGATGACTTGACTCAACTGTGTGTGTAACCAGCACAACACGCTTTATCTACGAAACTCTCCAACCAAGAATATTTTGGAAGGCTATTGCTGTATTCTGTTGTGTCTAAATCATTTGACTAAGTATATGCCATTAAACACGTGATGATTGTTCGTAAATGAAATGTTTACAGAGTGAAAATCATCACATCAGCAATCAGCATCAGAACATATTGAAAGTGTAGTTGGCAAAACAGTATTTTAGCCCGGCTAATCACTGTTTAGCGGCGTTCCTCAAGGCCCAAATTTAGGTCCCATTCTTTGTTAATATTTTCAATGAAAAATGTTTTTGCATCTTCCTCATCATTTGAGCCAAAGATGTTCACTACTAGATCTTTTTTCGTCCAATGCAAATGGGTATGTCACAGGGTGGTATATTAAGTCACTTTTTATAATTTTACATTGATGATTTAATGTTATGATGGCTTGCACTAATAAGGGAATAAAAAAAAAAAAAGTTTAATAATAATGGCCATAATTTTCTCGTCCAAACAGAAGAAGATGGAGATGAGACGCGGGAGAACGTAAGTGGTGTAGCTGAAGGTTTGCTGGAGGGCTTGGAAGCTGGCGCGCTGTGGATCTGTCTCATCTGCGGCAACGTGGGGTGTGGCAGGTTAGTTCAATGCCTGGCCTCGAAATATACTCCCTTCATTTTAATCATATCGTTGATCGTTGCTTAGGATAGCGTTGGATGCTCACCTTAGCTTATTATATTATTTCCCCAATAAATTTCTAAAACTAGACTAGAGAAAACATTACCTTATTTTCAAGATACTTCCCTTTAAGTAATGATGTTTTTCTCAAAGTTTCTGTGTACTTAACTATCGTTGACTTTGCATCAGGTATGAGGGCGGTCATGCGGCGAAACATTTCTTAGCATCAAATCATACATACGCTCTGCAGTTGGGATCAAATAGAGTTTGGGATTATGCGGGTGAGTGCTGTTTACGTACCATAAGCCATAGTGCAACTAATGGCCGCAATAGCCTTTCATTGAAGTACAACAACAACAACAACAACAACTAACAACAATAACAACAACAACAACTTTCAATATTTTCCTGAGAATTAAACTATTTATTGTTTTTGTACCTGAGGTCATGTAAGCTACTGTTTTCTTGAAGTTTTAAGATTATGATTATGTTCTATCACACTATTATCTACTGTAAAACACAGTCTCGATTCAATTCGTTCAACAATCTTGCCATAATAGATATGTCGCAGTGTAGCCGTGATATAGTTATATCTCTCTCTTCATTTAAAAAGAAGGTAAAACCTTTTTTAGCTATAAAAGCATTTTATAATGTCAATGAATTTTTAAATTAATTATTTTAAATGGACATGCTTCTTTTTTTTTACAAATTAATTGAATCTGAAATTTATGTAATGTAATAATGATTTTCATAATATTTTTTTGACCAACGTTGACATTATATTTTTAGGTTTTTATTTTTAATAATTGAATATTTGACAATTTTTGTAACGTAACTCCTATCTATTTTTATATGAATGAATAATGTAATCTACCAATTTTATTTTATTTATTTAGTTATGTCAGCATTTTTGTTATTATTTTTTTGAAATCTATACTTATTTTATATCAACATTTGCACACCATGACAATATGGTAAACATGTCAGCACATCTCCATGTACTTATTAACATCTTGCATACATTTTTATTTAATTTTTTCTTTATAATTGTATGTACACACATGTTTGAGCAAATAAAGTTATCTGAATCTAGCCCCCTAGAGATATAGCTACCTACCGAGATGGTTATATGGAAGCGGTTCATAACTATCTTACTAGGAACATTAGGGCACTCCGACCAAATAGATTAGGTTTGAACTGTGACCGACTACGTCGAAATTAGTTCTGTTGGTAAACATTTGTGCAATTGTATTGTGAAATGTTTTGAAAAACAAGATGGCGCCAGTAGTTCCGACTCTGGCCGCACGCCACATTGGCCTTGTAGCGCTATAATCTCTTCTAATCCTCCTTTCCTTTGCCTAGGTGACAACTTCGTCCACCGCTTGGTCCAGAACAAAGCTGACGGCAAGCTGGTGGCTGCAGAGGGGGGACTCACTTCTGAGGACTCAGCCTGTGGGGGGGAGAAGCTGGACTCGGCCCAGTTAGAGTTTACTTACATACTGACACAGCAGCTGGATAGTCAAAGGATGTTTTATGAGGAGAGGATGAACAAGTTAGTAGCAACAGTATACTTATCGTTATAAGTGTTTCGACGAGGACTACAGCCAAGTAACTCTTTATATTTGTTATTAGCCTACATTGTGTCCCACTGCTGGGAAAAGTCCTCTCCATTGTCCTTCCAAACCTCTCTATTTTGTGCGATCTCTGGCCATGTTCGTCCTACAAATAACTTATACTGAAGTTAAAAAACGCCCATCTAAGGTATTATTGTTTTGTTTTTTTTTTTATCACGTCTTCTTTTAACTTTTATTAGTTAAAATGTGGACAATGTGTGGGATACATGTTTGTTAAATCTTAGTTTAAGTATTTCTCTGTAATCTGCAGCATGTAACTGTTTTTTGTCCCTAATAAATTAAATAAATAATAATAAAGGTGCAGGACATTTTAAACGGTTCTTCGTATTTTGATATTTGAAGGCTTCATAATTATGTAAAAGTTGGGTGATCCGAGCTTTAGTTTTCCAGCGTAAAAACCCTTTTTGGGAATGACCGATGTCTAGCAATGGACTGCAATGGCTACTGGTTAAGGCGCGGACTGACTACGATTTTAAACGGCACACAACCGCGTAATCTATTGTCACCATTAACTGGCTTGTAATAAGGTTGAAAATAATATTTACGTTGCCGAGATGTGACTAAGCTGCGAAAGTGCATTTATTTTCTGGGTTTTCTTTAGATTATTCAAAATATACGAGTACACAATAAATTAAATGTTTGTCCGGTTAAAGTTTCAAAAAAATGCTAATTCTATTAAATTCTAAAAAAAAAGAATGTCGTTATCGCTGAAAATACAGAGATGTTCCACGCCAAAGTTTTTTGTGGAGCAACTTCCAAATTTTTTATTGGGAATATCAAACTATTTCTTACTATTCTATTCGGTTAAAATTTTTCTTTAAACCCATCTCTGTCCGCTGTATTTTTGGTTGGATAGTTTCATTGCGTTACTTTATACTCGACAATCCAAGAAACCAATCTTTGTGAATATTGAGCTAATACCGCGCCTTAAATTACTTTTCAGTAAAAACATGGTTATAACTGTCACAGTATAAAGCTAAGAGACAGTGAGAGCTTCATTAGATTTGCCCCAAATACTATAAACCTGTCCTTTCTTTTATCAGAGACCACCGTGTTATTTCTCGATTGTTTCACAGACTACAAGTAGAACATATAAACGAGGTGGAAAAGCTTCGGTTCAGAGCTTCAGAGGCGGAGGCCAGTTCCTCCAAGCTGAGTGAACAAGTGACCACACTTACTAAAGAGAACAAGACCCTCGAGAGGAAGCTGCATCATGTTACCAACAAGTCAGTATTGCATAATTTTTGCGTTATGCTGGTGGTGGACTGCTCTTCTTGCTGACCATGGTTTTGTTATTAGTCATTAACTGTTTATTTATTTTAATTCGATGGTCGTAGTTTATCATTTATGACTTCAGTAAGCCGACGTACGCACGGACGTAGAAATATCGCGGCGGGATTTTATCGCGCACTTTTATTTCAACTCTCGGTGTTGAGCCGAGCGTTGAGAATCCAACTTTACAACAACAGAGTGCATTCTAGCGCGTCGAAAAAACATACTGTTGGATTTTCAACTCTCGGCGCTAAGCAGAGCGTTGAAAATCCAGTGCGCGAAACAAAAACGCCGCGATATTTTTACGCCCGTGCGAACGTCGACTTACAGCTATATGTAAGCGGAAACCCCCTTAAGAGGGCTGTGGCATTTTGTCATCTCTCTCGCTTACACGGGACTAAATTTTTAAGATTGTTAAATGAAACGATGAATTTTTGAAAAATGTAGTCAATAAAAATGTCAATTTAATAGGTACCTAATTATTCAAACACATTTCTATTGTATTATCTAATAAACTCAGTTCAAGAAGTATTATCTGTTTTTGAGATGAGTGAAATAAATGCCACAATAAAAATGTGTTTTTATTAGTTACCTATTAAAATAACATTATTTACTAGTCCTTTAATTGGTTACATTTTCAAAAAATCATCTTTTCATTTAACAATCTTAAAAATTTGGTCCCGTGTAAGCGAGAGAGGTGACAAAATGCGATAGCCCTATTAAGGGTGCGATTCCACTGACGCGGAGCTGGGCGGAGCGGAGCGGAGACGTGCAGGAATCGTCCAATCACAGACAAGACCAGAGGCGCAATAAGGATTTAAAACCATTATGATTGGTCGATTCCTGCACGTCTCTGCTCCGCACCGCGCAGCTCCGTGTCAGTGGAAATGCACCCTTATACCTGGAGGCTTTTATTCAGGCATAAAGTTCTGTTTACATTTCTAGTTTTTATTTTTGCTTGAGTACAGTTTTCGATAATTTTTTTTGTTGGTAATTGGCGTGTGCTAGCTGACATATTATGGCAAATAATATAATTTAATGTTGCGTATTTTGCGTACTATTGTATAGAATCAAGTTTTTTTTTTTAACTGAACAGACAGCTGTGCTGCTGGGGAGTTTGTTGCGCCACATCTTCTTCCCAGCTAAAGCACTAGGAAGTGGTGAAGGGCGGGCGTTTTGTGGGACTGTCTTATGTAATTTTGACGTTAAAAAAGTGCTGATTCTAAGGCTAGTTTGAATAAATGACTTTTGTTTAGATTTTGCACGTTTATTAACATTATCACAGTTAAATATCATCATTTGTATTGACTGTCTGTAAGGTGGAGGTCTCAATATTATGTCGTTTATTTATTTTATTTCTTATCTATTTACATTTTTAAATATTTCTTAAAAAAAGGATATAAAAAAACATTTAAAAATATAAAAAAATAGAGGTCCGCCGGTGTCGGGAGCAGGGTCCAAGCTGCCGGTGGTTAGGGCTGCAGAGACAGGAACCTTCTCACAATGCGAGCCGTATCAAGGAGTACTGCCTTCTGAATCAGGCCCTTGATCCAACCGCCTAATGATAGCCTCGAGAGATGTTGTTCGAGGCTTTCGGCCATCAGGCCATTGGCCGTTACGACAATCGGCACAATGACAGCCGAGCTCACATTCCACATATCAACAACCTCGTGAGCTAAGTCGAGATATTTTATTTGTTTCTCTTTCTCAGCTTTCACGAGGTTCTCGTCATGTGGAATGGTAACATCGACTATCATTGCGCGGCGCGCTAACCGATCTATCACTACTATATCAGGCTTATTGGCGACAATAGTCCTGTCAGTAATGATAGACCGATCCCAGTACAAAGTGACATGGTCATTTTCGAGAACTGGGTCGGGCACATACTTGTAGTATGGTACCTCAGAATCGACTAGTTTATATTTCAAAGCAAGTTGCTGGTGGATAATCCTAGCTACTTGGTTATGCCTGTGCAAGTACTCGCCGTTAACCAGACGAGAACAACCGGAGATAATATGTCTGATGGACTCACCCGGACGGTGGCATGCCCGACACACGTCAACCGTCCCGTCCTTCATAATATGTTTCCGGTAGTTATTCGTCAAGATAACTTCGTCCATAGCCACACACACACACACACACACACACACACACACACACACACACACACAGACGAAACTTTCAGTTTCCCCGAAAAGGTCACCGAAACGTAGCCAGGATACGGACGCTAAAAAATCTACACCGGGCTCATGAAGAGCCCGATAGAAGCGCCCGTGGAGCTCCTTGCTTTGCCATACCTTCTTGCGGTCATCGGTAGTAAGTACTACAGGTTTGCGCCAGTTCTCTTTAGCCATGGACAGTGGGGTGAGCCCCTTGTCCACTGCAATATTATTATTATTATGTTGTCAATTTGTTAAATTTACGACGAATAAACAGTGAGCTATCCGGATCATACATTCATGCGACTATGATTGGGATTTCAAATAGCAATATTTGCTTCCTTCTACATATATTAGTATTGTAACTTTTATGTTTGCCTTGTAAAGAGGAATTTCTTGTAACTTTGCATTCTTTTCTCTAATATTTTTTTTTGTCGTATTGTTAATCTCCTGCAATTCCAGCATAAATGATTTTTCTTCTTTTCTATTGTGTAATGGTTATGTGTTTTTTTAGATTGTCAATACTGCAGACCGAGTTGTCTGAAGAAAGGGGTTTGGCAGCGGCTCTAGCGAACAGCCAGGCGGAGTGGCAAGCCAGAGCTAAGATACGGGAAGAGAACTTCGTCAAAGAGGTATTTACCCTCACACTCATTCACCCTACAATCACACATTAAAAACCAATCCCAAAGAATTTTTTGTCCTGGACTTTTTTATTTTTGTCTTGTTTGTTTTTTTTTTTTATTTTTAACCGACTTCAAAAAGGAGGAGGTTCTCAATTCGTCGGAACCTTTTTTTTAATTTTTTTTTTTTATGTATGTTCCCCGATTACTCGAAGATGGTTAGACCGATTTGGATTTTTTTTTTTGTTTTGTTCGAGTGTATACAAAAAAAAAAAACCATCCCATAAAAAATCCCAAAAAAAAAAAAAAAAAAAAAAAGTCCCATATAAAATTGATTAACTTTGCTTCGGTAGTTTTTGAGTTAGCTTCAATAATACGTATTTTTTCCCCACTTTTATATGGATGATGTTCTAGTTTGTTTTGCAGGTAGTGGTATTTGAATTTGTGTGGGGTAGGTTCCACACAACTAAAAAGTGAAAAATAAAAACTTTTTTACCAAAAAATACAACCGACTTCCAAAAACAACACTACAAAGTGAAAAATAACTTTAATTTCGGAAGTCGGTGGCAAAAAACGAAAATACATTTAACTAGACACCGACTTCCGAAATTAAAGTTATTTTTCACTTTGTAGTGTTGTTTTTGGAAGTCGGTTGTATTTTTTTGTAAAAAAGTTTTTCATTAACTAAATCTAAATTCTCTTTTTGCATGGAACATATATTCTTTTTGTATCTGGAGAAGGGCGTTGTCAGCTGCGCTACAGTTTATACTTTTGCAGCTGTCATCGTTTTACTTGTTGTATTACACTAGATTCCTTTCCTTATCAAGGTTTTATTTAATACCACAGCAGGAAATACTACGTCTTCAAAACGTCATACACAAGGTATCCTGTGAGGACTCTTATATCGTCTATCTTGTTGAATAGCTAACGGAATTTCACGTAAATAGTTCCAGACGGCCAAGATCCATGACAAAAAGACCATCTCAGGGATAAATGTATTCGATATCCCTGAAAGTAAATTATGTATTCGAAAATGTGTTTATGAATCTCAATTGCTACATAGATACTTCCAAAAAAATCCAAAAAAAAATCCAGTTCTGATGATGGGATCCATGAGGAATTGAGGGAACTCCTTAAAAATTATAGGCATTTATATAGCGATTTTGGTATTTTCATCAACAAATCAAGCATTTGCATTCAGAAAGTAGCATATGGTGAAGTGGAACTGATGAAGAAGACCACAGATGGCCACGGTAACTTCTCAAGGTTGCATATTAGAAAAACAAAACTTTCCTGAGCAAACAATTTGCATTCAGAAAGTAGCATATGGTGAAGTGGAACTGATGAAGAAGACCACAGATGGCCACGGTAACTTCTCAAGGTTGCATATTAGAAAATCAAAACTTTCCTGAGCAAACAAAAAAACAACGTACAAATCAACAAAGTTTAAAATAACGATGGTCATTTGATCAAAAGTTCAGCTGACCAAAGTCTGGAATATCAATGTTTAAATTATTTATTACACTATTGACCAAATCGTTTAAAGGTCAAAATGTATTACTGGATAAATTATTATATTTACTGGATAACCCAAACCCAGGACGGTCGACGTCAGGGGCAGCCCGAGGTTCGGTTGGTTAGGTTCCTTTAAACCCTGCAGACAGAAATAGGAACCCCGCTGCGCGTGAATGACATCTAGCAACTTTTGATCAGTCGTTCATTTGATGTCACATACATTGGGATTTTAAAATTTTTCTAAATAAAACATTTGGTCATTAAAATTTTGTTATTTCGTTTATTCTTTTGAAATTTGCTCGAGAAATTTTTGATTTTCTAATATGCAACCCTTCGCAATGAAAATAAGTATTTCACGGGTGGCGATAAGATATCTCGATTAAGACAGCTAAACGAGTATGACGAAGCTTTAAATAAATGGTTCTGATGAAAATGGTAGCATCGAACTGATCTGATGAAGAAGCCGGAAGGTAGGCACCGCAACTCAGTAACAAAACAATGTATTCTAGCCGTGTTTGGGCTTATTGGAATTGTCACAACGTGCACTTTGGCTATAAATGATTTTAGAAAGAAAAAGAAAGGAAGAAAGATTTTAATGGTATATGCCGCTTCAAAATGCGCTACTTGAGTTGTATGTTATGTGTGGCCTCGATTGTCAGAAGTCAGATTTCGTAGCCTCGTTATCTCCGTCAACATAAAACTACGCCTTCAAAACTTCTGACACGGCTTAGCGCGACGTATATTTGCCTTTTTGCAAAGTTTTTATTTGAGACTAGCTGCTGCCCGCGACTTCGTCCGTCTGAAATTTCTTATTCTCCCGACCCACCCCGGCGCATCTCATTGCCTGCCCGCGCTATTACTTCGTTTTTGCTTAGCGTTCTTTCTGATTTTTTTTCTTTTAGCTCGCCACGTAAAGGTCCTAGAGTGATTTTAAATATGCCTACTTATGCCTTCCTTTAGATTTGGGCTATAAAATGCAAAAAGATTTTTTAAAGTCCGACTGGTAGTTCCAGAGATTAGCACGTTTGTTCATCGCATCCCCTTCCCGCTAATCTCTCCCTCCCCGTCTCACACCCCCTTCAACACATCCCCTTCACCCTCTACCATCACCACCCCGTCCCCTCCCCCTCACCTACCCTTCCTCTCTTCACCAACCCCTGCCCCTATCCTCCTCCCCTCTCCCTCCGCACTACCCATCCCCTACCTCTCCCCCTCACCCACCCCTCCCCTTCCCCCTCTGACCCTCCCTCCAGGGTAGTTATGAAAAACTATTAATGACAAACTTTATTACTTAGGCAAGAATCTGTGCCAAGTTTCAAGAATGAATAAGATTGTTCTTAAAAACTGTATTCCCTGTTTTCATGCCCACAGGAGTGGAATTTAAAACATCGTTTCGGATTTTTCCATAGCTTGACTGAAAGATTATTTTTACCAATTTTCGAGTTAATCAAGCCCCGCAGTAAAATCCTCCCCTGAAAAATTTACTACCCCTTTTCACCCCCTTATGGGTAGATTTTCGAAAAACCCTGATACACGTTATTCTTAATTTTTAGTCTCAAGTCAAGAATAAAAATATACTAAGTTTCGAGTTAATCTTAGTAGTAGTTAGTGTTAGTCTTAGTAGTGGTAGTGTTAGTTAGTAGTTAGTGGTAGTTGATATTTAAGGTATAATATGAAATTACGTAACTTACATGACACCTGGTAGATATATTTCACATCACAACGGCACTAGCACTAGCCACTTGAACATCCACTGAGCAACTGCCTCGAGAATGTCATTACAATCCTTTTTATATCCTTCCACCCCTTCCATTTATCCCTTCCCATCTAACATCAACTGACAGTATAGTTTCAATCGTTTCAAACAACCTGTTATATTAAAATAGCAATATAAATTCTAAGATATACTACAGTTACTATCAAATATTATTTAATTATTTATAGTAATAATATCTGTACTATTTTGACAAGTTAAGGGTGGTATGTTTCGTAAACACAATAACTAATCAAATTAGATACTTCTACATTACTCTCAAGCTTCGTAAATGTGACAGATGTCAATATCCAACAAACGGTTATTCTAATAATCTAAAGGTTGTTTTACAATGATTCGATGATTTTAATCACAACCGAACTAACTTCCGGAATCAAAGTAATCTCAAGTATTTATTTTTAAATATTAGACACATAATAATTACATTTATCTAACACGGCCATACTGACAAGTACTTCGCTCTCGAAGTACATTAGATACCGTTTTTCTACAATTGTAATTTACTTTTCTTTTGCCAATTGCCTAGAAGTGTCAAGTCCCATCCACCCGCTGCCAGTGGGATAGACTTGCACCAAGCAAATGACCGACCAGCGGAAACAAATATTATCGGTTACCTCGTCATGCAGGTCCCATTCACCCGCTGCTGGTGAGATAGACAAGCACCAAGTAAACGATCGCCCAGCGGTCAATAAACATAAGCCAACTACATAGACATGTTAGACATATTCATCCGCTGTCTGTGAGACGACTCGACACCAAATAGGAGGCTACCAGCGACATAGTCATAGTCAACTAATTGTAATTATCTAATACGGCCATAGTGTGAAACTTAATCACATCTTACAGTATGTGGCCAAACACCCGCCGTCGGTGAAGCTCAATCACCCGCAGTCAGTGAATGCCAGACAACAGTCAAGACAAGCTCTTTTTGTATTAATTAAATAAGTAATCAAAACAATATACCGCTCGGTCAACCTGACAATATCATTGCAAATTGTATTGATCATCCTTATTACATTTTCTATTAAATAATTGCAAATATTTAATATGGTCACTCTGTTGGTACCTTACTTTTTAGTAAAAGGTTATAATAATAAGCCAAATCAAAATTATCAAGAAACTCAGATCAGTTCCGACAAAACTATAACAATACTAGCATTTTGAAAGTGAAAAATGTCATATTTGTTTATCAGCAAGTCATGTGATATTCGCTATTTCTTTCATAATATAAAAATACAATTATGTTCCATTTACTTTATGACATTACCAACTTCAATTTTATAAAGTTTCCTCCAAAGCCATTTTTTAAATTAATTTGTGATCAACAGAGCAATAATATTAACAATCTTAAATTAACTTTCTGTGAAAACTTGCATTTTTTTTTTTTCGACCATACAATTCTCAGCACATTTTCATCGTTATGATGAGGGTTGAGTCAACGACCCGCCGTTACCAATGGTTTCCAGCAGAACACGATTGCTCCAACGTTGATCATGAAAATAGCAAAATAAAATTCATTAGAAATATGTTATGTGAGACTGAGCACTATCCCACTTCTGATGTTAGATTTGATATAATATATATATAAGCGTATATATAGCTACTACGCTAATAGCAAGCCTTAAATGTCAGAATGGTTATTGGTTATTTATCGTGTATGAAAGTATTATGAATATGGTGTGTAAGGGAAGGATTTCATAAAGAAAAGCACAGAAAGACAAGACTAGATATTTATTATTTCAATTAGGCTTGTCAATAATTATTCATCTTTAATGAGAAAGCTATTGTCCGTTCGCAAAACTAGGTCTTCATGGAGAAGAAGGACAAGAAACTCCATGGAAACAGTATTATAGTATTCTATCAACACATTTCTTATATTTCCACAATTTATAGTTATCTCAAACAGTTAATTCTATCACTCAGAATAATAGCAACATAATAACAATATTTAAGGTATAATATGAAATTACGTAACTTACATGACACTTGGTAGATATATTTCACATCACAACGGCACTAGCACTAGCCACTTGAACATCCACTGAGCAACTGCCTCGAGAATGTCATTACAATCCTTTTTACATCCTTCCACCCCTTCCATTTATCCCTTCCCATCTAACATCAACTGACAGTATAGTTTCAATCGTTTCAAACAACCTGTTATATTAAAATAGCAATATAAATTCTAAGATATACTACAGTTACTATCAAATATTATTTAATTATTTATAGTAATAATATCTGTACTATTTTGACAAGTTAAGGGTGGTATGTTTCGTAAACACAATAACTAATCAAATTAGATACTTCTACATTACTCTCAAGCTTCGTAAATGTGACAGATGTCAATATCCAACAAACGGTTATTCTAATAATCTAAAGGTTGTTTTACAATGATTCGATGATTTTAATCACAACCGAACTAACTTCCGGAATCAAAGTAATCTCAAGTATTTATTTTTAAATATTAGACACATAATAATTACATTTATCTAACAAGTGCAACCTCTTATCGGATCGAACAGGGTTTTTGTTACACATTGTATAATGGTACCTTAAACATAAAACAAAAGTGAGCACCAAGGAAGTATTTTAGAAAATTCATTCCCTAAAGCGGTTAAATATAGGGGATGAAAGTTCGAATGGAAGTTCGTCCATTTTAATAATTATAATTTTCCCACAGGTAACCGAACTAAAAGAACAACTCCGAGACGTGATGTTCTTCGTAGAAGCGCGCGGCCAGCTGGAGCAACAAGCTGGCGCGTCACAAGACGAGCTGGCAACAGCGCAAGTCAGTGTGGCACCGCCGCCCAAACCCAGGCGAAAGAGACGGTAGATGATGATGATAGGTGACGCTACGCTTATGTGAGGTTATGTGATAAGGCTGGGTATGATGTGTGTGAGAGAAGGAGAGAAAGCTTCTCTTTCTATCTGTTTCTTGTATTATCTGTGTCAGTGGCGAATGATCTTAAACATTATTCCTTTTCTTTCGTTAAGCTTCCCTAACTTAGGCCCGCTTGCACCACATACCACAACAGTCCGGCCGTCGAGAGGATGCGTTTTTGACACCTGTCAGTTGCATACTAACGAATATGTTTTTGCGAATTTGTTCCTTAAAGTAACATGAAATTGTCCAACTGACGGACTATAGTGGTTTGTGTGGCTGTAAATGTCTGTGTAGGTTCTCTAACAAAAGCACTGAGTGTGTTCTGTTCTCTATGCAGCCTTCATATAAGCGTAGTGTTTTTAATAATTACTGTAACAAAAATGTGGCTATAATCTTAATTTCAAACCCCTACTTGTTAAATGTTTATAAAAATAACAATAAACACGTGTAGAATAAAAAATTTAAAAAAGATCACAGAATAGTGAAGGAATGGAGTGTAAATGCCTTATTCGACAAGAATCGTCTACTCTACAAACGTCAAATTACATACAGGAGTTTCACTTAATCATTACTAAATTCTATTCGAAGGCTTTACGTATTACCCCTGGGGGTGGACATCCTGACGGCCCGCAACGTCGCAATATTGGGAGGCCGCAAAAGCCGCGGCCGTAATGGCCGTCATGAATATCTGTCATTTTCAAACACCGCCCCACAAAGATTTAAATCGCTAGATTTCACCTCACCGTACTTAGTCATGCAAAAAAGTATCCGTACTGAAAAGAGTGAGCTCACACATTTATTAAATAGCGTTTCCATGACAATCAAGTCAAGTTACTGCGTCATTGTGTGTCAGAGGGATCAAACTGAAACAGAAACGCGACTATATTTTGAAGCGGTAGGGCGAATCTAACGATTTAAATCTTTGCAACTGCCATCATTTTCGTGACAGCCGCTACTGCGGCCATTAAGTGCGGTGACCGCTCTTCTAGGAAACGCAGCTTTACGCTATTTGTACACCGCCACCATAAACGGGACATCTCGTGGATGTCCTGTTTATAGATAGACCTCGATAACGCACGATCTGTGTGCAAGCACTATTTAGTGATGGAAAAACCAAATCGATTCAAAGATGCCGCCGCGAGCGCCACCCGTCTCGCCCCACGTCCCGCCTAGCGCCAGAGCTCAATCGTTTAAATCGGCTTACTAATCGATTTTGTGACAGAGTAATGAGACGGATAGACAGAGGAATGAGATGCTTTTTCCCTTCAACAAAGCTTGCTTCCTCAAAATGTATCGAACAAATAGTTGGACACCAATCTTTATTTCCCGTCGCCTGAATCCATTTTTCTTTTATTGAGTTCATGTGGAAAACTAAAAAAATCACGAAACGTTACGATTACTTATTTATTAAAATTGTCTATATAATAAAGTACCTATAAAATATAAAATCATTCTTGTTTCCGAAATCGATTCTCGGGAATCGATTTGTATCGGATAGTAAATCATCACTACTTCGGCGCCGTCTCGTTGACGGTAGCGGTGGACTAATGGCCTTAGTGTACAAACACCCTGTGATCCTTTCTGCAATGTTAACATCTTGCATGCTTTGTGTGTGCATACTCATGTTTCGGACAAATAAATAATCACTATCTCTCTCTCTCTAACACGGTGGGAGCGGCACGGGTAGCGGATTCCGCAAGCGGGTGTCGTAAACACATAATTCCTTTTGTCTATGAACAAAGTGTCAGAGCGTTTTCCGCCGCGGGAATCCTTCCCACATCCGCTTCCGCCATCCGCGCCGCTGCCACTGTGTTTTGAGCCTTAGGGTGATAAGGGGATACCGTACGATCTCCTACGAGGCAGCAATAGTAGTGGAAAAATCTGTATGGTTTTAGTCGGTAGGACTCCGACATAACCCCCGTACCCCCAGAAGAAGAAAAAAAGTCTAAACGTAAATTCAGTTTATTTCAGAAATCTTTTGTAATCGCAATAAAAAAAATATTTAAATTAAACTTTGTGTGTAGGCTTTATCAAAATTTGGGAACGTTTAGGGTGCATTTCCACTGACCTGAGTGGAGCGGAGCGGGGAAGAGCAGTGAAAAGTGGCAATTGTTTCCACTGAAGCGAAGCGGAGCGGAGATTTCGAGCACTGATTGGTCGGACCGCCCTGCTCGACTCCGTTGTGTAGGCTCGGGGCCGCGTGTTCAAACCTATTTTATTTGGAAGTTCGCTCAGCTCCGCTGCGCTCAACACACTGTTTCCACAGACGCGGAGTGGAGCTTTCGAACACTGTGATTGGTCAATTCACGGTCCGCTCCTCTTTACTCCGCCCAGCTCCGCGTAAGTAGAAACGCACCCTTACGTGTATGGGACTCCATTTGCTTACTAATATTCTGTATTACAAAAAGAATTAAGGTTGTCACATTTTTTTAAGAAAGAAATGAGGGTTAATAAAAAGGTATGCTGCTTGCTTCGAATGTCTCGACTGCTGCAAACCACTGTGATAATGTTCATAGATTGTAAGAGTAAATATTATTTCTAGGTTTTTTTTTGTTGTTGTTCTAAATCTCTGTGCTTACAGGTAATAATAAATCTAAGGACTTATGTTGAGTAGTACTCGGTAAATTGTAGATCTAAAACTTAATTATTCTATAGAAAATAAAGGTGATTTATAAATTAATGGCAATTTTATTTTTTGTTTCCATGGCGGCATCGGCATGGCCGTTCATTCTGTAGTGACTACATGTAGCATTAATGCTAGCGGTACAAAATGCAATGTTCCCCTCGCTAGTTTACCGGCCAGTCGTCTTCCCCGCGCCGTGGCAATAACTAATGTAAGAAGCGTCAGAAATTCAGAATAGACTACCCTGGAGACTGAAATTTTATTTCCGCTCCTTCTCCAACCACGATACTCATAAGGTCCTTGTTACTACCCCGCCCTTTCCCCTTCATTCCCTGCAACTATTGATTGATTCGGAGGGGGGACGTGGGACTCTCCGCTATCAACCTAAAATCATGATGTCCTTTCTGTTCCTGCCCACTAGCACGTTCACACATGGATTATCCTAAATAATTCTGCGAGTTAACAACTCACCCTGAGTTGTTAACCAAATAATTCATCTTGCGCCTCAAGAGTTCGAGGTAAACCCTAGGGTTAAACTTTTAAATATTTAAATTTAACCCATCGACCGATATGGGAGGAGAGATGTTGCTAAACCAGGGGGCGTACAGTCCTATCAACTTATCTGTGAACAGAAAGAGGACGCCACCGTCGATGCGTCGACACAATCGAAGACATTTCAACATGACGGCCGTTAGTTCCAATTTTCGCCATTTCACAGATAAGTTGGTAGGAGTGTAGCTACCGTCGCGTCGCCATAGATATAAGAAAAGTATTTCTATGGTCATATCAATAATACGGGGTCCCCGAAAAATAACTTTAATTTCGGAAGTCGGTGGCAAAAAGCGAAAATACAAAACCAAAGACATTGGTGCCGATTCTCTTGTACACCGAACTAAACTAACTAAACTATCACTAAAATTCCTTACTTTTTGCTATGAGAATAGCAAAAAGCAAAAAAATAGCTCTAAAGCTATTCTGCAAAAAAAAACCTCTAAATTTAATCACAATTTTGACTCAACTAAAATCGTGTTTGACAATTGTGACTCTGCGTGGTATAGTGCCTGTAGTATATTTGACCCGGTGGCTTTAATTAGAACTAACGAAATCACTATGAAGTGACAAGGCTTGACATATTTTGTTCACCGACATAGCCGCCGTTACCGGGTCAGATATCTTTTAGAGCTGGAGGGGCGCAGGGAGGGGGCAGCTTCAACGTGTTTTATATGGAATGTAGGTACCTTTTTTTTTTTTAAAAAAGGGTACAATGAAAGGTACCTACATTGTGTGAATTTTAGTTCATGTCAACTAATTTTATTCCACACTTTATTAATCTCGATTAAACACAGTCTAATTTAGTTTGACAATTAAAATTTTAGTTTAAAACAGTCAAATTCAGAATAGCAAAATTGCCATTTTCACTAAACTAATAACTCCGTACAATCTTAGTGCTGTCAAACTAAAATATAGTTAAGTTGTGTCACTTTAGTCAATTTCAGAATGGGAAATCGTCGTTTGACAGGAATAAACTAAATTTTGGTGATTTTTAGTCCAGTTTAGAGGCATTTGTGACAAGAGAATCGGCACCACTGACTTCCGAACTTAGTTATTTTTCACTTTTGTAGTTTTTTTTTTTTTTGAAGTCGATTGTCTTCTTTTTTTTGTAAAAATGTTTTTTGGTCGGATTACTTACCTACATTCAGAGGCATTCATGGAACTAATATACAGGGTGTTTGGCAGAACGTTGAACATACGAAAATGGTGGATAGATGGGGTCCTACTTACTCAGCCCTAATTTATTTAGCCCTGGCCCCCTGGGCCTGGATATTAAAAAAAAATATTTTTTTTGCTTTCATCATATAATTACGTTTCATATCATATCGCTACTTGTCACTTTACACAGCTTGATGAAAATGATTAATAATATTTGATTCACCTTGAAACTCAAACTGAAGTACACTTGTATCTAATTTATTATAATAGTGCCGATTTACATAGCTTATTGTTTATTGAATTATATTTAATGTTTTCACGAAATTTATGAATAAATTATTGTTTCAAGTAACAACAGGTAAAGGGTAAAGGTAAAGTTAACAATGCAAACGGAACGTATTTCAGTAATCCTCATAATCGAATCGAGTGTAATCGACTATTGCGATTCGAGTCAAAATATTCATACATCCTTACATCCTATCAAAGTCAAACTGTCAAAGTCAATCGTCAAACAAGGAAGGCTATGGTGTGAAATGTATTAATGTTAAAATACAATTTTATTCATATTTTGAAACTTTAAATCGTTAATTGTTAAGCTACGTTTTAAGTTAAGCAGTCGCAGAATTGGCGAAAACATATAATTATATAAACGAAATTATTTTTATACCTCTACACATAATGTTCATTATGTTGAGTGCATGAGTGGTCACGTAAGTAAAACAGTTTATTGCAAACTTGCAGATTGGTCAGGTTTCAATGACCTTCTTAGTTATATCTTGTATTTGACTGGCTTGCAGTGCATAGCCTTTGAAAGTGTTAGATATTGGATTTGACCGATTTGCAAGACAGAAGTCTCAAGTTGTCTTTGCAGAGAACACAGGAATTCATTAGCAGCGCTGCCCGCGGTGGTATCCTGCGGGTGTTTAAAACGGTTTAGCTACAGACTAGACTCTGTATAAACGTTCAGAGCCGCTAGTCTGTTGCAACTCTACCACATCTTCGCGCCGTAGCGCCGCCTTACACGCGGTCACAGAATTAACGAAAGTTTACATCGAGCGATGGTTGAAATCCAACTGTTGTTGCACATTGGGTTTTATTTGCCATCGCTAGTTGTGGACGATCTTACAACAACTTTTGGGCTTAGTTTATGTGAATAACCTCAAAGGTAAAAGCCTTCAGGTGTTTGTTGACAATATTATTGCAGAAATACTGTTAATACATGTAATTTTATGGTACAGCATAATCATTTATGCAGTAAATTCCTTTCAAAGTTCACTGTTCACTGTTCGATGAACCCATAATAAAGATGTGTCCTCGTTTTCAAAAGTAGAGTAATATTTAATCAATACTTGGTGACATGCAAGGTAATAAATTTACATAAGCAGTTTTTGTTTTGGTAACAATGTCTGTGTAGTCCTCCATAGTATTTGCAGCAGTAACTAGTTTGTTAGTGACTACCTACTTATTGAGTTTTTACAGTTACTTGGATATTGCAGTGATAATATTTATGTATCAACATTTGGCAATTGTTGTGTATGATGGATCAGATGGATGAGTTAAGCCAGGTGTCACATATATCTGATTTAATGAGTTTCATTGTTTTTCACTTATTAAGAGTCCCATTATAAATGTTAATAATCTTTGCATTACTTTTTAATAATATTGAATGCAGGTATTATGTTTACAAGAATTATCAGAACATAAGTGAAACAACATGTACTAACATTAAAATATTATAAGTCATAGATCACTCAATATTGACATAAACAGGGTGTCCCGTAATTAATGGATAACCTCTTACGGGGTCATTGTACTCATCATTATGAACAACTTTTACTATGGGACCAAACCTGAAATCACGAAAAAAAAATCAGCAGTTCCCTACATTTTGACGAGTTATGCGAAAATAAATGTAGGGAACAGTTGATTTTTTTTTTGCTATTTCATGTTTGGTCCTATAGTAAAAGATGTTCATAATGATCAGTACAATTACTCCTTAAGAGGTTATCTATTAATTACGGGACACCCTGTATAGCTAGCATCCTGGCTTCACTCATCTATTCTTCTAAGCATTTTAAACTTAAAAAAATATTTTTAGACAGAATAACATGAGTGAAGAAATCGTCCAACTGGAGTTTCCAGCTGCTAAAAAGCAAAGGCTTAACAATGGTGAAGCGTCATGTAGTCCCGCCATAAAAAATGGCGAAGCAGCATGTAGTCCTGCTGAAAACAATGGTGAAGCCTCATGTAGTCTGTCCTTGGCCATAGACAATGATATTGACAATGGAGACGATAAGTTTGGTAGTGAAGATAGTTACGGTAACTTCGTAAATCCTGAAGAGCTGGAGAAGCTGAAGGAGTTCAAGGTGCTGGATGAAGTGAAGTCCAATGATGAAGACAGCAATGACGATGAATCGGACAGCTCTGACGGTAGTTCTGTCTTTGTGTTTATTCCTTCTTGCATGGTATGACTATCTTGTTGTGTTCATTCGATTTATCTTGTTACTATGTACATTATGACGACACGGTTGGCGCAGTGGTTGAGCGATTGACTGCTGCGCAGCATGTCGCGGGTTCGATTCCCGCACGGAACAAATATTTGTACGACCTACAAGTATTTGTTCCGAGTCTGGGTGTTTTTCTATCTATAATATGTATGTATTTACAAAAAAAAAATGTATATAAGTAGTTTATCAGCCATCTCGTTACCATAACACAAGCATTAGGTTGCTTAGCTTGGGGCTAGATGGCGTTGTGTGATATGTCCAAACATATTTATTTATTTATTTATTTATTATTAATCCAGGCAGTGAAATAATGGGAATACGATAATTATTTGTTTTACTTTAATGGGGGGAAGCCTTGCTGGATCATTCAGTTAATCAAATACCTTTAATAAGTAATATTTAATGTATCAGTGATAAATCAGCATCAATCAGAGGTAATTCTGCCTGTGGGTTATATTATGTAGAAGCTAGCCTTATGGGATACTTATTTGCTGGGCGCACGGGAACTGTATCATGGCTATAACTACAATTTAAAAAATAAAACATTTTCTGTGTCAAAGTCATCATCAGGTGCAGCGCAGACAACAGACTGTCCGTGACGCACTTTTTAGTCTGTGAAAATAGAACCTAAGCAATTATACGCTGTAAGCCGACGTACACACGGACGTAAAAATATCGCGGCGCGATTTTATCGCGCACTGGATTTTCAACTCGTTGTTGAGCCGAGCGTTGAGTATCCAACTTAACAACAACAGGGTGCATTCTAGCGCGTCGAAAAAACACGCTGTTGGATTTTCAACTCTCGGCGCTAAGCAGAGCGTTGAAAATCCAGTGCGTGAAATAAAATTGCCGCGCTATTTTTACGTCCGTGCGAACGTCGACTTACGCATACGACGCGCTAAAATTCCGGCGCACAAAAAAAAACGTATCATTCTGGCAGATCGCGCGCTAACACAAACGGCGCACACTTTTAGTATGCAATCTGCACTCGTTAGTGGGGGACGTAACGTATACGTCCCTATATTTCTGCCGACAGAATGATCAAAGATGTGCGTCGTGTGCGTTGAGTCTGCGTAAAATCAGCGGCGGACTTTTTTCATGCCATGCAGACATTTTGCGCGCCACAGACTCGATCGCACAAAAAGTGTGTCGTCTGCGCTGCACCTTATTCTCATAATTTTCCTGACCTTATCCCAATTTATTTGGGGTTGGCGCAACATAATCTTTCTCTTCCATACTTCTCTAATAGTTGTCATGTCGGTAGTCACTCCCTTTCCAGCCATATCATCTTTCACACAGTCCAGCCATCGTTCCCCTACTCGTATAGCCATACACAGTTATACTATATATACTCAAAATCACATGACCATACCATGACAACCGATTTCCACACAACTTTTCAATCACCGGTGTCACTTTCAGGCTTCCTCTTATATATACTCATTTCTTATTTTATCCATTCGCGTAACATCACACATCACTCTTAGCGTTCTCATCTCAGCTGCATGCCATTGCCTTTCATTTATTACCTGACTGCGCCAGAAGGAGGGTTATGTTTTTCGAGAGTATGTATGTATGTATAATTCTTTGGCACGCTCTGCGGCCTGAACAGCTCGATGGATTTTAGCTTCAGAGGTGTCGTTAGATTCGTATTTACTGTGAGAGTGACACTGGTTATATCAAAATAAAAAAAAAACAAAATGGCGGATTTTTGGCGCCAAATTATGTCTTCAATTTTTTTTTTCTCAAAACCTTTCGAGTGGGGTATCAAAATAAAGGGTTTTAAAAGGTGATTACAAAAATATATACAATTACGAGTATATGGTTAAAAGTAATTCGAAGTGACAAATCGTAAAAAAACAAGTAACAAGAACTAAATCCCCTACGAAATCTTACGTAATCTTAATGTATTTGTGTGTCATGTGTATATAGGTTAGTATACAAACTCATTAAATAATAAAACTCATCATCATCTGCTTAGCCTTTTCCCAACTATGTTGGGGTCGGCTTCCAGTCTAACCGGATGCAGCTGAATACCAGTATTTTACATGGAGCGACTGCCTATCTGACCTCCACAACCCAGTTACTGGGTAATACGATACCCCTTGGTAAGACTGGTTGTCAGACTTTCGGGCTTCTGACGACCCGTAACGACTGTCAAAGATCCACGAATGACAGCCGGGACCAACGGCTTTACGTGCTTTCCGAGGCACGGAGGAGTCTCGGTATGTAAAGAATGGTCACCCATCCACTGACCAACCCCGGCAAGCGTAGCTTAACCTGATGGATCGACCCGTGCGGCTGTTATTACTTAGCCACGAGCTCCTCATTAAATAATAAAACTAAAAAATAAAAAAAAGTAATTAAAAAAGCCGACTGCGGTAAAAAAACTTAGTTAATAAAACTGAAAAGCTAAAAACAAATTTTAAATTAAATAAATGTTGGAAGCAGGAGGGACCCATACCATTTTTTTTATATTTTTAAATGGGTCTCGCCTGCTTCCAATATTTATTTAATTTAAAATGGGCTTGTTTTTAGCTTTCAGTTTAAGTTTTTTACCGCAGTCGGGTTTTTTAATTACTTTTTTATTCCTTTTGTGGCCCAACATTCTGATCCATACAAGACAGCAGGTCTAACCATTGTTTTATAAATATTCCCCTTAAGTTTATTAAGGTCAAAGTCAAATTGTTTATTTCAATTAGGCGCGTAAAAGTAATGATTAAAATGCTACTGCTATTTAATATTCCATTCTCTTCTATTTACAATTAATCATTATTAATCACTGTTTCTTTTTAAAAACTTACATGCATTCCTGTGCTTGAATATCAGGGAGTATATAATATTTTATAATCATTGTGTGATAAAAATATAGCTAACCTCTAAACCTCCTAAATAGACCTAGGTGGATCAGTACCTATCAATGATATTTTCTTCGAAGCTTCCGACCCTTCTGATTCTTGCCTGAACAAAAGGGCTTTCGATTTCAAAACATCGATAAACGTGTTTTCTTGTTAATTACAAAAATGCTGTCGTATTTGAGTTTAATTATTATGGTTCGGTAGTAAAACTCGTAGATGTACCCAAAGGTCTCCCAGAAGAGGAAATCGAGAAAATGCTCGATGAGGATCTCCCGGACGACTTCAAAGGAGCTCCCAAGCTGAAGGAGAAGGCTTACATCACGAGACAGAAGATCGTTCTAGAAGGTAGGCATTTCTTCTTAAGAGAGCTGTTTGTTTTTGTTAGGTATCACAAAAAAACAAAATTGCCTCTTGTTACAACTTCAGAGCGAACTCGGCGCAATCCGTGTATGCTGAAGTATTGGCGCCTTGCGCATTTCGTCGGTTAACGAGCGTGGTTGAGATGTTGCCAACAGTTTTACGTTGAGCATTTTTTATAGCATGTATAATGATATCATTAAATCATCAGTTTATCAATGTTACGAACCTTCGCAGCAACTATGCTGTACATTTATTAGCAACCACGGTACGTCTACGTTACCTTCCCGCTTTACAGAGAAAGGCGTGAACCACTTCGAAGTCCTGCCCCTGGACTGGATCATGGCACGCCACATCAGTGGCATGCCCATCTACATGCACCGCGCGTCCAGGGTCTGCACGCTCTCCAAGCCTTACTTCCTCGGCAAGGGAAATACGAGGGTAAGTTCGTATAGCAGGACTAACATTTTGTGAATGGTGAATAAAATAGAATAGAAAAAATTTATGAGGTCAAAGGACAGTTACCCATATTATGTTATTTATTTATTTAATGTACACATACTACAACTTTAGGGAAACTTAAATAAAAGAAAGGTTAAGTACAAAGGTACTGGTGATGGTTAAAGGAACAACAATGGTAGCCGCCTTTACAGTTTTTTTTGTAAACCTTTACTGTCCTAGGACTCGCAACTCGCAAATTTCTTAAATTACATTTTCTTTTCCCGCTCTCCAGAGGGGTAATTCTGGTATTTTTAAGAACGTTCGCATTCTTATCTCAGACTCGATCTGTCAAAAAAACCTATTATCTACCTACGTTTTTGATTTTGATTGTCGTTGCGATGAGATTGTGACTTGAATTTGACCGTTTTTTAAGTACTAAAATTGGCCTTGAGGTCTTTAAAAAAATACTTAAGAAAGTCAGGTTTTCGGATTGTAACTGACACGACGGCTTTGATAAGACAAGAGCGCTACATAGAAGAAGAACTGACACGACTCTTTTATTTGCAGCGCCACGAAATACCAATAAGCGCCATTCCGTGCTTCGCGTACCGCCGCGCACTTGAAGAGGAGAACAAGCAAAAAGAGATCGACAAGCGAATCGCTGAACAGATCCGTACCGGCAACTGGGTCATCAACTCAGACTTGAAGTCCGAGAACAATGAGAACAGCCAGGATTGTAATGACGTCACTGGTGAGATTACGGAGTCTAATTATGAAGATCCGTCGTTTAAAGAAGAAGTTGCAGAGGATAAAATGATGTGTCCATTTCTTAACGGCAAAGCTGGAGGAAGAGCTGTAGAACCGAAAGTTAATGGAAATGAAGAATCGGCTGTTGAGAGGCCTGAGGCACCATTTGAAAAAAAGCCAGAAGAAGAGGCTGGTGATGACGAAACGGTTAGCACGAGTGAGGGCGTGGATATCAGAGAAGCTAAAGAAACACAAAGTAATGGAGACGAGGAAGTCTCGCTGGCTCGGCAGCCAGTGGTACTGCCAGGGGGTATCGTGATGCCTCCGCCGAGGGTGGAGACCATCAACACCAGCTGGAAGACGCAGCATCTCAACGCTGAGCAGATCAATGAGTATTGCAGACGGCTGTTCAAGTTCAAGACTGTAAATATCATGCATTTCAAGTGAGTGTTACTGGCATGGAATGTACGCAGACAAGCTAGTTCGTGGCTCGTTTTCTATCAAAATATGCACTATAGTTTTTCCGTTTTAGAATGGCAATAGGGGCCATTGACCCACCTACATTTACTTGACAGATTCTAGCATTCTTCATTTCAATGACGGAATTAAAGCCTATTGACCCGTTAACGTCCTGAATCGACATCTCTAGTGATCCTCAACATTTTTACTCATAAAAAACGATACTTAGTTTTATTCGGGTAATCGGGTTCCTACGAAAACATGGAGGAAAAGGGCAATGACCGCTAATGCCATGCTAAAATGTAACAACAATACTACTGTATACCTAATGCAAAATGAACAAAAGTTGGTACTCTGTCGCTGTGTAGAATTTTAGTACGCCGCAGAGTTAAAGGCATACAAGTCTCTACGTATTGTCCATAAATTATATAACTACTAGAATAAATAAAAAAAAAAAAAACAATCAGTTTTTAACAAGAAAATGCTACTATACTCATCATTCTCTTTCCTATCTTATCCTTATCTTCTCTTCTCTTCTTCTTCTGTAAGAAATGTAAACGAATATTTAAATGATAAAATATAAGTGGTGAGTATATTCTTTAATCATTTATTAGTAGGATTATGTAAGGATCGTAAGCATGTGGCGCTCTATAGCGTCTTGTCTACCCCAATGGGAACAAGGCGTGAGTTTATGTATGTTTATATGTATTAATACAGAAATTATATTTATTTAAAAATTGATACGTAGAAAAAAGCGTTTATTGCCTACCCATGGTCCCTCCGAGAAATACATTGCTGCCGAATTAAAATGGTAGTCTCGCAAATATGATTCGCGACAATAACAAAAATATGTAGAATAGCTGTCGTTTGGTCTGATTTCCGAAATCAGACCAAATAAGGCCGCAAATTCGGAGCAGCGTTTCTTGTAATGTGCAGTGGAGCGTTTAAGGGAATAAATCGATAAATTTTGTGTTTTTAAAATTCCTATAAAACCAAATGAATATGGAAATCAATTTGGTTTTATAGGAATTTTAAAAACTTAAAAATTATTATGTATACCCTTAAACGCTCCACTGCACGCTACAAGAAACGCTGCTCCGAATTTACGGCCTAACTTGGAGATGTAATGATGATTCTTATGAGTGTAATTTATTTGTTATTTGTCGCGAATCATATTATCGAGACGTAACATTTTAATCGGCAGCATTGTATTTCTCGAAGGGACCACGGGTAATAATCAGAAAAAAGGTATCATTAGATTAAGGGGAATCCGCAGTAGTAGCCGAGAAATTCAAATTTTCTTACGGTTTTTGCAATTTGCAGGTCAGTCAAGATGTATTTAGTAAATAAAAAGACGTGCGTTCGTACCGAGCCGTATATTAAAATGAAGATTGGCGCTTACTTGCAATTACCCACATTATGTAACACCTCCACCCTTATTTTCTATTAAACTTATTACTAACACAATAACAACAGCTGTAACTAAATACTTACAAATATCCGGAATTAGCAAAATAACAAACAATAATCTAAAGCTTATTTAAACATAATTTTTATCTTCTTCCCATATTTACTTGTAACAGTCCTCGATACCATAACGTCTCACTGGTTTACGTACATGCCGAACCTTAGGCGATTCAGTAGGTACTTTATTGATCGAGCCATGATTGTCTATTTCCTGCACATTGGGCTCGCTAGACATTTTTAGCGGGGTTGCTGTTAACGCAATGTCCGTATCGTCGGTTGGTTTTGGAGATGCGCCCTCGGATATCAACGGCGCGAGCGGGTTCGGGGCCCGGAGCGGTGTACCGGACTGCTGGTCGTTGTCTACTGGATAAATTAGCGAAGGGCGGAATCGTTTTACAGGTCTTTCGCTTACCGGATGACTGTCACCATTATTACGTGTTAATTTTACTGACTTAGTTACATCTCTTGACACTCTAAGCTTTAGTTGGTCGACATGTCTGTGTTCTTCGGTTCCATTGATAGATCTAACTTTATAATCCGTACTACCTGTCCTCTCTATTACTGTCCCCGCCGTCCACTTATCAAAGCCCCGATAGTCGCTGAACCAGACCTCGTCCCCCGATGTAAATCGTCTAACCGTTCCCCCTGCTGACTTTTCCGCCTGTTCCTGGCGAGCCTTTACTAATTCTTTCTGATCAGGTTTTAAGCAATCTAGACGCATGCGCAAATTGCGCCCTATGCACATGTTTGCCGGACTTTCGCCGGTTGTATAGTGTGGTGTATTTCTATATGCCAGCAGGAATCTACACAAGGAAGCGTGTATGCCTGATTTAGACTTAATTGCTTTTTTAATATTGCGTTTACATATTTTAACGGCGTTTTCCGCCGACCCATTCGAAGCTGGGTGATATGGGGCTGAAAAAATTTGCTCGATCCCATTGGTGCTTAAAAATTAATAAAAAAAAAAATTGTTTATTGATACCAGATACATTCACAAATTTGCAGGCTAAAGCGGGTAACAATTGAAATGTATAGTACAATACATGCTGATATTGATTCCCAAACTAAGCTAGAGCTTGTATTTTGGGAAACAATGTTCAGTCATAGTGATGACATACAATATACATTGACTGATGCTTGAGGACAAAGGTGAAATATTGTGAAAAATTTGTCGCTGCACGGTGCATATGGTTACAAAATAATTCTTCCTAATTATTATATCATTATATATTACGGTAGGTGTAGCGTGTAAAGTGCGTGCATGTATCTATCTATGTATGTATTTATCAGTAATAATTATGGGTGAGTGTATGTGGATGGGCGAGTGTCCGAGTGTATGGGTGAGTGTCCGTGTGTGTGGGTGTACGCAGCCCTACGATGTAAATCTTGGGATCGGTTTCATTACCTCTACGTCCTGTGTGTTTAGTATGTAAGTATGCATCCGTAGTTTTATGCGTGTCTGAAAAAGTTTATTTGTTGTATATTAATAAATCCTCAGTTTTGTGGTAGTCTAGTTTCAGAAGCCAATCCGTCACTAGAGGTTTAATTTTATTTTTAGTTAGTCCTATAATTTGCAGATCCTTGTTTATTATATTGTACAGCTTACAGCTTATTGCATTATAGTGTCTACTTGCAAAAGACGTCTTACAGGGGACTCCACGGCAAACGAAAGTCTCCTTGGGTCAGGTAAGGGGCCATCACTATGCTTTCTCAAAAAAAAAAAATTGTTTGAGCTCAGTACCGAAAAATGGTGGACCATTGTCACTAACCACTTGTTTCGGCAAACCGAATCTCGCCCACATTTCCCGCAATTCCTTTATTACAGCTTTCGCTGTAGTGGTGCTCATTTTAATTGCCTCTATCCACTTTGAATGAGCGTCTTACTACTATAAGTTTGCCCCACTATCGGACCCAAAAAATGAATGTGTATCCTGGTGCATGGGCGATCCGGCCATGGCCAGGCGCGCGGTGCATGCGCCGGAGGCCCGTCAGCTACCGCTGCGCAAATGGTGCAAGCACGACACGCTGCTTCCACCGCCTCATCTATGCCCGGCCACCACACATAGCTACGAGCCAACGCCTTTGTTTTCACTACCCCCATATGACCTTCATGTAGCTCCGTAATTACTTTGTCTCTGCACGAGTTTGGAATAATGACCCTGTGTCCCCACATCACAGCCTAATTCTAAATATAACTCAGTTTTTCTATTAACATAAGGTTTTAGTTCTCTCATTTCGACCTCGTCCGGCCATCCGTCATTAATATATCTAGCTACTCTGTGTAAAATACTGTCTGAAGACGTTTCTTTTTTTTATTTATGCGAGTCTAAGAGTAACGCTTCTGCAGCAAAATGTAAATATGTTTGTTCCGGGGTGTCTAATTCTTCTCTGCAAACCCCCTCCTTATGCTTACTAATCAACCTAGACAAAACATCCGCTGTATTCTTGTCCGTGCGAATATACTCTATGTTGAAGTCATAAGCTGATAATTTCATTGCTCATCTTTGTAGTCGACTAGCCGCCATGTTGGGAATACCGCCATGCGGGCCAAATATTGTTACCAGTGGTTTATGGTCCGTACGTAAAGTGAATTTTCTCCCAAACCACCAATATCTGGTCAAATTTGTCCATTGCAAATATTATCGCGAGAGCTTCTTTATGAATCTGACTATAGTGTTGCTCGGCGGAGATGAGCGCGCGCGACGCGTACGCCACCACTCGCTCGCCGCCGCCGCGCAGGGCGCGCGGTGCGCCAGCACCCCGCCCAGCCCCCGCGAGCTCGCGTCGCATGTTACTATGCTCTCTAACGACATATCGAAATAAAATAAATAAATAAAAATTATTTATTGTCGCCAGTTAATACATTCAACTTAGAGTAATCTAACATATGCATCGTATTTATGTATTCTACAAAAGGTACCTACTGTTACTGATTCCCAAACTAAGCCTATGCTTGTATTTTGGAAAACGGTGTTCAGCCGCAGGAAGTATCACATAATAAAACTTTTTTACAAAAAAATACAACCGACTTCCAAAAACAACACTACAAAGTGAATAATAACTTTAACTTCGGAAGTCGGTGTCGGTGTTAAATGTATTTTCGTTTTTTGCCACCGACTTCCGAAATTAAAGTTATTTTTCACTTTGTAGTGTTGTTTTTGGAAGTCGGTTGTATTTTTTTAGAACATCATCCATATAAAAGTGGGGAAAAAATACGTATTATTGACGCTAACTCAAAAACTACCGAAGCAAAGTTAATCCATTTTATATGGGACCAACTGTGATGTATACCCTCTCGAATAAAACAAAAAAAATCCAAGTCGGTCCAGCCATCTTCGAGTAATCGGGGAACATACTTACATAAAAAAAAAAAAATGTTCCGACAAATTGAGAACCTCCTCCTTTTTGAAGTCGGTTAAAAATACGAACAAATTGGCTTGAATGACGATGCAGTAGACTTACAATTTATAATTTATAAGATAATTTTAGGTAATCTTATCTTCTTGGGTTTTTTTTTAATGTGTCAAAACTTCTGCACTACACAGAAGCTTTTTATTGTATTAAAAACCTTTGTATGTGACATTGTCCATTTCCAGTGTCTTCCTTTTTTTTAGCAAGTCATAAAGAGGGTTAACATGAGTTTAAATTTTTTATAAATTTCCCATAGAAATTAACCATGCCCGAAAACGATTTTAATTCTGTTACATTAGTTGGATGAGGCATATCTAATAGGTATTGATTTTAACTTTTCTGGATTCGCTCGAACTCCCTTTTTATTTATTATGAACCCTAAATATTATACTTCACTTGGTCAGCTATAAACTCACATTTTCCTTTTTAATTTTTAAGCTGTTTGTTTCCAAAATACGGAATACTTGTTCTGCACTTTAAATGTGTCTCCAATGTTTTACTTTTTATTAATATATCATCATAAAATACTACTACGTCGGGGCCATTTTTAAAGCGATTTGTCATAATTTTTTGAAAAATTCCAGGACTGGAAGAGACACACACAGAGATACACTAATCGGTTATATTTAAACAGTCCTCTATGTGTGTAAATGACAGTGTAATTCCTAGACGTTTCATTTAAAACTAGCTGATTATAAGCTTGTGATAGGTCTAACTTGGTAAAATAATGGTTACCACTCAGGCCACTAAACAAACCTTCTATCTTTGGATCCGGGTACCTATTAACCAACAAAGCTTTGTTAAGTGTCGAATCGCGCCTCATCCCCTGTTCCTCGCGCCCTGACTGCGTTTAATAACGTCATGGAAGCCAACCCGAACTGTGACCTATTTGCAGATGATCTCAAAACTGTTTTGTGCGCTTGTCTTCACTTTTGTGAGAACACATAAATTTAAAACTTGTGTTTTGTTTATAATATCTTTGTTCTATTTTTTTTTTGTTGTCTTTTTTATGATTATGTTATATTTACTGTATGTGTTAATGTAATTGGTCCACAAACCGTATTAACATAAATAAATAAATAAGTGTCACCTTATAATCCACGCACAGTCGTATTCCGCCGTCCGCTTTCCTCGCTATGAGCAACGGCGTGGCCCAGTCGGACCGGTCAACGGGCTCGATGACGCCGGCACGCAGCATTGCATCCAACTCCGCATCCACTCGCGGGAGCAGCGCGTACGGCACCGGGCGCGCGCGGCTGCGCCCCGGGCCGCACGTACAGCTTGACCTCTTCCCCAGTGTGCTTGCCCAATGTGCCGTCAAATAGATCCTCATGCCTGGAGATAATATCATTTAGCAAGTTATTTCTACTTATTCCTATATTATGAATTACTGTACACTTAGGTGTTTCTATGCACAATTCAGACAACCACTGTCTCCCTAATAAACTAGTACTACCTTTATCTATTACATATAAATCTAACCTTTTCACCTTGTTATTATACTCGACATTTGTTTTGACGACACGGTTGGCGCAGTGGTTGAGCGATTGACTGCTGCGCAGCATGTCGCGGGTTCGATTCCCGCACGGAACAAATATTTGTACGACCTACAAGTATTTGTTCCGAGTCTGGGTGTTTTTCTATCTATAATATGTATGTATTTACAAAAAAAAAAAAAAAAAAAAAAAAAAAAAAAAAAAAAAAAAAAAAATGTATATAAGTAGTTTATCAGCCATCTCGTTACCATAACACAAGCATTAGGTTGCTTAGCTTGGGGCTAGATGGCGTTGTGTGATATGTCCAAAACATATTTATTTTATTTATTTTATTTATTTATTTGTCTCCAAGTAACCTATCGGATGAACAGCTGAGCCATCGTAAAATTTTAACTTTAATTTACATGTTTTCAAAGGTAAATCTGTAAACAATTTAGTGTATGTTGAATAACTTATGCAAGACAACGCCGGTCCCGTATCAACTTCCATTATTATGGGTTTATTATTTATATTAACTGTCATACACACCGGTCTATACTTTGCTAAAGACATCTGGTACATTGCCTCCTCGTCATCCCCCGAGGCTTCCCGTTCCTCCCCGGAGCTGTCACCCGCTGCTGGTTCGCGTAGCCAGTGCGCTGCACCGGCAGCGTCGCAGTCCGCGTCGGCGGCGTTCCCTCGGTCGCGTGTACCGCGTCCGCGTGCCGCCGCTGCCGCGCCCCTGCGTCGCTCCCCGCCGCCCTCGCCCGCGCTGTGGCCGCTCGGACCGAGCGCGCGACCTCTGCGTGACCTTCCCCGCGTGCCGCCGTTGGAGTTTGAAGTAGACGATGTCGAAAAGCGATCTAATTCTTTCTTCATGCATACTCTTCGTAAATGGCCAATTTTTCCACAGTAACTGCATTCAAAATCAGTTTTGCGGGCTATGTCCATTGCCTCCGCACGCTGAACAATTTCCGATTCCTAACTTGTGCATCTTCTCACTAAGTTCCCGGTCCGGAACTTGTTCCCGCTTGCTCTCGACAGCTCCGGCGGCGTCCCGCTCGGCTGCCTCCAGAGTATTGGGTACATAGATATATGAAAGAAGGAGATATGCCCGGTAGTTGAAAATGTATCAGAACCCGATGTCGCTAGGTTGGCCCCACCACCGCGCCACTACTACACATGTAGTTCAATAAAAGCAATAGATACAAAGTCGCGCACACACTTGCAATTCATAAATCAGAACATACTACACAATCAATTATAAACCTTAACTCGTCACACACAGCGTGCATTTACCATGCACCGTACAACTTACTCACACAAAAACATCTGTCGCTATTATTGTGTTGTGCAAAAAGCAATTTATTTTACATATACGCTAGTGATTGACTAAAACGGAAAGTTATCGATACTTCCATTTATTACTGTACAAGAAAAATTTGGGGTCCTGAAAATAAAATAAAAATGATATGTCCAGAAAGTATTATACATTTTAAATAAAAAAAAAATGTATATTAAAAAAAAAAAACACGATTCAATAAATTAAAACAATCCGGTTAAGTTGGTTTAGGCTGTGAAACCATAGGAATTGTTGAACCCTGTTATGATGTGTTTACTCACTGACCTGTAAAGTGGAGGTATTTGTTCAGTACTTGACGTACTCTTAATTTTGGGATTGCCCATTCAAAAAGCCTGCGAGTTTTCTTTAGAGGCTGGAACATTTCTGCCTTAAAGTGAATTGAGCATATGGTGCTATATTTTATTGGGAACCAGTTAGGTGGCCTTACTGTGGCATCAATCCATTCTTATTTTGTATTTGTATCTTTTGGGAAGCTAAAAAGGTACTATAAGAACTTATTTATCATTTACATAATAAGTATCTTAAGCTATAGTCTATAGTCTAGGAACTAGTTGGCCGCTGAGACAGGGGTGAGGCGGCGGTTCGCAACGCACGTACTGAGTAATGCGCCCCTGCTCCTCCATCCCACCGCTCACATACCTAAGGCGTTGTCTATACTTCTTAACCTCACGATGAGTAAGCAGGTAGCAGGCAACAGGCGAATAGGCTTTTGTTGTTAAAAAAAAACCCTTAGTTAAGAAATAGTTAAATATATGAAAACAAACACATACCATACTCATGCATAACAAATAAATAGCATGAATATGTTGACTTATTTTAAGCTAAAATCTCTGAACCATACCGATTATTACAACGCATTTGAATCTTGTGGTGCATAGTTAAAGACTTTAGCGGAAATAAAATACCAAAACCAAAAAAACGTAAGGAAATAGCACGAAGATGCGATAATTTAAACCCAAAAACACTCCACCTAAACATTAATAAACTTACTTTACGACCGTTGGTTATGCATTTCTCTACTAGGTACGCTGTAAAATAATCAAAAACAGTAAAAAAGATTATTTTACATTCTCAAAGGTTTCCCAACCGTACTTAAACGTCATCTTTTCAAGTGTTCCAACCGGGCTAAAACGGTTGACAAATTGAAAAATAAACTATAATAGCAATATAATATTCGTTGGGCAATCGACATTATTATCGATAGCCTACTTTAGTGGATCTTAACCTCATCACTATCTCGCCGCAAGACACAGCGGCTGTACTATGCGACGCTCCGCGTAAATAAAGTATCGTTTTGTTATTTTTACATTGCTTGTCCAGTCGCTTAGCGACATACTTAAGGTAGTGGTTAAGGAGCAATGTATTTGCTGCAAAAATAGTACAGCCGCTGCGATATTTGAAAACAAAAATAACGTAGTAAAAGCAAGAAATATTTTACGATTTGTTGTTTTTTATGATTTTAAAGATAAATACAGTAAAATACTTTTACTTACATATGGTAAGTGATCCCGTGAGATACGAAGTTTTTAATATCACTTCGGTTTTTGCAGGAAACCACTGAACAACACGGCATTTTTATAATTTATCGTGACCACGGTCGAAAGCGTACTAGTTCGCGGAGACGGCCATTTGGCGAGTAAAGGCACAGCGTGCGCATAACGCGTGGACACAGGCACGCCCCCATGCCACTTCTCCTGTTTTTTATATTTCTATGATTGGGTAACTGTAGCGCTTTCTTGTAGTCTAGATTATTTTCTGCGAATAACCTCTGCCGAATAAAATCGCTGCGCAGGCCGCACACAAACTGATCCCGTAGGGTTTCTTCTAAGTTCGTTTTTAAACTCACAGTACCTAGTCATCTTGTTCAAGTCAGCCAAGTAGTCCGCTATTGATTCGCCCGCCACTTGCCGTCTTTGACGAAATCTATATCTCTCTGCCAAGATTGAGGGTGTCGGTTGCAGATGTGCACGCAGTAGTTCCACCGCGGCCGTATATGATAAGCTTGATGGCTTTCTGTGACTCGCTAATGAAGACAACAACTCGTAAGCCTGTTCCCCGATTATCGCGATTAAAGTTGGCAACTTTAAATCGTCCGTTATCTTGTTAACCAGAAAGTACATTTCTAGCCGCTCCACGTACGCTGACCACTTACCAGTTTTCACATCGAAGTCTTTGATTTTGCCCACAGACATTGTTACGATTGTCCACACGACACTATTATGTATACTAATCTGCACCGAACAACGTTTGGTTTTTTAAATCCTCGTCGCCACTAGTAAATAAAAAGACGTGCGTTCGTACCGAGCCGTATAATGAACTGAAGATTGGCGCTTACTTGCAATTACCCACATATGTAACAGTATTGATGAGTTTTATGGTTAAACTTATGTAATATTTGTTGTAGTCGCTAATTATATTTTTATCAATATATAACGTGACTAGCTGCGCCGCGCGGTGTTACCCGCGGTTTATGAGATACACTAAAACGTGTATTATTTAATCGGTGAGAAAAGTATTCACAAAAAAATTGCTCATCCCACGGGAACACTACATTTTTTCAGGATGTAAAGTAGCCTATGGGTGCTATGTTTATACAGGATGTCTGCTACTTCCACACCAAATTTTATCAAAATCGGTCGAGCCGTTTGAATTTAAAAGAGTAACAAACATATTTGAATTCCTTGCTCATCCCACGGGAGCACTACATTTTTTCGGGATAAAAAGTAGCCTATGTGTTAATCCAGGGTATAAGCTGTCTACATACCGAATTTCATCCAAATCGGTCCAGCCGTTTGAGCGTGAAGAAGTAACAAACATACACACACACACACACTCACAAACTTTCGCCTTTATAATATTAGTGTGAAGTGTGATAGGTACTGACCTGCAAATTACAAAAAACAAACGAAAATTTTAATTTCGCGGGCTACTACTGCGCAATCACCTATTTTGCGGTGCCCGACAGGGTCCATAATGATCTCATCAAATTTTTAAGTTATACCCAAGTACAAATTGTAGAATGAAATAAATGATTGAGTATTGTTTGTGTAAACTTTTCAGCTAGACCCTTTATTTTAGTTCTTTGTAATGTTCTTCATAGACGCTGGGCAGACCGCCGCAAGTATACCAAGGCGAGGAAGACTCTTCAATACCCCACATTACCTGAAGGCACCAAACTGATCACCATTCCTGCTCAACCGGCTGCTCCGGGAGAAGAGAATGCTGGTGAGTTGTCCGTACATTACTGGGAAGTAGAAAATGTAGCCTTTGTAGATGCATCTATTTTGTCACGCCAAATTCAGTCGTATTACACACATAATTAAGAGTTCCTATGAGTCATCCGATTTCTAAAGTCCTCAAATCTTAATAAGTAAGTAATAAATTTACTTTAAAAAAAGTAAAAACCGACTTCAAAAACCAAAAACTAATAAAATAACTTTCATAAAAAAACTTAACAGCTTCTGAAGTCGGTGCCAAGCTAAGGTGCATTGAAGAATTGAAGACACCGACTTCAGAAGCTGTTAAGTTTTTTGTATGTAACGTGTTCTGAAACAATGTGCCAAAAATGCAAGATGTCAAATCAAAGCACAATCAAATGTAAAAAAAAACCTCAGAAATCGGACATTGGACAAGTAAAATGAGTTGTGTATGTTACAGCGGGTAAGACGAACAAGCGCGACTGGGTGATGAACATGAACGGGCGCAGCTACCTCTCTGTCTTCCACGAGTACGTGCGCCGCGCGCTGCAGAAACAACCCGTCTACGAGTTCAGGCAGCTTGGTTAGTACACTTTGAAGGTTCACTTGCAAGACGAACAAATGCGACTGGGTGATGAACATGAACGGGCGCAGCTACCTCTTTGTCTTCCACTAGTACGTGCGCCGTGCGCTGCAGAAACGACCCGTCTGCGAGTTCAAGCAGCTTTAATGTCATCAAAAAGGCTGTAGTCTGTTCCAAAACTATATCATGAAAGTATAAACAAACCCTGTTTATGTTAAACTCTAACTCAATCAATCACTAAAGGGAGTTAACATAATGTATTTAGAAGATTTCAACTTTAAATCTCACCACTTTGTCCAACAATTATGGTTTGACTAACATTATTGTATTTGAAAAATCATCGAAAAAATTTGAGGTTATAAAATTAACCTCTGTTGTCGATTGAAAAATAATATTTTTAAAGTCAATATAAGAATATTAGATTAGCAAAATATTAGATATTGAAATTATATAGAATATTAAATATTATATTAGAATTTGTTAGAAGTATTAAAAAAATCAAATCAAAGCACTCAATTTGTAACTACAAATTGGCATCCACAATTCCACAGGTACGTTTGCTGACCCATTTGTTTACATTTTCATCAGATACTTTTGGAACAGACTATAATTATGTTTTTTATAAAACACTTTCAGTTACTATATAACAGAACCTTAGATTCACATCACTGCAGAGTACAGCATAGTACTACCACAGGTGCTACGGTAAGAACGGAAGTACTAGAGCTATTCCGAGTTTTTGTATTCATGTATCTTTTCTCGACGAAGACGAAGTGAAGTGAGTCTTATAGCGTGGCAATAAGGTTAAACTTTGCTGTAGTATAAAGGAGTTATTTGATTTCTTTGAACGTGTATCTTAGATATGTGACGTTTGGTCAGTTTCAGGCTTTTCTGATTGAATGTCGTAATCATAAAAAAAAATCGAAAATTAATTTATTCAAATGAGGCCCAGGATCACCACTTTTTACATAAGATTGACCCCCAAAAAGCCCGCTCTTCACAATATTTGCGTCTCCGTTCGCTTCATGCGCTTTTTAATGGAGAATATTGAGATAAAATCTCCTCACAGAAAACGCCTCAACCCCATACCAAGCCACCGTGTTCATTGGTGGCATGCAGTACGGCGTGGGCCACGGCTCCAGCAAGCGGCAGGCCAAGTCTGCAGCAGCCAGGAACTCCATACACATCCTCATCCCCGAGATGAAGGACGAGCTCGACGCGCATGCGCCGCACCACGCGCCCTCCAGCGACCAGAATGAACCAGACTTCACTGTAAGTACCAGTTTCAACTAGAGATGGTAAATTCCCGAGAATATTCTCGAAAATTTAACAGCAAAGTTCTCATACTTTGCTATTAAATTCTCGAGAATATTCTTTTGGAAGAGTGACATATTAAATGAAAGGGCTTACTATGAGGGTCTCAAATATGTTTTTTTTTAATAATTTTAAAATGTTTTTTTTAAGTTACTCAAGAAAATAGACCATTCCCCCCCCCCCCTTATCTCCGAAACTACGGAGCCTAAAATTTTGAAAAAAAAAATACAGAAAATAGTTCTTTACCTGTAGATTACAGGAAAACCTAAAAGAAGTCTGTGGCCTTAAAATAACATAGTAAATCTCTCAATATTGTGAGTACAAACTTACATTTACAGTTTAAATGTATGGGAGAACACGTCTTTTAACTACAATGTTAAGTTTGTTCTTGGGATAAATTCGACCCAACTACGGAACCCTTCATTGTGCGTGGTCCGACACGCACTTGGCCGGTTTTTTAAATAAGTTATAATTGTACAATACTCAAATGAATCCGGTAAGTCAACGGTGCGTGGCTTGGGTTCGAACTCGAGACCTATGACTTGGCAGTCCGACGGTTACACCAAGAGGCTATCACTGCTGTGTGTGCGGTTTTAGAAGTAGAGGTAGAGAAGTATGGAAGAAGAAGACATGCTGCATGCTGCACCAACCCCTAATAAATTGGAGTAAGAGAATGATGATGATGTAAGTCTGGTAGAATCACTTTACGAAAATGTTGATCGCTTTTGGACTTTGCGACAATTTTTACTGTAAAAAAAATATGACAAGGTTCTACTAAGTATGGTTAAGATATTCGTAAGTGAACCCTGCCTTACATCTTGGATCGCCACCTTTTGACGAGTATTAGCAGTTGTGTTGCCAGTTCTTCGACTACGTGGGCATCGAGGACCCGCGCATCACGGAGTTCTGCGCGGCCACCTGCGAGCCGTCGCCGCACGCCATACTGCGCACTTGTCTGCTGAGGAACTTTGGAGCCGGCGACCGGCATATACATACTGAGGTAACGTTTGATAATGATACATTGTAATATGGATTATTGGTAAGCTCTAAGGTAAAATGTCAGTATATTCAAATCATAATAATATCAATCCTATCCTGAAATGGATAACACGGATAGAATAATCTTGCACACAATACAAATTACAGATATAAATGTAGAAATAGAATTGATTGATTGATTGTGTTGATCGAATAACTCACGGTTATGCGTTAACTTGCTAAATAATCCGTTTCTCTGAAATGGTGTTAGTAAATGCGCAAGCTTTTGCTCATGGCAGAGGGGCGCATATACGGAAGACCTGCTCAATAACTTATTGGAGAACATGTGCTCCAAAGCTAGGGTGGGGCGCCGTCATATAACGGCCGTCATGAAAATGGAGTGGGTATTTGACGTTACGGTGTAAAACGCTCTCATTTTATGGCGATAAATGACCGCTCTGCTTACTTAGTAAAGCTAGAATACCCAACATTTATTATGGCCATGTTACACTCACCGTTTTCGTAATTAAGTTGAATGGTTATTTATTAACAATATTAATGTACAGATGAAGAAGCTGGAGTACCAGAAGATCGAGCTGACCATGAAGGTGGGCAAGCACACCGCCACCGTCGTCAGCAAGAACAAGAAGACGGCCAAGCAACGCGCCTCGCAGGCCATACTCCAGGTAACTTTGAGCCTTAACCACAGAATAGAATACACGTTTATTGTCTCTAGTATTACAGCTAGTAATAGTGGGTACTATCGGCCAAACTTCCGCATGCTCACCATTAAGGTGATATTCGCATAGCACGGCTCACGACTCGATCTCCCGATGCATGCGTTTTGACCAATAGGATGCACGTTTTGATTTCTTGCTAATTAATCTGTCTAGCCTTTTCCCAATTATGTTGGGGTTGGCTTCTAATGTAACCGGATGCAGCTGAATACCAATATTTTGCATGGAGCGACTGCCTATCTGACCTCCACAACCCAGTAACGGTTGGTAAGACTGGTTGTCAGACTTTCAAGCTTCTGACGACCCGTAACGACTGTCAAAAATCCACGAATGACCAACGACTTAACGTGCTTTCCGAGGCACGGAGGAGTCTCGGTATATAAAGATGATTATCCATCCATGGACCAACCCCGGCACGTGTAGCTTAACCTGATGGGTTGACCCGTGCGGCTGTTATTACTTAGGTACGAGCTCCTTTTGATTTGTTGCTAATGTTTGTTGTTATTTTTGTCACACGCCCTGTACTCACACAACTGCATATTGTCTCTAATTGGGCGAAACCAGGAAATCTGTCACTACCTAAACTTCCGCAGAAATATTTTCTAAATTGAGCATGCTTAAGTTTTGCCGATAGTACATACACACAACTATTAGGTCTTTACCTATGAAATTGCCGTTCTGCAGTACTGGCCATTTCAAATCAAAATAATTTTTGTTTGACTAAGAATTCTAATTTCAAATTAATTTTATTTTAAAAACATGGATTTTTTTTTCCAAAAGTAGTCATTTGTTTATTGATTAGTGTTACATTTTCATCGCATTTCAATCTTTTTCGTCATCATGGATACGTTAAAAATTCGAGTAATTATGGAATATGAGTACCGTCGTGGCAGCAACGCGGCACAAGCGGCACGCAACATCAACGACGTTTACGGAGCTAACACTACAAACCAACGCACCACTTGTTATTGGTTTGCTCGCTTCCGTTCTAGAAATTTCGACCTGAAAAATGAACCTCGCGGTCGTCCGAAGACTTTGGTCGACAATGGCGAATTAAAGGCGATTGTGGAAGCTGATGATACACAATCTACGGCTGAATTAGCAGCAGCTTTCGACGTTAGCGTGAAAACAATATTGGTCCATTTGCGTCAAATTGGCAAGGTAAAATAGCTTGACAAATGGGTGCCCCACGAACTCAATGATCGCCAGCGCGAAGTACGCGTCGAGACGTGCCTTGCACTGCTCAACAGACACACAAATGAAGGAATTTTGAACCGCATTGTTACCTACGATGAAAAATGGATTCTGTTTGATAACCGCAAGCGCTCAGCAAGTTGGTTGGATCCTGGTTCAGCACCTAAACAATGCCCTAAACGAAAACTTACCCCTAGAATAGTGATGGTCACTGTTTGGTGGTCTAGCGCCGGTGTGATTCATCACAGCTTCTTACCAAACGGGGTGAGCATTACCTCAGATGTGTACTGTGAAGAACTAAACACAATGATGGAGAAGCTGGCACATCTCCAACCAGCACTGGTCAATCGCTCGTCTCCGCTGCTCCTGCACGACAACGCGCGACCTCATACTGCACAGCAGACGGTCTCCAAGTTGCAAGAACTGGGGTTGGAAGCTCTCCGTCATCCGCCCTACTCACCAGACCTTGTGCCTACAGACTACTACTTTTTCCAGAATTTGGATAACTTCTTGGCGGGAAAAAAATTCAATACCCGAGAGGCAGTACAAAATGCCTTTGAAGAATTTGTTGCCTCCCGTCCAGCTGATTTCTTTAAGAAGGGCATCAATAAACTGCCACTGCGTTGGCAAAGATGCATTGATTGCATGGGTGATTACTTCGATTAATACAAATAAAAAATGCATGAAAAAAATTCGTTTACATTTTTTCATACAAAACGGCAATTTCATAGGTAAAGACCTATTATAATACCAGGAGCAAAAGGTGCGAACGTCAGCATTATGTTAGAATTGTACAGAAGGTCGGCTCCATACAACGAATAAAAACATACGCACGCACACATAGTCGCATACACTACGGCTGATTTATCTTGGCAGGTCCGAATGTAGGCACTAAGAAGTTTCGCGCATGTTCTCTCACTCACACTCGCCTCATGTCACCAGTTGGTTCCTAAAATTCTTACTGCGCAGCCTTCTGCGCGAAGTTCGGACCTGCCAAGATAAATCGGCCGTAGTGTACGTACGACGATCTCAAACAAATGCCAGTCGAGAGAGCGCTTGCACTCGCTGTACGTGAAGTCTTATGTGTCTCGTATGGAGCTGAACTTTATTGTTCTGTGTTTAATTGTTCAATCTTTTGTGTGCATGTAATTAATTATTCACCAGTAACAGTGATTATGTTGGTTAGAAATCCTGATCATTCTCAAAGTATTTGAATAAAAATGCAAAGGTAAGTTAAGCGACCTTTAAATAATTTAGTTCGTGCTGATACGAAAGAATAATAAACCTGCACCCTAATTGCGTAACACACTTGTTCGGTACAACGCTTGCAACCGAACAGCTCAGCACTTTTGCCTGCATGCATTTCCATAAATGCATGTATCGCTACGATCACGAGTCAGTACGTATTCGGATACCAATCGCGTAACTCAAACCATAACCAATCAAACCATCTTAGAGTTTAGCTTAGATTTACCATTTAATTGTTATAACCAATATTCAATAATCAATATAGTCTTTAAAACCATAGGTAACTATTTCGTATCATTAACCAGTCAAATATAAAATCAACTATCATAAAAACCAACTCAGAAATTAGTGCCAAACCACGCAGGCACTAAATTCTACAACACTATAGATCGGAATGTGAATCATTTTGAAACAAATTGCTGATCCATCGCTTTATATGTTCGAAAAATTTGTCTGCTCGACAACGTAAATAACGCAATGAATGTTGTTGAACTGTCAAAACGAAACCAACTCCGATTGATAATGTGTTACGCAATTAGGGAGCTGAATTCCGTTCTGACCAATTTACTCGTATATAAAAACGTTGTAATGATTAGCGACTGTTTAACTCCATACATTTTCGACTTTTAAACGTAATTTTAAGCAACGTTTATATAAAATGAACCCCTCAGTGATCTGGTTTCGTATCCAGTTTTACTACACGGGGGCAAATTAAATTAGCTAGCGAAACTCCGCACACGTGATGGGTATCCATATCTAAATAATGATATAACAAAAAAGAAATTAAATTAATGGGTTTCGATATTTAAACACAATGAAACAAAATAAAAACAGATTTTCTCGACGAATACTTGAAGTAAGCACAACACTACCAGCGGTAAATGACCAAAAAAAAAATCATGAAATCATTTTTATTTTGTAGTGTTTAGATAGATATCGATGTCGATCATGACTGCCAAGTTTCGCTAGCTAATTTAATTTGACCCTGTAGATGCAACATAGGAGCAAGATATTCCTATCGGGCACTCCTTTAGAATTATTCAAAAGTCATAACTCCGTCCTTTCCTCCCTCAGGCTCTACACCCCCACGTGCGTTCCTGGGGCTCTTTACTCCGCTTATACGGCTCCCGCTCCGTGAAGAGCTGCAAGGAAAAGAAACTAGAAGAACAACAGATCACCCTCTTACAAGACCAGGCGCGCCACAACGAACCCAACTACGCAGTACTGGACAAACTGCGCAACGAGATGAGGAAGCTGCGCGAGAGAGACGAGGCTGTGGTACCTATAGGGACGCTGTTAGTACATGACGACCTGCCCACGCATTCTGGCTCTAATTTGAACAACGTTGATCTGTAGGGAGTTGGCTTTTTTATACTACGGCTGTTTTGTCAAGGTTCGCAAATGTTGTTGTTGCATATAAAAATGGGGTTATATCATTCGCGTTTTGAAACTAAATCGGTCTAATTTCAAAACGAGGTTTTTCTACTGTCATAATTTAAACCATCGAGCCAGTTTTTGTAATAAAAACCTAGCTGTGATAGAAATACAGTTCTTTTTACAAAACTGACAAGTTAATGTGTCGGTATTAAGGTTCAAAATTCAAAAAAGGGTCCAAACCTGGGTTTGAAGAAGAACCTTGTTTTGTAATACGACGGAATGTGTTAGTAGACGTCACCGTTTACTTACTCATAGAAACTGACGGCCCTTGAGAATAGGAATAATGACTAACAATTTATTTTGTCCGTCATGTAAATTATTAAAAAATATTGGACACTTATTTTTTCTTTTTTTACGTAATCAAAAGATTACGGCGATACATTGAGTTAAAATGTGGCATGACGTCACTCCTTGCTAGATTTTATACGTAGTTCGTTAAAGTTGTGACGTAGCTTGCCCCCACTCCCCAACTTTATACGTTTTATCTAAGTAATTTTTTATTATAAAGCAAAAAAATACTTGTCTAATATTTTTTATTATTTAACTGACGGACTAAATAGAATTTATTTCTTCTTACCCAGGCATCATCCCTATTCTGCCAATGCTTGTGACAGCCGAAACTTGCGCTCAGCGCAGTTGCGCGGGTCTCTGTATTTGCTGCTCGCGCGACGTTTCCGTGCTCTGTGGCAATAGCGGTCATTGCCATTCCCTAATATCAGATCGTCGGATCCCGAACAATAACTTGTGTATCGTTTTTCATTCGTAAAAAATGTTGGGTTGAATAGATGGGTCAATGATCTCTATTGCCAATAGATCATGCGTGAACGGGTAACAAGTTGTAAATAAATATATTTATGTAAGGTGTAATTTAAATAACTGTCAACCTTAAAGGGGTCAACGTACTCATCATTATGAACAACTTTTACTATGGGACCAAACCTGAAATCGCGAAAATAATCAGCTGTTCCCTAAATTTTTGAAAATGTAGGGAACAGCTTTTTTTCGCACATTGATGAGTACACTTATTTTAATTACACCTTGTATATATTATTATGTATATCAGAATAGGAGCATGTGTCAGTAGCTGCCTCCCCTCAGGGGGTGAGGCGTGATGCGTATGTTTTTCTTCGGAGGAGTGGAGGGTGTGCTTGGAAAGGTATGTTGAATGTTGATGCCGCAGTCGTAGTACTCGTTTAATTTATAAAGCTAACCTCTCACTTTTATGTCTGCATTATTATACTATTGTAGTGTTTCTATAGTAGTTAAGGATTAGTTTATTTACCAAACGAGTTATGTACTAACCTTTAAGGCGATAAATAAATAATCGATATCCACATTAATATGCAAAAACTAATTAAATATTTATGAATTTTTCAAACGATATAAGAAATAAATTAGTTTATTTGTGGTTAAACATAACGCAAAGAATACTTGCGTTCGTTTTTAGAGCGATACAAACAGCATTATTGCTTTTATTACAATAAGTATACACTTTATAATGAATTGGAGACATCATGATTATAAATATTTTTATTTTATTATAAATACTAGGATTATAATATTATTCCAATTGAAAATTATATTTGTACTTAAGCATTTTGAATATTATTGACGACTGTGAAAACTGATTGATTCTTTGACAAACTATAATATGTAATAAGTATCAATAAATTATAATTACTAGGAGGCGTTGCTACGAACGCGCGAACGGTTTAAACGCTAATAAAAAACAGAGATTTATCTTTAGACCAGGTTCAATACAAAAACTGACTAGAATTGGGTTTGAGTCATCAGTTTTGTATTAAGTTTAGGTACCTTTAAGGACGCTGTTACAAATAGGTAGTCAAATCATTACTTTTTTACACAAAAGTATGTTTATTAAATCCATCTTTACTTACCGAGACTCCTCCGTGCCTCGGAAAGCACGTTAAGCCGTTGGTCCCGGCTGTCATTCGTGGATCTTTGACAGTCGTTACGGGTCATCAGAAGCCCGAAAGTCTGACAACCAATCTTACCCAGGGGTATCGTATTACCCAGTTAATGGGTTGTGGAGGTAAGATAGGCAGTCGCTCCATGTAAAATACTGGTATTCAGCTGCATCCGGTTAGACTGGAAGCCGACCCCAACATACTTGGGAAAAGGCTAGGCAGATTTGTTGCTTTGCATTCTTAAAATGTTTTTTGGCCGAATTGTTGATAGATGTGCAAGGTACAATTCTGAACTATAAATAAAAAAAAATTAAGAAATAATTTCTCAATAAATGTACCGAAGTGAAAATTTTTACTTCAGTACATTTATTGAGAAACTGTACCTGTCTAAAATTATATTTATAGTTCAGAATCGTACCATGCACATCTGTCAACAATTCGGCCAAAAACATTTTAAGAATGCGAAGCATTTTATTTAATAAACACTCTTTTGTGTAAACAAGTAATGATTTGACTATCCATTGTAACAGCGTCCTTAATCGGAATGCGTCAGAGGAGAAATCGATGCGCAACCTGTTACCATGGACTCGGTACAGTAGGCACGCGATCTGAGTGCAGTTCTGAGGAATGCGCCAGTGATGTGACCTAATTAGCGACAATGAACGGAGTTCGATATTTTTCTTTGACACTTTAAAAGTGGACGTTCAAACTGCTTGTATCTGTTAGTATTTTAACACATTTTATTTATTATATTTGCGCTAGATATTTTTATTACAAGCTATGGTATAAAAAAAAAGAAAATATCATGCATATATTCCCTACTTTAAGAAAACTGAGGGAAAGCCGGAAATCTTAATCAAACAAGTTTATTATTGTAAACTATCATCACTGTTATCGCCGACCTCAATGACAAATCGGTCTACGGGATCTTCCATTAATCCATCCCTTTGAGTAAAACGCTATCGATAAGCGCGCGAGCGAGACATCAAGGTCAGCACAGCACTAAACTACAGGCGGCCACGGCGAGGTGTCGACGGGCGGGGGGAGTTGCAGCCGCCCCCCTCTCATACCCCGACTGCACTCAGATCGCGTGCCTACAATACATGAATCACGACTCGTTGAAATTTTTAGGTTATTAAAAAAAAATTGCTGTTCAACCGGGGTGGGCAATCATATACTGAATCCATGGTAACAGGTTGTGCGCATCGAAGTCCTGCCACCTTGTATACATAATCTGTAGACGGAATAACTATGAATTACAAAAACTGCTTTTACTAATGTTAGAACTCGATTTGAATGAGTGAGAGGGGAGTAAGTGTTTAGTCATAGCGTTTATACTGGACCACTCGTTATTTCGGGCAGGAGTTAGAATAGTTCTTTTGTGATCTAGGATTTTGTTTTTGGGAGTACAAGAGTCTATATTATCTTAAGATTTTTAATTGATGTTTTTAAGTGTGCTATATTCATCCTAGTCTTACCTGCTGTGGAGCTTCTGACGAATACTGCCTAGCTTGTATTCAGAATCTTAGAATAATCATGTTTTGCAACAAAAACTCAATGTCGCTAAAGTAGGAATGAATGTAAATTATCTAAGATTCTGAATTCAAGTACTTTAGTATAATTTTATTAATTTATTTTGTGCCTTATTTTATTTCTTGAGGTTTCGTATTCGTGAAGCGATGTTTAATGCTTGTTTCACCACCTACGATTAAGTTCGTAATAACTTGGCAGATAATTTCATACAAATTCTGTTCCATTTGTTGAATGTATTCGGCGAGTAGTGGCTATTCGGACATCGTGGAATAGGCCCTTGATGATTTTAAACTGAAGATCACTTCATATTACATAGTGTAATTAATTTGTAAAGTTATGTCTAACGCGGATAAAAAACAGAGAATTACGCAAAAACTATCAAGCGTATTTTTGTGAAACCTTCACCATTTTAAAGATAAATATTTATCTATTTGTATACGTGTTTTAATATAGTATCTTTTGTTTTGTGTATAATAAATTAATAAAGCATCGAATTTGGGACAGCGCTCCCTGATGGGCGTGTCCTATTACTGGGTGGACGTACAGTCAGCAGTAAAAGTCCATAAACACTTACAGTTTTTTAATCTTAATTATTAAGCGAAATATTTAATTCAAATCGGAACAGAAGTACTTAAAATGTTAAAAACATTAACTCTTAACAGTTAACGAAAAAAAGCAGTTTATCTAAACATTTTGTGTTAATTTAGATGATGTCAAAAAGTAGCAGTGTTAACCGACTTCTGTTGCTGACCGTACGACACGTTGTGAGCTCAGCACAGAACACGCAAGCTAACCACTCAAGGCTGTTAGTACTTATCTGCGTCTTAACCGTCCGCATCGTGACGGTCAAGCATAGTGGAAATGTCACGTGACAGTGGTCACAAGTTTTCCTAATATCGATAACTAAAATGGAGCTTCAGAGACTTGTGTTTTACGGTAAATATCGGACAGTGTCGGTTCCCAGCTCTAATTATACTAATGCATGAACAAAGTGTTTATCCGTAGCGTGATACTTCCGAGGGCCTGCGATTCTCCATACAAATGTATTCTCGTTTTTCTTCCTGAATATTGCCTCTAGAGCAATCATTTTTTTATTTTTTCATAAAATCAAGGTCTGCTGTAGACAAGTAATTAGTTCCTGAAAAAAAGGAAATGACAGGGATTTCCTTTTTTTTCAGGAACTAATTAGTAAAGAAAATATGACCCTCCAAAAAATGCCCCATTTTTACCGTCGTGATTAGAGGATTACCAGAAAAATTCGAAAAGTTTTTAACCTAAAAGAAAATGATAGGAACCTGGTCATATTCTTTTTTTTTAATTTTAATGTAAAAAATAAATGAATCGGCTCAGTTTTCGAGGAGAAAAAAAGGGAATAGTCTCTTCAAATAACTATTTTTCATATTCCTCGCAGGCCCTGTCCCCTCCTAAGGCTATGTCTGAAGTTCTGAAAATCTACTAGATTACCTTGATTAACTTTTAATGTGCTCCAACTAGCTAATTGCAATAATTAAATATTAGTTGACATTTAAGTACTTACCTTTGTTTTTATAGACCTCATGTAACAATATATTAATATTTGCATCAACCTTTGTGAGTGGTGTAAGCATACGTGTTACATTAGTGGGGCCTATCAGGGTCCTGGTAGGCCATAACGTGATGATTGTGATGAGGCAAATAATGCCTAATTCATGACTGTGCCCTTGATGACTGCAATAAGTTACAATAAGATCTAGAATTTTATTCATAAATATGTTGGTCTTAGATTAGTGTAGGAGCCACTTGTGCAATGCTCTAATTATATAAATGGAATGCATCTATGTAATATTACATTTACTATAAACTAGCTTTTATAAAATGGATCATAAAAAAATTGTAAACAAAAAAAAGTTTTATAGTGAAGTACTTACCTATATAAAAATCCGGCCAAGTGCGTGTCCGATTCGCACTTGGAAAGGTTCCGTACCACTTACAAAAAATACTTCAGTTTAAATAAAAAACGTTTCTTGTATGGGGACCCTTTTAATTTTTAACTTAATTTTATTTTTATGAAAATAAAATAAAGAACTAAACGAAGAATATTATTCATCTTAAATTTTAACAATCGCAAAGATGTATTTCATAATGGTACTGTGAATTACAAAGTTATTTTTTGCCGTTGCAGAAAATCGCCCATATTTAAACAAAATCCTTATGAATCGGCGTTTTTAGTATTTGTTGATTAAATACAGTTTATGCTACATGATATACAGAAGTTTCAAATTCCTAACTTGTTTAGTTTTTGCGATATCATACAAAAATGGTCTTAAACTGCCAACTTTTGCGGCCTCATATTTCTTCATATTTGAAGAACGGTTCATGAGATACAGCCCGCTGACAGACAGACGGACGGACAGCGGAGGATTAGTAATAGGGTTCCGTTTGGCACCCTTCTAGTTGCGGAGCTATGATACTGCCCTAAACGTGCTCAAATATCATTAAATGTTCACTGGCTATCTTTTAATGTGGATGAATCCGTATTCTAGAAGGAAGCTCGACCGTCAATCTCGGATTCAAAACTGACTAATGTTTCAAAACGAGATTCTGGCTTTGCCTGAGGGAGTAGACATAAGAAGCTTTAAAGTAGGAAGGAAGTGCTGAATAGGAAGATACGTAAAGAATAAATAAATATAAACTACAAACAGCCTTGACTAGTCCAAACTGCTCTTTCCACACAGAAAAACAGGACGCCCTTAGTCATTCGTCCTGCTCACTGCGTATTGGCAATTTTAGACCTTTCATGCTAGGTCATCTTGTGCCCTTAATTCAAAAATTAGTTCTATTTTAACCAACTTCAAAAAAAGGAGGAGGTTCTCAATTCGTAGCGTACCTATATGTATTTTTTTTTAATGTAGGTACGCACGGCTACAAATCAAGCCATACCATTCCAGTATAAGGTGGTCTCGCATTGTATAAGATTTCAGAAGAGGAGTGTAAACTGAAAATGTATAGGTTGATGTGTAGCCGTGTGTACTATAAAATTATCATAGTATGACCACAGATTAATACAGATGGGGCACTCCGCAGTTTAGGTATGAAGCTACAGGTACGCGGCGGGCTCATTTCACTGGGTCAATTCAGTGTGGGCTGCCGCGCACCGGCCGGCTCGCACGTTAGTTCGATACTCACGCGCTGCGTCGTAAAAGAAACCAACCCTAACGAGTCATAAGGTATAATAGTTACGCGATAGAAATAGAAGCAACTTATAGGTGAATATAACTGTAGGTAATGAAGCGTTGTGAGACCTGAATTGCACTTTATTGTGTCGTAGCAAGAGTCGCTTTATATTTAAATGATTTTTCAGAGTGTCCCATCTGTATTAATCTGTGGTATGACATAAAAATAGTATCTATGTTCATAGTATGACAGAACTAAATGTAACGCAAATCGTGAAGTGAAATAATGGTGCCGATTCTGTGGTGCACAAACTAAACTTTATTTAGGAGTGTGACTGACACTGGCATGGCCACCATCAGAAATTTTAATTTTGATAACATAAATTAATCGAAATTTGTCGGTCACTGGATCAAAAGTTATAAGGGTTCATAGGTGGCCGATCTGGAGAGCATTTCCCCAGCTTGGCCACATTTATATCTCAAAAACTAGGCCACTTAACGAAGATCTGTTTTCTCCCAGATTTAGTCCCAATTTTTCGCCAAGTCACAGATTCAATCGGGTCTTAATTTAATTTTATTAAATCTGTGACTTGGCGAAAAATTGCGACTAAATTTGGGAGAAAACGGATCTTCGCTAGATGGCCTAGTTTTTGAGATATAAATGTGGCCAAGCTGGGGAGATGCTCTCCAGATCGGCCACCTATGAATCCTTATAACTTTTGATCCAGTGACCGACAAATTTCGATTAATTTTTCGAGTTATTCATATTAAAATCCCTGATGGTGGCCATACCAGTGTCAGTCACAAGCTATTGCTAACTTTTTCTAAAACAAGAAAGAGACGGACGTAAATTAGAGCTGTCAAATTTAGTTGAACTAATATTTTCATACTGTACGACACGTAAAAATATGTCGACTAAAACCACGGTGAAGCGCAAGGCGTAAACATCGTTTGACATCTCTAACTTACATAGCTATAGCCGTCCTTTTCTCGCGCTGACTGTTAATAAATATAGCGATTTTATCTAATTTTGGTTTAGTTATTGCACAAGAGAATCGGCACCACTGTTTCATTAATTTTAGGGAAATGATTATATTCAGCAATTATAATAGAAATGGTGTTATTTCGTCTATATAATTAATTAGGCAAGTAATAAATATTTTCGATTTCCATCGGTTTTTGTTTTATTACCCGCGACGCGACGGTCACGGATACTGTACATGCGTTTGGGGTGAGGTGTTTTTGTGTCTGTTACCATTTTTCTCGGAAACAGCTAGGCCGATTATGAAACGGTTTTTTGCTTGGTCTCTTTCCTGAGCAAGTTTTACAATGTTACAGACCGCCAGGGCGCGCTTCAGTATAGATACCTACACATGTTTCTCTACACATCTTTTTTTTCTACTCAAATAAAAAGGTAGCCCGCGAAATTCAAGTTTTCTTACGTTTTTTGCAATTTGCAGGTCTGTCAGGTTGTATGTTGATTAAAATATGATTCGCGGCCGTAAATAATATGGCTTTACATAATTATAATCATTAAAATCAGCAATACAACCAGTGCCGGATTAACCACGTAGCACGAGTAGCAATTGCTACGGGCCCCGCACACCCAGACCCACCCCTGCCTGAGCGAATTTTTTACGATTTTTTTTTTAAATTAAGCTAGGATTATAGGATCTATAAAAAAACTTATTACTTAACCGTGAATGTCAGGTTCGCGGGTGTATTTCTCAGAAGTGGGTGAAACATATCTCAAAATTTAGTACCTAATTAGTTTGTACCACTTGTTAAATAATTTGTACCTCGTGGGATCGCAAGTTATTGCAATAGTTTCATACACCCGCCATTCTGACGTCAGCTTGGCGAGTGTATTTCTGTATAGCCGAAACTACTGAGAAGCTAGATATAAAACACATGGATATTTAGTACCTAATTGGTACCTCTCGAAACATACCTTAGGTCAGTGAAATCTAATCGGAATTCGTCAGAAATTGAAAAATTGATATAATTTTATACAGGTGTTACAATATGTTGTTTGTTTGACAAAAAGAGTAGAGGCAACCGGGGATTGACTATAGAGATACTTAGCATCGGGTGGAATGACAGCTCACTTCACCATCGTTTTCGAGGTAAATTTTTACAGAAATAGACCGGTAGGACTTGTTTACTCCATCGGCCGACCAGGCATGTCGTTTAGTTGCCTGAAAATAAGGCTAAATAAATAATCGTCAATAGACGAATATTATGAGCAATGCCTACTCATGCTCATCCCTTATCATAATTGTACACAATTGTAATTTATTAGTAAACAGTGTATGTGTAGTGTGTCAATCAATCTGCCTAGCCTTTTCCAAAATATGTTGGGGTCAGCTTCCAGTATAACCGGTTGCAGCTGAATACCAGTGTTATAGTATTTTTATTAATTGTTTTTATTACCTACCTTTAAAAAGTATCATATCAATCTGCCTAGCCTTTTCCCAACTATGTTGAGGTCGGCTTCCAGTCTAACCGGATGCAGCTGAATACCAGTATTTTACATGGAGCGACTGCCTATCTGACCTCCACAACCCAGTAACTGGGTAATACGATACCCCTTGGTAAGACTGGTTGTCAGACTTTCGGGCTTCTGACGACCCGTAACGACTGTCAAAGATCCACGAATGACAGCCAGGACCAACGGCTTAACGTGCTTTCCGAGGCACGGAGGAGTCTCGGTATGTAAAGATGGTCACCCATCCACTGATCAACCCCGGCAAGCGTAGCTTAACCTGATGGATCGACCCGTGCGGCTGTTATTACTTAGCCACGAGCTCCTCAGCTTTAAAAAGTATCATATAAATAACAAAAAACAATTAATAAAATACTAGATTATAAAAGACATTCACTTATCAATCTCCAGCGTTTGTTGGTCTATCAAAGTACATAAGTACTACGTGATATTAACAAAATTGTGATGTCTCTTCCACAAATGCCAAGATGAACGCGTGCCATGCCTGCCCCGGTGGAAGAAGAGGCACTGACGATGCCCTGAACACAACTTAATGGTAGTTTATTGAAAAAAGTAGTTTTGTTAACTGAAACCAATGATGTTATAAAGGAAAGATACGCTACGTTCATACTGTGCGGCATTCAGATATCGTTGCGTTGATATTACAATTGTAGGTACTTACATAAACAGTAGTTTTCAACTATGACTGCGAGAGATAATACGGAACGTATGATACAGAAAGGGATTGCTTGGTATTTATTATTAAGCCACGGACACGCTTTGTTTCGCTCGCTGCTATTAGCCGACTAAATCAAATTACAACAATTGTCTGAATTTGTCTGTAACAATTTGCGCGCGCTAGTGCGATTATCTACCTCTTTATTTATATAATATCATTGACTGAAACGTTTAATTAATTCAAGTTTTTTTGCAATTTGCAAGTCAGTATTAGAGACTGTGGTATTAGGTAGTATGTTGATTCATAGTCCAAGATCCCAGAGCCACCAGATCTTACTTATTTTCTGAAATAACAAAATGTATAGGATAGCATAGGGGAAGTACGTACAAAATGACATACACGGACAAAATGACACAGGCATCATATTTCAAATTCTGCCGCTTCTAGCCCGCCGTAGACAAATACATCACGTGACCCTACCGGCTCATACCAACCTGTCAAATCGTGAACTCGCGCCAGTCTTTCGTTCGGGTGTCATGGCTGACGACAAACATTGGTAAGTTACGAGTTTTTTTTTTATTGGAGTGAGTTTTATGTATTAATGTTATATTGTTCATGATTTTAATTTGCGTGTACATTTATTGCACCCGTTAAGTACTTATTGTTACATTTAAATAACTTTTTCCGTAAATAATATTCATTTTGAATTTATTATTGAATTTTGATTTTTTATAACGCTATATGGACAAAATGATATACATAGGTAACGGACAAAATGACATAGGTATGTCGTTTTGTCCATTAGAACTCAATGAGCTAATTGTACCTTTATTCAACGATGTTAATTTCTTTACAGATATACCAAAATGCCGCGTAATTATAAGCGTAAAACTGATCGCCAATCCTGGAGTGAGGAATCAATGCGTAAAGCTATAGAAGCAGTGCTCAGTAATAAAATGGGCTGGCTCTTGGCGTCTAAAACTTTTGGAGTGCCACAAGCAACTCTCAGAAGACATGCTTCGAATAGTAACAAAACTTTGGAGTCCAGTGCAAAGGGTCTAGGATCTTGGAAAGCTACTTTTCCACCTGATGTGGAAAGAAAATTAGTTGAGCATTTGAAATTACTTGAATCTCGTTTGTTTGGACTGACGCGAGCTTCTGTTCAAGAATTAGCTTTTAATATGGCTGAAAGAAACGGTTTCGCTCATAGATTTAACCCACAAAAACAGAAAGCTGGACAAGAATGGTTAGAAGGATTTTTAAGACGAAATAAAGATATTTCTCTACGCAAACCAGAAGCTACTTCAGCCGCTCGTGCTCAGGCTTTTAATCGGCCACAAGTCAAAAAGTTTTTCGAGATATACGGAAATCTGCTGGAATCTGAAAACATTGGGCCACATCGAATTTATAATGCTGACGAATCAGGCCTGTCTACTGTACAAAAACCCCAAAAGATATTGGCTACTGCTGGCAGGAAGCAAGTTGGCGTAATAACTAGCGCAGAACGTGGAACCAACACCACTGTTGTTTGTTGTGTTAATGCTGTTGGTACGTTTGTTCCGCCGATGATGATATTTTCGAGGAAAAATATGAAAAATGAACTGGTAGATGAAGCACCTCCTGGCACTTTAGGTGTAGCTCAACCATCAGGATGGATGACAACAGATTTATTTCTGAAATGGCTTAAGCACCTCCAAAATTTTGTTAAATCTTCCATTGACGATAAAGTTATATTGATTGTCGACGGGCATGCAAGTCATAAAGGGATTGAAACTTTAGAATACGCGAAACAAAACGGCATTATTATTTTGTGTCTACCTCCACATTGCACTCATCGCATGCAGCCTTTAGATGTCTCATTTTTCGGGCCCTTAAAGACTTATTTTAACCAAGAGACATCCAAATGGCTAAAACAACACCCAGGACGTGTCGTTACACAGTTTCAGATTGCTGGCCTGTTCAAGGAAGCTTATGGTAAGGCAGCTACAGTGCAAAATGGTTGTAACGGATTTAAAAACACTGGCATTTGGCCTCTAAATCCTGAAATATTTCCCGATTATATGTATGAACCTGCGGAGACTACAAACATACCACTGGAAGACGCCTCCAATGTGCAATGTCATCAGCAAATAGCTCCTAGTCCAGTTCCCGTAGCTGGACCCTCTACACAGCAGTTAGACAATTCAATTTCACTTCCCGTAACGAACCATCTTCAAGCTTCTGAATCTACACAAACTCCACATCAGCAGCAAATATTCCGTGCCGTAACACCTGACAAAAATGATACAGTTCAAACAACCGACTCTACTGAACAAGCTAACAATTCAACAGCAAACACTGATCAAGACCATAATTTATCTGGTCCAAATCAAAATCGCCCATCTGTTGGTAGTAAAGAACGTCCTTCCTCCTATACTCTAGCAGTGCCTATTGAGGATTTATCTCCTGTCCCGAAAGGACGTTACATAAGTGGCCAAGGAAAACGTAAGCCAAAGAAACGACAAACCGCTTTGATTTTGACTCTTACTCCAAACATGAACGCGATCAAGTCAAATAATGAGCCTAAAGCTCCTCCAGAGAAGAGGAGACGAACCGTTACCAAAACCTTATTCGAAGAAGACAGTGAAGAAGAAAATTTGCCAAACAACACTCAAGATGACGAAGAGGATTGCGTTTGCTTATATTGCAACGATCTTTTTTCCCGGTCAAGACCTGGAGAAGACTGGTTGCGGTGTTTAAGTTGTTCGCATTGGGCCCACGCTTCTTGCGCGGACGTTCCTAAACGAACCAAGCGGTTCATTTGCGAGCTTTGCCTTTAATTTTATAACTTTGGCGTGTATGTCATTTAGTCCATATGTGATATGCCATTTTGTCCATATACTATGGGCAAAATGGATTTTCGTTGATCTCAGTTAAACAATTTTTTTTATTTTTTCTAGTTTGTTTATCTTCTAAATATCTATGATAATTCATAGGTATAAAACCAAAGATTACTGGTGTACAATATGAATGTGCTGTGATTTAATAATAAAGAGTTATGATCCAAAACCAAAACTGTATGTCATTTTGTACGTACTTCCCCTAACACAACGTTAGAACGTACCTACGCACACGTGCTAGCTTGGGACGACGGCCAATTTTCAGGTATTAGGTACAGACGCCAGCAGGTCAACCTTGAACCTAATGTTTCAGCGTTAAAGAAATTTGACAGATTGTAGTAGCTTGATGTGCTGGCGTCTGTCCTAAAGTTAGGTACGTAAAAATATTACTCACTTTTCTGAGGCTACCGAGCGCGCAGTGGCGCCCTCATCGTTTGTTTGGTTATTTCTTTTATTTTAGAAGAAAATGCAGAAAATAAGCCAGAATAGTTGTGCTCCACAAGACTATACGTTATTATTATTTCAAATAGTATCTTTTTATTGTTAAGTTTTATCATAATCGTTAAAACGGAAAATAGTGGCCACTTCTTTCAGTGTTTCATTCTAAAATAAAAGAAATAACCAAACAAACGATGAGGGCGCCACTGCGCGCTCGGTAGCCTCTTAAAGTTTGACTGCTGATTTTTATGTATGTTTTACAGAATATTGTTAATAAATTAATAATCAATACTACCAGACACTTCACGTCGGCGGTTTTTCCGCCAGAAGACGCTTTAAAGCTCGTAAAAATGATGTCATCTTACTTTTAATGGCGTTAATTTTAAAAAAGAGTACCTACCTAGCTACCTACACAATGCTTTCAAAAGTACTACATAAGTCAATGTACCTACATAATTATTTGGATTATGATTTTATGATGAATGTTCTTTGAATAATCCATACATCATACAAATAAATTGAAGTGTCTGTTTGTCAAATTAACAGCTTTTTACTCACATGGCAGAATAAAAGAAATGTATTGACTGCCTCTAACATCATCATGAGGTTATGGGTTCGATGCCCAGGTCGGTCAAAGTGTAATTGGGTTTATCCATCTGGAATTTCTCAATAGCAGCCCGGAGTCTGGATTTGTGGCCGGTTGATGGCAATAGGCTCGCCTCCTGTTACAAGGGACTTAAACATAGCTGGCGAAATGTGGGTGTACACAGGTACACCTCTGCCTAACCCTTTTGGGATTATTCGCGTGACGTGACGTTATGTTATGCTTATGAAAGTATCATAATCATCTGCCTAGCCTTTTCCCACCTATTTTGGGGTCGGCTTCCAGTCTCACCTTCTAGCTATACTCTCCGTAATAGCACTATTTTGGTATATGCCTTTTTATCATTGACAGTTCTTTTTCACTGATAGTTCTGTTTGTTTTATTACACAAGGTACGTGCTAGTAAAATTATTTAATTAAAATGAAACGTGGTCGTAAAACTACCATTAAACCAGAAGCCCAAAAAATATTACCTACCTATTTGTAAAGTATAAACAATACCTGTAAGACAAAAATAACTTGCCATCACAAAATGGAAATTGTATGAAATGTTTACTGTTCCAAGTACATTTTACAAGTTGGTTGACTATTACTCGTAAGCTGAAAAGCCTAGTTAGCTGTGATAGTTTTCCTTTTAACTTCGTTACATATACTAAGTACTACTATGAATTTTTTCACCCATCTCCAAAACTAACCGTTTTGCTGGCGAGGGGAACACTTAGCACTTTAAACCCTTAATATTTCAGAAACGGATCCCTAAATCGAAAAATTGTTTTCACAAACCCGCAACAACACCCCACACCATGGGGTGACGAGAAAAAAAAACATCCCTATTTTACGTGTAGGTACAGAAGGTAGGTACCTTAAAAAAATTTTTTTTACTACCAAAAAACAAGTCTCTGATCTAAGCTGGGGACGGACGGACGGACATAGCGAAACTTTAAGGGTTCCTTGTTGACTACGGAACCCTAAAAATCAATATAATATAAGCTCACGTTGCTATCAGGCGCCAATATGGCGAAAATCTATAATGTCTTCATTTTGACTTCGATATTATGAAGTCCAGCGTACTTGTTTATTATAGGTCAGGTCTGTAGATCAATTTTTCAATTTCTGTCGAATTCCGATGACTGCATGAGCGATCCGTGTATTTTGATCACCGATTTACTGCTCGAACAGCCCGTGTACTCGTATGTTGACTTACCACATGTCCAGTGTAGGTTGACTTCATTGTCGGGATTAGTTGACCAATACAGTAGTAAGTGTACATTTAGATAAGGGATGAGCAACAGACGATTATTTATTTAGTCTTATTTTCAGGCAACCAAACGACATGGTCTGCCGGTCTATTTCTGTAAAAACTTAGATACCTCGAAAACGATGGTGAAGTGAGCTGTCATTACACCCGATGCTAAGTATCTCTATAGTCAAATATCCCCGGTTGCGTCTACTCTTTGTGTCAAACAAACAACATATTGTAACACCTGTATAAAATTATATCAATTTTTCAATTTCTGACGAATTCCGATTAGATTTCACTGACCTAAGGTATGTTTCGAGAGGTACCAATTAGGTACTAAATATCCATGTGTTTTATATCTAGCTTCTCAGTAGTTTCGGCTACACATTCACCCACCCCACAACACCCGCCAAGCTGACGTCAGAATGGCGGGTGTATGAAACTATTGCAATAACTTGCGATCCCACGAGGTACAAATTGGTACTAAATTTTGAGATATGTTTCAACCCTTTGTGAGAAATACACCCGCGAACCTGACATTCACTAATAAACGGCTAATGGATAGACGTTGCTATCAAAATCTACAACGATAATTTAAGATTTTAACATATTTTTACACGAAAAATAATTTAGTTTCAAGTAAACAATAAGAAAATTTTATCCTGTAGCAAACCAAGGGCCTCTATATAGAATTGCTACGGGCTCCGCACTGGCTTAATCCGGCACTGAATACAACTCCATAAGTTACAATTGACCTCAAACCTCATGATTTCATGAAATCGCTAGATATGAGGTCAATTCTAACTTACGGAGATGTACCTATTGCCGATTCTAATGATTATAATTCTGTAAAGCCATATTAGTTACGGCTGCGAATCATATTTTAACCAACATACAACTTGCAAAAAACGTAAAGAATTTCGCGGGATACCTAGTGAAACGTCTGACATTGGCATGGCCGGTTCGGGGTTCGGGGTGCGCATTGCCCACTTCTGCGCCTGACCTTCTACTTACTTCAAAGTTAGTGCTTCTAGTTACTCCATACTTGTCCCAAGTGACATGTGCACACGCACTGCATTGGGGATCCTTGGTCAGAAGTTCGCCTAGCTAGTCCTTTATCGGCTGATTAGTCGACCTCATTGCTGAGACATAATTCGGGGAGAGGTTAACGTAAAATAAATAAAAGCAAAATGTGGACTTTTGAATTTTTATTATTGGATTTACTTACACTGTCATTTACAATAAATTTCCATGTAGTTGGAGGACATAAATCAATATTGCATAACACTAAGGCTAATTGCATTAGTATTTTTGTGGATAAATTAACAAAATATATGCAATATTACAAATTCAAATAAAAATAACGCTAATATCTTACTCGGGCACGCACTTGCTCCACGCCGCTATGCCACACTACAATTTGGAGTTCAGCGAACATCGGCCAGATATTTAGTTAACAGGTATCGTGAAGATGGAATGTCTTCGAGTAGGCATTACTGTCGCGGTCGCTGCGCCGCGACGCGCATGCGCATCAAATAAATAATTTGTCCAAGTGCATTACCTTAACCTAGCACAACTTTTACAACTACTGTTTGTCCTGTAAGTAAAATGTAAAATCGTAAGAGATGTAGCGCTACAGCAATTTTCGAGAACTTGCGAAATTAAAAAAAAATAAATTAAAATATACAAAATCTCTATCACAATACTCGTAAGTAATTAAAGCAATTCAAATGTGAATACTCCAAATGTTGTAATACGAACGAAGCGCGGGTACATCGACATGTCTTTAATTCTATTTAAGCTCAGCCACGGTCCGACGAGACGCCAGACTGACGACTTGCGGCGCGAGCGGTGTTGTGACGACTCGCGAGCGCGTGTACTACACAGTAGTCACAAGTTACACCAACTTATCCGTTTGCAATAAATACATACATGTACGATACATAGGAGATAGATACACACAGACCAACAGGGCGACGTCGCTATCACTTAGCTAAATATTGCAAGTACTACATCATTACCCCTAATAATGTTACGTTTATCGTTTAAAATATATCAATAAATGATTCAAATGTATACAAATGCAGCGAGGGCGCGGAAGACTCGCTCGCAGACCGGCCGGCAGCCGGCTGCGCGAGCTAGCACAGTCTCAAAACAACCTAGCCACGAGATTAAATGTCCATTGTATAAAACTACTATTTGTGCAGACCGAATCAACACGGAGATGCGATTACAAAGTAAACACTATATCGACAAACGCGATACGCAACTCGCTAATGTATCCAACTATTATATCGTTATCATATTTATTTGTATGTTTCATTACACATCCTCGACGCTACGGTGCTTGTTTCAAGTATCAACAGACTTTTTAGATACATTAATTTTACACACGGTATAAAATACTTAGAAAATTTACAATTCCCACGTTAAGAAGTAGCCGCACGGAAGTCGGAAGTGTGAGTGACATGCTAGGCGCAGCGGAGCGCGATACACATGCTAGGCGCTGCGGAGCGCGCTACACATGCTAGGCGCTGCGAAGCGCGCTAGACATGCTAGGCGCTGCGGAGTGCGCTAGACATGCATGCTAGGCGCAGCGGAGCGCGTAGCCGCTAGACGACGGCGAGAGATCCATCGACTGGTACAGTTATGAAAATACATCATACAACATACAGTTAAAATGCAATACCAAAGTACGTTTTTCTTAAACATTATTTTTTTTTTCGTAATTGAAAACAAATATATCAAAAGAAGTACATTTATGAATGTATATAACTCGTAGATAATTTGACACGATACATAAACGAAACGTTACCATATATGCGTGTAGTGTTGTGCTACAACGGGGTTGGGACTGACAAGTTACGTCGGGGGCGAGCTGTGTGGAGGAGTTCCATACAGCCGGTTGTAATTGGGGGCTGGGTCTTACGTGATACTATAGTTATTTTTTTTATTATATTTAAATAGAATGTTAAAAAGTATTACGACACATCCTGATCTTCCACATCCTGCGGTTGTTCTTTTTGTTCCGTTTCACCTGTAATGTGACAAACATAAAAGTTAGACAGATTTACTCCAACACTGCACATACTATTGATTTGCACGGTTGCTGAAAACAATAACCCTCCCCATTAAGGCGAGGGTTTCAAAAAGCTACGATTTAGAATTATCACATAAGATAGCAACTTGCGTTGTTTTATCATACACAGATTGTGATCCGATATAGCTACACTATCATCTGAATGTGTGACAAGATCTCTATCTAGTGGAATAGCGAAATAAAATACCCAACAATTGATGCTAGAAACTTGCTGGTAAAAGGATGGTGTTTGGGAGGATTCAGGATGGACAAGGCTCGGTGTCCTGACTAGCTACTGACCGGACTCTCCGTCGCCCTGCATGTCGGAGGTCCACAGCGTGAGGTTGTCCCGCAGCAGTTGCATGATGAGCGTGGAGTCCTTGTAACTCTCCTCCGACAGCGTGTCCAGCTCGGCGATCGCGTCGTCAAACGCGGCCTTTGCGAGCCTACACGCGCGGTCCGGACTGTTCAGGATTTCGTAATAGAATACCTGCAGAGAAGTGTTGATATTAGTGTTGTGTACAGATTGCAGACCAGCAAAATGTTGCCAAGACGAGATAGAGAAATTGGTTAAATCATGGCTAGCTTCGATCAATAATAGTACTAGATTCCCGATAAGCGCTTCAAAAACGGCCCGAAAAATAAAAACACAAATACTTTTGTGGTCTTATTTCAAACATCGACTGTTCGGGAACAGGGAAATGCATGGAGTAGTATTGTTACTTTATATGTTATTTTTGTTTGTAGATTTCCTAGTGATATACACGCTTTCTTATTAACATATAAACTCAGCCAAGACCACGTCGAGCTATTTTTTGGGAACATACGGAGTCAAAGTGGACATAATAATAATCCCAACACTAGACAATTTAAAGCCAGTTTTAAAAAGCTGCTGTCTCATTTGGAACTGGGCTCCAAATTTACCGGAAATTGCAGTCGCTCCATGTAAAATACTGGTATTCAGCTGCATCCGGTTAGACTGGAAGCCGACCCCAACGTAGCTGGGAAAAGGCTAGGCAGATGGAGAGAACATACCAATTTTATCCGGATCATCATCTCTAAACAAAATTAATAACTTGTCGATAGGTTACCGTTTTGAAGAAACCGAGGAGAGAAATTTAAGTTCTGCAGAAATTTTAAAAAATAAATCTATAGAACAAAATTTCGATAAATACCAGACAAACTGCACTGAACTGAGTGAAAAACTAGATCATAATCCAACTTCAGATACTATTACGCAAATAGTAGGTTACATTTCTGGTTTTGTAGTCAGTAGCCTTGTTAAGAAAATTAATTGCGAGGACTGTAAAATGGATCTACGGGCTAAACAAAAATTATGGTTTCATAAATTAATCGATTTAAGAGACATGGGTGGTTTATGTTATGCTTCAAACGACGTGTTCGACGTATGCATGAAAACCGAACGAGTTATATGCAATTGTCTTCGCATGAGTGGTGGCAAAACAATACAAAAAAAAATATTGTTAATATTTCAAGCGTCTACCTGTTGCCGTTACCAATATCCAGCAAAAACGAGCAAAAAAAAAAACACGTTTGTTGTATGGGAGCCCCCTTAAATATTTATTTTATTCTGTTTTTTAGTATTTGTTGTTATAGCGGCAACAGAAATACATCATCTGTGAAATTTTTAACTGTCTAACTATCACGGTTCATGAGATACAGCCTGTTGACAGACGGACGGACAGCGGAGTCTTAGTATTAGGGTCCCGTTTTACCCTTTGGGTACGGAACCCTAAAAAAGTATATGATATAATACAAATATTTTTTATAACTTCAAAATCGCGTACAAAAGTAGACGCACCCATTTTTTTAATACGGGTTGATTACAATGAGCCAACCCGCAGACAGTTAATAGCAATGTCTTAATAAAATAACTATTGTACTAATTTAGTCCTTCTACGTTTATAAATCGGTCAAAAATATTTGCTACCATATAAAACGAACCATGGCCTAAAAAATATATTATTATTCTGCTACTCTACGTCTGTCACTACTTACTGTGTTCTGAGCATTGAAATGTAAATACCAAGAACTATGTCTAGTTCCAAAATAGAGTAAGCACGAAATTGTCAACAAAATGTTTTTAACCTTAGTGCTCAAGATTTAAGTTTCATTTTAGAATAAATATTTTTGTACTTATTATAAAAATGACTTTTTATTTTCAAGCAACATTTTTAAATTATTGCTTTTACCTTTCTCCGATGATAGAAGGACTTAAATATAAATATTTTGCAATCATAATTAAACTTTATGTTTGATTGTTAAGGTTTATAATGAATTGAAGTTGTTAATATTATAAAACTTTTTTCTATATTTCGTAGTAACAAATATAAATGTTTATGTGTGTGTAAACGTGGCCACTACAGCGACTTATTTTTGTTCCTGATCCTGTATCTAGTGCTATTATTGATCGAAGATGGCTAGTGAAAACACAACACAGAAAAAGATGAAAGTTACTAGAGAAGTTTTATACCCATCGAGGGGTCCATAAATAATAAATTAGTGTTCTGCAGTAGAATTAACTTTATACTTTGTAATGGAGGCTTTTTATATATTACTGAAGTAATATTTCAATTGATAAATATTTGGGCATGATTATTTGATGCTGTTACTGTTGCCATGCGTCGGTTGCCTGTATAAAATCACAAATATAATAAGTTATTACCTAACCGGTTATGGGCAATTTTTCAATCGTCAGATGACATTTATTTATGGAATAAATATGGCGGTTAGACAACTTTTGTATAGAAAATATGTCGAACTGTCATATTTGTTCATCAGATAAAATTTATCTGAGTATTCAAAAATTTGCCTCTAAGAGTGAATTCGACCAAACATTTATACCCAGCATAAGTCTTATTCTTCGATTAAATTTTGAATTTTTGACAGTTTCTCCAAACAAAAACTGTCAGTCGTCAATTTTATTCCACGAATAAAAGATATCCGACTTTGGTCAAATTAGCCCTAAGTTGATTAAAACTAAATTATCTTAGGGTCGAAAGGCAAACTCATTAGAATCGGAAAATAATATTCTTTCACAATAATAGGTAAATGTTTCATTTGAATTGAATCATGAATATCATAATTCTAACTGACAAAATTTAAATATAAATGTGGTAATACAACATTATTGAAACAGTCCCATCTCGATCTGCCCCAAAGTGACGTTATCGAAAATCACGTATTAATTCTAGGCAGAATCGTAACCATGTAACAAATAAAAAACTCATTTCCAATTCGTACAAATTCGGAATGTTTGACGACCTTGAACTCGAGCGGTTGGCTAGATAAATAGAGATAAGTTATCGCATGACGCGCCAACGGATTATTGATATCACCAGCGACGCCGGATAAATCGCTCTCAAGTACTTTACTAAATACTTTAATAAGAAGCGGTTAATTTTAAACGTAACCAGTTTTAATATTAGATGGGTTTTAATTAATTGATAACTTTAAAGGCACGACTCGACGCCTCTACGCACTTCTGCAAAAATAGACCATAGGGTACGATAGAATTGATTCAGGGTTTAAACTCTTTTCAGCACTCCTAAATTTAGTTGTAACCAGGCGAGTAGCTTTTACGCATACTGCGTTCAATTTAAAGGAAAATACTGTATAATCAGATCCTAAAATAAAATAGTCACAATATCCTTTATCTCGCATTATTACAATTCAATTACGTCAGCCTACACAAAGCGGCGAGTTGATAGCTTAGTTTCACAGTTCGGAGAAAACCGCGTATGATACATAAATACATACATTATTTAAAGGTCGTCTATATATTCCAGTGGCTCATTAATTCAGCAGGGCGTTTCATTAGCATATAGTATTCTAATGTCAAGTGTCCACGCCTCCCTAGCCCCTTAAGACCTTGGGAAGGACTTCGCGAAAACTGTATTGAATTTCTTAAAGCCGCCGGCAAGAAGTAATTGATAATGACGCTTAGCATTGCAATGTCTGGTGTCTGCACGTAGCTGGCGCGTGCGCGTTTATGTCCTTGCACGGCCTGTTATTGAGCTGTATTTTGTACGCTACCGGTTTCCTACTACTGCGCGTAGTTAACGCTGGATCGATCTCAAACAATCAGTCGTTAACTGACAAATATCTGACTAGCGAATAAATTAGTCAGATGGTGCGGCACTAACGTTGTTATAGCGAATAAATTACAGAACATTAAACAAGATGGCACAACTTGGCATGTCCTCTATATTTATATTCCTTTATTTCTTACAATAACATATTCATACACAATAAGTATTTTATGTACACATGCGGTCACACGTATTTAGGTTAGAATTTTACTTAGATCTTGCTACTACGCAGATGTGGTAAAATGATGCTGTCTCCAATCAATACCTATAGTAAAGGTATACCGGTGTTCAAAGCAAGTAGACAGTGCCATAATAATCCCATAAAGTCGTGGTCGTTGCGCCTTTATTACGTATTTACGAGCAATTCTAACTCGGGCAATAGGGTATGTCTGAACGGCAAATAATTGTGGAAGATTTACGACAGACATGCAAATTTTATTCTATCTATCCACATGGCTATATAGTTTGTTATTTTTTTTTTTGCGATCAATGTCGGTTAGGTACGCATTTTATCTTGTAAAATGTTATTATGTTGGCACTGACGGCGGATAAGCCGGGTTGAGCCAGGGTGTTTCGGAGTCACAAGGATAAAAACAACCTTTTTTTGTCTACTTTACTACTAATACCGGTTTAGATTTCGGGTCTAGCCTTCCTGGATTGAAAAAAAAAAAAAACAATTCACGTCAGGGTTCAGTTCACTTAGGAAGCACTAAGCACGATCAGCTTGTTTTTTTAACCAATAAAAAACCGTGTCTAACGTTACAGGAAGTCTGTGAAGCCTGCAACCAGTTGTGTAGTTTCCAAAGTCTACATTGAGTACAATTAGATGATGCAGCTTATCCGCTACTACGCTATAAATACTTCTTCGCTTAAAACTTTCAATACGTCATATTATGTATGTTAATCATAATTTCTTCATAAATCTATCCACATATCCCTACTTATTAGTCTGTTGTCATGTTACTCTGAACAGCGTGACATCACGATGACGTGTCGCCGTGATTAACTCGGTAAATATGTTTATGCACACGAATAGCGCGTCACTCAAGAGCTATGCGTCGTAACTCCTTACAAATATCGTACAATGTATTGCCTTGGTCAGGATCGGAAATGTTACAGCTATTTACTCATGAGTTTTATCGATTTATAAGCAATTGAAAAAGGGGCTCTAATTTAACCCGATATGATAAGATGTTGATGACATAATTTATCAATATAATTAGTTATTCACATAGTAATACCAATTCCGTCCCTTTTGCGTCTTTCGTAATTAATCAAGTGGTTGAATGTTATGATTCTTTTTATACTGTGCTTGTTATTATTATTGTTTACTGTTAACAAATGATTCACAAGCACTTCATACAAGTGCCCTTAGAAAGACCCATTACTTTCTACCCGTCAGTTACGTTTTCAGCTCATGTAACATCTTCGTCGCTAAATCGTATTATCTATAACCCTCCTGCTAGGGTTAACAGAGTATTGTTGGCTTCAGACCGCCTCATCAACACCTGGTTCCTATAACCTAGTAATTTTAACAAATATTGTACTTACTGAGAAGTTAAGCGCGAGGCCGAGACGTATGGGGTGGGTGGGGGGCAGTTCCGTCATGGCGATGTCGGAGGCGGCCTTGTACGCGACCAGCGAGTTTTCGGCCGCCTCCTTGCGGTCGTTGCCGGTCGCGAACTCGGCTAGGTACCGGTGGTAGTCGCCCTGGAGTACACAACATACATATCAGCACACAACATTACAAACAGTTATAATACCAGTTTGTATATTTTGTTAGAATCTCACCATGAAAATTTAGGTGAAGTTAGCTGGCATTCCACTTGATTGAGATTGACTTTACTGACAGCTCATTTCAAGCTCTCCTCTCTACGGCTAAGTTTTCACAGTGAGAGTTTTACATAATAGCACTACAGGCCTTTGAGCTTTTTATAAACCTCGATGCGTATTAATATGTTAAAGTCCACATTCTGTACCAAGTCGACAGCACCTAATAAATGCACTGCACGTCACAATGATCATAATAGGCCTCTCCACAGAACGCTGCAATGACCTATCGTAATATCAAATTGCCGTGGTCACCTCGCCTGGCGATCGTAGCATGTTGTTTATCCTCCTATATTTAGAACTATGTTTCGCAGGACTATCGGTGATGTGGATGCTATCAATAAATAATTAATTTACATTTCGAGACAAACAGGAAATTGTCACGTGTAATCGTAGCTGAAACCACGCAATAACTCTTTCTTTACCTTAAGTGCGTCATTGCTGAATTCTTAAAAGCCCATTACAAATTGTTTGACGTTATTACGAAAATCCTCGCATTTACGTCATCGGGTTACAAATACGTTTAAAGGCGTAATCTTTAGGAAGTGTTAGTACTTGGTCAGTAAGTTAAACATCAGGGTGGACTAGATATATCTGCAATTAGCAACAATTATACATTAGCAACAACTATACATCCTTACGTATAAGCTGGCGTATAAATGCCTCGGGGTTAATTAGTTATTCTCATGATTTCTATCTAGTTCATTTATCCCATTATAATTATCTGAAGAGATTTGTTTCCATGCTATAATGGCTTAATTAAGCGGTAGATAAAACAGTTTTCTACATAGATTTTATTGAAGTGATGTTGTTCATTTTAAGATAAACTGTATCATGTGAAAGATCAGTGCAATTTATAATTACTGTGAACTATGACCGGCACAAGCCTACGCAGGGCCAGAAGATATACAAATGCAGAGGCTGGGATTACGAAGTCGTGAAGTAATTTCAACATTGTTCTTACCTTCATTTTGTAATAAAAGACTTTGGACTCTCCGGTTTGTGAGCTGGGTATGAGGTGTTTGTCCAGAACGCTGAGGATGTCTGAGCAGATGTCACGGAGCTCCTTCTCCACCTGGCTGCGGTACGCCCTAATCATGTTAAGTTTATCTTCCGCCCCCTGGAACAAACGTGAACACATTGTAACAACACGAATCAATTGAAGAAAGTCTTCCATTTTCGGACTACCATTGGGCGTCATCAGTGTAATGAATTCCTCTACAAAAATATTCATGTTCATAACTGAACCTATAAAATACCAAGAGTTTTATTTATTTATTTATTCAATATTACACTATCATAACAGGTCCACACACCCAATGCGACGATAATGTGATTAAATGATTATCATTTATTAGTTAATAAATCGAGTCACCCTCCGAATTCCGCCCATGTAGGTACAGTTAAAAATGTCAAGCCTTTGTGAGGTGCTGTTTATTACCCGTATGGCTCTTGCAACCGGTGCGAATTTGCCTACGTTAGTGCGAACCACCGGGACGTCGAAAAGCCGTGCCCTAGGCGCCTGCTGCAGCCTGGTGTTTGGAACGAGCAGCCTCAACGAGTCTAATATATCACCACGAATCACTTCAAATATATATTTTGCTAACGCTAAGTTACGCCTTACCTCCAGCTTGTAGTATCCAACCATCCCTATAACAAAGAGTATTGGATACATAAGCGGATAATAAGGGTAAACTCCATGTTGCTCAAGGTACAAATACCGGATAAATTTGTTCCGCATTTCTTCCACTATGAGACTATATTTAGCCTCATGGGGGTTCCAGATAACAGCACTGTTTTCCAACCTGGAGTAGGTTGTATCAGGATTTTACAGCTTCCGTGTTATTATAACCTCGTTCCTGATCTCAATTCTCTATTTGAAACAGTAACACCATCGTCATTATTATAATCCCTACGTTTGGAATGACGAACGAGAGCAAGCCTACAAATTAATCAATAATCACGGTTGCGTACCCACGTGTTTAAAACGTGTGGATGTATATCTCTAGATACCTCTGCAATACTGTGCATGTCCCGTCAGGAAATTACCGTTAAATGCAGTGTCCACGAAGAATTCAATAGGATTTTGACTGATAAGGCGTCTACGTCACGATTATCAAAATAAGACTGATTTCGTATGTAGTATGCATTTTAATTCTTAACGCGTATTATGAACGTGATTTCAATACTCAGTCCGGTTTAACTTATAGGTGTGATGGAAGCCTACGATTTTTTTCGAAACCAGTTACTTAATGACTTGTAGTGATAAACTTGTGAATTATTTATGTCTCACAAGTGGATTCGCCTAAAGAGATATGAATATACATTTTATTGTGTTATTCCTTTGTGCCTCGACTCCTTAGATTTAAATTGACGAGTGCACGAACGAGTGTAACTCTGAAAGCAAAACTGAATCGATTACATGACGGTTTTACGTCACATCTAATGATATCGCTTTTGATTACCATGATTCGTTTTTCGACCCGCTGTTATACTTCTGTACCGGCTCGATTCATGCTTTCGACTTTTCGTATTAGTCAGTGTTTAACATAATGGGATTAGTTTTTCATAGGCTTGTCCGATCTCACTTGGGACCCAACACAGCTAAGCGAAGTGTGGGTGTACAACGAATGTACCTCGACATGGTCTACACTACAGGGATGACAGACATGACGGGTGTTTGCAATGGTCATGAATACATTATTATTCATTTTAATTACTTTTAATATCTGCTTAGTAGTTCATATCCGCCGCATAGTGCTGTTAAGACAAAAACGTGGTTATTTAGTCGTATGTGTCGTGCCGAGCCACACCCTTTCGTTACACAATACATCCTTTTATCAGAGTTTACCCAACCCACACCCACAAGTGACGCTGACAAGACACGATTTAGGGAAACCACTAGCTGATGCAACTACCTTTGTAATTTTATACAAACCAAATAACAAAACCTTGACGAATGATCCAATTTCACTTGCGGAATCCTATACCGTTACTGAAAGCTAACGCTTAGTCTTACATGCTACGGTAAATCTGTCAGTAGTTTAACTAAACTGTAAAAGCTAACGAGTTTATCACAGACATTTATTTAGGTGCAATTCTGTGGACATTATAAATTTTCACTCTTCATATTTTTGCTACAACATACTAAAAGCTAAAGATCTTTAATAAATATCTTAGAAATTGCAATTCAATTTTATTTTATTTCATTTCATTTCTTGTGTGTCAAAGAGAAAGTTTTCTAAAGACGCGAATGATGCATCTTTCTCAAAGACCGCTGCGATACATTTGACGTATTTGTTCAATAAGCTTGAAAAATCGCGGCGCCTATGAAAGATATTTTTGTAACAAATTGGATCGAGCTTGGAAGCAGGTGCTCTCAAGGAATGCATCGAAACTTCAAAGTTATAAAGTTTAAGCAGGTTTCTTTACAGTTCTAGAGTTGATCAACTAATGCAATTAAGGGGAATGCGCTAAGGTAGCCCACGAAATTCAAATTTTCTTACGTTTTTTGCAATTTGCTGGTCAGTGTCAGGTCGTATGTTCATTAAAATATGAGACGCGGCCTTAGCTAATATGGCTTTACAGAATTATAATCATTAGATTCAGCAATACAACTCCATAAGTTAGAATTGACCGCAAACCTCATGATTTCATGAAATCGCTAGATTAGAGGTCAATTCTAACTTATGGAGTTGTATTGTTGATTCTAATTATTATAATTCTGTAAAGCCATGTTAGTTACGGCCGCGAATCATATTTTAATCAACATACAACCTGACACTGACCAGCAAATTGCAAAAAACGTAAAAAATTTGAATTTCGCGGGCTAACTTAGCGCATGCATAGCGGGACCACGAACTACATTATTATCAAGTTTTGTGCCATAAGGATAGTTATTGGGTTTATTAGCATTTTCAATGATGTAACTTGAACAAATGGGCACCAATCGATTTAATATGACGTTGACTTTCAAACGTATGCCACTTTGTACCCAGTTGTATGCAGGTTACGTGATTCCGTGTCAGTATATAATAATGGAAAGTATATAGTAGAGATATGAATATAAAATGACGTTTTACTATACTTTGATACGATTTTACAGTTTCGGTCGTATTTGGTAGAACTGCTTACTAGCTCCGCTCGCTAAAGGATGCAACCAGTTTTTTTGTCTGGCAAAAACTTAACGATGCAGGTTCCAATGCCTTTTTGCCAGTCCAGATTTCTCATTATATTCAAGATGGCCAACCAAGAAAAACTACTGTAGAAAACTGCTAGGTTTCTTTCAGCCAGCTTCTCTAGGCAATAAAAAGTTTAATGAACTATTTTCCATGACAAACGGTATTCAATAAAGATTCCCACAACTTTTTAAGGCTCGATCGATACGTAATGAACGAGCATGACCTTATTGGCAACCATTTCATGGCGTCATAATTTAGGGCTGAAAAGTACTTGATACATTTTCACGTTCGCTACAGAGCCGTTGCACAAACTGACCTTCTACGGCGCCATTGACACTGTAAAATGACAAATGTATTGCAACAAATTAGCTTGGAGGTCATTGTTGTTTGACTGACTTTTGTTCCGACACTTAAAATCATTGTAATTGACCTCTGCTCATGATGGAAAATGGACCGATAGTTTTTCAACAGTTAACTTTAGGCCCTTTGTACATGGCACGGTTTTTTTTACGGTAGGGCGTATAAACCGCGCCGCAGAAAAAACGTGTCTGTCAACAAGCTTCCATAGTGATCCATACAACATTGACGAGCGTGCCTACACACGGGGTATAAACAGTTTTTCACGGCAAGAAAAACGTGTGTGTACAAAGGGCCTTTGTGCCAGTATAAGTCCTGTATAGAGGATCACTGCAGAGAAACGTCTCTACCCAAATATCCCAGCATGAAGAGCTACACATAAAACAAGGACTCTACAGTCTAAACGAATCGAAAATCACCAACAATGGTGATTTCTGCTTTTGCATTTCTTTCAGTGATATTCTGATCTTCAACTAATCGCGAAACAAAATGTGCCGTGTGAGCATTTTACTTGTTACTGACCCTAGGAACATTGCATTATAAAATCTTTTAGTTGTATTAACAGTCACGGGAAAGTCCCTAAACGCGATTTAATGAGTACCGACCTATGTTCTTAACCCAAGTTTCGGCACCCGACACGGAACTGAGATGACGCTGAAATACGATGTAATGAGGAATATGACTCACTCGTACAGGGTTGACTATAGCGCTGTGGTCCCTAGATAACACGTCATGCCGGTGACCTTTTCGCTAACTATTCGTATGTTGCCTTGAATTCAGGTTATGAAATCAATACATGTCGACCGCATAAAGAAAAAAATTGGAACACGAGGTCTGGGCTATTGTATGGCAAGTTTTTCCGCAACAATAGGGTGGTCAGACAGGCCGTTATCCTATTATGTCATTATCGCAGTGCTGGACCATTTTGGTCGAGCTCCAACAAGGTTAATAAGAAAGTTATCATTGGTCGTTGAACCTTTAATTGTATGAGTAAGACATCGTAAATTACGTCATTCAGAACATGGCGACGACGCATGTGAAAGGGCACAAAGACCATCATTTGTACAAATATTTGTTCCAATGTGGGAGGCCGGTTGCTAATTTTATTCGATACTAGCTACTGCCCGCGGTTTCGCCCGCGTGGATGTCGGATTTCATGAGTTTTAATTTATTTGCGTGGAACTCTTAATTCTTTTTTTTCTAAAATAAAACTACCCTAAATTACTCCCTATAACATCAGCTATCTGCCAGTGAAACTCGGTTCAGCCATTTCGGAGATTAGCCACAATAAACTGACAGCAAGACAAAAATTTCAAAAAATATTTTTTGTTATATATACCGTACTATATAATTTCATTAAGCATTTAGTAAAAAGCTGTTATTTTGACGTTATAAACAGACACTCCAATTTTATTTATTTGTGTAGACAAACATTCATATATATCGATCGGTCATTAGGGCAGCACTAAATGCGAGTGCGGCAACTTCGATAGCAATCAGTCATTTAAGCAAGTACACGTATGCCCTCACCGTTTCGGTAGAAAACGTAGGTGGCCATAAAGTTGGCCATGACAGAGAAACGCCGCGTGCGACTGTACATTCGTTTTACGATCTGCTATTTCTATAGAGTTGGCATAGATTGCGAGTCGCGCCGTACGTCTACTTTGGCACGTGGGACACAATTAATCAAATACTCGATCACCTATCATAGTGAAATGAACAAAGGTCACTGTTAACATCTAATATTTCAAATATTGAATAAAATATCCTTTACGGAAAAACCGATTTTATTTCGTTGAGCATTAACTTTCTTCCATCATAAGCGGGTACAAAAGGCTCTGAGAAAAACCATTTTTTTTTTTTGACGAAGACTTCGATCTTTACGTTCCTTTGTAAAAAATCTATACAAACGCAATTTCTTAACATTACTATTAACATACTACAATTTTAAATCACAAACAGAACAATAGCTTAGGGGCTAGGGCTATTCAAATATTGTTCAAACACGTGTCCCAGCACTTGCGGCTTGCCCACTACGCTAAATGGGGTCACGGGTAGCCCGCTGGGCGCTAGCTAGGCTATAAACCCTAAGCATGTATGTCGGCATAGGACAATAGAAGATCGTGCCTCACTAAAAAAAAACCGGTGAATCAAGCTAACGGCTCGTGCGGGAACCAGCCAACTGCACCGTGTATCCTATTATTGATTGCACCAAGTGAAAGACTACTATCAAGTTCCATAAGAAGAGTACATATAGATGCAGAACGTAAAAGCTCTCCTTGATGCTATAATGTCATCAATCACCCGGGACCTTCGCACAGAGGCTGAATCACTAACACCTAATGAAAGCTCACAGGTTTGCTATTGATTTAGTTAGTAGTCTTTATTACTGAGCTGTGGGCGCTTCTGTGTCGCAATATTGTGTTATACCATTCTTTTATAAAGCAAATAGAAGAATGTCTTTTGTATTGATACGTTGAACGAAAGATCTCACTTCACACTCACTCACTCACTACACACTCACTTCTCACTTTTCTATCTATACTATACCGTCGAAATGGGGCCAATTTACAAGACAGCCATAATAATGGGTGCCTATTCATTAGAAAAACTAACTCGCGTCCCATAGTCCCGTCCCGAGGTCCCGACCACAGACTAGTAATACACGCGCGTCACTCATACCAATCGATAGACTCCAGACGTTATAAAGGGACGGTCACATTGACGCGTAAACACGCTCAAATACACGATCGTTACTTTACGGTTGCGTAAACGGCTTAGGTCTACAAAATTGCTTTTTAAACTTATCTGAGCTCGTGTCGCAAAGTAATTCAATATAGCGTGGTGAAAAGAATGGCCCGTCAGCGACATTAGTAGTCAAGCTGCGTTGAACGTTAAAGTGTGCTTTCTCTTGCAGTGGAACTTTTAATCTTCACCCTATTGAAAAGAGGTGTTAGGGACTAACTACACTTAATCAGCTCAATTCAGTTTCTGTCTATAGAAAACACCAGTGTTGTATAGATATGCGCGTTAAGCTTTCCGGAATGCGTGTTACGCATCTCCATACAAAACTCGTGTTTTCTATGGACAAAAGCTGAATTGAGCTGAACAAGGGTAGTTAGTCCCTAAATATGCAGTTAGCAGTATTACCTTGGTTTCCTCCTTCTGTTCGATGGAGGATATGATCCGCCACGAGGCGCGGCGGGCACCTATCACGTTTTTGTAGGCAACGGAGAGCAGGTTCCTCTCCTCCACTGTAAGTTCATTGTCGGACACGTTTCGTGAGGCTACATTCTTCATCGCCTCAACCATTTCTGGAATACACAACGAAATTATGTCAGTATTAATTTTGTTGGTGTTGGTTCTGGAACTTTCTGGATTTTGTAACTAAACCATTATGTTAGTTGTCTTTCAGAGGGCTCTAGTGTAGTTTAATAATATCTATGCACACGTATGTAGACATCTATCTACATACGTGTTTGTTTGTCTATCGACAAACGCCAGGCTTTCCAATCTCGAAACAATTTTGCTTGCAAGCTGCAAGTGTAGGACAAACAAAGGACGATACGGGCAGGGTTAATCAGTGTACGTATACAAAAAAAGCAACTTTAAGGTGTAAAGGCGTCCGTTTTGCCGATAGTACTTTACGCCTAGTTCCTTTTACGAAATTTTTGATACAGAATGACTGTTGAGTAAAATCAATTAAGGATTGGTACCGGAAAGCTATTAACATTTTTGAGAGGTGAATAACGATTACGTGCTTGGTGATTCTAACAATGGTAGCTTCATTGTAACGGGCATGAACGATACGATTCTAATGAATCCGTTATCTTTTCACTAACAAATTAGGATAATAATGAAGTCCTATGTAAAACTCGTTAAAATGTCCAGATTTGTGAAAGACTGAACGGTGAAAAGTATTTCTATAAGTAGCTCGTCCCCAAAGAACGGAAAGATTGCAAAAATATCCGCGAAAGGTTAGTCATAGCGGGATCGATAAAGTATTAGCGCAAGTAGGTACGCCTCATTTAGAAGTTTCAAACTGTTGAGCCATTCGGAAGAAATAAGTTGATGGCAAGACGACAGTGAGACTGAATACTTAAATGTCGATTCTTTACAAACTTCTGCGCTATCTCGGAATGTCGGACAACTTAGATAAAATTATTCTTTTATCGATGGGAACTCGGTCTGTGCTTTAGTGTAAGAGGGAGAATGGGCGTCACACAGACGGAGTAGCCAGTCAAACTAATGTTTCACTATCATGTGCTTTAATTTTGACGTTTACGATCGTCCTGTAATATAGCTGGCGCATTAGAACATGCAATGCAGACGTAATCCCAGAAAGTTACGCATAGGGCTCATTTCTCATTCAGGAGGGAGCAAATCCTAAAAGAAAACCGAACCTTATTCTGTTTTAGCGCTAGTACAGCGTTGCAGAGTTCATTGTAATCGATTTTAGCAATCGCGGCAGGCCCTACGATGTAACAGGTGCCAAAGCGTCGTCGCCTCGCGGCCCATGCGGTTTTCCTCAAGCCGGCAGTGGCGTCACAGCTGATAGATCGCGTTTTCCTTTCACTCCCAGAATATATTTGAATTATAAAACAGGGTTACTGAAATAAAATAACACCCTAGATTTCGTTGAGGCCTATTCAAACAAAAAACCTTGAGAGTTGGGACACTGTTGTATTATTCAGGCGGCACTGAGTGATCGTAAAACAAAAAGGGAGGTCCCAAGTTATGAAATTATTTAGGGGTATGTTTGCGGCCGTGCAGACGCCATCTTAAGAATCTGGCCACGCCAGCTGCGCCCCGACTATTTGGCACCACTATTTAGGACAGTATCCTTTCAGTTCGTTAAAAATTTCCGGCTATTTGTGCAATGGCGTACTCTATGCGAAAATTGCAATTAGTATGCGTGCGTTAAAAATGTTGACACTGAGTAAATGGAACGCGCCACGGAACTAAACCATTTCCATTTTGTAGATGGAGTTTTCGATAAAAAGAGGTGACCTGGGTCGTATTGACTGAGCCCCCGTCATGATCCAGCCTGCCCCGTCTGGCTGTCATATTATTATTAGCGACGCTCAGTCGACTAATAATTTACCTTAGTTTTAGGCCTGGCCGGGGGCTTTAAGTTCGCTTAAAGAACCCACAGGAAACGCCCGGTTGAGCAGTCTCGACCCTTAGTGGTCAACTGCGAGATGCCATATATAAATAATAATAATAATCGTATTGACTGAGCCTTGCGTAAGCTTTCAAGGCCATAACGTGGTACTATCTGCAAATGCGCTCTACATGTATGATTGTACGACTATCCGGATTACAGCAAATCAGACAGGAAGTAATGATAAAAACTCACTTGACAACATGGGACTCTCAACAAAGACTTTCAGGGGAACTGGTTTGTTACATTTAACAAAACAGCCTGCCCTTGTATTTCTACTACCCCTACTTTATATAAAATGTGTGTGTATACAATTAAAGACAGGTGCACAACCTGCCAGGATGAGTTTATCACCACACTTGTTCTAACTACACAGCAATTATTTAAAATGTGATTGGATAATTTGATTTCGCAAAATATTGTAGTAATTTCATCCAATTATGGAAAGATAACTAATATTATATTTCAACTAAAACTATGAAAGTTATGTGTAAAGTGTGGCACAAATAATTAAAATTGAATAACTTAAAAATATGTTTTATAGGCCACCATGGTGAGATGAGAGCTTGACTAATAAACCTCATGAGGTTTATTAGTCAAGCTCTCATCTTCTTCTCATAATATACAAGCTCGATTCATACCATAATGAGTAATAGAAAGTGGTAATTAAAATCCAAGCTCGCTTAGCAGCATTATGAAAATGTGCCGAGAATGGGAGCCACTCATTGTTATAACAGTTCTCCAAGAGCATAAAATTATAATTTTTAATTACCTTGAAACCAAATTGGTAGTTCATCATCATTGGAAAAACAAAAGCTTTAGTAATCCAGTTTGAATGCCTTGTAGTTTACAGAAATAGAAAGCACCTGTTCTATGGTGTACCTAATCGGGACTTGTCTGTGTGCATGGCAAATAATCAATATTAGATTTTTGTGACTACATATCCTGGGTAACCTCTTCATAAGTGGCCTGCTTACTCAGTATTACTTGTAGTATTCAGCATTACAATAGCTCCATTATTCATGTTCAGAATTAAAATGTGTCAATTGTTAGCCTGGTAACTTATTCATTTATTAACCAACTGCATTAGGTGATATTTTAAAATATTTTTTACTCCACCTGACTTATGGGTGTGGTCTGTTAACCTAAGTTAATTAAACAATAAAATGTTACATTTTTGTGTCATAAAAGTAGAGATTTAAGCTACAGAAGCCTCTGGTATGGACAAAAATGCAAGTCAAGCAATGCATTGAGTACAATTTTATTCATTCATTAATTTATTAAACATGACAGCATGTTTTATGTCATTTTCTGACTTATTGATAAATTTATGAATGCCACTCATTTATTGATGTATTAATAACAAGGTAAAGAAAAATGTTAATTAAATATATTTCAGAATTATTTTTTTCAATTTTAGTGAATAATTGGGTCAAATAACCTTCCTGAATTTAATAGCAGGCATGTTAAGATAGCAATTGGTATATTTCAATGATAATTCTAATAAAGGTCAATGAACTGCACATCTTAGATAAAATGGGAAAAAGGTGTGAAATAAAGAGCAGGGTTTCAGAGAAACCAGTGATAACCTTTACAATGACCGCGTCGATTCAAAAAAGATGAACGCGATAACGTAAAAAGCTCTCAGGTAAGATTCCCGTGCAACTAAATCGTGAACAATAGGTGAAATCGGAGGCGACGTAAAATTACGCCGCCTATTAAAACCAGAACATTCCGCTAGGTCTAATCAAGAGATTTGTCCAAGGTACGACATGCATGACCGAATCCAATGACATCGATCGCATTTTACTTCCCCTGGACGGGAAAAATAGGAGACAATTTTTTTCTTCGCACATCTACATGAATCGATTGTAACTCTCAATGACATCAGTTTTCAAGAACGAAAAATGGGATATTACTCCACAACGTAGGTTTCTACAGTGGTTGCATAGTTTTTCATGGATTTTATCAGCGTAAAAAAACCTAAGGACATCCCACCGGCGGATGACGCATCGATCGCTGACCAAGCCTAACGAATGCCATTGATTTGTTAGTACGCCGATAAAGTAATATAACTGAATGTATTGTGCGGGTTTCCCCGCGAAAATCTACAAAACGAAGGCTTATCGGCTACTTTGATCTAGAAATTTCCTCAACTATCACCAAATCGTCTTTCAACTGTCGGCGAAAATACGATAGATTTTTCATCCTATTACAGAATATACAACGAAAATATGTACTTACCGTCATAGCGCTCAGCCTGCTCGGCTAACTTAGCTTTATACACATTATCTTCCCTTTCCGACATTGTGGATGACAAATGATTTTTCACTAACTAAAACCGAATCGCCAGGTCACTAATTCACCAAGATGGCCGCGCCCGCCAACCGAATCCGAATTCGATCTTCAACTAAACTCCGCCCATGACGTCATGGAAATGGCAACTTCCGCTAAATGATTATTGCCATATACACACGATGGTTTACTCCCATTTCACTAATTATCCCTTGCAAATATTAAATTACAAGGCAAATTAAATTTATCTTCAATCAAAACAAAACATTTATTTTGTTAAAAGTTCTACAAGTAAAATACTTAAACTAAAGATTTCAATATAAAGCGATTGTTACATCAAAAATCATCAAATTATTCAATCTTTACATTATTATTTTAAACTATAACGTCGAATAATATTTTAGGGTCAATGCCAAGATTTCAAAAAAAAATTTTTTATTATCAAAAAATACTGCTATTTGTACTAATTTAGGAGATTTCTGACAGTTTTGTCAAATGTCAAAATCTTGGCTTAAAAAAAGAAAAAACGGTATGAGACGGTTTTTTTTCCTTTTAATGGTGATGTGCTATATTTTCAAGATTATTTCGACTCCACGATGGTGTAACTTTGCACCCATCCAATCGAGAGATTCGAATTAACCGGAATCATTGTTATATTTTTCTGGGCTAATCGCCCTCACCTTACAGTCTACACAGAAGTCTTGGCCCAGTTACGGCGAATAAAAAGTTAAGGATCTGACAGAATCATCATAATTTCCATGTTTATTTATTTATTAGCTTTTGCCACCGGCTTCGCCCGCGTGGAGGTCTGAATATAATCGACGGAAACGTACTATCGGGATAATTTAATTTCCTTTATTTCAGACAGCTGTGGCCCATACAAAATACAATACACAAATACAAACAAAAATATTACAACATAACAAAAATGATATACTAATACATATAAAATACAACTTATAAAATAAACTAAGACACACGAGGTGACGGGCGTCGTGTTACGCCGCGCGGTGTCGCATAGCCTGCCGCGAAAACGTCGGTAGACTACACCCTTTGGCCAAAACTCTTCCTTTAGGAACGTGTCGAGATGGTGTGTCGGAACCCGCACCACAAACGACTTAAAGTTGGTGTTGTGACGGGGCTCCAACTTCTCGACCCTCAAGGTCCAGTTGGTCTTCACCTTCATGTACTCCACGATCTCCTCAACCTTCGTGGAGTGATGCAGTCGGGACACATACAGCAACGTCGTAGGTAACGCTGGACGTAGCAGCATATTTGGTCCTATCAGTCCAGTTCCACATTGATTGCGACAAGTAGGCTTCTTCTTCTTCTTCTGAACTTTGGTGAAGCCATCCTCATCACACTCTTGCTTTGCAGGACAGTGCTGTATCGGTTCCCTCGGAAGAGTTACACAGCGACGGTTCTGCTTTCCCCCTTTCTGCTGCTTAATTCGTGACGCAGCTGGTTTGTTTGCGGCAGCAATTGCGGCGTAAGCTTGTTCGGGGGTCGACGTAGCTACGCGTGTCGTATTCTCTGCCGGAGCAGAGGGGCAGGGGACGGCGGGGTACGGTGCATCGCCCTCGATGTTTGCAATCGACGACGAATCCAATAGTGCCGATGCAAAACTGCTGACTGATGCTTTTTGCGCCCCACGACGCGTGTTTACGTGTGCTTCATCGTTTGTCCTACTTTCCAAAACAGCACTACGTAGCAACACTATCTCGGCACGTAGTTCATGGATGGTATTTTCTGACTTTTCCAACTTGCACTGCACGTCGCTCGGCCAGGCTTGACTTTAGAGATGTAATATCCTTTAGCAGCCTGGTGACATCTACGTGATCGAAAATGACGGGCGCTTATATGTAGCTCCTTCGCTACGAAAGTCGGCACGTCGTCAGGGTCGGTCACCTTTAGAAAGGTGATGATGTCTTGCACGCTCTTCTCTGTACCATCTCTCCTCCGAGATGGCATTTGATCGAGCTTCCCAGTCGTCTGGAAGAGTAACATCTTGCCTTTGCTTATCTCGTCCTCTTTGAAGCTCGATTTGCAGATCTACACGATGCTCACCTCGTCCATAGTATCGATGGCATTCTGTATGAATGCCAACAGCTCGTTTGCGATAAGTTGCTGCGAACTCATTGCGAAATATCAGGCAGCAGCTAACGCCGCGCACTATGCGTACAACTGTGACAACACGTCCGTATTCGAGCGCGCATCGCACTGAACTGTATACTGAACTACATAATAAGTATCCTATGTGTTAATCCAGGTTTATAAACAACCTGTGTGCCAAATTTCACCAAATCCTATTAAAAGCATAATATTAAAGATAATACTATCGTGAATTCATGCAAGCCTAGTACTTTTTGTTAGGTCACTCATGCTGGGGCTACATCAACAGTCAACGTCAATGCCCATCATCGCCATTAACAACGTGGTAATTATTCAGATAATTATCGCGATAAATTCAGTGGCCACACTTGAACGCCGCCACACGAGTTATCGCCACGTCAATCAGCAATGTGAATGCCGTTGTCAAATTATCGCGATAGGTTGTGGGCGTGGCTACATCTACGCCTACGTCCACCATCGCGATAATCAACGGCATTTGTCGTTGGTGTAGCCCTCTCTTCTCGTCTTGTAATAATAATAACTTTTTGTGCAACATCCACTTATGAAACAATGCCGATATTAATCTGTTCAAAATATATATGATATGATATATACCTACATATATTTCTGCTCCAAATTAATCTCTGCCTACCTGGTATAACTACATGAAAATCCATTCAGTAGTTCCGGAGATGTCCGCGAACTAACAAATAGACAGACAGAAAAGAATTCTAAAAATCGCTGGTTTATGTTCTATCTATTACTTTTCTTAAGTTACCCCCTTCCTATTTTTATTACTTTTCTTCAATGTACAGGACACACCGGATTTACTGTTTTATTTTTGATATTATTAGGCTCTTCAACGATGAGTACACTATTACTTTATGTGGTACAATGCTGATTTTTTGACCGAAAAACAGGGGGCCAACCACCACTTCTTAAAGCAGTATTATTTTAATGTTACTTCAGTGTGAGAAAGAGATGGAGCTATACAGGACGTCTAGCTCCATCTCTTTCCCACACTCATGTAAGATTAAAATAATACTGCTTTAAGAGGTGGTGGTCTAGCTCCAGGCCTGTCCACTGGCACCGACTCCATAGAGCCTGGAGCCTGGGGGTGCCCGGGATCCCCCAATAATATTATCAGCAGGACTAAGCCCACCCAAAAGGGCAATTCTCGTAATTATAGGAACGTTCGCATTCTAATCTCAGGCGCAATCTGTCAAAAAAGCCTCTAATTTTTGACCAAAGAACATATTTTTGACATTGATTGTCGCTGAGATGAGACTGCGTCTTGAATTTGAACGTTTTTTATGTACGACAATTATTGACCTTCTGAGCGACCAAAGCAACTCTGAAGCAGGAGCGTCAACTTATTACTAACTTATTTAGTACGTTTAGCTACTAACAGAATTAAACGTTTTTAGCCAAAACAGAAACTCAACTCTAGTGTCAATTGTCAAAACGCACGCTTTGATTGCGTTCCATTATTACAATTGTTATATTGTTCTCATAAATTTTACGCTATTTCTTTCTCACAACTGTGAAAGTCTATAAGATTTAGACTAACTAGTAGTGTGTCATGCTACAGATGCATAGTTAACCAATTATGGAAAATGACCTATCGGCCATTTTTGTTGTAGACAGTCGTCGGTGTTCTTTGCTTTCTGAATATCGTATTTCTTTAGAAAATAACTCTATTTTTCTTTAGTTAGTCTCCAAATTTATATATATTCTGCATCTTATACAGTTTTAATGAAAATGCAGCCCTAAAACCCAATTTCGTGTGGTTACACTGAGAATTTATTCAATTTCAGTGGACTCTTTTTGCAAACACTTATTTGTCTTTATTGTTAAATCTAAATAACAATTGAAGATACAGTGAGGTGTAACAATGTCTAACGTTGGCTACGACCTCGATACTTCGGGCGGGCTTATGCCGGTTTGTTGTTTAAAGTTGTTTTCTAAAAAGTTTGAATCTTGGTAACTGCAACTGGCGCCATTTTAAGCTAGCTGTTTGTATGAGCCAGCCTTGGTATGAGAAAAAGGATACTTATGAAGGTTTTGGGATGTCTTTTAGCTCATACGGGCGCTGATAAAGCCGCCCGACGAGGATTTGAACGTGCAGAAACCGAAGAAACCCCAGCATCCATACTATAAGAGACCTGGTAAAGGTCACAACCATGATTCTTGCGACGCGTGTGGGGAAGGCGGCGATCTCATATGCTGTGATCGCTGCCCCGCTAGCTTCCACCTCGGGTGCTAGTAAGTAACTTGGTGGATGCATGAATACTAAGTATAGAAAGAAAATGTCTTTATAAGTACCTTTAAAAGATTATGTACCTATTGTAATAAGAAAGTTATAAGTATAAAAAACGGATTATAAAAAAAGAAAAAAGTAAGACCAATGAAAATATTATGGCACCCACTACAATGGTACCACCCCAATATTGTTTTGATACAAGTTAATCTGAATACCTAAATACTTAATAAAAACTTAACATTCGTTTTGGGTTTTATGAGTAGTAGTCAAACAGAACTTATTTACAGGAATTATTTACGTAACCTCGGGGAACATGCTCTTACAAAAAGGAATTTATGAATATTTGTAGTAAATAGAACATCAATAACTGAGAATAATAAAATGTTTTGTGACTGTAAGCTGATTATTTATAAACAAAACCAAAAAGCCCATGGCTGGGTAACTAAAATACTAAATTCCCTAACAGAAAGACACTCTGAAATCAGTCTTACTTTTTATTGACAATTTTGTGGTAATGAGTATATTGCTCCAAGATTTGAACAAATTAGAAATCCAAGAGTTGGTACAACAAAAAAAATCTATTTTTTATTCAGGTAGGTTCTAGAATAAAATACGATTTTATCCAACATCACATGACATTTAGACATGCTTGAAGACGTCATATATATAGCCTTTATACTTTAAAATTGGTATGAAACTGTTAAAAAAAAAATCTTTGAGCTGTTAATAATTTGCCCTGTCCATATATTACCCAAAAAATTTTTATTTAACACTTTCAATTTTTATTTAAATGTTTCTGTGAGTACAAACATACTTATTTGCCTTACAGCGATCCACCCCTTGATGAGAACGACATCCCGGCAGGGTTATGGCTGTGCAAGGAATGTAGGGCCTCTGATGAGAATAAGCCGGCCAGTTCACGTAGTAGCCGAGCTCAGTCACCGGCTGACAGCAAGTCAGATACTGAGAAGAAGTCTAGGTAATGAACTAATTCTCTCAGATTAGTATGAGAATAGTTATGCCAAGGTTGAAATTGCCAGGCTGCAAGATTAGCAGCATTACTGATTGCCCAGAGTGCACTGGTATTCTCACTTTTGAAAGCTTCATGCACTGAATATCATAAGTCTGCATCATAAGTCTGTCTGGTGTGTTGACGTAGATTTTCTGGAGTTGACCAAGTAAATCTAGTGCGTAAAAGATATACAACATACTTCATTTAATGAGCCATTCAATTCTAAATATTCTAATCTTTAAACTAATAATAATGCTGAAGAGTTTGTTTGTCTGTATGTTTGAACGCGCTAATCTCTGAAAAATCCAGTCGGATTTGTAAAATTCTTTTTGTATTTATAGCCTAATTCTTGAGGAAGGCTGTAGGCTATTTAAGACCATGCTCGGAGCCTTAGGAACCGAGGAAATAGAAAAAAAAGTCAGAAAGAACGCTAAGCGAAAACGAAGTAGGTAATAGCGCGGGCAGGCGATGCGATGCGACGGGGTGGTCGGCGCTCATGAGCAGTTCATCAGATTCGCAAGTTACCGGGTTCTGGATGTACCAGATTCTGATTTCACCAGATTCTCATTTCTCATTGTACTTTTAACAATTGAGAATATGGTGAGTTGAGAATTTATTAAATTAAGAACCTGGTGATTTGAGAATCGGGTAAGTTGAGCGACAGGTAAATTGTTAATTGGGTGGGTTAAGAATCTGGTGAATTGAGGATCTGGTAAACTGCTCATGAACGCCTGTAGCAACAACCAACAAAAAAAAAGCAATATATTTCAACCAAATACTTATTGGCCCAGCCTACGCAACAACCGCTCAAACTCGGCCAAGAAGAGAAGCAAAGAAGAAGAGGATGAAATCAAGAAAGAAGTGGAGAAAGAGCTGACTCCCATGGAGATTCTTGTGAAAGCTGCCAAGATCATGAACCCAAAGCAGTTCGAACTGCCCCGGGAGATGAGAATACCTTGCATCTTCCCAGGGACTGATAAAGGTAGACCATAGTTTTATATATCACAGGAGTTAGGGCTTCAATTGAAAATGTCTCCATTTTTTATGTCAATAAAATATTTTTATTTTTTTTTAATATGGTGATTACTCGTCTGTTACTCGCTGCTGCACTGATAGATTGACTTGTGTCTCTTGACTTGTTATTTTTACATGCAATTTTCTGAAGATCAATGTGCTTATCAAAAACTTCAGACAAAGTGCTCTGTATTGTGACAAAAAACTTTTTCCAAAAAAAAAAACATCCAACTTCTAAAAAAAACACTACAAAGTGGAAACAACTTTTATTTTCGGTTTTTGCCACCGACTTTCGAAATTAAAGTTATTTTTCAATTTGCAGTGTTTTTTTGTTTTGGAAGTTGGTTGTTTATTTTTATAAAAAGATTTTATTTTTCACTTTTTAGCTGTGGTACGGTCAGCAACAGAAGTCTGTTAACACTGCTACTTTTTGACATCATCTAAATTAACACAAAATGATTCGATAAACTGCTTTTTTTTTCGTTTAACGTTAAGAGTTAATGTTCTTAAAATTTTAAGTACTTCTGTTCCGATTTGAATTAAATATTTCGCTTAATAATTAAGATTAAAAAATTGCACGTGTTAATCGACTTTTGTTGCTGAATTTGTATAGGTACAGCCTATACAAATTCGAAGCCCCTAACTTTTTTTTTTTGTGGATGGGAAATCATCAAATGACTTCTCCCGCTCTGGGCGGAGCGAGAGGGCGTGTCAGACATTTACTGACTAAAACCCAACCATGTTCCTTCAGTTGCCTGTGCCAGGGCCACGGTATCTCTTTCAAACAACCCGCGACCAGGAACAGGAACTACCCAAGAATGAGACCAATTTCGAGATATAGCCTCAAAAATAAAACAAGAATCGTTCAAATCGGTAAAACTTATAAATAAATAAAAATATATACGCATGGACTTGAACCTCTTTTTTTTCCGTCTGTTAAAAAGGCAACTTCTGAGTTCTGTCAGTATTAGCCAAAAATCATTATTGCATGGAATTCTTAAACTCAGCTTTCTTCATCAGATACTGGTAAGAACGGCAACGGTTCCTTAGTGACGGTGGACGCGTGGGGCTGCGTGCCAATACCTGCCAAGAGCTGCTTCGTGTGCCAGGGCACCTGCAAGCAGGCGCCGCTGCTGCAGTGCGACTACTGTCCCCTGCTGTTCCATCAGGTACTGTTTGTGGATATGGATCAACCAACTTTTCATACTTGCTAAACCTCTGGGCTAGTAAGTATGAAAAAAACGATACCGATCTCTGAATTGTTTGTGGCAGGACAAAACAAAATACGCACATGTATAAAGTGATGGTTACCGCCTGAGGTATGTGAGCGGTGAGACGGGGGACGGCGCGATTGACAAGATTATCAGACTGAGTTAGCTTGACGTTTGTCTGCCTCCCCGTGTCACCGCTCACATACCTCAAGCGGTGACTAGCAGTTGCGCGCACACTATAATATAATACCTAGGATCACCATATGAATGGAATTAAATCTTATTCAAGCTATCCTAGTAAGATAGTAGTATTCTAGTAGTCCGATCGCAGTCTCATATTGTTACATTTCGGTATTGCAGGACTGCCTCGACCCGCCCCTGACTGCTCTGCCGACCGGACGCTGGATGTGTCCCAATCACGTCGAACAATACATTGTGAGTGTAATATCCTACAACTTTCAAATTCTTGTGTCAATAATAGTAAATGCCCAGTCATTACAGAGCGAACATTTTTACCGTGAAAATGGTAGTGTAGTTGAGTATTTAAAGATGTATGATCTGTTCCAAATGGATCAGAATAGCAAATTGAGTGTTTTGATTTGATTATTTGAATGCTTAAACCCGAAATTCTAATTTTTAATGAACTTAAAGTTGTTTTTTATTTGATCACTTAGCTTTTGCCCGCGGCTTCACCCGTGTGAATGTCTGAAAATATCCTGCGGGATAGTACGTTCCTGTGGGATATTTTCCGTAACATATCGGGAATAAAAGTGCATTGGTGACCCAGTGGTATCGGCCTAGACTTATCGGTCGTGAGTTCGAACCCAGGCAAGCACTTTGTGTATTTAATTTCATCACTACTGCTCTCAAAACGGTGAAGGAAAACATCGTGAGGAAACTAGCATGTTCTAGAACCAAAAATTCTAAGACATGTGACACCTACCAACCCGCACTGGGCCCGCGTAGTGGATTACGGACCACTCCCTCTCACAGAGAGGAGGCCTGTGTCCCAGCAATGGGAACATAATAGACTGATTATTATGTATTATGACTGGTTATTATCCAGGTTATAAACTATCTGTGTGCCAAATTTCATCCAAATCCGTTCAGCCGTTTTTGCGCCAATCCGGAACATAGTACCACAGTATAAAAACATACAGTAGGACGACGCCTTTGATCTCGTGATAAATGCCGACAACGTCTAGACATTGTCGCAACAGCAAGGGTTGTCCCAAATAAACGATATTAATTTGTTTATTTGAGATCAACATCGTCATCAACATTATAATTATTATAAACGACATTTGAGTGCCTGCTTATTTCTTAAGTTTTTTTTTTTTAATATTTTATTATTTTTCTCTTTAGTTTATTTTTTTTCGTCATGGATGTCATTCTCATGGTTTTTGAGGTCGCTGATAACGATAACGGGGTTAAAATCAAAATTCCAGATGGCGGCTGCGAAAATTTTCAAATTTTTTGTCATGGATATCGTTTCCAAGGTTTTCGAGGACGGTAAAGCCGATAGTGAGGTCAAAATCAAAATCCAAGATGGCGACTGCGAAACATTCAATTTTTTTTGTCAAAACTCATTTTGGTTTTGAGCTCATCGGCTTTAGCGTCCTCAAAAGCAATAGAAACGATGACGAAATGACGAACAATTTGAAAATTTCCGCAGCCGCCATCTTGGATTTTCATTTTGACCCCACTATTGTTTTCAACGACCTCAAATACCATGAAAGTGACACCCATGTCGAAAAAAAATAAACTAAAATAAAAAAAAATAATAAGATAATTAGAAAAAAAAACTTAATAAAATAAGTAAGCACTCAAATGTATTTGTCTGTATACATAAATAAGAAAAAAAAAAAAAAAAAAAAAAAAAAAAAAAATGTACTGTACATCACTGCACAACTCTTTGAAAGAATACAGGCGTGATATTATGAAGAAATCTCATTTCCGCAACTTTTTCGCGCAACTGTCCTGACGCGCAAGTGGATTCGTGCAAGTGTCTTTCGCGCAAGCGGATTCGCGCAAGTGTCCTTCGCGCAAGTGTCTTTCGCGCAAGTGTCTTGCGCGCAAACGTCCATGCGCGCAAAAGTCCGTTCGCGCAAAAGTCCGTTCGCGCAAAAGGTCCATTCGCGGAAATGTCTTTTCGCGCAAGTGGGTTCGCGCAAGTATCTTGCTACCCTCAAATGTTACTATGTCGTATCTCTGTATTTTTTCGTGTACATAAATTAAATAATAATTTTAATTAAAACAATAATAAAAACACGATAGCCCTGAAAATTATGTACCGAGCTACTAACACGGTGGAAGTATGCAGCTCGGGCTCGCGCCTCCCGCGTCACACCCCTCACACCCCGCACGATTGCCCTGTCTAGACGGCTTCCTCGGACGACTGTACGATGTATATATAGACAGTGGTAGTACATTACAGTAGTAGTACACACAATTTCTAAAAACTAAATTTTCAATATGACTCGTTCTCACACCTCGTAGCAATTTTTTTTTTCAAAAATATTCAATGTACTTACAGTTTTGACTTCTATTTCTTCGTGGATGATTTTTCAATTACGGCATGTATGATATTGAAACAATAATTGTTGGAAAAAGTGGGGACTTAAAGTTAAAACCTTCTAAATACAGATGAATGTGTGTGTTACTTATTCCCTTTAGTGAGTGATTGAGTAATAATTTAACTTGACCAGGGTGTGTTTACACTTTTATCAGATAATTTTGGAACAGACTATAAGAACGTCTTAATTTTAAGTGTCGCTAGAGATTAACCCCCTTATTCATAAAAACATCATCATCACAACATCATTATGATCATTACATAAAGTTCCTTGCTCTTGTTTTATGTTTAATAATGTATAAGTATTTATAATTTGTATTGTATGTATATGTATATGGTACACCACTGACTACCTACAGTATTGTCTCTCCTTCTCCCCTTAATGCCATCCAAAGGTTGTGTAAAAGATCGCTTTCAGCGATAAGATCGCCCATTGTGTCACCCTATGTAAAATTTCAACATTTATATCTGTAATTTTGAATGGTGTGCATAATAAAGAGTATTTTATCTGTCTATCTATCTAAAAACTAAAACGCTCTATAACATATTTTAGTTATAGAAATGTTTCGTCTTCTTCTGTCAAACTCAAATCATAATCCGAAAGAAATTGACAAAACAGCACGGAATCGCCTTTTTTATTAACCCTTACTTTGTGTAATTTATTTCTTTACCACTGCTCCAAAATGGTAAAGGAAAACATCATGAGGAAACCGGCATGTCCTAGAAACAAAAATTCGAAGATATGTGACATCTAGCAACTCGCACTGGGCCCGCGTGGTGGAGTACGGCCCACTCTCTCTCACCGAGGAGAGGCCTGTGTCCCAGCAGTGGGAACATGATAGGCTGATTATGCTTATGCAATTGTAATGTTCATCAGGACTGGAAGCTAGTGAACTCTGTATCGGCGACGGAGCGTGTGGCTCTATGGGAGAAGTTCTCGGGCCCTGTGGACCAGCAGGCCGTCAAGGTGGACTTCATCAGACGGGCGAGGAAGGCCCGGCCTGCGTTCCGGTGAGTTGTGATGCAGCACCACGTTCTGTTCCATTACACGGTGCTTGCAACACTGAGAAATTAGCTCCACAGTTTTTATTATCATGAATTCCTCACTTCTAAAGTACGATCAGCAACAAAAGACCATTAAGACGACAGGGTTTAAATAAACACAGGCCAACGATGAAAAAACTTTTTCAATAACTTCAGCTAATCTCAGTGTGTATTGGTCTGCTGTTTTCGAAAAAATAACAAAAAAGTCGTATCAACCACCAATTTATCACAATTCAATATTAATTTTATTAATTAATGAAACCCTGCAAAATTGAAATTTTCTTGCGTTTTTTTGCAGGTGTCAGATTGTATCTTGATCAAAATATGATTCGCGACAATAAGATATTATGTATTTACATAATTTTAGCCTTATAAATCATCAATACATCTCTTTCATGTTCGATTTTTTCCGGATTCGTATGGTTTCCGAAATCAGACCAATCCGGAGGTTTTTTTTTTGCATTTGACATGTAAACATCCCTACAATTAAAATAAAAATATTAATAAAACAAGCCCATAACTTACATGTAATTCTGTAAAGCAATGCACAATATATCTAATAATTTTGTTTCAAGTTAAATGATTTGGAAAAGAAACCTACTTATGCGTATAATTTGAAAATACATCTTATAAAAAGAAGTTTGATGCAACCTGCGTAGTTATCGTTACTTGTGGAAGCAACACATACGCACAGCATCTAATTCCTTACAACTTCATTCCTCGCTGCAGCATCAAAGTGCCAGTGGCTATCCGCGGCCGCGTGATAGTGCCGGACATGGTGCGGCATCACTACCAACACCCGCCGCCATTGATGCCGAGTCGAAGAGAGTACGTCCGCTGTAGAAACGGTGAGAATTATACAAAACTAGCGAGCCGCTTCTGCTTCGCACGGTTTGCACGATAACGAAATGTAGAAAATTCTTTATTAAGTAAATGTCAGTTTTATTTGAATATATTATATTCATAAACCTTCCGGAATAAATACTCTCTAAATGACTTCGATCAATAATAGTACTAGATTCCCGATAAGCGCTTCAAAAACGGCCCGAAAAATAAAAACACAAATACTTTTGTGGTCTTATTTCAAACATCGACTGTTCGGGAACAGGGAAATGCATGGAGTAGTATTGTTACTTTATATGTTGTTTTTGTTTGTAGATTTCCTAGTGACCCATTTCGCAATGCAGAATGGGTATCTATTGTCGCGAAAGAAAGAGGAGAAGAAATATATAAACCTTGTAAAAATTCAACAATTTGTTTTAATATTTTTATTAAAATAATTAATTATCAAATTAATAATCAAAATTAAAATAACTATTGTACTAATTTACTCCTTCTACTTTTAAAAATCGGTCAAAAATATTTGCTACCATATAAAACGAACCTTGGCCTAAAAAATATATTATTATTCTGCTACTCTACATCTTTCAATACTTACTGTGTTCTGAGCATTGAAATGTAAATACCAAGAACTATGTCTAGTTCCAAAATAGAGTAAGCACAAAATTTTCAACAAAATGTTTTTAACCTTATTGCTTAAGTTTTAAGTACACTTTAGAATAAATATTTTTGTACTTATTATAAAAATGACATATTATTTTCAAGCGACATTTTTAATTTATTGCTTTTACCTTTCTCCGATGATAGAAGGACTTAAATATAAATATTTTGCAATCGTAATTAAACTTTATGTTTGATTGTTAAGGTTTATAATGAATTGAAGTTGTAAATATTATAAAACTTTTTTCTATATTTCGTAGTAACAAATGTAAATGTTTATGTGTGTGTAAACGTGGCCACTACAGCGACTTATTTTTGTTCCTGATCCTGTATCTAGTGCTATTATTGATCGAAGCTAAATGATGGTTAAATGAGCGTCTGTCGGACAAGGACAACACGGTCACACAGACAGACACGAAAAGAGACTGTAATTTGTAATATGTACAGACTAGTTTATGTCCGCGGCCTCGCCTGCGTGGCCATGGGAAAATAACTGTGAACGGTTTGTAGTCCCAATATTGACCTATAAAGGAAATCTGTCAGAAAAAAAAATAAGCGGAATACAAATGCAGCCTGTTAAGAAACTTGTAATTGAATAGTGACATTCTCTACAGTCATCAACAACCAGAAAGCCAGCGGCTGTTACGACGGCAGCGACGATGATGAAGAGTCTCCGAAGCACAAGATCTGCATGAACCTGACCTGTCCCCAGTACAACAGTGGGAACTGTGACGAGGCTCTGAGAGGCGTTACCGAGGCAGACGCGGCCGATGACCTGCACGCCATCAGCTCAGAAGCCAGTCTGAAGGTAACGTTACTAGATTATCATCATCACATTTCAGCCGAAAGACGTCCACTGCTGGACGTCGGCCTCTCCCAAGCGTCGCCACATCGACCGGTTATGTGCTTCTCGCATCCAGTGGATTCATGCGGCCTTCACAAGGTCATCGGTTCACCTTGTGGGAGGGACCAATTTCACAAATGTTTACCACAGATGTTTGATGGTATCCAGCAAGGGGGGCGTTGTCAATGTCATTCAGGCGCCAATAGATCATTGTAGCACTTTACTTGATAGTTTAGTCCAATAGAATGATGATAAGCGTTTTGAATTTCCTTGCTTACCAGCCGTTATAGTTCGAACGTTATTTTTCGAAGTATGGTTAATACTTTCATGGGTGGTTGACGTCTATAGATAGACGTCATAACAATAAAACGTCTATTACGTCTCGTTTACCGTCCGCGAACCGATTAAGTGATTTCTCTTGTTATCAATTTAGTTTCATCCTTCGTGTTACAAACCGAACCCAAAAAACATCCGGCTCGAAGGACAGATTTATAAATTGGATTGGAATTAATAGCCGACTGTAAAAATAGTCCCAGTCAATAGTATCTTGACGTCAAAATTACAAAATATGACTGCCCTGGCCAAACAATTCTTTATTTAAGCTACTTATTTCTGTATTTCTCGTAAGAACAACCAACCCAACATCCTACTGGTTACAAAATACTCCATTTTCAACCAAGAAACTACCCAGTCAACTTCATTTAATTCAACTGGCCAAAAGATAAGCGACGCTTAGTCTATTGCTCACCGAATGTTACATTGTATTGTTGTTACTTTTGATGAACAAACTTATTATTCTTTCATCATCATCACACACCTTCATTTAACCATCTCAGATCAACAAAAAAAGGAAGATGGACCGCCGCGAATAAAAAAACCGAAGCCACCTTTTTATCTACGTGTGTCTAAGGGTTGCCATTTGTTAAATTGTTTCGCTATAATTTGGGGAATAGTATTGAATGGGTAAGATATCATATTTAAATTTGTTTAATCGAATAGGGAAATTTTAAATCGTATTGTATGTCACTGCGTTCGTTCGGTTTTTTGTTCCAAGTAATCTAAAACTCACAGTTTATTTAATAAAAAAACGATGTTACGAGTATTTCAAGTACTTACAAGTGAAAAGTGATTCCGTGAGACTTCATATGTGAATTGCTATTGTTTTTACAAGTTTTCACTGCACAGGAAGGAATAATTCAATTTTTTTTAAGTATGTTAACTAGACGACGACTCGTCACACACTAAGAGTGATGAGCGTGGTTTTAGTTGTATGTGTGTGCGTGAGCGTGTATTTTACTTCACTTTTGATGTACGCGGCGCTCCATCTTCCTTTTTTTGTTGATCTGAGTTAACCATTTACAATCTCTTCCACAGCCCGACCGCCACACAGACTCCTCAAGTGACCTTTCAGACTCAGACTTTGAATACCTCACAGCCACAGTGAAAAAACGCAAAGTCTCCCAATCCGAAGATAAAAGCCCCAACAAACGAGGCAGGAGCGAGCGCCTCGAGCTGAGGCCTGAGGGCAACGTCGAGGAGTTGCTAGCGGTCGTGGATGAACAGCTAAAGAAGCTGGACGAGAGGCTCGTGAAGCTGCTGGCGTGGCAGAGGCTGCAGCAGGTAATGTATCTATATCTATACTAATAACAAAGGTGAAGAGTTTGTTTTTTTGGTTTGTTTAAACGCGCTAATCTCTGGAACTACAAGTCGGATTTAAATAAAATCTTTTTGCATTTTATAGCCCAATTCTTCAGGAAGGCTGTCTATATAAATAAAAAGAGAAGTCCTGACTGACTGACTGACAAACTGACAGACAGACAGACGGACAACGAAGTGATCCTATAAGGGTTCCGTTTTTTCCTTTTTGAGGTACGGAACTCTAAAAATGAGATAGACTTCATTGGATAAATAGCAGAAGTCTTGAACTCTTTTATCCTTTGATGATGAAGACTTGTGCAAGTAAAAACTTGCGCAAATCTATCGTGACGTGTATTACTACCATAGGGACATGACGCGTAAACTGTTACCATGCTTTTAGCACATGATTCTAGACCCCCAGCGAAGAATACTGTCATGGTAATTTTAAAAATATCTGCTGTTTCATACAATATCTATTAGGTTGGGGAAAAAGTCTTTTCGCATTATAGTATGTATGAACTTAAAATAAAATCTCTTTGGCTATACTATTTGTATCTGGCTGGTTTTGGTATCATTGAAAGTTTAAATTTTAAAGAACATAATTCCAAATTCAAATTAGGAAAATGTGTGATTTTCATTTGTTTTTCGTACTGTCAAGATGAGTGAATCTAATGAAGAAATTCGATACATTTTAAAATTTTACTACAAAAAAAGTAAAAATGCAACGCAAGCCGCGAAAAAAATTTGCGATGTTTATGGACCCAGTGCAGTGTCTGTGAGAGTAGCACAAATTTGGTTTAAGCGTTTTCAATCCGGAAATTTTGATGTCAAAGATGCACGTCGCTCTGGTCGCCCTATTACGGATAAAATGGATGCCATTTTTGAAAAAGTGGAGCAAGATCGGCATATCAGTAGTTACGACGTAGCTGAAGAACTGGGAATTGACCACAAAACAGTTTTGGCGCATTTGAAAAATACTGGGTACACAAAAAAGCTCGATATTTGGGTACCTCACGAGCTCACTGAAAGAAACCTAACGAACCGTGTACTCATTTGTGATTCTTTATTACGAATGAAACCGAACCATTTTTGAAGAAGCTGATAACTGGTGATGGAAAAGTGGATCACGTACGACCATAACGTGCGAAAAAGGTCGTGGTCAAAGGCCGGTCAGGCTTCACAGACTGGCGAAATCCGGGTTAACTCGCAACAAGGTGATGCTGTGTGTGTGGTGGGATTGGAAGGGCATTATTCATTATGAGCTGTTACCACCAGGCAGGACCATCGATTCTGAACTCTACTGCGGACAACTGATGAGATTAAAGCAAGAAGTTGAGAGAAAGCGGCCGGAGTTAATCAACAGAAGGGGTGTGGTTTTTCATCATGATAACGCTAGACCTCACACATCTTTAGCCACTCAGCAAACATTAAGAGAGATTGGCTGGGAGGTGTTAATGCATCCGCCGTTATAGTCCTGACCTTGCACCTTCAGATTTCCACATGTTTCGGTCTCTTCAGAATTCTTTAGGCAGTGTCAGGTTAACATCACGAGAGGACTGCCAAAACCACTTGTAGCGGTATTTTTATCAGAAGTGCCAAAATTTCTATAGCAATGGGATAATGTCCCTACCTACAAGATGGCAAAAAGTTATCGAACAAAATGGTACCTACATACTTTAGATAAATGTAAATAATGTATATTTAAAAAATATTTGAATTTTCTTAAAAAATGCGAAGAAAATTTTTCCCCAACCTATTATGTGGTCAAAATGTATGGACCAGCGGATTTTTTTTCCTTACACCGTATACCTCATAAATCATATGTATTTCGCGAGTTGATAGTTGTCTATGACTTTCTTTACCTCTCCTCTGCATTATTCCCAGGTGCTAGCAGGCGAACAATCCTGGGGCCTGTGGCGCGGCTCCAGCATGTCGGCCGCAGCGCGCGCCGCCGTCAAGCGCTCCGTGGACCGCGCGCGCCTCGCCCGCCTCGGCCTCGTGCGCAGGGCGCTGCCCTCCGAGCTGCTGTCGGGCGCCGACCGCGCGCGCATCGCCACCGCCGTGTGGGGGGCCCCGCCCCCTGCGCAGGCCGCGCCGCCGCGCTCGCCCGGCCACTCGCTCAGTGACGCCACTGTGAGAGCCACGCTATGTGCTATCACGAGGCCTGATAGGTTTGTGACACATCATTATACTCACACACAATAATATGCTTACATACTATCGAACATACTCACACGCACAATCACAGATAAGCCAAAATAGTGTTAAGTATACCTGAGGTGGTGGCCAGGCACCAAAAGCAATAACATTGAACTTGCCCGGGAATAGAACACGATATTTACGTGTCGCTGGTGAAAAGCGCTTACTAGCACAGGACCAAAAAGTGATACAAAAGTGAACAAATTTGTAAAGAAAATTTGATGAAATTGGGCACACGGGTAGACCATGACCTGGATTACTACATAGGGTACTTTTTATCCCGACAGTACGTTCCCGTGAGATAATTTCCAACATGCACGCGGGCGAAGCCGCTAGAAAAAGCTAGTCCAAGTAAAGTCCAAGTTTCCTCACGATAGTTTCATTCACCAATGTCAGTGACGTCCAAGCCTAACCACAAATCAGGTTTCGGAACCGGTTTTGAAATACCGGTTAATATTGTTCATAAAACCGTTATAATTCCGTTCATCGATTAACCGGTTAATTACAAAAACGGTTTCGACTAAACCTAAATAATTTTGGTTATCGGTTCTTACAGAGAATAGAATTTTAAAACACACGCTAACCTATAATAAAACCTGAATAAACCGGTTTTACTCAGGCGCACGCCCGCCGCTGCCGTTTGTCACATTCTATCGCACTTACTTGTTTGTGTTTTCTTTCGTCATTCGCCGCAGAGAGAATTCAGTTAGCGTTTTTTGTACACGTGCCGTGCGGTCACTGCGCTGATTGATTTAATTTCACAGTACGAATTAAGGCTAGGTTGTTCGGGCCTGTAGGCATTTAATTTAATTTAATTATCCTTTATTTCAAGCATCTAAGGCTCATAAAATACAATACATATTTATTTTTTATTAGCCTACATTGTGTCCCACTGCTAGGCAAAGTCCTCCCCTTTTTCCTTCCAAACCTCTCTGTCTTGTGCGATCTCTGGCCATGTTGGCCCTGCAAACCTTATCAGATCCTCACACCACCTTCGCCGTGGCCTGCCTCGACGGCGATGTCCTCCCTCAGGCGTCCAGTGGGTGACGATCTTTGCCCATCTCTCCGGGTGCATTCGCGCGACGTGTCCGGCCCACTCCCACTTCAGCCTGGCTGTTTTTTCTCCAACATCTGCTACTTGAGTTATGGAGCGCAGGATGGTGTTTCTAACTCGGTCTGTACGCTTGACGCCCATTATGCTGCGCTCCATTGCCCGTTGGAAAATCTTGAGTTTGGACTTTTGTTGTTCAGTAAGTGACCAACTTTGTGCACCATAGGTTAGAATGGGCAGGATGCACATGTCGATACGTTTCCTTTTAAGTGTTATAGGAAGACTACTTTTCATGTGTTCTTTAAGGGCCCAGTAGGTCTTCCAAGCATTTTGAACATACATAATTATAAGTATAAAAACAATAAATATAAACTAATAGGTACATATTTTATACAACAAACTTAAAAACTATTGCAAACGAAGTGACGGCGTCGTGTTACGCTGCGAGGTGTCGCGTAGCTGGCCGCGGAAACGCTACCTTCGGCTTCCTCTAAATGCAGGGTGACGTGTTTATTTACGATACGCCGCCGATCATTTCGCGGAAAATCCATGTCACAGTATAAAATATTTGCAGTTAATAACTGAATAAATTTTTCTTAGGTTGATTTTTTTTCCTAAATAATGTATTATTTTTGGTTTCTTCGATGTAGTGAACTAAGATTATTATTTAAAATGTCGTAAATGTGTTTTCACATTATCAGATAGCGATACCAACCCGATTCAATACCGATAGGTATAATTATTATCAGCCCCATGATATTGGTGATTATCGATGACCATTGCTACGCGACATACAACCACACTACTAAGTATCGACGTCTCGAAGTCGGCAGTGCAAAAAAGTTTGCTCAAGTGAAAGAATGCCTGCTATTCTCACCCCGTAATGTGTCTCCGCCGGTAGATATCATGCTGATATCGGTGTCTGTGGAAATGGGTTATCATGGTATGAGCATGTGATACGGAGAAATGAGGAAAATGTCGTCAGGAAAGTTTTGAGTATGATTCTGAATGGCTACACGAGTAGGGGAAGACCAAGACCAAGGAAACGATGGATGGTCTATGTAAAAGATGATGCGGCTAGAAAATAAGTGAAAGAACTACCGAGATGACGACTAATAGAGAAGTATGAAAGAAAAAGACATGTTGCGTCGACCCCAAAAAAAAATGGGATAAGGGCAGGACCAAAGAAACGATGGATGGTCTGTGTGAAAGATGATATGGCTAGATAGGGTGTGGTGACTACCGAGATGATGACTATTAGAGAAGTATGGAAGAAAAAGACATGTTGCGTCGACCCCAAAAAAATTGGGATAAGGGCAGGACCAAAGAAACGATGGATGGTCTGTGTGAAAGATGATATGGCTAGATAGGGTGTGGTGACTACCGAGATGATGACTATTAGAGAAGTATGGAAGAAAAAGACATGTTGCGTCGACCCCAAAAAAATTGGGATAAGGGCAGGACCAAAGAAACGATGGATGGTCTGTGTGAAAGATGATATGGCAGATAGGGAGTGGTGACTACCGAGATGATGACTATTAGAGAAGTATGAAAGAAAAAGACATGTTGCGTCGACCCCAAATAAAAATGGGATAAGGGCAGGACCAAAGAAACGATGGATGGTCTGTGTGAAAGATGATATGGCTAGATAGGGTGTGGTGACTACCGAGATGATGACTATTAGAGAAGTATGGAAGAAAAAGACATGTTGCGTCGACCCCAAAAAAATTGGGATAAGGGCAGGACCAAAGAAACGATGGATGGTCTGTGTGAAAGATGATATGGCTAGATAGGGTGTGGTGACTACCGAGATGATGACTATTAGAGAAGTATGGAAGAAAAAGACATGTTGCGTCGACCCCAAAAAAATTGGGATAAGGGCAGGACCAAAGAAACGATGGATGGTCTGTGTGAAAGATGATATGGCTAGATAGGGTGTGGTGACTACCGAGATGATGACTATTAGAGAAGTATGGAAGAAAAAGACATGTTGCGTCGACCCCAAAAAAATTGGGATAAGGGCAGGACCAAAGAAACGATGGATGGTCTGTGTGAAAGATGATATGGCTAGATAGGGAGTGGTGACTACCGAGATGATGACTATTAGAGAAGTATGGAAGAAAAAGACATGTTGCGTCGACCCCAAAAAAATTGGGATAAGGGCAGGACCAAAGAAACGATGGATGGTCTGTGTGAAAGATGATATGGCTAGATAGGGAGTGGTGACTACCGAGATGATGACTATTAGAGAAGTATGAAAGAAAAAGACATGTTGCGTCGACCCCAAAAAAAAAATGGGATAAGGGCAGGACCAAAGAAACGATGGATGGTCTGTGTGAAAGATGATATGGCTAGATAGGGTGTGGTGACTACCGAGATGATGACTATTAGAGAAGTATGGAAGAAAAAGACATGTTGCGTCGACCCCAAAAAAATTGGGATAAGGGCAGGACCAAAGAAACGATGGATGGTCTGTGTGAAAGATGATATGGCTAGATAGGGAGTGGTGACTACCGAGATGATGACTATTAGAGAAGTATGAAAGAAAAAGACATGTTGCGTCGACCCCAAAAAAAAATGGGATAAGGGCAGGACCAAAGAAACGATGGATGGTCTGTGTGAAAGATGATATGGCTAGATAGGGTGTGGTGACTACCGAGATGATGACTATTAGAGAAGTATGGAAGAAAAAGACATGTTGCGTCGACCCCAAAAAAATTGGGATAAGGGCAGGACCAAAGAAACGATGGATGGTCTGTGTGAAAGATGATATGGCTAGATAGGGTGTGGTGACTACCGAGATGATGACTATTAGAGAAGTATGGAAGAAAAAGACATGTTGCGTCGACCCCAAAAAAATTGGAATAAGGGCAGGACCAAAGAAACGATGGATGGTCTGTGTGAAAGATGATATGGCTAGATAGGGAGTGGTGACTACCGAGATGATGACTATTAGAGAAGTATGGAAGAAAAAGACATGTTGCGTCGACCCCAAAAAAATTGGGATAAGGGCAGGACCAAAGAAACGATGGATGGTCTGTGTGAAAGATGATATGGCTAGATAGGGAGTGGTGACTACCGAGATGATGACTATTAGAGAAGTATGGAAGAAAAAGACATGTTGCGTCGACCCCAAAAAAAAATGGGATAAGGGCAGGACCAAAGAAACGATGGATGGTCTGTGTGAAAGATGATATGGCTAGATAGGGTGTGGTGACTACCGAGATGATGACTATTAGAGAAGTATGGAAGAAAAAGACATGTTGCGTCGACCCCAAAAAAATTGGGATAAGGGCAGGACCAAAGAAACGATGGATGGTCTGTGTGAAAGATGATATGGCTAGATAGGGAGTGGTGACTACCGAGATGATGACTATTAGAGAAGTATGAAAGAAAAAGACATGTTGCGTCGACCCCAAAAAAAAATGGGATAAGGGCAGGACCAAAGAAACGATGGATGGTCTGTGTGAAAGATGATGACTATTAGAGAAGTATGGAAGAAAAAGACATGTTGCGTCGACCCCAAAAAAATTGGGATAAGGGCAGGACCAAAGAAACGATGGATGGTCTGTGTGAAAGATGATATGGCTAGATAGGGTGTGGTGACTACCGAGATGATGACTATTAGAGAAGTATGGAAGAAAAAGACATGTTGCGTCGACCCCAAAAAAATTGGGATAAGGGCAGGACCAAAGAAACGATGGATGGTCTGTGTGAAAGATGATATGGCTAGATAGGGAGTGGTGACTACCGAGATGATGACTATTAGAGAAGTATGGAAGAAAAAGACATGTTGCGTCGACCCCAAAAAAATTGGGATAAGGGCAGGACCAAAGAAACGATGGATGGTCTGTGTGAAAGATGATATGGCTAGATAGGGAGTGGTGACTACCGAGATGATGACTATTAGAGAAGTATGAAAGAAAAAGACATGTTGCGTCGACCCCAAAAAAAAATGGGATAAGGGCAGGACCAAAGAAACGATGGATGGTCTGTGTGAAAGATGATATGGCTAGATAGGGTGTGGTGACTACCGAGATGATGACTATTAGAGAAGTATGGAAGAAAAAGACATGTTGCGTCGACCCCAAAAAAATTGGGATAAGGGCAGGACCAAAGAAACGATGGATGGTCTGTGTGAAAGATGATATGGCTAGATAGGGAGTGGTGACTACCGAGATGATGACTATTAGAGAAGTATGAAAGAAAAAGACATGTTGCGTCGACCCCAAAAAAAAATGGGATAAGGGCAGGACCAAAGAAACGATGGATGGTCTGTGTGAAAGATGATATGGCTAGATAGGGTGTGGTGACTACCGAGATGATGACTATTAGAGAAGTATGGAAGAAAAAGACATGTTGCGTCGACCCCAAAAAAATTGGGATAAGGGCAGGACCAAAGAAACGATGGATGGTCTGTGTGAAAGATGATATGGCTAGATAGGGTGTGGTGACTACCGAGATGATGACTATTAGAGAAGTATGGAAGAAAAAGACATGTTGCGTCGACCCCAAAAAAATTGGGATAAGGGCAGGACCAAAGAAACGATGGATGGTCTGTGTGAAAGATGATATGGCTAGATAGGGAGTGGTGACTACCGAGATGATGACTATTAGAGAAGTATGAAAGAAAAAGACATGTTGCGTCGACCCCAAAAAAAAATGGGATAAGGGCAGGACCAAAGAAACGATGGATGGTCTGTGTGAAAGATGATATGGCTAGATAGGGTGTGGTGACTACCGAGATGATGACTATTAGAGAAGTATGGAAGAAAAAGACATGTTGCGTCGACCCCAAAAAAATTGGGATAAGGGCAGGACCAAAGAAACGATGGATGGTCTGTGTGAAAGATGATATGGCTAGATAGGGAGTGGTGACTACCGAGATGATGACTATTAGAGAAGTATGAAAGAAAAAGACATGTTGCGTCGACCCCAAAAAAAAATGGGATAAGGGCAGGACCAAAGAAACGATGGATGGTCTGTGTGAAAGATGATATGGCTAGATAGGGTGTGGTGACTACCGAGATGATGACTATTAGAGAAGTATGGAAGAAAAAGACATGTTGCGTCGACCCCAAAAAAATTGGGATAAGGGCAGGACCAAAGAAACGATGGATGGTCTGTGTGAAAGATGATATGGCTAGATAGGGTGTGGTGACTACCGAGATGATGACTATTAGAGAAGTATGGAAGAAAAAGACATGTTGCGTCGACCCCAAAAAAATTGGGATAAGGGCAGGACCAAAGAAACGATGGATGGTCTGTGTGAAAGATGATATGGCTAGATAGGGAGTGGTGACTACCGAGATGATGACTATTAGAGAAGTATGGAAGAAAAAGACATGTTGCGTCGACCCCAAAAAAATTGGGATAAGGGCAGGACCAAAGAAACGATGGATGGTCTGTGTGAAAGATGATATGGCTAGATAGGGAGTGGTGACTACCGAGATGATGACTATTAGAGAAGTATGGAAGAAAAAGACATGTTGCGTCGACCCCAAAAAAAAAATGGGATAAGGGCAGGACCAAAGAAACGATGGATGGTCTGTGTGAAAGATGATATGGCTAGATAGGGTGTGGTGGCTACCGAGATGATGACTATTAGAGAAGTATGGAAGAAAAAGACATGTTGCGTCGACCCCAAAAAAATTGGGATAAGGGCAGGACCAAAGAAACGATGGATGGTCTGTGTGAAAGATGATATGGCTAGATAGGGAGTGGTGACTACCGAGATGATGACTATTAGAGAAGTATGAAAGAAAAAGACATGTTGCGTCGACCCCAAAAAAAAATGGGATAAGGGCAGGACCAAAGAAACGATGGATGGTCTGTGTGAAAGATGATATGGCTAGATAGGGTGTGGTGACTACCGAGATGATGACTATTAGAGAAGTATGGAAGAAAAAGACATGTTGCGTCGACCCCAAAAAAATTGGGATAAGGGCAGGACCAAAGAAACGATGGATGGTCTGTGTGAAAGATGATATGGCTAGATAGGGAGTGGTGACTACCGAGATGATGACTATTAGAGAAGTATGGAAGAAAAAGACATGTTGCGTCGACCCCAAAAAAAAAATGGGATAAGGGCAGGACCAAAGAAACGATGGATGGTCTGTGTGAAAGATGATATGGCTAGATAGGGTGTGGTGGCTACCGAGATGATGACTATTAGAGAAGTATGGAAGAAAAAGACATGTTGCGTCGACCCCAAAAAAATTGGGATAAGGGCAGGACCAAAGAAACGATGGATGGTCTGTGTGAAAGATGATATGGCTAGATAGGGAGTGGTGACTACCGAGATGATGACTATTAGAGAAGTATGAAAGAAAAAGACATGTTGCGTCGACCCCAAAAAAAAATGGGATAAGGGCAGGACCAAAGAAACGATGGATGGTCTGTGTGAAAGATGATATGGCTAGATAGGGTGTGGTGACTACCGAGATGATGACTATTAGAGAAGTATGGAAGAAAAAGACATGTTGCGTCGACCCCAAAAAAATGGGTTAAGGGCAGGAGAATGATGCTTGGTGTTGGTCGCTGTCAACGACGAAATAAGTGATAATAACAACACAATGTAAAAGCGAATTATTCCATTACTTCACTGGGCTGAATATGAAACGAATATAATATATAGTTACAGAATTATCATTTAGTCTTTAAATGATTATCATCACGATCGACGATGAAATGATCATCATATAAAATAAAAATAAAATAAATAAATTGTTTATTTATCCAAAATAAATGCACACAGACACAGTTCAAAAATAAATCAATACAATAGAATAAGCATATAGGGTTGCAAAAAAGGTCTATGCATACAAAAATAGAGAACCCTGTCTCTTAAACTAGGAAGAAACCTGTATCTTAAGAGACAGTGATCGGCCAAAATTTAAATTGAGTAAAAACTAAAAACTTACAAGAGTGAATGAAAGTGTGTCGATTACCATTACTAATGCATATTAATATTAGTGTTAGTGTTATTCAAGTATGTGTGAGTGTTGAGGTGTATGTGTGAGGGTGTGTGTGTGTGTGTGTATATCTTTAAGATCAGTAAATATTGTACCTATGAAGGAACAATTGCCGTACTTTATTGTCAAGGGACGTACCAACTGCTACAGCTATAATTCATCGAAGCTAATATTTACATCAAAATTAGCAAGTCCGCGGTTATGTCGGATTATATCCCGATATAGGTCCTGGTTATGTCCCATAGGACTATTTACCTAAAGAAAAGTGCAAGTATCAATATGTTAAAAGTTCAAACCAACAAAGATACGATACGTCATCGACGAACTTGCTTTGGAACATAGGCACCGAGTTATACTGTTACCACCTAATGAGGATATGTACACACGACGCTATTTTTCAAGTACCTACATAGGATTTTACACACAGTGACTTTGTCTTCAAAACTAAAAGTTGTTCACACAGAGCCAATACGATAAAAGCAAAGATTTGAGAAAAAATAAATTATGTTACTAGCTCCATTATTCGAGAAAATATCATTACGATTTTTATCGTGTTCCATACGTATTTGGTCGGGTTGAAACTAGAACACTTTTGTTTGAAACAGTATTTTTTTCAAATTTTCATTGTTGTTGCCAGATTGAAAATTGGTTGCAAGTATACAACCGACAACTGGACACATTGTATATGTGTGTAATTAATGTAGGATATGATTGTAGCGAAGACAGTTCGACGGACAGTGAATATAGTAATGTGGATGAATCTGACTAATATCTTAGACAAATGTGTTTTATTAAAACTTCTTTATGAACGACGATAAAAAAATATATACGACTCGCACTTGACTATAATTTTATCGATAATAATTTGTAATGTGTACACTATTGTAAGATAACAATTAAACGTCATCATCGCTTAGAAATAATCTCATTTCCGGAAACAATGTTATGAATTAAAAGTATAATATAATTACGAGATATTTTTTCTGACCTATCGCAATTTCATATTGTAATGTGTTCTTCTTTTATTTGATTTTTTTGAACAACGGCCGTGAGAGCGAATTTTTAAAAAGTTTTACACAGGTCAACACTCGACGACATCCCGCAAGACTTTGCACGGACTCTGAATGACTCTGAGCGCGAGTCAATTTAGCCTGATTTACTAATTTTGAGCTTATCTAAAAATAAATAGCACTTATATAAAGAAAATATTAAAACTTATCTTTTGATTTATTATTTACATGGTTTCGCGATAGAATGTTTTACTAAGAAATACGGTTGAAATATCGATTTAGAGCGATTTGTGATGTTTTAAATCGAGCCAGTTAGTAATGATTGCGTTTTCATCTTTAGACAGCGCTTGACCGCATGTTAAATTTTGTTAAATTATTTTTCTTCAAAAAACTTAAAAATTACTGCAACCTCGTCTTAAATGTTTTATTTAACTTGCACTGTGTGTTTTACCAATCATTCCCTGCATCAGAATCAGAAACTGTATCCTCTTCCGCTTTTGTGAAAAATGGTTGACTATCCGGTAAGACTTTCATTTGATAATGAGCCGACGTTCACACGGATGTAAAAAAAATTCGTTGTTGGCCGAGCATTGAGAATCCAACCTAGCAACAACAAAGTGCATTCTAGCGCGTCGAAAAATTACAGAGTTGGATTTTCAACTCTCGGTGCTAAGCAGAGCGTTGAAAATCCAGTGCGCGAAACAAAATCGCCGCGATATTTTTACGTCCGTGCGAACGTCGACTTAGTATTCATTTTATTACGTAAGTCAATCACAATATGCACCTTATAAAAAAACACAATATATTAAAATTCAAGTGTTTTGTTACACACTGAAATCACAGAATGAAACGACTCAGCCAGTAACGCGGTCGAGTAGAATCTGCCTGTGAGTGCGTAATTGCTATTCGTTGGCGTAGAGCGAGAGCTTTGTTAGTGTAAGAGAGATGGCGTAGTAGGTATAACTCGTTTTGACTCGTTTATACCGTTGAATTTCACATTAACCAGTTAATTTCGCTTAACAGAATCGGAATTTGTATAAAATCGGTTTCTCCCATTAACCGGTTAAAATACCTACCGGTATTTTACCGAAACCTAAACCACAATCTTCTGTTACGGGATCAATGACCTAAACCGGTTTGGAAAATTAACCGGTTTCCGATCCTTGCTACAAATACTTTTACTTTTCAGGAACGGAGTAGGCGACGGGCTAGGCAGACCCATCCCGATGCGCCTGTCATCTCTCACGATCGGCACAGACAGCGGCTGTGACGTGCGGCTGGACGCCGCTGCCTGCAGGCACGTGTCGCGCAACCACGCCGTTATATTCATGGATGAGGTGAGGCTATTATAGAGCTACTAATAAAATAATTATCATCGTAGTAGCGTAGACATGTATCAAAAATAAACGGTAAGTGATAAATGATACTTTTTTCTGCACATTGGTTTAAAAAAACACTATTACACAAAAAAAAAAAAGATGAAATTATAAAATTTTAACACTAGACGAGTTCGGTGTTTCCTGTCCGACTACACTGAGAAGAAATACTGAAACATACTAAGAGGTCACAGTCTCATTTAAAGTCCAAACATAATCTTGGTATGATCATAATTAGGACCATGAAAATTAGTGTGTGATATGGTCTTTTGAAAACAGAACCACACAGATTTGAGTGGAGCTGTCCAGTCAGCGCATGCATGCGTCAGTACCCACTACTTACAGAATCCCAGCTGTGGGAGCATGATGGGTTTTTATGTAAATATGATTGTGAAAGAGTCAATGTTTCTTATATGCGAAAGAGTTGTTTGAGCGAAGTTACTTCAAATGGCAGTATATTGCTGGAATTTGTAAACTTATGACACATTCATATTCTAGTTTATTAAATATGTATTTAGTCTGATATCCTTACAGGCTTTTATTAAATGACTTACCAAGACTAGCTAAATAGAAGGTCCCATTAAAATAGATGGACAAACTTTTAAAAATTATTCAGGCCACCAAAATAAAGACAGTGGTAAAGAAATAATAAGAAAAACGCATTAGATACTTACAAGAAAAGTAATCAGCTAACGAAAGTACACTAAAAATGTTGGTTACCCAATGCATAAACACATCCACGTCTTTGTTATCTCATACGTGACCACGTCACCTCCCGCGCCCGCCGCGTTTTTTTAAATATTTTAGCTCAAAATAAAATCACTTTAATCAGATTTTTTTTGCTTGGATATCTTTGGTCAGACGTACTGAACGCTGTGTTAAAATTTGTCCATCTATTTTAATGGCACCTTTTAAAATAGGTAAAAGTGTTTAGTGATTTAAAAATTTAAGATCTTATATTGTTTAAAAAAAACTACATAGCTGATTAAACACTAATCTTGTTATAGCATAAAAGAATTTACTGACGGGAAATTTTTAACGTATAATTTTGTAACGTTTATAATATATATTAACGAAGCAAAACATGTATGCTGTACTCGTATAAAAACTTTAACAACTTTCTATACCATGTTTTATGATTTATGTAAATAAATATTATTTATATTTCTAAGTTTTATAAAAATAGATTCTGTTTCCCGTGTCCCCAGGTGAGCCGCCACTTCGAGCTGATCAACTACTCGGAATGGGGCAGCTGCGTGAACGGTGTCTTGTACGCCTGCGACGTGCAGCAGCGAGCCACGCCCACCGAAGAGGCCCCGCCCACTGCTGACGTCAGAGCCGCCGCGCTCAGGGATATTGTGAGGCATCGTATGAGAGAGCCGCTTAGGTGAGGAGTCATTTCTGTAAGACTAGCTTTTGCCCGCGTGGAGGTCGGAAACTATCCCACGGGTTCGTTCTGCCGGGGTAAAAGTATGTCCTAACCCAGGTTATAATCTACCTTTGTGCAAAATTTCATCGAAATTCGTTCAGCCGTTAAGACGTGAAAAGGAAAACAGACGGATAGTTACTTTCGTAGATTGGATGCGGAAGGCAGGGAACCTGGTGCTGTGGTGCAACTTGGAGGAGTGGCCTATGTGCAGAAGAGGACTGCGACAGCTGAATCTATTGTATTAACAAGCCGAGCGCCTGATGACATGTCGAATTTCATACAAACTTTCGTCTTCGTTACAAAAGGAACTCGTTATGTATGCTTAGACCCAGCAGTTGAGGCTGTGCGTTGTCTGTCAGAATGAATTTAAGTTTGGGATTAAATATTACTACCAAAAAAATTAAATGCTCACCAAATCTGCGTCGACCTGTTGACTAAAACCCTAGACGGTCGACGTCAGGGGCACCCCGAAATTTGGTTGGTTAGGTTCCTTTAAACCCTGCAGACTGCACTGGATTTTCAACGCTCTGCTTAGCGCCGAGAGTGCAAAATCCAACAGTGTTTTTTCGACGCGCTAGAATGTACTCTGTTATTGTTAAGTTGGATTCTCAACGCTCGGCTCAACAACGAGAGTTGAAAATCCAGTGCGCTATAAAATCCCGCCGCGATTTTATTACGCCCGTGCGAACGGGGGTTATTAGGAGCCCCGCGTCGACCTGCTGTCAGTTTTCTAAAGTTATAATTTCACAATAAAGTGGTTTTAATTTTGGTGACCATTTATCCATTCTGGCAGGTATTTCTAATTGTTTGGTAGTAAAATAGGTACTTTTCCGGTAGGCGTTTAAGCACAAGCCTTTAAGCTTTCTATTATGTTGATGATTACTAAGCTTAACATAAATAATGCCAGCTCAAACATCATGTTTCTCTACCCACAGAATAAACGGCAACCTAACAACCCCCCTCCGCAACGAGCCGTCCTGCCGCTGTTCACCCAGCGCGTCCCTCACGCCTCTCACGGCGGGCGCGTGGGAGGGCTCGGCGCTCGTGCCCCACGGCGCTCTGCTGCAGTTCGGCTGCCAGGCCTTCGTGTTCAGCATCACGGACGCGCTCGCCCTGTCCGCCGATGTCGCCGACGATACTCTATAGCCCAGAGAAACCAGGGCTGTTGGAGTATGTTTGTTTGACTGAGTTGGGGTTGGAAGTGTAGACCGGCTTTACTGACGGGTATTTCTGAATGTTATGATACCTAGACGTTGTGAACAATAAAATTGTAACATTGTTATTTATTCCAAACAATAGTAATGATACTTCAGTATCAAGCCTATACTTATCTTGGTGACTGACTAATGTTTTTTGCTACGGCCGGAGCTATAGCTACGTCATACCGATACCGTCACAACAGAAGAACACTTTTAATTGACTAAAACCCACTTTTTCAACAGTTAATGATAAAAGACGTCACCAAATCTTCCAACGTCGCCATTTTGAAGCTGTGGCGAAGCAATTTTCCCAATAAATATCTTAACTTGCACACGACACTCGGAAACGTCAATTTTTTTTTTTTTTATGAAGCCAACAGAACTTTTATAAGGTGTTGCCCTCCTAAATACTGATAAAATAGTATCGAATTAGCATCAGTAATGGATTGTAGTCTACACTTACCTTAGCCCGTATACATTGGTTATTTCAATGCATTATGTTAACTTTAACATACTATTATGTGTACTCCTTAGTGTAATTGTGCTATGGTTATAATGCAATGTTTTAAGTATACACAACATTTATGTTATTATGTTGTATATTTTACTCACATTCAATTAGTTGAACTTTTTATCTATTTAATTATACACTAGTTTCGCAGTTTTAATGGCAATTATACAACTCATTATAGGTCAGTTCTCGACGGAAGTTAAATCAAGTTATTCTCGTACTTAAAAAACGTTCAAACTCAAATCTCAATGTCATCTCGGCGACAGCAAATGTCAGTTGTCAACACGGTTTCGTATCACCGTACAATATTTTGAACACTACGTATTTAAAAAAAAAGTCTGGAGGTTTCGTGGGACACCCGGTTGGAACGAAGTTCATCTTTTGGAATAATCGCTTTCGCACATCATTACAATAAAATAAAAAAATATGGTCGGCGATTTTGAACACAAATTGAGTATGGTAGTGTTAATGAATATTACGTGTTATTGGGCCTGCGTTTGTATATTACGTTAATATCTGGGCATTTTCTTTTGGTTTATAATATTTTGAATCATATTTGTCACATTTTAAATATCATATACTATGTACAGACAACATTACTTCAAGTAATGCCAAAGGCCAAACTTTAAAATTTCTCCAAATGATTTTAAGCCTTAAGATGTTCAAAATCGAATGAGAAAATTTGACATTTTATAGTAACTAGACCTGCTGCTGTGTGTACATGTGTATGTGTCCGGTATCTGCAATCATATACTAAAAGAAATAATTAAAAGGATCAAGGCACAGATGCACTATTGTGTTTCTCGCTAAACAAAAAAGCAACTCAAATCTCACGACGCATGTTCTAACCATGTCGTCGAAAAAAAAAAGTGTGAGCGTCTATCCTTGACAGTAGTCAACGATACACTGCCGTAACGACAGTTGAACAGGCAAAATTAAACAATGCTGTTCCTTTTATAATTTATATAAATAAATAATGTGCCAAAGTATTTTCTACTTTAACTCAATGAGAATAAAGATAGATATACAGTGACGTATGTCGTATGATAAGTTTACTATGACGTATTGTCAGCGGTCAATCGGTGATTTCTCGGCTTCATAGGAAATAATAGGTAAACCTATGAAATTGCCGATTTTTGTTACCGGTTAGTGTGAAGATCAATATCTTTCATTCTGTTTAGAATTCCAAATTCAAATTAATTTTATAATAAAGCAAGATATTAAAAAAAAAATATCAGTTGTTCATTTGTTTTCCCCTAGTTAGATTTTTCTTTGATATCGATGTTTCTGTAACCATGGAAAAATCGAATTAGCACGCTATTTTCGAATATGATTTCCGTCGTGGCACCAACGCAGCACAGACAGCACGCAATATTAACGACGTGTATGTACAAGTTACCGCAAGTAAACGCACGGTGCGTTTTTGGTTTGATCGCTTCCGTTCTGGAAATTTTGATCTGAACAATGAGCCCCGGAGAAAAATTTAAAATCCAACAAGAAGGTGAAAAACGCCTTTAAGGAATTCATCGATTCCCCGACCCCAGGATTTCTATTGCAGAGGCATCAACGAACTTTCATTAAAATGGTAAAAGTGCACCAGATTCTTTTAAAAAAAAATTTTTGGTTTTTCTATGTAAAATGAAAATGTCATAGGTAGACCTAATATTTATTTTTGGTAACGTGAATATTTGAAAAAGTCGCTGATAAAATTATAGATAATAAAATAGTCTGTTCATATAAATAAATACTGAATATTTTTTATTTATTGTAATTAACGAAAATATAAATATTAAAAAAAAAAAATTGAGATAAATATTTAAAAAAAAAACTAGCTTTTGCCCCCGTGAATGTCGGTAAATATCCCTCAGGAACGTGCTACCGGGAAATCCTTCCTTATTCTTTGTCTAAAGGGAACCTCTGTGCAAAATTTCAGCTTTCTAGGTTCAAGGGTTTGGGTTGGGCGTTGATGAGTCAGTCAGTAAAAATCAGTCAGTCAGGACTTCTCTTTTTAATTATGTAGATATATTAGATTGTCATCTAGGATTGATGTGTACGCGTTCTAGTTTAACATAAATTTTTGCATAACTTATTTGCATTATTTGAAGGCGTAATAACAGATTTAAAAATCACGTTAAAGAACTTCGTTCCAAAAAAGTACTTCAGTTAAAAAAAAAACACGTTTCTCGTGTTTTTCACCTTTAATTTTTATTTTATTATTTGTTGTTATTGCGGCAATAGAAATACACTATCTGTGAAAATTTCAATTGTCTACCTGTTTTGGCTCATGAAATACAGACGGACGGACGGACAGCAGAGGTTTAATAGTAGTTAGGGTTCCGTTTAGCACCCTTCGGGTACAGAAACAAAAAAATAGGATTTTTTTTACAAATTAGAACGAGAACTTAAGTAGTTAATAAAACGGGAATCAACCCTTTGATGTCAATTTCATATTAGCAAATTGCCTTGAGAACTTCGCTGTGGACAAGTTTTTGAGTTCATGATGTTAGGAAATCGGTTTCTCAGTTGACACTAATGATCAACCATCATTCTCCTGCCCTTATCCCAATCTATTTGGGGTCGGCGCAACATGTCCTTTTTTTCCATACTTCTCTATTATTCGTCATCTCGGTAGTCACCCCCTTTCTAGCCATGTCATCTTTCACACAATCCATCCATCGTTTCTTTGGTCTTCCCCTACCCTTATAGCCATCGACATTTATACTCAAAACTTTCCTCACGACATTTTCCTCACTCCTACGCATCACATGCCATACCATGACAGCCGATTTCCGCACAACTTTTCAGTCACCGGTGCCACTTTTAGACTTCCTCTTATGTACTCATTTCTTATTCTATCCATTCGTGTAACACCACACATCCTTCTTAGCATTCTCATCTCAGCTGCATGCAACTGCTTTTCATTTATCCCTTTTGTGGCCCAACATTCTGATCCATACAAGACAGCAGGTCTAACCATTGTTTTATATATCTTCCCCTTAAGTTTAAGGGGAATGCGGGAGTCGCAGATTGTCCCCGTGACTTGCCGCCATTTCATCCATCCAGTGTTAATCCTATGCTTAACCATCCGATCTACTTCGCCATCGCTTTGCACGAGTGAACCGAGATACCGAAAGTCGGAGCAGACTGGGAGAAGCGCGCCATCAAGCGCTATGCCTCCAGACTAATGATCAACCAATGTCGATAATTATTGCCCCCTTATGCCATAGGACTTATCGGCTGACTCGGGAACTGACCTAGTTAAACCGAGGTAGTGAAATCATATGGAGCTGACGGAGCGCAAGCGTCGCATGTTTTGTCCCGTTCATTGTTAGCTTCCTGTCTTGTTCTGACACACTTACGCAGTTTGAGCACTATTCGCCTTATACAGGTTGTAACAGAAAGGTGTGATTATTTTTTCGCGATTACGATGTTGGTCCCATGGAGAAAGTTGTTCAGTTTGATGGTCTGTACCACATCCTTAAATTTGACCACAGCTTTCTGATACATCCTGTATACGCCTAATATTGAAATACAAAGCTTGAAGGTGTTTTGTAACTATCCAAGTTTCGGCATCAAATTTTATTTTAATTAATCGCAGTTTGAACAGAAGTAATAAGTGTTTTCTTTATTACGTTGTTCCCAGATTTAGATATTATTATAATAAAATTGTGTTTACCAGTTATTTATGTTGATTGATAAACTAAGTCCTGCCACTGCCAACACAACACACAAGTAAATCATCATATACTATGTAATTCTTTTATTAATCATCATATACTATGTAATTATTTATTGTGTTCTATCATAAATGTTATTCTAATATACGCTTTGTATGTCGGTAACGGATGTGCGGTGATTGTTAATATTTCGATAAAATTAATAAATGGGCGCTTTTTATTATGGATTCTATGTATGAAGAAAACATTTCTTTAAACTTTTAATTTTAATGGTTTTATGAACAGGGATTGCTTTTTATTAATACATTTGCCAAATCTTAGTCTTCTTTAAAAGAGGCGTTAGCTAAAAATCTATCTTCCACCCGTGTAAACTACATCACGATTTACTAAAAACGTGTCCTGTTTACACGACTCGCACTAAATAAATAGGTGTTTAGTTAACGTCATCTTGCAATCGGTTGTGATTTCAAATTTTAATCCAATTAATTAATTTTAGCTGGTAATTATAATTTAAAGCCCACATAATTAAAAATGTATTCGTATAATACCTTATTTTTAACTAAAAGATTGCCCTGATAATTTACAAATAAAATATTTTTGGAATTAACCACGGCTGGGTCGATATTTTAGATGATTTGTTTCATTTATTTATGTAACATTGTGTGAAAGGTAATTATTAATCATTAAGAACATTAGGCCAAAACGAACCACATACAGATTTTGGCTGATTTTTATAACCACATATTATTGTAGAATATTATGTGTATTATATATCCTATCGTATACTGGTATAAGGTTGATTTGCAGTAAGAAAATAAGACAAGTACTAAGTTACGTCAATAGACAGATACATAGGTACTGCTCTTTATTTTTATTAATTTAGTCGTAGTAAAATTGCCGCTTACCCGCACAGTACGACCGAGGAATCATGACCAGCCCGAAATTGCGCAGATGGCTGCGCAATAATATTTTTTAGGCACCTAATGGTGACATTGGGCGAGTGTGAGTGAGAGAACATGCGCGAAAGTTCGTAGTGCCTACGTTCAGCCCATGATTCATCGGCTGTACGGCAAAATATTTAGCTTGGGTGATGCATTTTATTGTAAATCAGCCATATGTCACTAACTTTTGTGTTCTGGTTTACAAATTAAAAAATCCTAATTGTGTGTATTTGTATGAAAATACAAAATGTCGGTACTCGGTTGTTAGTCCAGGTCTGCCTTTGCAAGTTGGCATCTGGCATTAATGCAGCGTATTAGGCGATTGGCGAACGTGTACTTCAACGCCTTCAAGAAATTCATAGTTCATTTAAACATAGTGTGAATTGCTGATTCATCAACATACATTAGTTTAATATTCTCATGATGTCAATAGGAAACCAGAACGCAGGAGTGTTTCACTGCCACAGAATGAACGAGCATACTGTATTTTTAAATTTACCTACCACTTGTTTTTATTGCAACTTTTAACTCCTTAATATACCACTAGACATTAATCGTAGCTGGTGCCACAGATCAGGACAACGCCGCGCCAGGAGCGTCTCGAGACGCCTGTACACACGGCTACAGATCAAGCTATTGACGACACGGTTGGCGCAGTGGTTGAGCGATTGACTGCTGCGCAGCATGTCGCGGGTTCGATTCCCGCACGGAACAAATATTTGTACGACCTACAAGTATTTGTTCCGAGTCTGGGTGTTTTTCTATCTATAATATGTATGTATTTACAAAAAAAAAAAAAAATGTATATAAGTAGTTTATCAGCCATCTCGTTACCATAACACAAGCATTAGGTTGCTTAGCTTGGGGCTAGATGGCGTTGTGTGATATGTCCAAACATATTTATATTTATTAATTTCCAGTTTACACTGACCTCTCATTGTAAGGAAATCCTATACAATGCGAGATCAGCTTACTGGAAGTTTATAGCTTGATCTGTAGCCGTGCGTACCACAGATAATATAATACGTACTTACTAATCAAATTCGTGACGTCGAAAGTGCGTTGACCGCTTCTACTATCACGGTAGCATGCGAAACGTATTTCGTATTGACACACTTGGTTTGTATGGAAATTAATGACAGTGCCGTCTGAAGCAGCGGCCGGCGTGCCCTGTGGCTGGGACACAGCGTGAGGTTAGCGTCAAGATGAAGGGACCAAGTCTTGGACCGCAAATCAGCCTACATAAAAATTTAATACCATAAATCTACTATTTGCTACCTATGCAATAATTTTAGCTACCTCAATTTATACATAGTTATTTAATAAAATCCTTGGTCCCTCCATCTTGACGTCAAGATGGAGGGACCAAATGGATACGCTGATCGGAGGAGTATCCTACCTATATAGTATTTCGATACCTTAATTCTACTTTAGAAATATGAAATTTGATTGTCCCTAACATAAATCGTTTGAGAAATATCAACCATAAACGTTGGTCCCTCCATCTTGACGATTCAACAATTTGGTCAAAAACATGTTAATGGATAGTTTTTTTTTTTGTTTGTCGAAGTGTTCATATTTAGTACCTATTTTCTACCTTTAGATTATGCAAATGTTTTACGTTAAAAATAAACTTAAAAAAAGTAATAAATATTTTTTATACTTATTCTTGATCCATTTTAGATTTTACAAAAACTATTTTTCAGTTCAAATAAGATTGCATTATTTTTAATTCAGTTGCCTCTATCCTTACAATGTAGCCACGAGGCAAACTCTCCAAATGATTTTAAACCTTAAAATGTTGATGGTTAAGTTCAAAATCGAAGTAACAAACTGTCAAATTTTCAGGTCAAGTCACTTGACCTGCTGCTGTGTGTACCTACTATTTAGGATAATTTATATTTTGCATGTAGTTCCATCCCTCTTTTACATATTTTACTGGTAGTAGTTTCAAATTTTAATATATTATAATAAATCTTAAGAAAAGTAATGCTCGTTCGTTCTCAGTCCTCTTATAGAGGCGTGTAGTTAATGATTATAGACTAATTAATGCATATTACATAGTGAAGTAATATGCGTGTATCAATAATGTAGTGTAAACTATGATAATGATGTTTATGTTTGTCAAATAAAGGTTAATTAAGAAATATTTTTTTTTTTATTTACTATAGCTACACTTCTGCCTAACGTTTTGGGGAATCAGGCGAGATATATTTGTTTATTGGTTTATCATGGTTGCGAAAGAAAAGGGGCGCTCTAAAGCGATTTAACTGATCGCTATATAGTTTTTATAAGTCAATCTGCCGCCTAGCCTTTTCCTAACTATGTTTAGGTCGGCTTCCAGTCTAACCGGATGCAGCTGAATACCAGTATTTTACAGAGAGTGACTGCCTATCTGACCTCCACAACCCAGTACCTGGGTAATACCTTACCTACCTGGGTTTACCACGGTAAGACTGGTTGTCCAACTCGGGCTTCTGACGACACGTAACGACTGTCAAAGATCCACGAACGACAGCCGGAACCAACGGCTTAACTTGCTTTGAGGCAAGGGTCTTGTTATGTAAAGATGGTCACCCATCCACGGGCCAACCCCGGCGAGCGTAGCTTAACCTGATGAATCGACCCGTGCGGCTGTTATTACTTGGCCACGAGCTGCTCCTTTTTATATTTATTTATTATTACTTATTATTTATACTGACGAAAAAAAAGGAGGAGGTTCTCAAGTCGACATGTATATTTAATTTTTATTTTTTTATGTATGAATGACCACGCATAACTTTTTACAGAATTGTCCGATTTGAAAGATTCTTGTTTTATTCGGAAGGGTACCAATACCTCGAAGTTAGTGTAAAATTTATTAACTTAGCAAATCCCTTTATCGAACCCATGTAAAAGTTATTAACTGTGCATGGATAGTTTTTGAGTTAGCTTCAAAAATACGTATTTTCTCTTCCCACTTTTTATGTGGATGATGTTCTAATTTCTATTGCAGGTAGTGGTACTCGAATTTGTGTGGGGCAGTACCCTAAAAAGTGAAAAATTTTTTATAAAATAACAAGACTTCAAAAAAAAACACTACAAAGTAAAAAATTACTTTAATTTCGGAAGTCGGTGGCAAAAAACGAAAACACAAAACCAAAGCCTTTGTAGTGTTTTTTTTTGGAAGTCGTGTAGTTCAAAATCAACCTCGCTTTCGTTGAAATAAAGTATTAATAAAGTGCCTCTAGTCCTCAAGAGCAACAAAGCTGACCTGCGCACGTGGTTATATTCGTCTTTATTTCAATATAGGCAAGGTTGATGTTTGGCAGAAAACGATTCCACAAGGAACTTGATGAAAATAAAACGAAATATTAAAATAACTAAAATATTTAATCACAGTTCTCATCATCTTCGGGCTCCTCTTCATCAAAGTCTTTGATTTTCACATCAGCGTCTTCTCCATACTGAATAATATTGTCTATGGTTATAAGGATATTCTCCACACTTTCCTCGTCTTTTATATTGAGTGGGTAAAACCGAACTAGGCTAAAGTTCTCTATGACTTCTCCAATAGCTTCTGTTAATTTGGCGTATTTTTCATGCCATTTTGATTTCCCGTTTCTCATGTCTGCTAGTAAGACGTGTGGGTCTGGATCGAGGTAACTGGAAAATAATTAAATGGTGTTATCATAACATCGTCTGCCTAGCCTTTTCCTAACTACTTACAATACGGCCGGTCTGAACATAGGCTCTACGAACTTTCGCGCATGTACACACACACACACACACACACGCCTCATTGGTTCGTAAAAAATGTTATTGCGTAGCTTTCTGCGCAAAGCTCGGACCGGCCATAAGTTATCGGCCGTATTGCACTGGGTAGCGGGTCAACTTCCAGTCTAATCCAGGATCCAGCTAAATTTATTTATTTATTTTATTTTCGGAAAGCTTACAGTCTAATATCTTTAGAGGTAAATTATGTACAATATCGCTTAAAATTGCCATTTATAAGCTTCCACAGATTAAAAAAAATACCAGTATTTTTCATGAATTGAGTGCCTGTCTGACCTCCACAACCCAGATACAATAAAATTGTGTGTGTAGTGTGAAATGGTTTTATGATAATCCAATAAATGTTATTAAATGTGCCTAAAACCAAGTAATTCTTTTAGGTAGTTGTTGCATTCATCACTGCAATTTATACCATAAGTTAATGGCATAAAGTTTATAATGAAGAGCATTTATAATTTAGATATTATTGTTTTCTAAGTCAAATAGTTTGTTAACTTACTCATCTATCTGCCTTCTTGCACTTTTACTGAGCAGATCCATTTTAGTGAGAATATTTACGTGCGAGAGTTCCAAATTCACCATTACACTTAATGCTGCCATTGTGCCTGGAAACAAAGGAAAAACAAAATAAATATCTTACAAAATCTAAGCAGTCTCGTATTTACTTATGATGTTTTATGCAAGACTACTTAACATTTGCCTTCTCATAAAAGGCTAACATAAATTAGTTACTGGAGAATATTGCTATGGGCTATGATGATGAGTCATAACCATCCAGTCATAGCTTAGCCTTTTACCAACTATTTTGGAGTCGGCTTCCAGTCTTACTGGATGCAGCTGAATACCAGTATTTTGACATGGAGCGACTGCCTATCCGACCTCCACAACCCAGTTTCTGGGTAATACGATACCCCTTGGTAAAACTTGTCAGACTATCGGGCTTCTGACGACCCGTAACGACTGTCAAAGATCCACGAATGACCGCTGGGGCCAACGGGTTAACGTGCATTCCGAGGCACGGAGCGGTCTTGGTTGTCACCCATCCATGGACCAACTACGGCAAGCGTACCTTAACCTGATCAATTCACCCGTGCTGTTATTACTGAAAAACAGACTTGTGTCGTAAAAAAATTGACAGTAGCTCACATGAGGATGCTGCTGCATATCGCCCCCTATTGTATCATTTTATCCCAATCTTTAAGGAACTTTTTCCTTATTCATTTGTTTGCACTGGTAACCAAATAATTTTGAAACATGATCTGCTTACCTGATAAAAACTTAGCCCCATCAATCATAAACTGTGAGTCCACCATGAAGACGACACATATCCTGAAGTTCCACTTCTGCAGCACGTCCACCAGCTTCCTCATGACCGGCAGGTGTGTGTAAAGCTCTATCTGGCCGGGACAGTCGAACAGAAGGTAGTCGTCATCCACGTCGCCTAGCTGCTCTTCTAACCAGTCACAGTTTTCTAGGAGGGTTCTGGAAATATGTGTTGTGAAATTAGTCTATAGCAGGGTCGTAGCCAGGAATTCACTTTTTTTGGGGGGGGGGGGGGGGGCTGGGTTAGGGTTGCCCACTGTTTTTGGATGAAATAAAGAATTTCTGATATCAGAGAAGGTAAATAAAGAGTACAGATTTATAATACAGGATTTTTTGTTCTTTTTGCAGAACATAATTATTTTTAAAGAATATGTTTCTGAATTTATTAGTAGAAGGTGTAACCTAGTAATTCAGAGTTCAAAGTGATGATGAATTAATAATAATAAAAAAAAAAATGCTAATTTCAATAAAGCCTTGTTTCTCTCTTCCCGTCACTTTCCAATCATGACCAAAAACATGGCCGTCCATTTAAGGCCACTTTAAGGACGCTGTTACAAATGGGTAGTCAAATCATTACTTTTTTACACAAAAGCATGTTGATTAAATAAAATGCTTTACATTCTTAAAATTTTTTGTCCAAATTGTTGATAGATGTGCATGGTACGATTCTGAGCTACAAACATAATTTTAGATATTTCTATCTAAAATGAATGGCTTGTGACTTATTGGTTTCGAATATGAGGTAACTTCATGTTTAAGGATGTTTTTTTTAACAAAAAAATTGTTTTAGTAAATCAGAATAATAAAGGTTATTGTTTTAATAAGATATCTTAGTATCAGAAATTGATAAGCAAAAACATACTCTATACAAAACACAAGTCCTCCATTGGGTCCAAACTGTAACTCCTCATCCTCCATGGCATCGTCCAGATGTATCAGCTCCCGGATGTCAACGAGTGGCTCGTAGTCAAAGTGTTCGGCTGCTGGGTCCAGGTTTACTACCTCAATTATACGCTTTGCATCACTGGCATGTTTTACTATTGTTGAACAGTATGTGGACTGAAAGACAATGCAATTATTGTTATTTATCAGTAAGATAACAATGACAAAGATTGCGGCGAGTAAGTCTATTTGAAAGCTGCAGTCAAAGTACCATTTAGTTGCCCAAAAGCAACATAAAGATATACTTGAATAGCTCTTCACTGAATCTAGTGGAAATCAAGTAGACTTTAAAAATCATGTTAAGTATTGGTCAGTGGGTCGTCTTAGGGGCGGAATTAATGAATATATTGACACTAGATAAAAAAGGTTATTTAGAGAGCCAAGATTTTTATCAAATCCTTACCTTTCCACTCCCAGCTGGACCCACTACTAATTGTGCGTAACGCATTGTGTTTTATTAAAATAAACTTTAAACAAGCACGCTTATAGGTTAGGTGACAATAACATGCAATATTTAATTTTATTATGTAGTATTGAGGTTACAGGCAATTCTAGCAAAAAAATTAGGTAGAACAAGACATGGGAAAGTCTCAAAGCATACTCATCTGCAACGAAAATAAAGAAAAGTATAAAGAAATAACAATGCGCCCAAATCCACCTCGAGAATGTTTTGCTTTTTGCATTGACAATTTGTTTGACATTACACTAACAATATTTTTAAAGTTGTCACCTTTGACATTGACACTTTGCTTGGTACGTTCCGTTCACAATCGTTTAATGAAGTGAAACCTTTCTAATTAAAATACTGACTGAAACTTGACTGAAAGAATAAAAAATATTGACAACAATCAATTCCAATTTTGTATGTAATTGTCATAATACGGAAACCACAAAAAAAGCAACGGAATTATCTAAAATAAATAAAATTTTACAATGGCTGCAGTTGGAATTGATTTGGGAACCACCTATTCTTGCGTTGGCGTATGGCAGCACGGTAATGTGGATATCATAGCTAATGACCAAGGCAACCGTACAACTCCCTCGTATGTCGCTTTTACAGACACCGAGCGACTCATAGGAGACGGTGCGAAAAATCAAGTTGCTCTGAATCCGAGTAATACAATTTTTGACGCCAAACGTCTCATTGGACGAAAATATGACGATCCTAAGATACAACAAGACCTCAAACATTGGCCATTTAAAGTTGTTAATGATGGTGGAAAACCAAAAATACAGGTTGAATATAAAGGCAAGAATAAACGTTTTGCCCCCGAAGAAATCAGTAGCATGGTACTCATCAAGATGAAGGATATAGCTGAAGCCTATTTGGGTAAGCCAGTAAAGAAAGCGGTTATAACTGTGCCAGCCTACTTCAACGATTCTCAAAGGCAGGCCACTAAAGACGCTGGAGCTATTGCTGGGCTGAACGTCCTTCGCATTATAAATGAACCAACGGCCGCTGCGTTAGCTTATGGATTGGATAAAGATCTCAAGGGCGAGCGAAACGTATTAATTTTTGATCTTGGCGGAGGAACATTCGATGTATCAATACTTACGATTGATGAAGGCTCTCTCTTTGAAGTCAAAGCAACTGCCGGGGACACACATCTCGGTGGCGAAGATTTTGACAGTAGGCTTGTTAATTTCCTTGCTGATGAATTCAAGAGGAAGCATAAGAAAGATTTGAATTCCAATCCAAAGTCACTTCGACGTCTTCGAACAGCGGCCGAGAGAGCAAAACGGACGTTATCCTCTAGTTCAGAAGCGAGCATTGAGATTGATGCGCTCTATGATGGCATAGATTTCTTCTCACGAGTTTCTAGAGCACGATTCGAAGAATTGAATTCTGATTTGTTCCGAACTACTTTAGAGCCCGTTGAGAAAGCTTTGACTGATGCCAAGCTAGATAAGAGCTCCATACACGACATCGTCTTAGTTGGAGGATCTACTCGTATTCCTAAAATACAAAGTTTACTTCAGAATTTCTTTAACGGAAAGAAGTTGAATTTGTCTATTAATCCTGATGAGGCAGTTGCTTACGGAGCAGCAGTGCAAGCTGCTATACTGAGTGGAGATCGTCATTCTAAGATCCAAGACGTTCTATTAGTTGACGTGGCTCCGTTATCATTAGGTATCGAGACAGCCGGTGGTGTCATGACGGCTATAGTTGAACGCAACGCAAAGATACCTTGCAAACATTCCCAAACGTTTACTACTTATTCAGACAATCAGCAAGCGGTCACTATTCAAGTTTACGAAGGTGAAAGAGCAATGACCAAGGACAACAACTTGTTGGGAACATTCGATCTGACTGGTATTCCTCCAGCACCACGTGGAGTGCCACAAATAGACGTGGCGTTTGATTTAGACGCTAATGGCATTCTTAACGTTTCTGCTAAAGAAAACAGTACTGGGAAAAGCAAGAACATAGTCATAAAGAATGACAAAGGGCGCTTATCTCAATCAGAGATTGACAGAATGCTATCTGATGCTGATAAATATAAGAGTGATGATGAAAGGCAGAGGAACCGTGTAGCATCCAGAAACAAGTTGGAATCTTACGTGTTTAATGTGAAGCAGACGGCTGAGGAAGCGGGCGGCAAACTGGGAGAGGTGGAATGTGCGAAGATTCGTAGAAAATGCGACGATACTTTGCGCTGGTTGGAGAGTAACTCTTTGGCCGAAAAAAATGAGTACGACAGCAAATTTAAGGAGCTGAGCAAAGAGTTTGCCCCAGTTATGAAGAAAATTCATGCTACTGGCTCCAAGAGTGGACAAGGTGGCAGCGATGGACCAGTCATTGAGGAAGTTGAATAGATGTTTTGAGAAATAATGTCAAAGATTTGTTTGTTGTTATTAAATGATTTTACTTTAATGTTTTTCTTGTTAAGTGTTTCTTAGATTGATAGAAGTGGAAATGTTGCGATGGGAATGCAAGACGTAGTTAAAAAGCATGGTGGAATGTAATCCCTACCCGAGATTATTTATTGGGACTCGCACAGCAAGAACACAGACTAAATGTTACAACCATGGAATTAGTATGAACTCTTTGTTAAAATAGAAACATAGAAATAAAAAAACCGGCCAAGAGCGAGTCGGACTCGCGCACGAAGGGTTCCGTACCTACCATTATCTATAAAATCAGCAAAAAAAATCACTTTTTTATGGGAGCCCCCTTAAATGTTTTGTATTTTAATTTAATTATTTATTTTTAAAGTGAATAAATAACTAAATATTCTGTGAATATTTCAAGCGTCTACCTGTTGCTGTTATCAATATCGAGCAAAAACTGGCCAAGTGCGTGTAGGACCACGCATAATGAAGGGTTCCGTAGTTGAAAATAATTTATCCCTAAAACAAACTTAACATTGTAGTTGAAAAACATGTTCTTCCATACATTCCAACTGTAAATGTAAGATTGTACTCCCAAGTGTAATCCTAAAAAAATATTTTTTATGTGATAAAATTACAAATTAACAATTTTCGGACTTATTCCTTTACTTGTGCTGTGAGACCTTGCTTCTTGCCAAATTTCACATTTTATGATTCTAGGTCAAAGGAATGTATGTCTGTCTGTCTGTCCGTCCGTAGGTCACAGCCACTTTTTTCCGATTCTATAAGTACTATACTGTTGAAACTTGGTAAGTAGATGTATTCTGTGAACCGCATTAAGATTTTCACACAGAAATAGAAAAAAAAAAAAACAATAAATTTTGGGAGTTCCACATACTTAGGACTGTAACTCAAATTTTTTTATTTACCAAACCCATACGTGTGGGGTATCTATGGATAGGTCTTCAAAAATGATATTGAGGTTTCTAATATAATTTTTTTCTAAACTGAATAGTTTGCGCGAGAGACACTTCCAAAGTGGTAAAATATGTCCCCCCCTGTAACTTCTAAAATAAGAGAATGATAAAACTAAAAAAAATATTTGATGTACCTACATTACCATGTAAACTTCCACCGAAAATTGGTTTGAACGAGATCTAGTAAGTAGTTTTTTTAATACGTCATAAATCGTAAACCGCAATTTACCTTAATCCCATCATTTAAGTACCTAATTATAATGTTTATTTATCAATAACTTAATTAAAAAAAAATACACTATTATTAAAACATCGATCAAAGTTACAACGAACTACAAGAACTTTTATACTATGTTACTTGCAGCTACGGAACCCTTCATGGGCGAGTCCGACTCGCACTTGGCCGCTTTTTTTAGGACGCCAAGGGGCCATAGACCTACGTATTGGATATTAATTTCAACTTGATAGCTCCACGCGTTCCTGAGGAAAAGGGTCTTGACAGACTGTCATATTTGAATATATATTTTTTTATGTGATGAAATTACAAATTAACAATTTTCGGACTTTTTCCGTCAACGGGAAGTAGGGGAGAGGGGGTACAGTGGATCATTTATTTATAAGCGGTTCAAATGAGTAAATAAACAATAAATAATAAAAAAATACTCCTTTATTTGATAGAACGGGATGTTGGCTACCGAAATCTACTTCAACTTTAGCAATAACATCAATATTTTTCTGGCAGTAAACGTTTTTTAAAAGTTGGGAAATGATCCACTGTACCCCACATCTGGGTTACACTGGATCTTCATGTGGGGTACTGTGGATCGTAGTGGGTTATAGTGAATCAACACATGGAATTACCATGCTTTTTTAATGGGTTTTAGTGAACTGTTGCAATATAAATATGAAATAAAAGATTAATTTGTTTATTCAATACTTTTAATCAAAATTATTTTATTCTTAATCACAAAATTCTCAAAACTTAAAAAGAAATAAAAACCTCCTTATATTATCTTTGCAAAGTTGTGTACAAAATGTTTTTTAGTGCAACTTTCCTAATTTGGAAAGAAATACTTTCCAAAATGAGATCGATCGCATCCTTCCTCGACTTTTTGACATCATATAAATTAACACAAAATGATATGATGACCTGCTTTTTAGCATTTCATTTATTAGATAAGAGTTAATTTTCATTAAAATTTACATCTGTTCTGATTTTAATGAAGTATTTTTCTCATTAAGATTTAGAAAACTCAACTGTTAATCGACTTTTGTTGCTGACTGTACAGTACGACACAACTTAGATGTAGCATAGATTTGAAAATTTGCATTAATTCATTTCAAAGACTATGGATATGGTTTTATGACTTTAAAAGTTATTACGTATGCGTAAAGACCATTTTCGCCTAAAGCAGTAATAAAGATTGGTGACGTAGAAGACGTACTCGGTTCGGATCGTGGTGATCGGTTTTACGAATTTTGCCGATGCTACATCAAACTTGTGTCGTACTGTAAAATACAGTGACGCATAGAGTACCTATAGACAGACAGACAATATGTTGCGCAAAAAATTTGTTCGCGGTGTCTGCTCTAATTTACAGTGAACCTGTGTGGCGAATCGATGTGCAGAGGTGTTCGCCATTTTGTATTCCACGAAGTAGGTATGTACCTACCTATAGTAGGTATTGTTGGACTGATATCTTCAGTTTTGTCCTTCTTCTTTCATATCAATGGTACTCGTCTTGTCAAATTGCTTGGGCCCAGTAGGTGCCCACGTAAATCGCGATCGCGGCATCAGTGGCGTTTTCCATGTCTTCCAAAGTGCAGGTGTAGCGGCAATTTGGACACTCCAGCATGTGGAACATGGTCTGGTCAGGAGCACCGCGTTCACACTGAGTGGGAGGGATTTTTAATCCTCCATTTTACCAAATTATGTTTGCAGGGCCCTGATGAAAATCACAATAAAACAAAATCTGATTAGCAATTTCTTTATTTTTAATTTTAATAACTTTAGAAATTGTTCGGAAAGAAGACAATGGTTTTCAGCATCATTATTAATTAATATTATGATATGAACAATAATAATTATCGCTATAATTTTTAATACTATTCATTATTATAATGGATATAACGCATAATAATAATCTATTCACTACCGGATTACTATTTACATTCTAACTGGCAACACTCAACGTAACAATATAAAATACTAGATGGCGTATCTTAATTGATAGGTGCTTCTAATATTTCGATCCTAACAGTACCTGCAGTCTGCGGCCTCTACTAGTCACAGCTGTTGTATAACGAAAGATATCATTGGGAGCGGACTATGTCCAGCCGGAGTAGAGTGTAGGCCTCCTCAGCTTTGCATATCAGCTATCCTTATTAAAACAGTTCGTAGGTGTACAGACCATCCATATAAAACATTTTACACTAATAATCATTTTCTGTAAACCCTAAATAATCAAGTCATGTTTTACAGTTGACTCTTACGTTAGTTCATTGCATTGTTCTGTTCTGTGGTTTCTGCCTTACCCATGGAAAAGCCATGACTAAAATAGTCATCGATAAAACTAAACAAAAAAAATCTGTTTTTAATTATTATCTATGTAATGAATGATATAAAATGATAAAAATATACTGAGCTGAGTTTATCCTTAGTTTGTATTATTTTACCAAAGTGTATCAATAATAATAATAATAATTGAGTTACCTAGTTATTGTTTAATATGAAAGTTAGATTTATTTTTCAGGTGTGGCAATATTTTACGGGACCTAACAGCTACCTAACATAAAAAAACGTTAAACATGCGTGGACGCATTGTGGTAAGTACCTGTCATATCAAAAATATTCGAAGCATCTATATCGAATAACAATAATATTCATAATATACGTATATATTATTCTTTTAAAAGCAAAAAGCTATGAAATGATTCTAAAAACCAATCTTTTTATAAGTTAAAAAATTCCTTGACTTCTTACAACGGAGTTCGAGAGTTAAAATAACTGTTTTTTGTAACTGTTAAACAGCCTAAGTTTTTTTTTATATTGACTATTACACGCTATTTCTTATCTAACTTACTGTATATATATAACATCGATATGTATGTTGGTATTTCTAAAAATGGATGATTTTTTTTTATAAAGAATTTTTATTCTCCATGTAAAATTGAAATATCCCAAACTGCTCATTTTATTTGAACCTGGAGGCCTAAATCTATTCTGACATAATTTCGTTACAATTTCGATACACTTTTAGAATGACAATAATTTCGATTATTTATGATTTACCCTTTTACGAAGTTTAAATTTTTTGGGTTAAACTATTTTCCTACTTAACTATTTTGACTGTAACGTGGCATTTCAATTAGATATTTACACTTTAACTGAATATAACTATGTACAACGTGATGCAAGGAGTATGGTTCCTTTAAAATTTACATTTTCTTTTACTTATATCCTAAGAAATTAAAAGGATAAAAAATAAGGAGGTAAAATAAAATAAAGAAAATAAGATTAAAAGCAAATTTATTGCTAAAATAAAATAAAACTATAAACCATAAGCAGTACATTACTTGCTTAGTCGTATTATTTTGTGTCTTGATTTGTACATTTTCTAAAAAATATATAAAAATGAAAAGAAACAAACAATATAGCTATTGTACGGAATTAGAATTGACAATTTATGATAACTAAACGATATAAAATGACAGCTAAAATCACATAGTTGAGCGGTCCCGCGGCGTTTTTATAAAATAATGTAATAGAAAAAACATACAATAGTATAAAATAAACATTAATAATTTAAATGTTAAACTTATATAACCCGATTATAATATTTGAAACCTCGCCGGTTCTAATAAACATAATAATACTTTTCAACTGGGGCTCGTAACCATAGCTTAACTTTACATCTGATTGCACTTTATAATTTCATTAACAATTACATGAACCTTCCCTATCCTTAAATGTATCAGCAACTGAGTTATCTTACACGAATAGTTTCTATCCTACTTATGTACAGCGTCTGGTTCACAGGCAATATTCGACACATATTTGGTATATTTATTTACAATCGAATTAAAAAGCCGTAACTTAAAAATACTCAGATATTTGTACCTAACCAGGGTACGTTTTTACATTAAAAAATTAAAGCAAAAATGCATCTTTTTGTATCGCAAGTTTACCTCGTCCCGGTCGGGACGCGCCTGGCGTATCACAAGTTTACCTCGTCCCGGTCGGGACGCGCCTGACGTATCACGAGAACCTACGAGGGTATTATTTACAAAGTCTTTGGCCTTATAATCAAATTACAACAAACACTAGCTACACAGTAACATTTGCACTGAACGTCCCACCGGAGCGACGCGTCGCCCCGACGGACATTTGCACTGAACGTCCCACCGGAGCGACGCGTCGCCCCGACGGACATTTGCACTGAACGTCCCACCGGAGCGACGCGTCGCCCCGACGGACATTTGTCACACAATAAATAATCGTTCGAACGTGATATGGTACAGTCAACACGTCACTGTTCGGACCCGTTTTATCACACTTGGCAAGAGTACGAGCAAGTAAAGTCTTAGTACTCCCAGCCGTCGTCGGTCTCGGATTTGATTTTGTCTTCGGGGATCACATCGTCAGGCGTGTGTGGGGGCCGCGGCGTGTGCGGCGTGTGAGGCGTGTGCGGCGTGAGCGGCGTGTGCGGCGTGCGCGGCGCGGGCGACGCAGCCGGCGAACTCTCGCGAGCCACGGGCGACGGCTCCACACGCACCGTCTCCTCAGCCTCTCTCCGGAAGTCGTCACTTCGCATCACACAAACTCCATTAATGATCACTTCGTCAGGGTTGCGCGGCTTCTCATCCTGCCAGTCTGGGTTGACCCACTGCGGCGCGGCAGGCTTGCGCCTGCTGGAGCGACCTCCTGCAGCGTGCGGCGTCGACGCCGCCTTCGGCTCAGTCTTAGATTCCTCGTCCAACGAGTCCTCGGAGCCGAGGTTGCTCTCGACGTCATCGTCCTCGAAGTCATCACCATCGGGTTCTCGTTTCAGCGGCATCGAGAGGTCGAGGCCACCAGACTGGTCCTTCACCTGGTCTTCGGAGGGTATTAGCCCGCGGCCAATTAGCGCCGCTAAGTTGGAGTTGGCCGCGAAGTACGGAGGGTACGGTAGGGGTACGCCAGCGAGGCCCATCCTCTCCTTCTGAAGTTCCAGTAGTCTCTGATTGAGGAGCAGACGGAATTGGACTGGGTCGAAAGGCGCCGAGGATTGATCCCGCGCTGGAGGTTCGGCCGGCAAGCCATGAGGCGCTTGTTGTTTTAGCCGCATGCGGTGGTTGTGGAACCAGTTGGTGATGGTTCGCGATGACAGACCCAATTCTGCGGCGAGGAATTCGATCGTTGGCATGTTTGGGTAGGGGTCGAGTGCGAATGCTAATCTGAGTGCCTCCTTTTGCTCTTCGGAGAACAGTACTCGTTGTTTCTTGGCACACGGCGCTCCCGCGGTGGGGCCTGGCGAGCTCGAGTGGTAGAATTCTGACGTATCATTCGACGATGTGTCAGACGAGTTATCTTGCCCGGGGCCACTTGACCGTCGTCGTTTACTCGCTTCTCGTCGCTCATTCTTCAAAGCCTGTAGGCGGTCAATGTTGTGGGCATCGCTTAACCACAGTTGCATGCGAATGAATGGTTCCCTACCCTTAATGCTGAGCATGTGCCAGGGTTTCGGTTTTGATAGCAATTCACTGACAGAACCCTGTGATAGACCTAGAACAGCTTCGCCGAAGATTTTTTGGCCAATGTTATTTGCCAGTAGCGCTTCCTTTATTTTGGTCGTAATGGTTTGCGTGTCTAGGTCTTGGGTGAGTGCGGCCATCTCGTAGACGCTCGGCGATATATGCTGGTGCAGGCTGCGCATGACGGGTGGCTGGTGGTGCGGGTGCGGGTGCGGTGGTGGCGGGGGCTTGCGCTCCTTGTTGTTGTTGTCGTGGTGCTGCGGCGGCAGCGTAACGGCGTGGTGCGGCGGGAAGCCGGGTGGCGTCAGCAGCAGCGGCGTGGGCTGCCCCAGGTGACCCAGATGACCCGCCCCCAGGAGCTGCTCCTGCTGCATCTTGCTCAGCAGGGAGGTCGCGTCGGAAATCATCTTCTGTGTTGGCGGCATGGGTTTGTTCATATTTGGCGGACATGCTGTAAGAACAGAAGAAGAAAAATACAATTAATCTACTATTCTCATTAAATATTAAAAACAGAAGTGTTTTCATATAGAGATGATACTTACGAGGTGCTCCGCTGTAGTTTCCAGTCCTCATTAGTTTTTCCGGCGCTATTTTGTACTGTGATGCAACCAACTTGTGGACAGCATTGTCATCCTCCAAGAACATCTTCATGCGGATGAAAGGCTCACGTCCCTTCTGCGTGAGCATGTGCCAGGGCTTCGGCCTCGCTAGCAAGTCACTCACGGATCCTTGCGATAGACCAAGGACGGATTCTCCGAACAGTCTTTGGCTAATGGAGTACTGGCTCAGAGCCTCTTTTACTCTCCTCACGATATCTTCTGTATTCAAGTTGTTAAAGAGATCAAATTGTTGCTGTGTGATTGGTGGAAGAACTGCTTTCATCGACCTCTGCACAGGTGGATGATGAGGAGGATTTGACGGCTGGGAGATGAGACTGTTCGTGATCGAAGCCATCCTCTGTAGTGGGCTTGCCGCCGCTGAGTTACTGAAGTCCTCATTTGGAGTAATTGCGGGTGGTAATATCGCGTTCCCAAGTGGACTGGAAGCGGACGATCCCGTTGATTGCTGTCCCGGCTCTAGTTTTGGCCTTACTAACGAGAATGCGCTCCCCGCGTGCCTAATAGCCTCTTCGGCATCCATCGACCTATCCTTATCACTATCAGTCATTCCATTCATTTTGGCGTTTTTATCTTTAGGCAAAGAGAGATCTTGGACCGCTCCTGAGCCGTTCATCTGTTGGTTCTGTGCTTGTTGCATCGCTTGTTGTTGCAACGCGAGGAGGTTCGGAAAGGGCGGCATGGCCGGCAAGTTGTGGAGGTTGGGAATATTGCCAGCCGGCTGAATCTTGGCAAGTTCTCTGTGGTAAGCTTCCAGGGCCATGCGGATGTCTTCCGGAGGCCTCTCCATGTGTGGTGGCATGCCGCCGCTGAAAAAAGGAGGAAACATGCTATTCGTTAGTTTTAGATATGCTGTTCTCGTTACAATTTTTAGCAACTGTAAGGTTTTAGAATGTTTAAGACTTATTTTATAGGAATAAAATGAAGACGTACCCAGGAAAACCTTCGCGGCGAATATCCTCTACTCTCCTAGTCATGATTTTGGCAAGCTCCTCCTGGTATATGCGCGCCACCTTCTCTTGAGGAATGTCGTCGTTCTCATACTTCTTGAGTCTTCTGTTTTGACTCCCGTCCTGAAGAGGTGACAAAAATAGTAAGTACCTACATTGTTTATTTTGTTGCGATTTGCTTAATTTGATGTAATGAATGTCTGTGTTTTTTTTTTTGTAATTTCAGTAATAGGTGTTTACTACTGTCGTACCTTATTAGAGAAAGGTGAGGGACACTGAGTCCTCGGCGAGCTAGAGTCCTCATTGCTTCTAGAGTCATCGTTGTGGGGAGGTCCGCTGGACGTCTTCATGAGATGCGCTTCACTCAGGATCGCATGCGTGAGCCTGTCGTCCCCCTCACCCTCCGGCCGACCAAACGCTGCGCCAGTGCCATCCTTCGTCCCAACTAGAAATAAAAACCAACATATTGTTACCCTCAAATCAATTAAGGTTCAGCCTAACTAGCTATCTTATCTAAAATTAGGTTGAGTAAATATTCATGATTGCTCGTCAGTCGTGCGAGATTTCCACGAAATTTTTATGACTTTGCGAATTACAAAATTAGTTTTATTGGTGTTTTCGTTATGATTAGCTTGTTTGTGAACCTTGAAATTGGAGCAGAAAAAATGGCGTGCCACGTGGCGCATATGATACAATAGTTGTGATGTTGTTAATTATACAATGTAAACAGCTATATTTCTACAAAATATATTGCAATCGTTTTGCATTCGAATCCGCACATGAACAATTTTAATTGCCGCTAAATTGTTCCCGCACACACACGTAGGGCTGCGTACATCCGTGTTAGTAGCTTCAACTGTTGCCAAGTAATAAATACGCAAGTTATATTTGGTACAATTGAAATTAGGCGCTTCATTTAAACTCTACAGCGATGCATAGCGCTTTAGAGATAATCGCTGAATGGGAACGTGCACTCATCGCCTAAGCCCAGTAATCCTAAAACTGCGCCCGCGCACTCATAAACAAGTGAAGTTACGCGTGAATCCCGCCCGCCATACTGTGGTCATTCATCCTGTCAACATATTGTCTCCGCTCTCACAATGAAACGACACTATTTAGATGGTGATGTACGCACAGAATTAGTTTAATTAAGTCGAGTAATTAGTTTTAGACGTTCGCCGAGATGATTATAGAATTAAAGTGCGCGCATAATGTTCGGATACTCGGATCTCTTGCGGGTAATATTTGTTACAGTATATTTCGAGTTCAAAGAATTTTTGGTGTTAAATCCAAGCGGTGTTAGCGCGGCGCCCTCATTTATTAATTTTATCTTATGAACATGATAATAATTGGACGCCATCTCTTTAGACCTAACTATACTTTTATATAGTTATGTTGTATGCCAAATGTTCGTTAAAAATCGGCCACATCCGTCAAGTGTTTAAAGAAAAACGATAATGTTATTTGCTTTGCGGTATTTTAACGACTCCGAAAACGGATCGTTTGTGAGTTGACGTATTAATTTTCAAGGATCACAAAGACTTAATTGCGTCCTTAAATTTTATTTTAAAACCGACAATATGTATACGCTAATTTCCTCACAAGTATTTCCACTTGGTTTAATTTAGATTTGTCTGTTCTTGCGCCGAGTTGGTCTCTAATTATTTGACAATAAAAAGCATAATGCTGTGCGTTGCAATTGTTTTTCTTCGAAAACTCACAACGGGCTTTTATTGGAACGTAAAGTGTATTTTATTTATTGAGAGTTAAAAATGAATTAAGATAAAGCGCAGTGACATTGTTTATACGTTTTGTTGAAATTCATTAACTTGTGTTTAAGTACCTCCTACGTTTAAAATTAGCTCCAGTCACAGTTACATACCATGAGACTTCCTCGATTAGAAAGGATTACCTTCCTGTATAGTTATTAATTATTACTCTTTGGGGTTACCAGTGACAAATATCAAATTACTAGATGTCAAAATATAATAATCTCGGTGTTTTGGCAGTTGAAATGCCTTTTTCAACTTTCACCAGATTTATGTGGCTTTTTTTGTACCTAAGTAAAACTTTATTGTTTTCACTTTCGAAAATTTCATTGGCAATGTTGTCACTTTCTGGTGATTCTCACGTTCCAAATCATACAATAAACGCTGTTATGTCCTTCTATAGACAATTTTTGTGAAACCAACCGTTCACGAACTTAACGACTTATGATGACTGAGCGAACGTGATACAAATATTTTAAAACATATTCCAGATTATGATCTTGTGCGACTATTATTTTAGACAATAACTCTATATACGTGATTCGTTTATAAATTAATTACATTTTCTAATGTTTGCGTAAATTGCCACTTAAAGTTTATGGTCTACAAAGACAAAACATGCGTAGGTATTTACTCTGTGGTGAAAAGGAATAATATTGAATCACGGTGACGTTCCAATTTTAAATCGAAATGCATGATTTGTCATATTTTTATTTTGAACAAATGAGCAACGACAACTTTTCAAACAGCGATATAAATGTATTTAGTCATCTGTAGTTAGCGCGAGGACCGTTTGTAAATGCGAATGAGGTAATTTCTTATTTATACGACAGTAATGGAATAGGCCTCCTTCAAAATTCAATTTTAGTATCAAAAAGACACCCGTTATGTCAATAAGTACCGATAAAAACATAATTAGAATGTCACCCGTGTCTCGTCCGCCGTCGACTAACTGATTATTTAGTTTATTTCAAAGTCACGGCTCGCCTCAGGGCGGTCTTCGCGGTTTTCTTTTATAACTTCAAAACCGCTTGACATATCGTAGCGAATCAAAATGTGAAGCACGCAGTTATCTCTTATGAACCGAGTAATTTAATGTTCAGAGTAAACGGACGGACGTAAATACAAAACTATAAAAGTACTCTATAAATAAACGTCTCGCAAATATAGTACATAATTTTGAAATCACAGACAAACGGCTCGACGCGATTTGTATGTATAAGTATATTCATCCTTCGACATACGGGCCGTCGATAAATTTCAACACACGTCTATTAATGCCTTTGATCTTGTTGCAGACATTTTGTTATTCTGTAAACGGCACGCGGGCAATTACTGCGACGTGCTTCGAAATATTGTCAAAAAACTAAGGTTATTTCCACAGGCGTGTGACGCAACGCAGGTCGCGCCATCTTGTACACACGTCAAACTCGTCAACATGGCCGGCCCACGGGACGCGGCTACTCTAAATATTACATTTTTATTGATCTAGTTTCATTCGCATTTCTTATCTGGTAGACTATAAAGTATGTAACGATATCAGTTTTTATTGTTGGCCATTAAGATGTGCATTTTTGATGTATATTTAAAAAAAAAACGCGCTCAATTAACGTCGTCCAGTCACGGAAGTTTAAAATTTATCGGACGCCGTTTGATCGCTTCTGACCGATGGCGGGAAAGGGGCCATGTAAATTCGAGTGGCAATAACATAATTCAAGGATAACAATAAAAACGAAGAAATTATTTGTTTATGCGACATTATATCGCGTGCGTGCACGCGAAAACTATTTTCTTTGTGGCCGTTATTGATTGCTATAGTCGTATGAATATTCAAAGGCTTTGGAAAGTAAAGGGGCGGTGCCCTAAATTATAGTGTCACTGTGACATAGTGAAAAAAGTAACGTTCGTAATTTAACCGTATAGGTTGGATTCGAACGGGGAACTCGTATCCGGGATTGTAAATCAAGTTGGCGGGTAGTCGCAAGAAAGGGGTGAGAAGTGCGCGCTCTATACGTCACACAGGCGATCGATGCTCATTTGAATTCGAGTCGTCGTCGGCAGCGGACGTCAGGGCCGCTCGAAAGTGTTGCAGAGCACGGAAAAAATACCGCATTTGAATTGTTAATTATATGCAAAAGAAATAGTTGCATAAACGGGCATCTGAGTTAAAATTAGGTGCTAAGTGGTGCAACAATGAAATGGTACAAATAGTATTGCATGTGTCGGAAGTATTTCAATGAGGAGCCCCTAGAACTTCCAATGCTGTTCGATAACGAACGACACAACATAAATCTTTCGTTACGTGAAACACGATAACGTCGAAAATGAAGAGGTAAAGTCTGGAATGATATAATTTTCGATTGGTAAGTTTCTTTTGTTCGACGTCGCGTGCGTAGGGTCGGGTGATCGGGATCGCGTGCTAGATGGCAATCTGCCGCGACGGGGGCACCGACCACAATTGATTCCACACGAGAGAGAAACAGAATGGTCCTGTGCATGTGACGAGAGCCACATACATCTATCTACTCGAATACGTGCGCCGGAGGAAGCGAGCTCATGAAATTAAGATAAGGACGAGTAAGACAATTCTAGGAATGATTTGTTTGTGCGCTCCGCACACCGGAGTAATCTAACAGTAGATATTTAAGTGGCTCTGTTAGGTACCTTCGCCGAATCTATGTTATGTAAACATGCGATCCGCTTATATTTCGGTGATCACGCAGTTACATATTATAATGGACAATCACGTTCGTTGATTGAGCCGAAAATTACCGAATTTCAAATTGCGTGCATTTGATTGGCTGATGGCTAAACACAGTAGACGTCACGAGCGCGAAAATGACATGATTTCGTTAGAACTATAATATTGAGGGTGAGGTTTTTATTATTCAGTAGTAAAACCATATTAAAATGTGTCGCGTTATAATAGTGAAATAATTTTAAAGATTTACGGCAAAGTAGTAAAGTTTAAATTATTATTAGTTTAGGAAGAGATTACATCGTAGGTTGAGTTTGGTGTTTAAATAATGTTTATAGATCAATTTATTTGAATGATCCCTGTGTTTTGTCAACAGATTGTAATAATTTCAGCGACTTAATATCTACCTACATAATTTTGAGCTTGTGAGTATAAAGCTTAGTTCTGAAAATTTTCTTTGTCTTCGATATGATTAATCTATGAAACAATCTTCGTGTCATAATATAAATTCCACAGTTTATTTATTACATACTCCTATCACATTTTCTGTTTAGGCTAGACGTCGAATATTAGTTTCGTTCCTTCATGAAACTGCGAAATATTTACAATATATGAGGGACAAAATAAAAGTCTACTTATACTCCCTCGAGATTTAAAATCTCGGAACCCGCTGTAGTTTGTAACTAGATTCAATAATCAATTTTGCCAGTCTCGCTCAGGGACTCGTCCATATAGATTAAACTGAGTGAGTGCTATCACTACGTCGTGGAATATAGATGAAATTCATCAACTACCGACTAGAAACCTGGATTTTGTCAGTTAATGGGTCATGGTTCTTCCTTCATTATTTGGGCCACATCGTAATAAAATTGGTGTTATAGAAATTATACTTACATGTTACTTTGCTATGTGTTTCAAAACTTCTTTGTCTTTGCGCCGGAAAATCTGTCGGGTCCATACCTGAAAAGATTTTCTCTTCAAACTTCCATTACGTACAGTTCAGTTTTCAGCCCAACCTAGACAGACGTTCGTACCTACTTAGTCGTATTCGCTGTGTAGGTGCAGTGAGATGACAGCACAAAAACTGCAGACTGCACCCTGGCGTCTCCCCGGAGCTTATCTGTGTAACTTTTAACGATAGCGCAGCGAAGTTTTTTAACGAAATAACCGAATTCCCGTTAACTACAGGCGGAGTAACGCAGTTAGTGCCGATCGCGTCTGCCGCTTCATGTGCTGTTTTTAATTGATTTTAAGGTCTGTGCCATGTCTTTGTTTACAGCTACTACTTACAAACAAACCATAACTTCAGCGAATTTTGTCTCCATAGCTTAAAATTCCACGCAAGTGCTGTTTACTTAATTTTCGTTTAACCGCCAAACGTGTAATTGACTAAAGAATGGCGTCTAATTTTAATACTTTGCCACCATCTTCGAAATGTCAAACAGTTTTTTTCCACAGATAAATATGTCAAATATGCCGTGACAATGTAGTGATTTTTCATGTGTACCGCATTAATAGCAGGTATTATTGCATTGATTTCGCACAGTTGCTTTATTGATTGTGGCGGCGATTGATTACGGCGCGGCACGCGAGCACGCGCTAACGAGAGAGGGCTTTTGTTGCGTGGAAATTGAAAGAAAAAAGATCGATGGCAAGTCTATACCCCATAATTATATGAAATATTAGTGGACTCTACAAAATAGTAGGTATGTCTACAGTAAAGCGATGAGTTACAACACTTTCCACAGACTAAATAGGTGTGGCTAAGAATAAAAATTGATGATAAAACAGAACATTCATGTCAAAATCATTGTCAAACATTTCCCAGATCAAAGAATTAGAATGAATTGATCGCTTCATTGATTTCGTGTTGAAAAAATAAAGCACATTTACAAAATAAAATTGAGATTGTATCAACATTTGACATGAACGACCTTAGTCGTAAAATTTTCCAGGAATAAGTGTACCTCAAAGAACATCGCAGTTTTTGCTGTGTAAACGTTCTTTTGGCATCGTAAGTGCGGAAACGTGGTGCATTAAAAATAGGTAAGTGACAAAAGGTCAAAATGTGATCTTGGCAGTCATTACAAACATTTTTTCGCTACTAGAGCGCGTTGCTTTGACGTGGAGTATCTGTCAAATCGCCATTTTGAAAATGCGGTCGCATTTTTTAATAACTAGAAATATTTTCAACATGCTGCACAATTCGCAGTCATAAATCCTGCAACTTTTATAGATAAATCTAGAGCTTGATTTAATTTGCGAGTGTGTTGGATTAAAACTATTTCGCGGCACAATGACGAGTCATTCATAGCTACACATTAATCCTTACTAATTATGCAAGACGGGGAGCAAAGATGTAAAATGGTCGGTCACAAATCGCGTCCGAACTGACAGTTTAAACAACCCATCTTGTGAGACAGATCCCTGATATATAACTCGGGGTTTGCTAAGGAAACGTGTGTAATTAATTACGACGAATAATACGTCAGGATGCACTTAATTTCCTATTAAACTGTTGTGAAAACGGTTCACAAAATGGCGCCCTCGATTTGGCGCAAGACAATTTTGATCTGTTCACTGAAATGCTTGGATAGTTTCTGTTGAAGTTTGGTTAAGGTTGTTTTTATAGCAGCGAATTTAGCTTTTAGTTAGGGAAGTCTTAACTAAATTGTCATGCGGAAGAGGCATGAGCAAGGCGCCACTAAAACTCAGCGGTCACTAACAGCTCAGTGCTAAACACTATTCTAAACATAGATGCCAATTAAGGATCGCAACGCGCAATTAATAGCCTCCAGCATTCTCCACATCAATCAAACATTCAACAAAGACCCAGGCGCTGAACGCCTCGCCTCGCGCTTATCATCAATCCAGACAAACCACATCATTATTTTGGCCGGAACAGTGACAGTCCGGGTGCATTCTCGATCACATTATTTTGCGCGAAAATCGAAACGTTTGAAAGTGAACGGTGGGCGTTGACGTAGCGACGCGACGGTCGCGCGACGTGTTTACGACCGTCGTCGGTGCAACCGCGGCTTTATTAAAATAATTACCCGCGCTTCGGTCGCTTGCTTGATGAACGAGAATGCCCTTCTTTTATTTTTCTACGTACTGCTGACGAATTAAGACCTTTTTTGGATAATCTGTGCAGATTTTGAAAGCGTTCGATTTTAGATTTCGTTTTAAACATTCACGTGATTGAGTGCATGTTACTTACGAGCGTTAACGTTTCAACTAGAAAATCTAGAGCTTCCCTCTAGATATGTGGAGTCTGTTTAGATTCTGTTAAAAGAGGTTCAAAGTCTATCGTAAATTAAGACTGAACTTGCCAACGTTTGGTAATAAAGCTACAAACTTGAATGAAACCTATCAATTAATTTTCCCAAGACAAAATGATGAGCAATATAATAAGCAAGCCCGTAAAATGTCTTTGTAACATCGTAGATGAAAATAGTTAACCCCGATATTTCTCTGAAGTTAATTCACGTGTGTCAACTGATACACATTAAAATATATTTGTATGTTCAAATGTGAGTCGCAACAAAATTATTGCAACGGAACGCTTTACAACAAGAGCTCTTGATTGCAATAATTTAGCGCCATCTTATTTTAGTTTGGCTATTAAAAGCTAATTGTGTTAAGGACTATGAGTGAGTCTACATTATATGAATAAATTAAGTGCAGTTTGAATGTAATGTCATCGCGTTGGAGTTTAATAGTTTTGACACTTTCTCCAATACGCAGCTTAGAATTACAGCCATTTGACATTAGTTACTGGCTGTATAATATTTTTCCTTAGTCAGATTTTTAATCTGTCTATTTACTAACTAAATACAAAATCATAGACTTTTTGGAAAACAATTAAAAACAATTGAATTAAGTATATATCTAAGTCGGAATATTAAAAGATCGTTCTCATAATAAGATTTCAAGAATGTTTATTTGGTAATTAAAATTTTATTTAACGAAGCCATAATTAAACAATTAACTAACGAAATAATATTTGCTCGCCTGTTAAAAGACAAATGTGGTTATAATGTTATTAATTACGATAAAAGAACATCACAACTAAAAACTATTAGTGCTATTACTAAGAACAGACCATTCTATTATGAAAATTCTCTACAATTTTATTGGCTTGGATCACTATTAGTTAGACAAAGACAGAAAACAGTTGTCTCGCTTGTCAAGTCGTTTACGCGTTCGGCCGTAACAATTACTTAGGTATTATTATCTTGGACAGTCGTTTAGGTATAAAATCATAAAGTATATAATGAGACACGGTATTATAATCATAAATATGCCCGTAAAGAGGTCTGATTGCTTCGTCGGAAGCCATCAAAGCGACCGCGGGACGACGAACATTCTTCGCAAAATAATTTCTTGACCTCTACACTAGCTTTACGCTACTCGGCGACAGATGGCGTTACGTACACATTGTTGCGTGCATACCACGCTTTTTTCCAAGTTATTTCTGCTTAAACGTTCTTAAACGAGCATTTAGTTTTTCAAAGGTGCTTTCTAAGTGGCCGTCGCGAAACTTTTTGCTGGAAATGTCCTTTGTAATAATACTTTGGCGATAATTGCGTCGTAAATTAAACGTTTGTCTCAGTCATCGTTATTTCATAAGTGTTTGTAAGATGCATCCAGTTTATGTCACTTACTGCTAAAGCCTGTCGTTTTCTAGTAAACATTTTTTTTTTAGTTTTGCTACTTGCCACAAGATGGCGCTACGTTGCAACGTCTCTCAAATTGTTCTTTGTTCGGATTCACGTCAATGAACCTATTTATCAAAAACTGTATACGTTTAAATTACAATTGGTATTAATGAACAAATATGTTGCCAATTTTATTCTCATTACGAGCTAGTCCCTTTCGATCCCTTCGATCCCGGCGGGTATTATCGGGTCGGTAATTATTATGTGATTATCAACACGAATTTTCGTGTTTCAAAGTTTATGATTTATGTGTTATGGTCTTGTTTGGTAGCTACTTTTAGCTGATACGCCCTCGTTTGGTTATTTATAATATAGAGGAATCGATTTACCCTCCCCGATAGTTTTGTAAACTGGATTAAAAAGATTTACAATGTTCAGCTTCAGTTTAGAAAAGCATACCTACTTAATCTGTCTAATTGTCAATGATTTGTCCAGGGCAACGTCTGAAAATATATTTACTGCTCTACAGCAATTCCAGCCGTATTAATTTTATAGATAATTCCTTCATACAGGAAAACTTATTATTGTGGCATTTTGACTAATGTATTTTGTTATTTGTGGATATATTTAAGAATTAGCAGCGTATCAAACTTTAAACATATTAAAGAATTCCCAAATAAAACTTGGCATGATGACAAACAACGATATGGAGCATTCAATTTTCAATTTCTTATTAAACGCGTAATTTACACGTTATTGTAAAGTTCCATTCCAAAAAGTCTTTAATTCAAACTTTAGAATAAATAAAAAAAAATATCAGTAGGTAAATGGAATTGAAAATAGAACGCATTCAAATGAATCGTGCGGACTGTTCGGTTTAAAGACTTTAAAGTTAGTGAGTGAAGACGGGGAGTGGTGTCCGTTTGCGCTCGATGCGCTGTCCGCGCGCATTAGCCGGCCGGCTAATACACTTGCGGAGTTCCCAACTCCGTTCAGTTTTAAACGCCTTTGACAGTCCCCCGTGCGGGCTGCCATACGTGACCGCCGCATCGATAACTTATTAGTGATGCCTTTATGTGAAAGGAAAGTTTACATTTGAACTTTAATGGTTATTGGAGAAGATGTTGGCGACTTTACTTGTGAATAAGTAGTTGGCTTTAAAACGAACAGGAACGGCTAGACTAGAATATTGTCCAGAGATAATAATTGGCTCATTAAAGGTATGAACCGTATGTTAAAGTTAGATTAGAATCAAGTATCGGAACCAATATTTAGTTAACCACTACAGTTTCAAAACTTCAAGTATGAAGCACCTATTGTAAAACAAATCCCGAACATGCAAAAGCACAATTGAATATTAAAATTTGCTTAGCGTTAAACTAGAGCTCCACAAGGGGAGTTTACAGTATAGGAGCATCGAGGACGCTTAACTTCGGGCATAAAGCCTTTGGCGGGTGTCCTGTGCCGGCCGATAGTGGCCCATTGAAAATAGATTTTCACGCTACGCTTGAAATGCTTTTGAGAGCTGAACTTCGTCCAAATATTGGGTTCTCCAAATTTTCTGCGTGTATCCGAACATTAGATCGCGCTCTATTTACAAACGACTTTTTGGAATGTTGCTGCCATTGGTTTTGACATTTAGATTTAGAGTGGCTCTAATTATGATAACGATATCGGTTTTTTTTAATTTCGGTTTTTATTTAACGCCAAAGATCATTTTAGACGAGATTACCTACTTGGGAAACTTTGCATATCTTAAACTTTTGAATTTATTAAAAGCATTAATTTTTTATTCACAGAAGTGTTGAAATTAAATGTTTTAGAGATAAGTTATTCGATTTTTTATTTAAAAAACAAAAAATAAAATAGCTTGCATTGATTAAACATGTGAAAAAGAGCGTGCTGAAGATTTACGGCAGCACATATCAAACACGATACTTATACTTACCAATATGCTTAATCGATTTTAGTGATCATAAACAACTAGAAGTCTACGTTATAGCATTTCGTCACTGAACCGTACAAGTAATAAGAGCAATAATTACGACCACTATTATTAAACTTGATTGGAATGAAGGATTATATGAATAAAGAACGTAGCCAACTTACATCGAAGTTTAGTGTCCGTGAAAAATAATATAATATTATTGTCTTGTGTACACTCGATGTACGGCGATAGTTTACCAATTTATTTGCTGTGTGCACGTTCGGTAATTGAATTCAGTCACGACAGCTACAGGTATCGGTTTATACCGTTAAAATTTGTACATCACTATTTAGGTACCTGTAATTAGACTGTCTACTCGTGAGCTTGGAACATAGAATATCAAAAGTTTTGTTGTAAATTAGTATGTTTTTCACTATTCATTGATTAAGACGCAAACAAGTGCCAGCGACCTTGAGTGGTTAGCTTGCGTGTTCTGTGCTGAGCTCACATAACGCGTCATACGTCCAGCCAGTAATAGGACTCGCCCATCAAGGAGCGCAGTCCCAAATTAGATGCATTATTAATTTATTACACATAAAACAGAAAATATTAAATTAAAACACGTATATTAAAAGATACATAATTAAATTATCTTTAAAATGGTGAATATTTCATAAAAATACGCGTAATAGTTTTTGCGTGATTCTCTGTTTTTTATCCGCGTTTGACATAACTTTACAAATTAATTACACTATGTAATATAAACAATCTATTCACATATTAAGTTATTCAGAAAATGCTCTAATTTAACATATATTTTTTCTAAATCACAAACACTACTCGTTTAGACGTATTCTTTAGTTTAAAACCATTAAATTCTCTTATCGTCGCTTTAAAAGAGAAACGTTGTTGGACACTTGCTAATAATTATCACACTAATATTAGAAAGGCGAAAGTTTGTGAGTGTGTGTGTGTATGTATGTTTGCTACTTCTTCACGCTCAAACGGCTGAACCGATTTGAATGAAATTTGGTATGTAGATAGCTTATACCCTGGATTAACACACAGGCTACTTTTTATCCCGGTCTACGCGGGTGAAACCGCGGGCGCAGCTAGTCAGATATAAACTATAAATACGGGCGTTGCATTTACGTTAAGTCATAAAATATGCACTTGTACAGAATTGATTAGTTATTGGTTATTGGTTATTAAATAAAATGGTAAGTAAAAAATAAATAGTTAATTACGGTTCGACTACCTGGGTATGTAAAGGAACAATAAATCTAAGTAATAATTATTATTAGGACTCTCTTTAATAATTATTACTGCGTCATAAACCATAGACAAAATGCAAAAACTATCGATGATAGAACATAGAGTACTGCCTTAATAATACTCTTTATGGTTTTTGCTTGCTGTATGTCGAAGGGCGGGAAGTCTAGCTAGTTTTAATTGAACTGCCATTGTTACGGCGCGTGCGACGTTCATCCAATTATTTTTATGTTGTGTCGACTTGGGAGTACGTGGATGTAAAGCAACGTTTACTAGCTAGATAAACAATAGATAACTAATTAATAGATACGGTTTTTAGAATGGCGCGGGCGTTACAAGAAAACGTAACATTTTTTTCCCATATTTTTTCTAACCTTTCTTACTTTCTACTACATATTTACGCAGTAGTTGCAACTTAAAGAATATAACTGTCATTGACTAGAGTCGTGCTAACTCCAGCTTAATGATCACACGGCAAATCTTGCCCAACGCGAGTCATCTGATGACGTTTGACAGCCAAACGTCACAAAATGGCGGAAAGGTTCTATTCTTATTTTGAACGCAAGCTACAGCCTACCATTGCCACAACGCTGTCGCGTGTGAACGTCGAACAACAATCGTTTCGCAACGGACGGACGAACGGACATTATGCATGTGTATCGTGGGAACTGGGAAATAGCCGACACCCATAACGTTGCAGCGAAATGATACGTTACTGCTTAGTAGTTATGTAACAGTATTGACGTTATTGTACGATATTTGAAGTACGCTTTCTAGGATCGGAAGCAACAGTTAAGTTTGTAAAGGACTCTGAACAGCTACCTACCTATTTACACTTTGATAAACCATGGCGCCAATTATCATTACCTACTTGATATTTAACAAGTTACTTATGTACGGCCGTTCGTATCATCAGCAATTTTCCATAGACCATTTCGAGACAGGGGCGAATCCTACTGAATTTCTTTCATCCACGTTGAAAAACATAAGATAGAAAGACAGAAAAAATATTTGATAGCAATCATAAAGACATGAATGATAAAGTTCTTCTTCAACAGAAATATCCCAGAAGACGAACAAGCTAATCAGGTCTAATTGTGGCTGTACTGATTGAAACTTAGAAAAGTATCCGCAATCGGAAGAAATTGCTTCCCACGATTGCTGCCTAGATTGATGACGTATGTAGCGTGACGGATGAGCTGTCATTACTACCTATTAGGTACTTACTAGCCTCGGATGTTGTACCCAATGTCTCATAAAATCTAATCCATCGATAAAATACCCAAGTTAAGTCCGGAAAGAAATGAAAGAATGCTCGAAGCTATTGTTTTCATTTCGACGAATTACAGTGATTAACATTTTCACGAACAAAAGAAATCCGCTAAAAAGGGAAAATGCATCCATCTTCCTTGCATAATAACCCCATAAACGTGGCCAAAACACCAATCAGCAATAACCAGAATAGAAAAAACGAAAACCGCATAACATCGCAGCGAAATAAGAAAACCGTAACCCTTCCGGGAATTATCTGAAATTCAATCTATTTGAGCTCATCCCTATCGATGGGGACAAAGGCTAATACACAAGAGTCCATTGTATTCGTAGATTTATACTTTGTCGTGCATTGTCGTTAATGTGTACACAGCCTTACAATGAGTACGTTCTTTTTAATTCCACCGAATTTCTGTTCCTATTGTGGTCGTATTACGTGTTGATTTTAAAATTTTCAAGTTGTTGTTGAAAGCAATTGATAGGAATAGCGATTGTCCATGGTAAGGTGTAGTTCAAAGAACGTTTAAAATAAATATCGGTCTTAAATTATGCCCTTTGAATTTAGAAATAGGTTTGAATGCATCAAATTAAATGCCTCATACGTACGTATCTAAGCGATGTTTTAGTCCGTATATGTTAAACTTTAGCTTTAGTGTACATATACTTGTTAAAGTTGTGCCATGCACTATACAAAGCAGGACGAGTGACAGTTGCAGTTGCTATGCTATGTAACTGAACGTGAACGCTATCGCTTTGCGGCAAGTTCGTAGTTAGCGCCGAGTGCGTGTCCGCTCCGCTTTTCCATTTCCACATACATTTATGTAACAAATGGACTCGTATTTTGAAATAAGTTGCTTCGAATTATTTGGCAAATATAGAACCAAGTAAACAGGTGAAGATTTTATGCTGTTTTAATTGACAATTTAGAATAATGTCTCCCTGATTTAGACGATCGCAAGTTTCAATATAACCTATATGAAATTATTAAAAAAAAAACACTAAAATTTGGAAAATGGTAGAGACGGTATACAAAAGATTGTCAATTAGAGAAAAAAATAAAATAATAATTCTACAGTCAGAGCTGTGGGAGATGTTTACTTGCCCCTCGCATTCTCCAACGGGGCAGTTCCTGATATTTCCGCACGCGACAGGATACAGGGACAAAGGAAAAGGATTGAGGGACAGGTCTAAAAGGAACAAAACAAAAAAATTAAATAATAGTGTTAAAAAAAACAAAAAAGAGTGCGGAACTACATGAAGAAGCCTCGAGTGCGTTCTAAACCGTTAATTTGAAATTTCAAACTTCGAATTTTCCTAACATACGCGTTGATTGACCATAAACGTAATGATTGATCAATATTCGCGTATCAAGTAATTGACGCGGAAAATGTAAACATCTTTTGTATTCGTTGGCGAGTGCTGCCGTGATTGATGAGCTGTATTGTCAGGTAAACTTGACAAGCTAAGATAACCGACGCGTCAAACAGTTCAGATGATTCGTGTAAAAGGAATTGATGATCATGGCCCGACGTACCAAACATGATTAGGTAATTTTATCGTAAGATTATAAGTATAGTTTGAAAGATTCATATCACTTTTGGTACGTTCAGAACTAGAACATGCAAAACTGCGAATACCAATGAATCAGTGTTTGAAGACCAGTGTTCATAAATAGAGCAAACGAGCAGTTTAAAATCAATAAGTTTGAAGCTCAAAAAGTAGAAAACTGATTGATTGATACAATGGTATTCGCATCAAGGCAGACCAGGGAAATTCGCACGACGACAAGATTTACTCAAAATTATCACGCAATGTAGGACGCAAATCCCGCAATTAAATCTAATCAGACGTGAGTGTGTTTAGGAAAATACCTTTTTTAGGGATCAGTGACTTGAGCAGCATGATGGCGGCCTCGTCGCAGGCCCACGCGTGCATCTTCCGGTACGAGTCGCGCCCCTTCTCCGTCAGCTTGTCCCAGGGCTTCGGCTTCGACAGCAGCTCCGACACGGTCCCTTGAGACAGCCCCAGCACGTACTTAGCGAACAGTCTCTGGCCAATGTTGTGCACCGACAGCAGCTCTCGCACTCTCCGGCTTATGTGCAACGTGTCCAGGTTTGTATTCGCGTATTTGTCGATGTTGTATCTTAGCATCTCCTGCAATCGCGCCTCCATTGGGTCACCTTTGGGGATGAGGGAGTCGCCGAGGCGTCCGACCAGCGCGCCGGGTGGCAGGGGCCCCATGTCCTCCGCGAACCTGTAGGTGCGGTGCTCCTCGAAGCGGAAGGGGCTCGGTGGCGGCAGCGGCAGCAACGGCGTGGGGCCGTTGTTGTTGTGGTGCGTGGTGTTGTTGTTGAGCGGTGGCGGCGTGCTGGGCCACTCCTCCACACCTGCGGTGAGAGCACGGTTACGCGGGAACACGAGGAGGGGACAGCGGGGGCCGGGGGGCGGGGTTCAAGGGACGGGGGCAGAGGGAGGGCTAGCACGCACGCTCGTAAGCGTCGCAATCATTCGGCAACGGCGTACGAATCTTTAATGCGCGCGCGGCGTCTCTCATGTCGGCATCATGGCATGCTCCGAATTCTAAAGCCTAAGTTTGAAACGATTACGCGCGTCCGTGAGCGGCATGGCTGAGGTGGTGGGAACTGGATATTCCTCGTACTCCGCGCGTTTTTTTGCGAATTGTTGTTTTTTGCGGACAGAAAAGTGAAGCGAACACGAACTAGCTACGGACATACACAAGGTTTGAAACATCGAACGTGCAGCTGATGGCCGCGATCGACTTCCAATGTTCTCTTGACGACGATGATACCGAGCATCCGGCGCGAAGATACGTCGCTATTTAAAGTCTCCATTTTGGAACATGACGTCATCTTTCGGGCCGAATGCAAGGATTGCTACTACCAGCACGACTAACCTGAGTGGAACCCAACTCTATGCTTTCCTTCCAAGTTCAAGTTAATCGTCCACTCAAAATACTCGTGGCTCAACGCTAGTGACGTACCTGTATCCCGGCGTTCGGCGCTTCGCTCTCGCTCGGCCGAATGGTCTCGGAGCGAAGGTGCGGTGCTCGGCGAGCGGATCTCAGGCTTGCGCTCTAAAGATCGCTCCCCACCGCCCAGGTCGAGTGCTCGGAGCATGCTGGAACAAGGGAAATAAGCTGTTAGTAAAGTTAGTTGAAAGTAAACATAATGAAGGCGTTGTTAGACCGTGGTAGCAGTTGCCAACAATCTGAGTATGACGGAAAACGAAAATGTAGGAGACAACTAAAACACTGTTGAGGTGGACAGCAGAGTAAGTCTACAAAATACGAGAGAGTGATGGTAAAAACCAGAAACCTGATTTATCGTGGATGTAATTCGCAGAGCAGAAATCGGAAAAACGTTTAGATAAGGAGCCTACATGGGTGCCCCATTTCCACTTAACCCAAATTCCCTTCCACCGTAATCATAATTAAAACACAATCCTATAGATTACCTGATTGTAATATAAAGCTTTTAATTATCACAAGACGTCGGGTCACAGACTCACCGTTCGATTTACCCCAATAAATTGGGTCAAAAGTGAATTGATTAAACAATTTCCAGGTGAATTAATTAAGTATTTTAATTAATAGGATGTACTGGGTCTCTATTGGCAATATTCCTTTAGTAAATTTATTGAGATTGGGCCGCTTTGAACGGTATCTTATGGCTGCTAGAGAGATAAGACCCTTCGTACCTGTGCCCGCTCATTTATTGCTATTATTTTATGTGTAGCTGACGGTTGGTTCCTTAAGGGGTAGTTAATAGGTCTCTAGGATTAGAATTTATTAATAATACATTGGCTGAAGATGAGATATCGCTATTACGATCAATAGCAGAAGAATTAGTGACATCATTAACAAAGGCTTATTTTTAATCATCATTGTTTCCATTTTAAATGTCTTTGTTTTTCATAAAACGATCGTATCTTTTAAAAAAATACTAATTTAAATAGGTTTTAATAATTTAACGTCACGTGCAGATTTAGACAAAAATAGTTATTTTAATACGTACCTATCGTAATTATGACGTCTATTCTCAATTGTTTAGTTATTTATTTAACAAAAATATAAACAATAAAATTAATTATGATCATTAATTGACGGCATTCAATTATCTTTTATAATTATCTAATTTTTACATACACGCGCTGTAATTATTTCCGAAGGATTATTAACTGGGAAGACGGAAATAAATAAATATAACAATGTGGATTGTGGATGCTAATTTTAAACTATTTTTGACCTCGCTTACAACTTCTAAAAACTGATTCGCAAAATTCTCAATTTGACATTTCCTCAATGCCACGATTTGACAAACCTTAATAATGAAAAAATGCTTTGAATATTACAAGACCAAAATAGTAGCAGACTTCTTAAAATTTTCTTACGTCCACAAGGGTCCACAAACTGAGGTAGCAATAAAACTATCAACAACATATTGTTAAGGTAACTAACGACATACTCGTACGATCTAACTTTCGACAAATCGTTCAACTACTCTAAACTTTTGGTCAGAAACTCCCGACTGATCGACCGACTTCGCCTTAAGATTTCGCTTTTTAGATCGGTTGGTAGACTAGTGGTGCGACACATCGGTATTACCCCCGGCACAATAGGGTTGCACGTTAATTACAATTTAATATATCGCCAATTAAATCGTTGATCGGTAGTGCCGAATCTCGGAGGTGTTGCCAACTTCATTCTCTAATTGGAAGGTGTATTATACGACGTTGGTTAGAAATTATTTTGGTGATGTCTGAATTTACTGTGATGTTTTTATTGATATGAAAAATGAGACGAATTGATGGTGTGAAAGAGAACAGGCTTTAGGTGCTTTATTTCGTTTTGCAGATGACATCATGATGTTGGCAACCAAACTATTTTGGTAACATGATGGATAAATCACACTGAGGAGCTCGTGGTTAAGTAATAACAGCCGCACGGGTCGATCCATCAGGTTAAGCTACGCTTGCCGGGGTTGGTCAGTGTATGGGTGACCATCTTTACATACCGAGACTCTTTCGTGCCTCGGAAAGCACGTTAAGCCGTTGGTCCCGGCTGTCATTCGTGGATCTTTGACAGTTGTTACGGGTCGTCAGAAGCCCGAAAGTCTGACAGCCAGTCTTACCAAGGGGTATCGTATTAACCAGTTAACAGGTTATGGAGGTCAGATAGGTAGTCGCTCCATGTAAAATAGGTACTGGTATTCAGCTGTCGGTTAGACTGGAAACCGATCCCAACATACTTGGGAAAAGGCTAGGCAGATGATGATGGATAAATCACACTGCGATGTCATTATGTCCTGTGCTAGTTTTGGTGATGAGACCAGTATCATTACACTCCACATAGTCTGTTAGAAAGATCCATATTCAAAGAAAGTTTACTAATAAGAAGCTAAAAGATGTGTTTCAAAGCGTGACTGCGAGGCACCTGCAAGTAATCGGAACTTTGAAGTTTTTTCAAACATGACGTCATAACCTGCAATGATACAGTTTTTGCAGTAATAAACACTGAATTTAAGGGATCCTAACATGCATAGGTAATAAGCGAAAGGGCCATTACTTATTGTTATTATTGGTACATTTTTTTTTTTTTTTACTGTTTGTGTAGGGAAATGAGCTGACAGCTATTTCTTTTTTCATCTGTCATGAGGATTTTTATTGTGATATAAATAATTCTTTTTCAATTGTTATTGTTTAATTTGGGTATACTTACTTTCAACTATTTTGTAACAATATTTTGATTTAAAAGAGTGTCCGTGGAGTTTCTTGCCCGTTCTTCTCCATAGGAACCTACTACGCTTTGGAATGGGCAACTAGCTTTATCTTTCTGATCAACCCATTGACAATTCAAAAGTGCCTGTAATTGGTTTATTTGAAATAAATGCTTTGAGTTTGATTAATTCCTATTATGATGATTATGTTCAGTATTCAATTTCCTACTTATAAGTATTAATAAATTTCGGATATTTACAGAAATTCCAAATCCTGAAATATGCCTTCTCATACAAACTTTTTCGCGAAACTATAATGCTTACCTACATATCGCAAAATATTCTGTCTTATCATTATACTAAAAACAATTTAAAGCTAGTATCAAAATGGTTCGTATCACCGCACGTAGGTACTGGCATTGTTCGAAGCTTAGTCGCGTTCGTTGAAGCGACCGCCTCACAGGGAATACAGATAACTAGTGTTGACTCCCTTCGCCGTTCAGCTGTGTTTAAACGATTTAATACTGAATATTGCTATTTGAAATGAAACAATACGAAAACTTTGCTATATTCCATACAAAAGACAGGAATCTAGGGGCTTTAGCGTAATTTTCTAATTGCGTAACACACTTTCAATTGGAATCTGAATAATTTTGGAGCAAATCGTTAATCCATTGCTTCGTATCTTCGAAAAATTTGTTTGCTCGTAAATAACGCAATTAATGTTGTTGAACTGTCAAAATCAAATCGATTCCGATTGACAGTGTGTTACGTAATTAGGCCGAAATTATAAATGAGAATGCAATTCGTAATTCAAAATTGGAATTGTATTTGTTGCACTCGTTTGACAAAATAGGCTGTATGGTTTTGTTTCTTTACCAACATTTTCTTTTACTCTAAATCGGATATTAAAAAGTATTCGTAATTAAAAATTGGAATGTATTTGTTGCACTCGTTTGACAAAATAGGCTGTATGGTTTTGTTTCTTTACCAACATTTTCTTTTACTCTAAATCGGATATTAAAAGGTATTCGTAATTCAAAATTGGAATGTATTTGTTGCACTCGTTTGACAAAATAGGCTGTATGGTTTTGTTTCTTTACCAACATTTTCTTTTACTCTAAATCGGATATTAAAAGGTACGTACCTATAAAGCTAGCTCGTAGAGGGAAGTGAGCAGAATATACGTGAAGTTCTGAAACTCCCCACAAAATGTAACTACCTCCACAAGGAAGACCGTCGGCTAATGTTTACGAGGGTTTTAAAACTGATACATTATAAACAGCGATGACACAGTTGGGAAGTGACGACATCCTAGCTTAGTTTAGTGGCGTGGAGTGGCGTCGGTTGTGAAGGTTTTTATCTTTTTATGTCTATGGTTTGATGATGAAGCTTTATTTATTTATTTAGGCTAGCCAACAATTGTTTACACTAAACATTTAAAAAATTTTGCTAACAATACTTACATTATATGTGCAACAATTACTCAAAAAAAAAAAAAAAAAAATCTTAATTATTTAGTTTGAATATGGAAGACGTCGCGTCAGCAGTATACAAGTTGTAATTTAAATAACGCACAACCTCTTAAGAGCTCATTGTACTCATCATTATGAACAACTTTTACGATGGGACCAAACCTGAAATCGCGACAAAAAAAAAACAGATGTTCCCTACATTTTGACGAGTTATGCGAACATAAATCTTGGGAACAGTAGATTTTTTTTTCGCGATTTCAAGTTTGGTCCCCGACGCGACTCAAGTAGAACAAATTCTATGAAAACTTCATGGAGATTGTTCAACCAGAATCACGTCGCACCGTCACATCGCATCTGTCTGCGGGAGCCTTTATTGCAAAAAGAATTCTTTATTTCAAAAATTTGTTTTGGAATAAAGAATTCTTTTTGCACTGTTTTTGTTCGGTACCTACTTACTGATGATACTTTCTAATAATACCTACTCATCTATTAATATTTTTGTTAATTAAATACAGTAGTTTTATGTGCTCAAAATAGGGATGATGCCTGGTTAAAAAAAAATAATTATATTTAGTCCGTCAGTCAGATAATAAAAAAATATTAGACACGTATTTTTTGCTATAACATATTAATAAAAAATGACTTAGATAAAACGCATTAAAGTTGGGGAGTGGGGGCTCGCTACGTCACAACTGTAACAGACTACGTATAAAATCTATCAAGGAGTGACGTCATTCCACATTTTAACTCAATGTGTCGCCGTAATCTTTTCATTAGGTAAAAAAAGAAAAATTATATGTCCAATATTTCTTGATACATAATATACAATACGGACAAATAAAATTTTTAGTCATCATCCCTATTCTTCTAGTATCTAAGCTACTCAACACCTTTCTCCTGTCCTAAACGAAAGCTTAAAAGCATCTTTGTCTTCAGGCAAAAGCCTTCAGTATAAGGCGTGTACACACTGAATATTTGATGCGGCGAATGAAACCGATGTGCGCTTACCTAACTTTGAATTAATTAGTGGGTTAACTTTTAAAACATTGTGTGTTTAGGCTTTAAATATTCCGCTATCGGTGTCGTTAGGGTTAACTTTGATTTTAAGAACTAGTTTGTGTACTTATTGATAAGAAAACTTTACCCAATTATGTTGCCGATATCGAATATCTTGATATTAATTGATTTTGCTGAAGTAAGGACTAGTTTAGTACAATTTTATGTACAAAACTGTATTTCTCGGGTTTCCCTTTGCATATCTATTTTATATCTAGAAGATGTTATGGTATATGGAATTGCAATGAAAGATTTCCTAAAGCAAAACACACAGATTCTCAAGAAAATTTCTCGCTTTTCCAAAGACAAATAACCCGCGAATGACGTTCATATTTCAAAATCTGTGACAAAATGTCGATTGATCGCCCCTACGCCGTGCAACCCTTTAAAGGGAATATTTCAAAGACATATTTCCAAAGGGGTTGTTCAGTAAAGGGATGTTTCAATATTGATTAGCGAATTAGGAATTCCTGTCGAGTTCTTTACCTTGTTTTATTGTACTGTGTCATTGGGGAGCTCAGCGGTTTAATTACCAATAGACTTTAGGAGATCATCTTGTAGTTAACAAGACTTGACGATATTGGAGACAGTCTCAGCCATTTTCTTAGTTTTTGTGTCCAACTTATCATAGAAAATCATATTTTGTTCTCGGTGTGATTTATTCAAGGTTTTATTTTATTTATACGTAGTCACTTCCACAAAATGGCGACATTGAAATCTCGCTGATTCACAATCAGTCTCCACGTGTAACAAATTCAATTGTATTCAAATATCGAACATGCACTTAGTTGCTCCCATCAATGTCTCTGACAATAAACGTGACGTCACTGCATACTATCAACTCGATCGCCGATAACATCGCCCCGCCCCCGCCGCGCTGACCAATCACTGATCGATCGGTCACTAACGCCTATACACAGACCAAATACTTGAAAATCTCAGAAACGTCCATTGGCTATGTCTAAACAAACCATTATTGACACAAACTTTCCCGCTCTCAGATATTTAGACTGAGCTACAAACGTATGTTCAACAAACACAGTAAAAAGCTTAGGAACCGTCGGGCATTCTTTATGGCATCAAAAATCGTCGGGCAACGTAAATTAGTTGATAATTTGTGTGCGACAGTGTTAGGCTAAACTTGCGTTAAATGTAAGACAAACATCGCCTAAGCAAATGAGAACAGGTGTCTACGATAGGCTCTCATATTGATATATAGGGACAAACACACGACACATAATATAAGAGAATGTTTCTTTGAAATTATGTAAATCTTGTGTGCTTAGATGTTAATTAAACATGAGATAACCAGCTACACTCTTTATTTGACTTTCTTTAAATTTCATCTTTGACGTGTCAACATTGTGCCGTTGTATTTGGGCTTTAGTGAATTTTAATTATAACGAAACCCCAAAAAGCTCACGATTTTGTGTGATCATGATTAGAATTTATAAGTTTTTTGAGTTTATTGCTTCAGCGTATCAAAAGCTCGTCTAGCATTCAAAAATATTGTTTTCCAGAACCGTCCGCATTCTATTTTCGAATCTAAGAATTTAATTTTAAATCAACCACAGCTTAACCAAAATCCTCAAAGAAGCACAGACAACAAATAAATCGAACGTAATGACGCCCAAGCCAAGTTAAGCGGAGATTTGGCGGAAACCGCGTTCAGAAATCAATCCATTGCTCCCTCCATTAAGCTTTAATCTTCGGGGGCTGGCTATAACTTAATCCTTACTTGAGAACCGGAATAAATAAGCAATAAACCAGTGCAGGTGCCTTCTATGTTTATATCGGGAATTATAGATCTTATAGGATTAGAACTTATCTTTTGTTGGCGAAAGAAAGCGATCATGGGAAAGATACCAAATGTTGGCCATTCGCGTGCTGGTAGCAATAATTGAAATGGGTGTTTTCCGTTTATTTTTCTATCATATTGTGTCGTGTGGATAGATAATGTGTCAGTTATGTGTGCTTTATTATTGGGATGTGGACGGATTTTTGTTTCTCGGTATTGTTGGGGTTCGATTGTGGTCCAAGTATATTTTCTATCTTATTGTAGCTTGTTTAGTCCACTCTTCTCTGCAAAAGAACGGACGAGTTTAAGACTATGACGCGTTTTCTCAAATCTAGTTTAATTCTCGCTGAAACTAGCTTCGCTTTAAGTTATTATCTAACTATAGTTGTTAGTTAATCTATGACCTTTAGATCTTAGAGTAAAATATCTATAAATCCCGGCAACATTTTTAACAAACAACAAATTATCACGTGCAGCGTCAGCTGATGTAAAATTTATATTTAACTCGTTCCAATTTCCGATTTCCTGTCGTAAACTGTAATCGATCGACATTTTATTAAAGTTAAAAACGCTTTTTATCGTGTTTGCACGGTCTTGATTTTATGTCGCGATCTCGGCGCTTGTGATCTGATCTTTGACGGTGGATCAAAGGCGCCGACGGTATGACACCGTATTGGTGGGGCAACACATTAAACTGCTCAAAACATCGGTTTAGGGATGTTGTTGCGATGTATTAATAGACTGAGTGGGCCTTTGTGATGTGGCCTGCCATTGTATTGGACGAGATGCATCTATATTTTCATGTTTGAGTTGGTTTGTAAGGATCTGTGTAAAAGGAATCATCATGAAATTCACTATAATCAGTTTCTTTCGCGAATCAGAGAGCTTTTGAATATAAACGCAAGCCAATGGTCCTGTAATTTTACAGTTTGATCTGATGGTAGAATTAGAAACTATATTTATTTTCTTTCTGAGTTTAGCTAATATAGGTACTTCTTTCTTCACTTTATCATTGATAATATGTTATCCTAATCATCTACCGACAACAATTGAAGCTAAACTAAATCCAATACTGAACACTAAGCCAGTAAGTGCTAACGTCAATCTTCCCACATCCTGTAACTAAGATGACGAAAGCACCTGGTGTGAAACTTTGTAGATAGGTAGGTACTGCTAATTAATGTTATCAGTTATCAGCGGCGCAGGTGATAGATTGTCCTCAAGGATGTTGACTGATCGCCTGATTACTTTACTACGTGGGAACAGAACCATCGATGTGAGGATTATGGATTGAAGAAAGAAGAAGGAAGGAGGAAGGATGTAGTAAATGTTTTTAGGGAGATAATAATAGATTGCGATGTCACTAAGGAAAGTTTAAGAACTTTTTACGGTGAGTCCGATGATTTCGTGACGACTTGCTGAGAAAAAGCAAAGCTTTGACCTAGTAGCGGGATAATACCAGCTGAAGATGATGTCATAGTTAAAGAGACAGGTCGCAGTGATGTTAGCAATGCACAGGTGGATGCCGGTTCTTATTCATAATGGATGATGAAAAACGAATAAGTTAGACAACTGAGGAGTTCGGAACCCATGCAAAATAAAAATATTAAACGAAAAATAAATTGCTGGAATTAACACCCTAATATAACATCATGAGAACTTCCGCCTACGACTATTGTTTCCAAACCGAAATAATTTCCCTTTCATCCCACTATCGCGTCAAAATATTAACATCCCTCGATAATTCTATTTATATTTCCCACTGATGCGACAGGAATAATAAAAAAGGCACCTTTTAAAGTTCTCAGGGAGCGATTTTTGTATCAATATATAGTGTAAACTTAGGGGAGGCCGCTAAATTCCTTATCTCGAACGTTTAGCGTAGGAGTGCGAGGTGGGACACAGCTTCGACGGGACAAGTGGTTTTCGATTTGTGGTTGAAGAAAAAAACTGTGTTTGGACCTCCTCGGTGACTTTCTGGGAGCCGATGGCTGTATTCTGTTTACCGTCGAATGTGTCGTTTACCAATGCGTACTTTTTTGTATTTGGAAGTTTGTTCGGTTTATGGTTATATTTGTTAGTATTAGGTACTTTATGTGTCGAGAAGTGTTCAAATACTTTAGGGATGTAAAACTCAGCTAAGTGCTTAGGATAAGCGTTTTTCTTAAAACGTAAATTTTAAGAGACATGACAATGACATAAGTGGTACATGTTTATGTAAACTTACAACATAAGTACCGAACGAGGAAGTATCTCGAATATCACAAACGGCACCAAAACCACGGGCGTCAGATCTCAAAGTGAAGACTCAATCCTTGTTTGAAAAACAACATTAAATACTCGGAACTCCATAAAAGATCCTTTAAGATGGCTGGTGGTAATTAACTGGTACTTGTTGGAGCAGGCTGTCCAAACAACAGGGTGACAGCAGTTAAAGAGTTTGTCGTGCTGTGTGGCAAGGTTTCTATTAGAAGAAGATTTGGGAATGGTCAAGATTGATGAAGGTTTTTCTAATGAGCAGAAAGTTTTTATTTTTCAGGATTCGATATACAACGGGTCGTTTTGCATCCTCGTCAAATTTCAGGGTGTGATACAGAACATTAAACCGAACAACTTTCTCCATGGGACCAACATCCTAATCGCGAAAAAGTTTTCAACTGTCCCATAGGAAACTTCAATATACCTACTCGACGCGAATGTATGGGAAGGCTGATTATTTTTTCGCGATTACGATGTTGGTGATATGAAAAAAGTTGTTCGGTTTGATGGTCTATACCACACCCTTAAATTTGACGAGGATGCAAAACGAAACTTTGTATTGTTGTTGGTAAATTAGGTACCTAGCTTTAAGAAAGAATACATTATCATCGTTTTTAAAATTGTTTTGAAATACATATTTCAATCATCACGTTTGCTATCCTTCTAGCACCTAAAGTTGATCTAACAATCATAATAATTTTAACCATGACTGTTGCCAACGAATAAGTTGCTTCATTTCTTAGTTATGTATAACTTCTAAAAGCTATATCTTTCAACATCACAATCGACTAACGAACTAATCAAACAAAGACAGGGTGTGTTGGAAGGCGCCTGCTTATCAGTCAAAGGTACGTTCAACAAACAAATGCGCTCAAAACACACAATGATACATTGAACGTATGTGCTCAAGTGACATCCAGTTAACTGGGATTATCATACCGTTTCTAGCTTTAATGTTTGTTCTATGGCGAAAGAGTTAATCCCTGCTGTCTTGATAAGACAACGAACTTTCGTTTTATACCTTTGAGCCTATAGAATGCCTAGCCTATAAGACATCACGCCTTGTTTCACCAAAGGGTTGGGCAGAGGTATACTACACCCACATTTCACCATCCAATTGCCATCAACCGGGCTCCAGACTCCGAGCTGCTACTAAGAAATGCCAGATAAAACCCAATAACATTTTGCCCGCGCTGGGATTCGAACCCAGGACCTCATGCTGAGCAGAAGCGCTTGCAACCACTAGACCAACGAGGCAGCTACACACGACATACGACATTATAAATCACGCGATTGATTCAATGTAAAAGGCGTTTCTTTTATCGACCATTTTGATTTGACGTTCAGTTACCATTTGCATAGTTTGATTTTCAATAACGTTGAAGACTTCAAAGACGTTATAGTCCAACAAAAGTATTAGGATGTGTTCATGTGTCAACTGCTTTACCGGAAATCAGAACAAAAATTGTGTCACTTTGACGTTTCATCTATCAAATAAAGTTCCATCATGTAATATATTTTGCCATTTCTCACTTGCAACAGCTTTATCAATATCATAACATTTTCATTCCTCACTCGTATTTAATATCAACTGCAGTATAAGCCTGTTTTATTTCTTCTAAACCAAGTCAAACAAGGAAATGCTGTGAAGTTACCTAGGAGCGTCGCGCCAAGATCATTCGCGCCAGTACCTCGACCATAGTCAAGGCTTGTTCTACAAACAATATATAATCTGTGCGCAGGTGAATGACCGAGATACGCGCCTTATCAAGTTTATTAACACGTGCTGTATTGTAGACTTTTTAATTTGTATGCAGCTTGTACTTGTAGGGATTTAGACAGTAGACACGGTCGTTTGAAAAATCTTAGTCGATTTTCGTGTTCCATTTTGATTTCGATTTTAGTTAATGGATTTCTGCTGGCTGTTCTGGCTGCGTTGGCTGTTTTTATTAATTATATTTCTAATTTTTATTGGCTAAGTTTTTTTTATTAATATCTTTCTTTCAACTGTCATTTAGTCACTATTTAATTTTCTTTCCTTAATCGCCTGTAACCCATGAAAGTCTCTCTAAAACATTGTAAAATTTAAAAATAACCCATAGTCGTCCCAATGTTTCATTAGAACGACTGATACTCACCTGATTTCTCTTTTGATATCATCATAGTCTCTCTGCGTGTCGAGCCTCGCTTCAAGCCTGGCGATGTGCTGCTTCTTCTCGTCTAGCCTTTCTTCTAGCCGCTGCAGCTGCTGCGCGTGCGCTTCCTGCAGCGCTGTAAGCGATGCTTGGAGACGACGCACGTCTTCCACTAGTTGGGCGATCTGGGGAAGAAAAAGCTGGTATTGAGGATGTTTTTATTTAAAAAGATAGGTATTTATGTTGATGATAATAATTATGCTAATATTTAATGCTCTAGCTGGCTTCTGATAGCCTAATCAGTCTTAACTTGTGCAATCAGTCACATCACTATTCTAAGATGCGTTTAAAATTCGAACGAAGAATCAGAACACATAACAACACATTCGTAATTTCTGAGACGGAACTACCAACATTAAAATAATAACATTACAGCATTAAAAATGTCGCCAGTAAAATATTTTCTAAAGAATTTAATTGCCATATAATTATCTTATGTTATCTGTGTGCACAATAAAAGCATCTAACTCTGTAATTATGTAGATCAATCTTTAACGATAAAGATGGGTGACGCTATCAAACATTTTAAGAATAAAATAAATATTTAAAATTGTGTAAAATTGTTATTGTGATATGGTTAATCCAGGGCGTTGCTTGTGAATGAATACGATAACTTTATTTAGTAACAATTGTTAGTTTCTTATATAAATTGGCTCCATCATGGTTAAGATGTAAAACAGTCTCATTATTTTTTTTTCTGACTGATGAAACGAAATTCGCGTAAATCTAAATGCTTTGTTCTAGCTTTTAAACTTTACATAACATTTGCTTAGAAACACAAAAATATTACGTAGGTACAACATTTTATTGCTAACAGTATTTCGGGTTTTCCCGTAGTTATCGACTTTAATAACAGCGCACAAAAGAAATCAACAATTAAACTGTAGCAATAGAGTAAATCAAAGAAGTCCCAATCGTATTATTTAGAAACAGAACTCTAAAAACTAATTTTAGTTCGCGTTTCCGTTCGACAATTGACAATCTATTCATAAAATCAGCACCCGACAAGACAAGGCTATATTTGTCCCACCCAACGCCATATTTTTTGAAAAGTCGACTTTATTGCTTTGTAATACGTGTTACGTGAGTATTGTATGGGTGTTGAAGTGTGTTGGTCGGATAACTCTCAGCATGTTATTACCCGACCTTCGGAAGATATCAATTGTTGGCGCAGCCGTCAGGTGGGGTGTCGCCGGCGCTCGAGCGTGAAGATGCGTATCGTCTAGATAGATGCGACGGAAATCACGGACGGCACATGACCCTGGATACGTCTTGAGATGGCCGTTTTTCCAATTCAAGTTTTATAGAGCCATTTTCTGATTGTTATTGTAAATCTATAACTGGTATTTTGCTTGCTCTCGTTGATTAGATCATTATAGGCACAGAATTCAATCATAGTTATGTTTGTTGTTGAAGAATTTGCTAATATCCACAAGCTATGTCATCTTGAAACATAAAGTTTATAGATTATTTTTGCTAATTATCGTACCTATAGTTATTTTGTTATTCTTTAAATCTACAATTAGACTAATTTCAAATTCAACTGCGTCTATTTCTGTTTAGTAATTAAGTATTAAAGACTATTAGCGGTGATCTAGACCTTTCTCGAAAATACGAGAATTTTCCATAGACATTTTCTATTTTGTTTATTAATTTTAGTGTTTATGATAGTTATTAAATTATAATACTTCGTGAAAATTGCAGATAAGCAGACAGGAAATAATAATATTTTAAATTTAACTTTTAGGTAGGTACTTAAGGTAACGAATAAGTTGGTAGAGTCATTATATAATTACAGGGATTTTTAAAAATAAAATGTTCCGATCCGTTTTTTTTTGTCTAGACTACAACGATACCTAATATACATTACTTAACATAAGTTTTCCGTAATGGATTTTATCAAAAAAACGACATTTTTATAAAGTAATTATCATTACTGAAGGTGATGAACTGATATACAATGCACGGTCATACGAAAATATTTGAAAAAAAAAACTCATAAATTAGTATAGGTAGTCAAGAGTTGCCTACTCAATATTATTTCTTATCGCCTCCAAAATACGGTTAAAATCACTTTAATTAATATCACACCTTGACATCGATATCTTAATACATATCAGCATAATAATACTTCAGTAAATATTGTCAGTTTTGTTTGACGCAGCCTTGAAGAACTGTCGTAAATAATCTTTCATTACAACTCGGCCTCTTTATACCTAGAATGTTGTAAAAAACTGAAAAATAACCTTCATATAATAATATAATAACTAATGAGAACAAATGAAATATTTTGACATAGAGAACGTGCTTATAAAAAATGGATGCCCAGTATACCTACGTCAACTCGATTTTTCGCGGCATTTTTTCGCTACTTTATTGACATAGGTGTTTTTATTTAACAACTAGCTGACCTGTCTTATCCAAACAATAATTCATACAAAATTCCCATAGAAACCGAAACCGACACCGACCGATAGCTTTCCTGAATTTTCCCGGCCACTTTTCCAATTTTTCCCTTCATAAAAACCTTCCTCGGATGACAAAGAATATTTGAAAAAAAAAAAATTATTTGCCGAATTGGCTCGGCCGTTTTTTGAGTTTTGCGCTTAGCAACATATTTAGCCCTTCATTTTTATTTATATAGGTTAAGTAATATAATTGATTACTGTAAATGCTTATGTTACCATTTCTTTTTAATAGAAAATTTCATAAAGAACCATTTTGCTTTTTCTAACTTTTTTTTTCATCTTTTACAAAGTTTTCCAAGGGTTGTCAATATGAATTTCCAGTAATCCTTCACGTCCCCATAAATGCTATGTAAACACGCATCCCGCCATTCAGGATAGTACAGTCACCATAAAACGTATTAGCCGAAACGAAAATTTGGGCGAACGGGCGGCACCGCGAGTAATTATTGTCTTAATTCGGACCTGCACTGACCGCTATTAACTTAGTTTTATGTTATAAGCGGTAGCGGGTTTAAGAGGAAGATGTCCTACGTTTAAGTCTGTTTTTGTCGAAAATTAACAGCCTTTTTCGCACTTGTCCTCATAAGTAGGTAAGTACCTATTTTTTTAATTTTGAGATTGAAAATCCATGGTATGCAATATTTAATTGAAAGAAAAGTCATGAAAATTGATGAAAAACACTTGGGTCTGTTGTCAAATCCGTTCTACTATGCGTAACCATTATTTTTGTAATATTTTTCAATCATTTGAGCGAACGCTGTCCGCCCGCATCTTACCCAGCATCCAAGGGTTGTTCCTTCAGCGAAGGGTTAAGGGTACCCTCGCACAATTACCTACAATCATTACTATGGACAATTATGTTTTCGACCGCCGCCCGTCACAGTTTCAGCTTTTTATTGAAGTCTACCACATTTTTAGTATAATTACAGCGTGGCCGCCTGGGTCTGTGATCACCCCACTGTGACGCCGATTAACTCGAATACCTCTCTCGTGCGGATCGTTTAAAAAAGACCTTTTGCACAATTTGGTGAGATTTACATGTGTTAGCAACTTTGTTTTGAGTTCCAGATGGGATTTTTTGGGACTTCATTTGCAGTAGTTGGTAGTTTATTCGGTGATGTTAAGTAGTCAGTTGTTAATTTGGCTGACTGTACTTTCTTTGATGACACGGAAATGAGACAATTTATTTTAGTGCTATGGTTCATCGTTGAAGCTTTAGATTTAAACCTAGCAGTGTCATCGTCATTCGTGCATTTGCACTTTAAAGAAAAACACCGTCAAGGCAATTCATTTTTCAGTCTAGGCTTGTCAAGCCACACACACGGCCTGCGTGCGTCTCCTCGCATTCTTAGCCGTGTTCCTTCCGATGCAAATGGTCGAGTCTTGGGCCATAAATCCGCCACCGTCCCCGGCGGTTTATCAGACGTTCTCGATTCTACCTTACACCTACTTTTATATGGTGATAATATGCTTACACTTATTTATGGCGCTGATGATACGTTGAGAGTGTTAGAATAAAGAGGAATGCATATCTATAGCATTCTTCAGGAATGCCTAATTTTAAGTACTACTTACCACCAGCATGACAACTCAAACGCCCGCTTCGATGTAATCGGAACGAACCGAAGAAGGATGAAATGAGAAAAGCCAATCCACAATATTGAGCTACAAAGGACGAGCGCTTTTTATTCTATTTCTCAAAACCATAACCTCTTTTATCTGTCCAAGATCGATGAAAAAGCAACAAAGACGTAGACCACGTCGATTGTCTAAAGCTCAATAAAGTAACAAAACGGAATCAATTTGGAGTACAATGCGTCAATGCAGTGCTCAATCACAAAGGAAGTGATGACAGACAACTGAGTAAAAAAACCTAATACGCCATTTTGACGTCAGAAAGAGTTCATGTTGGCGATCTGTCAAAGTGGTCAAACAGTTTAGGGGAAATATCTGTCCGAGTTTCGTGGGATTTGTCCCGGTTTCAGGGACAGGACGATATTGGAAGAATTCATACAGTTTTTGCCTTGTAACTAAGATACGTACTGCCAGTTAGTTTCATGCTTTACTTGGGCTTTTAATAATATTCAGTAACTTGACAGTTGAAGGAATAAGTTCCTGTCAGTAAAAAGGAAATGAGGTGAAAAAAAGAATTTGCGAAACTACCTTGACAAGCTTGTAGTTTTAAATGAAACACATTATATTCATTTATACCATAATATAAAGGATAAGTAATTTAAAAACAAAAAGTATTTTGGTTCGTACTGTCAAGTTACTGAATACGATTAAAAGTAAGTACAAGTATATAATGTATTTTTATTCTGCCTGAAAAAGTATTTGCTTAATCTGACCTAAAGTTAGGTTTCTTAGTAGACCGCGTCTATTTAAAGAAAAGGTTTATGCCTATCAGGCCTTCAAAACATCCATTTTTCTGTTATATTTACCTGCGGTGTCCCTCAATGTCAGTCATTTTGTTATAGTATACCGCACTGAACTTCTGCAATAGAGCACTACGGCTAAAACGATAAATTTAACCTATTAGTTCATTAATTAAACGTTTAAATCATGTCTTAAGTCTTCGGTTGTAGGTGGTGACCCTACGAAAATCGCGAATCGTCGGGAAACATTTATTAGGCCGACGTTTAAGCGGGAAAATTCAAATTTCGTATTCGAACGCGCGAGCAATACCAACTGAACGAACAAAAAGACGTTTGGAAAGCTTCTACGGCGGGACGGCGGTTTTTCTTTTTACGTCATCTATAGTCTGTCTAGTTTGACGCGACGAGTTTCGTTTCGTTTCGAAAAAAGATGATAAACGACGCGAATGATTGAACAGTTGGACGCGAATTTCAAAAAGATTCCTACTATCCGTTTATTACGTGCTCTTCAGCTGTCATCGCATCTATCGGAATTAAAACGACCAGATGAAAATTATTATTTTAACGTATTGCACGGGACAAACATTTGTGATTCATAAATATTCACATTTCGGCAAATGCTTTTACTGTAACAGTTTGATTGACAATGAACGTCGCGATCATCAATCACGTGTCATATTGAACGCGCTGCGTGAAAATGGTAAAAATTAATAAGCACGGACAAGTGCGGATTGTACAACATTATTATTTCTACTATTGTGTAGGTGTTAGGGTTGAGTTTGGCTTAGTAATTTGTTTTCAGAGTATATTTTAGCGGCAAACACTGACATGGAACTTGTCCATGCACTTTTGACATGATACGTCGGTGGCGTTCGGATAAACATAGCGATGAATCGTGATCATTTCGATTATTACTTTTTCGACGCTGTCAGTTCGTGTTTGGGAACTTTACGCGCGGAGATTCTGTCAGTATTAAATAGTAGATAGTTTTAATGAACCGTGTAACAGACGTGATTAACGTTGAATGAAGGATATTTGTGGAACGCCGGGCGAATTTAAGACTCGGGATTGACGGGGCAATATCAGTTTTTTGTTCTCTTTTTATCACAGGAATTAAGTTTAATGAAAAGCTTTAAGATTTTTCTTTTCGAGTTAAAAATGATACGCGACTAATTAGGTCTCCAATTCTTTATCTTCATGTCAATGTCTAAGAGACAGACTTTGATATTACAACACAGGTACACCTATCAGTAAATTTTAAGGTTTTATCATAATTAGATATCTGTCATGCGATTTCAGCGATACTTTTTATTGACAAATCCAATTATCGTTTCGAAACACGACACAGACAAGCCGAATGCAAACTGCATAGTTCTCGGTTTGAGTCGACAACGAAATGAAGCAATTATAAGTTGTGGGAGCTCATTTATTGCCTGTCTATCGTTCGCGTTATAAAACCGAATGGAAAACTAAGTTTCGCCTGTTGTGGTTCGACTCCGTGTTATTGGGGTGTCGCTGTTTTGATTTCGATGATAAGTTCGCTCTGTACGTGGGGAAGGTATTGGATACCGATTGTTGAAGGTTGATTGGGTTCGGGTATAACACGTGAGGGTTCACTGAAGCGGGACTTTTGATTGGAGTTTAGTGTCGTTTAGAAGTTTACGTGTTTGATAGATTATGTCAGATTATTAGAAAATAGAAAACTATCGTGAGATTCGGCTCTTCTCCGAAAGGTTCCGAGCAGTAAAAATGCACAAATTATTTTGTCTGACAGTTTTTCGCCACACATTTTCAAATAACGGACGGACCCACTAATACCAACATCACATTGCATGCTACCAACCTCACGCGACTTGAAAATAACCCGCCAATTACGTACAGACGTCATTCGGGATTAAAAGAAAAATATCAAGTGAAACGTGTTTCTTCCGTGGCAGAGGCAGTAGATCACGTGGGGTGTGCGATATCTAGCCTAGATTATTTTGAGTAACGGCCCGCCGTCGGGGTGGTCGGAAAAAATGCATACCATGGATAAAATATCGTTTCGTGTTGCAATTAAAATTGTTTGTTTCAAGAACGTTGGAAAGGGAGTGTTTTCTTTTTATATGTCTGCATTGAAACTATTTTTGGATGAATAGGTAGGTTTTATAAAATTATTTTATTTCTATTACTTACATTTTTATATTACAGATATCGTGAGAAAATCAAGAACTATTTAAGAAATAAAGCTGTATTATATAAATAAAGCTAGTGAGTTTTCTAACTAAAAATAAAACCTCAGAGATTTTTCCGGTTCTAGTTGTTAAAGTATGCACTAGTTTCCAGAAACGACACAAATCTTATGTCTGTGTTTCTAAAAAAAGTAGGTTGTATAAAAAAAAAACTGAAACAAATCACTGCAATCAGTACAAAACAGAATTTAGCGCCTTCGTGCAGTATGCGGTGAACAGCTGATCGCGAAGGCTCTGCATTCTACCCCCGAAAAGAGGCGATAATTATTTTAATTTATAGTTACGTATCGCTCGCTTTTATCACATTTATTTTTCAAGAATTTCCACCTTTTCGTGTGATAAGGTGTTGGGTTTAAATTGGGGGTAGAAATAGAAATAAAGAGAAATGCTAACTCATCGCGGACACATTTTCAACCCCCTTCTGTGTTGACTTTTGAATTGCAAGATTATTAGAATCTGATACTGGATGAATACTTTACCGACAGAGCAGTTATTAAAGTTTTAATATTTACGTATTTAGGTTCCTTTTCTATTTCTAATTTTAAAATAAAATGAACTGGTTACAAATCATTGAAATCTCAAAACAAACAATTTTCTCAACAAGACTTTCCTTTGCAAATCTATTCTATTCTTAATCGAACAAAGTCGGAAGCTGGTTCAATTCAAGCATGTTCCGATGTCTTCCTAAAGTGTTCTGTCTCTGAATCACGTCTTACTTAATCGGAACACGTTCCGATTCGCCGGAACGGGCCGGAGATTGACGAAATTGTGCCTGTCACAATGATCCTATGATACTTCGATACGTCAAACTTTTAGAACTTACTAGTTTCCGAAAAATCTAAGGCAGGAAATCTGTTTGACAGATTGTTTTCTTAGTGTTGGCAGTTCTTACTTTTGAACTGTCAAAGTTATGCCATAGACTAAAAACGATCAAGTAAAAAGGTCGTGACTGAAAATTGACGTAAGTTACCAAAAACTCTTTTTTTAAATTGACTTCATAGTATGGACTCGTATGGGCTGTCTAAAGAACATAATTTGATAATACGAAGACATAGAAAAACAAAAAGGAGCTAAAATTCGATATTAGCCATTAGTAGATTCGGAGTTTTCTAATTAGACTAAGCACACAAACGAAATAAAGCATTAAGGAGATGTGCAAATAGAATGGAAGAAGGGGGAATGAGTGCAGATGTAATGTTACTGGAAACGAGTACCTATGTATGAAGATAAAACATAATGCGAAGGTTTGCTATCACATACTTTTAATTTTCTTTTTTTTTTTTGTAAGTTTTATTACAAAATCTAAATATTTTAACGATTCTGTATAAAACAACTTTAAACTTTTGCGATTGAATACAACAGCATTTAATGCTATTTGAAAACCGTATGTCCACAAAGAAAATCTTTCACCACACTATTTGCCACAAAAATCAAAACTTTTGAACCTCGAACAATGCGATTCCAAATTCAAACTGCGCTCCCTTTCTATTTTCAAACGCGCTTACAATGAGCCCCGTACATCCAGTGTTGCCATACTTCGCTGTCCGCCCGTATGCAGGCTTCGTAAGCAAATAATATGACAAGATAAAGAGAATGGAAAACGATATTTTGTTTTGTACTCGACAAATATCGTTAATTCTCTTGTGTATTAGGGGCAGACTATAACTATACTGAGTTAGTAGTTCATAAAAAGAAATTAGATAGAAGTGAAAATGTCTTTATGCCCGATTTTTATCTGAGATTTATTTGGATGACTGTACTCTTTTATTTTGTCGAAAAATATTCTTGTTGGGCTACGAGTAAGTTGGATGTAAGTATTTCAACGTAAGCTACATATTTCTCGTTGCTATTAATTTGAAGCCAGTACCTAACGAGAATTTTATTGAAAAGGGAAGACCTAACCATTTCAGACGAAACTATTACATATAATTACGACTTCCAACTGATCCAAGACAATACAAACCTTGCCAGTCAACCTGTGGCCATTATAGTAATCAAGGAAGTTAACTTAACCTATTTATATCGTAAGATCGTCACCTGCACCATTGTGCGCGCAAGGACGGCCCACCATGCACAGAATCGTTACCATTGTTGGAATAATGCAGCTAATTGTACTGAATTGTTGCTCATATCACTCCATACGACAGTTAGACACTGATGGCAAGAAATTACAGTCGTAAAGAGACGTATTGATTGTCTACAGCGGGGGCAGATACGACCTTATGGATGGCAGAGATAATGACGTTTTTAGTCCAAGACCACCGAGTGGTTTACAGAAAAATGTCGCAAATAATTGTAATTTTTTATGGTGGCAACATAAACTTCTATTAAATAATTAAGGACGCACAAAATTATTCCATATTAGCACAAAGCACGTAGAATAAAGAATGCGGTCATAGATTAAAAAAATAAAATTGTAGCACAGATACTAAAGTCTAATATTGTAAGAAATATTTATATCATCGCATAGCTCATGGGACGGTCTCGTTTTTACGCAAATACCGCCATCTGGCGGCGCTCGACGCGTAATTATAAATAAAATTGACATTAATTACGAGTCTCCATGTTTTTTCAAAGTGGGTTAGCAATTTCTAGAAAATAATTCCTTTTAATACGAGAAGAAGTAAATGCGTGTAATGAAACGCAGTTATTAAATGTTGATGCAATTATTATAATTTAACAAGATAGAGATTAATGTCGGAGAGTAGTGAGCTAAGCAGTGCGGACACTTGAAGCATTCAAACACGAATAGCCAAGTTAGGGAACTTTTTAGGGTTTTTTTAACAAAATATTAACGATTTACTATGGGGCTGGTTTTTTATAGTAATATCTACTTGGGAAAATCCTTTTATGTTATCTTATACATCTTATCTTTAATCTTCTAATTAGAGGAAATACCTTATTAACGGATAAAAAATCCATGTAATGCGAGCGTGGACATTGACAACAAAAACATAAATCACAAACGATGAAACGTCATTAATTTAATTTGTTTGTCGCGCGTTATTTTTAGTTCCATGTTTAAATGCCAGTCTACATCTTACTCTATGGTTGGGAAGGAATTATAGACAGGTTTGCTAAAGAGCGGCGTCTTTGGTACTATTTTGTGCCATAATTATATATACTTTGAGCGTTTTAACGAACTACCAATGAGCGTGTTTTGTTTAATCTTTGTTTATATGAATTACACTTTTTTGTCATAATTGCTGAAGTCTGAGTAGTTTAATCAATTAAGTGTTATATCTTAGAAGGCAGTTTAGGCCTTATAAATTATAAAGAACAACTTCAATGCACGAATGTTTGCTTCTCATTTAGAAATGTAACAAAGATCAAACACTCAAACATTCAGGACAGAGAGAGTCCTCCAAACAATACATCCATACTTTATAACTAAATGAACGTACGAAAACGTACTTAGCAGACCCCATCCCATCATACATAGAGACACATTAAAAAATCAATAGCAAAACTGCACGCTCACAATTAAGAAGTCCTCTGAGTCGAAACATCCCTCAAACGTCATGACACCCTTACACTACAAACAAAACATTGGCACATATGTAAAAATAACGATACATTCTTCTTTAAAGCAAAATAAGGTCGAAAATTGAGTGACAGATGCTAAAAAAACGGTAAACTAAAGAGTTATCCGGCCAGCAAAAATGTACGCTTAGCGGCGAAGCTAAGGGAGGTAGGGGCAATTTGGGCAATATGCAAAAGTTGGGCGGTGGGTGGTGGGGAGTGTCGTGATTAGGCCGTGTGTGTCGATGCGCATCTTATGCCCGCATTACCCTTTCGTTTTCCTTCCGATAGCTGCCTTTGTGGGCCCCTTCAGCTATCTGTGCAGTCGAGATCATACGATACCAATTTTCTTTTGACGATTTTTTTCGAGAGCCATCGATTAAGAACGGATTTTTTTCGTAAAGACTTTGTGATATTGAATTTTTGATTTATTTTAATGGATAGGCGGCGGTGGTTGGTTGTTGAGATGGGTGAACGGTTTCATGAGGACTTTGGCTTCACTCGAGGACTAAGATTATTTTGAGTTAAAAGTTATTGTGTTTTTTTTTTGGCTTGACGTCTCAACATATATTATTAAGAATAATTTACATAACATACATAATTAGCCTATGATGTTCCCACTGCTGAGACTCAGGCCTCCTCTCTTCAAGAGGGAGTGGGCTGTAATCCACCACGTGGGCCCAGTGCGAGTTGCTAGATGTCACATGTCTTCGAGTTTTTGGTTCTAGGACATGCCGGTTTCCTCACGATGTTTTCCTTCACCGTTTTGAGAGCAGTGGTGATGAAATTATTTACATAAAGTAAAGCGCGTGCTTGGGATCGAAACCAGGACTCGTCGGGGCCGTTACCACTGGGCCACCTCTGCTCTCATGAATAATTTGTTGGAACAATAATATAGATATTCTATGAGTATCTATTATTTAGACGTGTCCCCGGATCTGTCATTTGTGGTTAACACTTCATCAATGCGATACAAATGGGCGAAGTTTTCCCTCATGACGTGTCAGTGAATGTAACCGATCTGTAACGACAAATACTCGCAGTTTCCTTTCGATGCCCGAATCAAGCCCATTAGTGCACTGAGCCGTCACTACCACTTACTTAACTTACATCAAAAGTTAGTTCAAAACTGACACAATCGACTAAAATGTTATACCCATTAGGAAAATCGACTACACTCGCTGGGGTGAACTCGTTAACACACTTTCCAAGTTTCCCATCGAAAACTACCCCCGTTTAGACTACCAAATACGTTGAGGACAAACTAATAAACGTGAATGTTTAATATTCCGAATCTTCCCCCCGCCGGTTTCAATACGAGTTTAAGTAATATCGAATTCTGCCATCGCATTTTCACGTAGAACGCAGTAAAGGGATCCTTGCGTTACGCCATTCTTCGCGGCTGTACGCCAGCAGACGTTATGGACTATTCCAAAGAGTGATTTCCCTTGAAACCAATGTAGCATATAAATACCATTATTCTGAAACAATTCACGCTTTGGACCCGTTCCGTTGTTTGGATTGAATGAGGGTATTCAATAAGACGTTTGTGTACGTACAGACAACTTTTGAGATTTTGTATATTTTAAGGCGAAACTAAGTTAGGGAAGTTGAAGGAGTTCCGATTTTCGGTACATGTTGATGCTGGGAATCTGGGATATGTTTTTCATTTGTGGAAAATCCTTCACATGTGTCTAGGTATCTTTATTACGTGTCAACAATTTCTATCATAGATTACTATTACCAAATCCAGCTGCAACGACATAAAAAGTATCTTCACTTTAAACCCTTCAACAAAAATCAAACGACCCACAGCATAAAAATCAAAACAAACCGAACCACGCAACTAATATCGCCAAAAATTTCACTGCAAAACTTTCAAGAGCATCCATCAGTTCGGATACTTACTACCCCCTCCCTCCCTCACACACACACAACTGTCTAATGAAATCAGACATGCCAACGCAATTGTAGATTCAATTAGTACAGAGCAGTTACCATTCTTATCGGAACGAGACGATTTCACGAACGAATTAATCCGAAAACATACGATTTCTATCTTCCCCAGTCTCCCCCGTCTTCGGTACCTCTCTGCCTATCTATCGATATGACGTCATTGTATTTGCCAAGTGTAATTAAGTACATGTGGATTGAGAGAGTGATAAGTAATGGTGTTTTAAAATGTACCAAGTTTTGCCGAGATGTGTATTTATTGAACATTGTCAAGTTACGGCTGTTTTTGAGCTTTTGAAGCGTCTGTGTGAGGATGAACATTTTGATGATGAAACAAGATTAAAGAGAAGTCGCGTGCGTATTGAAATTATTTTAATATTGTTTTGTAAAAGAGCGGCTTTTGATTGATTCGATGTCAGAATTGTTAAAACTAAAAGAAATTAATACGGTTTCGACTAAAAATTAAAAACGACATAATTCAATATAACCATAGACATTATATCAATTCGCTACATCAAATTCAATTGATTAAAATTGAAGTGACAAGCTATTGACAATTGTAGACACCCAGATACATTCGATTATCAAAAATTAAGCCATAACCGTAAACAATTACCGAAATCGAATTATTCAATCGGAATAAATTAAACTGAATCGGAATAAATCACATTGAGGAATTAAAATGCGATACTCGATAATTCAATAGACAACGCTGTAGAGGGTCCAATCACAACAGACGATACGAATCATCGATAAAATAGTAATAGAGGGGACGAAAAAAATAGGGTATTTTTTATTATCGTTTATTGATCACTCACGCCTCTGTATTGAGAGCTATTGATAGATTGATATTAATGCCCGGTTCCGTGGGGTGGCGTTTTTTTTATTATAGACCTCGTTGACGGAACCACAATTGGATATTGTGTGTAATTCTTTTGCACACAATGGTTTTATTTTTTTATCGTTTTGTGTCGGTTGATTATTGGCGTTTTCATTTTTATGTTTGCGTTTTTTTTTCATTGATTGTTTGTTTACAAACGTTGGTAACGGGCGGATATTGTGTTTGTACAGATTTGTGTGGTGAGTGATCTAATTGGGTCAGGTTGTGTTTGACTTTAAAAATAACATCTCCTTTGTGAGTCAACCCCTTTGAGAACTGCTGTTACTATCCACTTCATACTTCAATAAAGAAAATGTCTTGCATTTTAAAATACTCTTCAAGTCGTTCCAATTTCAACGAAGCCTCAGGATCCAATTTACCAGATCAGAGACAAGCAAGTTCATAGACAATATAGATTCAAACAATGGCGTTCCATATTCGTGCTCACACTTCAATATGCGAAATTGACACCGCAATATTACAAACAGAAATAAGATTGCCTGAAGGCACCCCCGCACCCCCGCGTGGGGGGACACTTTATTATACGAAATGTCTTCGCGATTGAAACCAATTGTTAATTGAGCTATATCTATGAAAATTGCGTCTGTGCGTCGCCGATTCTTATCGGAATTTGTCGTTAAATTTATTATACAACGGCTTTTCGGTTTTCGATGTGAAATGGAACGTTTATTGAGGCTTCGGATTTAAGTATTAATAAGACGTCGATTTTACGGCTGAGAAATTAATTACAAGTAATATTTAATTGAAAAGCGACTTAAGCCGAGTAAAATAATATAAATCGTTATAAAACATTCTCAGAAAAAAATAAAAACAAGATATAACTCTATGGTTAATCCAAAACTGGCATGAAACACATACGCAAGTTCACTAGTTTGAATTTAGAACATCGAAATGTTGGCGGCAAAACAATTATTTTAATATACAAAATAGGAAAGCCCGACAATAGTTAGCACAAATGAATAAATCCAAATGGAAATTTCCCTATTCGTGAACAATAGTTAGATTTGGAGGCTGTATCTCGTACAGACAGATTGATTGGGCCCTTCCTACAGATGCGGAGGTGAGGATGTGGTTACATTGTTTTATGATATATAAAATACTTCGTTTTAAGACGTTTTGCTTGTTATTGTCTGGCGCGGGACGTTTGGTGTTGTCTCGAACTATGTTTTTAGAAGGGGTGGCACAGACTGAATTGTTAGGTCATACTCAGTCTACAATAGGTACTGGAGCAGAATGATCGTAGAAAGTAGCAATTTCTTATTTATGTTTATTGTCCAATACAGTGATAACACGAAGTAGCCCAACATGGAACCAGTATATCAACGAAATCTCGCGTCCGTCATCCAGGCAGCCATACATCCAACCCGCCGACAATATCTCTAGCAAAATCTCAAGTTTCGACATAAATAATCACATTGCGTTCACATAAATTTTGGATCTCTCTCCATATTTTGTTACCTGCGCCGTTTGTTACGATTTTATTATGAAAATGAATGGCAGGCGAGAGCGGGCGACGGGCGTCCGTGGTGGAGGGTGGGATACGATCAAAAGGGTTCCTAATTCGTACATTCGGCAACGGCAACGGTGCACACTATAGCAACTATGAGTTTTATGGCCCGAATCTTTTATGGGATAATCAAATTTTGTATTATTAATGCTTTTAATTCGCAGACGGGAATTGATTCTGTGGCGTTTAGTTTCTGTGGCTGCTCCTTCTTCGTTTTCAATTTAAATACGACTTGTTACGATTTTTCGGTAGGTTCACAGATGCATCGGATCAAGTGTCTACTTCTGTTTTGAGAGTTTTAAATTGGCATACTTGAAGTTTTTTTGGACCAAATTAATTTTCAACAGTGCAGAACCCAAACCAAGCTTAATTTTCATACAGACTAAACATTTATGCATATCAATCTCATATTCGTTGTAGTTAGTTCAGAATTCTCGTGTAAGTTTGCCAAAGTTTGGGCTTCCTCAAACATCGTTTAAGGGAAGAATAACACGCGAATAAAATACTTAGGTATGGTTGGTATGATGGAAGGTGTTTCTCTTACACAAACCGTTTCCTATTCCCCCAAAAATAAGCAAACCAACACACAAACCGACATCATTATTTACGAAACAAACACATCCCTATCATTATTTTAATTGAATATGCTTTGACGTTAACTTATTTTTGACATTCTCCTTCTTCGGAATTAATTTGCGTGTTCTATGGTCCTCCGTACAAACGTCATACGTCTAAACCTTTGTTTTCATTATTTAGTATTCGTAAGAATTAATTGGAATTTACATTGTATAAAATACACGTGTAATTAGAAAATACGTTAAGTTTGACAAAGAAAATTCATCATGTTGTAGCACGTGCCGATGTTTTCTTTTGTTTATGGTTTTTATGTGCCACGGAAGTAAGAGCGTTCTATATTTGAATTTCGAAACTTGAACATTTGAATCTGGATAATATGAAAACTGTCAAATATAATTTTAATATCCGCCATCATATAAAGTACGCGAAGGAAACTATCCCAACAGCCAGGCAATCTAACATCATGTGAGCTCGAAAACAGGAAAGTATCCTTAACGCTCACAGTTCCGCATACATATCTAACATTAAATGTAATCGTGGAAACCTGTGAAAATATGTAAATTGATCCTTGGAGATGCCGGACCGACGGACTGAGTGAAATTTGAATATAAACTTTCCACCAGTACCGTATAAGCGTCATTTATTTTGGCCGCCCATAAAATATAATGATTTTTGACGTAGCTCTCGGCTATATTAATTTTGTGGGTTTATAGGGGTGGGCCAGATATATCGACAGGTATTTGTGTGTGTGTGTGGGGGCGCCTTAATTACGTCATTGACCTCTTCATTAGAATATAAGATACTGTGCCTATCATGTATCTGTTATGGTTGAATAGGAATAGGTAAATTTTTAATCTCGTTATTTTAAAGTTGCTTTCCGAAATAATATAGTCACCGAAGAGACGTGGGTCTTTTTTAATGTACATAAGTGTCTACTAACCTACTCGAACCTAACTATGAAGATTCAATCAGTCCTGAAATATTTGAACAGAATACCAGAAAAAAATAAAACCATCTGTTTTCTCTGCACCTTCTCATTCAGCAACTTGGAAGTGAGTATGAAATAAAAAGAAGTCGGCCTCGACGGAGGCAAAGTTCATGACAACACAATAATACATAGAACGAATTAGAATTTTCCAAATAAGTTATGCCAATATGCAAACACAAAACCCATTATATTAAAATATTCCAACGTCTAAATATGTGAAAAGGGAAAAAAATCCGCAAAATGGACGCCACTCGTCTGAATAAGAGATCGAGAATATTTACATAAAAAACAAATAATACACGCCGAGATGGGATGCGCGCATAAAATTAAAATCGATGAGAAATTCTACCCTTCGAATTAAATATCATTGCCCTGTCTCACACACACAATAAACACACACACACACACACACACCCGCACGCGTTAAGATCTAGATTAATGTTGAAGGGGCTTGTGAAGCGCCATCATTTAAAACCATAGTTGAATTCGCAATTAGAATCACTATTCCAAATTTAGAATCACTTTGCAATTCTAAACTTAACAAGCGGGTACTCGTACTAGAACTATTTATGATTCCAATTTTAAATGTTAAAAACAAGCACATTCTTCCGTACCATAAAGAACAGATATTTAAAAAAAAATGTGCTATTTCAATGGGGTGTAGGTTAAAATATCGGTCCGCGCTTATTTGCATACTAACTAAAATAATTTATTATTTTTTCTCGGAGGGTCGCGGTCTACGTGGGGTGAGATTGTATACAATGAGAATAACTAGAAACTGAGTGTTATTGGCCCGATCACAGCGCGTCGGAACATTTTAAATAACGTTCATCGGAATCGCCGTTTGAAGTTGAATTTCAAATATAGATGATATACGGGCGGTGTAGTTCCGAACAAATATCAAATTAAACACACACGGAAATGCAATATTCGACGTCAAAACACGGGATGCTTAAAAGTTTGAATCAAAGCGGTTCGGAAATCAAAGTACTGTTGGCAAAAGGATGAGTGGAGATCGCGGTTCGCAACGCATCCTTACAACGTAGCGTATGATTGCGCGAAACAAAGCCCCGAACAACTTTCAGAGCGAACTCGTTGCGTCGGGAAAAAGTTTGCCGACTACGCCGTGTGTCACGTGCTGGCCGTACCATCGAACCATTTGATTTTAGAATGTTTGTTTCCAAATTCAAATCCCTAATGATGGCTACTTTAACTTTTAATACACGAGGTTTAAATTCAGAAACTTTCTTTCAAATCTTTGGAAATTATTTTGGTGAAAGGATTCGTTTCCTTGGGTTTAGAAATAACACGTTAGCGAATAACAAAGTTACTAAATAGTCGAAGTGTAATTTATATAATCAAAATACAAAACTTGTAGAGTCTCCTACTTTATAGTACTAAACTTGATTTTTTCCGTGAAGTCTAATCTGAGAACGATAACTGAAGCCACTTCAAAACTTTTCCAGCCGAGTTCATATTTTCTAAGTGTTCTTTCGATCAAGCATTGCCAACTACAAATCAATTCAAAAAGTTTAAATTAGGAACATTTTAATACTTGTTTCTGTTGACGCTGCAAGTCTGCGAATGAAATTATCTTCCGTATCAAAGGGAATAATTTTAAATATCTACACACAGGCATGGCTAGTCCTGCCAGACGGCCACCCCGAAAGATTTATACATTTTATACACCCCGTTCCACGATACTGTTCAAATTCTACGATTCACTGATGCATTATATGTTTCCCCGTTTTTTTGGCGTCTACCCACGCTTTTGTTTTGAACGACTCGTTATTAATTGTATATTTCTGATACGCAATTGGTGTTTCTAATATCTTATTGGGATGGAGAGTTTTTCTTGCGTGAAGCAATGGAGTTTTGCTCCTGTTTCATTGAAATGGACATTACTTTTAGGCAGGGGGACTTTTTGCACGAAAACACGAAGGTGTAAAAATGAGTAAATCATCTGGGTAAAATAAATTTTTCATTTTAAAGACGCCATGTTACTGATGCTTTTTCGAGATCAGAAATTAGGGGACTTCGTTTGTGAACCTTGATTAGTTATCGCAGTTTTTTTCTTCGTTATAGTTGTGTGACAAAAGGTGGAGGTATTCATATGCAAATTTTATAGAAATATGGAAGTAACCCGACGTTAGATCGACAGGAATCTTTTCAAATATTAATGACAGGGAAGTTTTTAAATTACACGGTGCGTAGTTATAACTTTAATGGGTTACTGTATTGTGTTTCTTTAGTCACTGTGACACTAAGAAATCCAATTCTTAGTCCACTAGCGCCTGGCAAAAGTAGGGTTATGTTATGAGGAATTGTTTTACAGGGTTTTTTTTATATTGGTAATGAGTGAATTTCAATTTCAGTTTATACGTTTAAAAAAATGAATCTTTTGAACACCTTTGGAGGTTTATTTAGTCTTTTACTAATACAATATGATGAACAACATTACCAATTGTCAACATAAGCATACATAGTACTACCAAAACAAAACCGACAAGGGGAGATGCACAGTGCAAAGATATCGGACAGGAAAAGGGGTTGATTTTGATTGAATATCTGTTATTAAGACCCTCCCTACCCACACAAGCGCAGATATAAAATAATATACACATTAAGTTTATAAATATGCATGAGTTTCGTTAAAACTTGTGAGTGTGCGCCGAATTTATAATTGTCTATGTGTGTGTGTATTGATTGTAATAAATTGTGCTCATTGTATGAATGCTAAGCTTGGCAAGAAGTTTTTATTCTGATTATAGAATTAGAGGATTGAATACCTATGGACAATTTAGGGAGTGTTCTATTTTCGAATTCAGTTTTGAAGAAAAAGTTGTCCTATTTTAAAATAAAGTTTTCTCTTTTTGGGTTGTCATGTCACCTCAAATCGATTAAGACGTTCGTCACTGTTAAAGAAAATGCTTCACGATTCTCGAATATTCTCAAGTATTTCTTACATATATTATTATAATACAAAATACGAGTTTATTATGAGCGTTGATATCCGTCGTTGGATGATGACACTGAATAATTAATGGCGGTCGAATTGTGCGGTTTCCTCCGAAGTCTTATTGTTTTGCAGTTTTTTTGTTCCACTTCCAGAATTAATTTACTTTTCAGTTGCCAGCGATCGTACGCAGATATTTAATGATGTACGTTTTGTTTTGATTACACCGAGTTTGTAAGGTTTTGGGCCACGGTTTTAAGATTTTGGCACTGATCGGTTGGTGATGTTATCATAATGATTATAATTACTTCTGCGAAAATGTGATAGGATATTTAGATTTTTATTTTTATCATTATCTTGCATTTCATGGATTATTAACATCCTTAAATAAGATTCTTTAAATTCCAATTCAGCATATTTGCATCCCTAACAACTGATGTATAGATAATTAAACATATTTTATTATACCAAGTTGACATCGAGACGTGTTCAAGAACGTACAACAAAATTGGCAAGATGGCCGTCAGAGGCCGCCTCTTGTCAGCCATCATTAAGGAGCTGTCAATGTCAACTGTCAGTTGAAGCGAAGACGTCGCGGCGATCGGACGTCTAATGACAAGAATTATATTAATTCTTGGTGATGCATCGACTTGGGGTGCGGTATTTTTAGTTCTGTTCTATCTTAAGATGATTTGTTTGAGATTTTCGGCGCTCAATCTCTTTCACTCTTATCGACTCATTATGAGGGGCCCATTTGAATCCATAAATATATTTTAGCTCTAAAATAGGGTATATGTAGCGGAATAAATCCTTTCTTTTATTACTCAATGACAAGGGTTATAATAAAACATCCACATATCAATATAACAACAATTAAAATAAAAGCTTTTGATCTAGAAATTTTATTAATAACGAAGTGGACATTTTGGACGCGTTCCAGATTATTTCTAAATGAACGATCCTTTTTTTAAGTTCGATATGAATATTCGTTTGCATGCGTGTCGCCCTGCGGATAAAATACGAGTACATTGGACAAGTTACGAGAGCAAGCGGGTTTGACTGATAGATGAATGATTGATCTGAATATTATTCTAATTAGAAAAGAAGATAATAATTTAGGATTTCTTTAGAAAGGAATCCCTTGTACCCAATTAAAATAATTATCAATAAAAAACTATGGTTGATGTCTAAAGAATTAATAATGACGAGGTGTGAACTCAAGTCATAGAAACACGTGTTTATTATCATTACACTTTTTGAAATAAGACAGAGCTCATTGCCATAATAGGTATTGCTCTGTACTACTAACTCTTGCACATTATCAAACTACTACGTAATCCAAATTTGACATCTGTCACCAAAAATCGCCATCGCCCGTTACTCAACACGGCACAAGAAAGTCCCGTTTTTAACTGGGTTGTTCACCTTTCTGTATCGAAAGGGTTAATTCTATGCGAGAGGGTTCCGCATGTCCGTCTGAGGTGCGTACTATATGTTTTTATTGTTTTTTGAGGGTTGGATGCCACTGTCGTCTGCTTTTGTTTTTATTTGCAATATTATGAATCATTTTGGGATATTCTGTTGATCGTTTCGGGTTTTTGTGGTAAGTGGGGTAGTGAGGTTGGAGAAAAATGGTTTTTGGTGCTGCGCGAAAGGGTTACTGGTTGTGTCTTGCTTTTTTTTTGTTATGAGTACTTGCTACTCGTTATATAGACGATTTACTTACATATGTCATATGTAAGTTACTAGCTTATTGCGACTTTGGTATTTATATGCATAGCTTTCTTAATATTGGCAGTAATTCCGACGCCATCTTCTTCACAATTTCGCGTCAAAAATTACCACCATAATGTCTTTCAACCGTATTGCGACTTGTAGTCAAATGGGACTGCCCCAAAAGTAACACCCAAGGGCGCAGTTTTAATTTGTATGTATGCAACTATAATGTATAATTCTTGTATATAGTGGGATCGAAAAGGGTGGGTTCTCTCGGGACCAAATTTGAGATGGGGATCAAAAATCGCGATTGAACCCTATCGAAAACTTACGTGTCTTGGTGTGTATGGGTTTGTGCGTGTGTGTCGGGGGGTGACAGATTAGGGGGTGATTTTTTGGACCTCGTTGTGATGGTATTGGATTTTGATCTGAGATTTTGGTGGAGTACACATTTGTAATTATTGTGAATTCTAGTTCTCTCTCCAGCTCTACCTCCAGTTCGCTTATTTTGGGAGACGTACCTATCCTTACGATGAGCACAAGTGTTTAAGATTTGTGGAAGTTTTATCCTTATTTATCGTTAAAATGGTTGTTTCCCTAAAATTAATAGCTTTGTATGTGTAATTTTAGATAATTTCCGTACATTGTATGCTAATTATCTGTGTTACCTTACAAGTCTTATCAATCGTGTTATGTGTTGTGAAAAATAATATCTGAACATTGAACTTAAAAATATAAATACAGCTTCCAGATGAGTTCTTATTGGCATAGCGTGACGATATGTACCAACCAACACAAATTATTTACCAAAGAAATATACTTATATGCAGTATTATCCAAATTGGTAGAGCAATTTCTGAGATTATCTTTCACAGACGTATTAAGTTTTCGCAATTTTGACATGGCGTAACTAAAGGGTTTTTTATAGGGATATGAAACTGTCTATATCTATAACTATACATATTATAAAATAAACTCATTTTACGTATCTGTCTGTGTGACCGCGTTGTAAACTACGCAACAGATGTTGATGCGGTTTTACCATCATTTAGAGAATGGATTCCGGAAGGTTAATAATTGTAATACAATAATATTAAACTTAGGTAGGTACATCTATATAAATAAAAAGAGAAGTCCTGACTGACTGACTGACTCATCAACGCCCAGCCCAAACCCTTGAACCTAGAAAGCTGAAATTTTGCACAGAGGTTCCCTTTATAATGTAGACAAGGAATAAGGAAGGATTTCCCAGTAGTACGTTCCCGTGGGATACTTTCCGCCATCCACGTGGGCGAAGCCACGGGCAAAAGCTAGTAATATAATAAAGAAATCTCGATGAATGTTTTGTCAAGTCATAAAAATCGTGCGAAGCAGGGGCGGGTCGCTAGTCTAATTATAATCAGATAAGTATATAGTGTGATTTTATATATTAAAGCTATCAGTAAATAATAAGGGGTGGTCAGGACCCAATCGATTGATCGCAAAGTCGCAATCAAAGGGTTGAAACGAAGGGTTAGTTTAAAATATTGCTGGGGGTTGGACTGATACTGTGTGTGTGTGTGTCTGTTTGTCTGTTCTTATTTGTGTAGAGATTTGGACTTAGAGCAGGAAATTAAAAATTCGTATTTGTTTTAGTTGCAGTTTAGATAAGGTTTGTTGATGGTACTGTTGAGTTTAGAAAGGGTATGAGCTATCTTGAGTCGAAGCTCTTGAGAATTGGTAAGATAAATGAAGTAACTACTCGTATTATCAGATTGGAAAACTAAATAGAGATTTATGGAAAACTAAGTAGAGATATATGGAAAACTAAATAGAGATTAATGGAAAACTAAAAAGAGATATATGGAACACTAAATAGAGATTAATGGAAAACTAAAAAGAAATATATGGAAAACTAAATAACAGATATATGGAAAACTAAATAGAGATTAATGGAAAACTAAGTAGAGATATATGGAAAACTAAATAGAGATTAATGGAAAACTAAAAAGAGATGTATGGAAAACTAAATAAGAGATGTATGGAAAACTAAATACAGATATATGGAAAACTAAATAGAGATATATGGAAAACTAAATAAGAGATATATGGAAAAGTAAATAAAAGTAAGTAAAAGTAGTAGTAGTAGTAGTAGTCGTAGTAGTATGTAAGTAAGTAGTAGTAGTAGTAGTAGTAGTAAGTAGTAGTAGTATGGAAAACTTATGAGAAATATATGGAAAACTAACGAGAGATATATGGAAAATCAACGAGAGATATATGGAAAACTAATGAGATGTATATGGAAAACTAAAAAGATATAAGAGAGCTTCTTCATCAGATTCTAAATATTGCGTTGGACCTGATATCTGTCAACGATGAAGTAAGCTGCCCTAGAAGACTGTGTAGACACACAGTCAGTTAATCAGACGATTAACTTATATAACGGGCTAAATTATATAACGGGTGTTGCACAAAGTTAGGCAGTCTCGCCATGTAAAATACTGGTATACAGCGGCATCCGGTTAGACTGGAAGCTGACCCCAACATAGTTGGGAAAAGGCAGGCAGATTGATTGGGTGTTGCATAAAGTTTGATGTACAGATTGCGTAGATGACGGACATATCGAGACTCCTCCGTGCCTCGGAAAGCACGTTAAGCCGTTGGTCCCGGCTGTCATTCGTGGATCTTTGACAGTCGTTACGGGTCGTCAGAAGCCCGAAAGTCTGACAACCAGTCTTACCAAGGGGTATCGTATTACCTAGTTACTGGGTTGTGGAGGTCAGATAGGCAGTCGCTCCATGTAAAATTCTGATATCTAGCTGCATCCGGTTAGACTGGAAGCCGACCCCAACATAGTTGGGAAAAGGCTAGGCAGATTGATTGATTGCGTAGATGACGGATTCGTGAATGGTCCTGTTACACCCTGTATACGTGTTCTATAAGGCTCTATCAATAACCTGTATAGGGATAACGAAGTTCTATCTGCACCCACACTGAGTGACTGCTAATTTCACATTATTACGTAGTTAGGCGTATTTGTGCAAAAACTTTTCTATAATGTTTTGCCAAATGCACTTTTATTGTGCTGCGACATGCGATACTCAGGATCCAGGCGAACTATGATAACATTTTGAGCTCACCCCACTTACACGCAGCAGTGACACTGTGCTCCAACTGGTAGAATTAATGTTAGGATTTTAGACACGGTGTTGGGTAGTTGGAATACGGTTAGCGATCGTCGCGTGACTACCCCCATAGTATTTGACACGGCATCGTCCGTACTTTTCACACTCAAATTTTCGCGTTTAAAGGCTTGCTTTTTGGTGTGCAATTAGTGATTGTTATCTTGTTTTGTATTGTTACTTTTGTTCGTAACTAGGCACCGAGGTTTTAAGTGGCAATTTTTAAATATATTGTTGTAGTAATTGTGGCTTTGTAACTAGGTAAGCGATTTAGGTGTCTATCTCAAGTGCTAGCTGTTCGATTTCTGGTTAAACAATTTGTATTTTTTAAATAAAATTTATAAGTCCATTCGTGCTGGAATAAAACTAGCTAATATTACTTTGAAATCTACCTCAGCTACAGTAATTATTATTACAGTACAGTCATTAATAATAAAAAATACACGAACAAAAAGTATGAATCATTTTCCTAACCGAATCAATCAAAATGGCGAATTCTCGGCGTTTAGCAATCAATCCTTGGTATAACTTATGCATACGAAATAAATATTAATAGCACACAACCCTTTCTTACACCCCTCCACTACGTAGTAGGTACCTACCTACCCTCAGTTTTGCTAATAAATGTGTATAATTAATCATATAAATATGGGTTGGTGTGTGTTGAAAAACTGTGAATAGAAAATTAGAAGTAGTAGTAATAGGAATTAAACATGTAATTTCTAGGAAAGTTATTTTTTTGCAAATGTGAAAGGTCGATTCTGATAAAAATAGACCGATCCCGGGTCATAAAAGCTCAGAGGTCTCATAAACGACAGCGAAATACTAAGAAAACTTACACAATAGTCGCTTCTAGTAATTAAAACCATTTTCAAACCGTCCCAGACTGCGTAGAAAAACCTCTTTTCTCAAGTTGACCTACAACTGGCAATCTAAATCACTTTAAAAAAAATATTTGACAGTTGAATGACAAGCAGCTTTTCTTTTCATATTGTTCGTTTTTCAAACAATTTGGCGGGAGCTTAACCCGTTCACCGCATACTTAATTCCCTCATAATTGTAACTCGAGAATATTGATTATCCATTATTATGCGCTGTCATTAATAATTTTAATTAATTACGTGTGTGTGGGTGGAGGGTGGCTCGTAAGGGGGGTGTGTTTATAGATTCTGTCCATTGTCGTAACATCGTGTGAGATGATTAATGCGCTCATCTTTTGGCGAGAAGACGCCTCATTGATTTTTGATGACTTTGTATATTTCTAGCCGGTAAAGGGTTAAACTTGCACGTACGAATTTATAGTTTGAATAATGAAATATTTGCAGAGCTATTATGAATAGCTGGTACTGGAATACATTAAAAAATAAAAATCATTAGGTATCCAATTCGCAAGGAGGTTGTAACTCATTCTCAGACGATCCATTTTCCAAAATGGCGTTTCGCGTGCAGTCGTTAAACGTCCGAGCATCGGATCATATCTAAGTCATTTTCAGTTTCCGAACCATAAAGTGTCAATAAAAATAATCGTTAAAAGCCCCATTTGAATATTTGCGCAGTTAAAAAAAATTAAATACGAAAGAAAAATTAATAACCCGTTCAAAGCTATTTATATTTGTTCCGTTTGTTCCACTCGAGATTATCGATTTTACGTTATTTTGTGACTTTATTACTCGCCTGTAGTTTTATTACGCAATTACTTTAAAAAGGGCAAACGTTTTTTCATACAATTCTACCGGATCGTAAATTGGTGTTATACCTACAACACACCTACACATTCTAAGTGTTTGTTTAGCTCTTTTATTATTGCTACTTTAATCTAGCTCGACATTTGATGGACTTATACATTTTTCACTTCATTTTGTTTACCAAGAAATGACTAATTAATTCTGGTACACACACGTCACATTTGAATAAGTTATTTTGTAAAAGTAATTAGCAAGTACTCAAGTACCTTGATTTTTTTTCCAAAACATTCGCGGCGCTCATGTCACAATAGAATTACTTTTCGAATTTCGAATCTAAATGGTAACGTCTGAAGACAACTATCTATACCGCCAATAAGGACTGTACCTCTACATTAACACGACCACGCGATTAGGTTTTATATTATGTAACTATCTGTAGCAGACTAAACGCGATGAGATACGGCTCGCTCTACCTTCGGTGTAGAAAGCTCTTTAGTAACGGCTACTCAAACGTGTTATCGTTAACAAGTGACAGTCGATAAGTCGCGTTTAAAAATGGTGCCTTTTTATAGTCACGCGACTTTTTAATCGTTTGACGTTCGAAGATTATCGCTATTAATGGCCGCTCGGTTCGAATATTGACAAATTTCTACTGGTAATCGAGTGGGTTTAATGGCAATTGTTTTGATATCTGTTGAATTGTTTCACTTTGATGTGTAACTGACAGTTAGCACCAATGGATGACGTTCGTTTTTTAAAATGTCAATAGCCAAAGAAAAAAATGAAACGTTTGTTTTATGTAATGTATTTATGTTTCGAATGTTGATAGTTCTGTTTCGTCTTACTTGGTTCACTTGGAAATAATCAGGATTTAACTAGATTTAATTTTGTGTCTTGACAGGTCGTGTTGATTTACCTGAAACAAAAAAGGAGATCATTAGTCTACGAGTTCAAAAACCGCTGGCAACACAGATAAATTAAGCAATCAATCAGTTTCTATGATAGCTTATATAAAAAAACCTAATTTATTATTAATACCTATTCTAACAGTTCGAAGACTTTCTTTATCTACAATACAAAGTAATAAAATATCAACTATATCTGTATTTGAACATTAAGCCGCCATATTTAAATGTACAGAGTCGCGCCGGCCAAATCGGCAAACCATCTGGAAATGGGGAGGCTGGGGAGAATCGCACCATTTGTTACTAAATCATCGATAGTAGTTGAAAGATTTCATAATGAGCCATGTTTTTGGAGAATTTACAATATTTTTGGGTACTTATGAAGCTTAGTTACTTTTTTTAAAGTAAATTTTTTATACATACATTTTTGTCCAAAGTCACAACAAAAATATTATCTATAATATCAAAAGTACTAACTATTCATCAAAAATAACAAATGCGCATCTAATAAACTTATTATTGCACTACTAGTTAACTAATTGAATATCAAAACATGTTCATATTATAATTATGGGGCATCCCGAGGTTCGGTTTGGTCAGGTTCCTTTAAACCCTGCAGACAGAAATAGGAGCCCCGCGCCAGGCTCCGTCGACCTGACATTAAGTTTAATTTATTTAGACATGCAAATTTTGATGTGCAAACAGTATTTTTGATGGTACCTACGTATTCTGTTGGGAAAAATTGGTAATTTATGATGTACGTTTAAATACTACCCTTTTGAAAAGGCATTGTATTTAATCGAACGTCAAATAAATCCCATTTTGCTCTCATAAACATATTATTAAAGACTAATCTAATGATTACGGCTCTTTTTGTGTACGTCAAAAAATCAATTTCCGCTGACCAACTTTATCGTTCAGATAGTTTTAAAAAGTCCTCTAAAATTAAAAAAATCGCAATAATTAAAAAACGTACTCATGGTTTGAAGTTCAAAAATTCTTAAGTATTTCCCTTTCAAAAACCTCGTGAATACTTGTAATGATGAAAATATTGCTTAATTCAAATACAGTAGGCATATCAGTAACGACAAATGAAATCCGTTTTTCAAATCAATTGCATTATTATTAGCTTTATCATCGTGACTCACAGTTATTTGTTCCGTTATTAGATAATATTTGTGATTGGTAAGGTCGTCGGGTCAGGATATAGGTCACACGTTCCAATTTTATTGGCCGTTAAAATTAGCAACAAGTTAAAAGAAAAAAAAAGAACGCAGTTTGAAAATAGAACTGATTTAAAATTTGAACCGAATAAAAAAAAATACGCGTTGTCTTGAGAACGTTATTCTTTTATTCGTCGGTTAAAAATATACAGCTCAATCATATTATAAGAAAACAGACTTTTTTTACTGTTATTTAAGCCAAAATCACTTCAGAAAGGGGTAAAACCAATACACACGCACAGAAAGGGCTCAAATCCTACTAATTACCTATTATAAATGTGAAAGTTTGTATGTTTGTTACGCAATCACGTAAAAACGGCTAAACGGATTTGGATGAAATTTGGCACACAGATAGTTTATAACCTGGATTAACACTAAGATACCTTTAATCCCGTTAGTACGTCGTCGTGGGATGATTTCAGACACCCGCGCGGGCGAAGCCGCGGGCAAAAGCTAGTAACTAAATAAGTACAGCCACGAATACATCGCGGTATTATAAATATGTTTTTGTGTTGTCTTGTGTAGCGGATCACAAAAGATGCTCTCTTCGGATCGGGGAAGCAATTACTGCCGAGTCTCCGGTGTCTGAACTGAAGGGTGAACACGACACATACAGGACTGGTTAAGGATATGGTACACTAGACGGGAACTTACAAATCATCAATCGCAAATAATTCTCATTTTACTTTCATAAAAATATTATTGAACACTAATATAATGATTGCGCCTTTTTTTTGAACCTCAAATAATTTCTATTTTGGGGTCCTAAAAATACTAAATAGCCAAGTAAATGCGACCAACCTACACCCTAATTGCGTAAAACATTATCAATCGGAATTTGAATCAATTTGAAACAAATTGCTAATCCATTGCTTCATATGTTCGAAAAAAACGCAATGAAAGTTGTTGAACTGTCAAAATGAAACCAACTCCGATTGATAATGTGTTACGCAATTAGGGTGCTGGCTGAAGCGCTCGCCGGTCGCTTTAAAAAAAAAAGAGTGCATTATTAGAAGCGCAAATTTTAGTGGGTCATTAATTTTAAAAAGCGTCCATCATTCAAATCAATAAGTTTTCAAATATTTCCCTTTGAAACGTAAGATGAAAGTCTGGTGGTTAGATTTACTTTTTGTGAAAGCTAACAAAAAAACATACATTACAATATAGCTAGCATTGGTAAATAGCTCATTTTGAACGGATATTTTGAATGTATGTAGGTAGGTACATTATGTACCTAGAAGCAAGTCTAACTGTTACATTTTGAAACGACATGGACAATTTTACGAAAAAAAAGTGGAAATATCAACAAAAATGGAGGTTTATTTGGTAATATAGCTAAATGAAAAATTGACAATAATAAACATCGCATACTGTATAATTTAAAAGGTTATTGAATTAGATTCTAGAGCCTTTCTTTTCACTATTTAAACACTATTCAATTATTTAAATAATAACGACATACTATACCATTCAATGATTCACATACGACACAATTAAACAACCACATGACAAAGTAGAAGACGATCCAAGTATCCAATGTAAACGGTCCCCAATAAGGGTTGTGCGTAAGAAATTTATAAGTAGGTCTCGGCATAAGGGAATTAATTGTATTATTGTAGGAGCTCCGATGAGGGATCGCGCAAGAATTATCAATTAGAGAAAGAAAACGCCGAATTCGGAAGCCGTAGGGCTGTGCTTTAGACGAAAAACGATTTCTTATGTGTCAGATGCAAAGAAGATACTTATGGGTGAAAAATTTGGTTTTGAAATGCTAATAGTTTGACAAGAACCTAGTAGATATAAAATATAACTAATAGGTAGTTATTAATTAACTAATTAATATGCCTATTACTAATGTTTTTTACGTATTTTAAGTTAGTAAAAATCTGAGGTAATGAAAAATATTCTGCTTAATGTGTATATTATTTAACTAATTATACCTATTTCAGCCTAAACAATACAATTAGAATCACTCAAAAAATGTAGAAGGTTAAGATTTCCCAAGCCAGTGTTCTTAGTCATTAAACCGAGCATAACAATCTTGAATATTTATAAAAAATTACAAAAAACAAAACCCCATTCTCCTCTAGATATCGTAAATCAGGCGTCCCTACGGCCGTGGGGAGGTTGGGGGAAGGGGAGACGCGTCGATTTTACGCAACATTCGTCTTAGCATTAGTACTTACAAGTATTCTTGTTTTCCTCTTTAATTGTGTATCGGTTTGGCCCAACCGCCTCTTTGTATATAACTTGACATATGTATTGATATACATACTGTATATCTTTTGAGTTGTGATTTGTATTACAAATACGTAAGTACTTGGAGGTACTTAGTACATCTTTGAGAAGTATTTATGGCCCAACATAGTAGACGAGGTTGTTAAATTATAGCTCTTTTCTCTAAAAGAATTATATTTAAACTACTAAAACCGTAGGAATGTTGAATGTTACACATAGTGCATCAAAAGGTTTGTCTCAAAAATCTTTAATTACAGACACAAACGAAGTTCCGGAGAAAAATAATGTAAGCCACAGCTTACTTCCGGATTTAAATCCTTTACACGAAACTCTACTTTCGACAAGCAATTCTGAACCTAACCAAGACCAAAATAAAGCTGAAATTGAATTTTAAATTGAAGGAAATATAAAATAATTAGTAGGAGTTTTTTTGTCAGTCGCCAAAGCCTCAGGTGGCGAAACTCTTAAATAAATAATCGAAGGTTATTAAAGAGCCCCTCTCAATTATCGAGAGCCCCCTCGCGCACCAATAGCTATTGTCTTTGGAGACAAATACCCTCTTTTGTAAAATAAATAAACAGTGGCTGGTGCTGAACAATTTGTCGATCGCTTTGGTCAAACTTTTGGAGTGTTTAAGACTTAAATTGACCTTTGTAAAGGGTTTTTCCAGTGTATATTTAACGTAATGTTTAATATTTAATATATAATATTTAATATTTAATAATTAATAATGATGTACGCACACAAATTTACTTTTTCTTTTTTTAAATGTAAAAATCCATTTTGAGTTCTAGGACAATATATAACTGTGTTACTAGCTAGTTTTAAAACCTACTATAAATTTTAATCTGTGGAGAACGTAGTGGGTAGCATAATTGTTAAATGTAATATTTAAGTTATTTTGTCTATTTGTTATTGTGCTACTGTTTGTTTTCCCTAAATAAATAAATAAATAAATAAATAAAGTCAAATCTTACGTGAACGAAAATGCCTGCCGTTTTTTTTTCCTAAAACGTGATATGTTTGATGATAAATAAACAAGTATAAATATATGTAGATATCACTAATACCTATGTGTAACATATAGAAGAGAATTACAAACCTACAACGATATATACATTTTAATATTAAATATTCGCGTAGGCGAAGGCGCTTTAAATAAAAATTAACAATCAACTGCGAAATTCTGTACAAACCTGACCAAACATTTGTATGAACTTGCCAATAACTTATTCCAACAACATGTTTATGATAACAAAAGAATTTTATTTTCCGAAACAGTTAGCTAGAATCAAATATTTGCGACATTTGAAGAATTTGATCAAACGTTTGACATACACCGTTTACGTCAAATATCGCTTCGCAAGGCAATTGTCAACAGCAGTCAGGCAGTCACACAAGTCATTGTTCCGAGACGATCATAAAATAAAAATCGGCGTATTATAGAAGAAAATTGCTTCCCGCGGAATCGAACTCCATTATCCACGGCAGACTGTTACTGCATGGTGGATTTGCTCAACCATGCCGCGGTTCTGAAAATTATTGCAAATTGAGTAACTCGAATCGTTGACATTTTTATATATTAGCCTGTGATGGATCGGTGCGGCAACAAGCAATGCTCATTGGTCATGGGAGCCTAGTTGTTGCTCATTATGACAACATGCTCAACTGTACGAGATTTATTTTTGTTTTTGGATTTATAAAGCAACCCTTTTCGATGGCAATTGTCATCTTGTTTATGGGTCAGTTTCCACCAAATGGAAAAATCCTCGCGAATTCTCGAGCACTTTTTAAATTTAAATTTCAGGTCAATATTGATACAGTTACTTACTGATGTGTGGTGTTACACGAATGGATAGAATAAGAAATGAGTACATAAGAGGAAGTCTAAAAGTGGCACCGGTGACTGAAAAGTTGTGCGGAAATCGGCTGTCATGGTATGGGCATGTGATGCGGAGGAGTGAGGAAAATGTCGTGAGGAAAGTTTTAAGTATGAATGTCGATGGCTATAAGAGCAGGGGAAGACCAAAGAAACGATGGATGGATTGTGTGAAAGATGACATGGCTAGAAAGGGGGTGACTACCGAGATGACGAATAATAGAGAAGTATGGAAAAAAAGGACATGTTGCGCCGACCCCAAATAGATTGGGATAAGGGCAGGAGAATGATGACTTATTCAGTGAAATTTAAAAAGTGCTCGAGCATTTGCGAGGATTTTTCTGTTTGATGGAAACTGATCCTTAGATGATATTATAATGTGGGATTTCACATTCAATAACATTTACCTCCTTATTCTGATAGATTACAAAATTATTCGCAAGTCCATCAACATTATAAATGACTATCAAATAATTTTATATAACAGCCAAAACGCACACTATTCTCAAATCAGTAAACACCAGAATCGCTCGTACATCACCCGCCGCGGATAATGTCACAGTTATTTGTATTCAAATACATTCATCAATAAAACTAAACAGTGATCCATTGCTGGCCCTCGTTTGGGGCTAATTCCGACTGTCATAAATCGTGGCATTAATTTAACGACAATGCATTAGACCTCCATCCTAAGAGAACTATTCCGATAGATTGGTAGCAATCCTCTTCGGAGTGACGTAACTTGTAAGACGGAATCGGCTCACAGTCGACCGAGGCGTGTCGATATAGAGTTGATTGTACTTTGAGAATAGTATCCTTCGCGTAGCGCGTTTAGATCGGATGTTTTCAAGGACGGTTGGATCCCCAATCGAATGTCAATCTTATTGATTGGTGCTTTAAGTTTGTTATTGATTGCCGGTGATAAGACATTAAGTAAATCGCTTAATGTGTTTTGAACGGATGGTGGAAACGTTTTGTTTCTCCGTAACTATTGCCGTGTTTGTTGTTGCTTGTGTTTGTATATTATTAAGCCGTCTATTGAAGCAGTGATGGAAACTGTCTCTGTATCTCTAGGCATCTTGGATATTTTCTCATTTACAAATAATGATTCTAAATATTTTGTAAGGTTTAACATATGTTTGATATCGTCTAAAATTTAAATTATCTTGCTAGAATTAGAGCTTTATGCGTGATTACAAATATGGTGCAGCTAATTTAATACCTATCCTTACATATATTACACAGTTTTTCTAAGAACACATACATATTCAACACAACCTATTAGTAAAAGAAATTGCTAAACTAATTTTAACAATATAATATTACAACATCATTTACATGTCACTTCATCTTTTGCTACCAAAGATATCAAAGCTCTAGTAAATAATAAAATTCAATAAACAAACATATAAAACCGACCTCATCACCAAATATTCCCGATAGACATCAGAAGTATCAGCTCGGCCACTATCACTCGCGGGCGGATGCAAGTCTCAGCCACCACCGTCGGCTAACATGTACTGATATGTGTTAAACAAAAATATATTATATAAACACCGCTTTATCAAAACTAGTATCGGGAACAATGTTTTTGTCAAAATGCGTGTATCGATCTGTTGGAAGTGGTTGTCAAAGTTTTGGATGAATTGATTCTTTGGCTTTAGAAGCTTTCTCTGTTAGTTTGACTTGTGTAGCGTTTTAAGTTGGTAGGTCTCCTTTCTTCTATTTTTTCATAATTGTAGTTTTTAAACAATCATTGGTGTACTTTGTACTTTATACCCACATTACCTACATTTTTCATGTCACATATCAGTAGGTAGCTCGGTAGACGGTACCTCGGGTCGCTTGTCCAAGGAGATGGCGAAGTAGACCGAGACATAACGCACCGGATCAACTCAGGATGGATGAAATGGCGACAGGTTACAGGAACAACTTATGACCCACGGATGCCCCACAAGTTGAAGGGGAAAATTTACAAGTCTGTTATAAGGCCTGTCGTACTTTATGGATCGGAATGCTAGGCAGTGAAGAAGATGGACGAAAAAACATTGCATGCAGCGGAGATGAGAATGTTGAGATGGATGTGTGGAGTGACGAGAATGGATAAAATGAGAAATGATTATATAAGAGGATGTTTGAAAGTAACGCTAGTGACAGAAAAGTTGAAAGGAAATCTTGTCTTGGTATGGGCATGTAATGAGGAGAGACGAAACGCATGTGACTAAAAGAGTGATGAATATACATGCTGATGGATGGAGAGGCAGAGGAAGGCCAAAGAAAAGATGGGTGGATTGTGTGGAGGAATGATATGAAAGAGAAGGGAGTGAATGATAGCGTGACGGTTGACAGGGGAGAATGGAAGAAGAAAACGTGTTGCGCCGACCCCAAGTAATATGGGATAAGGGCAGGAAGATGATGATGATATCAGTAGGTAGCTCTATATCTTCTAATGACATTATAAAATAGAATATTTTCCTATTTGATAATCCTAACATTTATAGTAGAAACATCAGAATTTGAATTCATAAAGTAAGGCACGGAAGACGACAATCAAAATTCCAAAACTTTGACATCCATATCGCTGCGCAAGAGTTCAGATAATCGTGAGTTCGCTCAACTAAACTATACTGAAATATTGACCTGCGATAAGCAGGTCGTTGACTTACCGTCTAAATCGTCGCCACTATCGATTGTTTTACGATCGATTTTTGCTTACACGTGCTTCGTATTGCGTCATTATACCTCTTATCCATTGGAAGCTGTCTCTCTTCCTCTTTATTTATTATAAGCTTTTATTATTACAAAAACTTCACTGCAGTATAGGTAGTCAGTATCCAATGTAGCCTTATCTTTGCTTTCATTCCATTTGCGTTCAACCTTGCCTTGCTCTGTCATATCATCTACCTATCTCTAAACAGTTGCCTATTGAATCTTTCAAAGAAGAATCTGTTTGAAACACAATTCCAGTAATTTGTTTTAATTATTTGTTAAAACGGAATCCCTATCCCAAATCGCCCGATGAATTGCAATGAATCAAATAGAAAACTTCTTTGACGAAGCTATAGATAGCAAAGGGAATATCGGCAGCCATTAAAATAACAAAGGGCTGTATCACGAATATTAAAGCCTGGTGTTTCCGTGTCAAAAAATTAATATTAACGATATCTTCACAATGAAGTGTTGAAAAAAAGAGAAAAAATAATTTATGTGAAATATTCCTTTTGACGCCTTTGTTTCGATGGCAGCAGAAAACGTTCAATTAAAGTGTCCCCTGGAAGATAGGGAGACATGCTAATTATTTTAGTGTTTTGTTGAGCGGGAAAACTGAGTTTTATATGTAGATACTTTCGTGGGACATCTTCATTTTTATAATATTTTAAGATTCCCGATAAATATTGTAATCTGTCGAGTTAGGGTCGCGACCTCACAACGTGATTACTTTATGATATGGAAATCAAATTTAAGAAATCCCGAAACATGCCAATGTGGGTAAAATCGTAAACAATCACACACGGAAAACAGTGCTTGATGAGGTCTAAATATTGAGTGAACTTTGTGAAGATATCCTTAAATAAACCAAAATCTGAATGAATTTGCATACTAGTAACAGTTCGGAATATCGTTTGCAATGTTCAAATATACAAAGCACTTCACCTGACATTTTAGAAATCACGATGTCGTGACGATAGGTTTCGAAGGTTTGCACAAAGTGTCTGAAATAAACACAGTAATAGAATCCTCCATGGCAAACGCCCAGGGCTCCGGGCTCCGAATTACATTGAAATCGTCACGCGATGTTCTATTCAGACTTGACCATTAATACAACAATAAAAAACCGTATCAATAGATCTCGTTCGATTAAATGTGACCAGCTGGACATCTGCGTAGATTCAAATCTGGCGAATGAATGGGCGATCAAAATGTACCAATCACTACCCTGATCCAACTAGATTTTTTTACAATATTCTCGCCCTTATTTTGCATGTATAAAGGTCAGAATAGCGTGACCTGTTATTGTGGAGTTTCTTTACATTATTGGTGGATTGTACGAAATTCGATTGAATGGTGTTTTTATTAAGAACCGGTTGCGACCGGTTTTGACCCCCGCCACGTGGTCATGGCGTTTTGTCATTTAAAGTATTATTAAAATTATCGGCTGTTTTGTGTTCTATTGTGTTCTGTTAAAATCTCTGATTTATAGCCAAAATTTTGTTTATTATTAATTCTTTTGCGACTGGGTGCAACTTATTCTTTTTATTCATATATGTGATGCTATTGGTTTTTCATCCCAAGTTGGCGGCTTATGAAATAACTTCATAGGTACGCCTTTAATATAAACTTCATAATTTGTCAGTAGGTGCTAGTTACAATTAGGCATATCCCAACTGATATAAAATTCAATTTCAATTTGTACCAAAACCAAATGTATCAAAGGAAGCCAATATCATTGTGAATCTGCCACCCTTCTCCCACGAGGCGGCACACCCCATGAATCCTTAATGAGTAAATTAACAACACCTATTGTTTAGCACCACTGTTTTTTTACAAGGAATATTAATAACCATTTTCTATTGTCTGTGAGAGGGGGGGACGAGAAAAATGGTCCAAACAACAGGGGACGACAAGAAAGTTCTGAATTGATTGATTTTCGGAATTAATTTTAATAAAAACAATAGTAGAATGTTTTCGACGGGCTGTAATTGCATTTGGACGAAGTTGCAGGTAGGGAGGACGAAAAAGTTTTACACATTTTGATGAGCCCGAAATCAACGGAACAAGGAAGCTTTTTTCGTTTCTTGAATTAATTTTCGATTAGAACGATGAATCTTGAGTAACTTAAAAATACATAAGTACAGCAATAAATTACCCTTTTAACTCACTAAACTTCTAAGCATTGAATGAATGACACAAATCTTCTCATTCATCCCAAACCGAAACTTTCTCGACGATAACGTAACTAGAATCGATAATACGAACAATAAACAGACAGAAACTAATTAAACACATAATGACAGGCACACACCGACAAATTTCGTCAATTACTCAGAATTCGGCGGTATCTACACACGAAACAATAAGTCCTTAATGGATGCATGTACTAACAGATACCGCATTATTCTATAATATGTCACAAATCATCTTCTATACGACACAAAGTTTATAATGAATTGACATATTCCGCACACGTGTTCACTTCCAACTAACACGTCCCTACATATGGAGGCACATGGCTAACAAACAATATTAGACTCTACAAGATTCTATCTTAGGTCCAATTTCGATTTTCGGCGGATTACGGTAGCCGCGGAACAAATTGGTTCTTATTGAAACCCAATAAGGTTTTAGTTAAGGCAATATGGCGGTAGTTCCGATAAGTGTAATACTGCTTGATCGTTAGTTGCCTATGTATTAGTATTGGAGCTATTTCCATTTATAATTACTGCTTTTATTAAACGCAATTGAGTTTAGAAGATTGTTTTTTTATTGGGACTGTGGATTAATGTAACGCGTGATTACCTTTTTCTTTGTTTATTTTACGTTCGATCATAATGTGTGGTGTGGTCATCAATATAGTCTTCCTTGTTGTTGCTGTTTCTTGTCCATTCAACTGTAGATGTATTAGTGTCTAACATGCCATCAAACTATAATAATTTAACTTCACTAGACCAGAAATGACTACCATATCCGAAGCTTAATCAAATAATTAAGATTAATTATCACCAGACGTCCATAAACCATAATTTATTAACAAGAGCAAAAAATTTAATCCCCCATAAAAATGGCCTTCTTATAAAAACTTGAATGATCAAACGTTCAATATTGAACAAAAACATAGCTAGTAAATCATGAATAAACAAAACGTATTAAAGTTTAATGAAACTGGAATGAACCTAATCATGTACAGAGGCGTGATATTGTAATTGCTAATTAATATTGATGATCAGGAGATCGAACTAATTACGACGACATACATAAAACATTAGGTGATCAAACGAATTATGAAGTGATGTGCAGTGTTGAGGAATAGTTGGGATCTCTTGGCTGATACTGAGTATCGTGTTACATACATATAGTGGAATATCAGCCAAATCTGCTATTGTATAACTTACTGATCAATAAATAAATTTTAAATCAGCATATTATGGGGTATAACTCTGTCTTATTGGGGCATTTTTCAGCTAGCTCACCCAAAAATTAACATTTGATTTAGGTATTTGTCACAAATAATAGTGACGTTCACAAAGCTTTTTCACAAGTAGAAAATCTGATTTAAATCACCACCTAACATACACTTTGTTTCAGTGACTGAAGTCAACGCTCTAATTCTAAAACAAATATAGATCAACAAAACGATTTCGTGAGATACGTTTTTTATAAGTCGATAAAAATATTGATATCTCTTCCCGTTGATTTACTCATCTTGTCGCATCTCGATGAGCCATCGAAAATTCTCAAAACAACAAAAAGAAATCGAAATACATCAAAGGTGTAAATGTGAATATTTCTCGAAACCACAATCCTTATTAGAAGGGTGTAAAGTTTAAATTGGTGACAAAAAGCTCCTGTAACTCAATATCTACGCTGTTCACTATATGACGTTTGAAGACGATGTCCCCAAAATATAGTAGTAACAGATGTATCTTATTAAACGTGAAGCAGTCTGAGACAAAGAGAGCTTTTAAATATAAAAAATCAACGGAGAGTTGTATAGCAAACAGATTCCACGGCCTTGTTCTTGTTGCTGAATCATAACATGAAAGGCCGGACAAAGGTAACGATGGTAGTATTTGACTCGGTCACGAAATCGGAAGAACTGAGAAGTATAATCTGATTGGAGGTGAGTATTTTTCATGTCTCGATTTCATTCTTTGATTAAATCATCTCTATTGGACTAGGTAAGAGTCATGAAATATTTTAATTCAAAATCATTGTTAAGAATTTATGAGGGTGCGTCAGTGTTTCACAGATTTTCAGAATGAGTCAATTATTAAACTACTGACTAATGCGTGTCCGCATCTATGTACACAGTGACATCACGACAAGATCTATCCTCTTCGAGTCCTGCCAAATTGTTATCATACCATACGCTATCTTTGAATTTATGATCCGTTCTTAATACATCAAATCTATGATAAAAGAATACTGGCGTTTACTTAATAATGCCAGTGACGTCTGTTGTAAAGCCAGGAATTACCGCGCTAAAGAAACAAAAGTTTCAAAATAAGCAAGTCTTTGATGATAAATAATTTATCGCTCCACTAAAACCTGCATAAGAAAGAAATGTTGATAAACATCGAACATTAAATATGTAACTGTTGACGATCGTAAAAGATGGAAGCCAGACGTAGTACATACATAAATATCACTTCGTAGGAAGTATAACTTTTATTAGTTTGGCGCAGTTGAGGCGCACTTACACCGGCTGTAATTTAAAAAAAACGAAACGAAATGCACGATTTGCTCGGAGAGCCATCGCGCGGCTCCATCGACGCCGACGCTCCACAGATGTGACCGACGACGCTGATTTTTCTCAACGCATCGCGTATTATGATGTACGACAGTACGACACATCAGCTGGGCCGGCGACGAGTTCGATAGTATCTGGTGCGGGCCGCGCACACGTTAATAGATTCAACAGGTGTACCGCAGGGTGGTCCGATCGGCCCGCTACACTTTTTTATTTACGTTTTCACGAATTTATTGCACATAGTCGACGTCTCGAGGCGCACGTTTGATTCATATGCTTACGTTGTCGCTTTTTAATACTGATTTACAATAAAAACAGAAATGTTTCACCGGCGATTGATGTGAGTTATGATTAATGTACGCTCTTTGATGTTCGCTGCTATGAATCTATCAAGTTGGCTTCTGAATATCGACGCGGGACCGTGTATAAATAAACCGGGACGAATTCGACGAGCCGTCTTCGTTTTAGTTAATTACGAGGTTATTAAAGTAACATTGCTGACTGACTAACAAAGTTTCCATTCGGTTGAGATGTACCGAACACTTTCCGGTCATTATTGAGCCCGAGTCACGCCAGGCGTTGTCACGGTACACACAAATTACATATTTGTGATGTTTTTTTGTCGGATAAAATTAGACTAATCAGCATCGAGTACAAAGAAGCAGATCGCTTTCATCATCGACACGATGATGTTTACATCGAATCTTCCGAGAAGCGAGCGCAGCATTCAATACTAAGAAATAAATATGTGAATTTGACATTTGCTTTCAAGTTGCGCTCGCGTGTTTGGAGCGTAATTACGGGCGTCGTCGACGAGCGAGCGAGAGAACCCACGCGCACACTACTTACCATTTATTTTTGTCCTTTTTTCTAATGTAACTCTAGGCTTTTTTTGTTATTAAATTAACGTGCGTGCCGATTTCTGACAAGATGATAGGTTGCGTTTGATGGGGCATCTGATTGCTTCTCTTGTCGACATCCCTCGATGCTTTCTCTTTGATTTGCTTGGAAATCAGAACGTAAAGGTCACGTGTGTTTGTTTGTGCTCGTATATCTATAATCAAACACGTATTTACATTGGCGAAAACATTATTATTTATTTTCTTTAGTGTTGTTAGAGTCAATTCAGTTGCAAATGAGAGCTCAATGTTGAATGTCAAGTGAAGGCTTGTTTATGTTGATGATCGTTTGAAAGTGTATTGCGTGTGTAATTTCTATTTCAAATATGTTATTTTAACAAGCTTGAGGTTAGTCATGTTTATCGGGTCTCGTATATCTATCGATACGAATCTATCGGTCGATATATTGTCATTCTTCACGGTGTCAGACGGGCGCGTTTTGGCATCGTCTCCGTTACATAAATTATCAGTGAATAGACCACTGCAAATTAATGTCGATAGATCGCTCCAGTTGTTAACAAAATTTATCATTAGCATTATATTGCGATGGATAACAATAAATAACTGAACAAGACGCGAACGATAACACTGTTACTGTACAGGCAAAAATGAACGTAGTGTAGACGTAGACTGAATTATGTAGAGGACCAAATCTTAAAAACTTTGATGAATAATATCGTGATGAAGTAGATTTGAATGAAATATCAAATAATTAGAGCATCTCTAATGTTGTAGATCCAAATGAAGGAAATCAGGACATTTATCAAAACTAAATGCGTCTTACAAAATATATCAGAAGCGAAAAATTAGTAACGTAGCAAATAGAATTTGAAATAAGAAAACAAAAAAAGTATAGAATGACGGAATGTGTTACATCAAACTTGTAGTCTGGTTTCCGGCGCAAAAGTGGCCGATCATCGATAAATGTCAATAAAGTCCAAATTAGAAATACGGCCGCCATCATTAGTCAAGTCAGGCGGGAGATAATTCAGTGTCGATCTACAGCAGTTTACGACGACCGACACATAATAAGAGCACGGCCCCCGAAAATAACAAAATTAAAATAAATCGAACTACAGACAAACGTCATAAACTAATTTCGAGTGTTTTCGTTTTGGTGTGTACAAAAATAGCATCGTCACTCTTTCATGTCTCGCCGTGAAGTGACATTAAACTATAATTTACAGTTGGATTTTAGTACAGCGCCATCTATGAGCTCCGAGATGAAAGTAACGTTTTTACTGCCTAAAAAGAAAGGTGTTTATGATTTATGTAGGCCTATTATTGCATTCTGAAATTAAATAGTAGCATCGTAATGTATTGTGATGTTTACCTAGTTTTGATGTCAGGTGTCTGGCTGTATACATTTAATGACAGGTGCCTGTTTGCATAAGATTTAAAAAGGTATTTCTAAAATAAGGTTTTATTACAAAAGGGCGCTATCTGTCGGCGTAATTATGTTATTAACAGCTTGTTTATGATTCAATAAGTTTATGTTAAATGATAAAGCAAGTTGTCTGTTGATTTGATTCTGGAAGAAAAACATGTCGAGATCTCCTTATCTTTTGTCGCAATATGTTAGTCAATAGAGTAAAGCCTTGATACTTATGTTGCCAATGAGTAATCCATTGCAGTGGACAAGTTAATAATTCTTTACATTAATTAAAAGTGGCTATTCTTATTATATTATCTACTAGCTATCGCCAGCGGCTTCACCCGCGTGGATGTTGGAAACTATCCCATGGGAACGTCTACCGGGAATTCCTTCCTTATTCCTTGTCTACATTATATAGGGAACCTCTGTGCAAAATTTCAGCTTTTTAGGTGCAAAGGTTTGGGCTGGGCGTTGATGAGTCAGTCAATCAGTCAGTCAGTCAGGACTTCTTTTTTCAGGATTTTTCTTCTTCTTCTGTCTTCTTAGAAATAAGAAAAATTAAATTAAGAAATAAGAGAAATGTTCCCTTACTCTTGCGCACCTGCTTTAAGATCATGTTTCAGCCTATAAGTCTGTTTTGCATACCACTATTACTGAAAGATTTTGATGAAGATGTTGAATCATAGGTAAACCATCTTTGTTGCATTTCAAAAACGATTTTCATCAGAATGTTCTCACATAACATCAAAAATGTCATTTAACCCATTGAAACAAACGGAAACATGGTACATGATACAAAAAATAAATATCATCGCACATCATTTATCATAATATCTACGGCAGCGATACACGTTAAATCTTATTTCGTTAATAATTCTAATAAGCCAATTGATAGGAATGGTCATAGTGTAGAACCAGAACTGAGAAAAATTAAAAACTAAAAACAGTTCATAATAAAGCATTTTCGTGACAAAAAATACCACAAAAGGGTTTGTACGTCAAGAAATCGTGACAATGGACCCCTGGGCATGTGTTCTTTAATACCCTTCGATTGTTCGACAAATTTCGAAGTAAAGAAACAATTTCTCAGTCTACAGAACCACAGTTTGGAACTTATTAACCTTATCGAAGGGTCAAAGTTTTTCCTTCGGGAATTTTTTGCCAAGATTTTAATTAAGTTGCCGAAAGGGTGACGCTATGTTATTCCTTTTTGATGACATTCCGATAATAGGTCTTCTTTTTCGTTTGATAACTTTCCTTTGAATTTGATTGCACGAGTTTTTGATTTAAGAAAGTTTTTAAAATGTTATTGATTGGTCTGTGGCTTGAGTTCTTATTTCAATTTTTTTTTTCATTGTAAGAATTTAAGGTGGTTTTTGTGCTAGTACAATTTATGACAACACAGCCAACAAAGAAAATAAATTCCCCTCTTAACCTAAACTTAAAACTACAATAGAAGAAATTGAAAGCTGAACAACAGAAATAAATCCGGAAGACAACACTGAAGCTCGCTGAACACATCGATATTTCGCAACGCCATACGAATTTGCATAAAAAGCGGCATACTATCAAAAGTTGTTCGTTCGGTACCTTTATCGGATTGTTTATGGCTAGTTTGTGCGCGGAACTATTGTGGGGGATTGTTTGCATTGCCGCGTCCTACCACTTTGTTCCTGGAGCGGCCGGAGCTCGCGCAGCGTTGTACGGTAATTCGTCTTTAAGATAGTGCTGGTAAAGGCATTCCTCTGCACAAAGGCGTTCGTTACGGCAAATAACAGCTTTTATATCGCGAACTCATTGAGTTTCGACACTGTGCAAGTATTTTGGAGGGCTGCGTTCAACACTATTGATGTTTTCGTGTTCTGCATTTTTGTATCTTTTTGTCACTTTAATAAATGGCTGATGTAGTTAAATTATTATCAATTTGTTGTTTAGGCCAATTTTTTTGTTTAAATTATTTTAAACACAATATTCCTTTCATATATCAAACACCTAAAATCTCATCCTCATTAGCTTTAGAGTTTTTAGCATGCATTTTTCACCAATAAACCCAAACATACTTGTAATTATATAGAGCTATTGAATCCCCAACAAAGAGATGAAAATTCGTTTCAAATCCGCGTTTTCGCTTGCTTTAAATTCGGTGATTCAATGGACTAATGATTCTGAAGCATGAATGGGTGCATTCTGAAAGGCCTCGCTTGCAACTAGGCTTCTTTGAAATTCGGCCGCATTGGCGATGAGCACCACTTCAAATGGATGGGGGTCTGTTTTTGACTCATGAATTGTTTGTGTAGTTTCTTTCATGTAAATGTTGTTTGTGTTGATACTGTGTGTATAGAATCTTCAATAGGCTTTGCTTGTATAACTTTGTATAAGTCATTATGTGGCAATTTTTTTTTTGTACTCATTCATCTATCGTTCTTGCTCTACGTATCGATACCTATTTAAAATTATTTTCTGAACAAAAAATCTCGTCTATTGCTATCTCTAGGTCAATCAAGCTCAAGACATCAATTGAAATGCTTTTTACAACTGTAAGGAAAGAACAGCCATCAATAATATCTAAGATATAATACTTTCTACACACATAGTAGACAGCTAGCTATCTCGGCATCAGCAGACATTGTAATATGTTTCTCAGCATGCGAAGATGCGTGTCTGTTATAACTGCAACCTTCAACACATTTACTATTACACATTCTTCTATATTTATGTTAATAATAAGTTCACACATTTACTTTATAAACCATATCATGTGCTACAAGATCTTCATGACTACAGATTTTGAAGAGATGATGTCTGATTAAAGTATGCCTATCTTTAACAGCCTTATTCTTGCGCACCTGCTTTAAGATCATGTTTCAGCCTATAAGCCTGTTTTGCATACCACTATTACTGAAAGATTTTGATGAAGATGTTGAATCATAGGTAAACATCTAAAAATCATCCTTAGTCGTTTCATATATTTCAAAATAAGGCTATATGACAGTATTTATTATCACCCATTCGGCCTTAAAACGCAATAGTCAATCGCGACCGTCCCCTAGCATCCACATGACTTATGCGATCGAGGTCAGCCGGTCAACTGGTTAGAAATTGTGAGTAAAGGATGCAGCGCGAGCGCAGCTCATCTTGTATCGAATGTAACGTACGATCAATAAATCAATTACGTGTGCGGGGGCAATGCTGAATTGGGTTTGACAGTCGGTTAGATCTAGGGATGTGTTTGGCAATCTGTGGGTGGGATTTTATCGATAGAATTTTGAGATGACAGTCCATATATTCTAGCTTAAGGATTGTTGTAAAATTTTAAATGAATGAGCTTGATGATAGGTTTCAATTCATAAGAACAGTAACTAGTTAAATACGGTGGAAGTCACTAAAGAGGTTGAATAGTATAGAAGTAACAACTGAGGTTACTTAATAAAATAATAATGAGGAAGTTATTTTATTAACTAAAACAGGAAACTCGTAACTAACCATTAGGATCGTTGTCGACCATTCATGGTTATAATCGTAGAGGTTATGATGAAATAAAATAGTCCATGAAGGTTTTATGAAAGGAAGATATTTAATTAATTCAAAGCAAGATGAAAATTCAAATAGACATTTATTTTTTATCGATATCAATTTTTCCGGACTATCGATACCCAATCGGCTTGCACATCCCTAGGCAAAGGAAACAGGATACGTTCAATGGGATGATTGATCGGCACCGAACGAACGTAATCCTTGCACTAAATAAATATCACCGTTTATGAACCACGCTCTAAGACACGCGACACTACCGTTATTTATAGGATGCTGCCTAATTGGGACTGCATTGATACGTCTGGTACTTGGGAAAATTTGAAAGACATCTCTTTTTGGTTTCTTGTGCAACTCTGATTTGGTTACAAGATCTTCTTTCATTCTTTTTTCTGACATTTGGCATCAGCATCATACAATTTTTGTTTTCCTGTAGATTACTAGAATAATTTAATATTGTTTTCTATAATCCTACAAAGAAACTACAATATATTACTTTTCATAAAGGATGCAGTCATGAGATTATAATCCGGCAATTTATGAAATCTTTTGACGAATGATATTTTCATTCAATTACACGAATACTAACTCTGAACTCATTAACCTATTTCGCAACGAGATTATCAACTGATTACTGATTTCTTTTCACACGCCGGAAGTCCAAGAATTAGATCTAAATCTACCATTGAACATATGCCACGAGAAGCTATAGTTATCTAATATGACATTATCTTTTCTGTCTTAATTGGCATTGGCAAGCGATCAGAGCGCGTTGCTAATTTCAATTAGTGTTGTGCCAACAACGATGTCGAAATGTCGACAAGACATGATAAGTTTTTTCCGCACCTCTTAAGAGTGCTTGTGTCACGTGAACCCACTTCTAAATTGAGTTTCCATGTCCAACACGTGAGTGTGTTCGCAAATTTTAGTGAAATCGATTTTTCTTAGACATTTAACTGGCCCAGTTGCGTTTCCTAACTGTTTTATTGTTGTTTAACTGTAAACAAGCTCTTTTAAAAGCTTTGGTTGAGAAAGTTAAATGAAAAAGTTACGTACCTATCACCTAGTTTACGCTGGCATCACGTTTCTTTGGTCAACTCCCACGTTGACAGTGATTATTATTAAATGAAATATTGTTACTTACATCTGCAACTGAACGGACCCGTATTTTTCTAATATTCCTGAGTCACTTAATTCCCAAAAATTTACACAATCACCTATTCATTTAAGCGTCGATAACAAATGTTGGCCGCCCACCAATCGATCAATCAATATTATCGATACAGTCAATTAACGCAACTCGGCTGGGCGCAACTCTAATTGAGAGCAATAGAGCGGTGATGCAGCGTTTGAGTCAATCGGTTGTGTTGTCATAACTGGTAGATGGCCGCCCACATGGTTCTATGATATTGGATAATGGCAGTGATATATGGAAAGATTCAAGTACATTAATAGGACATGTAATGTGCCTGAAGTACATAGGTATATGACATGCTTTGATTAGAATTTATAGGATGAATGGTAGATATAACTGTATAACTTGTACGGAGTCCAACTAACCATCCATCCATTACCAACTAACATAGATCCTAACGATTCATCAATATTAGAGTCCGTAAATACATTTACACTATGTCTAGTTGTCTCGTGGTCGAATCTGGAACGAAGTGATCCGGCGGAGACCCAAACTTGTCGACATAGCTCACAGAATAAGTAAGCTGAAGTGGCAATGGGTCAGTTATATTAGCCGTAGAACAGATGACCGATAGACGAGTTCCTCAGTGGAGACCGGGAATCGGCAAACGTAAGATAGGATGCTCTCAGGCTAGGTGGAGCGATGATCTTCGCAGGGTGGCTGGTAGCAGCTGAATGAGAGTTGCAGTGGACTGCTATAAGCTGCTGATGATGATGATGATGTCTAGTTGTAATAAATCATCCAAAAGCCAACCTACCTCTTTCTCTTTAGCAGCCAGCTCGCCCTCCAAATGGGGCTGATGCACCACGGGACTACTCCTTGAAGAGTTGCTATTACTTCTCCCGGTGGCTGCCATCTCCATCTTCTGTTCTACGTCGTCATCAACGTCGTGCTTCTCTTCCTTGATGTCAGGACTGAACCTGTCGATCCTCGTTTCCGTGGCTTGGTCTCTCGTGGGTTCTATGTGGGAGCCATTGGTCTTAGGGACAGTGGCCTGTAGAGGGGTCGGGCTGGTGGTGGCCAGTTGTTCTTTCAACGTGGTCACTTCTTTTTCGGCCAGTGTGGCTCGCTGTAACAAAAGAGACAGGATTTTGAGTATTTTGAAATTCTATGGACCAACCTGGGTTCTATTTCTATGGACAACGTGAATTTTCATTGGTAGATCGAGAGCATAAAGTTTGACTATAAATATTTTCTTCACGTCGAAGTAGTTTTGAAGTTAAATAGAGATGCAAATTTCGATAGCTTTTTAATCTTCGATAAATGAAGATAATAATGCTGATGTTTAAATGAAGGTTAAATTCTAGAGAGATGAAGGGTTATACACAATAGAATTGAAAAATGTGGGTATATCAAACAATTTGAAGTCCATCAATATCCTCAATTAAAACCACAACAATAACATTCTAGAGGAAGTAAATTTTTCACAAGCGCGAGCGCAAATGAATTAATGTAATCTAATTACCAGTTCCCATAGTGACGTACTTCCGGTAACATCATCATTGGGGCTATCAGTGATCGCCGGAAGTATGTAGCTATTGGCGGTTGGATCGGTGAAATAATGAAAAGGTGTTGTTTGCTTGTACCTATTGTTTATAAAAGGTCATCAATGTATTGTGGAATATGTTATAAATCATTTGACGAGTGTTTTGTTTTTCGGTTTAATTTTAATAAAGAATTTAGGTGATACCTATAGCAGAAATATTAAATTATAATCGATGTTAAAAATAAAGATTTTCATTTCTTAATTGATTAATCAAGTGGTTATTTTCAAATCTCGTATGCTATAATTTTAAGATAATAATAAAAAAAATATTAAAAATCCCAAATTCACTCTAAATCGTTGACACCAAAAATATTTATTTTCGATGTGACTAAAACTAAAATAATGAGTCATTAGTTAAAGAAAGCTAAAGTATAAAACTGAGTGAACACACGCGTGACTACACGGCCCCTGCACAGATGCTATCAGCGTGATGATATGGACTCCGATTAGAAGGGTGGTGCCAGACCAACGGCGGTTTTCGGTTATTCAGACACACCTTTCGAAGACTATGCCTAGTACACAGACAGTTGTACACGAAATTTTTAATGAATACTTTGGCAATGATAGCAGAAAAAACAGACTTATATTTATTTGTGACAACGTCGCACAAGCATTAAAGCTTACAAAGATTTCGATAGTTCCGAAAGTTGAATTCTTCATAGGCAGTTTTTCAATGATGAAAATGATAAGTAATCACAAGTTTCGTTCAGTAGATATAGCGTTAACGTAGCGTATATATCTCATCTGAAACGCCTTACAATCACGCACAGTTAACGCACTAGACGCATGTTACTGATGAAACCGAAGATCACTGGATTATACGCCATACTTGTCTAATTATATTAACCCGTCTACTTTCTTTTGTATTAGTTTAGTCTTAACTTGTATTTGAAAGCAACTGTTCACTCTCTCTGTGTTCATAAATGAATTTAATTTTAAGTTCGTTAATTAGTAATATAGCATCAACAATTAAAATGTTTGAGTATTTAGTAGAGAAACCTATAAATTAGAGCAAAATTAATCCATATTTGCTAATAAAATCATGGTTAATCAAGAGCCATAGCCTTCCAAATTGTTATCTCTCGTAGACGTAACGAATTAACACAAAATGATTCTTCGATTTCGGGAGGCCCTTATATCCAGCAGCTGTAGGCTAAGAACATACCTAGACATGCTATATGAAACATAAACAGGAGATACTAATGGCGTAGTAACTGGAACATGCCACGACATCTCATAACGATCAGGGTTCCAGGAAAGTCTTCCAATTCCAATACAGCGATAGGTAAATATTTGCATGTGCCTCTGTGTCTTAATGTTTTGCTACAGAATTAGTTATTGCTTTAAATATTATGTTAAATCCTACAGATATTATGGTAATTCGTGTAGGATTCTTGGGATCACGCTGATGTTTCAAGAGACAAATTATAGATTTAGTTAGCACTCATTGCGATTTCAGAAACTAATTTCAAGACCGTTAGTTACATAAGTAAACATTCCTCTATTAATAATTTCTATATTAATAGAAGATATTTCAGATTCATTTTCCATTCTTAACCAGTCATCATTATCTGCCTAGCCTTTTCCCAATTGTGTTAGGGTCGGCTTTCAGTCATTCTGGATGCAGCTGAATACCAGTATTTTGTATGGAGCGACTGCCTATCTGACCTCCACAATCCAATTACTGGGTAATAATACGATACCCCTTGGAATGGTTGTCAGACTTTTAGTCTTCTGACGACCCGTAACGATTGTCAAACCTCTACGAATGACAGCCGGGACCAACGACTTAACGTATTTTCCGAAGCACGGGTCTTGGTACGTAAAGATAGTCACCCATCCACGGCCTAACCGTGGCCAGCGTACCTGATCGACTGACCAGTGCGGCTGTTATTTTTTAGCTACAAACTAACATTCTTAACCAGTCTGAAATTCATATTCATTTCTTCATCAAAAATCTTAAATAAAGCCCAGATTTACTTGTAACCAAATATCCGATAATTCCTATCACCTAGTACCAAATTGACGGTGGCCCGATTACGTAACGTCTCTCAATTGAACAAGATTGATCACTCAGCCTCGTTGACTGACTCAGTGCAGTGTTTTAAGAATAAACGCCCTTGGAGACTGTCGTCATCGAGACCTTAGTGTGATGACATTGTGAGGTGAAGGGTGAAGGTCCAGTAGGTAGAAAAGGAGGAGTACGGATCGATGCAGGTGGAAAAAGAAGAATTCAAAGAGTTTTCAAATGTCTTAATAAGAACCATAAAGTTTCGAGAGCATCAATTCTAATTAGTAAATAGCAGCTATCCACTATGCGAGAGCAGTGGTGGTGCAGTGCCGCGGATTACGAGTGTAGGTCGTGGGTTCGAACCCAAGAAGGCACTTTACTATGTATAAATTATTTCATCAACACTGTTCTCAAAACGGTGAAGGAAAACATCGTGAGGAAACCGACATGTCTTAGAGCCAAAAATTTGAAGACATGGGACATCCACCAACCCGCACTGGGCCCGCGTGGTAGATTACGGGCCACTCCCTCTCACAGAAAGAGGACTTGTATCCCAGCAGTGGGAACATCATAGACTGATTATACCTTGCCACGTTAGTATAATTCGTATCAATTTTCCAGCAATATATCGGACCCGAAACATAGTTGCAGGCATAATATTACATTTATCGTGTCATCTGTGTGCAGCCAGCCACGAAGCCGACCATTACTAGTTATCTATTCAGACTATAGAAAACCGCCATCGTAAAGTGCGTAATTCAAATTAAACTTTAAACAGAAACGATGTACTTCGACCGAATAATTTTATGTTTACAACTAGAAAGTCGACACACGAAAGTATGAAAGTAGTCATTAAAGAGGAAGTAGCACATTCAATTAAAATAGAAGAACAATTATCAGCATTGTGTGAAGTGTAATGAGAATGTAATAATTCTGAATAATTAAAAACAGTCGATGTCGTCAAAAATGTTTTTTTAATAGCCCAAGAGACATTTCAGATGCGTATAATGTGAGAAAGTAGATTTTTTTTTATTGTGTGGACAAGAAAGGTGAGGCGCACTCGACATTGATGAATTATAGCTTTGAACATGAAAGAGATGGGAACTTTGATGACTGTGAAACTGGGACGAATTGACGCGACAAATTATAGATATCATTGTTCTAAAAATATTCGCGTAAACGTAAAAGAAGTTGATGATAATCTTTCGAATGTCGGCCAGAACATCTTTGTGTAGATTCATTATTTTGACATTGATCTTAAAATTGATATTGAAGAAAAAGCTGTAGCTGTAAATTAGCATATTGGTTCTGAACAAAAGGTAATTAATTCTGAAGATTAAATCCTAGCGTTAAGTTGTCTTCCCGAACTTACATTACCAGAGATAGCAATCAATGACGATCCGTTATTCAAAAAGAATCTAGCTGAAGTGCACGGTTCTAAACCAACAATTAAAGCGATGGCGACTAACCAACAAAGAATAGTTATCTATTCAAGTCATCTGATTCTAAATTTTAGTATGTTTGTGCAATAGATTAAGTCGGTGTAATTTTAGTAATTGAACTCTCACGGCTAACAATTACAGTAACGGTTGTAAGCTTAATGATTCAATGAGTTATTGCGCAGTTGGATTTGGAAAATAACGTGGTTCAATCAGATCTTGTTGATCGGTGTGGTTAATTGCTGGAAATTCTGGCGATGGGTTAGTCACCTGTTAATGTTCAGTCATCGTTGTTTTAACTGTTTGTTTCAGAACTATAGTTTCCACTATTTTTTATACGTCCTTTTATCATTAAATCTTTCCACTGTTTAACTGTTAATCAACCATTTTGTTTTGGAAATTTATAACAAAAGCTCGCACGTCTTTTGTTAATACTTTAATATTGTTTTCTTAAAAACAGTAAAATCAATCAAACTTATCCATTTCAGCGGTGTCGTAACCGTAACCAATCAATAAAATTGAGAGGCCAGATATTGTATTGAAAGCTCATTGTCCTGAAACTCTTTTGTTTTCAATCAAATGATTTGTTTATGGTTTAGAATTTGATTTGTAAAGAGGTTACGGTCGTTGTTATTGTTGTGAGTTTCAAGGGTTGCGAGTTTTTCTCTCCTTTAGAACAGTTTCGCAATGTTTGCGAAGCTTGAATTTGTCCGCCAACATCATTAAAGGCAAAATTCTTAGACGTAACGTGAAAGAGGAAATGGCCTTTGACACGTTTAAAGAAATTATATTAAGGGTACCCACGTCTGAAACTGTAGTAAAAAAAAGTATCGCAATTACTTGCGCAGATGCGTTATTTCAATGAGTACCGGAAGGCGAAAATTATTAGAAGATCTTCAAATGTTCGTTAGCATTAGAATGTTTTGCAAAAGTAGTCTTTAGAATGGTCTGCACCTTAAATCAAATCAAATCTTTATGAAAAACCTGCCCTTTTATATTTGCTGATAACAATCCCAGGTGAATTGCACATGATTCTCCAGTCATCTTTCGAGATCATAAAACATCTTATATTTTCACTACCTGAATCATCGCACGTGGGAATCAAACCAATAATCAAAAACTAAAAAAACAATTTAAAATTACATAATTTACATTTCAACAAGATTGCCAGTGTCATATTTATAATTTAGAACAACAATTTGCGTAATATTATTAAAACACGACTAGACTCCGCTGTATATTGGCACAGTCTTGTATCTCTATGAGTCAAAGTATACAAGTCCGTCCGTTTGTAACTACATCGGCATTTCGTGTTTCCTAATGACTGATAATGACTACAAAAGAAAAGAAATAATGACTAAAAGTATGACAATTCGTATGTTTATGATGGCTGAATTGCTAAACTGACTTTTATGAATGTTTGTCGTATAGATATGTCGACAGTTAATATTCTTTACAAAGGTTGGAATTCATTAGACGAGCGTTGGTGTAAGGGAGTTGAAGAAAGACTGACTGATAATAATAAGAGTGACACTTTGAAATCAGTTCAAGATGTTAAGATTGATATTAAAGTATTTGAAGAAACACAAGAAAATTCAAATAAATATGTTAATTTTTGCTACTAAACTAAATCAGTCCAAGCTTTCTACATACAGTTTTCCGATAAGGAGTAAGCTGAATACAAGATAACAAAGAACGTTGGCACCAATCAGATCCACGTGTAACCAACCCAGCCAAAACAATAAAATTATAAAACCTAACAGTAAAAACGTATTAACAAAAAACATGGAGCCGAAAAATTAAGATTTAATTACAATGAACATGAAACGACCAATTAATATGATACATGGTACGTTAGATCTGATAACAGAAAGGTGAATCTCAATGAGTAACGCATCCGTTTTCTAGAGCATTATATAAAATGCGAAGATAATGAAGGAAAACATATATGTGTTTCGGTGAGAGCTGTTACAGTCCAGCGGTTATATTAAAATGCTTATGAATTGTTTTATGTTTTGAAAGTACGAGAGGCTTGTCTCCCTTTTGAACCAAGTGGGGAGATATCTTATTGTCATATTAGAGTTTAGGAATGTTATAGAATTAGTTGCGTTTTTCTGTTTAGAATCTGATTGCTTTATTTATTTCACCTTCGTCTACTAGCTGCTACGTAGGATGTGCATTGTGCACGGAGAGGTTACCAACAAAGGTAATGACAATGATTTTTATGTCATATGTAATTGCAGTTCTTCATTTATTGTATCATGCATGGCCTCTTACAAAATGCTGATAAATAATATGATAAAACGAAATGTCGATCGCTTATGACTTATCCCACTCCCTAACCCTGCGGCAGCCGCCAAGAAAAATTAACGCATCCTCGCGAGGGGTCGGTCAGACCCCGCGTTATACGGGGAGCGGTCACTAATTAATGGAAAAGGATTAAATTCGGACCGAATTGAAATAAAATAAATATGATAAAGGACGCCCTTCTTGCCTCGGTCGAAGGGCTTCGGGGTTTTGTTTTTTTTTTCGGTATCCTGTAGCTGAAGGATTAAGCCGTCAATATACGACACAGACAATTGTTTGTTTTGGTTCATATCGATTAATTTTGAAAAAATTATAAAAGAAAAACTGCTGTATGATGAATTATCTCTATGTCGTGTAGATAAAAAACATGTGATACGATCAATAGTCTGTAATTGGCTTCGAGTAGAAAAGTAATATTTTTTTTTTAAGATATTGAAGTAAAAATTGAGGGCAATTATGTGCGGCTTACAGGATTTCTACTTCGGTCTGGTAAATAATGTTCGTGGTTTACAGTGTTTAGTGTTGAGCAGAAAAATCGAGTGGGCGGCCTAAAGTACCTCAGGTAAGGCTCGGTGGAAGGTTAACCTAACTGGTTATTTATTGTAATTTTAGTTTTATTCAATTATTTTTAGTAGCTGGTGCTATAAGAAGAAACGATTATTTTTAATAATGTTAGATAAACAATGGAACATTTTTATTTTGACTATGTTTTCTAGCCACATCATCTAACAAGTCAAACTAATGAAAACGTATGATTATTCTACAAATAACTCAAGTAAAATATATGTCAGTTCTACGAATGTATGTGTTCTATATTTTTTGGACTTTATTAACCCTCGGTCGTCCCTCACAACCCTCCGTCTTCGCTCGCCTGACCATTGTCAGATAATTTGCCTATTAATTTGTACGTGTCAACTGATGTATTGAGGCTTTACTGATACATTTTGTAAATGAATTACATACGAAGATGAAAATATTTTGGTTATTTTTTAAGAAGTCAACTCAACACCTATCAGCAATCGATGAATTTCAAAATTAAATCAGCTGTCAAAAACAAAAAACCGCGTTCGATTTTTCATTTCATCGCGAGATCAGCATAATATATTTATTATTTATTTTCCACGTAGGCTGTCGAAACGCGTTTCCTTGCTTCTGAAAATAAAACTGTTGGGAGATAACACGATGCTTCCAAATTAAAACCGACATTGAGATATTAAGCGCTGTTCAATAGATTTAAAGGAAAAAAAAAACGTATTTTTTTTAATAACGTCTACATAGTAATTTGATTAGGCTCTTAGATTTTCAAATTTGTTTTGCTGATTTTTTTAAGGATCCAATGTACCTGGGACGGTAATTTGGTAGTTGGTTATAAGTACTGCAGGGGAGGGTTAATTGAATTTAGATGTCAAACTTGATTACCATAGAGATTTAAAAAAATAGGTTCGGCACCGGTGGGAAAATTCACGTATTTTTAAAAACGTTCGCAATCTTAACTCAGTCTCAATCTATCAAAAATTGTATATTTTTGACATTTGATTGTCGCTGCCTTATCATTGCGACTTTAATTTGTACGTTTTAAGGTACGAGAATTGGCCTTCAGATTTTCTAAAAATAAATTATGAATCAGGTCAACGTTTAAGTAATTAAGTTGCGGGGGCTCCTGAAAGAAATCCACGTGACCGACTAATTTTTCCACATCCCAAAAGGTCGATTGATGAAATCGCTCGACAAAACAAAACCCTCAGAGCATGAACACCTCAGATAGATAAATACAAAACCCAAACAGAGCCGAATCGAAAACTAAATAATTCAATTCTCAACAAAGTCGGATTGACAAATTCAAATAGAAACCTTCGAAAGGCGAAATTTTCGTTCAAAACACCCTTCTATCGACTATAGGCAGGTAAGAGTTGATCATTATTAGATATTGAATTTTCGTAACTTTGGACTCATCCGCTTTCTAATTTACTAATGAATCCGAGTGGTACTGCCATTAGCTACACCCAGGCCCCCTCCCCATCCCCCCCTTCCTCGCGTCCTCGTGGGGTGTCGGGCAAAGGGGTAAGAACGGGAATTTTCGTCTTTTATACATGTAGAACGATAATCCGATTGGTGATTCCGGCGTTCCACATTTGAATTTTCGTGTGTTCCCGTTAATTCAGGAACGCGATTAGAATTTGTGTAGTATCTTGTTGTTTTGGTAATAAGTCCCTTTTGTGATTACTTCTTTGTGTACTGGTGCGTCCATTGATGAATTACACTGATATAGGATAAAGCTATTGACGTAGCAATAGATTAAGTATATGCCACAGATAACCCCGTATATACGTAAGCTATATGAAAAAGACGAGCTCGTGGCTAAGTAATAACAGCCGCACAAGTCGATCCACCAGGTTAAGCTACGCTTGCCGGGGTTGGTCCGTGGATGTGTGACCATCTTTACATACCGAGACTCCTCCGTGTCTCGGAAAGCACGTTAAGCCGTTGGTCCCGGCTGTCATTCGTGGATCTTTGACAGTCGTTACGGGTCGTCAGAAGCCCGAAAGTCTGACAACCAGTCTTACCAGGGGGTATCGTATTATCCAGTTACTGGGTTGTGGAGGTCAGGTAGGCAGTCGCTCCATGTAAAATACTGGTATTAAGCTGCATCCGGTTAGACTGGAAGCCGACCCCAATATAGTTGGGAAAAGGCTGGGCAGATTGATTGACGTAAGGTATATGAAAAGTTAGAAGGTTATATTGTGACCATTGATTCGAAAATTATTGTACTCTTATGGTTTTAAACTAAGTAACCTAGTACAAACTTATTAGGAAGCTAACGAGTACCTAGAATGCAGTATCAGATATTTTCAGTAAAAACAACCTCAAAATACATATTTCTAAGATGTCAGACAGGCATCCACAATGTTCGGACAATCATATTACTAGATTGGAAGCGACAACTTGGCACTAAGACTGAGTATGAAATATCTTCAATTAACCTATTTTTTTTTCAAGAAAACTGATTACTTTTTGATTTAGAATGTCGTAATTCTTGATGTGAGGAATGCTAGACTGATTGGGGGAGTTACACCAATCTGTAGAATATTTGGCACTGTCTTGGATTTATCATCATCATCAGCTAAAATATCACCAACTGTGGATTGGGCTGATATTTTATCTAATTGAAGTCTTTCTTTTCTATTTTCTATCTTAGATTTAACGAATGGCATAAGTTACAGAACAGGGATGATGACAAAAAAATATTTTGTCCGTCATTTAGATTTAAAATAATATTGGATACGTATTTTTTTCTTTTCCTACATTATCAAAAGATTACGGCGATACATTGAGTTGAAATGTGGCATGACGTCACTCCTTGCTAGATTTTATACGTAGTTTGTTATAGTTGTGACTTGTGACGTATCGAGCTTTATTCTCCAACTTTAATGCGTTTTATCTTAGTATTTTTTTATTAATATGATAAAGCAAAAATACGTGTCTAATATTTTTTCATTATTTGACTGACGGACTAAATAGAATTTCTTTTTTTTTACCCAGGCATCATCCCTATTGAGAATCTTGTTAAAAATATCGAAAAGTACCTACTGCCTTAAGCTATATAAGACCATCTATGTTCAGTCATACTCATTTGTCAGTCGGTCCATCTCATCATGATATACTACTATCAGCATTCTTCCCATCGTAATCATCATCATCATCATTCTCTTGATCTTATTCTAATTTATTTGAGGGTCAGCTGTCTGTCTAGAACCAATAAAACCTTATCTAAAATATTATGTGCAATCCTCCTTACAAAAGGTCGATTGGAAATATATTTAGTTTTTGATGTAGTTGTTAACTAACTAAATCAAAAACTTGTGCTCACCTACCCGGTCGGGGCGGGCGCCAATAAAACTCAATATTCGCACCTGTAACTTTGATCGTGAGTTGTTATTGGGGATAGATGGGACATTACTGGAGGTATATTGTGCCTATCTTTGTTGTTCTTCTACAAGACGATTTTTGACGACTGAACCAGCGTGATTTTTAATTGGTAAGAAATAAGAATTAAGAAAAAAATTGCCTTTTTTTTTGAGAATTTTATTTTTGTCTTTTTTTTATATTGTGTGTGATATGTGCCAAATATATAGTTTTTCTTTTTTTCTTTCAATCAGCTGTGCTATCAATGCTAACATAGTTCTCTTCTGTTGGTTCATCATTATTGTTGACCATGTATTTATTTAGTACCTACCTAAATCATCATTAGGTAACTGTTCCACTCATTCTCAGTCATTTATCCTTCTTTAAACTGTTGTTGACTAGCTTCTTCTTTAAGTTTTTCCTCCACTTAGGTATAAAGCCTTCCCTTGTCTCTTTCCTATTCTATGTCCGATGTTCGAAGTTCACAAATCAAGTATGGGTGTACAGCGGTGCACACAAGTTGTGCCGTAGTGGGACGTTTGTTCGTTTGTTGCGCGAACTTTATGTGCGGACGCACTTGTGGGGCGCATTGTACGCTTATTGCCTGTTTGTTTGGTTACACGCGAATTTTAATGTGAATTGTTAGTTATTTCTATTTTGAAGTTGGTTTTTGGGACTTTTAAAATGTTTTCTATTTTCCATGTAGGTAGTGCATCTGTTCATGGATATCAGATTAAATCTTTAAAAAATATTCAGTCAAACTAGTCTTTAAAAAGTAAAGTCAAAGTAGGAAACTCACGCAAACAAATATTGAAACATATCGCAAAAATCTGTCACGCTTTCATTCTTACTTGCGTACGTAACCAGGCAATTAGAGTCATCAAGGAAGCTCCGGTCTGTACAAAGTCAACGTTCTCACCTATCTATGATCACCTGCTACCCACTCGAGCCTATGATTAAGCCAAAAGAGCGCATTTAAACAATATTTAACTCGACTCATTTAGATCTGTATCGTCGGCATTGTTCGGAGCCGTTCGGAAGCGTTCGGGCGAGATCGTACGCTGCAATGATTTACATTGTCTTGTTATTGGTCCGGTCAACTGGGAATGGTGTTAATGGCGGAATTAACTGTAACAGGTTGGCGCTTGTTAAATGTGTATTAAGGTTTGATTTTGGTTCAGATTGGTGAATCGAAAAATTATGAGGTTTTGTAAAGTTTTCTAGTACTTTCGTGCAGTTAAAGCTTTAAAAGTTGCGATTTTTTCATCAAGCAATTAATTGCCAGTATGCATAATTGCACGTTCATCAAAAGATCCAATAAATCAGTAAGTAATAACGTCTAATAAAATGTTTCAATTAATTACTCCCTACACGGGCTCCCCCCACGAAAGTACATTAAAAACTGAACGTGCGTTATTAAATTCGGCGACGTTCGGCTAACATCGGTAATTTCCGTCGCCTCTTAATTCTGTTCGGCTCAATAAAGGCTTTATTGGCGCGTTATTAGCTAGGCTTTTATCTCCAATCGTGTTCACAATGAGGTACATGTTAGGGATGCTGCATACTCAATGATGATGTCAGATGCGACACATTTGAGCAGGTTTTGCCTACATACATCAACTGAGCGTACGACCGTGGTAGAAGAATTAAATTTCAAATCCTAATTTGAATTCAATGATAATTGCGTGTATTCTGAGACTCAAAATATAATATCACATTAATAATGAGACAAAGACTGTTGAAAAAAATAACATATTAGATAACAAATGCAAGATTGTTATTGACATGAACATGGGTAGTTTACTAAGTCTATAACTATGACGACAGTTAAGAACTTATTTATTAAATTATTATAATTATGATGAATATGTTTCGAGGAGCTCGTGGCTAAGTAATAACAGCCGCACGAGTCAATCCATCAGGTTATGCTACAGTTGTCGGCGTTGGTCCGTGGATGAGTGACCATCTTTACATTACCGAGACTCCTCCGTGCCTCGGAAAGCACGTTAAGCCGTTGGTCCTGGCTGTCATTCGTGGATCTTTGACAGTCGTTACGGGTCGTCAGAAGCCCGAAAGTCTGACAACCAGTCTTACCAAGGGGTATCGTATTATCGTGTTACTGGGTTGTGGACGTCGGATAGGCAGTCACTCTATGTAAAATACTGGTATTCAGCTGCATCCGGTTAGACTGGAAGCAGACTCCAACATAGTTGGGAATAGACTAGGCAGATTGATTGATGTTCTACTATTAATTGAAACGTGCAAACCAATGTATCAAGTGCACCATCTCCTCTCAAATTAGAACTTAATCTTTGCAACAAGTAGGTACCTAAAAAGGGAGACGTTTATTGGTGACTGCCGATGCTCGCGAGGCGCGAACAAACTGACGCACAATATTACACCTCACATTTATAATAAACATCACCTTATGGGTAAATCTTTTGAAAAGTTTGCAAGGCGAAAAGTTATTGGGGAAATCTCGTGTCTTTTTTCCTCGATAACTTGGTAAAATATTGAATTTTACCGGGGAAGAAAGGAAAATATTTTTATAGTGCTAGTTTTATGGAACAAGTAGAGAATTTGGGGAGACTGGAAGTGGGAGAGTGGGATCTTGGTAACACTGAATTTTGGAATGCAACTTTTGAAAGGACAATGCCAAAAACGTACCTACTATGCATGTTCTGTGCACAGTGCACCATGATGTATCTACTTCATTAAAGTGAGGACAATCATGTTCTTGTAAGTTTAGGTAGACACGCTTTCAGGATCCAACTACTTAAGCACACATTAGTCATAATTGTGTGAACTTACAAAAGCAATCTTCTCTAATGAAATAAGAACTGCACAGCATCCTTTTCAAGTCAATAAACTTGAAAATAAGTCTAATCGACTTATTTTCTTAAGACCTGCTATTAATCACAGAAAAAAGGTCAAACACCTGTCGCTTCCGCGATCAAACGACTATATTAAGTGCAGACATACAAATAAAACATCATACTATCTTGATTTATGCGAAGTCGGGTAAGATGGCGCAGATCTATAGATCGGCGAGAGATCCCCGTAATGATCCACGCGCGCTGATTGATCGCTGACGAGTGAATGAGAGGGGGGTCCATTGAATCGACTCAGGCGCAGTTTTTGGAACGATGCCATTTTTTGGAAGTTAGGAGTTTTGATTGGATTGATAAGTATTTTAATTAGTCTAATTAAGAAATGTTTCAGTGTGGTTTGTATTGACTTGAGGGGCAATTCCCGTATTTTTAACAACGTACGCAATCTCATCTCAGCCAAATTGTATAGCAATTACTTACATTTTTGACATTTAATTGTCGCTGGCATGAGATTACGACTTGAATTTGAACGTGTTTAGGTACGAGAATTGGCCTTCTGTTCTTTAATTTTTTTTTCTTAATCTTCCTGTCAACATTGACACCTTTAACCCCATTACAAAACAATCAGACACCCTTACCCCAAGAGTTAAAAACTCCAGCCCTTTTTCTGAGGTTTAACTTTATTTAAAAACGTCATTTTTTAAATAAATTCGAGGAAAAGTCTCGGTACAAACGTATTTACATTCTATAAGTGCTTATCAGTCAATTCGGGAGAAAATCAAGAGGCTGAAAGGGGCCGATCAAAGTACCTGAAGGGGTACCAAGAAATAATTAAAAGGCGTACAGAAAACCGACAGGAACTTAATTCCGATGCCTATTTGTAGCTCATCGAGTTCGGACAAAGTTCTTCAACTCTGCCAAGTTGGTCCAAGTTGGCCCAAGTTGTCCCAAGTCGCGCCAAGTTTGCGACGCCCCAGCCCGTCTGTCGCTCCGGTAATATTTGCAATCCACGACTTTTATCGTCCTCGTTACGTTAATTTATAATTACTGTTAATTGGTTATTAGGTATGTGTGTTTTTATGTGTTTTTAGGCAGATGTTTTGGTAATAAAATAGTAATAAAAAACTAGCCGTACCTATAGGTAGATTCTGGACGTAGTTTCTTATGTAAATACTCGCGGATCCGACAGACGTTGTCCAACCATCCAGGAATACATTGAAATATACACACAAAATTTCATCTAAATCGGTCCAGCCGTTTAGGATGAGTTACGTGACAAACACACGTACAGAAGAATTATATATATCACTAGCTGCGCCCCGCGGTTTCACCCGCGTAGACCGGGATAAAAAGTAGCGGTATAAAAATAGATGTTAGCCGATTCTCAGACCTACTCAATATGCTCACAAAATTTCATGAGAATCGGTTAAGCCGTTTCGGAGGAGTACGGGAACGAACATTGTGACACGAGAATTTTATATATAAGAAGTTATGCACCGCTTATCAGTCCAAATGTTAAACTACAATCTTTAAATCAAATCAAAAGTCATTTATTTCAAACTAGGCTGAGAATCAGCACTTTTTGAACGTCAAAATGACATAAGACCCCGGCACGCCCGCCCTTCACCACTTCCTAGTGCTTTAGCTGGGAAGAAGTAGCGCAACAAACTGCCCAGCAGCACAAATGTCTGTTTAGTTAGAAAAAGACACCTAGGAAAGAAATTAAAGTAGCTACTCGTAGCTTACCTTTGGTTAGGCAGCAGAGGTGTACCTACAGGGTCCTTATTATGAAGTATTAACGCCATCATGATTCCGTTGCGAAAAAGGGATGGTGATATAGGTCATGTATAGCTCCGTCTCTCTCTAGCACTGGAAAAATGATGGCATTAATTGTTCATAATGCGGCCCCAGTACACCCATATTTCGCCAGTTATGTCTAAGTCCCATGTAATAGGGGGCAAACCTATTGCCATCAGCCGGGCACAAATCCAGACTACGGGTAGCTACGGAGAAATTCCAAATAGAAAAACTCAATAACAATTTGCCCGACCCGGGAATCGAACCCAGGACCTCATGTTCAGCAGTAGTGCTTCCGATGACTAAACAAATGTCTTAATTAATCAATGCAGACTTAATAGTCAAACTTCCTCAGTCCATCACAGTTCTAATTGAATGACTCCATTGTAACATTAAACTCTCAATCAATCAGAAACGAATCTTCGAATTGATTCCTATTAGAATGATTGCTCCATCTATCATTCGTTCAGAACGAATTAGTCGCATCGTTTAACTCGGGTGCAACACTAACGATTCGCACTTCATTTATAATCGATTCAAATCGATTGCAATATGTAAGTATCGAATGCTGTGAGTCGTGACGGGGGAGTGAGTGATGTCTATATCTGGATATTGTATACCAAGTGTTGGATTTCTAAGTGTATGTCCGTTTTTCAAATGAAATCATAAAATAGATTTTGATTTTTCAAGGCAGATTTAAGAATAAACTCAAACTCAAACTCAAAGCATTTATTTCAAATAAACCAATTACAGGCACTTTTGAATTGTCAATGGGTCGGTCAGTCAGAAAGATGAAGCTAGTTGCCCATTCCAAAGCGTAGTAGATCCCTATGGAGAAGAACGGGCAAGAAACTCCACGGACACTCTTTTAAATCATAATACATATTTTTACAAAATATTGGTTACATCGTTCAAGTTGAAAATATACATGTGAGAACAATGTAGAAAGACGTGCACGTTAAAAAGCGTCCGTAATAAAAAGATAAAAACTAAAACCACTAAATTAAATATTAAAATTAAAAATAAGCCATGGCAGCTAAGAGACGACCAGTCCCAACTGACGGCGCCCGTTCACGAACATGACGCATGGATCAAATAAATAAATAAATTTATTTCATATAGCATATTTGGCTTACAATGCCTGTCGAGGAGTCTCCATTTAGGCATATAATATGCCTGTAGTTGAAGGCTCCGCTCTTCCCTTACATTAGAAACTTACGAGTACAAATAGGTATATGTATAAAGAAACAAAACAAGGAAAAAATGCGATCAATTTATACGAGTGTGTGCGAGATTTATATGTGTGCGTGTGTAAGTGTATGTGGGGGTGTGTTTGTGTATGAGGGGGTGTGTTTGTGTGTGTGAGGGTGTATGTAGGTATGTGTGTGTGAAAGAGATTTTGGGTGTACATGAGTGACTAAAAAAGCAAATAGCATCACTCTTATAATAATATTATTGAGTCACACGTTGCAGAAGTAACTCTACGTCATTATAGTTTAAAGTGTGAAGCCATGCTATTAACTTCTTTTTACATTCATATTAGAATAGGTACAACACAAAATACAATGTGGGTGTACAGTCAGCAACAAAAGTCGATTAACACTAGCAGTTTTTTAATGTTAATTATTAAGCGAAATATTTAATTCAAATCGGAACAGAAACTTTCTTAAAATTTTAAGAACATTAACTCTTAACAGTTAAACGAAAAAAAGCAGTTTATCGAATCGTTTTGTGTTAATTTAGATGATGTCAAAAAGTAGCAGTGTTAACAGACTTCTGTTGCTGACCGTACTGGCCACCTCTGCCTAACCATTCGGGGGAACGGGCGCCATGTTATGTGTATAAAATACAATGTGAAGCTTGAATGGAAGAGCTCATTATGATTGGTTCCGAAGCAAAACTTTAATATCTTTATGATGACAACATGTGGGGCTTGTGGCTAAGTAATATCAGCCGCATGAGTCGATAGATCAGGTTAAGCTACGCTTGCCACGGTTGGCCCGCGGATGGGTGATCATTTTTACATACCAAGACACCTCCGAGCCTCGGAAAGCACGTTAAGCCTTTGGTCCCGGCTGTCATTCGTGGATCTTTGACAGTCGTTACGGGTCGTCAGAAGCCCGAAAGTCTGAATACTGAGTACCAAGGGATATCGTATTACCCAGTAAATGGGCTCTGGCTCTATGTAAAATACTGGTATTCAGCTGCATCCGGTTAGACTGGAAGCCGACTCCAACATAGTTGGGAAAAGGCTAGGCAGATGATGGTGATGACAACATTAAAGTGATAACTATGCTAGGAAACTCAAAATGGCCGACTACTTTACTTTTAGACATAAAACCATTGTTTTTTTGTCCAATAATCTTCATTGGAGTAACTAAAACATCGAATCAGTACAATGTGCTCGTATTGAGTAATTAATTGATTAAAAAGGGTTCGGGAAGCATTCGTTAGAAGTTTTTCTAAGCCCCTCTGGCCCTCACACGATTTTAAAACAGCCCTTAATTGATTTAACTCGAAGGGATGTAAGAGTGTGTAACTTTTACTTTACCGATGGAAGCCGAAAATGGGAAATTTTCGAGCAACACTTGAATTTTTTTTCGCAAAAAAGTAGCATTACCTACATGATGTTTCTGAAGCTCTCGGTATGGAAATTCAATTGCATTTTCCTTTTAAATATTATGGAATATTGGTAATTTTGTCATAAAACATTTTTTTATATTAAATCGCCTCATAATTTTCACCTAAAATTGCTTATCTTACAATTATGCGCTTTAACAAACACAAATAAGTAGATACCTAGAGATGGAATAGAAAATTAAGTAAATTATTTTTCCTTTCATACCAAAGAGTTATCCTAATGCTCCCGCAGACAGGCGTGACGCGAATCCGGTAGAATAATTTCAATGAAGTTTTCATAGAAATTGTTCCACCAGGTTCGCATCGCGTCTGTTTGCGGGAGCCTTAATGCCAAGCGGTTGCTCTCCTACAATACAGAAACTAAAAAGTAATGAAACTGACTTCATCATAGTTAAAAATATATATTTATCCTGAACAACCCTTTCGCTCCCAATTACCCAAAATGACCCACCAAACGTATTTACCGTCAATAATTATTTGGAACCAAAATCCTTTCTAACCAGATCAATACCTTATAACTGAGTCATCATTTGTTTACACCCCCAGAGGAGCTGAAAGGGATCGATAGGATTAAAAGTGAACTTTTAATAGAATACAATTAATATCCGAACGGATTTCAGCGCCCGACGTCTGTCGATATTCCAACTCTGGCCAACTTTTAAATGGTTTAAAAGTTTTAATGTATTTTGTAAATAGATACTGTAATTATGTTAAAGATGGAACGTGTGTATGGTGCTAATTTTACTTAGATAATGCTTGCTTTGATTTCATTTTAAAGGAGACGTATTCGAAATGCTCTTTTTGTCACCAAACGAATCTGTAGTATTGTTAGTGTGTCGGTATTTCATCTTACAAGACTTGCGGTACTTTTAATAGGTTAGGTACTCTTTTTCTACTACCACACACACACACACACACCCTCAGTATGTATTTACCTTATTGGTGATGTTCTTCAGAAAGGTCGGTGCGCAGTACTCGCAACCCGCGTGCGTGGCGACCAGACGTATGAACGTAAACGAGGCAAAAGGAGTATGTAAAGATCGTAGCAGGTGGCGATCTGTATAGTTTCTGCCTACCCCCATGGGAAGAAGGAGTGAGTTTATGTATGTGTGTGTATGTCTCTTTCTACCTAATTTTTTCATTATAAATCCAACTGGAAACACAAAGCCCTGAACAATTCTAATAAGACTGCCCAAAGGCAAAGCTGTTCAACTGCCCAGAAAAACCGTATCCCAATAAAACCATCCAGTCCAGCTTCCACGTATAAGCTATCCAACATCTCTCCAACAAGAACCTATTAACAAAATCACCTTTTAAAAAGTTAATTAATATCACAGCCTTTGAAGGTAATTTTTTAAACTGTATCGCCAGACATCGGGCTTTTTGCGGACCGTACAAAGAGGAAAGGTTCCGTACATAAAAACCCTTTAACTTATGATGAATTAGCGATCTCCTACGCTTTATGTCTCCTGTTATCTACCCTTGCCTCCCTGCCTACCCTCCCCGTCGATATTAAGGAATTAATATGAGTGGAAAAATTATAAAACCCTGAGTGTCCGATGGGTAAGGAGGACGTAATAATTTTGGCTTAGAAGGTGATGTCGGGTCGATTGTGTTTAGAAAATGTCTATGTATTTTGATGTGTGGGGTGTTTCTGGGTTGTTTGTTACCTTTTAAAGGGTTGTGCTAATCAATGCAACAAACCTAATGCACGTATTAGGTTTGCTGCAAATTTGATTATGTAGCTTGTGTGTGGTTTTTTTGGTAAATGTAGTCAAGTTTTCGTAATTTTTCCCCATTTAAGTATCTAGATTATTATGTATAAAGATTATCACTATCTTTTCATAATCAATTTTCTACTTTATTATTCTTACCAGCCTCCTACAAATACTACTAAATATCCTTAAACTCTTGACGACATATTTCAACACAATCGCTACAAAACGTCAAGTCACGCAAAATTGATCCCGCCATCACGATTAAAACCTTCTCGTCATGTATTACCTAATCCTTTTCCCTAAAAACTGTACCCTTGGTCCTCTGATAAGGGAGATGTTTTGATAGCCCCCATCATTCACTTATTCGTATACTTATACCGTCCCTCCGTGTTTCTATAGAAAAACATTGACGTAAAAAGTGGGTTGAAAAGGGGAAAAAGGGGCGAAAGGGGGGTGTTGGGGCAAGGTTGGCCGCTGTCGAAGTGACCGCTGAGTCGGGTCGTATTATATGGATAACGTCGTTATGTGTTGATCAATTTTAATGTGTAGCGTCAGAGTGGGCAAAGATGAATAAGATGGATGTTTTTTTTTTTTGGCTAAAAAAAATTATATGTGTCAGTCAAGATATTTGCTTACATTACTGATTAGGCACGAGTACTTGTCTAATTGTATGCCTTGACACTTACTTGTAAAATTTGATAATAATAAATCTACTTGTAACATTTATGGAGTAGTAGAAATAGTAAAAGTTTAGACTCGCTAAACATACGATTTAATTTCTTGATCATAACATTCATAACATAACCCTTAAAAAGCTGTTAACAATTTAGTTCGTAGGTATAGCATATAATAATTACATTTGTAGATATCATGTTTAGATTTAATCACAGAATTGAATGAAAACATGCAACACTTCGAAACGCATACTTACGAGCACTCGAGCAACGCTCCGTCTGCTCCAAGCCTCCATATTTGTACAATATGCGAAAGTTTACTTAAATAAACAATATTATAATTATTAACTAACAATAAAACATGACGCTATCACTAGTTCACAGGAAACCGCGACTTTTATCAACAAATCCAATTAAAATAGCTGAGTGAAAGGAGTAACTTAATCAAAAAGACCTAAAAAAGGTTGTAATTAGAATCGTATTCCACCAAAACCATTGGAAAAGAGACAAACAAATGTTAGGCACCCTACAAACGTGTCGTGTGAAACTGTAAAACCTCAGGGCACGTGGGATGGCCGCATACGGGCGGATAAAAGAAAAACACTCGTCTTTCGCTCGCGTTGCTAATTTTCGCCTCTTAATTACCAGAGACGGGACGTGTGGCGCTAGGAACGTACCTACCGTTTGATGCGGTATTCCACATTTGAATTTGTATTTTTTTTTCCTTTCGAACATAGTGGTTTTATTGTTCGTAATTTGTTTTTCTGATTCGTAGATTGTGTGATTCGAATAAATAGTTGAGATTTTTGTTAACATTAATTATGATTATTCGATTTTTTTTTTATTGGTGATTTTTAGTTACGATTAATTATCATATACATTTTAAATGATAACACACATCATGATATCTCCTTGGAATGATAATAACATCTTGAAATAATGACTCAATTTTATCTCGTGACAACCGATATCAATTATATGCTGGGATTCTAGATCAGCATGACATCATATGGAAAACAATGTGATAAGTTTTACAGAGGAAGTCTGCGTCATTTGATGAAGGAACCAAATTATAGACCGTTATCTACAGGCGAGTGATCAAATTCTTGATTATAACATGGTAGTTATTTTAGATGTAGTCTTTGAAACAAAAAAAAAATTAGAAGCGTTCAGTTGGATTAATTGTCATAAAACAAAAATAAACAAACACAGTGTATTCAAAATCTACGTACAATTTTTTTTAAAAATAATTTTAATTTATTAGATTTAAGGTCAACAACAAGTCAAGATAGGGTGCAGAAATAAAATTTAGGGGAAACTCGACTAATAAAGAAATAGTTTTTAAGTCACAAAAAAGTTGTATTAGGACTATGTTTGGTTTGAAAATAACTGATAGTTGCAAACAGTATTTTATTAAATATAACATTTTAAGTCTGCCTTCCTCATTTATTTATGAAATAGCTAATGTTGTACAAACCAATCCTAACCTATTTAAAAAACAATCAGACGTTTCTATTCGTTATCGACGAGATAATAATACATTATGCGTACCAAAATCAACCACGGAATTGATGTGTAAACGTATTTTTTGTTTAGCACCAATCAATCAATCTGCCTAGCCTTTTCCCAACTATGTTGGGGTCGGCTTCCAGTCTAACCGGATGCAGCTGAATACCATTATTTTACACGGAGCGACTGCCTATCTGACCTCCACAACCCATTAGCTGGGTAATACGATACCCCATGGTAAGACTGATTGTCAGACTTTCGGGCTTCTGACGACCCGTAACGACTGTCAAAGATCCACGAATGACAGCCGGGACCAACGGCTTAACGTGCTTTCCGAGGCACGGAGGAGTCTCGGTATGTAAAGATGGTCACCCATCCACGGACCAACCCCGGCAAGCGTAGCTTAACCTGATGGATCGACCCGTGCGGCTGTTATTACTTAGCCACGAGCTCCATAGCACCAATAATTTATAATAAAATCCCACTGTTTAAAATACATTTAAAAAAATATCTCATAGCCACTCGCTACTCGCAGTAAGAAGTTACTGCTTACCGAGTACTTCCAGCGATCATGCTCCTTTGCCCTAAACTGGGATAATTACAGAGCTAATTAAAACAATTCAATGCCTAATTATATGCCGCATCCTTCAACCCCCAGGTTCGTGATTGAGGTTGACCTCCTCAATTATAGATTCTCTTTTCATTTGCTTCTGCACAAGTTTCAGCTGGGATACTGAAGTATTAACTACTGATCGGCCTTACTTTGCCTTATTTGTCGTGTTAACTAGCTGGGTTTTAGGGTTAAGCAATTCCTTTTTGTTTAGTAGTTGTTTTTAACTGAAAAGTGATTTGTGTCTGTTTTTGTTATGACCGAAATCGATGTTTTTTTTTTAAAAGGACATACTTGCATACATAAACTCACGCCTTCTTCCCATGGGGGTAGGCAGAAACAACGCCACCTGCTAAGATCCTTATATACTCCTTCATACCATACATTCATTGCCTATTCATAATTCAAGAATAAACTAAATAAGTAAAATAAAATATTTAAAAAAAATCACGTCACGCCACAAACATCACAAAAAAATCACATTCATGCATCACCAAAAATTTTTGAAAATTAATAAACTCTTACCTACCTCATGATAATAATTTCGAATTTTCATAATTTCGAAAAATGTTATTTTGAGTCTGTCACAGTAAAATTCATTCATGTGCACTGTTTTATTTTATAATAATTCTTGAAAAGTTATAGGTTAATCATTAATTTAATTACACTTAAACGAAATCCTTGAACATATTGAAAATAGATGACGTTCCGTTTGAAAGCAACTTATAATTATTGTTCGATCAATTAAAAAGAAAAATCTATTCAAATAAAAAAATAACCCTAAAATGCTAATGAAAAAAAAAAAAAAAATTGGATAGATTTTTCCGAATCGAACAATAATAATAAGTAAATTTCTTTCAAACATCGAACGCTTCGTTTCCACTTGAATTCTAAGCACTGCGATATTCCGCGCGTGACGTTTACAGATCCGAAGCGCGCGACCAACTAACTGAGTAAGTTAGATAAAGCGCCCATCTCGCCGCGTTATCGCCTCATTTACATACGCACCCGAACATCACAGTTTCCCATACTATCGGCTCCTTGTAAAAATCGTATCAAATCATTTGCATATACAAAGAAGATGTATGCAAATCGATGCGAGCATGCATCTTACGCTATTGTTGCTCGACATTTTATATCGGAATCGAGCTATCAATCGGTAAAACAGGTTTAAATATATGTGATGGGTCTTTGTTCGTCCTGAGATAGGATTAGGGTTAAGACTTTTAACCCTTCGGCCCAGATGTCAGTGTCGCATTCGAAGTATTGATATTTAGTTCATTGTTCGGCCCAAGAAATTCGGAAATGGGTTTTTTATAATGCGATGCGATCGCTTGTGTGCATTAATGTCTCAGTATTCAGCATTGACGATTTATGTCATTGACAATAATCAGTGTGGAGAAAAATGATGTTTTGAATACAAACTTTCTTTTTTTGATTTGTTAAGTCGTGAGATAGGTGCGCGGAGGAGCTTGGGTATGGATTTTTTTGGCAAACTTTATATTTTTGTGACTTGTCTGGTTTTAAATAAGAAAACATAATGAACAAATTTTTTAGTTAGATTAATTCACAATTACTTCAAGTCACAAATGGATTATTCGAAAATTTTAAGTAGCCACATTAATTATTCCAAAAACAGGACAGATTTAAATAAAACGGCCACCCCGATAACAAAATACGGGTATCCGATCAATCAACCCCATTCGTGAGAAAGTGACTCAAGAAAAATAAGGAAACACTAATTGTTATTCGCATATTAAGTAGGTAGTTTCGACCTCCGTAATAATTATTCGAATTACCATATGCAGATCGATCGGTATAAATCATAGAACAATTGAGGGGGTTAAGATCGGTAAGAACCGGTTTACTGAATTATTTTTTATTTTATTTTTTTAATTTATTGACCTACATGTGTCGGGCTTAAGGGTTGAGCGATACTCTGGTTAATTATTTGCATATTAAGAATCCCCGAATGTCTTCAACTGGTTTATTTTTTGTGAGAATCTTTGACTCACACCGTGGGTTCGATCTTGATTTATTATTTTTACGGATGATCGAATTTCTTGATGTATTTTTTAATTCTTAATTTGAATTCGTTGCTTGATGTGATTTCATTTGTATTATTGACGAATGTGGAATTGCTAACGGATCTCATTCCTAATTTTTTTTTTTAATTTTTTATTTAATATCTTGACTACTTAAATATTTTTTTTAGTGAGTATTTGAACCTTTTAATTTTATACATATTTCTTATCACTTTTCAAAGAATAAGTACTAACGCCTATACTCAGCTAGACCATATTAATACCTACTCCTTTAATAGTACCACTTTTTAATTATCCACGATCCCTATTTCCGCAATTTCTAATAAACGTACATACATACAGGAAGAGGATATTTAGCGATTTCCGTTGCGAAAAAAGACTAAAATTAAATACAAATTAGTCGATGATTCAGTCGCTCTAATTGTAATAACTTTTGACACGTTTCAATGGAGGACATTGTAATTAACGCTTGTCCTAGTTAGTGAGATATTATTGACTAATATTATAATTTGTAGATAGACAGGCAGTCGCTCCATGTAAAATACTGGTATTCAGCAGTTCAGCTGCATCTGGTAAGACTAGTCATAGTTCTTCAAAATTAAAAAAAAAAAAACAAAATTCGAATGCCGAAACCTAAGTAGCTTTAACGGTCATCAATAAAAAGCTAATTGTAAAAGTATATCGTGGTAACGGTCCGAATAATAAAAATTAAACAATAGCTGTAAGTGCCGGTCTCACGTCCAACGATCCGTTGACTCCGAAAGAATTTGGAAATGTTTTAGTAGATATATAATCTTTTTAATTAATTATCACTATTAAAACATAACCTGCTAAAGGAAAATTACCTTTATCTCAAACGCAGTAAGGTCTAAAAGGTTTGACATTATGATCTACTTTGTATGAGAAAATATTATTGTTTTGTCCAATGAATGAACGTTGGATTAGTGCAATTTGAATTTATTTAGTAATTGTGCGCCGTAAACAATAATTCATATTAATTCGTTCGAATTATTATTTTCGGTACCGCAATTGACCTCTTTGCTAGTTGGTGGAGTTTAGATTGTTTACCGGTTTTGATAAGTTTGGAATTAATGAACTTTAATTAAGAATAACTTAAGTTACCTACGCACATTTTATTATGAAGTAAGGTTGTTAAACTTGACTTCGAAATTATATTGAAGATAGCAGAGCATGGTGAAAATTGTATCAGAAAACAAAAAAATTGATTGTTAATATCGACGGAATTGAAGTCACGGTTAAAATTAAATTAAGTACAGTTTTGAAATTCGTAATTTGGAATAATCGAACATGATTATTCGAGATTCGAATTTCGAATATCATGTCAATTTGTATCATCCCTAGACGAGAATAGAGGCATTAAATATTATTATAAAAAATACTTATTTCGAACTTTTTACCAACTCTAAAAAAAGATATTAAAAATTATGAATGGCCAATTATTATAGCAATTACTTCCTACTTATTACCATTAGGTACTATGCCAATATCGGCCGGTAGACTCGACGAAAACGTGCGTTAACCCCGTCACGGTACACTTGGCGTATGTTTAATTAATATAAATAAAAATTATGAATAAAAGAGTTTTTATGAACCGCTCTCATTATCAGATTTCAAACGTAGCGGTGTAGTTGCTGAATTTTTTAATTTATCTACCGTGTCCAGTGTATTTGAACACGTAAATGTTGTATTACGCTCCGTTTGGCGAACGTTAGCATTTGAATTGTGCTTTTTGGTTTTATTCGTTTATCAATTAATCGGGTTTTTTGGAGATTTGATGGTATTTAGAGTTAATTGCTTCAGACTTTGAAGCAGGTATTTCGAATTCATTTGTTTCTTCCTTTGGAAATAATCAGCAGCTTTTTCAGTTTATTTACTACACGGTAAAGCTTCCAATTTTGTGCAAGACAACGATTAAAATTTAATTTTGCATCGAAATTATTTCTTGCAAATGCTCCATCCTTATTTTCTGCACTTAATCTTTCCCGCCAATTTCCTCAATGTTACGCGGATAATTTACGCGTTTTACGCATTTCTTTTAAAGCCACAATTTGATCGGGGCCACGCGTGATCGCTCGCGAGTTACTTACGCAGGGAAAGCGACCGATGCGCCCCCTAACGACTCAATCTACGCACATTTAAATTGCCCTTTCCGAACGAAACCTCATTACTTCCCGAAATATAACCTCTATGGAACCCATAAATAACCTAACGGCGTACATATTTCAAAACAAGAAAAAATAACACATAAAAATTTCTTTGCCCCACGCGTCTAATGTTTGTGTGCGTTTGCATTGTCCCAGGACATTATCGTGACGGATTTTCTGTTATCGATACGGCATGCTAAGAAATCAAAGAGAAACAGTTATACCTACTGTTAAATAAATAAAAACTTTATTCAGTTCGGAAAAAAAACACGGTTACAATTTTAAAGAAAAAACTCCACTAAGCCACTAGCTAGTACTAAGTTACTAGTGGAAAATAGTCTGAAAAGTTGCCAGAATGTGATTCCTAGATACTGCAATGATTAGTATAGCAAACAATAGGTAGTCAAAGTTTATTAACTTATATTACAGAAAAGGAAATTCTAACTAGGTTTTCCCATTACGAATAGAAAGATGTTCACATTTCACAAATTCTCAAAGCGCATTTTTTGAAACTCCACTCCCAATAGAATACACGACATAAAATTATCGTGTGCAAACGCAAACGCGCCCCAAGTGCGTTCCGCGCATAGATTTTTGCATTATTTTAGTATGCAAATGTTCGGAGAGATAGCGAGTCACTGTAAGAGCAATTTAAATTATTTTTTATAGCGCCCGAGTGTATTGAGAGTTCGCCAACTGACGGCATCGAGGAATTGCCTCCGTTCTTCGTAAATTTTATATGAACCGACATATTTGATATGAAAGACGCCATATTTGAATAGATTTTGTCTCCACTCGTGGGTATAGAGACGCGTTCCAAATTTAAATTGTATGTGTGATAGATTTAATGCGTGTGTTCGAGATTATGGTTGGAATAAAACAAAAGTAATGGAAACGAATATGGATTCTTGTAAGGGGTGATCTTGTTTGAATATTTTATAATTCTCTCTTTCGATAAGTGTTTTTAGAAAAGTTATTAAGTATAACTTATTAGAATATCGTAGACATATTTTCGAAACACTTCCAATAGATTCAAACTCACTGGGGTGTGCAGAGATAAATGATGGATCCAACAAAAACACAATAAGTATTCGCATAAAAATGAAATCTTGCAACGAAACTACTAAATTATCCTCGTCTCAACGTACCCTATTTAATCCCCGAAACATTTTACCAAATGTACGGAGCAAGGAAAAAATCTGATTAGCTTCGATGATATATCGCTAAGAATTCCTCGCCTTACTGCCTCTAATTTGAATATTAGACGCGTTATTGAAAAGAAAACTTTCGGAACGGCCCTCCGCAAGCTTTTAATGGTTATTGCCTCTTCCCTTGCTATCTGTTACCGAACGAACGAATGAACGAAATACTCCAAACGGTTCAGGTGTCTCAAAAAAATTTAATTCCTCAAACCGTTCCCGATTCAAACAGTTGCATTCTCCATTTGAATATAATAATATCGACAGTTATCATTTATTTAGAACGGCGTTCTTAATTCATACGCGCGAGTTCAAATATCGAACGGAAGCGGAAACGGTACTGATTCTAATTTCAAACGAAATATCGCAACGTTTCTATTGATAAAATTTTGTTGCGCGACACAACGCATGTTATTATATTGAACGGAAATTTACGATAATGACTTATAATAGGCCGTTCTATGCAAATGCGATAGGTGGATGTACCGCACTGTAGTAGTAGGTAAAAGAGCAACATGTTATTTCGCCTCGGTACGCCGATAATTTGAGCGTTCATTGCGATGAATGCCAATAATAAGTACGTGAGAGTAATATTACGCAATTTTAACTTTTTACAAGTATACGTGTCACCGATGGGGGCGGCATATTGTGCGTCTATTTCGTCGGGGGAAACTCATAAAACATGATTACCGGTAATGTCGCGAGGATTCGTTCATTTTTGATTTTATTCCTTTTCATATTTTAGGGTTCCGTTACCGCCAAATGCCATTCGAATCGGCGCCTAATAAAAAGAACATGTACCCCTGATTTGTTGACAGAAAAACTTGGTTTATGATGCCTTCGAAATTCAAATATACGATGGTACACACTTTACAGCCGTTTTGTGTTCGCAGTTTGAAACTGTAGGCGCGTCAAGTTCCTGAGTGACGCGACATCTCAAAACTATAATCGAGAATCATTGCCCGCATTCATAATCGATCGATTATACCGCGAGACAAGGTGACGCGGCGCAGGGAGGTCCGACGGAAGGATTACAAGATACATTAGCATACGTAATTTGTGAGCACATCTGTCCCAAGCTCACACGTGGGCGACTCTCGCTTTCTTATTGTTCAAATATATCATTTCGCTCCTTTGTATACGTTCGAATCGCATTTTGATTTGAGATAACGCGCGCGAGTAATACGGAAGTTGTAACTGTCAATTTGACATTTAGAGATTTTTTATTTAGATAAACGTTTTGTCGTTGGAATTGAAATAATGAGTTGTTATACCAACAATGACCGGTTTAATTTGAATTGCTTTAACATTAATCTTTTTAGATTAACAAAATTGTATCAAAGGGTAATTCTCCAGAATTTGTTATTCGAACAAGACCCACAAATCAATTACGTTCGATTCGAAAATCAAAAATTCAAATCGTTCGAGACAAAGCGACACGTTGCCTAATGAGCCAATAACTTGCGAGACAATGGGACGGCGTGGGCGTTCCGAATTCGAAATTATCACAAAAGAATATTAATGTAACACTTATTCAAATATACCACGATACATATTCAAAAATTATCTTGTCGTTTAATTTGAATGGTGACGGTGACACACTTTTTTTAAATATCGTATGCATTGTGATCGATTTTTTTTCGGAACTATGAAAGAGTCCCCCTGTACGGAGTCTGTCGAGTCGCATTCAAATATGGATGCTTTATTTAAATTATTTATTCTTGTTTATGATTTTTGTGCGGCGCACACGCTTTATTACTATTTCCTGTGCTGTCAACACTAATGAATGTGACGCCGGTGACGTAGGACATGTGCACGCGCACATACGAACGTTACGTCTATAGGAACACGTCACATCACACATCTAACACAAGGACATTATCAACCAATGATACCGAAACATCAAATATTAAGGATGATGGTATTAAAATTCTTTGATGGCATTTAATAACACAAAAAAGGGGAACGGTAATCACGACTGAAATTCGTCTCGATCGAGAAACTCAAATTAGACGAATGGCGGTCGGAAGATTTCTTTGTCTTCGGCCTAATGAGTTTTTAAGTCGATTATAGCAATTTTTCATAGAAAAACGCGTTTAGTGATGTATCGGTTGTATCAATCACTGTTGGGGCTAAATTGTTGTTTGTGGCGAGTCGGCTATCGGATCGTAGGCGCGGCGGACAAATGGGCCGATAGCGCGCCCGACAAGAAACCGGCCACCTTTGATTATAGCTTTTTGTTTGCTCTGATGTCGGTGGAACAGATGTCTGTTGTGTACAAATAGCTTGGCATATTTAGAACAATGTGGATTGCCCAATCGCTTTTTGATATTGTTTTTTACCTTCTAATGGATGGACAGAAACTTTGATAAGCTTTTTGAAAGGGAATTGGAACTTTAGACTCAGAAAAAAGAAGATCCCGAAACGTCATAACTATTCCAGCCAATTTTGCTGTCAAAAAAGCAAATAGTACAACCGAAACAGAATCGAATCCAAAATTGGAATTAAGCAGAATCCGTCAGTCTGCAGCGGTATCACTTAAAACGTCATATTGATAGACATTTTACCGGCGTCAATCAGTTCGTAAAAAATAATGAAATCCTTGACACAGGTAGCGAAATTGAACGCACCCGAAATAAACAGTTAAAAGGAACCCGTGGATCTGTCCATCACGTTCCATATTCAAACGGGCCAATGTCTGAATGGCGTATTGTTTTAAAATCCTAACGCATAATGAACGCGTTCGTTTTTTAAAATCGTTAATCGAGCTCTTTCACTTCATTTGTTTCGATCGCTTTTTAATCGCATTGTGACTGCAGCGGTATCGCGTTCAGCCTTATTCGATTTGTTCACCTATAGGAGCTCTAATTGTTGTTCAAATTGGGATTGTTCTAGAACACTAGCATGAAACTCAATACGAATTAACGGTACGCGCGATTTGTGACTGCAATTCGAATAGAGTTCCATATTTAAATTTGCTTAAATACTCTTTGTATGTTCTAATTACGTCCGTTATCTTTCCAATTTGAATTATCTTTTCACTAATTGTCACAATCTTCACGTACCTATTCTTTGAAACTCCAATAAAAAAATCTCGACGCTATTCAAACAAAGGGATTACTCTTTCCTTATTGACAGTGTTAGTACATTTAGGTTATCTATATTTACCTGATAGAGACACAGCATCTTAACGTACCTGGAAAAATCAAAGCAGAATAAGATAAAGAAAACATTATCAACAATGAAATAAAATAATATACGTCTTATCTCGATATATTGCGGGTACGATCGAGGGAAATAAAAAAAGTAACTCCTCATTTTTCCATGTAAGACTTGGGCGTGTCCCAATACGGGAACGCCTTGTCGACTAAAACCTTTACGCTTGCTCTATAGAGGTGTTTTTCCAATAACGTTATATCGGCGTTCGATCGGTTCCGAACGCCCAGACTATCTTACAAGATATCGAGTACGCCTTCCAAGAAAACCACGAAAAGTCCAAACTCAACCTTATTTGTACCTAGCTAAAATATGGATTCGGTTGCAGAATGACGCAGTAAAACATATTGATGTCGTATCGGTTTTCCATTAACTCAAATATGCGATATTCGACTCTATTCGGTCGAGCTAGGGACGCTTCTCGTGTGTGGGTGCTGTAAGGAATGTATTGACGTGTTATCGGAGGTGGTGGTGTCTCTTTCGCTCCCTAGTTTTTTCCATATATGCGTCCTTTTCAGCGGCGCAGGTCGTCCTGAGATGAGGACCGGCTCTTTCTCTGCGCATTCTTTCTTATCAAGCAAGCAATAATGGGCAAATAAAATGTATTAAAATGCTAACAGTTTATGAATGCCTGGTACTTTGTTTAATTGAAATATGCTTGTTTGTTTTACATTTTATGTAAATTAAGTGTTGTGGGGGTTTAGAGGTTGTACGTTTTAGTGAGAATTTAGTTCTACAACACAGTCTTTAGTAAATTATGTTTTATGAAAAACTAAACCAGATTTTGGAGACATTTGACAAGTTTTAGTGATGTCAAATTGGCTTAGTGCTGTCAAAATATTCGTAATATCCGTCTTTGAGCGTGGTCGACAAAATGGAAGGCTTTTGTCCCTATTTATAAACAGAATGACACAATATTATCCTTTAGGTATTCCACGGGACTCTATAAATACAGCGGCGGGTGGGATAAGTACCTACGTTTAATGTTGAACCTTACCGGATTATTATTAGAAGTGTTTTTCAAAACGATTTGCCAGAAATATAATCTTTTAACTATGGTCGATACAATGTCTTCAGTCTGGAATACGACATTTTGCCTCTCATCTCACTCATGGATATCATTGTGATTCCTATAGGTACCTATCTTTTTTATTTTAATCTATTTTATTAACCGACTTCAAAAAAGAACGAGGTTTGTTACGCGATTTCTCCTTCAACTGTCCCTGCATCGGAAAAAGCAATATTTTATAAAAGGTGATGAGCAGTTGACATTACGTTATTTGTAACTTAAACTGACCCACTAAAAAGTGAAAAATAAAAACATTTTTACAAAAAAAAAAAAAAAAAAAAACAACCGACTTCCAAAAAATACTACAAATGGAAATATAACTTTAATTTCGGAAGTCGGTGGCAATCTAGACTTATGATTTTTTTCTCAATGGTGGGGCGCTAGTTAGCGGCGCTACTCGCCATAAGTGCCGAGCGATGTATCTATACTGTTGACCCACTATACTTCCGGTGCACCCTGGGCAATCAGCCGGTTTCCACGCTGATTGCCTAATCCTTTCACCATGATGGTAATCCAAAGTCTAACTATAAAGCCGTCTTTATGCGTACCTAGTCTCGATTAACATTGAAGGGTTCTCACAAGACAAATCAGAAATTCATTCCTATGTCTATTGCAAAACCCACTGCGACATACTTTGCGTCCAAGAGACCCATCGCGATGAAATCCAAAGCCGGCCACACATCCCTGGACATACGCTTATCGCCAAGATCTGTCACCCGAAGCACGGTAATGCAGTGTTTGCAGCTCCCGGCATAAGCATATAACTATCGGCCAAGTGCTCAAAGAATTTCCTAATTCAGTCTTTCTAAATGCACTGGTTTAATGCCTTACCTAGTTCAGTTCAGGCCTTAGCGATGTGAGTAAAGGGGTTGCAAATAAATGTCGATCAATCAGTATCAGGTAGATAGACAGTAATCATTGCTTTTTTGATGACATCAATCATTCCCTGAAAATCATTTGCAAAGGCTTTAAAAATCAAGATCAGACATTTCGTAACTTTTTTTATTGAAACAAAATAATTATCTATCTAAAACCCTCAAAAGCCAATGTCTCCAAACATGACATTTTAAATTATTCGAACTTTAAATCATAGAACTGTCAACTCTGTAATCTGACTACAAAACTGCACCTAAGTCAAAAATCACAGAAAAATAAAACATAAATAATACCAACCGTCAAATGTTTAGAATAATTTTTATTATGTTGTCTTAGTTTAGTAAGGATATTTGTATAAGCCAGTTAACTCATTATTTAGATTCAACTAGAAATAACTTTTCAAAACATAAATATGATACATGTGGCATCTCAATCGTGTGGAGTTTTGTTTGATTTTGTTCATAGAGATGTATTATGTTATGATTATTTATGTACCTACCTATACATATCTACAATCCTGGTGTTTTCTCATGTCGGTAATTAGTCAGAAAGATATTAATGGAGCTTTGTTTATTTAGAAAAAAAATATTTTGTATCAGAGTGTCGTTAAAAACATTGTTTTTAATGTTTTTGTCATATTTTATGACGGTTATAAATTCAAATATAGATTTTTTTGGTGTGGCATTGAAATCTGAGTTCAGTCACATCAAATAGCGTGTGTTTGATTATGTGTGAGTCAGAACAATGAACTAACTGTATGAAGACCTTACCTACTCATAATATTTATTTTGATGTCTGATGTTCAAAGCTGGGAAAAACCTAAACAGATTCTAATAATTGTTTGCTGAATTACTACTTCAGTGATCTTGAATCATTTCTACAGAGGCCAGTGTACAAATTCTTGAGTAGGTACCCACAGATTATGAAACGTTGTTTATCAAAAGTGTACTAAACTAGTCCATACCATAGGAACATGCGAGTATCATACATAAGTCATAACAATAACAATTCCTACGCAACCATACCTTTAGCCGACTCAATCATCTTTATTGCCAATAGTCCGATTCAGTCATAACATTAATAAGCAATATCCGCTAACCTTTCGTAAACAGATTGCACGTGTTGGGAAAAACACACTCAAATCTGAACGCTACCACTTCTACAATAGAGTTCTTTTTTGGTGATGAGATCGTGGTGTTTTTTATCGTTTTAGAATTGGTGGTTCTTTGTATCTCGATCGATCAATAGATGAAAGAGATCAATGGTTGGAATTCGTCACAGGGATTAGGTTTTTGTTCGTCTGTCCTGACTTAAGCAGGTGATGTCAAGGTGATCAAATTCGTAATGACATAATCTTCTTTATTAGTTATTGCATTAGTCTATAATATTGATGAGTACAATACACTTAAATTTCAATGTCTTATTTATTTTAGGGGATTATACTAAGTAGCTCTTAACAGCTAAAAGTAAATCTGTTTGTTGTTTCACTCCTACATCTTTACAGTAGCTAACGAAACACCAGTTAATACAATAAAATTTACGGTAACAGTAAAGTCAAAACTTTCAATCGTGGTTCAATCAATGGGTTGTTTATGTCTGTTCCTAAATCAATAAACTATTCGATAACAAATAAACCAATAGGGGTGTTAGTTAAAGTAACCGACAGTTTACACTGAACTCGGAAATATTGACCCTAATTAAGGCGATGGCCCGTGACAGGATACAATGGTAATCCGGGATTATCCCAATAAAACACCTCTTGACCGAGTTCACTAACATCTTTGCTGTTAACTTTTTTAGGATGACCCCTGTCAATTTTGCATTAACACGAAAAACAACCTCAAATTTGTAAAAAACAATATAACAAAAATACATTACATTAAAATGTCATTACTTTTGTTGAATTTATCCATAAATACCCGAAAAATTCAAATAAATTTCCCAAGAAAATTAACAGAAGATAGTTAACAGAGCTCAAGTTATATTGGTAAATAACTGGATCAAACTGCTTCACGTCTGTTCGGACCGGACTTCTCTCGCCGACGGAACCCTTTCTCTTCTATTATTTAAAGCGACCTTTGCCCTCTAGACCTGAATTATGTGATGTTACATGGTGATATTTTAACTTTGGATTTCGTAAGTTAATTTAAATGAATTTTGTAATAATCTTTTGTTAAACAAATGGATTTTGCAGTAGACTTGAATAAACAGAGAATGTTTAAAAAGATCATGGATTTTTGGATAAAACGTTATAATAAAAAAGTGCAAAGGTCTATGTCTAGTCTTACTGTATGTTTGTTCTAAAAAAATATTATTATTGGCAAATATTATAATTGTGTTTACATAATTAGTTGGTTCTTTAAGCAAAATATTCCAAAAAAATTGTATAACAAACCAAACGGAATAAACAAACAACCAAATAACTATTTCAGCCGAGACACCCAAATTAACTAACATTTATAAACCAAAAGCCGCATTAAATGCCTCTGCCATAAAATTTCCCACTACAAATAACTAAAATACATTCAAAGCATGTAAACCCTTACCCTGTTACCCTCCCGGAGGGCAAAAGATCGAAGGCCGGACATCCGGTCAAGTCGCCCTCAAACCGATACCTACTATGAAGTATTTATTGAGTTGCGGCTCACCAAAAGTATTTCATTGTTGAGATATACCCTTTTGCGCAGCACCCTTTGTGTCTTGGTTCGCACACATGCAATTTTCAACTCTGTCTTTATCAAGTTAAAGTATAATTTCAATCGTGTTAGTAAGGGTCAGATCGGCAGTTGCAAGGTGTTATATTTGTATTAATTGGACTTTGAAATGTTTTCGTTTGTTAGTTTGTGTTAATTCGTCGTATTGTTGTTGTAAGTTTTTGTTTATTGTAATTTTCTTATGGTGATTAGTTTATGACTGGAGGGGTCCGAAACTCCGAACGCCTGGGAGAAATTCACCTGCTGTGCGTTTGGGAGCTAGGGACGATGAATGAAGATTCTGTAAATGTGGCAAAAGAGCTTTTAAAACTGAATATTTTGGGAACTTTTTAAGCTCTTTATATCACGTCACGTAGTTATATGAAAAATCTGCATAATAATAAATATCATTTATTATTTATACAACCTCGTCTTCATTTATTTTTTTCTGTCACAAAAATAGGTCGCCAGATAAGTGAGATGTACGATCAGTAAATAAAGCAAATGTAAAACATTTTTCCCGAAGTATATTAAAAAAGAAATTAGAAAATTATATTTAGCCAAATCCCGCTGGAGTTATCCCGATAGTTGAGCAGATGCTTGTCGTAACTGTCAGTCGGTTTGATTCCCGGCACCTGTTGTTTTCAAACTCTTCGATTACGACCCATTAGCGAAGACTGGCTCGATATTTAATACTATTGGGTTTTATGTTCTGTACCCTGAATAGTTGGGTAAGGTCGTTGACATGGAGTAAGTGGTTGAGACAGTGTAACTCAAATTCGAATGGCTAGAATGGAAAGGCTACTTTTAGAATTTAGGAGTAGTTAGGAACATTGACAGGTTCTCTACTGAAAATAACGACGACCCTATGCTGATAAAGCAATGGACAAGATAATAATATGATGTTACTTAAGTACTAATTATAACAAGCAGTTTTCTTAATCAAACGTCCTGTCAATATTTCAAGTTTATAAAAAAATCTCATCACCTTTTATTTGTTCAAGCCAGCTCTATCTAGGTGTTTAGTATTTAAGATAGTGTCGTTATCATCAACTGATGTGACAGTTACTACGTATTTTCTTCTGTTTGTAATACCTATTGAGTTTAATCATACTGCAGTATTTTAATGATCTGATAAATGATATTGTACGTATACTTGAAAGCAAACAAGACAGTTTCCAATTATTGATATGGAATGGAGCACTATTTTATTGTTTCCCATACATATAAATAGAACAGTATCTCTCAGATATCACATAGATAGATTTATTGATATCACAGAACCTCTATTAGAAACTCGAGGTACAGGATAAGTCCCCCATTAAATTCTATAACTGTATCTCCAGTGCGGTATCGTTTGCTCCACCATCGATGGCTACTGACAATCGTCGCCCGATTTGCGGTCGCCGATACCCGACCCACGGGACCACGATAAGGATCACCAGTTATGTGGTCTGAACTGAACACCATCGGCCGTTTCACTTTATAGCCGATAGGAAGCCAATTGGCGGCGACTGTTAAACTTAATTGAGGGTTTTAACTAATGAAGAGGCGGTTTAGTTGCTTTCTAAAACTATCAGCATTGAAAATTCTGTCGGAAAATAGAACAGAAAATGTGTTTACCCCATAAAGTGTTTCCAATTTTGAAAGTTGCGAATTCCGGCACAATAGAATCATTGAAAGTCAATAAAAAATATGAAATAGAAAATATGACCACTTTACACAGAATCAATGGGGCGAGGGTTGAGAATAGACGTATCTTTGTCGGTGAAACTCATCCGATTTCCGAACGAGCACCGATAGCGGAAGCGGCGCCCCCTGCCGGATGTGCGTTGAGCGGGAAAATAGGCGGAAGTTTCACGCCGGGGAGAAAAAATTCGGAAAAGAATCCCTCTGACAAATTTGCATTCGAAAAGGGCACTTTTGTGTGTTTTGCTCAGCGATCGGTTGTAAATTTGTCAGATTGTCAATTCACAACAAACGCTCCTCTTCGTCACTTTTGTTATGTTAATCATTGTTTTCTTACACCGTTTTTATTTTTTCGCGGTTGCACCACTTTCGTTATCGGATTGAAAATTCAAATTTTGAACGGTGGTCGTTGAGAGGGAAAGAATTCGAGATTCCAAATTCAAAGTTGGATTTGCGCGTAATTAGACAGGTGATTCGCTAATTCGTAAAAAGAATTCGTCTTAATTCCACCGCGGGGCCTATTCCGACGATCGCTCGGGAGCGCTGTGGGAACGTCACGTCGAATAATCGGTATCCGCGCAAAAAGTGGCCAGTGGATGTTTTGAGATCAACCTTTTTATAATTGCGGACGTCTAAATTGATTGACAGTTAATTTTGAGCTTTCTTCCTTTGCGAGAAGCGTCACATTTAAACCCTTCCAATAATAATAATAATAATAGTACAATTAAAATCGCAACATTTTGAGTGTCGTTTTCCTGTGACTGAACGACATTATTGCACTGATTTTCAGACAAAGACTTGTAATAGGAATGTACGAGAATCCTTTTACGTTAAACGTATTAGAAGCGTAGTATTCATTAAGTTTCAGGTGAAATTCAGTGACTGGCTTCTTGAAATGCATTTCATTGTCTGTTCTGTATAAATAGGTCACGGATCTTAAAGTTATTAATAATGAATTTCAGTTTACGTCATTACTGTAAATATGATGGCGTCAGCTTATAACAACTGAAACCACTTTTCAGTGATACAAATACCAGCCTATTATTGTCTCACAGCAGGGCAAACGCCTCTTCTCACACAGAGAAGGCACGAGCATTGATCACCACGCGCGCTCAAGATGGGTTGGCGATTTCAGACTTATGACAAGGCGACGATAATCAACTTTTAATGATACATTTTAAACTGAAGATCACGTCTAAGTGAGTAGTGTAAATGATTTGGAGAAAATATATGTTAAATTAGAGCATTTTCTTAATAACCTAATATGTGAATATTTTAGATTATGTTTATATTACTTAGTGTATTTAATTTGTAAAGTTATGTCTAGCGCGGGTAAAAAACTGAGAATCACGCAAAAACTATCAAACGTATTTTTATGAAACCTTCAACTTTTAAAAATAATTTAATTATTTATATTTTATTATGTGAGGAGCTTGTGGGTAAGTAATAACAGCCGCACGGGTCGATCCATCAGGTTAAGCTACGCTTGCCGGGGTTGTCCGTGGATGGGTGACCATCTTTACATACCAAGACTCCTCCGTGCCTCGGAAAGCACGTTAAGCCGTTGGTCCCGGCTGTCATTCGTGGATCTTTGACAGTCGTTACGGGTCGTCAGAAGCCCGAAAGTCTGACAACCAGTCTTACCAAGGGCTATCGTATTACCCAGTTACTGGGTTCAGATAGGCAGTCGCTCCACGTAAAATAATAATAGCATCCGGTTAGACTGAAAGCCGACCCCAACATAATTGGGAAAGGGCTAGGCAGATTGATTGATTGAACTTTATTATGTATCGTGTTTTCATATAATACCTTTTGTTTTATTTATAATAAATTAATAATGCGTCTGATTTGTGACAGAGCGCTCCTTAATGGGCGAGTCCTATTACTGGGTGGACGTACGACGCGTTGCGTGAGCGCAGTGCAGAACACGCAAGCTATGCACTCAAGGCCGTTGGCACATTATCTCTTAAGTCATGTCTGGATATTCAACATTGAATCCGTTCTGTCAATGGGTAAAACTCTTATTTCATTGTGACAAACAAGGTTTTACATAATATGCCTGCTGTTATGAAGGGCTTCAAATCAGTGCAAAACTGAAACATATTAATCAGTTTAAAATTTTAACTAAACTACCAAAAACCGGCCAAGTGCGTATCGGACCAAGCACAATGTAGGGTTCCGTAGTTGAAAAGAATTTATCCCAAAAACAAACTTAACATTGTAGTTGAAAAACTAGAAATCTATATTATGCTGTAAAATTACAAATTAACGATTTTCGGACTTATTCTTGCCAGATTCCATGATTCTAGGTCAATGGTCCCTATAGGTTTTGATTTACTTGCCAGTATCAAACTATGTCGCATAAATGACCGTATTTTTTTCTGCGTCGACTTAGATTAGAAGCTTGATTTTTTTAGAGCTCCAAGGGACCATAGATTTACGTAAGTATTTGATATTAATTTCAACTTGATACCTCCACGCGTTCCTGAGAAAAAGAGTCGGCAGACAGACGGACAACGAAGTGATCCTCTAAGGGTGCCGTTTTTTCATTTTGAGGTACGGAACCCTAAAAAGTAAGTAACAGTCAAATCTTGTGTTCGATTTTCCACCATGTTCTACCCATAAATCTGTATAAAGTCGCATGTTCATACAAAAAAGTGTAGTTTGATAGACTATAGAATACTGCTGATATTTTGTTTATTTATATGATCTTGAGACAAAAGGTCTTCCGGACGCGTAGTATAACGTTTTATCGACGGAGGAATAGACAAAACTATACATTGCCACTTTGTCTATTCTTCCGTCGACAAAACCCGTTTCTATGGCGGTCATGCTAAGTGCTGATCTAAACACACAGAGCAGATATTCTTCAATAAGCTTATTCAAAATCGAACAGTTTGAAAACCCAGGATGTTAAAAGCTAAAAGTTCATCAGTATTAACTATTAACACAGTTTTCGCTGCACAAGTGCGTATGCGCATCGTATCCCCTTCGCTGACGCGTTCCCGTCGGCGCGATGCGCTGAGGTCAGGGCCGAGCGCCGCGTGCGCAATGTTGAATGCGAAGTGTGTTTGTATTGACGTCGGATTTGTGAGGAGGTTTCGATGTCGACAGTCGAAGTTTGTGTCGAATGTTCTAACTTCGAACAACCTGACTTATAAAGTTACAAGGGCAAGGTTAGGTTAGGTTGTCGATTTTTGTTTTGCTACTTGTGTTATCGGCTTCACAATAAAGGTTAAGTTCAATAATAATCTTTTTTTAATAAAGTAGATCATGTTAGCTAGAGAACTAATGCATTTGGTTGAGCGGTCAAAGCGACATCAATTTCGATTGACATTGTGTTATTGTGTGCAGGACACAGATAATCAAAAAGATTTTATTAACCAAAAGAGCAAAGTTACATTTCTTTTATTTCCATCAATATTTATTAAACAAAGCAGCACAGAAGCACATCTGCACTTCATTAGCAAATATGACTCTGTTCGATAATTGCTTGTATGTTTTGGAATCCACAAGTCTCACAGCGGGGGCTTGTCGGCGACATCAAAAGCGACGCGAGCGCAATTTTGACAATTAAAGCGCTGAGCATCGTGCGCATCGCCCGGTTACCAGTCGCGTGTCCTTGCCAAGAATCCACGACGCAAAACCCACTTTTTTACAGAATAGGGAACCGACGGAACCGGTCCCATCTGTACGTACTTACAACCTTTTATTTCTTTTAATTTCCACACAAATGGGATGTGTAACACTGAACCTCCTCATCTCTGTTTTTAATTCGGAGAAAGCACGTCTCGGTCAATATTTTCACATTACAAAATGTCATTTTACGATCATCTGATTCTGAATTACGTGCCGCAATCAACGTCCCATAACGATACTGTAAAATTTAACGACTGTGTTTTCATCAAATCGTATATATACGTAATAAAAATCATCAATTTGTTGTATATCTATATATTAGTTACAAAAAGCCCTATCGTTTAGTTTTAAACCATCGTAAATTAGAACTTTCGGTCGTAATATCGAATTTTTAATGTGTAGAATTTTTTAGTGGTACCTACGTGGCGAGTGAGGTCCCGAATAAGTCAACATTTTATTGGTCGTAAAAATTTAGGACCTTTGGTAGGTGACTCTATTCTTCAAATCGATTTTACGAATCGAATATTGAACGATAATGGACCAAAAAAATTTTTTTAATTAAAAGATTATAATCTTCTTGAATCGTAAATTGAGTGAGCGAGACACTATACTCGTAAATATTTGTCAAAAAACTCATTTCGGCTTTATAATAAATATGTGATTTGTGATTTCGTCGAACTGTGCGTTCTAATGGAATAGGGACGATGCCTGGGTAAAAAAGAAGAAATTCTATTTAGTCCGTTAGTCAGATAATAAAAAAATATTAGACATGTATTTTTTGCTTTATCATATTGATAGAAAATGACTTATATAACACGCATTAAACTTGGGGAGGGGGGCTCGCTACGTCACTTGTACGTATAAAATCTAGCTACACGTGACGTCACGCGATGTTTTAACTCAATGTATCGCCGTAATCTTTTGATTTTGTAAAAAAAGAAAAAATACGTGACCAATATTTTCTAATAATCTACATGACGGACAAATTTTTTTTTTTTTTGATATCATCCATATTTTATGAATAATGTCTTCCCACGATTTTTTTGTTGCCTATGTGATGCACCAGCTCGTGGCTAAGTAATAACAGCCGCACGGGTCGATCCATCAGGTTAAGCTACGCTTGCCGGGGTCGGTCCGTGGATGGGTGACCATCTTTACATAACGAGACTCTCCGTGCCTCGGAAAGCACGTTAAGCCGTTGGTCCCGGCTGTCATTCGTGGATCTTTGACAGTCGTTACGGGTCGTCAGAAGCCCGAAAGTCTGACAACCAGTCTTACCAAGGGGTATTGTATTACCCAATTACTGGGTTGTGGAGGTCAGATAGGCAGTCGCTCCATGTAAAATACTGGTATTCAGCTGCATCCGGTTAGACTGGAAGCTGACCCCAACATAGTTGGGAAAAGGCTAGGCAGATTGATATGTGATGCACCAGCAGGTTTCGTATCAAACATCAACTTACCCGTCATTAGCAATAAGAAAATCTTTAAGTAAGTAATGCTAATGACAATAACATCTACCTAAGTAATTCAACGCTCCGAAATCTTGCAGCTACCAAAGCAGTTCTCTAATATGATCCACTCCCGATTCTCAGCGAATCTATGCCACGCTCACAACAGAACATCTCGAACGAACTAAATCGAGTTCAATTGACTAACGATTGATTATTCAATCAAAACAGATTGATCGGCATTATCGGATAATAGGCGGACAATTGCCGACCAGTGCAGTCGGAGCGGTCACGATGGAGCAACGTGCGCAGAAACTAAACGTGGCTTAGGAATATTATTAACTTTATGTCGAGTGTTAAGGCTGTTGAATAGAATATTTAGTTGAGAGACAATATGTTAACTTTGTCTGTAAAATTACAGTTTCCAAGAAAAGTCTCAAAACAAAAAATTTAAAAAGTTAGTGCCTTTTCGTATGGAAAATAAAATGACATGGCCCAATTTTCGAATTCTCTAACCAAATTAAAAAATCGAACAAACATTTAAACTTGGAACTCTCCGTGCGAGAATCAATAAAGCGCGTTCGATTTAGAGCTGCACGTTCAAATCGTTTCGGAGGGGAACAAAGATGTCTCACTTAAGGACATCGAACGTGATCTGTTTGCAAAAAAATACCTTTAAGCACCTCTTTACCTGTGTCCCGGACCCTTCGAGGGGAACGCCGGGAGTTTTCTTTTGAACTTGTAAACATCGGCTGAAAGATGTCGGGAAATCTTTGCGGTTAAACTTCGATTGCCTTTATTTGTTTCACTTTGTTACTTTTGGTGTTTGTAAGAAATCGAACGCGCTTTGTTTACTTTTAAAATTTTAGGGTTGTGATCATGCGATGTTGCCATGGTGGGATAGAGCTGTAAGGGTAGGCATTGGAATTTGGATATAGTTTTATTTAAAATTTCAAAAACAATTCAAATGAAAATAGGAAAATACAGCGTACAGTCTGTATTGTATACTTAAGTTTTAAGACACTAAAAGTACTTTGCAGGTTACATTTTCATGTTATCTTTCTCGAAAACCATCAAAGTCCAAAATCTGCTCCAAGATTTGGCTTGCAAACTGCTCAAGTGTCCAAAAACATAAATTCGCAGAGCACCGCGTCGTTTATGGTCCAAAAGTAATTCGTTAATTTCATAATACGCAGAGACATAGCAAGATCATTGTCTTTAAGTTTTTGCAGATCATTTTCAAAACTACCTTTCGTTGCATTTACACGCAGCTTACAAAATTACGCGTTTTTAGCTCTTATTTTAAACAATACATGGTCGAAATTATCATAAATGTATAATGCATTTACTGAATTTTGTGACGGACAAAGAAAAGTCACGTTATGTGCAGAATTTTATCCGCCATTTTGAATTATAATTCGCAGCGGCTCACGCGCAAATGTTAAAAATTTCGCCGCGAAAGGGATAATACATTTGGAAGAAACCTGTCATATTATACAATTTATGTGTAATAAATAATTGTAGTGTGAATTAAAACAGAGTTTAACATTTTCTATGACTTTTTATATTGTTAACTTTAACTGGAAAGTTATTAATTAGTGCCGCTGTTCTAATAATGTTATTTATGAGGTTTCTTGCGGTGTATGTACCTTGATAAGATCGAGGTTATGGAAAATTACAGCTATTAGTATTTTTTTAACAATATAAAATAGCTACGTAATACCTAATGAATAACAGTTTGCGAAAACTATATATTTTTTTATGAAACATTTTCCATTTAAAAAAATTCTTCCAGGATTGTTCATAAACCTCCGAAAAAGTAAACTTACAAAGTAACTATATTCATTTAAGCAAACTTTTTTAAAGATCGTCTATAAAAAAAATCCATCGATTTCAAAACCCAATTTTCGTCTTCAACACATTTTTTCACATCTACCCTCAAAATTCTTGTAAAGTGCCACTATGGTGCATCAGTTTACGACGCGAGGGTGTTACCTACGTGCTTCAACTGTCGATGCTAATCAATTTTATAGCTCCATCCACCCTATAGGACTAGGGGGTTGACTGATGGATTGATGGCATTGATAGAAAATTGATTTTACAATAATTATTTGTTTATACATTTTCAAGTGTTCTTGATTTTTGGTGCAGAAGAGGAGCTGGTGTAGCGTGTAAGAATAGTTTTTATAACTAATTTTGTTAAAAATTAAGGATAAAAGTATTGTGTAAGAATGTAAATCTAACTGAGGCTTTGTCTATTAGAACTAAAGCCGTTTGGTACTTTTAACTGTCAAAATATCGAGTGATGACTTATTACTTATACCCATGGAATCACTCGACTTCAAAACACAATGTCGATCGCTTCTGTATCAATCTCTTACAACTCTTCCTATTGTCCGATTTCAAATCTCTACAATCTTTGTAATTCGAACACAACACATTGTCAATTTTATATGTTATTTGTCAGTTTATAACATCCACTCTTTTATTGGCGTGTTCGCAAATGTAATGGCGTTTCTTTTCCTCGAAGAAAGCTTTTTCTTTTGTTTTTTGTATGATTGTAAAGTATGCAGTCTCTATCAAGATTTTCTTTCTTTGTTCTGTCTCCTCATAGTTATTTTTATAGTCTTGGCTACATTTCAACATTACGTATCGATGCATTTATTTGCAATACATTCTGTTACTAGGTACTTTGTCTATGGACAGTAATCTATGGTCGTTAATTTATGGAGACTTTTATATTTCCTATTTCTGATTCCAAGCATTTCGTATAAATTATTTTATAATTCCTTATTTCTACTGTCTCATACTTCCACCGTCAATTTTATTATTTACACATACACCATCGACTTTTATTAATTTTTATTGGAAGAGAATCCCTCCTGATTTTTTTTAAAAAACAGAGTATTGCATTTGATACAAATTACTCTTGCCATCATTGAGGCGTTAAACAAACGAAAATAAGAAAAATGGCGAAGCAGAACGCAAAGAGATACTGGGTTCTGTATGACAGACATTTTTTGAAAATAAACTTAGCTCTATTGAGAAGAACGATATTCATTTCGCTTATGATGAAGATTTAAGAACAGTACCTAAAATGATTATTTTGATTTCAAACTGTCACAACCATAAATCATATGATATGATAATTACACCAGTTTTGCCTATTCAGTATTCTGTGTGCTAATATGAATCACAACACGTTTAGACATAGATCTCCGACTAATCATAACAGTGTACAAACAGTGTTTCAAGCCAGACACTACACATAATACCTATTAAGGCTCTTGTTCACAATGACACATGTTATCCACATATCACTGTCCATCGCTGCATTTGTACGCGCAATGTTCGTCAAAGTAGTTAGTAATCTATCAGTGTACGTCAAAATTGTGCCATACAAACAGACAATAATTTACGGTACCCTAAAATGCACACGATGTAACGGTGGCCAATGGTAACAAATTAATAATTAATTTGCAGTAGGGGGCGCTCTTTTTGTTCCAAATACAAAATTCATTGGTGTTCTAAATTTGGAAAACGTGTTCCTTTTTTGAAATCAAGTGTTTTGTGAGCTTTTGAGATCGATCGATGTTGGAATTGTTTTCGAATGTCGAATTTTGGCTGTTATTTGTCATCTCGATTAGATTTTTTTTAAAATTTTTATCAATACCATGATGAGTAATGGAAATCATAAAATAATTTGTAGGTACTCACTGTAGCTTTTCATACGGGAACTTAATTTACCTGAAAAGACAAACGGTCTCATTAAATGAAATAAGCATTATGGTAAAACCATACATAATACAAGTTTTGCAGAATGAGTTCTAATGAAAATTGGATCATACTGTCATCAATTCATCATGCTTCATCAAAGGGTGGGGTTAATGTATTATTTTAAATAAAGGATTATTAGCATCAAGTAGATCATGCGGGCGTCACCATAAAATTACACACAAACACATTATCGTACTTATATTTCTTTACGAGCCTAGAATCATTTTTACGGCCAACATTAAAACTTGTATTGAATTATATTAATAGGAACATTATCTTCTTTTGATTTTTCGGCACTAAAATATAGAAATTATATCTGTTTAGAATGTTATTGTCGAATCGAGATTAAATAAAAAATGTTTTACAAAATTAATTTTTCCAAATATTTTGTTTCAGAAAAAGAAAACTAGTGCTTCAAGGGATAAGATTTTCTTTTTTATAGATATAATATAACCTATAACGTTTATCGTTAATAGATACTGCTGATAAATAATTAATACAAAAACCAGTTAAGTACATGCATAAAAACATGTAAACTCGATGTGGAGATAGCAAAATGTCTATCGCGATTGCCGACAGTAGATAAGTAGAGACTACGGCTTGTCCATGACCGTGGAAATGTCGCTTGATTTGTAGAATTAGAAACCATAGATTAAAAATTGTGATTTTCTTTTCAAATTTCAAATCTAGAATTGTGAAGAGAAGTGGATTTTTGGAATCAGTTTTAATTTGCTAAAAGTGGCTTGGTAAGTTTGTGACTAAGCAAACTTAACGAATTAAACAGTTTCGTATTTGTATTTTCAAAAAAATAAACAAGTCACCGAAACAATACTTTGAATCTCAAAAAAGTTTTCGAAGATCGAAATAACATAGTATTTAATATCCAATCCGTCTGATTTTATGATTCCGTGGTTGGACCCTAAAAAGTCCGTCTCTGGAAGGACCTACCTGCTCGTAACCAAATAAACCTTTAATTATCGATACATTAATAGTTCTACCGCCCTCAGGAACCGATGACATTCATAAAACGATTTTATACCACTATAAATAACAATAAAAACAACATAAAATAGTTTACTCGGTCGCGATCAATACCAACAATTTTACTACCATTTTTATGAGCCGATGGGAAGCCGAAAATGCCTAATTTGACTTCATTAAGTGCTCGAAAAACAATAAAATTATATTTAACAGGTTGAAAAATATTCACCCTGGAATAATCTGTGTAATGAATCGATATATTTACATATAAAAAGCTTATTTTCTGGTCAGTTTTACTGCTAGTTGACGGATTGGTGTTTACTAATATAGCTACAATTTTATTGTGGTGACAAAGTGAATACCAATGTCTGAATTATATGAAACCTCTTGTCAACTGTTGATTGCATTCTTAAAAATCTCATTTTTGTGCGTAAATACTCGTAAACATGTAAAAAATACAAGTGCAATTTAAAACAAAACTCGTCGAAACCCGAGTAATTTATGCGCGTTTTCGAAACGCAAATGTCAGACCTTAAGACAATGGCTTTTTAAAAAAAAAAACAACACGCAACATGTCAATAAGAGCTGGCTGGAAAAAATAACCCCTTTTTAAATTTCGAATCGATCCTTTCACACTTGGAACAAGCGGCCACGACGGTTGATTTCCGTTCTTAATTCAAACAGAAGCTTCTTTTAAATAGGTTTTTATTTCTTTTCGAATTCTGAATGAGCATAGAGTGCGGAACTCAATCGGTAATTTGAATACCGAATGAGATTCGAATTTCGATTATAGATTCATTCGATAAGTGACCTCGTTTAAAGGATATTGCTTATTTTATCGATCCGCCTATTGAATGATCTAATCAAAGGGACTTTTATTTAAATGAAACTAATTTTAAACCGGCCATCTTGGTAAATTTTATAACATAATAACCACTGTTCGTCGGGTTTGCATATCACCGTTTAATTATCTTAGATCTGTCGATATCTTCGCGTATTTATTGCAAAACATGTGGTCAGGGGGGTTTAGGATATTAACACCGCATGTACTGGCAATAACATTAGTTAATTTAATTGGCTGTTTGCTGTTATCTAAATAATAACGACCATTTCTTGTTAGTAAGTAGTTATTGAGCATTATTTTTCGAGTTTCAATACTCAGAAAAAGTGTCATTCGTTAAACTCTTCAATAAATAACGTGCGAACAGGTCTCCGTCGTAAATTTCCTAACGTTCAGAATGTATCCGATCACGAACCCGGTGTGACTTTCATTGGATTAGAAAAATAAAATCTATAAAAACTCATAAAGTGCTCATAAACACGAAGGAGGTAATAAAAAACAGTCCGATGTCGTCTCTCAGCTGTCGCGCGCTATTTCCGAACGAAACGGCATTCAAAAATCGAACTCCATCGAACCACGAGGGGGATATCGTTACGATTTTAAAATTAGAACGTTCTTTTATTTCTTTTAACGTTTTCATTTCATGTTATTGCTTATGTCCTGTTCGTATTGAGCGAAGTGTCTCTGTGACGTCATTTGACATGCTTTTCACATTCGGAAAAGCAATAAAGAGGAAATACCGATATTGCGCGAGACATCGCTATTTGCTTCGGTATTGGATGGATCATTTTTATTTTTAATTAGGATTATTAAGAACGAATTATTTTTAATGTTTATTAGTTGAGTAAATATGGCCATTAATTGGAATTGCTCCGAGGGAGTTGTTATTAGTAATTAACAAAGTGCGGTAAAATACGTTCATTAATTTATTGACGAAGCTAAATTGATACACAAGTTGCTTTTCGTGTTAAGTTAATAATGACTCTATTACAACAGGTTCGGTTGTTAATTTGCTTTAAGAAATGTATCCTTTTTATCTTTTTTTAAAATTAAATCATAATTTTGTAATATTTGCAGGCTTTTTACAAAATAATCTGCTAGTCTAAAGTCAGATGTTAATAAATTTTCAAATTGATGAATTTTTCATTGCAATATAAAAAACTGCATCTTGTATTTAATAGCGCGCTACGTTAACAGTTATACCCGATCAGTAAATAAATACATCACCGAAAATATGAAAAACTCAAATATTTTCGTAAGTAAAAGCGTCATTATCCCAAAAACACGTGCCAAGTGGGTGAGTGTCAATGAAACAAAACACAATGTGTCGTATTTTTAGACAATTTTCATTTAAATATTACTTTGTTAAAGAAATTAATGTCATAAAACCGAATTTATTTTTGTGACCGTTACAAAATCGGTTACAACACCGCTCCATTTTACGGAATGTTGGAGATTATTTTTTTTATAGCGTTACACGTGTTCACACTATCGCCGAGACATTGTTGTCGCGATTAAAAGATGAGTGAAACGAAGTGTTCTGTTTGAAATTCTTGGTATTACTAGATGAATGGCGATGAGTTAGCAGACATTGGAATTCTCATCGCTGTTCGGAATTTGATTTAATTTATTCCTAACTAGCTGGCCCGAAAGACGTAAAAATTTCAATAAGTATTATGATCTTGATTTCATAAAAAAATTCCATAATTATAAAAAAACACTTTCAGTTTTTTCCGAATTTTATTTTATTTTTTGCAATTTTTCTTACCATAAAAATCTAATTCGGACGACTACGAACATTTTAAAACAAGGAATAAGCAAATCGGTCCAGCCGTTATCAAGTAATGCGCTTACCAACGAACACCATTTCATTTTTATTTATTTATAAGTGGGTTTAATTTTTTTATTGTTTTAATAATAAATTAATAACACAATAGCTTACTTCTTAAACACTCCTGTCACTATAATCTTTAATTTTGTTTCATGGGCACGTGTCCGAAAATTTCGTAAGATACCAGTCTTACGCATCAACATTAAATAACATAATAATTTGAATAATTAATAAAGCTATAAAAATATGATTGTTACATACTGAATCAGTAATAAAACCGGATTTGGACTTGATTAATAAAATATATTTTATCGATTTTTATGACTTTATAAATTAAATATACCATAATAATTAAACGTATTTTATTAGCCTATTTTATAATTTTTAATATTGAATAATAATGAGATATTTTCCGATACTTTTGTTGAATATATCAATAAATTGACGAAGGAGGGCTGAGTTTCGTACGAGTATTAGAGGTATTTGTAACAATATAATTTTATTGGAATTTTTGAACGCAATCTACATGACAAGTCGTGATAATGATCGTGATGTCTTGTTCAATGTAGAAAGGGCCATGTTTCTGTTTGGTTAGTTTTACATATCCAGGGTGTTATTTACTGTCCCACTGCAGGGCAACGGCTTCTTCTCATACAGAGAAGGCATCAGCAATTGAGCATTGATCACCACGCTTGCTCAAGAAGAAGAAAAAAACTCAGTTAATTTATTTACAAATTGAGTCAATTCCATTGACTTATACAGGGTGAATTTTTCAAGTGGGCGTGGATGGGCAAATTCGAAACTATTAGAAATATTGTAATGCTGAATGCAGTACAATTACTTGAGACGTCGAATCCAGCTATGTATTGAAAATAATGGTCAACATTTTGAACAATTAATCAGTTAAGGTTTAGTAGATAGGTGACATAGGAAAAATAAAAAAAAAGTATTTTGTTAAAAATGAGCTCTTTTCTTTAGTTTGCCGCATGTTGTTACTTCACAGAATTCGATCCTTATTAGCGACACTATCGAAAGGTGTAATAATAGTGTTTATTTTTTTGAAAACAAGGGGTTTGATTCCTGGCTAGAAATATTGAAATCGAACCCGAGACTCCTTTGCTATTCGCTATTTTTTCTTTTTTCTTTTAACTAAAGTTTTCTTAAAGTTTCGGATTTGGCCAGCCACGCCCACTTGTTAAAATTCATCCTGTATATTATTGCGGTCAATTCTTAGAAATATTGGACATCATTTTGTAATCACGTCATCGGAAAAATCCGGAAAATCATTCAGTGTCTTCGTAATAGGTAAAGATAGATAAAAACCATTAATCAAATTCAAACTCAAGTAATTTTGTTGTTACTGACCATTGAGGAGTTAAGTTGAAAACATTTTGCCTTTATATGAATTAAATTCCTTTTCCTTTCTTTTTTAAATTCCTTTATTTCCCCTTTTTTGCCTGTAGATAAACATGCGAAATCACTGCATACCTACCAATGCCAACAACAAACATCTAAATACAAATAATAATTAATTTCCCTATTCTAATATCCTCAATCTTCGGTCCAATCGTCCCTTGGGCCCGGCTGCGATCACAGACGGTACAAATCCTAGGGTCCGAAATGTCAAAGTGACGTCTACGTCCGTTACAGATGACAGACGGAGGAAGACGACTCGGATTTATGAAGGACTTATTGATTAGGCTGTGTTTTGGTAAATTGGAGATGGAATGGAATGATTTGTACGAGAATAGGGAAGAGACGTTGTTGAGTTGAAAAAGGTGACAGCTTGGAACGTAGAAATTGAAATTGATTTAAAAGTAGTGTGAAATAATAAGATTTAGTTTAAAGCTTAAGGCGAGTAGTGCCGCTAACTAGCGCCAACATTGAGAAAAAAAAATAAGTCTGGAGATATGGAACATTTTGAAATTTCCTATGCTTACATTTTTTGAGATGAGGTAGAATTTTTTGTACCAAAAAAATCAACACTACACCTCCTAGGCTCGAACTCATAGCAGTTAACGCCAAAAACGGCCGTTTTTCGCGTTTTTCAAAATGTTCCATATCTCCAGAATTATTATTTTTTTCTCAATGACGGCGCTAGTTGGCAGCTCTACTCGCCATAAAAGCTGTTATCAAGTTCACGTCAAGATTCTTCTCAAATTAATTATGGAACATATAAAATGTAGTGAGCTCTGCTCAATCATTAAAAGCTTTACTATTATGAATTTATGACATAACATCTTAGTTACGATAATCACCCATCACTAACGTAGAATATATTAAAATAAACTCCGCCCACGTGCATAAAAACAAAAAGAAAAATTGTTAAAAGCGCAAATAAATTTAATATTACCAATCTCGAAATGTTTCGTAACGAAAATCATTAAACTGACAAACATCGTAAAGTGGCGACGAAATAGAACGCGTTCGTCGGTTTATATTTAAAATTAAGAATACGACATATTTTTAAAGTTCGAACGGCGACATTTAAAACTAATCGCTGTTTTCGATTCCCGCGCGTATTTTGAAAGAGTTCGAACACGGGCGGGGGTGTTCTAAATTTGAAATGTTTTCGATTTTCGAACGGCTGCCGGGATGCGTCAATGGCGGCGCCGTGAAAAATTGCGCGGGACTTATGAAATTCGTTTGTTTCTTATTTTTATTGTTTGCGGTGACGTGTTGGTTGATTTTCCTCGATTTCGGTCTGCTACAATGAAATAGGGCACGTCATGTAAGAATCCCAAGCTTGCGTAAGATTGCTTGATTAAGAGGGAAATTAAATAATGAAAATCCTTTCATGAAATCTGTAAAACTGCGACTCGTTTCCAGAAGATTATAAAAACAAACACGAAATATTCCACAATCATTTTACCCAAATGTTTTTTATCATCGCATTAATCATAAAAGCCCGCCAAATCATGATATCAGGGAAAACCCCCAACGACACAAACTCCATATTGCAAATAAAACAATTCTTCGTTACGTGTCTTGAATACAAGTTATTTGCTATTTAGGTAATTGTACGGGAAAACTTGTGACGTCATACGTCTAATAATATGACTTTCTGCTTATCTTTTGATTGCAACGTTCATGATTCTATGTAAATTGTATCTCCTGTGCTTGATCTCCTGTGCTTGATCTCCACCCAGGCTTTTGCCAAGTATCACTTTACTGGAAGGTACGCTATTCTTCAATAATTTCATATTATATGAGTACGTCAATCGCCTTTTTTTTCTGCTCTTTCTTCTGGTATATAGATATTCTTTCATTTTGGCTTTTTCTTCCAACAGTACAACTTATAAGCTCTTATCTACTTTTCTTTTGACCGAGTTGGTTATTATAGATGAGCGAGGAGCGAGAGGAGGAGCTCGTGGCTAAGTAATAACAGCCGCACGGGTCGATCCATCAGGTTTAGCTACGCTTGCCGGGGTTGGTCCGTGGATGGGTGACCATCTTTACATACCGAGACTCCTCAGTGCCTCGGAAAGCACGTTAAGCCGTTGGTCCCGGCTGTCATTCGTGGATCTTTGACAGTCGTTACGGGTAGTCAGAAGCCCGAAAGTCTGACAATCAGTCTTACCAAGGGGTATCGTATTACCCAGTTAATGGGTTGTGGAGGTCAGATAGGCAGTCGCTCCATGTAAAATAATGGTATTCAGCTGCATCCGGTTAGACTGGAAGCCGACCCCAACATAGTTGGGAAAAGGCTAGGCAGATTGATTGGTTGTTATAGACGACTAGGTTTTACCCGCGCTTCGTCCGCGTGGATATCGGAAAATATCCCACGGGAACGTACTACCGAGAAATCTTTCCTTATTCCTTGTCTACGTTATAAAGGGAACCTCTGTGCAAAATTTCAGCTTTCTGGGTTCAAGGGTTTGGGCTGGGCGTTGGTGAGTCAGATAGATGATGTTTTGATTTTTGTTGATCATATTGTTTAGCTTGTCTTCTTCATTCGAGAAAGTTCAAGATTTTATTGAATGTTTTACTATTATATTCTACCGGCTTTGTAGCTCTAGGGTCTACTCTTAAAGATATATTTCAAGCATCAGGTCCAGCTTTATGAAGTCATTTCTCATAGGCAGCGCGTGAGCAATTCTAACTGCGATGCGTATCACCGCAAACAATGGGCAGCTTTGCTTGTAGCGTCAGCAGACGAGGAAAGTTAGGAAAAAAACTGCTCGTTTGTGGTTTTATTGAGATGCTGCTGATAGATATCGATTTGTGTTGCATAAGGATGTTACAAGTTACCTCGTTGATTGGATGTGTGAAGAATTTTAAGTTTGTTTTGAAGGATAGATGTTGAAATTACCGAGAGATTTCAATCTTATGACAATGAGCATAATGTATAGTGTCAAAAAGCTATTAGTCATCTAGTTGTGTGCAATAAGAAAAGTAGCAGCTGCACTTGAGATACAGATTAAAAGCTTTCTCAAGACTGTACCGGCTAGTACTATCTATTGAAATATACCTACACTAGCAGTAACAATTGAAACATCTACCTCCCACAGCGTGCTTAGATAATCTGGCAAACATTCAAATAGACTTTAATTTTGAGAATCGAACTCACCGTTTCAAATTTTATGTATAACAGTGCACGAGGCAATGCTTGCCTCTATTTATTGACATTATTGTGCAATAAACTGTATTACAAGAAACGTTTACTATCTCCTGGTTGGATCTCTTTTCAAACAATAAACCTTTGTTGCAGTCATGCGATTTTTTTGCTATCCGTACACGGCAACATTTTGCAGTTCGATAGCAATCAGTCAAACATGAATGACATTTCAGTTGGACTTTTACAAATTTTTCTTTTTCACACACTTTGCATATTTTTGCGTCTTGTGTTTATGAAGTAAAGTCTGAAATCATTTGGCAAGCTGTTTGGGAACTGCGTTTTTAAGATTGCACGTTTAACCCAACGACGTATAAATTGTTCTCGCTTAGGTAACTAGGAGGTATTTGATTTCTAATGAAATCCTCTAAATTATAATGCATTAGCTTCATATTTATCACCGCTCGATATCTCTGAGCACTCTACATTAAACTTTACGATTGGTTATTTTAGGCGTAAAGAGTACCCAATTAACCTTTTAAGTTTGTGCGACATCGCTTAGCTGTCGCTTACTATAATGGTATCGTAAATCACTAACACAAGCTATTTGTATCTGTAGCTCGATGCGTTATCGATACATAATTAATCGGTTAAACCATCGATTTAACGTAATCGATTAATTAAGTGCCGATACAACACTCGCACGGTTAAGAATTCTAAATTCGAATCTGTTCGTCAAAATTAATCTTTGATTCGTGTCGTGTTTGTTTTGAATTTGGAATGCAGACGCATTCTATATTCAAATTTTTGTGTTCCACGTTTGAATGTGGTAATGATGTTATTAAAGCTTGTAGTCATTGACTGTTATTCTTTGTTTTTATTGTTAAATATTGTTGAGACGTTGTTAATTTAAATTGTGAATAGCAATAATCTATTAAAAGGAAAGGTCGCCGTCTTATGGTTGCCTATATGAATCTTCATTATAGTATTCATTTAAATCTTTGTTTATTTGTCAATCATAATTGTTTTCTTTCAAAGCATCACAAAAGAGCTGGCAAATAGTTCAAGGTTGCCAGCCCACTTATTACTTCATTCAATAGGCCGAGCTCATTAACAGCTGTGTTAGTACTGCCACTGCCATAAACGGATATATACCTACGTATTATAGCAATTATCGACTGCTAACAGTACTACACTAACTGCTTTATGAGCTGTTTTAAGTTTGTTGGTTAATCAATTTTGTTTAATGACTGTTCTGTTATACTCTCCATCATCAATTTAGTCTCTGCCCTTTGACGTACGCAATTTTAGTGGAAGATTTTTAGGATTTTGACGAACCATTTGTTTGACTTTGTAATGATTTGGATTAATTGCTCTCCCTTACTTGGACTAACGAAAAGGTACGTATGTGTGTTAGGTTAGAAACCGTTCTATATTCAAAATATAACCGTTCATAACCTCATGATTAATATTCAAAGATAATTGTGTATTCGTCTATAACACTATAGCCATTAAATCATAATTCTTGTTTTAAATTCGGTACAGGTGTCATGGAGTCATGCATGGTGTCATTGAATCCTGTTCCAAACACAACATCTGCTCTATTAACGACTTTAGAAAGAAAGCTGTTTTTAAGTTTAATGCTATGTAAGTGAAAAGCATTAGCAGTTTTATAATTGAATATTAAAATAATTAATAAAATTAAGTAATAAACATTTCACCGGAAATAGGTGTTATTAATTTTATTATAATTCATGGATAGGTAAAAACAGACAACACTGTAGTGCTTAAAGGAAAGGGAAGTGGTACCTAATTATTCAAAGCTTACTCTACAGACGAAAACATCTGTATGCCGAAAAGAAATTGCGCGAAACTTCTTAAAAAATAAAGAAAAAGAGAGATTTAGTGTGAGAGACAGAGAGAGTTATATCTTTCTTCTCTCTCATGTAACGAAATGTGCCAAAACGTGACGCGTCCTTGAAATTTTACTCTAAATTCTCGGCCAATTATCAAATAGATTATCATTCATGTCCATATTCTAAAAGTTCCAAATTCAATTTTCTTCTCCCATTTCTAAAGAATCTACCCATTCATCAAACGTTCTATCTAATCATTATTCACTCCATCAATAGTGACGTGCACCCAATCAAACATCGATACATTCATTCATAAAGGTATGTTTACAAACATTTAGTGCGGTGCATTAGCGACTCGGCTAAACACGCGAGCGGCGGGCGGCGAGCGGGAAATTAGTCGAAACCAGTTGAAAGCGGTTAAGATTATGATAATGAGCACTCGACTCCCGCCGCCCGTTGGGATGCTACCCGTGTTCGCTATTGTTCGTTAGTTTAGTCGATTTTAAATGCTGTATCGATTTTGTGTTCGAAATATTTAGAATAGTGAGGTTCAGTGAGAATTGCAAAATCAGCCTACATCACAGGCCTCCTTTCGGTGACAAATGGGTGACAAGGAGTGGGCTGTAATCCACCACGCGGCCCAGTGCGGGTTGGTGGGATGTCACATGTCTTCGAATTATTCGTTCTAAGACATGTCATGCCATTGCCTCACGATGTTTTCCTTCACCGTTTTGAGAGCAGTGGTGATGAAATTATTTACACAAAGTACCTATCAGGGTTCGTACCTAAACCCACAACTCGTACCTAAGTCGCGGCCGTTACCACTCCGCCACCACCGCTCTCAGTGAGAAATGAGTTGCTTTGAAAATGATGTCACGAAAGAATGCCAAATTGATTCGGACGTTTTATCGACCTGAATAATTGAAAATTCGGAGCGGATTTAAAAAAATAAATAGCTGAAAGATATTGTCTAGCTGTCCTAAAGTGTTGATTTTTATTTCAATCCAATGCAAAAACGAAAGACAAATAAATAACTGCCGACAGAGCACGCTATAAGTTTTCTATTTTGTACGACATTCACAATTCTTATAATTTTTGTATGACGCATCATGCCTTTGGAGACGTTCCCACCACAGCTGAACTATACGACCACATGGAAATACATTAATAGCTGATGATTTATACAGGATTTTGCCTTTTATCTAGTGGCATTAAAGATCAGATTAGCGTAAGTAACATTCGTAAGGCGGTGTTAACTGTGTCGAAGTCTTAACATTCATGTCTCGGGGCACTCGCCTATACCTAATAACCATCAATGATCGAGCCGATTGTGAAAAATATCATTAAAAAACCATCAGCGCTTGATGATTTGAATGTTCCACAGATGATTCGTGCGGCCGGCCATCAACCACAATCGATTCTTTATTTTTTTCTTAGTATGTATTTTTATTAAATTATTGAGCTACGTCGTGAGGAGCGCTCGTTTATGGTTCGCGATTTTTAATGTTCGATTTTGCGCTACCAACATTAACGAGAAATAGACTTTTACGTTTCACAAAAAAATATCAAGTCTTAGATCGTGGGATTGCAGTTGATGAGTCTATGGTAATGATCGAGCTAGAGGATCGATAGGTCACGCCCACTTATAGATGCAGGGGGAGGGGCACAAATCGAATTAGTGAACCCGATACATCGATTAGCCTCGAACGTATCGGCAAAAAACACGATTAGCCCCGAAAATCATTGACAGCCGAAAAAAGGTAACAACCGTCGGTTAATGGCGGTTTTTGTCCGAAATTCGAAGATTTGAATTCGTAATTTCAACCGCAAGGCGTTCGAATCATTTGTCAGTGACAATTTTTTGGTTGCAATCGATTTTTAAATACAGGTTACAGTTTTTGTTTGGGCTGCATTCGTGCCACAAGATTCCACGTTTTTGGAGACTTGAACTTTCGGTTTTTGTACGATAATAAGATAATTGGAGTAAAAAAGTTTTTAAAAATAAACTTCGGGCACTTAGTGCTCATTTGCTTAAAAGAAAAGGAGGCATGAGCGTTCCGTTTATTTTTATGGTGTCTACGTCCTTGCTGGCGTCACTATTCGACCCAGAACTGACGTAGGCATGGGAAAGCATGCGATTTTTTGCTCTAAACGGGACACGGGACAAATTCTTCGGGGCATCAAGGCTGTGGGAACCGATTGCATTCCGCTTGCGACTCGTAGGGAAATGCTCTTTTTACGATCCAAACCGATACGATCGGCCGATGAATCGAGTCGATTAATTACGGCGTCGAAATTCGAATGTTTGCAGTGACGTTCCTCGGCCAACACTAATTAACGTTCGGGTCGCGACGTTCGAAGTTTAATTTTTAAATTTAAAGTTATTTTGGAAACTGCGAACGTTTCGGTATACCGTGAATAGTTTTTGCATGCAAAATTTATTATTTTTACTAATGAGTTACCGAGCATTTATGATAAGCAATTGTAACAAAAAATAAATCAAATAAAGACTACAATGCAAATAATTATAATGATGAAGAATTTTGATGTATTAAACTAATGATTGTTCGTGCCAAAACTCAATGAAGCATTAATATATTAACTATAGTCCTAATGCATGATGTAGATCAACTAATTCTGACTGTCAATGCAACTTTTTGCTACCTAAAGTCTCATCAAACAATACGGTCTAGACTATAGAAGGCTTTTTACAAAAACTCGCGCTGTCCTCAACATCCTTTATTTTTTGCCACTCACGCCGCTAAACGATATAAAAACGATTGAATCGAAGCTCGCTCGACCTTATTCAATTATAGTGACAATAAAATGATGCGAAGCTATAGGCCGCCAGGATTTTATTGATGTTAATTGTTAGTTTTATTAACAACCTCCTTTGTGTACCTGGCCGTCGTGCGTCGTGAAAGTATAAAAAAGATAAATTATGAAAACTGTTGCAGTTACCGCGAAAAATGACAGTTGACATGACTGAATCTGTGGTCAGCTCCTTCGTTCGGTCTCTCGTTCAATCAAGATGGTTGGCTATAAAATCTCCCATTTATTACTATTGGTTTTGATAGCGATTATACGAGTTTTATTATGACTGCAAATGACGTCTTTGAGATTGAATAGTGATGTGATAGAAACTTTAATTGAAAATTTAATTGACTCGTGCACTTGATTACTTGTGGTATTATATTTGACTGTAGAAAACGAGACTAGTTTTATTGTAAAGTTAATCTTAATACCGCATCTCAGTTGTTATCAAAGCTGCAGAAGAAACTACTGTTGTTAAACCAAAATATGCTGTATTTTGACTGAATAAAGTAGATAGGAAAACACGGAACCCTTATAGGATCACTTCGTTGACCGTCTGTCAGTCTGTCAAGACTCTTTTTCTCAGGAACGCGTGAAGGTAAAGTTGAAATTAATAATAATAAATACGGAGGTCTATGGTCCCTTGAAGCTCTAAAAAAAACAAGCTTCTAAGTCAACGCAATAAAAAGATACGGCTACTTATGCTTATTATATAAATCAAAACCTATAGGGTCCTTCCCGTTGACCTAGAAACATGAAATTTTGCAAGAAGCAAGGTCTGACAGCACAAGTAAAGGAAATAGTCTGAATATTGTTAATTTGTAATTTTATTAAATAAACATTTTTTTTTTGGAATTTAAATTTTAAGTTTGTTTTTGTTGTAGTGTAAATGCAGTTTTATGATCATATTAATTACTGTTTTAATTAGAAATCTATTTACTTTCGCAATTTTACGATTTCGTTAATGTAACTGTACGGAAACATTGGCAGCTTTGCCTAAGCAAATGACTACCATAAATTAGCATTTTTTTAAATACTTAAGTAAAGAAGAAGTTTTTTATGCAATTACGTTCACTATAATGTGATGTTTTAATAATACGTAAAATACTTACAAAATATAAAAGTACCTACGTACTTTTATATTTTGTAGGAATTTTCTGATATTTTTCAAAAAGTTCTTGGGCCTTAAAAAAATGATCCTAATCATATTTTTGCAGTGCAAGTAAGTATCATAAACAGGAACAGTTTTTAACCAAACCACTTGGAACTTCGGGTACCTAGCTGAATAATGTAGGTATATGTCGCACTCGCAACCAACTGGTTTAATTACCCGTTTAGTTAACCGCCTAGCCTTTTCAATAAACGGCGCCAAATTACTTGGATCGATAACTTTTAACTACTTGCCTAGCAGACATTTTAATTTAAATTTAGTTCCATTTAGTAGTTTTTTTTTTGTCTTGTTTGTTTTTTATTTTATTAACTAAATCTAAATTATCTAAATTCTCTCTTTGCATGGAACATTTATTCCATTTTGTATCTGGAGAAGGGCGGTTATTTTTTATTTCATTTTTTTTTATACATTTTCTGCCACCTGGCGCTGAAGCCCATACTGACAATATGGCATCGACTAGCCACAATATTTTTGGTGTTTCTCACAGTTTAATTGCGTTTACGCAAAACCGAATCGGGGCACCCCGACTCCTCGTAGTCTTTTGGCTGCTACCCCTAGTGTTTATAAAAATCCGGAGGCGCGAAGGGAGGGCAGCCCCCGCCCACTGTAACAAAGCATAGGAACCCGTGCGAGGCGTAGCAGCTGAGCCTAGTCGCCTCCGCAAGCAGAAGATATGGAGGTGAGCGTTGCAGAAGCAGATGGCCCTATTGTATAAATGGCCTAAGCATTAGCCAGTCAGTTTATTAAATGTAGTATTAGACGTATCGGCTGAATATCATTCAGACCGCTAGTTGATCGGCGTCGTTTAGTGAAAAGTCTAGGCGGTTGACTAAATGACTAAATAAACCAGTTGGTTGCGACACATACATGAGGTCAGCTGATAATTTTATCCTTCACTTCCAAAAGCAGCTTTTAATTCCTCCAAGTCCACAGAAATCCATATTAATAAAGTCCGAAGTCCTGCAATATATAGTGACATATTACACAAACACGCGAACACAGCTTTAAAATGCATATTTATATGCAAAATAGTAGAGAAACATCATAAAATTAACTATGAAATTAAAACAAAACGTCCTTGCAACGTTCTAATCGATAAGTGCAATTCGAGGCACGGAGTATGCAAATTTTGTATGTAAATATGCTTTTTAATCAATGTTAAGGCTTAGTGTACTAACAATACTATCGGAAGGCAGCATTCAAATGTGTTCAGTATCAGTGGGACGAATCGGTAGCCGTTCCTTGAACGCGAATGAATATTTATTTCGCATAGCAGTTTATATGATACTATTGTTCGTAATTTGTCGTTTAATGTCGTATCGGAATCTAGAATAGGGATTCGGAATTGAACTTGGAATTGTTTTTATTGGTCTGGATTTAAATCGAATGCAAGCTAGAAAGAAGCTTTTATTTGAAAAAAAGAATGTGTGTTGAATGAAAGTTTCGACCACGTTTGAATTTGGAATTTAATTTTCTTTTTAGTTTTGAATTCAATAACTTTTCTTTTAGTTGTCAATTCAAAAATTAATTCTCAGAATGGAAAGAAACTAACTAATCAATGTCTATTGTTAAAAATACAGACTGATGCATAGGTTTTCTAGAATAGTGTCAATTTAAGTTTTTAGGTTTAGTAATCACAAAATACCCGCCCAGCAAATCATTTAGAATTCTTCAAGAAGCCATTTTGACCCTCCATCGCCGCCATTTTACATGTTAATTTATACGTGTCTCCCATTCAGGATCGATGTTATTATTCAATATTACACACATTAGACGATAATGCGACGTGTAATAATTGAATGGCGTTTGACATAGCCAATGCCGTGTCACAGATCAGAACTCATTATCTATGATATTCACTTGAAGATTTATAGGATATTTCTGTTTGGATTTCGAATTTGAATTTAGGTTCGAATTTTTGATTTGAAAAAGGAATGTAGGGATAGTGGCACGTTTTAAGTTAACCCTTAAAAGATGACACAGGACACAGGTCATAAGATGTTTAAAATTTCTAATTTTTTTTTCTAAAATTATACAGATTGCTAAATTTAATAAACAATCGTTTACTACGAGCATAAAATCTTAAAGTTCATAACTAAAGAGCACATTTACATAACCCATAATTACTGGCCATTGCAGACTATTAATCTTTCAATATAGGTATATTTTTTATAGCAATTCCTACGTAATGATTTGGACTCATCAACTGTTTCCTTTGTGGCGTAACATCCTGCGACCTTACTATTGACGATATAGATCTAAATATCGCAAAAGATCAGATCAGAGTACTTAGAACTATTGTATTGTTTTGTTATAATTGTTTATTTGATGCGGCTTTAGGGGTGTGTAAGATTTTTGTAAGTATTTTTAGGGTTCCGTACCTCAAAAGGAAAAAACAGAACCCTTAAAGGATCACTCGTGTGTCTGTCTGTCCGTCTGTCTGTCTGTCTGTCTGTCTGTCACAGCCAATTTGCTCCGAATCTAATGAACCGATTAAGTTGAAATTTGGCACACATATGAATTTCTGTGACCCAAACACGCACGGGTAAAGTAAATAAATTAATTTTGAATATAGAGGTCACTTTTGGGGGGCAAATAAGAAAATTAAAAAAAAAGTTGCAAACTACACCATGTGGATCTCTATGAGGGTCTCAAATATATTTTTTTTATAATTTTAAAATAAATTGTTTTAAAGTTATTTAAGAAAATAGACGAAAATTGACCATTCCCCCCCCTTTATCTCCGAAACTACTGAACCTAAAATTTTGAAAAAAAATACAGAAAATAGATCTTTACCCGTAGATTACAGGAAAACCTATAAGAAGTCTGTGGTCTTAAAATAACATGTTAAATCTATCAATATTGTGAGTACAAACTTACATTTACAGTTGGAATGTATGGGAGAACTTGTTTTTCAACTATAATGTTAAGTTTGTTCTTAAGATAAATTCAACCCAACTACGGAACCCTTCATTGTGCGTGGTCCGACACGCACTTGGCCGGTTTTTTTTTTTCTAAGGTTTGCTGGAAATGTCTTCTGTAAATTAAAGGAAAATAGTTCTTACACAACGAAATGTTGTTATAAATAACTTTTTTTTAAAAAGTAGGTAGGTACCTAATTATATGGCAGACTTCAATTTATGCAATTTTAAGAATCTGTCACAATTTACGTCACGTCTTCTCAAATATGCACAACTTTTTTTAAAGACATGTTTGTTTACTTTACAGCACCTATATAATTAAGTAATTCAACATTCACGACAATCCTTTCAGAATAACCCTCTATCTACAAGGTACACTAACCTCAACGTCTACACAGAAATTGCTAATACACCAATCACAATTACCATACGAGACAATACAATAATCACGTCTCGATGGTCGGCCCGACCTGTGGGTTCTGCAGGTTAATTGTGCCTCTAATGTTCAACTATTAATTGATTTTGTTGCTACATTGTCTAATAACTATCGGTATTCAATTGTTTCGAATAGTCCCGGGTTGGGGTATGAAGACCCTGTGTCGCAGTTGTAGGGTTAGGTAATTATGTTCGTAATTTGAAAAGGTGTCGTTTTGTTCGTAGCTATGTGTGTGTGTGGGTAGTTAAGTAATTATTGCTTGTTTTTCTTGTATTTTTTCTAGACATGATACTATGATTGTTTTTTTCTCTTTGAAAAAGATTCTTAGTCTTTTATCTTACCTGTTGCCAGAACTGCGCGAGTAGATATATTCTCTCTTTCTTGAAGAGCCAGTCCATCGAGTGCATAGCTTGCACCTCCGCCTCTGGTGCGGCGGGCAGGCTTGCCGCGCCCGTGGGGTGCATCCGTCCAAGTCTCACACCCGGCTCATACTGACCACCTCAACATCGCGCGAGACATTTGAACATCACTCGAACGCCACCACACATTCTATTTTCAAAAATTAGAGCTTCACAATCGATTCTTGACTCAAACAAATCGATTGTTCTTTCCTTTGCCTCGCGTGTCAAATATTTTTTCTTCTACCTTCTTATTGTTGCGCTGTTCAGCCTGAAACAGAAAAAGGCGATTGAAAGGGGAAGGTTTTACATCGATTCTATAGTCTGTAGACAATCGGCCACTCGGTTTTCGTGTCGAAACTAATTTGGTTGCGAAGTTTGATCAAAGCGATAGCTTACGAAAAAGTAAATTGACAGGTTCGTGGATCGAAAAGAACAATCGGGACGTAGACGATTGTGGAATACAAAGGAAAAGCATGAAAAATGGGAGTGGGTTTGTCAATGACGTAAGTCGTTAAGATTGGTCAAAGGGCAAAGATTACTTCTGTGGCGGTCTAGTTTTGACGATAATTATAGCCTATAATAACTGTTTGCTATACTGCTTACGTTATAATTGTCAGATCAGGAAAATAGGTTAAGTGCGGAGGCGAATGTCTAGCAACTTGTTGCCAGTCTAAGCTATACGTGTTACTTCTACGACCACAGTATTGAATGAACTTCTTATTAACTTCTTATTGACTTTGCCAAACATCTGGTCATCAACAATCAAAGACATAATCTATGAATATTTAAAAATGGAACACGACATTCGAATATTGAACACCTGCAGCAAGCCATCCTGGAAACGCATTCCATATTCAAATAAAGAAAGTCGTTATTTTAGCGGGAAAACAGTTTTTACCTCCTTACACGAAGTCGTTTGTTTCTTTATTTAGTTCATGTTATAGTAAATACTAAATAGTATAATAAAACATGTAAAAACTTATCGCCACCCAAACAAAGAGCCGTAAACTGCTACCTGTGAATTTGTGAGGCCGGCCCAAGGCATAGACTGTGGCGACATGTAGCTGTTTTTTTTTTCAGGTTACTGAGAATTTCTTTAGGATGAATTGAATTTTGATTATTGGTTTAGGAACAATAAAGTCAAAATAGATAATAAAGAACTTGAGGAAGTAGATAGATGCTAAACATCGAAATAAGAGATACAGATAACTTCTGTTCTGATGTTCCTGTTTGTTTTGTTGTCTGTTTTTTGTTCATTTTTTATAATAAAATTTAATCAAAAATTGTAAATAAATCAAATAAATCGTGTAGTAAGTATTTTAACTTTTTCTTCCCGCTTTTTTTTTACTTTCTTCCCGCCACCAACTCCCAAATTGCACGGCAACCCGTAAGTTGGCCGGTGGGGTTGGTACGTTGAATTACTGCCGTGTCAATCAATAAACATGATAAGTGCGGGACTTTCGTGCTACCCGATATGCAAACAGGATTACACGCCCGCACGAACTCTACACGCGTTGAATCGATTAGGTGATTGTAAGAATCGATTGCTGATGTTAATTAGTTGAAACTAAATGCGACATCACTATAGGCTGTGTGATTAGATGTCAGTCTGTGCCTCTGTTATGGAAAGCAAAGACGGTGATGTCACTGATGTCAGTTGATTAAGGAGTTAGTTTGCTGGGTGTTGTCAATTCGCATGGTGATGGAGACTTCGAAAGTAACGTGTCGTGTAAGCATCGAGTAGGTACAGGTAAGTAAGCAATAAATAATTGAGAATTGAATTGAGTTGACAAAAATAGTTTTTAGAATTTTAAGTCATCACACTTTTTTAAGGCAAAAGCGCCCTGGCAGCCCGCGAAATTCAAATTTTCTTACGTTTTTTGTAATTTGCAGGTCAGTATCAGGATGTTTGTTGATCTGAATATGATTTGCCACCATACCATTTTTTTTAAGAAATCTTGACATTTGAGAAATATACTAACATAAGGAGTTGTATTACTGATTCTAATGATTACTTAATATAATGTACATACTTATTTGTTACGGTTGCGAATCATACTTTAATCAATATAATATACCCAGACATTGAGCTGCAAATGGCAGAAATCGTAAGAAATATTGAATTTCGCGGGCTACATTGGCGCTTCCCCCTTAAACGCTACATTTTAGCCAATTTATAAAAAAGAGGTTTAACACTGCAGAAATATAAATAAAAAATAATACTGAACTGATTTCTCTATTTTACAGTGAGTCACCGAGTCAGACAAAATATATAGCTGTAACCATCCACTTTGCACTGTTCGTATTAGTTAATATTCATTAGCGAGGGAGGTCAGATGTTACAGATAAGCTGCAGTCGTTATTAGTAACGCTTTACCCCACGTATTGTTAAACTTGTGTTACATATTACACAAAACAAATTAATATAAACTGCTTACGACAACAAAAGTGTAGAAAAATTGCCTTTATGAACATTTTTTTTAAATAATTTGGACAGCTAGTGTATTTGACATGATTTTGACAGTCAAATGTCACTTTAAACAACACTGACACTATAGATGGAATATGTTATTTTAAATTGGTAGTAAAAAAAATGTTAGTATTCGAGACTACCAATAGTTTTTCCTAGAAATGAGAAACTATAATAAAAACGGAAGCAAGCATCGAATTCTATACTGCCATCTTAATAAAAAAAGAAATTGGCCCTTTGAATTAATTAACAGAGCCAACGAAAAAAAAAATTGAAACCTCAATGTAAAAAATCGAACGTCAACATTCGGAGTTTGACTTTTGACAGCTAAACTTTTTTCCCTCGAACCTAAAGGCAAAGGTATAAGGATTACTTTGTAAGAATTTTTGATTATTCAATAGATATTGGTAACTTTGTGAAGTTTGTCATCGATAGTAATCTTTGGTCGCGTGCTGGTCGCCCGTTCGCTGCGTCCCCCACTACAATGGCTTCTAACAACTTTATTTTTCGACAAAATCTTAAAATATGTCTACGTTGGAATATAATATAAATTAACTGTGAATTAGAATTGTAAATTTGTCGTGTCGCTAAGTGGTTTGTGTCGTGTACTTGTTCGTTCAAAATTGGCGGGTAATTGAAAACTGTTGAAGGAATCGTAGAGTACTGCTGTGCTAGTAATAAATTTTACTAAGACTAAACGAAAAGGGGGTTCCTCTAGAAATGATTGATCACAGGAAATTGACGTTCCTTTCGCATAAAAATTCTGTTTAGTAGGTATCTACCAACTTACTTTTTTAATACTTAGTTAAGTGGTTTTTGAAAAGATTTTTTCAGAACAAGGCATTTTAAAATTTTACGATAGCCGGGAAACACGGAAAATTGAACTGTCTCTATGATAAACCACTAACATAAAAGATTTTAATATCTATTAAAGAAATCGCTTCTATAATACTTTCTTCCTTCATACCAAACCTTAGGCGCATCATTATAATGATTTAGTAAACCATTAAAAACTATTTTACGACTATCCAAAGACTACTCAACAAAAACGAACGAATACACGGCCGCAAACATTTTTATCACTGTTGTAAATAAAAAATACCCTCAAATTCTAAAATACATCGAAGAAATCTAATACAATACACACAAATCATTCCTTTAAATACCTTGACGTTCTCTATTTTCAGTGAATAAGGTATATTTTTGCGTGTTTTTCAGTTTATAGGATGTAAGTTAAGTTTTGGCGCGCGAACAGTCGATAGTGAACCTGGCTGTAGTAAAATCTATCGTGCATCGAAATCGTTGGGTTCGTGACGGAAAAGTTCGCTAGTACCTACCATTCAATCGATGCCTTTTAGTTCGGCGTTTTTTCACTAACTTTCTAACCTACTTATTTATTCACATGCAACGGTTTAGGAGAAAAAAAAAAGGTTAAATTCCAGTAGCTTCTTTTTATCCTTTTATTCAGAGTGTTTGTAGGAGATTGTGTTGAAAAAACTTACATTTGACTATCAATAGTACCTACCAATCAATCAAATTAAAAACTTTTTCTAAAGTCGCTAAAATTCAATCGAAATGAGAATTTAATAAAACGGTTGTCATTCCATAAAAAAGCTACTTAGACAAACAATCAAATCCAGAAAATGACTTCGAATTTCAAAAATAATCGATTCCCTTTCCCAGTGCTCTCTGAACGTTCCATTTCTAAATACCTTCCCCTTCCGTTTCCTTTTGTTCATATCGACACCGAACTTTGTACCAGATATTAGTCATGTTCGGCCATTTTAGTTTTTTATTTTCTTTTTTTTAAATCTGTTGCGGTCTTCGCTTGTGCTCTTTGAACTACGCTCGACGTTCTGAAATTCGATTATTTCATTTCTGTTCTTTGATTGATGCGTTTTTTTCTCTTTTTAGAGCGGAGCGGTTTTCGAACGTGTGCTAAGTGCCCTTTTGTCGTATTGGTTTAAAACGAGTGTTCTTTTATTGAATGGAGTTACGTTTTTTAGGATTTTTGTTCGATTCGGTGCAGTGAGCTGTGTGTGTAGTGTGTGATGGTTTTAAGTGAAGTGAATAGCTGTGAACTGCATTACGACGTAATTGTAATTACTGTAGTATCAAAGTCTCATGTTAGACACACTTAATTACGTCTTCGTGTTTATGACTACTCAAACCTTTCTAACCTCATAATGTTAATCAATACGCTTATTAAAAATATTAACTGACATCTTTTATAAACAGACATAAAATGGCGCCTTAGTTTTAAGGCCCTACATCGAAGCGTGGTTTAGCTCGGTGTGTAAGTGAAATGGCGATGGCGTTATGGCTGTTTAGTTTGACGCGCGAGACAGGACTCTCACGCGCACCGGAACTAAACGCGCTTTGTTTAAATGTAGATTTATGATAAAATACTACACTTAAATCAATTTTTAGCTTAGTAAATTTTTTAAATATTTAAATACCTTCGATTTATAGCAAATTTTACTGCACAATAAGGCAATGTTTACGTATAGTCGTTTATAACAGAAAATAGCTTTGGATTTTTTTCTCTATCGAAAAAATTTCGAGTAATCATGTTTCGGTTTTAATAGAGAAGTAATTTAATCAAATCCAAATGATTTAACCAATATACATTTGATTGTATTAGAATTATAAAAACAAAATTGTAGACGTATCCTCTTAACACTGAAACGTGATCGTCATCGACTAAAAATATAATATTTTAAACCAATTACTTGATCGTACGACAAATAACGGTTATCACTCGAATAAACATTAATTCTACGAAATGATCAATTTCAATTTCACTTGCGATAAGGTAGGCATCACTTTTTAACGTGCCACTATCACGATAGTGACGCGCCATTCGATTATTAAATGGTCGATTATCGATACAGTTGTATCGAGTCGCGTGTGTGTTTATCACTGGCAGGTGGTAGTGAATTTCTTTTTTTTTTTTGACCGCCATTATGTTATTGTCATAGTTTTCTTTATTAAAATTGTATAATAGTATAAATATTGTGTGTGTGTCACTTCAGAAAGGTCTTGTGTGTGATCGTAATGTCGAACGTTTTGATGTTACGGTTACTTTTTATAGGTCAAAAGGAGTTGTTTGTAATGTCAAGTTATGTTCTATTCTTTATTTACTTCAACAGTGTAAAGTTGAATTTTAATATTTTAACGACCATAAATGTTTTCAGAAATTGTAGAATCCTAAACCATAGACTGTTAAATATTTGATAAAGGTTTTATCAGGCAAGGCTTAACATTTGGAGATGATAATTTAAAAAACTTTAGTTAATCATCAAAACCGAATTTTATTTTAATAACCTCAAATTCCAAAATCAAGATCGTTTAGGAGAACGTTACAGACAAAACGGACGACATACACTAATAGGTGTAATCTATCGGAATTAATAATTAGCAACAATTACTGGGGCTTGTTGAATGGACGAGAAAAAAATAGCATTGTCATGAATGAGTCAAGTACAAAAAATGTATCGTTCCGTGAAAAAGTGGTTGGTTATAATTTTATAAAATATTTAATCATTTTTGTGAGTAGAATGTGCAATGAAGTTCTTTATTGCACGACGTGCGATACACGGTATACGACCGATGGCTAGCTAGAACGTGTCTCCTCTCGACTGTTTTCACCATACCTCAAAAGGAAAAAAGCGGAACCCTTATAGGAACACTTCGTTGTCTGTCTGTCTGTCAGTCTGTCAAGACCCTTTTTCTCAGGAACGCGTGGAGGTATGAATTTGAAATTAATATCTAATAGGTACGTTAGGTCTACCCAGTTACTGGGTTGTGGAGGTCAGACAGGCAGTCGCTCCATGTAAAATAATGGTATTCAGCTGCATCCGGTTAGACTGGAAGCCGACCCCAACATAGTTGGGAAAAGGCTAGGCAGATTGAGGTACGTTAGGTCTACGGTCCCTTAGAGCTCTAAAAAAATCAAGCATCTTAGGCAACGCAATAAAAAAATACGGCAATTTATGCGACATATTTGATACTCGCATTTAAATCAAAATCTAAAGGGAAGGTTCACCTAGAATCATGAAATTTGGCGATAAGCAAGGTCTCACAACACAAGTAAAGAAAAAAGTCCGAAAACAGCTAATTTGTAGTTATCACATAATTTTCTTTTTTGCGATTACCAACATACATTTGCAGTTGGCAATTTGACCGTGACGTATATCGATGTATGGGAGAACATGTTTTTCAACTACAATGTTAACTTTGTTTTCATTCATCCGAACTACGGAACCCTGCATTGCGCGTGGCCCTTGCACGTTTAGGTCACAATTCGTTATAGGAGAGAGTAGAAATAATATATAAAACTATATCTCTCTCTCTCTCTCTATCTCTGTCTCTCACACTAAATCCTTCTGATTATTATAATTTTTTATATATTTTCAGTTCATTTTACGTATAGAAAGGTTTTAGAATTTGACTCAAACGAACTGATGTATTTCAAGCTCATATAGGTCAGTTTGGCGTAACGTAAGCGAATTAAAAACTATCCAGTGGTAAAAAAGGGCCGTTAATAAAAACATAATGTACAGTCAACAAAAGAGATATCTAGGCAGGGTATACTTGTATATTTGTATGTGAATTGCTTCATGTTCAATTTCGTGAAAATATACAATTTTGTGTTGGTGTGTTACAATGTAGGAGTATTGCAAGAACAGTCATCTGCCTAGCCTTTTCCCAACTATGTCGGGGTCGGCTTCCAGTCTAACGGTATGCAGCTTAATACCAGTATTTTACATGGAGCGACTGCCTTTCTGACTTCCACAACCCATTATCTGGGTAATTCGATACCCCTTGGTAAGACTGGTTGTCAGACTTTCGGGTTTCTGACGACCCGTAACGACTGTGAAAGATTCACAAATGACAGCCAGGACCAACGGCTTAACGTGCTTTCCGAGGCACGGAGGAGTCTCGGTATGTAAAGATGGTCACCCATCTACGGACCGACGCAGGCAAGCGTAGCTTAACCTGATGGATCGACCCGTGCGGCTGTTATTACTTAGCCACGAGCTCCTTGCAAAACCAAATTAATAATATAAAATTGAACATGAAGCAATTCACACACATATGTTAGTAAACCCTGCCTAGATATCTCTTTTGTTGACTGTACATAATATTACACTGCAAAGCATGATTTTCATACAAAGAAAATATGAGCGTAATATATACTGGATGACTTTTTTTACCGTCTTGAAAACAATAGGCTATAATAGGTGAATGGAGTAGAAGCCTATGGCATACCTAACAACTTTTTTTTTCTAAAAAAAATATAAAATAAAAAAAGAACAAAATTCAAATCATAATTATGCAGGTTGTATATGATTTGAATTTCGATATTTTTAAACGATTTATTATTTTTTTCCAAAATTTCTGTTTTTATTGTTCTAAAATTAAAGTTTACATTGAATTTGTAGTATTTATTGATACTTAGATATTTTTTTCTGACTAAGCTATTATAAAAAAAAAACTAGGTATGCCATAGGCTTCTACTCCGTTCACCTAATATACTATATTTTTTTCAACACGGTAAAACAAGTCATCCGGTATATATAATACATACACAAGAAATTATTGGTACCATAACAGTAATTCACAAACCGCTATAAATAAAAAATCTATAATGCTACATGTCTATGTTGCAAGAAGCTGTCATCGAGTTACATTAATTACAAAAAGTATCGCGTATTTGAACAGGTAATTAATTAAATATGAGTAATGTTCAGTGCATTATTGCATTTCCAATGGCTGTTTACGAACACATTTGTATGCAAAACGAACATTGGTAGGCGACAGTGTTAAAATTTAATATGGCCACAGTTAAATCGCAATGATTGAACTTTTTATTTTCGGTAACTTAAAAATAATCATCACCATCATTTCAGCCGAAAGACGTCCACTGCTGGACATAAGACTCTTCTCATATAGACAAGACACGAGTATTGATCACCACACTTGCTCAAGACGGGTGACGATTTCAGATTTATAGGTAAATATTACTATAAGTTCAGGTTTGCTCACGATATTTTCCTTCACCGATGTTAGTAATGGTCAAGATAAACTCTGAAATTACATACTTATGAATTGAAAAAGTTACATGTTTGCCCGGATTTGAAGCCACAACCTCGTGTATGAGAGACAAGGCTTTATCCACAGGACCATTATGACATTTCGGCAACTTAAAGTTAATCTAAAAAGCTGTAGTTTCAAATTAAAACCTAGTACTTAGACAATGCTAAAATCTGCATAGTGGCTACAATTTATTGGTTTGCAAACTTCTGCTTTGCAAATCTATTTTGTGCAATAAATCGTTCAAGTCGACATTGAAGCATGTCAAACTGTGGTTGAAACATTGCAGCGTACTGCTTAACATAATTCATTCCGGAGATCTATTATTGCGGCTAGAAATTAAACAATAATTTTGAAGAAAAAAAGCAGCTGCTACTAGACTTTTTTAAATATTTTTTTTTTTTACTTTCACACCACTTAACCGCAAACGACACCGAAAATAAAACAATGAAAAAAAATGAACAAAAAAAAAAAAAGTTTTTTTGTCACTTGTCTCCGCGACTGCACCTATAGGCTTCACACGCGACTCGCGAGCAACTATCGCATTACTTATGCCGTCGCTCAGACGTTCATTATGATCGATCACTCGTTATCTAAGTGATGGAAACTATGACCTACAGAATTAGGGCTTGAGAAGTTGATACAGTTTTCGACTAGCTTTTTGATCAAGACTTATTGCATAATTCTTATCTGTCATTATTGTTAGAGCTGCAATTGAAAACACAGAAATAATGTATGGTTTTTCAGTGCTAAACTTTTCCCCTCACTATACGGGTGAAATATTTTGTTTTTAACTACGTTCTTAGAAAAAAGGTACCGACTGTCCATAAAAACTATTTTTTTTTTCTATTTGACTTAATTTTTACATTTTGTGCCAACACTGCCCATTATAAGTGCCACAATGTTGCTCCACAAAATAAATTACACTTCCCAAAATTAACAAAAAAGTAAAATAATTATCATACTAAATATACACTTGGGCACAGTTATTGGTTAATTTAAAATTCATTTGGAATTTAACGTAGTGTGAGTTGACATAATAGAGTGCTTAAAAACGCAATCGAAGGGGAGATGACTATAAAAAATTAGTTTATGACTAAAACAAAATATGTTCATGTGTTAATGAACTTTCAATGAAATGAGGATGAGAAAAAAATGGATAATGGGGTCTTTAGTAATACTTAGTATGATTTAGTGTGTGATTGACGAAGAGTTAATAATAGATGATTTAATAACTGTTGCAACTGATGACAGTGATAAACTTATGAAATGGCTAAGGATGAGTACTACTTGACAAAATATAGGTAAATTCTATGATGCTTTGATTAACAAAAGTCTTTGAACACATGAGAATGACAACTAAGATGCTGTATTTAAAGACTTTGTAGAGATAAGGTAAATATCAATACAAATACATGAAGTGGAAGCATTTGGGCAGATTCTATACCCAGCGGTTATATTGAAGTCCCATTGCAGTTAGACAATCCAAATAATAAATTGATGATGATACAATGCAGGTGGCACGTAAAACATTTGCAAGTGTCACAATTATTCTCAATTTCTGTATGAGAGACAGTAATACACGTCTTAAGACTAGTCATGGTAGACCAGATCGATTTCCTCCCAATAAATGAGCACAACACACGATTGACTGAGATAATAGTATGCTCAATTATCTATACACGCAACTCACATAACTTCACGCTATCTCCTAGAGATGAGGAGGAGGCAAAAAATGACATCCGAATATGTAATATTGTACTACTGTTTTTTGTTACCCCGTTTCGTAGCGTGACTGTGAACTTTGTCTCACAAGCCTTACCAAAGGGATCGTGTTACCCAAACAACTGGGTTGTGGAGGTCAAATAAGTAGTCGCTCTATGTAAAATACTGGTATTCAGCTGCATCTGGTAAGACTGGAAGCCAACCCCAATATAGTTGGGAAAAGGCTAGGCAGATGATTATGATGCGATTGTGAACTCTGTAGCGTGAATGTTCGAGAGTTCCTTATTGTAGGCTGGGATATTCCTGCCTATAAACGTTCATATATACCTCTAGCAGTTATATCTAGTGAGGCATATAGGTCTAGCAGTTTCTTTACCTATTGGTTGTCTTGTCTTTATAATGTAGATGAACAATGTTAAAAAATTTGCTGTTCCTCTTTTCTTTAACCTATCCCTCCACTGTCGAGTCGGTCGTGGGTCTTCTCTGCCCTAAAATGCGATTGTTTGTGCCCAATAGATACAATGATCATCTACTAACATTCATTGTTTTACATACATACATGAACTCTCCTTCTTCTTAGGGCAGAAACTACAGGACGCCACTTGCTACGATCCTTACATACTCCTTTTGCCTCATTTACGTTCTGATCATTACGCACGCCGGTTGCGGGTACTACGCACCTGACCTTTCTGAAGAACATCACCAATAAGGTCACTATATGTCTTTTAGGGTGTTCCCTCCCGGCGTTAGCCGCCTTTCATTAATCCTCTCAACATGACCAAACCATCTAAGCATGCTCTTTCAACTTTTGTTACTACATCTTCTTTTACACCGCACTGTTGCCTTATCACATCATTCCTCAGCCTATCATTCATAGTCACACCACACATGCTTCGCAACGAACGCATTTCCACAGCATTTATTAATTGTTTTAGTCACTGGAATACCGTTGTTTTGCATTGCATGATAGTTTCACAAGTACTACAACTTCAATCAACAGTTACTACAGCCTATCGGAGCCAACTGAGTAGAACTTGATTCATCCCAATCAACTTTCACTCAACAATATTAATGCTAAATATCGTTCTTATGCAAATTGTAATTTATTTCAATGTATTTACTTAAACACTAATTTATAATTTGCATATTAACCTGTTTAAGATCGTAAGGGCATTTATGTAAGTATAAGATTCTCTAGAAAGTAGCCACATTACAATTTATACTGGAAAACGAGCTGCAAAACAGATTCATAAATTATATCGACTCTGCCCATCGCAGGGCAAGTGTTTGATTGGAAATGATCTTAATTAAAATGTTTCTTTATGAAAGGTTTCCTTGCATATCAACTGTTTAAACGTAAAGACACCATTCAATAAACTCCCAAAACTTGTAAAGGAACTATCCCACTGTATCCCATGGTGTGTCCACCCCATAGATTCGAGGCACTATGTCATTACACCCTCGCGTGGGACGGTGTATTTCGGGAGAGCTGTCGATTTCGTGTATTACGGGCTACATCAATAAGATGAGACCATGGGAGAAAGAAACTGTTGGTAAAAGTACTTGAAATAGTGATTGAGGATAAAAAAAGAGGAAGGATGATGTATATCTAAGAATGACTAGATACATGGAATTAGTAAATAATCATGATGTTCCTTTTAATATGATCCTATTGCAATTCTTTCTATCAAAGCTTGTGGGTTATAGAAAAAAAATGTGATAATAATATAAAAAGAACAAGACAGAAGAAACGCTTTAAAAAGATATTGATATTAAAATATTAGTGGCAGTTTATTTTAACCCCTCTTTCGGATAGATCATCAAACAGGACAATAAGGAACAATCACGGTGATTTAAAAAATATACTGACCAAACATTAACTAGCACCAGGATTTATTAACATTAAAATCATCAAGCTAATTCTAATCACAAACCCTACCAATCAAATCCTTCTCACATAATCTACTACGCAGATAGTCTTCATAACTCCAATGACATTAATATCGACAATACTGGCTAGTCGCGCGACAATGACAAACTGACTGCGTACCATACACACAGGCATACAGACACATAAGATGATAGCACGTGATGTAATGAAGAACAGGTGACTGAAGGGGATATATTTAGGCCTGATTTAGGGATGTACGCTTTAATAGATGAGTTTGTTGGTCAATCAATTTATGATCGGATGCTATTGTTAACGAAGAATTTAAAAGATATTCTTCTGTTATTCGATTGGTTTTTACCTTTATTTGTTTTATTTCATTGGTCAGATTTACAATATCTTTTGTTAACCGGTTATAGCATTTAAATTTTTCGCCATCTCGCAGCATAGTCCTCTAAGGTTTGTTAATACTCATCAACCAATAAGTACTAGGTATATTGTCAAGTTTTCCTATAAAATTCTAGCCCCGGAAGGAAAATCCATAGCGTAATCCATCGAGTAGTTTTAACTAGATCAAATATATTTAGAACCAGATACATATACATGTCTTTGTCTTCATTATATTGTGTTACTCTCTTTACCTTCCCATCAATAACATTTGTGCTATCATAATCATATTTAATATCTCTGCCTGACATTTTGTCATCTGGCAAAGGATCAAAACTATTGAGTATTGGCAGGTCACTGAGAGAATTGCACAACTATTATTTTGACTAACTTTATAGTTAGATTAGAATGGCAAGTTATTTTAACCGTGGTTACATTTCAGTTGTCATAAGGCGCAGTTAAATAATTAGGTTATTTTTGACGGTGAATTATAGGGAGTGTCTAAAGATATTGATTTAGGTCCTATGATTTTATCTACCGTGGGAGTGTTACATTGGCGAAGATTGAATTATTGATGACAACACTAATGAGAAATGGGCAGCCAGTCGTGGATGTCGTAAAAAACGACAGTGGATAAGCGTCAAGACTTTATGATGATTTGCAGCAGAGTTCTCCAATCTGATCTTCCAATACTGATCACCACACTGTCTGAAGCAGCGGCATGTGAAGAAGTATGACAAGTACATGAAAGATTAGTCCTCGATCGGAATCGGAACTTCAAAAAGGATTAAAAAGCTAAAAATTCCAGCCACAAACTTGTACATATCCCCAATTGATCGCACAAAACGTTGGTGTAAAAATTGTCGCCCGAACTTCATCACGGTCGTTTCAGAGTCCATCCAAAACCGATGTTACTCCAATCCTTTATTTGTACAAAGCCCAACTAACCAATTTTATTACCATCGAAGCTTCGAACATATGGCGAAATCGGTGCCTCCGATGGCTAAAAAAAAAGAAAAATTGTTCTCTGTCCCTCTTTGGCGTATAGCGTTATCCGTCTCTTCCTCCACATGTGTTTCCAGTCTGGGATCAATGGATATTGTCCCTTTTTTTCGAATAGTTTTATTAACGGGTTAACTTGATACTTACTAAGAAGTTATTGGTGTGATTATTATTTGTTTATGTTGCGTTTGTTTGATATTGTTGAGTAGATTTGGAGACGAAGATTTTGAACACGATTCAGATTCATTTCAGATTACGTATGAAGTAATTGTTTTCATTAGCTACTTCATAATCTCAGAGATATTTAGATCTTCAATATTATTAAACGCGTTTTCCAAAAGACCCAGAGAGTCTGACCAATATGCGGCCGATGCTCGTATCGATCAATTGAAGACTGACAATGAAAGTTCCTAGGTTGATATTAGGACCAAGACATGACATGAATGAGCAATGGAGGCCCAGTGATAATGGCCGCAACTTACGAGTATAGTTGTAGGTCGTAGACTCGTAGGTTCGGACCCAGGCAGGTGCTTTACTTTGTGTAAATTATTTCATCACCACTGCTCTCAATACGGTGAAGGAAAACATCGTGAGGAAACCGAAAGAAGCAAAAATTCAAAGACTTTTGACATCTACCAACCCGCAATGGGCCCGCGTGGAAAATTATAGCCCACTCCCTCTCCCCAAGAGGAGACCTGTGTCCCAGCAGTGGGAACATTATAGGCTGATTATGCTAATGATAATAGAAAAACATAAGCAACTGACATCATGCTATCTTCTAGAATAGGTAGACCTTTTGGCCTTAAATCAATCAAATCAGCCTATAGTTGTTCACTGCTGGACATATGCCTCTCCCAAATTGCGCCACCAATACCCGGTTTATTTATTTATTTATTCATAACAATTTTTACATTGTGTCGAATATTAAAAACGAATTTATAACATAAGAAACACAAAAAAAGAAATAAATAAAATACATGCCACTTAATTATTATGAGGAAGAGTAATAATAATTATAAATAAATGACATTTAAATAACTAGAATAATAATGCTACAAATAATTAAATATAGCCAATGTCAGATGTCCATATAGATGTACATATATATAATTAATTAATAGTAACAGAAATAATAATCATGATAAATTTCTAGTATAAAATGTATGTTTACAATTTAAATGTCATTAACAGAATAATAGCAGCCTTCCAGTAGGTAACGCTTCAATTTAATTTTGAAGTCCCTTTTGTAAAGTGATAATTTTATTATCAACGGGAAGTTTATTGAAGATTTTCACTGACATGTGGCAGGTACCGTGTATTAAGTTTAGGAATATTAGTGGTTTTAAAATCTTTTCTTCTCGTACTCTCTCTAAACTTTCTTCCGCCTACCTAGCTTTAACATAGCTCAAGCTATACGGTCAAAAGGTATATAGTGCTTGTACAGCTATTCAACGAAAAGATAGAATGAACTGCGAAGTTATACCATTTGTTCTACTCATCCTTGCATGTGCATCCTCTTCTCACCTCATCCCATTGACAAAAACCGTTGATTCGTATCGTGTCGTATGTTTCGAGACGGCCGATAGTCATTCATGGGACGGTTACGGTAATAATACACCATTAATTGATCCATATGCCCCGTGACTGCGTTTGTTAGTGATATGTTACACCGCGTGGTGTGAGGCATAGGTGGAGGCGAGAGCGGGTTGATTAGTAGCGGTTGAGAGCCCATACTACCTCAGCTTTTTATCTCGCTCGCACGATACCTACTGCTCGCGGACTGAGTGCGGTGCTTTTAGTGGTTTAGGTTACTGCTTTTTTGGTGAAAATAATGGTAATTTGAAAAAACTAAAAAACATAAGACCTTCTTTATAGTTAGTTCAGTTAGTATGCAGTTTCATGATATAATTTGAAGTATTTTTGAATAGCAGCGGTTTATTGTTTGGTTCGGAGGTAACTTTGGATTTTTTTTCTATCGAGAAAATTTTATGGAATTGTGTTTTCGTCTAAAATACTCGTAGTACCTGTAATAGTACTTAACATTAATCCTCAACTTTACCATATATTTATTTCAAAATTAATGCTGCAGTATTTGCGACATAACGGAGGATCATGCTAAGCCATTTGAGGTAGTATAGGCTCTGTAAAAGCGACATCTAGCGAATTCAAGCAGGAGTTCTGCAGGGTAGTTGCGTAACACACATAAAATGACAATTGATCGGAATGGGTTTCATTTTGACAGTCCATCCATGTTCAATGAGTTATTTATGTTGTTGAGCAGATTAATTTTTCAAATCTATGATGCAATGGTTTAGCAATATCCTACAAAACTCCCGGATTGTGATTGAGAGTGTTTGATGCAATTAGGGTGCAGGAGGCAGGATCAAAATTTTTTAATTGATAATATTGTGTTTCGGCTGCAGTCACGAATGCATCGGCTGTTATTTAAGTGTTTATATTTACTTTATAATATTTGTGTTCTGAAATGCTCTTTTATTGTATTTCTGGAAATAACCCAGGTGTAAAGAATATCTCAGAAATAACCACAGTTATCATTCAAAACTTTCTTAATATTCATCACAGCTTATTACTATCAAAACTTATTTCTTAAATCAATCACCACGCCACGGTGCAACAATAAGACGACCGCTCGCTGCCAACTCTCCTCAAAAAGAGCCCCCGATCTGTGCAAAGTCACCACAACTGTCGCCCCCAGTGTCGCCAGTGCAATCAATTAAATCGCCCGGTTTTATTTAATAACATATTTTTTCACCAACAATATGGCCAGTACAAACATTTTAAACCGTTGATCGATTTAATTAGTTGATTTTAAACCATATAATTTCAGTTATATTAATGAAACCTTACAGGTGGAAATAAACGAGTTTTCAAAGGCTTTTATAATAAAATAAGATTTTTTTTCAGTGCTCTGCAAAAGAAGTAGGTATGTACCTAATATTTCAAATAAAAATGTATCAATTAAACAATACAATATTACTTCTTACAAAAACGCTGCCGCTCCTATATTTTTACCTACCGATCAATTTTAAAACCGCTATCTCTCACGCGCATGCACCAAACTTACTTCCTCAAACAAAACACCCTATCGATACCCCACCTTATCTCTAAAATATAAAGCTCAAATTCCCCTATCACAACCGTGAGAAAATATGTCAATACATCAAGACGATAAGAAGGTGATGATTAGCGAAATGTGACACCAAATCGTTTTTAATTCGTAAACATTTTAATGTCCTTAAGACTAGCTTGTTATTTTTATATAACTGTTATTGATACTTTGTTTTTACTAGAACAATTCCAATAATTAAGAGCTTGCAATTACATATTGTTTGTTTACTTGGCTATTTTTATGCCTTTTTATTTGACATTCTATCAAATAAATAGAAAAAAAAAAATGTTTTATTAAAACATCAGCTTGTAATTGCCGCCTCTATTGGCGAGTAGAGCTGAAAACCGGCAGCGCCACCATTGAAAACTTAATAAGTCTGGAGATCTGGAACATTTTTAACCGACGAAAAAAGGAGAAGGTTCTCAATTCGACACGTATGTTTTTTTTTTATGTATGAATTTATGTTTTATTCGAGAGGCTATACCTCAAAGTTGGTCCTATATAAAATTGAATAACTTTGCTTAGGCAGTTTTTGAGTCTGCTTCAATAATACGTATTTTTTCCCCACTTTTATATGGATGATGTTCTAGTTTCTTTTGCAGGTAGCGGTATTAGAATTTGTGTGGGGTAGGTACCACAACTAAAAAGTGAAAAATAAAAACTTAAAAAAAGAAATACAACCGACTTCCAAAAACAACACTATATAGTGAAAAATAACTTTAATTTCGGAAGTCGGTGGCAAAAAACGAAAATACGACTTCCGAAAGTTATTTTTCAGTGTTGTTTTTGGAAGTCGGTTGTATTTTTTTTTTTAAAAAGTTTTGAAGTTATAACTTCGGACCTAGGAGGTTTAGTGTTGATTTTTTTCACACAAAAAATTCTACCTCATCTGACTAAAAATGTGAGCATAGGAAATTTCAAAATGTTCCATATCTCTAGACTTATTAGTTTGTCAATGGTTGCGCTGCTGGTTAGCAGCTATACTCGCCTTAACTATTAAATACATAAATAATTGTTCCTTTGCAAGATTTGCAATGTCAGTCCATCTTTTCATAAGTACTAACGGTTTGATAATTAACACAATTGTGATAGTTTACAATTAGAAAATCTCCTACTGATATTCATAAAGTGCCCTTTCCTCCTCCTCCTCCTCCTCCTCCTTCCTCCCTTCTCCCTTCCTCCTTTCCTTCCTTCCTTTTTTTTTCTTCTTTCTTTCCTTCTTTCTTTCTTCCTTTTTTCTTCTTCTTTCTTTCCTTCTTTTTTTTTCTTTTCCTTTTGTGATTTTTTTCAGGTGATAAGAAGACAATCAGTTCAAAGCAAGCAGTATTTAAGTACATACATACTACAAGAATCTTACTAAATACATGATATCAAGCCTGTAATCCCCAAAGGTACCGTTAGTTCTGTTTAAGTCCCGAGAGGAAAGTTTTGAGTATGAATGTCGATGACTATAAAAGTAGGGGAAGACCAAAGAAACGATGGATGGACTGTGTGAAAGATGACATGGTTAGAAAGGGGGTGACTACCGAGATGACGACTATTAGATAAATTGGGATAAGGACACGAGAATGATAATTTTTAACTCCCATGTTATATAGGGGGCGAGCCTATTGCCATGAACTGCGGGCACAACCCCAGACTCCGGGCTCATCATCTGCCTTTCTTTTCCCAACTATGTTGGGGTCGGGTTGCAACTGAATACCAGCACTTTACATGGACCAGATGGCTGTGTTACTGAAAAATTCCTAATGGATAAACCCAATAAGTAAAACACTGCCCGACCCGGGAGTCGAATCCAGGACCTCGTGCTCCATGTGCATGCGCATGCATCCACTAGACCTACCTAAGTACAATAATAATAAACCTTCATTTCAAATAAACGTATTTTCTTTCTTATCTTTATTTCTTACATCTAATACTAGATTATATTCTAGTACTTAACTCAATCTGCCTAGCCTTTTCCCAACTATGTTGGGGTCGGCTTCCAGTCTGACCGGATGCAGTTGAATACCATTATTTTACATGGAGCGACTGCCTATCTGACCTCCACAACCCATTAACTGGGTAATACGATACCCCTTGGTAAGACTGATTGTCAGACTTTCGGGCTTCTGACGACCCGTAACGACTGTCAAAGATCCACGAATGACAGCCGGGACCAACGGTTTAACGTGCTTTCCGAGGCACGGAGGAGTCTCGGTATGTAAAGATGGTCACCCATCTACGGACCGACGCCGGCAAGCGTAGCTTAACCTGATGGATCGACCCGTGCGGCTGTTATTACTAGCCACGAGCTCCTAGTATTCCACTACGAGCTCCTATAATTCTAGTACTTAACTATCACAGTTAAAACATCTATTTCTCTCAACGCTCATCTGCCTATATGTTGAGCTCAGCTTCCAATCTAACCGGTTACAGCTGAATACCAGTATTTTAGATGGAGTGACTACCTATCTGACCTTCACAACTCAGTTACTGGGTAAAACGATACCCCTTGGTAAGACTGGTTGTCAGATTTACGGGCTTCTGACGACCCGTAACGACTGTCAAAGATCCACAAATGACAGCCGGGACCAGAGGCACGGAGGAGTCTCGGTATGTAAAGATGGCCACCCATCCACTGATCAACCCCGGCAAGCGTAGCTTAACCTGATGGATCGACCCGTGTGGCTGTTAATACTCAGCCTCTCACAACACTATCCTTAACATATTTTAGTATCTAAATAACTCAACAACAATAGCCGATTAAATAAACAAATAAAAATGTCGATCTCTTCTTTCTTCTCACAGACATCCTGTGTTAGATCTATAGATCTCTTGTATTTTATCGATCTGCGCAAGAGTCGAGTGGCGGCTCGGTTTACCGTCCTGCAGATAAACTTAAAGTAAACAATATTGGACGCTGGGAATATACAGGGTGTTGGTAAAAAATTGTGAAAAAAGAAAACATTTCACTATCAAGTTTTTTTTATGAATTAATATTTTTTTATTAAATCTTACATGAAAATAGTATTTACTCAAGTTTTGCTTGAACTCCATTACTAACGATTTCAATTTATTTTTTTCTGATCTCCGCATTGATCAGTTACCGGATTAAAAATAAATAATATTGTAACGGGCATTTATAAATATTTATTTATCGGAATCTATATCTATACTAATAGTAAAGCTGAAAAGGTTTTTTGTTTGCTTGTTTGTATGTTTGAACGCGCTAATCTCTAGAACTACCCGTCCGATTTGAATAATTCTTTTTGCATTTGATAGCCCAATTTTTGAGGAAGGCTATAGCCTATTTAAAATCACTCTAGGAACCTTAGAAGCCGAGCAAAAAGAAAAAGTCGAAAAGAACGTTAAGCGAAAACGAAGTAATAGCGCGGGCAGGCGACGTGATTGGACAATGTGGGTCGGGAGAGCAAGAAATTTCACGCGGACGAAATCGCGGGCAGAAGCTAGTCCATAATAATGCCGTATCTACCTACTAATAAACGTATTTGATTGCGCATTTACGTTCAGAACGCGACTGAAACGTTCAAATATTTTGTTTGTTTAAACGATTACGTATTTCATGGGGATAATTTTGATAGTTTTATTACTTGAAATTCCTGTAAAACGTGTGTTTTTAAGTAATTGATGGAGGATATTTCCGTGGTTATTTTGACGGCCGATTCGTTTTATTTTTGGAACTGACATTAGAAAAATTAATTCAGATTAACTGAGACGTTTTTATTTTAGTTGTGAGTAGCTTCTGCCCGCGACTTCGTCCGCGTGTTTTATCATAAAAAATACCTTTGGCAGAAAAGCAAAAATTTTTTTTTTTAATTGAATGAATTTTTTGGAGATTACCTTCTACATCCAAACTTACTAACAAACTATCTTTACCTAGGTACCTCTCAATATTAGTATAGATGTTGTTAAGAGTAGTTGATATTAATTAATATAGAGTACTTATACCATAATATTTTAGCACGTGGTACTGATGACACTTCGTTATTTTAAGCGGCGCTGCTTTATCTAAGAACCAGATTATGCTAAGTAGTCATTACACTATTGGTGACTTTTTAAGTGTTTATTAATTATCTATAGCAGTTGTAAAGTTGAATGATTCTCCTAATTATAGTTAAATTAATTAATAGCGAAGCACTAATCTATTTTCTTCCCATAATAATGACTAGTTACACGCCCTACTTTATTACTAATATCTTGCCTCATTATTCATTGTAATTTCTACTCTAATGCATTAAATACATTATTATTCACTGTCATTATAATTATTGGCTGTACTATATCATAACAAAACTTAGGTTCCCCATTTTATGTTTCCTGAGTTTTTTTTTGTTCTACAATCTAAGCAATTTACAGTATGAATTTTTCGTTTTGCTATCAAAAATATTATCTACACTGTTTTGTTTCCCATCTCAAGCTTTTTATTGTTTTAAAATCAAAGCAATTTATTAAGTAGTGTTTAAATAAAAAAAAGTTTTTGTTGCTTCTGGCAAAATCCACTACCTACCTGAATGAATACAATAATAATTCCTTGTCTATAAATACTCGTTCACAAATGAACATATCAGACGCACCCTGTATATGTAACACTAATAATGACGTCAGAAATCGAACAATATGGGAGCACCTCGGCAGACCGCGTCCCACGCCGTATGGCAACTCCAGCTATTTGCTATCTGTACCTACCTATGATCAGCAAATAAGTATGTAGTACTAAGAACTTATTTGATCGGCATTTGTTAAAATTGATGTGGCTAAGTAGGCAATTAAATTCATAGAAATTAGCGGATTGATTAATTTTAATTAAGCCAGTGATAATAAGAATGATGCCTGGGTAAAAAAAAGAATTTTATTTAGTCCGTCAGTCTGATAATAAAAAAATATTAGACACGTGTCTTTGCTTCACCATATTAATAAAAAAATACTTTTATAAAACGCATTAAACTTTGGGAGTGGGGTCTCGATACGTCATAACTATAACAAACTACATATCATATAAAATCTAGTAAGGAGTGACGTCATGCCACATTTTAACTCACGACGTAAACTTTTAATTACGTAAAAAAGAAAAAAATACGTGTCTTTTATTTTTTTAAATAATTGGAGTGCATACTTAGGCTTTTTCAGTTGCAAACAATTAAAACGAATAAACGAACAGCTTTGAGGACAATATGTGGTTCATCATCATATTTTAAACTAAAGCTAGTTTGGTCATGGACTATCCGCGTGCCAAACATCTTAATCCGTTACAGACATACAGAGTTAGCCGACGTTCGCACGGACGTAAAAATATCGCGGCGATTTTCAACGCTCTGCTTAGCGCCGAGAGTTAAAAATCCAACAGTGTATTTTTTCGACACGCTTGGATGCACTCTATTGTTGTTAGGTTGGATTCTCGAAGCTCGGTTCAACAACGAGAGTTGAAAATCCAGTGCGCGATTAAATCCCGCCGCGATATTTTTACATCCGTTCGAACGTCGGCTAACTCGCATTTACAAAATACTAGCTGTTACCCGCGACTTCGTCTGTGATCCAGGATGAAAAGTAGCCTATGTCCTTCTCCAAGTCATGGTCTAACAATGTGCAAAATTACATCCAAATCCGTTTAGCTATTTTAGCGTGACAGCGAAACTAATAGACAAAGAAACTCACTTTCGCATTTATAATATTAGTTAGGATTATAGGATTAAGCGTGGAGTATTGATATAATTAATTACATTTAACACTTGAAAAACCAGACAAGAGCTAAGTGTTGCATGAAGGACAGGAGTTCGGCTGACGGATTGGCTATAACAGTTTGTTATAGCAGGACGTTGCCCATCTTCTTTTATATCGAACTCTTAGCCGACGTTCGCACGGACGTAAAAATATCGCGGCGGGATTTTATCGCGCACTGGATTTTCAACTATCGTTGTTGAGCCGAGCGTTGAGAATCCAACTTGACAATAACAGAGTACATTCTAGCGCGTCGAAAAAAACATACTGTTAGATTTTGAACTCTCGGCGCTAAGCAAAGCGTTGAAAATCCAGTGCGCGAAAAAAAATCGCTGCGACATTTTTACGTCCGTGCGAACGTCGACTAATTATAACATTGTATAAATATATATATTGAACTTTCTATGTCTTATTGTAAAAGTAAAAAAGTTCCGTGACGAACATACCGACAGACGACGCACAGTGTAAATCATTGAATATGAAAAATATGGAAGACAATTTTATTTAGGGTTTCCATGTACTCACTAAGAAAGTTTTTTTCGAAACTCAACTCCATAATGGCGGGTCAAAGTTTCTTTACTAACAAAGCCGCGGTTAGTTACTATTTACTTATTAATCTTATTATAGTAATGTATGTTTGTATGTATGTCCCCTACATCAATAAATTTCTTCACAACGGTTTGAAGCAGTGTTCAAACGATTACAACACATGGTTCGAGTATCATCGTTATTTAGATCAAAGTTTATGTGTTACAAAGTAGTCTGTATTAACAAGATAATGTTATTGATATTTTCTTGCTTTCGGTAATAATTTCAAGAGACAGACCTGGGCGGATGGATACTTAGGAGTATTCACCTTAACAAAATATCCGACTTCTTTGACGTTTAATACCTATATAAATAGGTGGTTTAAACTAAAATGTTGTGATTTAATGCTCTCTTATTGACATAAAAAAAACATAAGAAACATTTTTCAGTTTTATGAAATAAGTTTTGTTCATGAATTTACAAATTTATTATTTAAAAAAATAGATACTTCAGGGTATGGGAACACCAAAGAAACGATGGATGGACTGAGTAAAAGATGATATGGCTAAGTAGAAAGGCTACCGAGATGACGACTAAGTACTCGAAGTATAAGTATGGGGGAAAAAGACATGTTGTGCCGACCCCAAATTAATTGGAATAGGAAAATAATATAATATTTAAAAAATATAGATGTTTATAAACTGAAATCGGAATGATATCGGCACTTGAAAATATTTATTGGTAACTTTACTCTGCTTATATATTTTAAAGTTTAAAATAACACAGCAGGAATCATACATCATTATTTTAACATGTAAATCCTAACTAATATTATAAATGCGAAAGTAAGTTTGTTTGTTACCTTTTCCACCTAAACCACTGAACCGATCATTCTGAAATTTTGCATATACATTGTCAGGTGTACAGAAACGGTTATAAGGCACCTTACATCCCGAAAAAAAGTACTGTTCCCGAGGAAAACAACAATAGCGTTCTTATGATAATAGATGGCGCCACGTGTCTTTCGAATCATGATTGAATTACATTATTACACGTAGAGTACAACCCGAATAGATTGTCAAATTCTAAATTAACGCGAGCGAAGCCGCGGGCAAAAGCTTGTATATAATACTGCTGAACCGCAAGGCCTCAGGCAAATCAGTGATCTTAAATTAGGAGAAGTAGGTACCTATTGGGGAAAAGATGGGGGTTAAATTCTTAGGAGTCCCTGAAACGATTGATCAATTGCCATCAATTTCTATTGTAGTAATATTGTCAATGACTTCAATCGCATTTGGTATTTGATCAATTTGCGCATCAATATGTGGCAATCACGTAAAAACTGACAATTGCGATTGATCGTTTCGGAGACCCTTTAGAACAAAAGAACACACAAAGAAGTGCATAGTAGAATACCTCGTGCAAACTATGACGGCCTTATTATCTAGCGTAGGGAAAGTGCGATTTTTTTTCAGCCATAATAATTAACAACAAAATTAAAATTAAAAAAATCACAAATCATAAAAAAAAAACAAATCAATCACAAATTTTTATTATAGGTAGGTAGTTTTTTTAAAATTATCTAGGTAAAAATAAATTTAAACTCAGTACTGATTGACTTTAAAATGGGACCGGCAGTTTTTTTTTCTATTTAAAAAATAATCCGTGTCTACCTGCAGTATTTTTCAACAATAAACTGACGCTCAAAATAAAGCTTTCTTAATACCTACCTATTAAATTAGGGGATTTAATTAAAACGTAAAATATTCTTTGCATTTCCCTTCTGCGGTTAACTGATCTGTTATCTCCATAAGTAAGTAAATACTTAGGTAGGTAGGTACTTAAAGTACTATCAGTATTAAGTAACACCCTTACAAATTTATCATCTATATCTAATCTATTATTTATATCTAAGTACATTTTGTTTGTTTTTTCATAATAAGGAGTATTCTATCTACCTATCTAGCTTATAGAAACTTAGAACTCACAGCGGCTTTTACGAATGAAATTCCTATCACTTTTATAACTAACTAGCTTTTGCCAACGGCTTCACCCGCGTGCATGTCGGAAATTATCCCACGGGAAGGTACTACCGAGATAAAAATTATCCTGTGTCCTAATCCAGGTCATAGTCTACCCATGTGCTAATTTTCATCCAAATGCGTTGAGCGGTTTTAGCGTGAAAGCGTAACAAACAAACAAACTCACTTTCGCATTTATAATTTTAGTTAGAAAGAAAAGAAAGAAAGAAAGAAAATACGTTCATTTGCGGTAAACGTGACGCAAAAAATAACACTAACACAAAAAAAAAGAACAAGTTGATGGAAAATATGCGTCACTTCCACGCAAAACGGCCATTGTCTGTGAGTTAGGATTAGATGGTAAAAGTGATAGGAATTTAATTCGCAAAATACGTCGTCTCTTATATTATTATAAATAACAACTTTAAAAATTATTATTTTTATATTTAAATTCAATAGGTACATTTTAACATTTTATCACGAAATTAATTTGATTAAATTATCACTACCTAATTAACTAAGCAATTTAAAGTTTTGTATCAAATTATCAATTCGCATTTTCTCATAAAAATACAGAAATCAAAATTAAACAATTGATATTTAAACAATACTAGATATTTATCAAATAGTTGAATTAATTATTAATTAAAAATTGCTTGTTTATAATAGTTGAAATAGTACTCTGTTCGCAATACATTGAAACGTATGGAGCAATTAAAAAAATTCTCTCACAGGGAAAAAAAAACAAGATATTTCACGACAACAATGGAAAAATCTCACATTATCACGCATTCGCGTTATTCGATTCACTGTTAATCGATACTGTTTAGAATCGATTAGGTTTTTGTCGGCATTCTAATTAGTACCTATTAACTGTAATTGATCTAGTTAGAAAAACACTTGTATGGGACTTTATTCAATATTCATTATTCGCTTATTATACGAAGGTCTATTTGAATATTGCATTTTTTGCACTTTAACACCGTGCATAATATTTCCTGATGTAATCAGACCGGAATAAATAGATAGTTATTTTTATCTTTCAATTCAAGTCAAATAAGTAATTTAATTTCCTTTGCGTCATGTTTACCGCAAATAAACGTATTTTCTTTCTTTTCTTTCTTTCTAATAGGTACTTATAATTAAAAAAAAAAAATTTTTTTTTACTCTTTATAAAAAATGGTCAACTCATAATTTGTCACAAAAATAATGTTGTCCGAAAATTATATCTATTTATGATATCGACATTACAATAATATAGTAATTAAAGGCCGGATACAGTTCTGTTTAATTCAACAGTAGACAAAACTCCTGGGGTCAACGACCGCGGACGCCATCTGTGCCAGAATCATTTAACTTCACCTAGCTACTTAATTTTGTAGATTCTCTATTTTAATTATTTTTATTAATTAAAATACAATAGGGAAGTTTTTGTGAATTTTTGAAAATCATCATTTGTCATTGTGTATAATTAATTAAATGTCTTGAGGTTAAATAAAAAAAATAATACGTAAGTAGGTAATTTGGTACTTTTTCTCTTAGTTTTGATTTTTTATTTATCAGTCATTAAATGACTACCGTAATAAGGTAATACCTAATATTATTTAAACCAACTGAACATACCTATATAGCTAACAAACTAAGCAAAATTTTTATCAAATATATGTGGGAGCCTACAATATCTTTTCTATGATTTGATTTCTAAAACTTTATCATAGAATTATTTCAGGCTATGAAATCATAAATTTAGTTATAATGCAAAAAAAAAATAGTGTAGTTGTGCTATGGGTAAGCCTTTTAAAAATCACATTTTGTTTTGGCTATTTGATAAAAAATACATTTACCTACAAAAATGTATGAACTTAGTACATTTTCTATCTTCTTTTCAATACCATAGTCAACTACGAATTCTAACCAACACTTAGCTATTTCAAAAACCGGCTTTATCAAACCATTTCTCAACTTGACCACACAATTAAAATTAACTTTACACAATACAGGAGTACAATTTAAGTCCTTAAGCCTCTTCAATTTGAACCCACTAAATCTACGAAAGAAGATTGTAAGGTGAGAGCACCAACAATCGTCCCATCAATCACAGAATCATCCGAATCGTCGCTCGCCGGCAAGATACCGTCGCGACGCGCCACAGATAATTAAACTTTCGATTGCAATTGATCATTTGATTTACCGATCGACTCCACTCTGTGCTCTATTTCCAACTTTTTATTTTTTAATGAGAAATGCATTCTTCGACGATGTGTTGAGCAATTTTTATTAAGTATACGTTTTTACTAATTTATTGTTCAGAGTTTTAGTTTTAATTTAATGTGGCTGCATGATCATAAAGTTTTGCCAGTTCTGGGTAAAAATGTTTTTTTTTTCTGCTAGTTGGATTTGACCAGCTAATATATTGTTGTGTACGTTTTGTCGTAAATTATTGTGGTGTCCAGTTGGCCTAAATCTAGTTGGAACTTAGAAACAATGTTGTGACAGTGAGACCAAATTTGCCAGTCTTATAAGATTTTTATCTCATTGATACTTGGGATTTTTCTGAATAACGTTTCAAATCACTATAAAAAATTACACTTCCCCTAATTACAACAAGCAAAAACACTTAATTTACTAACACTTACGTTTGTTCTCAGACGAGACTTGTAAAATCACATTTATTTTCAATGTACGTCCACAAACACTTCTAAGTCAAAATAATTCACAAGAACTGTTTTTCAAAATTGTTGTTCAATATCACACGCACTAGTAACAATATTGTTACTAAATTATAAAAGCGAAACACAGTCAGCTACGCCCAAAAATAATCTTAAGTCCGAGCGAAAACAAAACAAAAACATGACACAGTGTACACAAAACTCAAGTTCACAAACTCCGGTACGGAAGAAAAAAATAATTAAATTAATAAGAAATCAGTGTGAGGTTATCGACAGTTTACAATCACAATCGATTATCGGACAAACGGTTTCGATCCGATTAGTTATTATTACGTAAGGTGATCCTGATCGCGGAGCGCGGCGTGACGGCGGGCGCGCGTCGTTGGCGCGACACACGACTGCAGTGCGATCCTTCGGACGAAGCCCCACCAACTCTACGCGCATCTGAGGCTCACTCCTTGGCGCGGCCCCGCCCAGTGGGACGCCACTCGGTAGCTAAGATGACCGTCTCCCTCTTTATCACTCGCGCTCTGTTCCACGCTTCTCGTCCCTTTCCCCCGCGGCGACAGTGGGGCGCGCCAATAGGATCGGTTCGGCGGATCGAGTCGAGACGATGAATCGAGATGTGTACTTAGGTATCACTGCACAAGTCCTTTTGTTGTAGTCGATAATAGGATGCGCTTTTTTGCGGCGCGATCGACTGCCCGCTTCTTGGACCGCTCGGCGGCTGTTTGTGTTGCCATTCATTTGTTTACATTTACTCTACTGCTTCCACTTGTGACCACAACAAACACGCCTACCTGATTTTTTCTGTCTGTTAAAAATGTATTGATCACAGCTCCACGCCTTAGGTGCTACTACATTATCATACATGCTCTCTACTATACATCAATATTTTTCAGCTCTTTTTAAGTAATCTCTGGCGATTAAAAAACATTATGCTTGTTTTTTATTGTACTGTCAATATTGGCGGTTGAAAAGAATAAGAAAGGGGGATCCGGGGTCGGGCATCACCTTGAAATAATCGAAAGTGCATGAACACAACTGTAAGGGCAAGACGCGTAGGGTGATCGTCTCATCGTCGGCAGGGGTGGGTGAACTCCGTAGGGCGCCGATGTAGGTCAGTTTTTGTTTCGCGCCACCCGAAATTCGGTTACTAGGTTCATTCGTGTTTCATTTGAGTATTAATCTTTAACGGGGCCAATAATTGGTGCTTTTACCTCACTTTTTGGGATGACAGAAAAATGTTAAGTTGTCAAATAAATAAAGAAAAACTACATCGGTAATTGTAGTTGAAGTTAATTACATTATTAATTTATATTGCCTTCTGTTTTCAATCTAACTTTACACCTACCAACTTGCAACATTTTTATAAGATTCTTAATTTTCGAAATTCTACAATTTGACACAAAGAATTTTGAGAAATGAAAAACTATTTAACTAAAATAGGTAAACTTCAAGCCGAAGCCTTACTTCAATTAGAAAAAATCATCTTGTTTTTTTAATTAAAAAAAAAACATCATTACCTACACAGCCCCATGCGAAGAAAATTTAAGTAAGTCAGTTGCGTTCCCCTCGCCGCTAGATGGCGTTGAGCGGCGCTTTTCCTCATTTTCCTTACATTTTCCGAACGTTGCGACCGAGGGGATGGATGAAACCTTTAGTAGAAGTTGAAAGTTCATAAAGATGTTGAATTTACTTAGTTTTTAAAGTTAGATGTGAGTTTTCGGGTAAAAAATATATTTTAAATATTTTGGTCAAATACCTACATTTTGAAAAGGCTGTGTTTTTTTTAGATTGTTTGTGTTTTTAAAAGGAGTTACACGATTGATATTTATTTTCTGATACGTGAAATTAAAGTTGGTGGTATCTAGCGTTTACAAAAGTCTTTTTTCCGAATGGAGAAGAGCTTTTTCCTATTAATTCGTAGTTATGTACGTATATAATTAATAAATAAATTTAAATAATGTGTAGCTGTGCCAAAGAAACATTTATTACTTTTGGATAGGCCCGACGGACGGCCTACACCTGATGGAATGGGAAGTAGTTACCACCGCCTATTACCTATAGCATCAAGGGGTTAACGATGCATTGCCTACCTCATGAGACAAAGTTAAAAATACTATCTCCCTAAGTCCTGGTTCAGATCCGGCTCGAAGGACCAAAAATTATTTCGGAGTACCCACTTAGCAAAGTGTCGGTGTTTTTGAGGTGAACCGAATGTTTATGTTGAACACTATTTATTAAATCACTTTCAAACTATTCACATACCTATAACTAACATTATTAGTAACTACAATGTTACTAATATGTTGATGAAATGTTTGAATACATCCAGCTAATGCGGTAGACAAAAGTGCACTGAGTCTAATATAAATATTCTTTAAAATAATAAAATTAGGGCAGCGAGCATATTGCATACTAAGGCGCTGAGCAGATGATGGACAATTTAACGATAGATAATAGATTTTTAAGCAGACGACATAACTTATTTGGTAAACTATGCAATAAAGCACACGTATAGGAAAAATAAACTCTCAGGATTTCCATAAGATTCCAAATTGTCCGCGGACATTTTGACCATCGTCATCTGCTCAGCGCGTAAGATGTTGGGTAAAAATTCCGATCATCTCGTGTAGGTACCTACCTGTATTTTCACCTTTGGACATACCTAGTAAAGGTATCTACAGCTACCTTTCATTATAAAAAATTGCGCGTAAGTACGTGCGTAGGTAATATTGTTTTTCTAAATTGAAACAGCACTTTTTATTACATTAAAATAGTGTTCAATTCTGATTCGGGTTATTACAGCTGTCGCAAATCATCAACCGAGAACGTGTGACGAAACATATGAAGGAGAACATTATGAGAAAACCGGCATGTCCTAGAACCAAACATTTGAAGACATGTTACATCTACCAACCCGCACTGGGCCCGCGTGATGGATCACGGCCAGTCACTCACTGAAAGGAGGCCTCAGTCCCAGCAGTGGGAACGTTATAGGTTGATTATGAACGTACTGTCGGGATAAAAAGTAGTTTTAACCCAAGTCATGGCCTCTCTGTGTATCAATTTCATCCGTTCTGTAGTTAAGGTGTGAAAAGGATTAGGATTTACTTTCGCATAAATTCATAATATTTCTAGTTATGGCAAGTGATTGAAAATGTAGTGAGGAAAGTTTTGAGGACCTACCTATGAATGTGGATGGACCTATGGATGTGGCTATAAGAGCAGGAGAAGAACGGAGAAACGATGGATGGACTGTGTGAAAGATGATATGACTAGAAAGGGAGTGACTACCGAGATGACGACTAATAGAGAAGTATGGAAGAAAAAGACATGTTGCCCCAAAAGGATAAGGTAAAGAGAATGGTGATGAGTACTTAAGGCTAAGTAGTGCATCTTTGTCTACTGGTGTCGACAAATTAGGGCTTACATCACATAATAACTATGATGGTTGTTTCCTCATTCAAGTACCTACCTAGGTAATTTATGTAGTGTCGTTACAAAAATTATCCAACTTAAATAAACAAATCTTTTTATCTCAATCTGTTCAAAATTACATCGAAAACAAAAGAAGAAATTAAGAATCATGAAAATTGTGACAAAATAATTGCGCCCGAGTCGATCGTGCGAACGCAATTATTATAGCTCGACGCTCACGAAAGCAATGTGGCGACATCCGAATAGCGCGGATAGAGCGGATAGCGGGAATAGAGAGAAAAACGGAGTCTCGGGAAACACCGTTGGGGTAGGATAATAGAGGAAGGAAACTCTTCCTTCCTCTATTATCCTACCTAGAGCTACTTCTGTGTTGTTTAGAAAATGTAGGTAGTTAGGTTCTAGAAGACATAGTACTTTAATTTTAAAAATATAGTTTGGCAGACAGTTTTGTTTTTGTCGGTTTATAGGAAAGATTTTGACTTTTAATTGTAAGGAAGTGTATCCCTATTCTAAAACAGCTAGTTTAAACGGATGTTAAAGTCTAATCCCATTTTAACCCCAATTTCACAAAGTATAAACTGCATTCACGATATCTCAAGGAATAGGTAAATAACATGAAACACCAAGATATTCAGTCGTTCATTTAATATCCTTGTTAACGTAACTACACATACCATCACATCTCATATTCTCCACATAATATAACTAAAATAAAAAAATAAAAAGTTTATTGCATATTAAAATAACGTAGGTACCTACACGAAAAGGAACTCTTGACTTCCAAACTAAGTTTTGACTTGTATTATGGAAGTCAAGGCGCTCTCTCATTCTATATGCTTAAGTTAATACAATAAAAGTAAGGGATGCATGCAGCAGACAAAAAAAAAAAAAAATTAAAAAAAAATCTAAAAAATAAAAAAGTAGGTAGGTATAATAAAATTATGTTCTACGACTAGTGAGATTAGTGTTATGTGGTAATTTATTTTTTTATATTTACAATAAAATTAATAGGTTATCTTAATTCATAAGTACATCTCCAACCATTCTACCTATACCAACACCGTGTGTACATGACGCTGGCCCGAGCAAATAGAATTTAATCCTCAGATTATTACCAAAGCAAAGGCTCAGACTTCCAGAACTTGAGGATTGGCCTCAGGTTCTAGAACCCTGACAGAAGTTGACCGGGAAGCTATTGTCGAACCTCGTGTCAACTATTTGATTGTGATTGGTGAACTTAAAGTAACAGAGAGAGAGAGAGAAAGAGTATCAGATTTAACAGCATCATTGAATTACTTTTCAGAAAAGTTGGATCCAGATTTTTTTTTTTGCATTAGGCTCTTGCCTAATTTATTTATTTACACGTTTATACACCTAAATGATGAGTTATTTCATTGTTTTCAACGGCACTTAGACATGGCAAGTTTGAAATTCCATTTGGCACTATTTTTAACCGACGAAAACAAAGGAGGAGGTCTCAAGTCGACTAGCTTTTGCCAGCGGCTTCGCCAGCGTGTATGTCGGAAATTATCCCACGGAAACCTTCTACCGGGATGAAAAGTATCTTATGTCTTAATCCAGGTTATAAACTGTCTGTATACCAAATTTCATCCAAATCCGTTCAGCAGTTTTTGCGTGATTGAGTAACAAACATCCAAACATACAAACTTTCACATTTTTTTATTTATGACCACGCATTTTATAAAGAGTAGTCCTATTTGAATTATTCTTGTTTTATTCGGGAGGGTAATTTATTAATTTTGCTTGGGGATTTTTTGAGTTAGCTTCAATAATACGTATTTTTCCCACTTTGTCTATGTGGATGATGTTATAACTTCCTGTCGCAGTAATTTACAAAGCAGGTAGTGGTATTTCAATTTTTGTGGGGTAGCTACCACGACTAAAAAGTGAAAAATAACTTTAATTTCGGAAGTCGGTGGCAATAAACGAAAATACAAAACCAAAGATAATTTTGGAGGTCAGTTGTTTTTTTTTCACAATCGCTCCCGCTTACTCTAACAGTTTACACCACCCCTTATAATTGCAGGTCGGTTAGCAAATTGTATTATTTGAACATCATTGTTATTGTCATTGAGCAAGTCTAGATTAATGGAGTTTTCTTAATTTCGTTCAGAACTGTAATTGTAACTTACTTTTAGTAATAACTGGATCTTTGCTTTGTTAACTTTGAGATCTTCCTCAATGTGGGTACCTAGCTAGTCTCTTGCCCCATTCTTCTCCATATAAAACTACCTTTCGAAGGGGGCACCTAGGATTAATTCAATTTTATTTATTGTAAATTGTTAACTAATATATTTGTAACAATATAATTTAAAAGAGTGTTCATGGTGTTTCTTGCCCGTTCTTCTCCACTTTGGAATGGGCAACCAGCTTCATCTTTCTGACTGACCGACTTCTTTACAATTCAAGTACCTATCTGTAAATGCTTTAATTGTAATAAATGCTTTGAGTTTGAGTTTGAAATGATTATTTCACTTTTTACTTTGACGTATTGTTTTCCACTGCTGGAGAAGCTCGTGGCTAAGTAATAACAGCCGCACGGGTCGATCCATCAGGTTAAGCTATGCTTGCCGGGGTTGGTCAGTGGATGGGTGACCGTCTTTACATATCGAGACTTCTCCGTGCCTCGGAAAGCACGTTGAGCCATTGGTCCCGGCTGTCATTCGTGGATCTTTGACAGCCGTTACGGGTCGTCAGAAGCCCGAAAGTCTGACAACCAGTCTTACCAAAAGGTATCGTATTACCCAGTTACTGGGTTGTGGAGGTCAGATAGGCAGTCGCTCCATGTAAAATAATGGTACTCAGCTGCATCCGGTTAGACTGGAAGCCGACCCCAACATAGTTGGGAAAAGGCAGGCAGATTGATTGCAGTCCACTGCTGCAAAGAATGTTATGTTTCGACTCCCATTATGACCGGTCTAGGTCGCAGGGATATTGGGTTTTTTATTTAGAAATTCAGGCGTAGCATTCCAGAGTGTGGAGTTGTGTCCGGTGGAAAAAGGGTCGTTCCCTAACTTGTGACCGAAGCATAACCGGTGGAATGTAGTCGTGTCATACAACTCTGCCTATCTTTTTGGAGAATGTCAGCGTGATGTTGTGCTACGTCCTGTCCTCCGCTGAACGTAAGTCTTGTCTTAAAATGGAAGATAATGTAGATTCAACGGTTTGATCCAAGAGATTTATCTTCGCTCTTCCTTAGTTCAGAAATCTGTATGCAGAGTTAGCTTAATTTCCTTTACAGGGTTAAATTAAATTAGCTAGCGAAACTCTGCAATAGCAATAGCGGTATAGATATCAAAACATGCATGATAAAACAAAAAAAAAAAAAAAACAAAACTAATGATATATTTTTTTGGGCCAACGTTTTATGTGTAAACTTTACTATGGCTATCGATAAAACAAATAAAAAAAAAAACAGATTTTCTCAACTCGGCGGTAGCGGTCGTTGACCCTAGAAAAAATCATCAAATGTTTTTTTCTTTTATCGTGTCTAGATATCGGTACCCATCACGTCTGCGGAGTTTCGCTAGCTAATTTAATTTGACCCTGTTATTGTAATTCCTATAAAGATGTAAGGTGTAGGGCAACATTCGAGGATTCTGCTATAAGTGCATGTCGGAACGTCAGGATTTACTCAGATTCAGACAGCATGTGGGCATAAGATGGGTTTCGTGCAATAAAAACACACTGTGTACGATACAAGGTGTTTAAAATCACAACCTAAAACAATCACTCCAAATTAAAATTAACACAATCACTGAGCACACCGAAGCGAGTACAGTTCCGCGACGTAGTAACTCCGATGCGATCAGACACTAGAATGTCCTCCTCGCCACGAGGTTAAAACATCTCGACTGTAGAAGCGCGCTGTAGGTGTGGGTAGATCACGTGATGTCGCCAGTGGCGCGCTTGCGATTCGTTTCGTGTCCATACTAATGACCGGTAGTGCTATTCTGTAAACATCTCGCCGTGATAACTCAGGTGAAGTGAGCCGTCATTCCACATAATGCTAGGGGTTGACACTATTGACAGCTCACTTTAAGATCACTTCACTTATGTTTTCACGGTGAGATATTTACAGAATAGCACCGCTGATCCGACATGCATAATATCCTCTTTCCCATCCATAATACTACCTATAGGACTTATTTACTAACATAAACAGAATCTCTCAATGCACCTGGATCTACCTGACTTGCACAAACATTTCTTAAACAAACGTATTGCTTATACAATCAAAACCTTTGAGTATCGGAGTTAAGACGGAGCTGAATGTAAACAGTGGCTAAGGGGTGTCTCTTCGATATTAAAAACATCTGTTCCGATCCCTCCGATACCCTCCGACGAGGAAGGGTTACAGTGAAATGTTGTGGACATTCTTTTGGCTTTTTAAAATATTGAGGAATTTAAAAAAAAAATAGGAGTTGGATTCGTTTTGTTTTAGTTGTAAAATAAAAGCCCGTAGTATTCTTTTTCTTACCGAAATTCGAGTCATGTCTTACTTACCTATACTCCATCAGTTTAGGTAATTAAATCTTTATTTAATTACCTAAACTGATGGAGTGGAGTTTACCTTTGTAAACAAAAAAAACACGTGTCTGGCTAATAAGCTACGACACGGTTGTGCTCTTCAATTTAGCAACTTTATAATTCGTTGTATAACGTTGCTAAATTGAAGAGTACAACTGTGTCGTAGCATGACGACTGAAGTGACAGGTATCACGTTTAGTCAGTTAACTAGACGGTTAGTTTTTTTTTGTTTAGGTACCTTTATTTAATTACCTAAACTGATGAAGTATAGTAAAAGGTTTAGCTAGTCATCAAATCGGTGGAATGATCCAGGCTGTTTAGGGTGTGATGAACGTCACTACTATAAGCGGTATAAGCTAAAATCTTGCAACTTATTCCATTTTTAAGCCTATCTGCCTAGCCTTTTCCCAACTATGTTGAGGTCGGCTTCCAGTCTAACCGGATGCAGCTGAATACCAGTATTTTACATAAGCGGCTGCCTATCTGACCTCCACAACCCAGTCACGGGTAATACGATACCCCTTGGTAAAACTAGTTGTCAGACTTTCGGGCTTCTGACTACCCGTAACGACTGTCAAAGTTCAACGAATGACAGCCGGGACCAACGGCTTAGCGTGCTTTCTGAGGCACGGAGGAGTCTCCATATATCGATTTTAAAGCTTAATATGGAGCTTTAAATCGCTAATAAGTACGTACCTTCTTTTTCTTCTTTGGCAAAACTTTTTCAAACTTATCCCAATCATATCCCCCTAATCGTACTCTGGAAATCGGAAAGTGAACGCTAAAAAGCAAAAAAACGTTAACGGAAAAAATCCCTTCTTATGCAAATAACTCCTTACAATTTACGTTTGATTTTAGCGGCCCGTCGCGTCCGAGTGTTGCTTTATTAATTATTAATTTCCAAGTGATTTATTAGCATTTTTTTTGTTCGGAACGATTTTTTATGAAAAATTCCGAATTCCGAATGGCACCTATTTTTTCTGACACGCCTTTCAAAGGGTTACAAATGTTTCTCGACTTTTTCGTTCAATAGAATTAATTAACGCGAAAGAAAATCGAGTTTTTTTGAAGTGTAAATTGTCCTTTTGTTTTTATATATCTGTAATCAGAATTTTGTTTGGAAGTTAATGGTATGATTTCTGAATTTTACTTTGTGTTATTGTAGAGGTTATTATTATTTAAATGTTGTATTTAAACACACATACACACCACTCAAGAGCATGCATGCACTAAATTCCCTTCGTTTTATGATATATTTTAATGTTATTGCATAAATTGTTAATGTTCCAAAATCGGGTGAAGACACTGACTCCTGTAACACAGGTACCACCTAGCTCAGGAGTTAGGGGTTCAGTTAATAAAGCAGGGGGGGGGGGGGGGTTGGGGGGGGGGGTTAGTTAGGGGGGTTATAATGTTACTCCATTTTTTTTATCTCAATAAAACATTTTTATTTTTCAGGGTTCCTTATCTCAAAAGGCAAAACGGAACCCTTATACTATCACTTCGTTGTCTTCGTGTGTCTGTCTGTCAGTCTGTCTAGACAATTTTTTTTCAGGAACTCATAGAGATATCGAGTTGAAATTAATATCAAATACGTAGGCCTATGGCCCCTGGAGTTCTAAAAAATCAAGCTTCTACGTCAACGCAAAAAAAAATACGGTCATTTATTCCACATATTTTGATACTCGCAAGTAAATCAAAACCTCGTTGACCTTAAAATAATGAGATTTGGCAAGAAGCTAGCTCTCACAGCTCAAGTGAAGGAAAAAGTCCGGAAATTATTAATTTGTAATTTTGTCACATAATTTTTTTTTTTGGGATTACTATGTTAAGTTTGTTTTTGGGATAAATTCTTTTCAACTACGGAACCCTTCATTGTGCGTGGTCTGACACGCTCTTGACCGATTTTTTAAATCAATCTTTTACTTAAGTTAGAAGTTCAGTCTATAGATATTTAGATTATCCATCATGTTGTAAACCACTCTTCCTAGATTTTAATAGTCTATCAAATGTATATGAAACAAACTTTTACCTCAATTTCAAACAAAGCACTACCAACACAATACAAGGATCATTCTATCTGCCCAAACCAGCTCAGTTCACAACCAGTTCTGATACATCGTCACCCTTGTTCCCCAGACAATGTCGGCCACGTGTTGGATGACAATAGTCACCCACTACTGCAGCGCATAGGTGGACAGTGTGGGATGGGGGATGAGAGATTAGCGGATAAAGGCATCCTTCGATAGTTCTTTTGTGTTTTTCTCAAGATAGCTTGCATTATTTCACTAGTGGACAAAGGACTGTTTCACGATGTCCGAATAGCCACTACTTATCGATTAAATTAAAAAATGGATCAGAAACAGAAAAAAAAAAACTCTTAAACTATCATTACAGTTTTAGAAACCTAATGCGATAGCTAAGCCTACTTATAATATTAACTATTTTAAATAACCCTATTACTAACAATTACAAGTAACTACACAATACATTAACACCAAATTACTTATATTTTTTTTTACCTTTTACCTTTTAGTGAATAGGGATGATGCCTCAGTTAAAAAAAAAGAAATTGTATTTAGTCCGTCAGTCAGATAAGAAAAATATATTAGACATGTATTTTTTGCTTCATATTAATACAAATGATTTAGGATAGAACGCATTTAAAGTTGCGGAGTGGGGGCTCACTACGTCACGAGACGTGACTCACGGCTATAACAAACTACATATAAAATCTAGTAAGGAGTGACGTCATGCCACATTTTAACTCAATGTATCGCCGTAATCTTTTTATTAAGTAAAAAAAACTTTTTCACAAAAAAATACAACCGACTTCCAAAAACAACACTACAAAGTGAAAAATAACTTTAATTTCGGAAGTCGGTGTCTGATTAAATGTATTTTTGTTTTTGCCACCGACTTCCGAAATTAAAGTTATTTTTCACTTTGTAGTGTTGTTTTTGGAAGTCGGTTGTATTTTTTTGTGAAAAAGTTTTTATTTTTCACTTTTTAGTGGGTCTGTTTATAATTTGTATAAGTTACAATAGTTAAATGTCAATTGCTCATCACATGTTACAAAATATTGCTTTTCCCGATGCTGGGACGTTAATTGTTGAGGAGTTCTGCTGGTAAGAACCAGGAGAACTCCTCAACAACCACTCACCACACGCATTGTGTGACGAGCGGAAATTGCTTAGCAACCATATTAAAGTAATCGAATCGCAACCCGTGAAATATTTATCATTGAGTAGTTCCGGTAGCCATCTGTGGTCTTCATCATCAGTTCCACTTCACCAAGTGGTGCTTTCCGAGAGCAAATGCACGAGCTACTATAAAAAATACCCAAATCGCTATAGGTGTGCCTATAATATTTGAAGAGTTCCTTCGATTTCTCCAGGATCCCATCATCAGAACTGGATTTTGACAAAAATGGGACCATTTGGGAAGTATACCCTTTCCAACAAAAAAATATTTTTTCAAATCGGTTGGCAAGCGACGGAGTTATGCGCGAACAAACATAAAAAAAAAAAAAAATATACAAACATCCGAATTGAGAACCTCCTCCTTTTTTAGAAGTCGGTTAAAAAAGAAAACTACGTGTCCAATATTTTTTAAATTAATCAAAATACCGGACGAAAAAAAACAATTTTGTCTTCATCCCTATTATGAGTTGTTTATGTTTATGGGGTGAAAGCAAATATCTAGGTATGTTGAACTGTGTGTTGAAGTGGCAAATCCTATAATTACAGTCCGGCCGACGAGAGCATGCGTTCCTAACACCGTTCTGTGAGTTGGACAATTTCTAGTAGTACCTATTATGGATCAAATTCGCAAAACACATATTCGTTAGTATGAAACTGACATGTCAAGAACGCACGGCGACTCTAATGCTAATTTCGGCAAAGTGATTGCTTGGCATGAGCAAGACGAGTTTGTTACCTGTTTTTAGGGTTCCGTACCAAAATCGTAAAAAGGAACCCGTATGGTGCGACTCAGTCTGTCTGTCCGTCTGTCACAGACAGTGTCTGGACATCTCAAGAACTATTAATGCTATCAACTTGAAATTTGGAACAGTTTTAGATGACGTTTGCTCAAGTATTTTGCAAATATTTTTTTTTTTTTGTAACAGTGACGAAACTTAAAATTTGAAGTGGGCTACTAGGGCATGTGGGGTAACGTAAATGATAGAGCGCTGTTTGCACATTCTCAAACATTTTTTTTTTTTAGGGCCGCATTGTTTTCGTCTTTTAATGAAAAATGTAAAAAAAATACCGTTCCCATGTCTCCGAAGTTTGCATAGAGAAAAATCAAAAGGTACTCTATGTGATAGATGTTTATGTAAAGATTGCAGGAAAATTAAAACGATGTCTCTACATAGCACACTTTTTCAGAAATCGGAACGGAAACCTCAGTGCGCGAGTCCGACTCGCTCTTGACCGGTATTTTTAGCTTGAAATAAACCTTGGCTACTTGGCTCGTTGAGACATATTTAGGTACAGTCAGCAACAAAAGTCGATTAACATTGCAGTTTTTTAATCTTAATTATTAAGCGAAATATTTAATTGAAATCAGAACAGAAGTACTTAAATTTTTAAGTACTTTAAACGTAACAGTTAAACGAAAACAAAACAGTTTATCGAATCATTTTGTGTTAATTTAGATGATATCAAAAAGTAACATTGTTAACCGACTTCTGTTGCTGACCGTACATTTGGTAGGAGCTAAATCAACTACAGAGGTGTAAATATCTAATCGGGTTTCTCCTTCAATTGATATTCCTGGTTTATATCCCATACTTGGAAAGACGCCATGGATTAGATTACCATCATGGCTGAACTACCTACGTCCATTGATTCGGGGAAGTGAAGGCGTTATGGATATCAATGTGCAATTGCCAAAGCCAGAGAGAAATATGTACATCGGTTCGTAAGTTACTGCTTTGTGCATTCTGCATTTAAGCAGGCGAGTGATGGAAGTATTTGTTGTTGGAAATGCAGACTTCGTAAGTAATTATAATCTTATCATTAGTCATTACATGACCTATTTATTTTATGCTTATTGCAATAAAAAACCTTACTCAATGAATGTATAGGTAAGTACAGTGTGTGATCTCCGCCAAAGAATTATTAGAGTTAAATTCTCCTTGTCCTTTAGGAGGCACAGGATTGTCTAGAAATAGGTATAACTCTCTCTCTGTCCCAAATATGTATGTTGGGGTCGCCTTCTAGTCTAACCGGGTGCAGCTGAATCAGTATTTTGCTTCCATTTATAATTCGATTCAAAATTGATGGCGGCTCGGAAGTTACCTGCGAGTGTAGAACTTGCAGATACAGTAAAGTCGACAATAATTTAGGCTCCATTTAAGCTCGATTAAGTTTTTTTTTTTTACTTAAGATTTAAGATTTTTTAAGGATTTGGCTTCAATAAGTTTGAATCGAACAATACTGGCAGTATTGTTCGATTCAAACTTATTGGAGCCCTCATCATCGATCGTAAAAAAACTGTGATCGTCAATTGTATTAACAGTTATTGTGACGGGTATAAGTAAGTGTGACGTAGCCAGATGAGTTGAAAAATCGCTTCAGCTTATCACTGACTCCACAGTCCAACATCAAAGCAGCTACCGTCTTCTGTTATAAGAATTCTGTTCTTACATTAATTATTTATGAGTCGTGAAGTCTTTATTACTGACGTCTATCGTCGTATGCTAATACTCGCTGTTAGATCTAAATTATTGTACTTCTGTATCGTTTCGTGTTATTTTTATCCAAATACAGGTTTTGGATAGGTTTTTGGCCATATATTTAAGATTTGTTTGCTGAATCCGAAAAGGTGGTCACAGCCATGACCTTAACAAAGTAAAAAATGAAGAGTCGTAAAAGAAATGGCTTTTGTCTATTATTATTATTACTTTCAAATCTGCCTAGCCTTTTCCCAATTATGTTGGGGTCGGTTTCCAGTCTAACCGGAGGCAGCTGAATACCAGTATTTTATATGGAGTGACTGCCTATCTGACACCCACAACCCAGTAACTGGGCAATACGATACCCCTTGGTAAGACTAGTTATCAGGCTTTCGGGCTTCTGACTACCCGTAACGACTGTCAAAGATCCACGAATGACAGCCGGGACCAACGGCTCAACGTGCTTTCCGAGGCACGGAGGAGTCTCGGTAAGTAAAGATGGTCACCCATCTACGGATCAACCCCGGCCCGCCGGCCCGGATGAATTCTTTAAAGGCGTTTTTCACCTTCACGTTGGATTTGAATATTTTCCCCGGAGCTCATTGTTGAGATCAAATTTCCAGAACGGAAGCAATCAAAACAGAAACGCACCGTGCGTTTACTTGCAGTACCTTGTCCATCCACGTCGTTAATATTGCGTGCTGTCAAATGTCAATATTGCTACGACGGAACTCGTATTCGAAAATAGCGCACTGTTTCGATTTTTCCATGGTTAGAGAAACATCGATATGAAAGAAAAATCGAACGGCGGGAAAACAAATGAAAAGCAGATTTTTTTTTTAATATCATGCTATATTATAAAAAAATAATTTGAATTCTAAATAGAATGAAAGGTATTGATCTTCACACTAGCCCATATCAAAATTCGGCAAGACCTAGTTTGAATGGGAGAAGAGCACAGAAAAAGTGACTGTCTCAGGACCATCCAGTGCGTGCAGCTAGCCCCTTTATGAAACCTTCAGATTAATTAAACTTATCACCACAATCATCATGAGCTATTATCGCATGGCTTGTGCCACCACGAGAGATCAAGATGATCCAGTGTATCACAGATTTAACAGCTAAAATGTATTATTTAGCTTTTGTTTAACTCTTACTGTTGTTAGCCCACTGCTGGGCTTCTCCATGACTTACAGCTCTTTCAATCCAGGGCTAATGTGAACCACTGGTCGTTTGTTTTCTCTAGCTCATCCCGCTATCTTCTACGGGGTCTTCATTGAATCCAGTCGTGAAAATCATAAACTTTTCTTTCATAAAAATGTTGCTGAAACTTTAAATCTATTTAAGTATAACATCTTAATGTTATCCATAGCCTTAAAAACAATATCAACAGCAGCATCTAAGAAATGCATTTCAATAATCCATGTCTCTGAATGTTTGATAGCCGCCATCTTTATCACAGAGTAGTGCCAGATGTAGAGACTACACGGCAATGTAATGTTTTGTTTTGTGTACTGTTGTCGGACCACACAGGTGGTCAAATGTTAGTGTTTACTTATGGGCGATGGATGGGCGTTACTTATGATGTGATGATTGCCGGAATTAAGTGGTTTATGAACAGGTGTTAGGATTTGAGTGTTTGGAAATTACGGTGGAGTTCAAATACATGGCAAGCGCCTAAATACGTATATAGTATTATATATATTAAATGTATAGTTCTCAGTAGGCTTTATGAGAAAGTGGAAAAAAAATTACTTCGTCGGGGATGATATAGAACTTACTTACATGCACCTCTATTTTCTGTTTTCCTAGTCTAGATCAAAATTAAAAAAGTACTTTATTTTTTGAGAACCTAAAAATGTTAGCAGAATTTTACAAATTTTATTCATGCTATCACCAAATACGAAAGCATATAAAGAAGAAAAGAAATATTGGAATCAATCAATGAAGCTTTCTATCTATATAAATAAAAACAGAAGTCCTAACTAACTTATCAACGCCCAGCCCAAACCCTTGAACCTAGAAAGCTGAAATTTTGTACAGAGGTTCCCTTTATAATGTAGACAAGGAATGAGGAAGGATTTCCCGGTAGTGCGTTCTCGTGGGATTTTTTCCGACATCCACGCGGGCGAGGCCGCGGGCAAAAGCTAGTATTTCACAAAAATACTCTGTTTGTTGTCTCTGTATCGAAACTACTCTGTTACCTATTATCGAAATGCACATCGCGGTTTCGTAAGGGTTGAATATTTCTGTACCACAATTACAATCATAACCCTACACACGACTTACACCTTATTTCAAATGGTGTAAAGATCATATTTTGCTGTCTCAAATGTATGTAATGTTTGTTGTTCAATATTTACTGTCAGACAAAGCATTGTACTGAAATTGTACCTACTCTTACACAATATCTCGATATCTTTGGAGTATGTATGTATTGAGTGTTCTTACGACATCTGTTTTTATGAGTTTCTAGCTTTGGATAAGCATGCTCATGTCTTCATAGATGTTGAATTTGTTTGGTGGATTAGTGGGTACTTATAGTATATCAATCAATCTGCCTAGCCTTTTCCCAACTATGATGGGGTCGGCTTCCAGTCTAACCGGATGCAGCTGAATACCAGTATTTTACATGGAGCGACTGCCTATCTGACCTCCACAACCCTGTAACTGGGTAATACGATACCCCTTGGTAAGACTGGTTGTCAGACTGTCGGGTTTCTGACGACCCGTAACGACTGTCAAAGATTCCCGAATGACAGCCGGGACCAACGGCTTAACGTGCTTTCCGAGGCACGGAGGAGTCTCGGTATGTAAAGATGGTCACCCGTCCATGGACCAAACGCGGCAAGCGTAGCTTAACCTGATGGATCGACCTTGTGCGGCTGTTATTAGTTAGCTACGAGCTTCTACTTATATTATGATTAATGATTTAATAAAATTTGTGGTAGTATACTAAAAATCTGCCTAGCCATTTCAGAACTATGTTGGGGTCGGCTTCCAGTCTAACTGTATGCAGTTGAATATAAATTTTTTACATGGTGTGACTGCCTGTCTGACCTCCACAACCAGGTTACTGGGTAATAGGATACCCCTTGGTAAGACTGGTTGTCAGACTTTTGGGCTTCTGACGACCCGTAACGACTTTGAAAGATCTACGAATGACAGCCGGGACCAACGGCTTAACGTGCGTTCCGAGGCACGGAGATGTCTCGATATGTAATGGATGGTCACCCATCCACGAACCGACCGCGGCAAGGGTAGCTTAACCTTGACCGACCCGTTCGGCTGTTAATATCAGTTATTAATGCTGTTTAAAAAGAAAAAAAAGGTGTGGAAATGAAAGCGAAGGCTAACTTACTTATTAGTGGTCCAGAACCAATAATAGAATTTTAAAGAAATAACTTCCTCCTTTCTTGAAGTCGGTTAAAAAGATGATAAAAGGTCAAACTTTAGCACAAGATTTATATTCAATTCAATCGCAAGTTTCAATCCATTTCATAAACACACATTTTAACGGTTAACAGTTGTAGATAGGTACTGCTGATCGTACCAATAAACATAGTCAATAACCATCAATGGTCTTAAAACACCACATTACAAGTTCCCCTGCCCAGCCCCCATGCTGTATGAGGAGTCGTTCACCGCTGACGCATTGTTTTACCACAATCACCATAATTAATTAATCAACATTATTATATTCTTCAAAAAATTGCCCTCGAATTGACGGATACATGTGAAATGAGTTTGGCGTAGAGTTATGCGCGGATAGAAGTCCCAACAATTAAAAAAAAATGCGTTACACTCTATAACTTTTATTTTATGCTTGTTGGAAATTAGAGTAACTACTATCGAAAATAATTCCTCCTACATTGTTATTGTTTGTGTTTTATTAAACTCAAAATATTTCAGTGTGTCATCATCTGCCTAGCCTTTTCCCAACTATATTGGATTCCGCTTTCAGTCTAACCGGAAGCATCTGATTACCAGTATTTTACATGGAGCGACTATTTGACCTCCACAAAATAAATCTCTATTCTTATAAACAAAACTGAGAACGGGTCTTCTCGGTGTACAAATCGCGAAATTTTAAAAAGTTTAAATCTCTATACTATTCCACAACCCAGTAACCGGATAATATGATACCCCTTGATGAGACTGGTTGTCAGACTTTCGGGCTTCTGATGACCCGTAACGACTGTCAAAGATCCACGAATGACAGCCGAGACCAACGGCTTAACGTGCTTTCCGAGGCACGGAGGAGTCTCGGTATGTAAAGATGGTCACCTATCAACAGACCGACCAAAGCAAGCGTAGTTTAACCTGATCGATCAACCGGTGCGGCTGTTATCTGAAAATATTTACAGCGTGTCTGATATCTTATTTAATTGGACCTGTAGTGAAACTCTTGTCAACTTATAATCTTTATAATTTCTTGTTATTTTGGCCAACTACATATTCTTCAAGTTAACATAACATTATTTACAAATCTAATTTGTTGTTCTGAAACTTGATAGCTTTGCTGAAACTGATGTTAGTAAGTTGGTCACCTCTTGGCCACTTCATAATGTTGTATAGCTTGATCAGGTAATCACCAGCTGTCAAAAACACTAGCTCAAGGGATACGGTTACTTCCGAGCAATAAAAAACCAGCCAAGTGGGTTCCGTACCACCGAACAATATTTAACACTACATAATTATTTTTTTTAAATATTTCACTCTAAAAAAACACCTTTATTGTATGGGACCCTCTTTAATTTTTAACTATATTTTATTTTTATTATTTGTTGTAATACACAATCTGTGAAAATTTCAATTGTCTACCTATTACATGTTCATGAGATGTACTCGTATCTCCCGCCAGCTGACAGACATACAGACGGACGTAAGGACGAGCGGACAGCGGAGGCTTAGTAAATGGGTTTCATTTGGAACCCTTTAGGTACGGAACTCTAAAAAAGAAGCCAGTTTACAAAACTGGCCACTTCTATCCACACCGAACTCTACATAAGTAATGGCGTCATTGTAACAATTAAAATTTGATGATGCGGGCGCTCTGTTCTCTCCAATACCGACTGCACCCGCCCCGCGACGTCGCCTGCATTTGTACGTATACTGACCTGTTGCCACTATTGTACTGCTTTCACTTTTAAAAGGGGCTTGAGGTACGTATTTGGTGCTGGTGAAATTTTGGCAAAGGGGTTGATGGCTTTATGGTGATTGACGGCTCTTTCTCAGGTTGTCGTGACGATTAAGAGATATATCAAGAAAATTGGCAGTGGGACCGACGTTTGCGTGATATCGTCGATAATATCACTGTTGGGTCGTCGGCGGTCTCTGACCTGGCGCGTGTACTGCTCAGATCCATGCCTGCACGACGAATCCTGCACTGGCTTTATAAATGGACTGTATTTTCATTTTATGCGGTTCTAAAAGGGAGCTTGGGTTAAAAATAAAATTTCACTGGTCACTCGCCGCTAAGTTTTATGCAACAAGAGATTATTTACACGCATTTACGTGACAATTAGGAAAAACTTGACACATGATATGAACTGTCAACTGTCTATATGACAACTGTCAATATGACAGTAAAACCTGAGTTACAATGTAAAAATATTAAAAATGATTTTAATGTTACAAACTTGCAACAATCACCACACTGTGACAACCAATCCTAGCCTAGTAGTATTATTTTTTATGTACTTACCTGTAAACAAAATGCACTAAGGGCCGGTTTCTTGATCCGTAGTTAACTCAACCAATGGTTAAACATAGTTGATTGAATTTTTGCTAAAAGTAAAAGGCTAAAAAAAAATAACAACGGATCAAAAAACCGGCCCTAACGGGGATAATTTATGAACGAGCTTTTATGGGCTGATATTTCTTATGATTGACTTCAAGACGAAGGAAAAAAGTGTAGTGCAATCTACAGTATGCTTGTTCCATATATTCAAAGGATTTCATTGTAAAGTTTGCGGTTAGCAACACTAACAAACACAAAGGGTCACACGTATGGAAGTGATAAAACTATCTTTTCAATGAGTCATACAAACTTTTTTAATCAATCCAACGCCACAAGACGGTGGCATATGATACAGTATCTTCTTCATTGTGGTATTAAAAAAGAGTTGATCTAAATATAATAATACAATGATTTTATATGAATGGATGACATCTGTCGTAGAGGATGAGGAAGTGACGATGTTGAACAAAAAATACCAAGCGAGGGTGTTTGATTTATCATTCCGATGTTAATTGTTGTGTATTAGGAGGTTTGAATATTTTTCATAAGATGTTTTATTTTTGTGGTTTATAAACATTATTCAAGTTAACACTATTTACACTAGGGACTAAAGTAAATGACTAACTAACTAACTATACAAATAAATACAAAACAAAAGGACACTTCGGCGTCGAAGTAATCGTCCGCATCGATGTCATCCGGAGACGTGCCCAGAAGACTGGCAGCATTGCCACGTTGAATGGCAATGCTAATTCTTTGGCCAAAGAACGAGCCAGTCCTCTGGTCATGTGAAAACTCGACCAGTCATAATAGTTTTAATGATGTTAAAAATGTATTGATGTGAAATCTAAGAGGGAATATTGTAGACATGAATAAACTCCTCGGAAGACAAACTTGTTCGTATGCGTTGGAAGATTTTGTTTTCGAAATTTGGCCACTCAAGTGTCGACGGTCAGACATTTAGTCTAGTCAAACATGGCACAGCACCATCGATGGTTGATGGTTGGTCTGTATTCATGAACTAATAATATCAAATAAGGTCAATATTTGGTAATAGTACTTAGTCATCATTTTCACCAAAAGACTGTCACTACGTAAAACAGAGCGGTGCGTACAACATCATAATCCAAAATTCGAACTTCATTCAAAAACACCACGAATCTGCGTACAGTCGACCGTCAAGAGAATGCGTTCCTAACGCCGGTGTATTGAACATATTGTAGTAGTAATAAGGATCAAATTCGCAAAATACATATTCGTTAGACTGTAACTGAACTTAGTTCATCATTTCACTGCTCATGATAAAGCTTCACTTTCGAGTCCGAAACAAGTCGAACGTCCCTAAAGAATATGCATGTAATAAAGTAAAGAAAGTACAAACTAACAAAAAGCTCTCCCCCTCATACTCGTATAATTCCGTCGCATCCGACATTTATCGATACCGTAGATCGGATGACATATTCAAATATTTCCTGCCGTCAAGTAAAGGTGCGGGGTTTTTGTGACAACTCACTTTCCATGGGGTAAAAATGAAAGTTTACTTGTATGGTAATAAAAACAAGGAATAGTTTATTTGCAGTTTTTATGAAGGTTGATTATAGAGTCAGTGGTTGGCTTCTGTCATTCGAAAGATCCCGTTGAGGATTCTGAAAGAAATAAAAAAAAATATAGTCCTTTGGATTGAAAGCTCCAAGTGTATTGAGATTGACCTAAAGCCTTAACTGCTGACTTAACGGCCGTAGTGACAGCTGTTATGAAAATTATCATAGCGGCAAAGATTGAAATCGTTGGATTCGCCCTAGCGTGTCAAAAGATAGTCGCATTTCTGTTTCGTTTTAAATCTCTAACACGCAATGACGCTGTGACTTCACTTGATTATCATGGAAACACTGTAATGTGTGAGCTCTTCCCAGTATGGACACTTTTTCTTGTGACTGACGGTGAGGGCAAATCTAGCGATTTAAATCTTTGGGGGATGGGGTTTGACTTAATGTCAAATACGGTGAAAACTACAGATTTTCATGACAGCCGTTACGAAACCAAAGCTGTATTAGTTTTTTTTTGTTCTTGGTCTGGTAGGTAAACAGATCACTATCTCACCTGATGGTATGGGGTGAGGCGGTCGACGGCGACAGTCTTGCCTAGAACTTAAAAATAACAACCCACTTAAGAATTAAAGACTCCAAGGTTAGAGCTACCAGGAAAAATACCTACTCTGGTAGGAAGTTCCACTCCCTAGACTTTAGACGATAGATTATTGATCTAAGCTAAAGATTTTAAAATCTGAAAACACTTCAGCTAGAGTTACCAATGATGAAATGAAATGAAATTGTTCATTCTGTAAATATGATATCGGAATCACTTTTACACGTCATATTAAAAAAATATTAAAAAATAAGCTAGATGGTGTCGACATTTCCTACCTGACTGCCCTGAGAAGAAATGGCGAAACAAACTCACGAATCCAAGTCTCTATAAAAGTCTAGACATAATCTTGGTCAGATCATGTGAGGACCATGTAGATCCGTATCAGAAATGGACGACTTGTCATACGTAAAAAAAAACCCGGCGTAAGTGGTAATATTAAATATTGAGTTACATATCACTGGCCACATAAGTATTCAGAAAAATGCAAATACAAAATGGCGATCCATTTTCGTTGAACATCATAACACCCCAACAGACAATTCGATGTCAAAAATAATTTATTATCTATCAAAAAATAATTGTTCTAATTACTTATGCAAGGCTGAGTTTCTCCCCTTTAGTTCATTTTTTTTTTATTATTCAAATCTAGTAATGACTGGGGCTTTTGTTAGAGGATGTTTGATCGGATACCTTTGCCATTATTAAAAAAAAAATAGAGCACGGATAATAGATTTGGTATGAGGCTTTGTGAAATATAGTCTGTTTGTTTTTCTCTTTTGTTGTTCAAGAATTTGTGATTCTCTATCTTAGCTATTGTACCTACATATACTTCTTGCTTGTAATAAGCAAGTGAATAGATTGTAGGTACATTCCTTCTTCTTATCGTATCGATGGTAAATAAGAAATTTGTTGTGAAAATTCAAATATTATGTTTAGCTCAAAATTCAGCCAGCAGGAACGCCGTTAGCTGACGCAGTCATAAGATCCTCAAGTGCATAGGAGACAGGGCAGTTTTCGCTAAACCCAAACCTGTCACCTGTACGTTCTTTAACTATGTAAGTCCAATCTAGTGATACTGACTTCAGATATTCACAGTGTATTTAAAAAGAGTGCTAACTTACATATGTATTTAAAAAATATTTTTAATTGATTAGTGCTATATTTTTGTAATCCTGTAGCTACATTGCACAACCTACAATCTAACCTCTCACTAGAAGTCGGGCGTTGGTAACTACAGCATAGTTTTACCTTTTGCAGGTTTGTGATATGATGACCTTATTGGTGATGTTCTTCAGAAAGGTCAGGTGCGTAGTACCCGCAACCAGCGTGCGTGTATGACTAGATGTATGAACGTGAACGAAACAAAAGGAATATGCCATGCAAGGATCGTAGCAGGTGGTGTTCTGTAATTTCCTACCCCCTTAGGGAGAAGGCGTGAGTTTATGTAATTATGTGTATGTATTGTTTTTTATTGTATTTGTTTTTTGTTCTTAATAAACGATTATTGTAGCTGTTGTTTTCGAATCTTTAAAATACACCACAAGGTCACTATTCATATTATGTCACCTATTGAACAAAAACCTCTGCTTTTGAAATGTTTACAAGAAAGGCGTAAAACTTTTAGTGACAGTTTATCTGTACCGCTGTCTGTTTCGATTCGTTATAATACTGACAGAACATCATGTGTGTGTGGTTTGTGTACTGGGTTCTGTAGTCTAATCAGATTTTATTTTTGTTTCCGGAGGTATGCGCTATGGGTAGTATAGCATGCTAGTAAGTAGTTAGTATAGCATACATTAGCTGGTAAGTTCTTTTATTTTTATCCAAAGGGATCATTTTTCTCATCGTTAATTGATTTTGACTATTCTCTCCTGCCAAGAATATTTATGTTAAGAATATTATCACATTTATTAAACAAGCGGACACCTCATTCTTACAAACTGTATATATTCTGTGACTATAACTGTATTGCTGGTATTCGAGGTACTATAAGTATCAGTAAATTCATATAATAACATACGAAACGAATATTTATAAGTAAATGACCAACAACCGATGGATAATCCTCTAAATAGCTTGAAAGATTAATCCAGTGTTATAAAAAAGATAAGTGAAAGAGTTTTGAAAGAAATCTCTACGGGACCCTAAAATCCTAAAAACCAAACCAACAATGCAGGGCAAAAATTCTGTTGATATGCAAAACAGGGTTTATATTTTTGACATATCCATAAAAGATAGATCGTGTTATAATAGAGCACTATTGAAATCATAGACAAAGAGATATCTTTGGTGTTGGTATCATCGAACTGTTTGATAATGGTCTAGTTATTATTATTGTAGAAATATTGAAATAGCTGGCGACTACTTTGTTTTGAAATGTGAATTTCACAATACATATATGTAATATTGTTCTCGAAAATGGCTCTAACGATTTCGATGAAAGTTGCATTATGGGGTTTACGTAGGCGAAAATTCGATCTAGCTAGGTCTTTGTTTTCTCTATTTTCAGTCGAGCAGAGCTCGGTCGACCAGGTAGGTACCAAAGATAAACTTCAGTGCTGGCAATACCTAAAGGCCTAGGTTTAACGTATAAACTGAAAAATTTTGGAATAATCCTTTTTGGAAACTTAGTAAGATGCGGTCCCTTTTTCTAAAAGCCAATAAAAACTTTTTTACAAAAAAATACAACCGACTTCCAGAAACAACACTACAAAGTGAAAAATAACTTTAATTTCGGAAGTCGGTGTCGGTGTTAAATGTATTTTCGTTTTTTGCCACCGACTTCCGAAATTAAAGTTATTTTTGACTTTGTAGTGTTGTTTTTGGAAGTCGGTTGTATTTTTTTGTAAAAAAGTTTTTATTTTTCACTTTTTAGTTGTGTACCTACCCCACACAAATTCTAATACCACTATCTGCAAAACAAATACGTATTATTGAAGCTAACTCAAAACCTACTGAAGCAAAGTTAATCAATTTTATATGGGACCAACTGTGATGTATACCCTCTCGAATAAAACAAAAAAAAATCTAAATCGGTCCAGCCATCTTCGAGTAATCGGGGAACATACATAAAAAAAAAAAAATAAAAAAAAAAAAAAAGGTTCCGACGAAATGAGAACCTCCTTCTTTTTGAAGTCGGTTAACAAGTGTAATCTAGACAACAATTTCTATAAGGACCGTCAAAACTATGCTGCAGTCGCTGTCATTGAAAAAACCAAACACATAGACCCCAAAAAGCAAAGAAACAAACACCAAACCACTAACTCCTTACCAGATGACAAGATATCCAAAGGCACACGTACTCAAGTAAATTCAGAATTAACTCGCCAAATCGAAAAATTACGCACAAAGGGGAATACGTTATAAAAAACACACAATACAAATCACAGTATCGCCTGTTAATGATCTTGATGTCTCGCGATGATTGTAGAAAGAGATAGAAGATACAAACATCCCAAGTTCGAAAGGGACGTAAAATGTGATATCTCACCGGAAACGGCGTAATATATGGTGCATTGTTAGTAACGAGATCGGTTTGTGTGTCTGTTCGTCCGTGGGCGGACTTGCGCACGCGTTCTTTAAATAGTGTACGTGAATTAAATTATTTTTTGATATGAAATTCTACGGTTCTCGGTGCGTTTAAATTTATATTTGATTATTTCGTACCTGGATTTTTTAAATATAAAGTGTCTGTGAAGAGAGTAAATTGAGGTTGGAACAAGAAATCTTGTATGTTTCATGTAAACTTTTGTCTACAGCATAATCATGTTAACCTATTTACCATTCTAAGAAACGAACGATATAATAATGTACTTGCAACAAAATCCTGATTTCGAAAATGCATATTGAGTATAAAGTATCTAGCAATTGATATGTATAGCTCTGATACAACCAAAACAGTTAAGGCTTACCAAGAACCACTACCAAAAAAACTAGGTATTCTTTCTGATTTTGTCGTGACCTACGTTACCTCATCATCATTCTCGTGCCCTTATCCCAATTTATTTGGGGTCAGCGCAACATTTCTTTTTCTTCCATATTTCTCATCATTATCTTCGTCATCTCAGTAGTCACTCACTATGTTACCTAGTATCATAACATGGCATTGACAGACACCTTCATTTCATATTGCATCATTCGTGTGACATCTCTTTTAGCTCTAGAGCACTCAATACTCCGAAATCACACACGACCACCTTGGTCTACCTTCCCCTAAACATTTTAAAGGGGTGTATAACGCATCTCAAAATGGTACCAAATCATTAGTGAGTGACAAATGGTTTGTAGACGCGTGGCGAATACACAGATTTATCTGGTTGCAGAGATTTGGTTAACGTAACGCAACCAAGCGGAGAGGATATACTTGTTAAGTATTCGATAGTTATCGGAGTTGTTAATGGTGGAAATCAAAGTCTGATGTTTAGGGGATTGTAGGCTTCTTTGAATGATTTAAAGCAGAAATGCTCTATCAAAGCATAGAGCATTTTTATTTACTTATAGGAAGTTGGAGTATTGCTACTCTGTGTGTAGAAGTAAACTTGGTGCTTATTTCATTGAGACCTATCTATTCATTCATACAACAATGAGCCTCTTTTTGGAGGAGTTCACAAGCTATTTAATTAATTAGATTTTTATATTGTGAAAATCGTTGGGTAAACTGCTTATGTTGGAATGGCTACGTTCAGGTCTATTTGCTAACTTTCAACACAGGTTTCTCAAGACATGGTACCTAGTATATTCAATACAAAATCGCCATAAAAGTCGCATAGACAATAACCGATTGTAACCACCACTCATCGCAGGCGTCAAGCATTAAGCTTTCGTCATAACATTCTCATTAATTAATCACCATCGTGTAATATCTCCAATTACGACCATGCACGTAAGTAGACATTATAGGCGACGCAAAAAGAGCGGCGGTCACGGAGCCTGCTCAAAGTAAGACTGACAGACTACAGAGTGTCGATGTCGGTATCATGGGGTATCGATGGTATAATTTTAGAATTAGGAACGTTGCTTTTTTTAAGATGCATAGACTGCAAGCGTCGTTGTTTTCCATCAACAACCTATTCGCTGGATTCTGACAAAGGAGATGACTCCTTAAATAGAGGTATTGATTGCTTTCAATGTAATGTGAGTATTGGCAACCTTTCTGTCACTGTTGCTCAATTTTTTTCTAGAATTTAGATTTTATAGTAGAACTTTTAACTAAAATCATGCTTAATGGTAATGTACTCTTAGCACTATACAACAACACGGCTAGTCCTTATCGCTTTTCATATATTGATGGTATGGATAAAACGAATTTCTATTCCATCCCATTCTTATTTCACCATTTAACCTTTGTACAATCTGCCAATATTGAGTTCAATGTTCAAAAATATGATTGATTCATATTTTGAACACACAGCCAGTAGTTTATCCGTGCCGATACGAGGACGCCCGACTGATCCTTCCGATCCCATTTGTATTTGAAATTCAAATTTGGAAATCCATTAGTGCGACTCGTCATTTTAATGTGACAGAGTATTGAGTTACTCTAATTGATCGGTGCTCTCCGTTCGTTTTTTTTTTTTTGGTTCGGTTCGTTCAAGTTTCAAATTTGAATATGAAAGTTCGCTGTGAAGTTCTTTTTTTTAATGTAATACGTTCGATATTATTGTTTGGGCTTCCGGATTTTGGTTAGGGTCTGTCATTGTGCCGCTGGTGGGCCGGATGGTGTTGGTTTTATCAGTAGTATACATAATTATATTAGTGGTATCCTAACTAATATTATAAATGCGAACGTGAGTTATTTATTTATTTAACAATAATTGCTTGCTGCACTTACAGTTTACACCAAAGCGCGCATCGAGCCAACCACCATAGCATTTAACTAAAAAACAAAATGCAATTATTAAACATAGATTTACTGCAGTACTACTGGATCTAATGTCTAGATTTACTGTTTTTTTGGTAACGGATTTGGATGAAATTTAGCACATGGTGCTGGGAGACCTGGATTAGGACATAGGATACTTTTTATCAAGGTAGTACGTTCCCGTGGGATAATTTCCGACCTCCTCGTGGGCGAAACTGCGGGTCAAGTAAATTAGTACGCACTTACATAAGTTGGCACTGAATGGTCAAAATAATTTACATTTCGATATTACTTATGTTAAGGAAAAATGTAGAGAGTTTAAAATTATGAGGCAATATTTCGATTTTGATGTCAGAACCAGTCGCAGTTTTGCCTGTATCTTCCCTATTTCCTTGAGGAAAAAAATAACAGCATTTGTTAACTCTTCCGCAGATGTTACACATCTTTAGTACGGTATAAATTACTTCCATGACCGCGTATCTCAGCAATCCTACCGTATAATTCATATTGATGATCGAACCGATTCACAAATGTATCGATTTGCTTGTCAAACATAATGTGCGCATGATCATTAATCTATATTTTTCGGAACCCGTTCTTATAAATGTGACAACGACAGTTGCAGATAATTGATGCAAAAATAATCGGTGTTTTACAATTTCGAACAGAGACGATTGTATTATTTTTGTATTGTGAATATTTTTGGGTTAAATTAAAGGAGGTGTTGTTACTACTTGATATAAAAGCTGTCTAGTTACTCTTCACTTGTATTTTTGATCATCTAATTTAAAATACATACTTACTATAATATTGTTATAGATATTTACAGTAAAGAAAGTTGCCTTGGTAACCTAAGTGCATCAGACGACTCATTCAACGCACAATCTCATCCGCATTCTATACTCAGAGTCGCGTGTTCGATTCCTGCTGTTTGTTATGGTACACCGAATAAATATAATAATACTAATAAATCTCCCGACCATAATTAAGATCCACACATAAAATTAATAACAAAAACCGACGTTATTGACAAAGAAGCAACATAAAAGGAAATAGTAGATTTATCAATAATACATTCAATCAAAATCAATACTACGAGTATATAGAAAAAGTTAGTATTTCGGAGGCACAACAGTGGTAAGCGAGTTTTTGTTAATTAAAACAGCAAATAGGGTATAAAATGCTGTCGGTAATAGACAGAGAGGCTTTTATCTTGCTCCGTCGTGCGTGGTGGGCGATGAAGCGCGGCGACACCTGCGAACATCTCGCGATACTTGCGTGCGCAGGAGACGGCTTCTGTTTGCGATGTAGCATGGTGCGGGTGACAAGTGACAGAAAGGGTAAATTTATTTAATTTTTACTACAGTTATTACTGATTCCGTATTATGTACACAATCTCGTATATATCTACATATCATAGTCGTAAAATACTGGAAATATGTTGGAGGTGAAAGCTTTTCGTATTCGGTCTTTTTCTAAGGAATCATCATCCTTTGTGTTTTAGCGTCGTTTAAGAGTCAGTGATTTTGCTTGTGTGTTCTCAGTTGAGCTAGTCTTTAAATTGGAAGTGTTGAAACAAAATGAGTATGCTGATCCTCTTCGAAATTGAAGATCCGAAAAATGACAGCTTTGGTATAAATGTGGCAACTTTAGAAAATAAATTGCTCGAAATGACGGTTACAACAAGGATGAGCTACACAAATAAAGCTGATTGAAAATGTCAAGTAAAAAAAAGTACTTCTCTAATGACCTAGTCAGTAGATTTGTAAAGAATTACGCCGGACTTTAAGCTTTTCAATGACTTATGAATATCAGAATAAACCCAAATGCAATTGAATGTTGATTTTCAAACAATAACAAAAGAGTCTCCTCCACACTATCCAACCCAACAAAACGAAGAAAGTAAAACGTCGGTTAATAATTACAGTGTAATAACTCGATTACTCCCCGCTCGTTTAGATCACTACTATCGATATTATTACTTATCGATTGTCCGTCCGTCTGCAGTAACCGCAACTTTTTTGCGTTCAAGCGAATCCGATGGGGAAGTGTGCAATGGCGTTTTTATATCAATTTGTGTGAAGAATTGTGAGAAATTGAACGTTAGTTTATTAAAGAATTTGATATATTTAATCAGGCTTAAGATATTTTCAGTTTTTCTGAAGACTTTGAAGGTGAACCAAGGTTTATCGAAGATCTTGAGTAATCCAATAAAAAATTTACCAACGGTTTGAAGTCTGATGAAATAGAAACAGCTCAAACGATGCATGAAGATGACGAATGATAGCAAAATGGTTTGGATTTAAAATCGTGATAGAGCATAAATGTGATATTGAAGATGGCCATAGACCAGAACTAGGTGCCTATGGAAATTGAAGATTATAAACATTAATGGGTATACTTTGGTTGGTTGGACACAGTTTAATGAGCGTATGACTATAACTCAGATAGTCTACTCTGCATCTGAGTCATATTTTCTGCTAAGGAAATCAACAGGGCTGCCGGCTATGAAAATTAATTTCTAATTAAAAATGTAAAAGATCATTTCGATATTAACAATCAATTAGGATTATTGGTAGGTCTCTAGGCGTGAGAAATTCAAGCCATTATTAATCTTTACAGCCAATAACATTAGAAAAGGACTATCGAAAATACAATCCCAGATTCGCTCTGCTCCTCAAAAATGGAGTAACTCTATACCATGTTTGTGTCCCGACTTCGCATCTGTCATCGCATATTGAGTCGACCCCCAAACGCTCCTCAATCCTTGCATACGTATCCGATTGACAATGCGGAAATTTGCATACGCCATTTAAGGGTTAGAAAAAATTATCATATGATTACTTTGACACTCCATTTCATTTGATTTTGATCTTTATTTTTATGGAGGTAAAGTTGAATGTATTTGAAGGGGTTATACGTAAGATCCGAATGCTCTTTTGAAAGATTTTTCTTTCATGTGCTAATACATTTTGAACTCTGTCTTAACAAGTTAAAGCACATTTTTGTTTGATCTTCGAGTCCATGGGAATACTCAACCCTCAAATGGCTTATGATAATTTTTCCTTGAATTATTTTTGCTATCATTTTTCAATAGCTCATTAGTGTGTAGCTATCGGTCCGTAAGTGGCATCGGGCAAAGCCGATATTGTTCGGGATCCAGGGATCTCTTCTGCATATTGTGTCGCGACCGATTTTATGGGCATCATTTGAATTTTTGAACCTGATTTGCATGATTGTGATTTAGTGTTTATTTTTGTGTGAGATATGATGTGGATTTATGGTTTACGTTCAAATGCACTTAATCTATGAATGGGCCGTTTCGGTTCGCATAATGTGGTAAGAGGTTAGAATGGTATGGAAATTGGCGATGATAATGCTAAATGCTCCTGACGTGTCTACTTAAACACAATTTTGTTTGTAGTACCAATTCTAAATGGTACCTACTTTGTTTAGTAATTTTGATGATGGTGAGTTAAAAAGTATACTTACACACATAGAAGATATTACTTCTAAGGTAATCAGTGGTAGTAAACCTGTAGTAAATTTAAATTATCGTACCAAAAACAGTAAAGTTTTTAAGGATCTTCAGAAACCTCGTGAAGCGTGTCCAAGTTTACGACCATGATAGATCTATCAGTATCTAATGGTAAGTCGACTTTTTGCTATTATCGAGACTTTAACGCCTATAAAGTAACGAGTGATTGAATGATGACAGAAAAAACGTGCAAAGGAACTAAATTTACTGTTATGGCTCGCAGAACTGGAAAACTGAAGTGGCAACAGCCCACGGCCGCTGGAGCAGAAAACTTGGTCATGGGTAGATGAGACAAAGATGGGGACTCGTAGATGGATTAACAAATATAGATGATCTAGGAAGACCAGATAATTCTAGAAAATGATGACACCATTTCACCAACAGACAAAGTTATCATAGAATCAATTCCAATTTTTTTTTTACCTTTCCAATTTTTTTTTCTTTCCTTTTTTTTGTTTTTTTTTTTAGCCAAAACAACAACATACTCATATTTCTGTATACATTTAACGCGTGCTCTTTTATGCGCCAAAACATCAAAAACAATTCCACACACAGTTCTATTTACCTTTTTAATTCAATCTATTACATTCCACAAAAAACTAACAATGGTTGTCCGATCGCTGGCCACTGAACAATTTCATTACGATCAGCGCTCACGCACATAACCTCAAAAACACAAAAGCTAAATAAATCGACCGGGATACCATTTATCAAACTGCCGCCTGCATTTTTAATTAGTAAAAAACATATTCGGACAGTGCGCAGTGGTGCGTTCCAATCTGCTTCCGATCTTGGTCTTTCTGACCTTTCGCTCCCACATACAAACTATATATAGCTCCATCTCGTTCACCCCCGCTATAGTAATTAGTTTCTCATGTATAGAGCTTTTGTTTAGAATGACATGTGGCGTCTGTTACCAACAGTTAATTATGGGCAGTTTTTTAACGATTCGATGGTATCGATACTGTATCGATGAATCGCAATCGTAATGAGCACATCCCTTGTACCGACTATATTAATTAATGGTAGTTGGAATATCGTAGAAAGTGAAATAGTGTGCGTATTAATGGCGTTGTCTGACATAGATTTGTTAGTTTTAACGGTTTTTCTATTTGCGTTGAAAATGTCATTGTTCAATGTATGGCTATTTTATACTTTAATAATACATTCATTCTGAAAATGTTAGTTGCAGCTTTCTGAAGTTTATCCATTTAAAGTCCGTTTAAGAATTCTTCTGAAACCGGGCATTAGTGATTTATTTTGAATACGTGCTTGATCATTTGGTATTTTACACATATACAGGTAAAGTTTTTAAGCAGTGTGCAAATTTTCACAAATTTTGAAGCTTTTTCATACAAAAGTTCAGTACTTACTCGACCAAAATGTATGAAACAGCAGATTTATTCGTGATTTCAGAGTTGGTCCCATAGTGAAAGTTGTTCATATTCATGGGTAGAATATCCTGTGAAAATTTGCGCACTGCTTAAAAACTTTTCCTGTATAGATATGTATAAAATTCCATAATATGATCTAGCACGCTTGCTTGATCTAGCATATTTTAAAGTTAGTGAAAGTCCTTTTTTTCTGGATAGTACATAATGTCTATATATAGGGCATGATGAGTTTATGGTTATATGAACTTACAATTTATAATTAACTAGAGGAGAGGAAACTGGGACTTACAGGTCTGAAATCGCCAACCCGTCTTGAGCAAGCGTGGTGATCAATGCTGGTGCCTTCTCTGTATGAGAAGAGGCCTTTGCCCTGAAGAGGAACAATGCATTGATGAATGAAAAGCTGGTATTATTATTAATGTATAAAAAGTGATTCCAGAATGCGTTGTCATATTTATTTATTAATTCAACCAAAACGACATAAACCCAATTACAGCGATGAAAATAATATAAAAATCCATTCTACTTTGTACCATAGACGGTTATAATCCATTAGTTAGACCAAGGATTAGCTTAACCTTGTTACAATCGAACAAGTTACAAAAACTACAACAGTTTTACAATATTTTGCAGTAGCTGTTACTTTCTTTTCTTTATCCCTTATAAGACCTAACGGCCTACAGCAAACAGTTATAAATAACTCCATTGTAAGTATGGATACAATGACAGATTATGTTAAATTCAACTTTGACACGCGAAGTTCAGCAAGGCGCATTCTTAGGACCAATAGCATTCTTATTAGAAAGCAGTCATTTATACTAAGTAGTGACGTTTTTATGGCCACCATAGCCGTTAGTAGTATTCTATATTCATTCTTTTTACATAATTGTGGGTAGCAAAAACAAAAAAACAATGATAGATGGATTGAAAGTAAAAGTAAATTTTTTGCGTACGATGTATAGCCAAGTGAAATTCTTTTTCCTGGTCTATAAGAGTTCGATAGTATGTAGTGGGCTTGTTGAGTAGTTGAAGTGTAACATATTAGACTTTTTTGAAATGATTCATGCTGATCTAAAAAGGGAAGAAAAAATAGGACATGTTTATAAGCTAGTTGGCATCTCGTGCGAGCAGTTAAAGTCAAATGAACGATTTATTATTCTGCTTCTTGTAATTGAATACTAGAGTTACAAAGTTCTTATTTTACAACATAACAGTTCTTTCAAACTTGTAATAATTTACTACATGTATGACGTTTGACACGAACACAAATGGACCTTGAATAACAAAATTTACTGAGACAAAAAAATGTTGTGGTCAAATCAAGTAAAACTGTTTCAAACAGAACTTATTCTATTAATAATCATATGACGATTCAATATCAGTGAAGGAGCTAAAAAGCTAACTTAAAGTTGATCTAAAGATATGCAGGATGTTAATCCTGCATATCTTTACTGTCATAGCAGTTATGCTATGACAGTTCAATCTCTAACGCACACACTAGGTGGCAAAGATACAAAAATGCATACCTATAACAATCAGCTAACTAAAATGGGATAAGTAGATGGACAACGGTAATCTTCTAGCCGATATTACAAAATTTATAATAGGACCATCTAATCCAAAAATTGTAAATTATGGTACACCAGGTTCCACTCGGATGCGCTATCAGAACCATCGACCACTTCCCCGTCCATCAAATTCAAATTACGATCGACAACCACCTTTTACTAATAAAAAATCATTCGACCATCGGTCAGTAATTAACGATGCCGAATTCGACCATGCTATTGACCTTACGCAAAGCCAGTATCATTGTTACCGAATTTATTCCAACATTCAATAATAAACTCTATTACTTTCTTAATACGAATCATACATCGATCTTCAATTGTGTCTTCATCCTTGAAGTTTCTCCAATGTGTTTTAAACTTAGCTTGTTCAGCTTTATGGTCGTCTTTAGCTTGTTTCTCCGCTTGACTGATGCCCGTTACGGCTGGCTGTGCACCTGCAAGACGGTCACCAATATGAATGTAATTAGGGGCACCACACATGTAAAAGTGTGTGGTTGCGTTAAGGAAGTCCCTTTGTAACGATGCGGAACCTTGGCCTAAGAATTGAATGGGTAAAATAACTGGTCTTTTGTTGTTTCGTTCAATCAAATGATTGAGAATCAGATGTTGTTTCTTTGAAAATGTTCTTAAGTATTTAACCTAATCTACTTATTTTAGAATATTCATGTTTTTTCATATTACTGGTTTACGTAGGTTTTAGAAGTTTAGAACGTCACTTGTGCTAAGATTCTTCTGCCGTGTACGCACGAACGCACAAAAACATGGTGAACACGAACATTGAACACTTTAAGTGTTCAACAGGGTCCTGAGTTTCTTCAAATGATCCGTGATCGATGTTCACCATGTTTTGTACGTTTGTGCGTACACGCCTTTACAAACTCTTTTTGGTTCGTCCGAGTTCATACACTGTCAATAATAATTATTTCAAAGTAGGTAATTGTAAGGTTTTAGTTTCTGCTTCTTTTTTGTGGATGGGAAATCATCAAATGACTTCTCCCGCTCTGGGCGGAGCGGGAGGGCGTGTCAGACTTTGACTGACTAAAACCCACCCGTGTTCCTTCAGTTGCCCATGCCAGGGCCACGGTATCTCTTTCGAACAACCCGCGACCCCGGCGGCATCAGCCCTATTGGACCCCATCACTGCTGACATCTCTTTGAGGCGCGCGTGGAACACAACGCGCCGTCGACTCGGGCCTGGTCCTTACCGGACGGCGAGCTGCCCATTGCTCGTCGTCCGCAAGCCTAGTTTCTGCTTCTAAAAGGTCATTCGGAAGTAGTTCAGACTAAACAGTCTATTTAAAACCTCGACCTTTTTGGACCTCAAGGATCCTGTTATCTATTGCTTACTTACAAGGTGTTTGATATTTGGTCGCAATTCTCTTCAAACAATACCAGACAATAATTCATTACAGAGTCGATAGTACCCTTCCGATCAGCGTTGAATCAATTAACAAGAGACGTAATTTATTTCAATCTGATTGTAATGAGTTGTAGTCTTTCTGGGGAGGTTCTCGATACTGTTGCTGTCTGCTTGTATATTGATAGATAATGCCTGAGGGTGTGTTGTATACTGATTAGCAATGGGGTTGGATATGTAACTCATATGAGCTTTATACGAATACTTGGGTTATGAATTAGGTGTTACATTGTTTCAACTAGATCGGTAATGCAATTTTGTTGTGATGGGTGATATAGAAGTGTTGTAAACAATCGCGGATTTTTAAGATAACGAATGTGGCTATGCAGGATCATATATTCTACATAATTCTATGATCCTGCATAGCCACATTCGTTATCTTAAAAATCCGCGGTTGTTTACAAGTCTAACCTCCAAGACTAACCTCCTAGAAAGAATTAAGAATTAGAAGAATTCCTAGAAAGAAGAATGGCAAATGCCATTTTACCCTTTTCATATATATGTAGATATACAAATAATGTTGGCGATTTCGAAGCAGTCTATATTTCCTTATTATAGTAGTCTTTACTGCTAGTTAGTGGTATCGCCACAACCGTTCACCTAGCTTAACCAATACCTACCAATAAGCACACACTATGGTTTTCTAAAGTGGCTTCCAAACAAAAGTTGACAACAAAATTCACCAGAAAAAAGGCATAATTATCGTTGAAAAGGGTCCCTTTTACACTCATTTAACTAACGCAGTGTATCGGCCGGTGGGAGTGTAATCGGTTCCTATCGGGCAGTCGATCGCGGTTCGATTCCCGCGGGTTGTAATTAGATTGTTAGTCGCATGCGATATTAACGTGTTATGTTGTTAGGTGACTCGTCTTGGTACTTGGTAGTATGATAATTTAGTGTTGCTCGACTTCATCATTCAAAATTATGTTGGCTCTTATTATTATCCTTGGGGTAGGCCTTAGTGTAACGTGCGTGTATGATGTGGCTGTATAGGTTAATACCAGTACCTATAAGAAAGCACTAACACTTTCTTGCTAACTCTTTTAGTAAGTACCTACCATTGTACTATATCACAATCAAACGACCATTGAGTCTGCATAACATTTAAAAAAAAATACTTTCTCCACCCTGATATAACGATAATATCATAGCCGTTATTTCTAAGTGTTGCCAAAGTAAAATAATACATTCAGTTGCCATAATGAAAAAAACATTTAAAAGTTTGTTATAATATTAATAATTTGTACTTTTACAGTGTTGCCACAGTGGATATTATTATACAGTATATTAAAAAAATAAATAAATAAAAAAATCACGACTCCACTATTTCACATTAAGTGACTCCACACCCCAGTTAACGAGAAAACAGATGACGGCGCCATATGGACCAACAATCTTACACGATAAGTACCTCCTGGTAAGACTGGATGACCGACTTACGAGCTTCAGACTACCCGTAACGTGTATCAAAGATCTACGAATGACATCTTGTCCTTACATGTTTTAATTAGCTAAGGAAACTTTATGTAATTCAAGCCGGCCAACAGCATTTTGCTGACTTTTCAAATAATTGAATAATGTGGTTTAAAATTGCGACCGATTCAGCAACTGTCTATCAGGCCTTTATTTTCTTTTCTGCAAGCCTGCGATCGATTAACGTGCTTGGACTTCACTAGATAATGTCGATTTGGCTGTCCATCGATCCCAGTTAGCTTTTTTTACTGAATTAGCATTCACATTACCCTCCAAAAACGCTCATTACAAGCTAAATATCACACAATTTCAAAACCCCGGACAAATGCAATTAAAAAAATTAAATAACATAGTTCCAAGTATCAAGACTACTATCTCCCCTTAGTCGATACATTTTGATGTCGATAAGAAAGTCAGTTGAGAATTTAATATACATAATTTCTTTTAACTTATGGTCACTATTTCTACATACACCACATTTTACTACAGACATCGATTGAAATTGTTGTTTTTTTTTTTGTAATGAAGTGATAGGGCAGGGGTAATGATTGAAAGGTTAGGAGTTCAAATTGCGGTTAACTTGGTAATTGTTGTTAGTTTTAGTTATGATTTATTTAGGTAATATTTTGGAGAGGTTTTTATGGTTCCGTTTGGTACCTTTGGGTACGGAATCCTAAAAACTATTACTAAGCCTCCGCTGTCCGTCCATCTGTCTGTCAGCGGGCTGTACCTGTCTCATGAACCATATGAGGTAGACAGATGAAATTTTCACAGATAGTGTATTTCTATTGCCGCCATAAAAAAAATAATCAACATACAATAAAGTTAAAAATTAAAGGTTTTTTTTATACTGGAGTATTTTATTTTTGTAAGTAGTGTTAAATGTTGTATGGTGGTAGGTACGGAACTCTTTGAGTGCGAGTTTAACTCGCACTCGGCCGGTTTTTTTAATATACTCTAATATGGATTAATAAACATGATTGTCTATGAAACAAAAAATTTGGTTGTAAGTTAATTTAACTATAATCTTAAGGTGTTTAATTCCCTACTTCTATTATTCTGATGACGATTCTAGTATCTTTGCCAATACAGAACAGAATATAATATTGTCACGACTGTCATCAGTCACTTCATGTCCGTTTCATTTGGTGCGTTCCGTTTTTAGTGACGGTGCACTGGCGGACTGCTTGGCACGTCTTAATAATATTATTTTTTATTTTTAATATTTTGTTTTTATTTAGTTTTCTTGTCTCCTGAAATGTTTCAAATTTTTATTTTGTATTACCCGGACTGCGTGTAAGTTTTATTTAGGTATTTTGATTTAATAGCGCTACCGGCGGCAGGTGGACTAGTTATACGGTTAATTTCTTTTTTAATTGTATTATTAGAATTATTTTAAGTATATTTATATTATTATTATTTGTTTTTAATTATTTGAGGTAATTATTTATATGTCTATTGATGAAAGCAGTGATAATAGTAGTTTTTTCTCTATAACAAGCAACGACGACAGTTTCGTGAGTATTCCTTCTCTTGCAGACAGTCTTACAGCGCAGTTTTCTGATGTTCCTAAGAATTTTAATGTTGTACATATTAACGCTCAGAGCATTCCGGCTCATTTCCACGATATGCTGGCAAGCTTTGATTGTAAGAACGTACATGCTATTCTTATTTCAGAGTCATGGCTTAAACCTTGTCTTCCTTCAACAAGTTACTCTCTTCCTGGCTTCCAGCTTATAAGAAACGACCGGTCGGTTGGTGGTGGTGGTGGTGTTGCCATATATCTCCGTACGCATATTCCCTACTCTGTTGTTGATGTGTCAGCACAGCCGCCGCCATCCAGTGCTGGTGAACATCTCTTCCTTGAAGTCGAACTACACCATTCAAAGTTACTTCTTGGCGTCTATTATTGTCCCTCTCTACGCGTTAATTTCTTTTCATCTTTTGAAAATCTCTTAGAAATGCTGATTCCTTCTTACAGTCATAGTATAATCATGGGTGACTTCAATACTTGTCTTCTGAAAAAAGACCATCGCTCTTCTTCTCTGACTAATATTTTGGCTTCCAGTAATCTTTTCATTCTTCCATTGAATGCCACTCACCATTTTCCTAACTCTACTCCTTCACTACTTGACTTGATTTCTGTCTCTTCTCTTGATCATGTCGCTAAGCATGGCCAATGTTCAGCCGATGCCTTTTCCTATCATGACCTGATTTTTCTGTCATACAAAATTCGGCCGCCTAAGGCCAAGGCTAAGATTCTCATGCAACGCAATTTTGGTGGAATGAACCTTGACAGTCTTTGTATGGATGCCAGCGGTATAGATTGGTCTGCTCTGTTTGCCTCTGCATCAGTTGATGAGCAAGTTAATATTTTTACGATTAAACTTATTGAGCTTTACGATCATCATGCACCTGTTCGAGCAGTTAAGGTTAGGCATTTGCCGGCGCCGTGGCTCACAAATGAGATTAAAACGCTAATGCACAAGAAAGTTACGGCAAAGTCTAAGTTCAAGCGTAGGGCTAATGACGCTAACAGGGAAAGATACCTCTCAATCCGTAATCACTGCAATAAGGTGTGTAGGAATGCTAATCGCCGCCACATTCATTCTTCTGTCCAAAATGGGGACCCATCCAAAGTTTGGAAATTTCTTAGATCATTGGGGGTCGGTAAAACTCGAGAAGAGACAATCCCAAAAGACATAGACATTGAGGCAATGAATAATCATTTTACTGCGTCGTCCAATTTTGATAGGACAATAAAATTTAACACACTGAATTATCTCTCTTCACTTCCGACTCCCAGTTATTCTCCATTTGTTTTTGGTCAGTTCTCCGCATGTGATGTTAAGAAAAGCATACTATCGATTACTTCAAATGCAGTAGGAAGTGACTGTATCAGCCGTAATATGTTAATCCCTGTGCTGGATGTTATCCTTCCCGTCATTTGTCACATCCTCAATTTTTCTGCATCTAGTGGTGTCTTTCCATGCTCATGGAAAGATGCTCAAATAATTCCTTTACCTAAAAAGTCTAATCCCACATCATTTTCTGAATACCGTCCTATATCCGTCTTGCCGTTCCTATCCAAAGTCCTTGAACGGTTAATTCACGATCAAATAAGCACTTTCCTCTCTAAAAATAATCTCCTCAACCCCTTCCAGTCTGGCTTCCGTCCTGGTCATAGCACCACCACTGCGCTTCTGAACATTACGGATGATATAAGGTCAGCCATGGAAAAAGGTAATCTTACGGTCCTAGCTTTGCTAGATTTCAGTAATGCCTTTAATACTGTTGATTTTGATGTTTTGCTTGGCATTTTAAGCTCTCTTAACATATCTCCATCGGTAATTGACTGGTTTCGTACTTACCTGTTCGGTCGCCGGCAACGTATTTGCATTGGAGAGATCTTGTCTTCCTGGTGTAATATTTCTGCCGGTGTACCTCAGGGTGGCGTTCTATCCCCTTTACTTTTCGCAGTTTTCATTAACTCAATTTCCGACGAACTTATTTCTTCCTACCATCTTTATGCAGATGATTTACAAATTTACTCGCGAGCCCCTCTTGGAAATCTGTCTGAGGCTATCTTAATGATTAATAGTGATCTGGCCCGTATATGCGAGTGGAGCAAGAGGTATGGACTTATGGTCAACCCCATAAAGACGCAGGTTGTGGTGGTAGGCAGTTCTAGGACGGTCTCAAGGATCGACTGGATGACTCTTCCCCAGGTTTCTTTTGACAATTCAGTTATTCCGTTCAGTGAGAAAGTTAAAAACTTGGGGATATTCATAGATAAGAATTTCTCTTGGACTGCGCAGCTGCGGGAAGTTAGCCGCAGGCTATTTGCATCTGCTGCATCTTTGAAGAGATTACGTAATTTTCTACCGACTGCCACCAAGATTGCGCTTGCACAATCGCTTCTTCTACCCATCCTTGACTATGCTGATGCCAGCTATCTTGACCTTACCCAAGACCAACTCGATAAACTTGAGCGGCTTCAAAATGTTTGTATAAGGTTTATATTCGGTTTGCGCAAATATGACCATGTTTCTGAATTTCGTGTGAAGCTCAAGTGGTTACCAATTCGCCATCGCCGGAATGCTCATATCCTTTCCCTTTTGTATAATGTGCTCTTTTCCCCTACCACCCCTCTCTATCTCAAGAAACGTTTCCAGTTTCTTTGCGACTCCCACACGAAATTTTTAAGGTCATCTGATAATTTAAAGCTCAAAATGCCTATGCATTCCACAACTTTCCTCGATAAATCCTTTACTGTCCAGGCTGCTCGTTTGTGGAATGCATTGCCAGTTCAAATAAAACGCGCGCAGTCGTTACCTATGTTTAAAAGGCTCGTAAAGGAACATTATTTGTCGTTGTGATCGTGTTCACGTAACTGTAAATATCTTTAGTCTTCATTTGTTTTCGTTGCTTATATTTAGTATGTATGTATTTATGTATCTATTATTTAGGTTATGAATGTATCTATTTTAGTATAATATTGTAAGTAGGCACTTATTATTTGCACCAAAGACAGCCCCATTTCATATCCAGGCAAATCACTGTCCATTCTATGGTTGCCTGGAAGAGATTGCAGAAAGCGATAAGGCCGCCCATTGTATATTTTATAGTTTGTGTCTTTTTTTTTTGTTATGTATTTTTGTGGTGTACAATAAAGTATATATAAATAAATATAAATAAATAAATAAATATTTTATTAATTTTTAGTAAAGTATTCATAGAATGTTCTACTAGAGTCGCCTCGCACCTGTCTGCGGTAGCCTTTAAGGTACGATTGCACTACAAATCGCTAAATACTCGTACATTAACAGCTAAACGTATTCCTCTGTTTCTGTTTATCATTTTGAAGATGCCAGAGACAAAACGATCTTTAAAATATGTTCAGCGCTGACCGTATTTAGCGAATTCTGGTGTCTTAGGGCCCATTAAGTTACGCTTTCCTAGAAGAGTGCAGTGACAGCTGTCATGAAAATGATGGCAGTGGCAAAGATTTAAATAGTATTTCTGATTGGTTTTGACACCTCTATCACAAAATAACGCAGTGACTACACTTGATTGTCACGGAAACGCTATTTAATAATGTGTGAGTTCACTCTTCTCAGTATTTACACTTACTGAGTACGGTGCGGGCAAATCTAGCGATTTAAATCTTTCGACAGCGGGGTTTGACTTAATATCAAATTCGTAAAAATGACAGATTTTCATGGCGGCCGTTAGGTTATAATATGACGGAACCGCTTTTCTAAGCCTTAGTAAGTCCATGATTAGTTTTTTCTAATGAATGATTGATTGATTATTAATTCCATTTACAAAGAATCATTTCTTTTCTAAACAAATCTAGCCTCAACACTCAAAAGCATTGTTCCTCTAAAGCTCTGCTACATCGGAGGGGGCAGGGAACCGGGCTGCACTCTACGATTTACAGCTTTTACGCTATTTTCAATTTAAGTCCTAATGGCTCATGGGCCACCGATGCGCCGATTGTCTAATTGTTGATCTACTAGAGTGGCGAGACTGTGATTTTTGTTGGTTTTGGTGTGACTTAACAGTTTTTATGTGCAATGATGCATATCATGGGTTTCAAAACAAGGTGTCACTGTATTTGTAACTTCTTGCGCTATGTGGTGAAATCGGTCAAAAATGTATGATGTTAGTTGACACCAATAATTTGTTTCTAACGAATTTCATCATTTAATTTACCCATTTTCACTAAATCAAGCTTGCTTAGGTTTCTTAAAGATTTTTATACCTCTAACGGAAATGGGTGATGAAAGCAAGAGCTTTTACAATACAGTCTCGCTTTTTCTCTGGTCAATGGTTGACGAAGCCGTTTTGGTCGATGAAAATCGTGCCTCTATATCAGTACTTACAATTATTACTATAGAAAAATCATTAAAAAAAGCACTTTTTCTTCAGTAGTTACAAACATATATTTTTTCAAATATCTTGTATTGACAGCTCTATAAACTTCCTCCCCGTCCCCAAGCCCACCCTTTTGTAAAAACTTTCCTCTTAATCGGCGCGCGTTACAATCATAATGTGCTAAGTTTTCGCCCCGGACTGGACCAGATCGAACGCAGCCGGATATTGGACTTACCCTAAAGAATATTGGACTCACCCCTTTAAGAATATTGAAGGGATAACTAATATTGCAGCTAATTGTGTTTGTAATGCGTCTTGTTTTGAAGTATTTTGTAGCTGTTTTCTTGTGTAAAGTTATTGCAAACATTATGCTTGAAATGGTATTTTGTTGCGAAGAGTTTAAGGTTGTAATTTGGTTCAATAAACACGTTAATGAATCTTTGAATGATTGCTAAAATGGACGGTGCAAAATTGAGAATACCACCATGCTATATAGGTAGGGTGACTGGTAATTAGTGACCGATACTTAAACACAAGATTATGCTCATGATAACAAACAACTTTTACTATGGGACTAAACCTGTAATCGCGAAAAGAAAATCAGCTCCCCATACATTAATGTTCGCATAACTCGTCAAAATGTAGGGAGCAGCAGATTTTTTTTTCGCGATTTCAGGTTTGGTCCCATAGTAAAAGTTGTTTGTTATCATGAGCATAATCATGTGTTTAGGTATCGGTCACTAATTACCAGTCACCCTATATAGTCGATGAATTAGTGATCGCAGTTTTTCGATAACATCATTTGATTTTCCATATGAAAAAAATAATAATTGTGTACCTACACAGGTGTTACAAATTATAAGGTCATCTCAGTGTCCTGCTAGTAAGTGACTAACATATATTACACAGTGACATACAAAAATATTAAAGCAAGAATTGAAAAAAAAAACATAACCGTTCTTTGCTTTGCTTTCTTTTTTGCCTTCTTTGCTTCTTTAACTATTTTTTTCTTTCTTTTTTTTTTCTTTCTTATTTTTTTTCTTCTTTTTCTTTGCTTTGCCGTAGTTGGGTAATTAAAAAATATGATACAACGTCAAAAAATAATGATAATGTAAGTAACAGACAGGAGAACGCTCTCTCTTCTTGAATCAATAAATTGATCAGTCTTATAGGTGGTCTATTTTTTAGCGTGAAAACTTTTTTTTTTGTAAAACATTTTAATTCTTGTGCTTTTTATTATTTTTTCTTTATGTATAAGTTGTAGCACCTTGTGACAATTAGACAAAGAGCATTAGAGCTAAGATCGGCGAGACATTCCGTCGCCTACTTACGTTTGACATATTTTACAGAAATCCTACCGGCACGGTATAATGAGTGTCATATTCGGTGTACGGTCTGCAGAATAAGAGGAAAGTAACTTATAAACAAATTAAAAAAAAAAATCTTAATTCAAACTCCATTGAATCTATAGACTACTAGTATAGAAAAATTATGAAAAAAAAACTTATGTGTAAGTAAGTCAATCAATCTGCCTAGCCTTTTCCCAACTATGTTGGGGTCGGCTTCCAGTCTAACCGGATGCAGCTGAATACCAGTATTTTACATGGAGCGACTGCCTATCTGACCTCCACAACCCATTAACTGGGTAATACGATACCCCTTGGTAAGACTGATTGTCAGACTTTCGGGCTTCTGACGACCCGTAACGACTGTCAAAGATCCGCAAATGACAGCCGGGACCAACGGCTTAACGTGCTTTCCGAGGCACGGAGGGGTCTCGGTATGTAAAGATGGTCACCCATCCACGGACCAACCCCGGCAAGCGTAGCTTAACCTGATGGGTCGACCCGTGCAGCTGTTATTACTTAGCCACGAGCTCCTCGTTATGTGTAAGTAAGTTTAAAAAAAAAATTATTAACTCCTTATGTGTAAGTAAGTAGTTGATAAATTTTTTTTTACAAAAAAATACAACCGACTTCCAAAAACAACACTACAAAGTAAAAAATAACTTTAATTTCGGAAGTCGGTGTCTGGTTAAATGTATTTTCGTTTTTTGCCACCGACTTCCGAAATTAAAGTTATTTTTTACTTTGTAGTGTTGTTTTTGGAAGTCGGTTGTATTTTTTTGTAAAAAAGTTTTTATTTTTCACTTTTTACTTGTGTACCTACCCCACACAAATTCTAATACCACTACCTGCAAAATAAACTAGAACATCATCCATATAAAAGTGGGGAAAAAATACATATTATTGAAGCTAACTCAAAAACTACCGCAGCAAAGTTATTCAATTTTATACGGGACCAACTTTGACGTATACCCTCTCGAATAAAACAATTTTTTTTCAAATCGGACGACTCGATAGAAATATAAAAAACAGGAGAAGTGGCATGGGGGCGTGTTTGTGTCCACGCGTTATGCGCACGCTGTGCCTTTACTCGCCAAATGGCCGTCTCCGCGACCTAGTACGCTTTCGACCGTGGTCACGATAAATTATAAAAATGCCGTGTTCTTCAGTGGTTTCCTGCAAAAACCGAAGTGATATTAAAAACTTCGTATCTCACGGAATCACTTACCATATGTAATTAAAAGTATTTTACTGTATTTATCTTTAAAATCATAAAAAACAACAAATCGTAAAATATTTCTTGCTTTTACTACGTTATTTTTGTTTTCAAATATCGCAGCGGCTGTACTATTTTTGCAGCAAATACATTGCTCCTTAACCACTACCTTAAGTATGTCGCTAAGCGACTGGACAAGCAATGTAAAAATAACAAAACGATACTTTATTTACGCGGAGCGTCGCATAGTACAGCCGCTGTGTCTTGCGGCGAGATAGTGATGAGGTTAAGATCCACTAAAGTAGGCTATCGATAATAATGTCGATTGCCCAGCGAATATTATATTGCTATTATAGTTTATTTTTCAATTTGTCAACCGTTTTAGCCCGGTTGGAACACTTGAAAAGATGACGTTTAAGTACGGTTGGAAAACCTTTGAGAATGTAAAATAATCTTTTTACTGTTTTTGATTATTTTACCTAGTTGAGAAATGCATAACCAACGGTCGTAAAGTAAGTTTATTAATGTTTAGGTGGAGTGTTTTAGGGTTTAAATTATCGCATCTTCGTGCTATTTCCTTACTTTTTTTTGGTTTTGGTATTTTACTTCCGCTTAAGTCTTTAACTATGCACCACAAGATTCGAATGCGTTGTAGTAATCGGTATGGTTCAGATAAAATATTAGTGATTTTTGCTTAAAATAAGTCAACATATTCATGCTATTTATTTGTTATGCATGAGTATGGCATGTGTTTGTTTTCATATATTTAACTATTTCTTAACTAAGGGTTTTTTTAATAACAAAAGCCTATTCGCCTGTTGCCTGCTACCTGCTTACTCATCGTGAGGTTAAGAAGTATAGACCGCGCGGAACTAGTTGATCGCGCCTTAGGTATGTGAGCGGTGGGATGGAGGAGCGGGGGCGCATTACTCAGTACGTGCGTTGCGAACCGCCGCCTCACCCCTGTCTCAGCGGCCAACTAGTTCCTATAGACTATATAGACTATAGCTTAAGATACTTATTATGTAAATGATAAATAAGTTCATAAAGTACCTTTTTAGCTTCCCAAAAGATACAAATACAAAAAAATAATGGATTGATGCCACAGGAAGGCCACCTAACTGGTTCCCAACAAAATGTAGCACCATATGCTCAATTCACTTTAAGGCAGAAATGTTCCAGCCTCTAAAGAAAACTCGCAGGCTTTTTGAATGGGCAATCCCAAAATTAAGAGTACGTCAAGTACTGAACAAATACCTCCACTTTACAGGTCAGTGAGTAAACACATCATAACAGGGTTCAACAATTCCTATGGTTTCACAGCCTAAACCAACTTAACCGGATTGTTTTAATTTATTGATTCGTGTTTTTTTTTTTAATATACATTTTTTTTTAATTTAAAATATATAATACTTTCTGGACATATCATTTTTTATTTTATTTTCAGGACCCCAAATTTTTCTTGTACAGTAATAAATGGAAGTATCGATAACTTTCCGATTTAGTCAATCACTAGCGTATATGTAAAATAAATTGCTTTTTGCACAACACAATAATAGCGCCAGATGTTTTTGTGTGAGTAAGTTGTACGGTGCATGGTAAATGCACGCTGTGTGTGACGAGTTAAGGTTTATAATTGATTGTGTAGTATGTTCTGATTTATGAATTGCAAGTGTGTGCGCGACTTTGTATCTATTGCTTTTAGTGAACTACATGTGTAGTAGTGGCGCGGTGGTGGGGCCAACCTAGCGACATCGGGTTCTGATACATTTTCAACTACCGGGCATATCTCCTTCTTTCATATATCTATGGACGACTCTGTAAAAAGGTATGCGTGGTACCTCCTCCTTTTTTTTTCGTCGGTTAAAAACATTATTATGACTTATCTCCTAATGTAGGTATGAACCCAGTGCTGGACGTAACTAGTGTCCAGCCTATCCGCAGTAACAGCCAGGATGCTGCTGGTGCTGGCGCTCGCTTGCGGAGCTCGGCGTGGAAGCCGACAACGCGTGTGTTAGAAAGTGGATTGTACACTAACCTTATAGGTATATATACATATATATCCACTTAATTAAAAGCTTTGTATGTCAAGATGATTATTAGTTATTTACTGTGTATGAACCTAGTTATGAACATGGTGTGTAAGGAAAGGGTTTCATGAAGAAAAGCACAGAAAGACAAGACTAGGTATTTATTATTTCAATTAGGCTTGCCAATAATTATTTATCTAAGAAAGCTATTTGTCCATTCGCAAAACTAGGTAGACATGGAGAAGAACGGACAAGAAACTCCATGGGAACTTAAGTATTTTATCCATACATTTTTACATTAGGATCAGTCTCCATTAGGTATCACATTACCTTATAAATATAGATCAGATCATCATAGATCATTTTTCTCAAAGTTAGCAACTATAACAATAGATAGGAATTTGCACAATATCATGAGCAATATTAGTCGTATTTAACACATACAGAACAACATAGTTATCAACAATAACCAAGATATAATATTATCAATCAACTTACATGAACATTGTAGTTAGATCTTTCACCAGATCCAAGAGAATCCATTTTACACAGAACTTCTGCTATGCAGCATGGTGTTTTACATTGGCTTAGCCAATGACGTATTATAACTTTTAGCAACTTAATAATTACGGACATGGGACACCACTCATGGTCTGTCTGTACCGTTTAACAGTTGTAACCAAAAGACTTGGATGATAGGACCTCCTTAGCAGCTTTATATTTACGGCAGACACCAGAGGGTCTTTACCGTACGACAGCTAGCATAACGAGTCCCCCTAATTCGGGGCAGTCCCGTCTTTTATAGTTTTTAAATATTACTGGTACCTACCTACTAGGTACAAACTATTCCCACCTCTTGGCGCCATTTTAGACCAATCACAGATGGTTATACATAATTGCCAAATAACTTCTAAAATAGGTATTACTTAACAAATCATATATTGCGAGACTGTTTTAAAACATTAAGGGATCATTTAGGAATACAGTTATTGTTTATTTATAATCTAGAAGTAAGATCTGATACGATATTAGTTTCAACCAATCAAGGGTCATGATTTATTTCTGCCAATCACAGGTCGTGACTATTGTTACAAGTTATTTAGAAATAACTTGGTACATAGAAATTGCAATGTAAAATCATGAGAAACATTATTAGTATCATATTAATTATTACTTATTCATTTACAGTATTGTTATTATAATAAAGTCTAAACTTGATTATCAGTAGCCACCATAATTGTCTATTGTGCGACAACTCTACAATCGTTGTTGGCAATACGAGTATTTTAAGTCGCAATATAAACAATTAATATAAAATACATCTGTCTATGAAATATCAATCAAAGAAATGCAAATAACAATGTGTACATTTCTACATATAAAACATTAATTTACGTTTAATAAAATATCACTGAAATGTAACGTTTCCGAACGTCACTATCATCTTTAATCTGAGAAGAGTGATAGCTGACGTTCTATGACTTTGTTTTGATTAATAGGATCAATATCATATTATATTATAAGTATAACATTAATTATTATATTCGTGAAACATTAATTTACGTTTATCAAGTTTATTCAAATGTTACTGAAATGGAACGTTTCCGAACGTCACTGTCATCATTCATTCTGACAGAGTGACACTGACGTTCGTAATAAGATTATCAATAAACTATTCAATTACTTAATTATTCTCCATAAATACGAACAATCGTTAATAATCCAACACGTGCGTCCGCGAATATGCCCAACGTACTACACTTATATCATTATAATAGTTGTAATAGGTAGAAAGATAACATACTGAAACATAGCTGGCGAAATGTGGGTGTACTCTCGCTCTCTCCTGTCTAATCCTTCGGGAAAATAAGGCGTGATGTTATGTGTGTTGAAAGATAAATTAATCATTACTTACTTATGAGTAGAATGGATTGAGAAATTGCTTCAGCTATAATTTGATAAGCGGTTTGGTATTTTTTCCCATTTTTACCCGACCGCGGCGAAGCACAAAAGGAGAGTTATGTGTTTGACCTGTATGTATGTATTGTGTGTATGTCCGTTTCTTTGTTCCCTCGTAACTCCTAAACGAATGAGCGGATTTGAATAAATTATACGTCTTTAGATTTGTCCTGGTAGCGCGAGTGTCACTGGCTACATTAAAATCAAAAACAAAGTAAAATGGCGGATTTGGGGCGCCATATTGTAGAGATTGAATTTTTTTTTCTTCTAATGCCATCGAGTGGGATGTCAAAATAAAGGGTTTTAAAAGGTGATTACAAAAATATATGCAACTTATATGGTTAAAAGTAATTCTAAGTGACAAATCGTAAAAAACACGTAAAAAAAGGCTTGGCTATTTTTGTGCACTTGATCCTAAAAAAATACTGTCACGACTAAAACTCCTTGCAAGAACTAAATCATCTGTGAAATCTTTCACATTTGTAAACAAAAAAGCTGGAAATAAAAAAAACAATTAAAAAAACTAAAAAAAACCCGACTGCGGTAAAATACTGTAAAGCTAAAAACAAGCCCATTTTAAATTAAGGGGGAAGCGCCAGGACAGCCCGCGAAATTCAATTTTTTTTACGTTTTTTGCAATTTGTAAGTCGGTCTTAGGTTGTATGTTGATTAAAGTATGATTCGCTACCGTAACAAATATGTATTTACAGAATAAAAAAATCATATATCATTAAAATCAGTAATACAACTCCTTAAGTTAGTACAATCCTCAAATGTCAAGATTTCATGAAATAGTCATTCAACAGGATTACCTGGTCTTAAAGAGTTGTATTGATGACTTTAATGATAATAATTCTGTAAATACATACTTGTTACGGTCGCGAATTAAATTTTGAACAACATAAAACCTAATACTGACTTGCAAATTGAAAAAAACGTAAGAAATTTTGAATTTCGCGGGCTACCCTGGCGCTTTCGCCTTAAATAAAAGTTGGAAGCAGGTGGTTAATTTAAAATGACCTTGTTTTTAGATTTACAGTTTTTTACCGCAGTCGGGTTTTTTAGTATTTTTAATAATTTTTTTTTACATAAAGTACGGCGCACCGTGACACTAGGTCCCTTGCTAATATTTTCAACTATGAGCGTACACATGAGGTGTAAAAAACCGAAAAATATCAAAGCGTATTAACACCTTTTTTTAATTTTCTAACAAATTAATCTTTTTACACCTAACTCATGTCAAAATATGACACACCAAACCGTATTAATTTCTATAAAAAAAGAACCAAATGTACCTAACGTTTCAAAAAGTATTAAATCCGGTTGTTTGTTTGTGTCCTCTCATTTAAAATATAACAGATTATGCCTTTATCTCAAAAGTTCTAGTGATGGGGTTAATACATTTTGATCTGTTATTTTCCACGTGCTGTGTAACTATTATATTATTACTTAATGCATTTTAACCCGAAGAAGAAATTAATGATTGTGGTAATTATTAATTAATTTATAAGTAAAGCACAATTTGTATTCTTTGAACCAGTAAAAGTCTTGTCAATACGTTAAAAGTAATTTAGTATAATTGTTCCCACTGCTGGGACACAGGCCTCCTCTCTGTAAGAGGTAGTGGGCCGTAATCCACCACGCGGGCCCAGTGCGGGTTGATAGATGTCACATATCTTCGAATTTTTGATTCCTCACAATATTTTCCTTCACCGTTTTGAGAGCAGTGGTGATGAATTAATTTTAAACAAAGTAAAGCGCCTGCCTGGGTTCGAACCCACGATTTACTTACTCGTAAGTTACCACTGTGCCACCACTGCTCCAATAAATAATTTGCCTTTGATAAAAAGACAAAAGCCGTGTTCGCGTGTCCACCAACAACACTACCAAGTCGACTTTATAATAATCTAATATCTAGTTTTTATAAAACCGTACCTTTTATTGTAACGTCCCATAAATCCAACGCAACGCTGTGTATTGTATAAAAATGTGCTTAGATACGTATCCGTCACGCAATGTCTACCTGAATTACATGTTGCAATGTCTTGTCATATAATAGGCAAGAAGTTAATACATGGATATAATTGTACACACCAAGTTTGTACAGGAATCTAGTGGCCGTAAGCGCTACTGCTGAACACGAGGTTCGATTCCCAGGTCGAGGAGTCACGGGTTGTTGCCGCCGGGATCGCGGGTTGTTCGAAAGAGATACCGTGGACAGGCAACTGAAGGAACACGGATGGGTTTTAGTCAGTAAAAGTCTGACACGCCCTCCCGCTCCGCCCAGAGCGAGAAGTCATTTGATGATTTCCATCCACAAAAAAAAAGGTCGGGCAGTGTTCTCGGTTTTTTTTATCAGGAACTTCTCAGTCTGCATTTGTGCCCGGTTGATGGCAATAGGCTCACCCTCTATTATTTGGGACTTGAACATAACTAGCGAAATGTGGGTGACTTGTAGGCATACCTCCTTCTTCCACCTGTTTGGGGGAAACAAGGCGTGATCTTAATCAATATTGTTGTTGTTGTTGTAATGTTGTTGTATTGTTGAAAATTGCTCAAGACAAAACAAAATCAAAAAAACCAATCAAAACGTTAACCAGGACTTGCAATTTGCACCAGTAAATTGCAAGCCCTGTTTAACGTTTTGATTGGTGACAGGGTGTCTACAAAAATATCTTATAAGTGTGCTTAAGGGGATACCAAAATAAATTGGGGGCTCTTTCGTAACCATTTATTTCAATATTGCAGCATGTATAGATTTAATTTTTGGATGTAATTGTGTGTATTGACTATTTGATGAATACTCTGACTGAAGGAAAAGGAGCAAGAGCTCGTGGCTGAGTAATAACAGCCGCACGGGTCGATCCATCAGGTTAAGCTACGCTAGCCGGGGTTGTCCGTAGATGGGTGACCATCTTTACATAACGAGACTCCTCCGTGCCTCGGAAAGCACGTTAAGCCGTTGGTCCCGGCTGTCATTTGTGTATCTTTGACAGTCGTTACGGGTCGTCAGAAGCCCGAAAGTCTGACAACCAGTCTTACCAAGGGGTATCGTATTACCCAGTTACTGGGTTGTGGAGGTCAGATAGGCCGTCGCTCCATGTAAAATACTGGTATTCAGCTGCATCCGGTTAGACTGGAAGCCGACCCCAACATATTTGTGAAAAGGCTAGGCAGATTGATTGAAGGAAAAGGCAAAAGGCAATTAGGGCCTTGATAGAATTTATTCCCGAAAAGAGCTCAACTTTTTTAAATATTTTTCTCTGTAATTCTAAAATCCTAAGTAATTTAATTCCAAAATTGCATTCAAAATGTGCGTATTAGGTAATTGAAAACTATGGCTGAAAATATTTTTGATAGATAGCTTAATTTATGTTCAAACATTTTTTATTTGGTGTGGCGATCTTATTTTGGTACTATATATACTATTACTATTGCGCTGTCTTTTGTCGCATGTGGAAGTAATTGACTCTGTCACCTTGTTTTTCGCCTTTTACATATTAAGAAAAAGATTGGTCCTTATTCAAGCCGCGTTGAAGTTTTATTCTCATCCAGTTCTCAACTGTAGTTATCACATTTTATTTCATTAGAAGATTCCAAGATCGGCATCAATTTTTTTTTTTTAATTTTGGCAGAAGAATAAAATTCAAAAACAATTTCCATCCGCGCCACATTTGCTAACGCTACGCAACAGTCTACGCGATACATCCGACACACCCGAAGAGTAGCGACGTGTAAAATCTGCATTTCTTTGAGATGCACTTGTCCTCCCCCCACCTCCCCCCCTAGACGGCTCTTAGATAAAGAGGGCTCTACTTTCGCGCGCTTTGAGCAGACTCCCAGGGTTTTGTTAGGAGTGCTACGTCCTACGTATAGAGGAGTTAGTTGTTAGGTGTTGTTTTGTACACCGTACGATAGAACGGAGCCAGGTTAGGTTGTCTATTGTCTTCGAAAGTATGAGGATATAAATCTGTGTTTCGTTTAGATTTGTGTGTAGTCTGTGTAGCTGTGTACTGCTGCCAATGCTGGGATTTTGTTTTTGGTTCTGCATTATACAGCCAGCGGTCCTTCGATACCATTTGATACGAGGGCTACCTGTTGGTCTTCGCTAAGCAAATGTGGTATCCAACGAGAGATCAAAATTTCTTCCGCTGAGTTCTTCGTGCAGGATTTTTTGGATAGTAGTCCCTGAAATGCCTACGTCTGCCTCTATTTCACGGTATGTCACATGACGATCTTCGACGATTAGCTGCCGCACGGCGTCGATATTCTCTTGCGTCATGGCGGCTTTTGGAGGACCTTCACGTAGCTTGTCACTGAAGCTAGAGTGCCCACGTTGAATTTCTAAATACCAGCGTTCTACAGTTCTAAGACATGGTGCTGCATCACTAAACACAGAAGTGATCTCCTCAAAGCACCGAAGTCGCGTTAATCCCCTTTGAAAGTTGTAGAAAATTATCGCACGCATGTTTTCCTTTGATATTTCCATTTTTACAACCGACTTGTCACCTTTGAATAGACGCTACAATAAAACTATTCGACCGATCAAAAAACATTCTTTTGTTTTCGAATTCTAAATTCAAAAATATAAAAAAGCCATATTTTTTTTTTTAAATAATTGCGGCAGGTTTGCAAACGACACGACTTAAAAGGCAGCCCTCGTACTTGACTCATCTCTCTTCTTCTCTCTAGGTACAGTTTCAGGGAAATAATTGAATTGCAGCCAAATAATTATCAGCTGATGAATATGGTTATCTCATTTACTACTCAATTGTTTATTTTAGACAGGTGCATAATTACTCTCGATTTCGATACCACATCATCCTCACTATCCCTTCTTTGTAAACTGGTAAGTAGTTACAGCGATCTTGTTGACGTCCACTCTGACTTTGACAAGTTCCACAGAATAACTTCACAAAGTAATTTTTTTTAATTTTTTTTTTTTGTGTTTCCTTTTCTTTTTATTTGTGTTTTGTTAAATATAACATATCGGTACCTGTATGTTTTATGTTTAAGACTAATTGATTTAGATGATTATTTTTAAAATTCCAATACCTAACGTAATTAAAAAATATATATTATTGTCTTTTCTCCTTATTATCTAGTTATTATTATTGTTGGTGGGCCATTAAAGGTAAATAAATAAATCCCGTAACGGTCCATTACTAGCAATCATATTCCTTACTTTCCGTCAATACTAGAATGGTTAGTTTCAATTAGTTGCATGTGATCCCAAGAGAGTTTTTCCAAGGGTCAGGCTAACTGTCCATTTAAGCATAGAAGAAGGAGCTGAGAGAAGTTCAGAGCTAAGTAAAACATGAATTTAGTGGAATTCATTAATTTGTTAATGTTGATCTTCTTTGATAGCCAATTGTACAAAGTTATGAACATGTAGAATGTCCGAAGTTACAATTACATCATGTACTACTTCATTTACAAAAAGGTTGCATATAAAATTTCCCATACATGTAAGAAATGATTGCCTTACGCAAACGACATACAAATGTAATGAGCGGTCTCGATGTGTCGCATAGTACGATTGTTACCCGTAACAATAGAAATATTAATTGTGTAAGATGTTATGTGAAATATGTATACTTTATGATATATATAATATAAATCTCGGAACGAGTTTTCATGCTGTTTGCTTTTCCAATGGTAGAATTTGGAGCATTTACTTTATAAACTAATTCACTAAGCAGAAAAATCGCATCGTAGTTTTAGAATCTAAAAAAAGTTCGATGTTTTAAGTCTTATATTATAAGACTTAATACATCGAACACATTACGTGTGACTCCGGATTTTTAATTTGTCTTTCCTTTTCTTTCAGATGGGAATATTTTCTTATTTCATACTTTTTAGAGCGTGATTTTCCAGTAGTAGGGTTTTAGTTTATGAACTTATATTTTATTGGGGAAGATGTCTTTCAAGCAGCATGACTGGCGAAATAGGGGTGTATTTCAGATACAGCTCTGCTCAACCCTTCGGGGAAATAAGGCGTGTTGTTATGTTATATCTTTGCAGCATTATACATATCTTAACAAAAATTGCTATCTTGTCATTATGTCTATTAAAAAACACACTAGAACCTTCCATATACTCGTACATTTCCGATCGAAAACTGCATCAAACCATAAGAAAAATGCAAGAAGCTCCACTATACCTACATAAAATGGAGTGTCTGTCTGTGTAAGAGCCATCGAGCTGTACGCTGGCACGGCGAGGCTCTTGAACGGCACAGTACGGCACGGAACGGCAAGATACGGCCCTTGAACGGCACAGACGTAGATATTGCTGTTTTTTGTCACCACTTTTCGTGATCTTGTAATCTTGAATGCGTTGTGGCGTGAATTAACATGTGTTAAAAATGGTAGTTTGATGGCTCATTTGGATTTATTTTGAGAGACACTCGTTTTGAAATGAAATTACGTGTTTTTTTAATTTGAGAAGCTCGTGGCTAGGTAATAACAGCCGCACAGGTCGATCCATCAGGTAGGTATGCTATGCTTGCCGGGGTTGGTCCGTGGATGGGTGACCATCTTTACTTATCTAGACTCCTCCCTCGGAAAGCACGTTAAGCCGTTGGTCCCGATTGTCATTCGTGGATCTTTGACAGTCGTTACGGGTCGTCAGAAGCCCGAAAGTCTGACAACCATCTTACCAAGGGGTACCTATCGTACTACCCAGTCACTGAGATGTGGAGGTCAGATAGGCAGTCGCTCCATGTAAAATACTGGTATTCAGTTGCATCCGGTTAGACTGGAAGCCGACCCCAACATAGTTGGGAAAAGGTAGGCAGATTGATTGTTTTTTTTATGCTGCCGTCATTACTCGCATCCATCATTACCACATATTGCTTATGCCTTGCTAAGCAAACTGAGGGGGTCTATTGGGGCCCTGGGCGGCGGGAATCGATTGCCGATTCCCGGCCACCGTAGGCGCGGGCTTGCGGACGACGAGTAATGGGCAGCTCGCCGTCCGGTAAGGACCAGGCCCGGGTCGACGGCGCGTTGTGTTCCACGCGCGCCTCAAAGAGTTGTCAGCAGTGACGGGGTCCAATAGGGCCGAAGCCGCCGGGGTCGCGGGTAGTTCGAAAGAGATACCGTGGCCCTGGCACGGGCAACTGAAGGAACACGGGTGGGTTTTAGTCAGTAAAAGTCTGACACGCCCTCCCGCTCTGCCCGGAGCGGGAGAAGTCGTTTGATGATTTCCCATCCACAAAAAAAAGGGGGTCTATTGGGATCGGGTAAATATTGCATATAATACTTATAATCTCTCAACTATCGATCGACCTCCTAGAGGTCGGTAACAATAGAAATTTAATTGTGTCATAACATTACAGCAGAAGGTATAAATATGGGATGAAAATAGAATAACTATAATATTTACCTACCTAATAGTACCTATCTATTTTTATAGATAGCCTACCCTACCTTATCTTACCTACCTTAATTCTATTTTTCGTAAACATAGTCTTGTTCGTAAAAGCCTGGACAAATCATGGAAAAAACATAATTATTGTTTCTCTACTCGAAAACGTGTCGTTTTGCATCCTCGTCAAATTTCTGGATGTGATACAAAACATCAAACCGAACAACTTTCTCCATCGTAATCGCGATAAAATTTTCAACTGTCCCATAAAAAACTTAAATACCTACTCGACGCAAATGTATGGGACGGCTGATTATTTTTTCGCGATTACGATGTTGGTGCCATGGAAAAAGTTGTTTGGTTTGACGGTCTATACCACATCCTTAAATTTGACGAAGATGCAAAACGACACGTTACTTACTTATTTGATTTCAAAGCCACCATTTACGACACCCACAGATTACAGAAAAGACCCATTAGTTCCCAGAACCACACAACAATACCGTCCCACTTACATACATTGAACGGAAAAATCACAAATCCTACCCATTCCCCCTTTTCCCCCTCCTTAGACACTACCCATCACTCACACCCACACACAACTAGGAAATCAATAAGATTTTTACAATTTAATAAATGCTACTCCACCATTACTATATTACAAGGATAAGTGGGTCGCGTCCCCCATTTCCCCCTTTTTGGGGGGAGGGGAGGTCACGTCATACATCTCGATTCCAGAACTTCGTTCCCAGTTCATAATAATTGAGGGATTCATATGCTCTTTACCTACATTTTAGTTTGAGAAAGGTTCCTTTGTAAGCTGGTGTAAGCAGGTTTGTAGGTTAATGCCTAAAGTATAGTAATACTAGTATAGCTCTTGCCAGTGGCTTCGCCTGCGTGGATGTCGGAAATTATCCCACAGGAAAGTACTACCGGGATAAAAAAAGTAGCCTATGTGCTATTCCAGACTATAATCTATCTCTGTGCCTTTCATCCAGAACTTTCGCATTTATGACAGACTATATTGGTTTTACTGTAAGAAAAATGCTTCTGATGTAGCCTTCTTATAATGAAATAATCAATTTGCGTGAAATAAATACTTTGTGTTCAGTTTTGCGGTGTCTAAAATTTGATTAACAAATCTGCTAAGCTGTCAAGTTAATCATTTTTACACCATCAAACCTCGTAAATAAAGACATCATGCCAGGTTGGACATTTTGATCTTGTTTCTCATTAAGCTTTTTTTTAAAACCATTAAATACTGACAACAACTGTCTGAAGTAAGTAGATACCTGTACATAATATACCTACATACACGAAGCAACATCAAATGTATTCTTTGCAACTGAAAACTTAAGTTGAAATAAAAACTACAATAGTAGTCCTTGATATGCAATAAAGGCAAGCGTATACAATTATGTAGTCTTAGTAAGACATAATTATTTACTAATTATTCAATAAAACGCACCTCCTGACAACGTGTTGACAGAAAACATGCTCATTTCATAGTCAACATCTAACTCTTTGTTCTTCATTGAACCCTGGTATTACCGCTCCATAATCAGCTGTGGCCAGTTTTTATCCAATATGTTAATTACACTTTTTATTCTAATTAATTCTTAGTACTTATGATCTTCAATAAAAATAAGGACGTCTTTTTTTATGTATACTTCTTGCCATTTTACCAAGTGTAACTTATAAACAGTTTTTCCTCTCCTTTAGGTGAATGAAAATAAGGTTGGTTTTCGCTTGTTTTGTATGGAAAAATGATAGTAATTTGTATGGTAATATATTGTCATCAGTTAGGGATGTAAGTATGAATAATTTTCTGCACAATTCATTCCTAGTTGTTATTATAGACCAGCAAAAAGTTCTCGATTGTAATCATCGATGAATTGTAATAACTCCATTGCATATAAGCGCCACTTTGCATTATTGAATACGTTTTTTAATTCATGTCTTCATTGGTTATAGATCATTGGGTTTTTGAATAACAGTTATTGCTGTGAATTGTTTTATTGAAATTAGGTTTTTGTGTGATTAGAGATGAGGGGAAAAGCAGAACCAATGGGTGCTTTATAATCATGTTACTTCCGATGAAAGCCGACAGAAATTATTTTGTGATCTGAATATTATTTTTTTATTTTTGAGTTCGGTTAGTTTGTCAGCTACGTCACCAATGCTACGTTTGAAAGATTCTAGAACGTTCATTAGCTTTGAAATTGACAACACTTGAGACATTAAAATTTCAGGGCTTTTACAGGGTCTGTACCGTATTGGTTATTAGTTATTACTGTAGGCAGTTTCTTATAGTCAAAAATTTTCAGTATGAAAATGTTTTGGCATACGAAGTTGTTGTGACTCTGCTGTGTTTTTTTTTAGTACTATTATGCATTAGAAATAGTTATATAAGTGCCTGGTTGACCGAGCTCTGCTCGGGTGAAAATACAGAAAACGAATTTTCCCAGATATGAGACCTAGCTAGATCGATTTTTCGCCCCCCGTAAAAGCTTATTGCGACTTTCATCGAAATCGTTAGAGCCGTTTTAGAGAACGTGATCACAAATATATACCTATCCTATATACTATTAAGTGAGCAATATTTGTATATAAGGTGTATCTATTCATACACGAAATCTTTTTAAGGGGTCATTGTAATCATCATTATGAACAACTTTTACTATGGGACCAAATGTGAAATCGCGAAAAAAACTCAACTGCTCCCTACATTTTGACGAGTTTGTTGTAAATAAATGTACCTACTGAACAGCTGTTTTTTTTCGCGATTTCAGGTTTGGTCCCATAGTAAAAGTTGTTCATAATGATGAGTACAATGACCCCTTAAGAGATTTCGTGTATGAATAGATACACCTTATATATTTGTAATCATGTTCTCGAAAACGGCTCTAACAATTTCGATGAAAGTTGAAATATAGGGGTATACGGGGCGAAAAATCGATCTAGTTAGCTATCTGGGAAAATTCGTTTTCCCTATTTTTACCCGAGCAGAGCTCGGTCAACTTGCTACTATATACAAATATTGCTCATTTTTTAATAGTACGTAGTAGGATTAGGGTACCGAACCTAGACGGTCCCTTTCACAAAAAACTTCTACCACTACAACAGTCTAATTTCCCGTATCTCCATCCAATAGCACTCATTCACAACATAACACGTCATTCTCAGCAGAAAACGGGTCAAGAAGCAACAGAATAGAACAAAGTCGTAATTTTCTAGTCGCACGACTTTCAAAGATAGTACATAGACTCCTGACATGTTGGATGGTAAGAAAATAAAAATATAAGACACACACGTGCCTTTGGGGATGCAGGCGGACGTCGGGACATACATTGTAAATATGTGATAGCTATGTAGTATTTGGTATCGTTGTAGCACGGATGTTGCCTGCTGAACACCTTGACCATATTTGGAACCCTGTTGTATTTTATGATGTAAATGGGGACGTGAAACATGATGGTTGACGGTGAATGAGGAATGCACTAGTGATAAAGACATCATTATTGTAAACAAGTAGTCTTGATATTATCTAGGAACAGAGTTCTTGTCAAGACGAATCAAACGAGCCCAAACTCGATAGGGTTGCGTAGTTTTATTACTGATTTTTCATGCCCACCTTCCAATACCATCATCAGATCAGATCCATGTCATAATAATATTGGATTGTCATCCGATTTATGGTGGAGCTTGTGGCTAAGTAATAACAGCCGTACGGGTCGATCCATCAGGTTAAGCTACGCTTGCCGGGGTTGGCCGTGGATGGGTGACCATCTTTACATACCAAGACTCCGCCGTGCCTTGGAAAGCACGTTAAGCCGTTGGTCCCGGCTGTCATTCGTGGATCTTTGACAGTCATTACGGGTCCTCAGAAGCCCGAAAGTCTGACAACCAGTCTTACCAAGGGGTATCGTATTACTCAGTTACTGGGTTGTGGAGGTCCAATAGGCAGTCGCTCCATGTAAAATACTGGTATTCAGCTGCATCCGGTTAGACTGGAAGCCGACCCTAACATAGTTGGGAAAAGACTAGGCAGATTGATTGTCATCCGATTTACACATGCATGTAAAATTTTAGTTCAACCGGAAACCGGGAAGTGGGTCAAATTTATCTTGCAAGATTAAGTTGTAGACAGACAGACAGACAGGTGAAACGAAATAAAAGCTAGTAAAATGTAAGATTGTAGTTCGATATTAGGTATTATCATCTGAGAAACACAGCTGAAAGAATTGCTAGTCTTATCGGTGCTGTATGTCTACAGCAGAACACAAGCCTGCTGCAACAAAGGGATCTCGCACTAATCACCACATTTGCCAAAATGTTCGGTGATCATTGTACTTTATTTACACTAAACAACAATTTCCCAATAAATCATTGGACAGATAAGACGGAATGGTGATCGAAGTTTGTTGTTATCAAAAGACAAGAGTACGATGCTACCCATTTTTTTCAAAAATTAATTAATATGTAGGGCGTCTTTTATATCAGTCTAATAAAAGGAGGAGCTCATGTCTAAGTAATAACAGCTGCACGGGTCGATCCATCAGATTAAGCTACGCTTGCCCGGGTTGGTCCATGGATGGGTCTTTACATACCGAGACTCCTCCATGCCTCGGAAAGCACGTTAAGCCGTTGATCCCAGCTGTCATTCGTGGATCTTTGACAGTCGTTACGGGCGTCAGAAGCCCGAAAGTCTGAGAACCAGTCTTACTAAGGTGTATCGTATTACCCAGTTATTGGGTTGTGGAGGTCAGATAGGCAGTAATTCTATGTAAAATACTGCATCTGGTTAGACTGGAAGCCTACCCCAACATAGATGGGAAAAGGCTAGGCTGACTGATTATTGACTCTAGCTAAATCGTCAATACAATCTATTGAATTCTATGTTACATAGCTTGATCTCCAAAATGTCTTATCTATTTTGCTTTATGGTAAATGAGTCCACAACACACACATAGGAAAGGGGTAAAGCTTTAACTACCGAGCCAAGATAACAAGGTCCATACAAAATATTCCATACTCAATTTAACTATTCTCTATATTTTTGAAGTCCATTTTAATACGGCAGAGGAAAATTCTGTGTCTGTGTGTGTAAAGCCACTGTCTGTGAATCGACGTATGCAGGTGTGGGTGTCGATTCGTATTAAGTATGTAAATTTTGGTCGGGCGAACCAGTGGTCGGTTTTTTGGTTAGTTTGCCTTCTTTTTGGGTTGGCATCATTTTGTGGTGGTCACTTTTGATGTTGTTTTAAGAAGGTGGGTGGGATAAATAAGAGGTTTTTTTTGTTAAATCTACATCTCCCCAAAGTAAAGCAGGTAGACGTTTACTGTCGTATTTTCGACAATGATTTTGTTTCTAACCATTTCTAAGTACATCATCTGCCTAGCCTGTCCCCAACTATGTTGGGGCCGGCTTCCAGTCTAACCGGATACAGCTGAATACCAGTATTTTACATCGAGCGACTGCCTATCTGACCTCCACAACCCAGTTACTGGGTAATACGACACCCGTTGGTAAGACTGGTTGTCAGTCTTTCGGGCTTCTGATGACCCGTAACGACTGTCAAAGATCCACGAAAATAACCTTTGCTACCTATGTGTTACCTGTTACTCCGTTCCTTATTTTACTCAACATGGGAATCGAACCCAGAACCACACAAGTCACGCGTGCTGGCAGCTCATAAACCAATGTGGAAGTAAAGGTAAAATCATATGCCACCCTTTGGGGAGAGTAAAGAGAGTTTAATTCCTATACCATCCAAGAAACAGAAATATAAGAAGACGTTTAAAAAGTACGCTTACATTACAAAACTATCGTAAAACATTTTCATCTCATTGCAACATTAAAAACAAATTGAAAAGTTGCAAACATGTCGTTATGTCAGCACAGAAAAAAAAGCGTACGACAACACAGTCTCACTAGAACCCACCACCAGCACACATTTATTAAACACAAAGTATTTCCAGAAATCAAATCTCCTATGATACAACAAATAGTGCAGACCGTCGAACGAAATCCTCCAGTTTCAGCAAATCCTGAATATTCCTCACGGAAAGCAACCGAACAGTTTCATCTGAAACGAATTAATTACACCCATTCAGTATTCTACGAACATCGAAAGCGACCGCAAATAATTCACACACACACATCCAACACACGGAGCTTATATACAAAAACATCTAAATCGTGCACATAAAATTTCATGTATAAAAATGTCAATAAAACACTCACACTCTGACACAGTAATACGAAACAGCGTTGACACAGAACGCACACAGCTGGAAAACCTTTCGCTCGACGAATATGTATTGCTACTACATAGGAGTAATCTTTCATTGACGCACACAGGCACCTTTTCCGTACATTGGTGAGGTTTTTTCCGTGTCACTGTGTGTGTTTTTGCTTGAGCGTGGGGGTGGGGGGGTAGCATACATTTTCAGGAAGGCTTCGGCGTCACAGGGCGTCTTTCAGCGTTCCGATGCCGCACACATCGCAGGCTATCGGCGAGACGAAGAAGCAAAGAGTGCCTGTAGGTTAGTTTCATGGTTAGAGGGGACGGTTTTTCAGGAGGATTTTTATACTGTTTTCAGTATAGGTGATTGCTTTGTTGATGAGATAATTATAATGCCTCAATTTTATTATGTTTAGATAATAAAACAGTTTGGATTCATTACGATGAATGAATATTGATCGTAGATTTGTTGACCGTCAATATTTGCATCCGAAACGTATAGAACACAATTTGTTTAATACCTAAAAAATTACATAACTTGCAAACCATTCTCTTCATTAATTCAGTAGGTACAATAGACTTATGTATTTATTTGACAATTATGAAGATTACCTTAATAAACTGAAGTCTCAAACTTAAGCACGTGCTTTTGGGCATACCGTTTCTGGTAGAAAACCAAACATTTTAAAACTCCTACAAAAAGTCTCTGCAGAAAATTCTCAGGCTACTCTACGGTATCGGGCGCAGATCACCGGGGGTGGGGGGCGCAAAGGAGGGGGGTAGTGGTTCGTGTGTGTTCGGAAAAATGCCTTATGATCCCGCCCGCTCGTTGTAAGCTTTAAGTTTTTTATCCTCTCCTACATTGTCGGCCTTAGGGACAAATAGATTATCGTCCGCATATTGTATTTGTTATTTTTGGGATAGATTTTTTGAAGCTGGTTAATTTATATTTTTCAGTTTTGTTTATGTCTTCATTGTACCTTTTGGTTTGCCATTACTAGTTATTTGCTGCACGGGATTTAGTCAAGAGGACGAACAGTTCTTCTTCGCTGCAATCACCACCAATCGTAAGTCAAGTCTGGTGATTTTGGTATTTTCTCATTTGACAGTTATTGAGAAGCATCTTTTCTAGTGGTTATGGTTAGAGGCACTTCAAGGTCGATTTGACCAGCCAAATTATGAAACACATGATTGCCTGGTTTCCGTTTAATTTGCGAAGCCAGAGTTCAGATCCACGTACCAAGTAAGGTTTCTTTACAACGTAGATGCAGGAGCTTTCAGAGTCTCGTGACTTAAGGTATAAGTTGTGACCTAGAATACTGCTGTCACCTACACAATGTAAGTATCCTTAGTTTCAGCGACCTGTTGGGATGCACTTAAAGAGCCTCCAAAATTCATCTACATCTCTGATGCACCATGGGCAGTCAGGATCGTTCGCAACGTTTCTAAGTGCCTCATATTTTTACCATGACAGAAGAACAATGGGCGATGAACTGCCACACAATACTTTTTTATGCTGGAACCTGGAGCTCGTGGCTAAGTAATAACAGCCGCATGGGTCGATCCATCAGGTTAAGCTACGCTTGCCGGGGTTGGTCCGTGGATGGGTGACCATCTTTACATATTCCTCCGTGCCTCGGAAAGCACGTTAAGCCGTAGGTCCCGTCTGTCATTCGTGGATCTTTGACAGTCGTTACGGGTCGTCAGAAGCCCGAAAGTCTGACAATCAGTCTTACCTAGGGGTATCGTATTACCCAGTTAATGGGTTGTGGAGGTCAGATAGGCAGTCGCTCCATGTAAAATAATGGTATTCAGCTGCATCCGGTTAGACTGGAAGCCGACCCCAACATAGTTGGGAAAAGGCTAGGCAGATTGAACCACCAACTAGGCTTCCCAGTTGTGGGCTTCCCACAACTCCATCTCATTCTCCAAGACTCTAAAAGCACATAAAATTCTCAATACCTCCCAGTTCCCACAGTTCAATATAATATAATACATATAAAAAACCGGTTTCACACGTACAGCGATCTCCCTCCCCCCTTTGGGGGTGGCACGGGGGTGGTGCGCCCCCGGGGTGACAAGAGCCCAGTGCTACTACGGGCAGGTGCAATGTATTGGTGCAATCTGGTCCGCTGTTGCATTATTAGTTTTAACGTTTCTGTGTCGGGTTACTTATTAATTTTAGGGTTAAATTCTGGATTTTGGGCTGTGGTAAGCATATTGCGAAATCGATGGTGATGTGGGTATTTATTTTATGCTAGCCTGGGATAAAACTTTAGTATTAAATATTTTAAAACATTTTAAAAGTGTAACCGTGGAGTTTCTTGCCCATTCTTCTCCATACGAAATTACCTTTTCGTAGGGGCGACTAGAATCAATTCTATTTTCTAGTAAATTTTGACGGTCAAAAGTACCTTTGATGTGTTGGAAGTAAATGGTTTGACTTTGACTATGATTTTTTCTTATGTATTAGATTTACGAAGTGGATTATTAGTCCAAGGTTACGGTAGATGTATAAATACCGGTATTCAGCTGCATCCGGTTAGACTGGAAACTGACCCCAACATAGTTGGGAAAGGCTAGGCAGATTGATTGGTTACGGTAGACGTTCAGTAAGTTGTCGCGTAAGTAGATAGGTATAGGTATGTTTTGCGATAAGAAAACCATTGTACCCTTAGTTAAAAGTGCTGAATATATGAATGAAGCATTTTCCATCTATCTAAAAGCATAGTACTCCTTTCACTTTTTCTACATTAATTTCTAATTATCTGACCCGACAGATATTGTACTGTCCAAATTCAATTAATCCATACAAAATTCCCATAGAAAATGCACTTAAGTTTTCCGGATTTTTTCAATTTTCCTGGCAATTTTTCATATATTTCTTTCCGTTAGAACCTGATTCGGACTATTACGAACATTTTAAAGAAAAAAAATGCTAAATCAGTTCAAGCATTCTGTAATGATGCACTTACCAACAAACAGCATATCATTTTTATTTTACTTAAGTCCGCCTCTGTACATTTATTAAATAAATAAACTGTCTTTCTAACTCAAAAGAGGTATTAATATATAATACATATCTTAATGCTGATTAGTCCACAGTGAAGTTATTTAGTCTCAACGATAATGTGTCAGCCTACCCCCTTTTACGAGCGATGATAAGGGACATCGTTAGAGCCATTTATTGGAACAGTTTGGGCACTATTCCAAATCCGGAAAAAGGATCGAATTCTTGTTTTTTTTTCCATTCTCAGTCTGGATTTGATGCTGAAGTGTATTGATTTACGGCCGAACCCAATAACAACAACCTACTGTCAGTAAGAGACAGATCGCTACCTGTTGATAGATAATATAATTCTGTCTGTCCTGACGTCACTTTCGTTCGTTCGTGTTCGTTTGTTTTATCTGTCTTAGATTATTGGGACGTTAAAACCATAGATAGATAGGTTTTTCTATCTCCAGTATGCCAAAACTGGCGATAGATATTGTACCTATATAAGACTGATGTCTGGGACTTGTCAAATCTGTATAGCAAACTTCGCTATTGACTGAATTATCCACAGATAAGGACTATATTATACCATGAAGAAAAACATTTTTTTTTTTGCTAAATTTGCAATATAGATAACTACGCAAATTGATGACAATCTACCTTAAGAGTGCTGTTGCGTTTTGTCACCTCTCTCGCTCATTCGGTAACACATTTTTAAGAATGTTAATTGAAAATTAACATATTAACATTATTAATAGAATTAACTTTATATTTTATTTTTTTTTATTTTTTTTAATTGCATATTATTTATCACATGCTGCACCGGTCGACGTCATCGCGTCAACGCCGGCTATCGCTGAAAACCAGCGCTGGGGCTCCGTTTCGCATGGGGTCGCGGCATTATGCTGAGCGGTAGCCGTTTTGCGTAGATGTGACGCATATTTTCCCCAAAACTTGCTTTTTACATTGTTTATTTTATTTTTTTGTCCTTTGCGTCATGTTTACCGCAAATAAACGTATTTTCTTTCTTTCTTCTTCTTTAAAAGATGCTTATATAAAAAATGTATTCAAGTAGCGAACTAGTAAATAATATTAATTTAATAGGTAATTATTAAAAACACATTTTTATTGTGGTATTTATTTAACTTACCTCAAAAACAGATAATATTTTTTGAGCTGAGTTTATTAGATAACACAATAGAAATCTGTTTTTAATAATTGCCTATTAAATTAATATTATTTACTAGTTCGCTATTTCAATAGATTTAAAAATAAAAAGACATTCTTAAAAATTTGGCACTGTGTGAGCGAGAGAGGTAACAAAGCGCAACAGCACTCTTAAATGTTATTAAGATTCCTAATACTGAAGTAGTTTCACAAATACCGAAAGCTTCAAAACTCACATTGAAAAGAAAACAAAAGCAGACGATATCCCAAAACGAAATCATATTTTCTATAACATATTCTTCGGTAAGGAAGCTGTAACATTCGCTCCGCTGCTCCCGAACTACAGATGTTACTCTTTACATTCCGTACGAATACGAATATTGCTCTCAAAAATTCGAACGAAAATGATGAGATATGATGTAATATGCGACTGTTACGAATTGTTTTGAATTGTGTTGCAATTGCTACGGAAATCTTTGTAAACGAAAACATTGACTTGTTGAAGTTTTAGAAAATGAGGTAGGTATTTTTAACCAAATTAATAATGTCGATGGATAAAAAACTGGAAGGAGGACGCGCGGGCTCACGAAAGTTGGGAGGAGTGGAGCCAGGAGTGGAGGTGGTTGTGTGCCCAGGAGTGGGACAGCGTATGCTAGTAAAAAATGTGTATGGTAAATCGCATTCAAAATTGGTAGTTTCATCAGGGTTCTTAGTAAATCCATTCTTTGAGAATATCTTGTCCTAACTAATATTATAAATGCGAAAGTGAGTTGTGTTTGTCACGCTTTCACGTAAAAACGGCTAAACGGATTTGGATGAAATTTTGCAGATGACCTGGATTAGGACATAAGATAATTTTTATCCCGGTTGTACGTTCCCGTGAGATAATTTCTGACTTCCACGAGAGCGAAGCCGCGGACAAAAGCTACGTAAGTAAGTAAGTATGTAAAATTTTACTTGTTTAAACACGGTGTACATGATACATTGCATGCAGGATAATAACAGATACAGAAATAGTTCGAACATGTTCAGCCGCATATCGTGGCGTAAAAATTGGTAGGAAGAGATGGTGCATAAACCGTGATAATATTCATCAAAATTACATTATTTGGCTATAAATGATTCAAATACAGAAGGAATGGCAAGCCAGCTTTTTGTAGCATTATAATGTTCAACACAGCATCCATTCTTTCAAAATAAAAGATAACAGGCGACCCCAAAATAGTAAGCAAATACTTTTGCTTTTAAATTTTGTCAGGTCAAACGCAAAAGCAACGGCTACAACAACTAGTTGCAAACTACACAATGCAGTTGCCGAACATTTAAGTTTCGTGTGTCCGTTATAAATTCCGAGCGGGCGTTCTATATTCAAATTGGCCGCCGCTATTGGCTGCCGCTGGGTGGTATTTTACATTTGCGAAACTATGAAATACTGGATAAGGTTCTGTTTCACTTCTTATCTTTAAAATATTTTATTTTCTTCGGATATAGGGATTTAAGGATTGGTTGAATCGAGTGAACTCATCTCTTTCTTTATATCAAAATATTTAGTTATTTATAAAAGATAAATAAAGATCAGTGCTAAAGGTTATGTATAGAAAACACTTTTGTTATCCCACAGATCATTTGTATAAAGAAGCATCAGTACTTAATGTCCGACAGTTATACATTCTTAAATTGGTACTAAAGCAACACAAAATAATAATCCAATCCACAGAATATCAACAACTACTTAACCAACGAATCTACAAATGTCCGCTTACTGTAGTAAAAACCGCTTTTGCACAACATATGCAAGAATTTATGCTCAGTTTCGTTTACAATAAAATTGCAAAAATCTGTGAAATCAAGAATTGTAGCACCAACAAAGTTAAACAAAATATTAAACATTGGCTGTTAACTCAATCCTACTCAGAAATTGAAGCCTTCGTTAGAGTAATGTCTTAACATATTTATCATATCGCAAACACTTATAACTCACTCACTTCCTCACTCATACCTTCACTCTCACACTTCCTCCCAAACCCTTACATACAAGTACTGTAACATTCTCTTGGACGCATCCTTGCTAAATTGTGAATAATAAGTACTTACCTACATTTAAGATGCATCCTAATTCAAATATAGTTGTTGTTAAGATTTTATTTAATTTTTTTCAAGTCTTTTATTTTTATTTTGTCTTACGTTAAATTTTCAAAACAATATGTACCTAATAAATAAATTTAAAATTAAAATACAGTATCGACCCTGAATATTCAGATTGTCTAAAACTCTCTAGGACTCCACGAGACAGGCTTGACCTAGTGTGGAGTCCACAAGTTAATTTATTAAAATTATGTTTCCTTAATTCCTAACTTTATGTTTCCTTAATTCCTAACTTTATTTTAAGGAGTAGTTTATTTTTATATTACTTTTAAGGAAATGTAAAACATTATTTGGTTAATAAACGATTATTATTATTATTATTTATTTAAGATAACGCACCTATACAACATAACAGATTTAAATAAATCTAAGGCGCAACAAAAATTAACAGAATATAACTTAAAAGAAGACGAGAAATTAACAAAATATGAAACCATGTAAAGATAAAAATGCAATCAACAGAAAAGTACAACTTTTATATAATTATTAATTGTAATCTATTGGTGGATTAAAATTTGATACGTAAGCGTAGCAGCTTCTAGACATTTAACTAACTCGCTCTTCTAATTGAATACAAATTAAATATTTTAAGTCCTGACGTCATTAAAATCACCTCTTTTGGATAGGAGGACACGGCACCAACTTGATTTTGTCTGATCCTAAAGAAGTTGCCTCACCAACACCCACATCATAATAAAAAAACCTCTGATCACTAGAACCCCAGTCCCTCAAAGCTCATAAAATGCCAAACCCCACAATATTTCCTTATCCACCGCCACCAGTTCTTCGCAGCATCGAGTGAAATTTCTCCTGTACAGAAAGCTTGCCGTAATGTCTATGCATAAAGTATTTTAAACTGGTTAAAATGCAACGTTCTGAACGCGGTGAGGTATCAAAGGGTTACTTGCTCACCTTTGAAGAAGTTTCTAAGTTTTGAATTTTGGGTTGTTAGGAGACCAGGGATTACTGCAGGAAGGACGATGTTGTAGACCTTTTTGAGGAAGATGAGATCGTTTATAGTATTCGATCTGTGATTCTTTCTGCCATGAAAAATGTTGCCTTATTTTTGGAGTTTCTTGTATGTGGTGCCTGGGGGCAAAAACATAGTCCTTTACCACATAAATAACTTTTCTTCTTTGTTATTAATTAGTTTTTAAAACTTAAGCGTAAAATTCTTATTTTTGGTCTAGTCATAACAACAACTTTTAAGTAAAACTCTTGTGTTGATTTTATCTTTCCTATATCGAAAGCTATTTTTCACTTATATTCATTTAAACTATTATAAAACATAATGCAATATTTTCATTCTTAGAACTGCATTCTATTTTGATATGAACTTACTCCTTTAATATGTGACCACGACTATATTTTCAGTTCATGGCCAAAATAGAGTACCGTATATTGTGTAGCTGGTATACGTCACGCGTATATAATACGACACGAAGACAAGGTTGCAATATAGCCTTTGTAGTAGTGAAGACCTTTGTGGAAGAGTTACTCTGGGGTAATACTACCACCACACCTATTTCTGCTATCCTACACTGCTGTTCGATTCAGAAATACAGTAGACAGCGGTTTTTCGGGTGTACAATTTTTCAACCTATAACATAAAGATAACACATCACTGTTAATACATTAGCTTTTATCAATTGACTCAGCCTATCGCAGTCCACTGCTGGACATAGGTCCATCCCAGGCAGCGCCACAACATCCTGTCCTCCGCCTTCCGCATCTAGCCTGCCTCAGCCACCTTCATAAGTTCGTCGTACAATCTAGCAGAGGGACATGCCACACTACACTTACCGATGCGCGGACTCCAGGACTCGTCTGCTCCACCGGCCATCGATCCTTCGACAAACATGGCCAGCCCACTGCCACTTTAGTTTGCTTACTCTGCAAGCTATGTCGGTTACTCCGGTTCTTTTCCGGATAACTTCATACATTAGCTTGCCTTGTGTAAACTTGACAGTCGTTAATTTATAAAATACTCAGACCCAATACAGTAGTTGAAAAAATAGAGAATTGTTTCAAAATATTTCTACTACATACTCACTATATTTTCACCTACAAATATCACCAGGATGTTAGCTTTATTGAACCCTGATTGTAGGCATTTTTTAGGGTTCCGTACCTCAAAAGGAAAAATCGGAACCCTTTTAGAATCATTCGTGTGTCTGTCTGTCCATCTGTCACAGCCGATTTGCTCCGAATCTAATAGACCGATTAAGTTGAAATTTGGTACACATATGAATTTCTGTGACCCAAACACGAACGAGCAAGGTAAATAAATGAATTTCGAACATGGAGGTAAATTTTGGGGGGCAAATAAGAAAACTAAAAAAAAACGTTTTGCAAACTGTACCGCGTGACATATCAAATGAAAGGGCTTACTATGAGGGTCTAAAATACATTTATTTTATAATTTTAAAATATATTGTTTTAAACTTATTTAAGAAAATATACGAACATTTACCATTCCCCCCCTTGTCTCCGAAACTACTGAACCTAAAATATTGAAAAAAATACAGAAAATTGTTCTTTACCTGTAGATTACAGGAAAACCTAAAAGAAGTCTGTGGTCTTATAATAACATGTTAAATCTCTCAATATTGTGAGTACAAACTAACATTTATAGTTGGAATGTATGGGAGAACATGTTCTTGGAATAAATTCATACCAATTATGGAACCCTTCATTTTGCGTAGTCCAACACGTACTTGGCTGGTTTTTGTGCAGAATAAGCCTTGACAGACATTCATGGCAACTTATCTAAGGTTGTTTATGTTCCTGTTAATCCACCACAACAGTTACTATGAGATTTGACAGCTGGTTTACTGATCATAGACATCACATAACATGATGCCTGATTTCCCCAAAGGGTTAAGCTGAGGTGCACCTATAGTACACCCATGTCTAAGTCTCATGTAACAGGGGGCGAGCCTATTACCATCGACACATATCGACTATACCGACCAGGGTCCGTACTATGACGTGAAAAAAGATCATGGATTCAGTATGGTATCCATTGTGAGAGAGAGAGACGGAGCTATATAAAACCTATAGCACCATCCTTTTTTCTCAACGCAACCATGTTGAATCCATAATCTTTTTCACGTCATAGTACGGCCCCAGGATCTCCGAGATCATAGACTTGATCAGAAATCAGAAGATTAACTGGCTTGATTGACGAACAATTTCAATAAGACTCCAAAGTATTTATTATATTTTCATACTTAGCAAAATTTCTTCATACTTCATTTCTATATCGAGTGCTCCTAGTAGGGGCTCCGTTCTTTGCCAGTAAATACGGCCATTTTTATGAAGTTCATAAAGAACGAGCCGGGAACTAGCAGCCAACGTACACTTTGATTTTATTTAAAAACAAGGTGAGTATAACTTTCAGTTAGCTTGCCTTGGGGGAATATTGAAAATTTTCAAAATTCTACTATTATAAATATATTTTTGTAGTATGTTCGAACATAGTTGTGAAGTTTATGGGTGAGAGAATTTTGAGTAAACCATGTAATGTTGGACTGTGCACTTTATTTGGATCAGTTTTTATTAGTGTTTTTTTGATTTGAGAGAAAATTATCGAAAGCTTTCAGAAATTATGAAGACTGTACCTTATTTAGTCAAGGTCGCCAGAACTCCTGATTATCCAGTAATTGAAGTAGTGCTTATAATAGGCCTTAATAAATAAATAAATAAATATGTTTGGACATATCACACAACGCCATCTAGCCCCAAGCTAAGCAACCTAATGCTTGTGTTATGGTAACGAGATGGCTGATAAACTACTTATATACATTTTTTTTTTGTAAATACATACATATTATAGATAGAAAAACACCCAGACTCGGAACAAATACTTGTAGGTCGTGCAAATATTTGTTCCGTGCGGGAATCGAACTCGCGACATGCTGCGCAGCAGTCAATCGCTCAACCACTGCGCCAACCGTGTCGTCAAATTAATTCTTAATGAAATTAAGAATGAATTTTATTGTTCTAAAAGTGAAATCAGGCTAAAATAGTTATCTCCTAAGACAATAATAAACACACACAATAAATAGTTCTGAATACAAAATTGAATATACTTCTGTGAATTCAATATGTGCGCAATAATATCCAATTTATGTAAAATATAAGCTGAGAGTCATCTGCGAAGGATTTTTCGTGGTGCATCACTATTAAATATGAAATATTATATCGGAAGTGCTGTTAGAGATGAGGGAAAGTGTTATCGATACTAGGAAACTGCTTTTTTTTCAAGCTAAATTAATACTATAAATTGTAGCTTATTCATAAATGCATTACTAATTTTATGGAACTGAATAAATGCAGCAGTTTCTATATACTACAGGACATCGTCATTCGTTTATCAAGCCTTGTTTTTCAGATCTCTTAGCATGTTACACGACACAATTTTATTTTAGTCATTGTGTCTTCTGTTCAATTGAACAGACTGCGCCAAAATTCCTGTGTTTTCTATAAACTTCTGTGCATTCCTTTATCAAGTGTTTATTAGCATATTGTGTTCTATCTACATCAGTAGATAGATAGATAGAATACTCTTTATATTACGCACATCATAAAAATTACAGATACAAATGTAGACAAAAGCAGAACTTCTATATTTATCGATATATCGCCGAAAAGCACATCACTAACTAGAGCAATGTTTCACCGGGATCGAGTGGAGGCGACGTGCTCTATATCGAGCATATTCCGAGCGCACTGCCACCAACTATGTACCGTATATGATAAAGTTATTGCACACATGGAGCAAAACTTATTTTTATTTCAAATATCCTAATATTATGAAAAATCTTTCCCGATGCTATCATTTTGCAAGAAGAATATGCACTTGCAATAGAAAGACTAAAATTTTAACATGTTTCAAGACAAGTGAACAAACAATAAATTACCGGGCTAGTTGATAAAGAACATAAATATGTGATGTATGGTAAAATCTATGGAATCTGCAAATAAAATTTTATAAATAATCAATCAAGATCTCTTTTGAGAGTCACGTGGGAGTGACGTTGAGCGATTTTACTTGCTAATAGAGAATGATATTGGCATGGCAATAACATGTAAAATGGCTGGTCTTGGCGATGCCGATGTTCAGTTGATGCCGCGATGAAGAGACCCATCAGTCGGTATAGTTATGAGCGGGGCTAACAATACGACGCACTGACGTTAAATAGATGTTGTCGTTTATCACTCGTGGAGGTTCTAGTATCAAGGGTCACGTTTGTTTCAGATTAAATCTTTTGACTGTCAGTAAATAGTAATATTTTGTCTCCCAGTGTGCCTCATATGACTGAACGTGCGACGCCTCCGCCGGCCGAATGGCGGATATCTCGCTGTGGCGATACTCGATTTTGTAGTAATTCCACTCCTCTAGTGTGGGCGCTACTGAGACATTTATATGTCACCAACACGAGGAATATTTGAGTGATCATTTGTGAAGCTTTTGGGACGAACTAGCGAGTCGTGAATGGTGAAAGAAAAAATATCTTTTTTTTCATCTAAATCAGTTACCTAAGTCAACTTGTTCCCTACATTTTGACGAGTTACGCGAACATAAATGTAGGGAACAGCAAATTTTTTTCTCGATTTCAGGTTTGGATCCATAGTAAAAGTTGTTCATAATGAAGAGTAACCCTTAAGGGGATAACGGTGATTAAATTTACACCTTGTGAAGTAAGTATTTATTTATTTTTATTTTCCAAGCCGTTTTTGCTAAGCGATGATCGATTTTATTTATTGACTGTGTCCGGTAAGTATTTATGTAACGTATTCATGAGCTTTATTGATCGTGAGTTGAACTGGGCTACATTATGATGAATAATGAAGAATACTTTTTTAAAACATATCTTTTTAATTAAATACCTATAGTTTATCTGAATTTATTTGAGAATCTTAAATCTGAATATTTGGTTCAGCGTCACTCAAGTCCATCTAATATGTCTGAAATTGAAAAGCAATATGAAAGCGATTTACAGTTCACAAGCTTCTAGGCTATCTAGAGGACCTAATAATAAGGTTCAAATAAGGTTCTTCAGGGTTAGTAAAGTTGTTTTTATAATGACGATCTGATCGTGTTTTGCGGGGCCAACATGGCCAGAGATCGCGCAAAATTTTAGGTTTGGAAGGAAAAATGGGGAGCCGCTTGCCCTGCAGTGGGACACAATGTAGGCTAACAAAAAAATAATTGCTATAACAAAGTATTTCTATGTAAAACCTTTCGCACCGGATTGTCCAATTAAGGAGACCCCATTACTCAACCCATCTTCCCTATCGGTCTGCATAAGCAGACCCCATTACTCAACCCATCTTCCCTATCGGTCTGCATAAGCAGACCCCATTACTCAACCCATCTTCCCTATCGGTCTGTATAAGTAGACCCCATTACTCAACCCATCTTCCCTATCGGTCTGCATAAGCAGACCCCATTACTCAACCCATCTTCCCTATCGGTCTGCATAAGTAGACCCCATTACTCAACCCATCTTCCCTATCGGTCTGCATAAGCAGACCCCATTACTCAACCCATCTTCCCTATCGGTCTGCATAAGTAGAGCCCATTACTCAACCCATCTTCCCTATCGGTCTGCATAAGCAGACCCCATTACTCAACCCATCTTCCCTATCGGTCTGCATAAGCAGACCCCATTACTCAACCCATCTTCCCTATCGGTCTGCATAAGTAGACCCCATTACTCAACCCATCTTCCCTATCGGTCTGCATAAGCAGACCCCATTACTCAACCCATCTTCCCTATCGGTCTGCATAAGCTGGAAAAATAAAGGCCATCTATCTTTAGTCACCCGCATTATAAAAAAGAAAAACATCAAACATAATGCAGTTACGGCTATCTGCAGCGGAAGCGACGACGGGACGCAGGAAAAATATTTTTCCATTTTAAATAAGTACACGGGAAAGCATATATATTTGCTTTATCTAGGAGTTCGTTAAATATTAGTAGGTAGTGAACAGTAAAACCCCGGATTGCGCACTTTTTCCCTATTAATAGCCCGAGTTGATGAGGATGTTCTGCCATTTTTTATCTGTGAAACTTTTTTTTTTTTTGTATCCAGAAATGGAGTGGAACGTGCTTTTTTAATTTGTCGAAACGAGCCCGGTTTTTTTGCACTAACTGACATTTGTGAAGATTCGCTATAGTAGTGAATTATGGACTTATTTTGTTGCGTTTTAATTAACGGTGGGTGGCAATTCTTTTTGTTTTTTTTTTCTATGCATGTTGCAGGAAAGGAAAGCACACGCTTTGTTATGTATGGCAGTCGCTTACTTGGTTGATAAGTGACTTAGGTACCTACCTATTCCTAAGTTGGTGAGTTGGTGATTAAACATGACATTTTATTCATATTATAATACATATTATTTTGCCATGATTAGATATATCTACTGAGACATCACTTATCTCGTGCCGTACAATTTTTTTGACAGTATTTTAAATGCAATTTATTGCTACATTTCTTTAGGCTATCTCTAAACTGAAATAAATCATACAAGTTTAATCACGACAGTATCTATTACTAGCGCTTTCATCCAATCAGACAACGTTACGTCACGCTAACGGTCAATGAATGCATACCAAATTTAAATATCACGTTCCAAATTTAAATCGACAGCGACGCACCGCGATTGACCGATCGCCGCGGCAGGCGTCACAAATCAAATCAATACCTACACGTACACATCGGTAAATACCTATCGAAGGCGGTTTCATGCACGCACACAGACACATAAACGTCGAACGTGGTAAATACGAGATATCGGTTCGAGTGTGCGCCGTTGTGCCCAATCGCGCAGAACCGATCAACCAATCACGATGCGTCGTACGTTCTCGATACTCTCCGACTATTTTCGCTTGAGCTTCGTTGTTGCTTCGTGCCACCCGTCGCGGCTTCGATTTTTGAACTGAAAGGGGGAGGGTGGGAGGTCTCGGTACGTTGGCCGTTAATCGCCGAAGGTTCGATACGCCATTGGCTATCGGTTCTATGTTACGTCACGTAGATTTTCCGAGGTTTTTTCTCTCGTAAATGGGAGTGCTCGCTACGGACATAGATGGGCGCTGAAGCGTCTGATTGGTATTGCTTTCGTATGTACTTCGTGACCGCTTGTCGTGTATTTCAGGTGCATTATTAGGACTATTTTTGTGGAGTGGAGAGTGCACAGTTCACTGATGTTATCTAGTTTCCTAATGTCTTGTGATTTATAAGGGGTTTTTTTAGTCATTGTTTTAGGTTCATAGTAATATTATAAATAAGAAAAAAGAGTAAGTTTGATAGTTTTTTCTAGCACTTTCACTTTAACTGATCGACACTTGGGCACAGAAACCTACCTCATTTTAGATATTATTTGGTACATAATTTAATGGTAATAAAAATATTTGCTATTATAAACTCTATGCTTATATAGATAACCCACATGAAAAAAAAAGCCCCCCACTTTACTCATAATTAAAAAAGCAGCATCAATTTTATATTAAACAAACACTAATTAATCTAAAACCGTAAACATAGTGTCGCTCTGTGTCAACACAGCACACAAATACACACAAGGTCAGGTGCACTGTGTCTATAATGGTTGCAGTTGGAAAACGTCCCCAAGACGCAAAGATCGGGGGGTTTGTCTCCTCCCTGTATAGATTTTTCTTTTTCCTCGGGGCGCCGTTCTTGATATTAAATACTAGTGTCTCGCTCCCAACTTTGCTTATTGAATCAAATAACTCGTTTTTCTTTTGGATTTCTTGTTTTATTTTGTGTTGTTGCGATACTTGGAAGTGGAACCTGAACTATGCTATAGGTATTGTTAAGAGCTTGGGTCTTGGTTTGTTCGGTCTTGGGTTTGATTGAAATGAAATTGGGATTTGGGAACTTTTACATAAATTAAGTGGATAAAGCCATTTGAACTGGGATAGGAAAATTGGGTGTTCTGTCAATAGGGATGATGACAAAAAAAAAATATTTTCTGTCATGTAGATTATTAAAAAATATTGGACACGTAATTTCTTCTTTTTTTACGTAGGTAATCAAAAGATTACAGATTAAAATAATAAGATTTAAGATTAAAGATTAGATTGGGTTCTTGCGCGTCATGCCATCATGACGCTAGCTAGATTTTATACGTAGAAGTGACGTAGCGAGCCCCCAGTCCCCAACTTTAATGCGTGTTATCTAAGTATTTTTTTATTTTTAAAGTTTTGCAAACTACACCATGTGGCATGTCAAATGAAAGAGGTTACTATGAGGGTTTCAAATATATTTTTTTTTATAATTTTAAAATACATTGTTTTAAAGTTATTTAAGAAAATAGACGAAAATTGACCATTCTCCCCCTTATCTCCGAAACTACTGAGCCTAAAATTTTGAAAAAAATACAGAAAATAGATCTTTACCCGTAGATTACAGGACAACCTATAAGAAGTCTGTGGTCTTAAAATAACATTGTAAATCTATCAATATTGTGAGTACAAAGTTACATTTACAGTTGGAATGTATGGGAGAACATGTTTTTCAACTACAATGATAAGTTTGTTCTTAAGATAAATTCATTCCAACTACGGAACCCTTCATTGTGCGTAGTCCGACACGCACTTGGCCGGTTTTTTTATGCCGAAGTCTATCAGTAGACCTTCTTGTGATAAGTAGGACTTGCTAGGAAAAGTTAATATACTTTTCCTGAAAAGGGGTTTTCGCCGTATCATCAGCTGTTCCATACATTTTGACGAGTTATACGAACATAATGTAGGCAATTATGTTCGTTTATCTCGTCAAAATGTACGCAACAGCAGATTTTTTTTTCGCGATTTCAATGTTGGTCCCATAGTAAAAGTTATTCAGTTCGATGGTCTAAGCACTCCTTAAAGTTTTTAGAGATCATTTTTTAACACCTCCAGACATCAACCGTTGGGCAGTTGCCCACCAGGCACAACATCCGTCTGGTCGGAGGATCCTCCCTTTTCTATGGAGGATGAGTGAACTTTAGACCCTGTTCCTCATGGCTCTAAATGTGTTTAGTGACACTGGTACAACAGACACGAGGTATTTCAAGTTTTCTCCAAGGTTGCTATTCTATGGCTAACCCTTGGAGGTAGGTACAGCAGCCTGTTACCAGCGGTAACCGTTTTCCATCAGGTGATTAATAAGCCATCGTTCATTTAGTAACTAGACTCCCTGATACCGTATCCGGTTACAACACAACCAATATAACTTCTATACTTCTTTAACATCCAATTTCCACTTTAAAAAAGTAGTTTTTCCCTTACATTAATATCGTGAGTAACAGACAGACAAACGGACACGCTACGTATAAAATAGCCGGCGTCTTCGCCTGGCGGCAATATTGCAACCGGTCGGATTTTTAGTTAACTTTACTGCGAAAATTGAAATTCCATTAAGAAGATTGCATTTTAACGTTGCCTAGAGGGGGGTGTATAGGTAAGTCTTAGTGGGAGGGGATAAATATAGCGCTATGTACTCTGAGGGGTAAATTTAAGTGATAGTTATGGCCGTGATTCTTGTTTTTGAAAATTTTAAGGAAATCGTTTGGTCGTTTGGCATGTGATGAAGAGGGAAGAAACGCATTGACTAAAAGAGTGATGAATATAAATGTTGATGGATGGAGAGTGATAGGAAGACCAAAGAAAAAATGGATGGATTGTGTGAGGAATGATATGAAAGATAAAAACTTTTTTACAAAAAAAAAAAATTACTTCCTAAAATGGGAATGACATAATACGAGTGTATCAGTTCAAGTACTTGGGGCATTATGTAACCGACGACCTTAATGACCAAATGGATATTGAGATGAAACGTAGGGCGCTGGCAGTCCGATGTAACATGTTGGCTCGAAGGTTTGCACGCTGTAGCAAAGCAGTCAAAATAACGCTTTTTAAAGATTACCAAGTGTTTCACACGTTTGGCCTGTGAACCAACTTTACCCAGCGCGCTATCAGCGCCCTACGGGTCCAGTATAATAATGGGTTAAGGATGTTGATGGGGCTGCCTCGTTTCTGCAGTGCATCAGGAATGTTTGCACAAGCACGCGTCGATGGCTTCCACGCCATTGTCAGACAGAAATCTGCCTCTTTGCTCTGAAGAGTGCGGGACAGCTCCAACTCCATCCTGAAGACCATAGCGGGGAGGTATAATTCTCCTCTGTTAGGTTACGTTGTTCGAAGATGCATTTCGCATAACAGCCTTGTCGCTAAAATATTATAAGTTTACTAACATAATAGGTTTAAGTTAATAACTTTAATTTTGGAAGTCGGTGTTGAAATGAACGATGAGATGTTTTCCTAGTAAGAACCAGGAGAACTGCACCTTATGCATTGTGATGAGCATAAATTATTTTGCAATCATATTAAAGTAATCGAATCGTAAGCCGTGAAATACTTATTATTGAGTAGCGATGGCCATCTGTGGTCTTCAACATCAGTTCCACTTCACCAAATGGTGTTTACCGAGAGCAAATGCACGAGTCATTATAAAAATACCCAAATCGCTGTAGGTATGGCTATAAAATTGAGGGATTCCCTCGATTTCCATGGGATTCCCTCATAAGATTCTGATTTGGTGACAGTGGGATCACCTCGAGAGCATACTGTTTCCAACGAAATATGAATTTCCAAAAACGGTCCACAGTTGACGGAGAAATAGGTGAACATAAATAAAACAAAAAATACATAAAGTCGAATATGTAATCTCCTCCTTATTGGAAATTGGTTAAAAAGAGAGTGAATGATAGCGTGCAGGTTGACAGGGCAGAATGAAATGGACCTCAAAAGAACACGGGATAGGGCAGGAAGATGATGATGGGTCGTGATTTTTGTTGGCTGGAGATTTAAGGAGCCGATTTTGATGAACCAGGTTGCAGTTTCGAAACCTCATTAACTTGGAATGTGTAACTGGGAATTTTTTAAAGTCTCGTATTTTATTTTAGCACTAATTAACAAAAATGTATAAAATTTTGATGCTACTGTGACTTAAAAGAGGTACTGTAATGACAACCATTTTTTTCCTGGTAGACTTGTGTTAAAGTAGTGGTATCTGGTTTTTAGGGTTCCGTACCTCTGAAGGAAGAAACGGAACCCATAGATAATGACTTCATTGTCCGTCTGTCTGTCTGTCAGTCTATCAAGACCCTATTTCTCAGGAACGCGTGGAGCTATCAAGTTGAAATTATAACAACTACGTAGATCTATGGTACAGTCAACAACAAAAGTCGACTAACACTTGCAGTTTTTTAATCTTTATTATTAAGCGAAATATTCAATTCAAATCGAAACAGAAGTACTTAAAATTTTAAGAACATTAACTCTTAACAGTTGAACGAAAAAAAGCAGTTTATCGAATCATTTTGTATTAATTTAGATGATGTCAAAAAGTAGCAGTGTTAACCGACTTCTGTTGCTGACCGTACTTCCCGTTGTCTTAGAATCTTGAAATTTGGTAAGAAGCAAGGTTTCAAAGCTCAAATATAAGAAAAAGTCAGGAAATTGTTAATTTGTAATTTTATCACAAAAAAAAATATTTTCAAGTCTGTAGTCGTGAAGACCCTTTTTCTCAGGAACGCGTGGAGGCATCAAGTTGAAATTAATGTCAAATACGTAGGTCTATGGTCCCTTGGAGTTAATCAAGCTTCTAGTCAACGCAGTAAAAAAATACGGCCATTTAGGTATGCGTCATATTTTGATACTCGCAAGTAAATCAAAACCCTAACTTCCCATTGACCTAGAATCATGAAATTTAGCAAGAAATAAAAATAAAATTTTGGTCTCACAACACAAGTAAAGGAAAAAGTTCGAAAATAGATAATTTGTAATTTTATCACAGTCATAATTTTTTTTTTTTTGGGATTACAATGTTAATTTTGTTTTTGGGGTAAATTCTTTTTAACTACGGAACCCTTCATTGTGCGTGGTCCGACACGAACTTGGCTGGTTTTTTTCTCATGGAACAGCTAATAATACCTTTAAACTTCCAAAAAATTCCATTCTATTCTATTCTTTAACTTCCAATGAAATAATTCGAACCAACTAAAGATTTCGATTCTTTTACGACACTGAAAAACAAAAGAAGGCAAGGCACTGTCATCCATAATCATAAATACCAAGAACCCTCAGTCCCTGATATCCCCAATAAACGCGGAAATCACAACAAATTATCAAAATTATATCGTCTACAAAGTAACGGACACACTTGCGATTAATTTTTCGCACATTGATGCGCGTGCGCGTGTCGGCAATGCGAGGTATATTTAGCGACTGCACTTCGATCTTATGGCAGTCGGTCGGGTTAGTTATTAACTGGGTGATGGACTTAGGGAATCAAAAATTCTATATTAAAATTATACTATAGAATGTCTATATCTGCCTTGCCTGTCTAGTGGTTGCAAACACAACTGCTGAACTTGATGTCCTGGCTTCTCGGGAAAAGTGATGCTTAACATACATTATTGGTGAAATTTGGCTGTGCCATACGCCGTTGCCTTTACCTTTGCCGTTGTCAGTGATTTCGCAGGTCAGTGGGATTCCCCGATGTTGCAGAGGTGGATGCAGCTCCACGCTGAATTTTAATTGTATGTTAATCCGTGTCTGTATCTCCTAACACTAGATGTTAAGTAAAATTTTAACGAACCCTGTGAACTTTTGTTTGAAAATAAAAGTATTTTTCTATTCTAACCTTTCGGGAAATACAGGGGAGTTATTATGGGCTTGCGGATGGCGAGTAATGGGCAGCTCGCCGTCCGGTAAGGACCAGGCCCGGGTCGACGGCGCGTCGTGTTCCACGTGCGCCTCAAAGAGATGTCAGCAGCGGTGGGGTCCGATAGGGCCGATGCCGCCGGGGTCGCGGGTTATTCGAAAGAGATACCGTGGCCCTGGCACAGGCAACTGAAGGAACACGGGTGGGTTTTAGTCAGTAAAAATCTGACACGCCCTCGTGCTCCACCCAGAGCGGGAGAAGTCATTTGATGATTTCCCATTCCAAAAAAAAAAAGGGTAATATTATGATGATGCCTATGCCTAAATCTTCATGTATTTTAGTAGAAGTAAAACACGATAAAACATGTATACGACGGTGGTGGTGGTGGTAGGTACCTACAGCTCTTTGTATACTATACGTAAATGAGCCTGTCCGGTAAGAACGATCACCAAACCTATGTGTTGCCAAGCAGCGATTGCTATATTCCGTATGAAGTCAGTATGAACGGTATGGGTGCTGGTGTAATTACGGCTACAAGAAATATTTTAGCTTTATCCACGGGATGGCACTTACCATTATAGCGTCAAGCAGGTATGTCATTTCAAAAATACACCGGACTTCTACGGGGCAGTATCAGTTTCTTCGGTCGTGTTGTGTTAATGACAGGCACAGCAGCATCTGAACACAGTGGTTATTGCAGTATAATTATGTTTTCACCTCAGCACCTCAAACAAGTAGGTTTTGCTGTCTAAAGACAGTGAGCAAAATTCGATTTTGGTGCGAGCGTGAGACAAAGTAACTTTTTAATTATTTTTTTTAAATGCCGAAGACTATGCTGGATCTACTCACAACATTCGAAGGATTTGAACTTCACTTTGTTGTGTCACTTTCAGTTCGATACGAAAAAAGCGAGAGATAAAACAAGTCGATTTTAAGTTCGATTTTCAATTCCATACGTAGTAGACCCACAAAAGAAACAAACATTATAATGTTCGGATACACATATAACCGCAAAATTGCAAATCATCTGTTAATCTGTTAAGGTTTTAAATGTAATTATGATATTTTTTTTTCTAAATAATCGATTTATATTTTTTTTATAATCAAATAAAGATAATGTTGTAGAAAAAAACACTAAGTTTATCATGTATCTACATAATTATTTATAGTTTTAACAATGTTTAATATTGTAGCAGAATACCGCGGGTGCAGTTTCAGAACACATCTTTCAAAAATAGCGGGATTCAAATTTTTATTGTTTTCTTCTTTTGTTACGTTATTGTTTGATTGTTCTACAAATAATTTTTTTACAAATACGATAAATAATATGAGTGAGTCCAGTGACGAAGTCTGCTATTTAACACCGGAAGAATTTAAGCAGAATGTAAAAAATGCAGAACTTATTGCATTTTTGAAAAGATTGTCAGCAGCACAAATCCAAAAAGTCCAATATTTTCGCCCGCTAACATTAAGTAAAATTTTTTGAATGAAGATCCGGACTACAATTTTCTCGCTGCAAAAGTAAGTAATTATCTGTTATTATTATGCGCACACTACACATTTAGGAAGCTTTCGGATTAGTACCTACTTAGGCCCTAGTCTATCTTAACATTATTATTTTAAAAATCTCTATCTCTTTTCTATGTTATTGTTTATACAAACACAAATCAGCGTTTGGATATCTGTAGGTATGGTTTTGATAAGCTCGGAAACTACTGGACCGATTTTGATGCGGTTTTCACTAACATTTTGTTTTATTAAATGTTCTCGCTGCTGAGGTGAAAAGTTGTATGTGTTACACGAGACCAAAATTATTTGGATCTCGTGTCTTTGAATCCCTCGTTGTGCTCAGGATTCTAACCTAGAATCACTCGATACGCTCGTGATTCAATTATGGAATCCTTCGCTTACTCGGGATTCAAAATCAACATTCGCAGCAAAAACAACTTTGCTCTCTTGTTGCACAAATACTATTATCTATTACGGGAAAGCTTCGTCTTTTCTAAAAACAAAATCAACATAATTCGCTCAAAAGTATTTCATCAGCTCAAAAAACAGTTGCAACTGAAATCAATAACATTCGTTGTAAAACTGCCAATTCGCCAAATGTTTACATTCCGACGACAATGTCTCCTGAGCGATTAATTCCTCTCAAATTGATGGGTGTTGGTGATCGCGTATATTTAGATACTTGCACTTCGATCTTATGCCGTCGGTCGTTAGTTATGACTGGGTGAACGGATTCGGGTGAATTGGATTCGTAAATAATTTGTTAAGAGTTCTAAAATTTTCTTGCAGCGTTGAACAAAAAATTTACAATATTCCCTAAATCAGTATTATCATCACTATGCGTATATTGAGAAAATATTTGTAAATCTTGGGTGTCCATAAGAAAGCATGCATAATGGTCCAAGATCTCAGGGCCACCAGACGTTATTTATTTTCTGATTATCAAAATGTGTGGATAGAGTAATGTTAGTACGTACTTTGAGCGTACGCATACCTGCTAGCTTGGACCGATGCGATGGTCAATTTACAGGTATCAGGTACTAAAGGTACGTAAAAAACACTACTTATTTTTCTTGAAGTCTGAGTTTCATATCATAATAATAACGTGTGCAATCCGCCCCTGGATCGGTCAGATCATGAAAGCATTCCAGTGACATTAGGAGCACGTTCATTTTCATAGATTTATCGACGGACCGAACTTATTGCAGCGCGGTGCTCAAACTTTGTGTTCAGTTTATTTTTAATGCTATTTTATGGTGTGTTTACTGCAATGAATTGACACTTACGTTCCGGTTTGAAAGGTACCGGCACATGAAAGATTAACAGCTTTGTTTCTAGGATGGTAACGTATCAGCGATGCTTTTGGTACTGCAGGTGGCCATGGGCGGCGTTACCACTAGCCGTCCAGTAGCTCGTCAACTTGTTTGCCATCCAGTAGATCGACAACTTGTTGCCATCCAGTAGCTCGTCAATTTGCTTGCCGTCCTGTAGGTCATCAACTTGCTTGCCATCCAGTAGATCGTCAACTTGCTTGCCATCCAGTAGATCGTCAACTTGCTTGCCGTCCTGTAGGTCATCAACTTGCTTGCCATCCAGTAGATCGTCAACTTGCTTGCCGTCCTGTAGGTCATCAACTTGCTTGCCATCCAGTAGCTCGTCAACTTGCTTGCCGTCCTGTAGGACATCAACTTGCTTGCCATCCAGTAGATCGTCAACTTGCTTGCCATCCAGTAGATCGTCAACTTGCTTGCCATCCAGTAGATCGTCAACTTGCTTGCCATCCAGTAGATCGTCAACTTGCTTGCCGTCCTGTAGGTCATCAACTTGCTTACCATCCAGTAGATCGTAAACTTGCTTGCCATCCAGTAGATCGACAACTTGCTTGCCATCCAATCAAATAAGGATGAAAGGTTTAGGAGTGTGTGTGTGTGTATAGAATAGTTTAGTTCTGTTGGTCATGCGATAATGTTCAGTAACAGATACCCTTAGCATATTGAATGACGCGTATGTAGTTTTGTTTTACTAATTATTTCTACTTTTTGTCTTGGATAGACTCGCCGTTGGCCAGTATCTCACTTAATGGTATGAACATGGGGTAAGGTTTCCTAAAGCCTAGTCACCGACAACTTGATGAGTCCCAAATTAGAGCCATCATGAAACCCGGTAAGGAAGTGATCGCCAGACGCCATACGATAAAAACAAAGCAGAGCCCAGAATAAACTAACTTCGACATCTGTTAAGATTTATTCGACCTTTTGCAAAACACTGAAGCGTAAAGTGTTGTAGTGTGTCCAAAACAAACAATTATCAAACCAATCGGAATACTACCGCATGTCAAACGTCACATTACCGGCTCTAAATTATAGTGCAGTAACATCTAGATCGAAGATGGCGTCGCTGTCGGTAAACAAAAAATGACAGATCTTGTCAATTCTCATAGTGAATTCACTAGCACACTATAAAGAAGACCAGTATATCAACTAAGCCCATTTTGTGAAAATAAAAGCTGTTGTCTTAGGGTTGTCAACTAAACTTTAAAATTCAAATGCACTCCACGGTTGTACAAAACGTAACCACTTGTTTCGATGCGGCAGCCGCAACTAACTCATGACAGTAACGTACTGTGAGGCCTCAAACCTCACAGTAGGAGATTTACTGAACTACTAAATAATACGAGAGGGACTCTAGTTATATGGGGCTGATGCCCTATGTATTTTAAGCTTCAGATCAAAAATAAAACACTCCTACTCCTCCTACTAAATTAGTTCTACGCGGAACCCTAACCAGAATCAATATATGTCATCCTATGAAGAAAACGAGGATCGTTTTCTTGACAGAAGATATTCCATATTTGAATGTTTGAATGTCAGCCAGTATTATATTAACGAGGCTTGATCAAAGCATCAATCCTTTACAGTACCTACGACCTGTAAACGCGTTTAACAAGTGTGATTGAGTCGATTGCAATAATTTGTTCCTAGTTGTTTTGTAGTGTTATTAGATCTTTCCACCACGAATTTCTCAGTAGCAGCCCAGAGTCTGGATTTGTGCCCGGTTGATGGGAATAAGCCCGCCCCCTTTTATATGTGACTTAAACATCACTGGCGAAATGTGGGCTTACAATATGGTACCTCTGACCTTTCGGTGATTATGTTTGTTCCTAGTTGAAATACTATATGTTAATAATAATATGTTTACTGTGTCACTAGTTCCACCACCAGTCCAGTCAGTTCCAGTTTAGTTAAAGCCACCGGGCCAGAGAAACTTTCTGCGCTGTCATCATTTCAGCCGAAAGACGTCCACTGCTAGACATAGGACCCCAAGCATCGACACTTCGACCGGTTCTGTGCTTCTCGCATCCAGCGCATTCCTGCGGCCCTCACCAGGTTATCGGTTCACCTTGTTGGAGGCCTTTCAAGACTTCCAACGCTACGTCTTCTGGTACGCGGTTGCCACCACAGAACCTTTCGGCCTCATCGGCCATCTATTCTACGATCTCGAAACGATCACGTAGGGAAACTCCAAGCATAGCCCTGTCCCGTAGCTCTTTAGGTGAATTTCGAATGCTGCACTATAAATGCAATTAATAAACTTTGAGTACCACGTCAAAATGCCAATTGAGATGGCGAAACCGAACCGGTTGCGATGTATTTGCGTCGAACACCTGTCTTCCCACAAATCATCGTAGTGCCCCACGATGCATCATCGAACCACTGAGAGATTTTTAACGGTATATTATTAGATATAGAGATATGTGCTGCAATTGGAACGGTATTGAACAATTTTTTGCAAATGGTGGTGGGATTTTGGCTGGAGATTTGAATTTTGATGATGAATGCGACGTGATTTTGGTGAAATGTTGGAGGGTCGCAAGTCAAGGCTACGTGGCTGGAATATTTGGATATTTTTTTTTTTATTGCCGACTGTACCTGCTTTTGACCTCGATCACGCCTGATGGAAAGCGATGGATAAGGTCTAAGATGGAACGAGCGTACCCAGAAAATGCCTGTTTACTCTTGCTTTGAAGTATAAACATTATGTGTCTGTGTTTAACTGTGTTACTTATTTTTAGAGATATCAGTATATCTCATGAACGCTAAGCCACATTTGGGAACATCATATACTGGTTTGGGTATTTTTTTCATTTGCTGCATATTTTAAGTATTTACTTTCTTACTCACCATTGTGTCAGTTTGGACTTTTCATCAATCACGTTTCCGACTTCACCTTTCTGTTTTGGTTACTGCGTATCCTCTTTTACACCTCTCAACAAACTGTTTCAGCTGTCTTCTCCATTTGCCTCTTCAAACATTTCGTTTTTTACCATTCCAAATTCCCCCCACTAAACGTTCCAACCTGATTGATGTCCACCACAGGTGTCAGCATCAGCATGGAAAAACATTGCAATTGCAAACATGATCTATAATTTAACAGCTTCTCCGAATGTCGAAGCATATCGTTCGTAAATTTATCGTGTACATATGACAGACAGATATTGATGGTAATATACCAGATGTCTTGGCACGAATCATTAATCGCAGGCGCAATTCTGCATTACATAGTTGACGCATCATTGATACTCTATATTTATCACATTATGAGTTTCGACGTGTTATATCGGATGGTTATTTAAGATGGCCACATCAAAAGATTTGATGTCGTTAGATTTGTTTCAGTCAGTGTCTGTTTGTTTAAAGTTTGTATTGATAACTGGTGGACTAGTTCGTTTGGGTTGTATTATTTTTATAAAATGTATGATTTTCTGCTCATAGATTGCTGAAACCGAACATCTCGTGAAAGCAGTATTATTTCTGATGTGCTAAGGAAAAAGATTTTCTTTTGAACTTTGATGTTATAGAACACTGAAATAGTTTTTCCTTATTTTAATTATATACAGTGTTCGCATAATCTGATGGTGCTGTGTGAAATTATTATGTCCAATTACTGTTTGACAGAATTCCAAATTATAATCTTGATTCATAGCGATACTACTGTCAATGTTATTACACCTATAATTTGTAACAAATTACCCTTTGCTTCGACCTCATTGGTGCTCAAATCAAAATAAATCTGAATATTCGAAGCTCGAAGGCGTGAATTATTATAACTGTTCCGTATGTCTAGTAATGTCATTTTAATACGACAGAGGTTACCTAGCGTGACGTCATTATCACCAACCACCTTGGAACCATCATCATCATTCACTTCATTAACATTTTCTTGTCTTTTATTACTGAACTGTAAGGTTCAATTTGCAATGTCGTGAGTTTTCCGAATTGTATTCTATGTTTGTGAAGTGTGAAGAATCGTCGTGGTGTTATAAGAAAAAACTATCTATTTGTATTAAATAATAAAGATGACATTTGCATGGCACATAGGAATGATTGTGACAATAATCGATTTGCAGTTGCACAACCGTTGTACTTTCTTTGTGTTCAAGACAATAAGATAGAGTTTCCAAAAAATAGGTAGATTCGAATGGTAAAATAAAAAGTAGGTGATCGCAGAAATCGCTCGATTGTTTCTGAATAGGTGACAATAAGTTTTTTGTTTTTATATCTAAACGATGGCGTTCATTTCAAGTAGCTTATGGTGAAACTAGGGTTTTAATGGTTTTTTAAACGATCCCCGATTTCTCTCTGGTGATGTTCCATTCATTTATCTATTAACACGTGCCGAGTTTTTGTTTTGATCGGTAAAAGCGAAACTGCCATAATATTTAGGCGAGTTCTATTTTTAGTCAGAATCTTGTTTGATGTATTATTTTTAGTTGCTTTTTTGAATTATTTTGCTACTGACCAGTCTAGTCGGCTGTATCATAGACAAACTCTACATACTGTCTCTCACTTTTTTTTTTCATCTATATCACAAAATGGACATACTAGATTCAAACCATGATATCTTTATTCATGTCTTGTCATGTCTTATTTTTAACGCTACACATCAGATAATAACGCTACAGTCAACAAATAAACACTTAAATACACCCCATAATTACTCCTTATAATATCCTCTCATTTAAGAAAACTTCTATTGTCCAATATGATCGTTTCTCAGCCCAAGATCAAAGTGTAACGTCACTTCACAAATAACGCGTAGATACCTGTGCAAGCGCAGAGAACAATGTGCGGAAACTCACGCGTCGGTGCGCAAAAGACTCGCTATTGGCGATTTACAAAGTATATTTTGATGATCTTTTGTCTTATAGTTATTTGATATTTTTGATGGGTTATGTTGTCGTAAAGGTAGATTTGAATATAAAACATTGAAAAAAAAACTGACAAAGTTTTTTGTTTGAAAAAAAAATGCAATTATTTAGGATAGTTACTATCTGATGAGTTGAGTGATACTACTTTAGTCCTACCTACCTACTTTAGTCACCTGATGCATTGAGTGAGTTTGTACATCAAATTACAAAAAACAGGTATTTAAGTCAAAATCTTTGTATATGTAAATCGCCTAGTATTTTTGTAAATCTAGCAGATGTAATCATAATTCCGTGATCAATTCGTTGCAACCGTATATGGTACATTTCCTTCTGTATCTTCTTACTGAACATTACTATGACTATGCCCATCAGTGTTAATTTCGAGGCTTGTAAATCCTCCTTAACAGTTCAACTTGTTACTTCAAAGATTCTACAAATTCACTGAAACACGAACAAGGACATATTTTTCAGTGACACTACAAATCATAAACTATCCCAGGTATTCACTGCTATATCAAAAATGTGTCCAAACAGCTAATATATCTCCCACACTCTACCGGCACTTGAGATTTATAATCCGACTCGTTATTTTAATAAGACATATGTAGGCAAAGATTGAGACATATTAAGGATTAGTTACTGTTTGTTTTGCTGCTTCAATCGGTATTTAGGTAGTGGATGTTGTTTTTGTGGCTTTACGAACAATTTTGTTAGTTTATGCTTATGAAGAGTTACTTGCATGTCTTCGTCATAAGTAAATTAAGAAAATCATAAATTGTATATTGACATTTTAATACATCTAAGATCATCTTATTTTATTTCCTTAACGTAGTTGGTCGTTGTATCAACTTTTATTTTTGTGTGTCAAAGATTGAGTTTATAAGTGAGCTCATTACTTACAGAATTTATAATGAGGGCTAACTATTTAATAATTAATTAAATGCTCGACGTCTGGCAAAGAATTATCACTGAGACACATCTTACAATAATCACGGGAAGATATTAAAGATTTGTTAGCAGCCAAGATCACACGACATAAACAGCGTGATATTAACACAGTATAAAATCAACACATACTTCATAGAACATGCAATTACTCACACATTTGCCGTGTTACAATCTATTCTAATACAACGGGTTATTAATAATATTTTCTTATAAATGTCGATGCATCTGGCTTTATTCCAGGATCTGCTTGAGACAAGCCAAGATGATCGATTGGTATCGTTTAAAATGAACTTTGTTGTTCAGCACCTGGCCAAGTCTATTCAAGGAGTGATGGACGAACTGGAGAGGGCGGAGTGGATGTGGGTGACAGAGAATGTAACGGACCTACTGATGCAACTTTGTTGTGGCATTCCTTTAGTAATACTACGATATACTGATATGAGTAGGTTGACTGAGTTACCGGCAAAAGTTTTGCTGTAGTAACTAGCAATTTTTCCAGTTTATTTCGTGCTTAAGTCAGGACAGTTTATTTTAAAATTTTACTGTCAGCTATTTTTTATTTGTAAAGTGTGCTCAAATTCGAGGTTCCTATGTAATATTGGCTACACTGTTTTTGACAGCTGTTAGTAATGGCGCGTGTTTCAAACGTCAAATGTAAGTTTTTAACAATACATTTACAAAATGAATCATTTTACCGTTGCTCAACGCGTTAAAGTTGTTCAGTTATTGATGTGATGTGTAGATGTTTTGCGTGAAACGGTCAGAGGTCCCATTATTTCACGATACGGTGACGTCAACTGGCCGCCAAGATCGTACAATTTAACGCCGTTAGATTTTTTTATAGGGTTTTCTTAAGAGGCGTTTCTATACCAATTACCAACACACCTGCAACGTTGGAGCACCTAAAAACTAACATCCGCCAAGTTATTGCCGAGATAACCCACGAAATTTGCGAAAAAGACATCCAAAATTACCTCAAAAGAATTAACTGGTGCAGAAGGTCCAGAGGCGGCCATTTGCCTGACATTATTTTCCATAATTAATGAATACACTATTATATTCGATTAAAGAATTAAAATATTGTTAAATTTTGTGTATTTTCTTTTAAATAAATGTTAGGAACCTCGAATTGGATCACCCTTTATTTATCAACTTATTTTGCGTGATCAATATGTAGGTACATCAATATCCATTTATTTATTTTTTTTTGTCTTATTAATCTTGTTTGTCGGTAAGTACTATTTTTAATTATTGGAACTCCACAGGAGACCTAGAATTTCAAGATATTTTGCTGCTCATACAAATATTACTTTGTTTAGCTTGCTGTTACCATTATCAACGTGTCCTGCAACAAATCTCTTGGATTCATAAATAAATAACACCTAGCAATTATGTCACTATGTGCTACCGTTTCCAAGATTCCGTCTTCCTCTCAACTAGCAGCATCATTTATACTGAGGACATTATTCTTATGCACTGTTACTTCATATACTAGGAAAAGGGCAATAATTCCTTAAGTTTTTGCTCCACCTTAAATCATTCGGCGCTATGCACGACCGAGATACGCTCATCCGCATTTAATTAGCCCTTTTAGGGTGGTTTTATGCTCACGATTAGTCGTCAGTAAGAGTCGTTGATGCTCAATACATACAGGGTGACAGGGACATCGAAGCACATACTGTAACCATGAATTCAGCACATCTAGACCCCTTAGCGAAGAAAATTTTCGTAGGAAATAAAACGTATAGAACAGCAATTTTTTTTTAATAACCGGTGAAAAATTTCAATGCAGGGGCTTTCAGAATGGGACCAAGGGTGCCCAGACACGGGTTCGTCTGGTGCTCATGTGCTGGTTTGGTCCCTGGGGTGGTCATGGGTGCTAACGCGTGCCCATGTTCCCGCCGTAAGCGGCAGAGAGGAGGACACCGTGGAGTTTTAGTGGGTTAAAATCCCACGTAACTGCACTATCTCCCCGTGGTAGTGCATGAGAATTTCTCCACGATAAAAAAGGGGCTTTCAGAATCATGTACTGAGTCCATGATAACAGGTTCCACGTTGGTAACTCTGCTACCTTGTATAGGTCAATCAATAAATAGCAAAATAGGTTAAAATAGGTGAATAGCAGGTATACTGGAGTAAAGAGGGCTTTTCAACATGGATGTTAGCGGTTATAAACCAAAAAAACCTTCATACAATAATGCAATATTCACCAGTCAACTTCAAATATATAATAGTCGATGATGATGAAAATCACACAAATATTGTTTCTAATCCATAGAGGATTGTCACAAGCTACTTTTCACTGAAACCGACCAGACAATAATTAATTCCGAAGTCAAAAGAAGTAATCACGTCCTTATTCGCTCCAAAATACTGATTCACAAACTCCGTACAGTCCCAGATGAACTGTTTATTAGTCGCCAGCTTGTAGCCAGCCTATTCACAGATCACTCTGTCGTATCACGATTAACATGTCCTGGCAACTTGGCAAGCATATGTCTGTACTCCAAATTAACTTATCGTCTTTACTTTAAGGTTGATAATTGTATGGCTCATGTGTATAGGTGTGGTGGAATAGTATCTCAATTTACTTGGTTTGTATCAGTAAGTGTATGTTTATTGGATCGGAGATAGGTTAAATACTGTTATTGGGATGTCCAGTTAGGAATGTTGGTTTTAATAAGAAAACTGAGGAATTACTCAGCTTTATTTGTAATGCGGAAACGTAGACGTTACTAGATTTCAGCTTGTTACGTTTATTTTTGTTATGTTTTTATTTATATTTTGTTACGTTTTTGTTTTTTATATTTTAATGTCAAAAGTAAGTTTAAAAACTAAAACCCACCTTCTCAAAAATCACTCTCTAAAAATTATGAAACAAGAAAAATTATCATCTGAAATTAGAAAGACAGACAAATTAAAAATCCGGAGTCACACGTCATAAATCGAAAACATTACGTGTGACTCCGGATTTTTAATTTGTCTGTCTTTTTCTAATTTTAGATGACAATATTTTCTTGTTTCATACTTTTTAGAGCGTGATTTTTAAGTAGTGGGGTTTTAGTTTTTAAACTTAGTTTTTATTTAAATTATTTTGGGGTTATATTTTCGTGATAAAGTATTCGTGATGGTATATGCAGAGCCACTTTACATTTGTAAAAAAGAATAACTATAATTATGTATTTTGGGTAGGTTTAGAGAGAAAATATGTTTGGCTCACATCTGAGGCGTGATTTCAGAAATTATTCCCAATTATCGGGTGCATGCAAGCAAAGCCGCGAGCAATATAATAATAATGTGCTAATGAAGCCCTTTCTTTTGATACCCAAAACGGCATCATTAAAAAAAATGAGTTTATGTCCTCTAGAGGGCGCCATATTCAATTTAATGTGACGTCACATAACTGATAACCAGCGGACGATCAAAACGCTTCCAACTATACAGTTGTCAAATTATGATAAGTGTTTAGAAGTTATGAGGGAACATATGAACATACATACCGGTCAAAATCATAACCCTCCTTTTTGCTTAGCCGTAGTCAGATAAAAATCAATAAATATAAATATAAATATGTTTGGACATATCACACAACGCCATCTAGCCCCAAGCTAAGCAACCTAATGCTTGTGTTATGGTAACGAGATGGCTGATAAACTACTTATATACATTTTTTTTTTTTTTGTAAATACATACATATTATAGATAGAAAAACACCCAGACTCGGAACAAATACTTGTAGGTCGTACAAATATTTGTTCCGTGCGGGAATCGAACCCGCGACATGCTGCGCAGCAGTCAATCGCTCAACCACTGCGCCAACCGTGTCGTCAATATACATATTATGTAAGTACCTACTTAGCAATTTCGGTTTGCTGTGGGCGATGTAAAAATACTAAATCTTAAAATCATATCAAATGCAAAGAGACAATTTGTACAGGGCGTATCAGAAAGATGTGGTCATATTTAAGGGTGTGGTATAGACCAACAAACTGAACAACTTTCTCCACGGGACCAACATCGTTATCGAGAAAAAAATATCATCTGTCCCGTAGAAAGCTATAACACCTACTCGACCCAAATATATGGGATGGCTGATAATTCTTTCTGGCTAAGTAATAATAGCTGCACGGGTCGATACATCGGGTTAAGCTACGCTTGCCAGGGTCGGTCCATGGATGGGTGACCATCTTTACATACCGAGACTTCTCCGTGCCTCAGAAAGCACGTTAAGCTGTTGGTCCCGGCTGTCATTCGTGGATCTTTGACAGTCGTTACGGGTCGTCAGAAGCCCGAAAGTCTGACAACCAGTCTTACCAAGGGGTATCGTATTACCCAGTTAATGGGTTGTGTAGGTCAGATAGGCAGTCGCTCCATGTAAAATACTGGTATTCAGCTGCATCCGGTTAGACTGGAAGCCGACCCCAACATAGTTGGGAAAAGACTAGGCAGATTGATGGCTGATAATTCTTTCTCGAAGACGATGTTGGTCCCATGGAGAAAGTTGTTCAGTTTGATGGTCTGTACCACACCCATAAAGACCACACACACGATATACGCTGTAGACTGATTACAACATTTTGGGTAAACTTAAATAGATATTTTGTAGGTTAGTATAAAATATTATAATATCTCGTTATAAAAATCTTGTCTTTTTTGAACCAGTCAATTATTTATTTATTTATTTAATACTTCAAGCACACAAATGTACAGAGGCGAATAAATATTTATTCAAATATAAAGATACTCATATACGTATTACAAACTATAAATATAAAAAAAAACTCAAAACTCAAAGCATTTATTTCAATTAAACCAATTACAGGCACTTTTGAATTGTCAAGGGGTCGGTCAGTCAGAAAGATGAAGCTAGGCGCCCATTCCAAAGCATAGTAGGTACCTATGGAGAAGAACGGGCAAGAAACTCCACGGACACTCTTTTAAATCAAGATATGGTTACAAAATAATGGTTACATCATTCATGTTGAAATTTCATATGTGAGAACGATGCAGAACGTTAAAAGCGTCCTTAAAAAAAAACAATTCAAATATTTAAATTAAATTAAAATAAGCCCTGACCGCTAAGGTATGCCCAGCCTTCACTGACAGCGCTTATTCTCGAACCTGACGCATGGATTGGCTAAATGATCCAACACGCGCCACCATCAGCGAGACATTAGTGTGAGCGTCACATACTCTCAGTCGCCAGGGCACATTCAAGTCAAACAAAGACGTACCCAGTAAATGGTAGCTTTAGAGTATGTACATAGTACTCACACATGTGCTATGCAATTATATAATACAAAGGAGATTGAGTCTATACAATGCAATGATAGTCTTACAATCTTCAGCATCTCCAACAGTATCTTCAAATGTTAATTAATTAGTTGTGGTTGTGGAGCAGGACCAGCATTGAGCCAAGCATTTTTATCGGTTATGTAATCCCCAAACTTATAATATGCCTGCCTGCATAGTGTGCGTTTTATACAAGTTTTGAATTTAGTCTCATTGAGTTGAAGTATGTGTGGAGGTATTTTATTGTAACATTTTAAACAGTATCCCATGAACGACGTGTCTACTTTAGCTAGTCTGAAACCTGGTTGAGCTAATAGGTCCCTTTTTCTAGTACTATAATTATGCCTTTCACCTCTTTTACTAAAAAGATGTAAATTTTTCCTTACGTACATGATATTTTCGTAGATATATTGACAAGGTACCGTCATGATGTTAATTTCCTTAAACAGTTCCCTTAGAGAATCGCGCTTGCGGAGATTATATATGGCTCTAATGGCTCTTTTCTGCAGAATAAAAATTGACTCGATGTCTGCAGCCCGTCCCCAAAGTAAAATACCGTAAGACATGATACTATGAAAGTAACTAAAATAGACTAGCCGCGCAGTATCTACATCAGTAAATTGACGGATTTTTCTGACAGCATATGCTGCTGAACTTAGCCGTCCTGCAAGTGATGTTAAATGAGGACCCCATTGTAGCCTAGAGTCGAGCGTGATCCCCAAGAAAACGGTTTTATCGACGAATTCTAGTTTCTCTTGATTCAATACTATCTCACAATCACTACTTTTTACATTTGGTAAAGAAAATCTAATGCACTTAGTTTTTTTCCCATTTAATACTAAATTATTAGCAGTGAACCAATTTTGGACCTGCAGTAGGGCGTTATTAACTTCGTCAAAATTTGTATCACGTCTACCTACCTTAAAAATCAAGGAAGTATCGTCAGCAAATAACACCATTTGTGGTTGATTTTTTAATAAATGGAGTAAATCATTAATATACACTAAAAAGAGGAAAGGACCCAATATTGAGCCTTGTGGAACACCCATTTTTACATTTAAACCAAGTGAAGTGATACCATTTATTTGAACTTGCTGTTGTCTATCATTTAAATAAGATTTTACTAAACTGAGCGCAAGTTTTCCAAGTCCGTAATGCTCAAGTTTCAAGAGTAGGGTTTCGTGATCAACGCAATCAAATGCCTTGGAGAGGTCACAAAAAATTCCTATGGCGTCTTGGGCCTCTTCCCACGCGTTAAAAATGTGTTTTAATAAGGTTACACCGGCGTCGGTCGTACAACGTCCTTTGGTGAAACCAAACTGTTGATCGTGAAGTATTTTATTCGTGTTAAAATGATTGAGCATTTGATTAAGCATTACTTTTTCAAAAACCTTGCTGAAAACTGGCAACACGGATACGGGTCTATAATTATTTGTGTCCTTACTGTCCCCGGATTTAAAAAGTGGTATTACCTTACTGTATTTCATTAAATCCGGGAAAACTCCCTGATCCACACACAAATTAAATATTAAGGCTAAGTAAGGCGCTATAGTCTCAATTATGGAGGTACAGACTTTAATAGACATTCCCCAAAGATCTTCGGTCGGTTTGATCTTAATTTGCTTAAAAGCTTTTATTACTGTTATGGGGTTAATGTGCTTAAAGTTAAATTCAATCGGGCAGGCCGAAACGTTCGCCTTTACTAAATTAAAAGAAAGTGAGGGCGAGGAGTTTAATATTTCAGTAGTTTTAAGTGGGATACTGGTAAAGAAATTTACAAATTCTTGAGCAACTTCTTTGCTATCGCAAATGAGACCACATGACGTCTCCAGTGTGTAATCAAAATTATGCTTTTTGATCCTATTAGTTTCATTATTGATAATTTTCCAAACTGTCTTAATTTTATTCTCTGCTGATTTAACCTTGTTGCTAATGTATAAAGCTTTAGCTGCCTTACAAGTATTCTTAAAAATTCTAGAGTAAGTAGAAACATACTTATTAAAAGATTCCGTGTTAATATAAGGCTTAAGGCCATACAGCTCGAAAAGTCTTTCCCTACTTTTCCTGAGTCCTCTAGTTGCCCAGTCACTAAATAAAAACTTAGGGCTTATAGTTTTTGTGATCTTCTTAAAAGATTTATCGAACTCTGTTTGGACTACCGAAAAGAATTCTTCATACAAAATATTAACATTGTTCATTGTTAGTTCTTGGTCATTTAACTTACCAATTAAAGTGCTATTAAATTTTTTTAAATTAGCAGATGTTATTGGTCTGGATTGTATCTGCACTTTTTGTATTGGTATGTTGGACTCAAAAGTTACAGTTTGACCGCTGTGATCAGAAGGGAGATAATTAACGATGGATTTATCTAAATAGTCACAGCAACAAAAAACATTATCAATACATGTAGCAGTAGTCGTAGTAATTCGGGTTGGTTCTACAAACACATTTGACAAATTGAATGATTTAAACAAATTTAACAATCTACTGGTATTTGAATTGTTTTCTAAAATATTAATATTAAAGTCACCACAGATAATTACTGACTTATTACCAGCTGCAAGTTTTGCCAAAACTTCTTCCATTACTGACTCGAATATGTAGTAGTTTTGATAATTTGGAGGTCTGTAAACGCACACTATGACATGCTTATCCAGCTCAACACAGGAAAGTTCAATGCTATGTTCAACCGATAGTTCAACTATGTCTGTACGAGTTTTTGATTTAATACAATTTTTAATTAAGATTAGTGAACCACCTCGCATCATTGATGTTCGATTAAAACAACTGGCCACACTATAATTCTCATAATTAATTAACATTTCGTAATCTTTTAACCAATGCTCAGTTAAACAAATAATGTCAAACATTGTTTTTTCTAAAAACAATTCAATTTCCAATTGTTTGGATGAAAAACCTTGAATATTTTGATGAAATAATTTCAAGGATTTCTGCTTAGCCCCTTTTCTGCAGCTAACAATTTTAGTGCTAGAAAATACCTTTTTGTTATTAAGTGTAACTATACTGTTAGTGGTACCTTCTGTTGTCTTACAAACTAGTTTAAATTATTGACTACCTTAACATTAGTACTATTACTAACTGTGGTGCTAATTATAGATGACTTCGACATACTAATTATGTCTGAGTTAATATTAAAAGCTAATAGCCTAGCTATTTGACGTCTAAAACTACTGGGCAGATACACCGTATCCCTAGTCGAGCTTAGCTTATCAACAAAAATGTTGGTGTCAAAAAATATAAACTTGTCACCATGGTGACTAACCAAGAATTGCATGTGACTATTTAACATATGAATGTAGTTGTTTTGTCTGTTTGACAAGTATTCAAAATATGGAAAAGCACACATAATAATTTTTTTACAATTTAACTTCAATAGCTCGGTGACACTATCAGTAATATCATCTTTTGTAACATTAAGGCTGTTACCTATAAGTATAGTAACAATGGCATTAGGATCACATTTACTCCTAGTTATTGAAGCCATTATTTGTTTGTGGGAAGCCTGAGGCATACAATAGTTTTGAGAAGAATGACTCAGGTTATTGCTAAGTAATTTTCCTAACCCTTTTCCAAAACTATCAGAAAACATAATTGAACTGCAACATACTTTACCACTATAAGGGACAGAACTAGCATCTATCTGAACTACTTGCAATGGACCTAGTTCAATATCTGGTGTATCTTGAAAGCGAATAGATATAATAATGTAAACCTAATTATATATAAATATAAGCACAAATAAATATACACTAATACACGAATAAACTAAAACAAATAAGACAAACAATGGGAAAAACATTACCGTTGTGATGATACTGCCAGCTTCTTGCGAATGTGCTCACGAACTTTAACTTTAAAGGATAATCGGTTGGTTACCATCCTGATTTCCTGAAGGAGCGCATTCCACAGAGAGATGGACTGAATGAAGAAAGAAGAGTGAATAGAGTCTGTACGGTCAATTACTCAATGATGATGTATCTATGGTATGTTCACTCTCTTGGAAATCGCCTTTCAATTTCCTAAGCTTAGAAAAGTTCGAAAACAGTTTAAGTAACCACAATTATTTTACATACATCATCATCAAAATATATATTTTCACCGACGCACCACGATTAAAAAGTCGCAAACGTTACGTACATAATTATTGTGCATTAGAAAGTGCGCGTACGCACTCTCACGCACGTATTGTGTGATATCTCAACGAATATCTTACTGGCTTCACACGACTTGTGGCCACTAATTAAACGGATGTACCCGACAATGTAAGGCTTATCGAAATTGGTTCAGTGATTTTGTAGAGAGCATTAAAATACCTAGATAAGTACTATTATAGTGGCTGTTGTAAATTGTTTCAGTGCGTGTGGTCTTAGCTTGTACGGGTGGTGATTTCGGCCATTTTATTTTTTATAATGATTTTTGAGACATAATTCATATCTTATTATGTCACGTCCACTCTGATTTGGGGCCGTTTGAGTCCGATAGTATTCAGGCAATTTTGTATCAAAACCAAAGTTCACTGTTAGGACTGAGAAAGCACCTATATAAATAGCTATTGAATACTTAATTTAAAGTTAATCACACATTCATTCGAAATGTTGCTTCCAAAATCCATAACTTTAAACTTCAAAATATATTTCAAGATGTCGATATTATATCTTGCCCTCATAACTAAATTAGGTTTGGACCTTCCTTACTTCGATTAGATTGTGCAGTAACAATTTTCCAGTACAGATAGGCTCAGAACCTCAGAACAATCCGACACCTTAGGCCGCGGTTGCTGATAACATCTCTTCCTGATTAGACATGGCTTACCATTGTTGTGGGTAGGAAGACTCTAGTACTTAGTAGTAGGTTGGTGGAGGTACTAATGGATCTCGGTGATGTGGGACTCGGGTGCTAATCACTTTGGAAGAAAGTTTCCGTATTTCTTGTGAATGTTCTTTTAGTCAAGGCATGTAGGACTTTTTTTATGGTATTTACCAATAAAAGATGGTCACCTTGAAGAGTAAACGATACTTAGAAATTAATTGGTCGAAGGACACTGAACCAGGCACAAAAATGGTTTTATTGTTACCTATTATGTCTGAGGGCGTTTAGTGTCCCGCAAGGTATTAATCAGTCAGTTTGTCTGTATGCAATTTGTTCAGCCTTCTTTTGCAGTTAGTAAAACATTTTCTCTGTTTTCTCTGTTTACGACTACGACCTTCAATTTATTCAATAAAACTATAGGTATAATATGAAATTATTTAAGAGTAAAATTTGTATCTAGCTAAATGGATTTTCAAAGTCGTAGGACGACGTTACTTGCTCAATAAAAAAAAAAACATGTTTCTTTGTCATTATGCTGTCTTATTTATTTTTATTACCTAATAGTAAATTTTTTAGATTTCTTTCACTTCTTCATAGTAGTGGTAACCAAGAATCTAGTCACCATCAAGATCTTAGCAGCCACGCTCCGCTGGCCAGCGAATTAAAAACACAACAATTTGTTTATTTACTATAGCGCTCTTAATAGCTTGCAATTAATCTGCTTCAAGCTATATGTTGGCGATGTTACTGATTATGTTAGATTTTGTATCGCTGTCTGCTTTTTGCCTTGTCGGTGTAACATGTTTCACAAATTGGATTGGTATTTGGATGAGACTATCTAAAATAGACTCGGTGAGTATGATTGACTTGAACTGATCGATTTATAAATAAGAGCATCATGATAAGAGTCTATAGTAGAGAGTAATTAGGAATTGATAAGAATGGAAAATCCACTAAAGATTTGAATGGACCATAAAGTTTTAAGACCATAACTAATATCAAAATAAATGAAAATAAAGAAAAATTTGAAAGCAAACAATCTTCATATACAAAACACAATACAATTCCTTGACATAAAAGTACAAAATCCAATTATAAAAACCATGGAGTCACAGCAATCATGCACAATTAAACGCACGGTTCATGACAAACAGAAGCTACAAACAAATTACATGGATATGTGTTATTAGATAAACCATTGGCTGGAGACAGATCTGAAGATAACGTCTTATAGCTAGTAGCAAGCACGAATGAGGATGTCGTTATGTTATTAAATAGGGTAATAATGGTTAGGAAAAAATGTTTGATTGCTGTTCTCCAAGTAGTAGGAATAATTTAAGAGATGATATACATGTATATCATCTCTTAAATACTTAATATTATTCCTACTACTCATAAATCGGGGTATTACCATAGTAACATCAATATGTTGCTATAGTAATACCCCTTTAATTTCTTTTTACTTTTATACTTTTCTCAAAAATGGTGGTCAGTTTTCCGTCTATTCAGATGCAATTGCATACAAATATTTTTAACCAACTTCAAGATATGATTTTTTTTCTCAAATTTGTGCTCCCTGCAGAAAGGTGTAAACCGCGTAGAGACATTTTTCTACGAAGTTTAATACTTTGCTTATTTTTAAAATGTTGAGATCAAGAAGAGATCGGACGATTCTCATTTTAAAATGATGAAGTGAGAGTAAAATACATCAATTGCTAGATCGTAAAAAATATGTAGCACTAGATTGGGAAGAAACGTTCAAAAGGAATATTAAAAAGCTCAGAAGCACCAATCCATATCTTTTCTTCAATATATTCGTTGTACCCCATTTAACCCGTCACCTCGCGGTGGAAACAATGATGTTAAATTAAGCACGACCAGGCACGGGTCATTAGGTCTTAAACAAGCAGGTGGGGGGTTGATTGATTCAATACATGTCATTTATGTGTGCAACCAACCAAGTGATTGACGTGTTAGGAGACAAGAGACAATGGGAGGCACGGGTTTTTGGTGTGAATTTATGTATTTTTTGGATGACGAAGTGGTTTTTTTATTCAGTCTGTTCTTGGTGTTGTAACAAGCTGGACTATTTTACATGTTAGAGTCAAAAGTTTTCAAAATCAATAGATGAGAATTTAAATCTTTATGGAAAGCTGATAGTGAACTTTTATTCTACATTAAGAGCTGATTTATTAATAGTAACTATCCTATTTATTTTTTTATTTTAGTAGTTGTCCTATTTATTATTCTCATTAAAGTTATCTTACTATTAATAAATCTGCTCTTATTTCTTTTATTTCACAGCTTTAGTATGGAAAATAATTATTTTCCATACAAAAGCTGTCAAATCGGAATATTTATTCATCAGATAAAAGTTATCTGATTATTGAAAAATCGATCCTATGAAAGTATGAATGCTCTATTTGAGTACTAAGTTTGGATCTATATTCATGCTACTTTAAGAAAACTGAAGAGTGAAATATAAAAAAAAATAAGTACGTCCATGGAAACATAAAATCAAATAAAATTGACACCAAGCTAACCCATTAAAAAATAGCGACATCCAAACCCCATTAGCCAGAAGCACCATCTTACCATCAACATATTTCCGAGATGGCATCGCACAAAAGGATAGACAGGAAGGAAGAAAGACATTTCATTGGCGTCGCGACAATCGCCATTATATCATCACGCTTGTGCCAAAGTGGGTAGCCAGGCGTGTCGCCCCCACTCAACGTATCGAATTGTGTGTTTTTAGCTGTTGAGTCCTTGGCGTGGATAGTTTTGATTTCTATAAATGTTTGTTTTTCGTGAATGTTTTTGTTCTTGGCACTTCTTTCATGTTGTAAAGATTTTGAAATCTTTGAATACAATTTCTACAGCTAATTGGACACAAAAAAATTGACAATTTGTACAGGATATTAAATATATTGAGTAAAACGTCTATTTGGTATTTCGGGTCTAGTAAAGGAAAGAAATATACGTTAAGAGAGGTGGGTAGATATAAATGTCTAACATTTTGCCTAATTATTGGAAGTCGTTTTTAATATTCAACACTTGGTGAATTAGCAGATAGTTTTGTAGTTGTTGATGATGATGAAGAAAATTTACCATACCTCTCCATTCTCAAACACACAAACAAAGCCTGCCATTGATTTTGGAGTACCACACAGAGTCCCTGACCTTAAGGCTGGTAGTGATTGATCAGTGTGAAGCCTGTCGTCCGGTGCCTCGTTACCGGACTCAACCAACCGGCAACGTTCACATACTTACTGAGGGAAACCATGATTGGTCCAAATTGTTCGTATATTGAACCATGCAGGTATCGGGAGTGAGCTGTGGAATGTTATGAAGTCGGTACGAAATGTGGGTTTTAATTTAGATTTATCTGTTTGTATTCAAACTCAAACCAAATGCTTTGAGTTCATATTATTATAACTCGAAGCACTTGGTTGAATTTGATAAAAAATAATTTTTTATAATTATACTTTACTTACTTACTTGTAATTATTAACATTACTTTCTTAGAAAGCGGGCGAATACGTAGATGACGAATAATAGAGAAGTATAGAAACATGAACGATGTAACCAATATTTTGTAAAAATATTATGATTTAAAAGAGTGTCCGTGGAGTTTCTTGCCCGTTCTTCTCCATAGGGATCTACTACGCTTTGAAATGGGCAACTAGCTTCATCTTTCTGACTGACCGACCCATTGACAATTCAAAAGTGCCTGTAATTGGTTTATTTGAAATAAATGCTTTGAGTTTGAGTTTGAGTTTAGAAGAAGAAGACATGTTCCACCGACCCCAAATAAATTGGGATAAGGGAATGAGACTGATAATTTTGACGATACCTACATTACTTTATTAGTATATATATGTATATATAATTCGAGGAGCTCGTGGCTAAGTAATAACAGCCGCACGGGTCGATCCATCAGGTTAAGCTACGCTTTCGGAGTTGGTCCGTGGATGGGTGACCATCTTTAAATACCGAGACTCCTCCGTGCCTCGGAAAGCACGTTAAGCCGTTGGTCCCGGCTGTCACTCGTGGATCTTTGACAGTCGTAACGGGTCGTCAGAAGCCCGAAAGTCTGACTTACCAAGGGGTATAGTACCTATTACCCAGTTAATGGGTTGTGGAGGTCAGATAGGCAGTCGCTCCATGTAAAACAATGGTATTCAGCTGCATCCGGTTAGACTGGAAGCCGACCCCAACATAGTTGGGAAAAGATTAGGCAGATTGATTTTGATGTATATAATTCAAATGTAATAAAGTAGTGTTATACATATCTTACCATATAATGTGTCATCTAGTTATGATTCGTCCTGCTATACTTACAGTCATAAAGCTGATTTTGTTTTTGAAGAGCTTTTCTTCCAAAAGGAGTTGCGTTTATGGATAACTGTACCATCCTTCGAAATCTAGCACTAGTTTCCAATTTCCAGCACTTTTGTAATGTTGTTATTGCCATTTTGGCGTCATGAAACGATCGATCAAATTTTTACTTGGGCAAAGAATATATGATACAGTTTTACACAGTGCTTACATACAATGACATGAATAAAGCAATCATAGATGTGCATCACTGATAAGTGCTGAACGAGCAGCATTGTGAGTTTTGCAATATTCTTACAATTGACTTTTAAAACTGGTTCAATAAACATCTGATTATCTTCAACAAGTTTCTTCACAAGTTTCTACTTCATTGCCAAATCGCATCCAGTTTTGTATTAACATACAGTAATAACAAACATGTCTGATATCATCAGGCTCTGATGCCCGAGATCCACGATGTAACATTTTCAAACCAGGCTGGCCTAGCTTCGTGTCAACGAAACTAGCTTCATTTCTATGCTAGCAAGCTAGTGAGAAAGCTAGTAAGCTAGTGTTTCAAACTAGGATGTTTGAGCAAGTAGCACCCCCACTATTGATTTTACTATCCTGGCTTGTGTACCTACTAGCTTCATGTGGCCGGCGAAGCTAGTATTCGATTGGCTATTGTGTTTAACCGCAACCACGTGCTGTACTGTACTGGCTTAAAATTATCTGGCATCATGTAAACAGCACTAGCATGTGCCGAGCTAGGACAGCAAGCCAGGATAGTATACAAAGGTTCTAGCATGCTAACCTGGCTTTGAAAAGCCTCGTGAATCTCAGGCTCTAAATATGTCTATTGTGACAAAATTGTGCAACACTCCATTTATCGACATTCGTTCGCACCGCGGAACAATCGACTCGTGTCCATGCGAACTTCCCGTCACTATTTGCATATTTGTAACTATCGCGTAGAAGATTCTTTGCCTTTATTTTTAGTATCACGATTCCATTTTGTAGCTTAGCCATTGAAAATAAGGTTCGATTTTCAGCGATCACCTTTTCGCGAATGCAAAATGATTTTTGTATTTTTTGTTTTAACAATTTTATATTTTGCTGTTCTGAAATTATTATTTGAATGAGTTTGGAACTTATGAGTTTAGCTAAAGAATAAAAGTTTGCAAATAACGATTTTGGTGGTTGTGAATATAAGTTTGTTTGTGACAAAATAGGGCTTTGTTATTAGATCGGTATTTTAGTCATTTCGATTATTTCTATTAGCATGTCAGTCTTATTGGGTGTGAAAAAGAATTATTTATTTATGTCTATCTTATCAGTAAGAATATCAGTCTTGCCCATGGCTGTCTGTGATAAAAGTCATCCATTTTTAGTATTCCAAGTAGTTTTCTGATTAACGATGACTTTATTTGGATATTCCTCCTTTTGGGTAATAACATCAATCGTCAGGTTCTTCCGTAATATGTCAACAGTATATTAAACTGAATTGATGTTGCAAATCTTCCGAGTTCTGAAATAAGTTGAAGAATTATATTTCAAAACATAAGCCTATAGAAATTTCACACTATAAATAATATACTGAAAACACCTACGATTCCTAATCCTCCTCGACTTAGGAATCGTAGGTGTTTTCCGTACATATCTTCATCTTCCATTGTTTGTACTTTTGGCTACTTTTAATTGACAGTGGATCTACCTAATGATGGCATTTTTAGGAAACCTCATTTTATATATATACCATAGTTGATTTATCGGTAAATCACTTTTAAGTCACCTTCCTAAATATTGAGCTTTTTTGACCAAATCAAATTTGATCAAAAGACCAACAACAGTATAAATAAAACTTATACAGTTCTGCGGCTATTTTAACCTGTTTTTCAAGTAAATCATAAAAAACTATTAGCATACTTACCAAAGACAGCTTCCAGATATTGACAGCAACCTGTCCAGGTGTCGCACGTCAGATACTTGGAAAAGAAACTTTGACCGTGAGAACTTGAAACACGTCCGAATATGAATTTTAACGACTTCAAAAGAGGTGCTAAATGTTGACACTTAATATACCACAGATATTCATGACACAACAATATGCTGTCAAAAAAACGAATTTAACAATCCTGAACTTTACAACCAAGAAGTTAAGGTTCGGTTTGGAAAAGAAGAATGTTTTGTAGACGCAAATAACATTTGGTTATTGCAAGTTATTTTTTAAAGACATGAGATTTTAAAACAAAGATACGGCTGAAGTTCAAGGGAAATACTAGATGTTATCAATAAATTATTCCGAAGTGGTGCGGTGACTCAGAGTGTGAAATATTATTGGGTATGACGGTAGACTATATGGCAGCAGGTCGCAAGATGTAAGACAGGTGTCCTTGTTTGGATTACTGCAAGTTTGAAGTGTGGATTGTAAGATTGTAAGAGTGATTGATACTAATTATTGTTTTATCTTTAAACGTGTCATATTCTGATAGAAAGAGGAATACCTATGTAAATTATTGACCGATCACAATGTTTGTATGAGTATAATCACTGAAAAATTTTTAATTTCAAAACTCTATAATTCATTGGAAACTGTTCTCTCTGTATCAAACCATAGGAAGTCACAGGGAGGAAAGTATATGAAAAAAAAACAAAGAAAAACAAAGTCGTTTGTTTATTTACCTACATTCTGTAGAACTTGCCGTGTGATTCTGTAAGACCTCATTCTAAACTTCGAATCTGAATCCGCTGTGAGTTTCTTGATTGGCATTCTAAAAATGCGGTTGATAATTCGAATTTACACTAGCGCTACCCTTGCGAGCGTGTCAGCGAGTTAAACTAAATTGACCGTAACATTTTGACAGATAAAGTATGAGATGACGTAAGAAGTGGCATTCAGTAAGGTATTCCCCCGTCACTTTGACGCTCACTTCACACTCGAACCCGATTCAAAGTGTCAAATAAAAAGCATCTATTTTACGAGTGAGAGTGAATAGCGATGTGAGATCCGAGTTGTTGTTCGAATTTTACAGAATCGACGTACTGATGGTCTTCGTGTTATAGAAAAATATATCAAGACATCACATTTACTTTTGTTAAATGAGTATAAATATACGTATGTAGATTTGCTAACAATCAGTAATACTATCAGAAATAGAGCTTTTTTTATTGCAATAATGATGGTATGTTCAGCATTATAAAACATCATGTCCTGAAAAATAAAAACGTCTGAAGATTAAGCCAACCTCTTGAAGAGTGGCGTTTACTCATGCCATTATGTAAGGAAAGACGCAGCGGCGCAAATTGCGCTAATTCACTCATAGTGCGGCTCAATTTGCACGTATCACCTTTATTTTTGAGCTGGACACGAAGGCGAAGTTGCATGGATGATTGTCTGAGAAAAGGAAGACCTTTTGTTCTAAAATTGTAGAATCATTATCATTGAGTTTCAGCCATACAAAGAAAGTTTCGCACACTTTAGACCACTTCTTGTTGGGCACTGATATCATCATGTTCATCATTTCAGCCGAAATACGTCCACTACTGAAGATATGCTTCTCCCAAGTATCCTCATTTCGGCTCGTTCTGTGCTTCTGTAATCTAGTGGATTCCTGCAGTCTTCACAGGGTCACCGATCCACCTTATGTGAGGCCACAAGGCTTCAACGCTACGCGATACGCGGTCGCTACTACAGAACCTTTCGGCCCCATCAGCCGTCTGTTCTTCGAGCAATGTGTCCAGCCCAGCACAGTAACATCTATCTTTTGTCCATCTTCACCTGTCTCGGCCACTTCTTAAGAGTTGTGGTTTCAGTGACGAGCCGTGGGAACGGCGGCTACGGATACGAATCTAAGATTAAAATTAGCGTTTGGCATACATATGTACTAGCCTGAATGAATGTGTCTTTTCTGGAGAAATCAAGTTCGGTTGTTCTACCTGAATACATAATATAACATTAGTAACAGGACATTTTTGTGCCTCTATGTTTTGTTGGCAGTCTCCTCTTTCATTCATCACTCATCTCTCCTCCTCGTCCTCTCCTCTCTCACTTCTCCTCTTACTCCAAGTAAATGCTAGTGGTAATATAAATATATTTGAAAACGAATAGTTCTTTGCTTACCACATGCACTGGTAGATTTATTGATCACAAAACTGAGGGCCTAACCAAGTGGCACTCGCTTTCAAGGCGTTTTATATTTCTACAACGACTTTCAACTGGACTGACATTAGCTTTTCGGTACTTAACTGATTTTCCATCGTCGTTATCGCTGATAGAATGTCACTTTCCCAGGCTTTCAGTTCCCTTTAAACCTCACATATCTATAAAAGCTGTTTCAGTAAAGTAAAATCTTTGTTTCTCTTTACCGGAGATGACCATTGCGCATGATCACAAGACCTCCTTATTACTCTTCATCAATCTATATCTATATATGAGTATATAGTCCAGAAGTTTGTATGCTACAAGTATTAATGATGACTAACATACCAGTCTTGCAGATCTTAATGTAAATTGGAATCATTGAAAGCGGAACTGGCGACTTTAAGCTGTTGTGTCTAGGACTAAACGACTCACTCTTTAAACAAACTTATCATCACTTACTCCAAGTCTCTCATAACATTTAAATTAATAGCAATAAGGTTGAGAATAGTAAATAATGTGTGCGTATAAGAAGTTGTGAGGTAATTTTCAAGAGTTCCTTGACAAAAATTTGGGGTGAGTCAGTCAGATTTTGTCTGGCAGTTCAATCAGGTACAAGGACCTATTTTATTAGTTTAAATATTTTTCTGACACCTGCTCAGCAGAAAAGAAAGAACAATAAGAAAATGAAATTGATGACAAAGAGTGCAAGCAAGTATGTGTAATTACCAGATAGGTTTGTTATTAATGCAGGACCGAGCCATCATAGTAAACTTTGTCGAATCTACTGAAAAAAGTTAAGGCAGATCTTGAGTTAAGCAGAAGACGATGAAAGAATGTCAAATCCTCGGGATGTTGATGTCAGTACAAAACATAAAATTGTCTGTGAGCTGCAATAGAATTTGGAAAAGTTCGTTACTATCATTAACGTGCTTTCAAGTTATCAAGTTAAGATTTTGTAACATCACTAGCAAGAAAAATCAAAATAGATATTTTCTTTCATACGTTCAATATACAACCACAATTTCTACATTATTTGTCTCTTCTACATGAAAACATGAACTCGATGCCAGTGAATTTGCAACTCTATTCTATGGGTAATAAGAAAGATGTATAATTAATGGTGTGTCAAACAATATCTTTGTCAAAGCATAATGGGTGGTGGAATTATGTCAAACGTCAAATTAGATGTCTGCCTTCCTGTCGTTTGCGTTTTGTGTTACAATAGAAACGCTATTAAACGACAACGGGAGGCTGTTACACCGAACTGTAACTTCATTAATGACAGAATTGCAAAAATATAATAAAAATAGACAGAAAATTTTAAAAGCTAAAGAAACATCAGACATTTGGTATTTATTGCAACTGCTTTGGTGAAGGACACTAGCCGATAAAATCAAAAAAGATAAAGATAAGTTGAACTCTGAATCCTTTGGTTGTCATATAAATATAGTGTCAATCTAACGATAGTCACAAAATAAACCGCGACATACTCGTACTGATAATAAAGAGAGAGAGAATACTGCTAATAGAGATAATATCAACTGCGACTGCCACGTTATTGCAGTACATCTGCAATGGTTGCTCGAGCCAGAGTAGATAGCTTCTCAGCTGTAGTGGGGAAAAAGAATGCATCTCTTCTAACATATAGATTGCGGGACAGTAGCAACAACCTCCTGTAAGCGATTGCTGATGGGCCTGACGAAATCCCTATAATGAGGCACGTTATAAGAACCGGTAGTAGAATTTAAGTACTAACAAAGCAAACAAGTTAAATTGTTTACTAGCATCTAGAATTGTAATTGGATCTAGTTATCTATTGAATAAATAAATAATTATTAATGCAAGACTTACTACTTCCAACAAACTGGGATAAGGATATGATGATGATAAAGTTCTTCGCAAAAATACTGTTGAAAGAGTGACTGTTAAGTAAGCTGCTCTGGAACTTTTAAGGATGAAATAATAATCAGTCATTGTTACACTCTACTAAGTATTATTAAACTTCTCTAAAAAATTGTTCTGTACCTAATTCCGAATCATACCTTTCAACATTCAACATAACCACCTACATTCTCAGTTCACGCCGGTGTAACCACTAGCCATATTTACTGGAAGGTTTTTATACGACAAAAGGCGCCTTATTGAATTCTATTGAGAAAAATACGTGACAGTGAAATGATTACAGAAATGTCAGTAGTACCGATATTATTGCTGTCACCCCTCACATTATGAAGCTTGATGATATGAATGACAGTAGGAATGGTAGAAAGAGTGGACAACTTTGAAATCAAGTGGATTGACTATTGAATGGCTTTTTATGAGGGAAACTGACTAATTTTGTGTTCTATAATTTTGGTAATTTCTTACTTGATTTCGTGAGAAATATGGCTAATAGTGATAGAAGTGACGATGCAAGGTTAGAGGTTGAGAAAGTTAATTTATTCAATGGCAATAATCTATCACAATAGGTTTATTGTGATGTATTCAGTGGCTTGTTGTTAAGTATATAATAACAGTCGCATGGGTCGATCGATCAGGTTAGGCTACGCTTGCCGCGGTTGGTCCGTGGATGGGTGACCATCTTTACAGTCCAAGACTCATCCGTGCCTCGGAAAGCACGCGTTATCAAATCAAATCAAATCAAAATTTTATTAAATCGGACAGCAAAAGATCCACAGTGTTAGTAATATCTTGTAGCTAGTGTTAGTAAGTAATGTTATTATTTGTAGGCAATTTTGAACTGTGTTTGAAGTATTTTGCACAGAAGATGACCAAGTAAGGTACAAGTTTCTCACCTGGCCATCCTCTCTACAAGATGCCTCAAAATGGGGGAATAGAAACTTACTTACTAATGATGCGATTTTTTTTCGGATGGTTGCATGAAATCCGTCATTTCGTTTCTGTGCAAACATTTCTGACGCACTACAGAAACGGGGCAGTCTCAAGAGCACTCCGAAAATATTATTAAATTGGACGCGCAAGACATCTACCGATCTTTTGGTGTAGTTGATCCATAGACCCCCGTGTACAGACCCTGACAATATGCCTTGAATAGCGTTATCTTGACTTGGTCAGTCCCGGCTATCATTCGTGGATCTTTGACAGTCGTTACGGGTCGTCAGAAGTCTGAAAGTCTGACAACCGGTCTTACCAAGGGGTATCGTATTACCCAGTAACTGGGTTGTGGAAGCAGATAAGCGGTCGCTCCATGTAAAATACTGGTACTCAGCTGCATCCGTTAGACTGGAAGCCAACCCCAACATCGTTGGGAAAAGGCTAGGCAAATGTTGGTTATTGTGATTTATTTTCTTCGACATAATAAGAATAAAATGTATAGAATAATTTTGAAGGCTTCGATGAAGCACAAAACTTATTCGAACTGTTATCGATACTAAAACGTCAAAATAATGATATTGGTAAAACGTCTAAAAGCGTTCAGTCACAAAATATTTAAATAATTCAGCAGATATTTCCAGTACTTCTTCTTATTCATAACAAGAACTATAACATCACAATTACCATATAATCCATATTCAATGATGACAAAAACACTACTTTTATTAAAATTCCCATCATTCGTAACTTCACGACCTCAAGGACTCTAACAGTAAATATAATGATAAACAGAGTTTATCCATAAAACGTATTCTTGCGACGTGTATGGACAAGTATCGAATTTGTATTGTATTGTAAAATGAATACAAATGATGGTGGAGTAGGAATTTTAAACACGCTGTGGTTTCGGTCGGGCGGTTCACATGTGCTAAGGGCTGGCGACTGACGAATGGACAATGTGGCTGGACGATCGGGAATCGAATTTAATCCATATAATAGATGATAATTCCCTGTAAATTGAGAGGTTTGGCTCTTGTGATACAGAAACTAGTACCTATAAGTGCCAGGCCAACAAAGATTTTGTGTCTTGAAGTGTAAATAGAGAAATTATAACACTGGATAAACAGTCAGCTGATTTTGAAGTGACGAATATACGACGAAACAAATGAAAGTCAATATTATAACTGCAAATCTTGATGGCCTGGTAATGATACTAAATGGTATAAAAAAGAAACAAAAAATTAAGAGAAAAAAAAAACCAGTTTCATTTCATCAATACCAACCGTTATACCAACAATTAATTATTATTATTATTATTACAAACAATTGCCTGCTTATGGCAATAACAATAATTGTCTATGCCAAACGCCAGATCTAAATACTCTCCTAACAGCGACCTATTCAAAATCACACGACTCATTTTATGCACATATGCAAATAGCCGAAAATCAGTTGGCTGCATCCATAGCGTGTTCTCCATGACAATGCACATCGGTCTTGTCAATCAGATGGACAATTATCGGCCACCAGCGGACCGTGGCTAACCACCACCTCACTACTGAATTTGTACGACTTAGAATAACATGATTCGGTTGACTTGTTACAAATATTGACGGTGATTTTTTGGTGTTCGGTATACTCGTATTATGTATATTGAATAATTTTGGGATTGTGAGTGAAAGGTTGGTAATTGGTTATTATTTTTAGAGGTTTCAGAGTAAACAGAGATGGATTACTTACTCGTATTACCCAGAAAAATAATCCCAGTAAATATTTCTTACCGGGATTATTGTAATATATTATTATAGCTTATTGTCTACGTAATAATTTGTTGAATATTTATCTTAAAAAAAATTAAATCTTCTCGTTACCTATATGCTTTTATATTTGAATCTGCCTCACATTTGATTCCTTACTTTCTACTTTTTCCTTACAAAAGTAACTCCCACAATTCCAATAAATACATCCAAACAAACAGACATATCTGCATACCCAACGTACTCCACGCCTGCTGGTCACAGTTCACAGCGCCCATTCATACCTGATGACTGGTTGGCGACGAATTGATTGATGTTCTCGTGTTTATTGAAATGTGTCGTATCCTCTACATCTATTGTGTGCGCTGCGGTTTCTGTTCGAGTAGGTCAGTTGAATTGATGGCGTGTGGAGCTATGCTATGTATTAGTGCTGTAGGTTTTTTATTATGTTGAGTTATAAGTTTTACGCAGAAATATAAAGCAGCTCTAATCTTATGATAAAGTATACTCGATACCAGCTTCGAAATCTTGTGCAAAATTCTGCTGGAATTCAGGGTTGTAAGATCTTTGCAATGCAGTGATATTATAGTTGACAATAGTAGGTACCTACTAGGAAAAAATGGCTAATATTGTATTTATGAAGGCTTTAGTTAATCTATAAGTCTTTCAGGTCCTAAATCACATTTTCAACCACCATAATCAACCATGGGAATCATCCAAAGGCACAGTGTTTTCAGCTTCTGCTAATATTTTTTAGGTCCAATTTCTATTATTGCAGTTAACCGACTGATACAAATACTTTTTCCTCTGTATCTCAGATTTGCATAGCAATATACAGTGGTAATAGTAACATTACATATTCTCCACTTAAATTATTTCGCAAAATACATAATAATTGGTAAGTTTTGAACAGTGACAGTGCAATCCATTGTCAAAGAGAACGCACAATAAAATTGAACAACTTGCGACACATCACGACACGTCACGAAGAAGGCTATATAGCTATTGTCTGTATAGCTCGTAGGTTGAGCAATTTTTTTGATTTGATTTGTTTTGGGCAATACTTTTGGCATTGGGTGAGATTGGTAGATTTAGTCTATGTGCTTAATCTCGGATCTGTTTAAAATACTGCTAAAATAGCAATAATAATGCACTGAGTATACGCACGCGTTTCCAGTGGACAAACGGGTGTTATTTTTGTATGCATTCATGAAAAGAGAACGCGGCTGGTCCCAAAAGAGATGGTGGACTGCTTTTTGAAAGGATTGGCCCTAAATCGAGGTAGTAGACTGAGAAGATTACAAAAGGGGAGACAGAAATAGTAGGAGACCAGTGAAAGTAGAAAGAAGGAAGGGAGATAATCCAAGAAACCTAAAAAAAATGAGAAGCCAATTCTGTTTAGGGCACCGACAAAAATGGCAAAAAAGTTAGGAAATTTAACCAACGACTTTCACCCACAAAACTTCTAGGAACCTCCAAAATTAACCACTAACAAAAAACCTCCGATCCAAAAAAATCAACGATACTTATAGCTATAGTAAGATGGCCCCGATGCACGTCGATACGCAGCAGTTTAGATCGAAATCTACCCTCGGTATAAATTTAGACCTGATGTTAGCGGTGCGTGAACGGACGTAATTGCGAGCGTGATCGCTCGTTGTAAGTGGCGCCATCTCTTGGTGAAGGTTGGGAAGTTCTTATTGATTTATTGGTGGATTGTAATTTTGTAGCTAGAGGGCCTGATGCAATCAGGAAATGTATGGTAAGTAGGTCTATTATTTTATAATTAGTCATACTCTATAAGTATTGACTCTTAATGGTCTTAGGCTGAGTTATAGCGGGGCTGAGGTGGCCCGCAAAAGCGGGCCGGCACTAGCCAGTGATCGTGAAAGGCGCACAAGTTCTCATGATTCCCGGTCCAAGTGTGGGAAGGGAACGCTTGACAGACTCCTCCGCCCGCCCCAGGGCGGAGCACTTCCATGAGGATTTTCCACCCCGAAACAAAAGAAAAAGGCTGAATATATAAACCATAGCACGAATTGGTAGGTGTCAATGATGAAATTAGAAATAAAGGATTGAATAGTAAAGGAAACCTGTACTACTAATTATGGTTTGTGTGTTTTGAGCAAATACTCTTTCATTGAGTTATCTAAAATTGCAACGAGTAGCTTGTCAGAGAAGAAGCTTTTCCCTAGCAGTGGGAGATATGGACGATGAAAGATAGGTATGCCAAATTGTAAGTCTGTTTCCAGAAAAAATAGGTAGAAAACTATTGATACGCATTTGATTTGTTCAGATTAAATCACTTTTGAACGCTTCTGTACCTTATTTATAGCTAAGTCGGATCAAATCACAAGATATCAAGTCAACCAATAGCAACTTTATTTTCTTCAATCTGAAATTCTTCCACATTCTCCTCTCTCATTTTAAACTCCACCTTACCACTTATCCCCAGAGTCTAAATTCCCCAAACCACCATGATAGTTGCACAAACTTAGATGCAATGTTTAATATAATTTTTATTAAAGTGCGAGTTCAGAGGAGCGGAGCTATCTGTACTCTAATCGTCGCCTGTAATGATTACGGTTCGCCGTAATTATTTCGAGCTGGCTGTCTTTGTAATGATTTAGAGAATATGGATGTGCATGGGGCGGATGTAGTTTAGAGAGAGATATGAGCGTGGTTCACAGGTATAGAAAGGAAAAAGGAGAGAGCTCCAATGATGCCCAATGGCATCAAAAAATTGGACCGTATCACTGTCAGTGGGAAAAGTACCCAGAAGGCTGGCAGCGTTGCCACGTTGGATGGCAATGTTTATTCTTTGACCTACAAATAAGCCAGCCCTTTGGTCCCGTGAAGAGCCGAGAAACTGCTTGGTGATGTCCTAAAATACTCGATGAGCACTCGGCCCTAGAGTTTCAACCCCATAAAGCTCCCAGTAAGGTTGTTATATTTATTTACTAGCTGTTGCAAGCGGCTTCGCCCGCGTGAATGTCGGAAATTATCCCACGGGAACCTACTACCGGGGTGAAAAGTATCCTATGTCTTAATCCAGGTTATAAACTATCCGTATACTAAATTTCATCCAAATCCGTTCAGCCGTTTTTGCGTGATTGAGTAACAAACATTCAAACATCCAAACATACAAACTTTCACATTTATAATATTAGTAGGATTAAAGAACATCAACACCATATACTTTCAACATTGGTTCACAGTATTGAGGAAAGGTATTATTGCTGTATCCACAAATTATAGATGTACATAACATTTAAAGAAAAAAAAAAACATTGGACAGAAGCTGCTTATAAACTGAAAGTAAAAAACTAAGTTCAATAAAATATTGTGGTGTATTTAGAACTTTGGCTGATTTATGGTGGAGAAAAGCGGTCAAGCGCGAAACAGCTGACTTAATAAAGTACCGGGTAGAGATAGAGACCACTATTAACATGTTAACCATATTTTATTAATAGGCACGACGTTTATGCATTTTTTTTTTCTGAAAGTTGCTAGTTTTAGCACAGATTGCTAAAACTAGAAGTAACGGAAAGGACACTGGTGCTCAGCAGGTGCTATCTAATAGCTAATTTGAAGACAGTGACAATGACTGTAATCCACAAATTGATTGATTGTTTTTGATTGGACTTCATAAATATTAACAGTTCTCTAAGGAGGTCAGAGTTCCAGCTTTAAGGATATAAAAGGCTGGATATAGTATGTTTTATTATATTTTATGGCATCCCAAAACCCCGCCACATCCAGCACACGACCACGCACCACTATTTCATTACGGTAATCGTAATTTTTACGTAATGGCAGCCAACTCGTGATAGTATCGCTGTGATTGCAAACTACTTGTTGATTACTAAATGCTGTGGCTTGCCTTACCCACGCTCTCAGCTATTGACGCTTGAAAATGTGATCGTGTTTCTTAAGATTGTGAAGGACTAAATTGAGGGGTTTATCTCTAAATATAGCTAAGCAAGTTAATTATTTTCGCCTGCTATTGAACCGATTGCCAAAGAGAGTGGATTTTCATTGTTGATGTCTTCATAAATTCGCAAGAAAAATAAATCATTTATTTGGACCAAACACTTTACAAATTATACAAACCTGCCAAACTGCAAGAGAGTTTGTCGATAGGATTAGAGCTCCTCTTAAAACATTTGGCATTTGGAACTGCCCAAACTGAACCGCCCAACCAACTGAACTGAATAGCTTAATTTCTGAGGAGAGTGAGAGACAGTCGCAACATCATCCTTGAGAACTGTATTTTAGAGCTTCAGCTCTTCAATTGTAAAGCAGTTTGTGCGGAGGGTGATTGGAACTAACACTAGATAATAAATTTAGTATCACTCTTTAGATTCTTAAAACATTAAATATTTATTCAACAAACTTATCAAACAGTAGAAATATTTTTTAACGTAAATGACTAACTAACTATACAAATAAATACAAAACAAAAGGACACTTAGGCGTCGAAGTACTCGTCCGCATCGATGTCATCCGGAAACGTGCCCAGAAGACTGGCAGCATTGCCACGTTGAATGGCAATGCTAATTCTTTGGCCAAAGAACGAGCCAGCCCTCTGGTCACGTGAAGCCTCGACCAGTCGGCGAGAAATTTCCTTAAAAAGTAGACGTGCATTCGGGCCCCATGACCCGAGCGTTTCGACCCCAAACGGCTCAAAACTGTAGTTACCTATAAGGTTACAGTATTTGCGCCGCTTGAGGGTCTCAGCAGCCGCAGCAGCGGCGCCAACACAGCACGTCGTGCTTGGAACATGAGATGGCGCAAGGGTGTCGACACAGGTTGCGTCCCACACCAGAGGCCTACCCATCTTCCAAGGCAACAACGTCATGCCATCTGGTCTCTTCCCATCGTCACGTACCAAGCCGTTTGGTTCTAATACCGCTGGTACGCCGGCGGTAACAAGAGCTCGACGAATAATGTCGTTGATGCTGGCGTGCCGTGCTATGCGACCTGCGCTCCTGTAGCAGGACAAGCCATGGTGCCCGAGACTGTCGACAGCTTCACCGCAGTGACACCGATGCGGAGCAACACAAGGTGCGCCCAAGCGGAGACACGTAGCGAGCCGAAATTTAGAATTTAAATTTAGATTCTTAGTTTCCGAAATAAACAATATTATTTTTATTTATTCTTATTGTTTATATCGCCACGCATAGTGATTATACAGGCAAGTATGTAGTTGTTATCAATGCAACATAAATCATGGTGCATTCATTATAATCAATCAAAAAGTTATCAGGGATTATACCAACCAAAGCACCTTTCCCTTATTTTGCTATCTCAGTTATTAAAATATCTTCTTCCCATTTTGTTGTCCTTCAGTTTTATTTCTTCCTAGCAATTTATATTACAAACGAACAAAATCCTACTCAAACCCTTATCCAGCTCAATGCTACAACCAAAATAACAACTAAAACTATAGTTATCAACTAAGCAAATACAGGAGGTGTCTTAAACGATAGTTTAATTGACTATCTCAGCCAAGCGATCATAATCTTTCGTGTAATTGGTCTAATAATAGCTGTTATAAGGCTATGGAACCGTTTCACACTATGTGGCGTTGTATGTACCCATTTGAAGATAGGAGTGTCTTTAGACATCTGTGTCTGCGAATTCTTTGATTAAGCTAAGGAGATTAAGTTAGTAGGTAAGTTGGAACTTGATTGAATTATTTATAGTGCTTGAATTCCATCCTAACCTAGAAATATAGAAATGCAACTGTGTCTTGATTTTACGAGATTGTAATGGTATTTTAGAATTTGAAAGCAATAAGGTTTCAAATCTCAGTAACATTAAACACATTAACTGTAACTTTAATTAAACCATTACTTGGTTTTAAATAAATGCTTGAAATGTCGATGTGGCGATTCATAAAGTCCATTCAGTAGGCTTAGTCATCTGGTTGTTAACTTTAGTTATTTAACAAAGTCTTTGCTACTGTTTAAAGAAATGTTTCTAGTTTTGCTAGCTCTTCCAATAACTCTAGTGCATAATTGAAAGCAGATTTAACTAATCATGCCTTTTATACTAAGAACTTCCTCAGGGCACTATCCTAGGCCCCATATCGGATACACACCTGAACTTCCCAGAATCCGGACAGATGCTTAAAACTACCATTTTTATGAGTAGAAAAATAAAAAAGCAAGCACAGCCATTAACCACTAGCTACCAGTGTGAAGCGTTTAACCGAACGGTTACAATTTTACAGTAACCGCTATAAGGCAATAAGACATGCGTATCGTACGGTCGTATGCTTCTATCTGGTTTCGGCATCTTGAAAGTACTGCACGCGCGGACGTGTTGAACTGGTGGGTAATCGGGGACAGTGGTGGTTTGGAGGATTTTGGGTAATATTAATTTGTAGACGATTTAAGATCAACATAAGTAAGCTGCAGAATGTGCCGTGTTGTGTTTGTTGTCAATTGTCATTTTGTCTGTCTGTAGGTAGTTGTCGCAGCTAACAAAGGTCTCGGAGATCACATCTTGGGCATCAAACTATTACTAAAACTTGATTGATCTACTAAATAAACTCCTTCTTTATATGGCATTGTTTGCTAAAGCCCATAAAGAACTACTATAATAAGAATCCACACTGGACCCGTTGAGGCTACTGAAAAAAGGGATAATTTAAATTATTTACAAGCAAAATAATGAAGCCTTAAAACCCGTAGATGCATCCAAAATACATCTGTACCCACCAGTACAAACAGCGACATATCACAACTCATGTATTCCAAGAACCAGCAATAATTCTGAACAAAATCTTCCACTCTTGTATTAAATATGAATATCACACTGATTTATGTTTTAAAGCCGGTACACATTAAAGAGAAACAACTGACATTTGACAGGGGAGCTCATTATATCGATCGTTAAAATTTATCCGTGTCATCTCGATAGTCCAAATCGACACCTATTACGATGACAGCTGTAAAATTGCAGAATACCTACGCCATTTTGTTTCTCGTCTTTGATATTTCGCGGATAGTTTTATTATTTTTTAATAGAGATAATTTGTGATAATTATGTTGAGTTTATTCTAGTTTTATGGCGAATTCTTTCGTTTTGTTTTTACCTAATTTTGATTTGAATTTATGGTCCATATAATGCTTGTGCTTGATCATCATGAATATATAGTCCAATTCTACTACTGCAGAGTTTGATCTTTCATTTGGTTCTACCTTCATGACAATTAGTTTACGATGATTCTTACACAAGTCTGTGTTCATACATTAGTTTCATTAAGTGCTTAGCTTGTTCGCTAGCAACCTATGAAAGCTTCTGTTTGTGAACAAGTTAAAAATAATAATTATAGCTTCTTGTGTGACCTCAAAAACTCGAAGATTCTTTACTAAATTGATAATGTTACTGACCATGCTATAAATTCGATACCCAATCCCAATCTTAGACCTCTATGATAAGATTTTGTACCAATCTATGGTAGGTATGTACCCACAATTCAGCTAGTTAATTAAACCATAACAAACCATCAACAAATACTTGAAGCTACTCAACAGTAACCACACATCAAAGTCATCGCAACTAACCCGAAACCTATCCGACCGATCAGCCATCAAATATAGAGACATAAAATTTTATAACCCTCAGAAACTTGGAACTTCGAACCAAAAAAAAAACCGATAAAATTTCGATAAAAATCGGTAAACAGCCGATGCACGTACACGAAGCGGTTTTTCTCGGAAACAGTCGATATCTTGGAGTATAGAATATAAAGAGAGGTTGGATAGGTGTTAGGAGTTCTGTAATTGATTTGAAATGCAACGCGACTCGGCCATGGGACTCGGTAATGGGTTGATCGACAAGCTAAGATTATTAAATACTGTAGCTATTACTACAGACTGATGTCAAATGCATGGTTAAATGTTTTATGGGATTACGTGACTATTTATTGTCGTAGAATTAGTAATTTACTACTGTTGTTGTGTCTGCCCTAATAGTTGGACAATGAATGCTTGTTAGTTGGGCGAACAAATTACTTCAACTTTCATCTTCGTTTTACTATTTATGTAGGTACTCTCTCTCTCTCGCCTCTCTTTTAACCTCTTTTTTTTGAAGTGTTTGGTCGAAATAAATGTTTTTTATTTTTTGTTGTAGTGAGTGAAAACGTTTGTTGTGTCACCTTATTGTTACGTAGGTATGACTGTGCCAGAGAAACTGTATCTGCAAGTTCAAGAATCTTAAAGTTCCTTTTTCATTATCTCTAGCTTTATGGCCTCGCTGCAGGACATTTTTGATCGGTTTACTTTTAATGTTAGTCTGGTAACAACAGCACCATTTCATACTTACGTAAGTATTTGCTAAAAGATGATATCAGTTCCACATATTCCCACAAAAACTCACAATGAGAATTGCCTCAAAACTTCATAAAAACCAACACAAACCCTTACCAACCTACGATTTACACTTACAGTTAACAAAACCACCTAAACAAAAACATAAGGAGCCATTGTACAAAGCGCGCATTACCATAAGGACTTTGCGGGCCAAAACTTTGCTCTACAGACACAATAATTTACCATTTCTTGACTGTTAATAGCCGATAGGATTTTCTGTCCTCGCACCGCACCGCAGGGAGAATTCGGGAACTCATTAGGGGTATAATTTTCGCAGCAATAAACACCCCGCGATAAATATCAGCCCCCTAAAAGGGGTGAGTGGTAGCTACTGTTATTTTTGAGATGTTAGTTTGTGTTAAGTTATAATAGTAAGTTATAAGCTGAAATTTGTTAGGGAGTTGCTAAAAGAAAGTATGTTGAAAGTTGTTTATGGATGATGTACGGAATCAAGTTTTTCTAACTGAACAGATAGATGTGCTGCTGGGGAGTTTGTTGCGCCACTTCTTCTTCTCAGCTAAAGCACTAGGAAAAGGTGAAGGGCAGGCGTGCCGGGGGACTGTCTTATTTAATTTCGAAGTTCGAAAAGTGCTAATGCTCAGCCTAGTTTGGAAAGTCATTTGACTTTTGATGTTTATTTTGATGTTTTCTATTTTATAGAAACTTGATGAAATATGATTCATCATCATAATCATCTTAGCCGAAATACGTCCACTGAGACGTCACCCAAGCATCGCCAAAACGACCGACCTCACTTATGGTAATTGATGAAAGCAACTGATAGCTAACTAGTTACAATACTTGGGTAAATCTTAGACAGTGTGACCTTAGCAGTAAGACAGCCTATTTTGGCAATTTTGACTTAAAATCCTAATTGCATAGATACAGCTCAAATCTAACATCATCCTTTAATATTAATAAACTTATAAAGTCAAGATCAAACAAAATATCAATAATTATTATAACTACATTGACCCAATCTTATCTATTTCACAAAAGTATTAAAAATTCAAGAACAGTAGCAATCAGGAGCGGTACTACTGCAATGAAGCGATGAATATCATATAAACTGATATAAATAAATATAAAAATATCGTATTTGTTGGTCAGTTCGGTGTCGGTTCCGAGTATATCGAGATAATATCGAATGATCCGAGAAGCCACTAATTAGTGACGATCGTTATTATTTGAAATATAACTATCGAAGATTTGAGAAGGCAGAATTAAGATTAGGTTATGTCCAATATATGGGAGTAGGTACCTAACAAAATTTTACTGTGGATTAAAAATTATAATTAACAAATATAATAGTGTTATCTTAATATTATAAATGCGAAAGTGAGTTTCACGATAAAACGGCTGAACGGATTTGGATGTTTGGCACATAGGTAGACTACGACCTGGATTAGGACAGGATTCGGAAGGACTAGTAACATTTATAACCATACTTCTTCCATATCTTTAGTTCTAAACGATGTGAGACACCTACTTCTTCAGCGTCTCCTCTTGATGATATTTCGAGATAAGTGTCGACAAGTGTAAGAACAGAAAAGATCAAATTTTCATCTAGTATAAATGGGTGGCGTACAGATTTTTTCTTGAAAGAGCAACCTTGTGCAAGATTTCTTAAAAGATTTGTAATAACCTTTCTGGTTGGCACTTGACGATTTGGATATTTGATCCTATACCATTCTAACGCAGCCGATGTATTTTTATTATTTACGTAATATGCTTCTAGCAAGTCTAAACGTTCTGAATTGGATGTAATTTTTCTCTTATCAATAGCTGTCCAATTATGCACTTAATGTAAAATTCACAACACACTCAGAGCTTTTCTGACGCAACAAACTGTCAAGATTGTTTTTTATTTAATAATAACGAGTTCGAAATTTGAATTGTTTTTAAACTTATCGTATTATTCAGTCAACAAAAAGATCTCAACCGTCACTAAAAAAACTTTTGCGTAAAATTTTCATACAAAATGTACGGGCAAAGTTTTTTGCAATTTGTGACTTTTTGAGTACTCCAACGATGGTTGGTCCCATAGAAGTTTTTGATCAGTATTAGAAACAGGATCGATTGGCATCAAAAAATGTTTTTGTGTAAAATGGCTATTTTCTTGCTAACTGTAAGTTTTTTTGAAAATCTGTGAATGGGGATCAAAATTCCATAAAATATTATGGATAGTCTCCTATGACCATTTTCGTGTAGCTGCAATGGATAAGGTACTTCACCTTACTGCCCCGCTGAAAGTTTCCACCCTGTATATTTGAAGGGGGAGGGGGTGGAAAATCCCCTCCCCCCGGTAGGGAGGAAGTTTAGGAAATGCATAGTTTTTTTAATGAATTTAAAAAAATCTTATTTTGAGGTTATGTTTTGTTAAGTTTTTTGGGTAAAAATTTAGTATCGTTTGGCAGGAGGGGGATGATGGGGTGGGGGGAGGGATGTCCCCTCTCTCCTGGCAGCACTGCCATGAAAATGAAACAAATGATTCTTGACAAAAACAAATTATTGTAGCCAAACCTCAAAAACGCTTTAAAGTTGCTTCTGCAACGTCACCGGCGCTGCGGGAAGTGCAGCCCTTACGTAATAAAGCATAGGCACCCATGCTCACCTCCGCAGCTTCGGCCTCAGCCGCTACGGCTCGCACGGGTGCCTATGCTTAGTTACAACGGGCGGGAGCGGCCCTCCCTTCGCGTCTGCGGATTTTTATATACTTACACTCTAGTGGTAGCAGCCAAAAGATTACATGGACTCGGGGTGATTCGGTTTTGGAACAAATTAGACCAATTTTAATTTAATTGATTGACACAAACATTCAAAAATGGCTGCAAAATGGTTCGTTTCACCTTTAGCAGATGCGATCAGGATAAAAATAATAACTTTAGATTGTCAATAAATCAACATTATCGTAGTTATTCACCAAAAAAAACTCAAAAAACTGTGAAATTGTTAAACCCAAATAAAACAACGAAAAATGATGTGAATATTCAAAAATTAATAAAATGCGCGTCAACTTATTATTTGCAAAATCAAAACGCATTATTTAGCTCCCTAAAATAGCAACACCTGCTGTCAAAATTACGTCAAAAGCAATAAAATAGTGCAAAAGTTGAAGTCATTTTATCAAAGTTTGATATTTTTTATTTCCGAAAGTTTTAATTTCCTAGACTTGAAACTTTATTAGATTGCTCAAGATGATAAGCACTTTGTACCAAAAAAAAAAAAAAAAAATATGTCTACTACAAAATCAATCTGCCTAGCCTTTTCCCAACTATGTTGGGGTCGGCTTCCAGTCTAACCGGATGCAGCTGAATACCAGTATTTGAAGAGTTTACTACAAGTCTCGTATATAAAAGACGAGCCAAAAGTTAGTAACCGGCCTAGCCTACTTTATGGTAGGCTCGTAAACGCTCCCGTAGACAAACGCGACGTCGTGGAACAATATCTATGAAAACTTCATGGAATTTGTTCTACCGGAGTCGCGTCGCGTCTGTCTATATAACGTTCGAAAATTTTTACATAAAAGAAGGTCATAAAAAAAAATCTCCGGTCTGGGAAACCCAAAACCTTTGACAAGTAAAATTACCTATTTTTAAGATTTCTTGTCCATTCATCAAATTATCACCCACAATAAGAAATAAAGAATACACCGCTTCAGAAACTACAGTTTTACTATCTCGTTCTAATTCCCGAACCCCACTCTTCAATATCCAGTCCATAAGTCACAGCTGCCTGTTACAGGAGTCTTCATTTTAATTCCAGTTCCTGATCGGCCCCGGAATGCTGCGGCGTAATTATATGAACCCTTTCGGCACTAAATTCGTGCCGTGGCGTAATTTAACCCAATGTTTGAACATGTCCCGTTTTATTGCCCTCTGCAAATTAATAGCGTTAAGGTCAATTATTAAAATAATTAAAGGATTTTTGGAATTTCTTCGTTTCGAGAGCTTGCTTACACGTATATTTTATTGTCTTGTGCAAGTTGTCCAAAGATGGTGGGATCACTTTCCATCATGTGGCTTTTAAAACCTTAAACAGACTTCGTCAAGTAGGCCGCAGCAACGACAACCTCCACAAGTGGGGGTTCATGGACGGCTCAGATCTCCGGTGTTTATGTGGCGTCTCTCCACAGATAATGGCTCACCTTCCATCTTGCATCGCATGTCAGCTCACCTGCGCACGTGAGGGCTGCGTCAGCAAACGATATTCGCGTTGCTGAATTTTGGGTAAAAAAATTTAAAAAAACTGCATTATTTTTGATTTTGTTCGCAATTTTATTCGTTTCAATTTTTTTGTGCGGAGTATTTGTTATTACTCCTTATAACATCGTCTATCTGCCAGTGAAAGTCCCGTCAAAATTGGTCCAGCCGTTTCGGAGATTAGCCGGAACAAGCAGACAGACAGAAAAAAAATTATTTTTGTTATAAGTACCGTGTATACTTTTTCATACGAATTTAGTAATAAAAAAATTTTGACAAAAAAAAAACAACCGACTTCCAAAAAAAAAAAACACTACAATGTGAAAAATAACTTAAATTTCGGAAGTCGGTGGCAAATAACATAAATGCAAAACCAAAGGCACCGACTTCCGAAATTTAAGTTATTAGGGTTCCGTACCAAAATGGTAAAAAGGAACCCTTATGGTGCGACTCAGTCTATCTGTCTGTCACAGCTGGATATCTCAAGAACTACTAATGACACCATGATGAAAATGATGATGATGATGATGATGATGATGAACTTGAAATTTGGAATAGTTTTAGATGACGTTTACCCAACTATTTTGCAAATGAGAAACAAATAAAAATATTTTTTTTGCAACTGGGACTGAAAGGGGTTCTTAAAAATTCGAAGTGGGCCTACTATTTAGGTTAGTGGGGATACTATACATAAAAATTCGATGTCTGGTATCATATGAAAGAGCGCTGTTTGCACATTCTCAAACATTTTTTCTTTTTTTTAGGCCGCATAGTTTTCGAATTTTGATGAAAAATGTAATAAAAAATACCGTCCCCCCTTAGCTCCGAAGTTTGCATAAAGAAAAATTTGAAATTATTCTGTGTAGTGGAAGTTTATATAAAGAATACAGGAAAAATAAAACGATGTCTCTACATAGCACATTTTTTCAGAAATCATCAATTTATAACATGATGGTATGCAACCCTCGGTGCGCGAGTCCCACTCGCTCTTGACCGGTTTTTTTTTCACTTTGTAGTGTTTTTTTTGGAAGTCGGTTGTTTTTTTTATGTCAAAAAGTTTTTATTTTTCACTACGTAGTTGTTCGAATTGGTGTGTTAACCTCACACCAATTCGTGTACAACTACTTTCTAGATATATTAACTGTGTGTTTGCACTGGCGAAATATTCAAGTCAGTTGCTTATCTATCTTAATCGAGATATCTTATCGCCACCCGTGAAATACTTATTACCGTTGAGGAGTTCCCAAGGCCATTTGTGGTCTTCTTCATCAGTTCCACTTCACCAGATGATACTTTCTGAATGCAAATGCTTGATTTGTTGATGAAAATACCAAAATCGCTATATGTATGCCTATAATATTTGAGGAGTTCCCTCAATTTCTCATGGATCCCGTCATTAGAACTGGATTTTGATAAAAATGGAACCAATTTGGAAGTATATCCTTTCAAATAAAAAAAGAATTTTCCAAATCGGTTTATAAATTATGACGGAATACTGAGGTAACAAATATTTAAAAAAATACAACGAATTGAGAACCTCCTCCTTTTTTGAAGTCGGTTAAAAAGTTGCTATTTTGACATCAATTTTTTTTATTTATTTGTATTATAGATAAGCTTCCATTTTATAAAGGTGGTGGGGGAGGTGAGGGTGATCTCCACCTAAGCCAGTGACATTAATATGATCGATCAGACGTCGTTAAGCCTTTTATAATTCTGAAAATTATTGTAGGATCCCAAGTGTAATCGTCAACAAGGTCAAAGCAATTACGTGCACTCTAAAAATCGCAGGATCATTTATTTATTTAATGGTACACTGTTCAGCCAATTATAACAAGCCAACATACAAGCCAAGTGCACCATCAAAGAAAACTAAAACTACAATATAAGTACTCAGTAATGTAGTTTCTTATTTGAAATAACAGAGAAAGTTGCTGTATTTTATCAAAATTGAACACCAATATTGCGTCACATTATGTGTGAAGCTCTGCAGGAGGCCTTTTGAATCTGGTCAAGTGTTGTGAAAGTCAATAAACTACTATCAGAGACATACGGAAGACAACATCTATATATCGGAATAATATCGTTAATGCTGACGCTACCAATTTGTTTATTTTTTATTATTACTATTTTTGAAAACACCATTAACAAACACACCTTTTAAGTACTGCTGACACTATATTAGTCAAATAGTATTAAAAGAAATAGAATATGGTAGATATTCACATGCATCAAATCCTTTTGCAAGATTTCAATCAGATGATGATGATACCATTATTTTACACGGAGCGATCTCCACAACCCAGTCACTGGGTAATACGATACCTTTTCGTATGACTGGTGGTCAGACTTTCAGGCTTCTAATGACTGTCAAAGATCCACGAATGACAGCCGCGACCAACGGCTTAGCGTGCTATCAGAGGCACGGCGGAGTGTTGGTATGTAAAGATGGTCACCTATTCACGGACTAACCGCGGCAAGCGTAAGTTTATTTGGTCGATCGACCCGTGCGGCTGTTATTACTTAGCCGTAAGATTTATATATTCTATGACAGTTTTGTAACTGAAAAATTACTTACCCAAGTTACATGTCCTCATTGGAACTGTCACTAATTCAGAATTGGGAACAGCTGTTGTACCTTACAGCCTAAATGTACGATACCTGCAATCCCTTAACACCGTGTCGCCATAATCGAATCCCTCCAATATAATATTCTGTCACATTTTTAATATCATAAATACTCGTACATTTGTCTTCAGCTTAAAGTTTATGGTCCATTACTTATGTATTAATTCTTGAATCTTCAATACTTTACACTCTTGAATTAAATCGATTGGATTATATTAAAATTTTCGAATTTCGCGCGTCTGAAGTGTCATGCGCATGAGTTTTTATTGTGTCGTAAATTCTATATTGTTTTATTTCCGTTTTTTTTTTTTGGTTTGGTCGTATTTTTGTATTGGATCGAAAAGGTCGGTTTACTTATTTGCGATGGTCTTACGTAATTTTGTGTTTTAAGCATTCATGTAATATGAATGGTGTATTAAAATAAGCGTCGTCGTGGAGCTCGTGGCTAAGTAATAACATAAGGGTCGATCCATCAGGTTTAGCTACGCTTACCGGGGTTGGTCCTTGGATGAGTGACTATCTTTACATACCGAGACTCCTCCGTGCCTCGGAAAACACGTTAAGCCGTTGGTCCCGGCTGTCATTCGTGGATCTTTGACAGTCGTTACGAGTCGGCAGAAAAACGAAAGTTTGACAACCAGTCTTACCAAGGGGTATCATATTATCCTGTTACCTGGGTTGTGGAGATAATATAGGCAGTCGCTCCATGTAAAGTCTGGTATTCTGCTGCATCGGGTTAGACTGGAAGCCGACCCCAACATAGTTGGGGAAAGGCTAGGCAGATGATGCTGATGATATTAAATTAAGCGTCCTTGATTTAATTAAAAACCGGCGCATCCTGGACACTCAACCCCATGACTATCATTGCTGACTGACTCATCTTTTAGGTTTTGATGTACGTTACATTTGCATCATCTTAACGCACTTGACTATACAAAATTCAAAGTTAGAAAAATAAAAATGCGTTAGTTGGAATTGAACTATACGTTTGTGCGAATAATCTAGTCCTTCAAAGTGAAGGACCAAACACCATGCCATTAGCCATTAACAGTTACCCATTAACACTTTTAAACCCATCCCAAATCAGAAGTATCTTAACCACTGCACATAAATCGAAGGAGGGTGGTACAACCCTTACACACATAAATCTAGAGTCTCGACCACCCCTAATGGGGCGTCTTTGTTACTTCTAGATGTGAGGGGGCCTTAATCGAACAAATGCAAATGTAGTATTATTGTAACTGTCTATTATGGGACAGATCTTTGTCTTTGGAATCTTTATGGCTGATTTTAGTGATGTAAAAAGGGTTATTTCATTATATACGAAGGGATAGTTGTCTTGACTTAAAATGTGGTCCTTGAGTACAGTCAACGGCACAGACGTGGTAACATTTGCACTGTGACATAAAAGCGCTGTCAATGCCAAATTATTATTGATGTGCAGCTGACTGTACTAAATCGTAATAAAAGGCGAAGGCCTTGTAGAATATTGTATTCTATTCTTGTCAAAGTACAAATGAATCCCACTGCAATTTTATCCTTCATGGGAGCAGAATATTTATTTCTATTAGATACAAGTAAATGAGTACATAAGAGGAAGTCTAAAAGTGGCACCGGCGACTGAAAAGTTGTGCGGAAATCGGCTGTCGTGGTATGGGCATGTGATGCGGAGGAGTGAGGAAAATGTCGTGAGGAAAGTTTTGAGTATGAATGTCGATGGCTATAAGAGTAGGGGAAGACCAAAGAAACGATGGATGGATTGTGTGAAAGATGACATGGCTAGAAAGGGGTTGACTACTGAGATGACGAATAATAGAGAAGTATGGAAAAAAAGGACATGTTGCGCCGACCCCAAATAGATTGGGATAAGGGCAGGAGAATGATGATTAGATACAAGTAAAATTTGACCGAGAAAAATAAAGGTCATATTTTCTGTTTATGGAATAATACAATAACCTTGGCAATCTGCACATCTGGTCATAGACATAAATATCCTACAGATAAAGCTGTGTTTTATTTTCACATAATTAATTTAGGACAAGGCATTATGTGACTTGACTGCCTAGTGGTCGCAAAACGCTAGTGCTGAGCATGAAGTCCTGGGTTCGATTCCCAGGTCATAGTGTGATTGGGTTTGTTCTATCAGGAATCTCTTAGTAGCAGTAGTTTATATTAGGTCTTTACCTATGAAATTGCCGTTCTGCAGTACTGGCCATTTCAAATCAAAATAATTTTTGTTTGGCTAAGAATTCTAATTTCAAATTAATTTTATTTTAAAAACATGGATTTTTTTTTTCCAAAAGTAGTCATTTGTTTATTGATTAGTGTTACATTTTCATCGCATTTCAATCTTTTTCGTCATCATGGATACGTTAAAAATTCGAGTAATTGTGGAATATGAGTACCGTCGTGGCAGCAACGCGGCACAAGCGGCACGCAACATCAACGACGTTTACGGAGCTAACACTACAAACCAACGCACCACTTGTTATTGGTTTGCTCACTTCCGTTCTGGAAATTTCGAGCTGAAAAATGAACCTCGCGGTCGTCCGAAGACTTTGGTCGACAATGACGAATTAAAGGCGATTGTGGAAGCTGATGATACACAATCTACGGCTGAATTAGCAGCAGCTTTCGACGTTAGCGTCAAAACAATATTGGTCCATTTGCGTCAAATTGGCAAGGTAAAAAAGCTTGACAAATGGGTGCCCCACGAACTCAATGATCGCCAGCGCGAAGTACGCGTCGAGACGTACCTTGCACTGCTCAACAGACACACAAATGAAGGAATTTTGAACCACATTGTTACCTGCGATGAAAAATGGATTCTGTTTGATAACCGCAAGCGCTCAGCAAGTTAGTTGGATCCTGGTTCAGCACCTAAACAATGCCCTAAACGAAAACTTACCCCTAGAAAAGTGATGGTCATTGTTTGGTGGTCTAGCGCCGGTGTGATTCATCACAGCTTCATACCAAACGGGGTGAGCATTACTTCAGATTTGTAGTGTGAAGAACTGAACACATTGCATTGGTCAATCGCTCGTCTCCGCTGCTCCTGCACGACAACGCGCGACCTCATACTGCACAGCAGACGGTCTCCAAGTTGCAAGAACTGGGGTTGGAAGCTCTCCGTCATCCGCCCTACTCACCAGACCTTGCGCCTACAGACTACTACTTGTTCCAGAATTTGGATAACTTCTTGGCGGGAAAAAAATTCAATACCCGAGAGGCAGTACAAAGTGCCTTTGAAGAATTTGTTGCCTCCCGTCCAGCTGATTTCTTTAAGAAGGGCATCAATAAACTGCCACTGCGTTGGCAAAGATGCATTGATTGCATGGGTGATTACTTCGATTAATACAAATAAAAAATGCATGAAAAAAATTCGTTTAAATTTTTTCATACAAAACGGCAATTTCATAGGTAAAGACCTATTATTTGTGCCTGGTTGATAGCATTACTAGACTAGACGGATGGAGACTTAAGGTGAAATGGGTCCCAAAGAACACATTTTGACGCTTTTCTGCTGCACGCACAATCAATTTTTGTCCTCAAAAACTACCTATAAATTTGCCTTATTCTTTTTTATGATTATAAAAATTTAAGATTTTATTTAGCAATATATGAGGGCCAAAACACGAATGACACAATTTGGCTCGATACAAAAAAATAACGCAAATTTTCCTTAAAATTTGTTTTTTTTTTCTGAGAAAAAACTGTTTTATTGGTTTGCAATTAAAGCAATTTCAATAAAATTTCATCTACACGTTCACCATTAAAGACATAAGGGGATTATGGGTTTATTTTAATGTAATAGAGCATATAGAATTTTAAAAAGAAATAAAATATTTTTTATATTCTCTATGCACCAAACCCCGTTACGATGCCATTTCGCTTTAAACATAACTGGCGAAATGTGGATTTTATTAAAGATACACCTCTGCCTAACCTTTTTGGGATTACAGGCGTGATGTTTTAATATATAATATTAAAAAAAAAATGGTTTAAAAAAAAACTAATGATGAAAAGTTTAACAAATGCGAACTCGCTACTCTTCATCATAACATTATTATTATCTGTCCGCTAAAATCTTCTACAAATACCTAGCTACACATCACAACAGCTTTCTCACAAAATTCCAATCTTCTTATTAAAATTATTGGTCCTTTGATCGCCGATAAGCTACTACCGATACTAAACTTATTAAGTAATAAATATTTTACCGACTAATCTACTAAAGTACCGGTTTTCTAACAAACTCATCGTCTCAGAAACTTCAAAATACATTATGATACCAATAAACACATGTATAAATTCCGTTTTACGATCGTCGAGAAACGAAAAAGCGATTTTTTTTTTCGATAAATATCGATTTTCGTTTCGGAAACGCCGCTTTTGGGGGTTTAAGTTATTGTTTTGTACGACTGTTGGTTTAGTTTACGGTTATCGTCGTGTTTAAGGTTACTAGTTTTTGCCGCGGCGGTGCCTGTTTATTACTTTATTTTCACAGGTGTTTTTTTCTTGTTGTATCTTTTTGTTAATGTTTTAATCACCAGGTTTGATTAGATGGTTTGGGGATTATAATGTGTTTTAGATTTAAATTCAATAATTAATCAAAGTTGGAAGTCTGTTCTGTTTGGATAGGAAATTTTTGTCGGAAAATGATATTTAGTAGTAATTCAATCCGCCTAGCCTTTTCCCAACTATGTTGGGGCCGGCTTCCAGTCTAACCGGATGCAGCTGTATACCAGTATTTTACATGGAGCGACTGCCTATCTAACCTCCACAACCCAGTAACTGGGTAACACGATACCCCTTGGTAAGACTGGTTGTCAGACTTTCGGGCTTCTGACGACCCGTAACGACTGCCAAAGATCCACGAATGACAGCCGGGACCAACGGCTTTCCGAAGCACGGAGGGGTCTCGGTATGTATAGATGGTCACCCATTCACGGACCGACCGCGGCAAGCGTAGCTTAACCTGACGGATCGACCCGTGCGGCTGTTATTACTTAGTCACGAGCTCCTCGAGATTTGTCGGAAAATGATATTTAGTAGTAATTAGGAGGTACTATTATAATGTAACTTTGTTTTGTATGATTGCTTAAGGGCTTTAGCACACCTCCGCCGCAAAACAATAATGCGCAAGCGCGCAGCATCCATGGTAGCTCGAGTCATGGCTAGCCCTAACAGGGTTCTTAAAATGATTGCTGACAGAGTGGACTGTCCGTATATAATCCACTGCTGTCAGTTACATGTGCCATCGTTTCGTGTTGTTTACTAACTCTTAGTTTTTAAGGGACGATATTACTAACCCTTTAGAAGTCTTCGCTCGAAATAAAAATTTTGAATTTGAATTTGATAGCAGCGAAACCGCAGCGTAACATCATAATATGGTTTCGCGGTTTTGCGGCGGAGGTGTGATCACGCCTTTAGAAGATGTCAGTTTTAATATGGTGCAAAAATAAAACGGTATAGAAAATTCTATCCTAAAAGTAACAAACCATTTTTAAGTACATTGTCATGGAATCAGGATACTTAAATTTAACTAAAGTACTTACTATTTACAATAACTGCATTATTACTTATAGATTAAACACACACACCTCCAATACAAACAGACAAACTAACAAATAAGAATAAATGATAAACCGACGACACCACATCGTTATATTTATCGTTATCGTTATTATCGGTCGTTATAACGTTATTAACGATCGAAAGAACAGAAATATAATCGTTATTTGTATTTAAATCGTTATACCTGGGCGTCGCGTCCCTAAATAAGACTTAAAATGATATATGTAGTATTCAACGGCTAATAATAGTATGGATAGTGAAAGTTGTTTGTTTGTTTGTGGAGATTATATTTTGGGATTGATCATTGCCATATATTGAGGGGCTTGTGGCTAAGTAATAACAGTCGCACGGGTCGATCGATCTGGTTATGCTACGCTTGCCGCGGTTGGTCTGTAGATGGGTGACCATCTTTACATACCAAGACTCCTTCGTGCCTCGGAAAGCACGTTAAGCCGGTGGTCCCGGCTGTCATTCGTGGATCTTTGACAGTCGTTACGGGTCGTCAGAAGCCCGAAAGTCTGACAACCAGTTTTACAAGGGGTACCCAGTTACTAGGTTGTAGAGTTCAAATAGGCAGTCGCTCCATGTAAAACACTAGTGGTGGGTATTCAGCTGCATCGGGTTAGACTGGAAGCCGACAGCAACACAGTTGGGAAAAGGCTAGGCTGATTGATCCGTTACTGCTGTTTTGGCCCTAAATTAACATATTTCCTTCGCGCTTCCCATTTATGGAAGCACACTCACCTTTTAGATAAAATGGACAAAATTATCCGACAAACTTTAACTTCGATCTTAAATGTGGCCATGGACGACCGCGCTGGGCACAAGCTACTCTTCCCATTCGTATGGGAGGCCTCGGCGTCCGCAAAATTTCTTGTATTAGTTTACCAGCATTCATATCCTCGGTCCACGGCACAGATAAATTAATCAGGAAAATCCTAGCCTCCACACTGGTTAATTTTGATGTGCCTTATTTCACCGAGGCTACAGATGCTTGGAGACTCGCTTGCCCGAATTCAGACCCACCCGACAATCCATTTTCCCAGAGACGGTGGGATGAGCCGCTCTGCAGAGTAGTACAGAACAATTTACTTGACACCTCTGCTACTACTGCGGAGCGTGCGCGTCTGCTGGCTGTGGGTAAATGGGAGTCGGGTCTGTGGCTTCATGCACTACCGTCGTCGAACATAGGCACTTTGTTCGACGACACTACTTTCCGCCTCGCTGCTTCATTGCGACTAGGAGCTCCTTCTTGTTCTCCTCATCGCTGTCACTGTGGCGAAGTTGTCAACAGCCTCGGACACCACGACGAGCCCTTGTCACCGTCGGCGTTCCAGCTGTATTAGAACCCAATGGCTTGGCACGCGACGATGGCAAGAGACCGGAAGGCATGTCTTTATTTCCATGGAAGTTGGGAAGGCCTTTTGTGTGGGACGCAACGTGTGTCGATACTCTTGCGCCATCCCATCTTCCTGGCTCTGCGTGCTGTGCTGGCACTGCTGCTGTCGCTGCGGAAAACTTCAAGCGGCGGAAGTATAATAACCTTATCGGTAATTATATTTTCGAGCCGTTTGGGGTTGAAACCCTTGGGCCGTGGGGTCCGAGTGCTCATAGTTTGTTCAACGAAATCTCCAAACGGCTGGTTGACACTTCCCGTGACCCAAGGGCTGGCTTTTACCTTGGCCAGCGGCTTAGCATTGCCATACAACGTGGCAATGCCGCCAGTCTCTTGGGTACTTTACCAGTCGACAGCGATGCGGAGGAATTTTTCGACGCCATATTTTAGTTTTTTAATAGTTTTAGTTATGATAATATATAGAAGAGCTTGTGGCTAAGTAATAATAGCCGCACGGGTCGATCCATCAGGTTAAGCTACGCTTGCCGGGGTTGGTCCGTGGATGGGTGACCATCTTTACATACCGAGACTCCACCGTGCCTCGGAAAGCACGTTAAGCCGTTGGTCCCGGCTGTCATTCGTGGATCTTTGACAGTCGTTACGGGTCGTCAGAAGCCCGAAAGTTTGACAATCAGTCTTACCAAGGGGTATCGTATTACCCAGTTCATCACGGCACAAGTCGGCAGCTTTTAGAGGCAGTTTTCACTACGCAGCTACTAAATGCTGGAACAACATCCCTCCTCCCATAAAGTACAGTAAAAGTTTCGCGACATTCAAATTGAAACTCAAAGAATTTTTATTAAACCAGCAAAAAGATTTTGATAATGTTCGAGCCGACATATCCGCCATATAATGCAATTTATTATTTTATCATTTTTATAATACCAATTTTATCAGTTTTATTTTTATTATATTGAATTATTATTGTCTTGTGTTCATAATTTTAATAAAACCACATCAAAATACTTTTGGTAGTTTATAAAGTGTAATGCAGTCTCATGATTTTGCTATGTAGGTGATATTTATTAGATATAGTTTTATTATTATTTTATTATTTTAATGTGGTAATATTGATATTGGGTATTTATTTTTAGTGTTTTAATTAATCACAATACAACACACACACGCATGCATGTCATATCATTTCATTTTAATTAATTCTCTTAAATCTATTCTCTCCTTGTTTAATTATTTAGATTATTCTAACCTTAGATTCTAGCGTATGGCACTCGTGGGTTGCAGCTGAAAATCAGCGTCAGGTGGTACACCTTGTGTTGTCATCTGACAATATGCTGAGCTGAGGCCCTTTTGGCATTACAATCTTTGTTTTATGTTTTTTTTTTTATAATTTTAAGGTGTATTTATGTTTTTTATAATTTTAAGGTGTATTTATTTATTTTTTTGCTGTAAGGCCAATTAAACGCATTTTTCTTTCTTTCTTTTTTTCAGTTAATGGGTTGTGGAGGTCAGATAGGCAGTCGCTCCATGTAAAATAATGGTATTCAGCTGCATCCGGTTAGACTGGAAGCCGACCCCAACATAGTTGGGAAAAGGCTAGGCAGATTGATTAGTTATGTTAATATATAATTTTGTTATTTTTAGGTTATGTTTACAGATAAATAAATAACTAAAACTATTAAAAAACTAAAATATGGCGTCGAAAAATTCTTCCGCGTCACTGTCGAATAAATAAATAAAAAAATAGGCTCGCCCTCTATTAAATGGGGCTTAAACATAACTGGCAAAATCTGGGTGTTCTATAGGCACACCTCTGCCTATGCCTTCGTACAGGCTAATGTTATGTTATATTATACTTATCACGAATGCAACTGAGACCAATCTACTAAAAGCCATCTTCAGTTGCTAATATTACACGAATAGCAGAAAAAGATTTCCGTACAGATTATAGAATATCATCATCATCATCATTTCAGCCGAAAGACGGTTCTATACTTCCCGCAATGCCTCACCCAAGCACCGCCACTTCGACCGGTTCTGTACTTCCCGCATCCAGCGGATTTCTGTGGCCTTTACAAGGCTTTCATCGGTCCACCTTGTACGAGGCCTTCCAACGTTACGTCTTCCGGTACGCGGTCGCCACTCTAGAAGTTTTTGGCCCCATCAGCCATCAGTTCTGTGAGCAATGTGCCCTGCCCACTGCCACTTAAGTTTGGCAATTCTTCGGGTTAAGTCGGTTACCTTGGTTCTCCTGCGGGTCTCTTCTTTTCTGATTCGATCACGTAGAGAAACTCCAAGCATATCCATCATCCATAATGCATATGCATCTCCATTGCTCTTTGAGCCTTTGAGTGACTTTTAGCCTTCTAATAAGGTCCATTGTATATTATGAATACTCATATCGTATGTTAATTCCATCGAATTACTAAAAACAAATAAAACTATTTGTAAACAAAGACCACTCTACTTGTATGTCTCAAACACAACAAGTTCAAACATGGGGCGATGGTCAGGCCATCGACACGCGAACATCCTTATTATGTGCACCGTTCTAAGCGTGTTGATTATTAATTAAAAATAATTACGATTACGACCATATTCAATGACTCTGGTGTTACTGCTATTAACACTTTAGGGATGGGATGTGGGCCATGCGATCAGTATCGATAGAATTTGTTAGGTGCAGTAAAAACCTAATTAAAACTTACAGATTTAGTATAAGGTACAATGGCAGCTAGTAGGTTAGTACTAGTAGTAGCAGGCCAGGCGCACTCCGCATTTTAGGTATGAAGCTACGTGGCGGGCTCGACTTGTCGAGCTAATTCAGTGTGGGCTGCCGCTCACCGGCTGGCTCGCACGTTAGTTTAATACTCACTCACGCGCCGCGTCATAAAAGAACACAACGCTAACGAGTCAGAAGGTATAAGAGTTACGCGATAAAAAGAGAGGCAACTTCTAGATGAATGTAACTGTAGGTAATTAACGCTGTGCGACCTGAATTGCACTTTATTGTGTCGTAGTAAGAGTCGCCATTTATTTAAATGATTTTGCGGAGGGAATCAGAATATATTTTATAATAGCACAAGTGCAGAAGCACTTAATATATAATAATAATATATTTATTTGACACAAAACATTATGTAACATTTGCACAGATATACAGGACACATTTTTTTGTTAATTTTATATTGAAAGCATCTGTGTCTGAACTAGATAAAAATATCTGTATCTCAGGCTCAGCGCTTATTATGATGACCATTGCATTACTAACATAATTAGACATATTATTAATAGGAAGTATTATCATTACACAGAAAAAAGAGAATAAAAGTTTTAAACAAAATAAACAAAAACGGTGTGTGGAGTGTAAACCTCTCGGTGTGTAGTGTGTGAAAGTGAGGGAAAGAGTGTGAGAGGGTCAGTATAAAAGGGTTTTTCTATTTAACTACCTTTAACTCTTAAAATGTCGATTGCACACCATGTGTACAGATAACAATAGAATTTCAATTGTGTCTGCTAATTAGCGCGCGACGGGTTAATAAGTTTTCTGTCTCTTCATATGTATGTTTACTAACAATACTAAATACTTTACTTTTACATATTTTTTTATTTAGCGGGTATATTTCCAAAGCGTCATTTATTTTATTATATAAGTACGTTCCCAAGAAGCAAAAATATTTGTTTACATAAGCATGCCTGAAAAAAGGTCGGTCGTTATTACTAATAATAATTATTTCGTCTTCTAGCTAGATCACTCTTTGAGAATTGTAGTAAAGAGTGTTGCTTCATAACCACAAGAAATATAAACAACTGGCGAACGGTCAGAACCTCACACGACTGATAAACAAGATGGGTTGGGTACAAATAAGGGCGAAAAGTACTAACTTTGAGTACAGCCCTCTGGGCTATTTCTAAGAGCTTTAATATAGTTTTATGTGCACCTCCCCAAACGGTGATACAATATTGAAGAATGGACTGTACGAGTGCTATATATATTTGCTTGACTAATTTTGGGGGCGCAACATGTCTGAGGTTCTTGAAAACATAGATCAATTTTCTTGTCCTAGATGTAAGAAGGTGAATATGTTCTCTGACGGAGAGGTTACAGTCAACAATAATTACAACTTGTACTATTATAAAATATATTCTGTGGTAGTGGTGACAAAACATCACCAGGTTAACATAACTAGGTTAATATTATATCATAATAACATTGCTTATTAAGTATTATCACAACATTTGTATAGATTAGGAACTTTTACGAACAATTACTTATAGAAATACTAGCTGTTGCCCGCGACTTCACTTGCGGTCGAGGATGAAAAGTAGCTTTTCAAGGGCATGGTCTACCCATATGCCAAATTTCATCCAAACCCGTTTACTCGCTTTAGCGAAACAGCGTAACAAAAAAACCAACTCACTTTCGCAACTTTATTATTAGTTAGGATTATCATCCCATAGCATAAGCATAACCATCTTAGGTATAACGTTCCCACTGCTGGGACTCAGGCCTCCTCTTTGTGAGAGGATCCCCAATAGATCTAAATATAATATACTCTATAATAATATGCAAACACAACTTATCGATATTGATACTACATCCATCGATACACCATCATCCCATCCCTACCCCCAGTTCTAATTAAGGCATCGGCCGTGCACCGAATGTGTGTTTAATCAAGCATGTTGCCGCTACACTTGTTTGCTTTGTCGATGCGCAGACGCAGCGTTATGGCGTTTTGAAAAACTTTCATTTATTGTTCGCTTCCGTGTTAATTCTGTTAGTGATATGGCTATTTTTAGCAGTTTATGTCTACTGAGATAGTTTATTGTTCGTGTAAACAGATCTTCGATGCAATACGGACATGTTTCTTTCTTTTGATTAGCTACATTCTTTTAAGAAGTAATGACGAAGTCGTTTTTATTATTATTTTAGTTTTTAATAAATCAGTCAATCTGGAGCTCGTGGCCAAGTAATATCAACCGCACGGGTCGATCCATCAGGTTAAGCTACGCTTGAAGGGGTTGGTAGACTCCTCCGTGCCTCGGAAAGCACGTTAAGCCGTTGCGTTGGTTGGTCTCGACTGTCATTCGTGAGTCTTTGATAGTTGTTACGAGTCGTCAGAAGTCCGAAAGTCTGACAACCAGTCTTACCAAGGAGTATCGTGTTACCTAGTTACTGGGTTGTGGAGGTCAGATAGGCAGTCGCTCCATGTAAAAAACTAGTATTCAGCTGTATTCGGTTAGACTGGAAGCCGACCCCAACATAGTTGGGAAAAGGCTAGGCAGATTGAAATCAGTAAATCTCGTTGATGACAAAACAAAAAACAAACCGATGGTTGACGACAAAATGACAAACACAAAAGCCATAAATAATATTAATATGTTGAAAAAAAATCCTTAAATAAAAATATTAATTAAATGAAGTTTAAAATTACTAGTAGGAATTTCCAATCAGGCTAAAGAAAGTAGGTGGTTTGATCAATGTATTATAATATTATAATTTTCGCTTTTATTTTTCCTAGCCACATTCAAGAACTAAGCCTTATTAAATACAAACTTACTTACAGAAATAGAATCATTTATTATTTTTTATCCATACAAGATTTGTGACCCGATTGATGTGACCCACACAAAATGTCGATAAGGTACTTCGGTACTTTGCTTTGGTACTACTACAGAGAGGTCACCTCAACTACACTTCAATCTCCCTAGCCTTTTCCAAACTAGGTTCCGGTCGGCTTCCAGTCTAACCGGATGCAGCTGAATACCAGTATTTTACACGGAGCGACTGCCTATCTGACTTCCACAACCCAGTTGCTGGGTAATACGGTACCCCTTGGTAAGACTGGATATCAGACTTTCGGGCTACTCACAACCCGTAACGACTGTCAAAGATCTACGAATGACAACTGGAACCAACGGTTTAACGTGCTTTCCGAGGCACGGAGGAGTCTCGGTATGTAAAGATGGTCACCAATCCACGGACCAACCCCGGCAATCGCAGTTTAATCTGAAGGATCGACCCGTTCGTCATTTAAACTACAATTATTTCTAATTAATTGATCCCAAATTTTTATTTTATTTAGTGATACATCCCTATTGTGGGTGCTACTATAGGTACACTTCTGCCCATCCCTTCGGGAATCCCAGGCGTGATGCTATGTTTATGATACTTACATCCCTTTCAATGAGAATTAAAATATAATTCTTTCAAAAATAACAATTAAAAACCTCAATCAAATATCTGTCACTGTCAGTACAATGCGGTTCAAAAAAACATACCACACCATTTAAACCCGCAAAACAAAAAAAAAAAAAATTCTTACAAATAAGAGGAAGCACAAAACATCAGCGCTATAAATCTAAATAGTATCGGACATAATTTAATCGGGACCTCTCGATTTTGGTTTCATAAATAACAGATTTTTACATTTTATAAAAACGAAAACAAAACATTTAATACGCCGTATCGGGTATAAATCACTCGAAAGTGGCGTATTCGTCTTTGGTGGTATGCCATCTTAAACTAACTTACTCAAAACTAAACCTTAGGATTCACACGACACAGTCCAAAATCCCCCAAAGACATTTATCTTAAATTTCCTGATAGCTGTCAAACGAATACGAACTTAATTTTGGTTTCGTAAAGTTTGAAATCGTTTAAAGTTTTGAGATGATTTCTCATATAAATCAATGAGTTTCGGTGTCTCCCTGATCCCCGATAACCGAGTATTGATACGGGGACGGAGGTGTTTTGAGATCTCGTTCGTCATGCCGAATTATAAAATTAGTGGTATGCACAGGATTCTTGGCCTCACGCGTACAGGCCAGATAAAGGTAGAAACGTAGGATTAATAGCGGCAGGTGATACAAATTGCTAGTTCAAAGGTGAATTACTGCTTTATATACGGATAAAGACATTAATGGTTATTGATTTCTTTGTTTTCTTGCTTTACTAAGAGTTTTTTATTTAGTAATATTGATCCTAAGTAAAAATAAGACGACCAGCACCACTGTTCTTTTATTTTATAGATTTTATTGAAAGAATTAAAGAGTAAAAAAATCCTACAATTTAGATGTTTGAAATCTAAATTTTGGGATTATGTTTGACTTAACAAAGTTCTTATGGCATTGATGTTTATAGGTGATGATTGCACTGACATTTGATAAGCCTATCCTTTTGTGAAAATGTTGTTAATACATTGACTTTTAGAGGTACAACCTCACAATCATCTGACAAAAGTACAAGTCCTGACAAATGAGTGCGTTGACAAATAAGTACATTACTGCATTACATGCATCACTTCTCAGCGAAGATAAATAAACGTAATGCTCGATACCAAAATTACCGTGATTTATATTCTTCTCTGCTTCCTTTACTGGAGTGGTGATCAATTTGGTGTGTATGTAATGTGACTTGTATACAAGATCTTAAACATGACGGATGTTCTTGTGTTCTTGTTATTTCGTCAAGATTATTTTTAATATCATTGTTTTCATCTGGAAAGTGATGTTAAGATATGTATTATTAACTCTTAAAATGTCGATTGCACACCATGTGTACAGATAACAATAGAATTTCAATTGTGTCTGCTAATTAGCGCGCGACGGGTTAAAGTTTCAATATGTTATTTGATCATGGTATTGGTGGCCAACTTAGCCAACGCTGTAACTTGTGTTTAAACACGACTTCTTGGTCACCATTTCAACGTTAGCCAATGTGTTTGGGGGGGTTATCGTGACCAAAAAGTCGTGGCACGTAAAGACCAAAGCTTTTTTGCCATAGAAAGGGGTTTACTTAACTGGTTGTTTAAATAACCCCCTATCTGTGGCAAAAAAAGTAAAAAAAAAAAACTGACATGTCCAACATTCTAAGATAATTTTTATGGTGAGATAGTGGTCAAGTGCGAGCCTATAAAAAAAACAAAGCCACTGGTAAAGTTTGTAACATTTTTTTAAACACATTTTCTAAAACTAAAATTACAAGATCACCGCCCAACAACTTACTCACATCTAACAATGACTAATTCTCCTCCCAAATCCAAAAACAAATAGGCCAATAAGATATGAATAAATTCATTGAATCGACAGCGTAGTGGGACGGCGCTGCGTAGGCGCAGATCGCAGGATGCTCAGTTAGTTCGCAATCAATTTTATAGCCGACTGGTATTTGCTGCTTATCTGTACACTGGCGGATCGTGTTACAGTGTCGAATTAATTGTTTGTTTAGATAAGCGTTGTATTTAAACTATGTTCTGTCGTTCTAGGAAAGTTTTTAAATTTTAATTGGAGCTTTCAGAAAGAAAGAAGACTTTTATTTTAGATTAATTAAATGAAATAATTATTTTATTTAAATTTTTAATAGCTGCAGCTACTAATGTAGTGATTTGGCCTCAAAATGTAAGCTGCAGATGTCTTACATTTTGAATAAAACCTATAACTTCGCGGGTTTGAAAAAAAATGTCAACAATAAGTAACGAATACTTCCAGTAACACCACTAAGATATAGTTTGACTTTGTTTATTTAAAAACACAAAAATAATATTTAACGTATTTTTTTCATGGGTCAGTAATCCTGTCCGCCAGCACAAAACGCTAGGTAACCTCCAAAATTAAGCGTAAGCAAGTGATGATGTGAATTGATAGAGGAAACCCGCGTGATGTCAAATTGTTGAATATGACACCGTCTGAGCCAGTAAACGGTGTAATCGCGGTCTAATGCGTGACTAACGGCGCGGGCGCATGTCTGTACCTAGCCCGTATGAGCAGTTAGATTGGAATGATTTGATAGGCATGATCATTATTTTGCTTTGAGATTTTGAGTGGGTAGTTTTAGATTTTTGAAGATGTACCTTCTTAGGCCTCGTTGATCTAGTAATCAAATGGGGCTGGTTAGGTTGGGTTCTGTGATTTGATTCCCGGGACGGGCATAAAGTTTATTTGGCCCCTATGACCAGAGATCGGAATAAGTAGATTATATTTACATAAACTTCGAGGAAGAAAGTAACATAGTATAGGAGGTAGTCGAGTAGGTACGAGAGATTAGTTTTTTTTGGGTTTTTAGGGTTCCGTAACTCAAAAGAAAAAAACAAAACCCTTATATGATCATTTCGTTGTCCGTCTGTCTGTCTGTCTGTCAGTCTGTCAAGACCATTTTTCTCAGGACCGCGTAGAGGTATCAAGTTGAAATTAATGTCAAATACGTAGGTCTATGGTTCTTTAAAGTTCTAAAAAAATCAAGCTTCTAAGTCAACGCAATAAAAAAATACGGCCATTTAAGCTACACATTTTGATACTCGCAAGTAAATCATAACTTAGAGGTACCCGTTGACCTAGAATAATGAAATTTGGCAAGTAGCAAGGTCTCACAGCACAACTTAAGGGTAAGTCCGAAAATTGTTAATTTGTAATATTATCATTTAAATTTTTTTTTTGGCTTTACAACGTTAAGTTTGTTTTTGGGATAAATTCTTTTCAACTATGGAACCCTTCATTGTGCGTGGCCTGATATGCAATTTTCCGGTTTTTTTATTTTTAAAATTACCTTTTTATCGCAATTTCAAGTAAATATAATAACCAGCCAACTTTTCAAGAATTTATTTTGTTTTAAGTAAAACAAAGCGCTTTAATTTAACAGTTTTAGTACGGAACCCTAAAAATGTAATAAGATTCTTCGAAATAATAATTTGTTACGAATGTCAATATCAATCAGTCTGCCTAGCCTTTTCCCAACTATGTTGGGGTCGGCTTCCAGTCTAACCCGATGCAGCAGAATACCAGAATTTTACATGGAGTGACTGCCCAGTTACTAGGTGAAACTTTACCCCTTGGTAAGACTGATTGTCAGACTGTCACGACTGTCAAAGAAAAAAAAAAAAATATGCCGAATAAATTGCCGTATTTTTTATTGCGTTGACTAAGAGCCTTGATTTTTTAGAGCTCTAAGGGATCGTAGACCTACGTATTTGATATTAATTTCAACTTGATACCTCCTCTTCCTCCTCTTCCTCCTTGTTTTCCTGAGAAAACGGGTCTTGACAGACTGACAGACAGACAACGAAGTAGTCCTATAAAGGTTCCGTTTTTTCCTTTTGAGGTAGATACGGAACCTTAAAAAGAGCACAACGATCGCTTTCGGTTATGACTTATAAATGACGCAGCCTTTCCCTAACGGAAAATACCTGAGTTTACTTGTTCATCCCAGAATGCGAACCAAATTGCATCCACCCAACCCACTAAATAAATCACTCACACGCTGTCAGCTGACGATACAAAAATCGTGACGAAATCAAGCAATATGTAAAACATAACCCCGTTTCCCTATCCCACACAAAAACGAAAAATAAAAGAACCCATAGTGCAAGATTAATTGCCGATAGTTCTTGAACAGCGCACACGGGACAAACGAACAAACAGACACGCGGACGAACAGGCAAAACACGGGGATTCGATATGCGAGCTATAATTTTAGCGGGCCCTGTTACACCTACGGACTGTGGACGGGTGTATTCTGGATTTGTTAAGAGTTTTCACTGATTTTTTAAGTTTGGTTGATGCATTTTTGAAATCTTCATCCTACTTCCGCAACTTGTGTCCACACTAATCTGTGGACCCATCTCATCTGCCTAGCCTTAACTCAACTATGTTGGGGTCGGCTTCCAGTCTAACCAGGAGCAGCTGAATACTAATATTTTACATGGAGCAACTGCCTATCTGACCTCCACAGCCCAGTTACTAGGTGAAACTTTACCCTTTGGTAAGATTGATTGTCAGACTTTCGAGTTTCTGACGACCCGTAACGACTGTCAAAGATGCACGAATGACAGCTGAGACTAACGGCTTAACGTGCTTTCTGAGGCACCTCCGTGCCTTGGTATGCAAAGATGGTCACTCATCCACGGACCAACTGTGGCAAGCGTAGTTTAACCTGGTCGATCGACCCGTGCGGCTGTTATTACTTTATTTATTTATTTATTGCACAATGTACACACAGTTACAGGCTTTGCTTAAAACTAATGAGTACATAACCCCGTTGGGGCGCAGCAAGATAACTTAAAACTAGAATATTGTGTCTGTAACATTATTAATTAGAACATAAATGTCTACATTAAGTCTAGAATTTTATTACATCATTAAATATTTATACTAAATTGTATTGTATTATATTATCATTATATTCTGTTATTAGGTATTACATTTATAGTTTCATTATAATCTGTAATCTATTATTATCTAGTAGGTATTATCACATAATTATATAAAGTTTAGGAACTTTCACAAACATACATTTAATTTGTATATTATTAATTAAACTTATATCTAGCTTTACATCGAACAAAAAATAAAAAAAAATATATATTAAATAATTATAATTCACATATTCTAAGGGTTTTTATCATCCATAAATTCTTGTATACTATAAAAACATTTTTCCATGAGTAATGACTTTCGGGCAATTTATTATATATTTGAATGCTACGGTATTCTTAGCTACAGGTTCTCTGAAACTTAATTAAAGATACTTTCTGAAGCGGCCTCATGCAGGCAGTCGAGTTGCTGATGTTGCCTGTCATATTGAGGTTCAAAGGGTACTCTTTAGAAAGGGAATTCTTTAGTAAGATGCGACCCGTAATCTTTAGAATCCTATCGGCATGCATTTTGATTTTAAAATCATGTTTAGATTTACCTAGGTAGCTATTTAAATTCTTATTACACAGATATTTCCAAGAAGAAAACATTTTTATTAAATAGTTATGTAATAAAAACATTAATATAATCCTCCTTGAGATAATTATGTAAATTAACGAACTATATACGACACATTAATTTTTATGTCTATTAAATTTACAAACTAGTATGTTGATATTATTAACAATATAATTATAATAGAAATAGGCTATTAAAATACCTATATTATTGGCTTGTTCGATTATAGCGAATCATCAGCTTTTTTTTTTGTTATCTCTTTTCCTAGAATTTGTTAATTAAAAATGGCTAATGATTAGGCATTTTAATCAACAAATTCTAAGAAAAGATTAGGCCCTAATCGATATAACGCAGAATTAAATCAAAATTATGAAAATTCTACACATTATTTATTTTAGTTTCTTATATTACTATGTATTAAATAAGGCACCTTAATACCTACATTGTAATGTTTTGCATGTCAATTATCTGACTTTGTATTTGGGACTCAACCACTGACTATAAGGCCAACACTGTACCAATACTTATTGCAAATAAATGATTATGATTATGAATAATAATGTGCTGAGCTATCCATGTAACCGAAAGCCTTGGTTCTATGTCGACTCTGCATTCTGTAAACCAGGACTCCTCTGGGACACTTGTTACGGTTATCAGAAGCCTAAAAGACTGTAAGCTAGATCAATTTTGACAATCCTTATTTCCCAGTAATTCATTATGTAAATCATATACATTATCCATTTTTAAATTATAATATACAGAAATCTTAAATACATTATGCAATCTAAAACTAAAATATATATAATGTACAAATATTTAAAGGGAAAAAAATGCGGGTAAGCTCATTGAGCATCAAAAAATTCGTCCGCATTGCTGTCAGTGGGAAAAGTGCCCAATAGGCTGGTAGAGTTGCCACGTTGTATGGCATTGCTGATTCTTTGCCCTAAAAATTGGTGTCCCGAAATACTCGATGAGCATTTGGACCCCACGGTCCTAGTGTTTCAACCCCAAACGGCTCGAACATATAGAGCTCCATAAGTTCGTTATATTTGCACCGTTTGAGGTTTTCTGCACCTGCAGCAGATGCCCCAGCACAGCAGAAGTGTTATTTTCCTATCAGTGACTCTTTATGTATTAATATTGATAATAGTCGACCAACGAAATTAGGCAACCCGGTGGAATGCCGCAACATTTGGTACACCCCTCATAGTAAAAAAAAAAGGGTAGTGAAAGTAGCACAACATTTTCCGAATTCGACTTCTTTCTACTCTCCACTACAATATTGTCCCCACCAGAATACAGCCACCCGATCACGCCGCTGTACATATCGACTTGAGGGATTGGCTTGCCAGCGAACCCTAAATCAAGCACTCGATAAAAAGCTAAATGTTCGATTGCAAGGCGAGAACTCTTGCGCATAAATTTATGCGGTACTGATAAATTAGGATATGTTTCCTGTGATTTATGGCGACTTAGCTGTGTGTAAGCGCTTTCTGTGTTTCGAGAATTCAATAGTTCTGAATATTGTTTGTTCTATTGTTTGGACTGCTAAAGAATTGTATGACAAACTTATAAGATATGGGTGCACTTTAGTCCTGCGGCAGCTCTGGTCCACATTTAGCAGTTTTGGAACATATACTCTTAATGATATTACCGTTTTGGTGAAGTCAGAGCAAGGTGCTAGATCGCGTGGATCAGTGCGAAGCACCGCCGTGTTCTCACTGAGACGATCGGCGGCGGCGATCTTTCGCGTCCAAACCTGGTCCAGGCCATTGTGCGGAGCGAGAGTGCATGGGAGGCCGTCACTTCCTTCTGCGAAGCAGTAATGCTCGCGAAGGAGGAAGCGGAACGCGTGAGGGAGAGGCAACAGCCGCGCCCTCGTGCCCCTAGTTGCCGCAGGAGACGCCCTGGGCGGCGGGAATCTATCGCCGATTCTCGGCCACCGTAGGCGCAGGCTTGCGGACGACGAGTAATGGGCAGCTCGCCGTCCGGTAAGGACCAGGCCCGGGTCGACGGCGCGTTATGTTCCACGCGCGCCTCAAAGAGATGTCAGCAGTGACGGGGTCAAATGGGCCGATGCCGCCGGGGTCGCGGGTAGTTCGAAAGAGATACCGTGGCCCTGGCACGGGCAACTGAAAGAACACGGGTGGGTTTTAGTCAGTAAAAGTCTGACATGCCCTCCCGCTCTGCCCAGAGCAGGAGAAGTCATTTGATGATTTCCTATCCACAAAAAAAAAAGTTGCTAGATTCAAATACACCAGTTTTTCGATTTCCAGTCAGTAATCTACACTTCTTTCAAGCTATATTTAATTAGGTTTAACATTATAATTGAGTTTAGTACGTTGAAACATGTTAGTGCCACGTTCGAAACAGCATATTTGAGATTAAATTTCTCTATCAGCTGATGAATTAGGATAATTGCATTTTTCTTTGCAAGCATAAGTTCTTGTGTTCTTTGTAAATTACTGCTCAATAATGTAGGTACCTACTGTTCAAAATGAGAAAAACCTTACTACCTGGATCGATCAATTTGAGACCAAAACGGATTCCAGTGCAGTATAATAAATAGCACTATCAAACAAAATTAATCGTTACTTCGATAGAAATTCGAGAAATTAGTGAGATTCAGAATGAGCTGGATTTTAGTGTGAAAGATACAGATTGATACTAACGACAGCGTTTTATTAAGCTCTGTTCACACTTGAAAACCTTTGTTTGCTGTTTGCAATTAAAAAATATTTTTTTATTCATCCAGCAGCATTTGGAGCTGAAATGGGATGGATAGCAGCAAGAATTAGATGATGATCTAAACAGAATTCAGAAGTCGAGCTCTTTTGATTGCAAATTTCTCCCCGTAAATTAAAGCGGTCATGGTAGGCCCATGTTCAGCATCAGCATCATGAGGAGCTCGTGGCTAAGTAATAACAGCCGCACGAGTCGATCCGTCAAGTTAAGCTATGCTTGCCTCGGTTGGTCCGTGTATGGGTGATCATCTTAACATACGGGAAAGCACGTTAAACTGTTGGTCCCGGCTGCCATTCATGGATCTTTGACTGTTGTTACGGGTCGTCAGAAGCCCGAAAGTCTGACAACCAGTTTTACCAAAGGGTTACCCAGTAACTGGGTTGTTGAGGTCAAACATACAGTCGCTCCATGTAAAATACTGGTATTTAGCTGCATCCGGTTAGACTGGAAGCCGACCCCAACATAGTTGGGAAAAGGCTAGGCAGATAAACAGATATAAGCAGGTCATTGTTCATGTTTGGCCCAGTACAAAACCATTTTTATAAAGTTCTGAAAAACGAAGCCAAATGAAATGAGTAAAAATATGCGATATAAAATAATCTATTAGGGGTTAACCTCACGACGGGGGATGCTGTGGCCCGGGGTGGGGTCGTCTTGGCGGTATCTCTAGACATCGCCAACGCCTTCAATACCCTGCCCTGGAGTTGCAGCAGGGAGGCACTCCGGTATCACCGGGTACCAACCTACCTCCGTCGAGTGGTCGAGGCCTATTTGGCGGACAGGGCCGTCATCTACCCCGGTCATCAAGAAGAGTGGATCCGGCGAGAGATGTTGTGCGGTGTCCCACAGGGATCTGTCCTGGGGCCACATCTGTGGGACATCGGGTACGACTGGGTGCTGCGCGCCGACCTCCCTAGCGGCGTCAGCGTTGTATGTTACGCTGACGACACGCTGGTCCTGACGCAAGGGAGGTCGCACCAGGCGGCGGCCGAACTAGCAACACGCGGGGTTGCGACAATCGTAGAGAGGATCCGGCAGTTGGGACTCGAGGTGGCCCTGCACAAGTCCGAGGTCATGTGTTTTCATGGTCCTCGGAACGCGCCACCGTCGGGTTCCCAAATAACGGTAGGAGGGGTTCACATCGGAGTCGAGTCGAAGATGAAGTACCTGGGACTCGTCCTCGACAGCCGGTGGAACTTCGTGGAGCATTTCTGACGTTTGGCTCCCAGACTGGAGCGGGCCGGGGCTGCCTTGAAGTGGCTCCTGCCCAATCTGGGGGGTCCAAACGCCTCCTGCCGGAGGCTTTAAGCGGGTGTCGTGCGGTCCATGGCCCTTTACGGAGCACCGGTGTGGGCGCGTTCCCTGAGGCTGCGACCGGCCCGCCGGTTGAACGCGTCCCAGAGGGTCATGGCCATCCGGCTAGTCCGGGGATACCGCACGGTCTCCTGTGAGGCGGTGAGCCTCCTTGCCGGATTACCGCCATAGGATCTGGAGGCAAAAGTCCTCGCGCACATGTGGGAGTGGCGCGAGAAGGCGAAACGCCGGGGCGTAACTCCGCTGCCGCGAGAAATCACCGTACAGCGGACAGAGCTCCGGCGGCGTCTCATGGCGACATGGAGAGTGCGATTGTAGCCGCAATTGTGGCACGCCACAATTGCGGCGATAAGTCCCCTCTTTGAGGAGTGGTTCGAGAGGCGCCACGGCGTCCTCACCTTCCGCCTGACGCATGTCCTCACCGGACACGGTTGTTTCGGGAGGTTCCTGTTTCGGATAAGGCGGGAGGAAACGCCCGGGTGTCACCATTGTGTGGATCGCCCGGAGGACACGGTGGAGCATTCAATGGAGGTCTGCCCGGCTTGGGCGGAGCACCGCCGTGTTCTCACGCAGGCGATCGGCGGCGGCGATCTCTCGCGTCCAAACCTGGTCCAGGCCATGATGCAGGGCGAGAGTGCATGGGAGGCTGTCACCTCCTTCTGCGAAGCAGTAATGCTCGCGAAGGAGGAAGCGGAACGCGTGAGGGAGAGGCAACAGCCGCGCCCTCGCGCCCCTAGCCGCCGTAGGAGACGCCCTGGGCGGCGGGAATCGATCGCCGATTCCCAGCCACCGTAGGCGCGGGCTTGCGGACGACGAGTAATGGGCAGCTCGCCGTCCGGTAAGGACCAGGCCCGGGTCGACGGCGCGTTGTGTTCCACGCGCGCCTCAAAGAGATGTCAGCAGTGACGGGGTCAATTGGGCCGATGCCGCCGGGGTCGCGGGTAGTTCGAAAGAGATACCGTGGCCCTGGCACGGGCAACTGAAGGAACATGGGTAGGTTTTAGTCAGTAGAAGTCTGACACGCCCTCCCGCTCTGCCCAGAGCGGGAGAAGTCATTTGATGATTTCCCATCCACAAAAAAAAAAAAGGGGGTTAAAGTATGAAATTTGCATTTTTCGCTTACGGTTATCGTAAAGATTCCACTTTTCATCACATGTCACAATTCGATCCAATATTCCTTCATTTTTGTATCGATTCAACAATGCAACGCAAGTTTCAGCACGCGTTTCTTTCTGCAGATCAGTCAAATCATGAGGCACCCATTTCTCATATTTTTTTATTTTATTGATTTGATGCAAATGCGTCAATATTGTTGGTAAGGTAACGTTAAACTATGCCGCTAATTCCTGGGTAGTTTGGCTCGGATGGGCTTCCACCATCTCTTTCAATTCATTGTTATTCACCTGTGTGGGCGGTCTTCCACGTGGTTCGTTCTTCAAATCAAAGTCTCTGACACGAAAGCATTTAAACCAAAATCGCACGGTGCGTTCATTAGCAGTCCCCTCTCCAAACGCAACATTGATATTGCGAGCTGTTTTTGCCGCGTTAGTTTCGCGTCGGAACTCGTATTCAAAAATAACTCAAAACAACTCAAAGTCGATAATCGAATGTTGCACATTTTTTAAAAGAAGAACTTCATAGGTACCATGTGAAAACAGTTTCACTCAAAAATCTCAAACCATGAATTCGAAGTTCCTACAATGAACGACAATTTCATACTTTAACCCCTATTATTAATGGATCATTACAGACACACCCTTATAGATATAATCTTGCGCAAAATACCGATCCGCTTGAATTTCCAAGTGTTTATACAGTTTTAATAAAATGCCATGAAACGGTAGCGCTATATCGCCGTACGGCACCCAAGATTTGAGCGATACGTTACCCGTAAGGTGACCATAATGTCGCGTTTGCTTGTGTAGTCGTATTGTACCTACATTTTGTATCATGGTGGGCGATACTGTAGAAGTAAACGTCGTAAAGAAGCTTAAAGGTGTGAAATTACAAACACAGCACGTAAGCTTGCTATAGTCCATCGGGTTAGGTTTTAAACTAAAGGTAAACAAAAATTGTAAAGTGCCCAAGAAGACAGGTACAACGAATTATAACGTTGCTAAATTGAATACTACAACTGTGACGTATCAAGACAACTGAAGTGACAGGTATTACGTTTAGTCGGTTAACCACGTCACGTGGTTTTAAGGGTTCCGTACCTCAAAATGAAAAACGGGAACCTTATAGGATCACTTCGTTGTCCGTCTGTCTGTCTGTCAAGACCATTTATCTCAGGAACGCGTGAAGATATCAAGTTGAAATTAATTTACCAAGGGGTATCGTATTACCCAGTAACTGGGTTGTGAAGGTCAGACAGGCAGTCGCTCCATGTAAAATACTGGTATTGAGCTCCATCCGGTTAGACTGGAAGCCGACCCCAATATAGTTGGGAAAAGGTTAGGCAGATTGATTGATACAGCGAAATGAACTTCGTTCCAACATACTGCTCCTGAACAAAGGCCTCCCCCAGTCTTCAATTAACTATATCTAGTCACGCACGATTGATAGTGTGTTTATCTTCTCGGGTGTTTTTATTTGTCATCTCTTCACAGTTAACATAATCCTTCCTTCTTCTTATTCATGGTAATCCTACGCGTAATGCTCGCTACTCCATTTTGGGTACAAATTAATGCGCACCCGCCGATACTGTTCACAATCGGTAAGTGCACAAGTGTGACATTTTGTGTTCGAGACTTTTTATTTTTTGTTTTACACAAAAAGGTATTTAATATCGTTTATATTCAGATCTGGAGAAATTCTTATATTACGAGTATGTATCGGGTGATAATTATTTAAACTGCAGTATGATTATTTATTTATTTATTTAGGTTAGTCAACTATAATTTTTTACACAATACGTATTTTATTGTTTTTAGGGTTCTGTACCTCAAAAAGAAAAAAAAACCAGCCAAGTGCGTGTCGGACCACGCGCAATGAAGGGTTCCGTAGTTGGGATGAATTTATCCCAAGAACAAACTTAACATTGTAGTTGAAAAACATGTTCTCCCATACATTCCGACTGTAAATGTAAGTGTGTACTCACAATATTGTGAAAATTACCATGTTATTTTAAAACCACAGACTTCTTATAGGTTTTCCTGTAATCTACAGGTAAAGAACCATTTTTATCTGTATTTTTTTCAAAATTTTAGGCTCTGTAGTTTCGGAGATAAGGAGGGGGAATGGTCAATTTTCGTCTATTTTCTTAAATAACTATATTTGAGACCCTCATAGTAAGCTCATAAATTTGATATGTCACACGGTATAGTTTGCAAAACTTTTTTTTAATTTTTTCTTATTAACTAGGCTAAATTGGCTGTTAGAAACGGACAGACAGACAGACACACGAGTGATCCTCTAAGGGTTCCGTTTTTTCCTTTTGAGGTACGGAACCCTAAAAAAGAAACCCATATATACTATACTGTTTGTCTGTCTGTCAAGATCCTTTTTCTCAGGAACGCTTGGGGCTATCAAGCTGAAATTAGTATCAAATACGTAGATATGTATAAAGGAGGTAAAAAAATCAAGTTTCTAAGTCAACGCAATAAAAAATACGGCCATTTGTGCGACATATTTTGATACTCGCAAGTAAATTAAAACCTATAGGGTACTTACCGTTGACCTAGAATCGTGAAATCTGGCAAGAAGCAAGGTATTACGGCACAAGTAAAGGAAAGAGTCGGAAAATCTTAATTTGTAATTTTATCACATTTTTCTAGTGTTTTAGCTGGGAAGAAGAAGTGGCGCAACAAACTCCCCAGCAGCACAGCTATCTCTTCAGTTACAAAAATTTGATTCTATACAATAGTATCCTAAATAATTAAAATTACGCAACACAATTAAACTAAATGATTTGCCATAATATGTCAGCTAGCACACGCCAATATACCAACAAAAAACATCGGAAACTCAAGCAGAAAAAAAGATTTTATTTTTTTCTTTCTTACATTATTATCACCACTCGGACAAACGAATTAGATATAGAAATAGAATAGAAATAGAAGAATTTATTATTCAGCTCTCAAGGTTTTCCTTTTTGAGCTAACCGGGCTTCCTCCACTCAGCAAGGCAGCAGGGCAAAGATATCCCCAAGTAGATCCAATAAAGTCATAAAATATGTAAATCGCCGACAACAGCTAGGTTTTCCACACAAAGATTGATTCTTATATCGATAAAGTACACCTCCGTAAACCAGTCTTCCGATTCCAATAAAACGTACTTTGAACCAAGAACTAGACTAATTTAATAAATTATCAGAAATCTCGATAATGTTGCGATAAACAGGGACACGACGACCGGTGTCGCTTACAAACGAGTATCGATTGCTTTAATTAATAGTTCAGTTATTAACATAATCGCATACACCTGCCGCTGATGTGATATCCATACAGAGGAGTTATTGTGGAAGATTAGACTAAGTTTTCTACCTAAACAGTGCTTCGTTGGAAGTAATAGAGACCAGATTCCCCCCTCCGAAGTAATCTGTCACCCATTCTTACTTGTTCCTGTCCTTACACACATTCAAAGGTGCGAACCAAACCAGACACTCACTCACTCCCTTGCACACACACAACAAACTTCCACCGCATACACACATAAACTCATCAACTCTCATAATTACACACACACAGACATCAAACACAAATAATTTTTTGCATTTTTACTTTCTTTTTGTAATTTTAATCCCTACATATTTTATGTGTTTTACCTTCTTCTGTACCCAATGAAAGCTATTTTGACCGATATGTGTTACCAAATAGCAATAACTTTGGCTGTTAACTTCTACTGACACTCCTCTTAAATGCTGTTAGATTGGAAATAGAACCCATGGCTGAACGCTGACCCCCAAAATACAGGTCCAGGCCTAGTTTGGGGGTTAAGATCTGATTGTTACAATACATTAGTGTGCTATTACTTTAACTTGATTGCAACATGTATTTCCTAGTGTCAAATAAATTTTTTTTTTTTTTTTTTTTTTTTAATCTTTTTAATATGATTTTTCAAATAATGGTATTTTCTTGAAAAAAAAAGAAAACTACAACATTAATGGCAAGGTTTAGTTAAAGAACTGTAAAAAAAATCGTTGTTGAGTCGTTGCTCTTAATTCCAAGCCCGACTGCAGCGTAATCGTGTAATGCAGGGTTGGATCACAGAAGCGAGAAAAAAATGAATGAATGAATTGTACCGATGCCAGCGTGGTTTATCCAGACTCGATTACTCGAATGAATCTAAAGGTTCACACTAGCCCCTGCCCCTCATGTTTCATGGTGCAACAGAGACCATTGCATATCAAGGAGTAGACCGGGGGTGCGATAGTGGTAGGGAAGACGTGCCCTTAGGATATGGAAGGATTATTAGAGCCGTAGGTATCGGATGTGCATCCTAGGGTAGGCAAAGCAATTGTGGAGAGATGGGTGGGGTGTTATTTATCTATGGATTGACTCTTAACGATGTCACCATCAGGTTTTTTTAGAGACTGCTTCATCGGTGAATCTTTTGGCGGGAACAAACTACTTTCTTGACTATTTTCTATGTCGCTGCTGTGCTGTATTACACGTTGCTGTTTCCAAAGTCTTCGTCTGAGATCTCGCTACTGTCCGTTTTAGGTTTCTTATAAATCTCGCTAGCAGCCTTCTTAATCTTATCTCGTTCTTCAGACGTGTCCATTCAAAAAAATATTTCCTTGTAAGTCGTAGTGGTAGGAAGTGGTGGTTATTTGTTATTATTGTACGAGTATAATTTGCAAAATATAAAAAAGAGAAGTCCGATCCGTTCAAAGTCTGGACTACAACTGAAGTGGCGAAGTGTAGCCACGCAAGCAAATATTGTCGCGACAAGACCCTTTGATGCGCGCCAGTTTACTGACAGTGCCACGATAAGCATTCGGCATCGCCCGATTACTACGCGATGCGATGAATTGCTCGGTCACATTTGTCGCGATAACGCGAATATTCGCCGTATCCCGCTAATGTAGCCCCAGCGTTCCATTAAAAAAATCTCAAAGGGAATCGATATAACTATTGTCACTACTTAAGGTTCAAACCATTAACGTGATAATTATCTTACCCTATACTCAATTTACAATAAGATTAGACATTTAAACAAACCTTTTTTACAGTCCGTTCAATCGATTTTGACTCCTAATCCGTAGGCTTAAGGATAGCATTAAAGGCAAAAAAGTGGTTACAATACCAACTGTTTCCTGCAACTGCCATTTGTCATGCCACTGACGCAATAGAAGTCAAAATCGGTTGAATAGACTGTAAAAAAGGTTTATTTAAATGTCTTATGTTATTGAAAATGGAGTACAGACTGTCTTAATCTTAAGGTGTGGTTTTCTCTCATGCTATGAATGATAATTATATGCATGAAACTCATAGACTTAAAATCTAAGAACGTCCAATAGTCCCATCTATTTAAAATATCTACTCTACCAACATTTATACTTTATCTACGATCGACTGGTCATTTGACCACATCGACCAATAAATTGCAATGGCTCCCTAATCAGTCACATTGACAGACAAACAGCCGTATCTATTTATTATGGATGCTAATTAAAATTCTATGGTAATTGCCTTATGGGTTATCACATTTCTGATGGATTTCTTATGGGTTTTTATTGGTAAAGATTGGTATCTTTTATCAGTGTCACCTATAGGTTGGCTTTTCCGGGAAGTACAGTCAGTAACCTGCATAACCTGACCCCTTTTTCCCTCTTCTTCTTTGTAAGAGGGGTCAGGTAATGCAGAGCGCTGATCGTACCAGTCTGGTTGGTTGGGGCCCGGCTACGATGCCTTATAAGGTCATGGTTATGATAGAGGAATGTACGGATTTTGATATAAGAAAGAAAGAAAGAAAGAAAATACATTTATTTCGCACAGACAGACTAAAAGGCAACATATTCTGCAAAATATAAATAAGTTACTGGATTTTTTTTTCTTTGAATCGGCTTTCATGTCTTTTGGTTTACAAGGTCTTGATTGGTTCTCATCATCTGCCTTTTTAGTTGGAGTCCGCTTCCAGTCTAACCGTATGAGCTGAATACCAGTATTTTACATGGAGCTAGTACCTATCTGATCTCCATTAGGTAATACGATACCCCTTAGTAAGACTGGTTGTCAGACTTTCGGGCTTCTGACGACCCGTAACGACTCTCAAATATCCACGAATGACAGCCGGGACCAACGGCTTAGCGTGCTTTCCGAGGCATGGAGGGGTCTTAGTATGTAAACATGAAAACCTATCAACGGACCAACCGCAGCAAACGTAGCTTAACCTGATCTCCTGACCTTGTCGGCCACAAGCCCCACAAGGTATTGGTTCTAAAGAAATTAAAAAAAAAAATCACAAAAAAATACAACCGACTTCCAAAAACAACACTACAAAGTGAAAAATAACTTTAATTTCGGAAGTCGGTGTCTGATTAAATGTGTTTTCGTTTATGCCACCGACTTCCGAAATTAAAGTTATTTTTCACTTTGTAGTGTTGTTTTTGGAAGTCTGTTCTTTTTTTTTTTTTGTTCTTCCGATTATATAAAATAAATAAATAAAAGTTTTTATTTTTCACTTTTTAGTGGTTCACATGTGCTTACCTCTTCACAGCGTACCGGCGTGGTGTTATGTTATGAACTGGTGTAAACAATAGACAGACATGAGATTTCAGCAATCCCAGTCCATTTGCTATCATTTATTGAGGAGTTCCGTTGCCTATCTCAGAAGTTCTTCATCAGATCTTCACCAAATTGAAATGGGACTACTCCGAGAAAGTACTCTTCCAAAAACTATCCAAATCGCTTTAAGTGTGTTTCGACGAATTGAGAACCTCCTCCTTTTTGAAGTCGGTTAAAAATAATTTGGAAAATTGCAATTTTGACTGTTAATCAAGTCAGCTACCTGCTGAAAAGTTTGCTGAACTATGTCTAAAGAACTTTAGGAAAACTACAGTTGACGGTCGAATAGTGCACCTTGGACAGTCAGTGTCGACTACTGGCAAGCAGTTGAGGCTGACTATCCACATCCAAGATATGCACCCTGGATAGGCAAGGTTGGCAAGTACCACTTGTCTTTTCCTACTGGTCTTTGACTAAAACTTGTCCTGAAACCAAAATTCCAAAACATGTGACATCCACCAACTCGCACTGGGCCCGCGTAGTGGATCTCGGGCCACTCCCTCTCACAGACAGGAGACCTGTGTCCCAGCAGTGGAAACATTATAGGCTGATTATGCTTTGCTGCTTCAGTGTACTCGTATTTTGATGATTGTGGTGGGTGGCTCATATGACAAAGCATTGTCACCATATCTCCTGCTTCTCGATGTTTTTTCAAGGTACCTCTTATTATTACTATTTTTATATGTTTACATATCTCGGGACCATGGGGTTCCGTTCCTTTGGAAGTCGTACGAGGAGTTGAAGCCAACTCGCAGAGACCCCTTAGACAATTTTAAATGGAATGAGGCACTAAACGATGATAATCCCTGTTATGCACTATGCAAGTGCACTCAAGACAACCCCCGTTATTATTATTTTAAATCTGTGTTGTCCCACTGCAAGATCCTTTGTATTGCCTTCCCTACTTGCATTTTCCCCGGTCTACTGCGATTACAGGGCAATCCTTTAAGGAGTCCAGCTTTGTAAGGTACCTTTTACTCATCTTAAATCAAAATATTGGGATTAAACCAATACAAAAATAACGATTTATTACTCCTGAATCAAAGTACTAACACATCAAAATATAAAGGTGTACACCCACATTACCAGCTCATAAATAAGCCGCCACAAAGGTGGGCCATAACTTATAATTCAATAAAGCATTATTTTTTAGCCGCATATTAATCAATGACCGATAGCCGGAGAATTGATTCAATTATTATTTAAAATGCTGTGCACAATAACTGAATGGATGTACCCTTATTTGTTACTTCGCCTTTAGTTATTCTATGTTAATTTTGTGGTTTGGAAGTATGGAGGAGGCTTCCATACTATGACTTGACGCTGATGCTTGACTCAATTGAGGGCTGGAAGGCAGCATCAGCATAGCATGTTCCCAATAGTATTCCAAACGACGTTTAGTATACCTGCACTTTTAGTATTGTATATAAGAATTTTCATACGTAGTGACGACTTTGTTATTTAAAAAAAATAAATAAAATAAAAATAATTTTATTAACTTCAGTTGTACCACAGAACACATAAAGTATCTTTTCTGTGAGTTGTACACTAACACTTATCTTAAAACTATGCAACGTTACAACAATGGAAAAGAGTTTTCGATGAACTCTGTCGCCCAAAGTAAGATTTAACTTGTGTTTAGGGTGCCAGCGTCGACGCCTAAGATTTGAACATAAAGCAATAGTTGTAAGATGAGCACAGTACCAAATCAAATTACAATATAATATACCGTACCCCAAATTCAAATTTAAGTTTGTTTTTAAAAAACCTACAGGACGTTTTAAAGAAAACAACAAAACGAAATAAAAATAACATAATACTATGCGGAGATTGGAACATTGACGCGTTAAAGCATAATAATAATTATAAAGAATTAGAATTTATCTTTCATAACTATAATATTTCGAACCATATCACGAAACCCACAAGAAAGTCATCATGTATAGATCTCATCGCAAGCGACATACCTCATGCTCAGCCTCAAATACATATCCTTGCATTATCTGATCATGAGACCGGTCAGTCCATTTGTTTCCATTCGTCTGTAGATACTGCAAAATGCAGAAAACAATTTTGGTTTCAAAAAAGAAGAGATTTCAGTCAAAGCAACATTGAAAAGTTTATATCATGCATATCATCTCTTTCTTTTTCAGAAATATACGATTCAGATGATACTGACATAGCATTCAATCACTTTCATGACACCCTGTCCCTTTTTTATAATCTCTGTTTTCCAATCCTGAAAGTAAAAATTACAAACAAACCGTTAAAAACAAAGTGGATAACAAAGGGAATAAAAAGATGCTGTGTCAGGAAAAGAAGTATGTACCTAAAATATAGATTACGGAATTCTAACAAAAATCAACACCTGAAGAACTACCAAAATTATAATAGAATATTAAGACGATGTATATTGTATGCTCAGAAAATTGATAACACTCGTTTTATACTTCAATCGAACAATAAATGTAAAGCCGCCTGGGACATTATTAAAAAGAATAGTACAGATATCGATAATAGCGCTGAAATTACCTCTATCAAGATTGATCAGTGCACATACACTCATGCAGATATAATTGTTAACAAATTTAATGACTTTTTTATTAACATGACAAACAAATCAAAAATTCCTAATTCTGACACACACATTGATTACAAACATGTCGTCACTGACATATCAGATAGCATTTTTTTAACTCCAACTAATGAAGAAACTGTGTATAAAATTATCAATTCTTTAAATTCAACTAACGCAACCGGGTATGATGACATTAATACAAAAATTCTTAAACTTTGCTCTAAATACATATCCTATCCACTCGCTCACATCATTAATCTATCATTTTTTAAAGGAGTATTCCCCACTAGACTAAAATTTTCTATAGTCAAACCATTATACAAAAAAGGAGATAAAAACGACATGAATAACTATCGTCCGATTACTCTTATACCCGTAATTTCTAAGATTTTTGAAAGAATTATGTACGATAAACTGCACTCCTTTATAATAAAACATTCAGTTTTAAAAGAGGAACAGTTCGGTTTCAGGAAAAATAAATCAACAACTCTTGCATGTTTTTCTCTTGTGAAAATAATTACCTCTAGTCTGAATGAAAAAAAGCCAATATCATCAATATTTCTTGATATGTCAAAAGCGTTTGACTTTGTAGATCACAAACTGCTTCTCTACAAATTGAATCGTTATGGCATTAGGGGAAACGCGTTACACTGGTTAGAAAGTTATCTAAATAATCGCCAACAATGCGTAGAGATATCTAGACATACATTATCAGAAAAGAAAACATATAGATCCGCCTATCGTCAAAACTCCTGCGGCGTTCCCCAGGGCAGTATAATAGGATCCTTTTTGTTTTTGCTGTATATCAATGATTTGCCCAACGTAACCCCATATTCATGCATTCTGTACGCCGACGATACAACCCTTAGTATTAAACTCACCGATACCAATATCACCAAATACGAAAACGAGATTAATGACACGTTAAACAAAATAATAGTATGGCTAAAAGACAACAATTTACATGTCAATATTAGTAAAACCAAACTTATGCAGTTCCAAACTTACAACAGCAAACGTCACCGATTAGACGTAAGATATGGAAATGACGCTATAGAAGAAGTTGATAGTGCTACTTTTTTGGGGATAACATTGGATAAATATTGCAATTGGAAAGGACACATTGACAAATTATGCACTAAACTGCAAAGATTTGTATTTGTTTTATACAGAATAACTCGCGTAGCGGGTATCAATGCAGCACTTTATGCCTATCATGGTTACGTAGCATCAATTCTCCGCTACGGCATTATAATATGGGGCAATTCTGTTGACATTATTAAAGCATTCCGAGCCCAAAAAAAATGTATCCGATCAATAACTAAAGCCCATCCATTAGAAAGCTGTGTCCCGCTCTTTAAAAATTTAAAAATTTTACCACTACCATCTTTATATATATTTGAAATCTGTGTCTTTGTACACAAAAACATAGCTTTATTTCAAGTACATAATGATGTTGTAATAAGAAAAAGTCGAAATATCTACAGATTATGTGTACCCCAACAAAGAATTAAACTATTTTCCAATAATGTTTACTGTATGGCAATTCGTGTTTATAATAAATTACCTAATGTTTTTAAAAATCTTAACTTCATGACATTTAAAAAGAAATTATTTAACTTTCTATTGCGTAAGTGTTACTACTCAACAAATGACTTTTTAAATGAAAAATTTGATTCAACATTTAAATTAGATGACGACTTGACCCTGTGTTCCTAAAGAGTTTTAATTAACGATGACATTGTATTGAATAATTCTTTAAATTGTATTTAATCATTCTTGGCATTATATTTAATTACCCATGAAGTTGTATTTAATAATTTTTAACATTATATTTTAATTATTCTTGACATTGTATTTGATAGTACCTAATTAACGTTTTCCTTAACCTTAACATTGTATAGTTCATCATATGTAACATCTAATTTAGGTATAATAATATTGTTTCAATACATTTAATTTAGATTCTGTAAAATATTTGTACGCTGGAAACAGCAGAATATTATGGACGTCATACTTTGTGTAACACCTTTACAACAATATTCTAACAAATAAATAAATTATTATTATTATTATCTTTGAACATATCTCGGGACCCTGGGGTACCGGGCCTTTGGAAGGCGTACGAGGGGCCGAAGCCAACTCGCAGAGGCCCCTTAGACAATTTCAAATGACGAGGAGGCACCAGCCGACGATTATCCCTGTATGCACTATGCAAGTGCACCCAAGGACAACCCCCGGTTGGTGCAGGACTATTGCAGAAGATGGAAACAAAACACATTGGGCCTATGGGTTTGGGTGGCTACATGGATTGGGTACCTTGAACTATGGAAGAACTATGTCCCCTGCCTGACCAATGTTATATATTATACACAGATAAATTGGCAGGGGGTGACTTGCACACACAATAATGGGCCCCCGGAAACGATCGCTAGCACATAGTGACGTAGCGACAAGGGGCAACATGTCCTGAGGTGCTTGAGGAGTGGAGAGGTATTCCACGGCTCTCAGAACAATCCCAGAGCCCGGAAGATGGTCAAGATCCCTACAAGCACTTACTGGAATACTTCCTTCCTCCGAGCACGTTTGCTCTTGCGAATCTCCACTCAAGCCGGCCAATAAAGGCAAGAATGAGGTGGGAGTTCTGTTCCCGTCAGTGTTCACTCCAGCCGGCCAATAAAGGCAAGCCAGAGGTGAAGAACAAGACTTCTCCCGGGAAATAGGGTCCGTGGGGTCGCTACTGCCCAACAGCTCGCCACATACTGCCCTGCGGGTTCACGTATCTCTCTTGGTCTGGCTCCTCACCCTAGACCTGTTTCGGCAAAGTAAACTCCATCGGCACAGACCCAGAGTTCGGAGCGCGCAAGCCCCACCACGACGTCAACGTAGAGATACGGCGGTGGGGTTATTATTATTATTATTATTATTATACTACTAACTAGCCAAAGCAGCTATGATGTGGCCTATTTCTGTACCCATGTATGAGTGTTTGTATTATTATTATTTATTTATTTATTACAAAATCCACAGCTCTTTAACAATTTTACTTAAATAGATAAAACCAATCTTACAGCCAATTATGGATTTACAATTTATAGCAACACTGATTACATGCATCAGAACAACAGGATGACATGCTACGAGTAGAACCATCTAAGCAAGCATTTCAAAGTGTGTGTGGGGATGTGTGTGTGTGTGTGTGTGTGTGTGTGTGTGTGTGTGTGTGTGTGAAGTGTTATAGTAGTGTATGGATTCTTACATTTGAATGTAACATTCATTCATTTCATTGTAACATTATGTAACTATTGAAGAAAGGGAAATGATTAATTGCACACCAGATAAATATTCTTACATCTAATAATCTACATGTACACCAAATCAATGATTGCACTACTAATTAACTAACTGAATATCAAAACTTGTACAAATATTAATCATTATTTATACATCAATTTTTGTCCAGTCACAACAAAAATATTAATTATAAATAAAAAATACGAACTTTTCATCAAAACAAACAATAACAAATGCGCATCTAATAAACTTATTATTACACTATTAGTTAACTGATTACTTTAAATCCTGCAGACAGGAATAAAGAAAAAAAAAACTAAAAAACAAACTCTTGCTTAATAATTTCTGCGCATTACACCACGGCATCTGCTGCATCAAGCTATAACCAAAGCCTATTCCTCACTATCACCCATGTTCGTCTGGCGAGGCGGGCGGGCCGATCTAGCGACCGATCGGTCGTGGGCCGCTACTGTGGGCGGTGTGCGCTCGCCCTTACAATGCGTCGTGTGCGCGCGCCTTAAATCATCCTCTCGTACTTGTGCGTTATGAATGCTGGTACAGTCTGGAGTGACGCTGTTTTTATTTGTTTTTAGATGGAGTGATGATGGATATGGTTAGCGCCTTTTGTGGTTGAGGCTGTCGATCGGGGATTGCCAGATGTCAATCAATTGATTTTCAATGAATAGAGTGCAATTGTTTCATGTTCTCCATAACTCTTGAGTTTTGGATATTGACTATGTATTCTAAAGATTGTTTGATATGACGATCTATTCTTCCTAGTAAAGAGTCCTTGAGAGTGAAATAATTATGTCGAAGAAGTATTTTATTAGCCCAACGGTTATTTGGATCAGCGAGCGAAAGATAGTGAGTTCGATGTCCGTTGCAACATTTACGTTAACCGTTGAACTTTTTTTTTTTTGTTATTAGGTGCTTGTTTTAACTATCTACCAGATAAATTAAAAAAAAAAACGTAACAAAAAAGTTAACCACAACAAAACCGCGGGTGAGATTTTCTCATATTGTCAAATAATTGAAAATAAAGACGACATTTATTTAACACACGTATACACTTAGACGTTTCTCAAATGAGAGCGTCTTCTTAAAACAAGTCCTAGCGTAGCTTACTCGATAAAACAATCGATTACATTTCAAATCGATAATTTATCTCGTTAACATCGAACACGGCCGAACGGGTTCACATACCAGTTCCGTTTATTAATGCTTGCGCGTGAGTTGACTAAATACCACGTCACTTGTAATTAACAATGGTGATTATAAAACATTTATGTGGTGATACTGCTTGTTTTTTGATTTACGGGGTTTGTTTTGTGTTGAATATTATTGTATGTTCCTTACAAAACTCCTTCGTTTAGTAAGGAACGAATTGTGATTATTAGTCTAGCTAGAGCCTTTAGCTTTGTTGGAGTCGGATCTTATTAGTCATACCTAATGTGATTAAATTTTAACATCTGTTAAAAAACCTGTTTAATGACGGTGTCATTTTAGACGACTTTAAGACCTAACTAATTAAGAAATACCAATGATGTGATTTGATCGTTCATTGGGAAAATTACAGAAGGCCAATTCTTGTACCTAAAAGCGCTCAAATTCAAGTCGCAATCTTATGTCAACGACAATCAAATGTCAAAAATGTAGGTAAACTCTATAAGTACAATATCTCTATTTTTGACAGATTGCGGACGTTGTTAAAAATACTGGAATTGCCACTCTGGTTTCTTTATATTTAAGATCTACTAACTCTACTTTGCTTTGTAATCCTACGGCTCAACGGATTTGGATGAAATTTGTCACATATATTTGTTCATAACCTGGATTAAAACACAAAGGATACTTTCTATCGCGGTAGTTGGTTTCTGTGGGATAATTTCCGATATCCACGCGGGCGAAGCCGCGGGCAACGGCTAGTAGATTATAATGACTTCGACGAGTGAGTAAAACTGACTAGCGATACGCGGACTCCTGATGAAATTCCTCATGTGATGTAGTACTTATTCAACGCTTGTCCTCAGCCTTCAGCGTACCATAACCAAAATGTCTACATCGAGATATTGAACTGTGAAGGTCAAAAAGCAGTCACTTACCTACTTGAAAATCTTACAATCAGCAGCATCTACAGACAGAGAGGCGAAACTGAATTTGTTACGCTTTCACGCTCAAACGGCTGAACGGATTAGGATGAAATTTGGCACATGGGTAGACGTTGACCTGGCTACTTTTTATCACGGTACTACCATGTTCCCATAGGATAATTACCGACCTCCACGCGGGCGAAGCCGCCCGCAAAAGCATAGTAATCCATAACATACAAGGCAGGTGATGACTAGACTCAAAAAGAACAATATCTTTCGTGATTAGTGACAAATTGACACACTTTCCAAAGAACAGGAATACCTTAAAATCGTATGTCACAACGATTATCTTAAAGAAAAGGTGAGACTAAAGAGTAATTATTAATTAAATGCAAAGGGAAGTAATTACACCGGTATGTTCTTGATGCAGTATGGCAGATTTCGATCCTTTTGACTTAAAACCGTATCCTATTGGGTAAATTTTATAGGCATTCGATTAGTGTAGATATGTTGTGTTATTTTATTCGTGCTTGTGGCTAAGTAATAACAGCCGCACGGGTCGATCCATCAGGTTAAGCTACGCTTGCCGGGGTTTGTCCGGGGATTGGATTGGTGACCATCTTTACATACCGAGACTCTTCGTGCCTCAGAAAGCACGTTAAGCCGTTGGTCCCGGCTGTCATTCGTGGATCTTTGACAGTCGTTACGGGTTGTCAGAAGCCCGAAAGTCTGACAACCAGTCTTACCAAGGGGTTTCGTATTACCCAGTATTCAGCTGCATACTGTTAGTCTGAAAGCTGACCCCCACATAGTTGGGAAAAGGCTAGGCAGTTTGATGGTGTGTTAATTTATTTGATCCGGATTGAGTGACTCTCACCACCCAGAAAAAGTTTTAGGAACCGTCTAGACAGTCGCGACTCGGGAGAGTCCTACGTCCAGCTTTGGACACAAACTACACAACTTTAAAATACTGGGTTAACGACAGTTGTAACATCCTACATTCTACTGAATAAAAATCAGGAACATCCATTTGGCCTGATTTTAGTTTTAGCAGGTAGACTTAAGTTTTTGGTTTTTTTACAAAAAATTGCCAAAACTCCTAAAGCCGCAGCCACACTACTCCAACGCATCGCAAACGCATCGAAGGCAGGTGATCGGACACAGCGCATGCTCAACATTATCCGCCGGTTAACTGTTCAACACAAGCACGCGACTCCGTAGTATAATTCAATCGCTAATTGTTCGCGTGATAACGCCTTTAAGCCGTATAGATGCGACATCAATGGCATTAAGTTCTTCAAGAAAGTATTCAACTCTTGAAATATTTTGATGAAAGTGAAATGCGCGATCAGATTGATAACGATATGAAATGACATTTTCAATGAAGTACTGTCTACATTTTTGTGCTGTCAAACAGCATTGCTGGTGTTTCGGTTTGAATTGAAAGGGTGTCGGTAAAACTATCTCAAACGTCCTCAGAAAGGCTCTTGGTGTTGCAAGTATTTTGGTATGTTTTATATTATTGCTTTGTTGTCGTGGTATTCGTGATTAAGCGTCCAAGTAAATGTCGGTTATTCAATTAACTCTCTTCATCTGCAGCTGTCGTAAATGGATACTAACGGAATTCGCCAAGAGGATGGGCTGTCAGGGAGCAAGCTGCAGTCTCCAACAGATCTCCCAAGTATTGTGAGATTTCTTTCTGACAAAGCCTACATTTAATTTATTATTTTGCTCCTATGGCTAAGTTGCTTCACGAGTCAATCCATCCGGTTAATATACGCTTGCCGGGGTTGATCCGTGGATGGGTGATCATCTTTACATACCGAGACTCCTCCGTGCTTCGAAAAGCACGTTAAGCCGTTGGTCCCGGCTGTCTTACGTGGAACTTTGACAGTCGTTATGGGTCGTTAGAAGCCCGAAAGTCTGACAACCAGTTACTGGGTTGTGGAGGTCAGACAGGCAGTCGCTCCATGTAAAATACTGGTATTCAGCTGCATCCGGTTAAACTGGAAGCCGACCCCAACTTAGTTGGGAAAAGGCTAGGCAGATTGATTGATCTGTAGCAATCGTAAATGGACACTAACGGAAGCCAAGAGGATGGGCTCTCAGGGAACAAGCTGCAGCAGTCTCCAACAGATCTCCCAAGTATGAGATTTCTTTCTGACAAAACCAACATTTCATTTATTATTTTGCTCCTATGGCTGTTATAATTTCATTTCATTTGTTGTTTGATTTTTTTACAAGTAGGTACCTGTTTACCTCGTAATAAAGAATACCGCGAGAAGACCCGTTCTCAATTTGTTTATAGGTAATGTGTTACAATTTCGTTAAAAGCTCGTGGCTAAGTAGCGCACGGGTCGATTCATCAGGTTAATCTACGCTTGCCGGGGTTGATCTGTGGATGGGTGACTATCTTTACATACCGAGACTCCTCCGTGTCTCGGAAAGCACGTTAAGCCGTTGGTCCCGCTGTCATTCGTGGATCTTTGACAGTCGTTACGGGTCGTCAGAAGCCCGAGAGTCTGACAACCAGTCTTACCAAGGGGAAAAGGCTAGACAATTTCTGCCCATCCTAGGATGTCTGCAAGAAATCGGATAAAACCTTAACGGTACCTTTTTTTATAATTTTTTTTTTCCTTACAATAACTTTCTTTTTCAAACTTGCCCAGTCTAAACCTTCATACATCCAAATTATTCAGTAACATGTCGTTCAACATTGACTTCACTTGCCTAATTGTAGTCCTAATTAGTCACTGAGCCACAAAAACCACTTAAAAACGTATCGCCAATGCCTCACTTCCCGGATACGCCTGCAATATTGTGGCCGTACCATAATAAATATGTGACATTGCCCTGTTAAAATTACTTTAGCCTATAATTTTCCTTTTTTTTTATTAATAATAAACTTTAGTTAATTAGTATTATGTAGATTGATAACTATTGCGAATTTATTAAGTTACATGAAACGACGAATTCTTCAAGACCTTTGTAGATTGCCATCAACCGTTGGGTTAACTACCAGATAACCACACATAACACAATGGTTGGAGAATCCTTCCTTTTCAATGGAGGAACTTCGGCCATCAGCAAGCAAGTTCCTTCATCTTCAAAAAGGCAAACAAATGTTTAAGCGGTTCCCAGCTCTATATGTATATTGCAAGATGTGAACCAAGTGACCACAACATGTCCCGGGGAATGAACTTGGATGGCATTGACATAATGTTATTACTTATTACAATAAAAAATAAATCCATTCATAATTAAATTGGACTATTGATTGACTGTCAGTGCAAAGAGACGGTCGGTAAGTGGCTCTACTTGAATATTTTGATTATGCGTGATAATAATTTGATTACTTGTTAAATTTTGTAAATAAAAAAAGCCTAGCGAAATTGACGTGTCTGCAATTATTTTCAAGTTTTGATTTTGTTTTAATTATAATAATTTATTTATTAAACAGACAACTAGATCCAATTACAAAAATACCTATTATTATACACATATATTGTTGTTGTATGTGTTTTATTTGTCTAGATTTTGTTTAAGTGACAAAAAAACGACTAGTATTACGTAATTTACCTACGATTAAAAAATTTAGGTCTTTACTTCATTAATTTACGATATATGCGACTCGAATCGCGCGCTACACAAAGGCACCGCTCGTCACGCAACACGCGGTGCCTTTGTGTCGCGTGCGATTCATGTCGTGTGTCGCGCCCGTTTTAGGAACCTTAATGTAACTCGGTAATAACTGCACTGCATATCACGGTTGGATTTAGGTCTCTCTATTACGATGCACCTCAAATTCTTAATTTTTATGTTTATCTACTCAATCAATCAATCAATCTACCTATCCTTTTCCCAACTATGGTTAAGTCGGCTTCCAGTCTAACCGGATGCATCTGAATACCAGTATTTTACATGGAGCGACTGCCTATCTGACCTCCACTATTCTGTTACTGGGTAATAATACGATACCCCTTGGTAAGACTAGTTGTTAGACTTTCGGGCTTCTGAAGACTCGTAAAGACTGTCAAAGATCTACGAATGACAGCCGGGACCAACGGTTTAACATGCTTTCTGAGGCACGGAGGAGTCTCGGTATGTAAAGATGGTCACCCATCCACGGACCAACTGCGGCAAGCGTAGCTTAACCTGATGGCACGACCCGTGCGGCTGTTATTATTTAGCCACAAGCTCCACAAAAACTCAAAAACATTTGAATAAATCACTAACTTGCAAGTAACTGAATGTAGAGCATCTTCCTCTCCGTAAATTACCAGTCGAATGGTCATCGTAATACAGTTGCCACCTACCGTCCCACTGATTGAAATCAATTCCAAAGCTGTGCTCATCGATTCTTTATCTATTGTCCAAAATATCACTTCTTACTAGCTTTCAAAACACAATGCATATTAAACCATACGAGCAGAACTGTAGAGTTCAATTTGGAACTTCGACGTTTGGGGATTACAAAATTATGTCTGCTGTCACTCAGTTTAAAATTATAAATATTCCAATTCTTATTTCTTTGGAATACAGTCTTAATTTTGTTGGGTGGAAGTTTAGCAACAGTAAATGAAACATTGTCAATCTACAGATGGTTTTCTATTAAAAGTTTGGCCACAAAAAGCTCAGATGATTCGTAGTTTCTTGGAGTGGTTCCCATAGATGTCTTCAAATAAAATTATTCTTCGAACTGTGAGATTTGGATTAGGTTTTTGTGGAGTGCGATGATCCGAATTCGATTTATAGAAATTAAATAAGTGTGGCGAGAGCATTGAAGTAAAGTTGACCTATAAAAAAGCTAGGCGCCTTGATCAAAGTGTTTGTAAAAAAATAAAAGATATCTTTCTGTTGTGAGAACTAGTACGTTTTTATATCTTTTCTTGAAATATGGAGTATATAAAGAAATATTACTGATAACATCTAAATTGCCCATAATAGTCTTGACAGAATACCCCATATATTATTATGAAAAAACGATAATTTTGCTCAAGAATTATTATTTGACGTTTTGGAATCGGTCAGCTGCTTATAGTTTCAGGTAAAATATTATTATATATCTTTGTCATACTGTATTATATTCTAGTGAGTCACAACCATAGATATAAGCAAGAAGTATTTCTATGGTTAGCAGTCATACCTACAGCCCATGTAGACTATGCGACTTCAATATAAAATTAACGCCCACTAATCTTATAAGTCTGAAGGTCAATAGTCACTCGTACTTTAAAATCGTTCAATTCCCAGTCTCAATCTCATCTTAGAGACAATCAATGTCAAAAACTAGTAGAAACATTTATAGATTGAGACAGGCCACATTCATGTAGAACGCTGATAACCGTCGCCGATATGCCAGCGCTTATCAGGCAACGGTTCCCGCTTATTTGGGCAAAAAGTATGAAAAAGGCGCGCCGACCAGCGTTGACAACCAGGAGCTTATAGGCGTCGGTTACCAGCGTTCTACATGAATGGGGCCTGAGATTAGAATGCGAACGTTCTTAAATATACGAAAATTGCCCTTCAGATAAAGTTTTAAAGATTTATCAGTCCTAGCTTCATGGAAACCCACTGCTAGGTAAACCATTTAATTGGTTGAATGTTACAATACGAAAGTTTGACAACCAGTCTTACCAAAGGGAATCGTATTACCCAGTAACTGGGTTGTTCAGGTCAGATTCCTGGTATTCAGCTGCACCTGTTTAGACTGGAAGCCGACTCCAACTTAGTTGGGAAATGGCTAGGCAGATGATGATGAGACAGAAGCAGTTAGTATTAATAATAATAATATTCTTTATTCTTCGGACAACAATGATCCAACGTGTTAGTAAACAATATTATAACTTATTACTAGTGTTAGTAGTTAAAATACAATAGAAAAAATAAAACTAAACAAAACAGAATAAATAGTGTTGTGAAAAGGACATCCCCAAATTAATGCTTAGTGATTGTCCTTCTCACAAAACTTATAATAATTGGAGAGTCGGGAGTATAATAATTGGAGCGCTCGAGAGTCGGTAGTATTAGTTTTCATAACCTCTCATATTAATGTTGAATGTTGTAATAATAAAAAATAAAAAAAATAAATAATAAGTTTATTGTACAAGGAGATACACATTAACAGATACACTAAACATGGTAGTACAAGTGGTAGTCAAAATCAGGCTGAACAGCTGGCTCCTGGACTAAGTAAAAAGATACTTGTATCTCAGGAGCCAAGCCAATAATGCTATGGTAACGTCTTTTTCTTAATTTTTGGAACCCTTTGTCCTAAAGTCAACTAGACCTAAAAAAAAAATAGGTATTCTGAACACTTTTGGAGAGTCGTAACCAACAACAACGTTTTGTGTTGTGTGTGTCTGTGTTGTGTTTTGTTGCGTTGTGCTGTGTTGTACACTTGTTCGGATTTCTGTGACAATAAAACAATTTTTCTGTCTAATAGAATTACTTTTCTGTTTGAAACATCATTTAAATCACACTAACGATATCTACAACACCATAGGCCAAGCATATATTTTCTGCATGCACAAAAATTGGACCCGAATCAAAACAACCCCATAACTTTGGGTCATAAACCTGAACGCAGGTGACCAAAAGATAATGAAAGAGTACAAAAGAGGTGAAAGTTTTTCAAATAATTCAACCCCATAGCACACTCCCCTGCAAGCCTCGAGGAATTAATTAGGGCCAAAGATCGTGATTTATGCTTTCATTTTTAAGCTCGATGTCCCCGAATGACTTACTATTGGTACACTCGAAGAGTTTTCACTTGGGGGCGGATCAAGTGATCTGGTGAGATTTTAACGTGTGGAACACTTGGCATCCGCAAAAGTTAGCCTTTCTGCTAGCGAGCCTGAAGTAGCTGTATATCTATTCTGAGAGGTTTTGCTGAAAATCTCATGAATTTCATTTGTGTAGTGAAATGGACAGAGGGGCAATTCTAGTAATTTTAAGAACGTTTGCATTCTAATCTCAGTAGCAATCTGTCAAAAAAGCCTATAATTTCCCTACATTTTTGACATTGATTGTCGCTAAGATGAGGCTGCGACTTGAATTTGAATGTTTGAAAAGTACGAGAATTGACTTTGAATTGAGATTCAGTAGATACAGGATCTGTCACAGATACAGTTAGCTCGTGGCTAAGTAACAACAGCCGCACGGGTCGATCGATCAGGTTAAGCTACGCTTGCCGCGGTTGGACCGTAGTAGTAGTAGTAGCATCTTTATTCATAACAACATAATTGTGTCGAACAGATAGATAATTACAAATATATCCTTAAAACTAGATTAATTTAAATTCTAATATAAATAAAATCATTACATTGACATAATTATCACAATTACCAAGCAATATATATTAATAATAATAAAAGATTCTCATAATTTAAATAATAAAATAATGTCAAAATTATTATAATTGCAAATTCCTACACAAAATACATACAAATTAGAGATCACCTACTGAGTATAAACACTTTTCTAAAAGAAACGCTTTAAGACTGGCTTTAAAAGTACTGCTATACAATTCCTGTTTTAATGAAGTAGGCAATTTGTTATACAATTATACCGTAATTGGGTGACCATCTTTACATACCGAGACCCCTCCGTGCCTCGGAAAGCACGTTAAGTCGTTGGTCCCGGCTGTCATTCGTAGATCTTTAACAATCGTTACGGGTCGTCAGAAGCCCGAAAGTTTGACAACCAGTCTTACCAAAGGGTATCGTATTACCCAGTAACTGGGTTGTTCAGGTCAGATAGATCCTGGTATTCAGCTGCATCTGGTTAGACTGGAAGCCCACTCCAACATAGTTGGGAAAAGGCTAGGCAGATGATGATGAAACAGAAGCAGTTAGTATTAGTTTTCATAACCTCTCATAAGGATGACATGACTGGCAGTAACTTCATATATCCACAGGAAGAATCAAAGCAACTTTGTGAAGAGTCGAAAGATATGAATCCATGTAATAAGGGATAATTGAAATAGGATATGGGCAAGAGAATGGTGATGAAAGATCTTATCACAAAATAAACAACAGCTACTGTCTACAGCAAAGATTTTTTATAAGATATTCATAATTTCGAGTTCACCAGAACTTGTAGACCCCTAGTAGCAGCGATGGTCCCTGATTAAAAGTTTTCCTGTAAAACCTTTTTATATTCAAAGGGATAAGTCGTGAAGGAATTCGTTTTACTTTATCATTGATGTTCTGCTCTTTCGTAGCTAGATTTACAACACTTTTTACAATAGTTTAATTTGTTTTCTTTGGAACATCTTTATTAAAGAAAATATAGATCGCGTTGGAGGAAAAGGATTACAGAGAGGAGTCTCATCGTGGTTTAGAAGGGAAAAAATGTGTTTTTGGAAATAGGATTCGTAACGACTCGACGAGTCACTTGATTCTTGAAATTAAATTATTTAACCTTATCTACAGAATAGAAAATATAGGAGCTCGTGGCTAAGTAATAACAGCCGCACGGATCGATCCATCAGGTTAAGCTACGCTTGCCGCGGTTGGTCCGTGGATGGGTGACCATCTTTACATACCGAGACTCCTCCGTGCCTCGGAAAGCACGTTAAGCCGTTGGTCCCTGCTGTCATTTGTGGATCTTTGACAGTCGTTACGGGTCGTCAGAAGCCCAAAAGTCTGACAACCGTCTTACCAAGGGGTATCGTATTACCCAGGTACTGGGTTGTAGAGGCCAGATAGGCAGTCTGGTCAAATACTGGTACTTAGCTGCATCCGGTTAGACTGGAAGCCGAAAAATCAAATCAAATCAAATCACTTTTATTTCCCCAACATAGTTGGGAAAGGGCTAGGTAGATTGATCTACAGAATCGAAAGATATGTAGATAATGGATACTAAACTTTATGGTTAGCATGAACATCTACTGATTCTAAGTTTTCTCCCTTTTGCCAATATGGGTCGGCGTTTAGCCGTCATCGGCCCAAGAAGAATGTACACCTTCAATGTTCTACTTTGATGCATTTAGACATCTGCAGCTGCTATTCTGGTTGCTTATCACAATCTGAAAACCCGATAGCCATCATGTTCGTATCACCATGAACCTTAGTCATTTTTAAAATGGCCCTACCCAATTTACACCGAAACACATCGTTGACAAACCAGCTCAACACTAATTGCCTCAAAACCTGACAAACTTGACACTTGGCTAACCCATAAGTGTTTTATTTAAAACTCAGAGCAAACAACTACATTTGCAATTTTATACGCACATCCAACGGTGATACTTTCGTTCATTTGACACTACAGAACGTACTTACAAATGTGGCGGCATCGCTTCATACCAACTTAAAGGGCATTTTTTATCTTCAACATCGTACATCCATCTCACTCAGATATTGATGGGTAAGCAAGCGAGACAAGGACAAAAGATCTCGCCAGTAACCCTTTTGATGTCGCCGCCCGCGGTCATTGCATCGCATAAGTTATTCGCAGACTTTTTTTTTCATATCGAAAACTAAGAAAAAAAGTAATAATGATAGTATGTTGGTATTTTCGTTTGGTAGCAATTTTCGGTAATCCAAGACGTCTGGTTTGTACATCCTACGATTATGTTCGGCAAGGTTAGGTCTGGTGATGAGAAACTGAATTTAGGACTTATTTTTTGGAAGACAGAGCTGATTTTTGTGGTCCAAAATGGCAGTTACATCTTTGTTTTGCAGATTACAAGGAGCTAATTGATTTCGGCAGCGATCGGCAGAGGCTGAAATTGCCCGATTCGATTTGTTTGTTTGTTTGTTCCTTTGTTTAATGGATACAAATGATTGAAATTACAAATTCAGTTTTCCAATTATCGGCTTCCGAATAAGAGATGTTGAGTTTGTGAACATAATTGAGTTGTGATGGATTATTGATTGTGTCTGAGATTTTATGTTGATTGTGTTTTGAATATTTTTGTTCTTGTGGTGTCTTTGTCCTGTTTTCTGGGTTATGGAAGGTCAGATTGGCATAGGACGACCGTAATAGTTGAGAAATGTGATAGAGGTGTTTTACGAGTTCATTGCTTTTGTGTTGGTGGATTGGTGGCTATCTTTCTCTTTGGACTTTTGCTGTTTACTTTTTGTCTCGATTTTTCTACGTAAGTTTCCACTCCCGTGCCTCGGAAAGCACATTAAGCCGTTGGTCCTGCACCTGATCTCTCTCCGGCCGCGTCGGAATGCCGTGCCATTGGACTATGAGAGTGAGGGAAGAGAGAGTGCACCTGTGTCTGCGCACACACTTATGTACTATAATATCGCCCGCGCCGAAGTCTGGTCTCTGAGATTGAGATTGGTCGCCATGGCCGCAATTCGGTCTGGAGGACTATTATCACTGCAGCACGCGTAGCATGATCGCCATAGAAAGGGGTTTTGTCGACGGAAGAATAGACAAAACTGACGATTCCGTATAGACAGTAAGACGGCAACAAAGTAGAAAGAGTCAACTGCACTTTTTACGAAATTCACTTTTTTACATAATTCGACTCGGAGTTCTTAGTTTTATCACATTTTTTTTTTCAGAAGGCCAATATTACTGCAAATTTTTTTTTTTTCAGAAAAAAAAAAAATGTTGCAGTAATATTGGCCTTAACCATTTCCTTGGTAATGCCCTATTAACTAAATGATGTAAAATACACACATCAAAAGTGTCTAGGGATCAAGCATTTTTATGCGGATTTCTTGAGATTGAGATGTGGCTTCGTGTGTTTACAAAATGTGCACAAATAGTTCAAAAACCAAAAGCAAGTTCTACGGGATTAATTTTCATTTGTAAGTACAGGCAAAAATGTTAATTTGTTGAAAATTAAAAAAATAAATATAACGTATATACATACACTTCTGGACACATCTTTTGGCCCACCTTGTATTTTCAGTTTCGTTTGGTCCTAGCTAAAATTTTATATTAGGTCGAGCAAAAAGTTTTTATGCAGTTTTGAACCTGGCACATTCACAATTTCATTCAATAGTCTTTTTTTGAATTTCGAACACAGAATTTAAAGAAACAAAAGACAATTTGGAGCCTGTTTGGTGATATCAAACAATCGAATACTAAGAAAACTTGGTTTTATTGGTTTACTTGGATTTAATTCTTGAAAAAGTGATTGATATCTTTGGTTTTGCAACAAACATTACTTATTCTTAACATTAAGGTGAGGTTCTATCAATAATCTATGGATACTTCACCTGAAGTCGCCGCCCAAGCTGTGGCACTTATTTAGGCCGGACACAGCCAAAGAAACGTGAGTGCTCAACTTAATTTAAGTCGATCTGCGGTCCGAAATGTTTATCGGAGGTACCTAGAGACTGGCGGCTTTGTTCGTCGCCAAGGAAGGCCACGATCTCGGGTCACAACTGAAAGGCAGCATCGATTCATCGTGACGACCAGCTTGAGAAATCGTCACCTTACCTCCATTGAGATACAAAACCAACTTCGCGACTTCCACGGAGTATCTGTGAGCGCTCGAACTGTTCGGAGAAGGTTAAAAGATCGCGATATGGTACCACACAAGCCAGCTAATGGCCCCAAACTAACGCGAGCCCACCGAACAGCGCGCCTTCATTTCGCACGCAGTCATTTAAATTGGACACAGCAAGATTGGAGCCGTGTACTCTTTTCTGATGAGTCTAAAATTGTGTTACATGGCAATGATGGAAGGAAGAAGGTCTACCGACGTAAGGGAGAGCGTTTCGCACAATGCTGCTTTGAAGAGAGGGTTGCTTATGGCGGTGGCTCATGGACTGTCTGGGGCGGTATATCCGCGAGCGGCAAAACTCAACTTGAGGTTGTTACAGGACCACGGCTGCCAACATTAAATGCTGAAAGGTACATTCGTGAGTGCTTAGAACCTCACGTGATACCATACGCGGACTATGTGGGCCCAAATTTCCTTTTTATGCATGATAATGCAAGAGCCCATGCGGCCGGCATCGTCAGGGAATATCTTCGGGATGTGAACATCACAGTTATGGACTGGCCAGCCAGAAGCCCAGACATGAACCCCATTGAGCACATGTGGGACGAGCTAAAAAGACGTGTTAGGGCTCGTCAGCCAGTTGCCCAGACGATGCAGGAGTTGAAAACTGCCATAGAAGAGGAATGGGAGATGATCCCTCAAAATTTCATAGAGCGGTTGATAAACTCTATGCCTAATCGTATGAGAGCTGTGGTAGATGCCCATGGAGGCAACACGCGTTATTAAATTAAACCTTTATTTGATAAAACATGTTTTTTATTCAAAAATCAATTGCCTTTAACAAGGCGCATATCCGACTTGTTAGGCGTAGCTCCATGTCGTATGGTATTCTGAATTCAAATTTAAAACAATACGATCGAAAAAGATGGTAAAATGTATCAGGTTTAAAACTGCATCAACAGTTTTTGTTCAATCTAGCAATCATATTTCGGTAGAGGCCATCGAAACCTAAACTCTAAGGTGGGCCAATAGATGTGTCCAGAAGTGTAGAAGAAGATAGCTTTGTTTTTCTATTATTTATCACAGTTTTGCGTTCAAAACGCTCTTTTGTAAAATCATGATTTTGTAAATAACTGTACATACTTTGCGACCGTCGAATAGAAAGTTTTCTACTGTCTTTAGCATGGCGATTCGACAAAGTCAAATTGTCTTCATTACCCTAGACGTCAGTCGTTAGTGTGATTTTGACAGTTTGAATAGAAAACTTTCTTCCGAAATAGTCTATATAAAAAAGGACGTCGACAATGATCATTTGAAACGAAAGAAAAAATGACAGATTGTGGAAGGATTTCTACGGTGCGATGTCAAAAATGGAGAAACGAAATGCCAGTTTGTATAGAAAGGGATAATAATAATAATAATAATAATAATAATATTTATTTATTTACTCAAAAACAGTAGGTAGGTACAGTACATTCTTACAAATATTAGGCTTACAGTTTAAATAAATAAGAGAATGAGCATCCGCAGCTGAACTAGGCGTGAGCCTGTATCTCAGCTAACAGCGCCGTTTCCCCTCAGAAACAATATACTAGGTAACCTAAAATTAGCAAGAAGCAAAAGTTTAGGACCATTACTAATCAAATACAATTAAGAAATTAAGGTAAACTAAACTTAAATTACTAACAATTTTTGAGTGTGCGTGAGGATTTGTGTGTGAGAATGAGAGGGTGAGTGTGTGTGTACTGTGTGGGGGTGTCTGTGTGTCTAAGTGTAAGTGTAAGTGTATACATATGTCTACATGATAAATGGACAGGAATAGAGTAATATACATTTATATATATATACAAACAAAAATATTAACTGATTATTTGAATAAGTTTTTCAGTGTCTTCGTATGATAGTTTCATTAAAAATTCATATGCCTTCTTTTTACAATGGAATTTGTTAAGGGAAAAAATATTTATGGATTTGTTAATTTTATTATACACATGTGGTCCTAGAAAGACGAAGAACCTCTTTATGAAAGAGGTTTTAGGTTTATGTATGCGGACCACAACGTCATGTTCATCATGGTCATGGGGATGTGTCTATTCTTCGTAGAGATAAAAGTGGTCCTGCTATGCGTGCAGGGCAAAGGTTTCGTTTCAATAGAGAAAGGTCGAAGTTTTACAAGTGTTCGTAAATGTCAGACTATTACGCCAGTTATACATATGTAGGTAAGTAGAGACCATAACCAATTATAAAAATCCGTTAGGTAATGAGAGCCCCAGATGTTTGTGTCCTCTCCTCACATTATAAATACCACAAAAAAAAAAAAAACAATCCACAGACATCAATTCTTAACAAAAACATCTCATCACAGACATCGCTCAAGACTGAAGAGTGATCGAGTCTTTCCCGAACCTCTCCGAAGGACTCCGAAGCACTTCGAGTGCTCGAGTGCCATCGAGTGTAGTGCGCTGAGGACAATCTGTCGGAAAATGACGAGAGAAAAACAAACCTTTGTCACGAATCACCATCGAACTGAGTATTACGTGTTGCGGTGGCTATTGCTATTGATTTTGAAAATTTTGATTTGATTTCCAAAAAAAAAAAGGGATTATCATTGGCTGCAAACTAGGATAACCTGGGGCAATAGGTGTCTTTAACTAGGTTGTAATTTAAGTTAGACTATCAAATGGATCCATAATGCGTTAGAATTTAGTTAAAATAAGATAGGCTGACACCTAGATTTTTGAAGTATAATAATCTGTTAGTCATTGTTGCGCTGGTATGATACAGTAATTTAACGTTGTATATGACTGTCATATTAGATGTCAGAATGTTGGGCCACAAAAGGGATAAATGAAAAGCAGTTGCATGCAGCTGAGATGAGAATGCTAAGAGGGATGTGTGGTGTTACACGTATGGATAGAATAAGAAATGAGTACATAAGAGGAAGTCTAAAAGTGGCACCGGTGACTGAAAAGCTGTGCGGAAATCGGCTGTCATGGTATGGGCATGTGATGCGGAGGAGTGAGGAAAATGTCGTAAGGAAAGTTTTGGGTATGAATGTCGATGGCTATAAGGGTAGGGGAAGACCAAAGAAACGATGGATGGATTGTGTGAAAGATGACATGGCTAGAAAGGGGGTGACTACCGAGATGACGAATAATAGAGAAGTATGGAAAAAAAGGACATGTTGCGCCGACCCCAAATAGATTGGGATAAGGGCAGGAGAATGATGATGATGATATGACTGTCATATTATACCACTAAATGGTGTTACTGTTGGTATGACTACGATCCATTTATTTTGTTAAACAATGATTTGACATATCGTCGGGGATAGTGCAAATCCGCGGAACTAGCATTGGATAATTCCGCGTATCTGACAAATGTAGCCAATTTCAAAGTTCGCGGGCAATGCACGCAAAATCCTAGTCGGCAGATACCTCTGATGTGATTTTCGTCCGACGCATAGAATGCAAGGAATCGCCGAATAACTCAAACTCAAACCATTTATTTCAAATAAACCAATTACACGCTCTTTTGAATTGTCAATGGGTCGGTCAGTCAGAAAGATGAAGCTAGTTGCCCATTCCAAAGCGTAGTAGATCCATAACAATACCGCTTGTGTACGGCCGGCAAGTTAATGATATAAACTTATAACTTTCTCCTGTAAACCTACATGTACCTAGTGCAGTTACGCGCACTTTACGGTATGGTAGATTCGCGGATTTGCACTATAATCCGCGAATCTACTATACGTAAAGTGCGCGAATCTACCATACGGTAAAGTGCGCCTAATATTTGGCTGACATAACGTATTGATTGGCTTTCCAGAAGCTGATTGTTAGGCAATGATACAATGGATATCAATCTCCATTACAACACGTAATAAAACACAGTCCCAATTGGAAAATTCTACAAATCAACAGTTTGAAAATTTCCGAGAAGTAGCAGTAGACTGCGTCTGTAACAACCCTTTCAGCTGAAGGACCATTCAGACTACAGACGTTGTCCCAACTTCGAGTGGCCCTTATTGTCCCCACTATCGACTTCCTAGGATACTTTGAGAATTTTTAATTAATTATTGTTGTATTGCATTGTCTGAGCATAAAAATCGTGGTTTGTTAGATGGAGTAATTTTGTCATTAGAAAAGGTGGTTTATGAAATATTTTGAACAAAAATGTTTTTATGGTGGCTGGTTTGTTTTTGTGATTGCATGGTATACAAGCTGATGACCGAACTTTAAACCTTATTACTATTTTAATAAGGTTAAATAGTGATTCACCGCAAATGTCCGCGGTGGTAACCATTTCTGCTGAATAGCATCGTTGCCTGTGTTCCGATTTGAAAGGTGTGGGTGACGACGCAATTACAGGTACATTATGAAACATTTCCTAATTCGTAATACCACTGGTATTACAGATGTCTTTATGTGGCTGTGACCACTTACCATCGCAGGTTACTACCATTACAGGTCACTTACCATCACAGGTTATAATCACTGGTCTCAGCTTGTTTGCCACAGGCCACTTACCATCACAGGTCAATTACTATCACAGGTCACTTACCATCACAGATCACTTACCATAACAGGTCACTTACCATCACCAAGTCTCAGCTTGTTTGCCATTGAGTAACGTAAAAAGATAATGCTTACCAAAGCTTTTTCATTTTCTCTCAAATCAATCAGCATTATAAAACAAAGAATGAATGTAATCTCTATTTTAAGACAATTGGCTAACCTACTCAGTAGGTACCCCCCACACCTCGACCCCCTAAATTTAAAAATATAATCTTAATGGAGTACTTCTGCTAATACTAATTACGAAATAAAAAATTACAACAGCTCGCGATTGGTTCCGATTTGTGTAGCGTCAGCAACAACAGTTTTTTATTTATTCTAAACGTGATATATTTTATTTTTCTAGTAAGTAGGTATATCCATGTTACTTGTTTCAAATACACAAAGCATTACCAACTACTGTTTAGATTTTTTTTATTGCAATAAAGTGCTTATTAGAGTATTTATACAGTTGAATTTCGCTATCAATAGAAAAGGTCAATACGACAGTACTAAGTCTATATATTATCTTTCATTACAGTCACATCAAAACATTTGTAGCCAATTATTTGCCTCATAAACTACAATAAAGACACTAGATATATTATATTAAAGTAAAAAAGTAATTCTACATTTCCAAAATAATTTTAAGGAAACTTTAATTTCTCAGCGTCACAAAAATTGTTTTTATTAATTCTGAACAAAAACAATAGCTTGTTTGTCTCACCATACTAATTTAGATTAGCCCTCGCCATTTTGTTTTTACGCATTTTTTTTTTTCAAATGCCAAACGTTCGTCTCGAGGGAGCTACTTACCGTGCCCATCCCCAAACGGTAATACCGTGAAATGGCTGCTTTCCAATCAGTATTATTTTTTTTTCATTCAACTTTCTGTTTTAAATGTTTGATATTTGAATATTTTCGTGATGTTTTATTTCAACTTTTTGTTGGACAGTTAAAAGAATGATAGTTTAAAGAAACGTTTTTGATTGAATACTATTTATTTAGAACCTATTCACGTCACCAAGTAATATTAACGTATACTCGTAAGTGTCAATGTGAATTATGTCATAAAATAATTATATTATTATTGCTTGTTTAAGTTTATATTTATTATTTACATATTATTAATTATTATTGCTTTTCAAAATTAGCTTATGCTAAGTATATCGTCTAAAGTGACACGTTGCCGCGTTGGCCTTTTTATTAGATTTTTTTCAGTATAGTTAAAATAAAAAATCACGTATAGGCATATAGTCTACATTAATTAAAAAAACTAATATATTATACAAATAAATCGATATAGCTAGAATAACGAACATTATGTGTCATAGTAACTATGCAAAGTTTCACAAATATCAGTTGAAGCATGTAAAAAATGTATCAAATTGAAATTGAGAGCCTCTTATACATAGAATCGATATTAATAGTGAAGTATTATGATCTTAACACAAAAAAGGTGGTAAACAGAATGTTGAGGAAAAATCGCTACAGATAAAAATACCATAAAAGATTTAAATAACCTTCAACAACAGAAGCCAAAATAAAATATCCACCTCTTTTTTTTCTCTCAAGTGCGTAGGTATCGCAGGAAAACTTAATCAAAAAGTGAAAATATTTGATCAAAAAAATTAAGATAAATACGAAAAGAATGACTGACCTCCCGAGCCCGTCCATCTCGATCAAAGGGAAACAATTATGAAACATTTAAAAAACAAACAAATAAAAAAAGTATTATAATGGGTGAAACAAAAAAATTTTCGCATTCTTCTTCCATTCGAGTTGAATTTTTTCTTAGGGTGGATTTCACAACCCTTTATGTTAAAAGGGAGAAGTAAAGCCAAAACAATACATGAGGTTTTTTTTCTCGAAGAACCATATTCTAAAGCGGGAGTTGGGTTAGGAAAATTTTAAGTGGCTTCAGAACCAAATTGACCAGTAAGTAGCATTGAAATTTTTTGTCGTAAAAATTAGTGATCATTTTGCAATGACTTATAACAATTACTGCCATCTATGGCCAGTTTATCAATCGTCAAATAACTTTTATTTGAGGAATAAATATGGCGATTTGACATATTTTCTATACAAAAGCTGTCAAAATCTCAAACATATTCCATAGATAAAAGTTATCTGACTATTGAAAAATCGGCCCATTATCAACAAAATAAAAAAGGAATAAATGAATTAAGACAAATAAAAAAACAATTTAAAAAAACATCACAGTCGCTTTACCAATCCACTAATATTTTTTTAGTTTCTTTGATGGTTTTATTTATATTTTTTAAAATGAATAATATCCTAAAAACCTAGTTTTACCTTATATTACATTATCAACTTAGACACTTTTTTGCAGCACACTAGAAAAAAATTAGGATAAATATTCGTTTTGCGATCCGAGCTCCTGAACTATCTCCGTGGCCAGTGCCGCGGGTACGTCGTGTGTTAATTGTTTGTTCTTCATTATTTTCGACTTCAATTGCCCTTTTGTCTCGACCATTCTTTTCACAATTCCGCATTATTTCGAAGGCTTTCTTCCAGTAAACGATTCCGTTCATTTTTCAGCCTTTTCAGTGGCGAACCGAATTGTTTCTCGTGCGTCATCATTAACTGAAAAACTGAAATTCTTTTTTTTTATTATTTTTCCGTGTCTGTCTTTCTTTTGGCTGTCGATGTGGAAATTTGGCGCGCGGTGAGCTGTGTCGTTTTTTATGGAGATCATCAGCAATTAAAACAGTTTTGCCGACTGTAGGCGATTGTTTGTTGGCGATATTCTAGGTGTATAGGCACTATATAGTAGCTATAGTGCGAGTTTTTATACTAACTCGATCACGTTAATGTAAACTTCAATTTGTACTGTAACTGAATAAGCGCCGTCTGGTGACTATAATGGGAAACACAATTATTCCATACAAATTGGCGTAAATTTACGTAAACGCGATCGAGTAAGTATAAAAACATGCATTAAGGCCACAGTTAGCTTACCTTTGCTTTAAGTTCTTAACTTTTTCAAAAATAAAAAAAACACTAACACAACACACACAACTAAAGTTTTAGATACTTACACCTGCAGTAAAAATCTAACTGAAAACTTAGGTAAAGTGAACTTGAAGTGAGTCAAATGTCAATAATAATAAGGCAGGGGCCATAGTCCTTTCATAGTTCTAGGTAAGCAGTCCACTTTAGCCACCCAAATCCATAGTCCAATATCTTTGTTTCCATATCCTGCAGTAGTCCTACACCGGGGGTTGTCCTTGGGTGCACTTGCATATTGCGTACAAGGATAATCGTCGGTTGGTGCCTCATTTCATTGAAAGCGTCTAACGGGCCTCTGCGAGTTGGCTTCAGCCCCTCTTACACCTTCCAAAGGTCCGGGTCCTCAGAGTCCCGAGTTATATCAAAGATAATTAAACAATAATAATAACAATGCCAATTATTTCAGGCGCCATAAGCCCATAGTAAAATACTTTAACCCTAATTCCTAGCATCAGGTGGAATGGCAGCTCACTTCAAGCTCTTTTCATCTAATATCGGCTGATGTTTCTTAAGAACTGACTTTTCTGTACAAAAGCGTATTACCCAATTAATACCCTGTATAAAACATTCGATTTGTAACTGAGCTCAAATAAAAGAAACGCACTTCGTCACAGCATTAAAAAAAACCATCGAAACCAAAATGGCGTGTCAACTTTTAATATCACCTTGTAAACAGTAAAAGACACTGGCCATCGCAGTCGTGACTAACAATTTTAGTAAAAACCAACTTAGATATCAATATTACCAAACAAAGCTTAAGCACGATTTTGAACCTTACGTTGATGAAATAAGGTAAATGGTGGTTGTATTTTTGGGGGTCAAAGTTACCAAAATAACTTTGTAAATTAAAAAGATACCATCTACCACGTAAGTATATTGTCTGATGGCAGATAAAAAACTGTATATAGGGGATTTTTGGAAACACCGCTCCCGTCCCATAATTGGCCCAAAAAGTTTATCTTTTCAAAGAAGTTATGGTCATTTATGGTACAATATTGTCTCTGTATACTCGTAAGGAACGTTTTCGGGTAGTTTCCTTTAAGTTATGGGTTCGTGACGTTTGAAATAACTTATTTGTGTTTATATTGCCATGAGAATGTTGTAATTAGTGAGTCATGGAGGAATCGGATTCTGAATTACGTCACAATTTTTAACGGCTTGGTAGCATAATGCTATTAAGATTATGAGATATGCTGACATTAGAATAAAGTCACTATATGGTTACAGGCTGGTCTAAGACTAATGTCGGCTTTGATCGTACGAAGTGGTAACTCTCAGCATTTTACCAGTAAAAAACAAGCGAGCCTTACAGTATAGTACAGTCGCTTATTCTGTGTAAAATGTGACATCCCACCTTGGTAAAAAGCAACATTAAGAGCCCATACTACACTCTACTACTCAAGTTCGCACGATACTGCTCGCGGACTGAGTGAGAGCAAGGCTGAGTGCGGTGCTGGGATAGTTTAGGTAATTGCTAATTACGGTGAAAATAATAGTAATTGAAAAAAAAAAAAAAAACATAAGACCTGCTTTATAGTTAGTTCAGTTAGTATGTAAAGTCTGAAGTATTTTATGAATACCAGCGGTTTATTGTTCGGTTTGAAGGTAACTTTGGATTTTTTTTCTATCGAGAAAATTTTATGGAATCGTGTTTTCGTCAAACATAGCACCTAACATTAATCCTCAACTTTACCATTTACTTCAAAATGAATGCTGCAGTATTTTCGACATAACGGAGGATCATGCTTAGCCATTTGAGGTAGTATATGCTCTAAACTAACCTATGTATAAGCATTATTGTTACTAACGGCAAAGTACCAACATATTTATGGACATAGTCTGAATTAAAGTTTTATTTAATTTAATTTAATTTAACGTTAAATCCAACTCTAGCACCGCATGTGCTCATTGGTCAATTTAAATAGCGCGCGCTTCCCCGGCTTCCTGTTACACACTTCCGTCCCTTTTCACAAAATCACTCCCACAGTTTGCAGGAAAGCGAGAGGAAATATCAAAAACACATCAAACACGAATATCAAATCTTTTTCGAGCCATCCCTTAACCCACCGAGCTTTTTATACACACAAACATGTTTTTATAACCGTTGTTTGAAGTAGTAAACAATTTAATTATAATCTAGGGAAATATATTGGTAATAATGGGGATATATACTAGACAGTATACACATTGGAAACGCAATTTGATAAAGTTGGCTCGATAGAATAAATAACATGTATTACTAACACGTAAAGAAAAACAGAGACGAAGGCAAAAGCTCGGTGCGAACTTAACAAGTATATTATGGAATCTTAAATATGGAATTTATAAAACCAGTTCCCATTTATGTTTAAGAATCGTAACTAACATAATTCTGCTACCTCTTCAATTGTGTCATCAATATAATCAAAAATACTTCATCATAATCAGGAAAACTTGCACCAACATCATATCCAACTCTAAATAAGATGATAATGCAAAAATAACGATAACATAATTATCTTTATTCTGTCCTTTTGGTTTACCCCTTATGAGGAAAAAGTGATCGACGAATATGGCATCTCCTGTCTTCAAAGGATCTTGTTTCCTTATTTCTTTAGTATTCAAGATCTGCTTTGACCTGTTGAAAGGTTCTGATGTGAAATATGATGGAAGTGACTTTCAAAAATGGTTTAATATTTCTGGGCCCACACTTTGGTAGTCACTTTATTTGCATTTTTATTGTTTTGAGCACTGCATAATGATAGAATTAAGTTTTATCCATAAGGCACAAAGCGTGTCATTCATTTATCATAATTAGGAATAATTTTCATATCTCAATATTATGTTTTATAAATCTTTCAATTCATTACAATGCCAGGCACTTCTTCGGAATAACCATCAGAATCTACTTTTAACTATCACACTTCTTATTCTTGTGTCTCTTCAACAGGTATTGTTAATTTGTCAAAATATACATACATGCTATTTATCGCTCTCCCAAACAAGTCTTTAACAAGTCTGCATTTCAAAACTTCAACCTCTTAAAACATAATATTTTAATACATCATAAGCTATTTTTCCACGGACCCCTAAACCCAAAACCGATACATCAGAAAGAATCGAACGTGCCACATAAACAATGACTTTATGTAACCCAATCCGATTCGGGAGCCTCGGGTAAAGTAAGACATAAATAAAGAAGTTATGAGTTTGGAGAGGCGATACGATACCGTGTCTCTGTTCACACTGCTGTAGTCAAGTGTGAGTCGGCTGTCGTTGATGTTTCTTTGTTTTGTCTTGTGTTTATAAAGTCTTGCAGTCGATTCTTAGAATTTGATGTATGATTGATTAATCTTGCTTTTATTACTCTCTTGTTTTCTTTTGACTTTTATTTCGTCTCTTAAATGCACTGTTAGTGAAAAGGGCACAAACTAATACTATAAAGTTAATTTTCCCATTCTATTGCTGCAATGATAGTAATTTTGTTATGCTAGTTTGGGTACAGTTGCTTCTAATCCTTTTCATCATGAGTTATTCGACTTCTTCTAAAACTGCCTTTTCTCCGTAAAATATATATTCCGTTACCATACTAGCAGATTTGAAGATGTACATAGTTACATAAATTAAACAAAATTACAAAACAAATCCTAGCCATACTTTCCTTGCCCGATCTTCCATTTCCCATATCTACTTGTTTCATATGCGCGCACGCATCCGATGTCTATCAGCGAGATGAAAGGTGACCGAGCAGCAAACGAATGCCGTGAATGCTAAATACAGTACTCGTTTTGTCTATTAATATTACCCGACTGTTACAATGACCATATCTAGATGGTTTTGGATGTCGCAATTCGGTTTTGAATTTAATTTATGTAGTGATGTTTTTGGATAGTTCTGTAGAATAGGCAATAGCTTTGCTAACTACCAGATTTCTCCTTAAATTTCCCATGGTTAGATATATTGCTATAGCCACTTAAATGTTATATTTAAACTCAAAGCATTTATTTCAACTAAACCAATTACAGACACTTTTAAATCTGTCGAGGAGTCAGTCAGTTAGAATGGTGAAGTTAGTTGCCCATTCCAAAGCATAGTATGTTCCTCATGCAAAACAGCGGGCAACAACATGGATACTCTTCATCATTATCTTCCTGCCCATGTTACTTCGGGTTGGCGCAACACGTTTTCTTCTTCTATTCTCCTCTGTCAATGGTTACGCTATCATTTTGTTACATCATTTAAGAAATTATAATAGGTCTTTACCTATGAAATTGCCGTTTTGTATGAAAAAATTTAAACGAATTTTTTTCATGCATTTTTTATTTGTATTAATCGAAGTAATCACCCATGCAATAAATGCATCTTTGCCAACGCAGTGGCAGTTTGTTGATGCCCTTCTTAAAGAAATCAGCTGGACGGGAGGCAACAAATTCTTCAAAGGCATTTTGTACTGCCTCTCGGGTATTGAATTTTTTTCCCGCCAAGAAGTTATCCAAATTCTGGAAAAAGTAGTAGTCTGTAGGCGCAAGGTCTGGTGAGTAGGGTAGATGACGGAGAGCTTCCAACCCCAGTTCTTGCAACTTGGAGACCGTCTGCTGTGCAGTATGAGGTCGCGCGTTGTCGTGCAGGAGCAGCGGAGACGAGCGATTGACCAATGTTGGTTGGAGATGTGCCAGCTTCTCCATCATTGTGTTCAGTTCTTCACAGTACACATCTGAAGTAATGCTCACCCCGTTTGGTAAGAAGCTGTGATGAATCACACCGGCGCTAGACCACCAAACAATGACCATCACTTTTCTAGGGGTAAGTTTTCGTTTAGGGCATTGTTTAGGTGCTGAATCAGGATCCAACCAACGTGCTGAGCGCTTGCGGTTATCAAACAGAATCCATTTTTCATCGCAGGTAACAATTCGGTTCAAAATTCCTTCATTTGTGTGTCTGTTGAGCAGTGCAAGGTACGTCTCGACGCGTACTTCGCGCTGGCGATCATTGAGTTCGTGGGGCACCCATTTGTCAAGCTTTTTTACCATGCCAATTTGACGCAAATGGACCAATATTGTTTTGACGCTAACGTCGAAAGCTGCTGCTAATTCAGCCGTAGATTGTGTATCATCTGCTTCCACAATCGCCTTTATTTCGTCATTGTCGACCAAAGTCTTCGGACGACCGCGAGGTTCAATTTTCAGGTCGAAATTTCCAGAACGGAAGCGAGCAAACCAATAACAAGTGGTGTGTTGGTTTGTAGTGTTAGCTCCGTAAACGTCGTTGATGTTGCGTGCCGCTTGTGCCGCGTTGCTGCCACGACGGTACTCATATTCCATAATTACTCGAATTTTTAACGTATCCATGATGACGAAAAAGATTGAAATGCGATGAAAATGTAACACTAATCAATAAACAAATGACTACTTTTGGAAAAAAAAATCCATGTTATTAAAATAAAATTAATTTGAAATTAGAATTCTTAGCCAAACAAAAATTATTTTGATTTGAAATGGCCAGTACTGCAGAACGGCAATTTCATAGGTAAAGACCTAATATATATTATGTGAGAACGATGTATTATGTATTTTGTTTTATCTGTCCATACTTCTCTCCTTTAGATTTTGTTATCGTTTTTAACAACTTTGTAGATTGCGCATGTTTCAAGGAAAATATTTTGAGGCTTCATGTCCTTATTCTCTATCGCGATTTCTAAATCTTTGTTATTAACTTTCCTTTATCAATGACTTGTAAAATTATCGTACCTATCTTGAATTTAGCTCAGTTAATTTTTATCAATCTTCAACCCTATATGCTTTTTTCTCATCTGAGATAACAACGAACAATTATGCATATAATTGTAAATCCACAATGACTAGCCTGTACACAAATCCGTCGAGGTTATCTGCGGCATCTTATAGCGAAATATTAAACGTCGCCGCGAGTAGAGTTTATTGATATTCTTTGCGACCGCTAATAAAATGGAGGTGAACATGACTTGTGAATTCTCTACCGATTTAAGATGTATGGTGCGTATTATTTATTGATTTATTTGGTCGTATCGATTGCATGATTTTCTTTTGTTGTTTTAAGAGGGTACCGAGCGCGTAGTGGCGCCCTCATCATTTGTTTGGTTATTTCTTTTATTTTGGAATGAAAATGCAGATAATAAGCATGTTACGTTGTGTTCCGAAGAAAAAGAAAAAGAAAACAAGAAAAAAAATAAAAAGAAAGAAAGAAAACAAAGAAAAAATATAAGTTATTATTATTATATGAATATTAAAGATTTTAATACAACTTAACAATTTATTTAATAATAATAACGTATTTTCTTGTGGAACACAACGTAACATATTTATTTTCTGCATTTTCATTCTAAAATAAAATGAATATTGGGCGCCACTGTTTCATTGCCAACGATGTAAATTTGTATTACTGTCTTTTGTCTTCTGTACCAACGTATCCTAATTTTTTGCCACTACTTGCTTATAATCAGCTATTTTTAACCGACTTAAAAAAGGAGGAGGTTATCAATTCGTCGGAACCTTTTTTTTTTTTTATGTATGTTCCCCGATTACTCGAAGATGGCTGGACCGATTTGGATTATTTTTTTTTTTGTTTGAAAGGGTATACTTCCCAGGTGGTCCCATGATCATCAAGTCAGGATCTGATGATGGGATCCTGGAGATATAGAGAGAACTCTTCCAATTTTATAGGCACACTTGAAGCGATTTGCATAGTCTTTGGAAGAGTACTTTCTTGGAGTGGTCCCATTTCAATTTGGTGAAGATCTGATGAAGAACTTCTGAGATAGGCAACGGAACTCCTCAATAAATGATAGCAAATGGACTGGGATTGCTGAAATCTCATGTCTGTTTGTTGTTCACACCAGTTCATAACATAACATCACGCCAGTACGCTGTGAAGGGGTAAGCACATGTGAACCACTAAAAAGTGAAAAATAAAAACTTTTTTACAAAAAAATACAACCGACTTCCAAAAACAACACTACAAAGTGAAAAATAACTTTATTTTCGGAAGTCGGTGGCAAAAACGAAAATACATTTAATCAGACACCGACTTCCGAAATTAAAGTTATTTTTCACTTTGTAGTGTTGTTTTTGGAAGTCGGTTGTATTTTTTTGTAAAAAAGTTTTTATATTCAAATTACATCCCATCAATAATAACTTTAATCATAATTATTATAAACAATATCTGCAAAATCAACTAGGAAGATTTCTCTACAAATACTATAAGAACCATAATTGTTTCTAGAATCTTCATCATCACGACATAATGTTGCCGATAACTTCCTCTTACCCTTTATTCTCATAAAGAAGCATTTACATCTAAGGTTCTCAATACTGAGAACCAATATTATCGAACACAATACGGATCATCACCATAGAACTTTATTGTTTAAGTAATAAGGACAAGATTACCCTGGCAATATGTACAGGTGAAAAGGCACAAGTCCAAGGGACATTAGCATGCAGGCGGCAATCGCAACCCGATATGACAAGCCCGTGTTAGTGCTTTATGATTTTAGATTTTTCTGTTAAACGTCAAACTCGCCGCTGCGTGCGTTTGCGCAGCTTTAGAAGTGATTAGACTGTACAGTTTATTTGTGAAAAGCTAAGAATTTTCATTGGATTTTATTACAGTTATTAGGCAGATATTTAGATGGTCTATATTGATTGCTTGCAAGTTACTTTTTGCTGTCATATTTAGGTTACTTGGATAATCGATTAGAGTACAGTAAGTGCGGGTTACTTTGACTCTAGGGCATAACTTTGGCCCAAATCGAGACAGATGTTTACTGTCATTAAATCCACCCAAGGTTCCGCAAGTACGCGTCTATATCACCATCTAATAGTTACCGAAGGACATACGGCGTTCGGTTGTGTGGTCGTGACACTTCGGGCAGTTTATACAGTTGTCTCGATTTGGGCCAAAGTTATGCTCTAGAGTCAAAGTAACCCGCCCTTACGGTATACGATGTATTGGCAATTCCTTTTCGTTGAGTATATTTGCAGACACTTAATCAATAATTATGATTAAGTCCAATGATGGAGTTCTTTTATCGACAAACATAGTTGCAGCCACTTGACCAATTTATATATGTATATATAGGTCTAATATTGAAGAGGAGTAAGCCAGCTTTAATTATATTTCCATTACCACCTGCATCTTCTGTTTCAACTTACCCACTGTTTCACCTCTCTCCATTTATAAGTCTACCACCTCACGATCCCACATCGTTGTCAGTGTACGTATTCATTGTTTTTATATTATTTATACTGTTTTGGTCCCACTGTACAAATTAAGACATGAGATAGGCATGGTGCGTGCTGTGCGCATTGCTTTATGATCGTCGATGGTACAACTTTATTGCATTCGTTTCGCGAGTCGGTTCGGTGTTGTGTTTCTTAAGGGTTCTCGTTCGACTGTTTTTTGTTATTGGTCTTGAGATCTTTGTGATTGTGTATAATGGTTTTTCTATCGTTGTGTGGTATTTTATTGAGTTTTTCGCCTTTTTTTTGGAATTTCTTTTTAATTTCATAATTAATTTTAGTATTTTTTATTCTTTACTTTTATTTGTGTAAGCGCTATGTTATAATGTTTTGCACAATAATGTTAATTCTTTCCATCTTATGGTTTTTTGTATTTTTGACCACGTAGAATGACGATTAAGATTCAACGATAGTACTTTTGATAAAGCTTGAACCATGGGTACTTGATACAATTATTTTTCGATTGCAACATTTACGTCATTTGCTATAATTACCATATTTGCTGGAATCCGATAATAAATGTACAGTTACTGAGAGCAAGGTTGATCAGGAATTTGCTATTAATTAACGCAGCTACTCGCAATATTAATTATGTCAGGTAACTGAAGTATTAGCAACTTAAGGAAACCCTAAATCTATCAACTTGGAATTCAAAATCACTATTTCCTAACTAAAGAAAGATGGATTCTACTTTCTAGGAAACTTGAATGATTAGCAAATAGACCAAATCTAGCACTTGAATTTATATGTCCAAATTCTTGGTAAACTCTTGAAATTTACTAAATAAGGACTAATTAAAATTTCATTCAGAAATTACGATGGGGGCGTTTGTATTTATAATTCATTTAAGGCCCGGCTACACAGCCCGAAATATTCGTGCAAAAGTTTGGGAGAACTACATGGTGCACTGTGCGGTATTCACACGATAGCGTCTTGCATGTGCAAACGTGAAAAAAAAATGTGCATATAACATAATTTGTTTAGCGTCACTAGATAGAGAACCTTTTGCGCATTATGTATTTATGCCATCTTAACGTTACCTACCATAATCATAATCATTAGCATAATCAGCCTATAATGTTCCCACTGTTGGGGCACAGATTCTGTGAGAGGAGCAAACCACACTGGGCCGCTGGGCCTTAACCCACCACGCGGCCCAGTGTGGGTTGTTGGATGTCATGATAATATGTCAGAGTTTTTGGTTCTAGGACACGCCGGTTTTGTCATGATATTTTCCTATCATGCAAAAATTGATTTTGTGCAAGTATTGTAAGATTGATCGTGTAGCCGTGCCTTTACAAATAAATATGTTGGATATCAAGAGCTGTTAATTGGACGCTCAAAACACAATTCAGTCAGTAGGTTATAATTAGAGTTCCCTTTAAGAATACCGCGTGGCCTTTTTGGAATGTGTCCAGGGACACTACTATGATTCTTGCTATTATTTGGAGAGTAAAGTATCTTATTTATTTAATTTTACTTTCGTACTGTTTATTCAATTAGAGCAAGCTGTATTATTGGCCAGTGTCTACCTAGAAATTATAAATTTTATTGTCAATGTTGGCAATGTTTTCTTCAGACAGGCTTGCCATTTACCATTTAGGTTCGATGATTCTACTCACTTCACTTCTAATGACGTTTTACTCGACAATACATAGACATTCAAAGATTCATGATAATTTTATTTTAATACTATATAGCTTTTGCCCGCGTCTCCACGCGAAAATTATCCCACGGGAACGTATGACCGAGATAAAAAGTATCCTATGTTCTAATCCAGGTCATGCTCTACCCATGTGTTAAATTTCATTCAAATCGTAACAAACAAAAACAAACTCACTTTCGCATGTATAATTTTTATTTTTCATACGGCAGCGCTAGAGTATCTTTAGGTGAACTGCTGATTTACCTCTTATACCTTAAATAAACTCACGTTATTTTGAAACAAGAATTCTAAAATTAATTTTATTCAGGTGCATATTTTTCATTTTTGGTCTTCAATAACAAATTTAACGACGAGGACACAGAGATTCCTACGTATAAACTTTTGAATCAAACTGTCCATACAATAACATAAGATTTTCTCGACTGAGTTCGCAAACCCATAGTAGCACAGTTCCATCATTACGACTGTCATATTGGTTGTTTATAATGATAGAGATCCGCTAATCCAACAGGACAGTTTCTTTGTCGGTCTGTAAGTCTTTTGATCTTAACATTATTACTTACCACCCAAGATGGAAGTGTTTAATAACACTTTTATTTGATTTGCATTTATCAAGGGTCTTCATTTAATTGGTCTTCATAAAGTTACAGAGACTCAGTTTAGTGGTTTTTGAAGAATGTGTCATGTCAATGGGTCATTTGACATTGATGAATTCACACAGATACCTTTACAGTTTTGAATCAGCCACCAGCAATTTAAAAAGAATCGGTGGGTCTACATTGTAAACTCTACAACATAATTCCAATTTTTGAAAGCCTACTCCAGGGAAAATTTTCATATAGCCCACTCCAGGGAAAATTTTCATTACATTATCCCCTATTTTTTTTTTAATTGTCGCGGGTTCGATTCCCGCACGGAACAAATATTTGTACGACCTACAAGTATTTGTTCCGAGTCTGGGTGTTTTTCTATCTATAATATGTATGTATTTACAAAAAAAAAAAAATGTATATAAGTAGTTTATCAGCCATCTCGTTACCATAACACAAGCATTAGGTTGCTTAGCTTGGGGCTAGATGGCGTTGTGTGATATGTCCAAAACATATTTATTTATTTATTTATTATTTTTTTTTCAATTTTCGCTATCTCGTACTTCCTCTTTCTAGTTATTAAGAGAATTCATCCAACTCATCCCGCCATATTCCTCGTGGCCTGCCGCGACCCCGCCTCTCTGTACTAGAGCAAGCTCTGCGCTACTTGAGAGCAGTGGTGGTAACGGCCCCGACTTAAGAGTCGGGAGTCAATCGGTCTTAAGTGTCGTTAGATCGTGAGTTCGCACCCAGGGAGGCGCTTTACTTTTTGTAAATATTTTCATCATCACTCCTCTCAAAATGGTGAAAAAAACATCGTGAGGAAACCGGCATGTCCTAGAACCAATAAATCGAAGACATGTGACATTTACCAACCCACGCCCTCTCGAAGAGAGGAGGCCTGTGTCCCAGCAGTGGGAACATTAAAGGCTGATTATGCTGTGCTACTTGGGCACACAGCAGTACACCCTGCTTAGTTCCATTGAAATTGACCAGCCTTTTAAACCACAGCACATGTCTTGGTTTTAGAGTGTAGAGTTTCAAACATACTTAAATGTTGTAGTATCTCACCTATGTAAATGTAGCAACATTTAACAGAATATCTGCAAGCTATTCGAAGCTCGTGATCCCGATGTTAATTTTAATGTGCGCAACACAATTATCGCAGAACACTCGCTAATTTACGCAATTGCCTCACTATTGCGCGCTTGTGGCCGGTTTCTCTACTATTTTGTTGCAATTTGATACTGTCCTTTATTATAGAGTCTAATTTACGAAGCTTCATGATGAGAGAAGCAGAGACGCTCAGAAGCTTCACTTTTTCTTTGCTATGCTTCTTTTGCTTTCTTTCATTATGCTGAATGAAATATGAATGGCTTTTTATGTCATTAATGAAAGAAACTTATGTTCTATTGTTAAATTTTTCGGCAGGCTATTGAAGAACCATAGTCACCCGGTGTTATTGTAACAGTACAGAAGTTAATTTAGTACCTAGCTAAGCTATCTCTGCCGGTGGAACATACCATTTAGATGGTGATATTTTTCTTGCAATTTTTTGAGTTCCGTACGTCCGAAAAACGGAACCCTTATAGGATCACATCGTTGTCCGTCTGTCTGACTGTCTGTCTGTCAGTCTGTCAAGACCCATTTTCTCAGGAACGCGTGGAGGTATTAAGTTGAAATTAATATAAAATACGTAAGTCTATGGTCTCTTGGAGTCCTAAAAAACTCAAGCTTCTAAGTCAACGCAATAAAAACATACGGCCATTTATGCGACATATTTTGATACTCGCAAGTAAATCAAAACCTATAGGGTACTTCTCCTTGTCCTAGAATCATGAAATTTGGCGAGAAGCAAGCTCTTACAGCACAAATGAAGGAAAAAGTCCGAAAATTGGTCATTTGTAATTCTGGCATATAAAAAAAAATTTCAACTCGGTCAGTCTGTCATAATCCTTTTTCTCAAGGACGCGTGGAGATATCAAGTTGGAATTAATATCGAATACGTAAGCTTAGGGTCCCTTAGAGTTCTAATAAAATCAAGCTTTTAAGTCAACGCAATAAAAAAATACGGCCATTTTGCGATACATTTTGATACTCGCAACTGTCGCAAGTAAATCAAAACCTACAGGGTACATCGCGTTGACCTAGAATAATGGAATTTGGCAAGAAGCAAGGTCTCCCAGCACAAGTAAAGGAAAAAGTCCGAATATTGTTAATTTGTAGACATAAAAAAAAAATTGGGACCATTGTTAAGTTTGTTTTTGGGATAAAGTCATTTCAACTACGGAACCCTTCAGCAAGGTGGCCCTTAGAACAACCGCTTGGAAAGTCTCACACGGAAAGAGAAGAAGAGGCAGACCAGCAGACCGATAGCACGACGAAATAGTGGAATTAAGTGGCAAATCATGGCTTGTAAAAACAGAAAAACCTGGCAATTACTACTGGAGGACGCCTATACTCGTCGAGGGCCCCTTAATTAAATTAATATACTTCTACTTGTGAGGAGCTCGTGGCTAAGTAATAACAGCCACATGGCGGGTCGATCCATCAGGTTAAGCTACGCTTGCCGCGGTGGGTCGTCGATGGGTGACCATCTTTACATACCGAGACTCGTCCGTGCCTCGGAAAGCACGTTAAGCCGTTGGTCCCAGCTGTCATTCGTGGATCTTTGTCAGTCGTTACGGGTCGTCAGAAGCCCGAAAGTCTGACAATCAGTCTTATCAAGGGGTATCGTATTACCCAGTTAATGGGTTGCGGAGGTCAGATAGGCAGTCGCTCCATGTAAAATAAAGGTATTCATCTGCATCCGGTTAGACTGGAAGCCGACCCCAACATAGTTGGGAAAAGGCTAGGCAGATTGATTTGATACTTCTACTTGTATGTACTTATTTTATCAAGAACTTTAAGTGGGGATGACTGCTTAGAATAAGCTAGAGATACGGAACTATCGTCACTCGTTCTCACTCTTATATATTCCCACAAAATTATTAATTGTTAAAGATATTAACGACATTTGCTAATAGTTTAACAGCGTTTTATGAACAAAGTGCTTCTATTTGCGAGATCGCACGTAATAATAACGTACGATACGTCGCGGCAACATTGTGACTCATATCAAAGTGACAAGGTTATTGGAACTGCTCCAACGGAGAGTTAGGGTTGTGAAGCATTGATGTGTAAGCGAACGTTCGTATTGAAAGAAGGTAAACTAAGATGGTTCCTGTTTACTGTAGGTACACGGGTTTTCCTAATGGTATTTTTTAGGGTTCCGTGCCTCAAAACGAAAAACACTTTGTTGTCTGCTGTATGTTTGTCAGTCTGTCAAGCCTTTTTTTCTCAGGAATGCGTGGAGGTATCAAGTTGAAATTAATATCAAATACGTAAGTAGGTAGGTTGACCAGGTAGGTCAACCTATCTACTTACGTATTTGATATTAATTTAGCAAGATGCAAGGTTTCACATCACAAGTAAAAGAAAAAGTCAATTTGTACTTTTCTCACATATTTTTTTTTTTTATTTTGCGGATACAAACTTTAATGTGCAGTTGGAGAATTAAACGTGATATATATTAATGTATGGGAGAACATATTTTTCAACTACTAAAGAATTTATCCCAGAAACAAACTTAACATTCGTTTTTTGTGGGATAAATTCTTTTCAACTACTGAACCGTTCATTGTGCGTGGTCCAACACGCACTTGGCCAGTTTTTATATAATAATTTCAACCGTAAGTCATTCATAGTCATTCATATGCCGGGGCATAGAGGGGTCTTCCATAGATTTTCACAACGGTCGGTTTAGTGACAGCCGAGGTCCACGGATTTATTATTCTTACAGCAGTGCTCGATTTCTAAATAAGTTGGAACCGCATCAGTGTGTCCAAGGTCTATTAATATAATCATGTTTTAATGAAGACGTGTCCGTACATTGAATAGACTTTGACAGAATCCGTGTTATATGGCCAAATTATTTATCGTCAGAGAAAAATAAAATATTTTGGTGTTGTTCCGTGTGATTGAGAAAAGACTGGAAATAGGTAATTCTTTTGTATTGAACTTGTGCGTTTGTTTTTAAAATGAAATAAACTGTTATTCTAGAAAAAATATTATTTAGTGTTTTTCATGGTCTTCATTTTATTTTAGATGCTATGTTACTTAGAAGAAATAAATGTATATGATTGAGCATTTCTATCGGTACAGTAAAATTACAGGTTTTTTTTTCACATTTGGCGGGTTCGATTCCAGGTTCAGACAGGCAATTATTTAAAATTCTGTATATTTGATTTTATAGGAATTTTAAAAACACAAAATTGACGTTGTATCTTCATAACTTCGGTCACTAATTACCAGTCACCCTATATAGATTAGATTACTTACAATAGCTAAGTACTTCTGAACGAAATGACTACCTGATCACGAAGATATTGGTGATCGTCAAAAGTTCATGAATATCCCAGTTCTTCTTTTTGCTCTCACATCTTATTTCTCGTCCTGAAAGAAATTATAACTTACAATCTTAAATATTTATTGTACATAGTCTGAGTTTTAAAAAAGGCTAGAAAAAAAAACGAACGAAGCGACGAACAACCACCAAAGAACATACCAGGCATTGCCAACACTTTTGAGTCGACAATTCGATATACAAGAAAACCCAGTAGCAAAGTTAGTATAAGCAATGCACCCGTTTTATTATTATTGCGAATAAATTGTTTTCATCTCATTGTAGGTCAGCGAGCGTTTAATTTAATTAGCTTTAGGCTTCAGCTAGATGCTACGATTATTTTGTCGTAAGACTGTTTACGAATTTTGTGATTGTTAAAGAATTTGAATCACGATTAGCTGTCACTCTAGCCACAATCTTGCGACTATTAGATATTGAGGTAGTGTTTTTATACTTAATATGTTATCAGCATGAAAACAATGACCTTTTTAGGGTTCCGTACCTCAAAAGGAAAAAACGGAACCCTTATAGAATCACTCGTGTGTCTGTCTGTCTGTCCGTCTGTCACAGCCAATTTGCTCCGAAACTAATGGACCGATTAAGTTGAAATTTGATACACATATGAATTTCTGTGACCCAAACACGGACGGGTAAAGTAAATGAATGAATTTTGAATATAGAGGTCACTTTTGGGGGGCAAATAAGAAAATTAAAAAAAAAAGTTTTGCAAACTACACCATGTGGCATGTCAAATGAAAGGGGGGGGGGTGGTACTATGAGGGTCTCAAATATTTTTTTTTTATAATTTTAAAATAAATTGTTTTAAAGTTATTTAAGAAAATAGACGAAAATTGACCATTCCCCCCCTCATCTCCGAAACTACTGAGCCTAAAATTTTGAAATAAATGCAGAAAATAGATCTTTACCTGTAGATTACAGGAAAACCTATAAGAAGTCTGTGGTCTTAAAATAACATGGTAAATCTATCAATATTGTGAGTACCAACTTACATTTACAGTTGGAATGTATGGGAGAACATGTTTTTCAACTACAATGTTAAGTTTGTTCTTAAGATAAATTCATCCCAACTACGGAACCCTTTATTGTGCGTGGTTCGACACGCACTTGGCCGGTTTTTTTGAATATATTTTTTTATTATTAAGGATTGATGACAATGGTTGCTTTGCCTTGTTATCATGCAATTTTTTACTTCTTCACGCTCAAACGGCTGGACCGATTTGGATGAACTTTGGAATTTCTAAGTTACATAAAAATAAGAATCATTTATTAAGAACTTACAAGCTAATTACAAATCAAATCAGTCACAAACCATATACTTTGAAAAAAACAAATAAATATATGTGTGTGTGTGTGTTCCAAATATATATATTTAGCCTCTTTTTTATGCCGGACCGAGCGCAGCTATTATTTAATACAACTAACTATACTTTGTAAAAGATAGCTTGATCTCTGCGACAGCTGTCAGTAAAATCACGCCTATGAAGTTCTGAATTTCATGGTAGTACAGACAGTACCTGTAAATGTCATACTTTATGGGCATGCCGACCTACTTAGTGATGGGCGATGAATCAACGTGACCACAGAATATAAACTATCGATATTTTAAATAAAACTTAATTTAAAATTAATTATTTTTTTAATTTTATTGTATATTTTATTTTAATATCATAACAATATTCATATTTGTATCTTAATCTAAAATAATAGTGAGTAAATAAAATCCAATTTCTCACTTACTCATGTAACATTCCATCCGTCAACGTCCTATCCTTGGGTTTCGGGAGAAGACATGCCGCGTTGGGCTCAAAGGCCGAGTTAAAAGGCCATAAACTCAAAAAAAAAGAGACGCCGCCATCTTGTTTGATATGAACCTCCATTCTCCTCAGTACGAGTGCCGACGCCTTGTATACGCTACGTGTTTTCCGTTCTCATTACTTTGTTTTTGTTACTATTGCTGTTAATTTGTTGTTTGTTGAGTTTTGTTATCTTTTGTTATTACTGTCAGTTTCTTGTTGGCATAATGCCAAAGAGAATGAAGAAAACTGTTTTGAACAGTCAAAGTCGTGAGTTTGTGATTCGCTTACGTGAATATTTTGAGCGAGAGAACCAAAATGGCGGCCCGCTATTACCCATGGAGAAAGTATGTGATAGAGTTGCAGATGCTCTTGGCATTGGACATGCGACAGTAATTCGCATCAGCAAAGAAAAGTATGGCGAATCTTCAACCGCAGCATTGATTGAAGACGAGGACAAAAAAGTTGCAACGCCAAATAAAAAAAGGAAAACTGCTGCTCCTGTCACAAACATTGACAACTTTGACGCCGCTGCGATTCGCAACCATGTATATGGTTACTATACACGTGGCGAATTGCCTACATTGAGAAAACTTGCCGCGTCCCTCAAAGACGCAGACTTGTTTAAGGGAAGCTTGCCATCTCTAACGAAGATATTGAAAAATATTGGTTTTTCCTATAAAAAAAGTGACAAAAGAAAAATTATTATGGAAAGAACCGACATTGCTCTAGCTCGAGTGAATTTTCTCCGAAAAGTCAAAAAAATCACAAATTGGGACAAAGTAGTGTTTCTAGACGAGACATGGCTAAACGCCAATCATACCGTATCCAAAGCTTGGACCGATGATACTGCACAATCAACCACCAAAGTACCCGAAGGCAAAGGTCAAAGATTAATCATCACTCATGCTGGGACGTCATCTGGTTTTGTGCCTAATTGCCTTTTGGCATTCAAATCAACTAAAACTACTGAATACCACGAGGAAATGAATTTTGAAAAATTTAAGGAGTGGTTTTTAAAATTATTAGATAATTTAAAGGAGCCACATTGCATTATTATGGATAACGCCCCATACCACTCGGTCCAAAAGCAAAAACCACCAACTTCGGCAAACAGAAAATTAGAAATCATTGCATGGCTTCAAGAAAAAGGAATAGAGGCCAATGAAACTATGCTCAAAAATGAATTATTAAGACTCGTTGGTCTGCACAAACCCAGTACTCCAACGTATGTCTTAGATGATATAGCTCACGAAAAGGGTCATACCGTCATAAGACTACCCCCGTACCACTGCCAGTATAATCCGATCGAGCTAATCTGGGCCCAAGTCAAAGGTTTGTTTGCTTGAGTTTCAGTTATATAGGTACTTTAAGTATTAACTACTGTATAATAAAATTAATCTTAGTAAAAATATGTTTTCTTTTAAGGTTACGCTGCCAGACACAACACAACACCACCTTTCACGGCAAATAAAATGTTGCAGTTATTAAAGAGTGCAGTCGACAATGTATCTGCAGAAGACTGGAAGAAGGTGGTAACCAAATGCAGAAAACTAATGGAAGAAGATTGGGAGCGGGACGTCCGATTTGATAATATTTGCGAACAAGAGTTTATAATAAATTTACAAGATTGTTCTAGCGATTCAGAAACTGATTCAGATATGGATTTGGGGTGTACTCCTTTCCGAGAATAAATGTATTTTATATTCAATTATTCGTTTAATTTAGTAACGTTTGTAATTAAATTAAACCCAATTAAATGTTACATTAGGATCGATAAATAAGGAGAATAGTAAGAAACGTCGATAATTTCTATCGACAATTTTTTATATCCTGACAACCCTAGGAATGTCAGTTTGACTTATGTCGCAGAGATCAAGCTATCTTTTACAAAGTATAGTAAGGCAGAAAACGTAGAATAAAAGTCAATCTGCCTAGCCTTTTCCCAACTATGTTGGGGTCGGCTTCCAGTCTAACCAGATGCAGCTGAATACCAGTATTTTATTTGGAACTACTGCCTATCTGACCTCCACAACCCAATTACCGGTTAATACGATACTCCTGATAAGACTGGTTGTCAAACTTTCGGGCTTCTGACGACCCGTAACGACTGTCAAAGAGCCATGAACGACAGCCGGGAGCAACGGCTTAACGTGCATTCCGAGGCACGGAGGAGTCTCGGTATGTAAAGATGGTTACCCATCCACGTACCAACCCCGGCAAGCCTGAAGCCTGCGGCAAGTTTTTAACCTGATGGATCGACTCGTACGGCTGTTATTACTTAGCTCCGAGCTCCTCAGAAAACGTATGAAAGAAACTTGTAAAATTGTCGGACTGTCAGACTGTCGCCTGCTGATTTTATTAAAGAGGCGCCTGTAAAAAAAAAAAAAAAAAAAACATTTAATTATAATGAAATATCTTGCATGCAAATTGAAGTTATTTTCTTACATTTCCAAATAATCGCAACGTCTAGTCGTAAGTTTGACTGAATCCTAATGTGTTTACTCGGATTAAAGCGAATTCTTTATGGATTTATAGCGCGCTAAAACTGATTCCCTGTACTATGCACCAGATTTACATGTAGGTGAGCAGAGCTGTAGGTGGAAACTAAATAATCTGACTGAGATCAACCTACTAAATTATTTTGAAGCATTTATTTAGGACGTAACTTTTCATAAATGTATTATTAAACTAGCTGCGGCCCGCAGTTTCACCCGCGTAGACCGGGATAAAAAGTAGCCTTTGTGTTAATCCAGGGTATAAGCTATTGACATACCAAATTTCATCCAAATCACACACATACACACTCACAAACTTTCGCCTTTAGTGTGATACTAGTCGTAACGACATCCGTAAATATTTGACGTATTTGGGCGGTACTAACCTAACCTAACCTAACCAGATGATGATGATGATTCTGTATTTCACCCCATGGTGTAATAAATTATATTTATTTCTATAAATTGGTTCCAAAACACTTTTATTGTCAAAAGTTGTTTTAAAACTAGATGAGGTCGGTGTTTCCTATCCAACTGCTCTGAGATGAAATACAGACACAAACTCTGAGGTCAGTCTCCATGTCGACTGCACCCCATGTGTGCATAAGGAAAAATCCTTTATATAATAGTTATATAAGCTTATATAATATATAAGGTGCTATAAAAATATCTGCCACGGCTTCAATGGGAGACAGTATTGTGTATATAGATTACAATAGTGAAGAAATTTCGTACCCCGGAATAGTTAAATAACTTTGAGAAAATGAAGTAATTTAATAAACATTTACTTTATTCTGCATAACGTGGTTCACAAACTACGCGCGATGTGTCGCTTCGTCAATGAAAACAATTGTTACCTCTTTGTAACTGTTCTGAATGAACAATAATTACTACGGGACGGTTTCATACAAATAAATTAAATATGCCCAATTTTTTGTATGAAAAAATTTATGACAAGATTGTTAACGCCATTACTTTCTTTATTTTATATTTCATGCCTAATTACTGGCAACTCTAATTAATTAGTATCTGTGTAACATAAAGTTCCTTCCGCTTTCCTTCTCCCTTCCACAACCCTTATAATGCCTAAGTGAGAGCGAGAAGGAAGATCCGCAATGGCGCGCATACGCTGCCGCCAAGAAGATCCGCCAGTTCTCAACCAACATCGACGCCTGTGGGTAAAATTAATCCCAAGTCGAAAAAGGACTCATATTTTCACCGCGAAGAACGAAGATTGCTATTGAACAGTGCAAGTGCGTGTATGTGTGTTGTGGAAAGTGCAGATTCTCGTCCGTACGTGATATCCCGGACGCGCCAGCCACGTGGCTAAGGAAACCCTTCTCGTCGTGTCGCCATAGCTCACCAGGCAGGTACCATCATCATTTTCCCACACCACCAAAACACCTACTTGTGTCACCGAACCGCCCCTCATACAGTCCACTAAGAAAATTTCGATTTTCACCCCAAGGCTTTAGGCCGCCGCAACAAAGATCAATAATTCATCTTCACTATTGTAATCTATAAACCCAATAAACAAAACAAAAAACAAACAGGGTGGAATTTTATAACCTCACCTGGAGGGGAAGTACTTTAAATACTGGAGATAGCAAATTTTACTCAAAGGAAACATTCATTATTTAGTTTATTATAATCTTTTTTTTTTATACAAATAATTCACACATAACACAATTTTTTAATGCATATTAAACACTACACAACTTATTAACACTATTAATCACTTGTTTATTTAACACTATTTATTATTACTATTACTTATAAACTTAAACTGAAATAGGTAATGAATAAAACAATAAAAAATCTACATATATAGATTTTTTATTTTAGTATAAACTAAAATATAGTAAAATTTGCTATCTCCAGTATTTAAAGTACTTTAGCTCCAAGGTGAGGTTAAAAAATTCCACCCTGTATAATTTGACTTTGTTAAATTTTCCGATTGTTAATTTTATTTTTGTTAATTTTTATTGTTGATCTTGCAGGCCATCTGATTGTGCCGTTTGTACTAATCCAGGTATTAAAATGGTTATTAACATAGGCAGTGGTCGTCATTTTAATAAATAATTGATGTCAAAGATAATTGTTAATTGTTAGTTGATTAAAAGTGCTTTATCTTGTCCTATTGAATATAAAGTTTAGATTTCATGGTTTTCTTTTCATTTAATTTATCATGCTTGTTAAAGAGATTTGATCCTTATGATTGACCCTATCGATTGATGCCATAAAAGTACAGGATGTTATTTTTTCGGATTTTAGCCGGTTTGATTCCTGAGTGTGGCAATCGATTTTTCGAAAATCTTTGAACGCAGATTTGTTTCTTTTTAAAAATAAAGGAATGTTTCCTTTGAGTAAAATTTGCTATCTCCAGTATTTAGAGTACTTACCCTCCAGGTGTGGTTAAACAATTCCACTCCATATAAATTTGGTTGGACTGCAAAAACTGCCAGGTTGCGGACTGGCAGACCAATTAATTTTTAAAGGGCATCATTTTAGCTACTATGAGAACTTGGTTTCATCCTGTAACTCGATGAGGTAAAATAGACCACCCGATGTACTACCCTTAAAAATAGTTGAATTGCGAAACCCTCCAACACCACGATTGGCAGACATAGTTTTTTAGACTCTATTAATAGACAGTAAAACCAACGGAAAGGTTTCGTTCAGTAACCACATGAGGTAAAATGATGGTCCAAAGTGGGTAGCATAACTTCTCACTGCCACGAATCCTCCAAGCTGAGCCCCGGCAGACCAAACTTTTTCCTACCTATTTTAGGTCTACTTTTCGTGGAATGTAGTAATAGGTCTTTACCTATGAAATTGCCGTTTTGTATGAAAAAATTTAAACGAATTTTTTTCATGCATTTTTTATTTGTATTAATCGAAGTAATCACCCATGCAATCAATGCATATTTGTCAACACAGTGGCAGTTTATTGATGCCCTTCTTAAAGAAATCAGCTGGACGGGAGGCAACAAATTCTTCAAAGGCATTTTGTACTGCCTCTCGGGTATTGAATTTTTTTCCCGCCAAGAAGTTATCCAAATTCTGGAAAAAGTAGTAGTCTGTAGGCGCAAGGTCTGGTGAGTAGGGCGGATGACGGAGAGCTTCCAACCCCAGTTCCTGCAACTTGGAGACCGTCTGCTGTGCAGTATGAGGTCGCGCGTTGTCGTGCAGGAGCAGCGGAGACGAGCGATTGACCAATGCTGGTTGGAGATGTGCCAGCTTCTCCATCATTGTGTTCAGTTCTTCACAGTACACATCTGAAGTAATGCTCACCCCGTTTGGTAAGAAGCCGTGATGAATCACACCGGCGCTAGACCACCAAACAGTGACCATCACTTTTCTAGGGGTAAGTTTTTGTTTAGGGCTGAACCAGGATCCAACCAACTTGCTGAGCGCTTGCGGTAATCAAACAGAATCCATTTTTCATCGCAGGTAACAATGCGGTTCAAAATTCCTTCATTTGTGTGTCTGTTGAGCAGTGCAAGGCACGTCTCGACGTACTTCGCGCTGGCGATCATTGAGTTCGTGGGGCACCCATTTGTCAACCTTTTGTACCTTGCCAATTTGACGCAAATGAACCAATATTGTTTTGACGCTAACGTCGAAAGCTGCTGCTAATTCAGCCGTAGATTGTGTATCATCAGCTTCCACAATCGCCTTTAATTCGTCATTGTCGACCAAAGTATTCGGACGACCGTGAAGTTCATTTTTCAGGTCGAAATTTCCAGAACGGAAGCGAGCAAACCTATAACAAGTGGTGCGTTGGTTTGTAGTGTTAGCTCCGTAAACATCGTTGATGTTGCGTGCCGCTTGTGCCGCGTTGCTGCCACGACGGTACTCATATTCCATAATTACTCGAATTTTTAACGTATCCATGATGACGAAAAAGATTGAAATGCGATGAACATGTAACACTAATCAATAAACAAATGACTACTTTTGGGAAAAAAAATCCATGTTTTTAAAATAAAATTAATTTGAAATTAGAATTCATAGCCAAACAAAAATTATTTTGATTTGAAATGGCCAGTACTGGAGAACGGCAATTTCATAGGTAAAGACCTAATATTTTCCAGTAACTCGATGGGGTAAGTAATCGTGCGGTGGCCGCCCGGACTATATCCTTTTTCTTAGGAACGCGAGGAGGTATCAAGTTGGAATTGATATCAAATAGTTTATGGTTCCTTAAACATATAATAAAATCAACCTTCTAAGTCAACGCAATAAAAAAATACGGCCATTTATGCGACATATTTTGATATTCGCAAATAAATCAAAACCTATAGTGTACTTCTCGTTGACCTAGAATCATGAAATTTGGCAAGAAGCAATGTCTCACAGCACAAGTAAAGGAAAAAGTCTGAAAATAATTAATGTGTAATTTAATCATATAAAAAATACCCGTCCGTGTTTGGGTCACAGAAATTCATGTGTACCAAATTTCAACTTAATCGATCCATTAGATTCGGAGCAAATTGGCTGTGACAGACGGACAGACAGACAGACAGACACACGAGTGATCCTATAAGGGTTCCGTTTTTTCCGTTTTTTGAGGTACGGAACCCTAAAAATGGTTGGGATTACAAACATTTTGTAGTTGGAGAATTGAACGTCATGTGAACATGATTTTCAACTACAATGTTAAGTTTATTTGGGATAAATTATTTTCGGAACCCTTCATTGTGCGTAGTCTGACACGCACTTGACAGTTTTTTTTGTTGGTATATTGACCTGTGCTAGCTGACATAATTGGCAAATAATTTAATTTATTGTTTTGTGTTGCGTAATGTAAATTATTGTGCATACTATTGTATAGAATCAAGTTTTCCTAAATGAAAAGACAGCTGTGCTGCTGGGGAGTTTGTTGCGCCACTTCTTTTTCCCAGCTAAAGCACTAGGAAGTGGTCACCGATTATTAATATGTACAGTCAACAAAAGAGATATCTAGGCAGGGTAGAGTAACATATTTGTATGTGAATTGCTTCATGTTCAATTTTATATATAATACTTTGTTTTTGCAATATTCCTACATTGTAACACACCAACACAAAATTATATATTGTCACGAAATTGAACATGAAGAAATTCACATACAAATTTATGTTAGTATACCCTGCCTAGATCTCTTTTGTTGACTGTACCTAGCAAGCTAGAACTGGAGAAGGGCGGGCGTTTTGTGGGAGTGTCTTACTCGTATGTAATTTTTTTTGACGTTCGAAAAGTGTTGATTCTCAGCCTAGTATGAATACTTTTGATTTTGATTTTAAATTTGTTATTAGAACGATTATTATCAATAAACGATGGATGCCCGCGGATTAAAATACAATGTCAAACGTTTACAGACAAACCATTTATGCAGATAAGAACTTTTAAATACCCTCATTAGTGCAGGATAATTTGCCACGAATCGTGTTTTAAACATGTTAATGTTATTTTAACGGATTTCATTGACGAACGAAGATGAGTGCACAATATTTTGTGTGCATTTTTATGTGGGTTTATGTGTTACAATTTATATGTTGTGTGGACCCTGAACAGACTTCTAAGACTTCTACTTCAGTAAGTTAAAATAAAACGGCCAAGTGCGTGTCGGACCACGCAAAAGGAAGGGTTCCGTAGTTGAAAAGAATTTATCTCGAAAACATATTTTTTTATGTGATAAAATTACAAATGATCAATTTTCGGACTTTTTCCTTTTTTTTGTGCTGTGAGACCTTGCTTTTTGCCAAATTTCATGATTCTAGGTCAACGGGAAGTACACTATAGGTTTTGATTTATTTGCGAATATCGAAACATGTCGTATTAATGGCCGTATTTTTTTATTGCGTTGACATAGAAGCTTGATTTTATTATATCGTTAAGGAACCATAGACCATTTGATATTAATTTCAACTTGATACCTCCACGCGTTCCTGAGAAAAAGGATATTGACATATTGAAAGACAGGCAGACAGACAGACGGACAACCAAATTTTAATGATCCTATAAGCGTTTTTTTTAGGACTCCAAGGGACCATAGACTTACAAGTATTTGATATTAATTTCAAGTTGATATCTCCACGCGTTTCTGAGAAAAAGGGTCTTGACAGACTGACAGATAGACATTGAAGTGATCCTATAAGGATTCGGTTTTTACTTTTGCGGTTCGGAACCCTAAAAAACAATAGTTTTAAGTTAACTTCATTTCAAACTCTATGTACAGTAGGCCGGATGTCCGTGGTACCAAAACCAGTATATGCAAGCCTCTTATTCTATTGAAACTCCGTACTACGCTAGGCCCGTTCAAGATCAAACTGTCACCAGTGAAGTTCGGTCCACTGTACTTACAATCTTTGATCTTTCAAAAACATGATCATTTTTGTTTTCATTAAATAGCTGTAATAGACAGAAATAGTCTATGGTTGCTAGAAAAAGACCCTCAACTAAACAATGTTTCAGGGCCCTTTCAAGACTTCGATCATCAGCATCAAGGACTGCAGTAACCCTAGCAAACCTTACGTGAAGAATCCTCCGGTTGTCCTCCTCCAATCAACAACTCACAACGACACATTGAGTGGAAGTATAACTTTCTTGAAGGATTTGAAGTATATGAAGGTAAAATTTTCAACATTATGAAGGTGATTTACTCAAGAGAAATTGAATCCAGAGGGCCTAGTCTAAAATTCGGTGGTGGCGGCAATATTTATTTATTTATTTTATTTTATTCATTAGGTACAGATACAGACAACAGATTAATAAAAAACAAAGAATGAGCCTTAACAATAAACAGTGAGTGAACCTGACGTCCAATTACAATCGTACACAACTTGACCAAACAATGCTTCGTTTTAAATAAAGGTTTTAATTTTAAATGTATAAACAATCAAATAGAGAATCAAAGTATATAGAGAAGAAAAAAAAATACCTTTAATTAGAAAAATTTAGAAAAATTAAAAAAAAAACACAAATAAACAACAAATAAAATATTAATAAAACTTAAATTGACTAAAAAGGTCACGCAATGTTATAATTATTATAATGCAGCAAGAAAGATTTGAAAGAACTAAATTTGTCGTGAAAAATGTCCACTTGTGAGCAAATAGCATTATAATTTTTACACATTCTGTGCAAAGGATTGTTCTGAGATACATTATTATTGCTTGGAGGAATACTAAACAGCTGTGGAATACGCACTGATCGAGTTGGTATTTTTATATCTAAATAATCAATAAGGTGGCCATCCAATGAACAATTTACAATTTTGTATAGGGTGCACAAGTCACTCATCCATCTTCTATGTTCCAGAGTTGCTAAAGAAAATCTTCGAAGTCGGTCAACATATTCCGGTATTTTACGTCGTAACCCATATTTTGAACCCAGAGCTCTAACAAATCGCCTCTGCAACGCCTCTATACGGTCTGTATGTATTTTATAGATTGGTGACCATACAGATGAACAATATTCCACTATACACCTCACCAAGGAGCAGTATAAAATTATCAAAGAATTCGCCTGCTTAAATGGTTTGGCAGTTCGAAGCATAAATGATAGCATACGGTTACCTTTACTGCATATTAAATCGTAGTGAGGTCTAAAAGATAGAGACGAATCAAATATAACCCCAAGGTCACGCACCTCTGTAACCCTCTCAACAATAGTTCTCTTGATGAGGTAATTATATAGTAATAAACTCTTTTTCTTTTTTGTAAATGTAATAACCTGACACTTTTTTATATTCAATGACATCAAATTTCTATCACACCAATTTACCATAATATCGACATCTGTTTGGAGAATTTCACAGTCACTATGATCAGATATTTGTCTAAAAATTTTTATATCATCAGCATAAGCTAAACATTCACTTTTAATTAGGTCTAACAAATCATTAACAAATATTAAAAACAAAAGTGGACCTAAATTGGACCCTTGAGGAACGCCTGAAGTTGCCAAGAACGGAATAGAATCATAACCACTGAGTGTGACCAATTGTGAGCGATTCAGTAAGTAGGACGTGAGCCATCGGTACAAATTTCCATGGATTCCTATGCTTTGAGCCTTCGCTAGTAGTATCAAATGGTCTACACGATCAAAAGCTTTGGAGAAATCTGTATACACCGAATCGACTTGCTTTTTACAATTGAGAGATTCACAAATATAATTAGTGTAATAGAGGAGGTTCGAGTTTGCAGATCTACCCGTGACAAAACCATGTTGCTTCGGACTTAATATGTGTTTAAAGTGGTAATATATGTGTTTATAAATAAAGCTTTCAAATATTTTTGCGAAACAATTAAGAACACAGATAGGACGGTAATTCGAAACATCCTCTCTATCTCCTGATTTATATATTGGCGTGACTTTAGAGATCTTCCATAACTCCGGGAAAGTGCCTTCCTGTAATGATTTATTAAAAATGATATACAGCGGATTTACCAAAGCAGTTGCACACATGCGAATAAATATTGGAGGAATACCATCATAACCAATGTTTTTAGAGATATCGATCTGTTTAAGCTCATTTAACAAATCACTTTTTGAAATGTGCAAATCAGTAATTGAGAAGTTTGAAGGGTGAAACTCAGGGGTGTAATTACCCTTTGTGCCAGAGCAATAAACTGAGGAAAAATAATTTGCAAAAAGATTTACAATATCATTACCTGAGGTGCCGACCTTGTCATCATAGTACACACGGCTGGGGATGGTATTAGTGATGCGTTTACTTTTAGTATAGCGCCAAAAGGCTTTTATGTTAAGTATAAGATCTTCCTCAATTCGCTCGACGTAAGTTTTGAAGCATTGGTAAGCAAGCAATTTCGATCTAGCTCTAAGCATTGAAAACATGTCATAATCTCTTGGATTCCCGTATCGTTTAAATCTAGCGTGAGCTTTATATTTTGTTGCTAGTAATTTTATTAAACTTTTAGAGAACCATGCAGGATAACTATTGTTGGAGACTTTAGACTCTGGGGTAAACCTTTCTATAATTGAGTACAGATTATTGTAAAAAACTTGCACAAACTCGTCACATCCCATACTGGCGGCATGCGCATCCCAATCTATTTGCTCGATCTCTCGTTTACAGCTATCGAAGTCAGTTTTACGATAGCATAATTTTTTAACAGAACAATTCTGCAAGAGTAAAGAAGTATTAGTTCGTAATATTATTTCAAAAGGTGGATGATGAATGTCAAGACGACTAATAGGGATGGCTGGAGTGACAGTGATTATTTCCGGCCTATCTGTAACCACCAAGTCAAGAATCCGGTCATTTTGGTTTGTGTTGCTATTTAGTTGGCGTATTGGATGTGTATGAAATAAATCAAAGACAGACTTTGATTTCTCGCAATTATAGCCCAGAGGACAACCTGTTTCAGCAGACCAGGTTATACTACCTAGATTAAAATCCCCCATAATACAGGTAAAATGTCCAGATGTAGTATTAAGTCTATCATTACAGCTTTTCAAAAATTCATTTACTACAAACGTAGGTAAATAATCCGGAAGGTACGCAACGCATACACTGATAGTTAGAGATTCATTAACTAGAACTTGCAACCATAAATCCTCCAAATACTCCGACTCCCAGTCCCTTTTAAATAGAATTTTGAGTCTTTTTGAATAAGCAACCAGCACACCCCCACCATGACTCTTTTTATACCGAACTCGAAATCTATTGTCTCGATCTCTGCGTAATACACAATATCTATCATCAAATAACTCGGACGACAAAACAGTGTCGTCTAGCCACGTCTCGGTAAAACAAATAATATCATAGTTATTAACTAATACTGTGTTATAAATATCAAGAGTCTTGGTTTTAATACCTCTAACATTTTGGTAATATATTGACAAATACATTTTTTAAAAATGTTCTCCTAAAAAAACCAATGACATTACTAATTCCACAATTAATAAACTATTAACAAATGAGACCAAGACTGTCTTTATTTTTAATAATTATATACTGAGAGTCTACTACCTTTCTAACATATATGCGGCCATTCTTAACCCAAACAAATCTATAACCCAGTTCTTTAGCCTTCTGACGCACTACCGCGTGTAAAATCTTATTAGCTGGAGATAGGTGCTCATTTACAAAGACTGGTTTCTTATCACCACCAATTCCTAGTAATGAGGTATTAAGTTTGTCATTTGTGTTTGATTTATTGTACCGATATACCGCGGAGTAAAATTCATCACGTTTTCTCACACTTCTAAACTTAACAATAATACTACGAGGAAGCTTGCTATCCTTGTTCAACTTAGCTACTCTAGTGCATTTTACAATATCATCCTCCTTGAGACCGCAATCCACTACACGGGAACATTGCTCTATGAGATTAGGCAAGCTTTCATTCCGATGTTCAGGCACACCTTGTATCTCCAAGTTTTCCTCACGCAGATGTTGCTCCATATTGTTGAGGCGCTCTGAGAGCTCCGACACGCTGGATTTGAGTGCATCATTTTCTTTTAACAGCGTTAAGTTATCTTTGACTATTTTATCAACTGTGGTCTTCATTTCATCATAGACCGTACTAATAAATTCAATGGACTTACGAAAACCCTGCAGATCTTCCTTTATAGAGGACAGTTCAGCCTTCATGATATTTGAGATCATTCCAGGCAATTCCAAAAGAATCACTTTATGGACTTGTTCGCTAACTGCCGATACAAATGAGTCATCCATTTTTTGCGGTGAGCTAGTAGGTTCCTGACTAAATTCGGTTTTCTTTTTAGAGCCACCCTGCTTCATCCTACAGGTGACGTAACTCGGCCCAGCATCCTGTACCTCACTTTTGTCGATGATGGTATCATCTCCCTTAAGGTTGCGCACCGGCGTGTTCAGGTTGGGAACCTTCGGAAGCTTACTCCTACATTCATGGCACGTCCACTTTAATTTACGCTCTTCTCCCATAGAGTTGTAGTTCTTTTCTGGTACGTTATATAACGGCGGCAGTGACGGCAGTGACGGCATTTGTGAAAATGATGGTAGCAGGTTTGGCTTTGGTGTAAAAAAACGTTTTAGTCACGTCATTTGACGGTAAATAGCTACGTTGCGTCCACCGCAGTCTTAGAACACCCTAGTTTCAGTGATATTCTATCACCGATAACAATGATGGAAAAGTTAAAAATGTATTGGTGTGAAATGAGCAGAAAAGCTAAATAGACCAGGGCCAAACCGCTCAAAATATAGTAAATAAAAATTCTTAGCAGTATACGAGTGGTCGGAAAATTTAGTTGATGATGTAAATAACGAAGGAAAAATAGTCCAGACTCAGAAAAAGTTCTGTGAGGGGGTTGGGGGGGGGGGGGGGGGGGGGGGTAATATATACGTTTTTAGCGATTTTTACTAGTTTTTTGCAATTTGCGGCTAAACTATGCATCCTATCGAAAAATGGTAAATGTAAAAGTGGTAGATAATAAAAAAATGTAAAACTTTTTTTTCACACGTTATTACCCATAACCTCAAAATTATCGAGAAAAACGCAAAAAACCGTTTTACCAGTTTTTAATTTATAACTATAGCAAACATTTTTTTTATTTCATGAAAATTGGTGAAAATGTTTTTTTTTTTGTGTTTCAAACAAGTTAAATTTTTTTCAAAGCAAAATATTTATTTTTCGACAACATTATTTAATTAATATTTTACAAACAATATACAAGTTAACACTATTTACACTAGGAACTAAATTAAATGACTAACTATCTAACTAAACAAATAAATACAAAAACAAAAGGACACTTAGGCGTCGAAGTACTCGTCCGCATCGATGTCATCCGAAATCGTGCCCAGAAGACTGGCAGCATTGCCACGTTAAATGGCAATGCTAATTATTTGGCCAAAGAACGAGCCAGCCCTCTGGTCACGTGAAGTCGATGTTTTGTGAAGAAAATACAAAAAAATGCCTTATTTTCAATCGGAAAATTTGGTTAGTAAATTTTAGATAAATGACCTTTACCAGTGCTCATTTTTTAGTTGAAATCTCAGCTTTCATAAGGAATTAAAATATAATATTGTTTATTTAAAAAATATCATTAAAAAAGCGAACAACCGAAAAAACTACTTTTCAAAAATTTATTTTTCGGTGAATTTCTTTTTTTTTATTTGTAGGGGCGCGACTTAAGTGGTACCTGGTAGGATTCGCTACGCTAACTTTCGAAGGTTTATTGCTGATAAAGAGAGGTAAGCAAGGTAAGGTTTAGGTTAAGCTATCGCTAAAATGGGAAAATGATGGAAATTACTCCAGGCAAAAGCACCCGGTTGCTGTCCGAATATGCACTGAGCTCGCGGCGCATTTAGTGCGACCGTATTGTATCGCTAGGTCAGCAAACGTGGTCGATTGCAATTATTGCATCGAACATTATTGTTTATAAACATTTACATTCATAAAAAGCGTTACTTCTTATGAAATGCTCTGATAATCAAATAATTTACATGTACTTAAATATTTTCAGCTTTCAAAGCATCGAAATAGTAGATTGTTAAACATGGGATGTGAGTAATTGATCATTTAAACCCTAGTTGATTACTCTACTTTTCATCACTAATGCGAGGAATAAAAAACAAACAAAAAAAAAACTGATTGTTTTAAAAAAAAAAAATTTTTTTCATCTAGTTTAGGTAATGGAATGGCAAAGAAAAGTACCTGTTCTGCCTAATCATTGTTTTGTTGTTGCGTTTGTATTTTATTTCTACTACTTAGCAATATCTATCTGAAAAAATGTGCCTTTATTATAATCGGTGAGTATATCTCTTATAAATAGGTATAACACCGATTAAGTTAAACAAGAAATTGGTGTTATTTTAAAAACGCACTGGCCAGCAAAACGACCGCTGGAAAAAAAATCGAAAGAAAAATAATTCGCACGTGTTTAGTGAATCTCGTACTTTCTGCTGTTTTTAAACGTTACTTATTTTTATTATCCACAATTTTTACATTTAACTTTTTTCGATAATCCTATCGAAATCGCAAAAACCAAATACAAACCCCTAAAAATGTATATATTACCCCCAACCCCCCCCCCCCCAACCCCCAATTCCCACCCCCTATCCAGAACATTTTCTAAGTCTGGACTAAATTTTCCAACCACTTGTATACTGCTAAGAATTTTGTTTTCCTCAAACAGGATTGGCCCTGGTCTAAAAGTCAATCCTGTTGGAAGTTTTTTTAGAAATACGAAACTTTTTGAATTTGATTACCACTTGCCTAAGCCATCAGCTCGCGTAGTATTATGACCACCATAGAAACGGGTTATGTCGACGGAAGAATAGACGAAATGACACATCGCCATGCTTAGACGTTAGAAATATTTTTGCCTGCGGCTTCGACCGGTGTATGTCGGTAAATATCCCACGGGAACGTACTACCGGGAAATCCTTCCTTGTTCCTTGTCTACATTATAAATGAAACCTCTGTGCAAAATTTCAGCTTTCTAGGTCCAAGGGTTTGGGCGGGGCGTTGATAAGTCAGTCAATCAGTCAGTCAGGACTTCTCATTATATTTATATAGATATACAGGGTGTAAGTGTAAACAGTGGCAATATTTTAAGGGGTTATTATACTCATCATTATGAACAACTTTTACTATGGGACCAAACTTGAAATTGCGAAAAAAAATCAGCTGTTCAGTACATTTATGTTCGCATAGTTCGTCAAAATGTAGGGAACAGCAGATTTTGTTTTGCGCGATTTCAGGTTTGGTCCCATAGTAAAAGTTGTTCATAATGACGAGTACAATGACCCCTTAAAATATTGCCACTGTTTACACTTACACCCTATATATTAGCCATTTGGTATAATAGGTTGGGGAAAAAGTTTCTTCGCTTTTTTTAAGAAAATTCAAAACATTTTTTAATATACATTATTTACATTTATCTAAAGTATGTAGGTACCATTTTGTTCGATAACTTTTTGCCATCTTGTAGATAGGGACATGATCCCATTGCTATAGAAATTTTGGGACTTCTCATCAAAATACCGCGACAAGAGGTTTTGGCAGTCCTCTCGTGATGTTAACCTGACACTGCCTAAAGAATTCTGAAGAGACCGAAACAGGTGGAAATCTGAAGGTGCAAGGTCAGGACTATACGGCGGATGCATTAACACCTCCCAGCCAAACACTCTTCATTTTTGCCGAGTGGCATGTGTGAGGCTAGTGTTCTCATGATGAAAAACCACACCCCTTCTGTTGATTAATTCCGGCCGCTTTCTCTCAACTTCTTGCTTTAATCTCATCAGTTGCTTGCAGTAGAGTTCAGAATCGATGGTCCTGGCTGGTGGTAACAGCTCATAATGAATAATGCCCTTTCAATCCCACCACACGCACAGCATTACCGTGCTGCGAGTTAACCCGGTTTTCGCCACAGTCTCTGAAGCCTGACCGGCCTTTGTCCACGACCTTTTCTCTCGTTCTTGTCGTACGTGATCCACTTTTCATCAACAGTTATCAGCTTCTCCAAAAATAGTTCGGTTTCATTACGTCGTATTAAAGAATCACAAATGAGTACACGGTTCATTAGGTTTCTTTCAGTGAGCTCGTGAGGTACCCAAATATCGAATTTTTTTGTGTATCTACCCAGTTTTTTCAAATGCGCCAAAACTGTTTTGTGGTCAACTCCCAGTTCTTCAGCTACGTCGTTACTACTGATATGTCGATCTTGCTCCACTTTTTCAAAAATGGCATCCATTTTATCCGTAATAGGACGACCAGAGCGACGTGCATTTTTGACATCAAAATTTCCGGATTGAAAACGCTTAAACCAAATTTGTGCTACTCTCACAGACACTGCACTGAGTCCATAAGCATCGCAAATTTTTTTCGCGGCTTGCGTTGCATTTTTACCTTTTTTGTAGTAAAATTTTAAAATGTATCGAATTTCTTCATTAGATTCACTCATCTTGACAGTACGAAAAACAAATGAAAATCACACATTTTCCTAATTTGAATTTGGAATTATGTTCTTTAAAATTTAAACTTTCAATGATACCAAAACCAGCCAGATACAAATAGTATAGCCAAAGAGATTTTATTTTAAGTACATACATACTATAATGCGAAAAGACTTTTTCCCCAACCTAATATGTTACAAGGAACAAAATCGTCAACCCAATAATCGACTTAAGTAAGAGAACTAGAAATGTCAGAAACCGTATTTCAATAGGATATTCTAATTATGATTATTGTTATTCAGATAAAACTCCGAAGTTTCATATTACGCAACGGTAAATGGGAGCCTTCTTACTTAATAAATAATCTGGACTGCCACGGAATGGTTATGCACTTCATGTGTGCTGCCATGAACATAAAGTATGACAGGAAGAACTGTCTCTACTTCAAGGTAAGACTAGAAAATATATATAGCACGTGTGAGCATGTATATGTAGCTACTATTAAGCTACCTTTTACTGGGTACGTCTTTCACTGACTTGAGTGTGCCCTGGTGGTTGAGAGTATGTCATGCTCACTCAAATGTCTCGCTGATGGTGGCGTGTGTTGGATCATTAAGTTCCCTTCAAAATGGTTGAGCTAATTGGTGCTGATCCATGCGTCATGTTCGTGAACGGGCGCCGTCAGTTGGGACTGGTCGTCTCTTAGCTGCCATGGCTTATTTTTAATTTTAATATTTAATTTAGCTGTTTTAGTTATTATCTTTTTATTACGGACGCTTTTTAACGTGCACGTCTTTCTACATTGTTCTCACATGTATATTTTCAACTTGAACGATGTAACCAATATTTTGTAAAAATATTATGATTTAAAAGAGTGTCCGTGGAGTTTCTTGCCCGTTCTTCTCCATAGGGATCTATTACGCTTTGGAATGGGCAACTAGCTTCATCTTTCTGACTGACCGACCCATTGACAATTCAAAAGTGCCTGTAATTGGTTTATTTGAAATAAATGCTTTGAGTTTGAGTTTGAGTTTAGCTACTTGAGTTGAGTGTGACGTCACTAATTCCTCAAAGACTGCTCGATGATGCAAAAATGTCGTTGAAAGCACCCATGGCAGTAGCTGAAAGTAAGAAGCCGAGAATACGTATAGTTAAATGGTAATAATCCCAAGACATGGTCTGCCTGAGAGCAGCTTAAAAAATAACCATAGCGTTTGTAGATCTCGAATATTTCTACCTGGATAGAAAGAAAAATACTGAAGACAATACTGGAACCAAGGATACTGATACAGATCTTAATATAAGAAAAAAGACAGTTTAAGTGAACCAACAAAATGTAAAGGGTTGTAAAAAGTAACTCTAAGGTATTAAGAATATTTTTGTTTGCTAAGAACTACCAAAGTAAAAGCACGAATCTATCTCCCAGTAATTTTTGCGATGTCAATTTCCCTCTCCCACTTAAATTGTTAGCAGTAAAGGTTTATACTGACTACGCTTTTCTTTCAGGGATCCTACTCCTTTAAAAATGTGGACGTGAATCAATTATTGCATTTTTGGATTTCTAAAGTACAGTATGGGCACATCCTGTGGCGATCAGAAACATATTCACAAGCTGGAACGTTCACCTGCAAGGAATATGACACAATGACTGAACCTGCTGTATAATATATCATCATCATCGTCCTGCGTTTATTCCAATTTATTTGTAGTCTGCACAGCATGCCTTCTTCTTCCTTTCATCTCTATTAACCGTCATCTCTGTTCTCATCCTCTTTCTAGCTATATCATCGTTCACACGATGTTTCTTTGGTCATTCTCTACTTTAAAAATATTCCTCACGATATGTCCTTCCTTCCATGAACGTAATTAGATGTAATCATGTAGGAAATATAACTTACATTAAATAGATTATAATCGTTTTATGCCTCATTATTTGTCTCATTTGCTTTAGTACCTTCCTATCTAAATATTAGCTGCACAGGTACTCTACAAAATTTAATGTGATTTTAACTGACTGGATGTTATGTCGGACGGACATGATTCTTCAATGTTTTCTGTTTATATTTTTGTTTTTATCATTTTTATTACCAATATGCTATTCTGGAACTGAACCGACTCCAACTTCGGTAAGTTGTTTATTTTTTACTGAGTTTTTATATTTTTTCATGTGAGTGGGAGTATGGGGTGAGACAGGGAGGGTGGTTTGACGTCACCACGGCTCTTCAACTTGTACGTGAATGGACTGATAGATGAGCTCAGCAGAGCCGGAGTCGGTTGTTCAATAGATGGCACTTGTATGAACAACATTAGCTACGCTGACGATATGGTACTGCTGAGCCCTTCTGTTAAAGCCCTCAACATGCTCCTAGGCATATGTGAGGAGTACGCAGTGTCACGTGGCCTCAGGTACAACTCCAAAAAATGTAAACGACTTGTGTTTAAATCGGGCAATAAAACTCCCACTTGCATTCCTTTTTTCGGGGGTAGGTGTTGAAAAAGTTAACACATAACTTTGTAAATATATTTTAATTAAAATTATTATTAAGTATTTTTGTTTGATTTTGAGTCCAATATTTGTTGCATAAACTAGTAAATAAGCAGCACTTACATTGGTGAAACATTACATGTAACTGAAGTACTTAAAACTTCACCACCTGCCAGCTTCTGTCATATTCACTACAAGCTATACACACTTCATACATCATGTCATCTCAACTGGATGATATCCAATCGGCCCAGAAGAATCTCGAGGAGTGCTTCCTTAGAAAGATGGGTGAGCTTGAGGCACAGATCCAAAGTGCGGGTCCCGCAAAGGATACCGTGGCAAAGATTGCTGAGGTGTTCCGGTCATTTCGTGAGCTTATGTTTGGCGTGCTGGGACTTCTTAGGAAGCAAATCATAAAGTGCTCTAGGTTGGTTGATGGATTGGGGACAAGATCTCGTCAGAAAGCTCTAATTTTTACCAGGTTTGCTGAAGCGGACAAAGAGGATTGCAAGTCTCTAGTGTTAGATGTCCTGAAGAACAAACTGGCGCTGTCTGATATCACCGCCTCTTCCATCAAAGTGTGTCATAGGCTTGGAACAGCTAGCATAGGACCTACAACTAGCAGACCTATATTGGTGAGGTTCTCCAATGTTGACCTGAAATCCACCATTTGGAAGGCAAAGTCTGCATTGAAGGGTTCCTGTGCCACAGTCACTGTGCCAGTAGTAAAAAGTTTATTTGAAATAAATGCTTTGAGTTTGAGTTTGAGCCATTGACAAAAACAAAGAAAAATCTATCCTTTAAAATTGTTATGTAGGTTAGTGATATCTATTATTCCCCTACCACCTTCGTTCCTTGGCAATGTGAGCCTCTGGACACATGACCTAGGGTGCCTTCTGTTTATAGTTAGAGTGGTATTTATAATCCATTACAAATGCTTAATTTCGGTCTTGTTCCAATTTATGATACCAAAAGAATAGGTAAGAACAGGGAGTGAGTACACTGTCGGATAAGTACAGGTTGGAATGCGGAGTCAGACAGGGGGAGTTAAGCTCGCCTCTGCTATTATTTAACCTTTATGTCGACCTGTTTATCGAGCGATTGAGCAGTTCACATGTCGGCTGCCACATCGCCGGAACGTGTGTCAACAATATAAGCTATGCAGACGATATGGTACGTCTCAGTCCATCGATAAGTGGGTTGAAGAAGTTGCTATCGACTTGCGAGATCTATGCGGAGGAGTATGGCTTAATATAAAACTCGAAGAAGAGTGAGTTTTTTGTATTTTTTTATTTTGGCGTTGTAGCATTTCGGGAATGTTCGCATAGGCTCGCACAGATGGTTTCCATGCCATTATGCGAAAGAAAACGGCCTCCTTACTACACGCCTGCATGGTAGTAATAACAGCATTCTAAAAATTATCGCTGCCAGAGTGGACTGTCCTTTTCAGGGACACTAGGTGGGGACAGTCATAGGTATGAATTAATAATTACTAACAATACTAACATAAGTAAATAAGCATTATTGTTACTAACACCAAAACACTAACATATGTATGGGCCTAGTCTGAAACAAAGTTTTATTTAATTTAATTCACTATTTTGCTGGTCAGTTTGTATGTTGTCATTGTATTACTAACGTAACGTAACGCCGTAAGTAAACAAGTGCTGATACTATGCCGAAAGTTGAGCGCTCGCCCCCTGCTACTCCTGACCGAGAGACGGATTCTCCACCTACTTTTTCAACTTCAGCCATTCTTAGCAATACTAAAGAGACTGCAATGTCAAACGTTACCTTGCGGTCCAAGCGACTTCAACCAGATTTACGAGTATGTCAGCAGTGCGAATGGAAGAGTTTCGAAGATAAAATAATGCAGTTATTTACCTTTTGGAAAACTGACCAAGAGGCCCTGCTTGGGAAATTAACATCGGAGTTGACGGAAATTAAACTTCAAAATACGGAGATTTAAAAAAACGAATGCTGAATCCTTAAAAACTGTAGAATATCTGAGCCAAGATTACGATTGTATTAAAAAATCACTACAGAAACTAGAAAGAGAAAACAGTGAACAGCGCAAGTATAGGTATACTGGATCTGGAAAAAAAGTACAAGATCTACAGTTGAGCTCGCGATCATCAAGTATTGAGATAAGGAACGTCCCAGCAATTGAGAAGGAAAGAGCTAGCGACTTAAATTCGATTGTTATAAAAACCTGTGAGACCATCCAGCCATCGGTTAATCCATCTCAACTACGTGATGTGTATCGTTGGCCTGTAAAGAAAGGCTCAAACAGACCAATAGTAGCAGAGTTCCTGACTGTCCCTTCGAAGAATCAAGTACTGGATGCCTGCCGTACGTTCAATAAGGGTCTGCCATCAACTGAAAAATTAAACACGGGACACATTGGGGTTCCCGGTGAAGTCAAACCTGTCTATATCGCCGACCACCTGCCTCGTGCCCAGCGGCAACTATTCTTGGAGACTCGTTCATTTGCTAAAACGAACAAATATAAATTCTGTTGGTCGCAGAATGGGAAAATTTTTCTTCGTGAACGTGAAGGAATGGACTCCATTGTTATCAACTCAACTTCTTGTCTTATGTAACTCCTTGCCCCTGCAAAATAAGCGCAAGGCATCTCATTTCTATTCTTATTGCATGCTTTTAGAATATATTGAAACCGTACATTTTCGTTTACCTAAAACTGGAGTACGACTACCCTCTTATAAATCAGTTTTTTTACTATTTAAAAAATATAACTTCTTCCCTTATAATAATACTCGTATCACTAAGTATATCAACTTTAAATAATGCATCTTGTATGTGTTCCTTTGTATTATACATCGTGCCTTTTTAGACTGTGCAAAAATTATAATCATTTTAAAACTTGTTATTACAAACACACAACTCATAACACACCCTTTATGTACATCCTATTAATTATCTTAATTCTACTTAATTTACCTGCAACTTCCAAAATAGAATTGCGTATTATCCACAAGACTAAAATACACACATTCCACATAATTATGGTTGAAATCAACATGCACTTAGCATCAAACATCAATATTCGATTCTGACACTTTAAATGACATTGACTCCTTGGGTATGACTAATTCACGTATTTGCGTACCCGAGTCGTGCAGTCGTTTTATTAATGACACAAACAAATGGCTTAATATATACACATAAATATACGCAGTGTAAGTTGTAACTTTGATAGCTTCCTTGTGCTCCAGGCTAGAATAAAAGTTTCTTGTGATATTTCGATCCTATCGGAGAGTTGGCTGAGGGTGTCAACAATTCCACCTCTGGAAGGGTATGTTTCATATCATACGAGTAAACTTACTAATCAGAATGATGGTGTCATAATACATATTAAATCAGAATTACCTCATATCTTCACCGAACCTTCTATATCTGGTGCTAGCTGTCTGATCTGTAATATAAAATCTCACAATATCTTACTTTTAGCGATATATCGCTCTCCCTCCACTCAAAACCTGGACAACTTTATCGACAGCTTACACACTATCCTTACTCGGACATGAATCCAAAAAAAATTGTGATTATGGGAGACATCAATATTGACATCACTCCGAATGCTATATCCCATCAAGCGAATCAGTACCTTAACCTTATTGCTTCACATGGCCTCCTTCCTACACATCTATTCCCAACCCGTATTAACTCTTGTATTGATCACGTAATGTTAAGATTTGACCTTAAAAATACGACGCTGGTTCTAGATACCTATATTACTGATCATAGGCCTACGATTATTAGCATACAACGTGTTATGTCACTCCCTCCCTCCAAACTTAGTCGCACAGTTGTTGATTAGTCAGCTGCAATCACTGTAATTTTATCAATGGATTTTAGTGAAATTTTGGCTATTCAAGACCCTAACAATGCCGCCGAGACTCTCCATCATTAGTTCCGTCATCGCCAATCACTCCAAATCGGTGCACATGTCTTCAAAACGTCGAATCCTGAAACCTTGGGTTACAAATGGACTGATCCGGTGTATCCGAAATAGAGATAGCATGCCTCCAACGTTAAAGGCAGATCCTGAAAACTTAATTCTCATGATTACATATAAGCGATACCGTAATTTTTGTAACAAGCTTCTCAAAAATTTAAAACACGCTTAAGAAGGGAAGGAGTTCCAAATGGCGAAGAACAACCCTAAAGCTACTTGGAAAGTCATTAAAAATGTTACTGGGACCAGTGCAAAAAGTCGAACTCCCAACGAGCTACTAAGGATATCGTCGGATGAAAAGTCCTCGTTCAATAAAGTCAACGAGTTTTTTGCCAATGTGGGCAAGAACTTGGCTGACAAATTCTTATCCACCTCGTATACCCCGGAATATTTTCTTGATGCGCTGCCATCTAACTCGCTAGAACCCACCCACAGATGAAGTGGAGGTCTCGAATCTCATTACTGGGTTACGAACTGATGCTGCGGTGGGTTGGGATGGCATTTCTTCGAGAATGTAAAAATCATGTATGCCAGCCATTACTCACATCTGCAATCGCTCTATTTCCACAGGCTGTTTTCCTAGGGTTTTCAAAAGGTTAACCCAATCTTCAAGAATGGGGACGGACACAGTGTAGATAATTATAGACCGATCTCAGTCTTGCCTGCCGTCTCTAAAATATTAGAAAAGATCCTTAATAATCGATTGGTAGACATCTTGAGTCATACAAATTACTTAGTAATAACCAGTATGGTTTTAGAGGTGGCAGGTCAACTGAAAATGCTGTTGCTGCCTTGGTAGACCATGTAGTATCTAAATTAGTAAGTAAAATGAAATAACTGGCTATCTTCTTGGATCTTTCTAAGGCATTCGACACTGTGTCCGTCCCCCACCTCTTATCAACGCTGGAACCTACTGGAATTCGCGGACATGCCTTACAAATTTTCATTTCGCGAATCCGCAAGTGTATATTTATTTTTGAAAAACTAAAACACTCCGCGGACCGCCTTACGATTAAAACTGTTTATTATGCCCTGTGTCAGAGCATAATAAGCTACTGCATCACGGTGTGGGGTGGGAGTCCCAAGACTGTCCTCCTGCCTCTTGAACGCGCACAGAGAGCTGTACTCAAGGTAATGACCTCGAGGTCTTTTAGGTATCCCACTATGGCTCTCTACACCAAATGTCAGGTTCTCACTGTGAGACAGCTCTTTGTGCTTGGCACTATTCTGCGCAAACATCCCTCTGTGGTATATGATCCGAATGCTACCAAAAAGCGTAGACACTTTGAAGTTTGCCCAACTCACGGTTGTAGAACGACCCATGCTCAGCGTCATTTTGGTGTATTTTCAAACCATTTATATAATAAAATAAATATACTGCTCCATTGCTCCCATGTGTCTAAATGAATGCAAAACCGAGGTTACAAAGTGGCTCTTGACAATGAGTTATAATAAGACTGAAGATTTACTACGTATATCAATCGCTTAACTCAATGTAGTTAATAAAGTAATATGTTTATAGTTATATAAATACAGACTTACATATTCAGAAGTTTTCATCATATTTATCTCTCCCTCACACTTATACAAACACTCATACATAGGTACAGAAATAGGCCACATCATAGCTGCTTTAGCTAGTTAGTATAGTATATTATATTGTAATTTGATTTGATACTGTGCTCGTCTTACAACTATTACTGTAGGTTCAAATCTTAGGCGAGGACGCTGGCACCCTAAACACAAGAGTTAAATCTTACTTTGGGTGCCAGAGTTCATCGAAAACACTCTTTTCCATTGTTGTAACGTTGCATAGTTTTAAGATAAGTGTTAGTGTATAACTGAAGTTAATAAAATTATTTTTATTATTTTTTTATTTTTTTTTATTACTATATTGGAGTTTATTGCCGTGCTTTAAGGCATTGAGTTTATTTGAAAGCGGATTTAATGCGAGACAGAACCGCAGCAGGCTGAGTGAGTCTCATATTATTATAGTCGACTGCTGGATACGGGGCACCAATAGCTAATCATTCAGCTACGTTTGTTCAGCTACTACCAGTGACTTGTATTGTTAACAGAGAACTAGAGCTGCTTGAAATCTGAAATCCGCAATCATTTTTGTGTGAGAGACTAGACTACAGTAGACTTGAGTATAGTGATTGGTGTACCCAACCTCCTTTTGTCACGTTTCGGTGACCAAATTTTGACTGCGGTTTCTACCTCGCTAAGAGATCTTCTTTATCTCTATTATAACCCTAGGAATTGGTCAGGGCTGGTCGCTTTAGGAGCCGTAACTTTTAACGTTTAAAATGTGCTGATCCTCAGTATTAAAAGAGAATTTTTGCTTTTGATTTCCATTTTAAAGTAAGTTCCCACGCTTTAATGTCTTGTCTTCTTCCAGTTTTTACATCTATCCCAATTTGGACGCGAATCCGCTGGCGCATATCTGGTTTGCAACCATGCCGTACGGGCACGTGCTGTGGCGATTTGAAACCATCTCCAAGGATGGAATGTTCTTCTGCAAGGAGTTAAACTCTGTCGCAGAACCTGCTTAGCATAATCACCCTATAATGTTGCCACTGCTGGGACACAGGCAGAATCAGCTTATTATGATTGAATTATATGGAAATATTTGATAGTTTTTATTGTTTTAATACCCACATGTACAGCAAAGCATACGTATAATCAGCCTGTAACATTCCCGCTGCTGGGACACAGGCCTCCTCTCTGTGAGAGGGAAAAAGTTCCGCTTTGTAGAACTTTCTCACTCATGTGACAGTTTCTTTCTCAACATCATGTGACATAATTTCCGTCAGAGGCCTTAGTGCGAGTTTTTGTACTTATTCGATCACGTTAACGTAAACGTCAATTTGTATTTAAACTGAATAAGTGCCGTCTGGTGACTATAATGGGAAGCACAATTATTCTATCTAAATTGACGTAAGGTAACGTTAACGTAAACGCAATCGAGTAAGTATAAAAACTCGCACTAAGCCCTCAGGTACTGTGTGTTCAGTCATCAGTGCAAATTATAAGCATTTATTCATCATCAGTGATTCAAAAGTGCATTCATTGAAAAAATCGACATATTATGCCCACGGGTGCAAACAGTGTAGGTACGTAGTGGTAGAAGAAATAGGCTTGGGATGAATAACAAAATATTGTTATTAAAGAAGCGGACCCACCCATTCGACCAAGCAAAATTAACAACTGCAGACCTGATGAAAATCGCGTCACCGGAGTATGGCAGGAAGAACTGCTTCTACTTCAAGGTAAGTCTGAGAAAGATCGACTTGAGTGTAACGTCACAAATTTAGTTCCTCAATTACTGCTAGTTTATCTATTATTTATTTATCCTCAAACTGGAACGCCATACAGCAATTACACCAACGGAGCAAAAAATTACTTCATGTGCTGCTTTCCATCCATCCTGTGCGCGGTATGGTCATCGAACGGGCGGCGATGGATCATGCACGCTCACGCAGCGTCAAGACATTTCTCCATAACTCATACCTCCATCCATATTGCGCACATTATATGCAATTTTTGGAGACAACATTTTTTTTTTTTTAATAAATACATTAAAATTGAAAAAATGGAAAATTTTGATGTGTCATTCTAAATAACAGATGACATTTCGTCCTAAACACCCATTGCAGTAGCTGGTAGAGAGAAGAAGAACGTGTAGTTAAATGGCAATGGTCCCAAGACAAGGTTCGCCATGGAGCAGCTGAAAAAATAACCATAGTGTTTGTAGATCTCGATTTCTAGCTGGTTAGAAAGAAAAATTCTGAAGACAATACTGGTAGCTGGTACAAATCTGAAAATAAGAAAAATATAGCTAAAGTCAACCTCTTGAGAAAGAATATATTGTTGGTTGAAAAAAGCTGCAGGATTATCACAGATAAAGTTTATTTTTATTTCACACAACCAAAAATAAAGTAAAGAGTTGTAACAAGTACATAAGGACATTAATAATATTTCTGTTTGCTAAGAAAAAATAACGAAGTACGAATCCATCTTCCAGTATTTTTTACGATGTCAATTTCCCTCTCCTACTTAAATTTTTAGCAGTAAAGGTTACTGACTACGCTTTTCTTTCAAGGATTCTACTCCATCAACAACTTGGACGTGAATCAATTACAGCATTTTTGGGTTTCTAAAGTAAAGTATGGGCACATCCTGTGGCGATCAGAAACATATTCACAAGCTGGAACGTTCACCTGCAAGGAATATGACACATTGGCTGAACCTGCTGTATGATATATCATCATCATCGTCCTCCTGCGTTTATTCCAATTTATTTGTAGTCTGCACAGCATGCCTTCTCCTTCCATTCATCTCTATTAACCGTCATCTCTGTTCTCATCCTCTTTCTAGCTATATCATCGTTCACACAATCTTTCTTTAGTCATCCTCTACTCTAAAAATATTCCTCACGATATGTCCTTCCTCCCATGAACGTGATTAGATGTAATCATGTAGGAAATGTAATTTACATGAAATAGATTATAATCGTTTTATGCCTCATTATTTGCCTCATTTGCCTTAGTACCTTCCTATCTAAATATTAGCTGCACAGGTACTCTACAAAATTTAATGTGATTTTAACTAACGAGATTCTATGTCGGACGGACATGATTCTTCAAAGTTTTCTTTTTATATTTTTGTTTTCATCATTTTTATTACCAATATGCTATTCCGGAACTGAACCGCCTCCAACTTCGGTAAGTTGATTATTGTTTACTTAGTTTTTATATTTTACATTACGCTTGTTGTTGTTGTCCTTTGTAAACTAAAATAATCGCATGTTGTGTATACCTGTAATTGGGTGTGCAGTAGAACTAAGATCTGTTGTTATATTTTTTGTGTATGTATATAGCTGTAACATCTGTTGGTAAAACATGAATAAATAAATAAATTGATAATTGGTGGAAGCTATGATTTTTAATATATAAATAATTTGTCTATAGCATAGCGTAGCATAATCAGCCTATAAAATCAAAAATCAAAATCAAAATATTTTATTTCACATAAACCTACATGGGCACTTATGAAACGTCAGAAACTAGGTGCACGGTTCCAAATTTGTCGTTTCCTATGGAGAAGAGCCGGCAAGAAACTCCATGTTTACTCTTTTAAAATATAATATAATGTCCCCACTCCTGGGAAACAGACCTACAGCCTTCGAGAGGGACTGGACTGTAATCCACCACGCGGGCCCAGTGTGGGCCAAAATTCAAAGACGTGTGACATCCACCAAGATGCCACATGTCTTTGAATTGTTGGTTTTAGGACATTACACGGTTTCCTCACGATGTTTTCCTTCACCGTTTTGAGAGCAGTGGTGATGAAATAACTTTCACAATGTAAAAGTTTGCACCTACGACCAAATTTAGAATTTTCAGCTACTCGTATAAAGGCATGAGGAACAGGGTGTAAAGTTCACTCATTCTTCATAGAAAAGGAAGGATCCTTCGACCAGACGGGTGTTGTGTCTGGTGGCTCGACGGTTGATGTTGGGATGTTATATAATGTATATTTGTCAGTCGCACGGTAAACTCTGATTGCGCGATGCAGGATTTTGTGTGACGTCTTTGAGATCCGTAGTTCATATGTGGCGATGAAGATGCCGCCATACAGCCATTAATTTCACCATTGTACGTTTTCAGGGTCCTTTTAAATCTTCGATCGTCAGTATCAAGGACTGCAGTAATCCTCGCAGGTCGTACTTGAAGAACCCGCCTATTATCTATCATCCATCGGTCCTGAATATCGACGGAAAGAACATGCTGGGAGGGAATCTTACGGTTTTGAAAGATACTAAGGATATTAAGGTAATATAGTCAGGTCAATAAAGGAGTTGTAGAGTGCGTGAGCTGGGATCTAAGCAGTTCCTTCAGAAGCTTGTTCAGGGTGCTTAGGGAGTAAACCTAGCAAAGTTCCCACTTTTGGGTTTTTCACTAATATCTCGAAAAAATCTTCTACCAAATGAAAGCTTATAAAATTTTGTACAGCTTAATGTACACCAATCAATCTGCCTAGCCTTTTCCCAACTATGTTGGGGTCGGCTTCCAGTCTAACCGGATGCAGCTGAATACCATTATTTTACATGGAGCGACTGCCTATCTGACCTCCACAACCCATTAACTGGGTAATACGATACCCCTTGGTAAGACTGATTGTCAGACTTTCGGGCTTCTGACGACCCGTAACGACTGTCAAAGATCCACGAATGACAGCCGGGACCCACGGCTTAACGTGCTTTCCGAGGCACGGAGGAGTCTCGATATGTAAAGATGGTCACCCATCCACGGACCAACCCCGGCAAGCGTAGCTTAACCTGATGGATCGACCCGTGCGGCTGTTATTACTTAGCCACGAGCTCCTCAGCTTAATGTACACCAAACGGTACAAAATATTCATGACAGTGAAAGTATTACATTGGTTTACTGCGAAAATTCAAATAAAACACTGCTATATTTAAACTTTTTCTTGAGGGGCTTATGGCTAGTAATAACAGCCGCATGAGTCGATCGATCAGGTTAAACTTTGCTTGCCACGGTTGATCCATGGATGGGTGATCTTTACATACCAAGACCCCTCCGTGCCTCGGAAAGCACGTTAAGTCGTTGGTCCCGGCTGTCATTCGTGGACCTTTGACAGTCGTTACCGGTAGTCAGAAGCCCGAAAGTCTGACAACCAATCTTACCAAGGGGTATCGTATTACCCAGTTACTGGGTTGTGGAGGTCAGCTAGGAGTCGCTCCATATAAAATACTGGTATTGAGCTGCATCCGGTTAGACTGGAAGCCAACCCCAAGATAGTTGGGAAAAGGCTAGGCAAATTGATTGATTTTTACTTACCTCAATGCTTAAAAACTAGGTCGCATGAATTTCAATGAATAAAGGTCATACAAATAGAGTAAACCCTGTCTCCCAAACTAGGAGATCCTGTGACTTAGGAGTGAGTGTTTTGCTGTCACTATAATACCAAAAACCTTTAGTAAAGAAGTGTGTAATATCGTATACATGGCAAAAACTGGTTTGAAAGTACAATAAAATTATTTCAAAAGATTAAACTAGGAGTAAACGAAATTATTACGAGTAAACGGAGTGGTGGGTGGTTCTTGCTGAAGGTTCTGTATCCCGTCTTCATCGTCGTCCTCATCAAACAGACACGCCCTTCCCTTGGAAGTAGAGGGACGCCGCAGAACAGTTCCGCTTTGCTTTCGAGCATCCACATTTGCTATTACCACAATCCTTGGTGCCTTTTTAGGGTTCCTTAGTCAACAAGGAACCCTTATAGTTTCGCTATGTCCATACGTCTGTCGTCCCTCCATCTGAAGCTAAGCTCAGAGACTCTTAGTACTAGAAAGCTTTAATTTGGTATGGATATACATATTCATCTCGCCGACCAAGTGGTAAAATAAAATCATGAAAAAAAAGCTTTTTGAGGGTACCTTCTGTACACATAAAAACAATTTTTCGATTTAGGGATCCGTTTCTGAAATATTAAGCTTTAAAGTGCTAATTTTTGTTAGAGTCAAGTGCCCCCCCCCCCCTTGCCAGCTAAACGGTTAGTTTTGGATGAGTGAAAAAATTCACGGTACTAGTATATAATAACGAAGTTAAGAGGAAAACTATCACAGCTAAGTAGGCTTTTCAAGTTTACGAGTAATAGTCAAATATTCATGAAACAACAATGAGCCCTCTTCTTAGTCCGCATTATTGTGCAACTACCGAATCCTATTACTGCGCGTGGCCCGACATGCACTTGGCTGCTTTTTTTGACATCAGACGTCCAGGGCTTGCGGACGACGTGTAATGGGCAGCTCGCCGTCCGGTAAGGACCAGGCCCGAGTCGATGGCGCGTTGTGTTCCACGCGCGCCTCAAAGAGATGTCAGCAGTGACGGGGTCAATTGGGCCGATGCCGCCGGGGTCGCGGGTAGTTCGAAAGAGATACCGTGGCCCTGGCATGGGCAGTTGAAGGAGCATGGGTGGGTTTTAGTCAGTAAAAGTTTGACACGCCCTCCCGCTCTGCCCAGAGCGGGAGAAGTCATTTGATGATTTCCCATCCACAAAAAAAAAAAAAAAAAAAAGACGTCCAGGGAAATTTCATTGAGGAAACTGAATTGTTTGATTTGCAGTGTAGCATGGCGCACCGTCTTGTTGAAACGAGGAACCGTCAAGACCTTTTTCAAACTTTTGCGGGCAGACATGATGACCCTAACACATAACAACTGAACGAATATTTTCATTGTACGGCGTCACTATTTCGGCGCGTTGTTTCGGTGTGAAGCGATTCATGGTTAAAATTGTACTGAATGGATGTTTCAAAAAGATGTCTAATGAAGTCAATCGGTTGACAAATGTCAAAGTTGTTCAAAGTTTACATATCGACATAGAAGATGGCGCACCCATAAATGTTAATTGTTTAGCACATACACCTCGTAGGTGCTAGTTTTAATGCAAAACGAACGGCGCAAATCATTCATGAAAGTGAAAGTACTGCAAAAATCCAAATAAAGCACTGATTAATTTCAACTTTTTTCAGATCAAATTCAAAGGCTTTGCGTGGCGCGATGGCAAATGGTACCAAACGCATAGTATTAACAACCTGAACTGCCACGGTACAATACTACAGTTCACCTTGGCTGCCACCGGGGTCAAGTATGACAAAAAGAACTGTATGTTTTTGAAGGTAAGGTTGAGTTTTAATACCACTGGTATAAACAAAAACTTTTTTACAAAAAAAATACAACCGACTTCCTAAAGCAACACTAAAAAGTGAAAAATAACTTTAATTTCGGAAGTCGGTGTCTAGTATTTTCGTTTTTTGCCACCGACTTCCGAAATTAAAGTTATTTTTCACTTTGTAATGTTGCTTTTGGAAGTCGGTTGTATTTTTTTGTAAAAAAGTTTTTATTTTTCACTTTTTAGTTGTGGTACCTACCCCACACAAATTCTAATACCACTACCTGCAAAACAAACTAGAACATCATCCATATAAAAGTAGGAAAAAAATACGTATTATTGAAGCTAACTCAAAAACTACCCAAGCAAAGTTAATCAATTTTATATGGGACCAACTTTGATGTATACCCTCTTGAATAAAACAAAAAAAATCCAAATTGGTCTAGCCATCTTCGAGTAATCGGGGAACATACATAAAAAAAAATAAAAAAATAAAAATAATAAAAAAAAAGGATCCGACGAATTGAGAACCTCCTCCTTTTTGAAGTCGGTTATAAATAAGGCTCTTGCTGGATTGGTCTACTAAGGGACGGCTTTCTTCATGATCATCAACATACAGTCCTTATAGTCGACTGCTGGTCATGGGCCACCAATGGCTTGTCATTCAGCTACTCTCATTCAGCCACCACCAGTGACATGTATTCTAGACAGAAAACTGGTACTGCTTGAAATCTGAAGTCCTCAATCATTATTGTATGAGAAACTAGTAGATTATTATTATTATATTTTTTTTATAAAGACTACTGTATTTTGTATGTCTAGTGACTGGTATACCCAACCTCCTATTTTCACGTTTCGGTGACCAACTTATGACTGCGGATTCTACTTCACTGAGAGGTCTTCTTTTCCCAACGAATACATTAGTAAGTGGTGAGGGCTGGTCGTTTTAGACCCGTAACTTATAACGTTTGGAAGCCGCTGATCCTCAACTAAATTTTATTAAAGAATTTTTGCTTTTGATTTAGATTTTATAGCAAGTACCGACACTTTAATCTCTTGTATTTTTTCAGGGTTTTCACATCTATTCGAATTTGGACGTGAATCAGCTGACGCATATCTGGTTTCCATCCATGCAGTACGGGCGCGTGATGTTGCGATCAGAAATCTTCTCCAAGGATGGAATGTTCATCTGCAAGGAGTTTGAATCTGTCGCAGAACCTGCTTAGCATAATCAGCCTATAGAGTGGGAACCCACTGCTGGGACACAGGCAGAACCAGCTTATTATGGTTGAATTATAAGGAAATATTAGAAAGTTTTTATTGTTTTGATACCCACAAGTACATCATAGCATACGCATAATCAGCCTATACTATAACTTTCCCGAAGCTGGGACACAGGCCTACTCTCTGTGGGAGGGAAATAGTTCCGCTTCGTAGAACATTGTCTCTGTCACTCATGACTTGTAACAGTTTCTTTCTCAACATCATGTGACATATTTGCGACCAGGTACTGCGTGTACAGTTATCAGCTCCCTATTTATTAATTATACTCTTTGGTCATCAAGTTGTGGTTGTGGAGGTCAGATAGGTAGTCGCTTCATATAAGATACTGGTATTCAGCTGCATCCAGTTAGACTGTAAGCCGACCCCAACATAGTTGGGAAAAGACTAGGTAGATTGATTGACTCTTTGGTAATCAGTTCACATCATCGTTCACATAGGTATTAAATTATGAGCATTTATTCATCATCAGTGATTCAATAGTGCATTCATCGATAAAATCGACATATGCCCACGCTTGTGTAAGCAATGTAGGTACGTAGTGGTAGGAGGAAAAGGCTGGGATGACCAAAAAAAATATTTTTGTTATAAAAGCGGACCACCCATTCGACCAAGTAAAGTTAATAACTACAGTCCAGATAAAAATCGCGTCACCGGATTATGAGAGGAAACACCGTTTCCACTTCAAAGTAAGTCTAAGAAAGACCAACTTGAGTGTGACGACACTAATTTGCCTCAAGTACTGCTCGTTGATGCAAAAATGTAGTTCTAAACATTCATGGCAATAGCTGGAAGTGACAAGCCAAGAATACGTGTAGTCAAATGGCAATGGTCCCAAGACAAGTTCTGCCTCGGAGCAGCTGAAAAAAAAGAAAGTATTTTCTCTTTATACACAAGTTATGTACTTAAAGTTAATATTAGGTCTTTACCTATGAAATTGCCGTTCTGCAGTACTGGCCATTTCAAATCAAAATAATTTTTGTTTGGCTAAGAATTCTAATTTCAAATTAATTTTATTTTAAAAACATGGATTTTTTTTTCCAAAAGTAGTCATTTGTTTATTGATTAGTGTTACATTTTCATCGCATTTCAATCTTTTTCGTCATCATGGATACGTTAAAAATTCGAGTAATTATGGAATATGAGTACCGTCGTGGTAGCAACGCGGCACAAGCGGCACGCAACATCAACGACGTTTACGGAGCTAACACTACAAACCAACGCACCACTTGTTATTGGTTTGCTCGCTTCCGTTCTGGAAATTTCGACCTGAAAAATGAACCTCGCGGTCGTCCGAAGACTTTGGTCGACAATGACGAATTAAAGGCGATTGTGGGAAGCTGATGATACACAATCTACGGCTGAATTAGCAGCAGCTTTCGACGTTAGCGTCAAAACAATATTGGTCCATTTGCGTCAAATTGGCAAGGTAAAAAAGCTTGACAAATGGGTGCCCCACGAACTCAATGATCGCCAGCGCGAAGTACGCGTCGAGACGTGCCTTGCACTGCTCAACAGACACACAAATGAAGGAATTTTGAACCGCATTGTTACCTGCGATGAAAAATGGATTCTGTTTGATAACCGCAAGCACTCAGCAAGTTGGTGGGATCCTGGTTCAGCACCTAAACAATGCCCTAAACGAAAACTTACCCCTAGAAAAGTGATGGTCACTGTTTGGTGGTCTAGCACCGGTGTGATTCATCACAGCTTCTTACCAAACGGGGTGAGCATTACTTCAGATGTGTACTGTGAAGAACTGAACACAATGATGGAGAAGCTGGCACATCTCCAACCAGCATTGGTCAATCGCTCGTCTCCGCTGCTCCTGCACGACAACGCGCGACCTCATACTGCACAGCAGACGGTCTCCAAGTTGCAAGAACTGGGGTTGGAAGCTCTCCGTCATCCGCCCTACTCACCAGACCTTGCGCCTACAGACTACTACTTTTTCCAGAATTTGGATAACTTCTTGGCGGGAAAAAAATTCAATACCCGAGAGGCAGTACAAAATGCCTTTGAAGAATTTGTTGCCTCCCGTCCAGCTGATTTCTTTAAGAAGGGCATCAATAAACTGCCACTGCGTTGGCAAAGATGCATTGATTGCATGGGTGATTACTTCGATTAATACAAATAAAAAATGCATGAAAAAAATTCGTTTAAATTTTTTCATACAAAACGGCAATTTCATAGGTAAAGACCTATTATTTGACAATTTATGGTGGAAGCACCAATTTTTGCTTTTGATTTCTATTGTAAAACAAGTACCCACACTTTAATCTCTTGTCTTTTTCCAGGGTGTTTACATCTTTCAGACTTTGGACGTGAATCAGCAGCAGCATATCTGGGTTCCATGCTTGCCGTATGGACGCCTGCTGTGGCGAACAGAAACCGTTTCCAAGGATAGAATGTTCATCTGCAAGGAGTTTGACACTGTCACCGAACCTGCTTATTATGGTTGAATTATAAGGAAATATTTGAAATTTTTTATTGTTTTTATACCGCATAGCATACGCATAATCAGCCTATAACTTGGACAAACAGCTGAATTGGGAAAAACATACCAACTACATCACTACAAAAGTCAAAATATCCCTCAGGCAGTGCAAGCGACTGCTTGGCAGGAATTGGGGGATTAGCCCCAAGGTTACTTACTAGCTGTATTACACAGTCATCCAACCCATTATTATCATATACGGCTCGCTACTCTGGTGGCCCAGGACAGACCTGAGCATGGCCCAAAGAGATCTCCAAAAAATGCAGCTGTTCACGTGTGTAAAAACTACACCCACTGCCGCTCTAAAGGCAATGCTTGGACTCCCACCTTTACACCTCATCGTGCGAGAGGGGGTAGCCCTGGCTGCCTTTAGGCTCAATATTTCAGAAACTCTGAGCACAATCAAATTACAACCAATAATGGCGTCACCCTGCCACACCAATGCCCCGAAACAACAGTACTTTCAAAAGAACTACGACATAATACTCACAGAAGAACAGTGTGACTTCTCAGGCCCGAAAGTAATGAGAGTATACACCGACGGATCAAAGATCGACTCCAGAAACCGAGTCGGAGTTTTCTTACACGGTCTTAACATAAACATACACTGCCTGGTGTGATGTTCAAGACCGTTTTGGACCAGGCAGAGTTTGTGGGCATTATACAAACGGCTTACATCATAGAAGCCAGGGGAGTTACGGATACCCATATACGTACATATTAGGTTGGGGAAAAAGTCTTTTCGCATTATAGTATGTATGAATTTAAAAATAAAATCTCTTTGGCTATTTGTATCTGGCTGGTTTTGGTATCAATGAAAGTTTAAATTTTAAAAAAACATAATTGCAAATTCAAATTAGGAAAATGTGTAATTTTCATTTGTTTTTCGCACTGTTAAGATGAGTGAATCTAATGAAGAAATTCGATACATTTTAAAATTTTACTACAAAAAAGGTAAAAATGCAACGCAAGCCGTGAAAAAAAATTTGCGATGTTTATGGACCCAGTGCAGTGTCTGTGAGAGTAGAACAAATTTGGTTTAAGCGTTTTCAATCCGGAAATTTTGATGTCAAAGATGCACGTCGCTCTGGTCGCCCTATTACGGATAAAATGGATGCCATTTTTGAAAAAGTGGAGCAAGATCGGCATATCAGTAGTTACCACGTAGCTGAAGAAATGGGAATTGACCACAAAATAGTTTTGGCGCATTTGAAAAAACTGGATACACAAAAAAGCTCGATATTTGGGTAGCTCACGAGCTCACTGAAAGAAACCTAATGAACCGTGTACTCATTTGTGATTCTTTATTACAACAAATATAACCGAACCATTTTTGAAGAAGCTGATAACTGGTGATGAAAAGTGGATCACGTACGACAAGAACGTGCGAAAAAGGTCGTGGTCAAAGGCCGGTCAGGCTTCACAGACTGTGGCGAAGCCCAGGTTAACTCGCAACATGGTGATGCTGTGTGTGTGATGGGATTGGAAGGGCATTATTCATTATGAGCTATTACCACCAGGCAGGACCATCGATTCTGAAGTCTACTGCAAAAAACTGATGAGATTGAAGCAAGAAGTTAAGAGAAAGCGGCCGGAATTTATCAACAGAAGGGATGTGGTTTTTCATAATGATAACGCTAGACCTCACACATCTTAGCCACTCAGCAAAAATTAAGAGAGTTTGGCTGGGAGGTGTTAATGCATCCGCCGTATAGTCCTGACCTTGCACCTTCAGATTTCCACCTGTTTCGGTCACTTCCGAATTCTTTAGGCAGTGTCAGGTTAACATCACGAGAGGACTGCCAAAACCACTTATCGCGGTATTTTGGTCAGAAGTCCCAAAATTTCTATAGCAATGGGATCATGTCCCTACCTACAAGATGGCAAAAAGTTATCGAACAAAATGGTATCTTAAACCTACTTTACCTTACTTTAGATAAATGTAAATAATGTATATTAAAAAATGTTTTGAATTTTCTTAAAAAATGCGAAGAAACTTTTTCCCCAACCTATTATATTAGGTTGGGGAAAAAGTCTTTTCGCATTATAGTATGTATGAACTTAAAATAAAATCTCTTTGGCTATACTAATTGTATCTGGCTGGTTTTGGTATCATTGATAGTTTAAATTTTAAAGAACATAATTCCAAATTCAAATTAGGAAAATGTGTGATTTTCATTTGTTTTTCGTACTGTCAAGATGAGTGAATCTAATGAAGAAATTCGATACATTTTAAAATTTTACTACAAAAAAGGTAAAAATGCAACGCAAGCCGCGAAAAAAAATTGCGATGTTTATGGACCCAGTGCAGTGTCTGTGAGAGTAGCACAAATTGGTATAAGCGTTATCAATCCGGAAATTTTGATATCAAAGATGCACGTCGCTCTGGTCGCCCTATTACGGATAAAATGGATGCCATTTTTGAAAAAGTGGAGCAAGATCGGCATATCAGTAGTTACGACGTAGCTGAAGAACTGGGAATTGACCAAAAATAGTTTTGGCGCATTTGAATAAAACTGGGTACACAAAAAAACCTCGATATTTGGGTACCTCACGAGCTCACTGAAAGAAACCTAATGAACCGTATACTCATTTGTGATTCTTTATTACGACGTAATGAAACCGAACCATTTTTGAAGAAGCTGATAACTGGTGATAAAAAGTGGATCACGTACGACAAGAACGTGCGAAAAAGGTGGTGGTCAAAGGCCGGTCAGGCTTCACAGACTGTGGCGAAACCCGGGTTAACTCGCAACAAGGTGTTGCTGTGTGTGTGGTGGGATTGGAAGGGCATTATGCATTATGAGCTATTACCACCAGGCAGGACCATCGATTCTGAACTCTACTGCGAACAACTGATGAGATTAAAGCAAGAAGTTGTGAGAAAGCGGTCGGAATTAATCAACAGAAGGGGTGTGGTTTTTCATCATGATAACGCTAGACCTCACACATCTTTAGCCACTCAGCAAAAATTAAGAGAGTTTGCCTGGGAGGTGTTCATGCATCCGCCGTATAGTCCTGACCTTGCACCTTCAGATTTCCACCTGTTTCGGTCACTTCAGAATTCTTTAGGCAGTGTCAGGTTAACATCACGAGAGGACTGCCAAAACCACTTATCGCGGTATTTTGGTCAGAAGTCCCAAAATTTCTATAGCAATGGGATCATGTCCCTACCTACAAGATGGCAAAAAGTTATCGAACAAAATGGTACCTTAAAGCCCCTTTACCTTACTTTAGATAAATGTAAATAATGTATATTAAAAAATGTTTTGAATTTTCTTAAAAAATGCGAAGAAACTTTTTCCCCAACCTATTATTATACTCTCCGACAGTGCCTCAATTCTCCTATCCTTAGGGAAAAACATATTACCTCAAGACTAACACTAAAATGTCGCAATGCACTAGAACGAGTAACGGTATCTAACCGCAACACAGCGACACTGCAATAGATAAAAAACACACAACGGATCATTAGGTAACGACGCAGCTGACGAACTATAGTTAAGAGAACATCCAGCACGTTAGTCTGTGGATTTGAACCAATCGTGTCCATCCCCTTCAACCACCTACGCAGATGGCTACAGGAGTTCAACCACACATAAGTGGAGAGTTGGTGGTCCTCGACACCGGGCTGCAAGCAGCCCTGGGAGGCTATTCCATCCCTGTATGGTAGGCTAACCAGGCGTTTATTACGCCTGGACAGAAACGGCCTGCGCCTGGTCTCAGGACGCTGCTCACTAAACAAACACTTAAAAAACCACACAATAGACATAACGCAAGGCTTGCATCGAGGCTGAGGAAACCATTGCGCATGTACTCTTTAAATATATAGGCGTCACCCAGATTAGAACAAAAATCCTCGGCGCATCCAGATCTTTTACAAATATTCTGAACAGACCAGAAGACGTGATCAAGTTGGGCTGGTTGGAATAACCACCGACGGCCGCCATGGGCCACGCACAATGGTCCACCTAGATGAAGGTAGACCATTGTGCGTGAGCCATGGCGGTTTGCTTTTTGTAAATACCTAGTCCTTCAGGACTAAGTGCGGAAAGCAAACCTCTAACAAAGAATATAGCTAAAGATATAAATCAGTTTTAAATACCCTCATTACCCCCTTCCTCATTATTGACGGCTCATTTGCCACAAACTGTGTGTTTTTTACAAACGCACAAGATAATGTTATTTTAACGGATTTCAATGAGGAACGGAGATGGGCTCTCAATATTTTGTGTGCATTTTTTTGTGGGTTTATGTGTTACAATTTATGTGCTGTGTGGATCCTGAACAAAGGTCTAAAACTCCTACTTCGGTAAGTTAGGAAAGAAACATCGTGTTTTTTTTTTCTTGATTAATTTGACTGGTGTGTAGACCAACTATGGGTAAGTGTAGAAAAAATGTAATGAAACATGAGTTTACATCCTCTTCTCATGCTCGAACTATACAAGAATAGCTTGTCTGGGTAAAAATATTAGTCACTTCCGCATAATAGTGGGGCTAACTGCCCTAGGTATCTATGCTGCTCGTGGAAGCTATTTCTATAACACTAATAACATAACACTAATATTAGGTCTTTACCTATGAAATTGCCGTTCTGCAGTACTGGCCATTTCAAATCAAAATAATTTTTGTTTGGCTAAGAATTCTAATTTCAAATTAATTTTATTTTAAAGACATGGATTTTTTTTTCCAAAAGTAGTCATTTGTTTATTGATTAGTGTTACATTTTCATCGCATTACAATCTTTTTCGTCATCATGGATACGTTGAAAATTCGAGTAAATATGGAATATGAGTACCGTCGTGGCAGCAACGCGGCACAAGCGGCACGCAACATCAACGACGTTTACGGAGCTAACACTACAAACCAACGCACCACTTGTTATTGGTTTGCTCGCTTTTGTTCTGGAAATTATACAAATACAATACAAATACAAATAGTTTATTTTCATTAACATGGTATGTACTACATAGCTAGTGATAGAAATGTCCTTTTAAGCAAATAAATGCCTGTATTAGGACACTCCGCTCTTCCGCAACTTAAATTTACGTAATGTACATTCACAAACAAAAAAAAAGAAAGGAAATTACGACCTGAAAAATGAACCTCGCGGTCGTCCGAAGACTTTGGTCGACAATGACGAATTAAAGGCGATTGTGGAAGCTGATGATACACAATCTACGGCTTAATTAGCAGCAGCTTTCGACGTTAGCGTCAAAACAATATTGGTCCATTTGCGTCAAATTGGCAAGGTAAAAAAGCTTGACAAATGGGTGCCCCACGAACTCAATGATCGCCAGCGCGAAGTACGCGTCGAGACGTGCCTTGCACTGCTCAACAGACACACAAATGAAGGAATTTTGAACCACATTGTTACCTGCGATGAAAAATGGATTCTGTTTGATAATCGCAAGCGCTCAGCAAGTTGGTTGGATTCTGGTTCAGCACCTAAACAATGCCCTAAACGAAAACTTACCCCTAGAAAAGTGATGGTCACTGTTTGGTGGTCTAGCGCCGGTGTGATTCATCACAGCTTCTTACCAAACGGGGTGAGCATTACTTCAGATGTGTACTGTGAAGAACTGAACACAATGATGGAGAAGCTGGCACATCTCCAACCAGCATTGGTCAATCGTTCGTCTCCGCTGCTCCTGCACGTCAACACGCCACCTCATACTGCACACCAAACGGTCTCCAAGTTGCAAGAACTGGGGTTGGAAGCTCTCCGTCATCCGCCCTACTCACAAGACCTTGCGCCTACAGACTACTACTTTTTCCAGAATTTGGATAACTTCTTGGCGGAAAAAAAATTCAATACCCGAGAGGCAGTACAAAATGCCTTTGAAGAATTTGTTGCCTCCCGTCCAGCTGATTTCTTTAAGAAGGGCATCAATAAACTGCCACTGCGTTGGCAAAGATGCATTGAATGCATGGGTAATTACTTCGACTAATACAAATAAAAAATGCATGAAAAAAATTCGTTTAAATTTTTTCATACAAAACGGCAATTTCATAGGTAAAGACCTATTATTATAAAGGCGAAAGTTTGTGAGTGTGTGTGTGTGTTTGTATGTTTGTTACTTCTTGACCCTCAAACGGCTGGACCGATTTGAATGAAATTTGGTTTGTAAATAGCTTATACTCTGGATTAACACATAGGCTACTTTTTTTCCCGATCTACGCGGATAAAACCGCGGGGCGCAGCTAGTACTTATAACTACAACGTTGTAATTTTTCTACAAACAGAAAACTTTCAAAACTCATATTGAATTTTTGTTGTTTTCTTTCATTGCTTTTTCTTTTTGTTCGCCGGTCCATTTAGTGAAAAAAGTCAAAATGCATTTGTAACTCAACTATGTTTCAGGGCCCTTTCAAGACTTCGATCACCAGTATCAAGAACTGCAGTAACCCTAGCAAGCCTTACGTGAAGAATCCTCCGGTAGTCTTCCAACCAACAACTCACAACGGCACGATGAGTGGAAGTGTTACCTTCTTGAAGGATACGAAGAATATGAAGGTAATGTTTCATAATTATGAAGGTGCTTTACTCAATAGAAATTGAATCCAGAGACTAAAACTATTGTGTTGACCGCAACATCACGGCCGCAGTGACGTCGGTTATGAAAATGATGGCAGGTTCAGTGACGTTATTTGATGGTAAATTGCGGACAATATGTAGCGGTCACCGCAGTCTTAGGACACCTTAGCTTTAGTGATATTTTATCACCGATTACGATGATGGAACAGTAAGAAATTATTGATTTGAAAAGAGCTACCGAAAAGCTTATGTCAATCCTGTTGAAAGTATTTGTAGAAAACGAAACGCTACGAAACGCTTTGAATGTGATTTCCACTTACCTAAGCCCTCAAGGTTGGCCACAAAAATCGGTAATCTACGATACTGTAACATTCAGGCACAAAAAATGTCACATAAAGTTTCAGAAAGAGACTGTCGAACAGGAATGGGAGGCGAAGACGACGCTCTTTATGCGAGGAACTTTATTTATAACTCGATGTGCAATATCAACGGCCATCTACAGTAAGCAATTATTACTGATTTTTAACCGACTTTAAAAAAAGGAGGAGGGTCTCAATTGGTCGCGTATATATATATATATATATTTTTTATTTATGTACACCGTTTTCTCCGTCATTTGTGGACCGATTTTGAAAATTCAAATTTGAAAATCAAATCTAATCGTTTATTTGTGATACATGGGTTATATACAGGTGTTCCTTATATAATTATATACTTAACCACTACTTACTTCCATGATCAGCCACTTGGACATACAAATTAATAAATTAATTATTAATGAGAAATTTAATCAAATTTCGTCAAGATAGGTACATGAAACATTTAAAAATTTCTAGTCGATAAAAATTCAGCAACAGAGTAATAACAATTTTCTATAAGAAATTGAAACAATTTATTTTTAAAGACATGAATATTGTCACATTCTTTTTTGTCATTAGGAATCTTATTATAGATCTTTGTGGCCATAGAAAACACACTTTTCCCAAAGAGGGCAATTCTTTACTGACGGGTTATACAGGTAACTTCTACTGCGCGATTTAAGCTCCAATGTAAATAGTGATGGATGATATCTAATAAACAAAACCATTTCAAAAATATATAAAGATGGCAAGGTAAATATTTTTAATTCTTTAAAATATTCTTTGCAACTGTCAGTTCCATTAGACCACACATAGCTCGCACGCAACTTTTTTGACATTTGAAAACTTTATCCCAGTTAGTAGTATTTCCTCAGAAAATGATTGAATATCTGAGCCTAGAAGCAACATTACTATGATAAGCTACGAGTAAAGTGTTAAGATTGACCTTTTTAGCTAGCATATATAAACCATAAGATGACTGTTACACTGTTTTGCAAACAAACTCTATATGACTTTGTCATTTCAAATTGTCATCGATGTGAACGCCAAGACATTTTGATGTAGTCGTCAATTCAACTGTTTCGCCGTTAAATTCTATTGGAGAATGTAAAGTGTTTTTTGTTTTCTGTTTAAATTGCATTCATTTAGTTTTATCGATATTAATTATTAAATTATTACTATGTCACCATTGAATTATTGAATTTAAACTATTTTGTATTGTAATATTTTCATCTATGTATACAACAGTGCAGTCATCAGCAAAAGTACCATACGATCTGTAGTAGATTTCGGCAGGTCATTGACATAGATAATAAAAAGTGGTGGGCCCAAAATACTACCTTGTGGAACCCCATATGTCATTTTTCTACTCCTAGACTTATAGTTTATTTAATGTTTCGTATTAGGACAAATTTTATCAATACTCGTAATCTGAGTTCTATTACTGATGTAAGATTTTAGTAAGTCTAAAGTGTTGGCCCTAACACCGTACGTTTCCAGCTTACTCAGTAGTATTATATGATCCACGTAGTCGAAGGCCTTTGGCATATCCATATACAAGGCATAGACAGGCTGTCTTTTTATCAACTCTAGGATATATTAAACTTAAGAAATCATATATGGCTAAATTTGTAGACATATTTTTACGAAAGCCTTTCTGATCCGGCGTAAATATATTATTCCTTTCAAAGTAGTCATACAAGTTATTGCATATGGCTTTTTTTAGTTATTTTCGAAAATTTTGAAGTAAGGGTTATATAGGCCTGTAATTTTTTACATCTGATTTAACATCCTTTTTATGGAGAGGTATAATTATAGTAGTTTTTAAAACGGATGGAAAGATTCACTGTTCGAAACACATATTTATAACATAGCTCAGTATAGGTGCAATTATGTGAGATACAAATTTTATTACCAATACACATGTGTCATCAAAACCAGTTCTCTTAGTATTTTTTAATTATTTTATAATAGTATAGATATCCAAAGGACTAGTAAGACTCATAAAAAAGGATTTCGGTGCATGTAGAGATTATTGGGATATTTTTACTTGTAGTACTAGTATGGGGTTGCATCTGCACAGTAGTCATTAAATAATTCAGCGATTCTTTGAGGGTCTGTAATTGTATGTTTATCCTTTAACAATTTAGTTATAGGCTTTGGGGTAAAATTCTGTTTTCTGCCATTAATTATATTCCAGGTGGCTTTTGACTTGTTTTTAGAATTAAGAATGTAATAATTATTTTAAGATTTTTAAGTTAGTTTAATAATTTTGGCATATCTCAAAGAATATTTTTTAAAATTCGATTTATCTACGCTATTTTTTGATAGTCTTTACTTCCAAAGAAGAGAACGTTTACGTTTACTACATTTCTTAATGCCACGTGACATCCATTTTGATCGAACTGTTGTTATATTTTTAATTTTAAGTATTGGGAAGTACAAATCGTAAAACAGCCTAAATGTATCATAAAATGAGTTACGAGTAAAAGCATCATTTGCAGCCTTTGATTCAAACACTTCAGTAAATTTTAGCGCTTTAATGCACTCTTAAAATTTTTCTAAATTATCTTAAGAATAATCACGTTTAAACGAAAACTAATGGTCAAATGTACGTGTCTTTTTGACTGGACATGATATATATTGGGCCTTATGGTCAGATAAACCAAGTTTCAAGACAGTTGATTTAGCACCACGAACATTATGGAAAATATTGTCAATGCAGGAACAACTACTTGGTATTGTAGGCTCATTAATTGCTTGTGTTAGATCCTGTAGTTATTTGTTCCAGTTCTAATGTGTACTCATTTTTTTTCAACATATCGATGTTAAAATCACCATAAATAACAATTTTATTATTTCCATGTTTTGTAAGGAGACATAAAATGTCATTAAAATTATTAAAAAACAAATTAATATATTTATTATAGTACTCTTTGGTACCCTATAGAGACATAAAATTATTGTGGTGAGTCAATTTAATTGCAGAGCATTCAATCACATTACGACAAAGTAGTTCAAAGGACGACAAAGTTAATGTAGTTTTTCACTAGAATACATGTCCCTCATCGCGTATTACGCGAAAAGTAGCTAAAATGAAAATTGGTATTTGAAGGAGATTAATATCATCCTTTGTCATATCGTGTTCTGAAAAACATAAAACGTCAATATTTTTACCTGTATCTGCCAGGTAATCAAGGCAGACAGTAAACAAATCTGACTTCGCAATAAGGCCACAGATGTTTTGGTGAATTATATTTATATGGTTATACACGAAAAAAATCATTGTGATTTGAGACAACAGGATCTATTTTTTTAGAAGTGGAGTCACAACATGTAGCAACATTAATGTCAGTTTGAGTACTTTTAGTAGAAACTTTAACATCACAATTATTATAAATGGCAATATCAATTAATTTTCATAATATGTTATTATTACAAGATATCTCATTATTATCATTATTGTTAGCATTAGTCAAGAAAAATATACATTTTGATTTATAGTACAATCGCAAAATGTCCCTTAATATATAATATACCGACTTATGTAAGCATAATCATAGTCAAAATCATAATAATTTATTTGCATTGAAAGTAGGTACATAAAATAAAGCTGTTTACAAAGTTGTGATCCCTGTACAATCTACCATATTGGCAAGCAAACATTAAAAATTAAATATATATATAAAAAAAAAACGCGTCAGTAATTTTAAATAGTAAAAAAAAATTAAATAAAAATAAATTAAAAACTGATAGAATTGAAACGAGCATTCATAAATGTCAAAAATGTAAATACAAAATGTCAAATATTAAAATTATAATGTAGTGTCATTTAAAAAATCAGTAATAGAATAATAACACATCAATTAATAGGCCTGTCAGTTTGTTTTTAAACATTTAGATTGGGACATTTTTAATTATATCTGGTATAGTCTGGTGGGACCCATACCGAAAATACTTTTCTTAAGTAAAGCTGTATTATAAACACCATTTTGCAATAGGTTCCTATATTGGCTTCTATCAGGCCCTTTTCTAGTTTCTGACACTGTTGGAAAGTAATTCTTATTTTTTCTTACAAAAATGGCCATTTCTAAAACATATAATGTTAACAGTTTTAGGGTTTTAAACATAGGTACACAACTGTCTGTCATTTTCAGACCACACATTGCCCTTATACAATGTTTTTGGGCTTTAAACACATGTTCTCTCATACTACAATTACCCCAGAATATAATTCCATATCGCAAAATTGATGCCACCAAACCGTGGTAACCGTGGTGTATTATTTATTTCATATTCATATTTTTTTGCGTCAGTGCATTTTATTAATGCGGTACTATCATCAGCAAATAAGATCATTGGATGCTGAATGTTAAGTTGGGAAATGAATACGTTTCGGTTTAGTGTGGAAAAATTTTTAAAAAATCCATTACTACAAATGAGGTGTTTAAATTTGTATCACATATTTTAGATATTTCATTAGTAAATTTTTCTTCTTTAATATATCTATTAAATAATATTTTGAATAGATTCTATCCATAGTACTAGTAGATTACGGATAGTTGAGATACTATCATCTTCTGTGAAACCTATCACAATCACAAAATCATTCATTGTAAGGTTAGGTATTTCAGTCATACATGAGTTAAATATATCAGAAAGTTTGCTAAAAGGTTTCACGAAGCAAAATATATCATATTTATCACCTAGGAGTTGATTAAGGATTTTCTGAACACAACGACCCTGTTGATCTGCAAGAACAATTACTTTACGTCTAGTGTTATTTGAACCAGAGGCCTTAGTGCGAGTTTTTATACTTTCTCGATCACGTTAAAGTAAACGTCAATTTGTACTGAAATTGAATAAGCGCCGTCTGGTGACTATAATGGGAATCGCAAATTTTCTATACAAATTGACGTAAGGTAACGTTAACGTAAACGCGATCGAGTAAGTATAAAAACTCGCACTAAGACCACAGTTAAGGTCATGGATTCGACTTTCCTCTCACTTTTACTTATTATTGGTTGGTCAATATTTTTGTCTAGCGTAGTGTCATCCGCGAGCAACGTATTATCTTTAATGAATGTTCTGGAGAACTCGTTGTCCATATATGCATTTATATCATCATACGGCTCATTTTCCTCCTGCATGATTTCCAGTTCATCCGTAAGTTTTTTATTTTGAGTTTTTAATATTGAAATTTTATGAATTAAATTATTTATTTTTCTTCGTCGCTTTTTGATTTGCTGTTTACATTTTTAAACGAGAAAGGCTTTTTAAAATGTTTTGTAATAGAATTTTTCGGAAGATCCTGGATATTCACCGGAAAATACTTTTTTTATCTTTCGTATAACTGGAGTAGAAACAGTATTCAACTAGTTTTCAGTAATGCCAAGCTTTTTATATAAAGATATTACTTTTTATGATTTATCAGCACTAATCTTTAATTGCGTATTTTTTATATTCAAATTTTCAATCTCTTCATCAGCTGAAGCTAACCTTAAATTTAATTTAGAAATCTTTTCTTCGTATTCTTCAATTAACTTTTAATCCTTGTTTAAAGTGGCAGGCAAGCTTTTCATTGATGAATCAACTAACGAATTATTTTCAATGTCCATATCTGTTTCATCTAGCAAGCTAACATAAAATTTTGGAGTTTGTCTATTTATTTATTTAACATGTGGAAAACCAACAGCTTAACTTATAAACAATAAATATACTGAAATAAGAAACATGAAGCCAATTACAGGTTTTCACGGCTAGCTATACAGTAATTATAATAAGAGATCTTACATACGACAAGACATCAAGAAAAGATGAGCACCAATCGTTAAATCGGCACCGCCAAACATAAGGAATAGATTACAAAAAAATTAAATAAAATAAGAAACAGAACTATTATTAACACTAAGAATTAACTTTGAAAAATTCCAAGTTCAGCCTATTGCGTACGCTTGAGCCTTTGGTTGAAAACAAGTGAAAAGAGAACTGCTTGCATAGGTCATTAAAGTCTTTACTCACTCGCACTAAATATGAGTTTTGCCTGTAGTTGGAAGAAGACCACGGAATAGCTATAGGAGGATTAAATCTGAGAGTTCGCTGGGGAACATTAAATATAGCTTACGTAGAAGCTGCGGACAGTCCACCTCATTTGATACAATTTTGAGCAAAAATGTACAATCTGCCAATCGACGACGCTTAGTAAGTGGTTGTAGGTGAAACCTGCAGAGATCCAAATATTCACAACTGTGGTATGGTATGCGCAAACGATAGCACAGAAACCGAACAAATCTTTTTTGCACATCCTCTATGCGATCAATGTTAGCATGAAGCATATTCTAAATGACTTCTCACAAATGAGCAATACAATATCTTAATAGTTTTTACTTTCTTAAAACACGCTGCTAGTCTCATAACAAAACCTAATGCTTTGGATACTTTAGCCACTATTTGCTCAACGTGAACATTAAACTGAAGTTTAGAGTCATGATATACGCCCAGGTCACGAACACCGCCACATCTCTGCAGTAGCTGATCTTTCAGCCTAAAGGCGGTATGAAGTGGAAAGCGTTTTCTGCTAAACGAAATTACGGAACATTTAGTAGGGTTTAGGTCTAATTTATTGACGCGACAGTATTCATCAAGTCTTGATAGGTCAGATTGGAGAGCATCCATATCACTAAGTGATGATATAGAAGAAAATATCTTAATATCATCAGCAAAACAAAGAAGGTTAGAGTTATGGAAACACGTGCCAATATCGTTTACGTAAATAATGAAGAGTAACGGGCCCATCAGGGAACCTTGGGGAACACCACTGGGAACCGAAACCCAGCTCGAAATGTAGTTGCTGACAACTACAGCTTGAGACCTGTTATCCAAGTAAGACGAAAACCAGCGAAGTAGGTCACCTCTAATACCGATGTTAAATTAGTTCGCTAATTCATTAAATTTTCAAAAAAGCATCTTTTTATTTAACATTCTTAAAGAAACTTATTTACAAAAAAAAAAAAAAAACAACCGACTTCAAAAAAAAAATACTACAAAGTGAAAAATAATTTTAATTTTGGAAGTCGGTGCCTTTAAATAATAATAATAAATTATTTATTGAGAGTAATAAGCTTGATACAAATAAAAAATCAAAGATAACTAGCAGGCTATTATAAAACAATACATCATGAGCATCTGCAGCCGAACTAGGTGTAAACCTGTATCTCGGCATAAAAATAGTTTTGCTTTAAGTAAGTCATGATCAATTCTGTCAAACGCTTTACTATAGTCCGTATAAACGACGTCGACCTGCGCCCCTTTGTCCATACTAAGTGTTAAAATGTCATTTAGCAAAGCTAGGTTGGAGACTGTTGAACGACCCTTTAAAAACCCGTGCTGTGAAGGACTAAAAGATGAACTAAGAGCTGCGTAAACCTGATCATAGACCAATCGTTCAAAAAGTTTAGCCCAGTATACACAGTTTGGAAATCGGTCTATAATTAACTATTTCGTTTTTGTGGCCTTTTTATGGACTGGTGTTATAAAGGCAGACTTCCAAATATGAGGCACCGTACATGTTGATAGGGATTTTTCTGTAGGTGATATTAGAATATTGATCTCCAACCATATAGCAAATTAACAAGATATTATATTGTTGTTATTATACTTATGAAACGTGGCTTAAACTAAGTCTGCTAAAAACGCATAGCGTAAGCTCAAGATGTTAAAAACAAGCGGCTAGTGTATGAGAGCGTTGAGCATGTGTGCGTAGAAGCGGCCAATCTGCGGGTTGCCCTAGGTAAGGATCGCAAGTCATTGCATTTTCATTCTAATAGATTTTTACCAAATAATCAAGGTACAGATAGAGTCCAGATGTATTATGTATATTACTCTTTAGTCCGCTTCACAAGCTTTACAATGATATACAGCACAAATGAATTGAGCAACTTCCACTTTTTTTATAAATTTTACGGAGACAAAACAAATACGGTGCTAACTCTTTGAATCTCAACGGTCGAGTCCAAAATTCTTTTGTTGTTTGAAAGGGTCTTGAAATGGTCTGATTGCTTGTCACCAAGTCAGAATATGATGAGGGGATCTCATAGAAATCGAGGGAAACCCTCAAATTTTATAGGCATCGCTGATAGATTGTCACTCAGACCTTAATCTGCATGGTCCTCATAAGGCCTGACCAAGATTATGTCTGGAATTTAAAAGAGACTGTGACCTCTGAGTTTGTTTCGGTTTTTCTTCTTCTTCTCAGAATATTCGGATAGGAAACACCGAACTCATCTTGTTTTATAAAACACTAGCTGCGTCCCGTGGTGTTACCCGCGGTTTATGAGATACATTAGAACATGAATTAATTAATCGGTGAGAAAAATATTCACATTTCAAGAGGCAAAAAATTGCTGATCCCACGGGAACTCTACATTTTTTTCGGGATATAAAGTAGCTTATGTGTTAATCCAGGGTATGAGTTATCTACATACCTACCAAATTTTATCCAAATCTGTCTCGCCATTTGAGCGTGAAGAAGTAATAAACATACAAACACACACAAACTTTCGCCTTTATAATATTAGTGTGATAATTTTATTGAGACGTATGAGTGCCTTTTGCACCAATTTACAGAAATAAATATTATATAATTTATCATTAACCACTTTGTCTTGGCCCTATTGTAATGCTAGGAATGTCATACTTAAACCGAATTTTTGTAGATCAGACTCCGAGGTTTCATACTACGCAATGGTAAATGGGAGCCTTCTTACCTAATAAACAACCTGGACTGCCACGGAATGGTGCTCCACTTCATGTGTGCTACCATGAACATTAAGTATGACAGGAAGAACTGCCTATACTTTAAGGTAAGAGATCAATATGCGTTTATTTCCTCAAAGAGTGCTTGTTGATGCAAAAATGTGGTTAAAATCACACTTGGTACGAGCTGGATGAGAGTCGTTGTGGATCTACTTCAATGGTATGCGATTTGAGATGCATACTGTAGATAGAAGAAGAAACACGCATGGTAATGCTGTGTGCGATTCTAAGCGAATGTGAGCCAAAGAGCAATAGAAAGAATACCTAACATGTTTGTGGACTCTCGTAGATTCTGACTCGGTAGAAAAAAGCTAGCGAAACTCCGCAGACGTGATAGGTATCAATATTTAAAAACGACAAAACAAAAATAAACAAGTTTTTAATGATTTGTTTTATCGTGTCGATGTTTGTGAAGTTTAGGTTGGGAAAAACTAATTTTTCAAGTGATGTTTTAAGAGACTTCAACACTTTTTTACGGTTAAAACTCCAAAAAAAATCATCATCAAATTAATTTCTTTTTTATTTGATTTTTTTTTTTTTTTGACTATAAAAATATCTGCCACGGCTGCAATGGGAGACAGTATTGTGTATATAGATTACAATAGTGAAGATAAATTATTGATCTTATGTCATAAATTTATTTTAAAAAAAAATTGTGCGTATAAATTTGAATGGATTCATTTGTATAAAACCTCCCGTAGTAATTAGTGTTCATTCACAGACCAGTTAGAAAGAGGTAGCAATAATTGTTTTCATTGACGAAGCGATACATCGCGCGTAGTTTGGAATAAAGTAAATGTTTATTTAATTACTTTGTTTTCTTAAATTGATTTAACTATTCTGGGATATGAAATTTCTTCACTATTGTAATTTATATACTCAATACTATCTCCCATTGAAGCCGTGGCAGATATATTTAAAGCACCTCATATATCTATCTCCATCACGTCTGCGAAGTTTCGCTATCTAATATAAAAAAAAAATCATAATAATAAAAATCATAAAAATAATTAATCGTATGATGATCATCTAAGTATGCTCATTTAGATGTATCTGTAGTGTACAGCCTGTTTTACACGGTGCGATTGAATTTTATGTGGCTTACCATAACTTGAAGCAACAATAAAAGTGCAACGTTTAAACAGTGCTTAGTCGACGCAAGTCATTTGTTGCTTCAATTTTATTGTACGCCACATAAAGAAACAAGCAACGTATAAATATGGTTTTAACTGAAGTGATGGCAGTTTTCTTTACGTCTATCAATTGTTAGCAACCTCAGCACCAGTAGAAGCAATTAGATGTTTCTGCTGTTATTATTTTGTGAAATTTTCAGGGATCCTACTCCTTTGAAAACTTGGACGTGAATCAATTACTGCATTTTTGGATTTCTAAAGTAAAGTATGGGCATATCCTGTGGCGATCAGAAACATATTCACAAGCTGGAACATTCAACTGCAAGGAATATGACACTATGACTGAACCTGCTTAGATGACATAATTATCATCATCATCCTCTAGCCTTTATCCCAATTTATTTGTAGTCTGTACCGCATGCCTTCTCCTCCCATTCATCTCTATTAACCGTCATCTCTGTTCTCATCCTCTTTCTAGCTCTATCATCGTTCACACGATCTTTCTTTGGTCATCCTATACTCTAAATATATCCCTCACGATATGTCCTTCCTTCCATGAACCTGCTTTGACGTAATCATGTAGGAAATGTAATTTACATGAAATAGATTATAATCTGGCCCAGTGGTAACAGCCCCGACTTACGAGGTCGTGGGTTCGAACCCAGGCAGACGCTTTACTTTGTGTAAATAATTTCATCACCACTGTTCTAAAAACACGGAAGGAAAACATCGTGAGGAGGAAACCTGCATGTCCTAGAACCAAAAATTCGAAGATGTGTGACATCTTTCAACCCGCACTGGGCCCGCGTGATAGATTACAGCCTATTCCCCCTCCTTTACGAGAGGGAATAGAATAGAATAGAATACTCTTTATTATGCACACCATTTAAATTACTGGTTACAATTTTACAATGTTGAAATTTTACATACGAGTGACACAATGGGCGGTCTTATCGCTAAAAGCGATCTTTTACAGACAACCTTTGGATGGAGTATGAGGACAAGGAGAGACAATTCTGTAGGTAGTCCGTGAATAGGTTCCTCCTAAAGAGGAGGCGTGTGTCCCAGCAGTGGGAACATTATAGGCTGATTATGACTATGATGTTATGAGATTATAATCGTTTTATGCCTCATTATTTGCCACAATTGCTTTAGTGCCTCCCTATATTAGCTGCACAGAAAACTTAATGTGATTATAACTGACTAGATTCTATGTCGAATGGACATGTTTATTCAATGTTTTCTTTTTATATGTTTGATTTTATCATTATTATTACCAATCTGCTATTCCGGAACTGAACCGAAACAAACTTCGGTGAGTTGATTATTGGTTACTAAGTTTTATATTTTTTTCGTTACGCTTGTGAATTAGTGATCGCTGTATAAATTAAAGTTTACAAAAAATAAAATTTTTTATTCGTTAATTTCAACACTACGTTTTCAGGGCCCTTTTAAAACTTCGATCGTCAGTAACAAGGACTGTAGTAATCCTCGCAGACCGTACTTGAAGAACCCGCCAATGTTGTACCATCCATCGGTCGTGAATATTGACGGGAAGAACATGCTGGGAGGGAATCTTACCGTTTTAAAAGACACTAAGGATTTTAAGGTATAGCCATCATTGACAAAGCGAAGTTCTTGAAAGCATTGTTCGTGCAAATTCTTCTGCAAACATGCAACATGCTTTTCTTTGCTTTTGCTTTGCTTTATGCTTTGCTCGTGAACTTTTAAAAGATGAAGTGAAAAAAATATAATAAATAAATGTTCATTGTTCAGAAAACGCTACACTTAAGTATACATCCACCTCGTGAGTGCTAGTGTTAATGTACACCAAACGGCTCAAAATATTCATGGCAGTGAAAGTATTTACGTTGGTTTACGACGAAAATCCAAATAAAACACTGCTATATTTAAACTTTTTGTTGAAGGGCTTGTGGCTAAGTAATAACAGCCGCACGGGTCGATCGATCAGGTTAAGCTTTGCTTACCGCGTTTGATCCGTGGATGGGTGATCTTTACATACCAAGACCCCGCCGTGCCTCGGAAAGGACGTTAAGCCGTTGGTCCTGGCTGTTATTTTTAGATCTTTGACAGTTGTTACGGGTCGTCAGAAGCCCGAAAGTCTGACAACCAGTCTTACCAAAGGCGTATCGTGTAACTGGTTTGTGGAGGTCAGATAGGCAGTCGCTCCATGTACAATATTGGTATTCAGCTGCATCCGGTTAGACTGGAAGTCGACCCCAACATATTTTCAGGCAAATGATGATTTAAACTTTTTTCAGGTGTCAATAAAACGCTTTGTGTGGCGAAATGGCAAATGGCACCAAACGCATATTTTTAACAATCTGAACTGCCACGATGCAGTGCTGCGGTTCGCTTTCGCAGCCACAAGGGTCAAGTATAACAAAAATAACTGTATGATCTTGAAGGTATGGTTGAGTTTTAATTACCACTGGTATAAACTTAATAAGGCTTTAGCTGGATTGGTCTACTTAGGGACGACTTTCTTTATTTATAATAAGCTACAATTGGTGTATGAATTAATTTATTTTTTTGCTACTCGACCCGACAGAGAAATAACAATACATAATTCGTACTAAATTCCTATATAAAATGCACTTTGAGTTTTCCCGAGTTTTTCAATATTCCTGGAAACTTTTCTAATTTTTCTGTTCGATATTTTGACGCCTCACTGGTGGCCTTTTCTTAACAATGAAATAAACGAAGACTGAAAGAAATTGAGTGATAGATAACACAACGTTATCACACTGAGTTTTATAAACTACTATTACTGGTTTTTTTTAAATAGCAGGTATATTGTATAACCAAAACAACAAAATAATTATTATTTTTTTCGGATGTAACAGATAAAACAACGTAAGAAACTGATCAACTAAACGTCAATCAGTCAGTTCGGACAAAATTCAAAATTTCCTAATGTAGAAGACATTATTGCTTTTCATGCACCTACGATGTGTTGAATGATTTCAGAGGAACTATTGCATCGCCTCATCTGCCTATTTGTTTGAGAAACTCGCATTATGTGTTGCTGGTAATTGCGAGTTACTATTACTTAGTCCTGAATAGCTATCATGACCCCTTTTGTCTTAGGGAATAGTTTTCCATGTTCAGTCTCCAGTTCTTAATCATTCGTTCGACGCTAAATTGTCGCCGATAGGTTGATTAAGATCGTATCGATGTCGCCCATGCAGTAATTTTTGGTTCCATTCTGTGATTTTAGTCTGTCGGTCAGTCTATTGTTTATTACTTTGGGTAGTCTTTTAAACATGATTAAAGGGGAAAATTTATTAACCGACTTCAAAAAGGAGGAGGTTCTCAATTCGTCGGAACCATTTTTTTTTTATTTTTTTTTTTTATTTATGTTCCCCGATTACTCGAAGATAGCTGGACCGATTTGGATTTTTTTGTTTTGTTCGAGAGTGTATACATCACAGTTGGTCCCATATAAAATTGATTATTTTTGCTTTGGTAGTTTTTGAGTTAGCTTCAATAATACGTATTTTTTCCCCACTTTTATATGGATGATGTTCTAGTTTGTTTTGCAGGTAGTGGTATTTGAATTTGTGTGTGGTAGGTACACAACTAAAAAGTGAAAAATAAAAACACTTTTACAAAAAAAAATACAACCGACTTCCAAAAACAACACTACAAAGTGAAAAATAAGTTTAATTTCGGAAGTCGGTGGCAAAAAACGAAAATACATTTAACACCGACACCGACACCGACTCCCGAAATTAAAGTTATTTTTCACTTTGTAGTGTTGTTTTTGGAAGTCGGTTGTATTTTTTTGTAAAAAAGTTTTTTTTATCATTACACGCTATTGCTTTCTGTAGAGTGGAAGTAATACTTTTAGCATTAACCCGTCGCGCGCTAATTAGCAGACACAATTGAAATTCTATTGTTATCTGTACACATGGTGTGCAATCGACATTTTAAGAGTTAATGTATGTTTTAAAAATCGTTATTTGTTTGTTATGTAAGTTAGTGATATCTGTTATTCCTCTGCCACCTTCGCACCTTGGCAATATGAGCCTCTGGACACATAGGGTACCTTCTATTTATAGTCAGAGTGGTATTTATAATCCGTCGTGAATACTTGATCTTGGTCTTGTTCCAGTTTATGATACCAATAGAATGGGTAAGAACAGGGATGGCATAAGTGTTTATGGCTTTTATAGTGTCTCGAGCGTTTATTTGTGTATGACATATTGATACCCATATCATACTCATATTGTACTTACATATTGATTTGAACCTGTGTTTTAATCTGTTTAGCCTGTATATAACTAGGTCCCGTTTTCATCGAACGATTCTATGGTGTCACCTGTCTGCATGTGTTATGAAGTTGAACAAGTTTGGCCTGCTTTGATTGAATTAATTTTATATTTATCAATCCTAAACTCCACAGCGATATCATTTGAAAATTGTTCAGTAGCATTAGCTAGTTTATGTAAGTCGTCTGGTAATGATGCGTATAATTTGATATCATCCTTATAGAGCAGGTAGTTGATTTTTGAATATACCGGTATGCACGTGTTTCCTCAATTTATCAAAAGCTGTCAAAATCTGATTGCATATGACATGCTGTGGGGCAAGTTGAGGGACGCGGGCGTGTCGGCGGAGTACAGCTCCCTTCTCAAATATTGATACTCTAACCAAAAGAACCGGGTGAGGTGGGTGAGTACTGTCGGATAAGTACAGGCTGGAATGCGGAGTCAGGCAGGGGGGTTAAGCTCGCCTCTGCTATTTAACCTTTATGTCGACCTGCTTATCGAGCGATTGAGCAGTACACAGTTCGTCTGCCACATCGACGGAACGTGTGTCAACAATATAAGCTATGCAGACGATATGGTACTTCTCAGTCCATTTATAAGTGGGTTGAAGAAGTTGCTATCGACCTGCGAGAGCTAGCGGAGGAGCATGGCTTAATATACAACTCGAAGAAAATCGAGCTTCTTGTATATTTTTTTTTTTTTATTTTGGCGTTGTAGTATTTCGATAATGTTCGCAGAGACTCGCACAGATGGTTTTCATGCCATTATGCGAAAGAAAACGGCCTCCTTACTACACGCCTGCATGGTAGTAACAACAGCATTCTAAAAATTATTGCTGGCAGAGCGGACTGTCCCTTTCAGGGACACTAGGTGGGGACAGTCGTAGGTATGAATTAATAATTACTAATAATACTAACATAAGCACTTAAGCATTATTGTTACTAACACCCAAAACACTAACATATTTATGGGCCTAGTCTGAAACAAAGTTTTATTTAATTTAATTCACTATTTTGCTGGTCAGTTTGTATGTCGTCATGGTATTACTATATTAGAGTTTATTGCAGTGCTTTAAGGCATTGAGTTTATTTGAAAGCGGATTTAATGCGAGACAGAACCACAGCGGGCTGAGTGAGTCTCATATTATTATAGTCGACTGCTGGTTACGGGCCACCAATAGCTTATCATTCAACAACGTTTGTTCAGCTACTACCAGTGACAGTATTGTAGACAGAGAACTGGAGCTGCTTGAAATCTTAAATCCGCAATCATTTATGTGTGAGAGACTAGACTACAGTAGACTTGAGCATAGTGATTGGTGTACCCAACCTCCTTTTGTCACGTTTCGGTGACCAAATTTTGACTGCGGGTTCTACCTCGCTAAGAGATCTTCTTTATCCTAACTAAAACACTAGGAAGTGGTGAGGGCTAGTCGTTTTAGGAGCCGTAACTTTTAATCTTTGAAGTGTGCAGATCCTCAGTAAAATTTTAATTAAGAATTTTTGCTTTTGATTTCAATTGTAAAGCAAGTACCCACACTTTAATCTGTTGTCTTTTTCCAGGGTGTTTATGTCTTTCAGAATTTGGACGCGAATCCGCTGGCGCATATCTGGTTTGCAACCATGCCGTACGGGCACGTGCTGTGGCGATTAGAAACCTTCTCCAAGGATGGAATATTCTTCTGCAAGGAGTTTGACACTGTCGCAGAACCTGCTTAGCATAATCACCCTATAATATTGCCACTGCTGGGACACAGGAAGAACCTGCTTATTATGGTTGAATTATATGGAAATAATTGAAAGTTTTTATTGTTTTGATACCCACATTTACAGCAAAGCATACGTATAATCTGCCTGTAACGTTCCCACTGCTGGGACATAGGCGTCCTCTCTGTGAGAGGGAAAAAGTTCCGCTTTGTAGAACATCGTCTCTGTTACTCATGTGACAGTTTCTTTCTCAACATCATGTGACACAATTTCCGTCTAGGTACTGTGCGTTCAGTCATCAGTGCAAATTATGAGCATGTATTTATCATCCGTGATTCAATGGCGCATTCATTGAAAAAATCGACTATTATGCCCACGGGTGCAAACAGTGTAGGTACGTAGTGGTAGAAGAAAAAGACTCGGGATGAATAACAAAATATTGTTATTAAAGAAGCGGACCCACCCATTCGACCAAGCAAAATTAACAACTGCAGACCTTATGATAATCGCGTCAATGGAGTATGGCAGGAAGAACTGCTTCTACTTCAAGGTAAGTCTGAAAAAGATCGACTTGAGTGTGACGTCACAAATTTAGTTCCTTAAATACTGCTAGTTTATTTATTATTTATTTATCCTCCCACTGGAACGCCATACAGCAATTACACCAACGGAGCAAGAAATTACTTCGTGTGCTGCTTTCCATCCATCCTGTGCGCGGTATGGTCATCGAACGGGCGGCGACGGATCATGCACGCTCACGCAGCGTCAAGACATTTCTCCATAACTTATAACGCCATCCGTATTGCGCACATTATTTGCAATTTTTTGACGCTCAATATTTTTTATAAATAAATACGTTAAAATTGAAAAAAACGAAAAATTTTGATGTGTCATTCTGCCTAACAGATAACAAAAAAATGATGATGCAAAAAATTCTTTCTAAACACACATAACAGTAGCTGGTAGAGAAAAGAACGTGTAGTTAAATAGAAGTGGTCCGAAGACAACGTCAGCCAGGAAGCAGCGGAAAAAATAACCATAATGTTTGTAAATCTCGATTTTTAACTAGATAGAAAATAAAATACTGAAGACAATACTGGAACCAAGGACGCTGATACAGATCTGAACATGAGAAAAATATAATTAAAGTCAACCTTTTGCGAAAGAATATATTGTTGGTTATACTGCAGGATTATCTCAGATAAAGTTTATTTTTGTTTCACGTAACCAACAAAAAAGTAAAGAGTTGTTACAAGTATCAAAGGACATTAAGAATATTTCAATTTGCTAAGAAAAAACAAAGGAAAAGCACGAATCCATCTTCCAGTATTTTTGCGATGTCAATTTCCCTCTCCTACTTAAATTGTTAGCAGTACAGGTTTATACTGACTAGGCTTTCCTTTCAGAGATTCTACTCTTTCTAAAATTTGAACTTGGAATCAGTTATTGCATTTTGGATTTCTAAAGTAAAGTATGGGTACATTCTGTGGCAATCAGAAACATATTCACAAGCTGGGACGTTCACCTGCAAGGAATATGACACTATGACTGAACATACTTAGATGATAATATCATCATTATCGTCCTCCTGCGCTTATTCCAATTTATTTATAGTCTGCACAGTATGCCTTCTCCTTGCATTCATCTTTATTAACCGTCATCTCTGTTCTCATCCTTTTTCTAGCTATATCATCGTTCACAAGGTTTTTCTTTGGTCACTCTCTTTTCCAAAAATATTCCTCACGTAAAGTCCTTCCTTCCATCAACCTGCAAGTACTTCGATGTAATCATGTAGAAAATGTTATTTACATGAAATAGATTATAATCGTTTTATGCCTCATTATTTGCCTCATTTGCTTAAGTACCTTCCTATCTAAATATAAGCTGCACAGGTACTCTACAAAACTTAACGTGATTTTAAGTGACTGGATTCTATGTCCAACGGATATGATTATTCAATGTTTACTTTTTATATTTTTGTCATACTTATTACCAATATGCTATTCCGGAACTGAACCGAGTCCAACTTCGGTAAGTTGATTATTTTTTACTAAGTTTTTATAATTTTTCATTACGCTTGTTGGTGATCGCTGGAAGCCATGATTTTGCTTAATATGCGTTTGACGTTGGACCCTTATTAACGCTACAACCTGTATATTATACAGGTTGTGGCGAAAATAGTGGTCCAACGTTAAGGGGTTGAAACACCGTATGTTCAGCTATCACATACCACAATTTGGAACCATTTTCGGAGAATGGAAATGCCTCATAATAAAATATTTTTTAATTCTTTTTAGAAAAAATTACACATTGCTTTATTAATTTGGTTGTAATTTCTTATTTGACTTTTCTTTTTTTTTGTTTATAACTGTGGAATATATGTGCAATCACGTGCAAATAACATTTTGAATGTAGTTTTAAATGTATTAAGCAGCATAAGACAACAAATATACTCAATAATAGGAGACGTCTAAAGGAAGATGCTTAAAAAGAAAAAAAATAACTTCTGACTTCCGTAAGATGAGAAATATTTAATAAAAAAAAATATTTATTGAGCATATTTTCGATTCTCAAATAACTACAAAATAAAATAAAAACTTCTTATTTGACCTATGAAAAAAATAAAATGGGTCAAAGTGTAGTATATGATAGCTGAATATACCGTGTTTCGACCCCCTAAATGAGACCATTGTTTACGCCACAGTCTGTATAAATAAATTGTTTAAATAAAATTAAAATTTTTAGCCATTAATTTAACACCATACGTTTTCAGGGCCCTTTTGAAACTTCGATCGTCAGTATTAAGGACTGCAGTAATCCTCGCAGACCATACTTGAAGAACCCGCCAATGATTTACCATCCATCAATCCTGAATATCGACGGGAAGAACATGCTAGGAGGGAATCTTACCATTTTGAAAGACACTAAGGATGTTAAGGTATAGCCATCATTGAGATAAAGGAGTTCTTGAAAGCATTGTTCGTACAAATCTTTCTTCTCTTCGTATCTCATGAACTTTTACGAGACGACTTGGAAAATAAATAAGTGCTCATTGTACAAAACACGCTACGCTTACGTATACCACCTTCTTGTAGGTGCTAGTTTTAATGCACACCAACGGCCCAAAATATTCATGACAGTGAATGTATTTACATTGATTTACAGAAAAAATCTAAATAAAACACTGCTTAATTTAAACTTTTTTCAGATGAAATTCAAAGGCTGTGCCTGGCGCGATGGCAAATGGCACCAAACGCAAAGTATTAACAACCTGAACTGCCACGGTGCAATAATTCACTTCACTTTCGCAATCACCGGGGTCAAGTATGACAAAAAGAACTGTATGTTCTTGAAGGTAAGGTTGAGTTTTAAATAGTTGAGTTATAAATAGGTTTAAACTAAATAAAGCTCTTACTGGATTGGTCTACTTAGGGTCACCTTTCTTCATGATCATTCCGTATGACTTAGCATTTCATCTAAGTTTTTTCTATGAATTCTGGCAATAACCTGACTGTTATTTATTGTTGGATAGCTGAAGAAACGAAGATATTTTAAGTGTATTACTGGTATAGATTTTTTAAATATTCCTCAATGAAAAAAATACTTTGTACAAATTTATTTCTTTTTTCAACTATCAATCGTCTACTAGGACCCAGTTTGTTTGGTTTTGAAAATAATAAAACAACTTTTCTACAACCCACACAAAAATCGTAAAAAAGTAGATGCACAAATGACAAAAAAAAAATAGTACAATAGACAAAAAATTTGATATTTTTAAGAAACAATTTAAAATTTCAATATCTTGAAAACGGTTAAGTTTGAGGTATCATGTGACTTTACCTTTCACCCTGTATACAGTGACTTTTATCCTAGACTGAAAACTGGTACTGCTTGAAATCAGAAGTCTTTAATTATTGTTGTATGAAAGACAGCAATAGAGTTGGTGTACCCATCCTCCTTTTGTCACGTTTCGGTGATCAACTTATGATTGAGGGTTCTACCTCGCTTAGAAGTCTTCTTTTCCCTACTAAAATACTAGGAAGTGGTGAGGGCTGGTTGTTTTAGGAGCCGTAAGTTTTTACGTTCAGAACGTGCTGATTCTCAGACAAATTTGAATAATGAATTTTTGCTTTTGATTTCAATTGTAGCAAGTACCCACATTTTAATTTAATTTCTTGTCTTTTTACAGGGTGTTTATATCTTTCAGAATTTGGACGTGAATCAGCTGACGCATATCTGGTTTCCAACCATGCCGTACGGACACATGCTGTTGCGATTAGAAACCATCTCCAAGGATAGAATTTTCATCTGCAAGGAGTTTGACTCTGTCGCAAAACCTGCTTAGCATAATCAGCCTATAAAGTGGGAACTCACTGCTGGGACACAGGCAGAACTTGCTTATTATGGTTGAATTATATGGAAATATTTGAACGTTTTTTATTGTTTTGATACCCACAAGTCAGCACAGCATACCCACTGAAACGACCATTCCACGAAAGTGAGCCTGAACGAACAATGACAGCGCACGCGTTACTTTTTTATTTTTTGTAATTTTGTGTGTGGACCCACCATTTGCCTTCTAGGTTCTTTGGAAAGGTAGTTAAGTACGGTATATTTTTGCCAAAAGCTGTGAGGTTGTATCGGCATTACGAACAAAGTTTTCTGTGGTTGAAAATCAGTTTGCGGAACGAGAGGCGCGCGCGGGGGGCGTTTGTTTACCGAGATTATTATTCGTATTTCAAAACTTTGGAAGAACAAAGGTAAATATTATGATGTCATTTGATTATTTGACACATGGGCAATATTTTAGGCAAAAAAAAATAGGGTTATCGCTTTAGATTTTGAAATAATATTTTAATTTTTATTTAGTGACGGTAATATGTTTATATTACCGTCACTAAATAAAAATTAAAATGTAAACTGTATTTTTTATTGAAAAAAAAAACTAAGTCATTTATTGTCCTAAATCAAAATTCGTAATCTAGCCTAGTCTATCCACTTTAGGAAACAGTCATTCGTTGAATGTCCATTGATACAAATTTCTTGTGTACAAGCCGTGTATAAGTGGCTAGGCGCCCCGTCGCGCGCCGACAAAAAGTCACATATTTCTCAAGGACAATCCTAATGACGTCGCGCGGGGAACGGGACGCGTGAGTGGATACACATAATCACAACATTTACAGCAAAGCATACGTATAATCTGCCTATAACGTTCCCGCTGCTGGGACACAGGCCTCCTGTCTGGGAGACGGAAAAAGTTCCGCTTCGTAGAACATTGTCTCTGTCACTCATGTGACAGTTTCTTTCTCAACATCATGTGACATAATTTCCGTCCAGGTACTGTGTGTACAGTCATCAGTTCAAATAATGAGCATTTATTCATCATTAGTGTATCAATGATGCATTCATTGAAAAAATCGACGTATGCCCACGGGTTTGCAAACAATGTACGTACATACTGACAAGAGAAAACAGCTTGGGATAACCAAAACAATTTTTGTTATTAAAGAAGCGGACCACCCATTCGACCAAGTAAAATTAACAACTGCAGACCTGATGAAAATCGTGTCAGCGGAGTATGACAGGAAGAACCGCGGAAGCACTGTACTTTTAAATAACCCAGCGATGTATACAACATCGCTGGGTTATTTAAATGCTACTACTGCTGCTGCTGCTGCTGCTGCTGCTGCTATACAAGCAGCAATTTTTTTTTTATAAAATCTACCCTTTTTAGAGTGTTTTTGAAACTCCCAAAACCAGCAAAACCGAGAACCGACCGGTGACGAGAAAAAAATCGCCAAAGTTAGTTTTGTTTGTAGGGTAGTTGGGAGTATGGAAGATCAAGTGGCGGACCCAAATTTGTTTCCAAGCAATAATAATGAGGCGTAATCGATGGAGCACCGCAACGCAGGGCTCAATGGTTTGAAAAAAAAAAATACCACGAAGGGGATTGCGCCGTCTTCTTCAAACCCAAACTGTCGGAGTCGGGGTGCCCCAAGTCCCGAGCTCGCTTTGCTCGCTCTTGCATCCTATGTTCTCCTAGTAACAGTAGTAGTAGTAACACTAAGTAACACTAGTAACATTGCCTTTTGTAAATACGATGAGTGAGAACTGTCAAACGTTAGCGTCACTGTCACTTACATTCGATTACGAAGGTAAGCTGACTACGCTTTTCTTTCAGGGATCCTACTCCTTTGAAAACTTTGACGTGAATCAATTACTGCATTTTCGGAATTCGAAAGTAAAGTATGGGCACACCCTGTGGCGATCAGAAACATATTCACAAGATGGAACGTTCACCTGCTAGGAATATGACCTATGACTGAACCTGCTTCAATCTGCCTAGCCTTTTCCCAACTATGTTGGGGTCGGCTTCCAGTCTAACCGGATGCAGCTGAATACCATTGTTTTACATGGAGCGACTGCCTATCTGACCTCCACAACCCATTAACTGGGTAATACGATACCTCTTGGTAAGACTGGTTGTCAGACTTTCGGGCTTCTGACGACCTGTAACGACTGTCAAAGATCCAAGAAATGACAGCTGGGACCAACGGCTTAACGTGCTTTCCAAGGCACGGAGGAGTCTCGGTATGTTAAGATGGTCACCCATCCACGGACCAACCTCGGCAAGCTGACTTATGACTGAACCTGCTTAAATGACATAATTGTCATCATCATCCTCCCCAAATTTGGTCGTTTTAGGAGCCGTAACTTAGAATCTTTGAAGTGTGCCGATCCTCAGTAAAATTTTAATAGAAAATTTTTGCTTTTGATTTCAATTGTAAAGCAAGTACCCACACTTTAATCTCTCGTCTTTTTCCAGGGTGTTTATGTCTTTCAGAATTTGGACGCGAATCCGCTGGCGCATATCTGGTTTGCAACCATGCCGTACGGGCACGTGCTGTGGCGGTTAGAAACCTTCTCCAAGGATGGAATGTTCTTCTGCAAGGAGTTTGACTCTGTCGCAGAACCTGCTTAGCATAATCACCCTATGATGTTGCCACTGCTGGGACACAGGAAGAACCTGCTTATTATGGTTGAATTATATGGAAATATTTGAAAGTTTTTATTGTTTTGATACCCACGTGTACTGCAATCAGCCTGTAACAGCAGTATAATCAGCCTGTAACGTTTCCGCTGCTGGGAAATAGGCCTCCTCTCTGTGAGAGGGAAAAAGTTCCGCTTTGTAGAACATCGTCTCTGTTACTCGTATGACAGTTTCTTTCTCAACATCATGTGACATAATTTCCGTCTAGGTACTGTGCGTTCAGTCATCAGTGCACATTATGAGCATGTATTTATCATCAGTGATTCAATGGCGCATTTATTGCAAAAAATCGACATATTATGCCCACGGGTGCAAACAGTGTAGGTACGTGTTGGTAGAAGAAAAAGGCTTGGGATAAATGATAAAATGTTGTTATTAAAGAAGCAGACCCACCCATTTGACCAAGCAAAATTAACAACTGCAGACCTGATGAAAATCGCGTCAACGGAGTGTGGCAGGAAGAACTGCTTCTACTTCAAGGAAAGTCTGAGAAAGATCGACTTGAGTGTGATGTCACAAATTTAGTTCCTCAAATACTGCTAGTTTATTTATTATTTATTTATCCTCCCACTGGAACGCCATACAGCAATTACACCAACGGAGCAAAACATTACTTCATGTGCTGCTTTCCATCCATCCTGTGCGCGGTATGGTCATCGAACGGGCGGCGATGGATCATGCACGCTCACGCAGCGTCAAGACATTTCTCCATAACTCATTGTATCCATCAATATTGCGCATCATCATCATCATTCTCCTGCCCTTATCCCAATATTTTGCAATTTTTTGATACTCAGTATTTTTTTTAAAATAAATACGTTAAAAAAGAAATAACGGAAAATTTTGATGTGTCATTCTGCCTAACAGATGACAAAAAAATGATGATGCAAAAATTTCTTTCTAAGCACACATAGCAGTAGCTGGTAGAGAAAAGAACGTGTAGTTAAATGGAAATGGTCCGAAGACAACGTCAGCCAGGAAGCAGCGGAAAAAATAACCATAATTCAAATTCAAATTATTTATTTCAGACACGAGTCCATAGTGTTAGTAGAACAAAATTACTTAAAGACTAGTGTTAGTAAGTATAATACAAAATTATAAAAAAGGTACCAATATATCCTCAACTGGTGTGGATCCTTACCCAGTGACGCAGCAGAGGGGAGTCCCACCGCTCTCGAAACACACTCTGGACACTATTAGTGGCGGTGCGCAGCTTGCCGGCCATGGATGCTGTCCTTTTTCTTATTATGGCGTAAAAATCATCTGTGTGCGCCTCCGCAAACATACCGGACGCACTGCAACGCCACGACAGCGCTAACAGTATCCTGAACGCGTTATTGTATTGGACACGCAGATCGCTGTATGTCCTCTGCGTAAAACTGGTCCAAAGACTGCACGTGTAAAAAGACTGGCAGAAAGCTTTAAAAAGTGTTACCTTAACTTGATGAGTACAACGTGCAAATCTTCGAACCAGCATGTTACATCGAACGGCCAGCGACCTGCGCTCCCTCTCTATATCTATATTGTCCCTAAGATAATGTTTGTAGATCTCGATTTTTAGCTAGATAGAAAAAAAAATACTGAAGATAATACTGGAGCAAAGGACACTGATACAGATCTGAAAATAAGAAAAAATTAGTTAAAGTCAACCTTTTGCGAAAGAATATATTGTTGGTTAAACTGCAGGATTATCTCAGATAAAGTTTATTTTTGTTTCACGTAACCAACAAAGAGTTGTAACAAGTACATAATGGACATTAAGAATATTTCTGTTTGCTAAGAAAAGACAACGGAAAAGCACGAATCCATCTTCCAGTATTTTTTGCGATGTCAATTTCCCTCTCCTACTTAAATTGTTAGCAGTAAAGGTTTATACTGACTACGCTTTCCTATCAGAGATTCTACTCTTTCTAAAATTTGGACTTGGAATCAACTATTACATTTTTGGATTTCTAAAGTAAAGTATGGGTACATTCTGCGGCGATCAGAAACATATTCACAAGCTGGGACGTTCATCTGCAAGTAATATGACACTATGACTGAACCTGCTTTTAGATGTTATATCATCATTATCGTCCTCCTGAGCTTATTCCAATTTATTTGTAGTCTGCACAACATGCTTTCTCCTTCCATTCATCTCTATTGACTGTCATCGCTGTTCTCATCCTTTTTCTAGCTCTTTAATCGTTCACACGATTTTTCTTTGGTCATTCTCTACTTTAAAAATATTCCTCACGTTAAGTCCTTCCATCCATGAACCTACAAGTACTTAGATGTAATCATGTAGGAAATGTCATTTACATGAAATAGATTATAATCGTTTTATGCCTCATTATTCGCCTCATTTGCTTTAGTTTCTTCATATCAAAAAAATTGCTGCACAGGTACTCTACAAAACTAAATGTGATTTTAACTGACTGGATTCTATGTCGAACGGTCATGATTATTCAATGTTTTCTTTTTATATTTTTATTATACTTATTACAAATATGCTATTCCGGAACTGAACCGACTCCAACTTCGGTAAGTTGATTATTTTTTACTAAGTTTTTATAATTTTTCATTACGCTTGTGAATTGGTGATCGCTTGAAGCCATGATTTTGCATAATATGCGTTTGACGTTGGACCACTATGACTGTTGAACGGTGGCCCAACGTTAAGGGGTTGAAATACCGTATGTTCAGCTGTCACATACCACAATTTGGAATCATTTGCTTCTATGCCTCAAATTAAATATTTTTTTAATTCTTTTTAAAAAAAATTACATACCTATTGCTTTATTAATTTGGCTTTAATTACTATAGTTGACTTTCTTTTTTGTTTATAACTATGGAATATATGCGCTATCACGTACAAATAACATTTTAATGTAGTTTTAAAGGTATTAAGCAGCATAAGACAACAAATATGCTCAATAATAGGAGTCGTCTAAAATGATGTTTAAAAAGAAGAAATCACTTCTGACTTCCGTAAGATGAGAATTAATTTAATAAAAAAAAATTATTGAGCATATTTTCGATTCTTATATAAGTACAAAATAAAATAAAAACTTTTTATTTGACTTATGCAAAAAATAAAATGGGTCAAAGTGGAGTATTTGATAGCTGAATATACGGTGATTCGACCCCCTTCATAAGACCATTCTTTACGCCACAGTCTGTATAAATAAATTGTTTAAATAAAAATAAAATTATCAGCCATTAATTTAAAACTGTACGTTTTCAGGGCCCTTTTAAAAGTTTGATCGTCAGTGTCAACGACTGCAGTAACCCTCGCAGACCATACTTGAAGAACCCGCCAATGATTTACCATCCATCAATCCTGAATATCGACGGGAAGAACATGCTGGGAGGGAATCTTACCGTTTTGAAAGACACTAAGGATGTTAAGGTAAAGCCATCATTGAGATAAAGGAGTTCTTGAAAGCATTGTTCGTACAAATTCTTCTTCTCTGGGTATCTCATGAACTTTTACGAGACGACTTGGAAATTTAATAAATAAATGCTCACTGTTCAAAATACGCTACGCTTAAGTATATAATATGTACCACCTTCTTGTAGGTGCTAGTTTTATTGCACACCAAACGGCCCAAAATATTCATGACAGTGAAAGTATTTACATTGATTTACTGCAAAAATCCAAACAAAACACTGCTTAATTTAAACTTTTTCAGATGAAATTCAAAGGCTTTGCGTGGCGCGATGGCAAATGGCACCAAACGCATAGTATTAGCAACCTAAACTGCCACGGTGCAATAATACACTTCACTTTCTCAATCACCGGGGTCAAGTATAACAAAAAGAACTGTATGTTCTTGAAGGTAAGGTTGAGTTATAAATAGGTATAAACTAAATAAGGCTCTTGCTGGATTGGTCTACTTAGGGTCACCTTTCTTCATGATCATTCCGTATGACTTAGCATTTCATCTAAGTTTTTTCTATGAATTCTGGCACATCGACATCTCTGGACATTTCTGGACATTGTTAGATAGCTAAAAAAACGTAGATATCTTTAAGTATATCTGCAACATAACTGCAATAGATTTTTTTTTAATATTCCTCAATGAAAAAAATACTTTGTACAAATTTATTTCTTTTTTCAACTATCAATCGTCTACTAGGACCCAGTTTATTTGGTTTTGAAAATAATAAAGCAACTTATCTACAACCTACACAAAAAACGGAAAAAAACTAGATGCACAAATAACAAAAAAAAAAAAAAATAGTACAATAGACAAAAAATTGGATATTTTTAAGAAACAGCTAAAAATTTCAATATCTTGAAAACAGTTAAGTTTGGGGTATCATGTTTCATACTCTAATCAGTCAGCTATGATGGAAACTACCACCCCCTAAAGGACCGACTTAACCTTTTACCCTGTATACAGTGACTTGTAACCTAGACAGAAAACTGGTACTGCTTGAAATCTGAAGTCTTTAATTATTGTTGTATGAAAAACTAATATAGTTGGTGTACCCAACCTCCTTTTGTCACGTTTCGGTGACCAACTTATGACTGAGGGTTCTACCTCACTAAGAGGTATTCTTTTCCCAACTAAAACACTAGGAAATGGTGAGGGCTGGGTCGTTTTAGGAGCCGTAAGTTTTACGTTCAGAACGTCCTGATTCTCAGAGAAATTTTTAAAAAGAATTTTTGCTTTTGATTTCAATTGTAACAAGTTCCCACGTTTTAATCTCTTGTTTTTTTTCAGGGTGTTTACATCTTTCAGAATTTGGACGTGGATCAGCTGCAGCATATCTGGTTACCAACAATGCAGTACGGGCGCGTGCTGATGCGATCAGAAGTCTACTCCAATAATGGAATGTTCATTTGCAAGGAGTTTAACTGTGTCGCAGAACCTGCTTAGCATAATCAACCTATAAAGTGGGAACCCACTGCTGGGACACAGGCAGAACTTGCTTATTATGGTTGAATTATATGGAAATATTTGAACGTTTTTTATTGTTTTGATACCCACAAGTTAGCACAGCATACACCAGCCCATAACTTTCGCGCTGCTGGGACACAGGCCTCCTGTCTGCGAGACGGAAAAAGTTCCGCTTCGTAGAACATTGTCTCTGTCACTTATGTGACAGATTCTTTCTCAACATCATGTGACATAATATTTGCGTCCAGGACCAATCAGTTCACATAATAAATTATGATTCAATAACCCCGCGATTTTGTATAGCAGCATTTTCTTTATAGAATCTACCCTTTCTACAGAGTTATTGAAATTCTCAAAAGCAGCAAAATCTAAGGTGACGAAAAAAAATCGCCAAACTTACTTTTGAAATTTGTAGGGTAGTTGAGAGTATGGAAGATCTAGTGGCGGACCTAATTTTTTTTCCAAACAATAATAATAAGGCGTAGTCGATGGAGCACCGCAACGCGGGGCTCAATGGTTTGAAAAAAAAAAATACCATGAAGGGGATTGCGCCATCCCCTTCAAACCCAACCTGTCTGAGTCGAGATGCCCGAAGTCTCGAGCTTTTGTATCCTATGTTCTCCTAGTAACAGTAGTAGTAACACTGAGTAACAATATTAACATTGCCTTTTGTAAATATTTTGAGTGAGAACAAACGTTAGCGTCACTGTCACTTAGATTCAATTACGAAGGTTTATAATAATAATAATAATACAAGATTGATGCGACTCTACGCTCCTTCCTTGAGTCGTGTATGGGGCAATGGAGGACGGTCCTTCGCTATCCTGGATGTCGACAGATCCAAGGGAATGATGATCCTGTATGGATTAAACGGGGAATATTTCAGGGCGACAGTTTGAGTCCACTTTGGTTCTGCTTAGCCCTGAATCCTCTAAGCACACTGTTGGAGGATTCAGGTCTAGGCTATCGGTTGAAGAGAGGTGGTCAGGTGATATCTCACCTCCTCTACATGGATGATTTGAAACTCTTTGCCCACAACAAATTGCGGCTGATGGAGCTACTTAAGGTTACTGAAACTTTCAGTAGCGCCATCAGGATGGAATTTGGTGTGGACAAATGTGCAATCATGCATGTAAAACGAGGTGAGGTTATGGAATCCGATGGAATTCAACTTTCGGATTCCATACATCTTAGATCCCTCTCCTCATCCGAAAGCTATAAGTATTTGGGTATGTCGGAAGCGTTAGGCATCAACGTTGCTGACATGAAGCAATCGTTGAAGGAGCGCTTCTTTGGTCGCCTGAAGAAGGTATTAACCAGTCTTCTTTCAGGCGGAAACAAGGTGCGCGCTTTCAACGGTTGGGTCATGCCGGTTTTGATGTACTCTTTCGGCATACTCAGATGGACTCAGACTGAACTCGACGCCCTGGATAGAAGGGTCCGTACACTGCTGACTGCAAACCGGATGCATCACCCACGATCATCGGTGATGAGACTGTACATCCCGCGGAAGTGCGGGGGTCGAGGCTTTTTAAATGCAAAGACCCTCCACAACCGCGAGGTGTGCAGCCTCAGAGAATATTTTTTAAAAATCGAAGTGGGTATGCACCGTGATGTGGTTGCAGTGGACAAGGGGCTCACCCCGCTGTCCATGGCTAAAGAGAACTGGCGCAAACCTGTAGTACTTACTACCGATGACCGCAAGAAGGTATGGCAAAGCAAGGAGCTCCACGGGCGCTTCTATCGGGCTCTTCATGAGCCCGGTGTAGATTTCTTAGCGTCCGTATCCTGGCTACGTTTCGGTGACCTTTTCGGGGAAACTGAAGGTTTCGTCTGTGCAATTATGGACGAAGTTATCTTGACGAATAACTATCGGAAACATATTATGAAGGATGGGACGGTTGACGTGTGTCGGGCATGCCACCGTCCGGGTGAGTCCATCAGACATATTATCTCCGGTTGTTCTCGTCTGGCTAACGGCGAGTACTTGCACAGGCATAACCAAGTAGCTAGGATTATCCACCAGCAACTTGCTTTGAAATATAAACTAGTCGATTCTGAGGTACCATACTACAAGTATGTGCCCGACCCAGTTCTCGAAAATGACCATGTCACTTTGTACTGGGATCGGTCTATCATTACTGACAGGACTATTGTCGCCAATAAGCCTGATATAGTAGTGATAGATCGGTTAGTGCGCCAAGCAATGATAGTCGATGTTACCATTCCACATGACGAGAACCTCGTGAAAGCTGAGAAAGAGAAACAAATAAAATATCTCGACTTAGCTCGCGAGGTTGTTGATATGTGGAATGTGAGCTCGGCTGTCATTGTGCCGATTGTCGTAACGGCCAATGGCCTGATGGCCGAAAGCCTCGAACAACATCTCTCGAGGCTATCATTAGGCGGTTGGATCAAGGGCCTGATTCAGAAGGCAGTACTCCTTGATACGGCTCGCATTGTGAGAAGGTTCCTGTCTCTGCAGCCCTAACCACCGGTAGCTTGGACCCTGCTCCCGACACCGGCGGACCTCTATTTTTTTATATTTTTAAATGTTTTTTTATATCCTTTTTTTAAGAAATATTTAAAAATGTAAATAGATAAGAAATTAAATAAATAAACGAAATAATAATAATAAATTTGTTTTGGACATATCACACAACGCCATCTAGCCCCAAGCTAAGCAACCTAATGCTTGTGTTATGGTAACGAGATGGCTGATAAACTACTTATATACATTTTTTTTTTGTAAATACATACATATTATAGATAGAAAACACCCAGACTCGGAACAAATACTTGTAGGTCGTACAAATATTTGTTCCGTGCGGGAATCGAACCCGCGACATGCTGCGCAGCAGTCAATCGCTCAACCACTGCGCCAACCGTGTCGTCAAATATATATATATATATATATTTATACTGACAACACTTTTCTTTCAGGGATCCTGCTCCTTTGAAAACTTAAACGTGAATCAATTACTGCATTTTTGGATTTCCAAAATAAAGTATGGGCACGTCCTGTGGCAATCGGAATCATATTCACAAGCTGGAACGTTCACCTGCGAGGAATATGACACTATGACTGAACCTGTTTAGATGACATATCATCATCAAACTCAAACTCAAACTCAAAGCATTTATTTCAATTAAACCAATTACAGGCACTTTTGAATTGTCAAGGGGTCAGTCAGTCAAAAAGATGAAGCTAGGCGCCCATTCCAAAGCATAGTAGGTACCTATGGAGAAGATCATCATCATCCTCCTGCGCTTTTCTCAATGTACTCGTAGTCTGCACCGCATGCCTTCTCCTTCCATTCATCTCTATTAACTGTCATATCTGTTAACATCCCACATCTAGCTCTGTCATCTTTCACATTTTTTTTTTTCTTTATTAAAAAGAACTAGAGTTCTTAATAACTGATTACAATCTAGCCTAATAGACTAATAAGCAATTTAACTCTAACTTATTATTTTACGTGATACATTTTGTTATAAATAAGAATAATAATAATAATAATAATATATCTTTATTTCAGACATACATCCATACATTTTTAACAAATGAAACGTTAGTAAGGTTGTTAGTAGAACACATAAAAATACAAATAACAAGGTGTTAGTAATTTGTTAGTACAGAATCAAAATCAGTAGGTAGAACGAGTATTTTACTATAATCTATTTCCTATTTCTGAGCAAGTGAACACTCGCCCAGTAAACAGTAAACGGACCATTTATTTTGCACGCTAACGTTCTGAGGACAGTGTTGGTGCTACCACGGACCCTGCTCATCAGAATAGTGTCAATTTGCACTTTTTCACAATTCCGTAGCACTTTCTTAGAGTCTGATAATATTAATAAAAACACTTTGTTCATGTGTCATATGTATAGCACAGCATTACTATTATTCATTCACACTTTACACTAACTCAAATGGTTTAGTTCTCTTTAGCCTGCGCACTGTCCGTGTTGTCTAGCAGCTGAATTGCCTCGACATTCACATGTCGGTGAAGTCTATGTTCGTGGGCTTCAGCAAATTTTTGGATGATGGTGGTGACAAGTTCCATTTTAAGGTCGCGGTGGAGGTCGTCATTTCTAATGTACCATGGTGCATTTACAGCATCCCTGAGTACTTTATTTTGGAATTGTTGGATTATTTTAACGTTGCTTCGTTTAGTACAGCCCCAAAGTTGAATACCATACGTCCAAATTGGCATAAGAATATGCTTGTATAATATCATTTTATTACGTATTGATAGACAAGATTTCCTTCCAAGTAACCAATACATACTTTTATAACGTATGTCGAGTTCCTGTCTTTTCTTTTTGACGTGAGATTTCCAACGCAACTTGGCGTCAAGAGTTATGCCAAGGTATTTGGCTGTATTAGCATAAGGCACTTGCATGCCATTTATATAGACTGGGTGGTAATCGCAGTGTTTGTTAGTAAAGTCAATATGTATTGATTTTGACTCATTCAGTTTGATCTTCCACTTTTGTGTCCAGTCATAAACTCTGTTCACAGCAAGTTGAACTTTTTCTACTGCTTCTTTGCGGCTTGACCCGGTAGCCATAATAGCTCTATCATCTGCAAAGGTCGCAATGGTGTTGTTTTCCAGCTCTGGGATATCACAAGTGTATAGCAAGTACAAGATTGGGCCTAACACACTTCCTTGTGGTACCCCAGCTTTTATAGTTTTAAATCTTTCACATGATATTTTTTTGGTCATCCTCTATTCTAAAAATATCCCTCACGATATGTCCTCCTTCCATGAACCTGCTTAGATGTACTCATGTTGGAAATGTAATTTACTTGAAATAGATTACTCGTATAATCGTTTTATGCCTCATTAATTGCCTCATTTGCTTTAGTTCCTCGCTACCTAAATATTAGATGCACTAATATATCCAACAAAACTTAATGTGATTTTAACTGACTAGTTTCTAGGTCGTACGGATATGATTAGTCAATGTTTTCTTTTTATTTTTTCATTTTTATTTTTAACATATTTATTACCAATATGCTTTTCTGGAACTGAACCGACTCCAACGTCGGTGAGTATTGTGTTTTTTTATTATGTTTTTATAATTTTTTATTACGTTTGTGAATTGGTGAGCGCTTTAGGCCCTGATTTTTCATATAAATAAATTATGTAAGTTGTTTAGATAAAGTAAATTTTCAGCCACTTATTTCAACACTGCAATCTTTCAGGGCTCTATTAAAGCTTCGATCGACAGTATCAAGGACTGCAGTAATCCTAGCAGACCATACTTGAAGAACCCGCCAATGATTTACTATCCATCAATCTTGAATATCGAGGGTAAAAACATGCTGGGAGGGAATTTTACGGTTTTGAAAGACGCTAAGGATGTTCAGGTTTTTTTTTTCTTGTAGACCACTTGCCATGTTTTTTCAGGTTTGGATAGACCTCCAGCTTAGTAGCATTGCTTTTTTGCAAATTAAATGACTTGAAATGTGTTTTTGACTGATTTCCAACTGTAGTGAGGTGTAGACCGAAAATACAAAAAAAAAAAAACACACTTCAAACATAATCATCATTATGAACCACTTTTACTACGGGACCAAATCTGAAATCGCGAAAAAAAATCGGCTGTTCCCTACATTTTGACGACTTATTATGCGAACATAAATTAAAAACGCGATGATTTTTTTTCGCGATTTTAGTTTTGGTCTCATAGTAAAAGTTGTTTATAATGATGAGTTCAATGACCCCTTAAGAGTTTTCGTGTATGAATAGATACACCTTATATACGTTTAATAGGTTCTTAATAAAATTCAAATTAAAACGAACAAAAATAAAATTTAGTATGCACCTACCTAAAAACATAACATCACGCCTGTAATCCCCATAGGGTAAGGCAGAGGTGTAGGTTCCTATAGTATACCCATATTTCGCCAGTTATGTCTAAGTCCCATGTAATAGGGGGCGCGCCTATTGTCATCAACCGGGCACAAATCCAGACTCCGGGCTGCTACTGAGAAATTTCTGATAGAAAAATCCAATAACACTTTGCTCGACCCGGGAATCGAACCCAGGACCTCACGCTTAGCAGTAGCGCTTGCGACCACTAGACCAACGAGGCAGTCATAATGTAGCATCAATTTAGCAAGATTGAATCTTAAAAATCTTAAAATTTTTTTTAGGGCTACGGCTGATAGTATTTGTGAGCCGATCTATATCCTTTTTAATAGATGTCTGCGTGAGGGTGTGTTCCCAGTGGTGTGGAAACAAGCTAACATTACCCCAGTGTATAAGGGTGGCTCAAGGCATGACGTCGAACAATATAGACCCATCTCGATTCTGCCGACCTTGTCAAAGCTTTTTGAGAGACTTGTTCACAACGAGATTTATCCACTTCTGCATAATATTATCATTCCTGAACAACATGGGTTTGTTAAGCGCCGATCTACGACATCTAACCTTTTAATATTTGCTAATTACCTTTTTGAAAATGTTGATAGGCGATTACAAATAGATGCAGTCTACACTGATTTCAAAAAAGCTTTTGACAAGGTCGATCATGAAATTCTGCTGAATAAAATTGCCTTCAATGGAATACGTGGAGATTTGTTACGGTGGTTTGTGTCGTACCTCGAAAACCGGTCACAAAAGGTTGTGGTTAATGGTCACCAGTCTGTCTCTGTCAATATTACTTCTGGAGTTCCACAGGGGTCTATTCTGGGACCGCTATTATTCATTATTTATATCAATGATATTAAGAAATGTTTTAAAAACTCCAAATTCTTGATGTACGCTGATGACTTGAAGGCGTTTAAAGCGATACGTACTATGGACGACTGCCAGTCATTTCAAGAGGACCTAGACAGACTAACTACCTACTGTAGTGATAATAAGCTGCATCTTAGTATCCCCAAATGTAACTATATACACTTTACTAAGAATAATTTCATCATAAATTTCAATTACAACCTTAACTGTATCCCCTTAAATAATATTTCTATAGTGAAAGATCTAGGTGTTCTCTTTGACGGCAAACTGTCCTTAAACCAGCATGTTGAAGCCATAGTCAATAGTGCTTTTAAAATGTATGGGTTTGTGATGAGATCTTCCACAGAATTTAAGCGAACCTCAACCTATCTCTGTTTGTATAAGACGCTCATTCGCTCTCAATTGGAATATGCGGTCCCTATTTGGAACCCCTTCTACCAAAAGTACGTAGTTGGAATAGAAAAGGTCCAGCGCAAGTACCTCCGTGCTATGTACTTTAGATGTAATGGGACTAAGACTTATCTGTCATACTCCCAACTTCTTGAGAAGTACAAGCTTATTAGCTTGGAGAACCAGCGCAAATACCTAGAGGCCAACGTGCTTCATGGTATCGTTCATAATCATTTTGATGCCATTGATCTGACGAGCAGGCTGTGTTATTCTGTCCCCCGTACTGTTCATGTGCGTCAGGTTCGTGCACGTACTCTGTTCGCGTTAAATCCTTGTCGTACAAACTCTGGCTTACGTTGCCCTATCCATAGAATGTTGGAATCCTATAATTCAAATTTCATTGATGTAGATATATTTGCATGCTCGAAAAATAAATTTAAATCTAATATTATAAAATTCTTATCTTAATTGTTAAATCCTATTATTATTATTTATTTACTGCATATTTTAAGTAAATGAAATTGTTGTTGTTTTTTATCTGTTTTGGCTTTGTAGCTATAGCTAGCACTATAGTAACCTATTTTATACCTAATTATGTCAAAATGTTTGTTAATTTTGGTAATACCCGTCTAGTGGCAATCACTGATCCATAATTATGTTTATCTGCGGATAATGCAGTGGACTGCAGCATTGCTACTTAAAGTTTTGTTAACCTTACGTGCTATGTATATGTTGTAGTTGTTTATTATCCCTTAATAAATAAAATAAAATAAAATAAAATCTCCTATGTTAGTGATATCCAGTTTATTTCCATTTCTTGCTAGAAGAATTGCAACCGCGCTGAAACCCCTTTCCACTAGGTATCACGTTGGAAAGATATTCCTTAATATGGGGTCAAAAAAAATGTAAACATCCAAATTGAGAACCTCCTCCTTTTTTGAAGTCAAAACAGTGTCAAATAGAGCAAAAAATCTTGTCAAACATACCTAAGCCTTTCGACAGCCAGCGTATTTCAGTGTGAGGGAGCAATTGATGAAAGTTCTCATTGGTACTGATATTATATTAAACTAGCTGCACCCCGTGGTTTCACCCGCGTAGACTGCAATAAAAAGTAGCCTGTGTTAATCCAGGGTACAAGCTATGTACATACCAAATTTCATATAAATCGGTTCAGCCGTTTGAGCGTGAAGAAGTAATAAACATACACACTCACAAACTTTTGCCTTTATAACATTAGTGTGATGATAAAGGGATTGCTTTTTTATTCGTCAACATTAATATTACGACCTGCTTAAATGAGATCCACTCTTGTGGACCCCCGTTTACTTCTCACGGACCCCCAATTACTTTTTTCACTCATATGGACCCCTTGTAGGTGAACGTCGCCCTCGGGGGTCGATATACACTACTTTGGATATACTCCTCTACTCATAAGTCAAAGTATTTACCTAGATTTACTGCCAAAAATCCAAATAAAACACTGATGTATTTAAACTTTTTTCAGTTGAAATTGAAATGCTTTGCCTGGCGCAATGGAAAATGGCGCCAAACCCATAGTTTTAACAACCTGAACTGTCACGGTCCAATGCTACACTTTACCTTCGCCGCCATCGGGGTCCAGTATGACAAAAGGAACTGTATGTTCTTTAAGGTAAGGTTAGGTTTTAAGTACCGCTATAATTAAATCGGACCATCGAAGTCTTTTGTTGGAAAAGTCTGCTTAAGGAAGACTTTCATCATGATCAAACTCAAACTCAAACTCAAACTCAAAGCATTTATTTCAAATAAACAAATTACAGGCACTTTTGAATTGTCAATGGGTCGGTCAGTCAGAAGATGAAGCTAGTTGCCCATTCCAAAGCGTAGTAGATCCCTATGGAGAAGAACGGGCAAAAAACTCCACGGACACTCTTTTAAATCATAATATTTTTACAAAATATTGGTTACATCGTTCATGTTGAAAATATACATGTGAGAACAATGTAGAAAGACGTGCACGTTAAAAAGCGTCCGTAATAAGAAGATAAAAACTAAAACAACTAAATTAAATATTAAAATTAAAAATAAGCCATGGCAGCTAAGAGATGACCAGTCCCAACTGACGGCGCCCGTTCACGAACATGACGCATGGATCAGCACCATCGTGATCGTGAGCCTATGGTAAAGTCGACCGCTATAGTCATGCCGTGATAGCAAGGCATTTAGTCAACCCTCGGCTATTCTTACGGCGTGTCCTAATAAAAGGCTTTCTATTGTCATCCAGCTACTACTAGCGACATTCTAGACAATGAACTAGTACCTGCTATTTCTTACCTTAAGTTCTCAATCATTTCTGTATGAAAAACTACAGGAATCCGATATACCGATTCCTGCAGGTTTTTCTCATGACTCAGTGAACTAAAATTGGACAGCGCTCAACTTACTGAAGGCTCCATTTGAGTTCGAAACAAGGAAAGTAAAGTACTCTTAGGCACAATTTTTTAATTTATATATTAATATCGGACAACAATAAAGTCCATTTTTAACCGACGAAAAAAAAGAAGGAGGTTCTCAATTCGACGCGTATGTTTTTTGTTTTATTTTTTTTTATGTATGACCACGCAAAACTTTTTACAGAGTCGTCCGATTTGAAAATGTTTTATTTTATTTGAGAGGGTATACATCAAAGTTGGTCCCATATAAAATTGATTAATTTTGATTGGGTAGTTTTTAGGTTAGCTTCAATAATACGTATTTTTTCCCCACTTTTATATGGATGATGTTCTAGTTTGTTTTGCAGGTAGTGGTATTAGAATTTGTGTGGGGTAGGTACCACAACTAAAAAGTGAAAAATAAAAACTTTTTTACAAAAAAATACAACCGACTTCCAAAACCAACACTACAAAGTGAAAAATAACTAATTTCGGAAGTCGGTGTCAAGAACGAAAATACATTTAACCAGACACCGACTTCCGAAATTAGTTATTTTTCACTTTGTAGTGTTGGTTTTGGAAGTCGGTTGTATTTTTTTGTAAAAAAGTTTTTTGTTAGTAAAACATCTTATAACTAGTGTTAGTAGTACACAAATAAGGAGAACATAGGTGACTGAGGCAGGATGTGCAGAGAACGATAAAGCAGGGAATAAGCTACCGGACCATTCTCCCCACATAGTGCCTCAGAAAAGGGGAGTAAGGACTCTACCACTGTTTTCAGGACGCTATTGTCACTGACCCACGTTCTACGCATCAGTGATGCCATTTTTTTGCGAATCACTGCATGGAAGCCGTCAGTTCGGTTCTGAGCAAACATCTCCGATGCGCTACAGAAACGGGGCAGTTTCAATAGCATCCTAAAAAACAATGTCCCGCCCGTGTCAGCCATAAACTTAAAATTATAAAACTCAATACTCCAATATAATTGTAACAGTAACACCACAAGGACAATTGTAACTTTAGGTCTTTATACTTTAGGGGATCGGACTGTTTCTCCTTAACACAGGTTTTCATTTCGTGTGAGTTTGCACTGCTCTCCTAGCTAGGTAGCTAGGAGAGCAGTGCAAACGGAGCAGTGTACACGATTGTAGAATTAAATATATATATATATATATATATGTCGGAGAATCAAACGGATTAGCGTACACGTGCTCGATGTTGGTATCCGCCATGTTGCTTCTTTATCAATCAGTGCGCACGACTGGCGCAGGCGCTGTCTCAGGAGCAAGAGAGCTCGAAAATAGAGAAACGCACTACTGACAGATACAACGCTGACACTGACAGCTTCGACATTGATGACAATGACAATGGCAGCTGTTATCAATTTGATTAATAGACTAACGTATCTCAAACGCTAATAGATGGCGCTACTAGTACGTAAACAAGCCTTTTACTTCACTCCTCCGACGTATATACAATTAATAGTTGATCGCAGACTGCTCACAACACCGCATCGGCGAGAACTCTGTCAAACAAACAACTCGGTTTTAGTTGCTAGCTCTACAGGTGCCTAAATTCTCTTAACTTTTTCCAGGGTTTTTACATCTTCCAGAATTTGGACGTGAATCAGCTGCAGCATATCTGGGTTCCATCTTTGCCATATGGACGCTTGCTGTGGCGAACAGAAACCTTCTCCAAAGATGGAGTGTTCTTTTGCAAGGACTTTTACACTAACACAGAACGTGTTTAGGAATTATGGTTGAATTATAAGAAAAAAAATGAAAGTTTTTATTGTTTTGATACCCATGAGTAAAACACAGTATAAGCATAATCCCACTGCTGGGATACAGGCCTCCTCCTCGTGAGAGGGAAAAAGTTCTGCTTCGTAGAACATTGTCTCTGTCACTCATGTTTAACTCAGTTTCTTTCTCAACGTCATGTGACATATTTGCGTCCAGGACCAATCAGTTCACATAATAAATTATGATTCAATAACCCAGCATTTTTTTATAGAATCTACCCTTTTTACAGTGTTTTTGAAATTCTCAAAAGCAAAACCTTATGTGACTAAAAAAAATCGCCAAACTTTCTTTTGAAATTTGTAGGGTAGTTGAGAGTATGGAAGATCTAGTGGCGGACCTAAATTTTTTTCCAAACAATAATAATAAGGCGTAGTCGACATTTTCACAATTTCTTTCTCAACGTAATATTGATGTTGAGAAATAAACTGTCTCTGACAGTCAATTACTTCAGATATTAAAATTATGAGCATCTCTTCAGCAGTGATTCAATGGCGCATTCATCAAAAAAATCAACATGCACCCCCATGGGTGTGCAAACAATGTTCGTACTTACTGGCAGGAGGAAAAAGCATGCGATGACATTATTAATAAAAATAAAAATACTTAAAGGGCCATTTTATAGAAGGATATTGAACTTTAGTGATCGTTACCGGAGAGCAAAGACTTGTTTGGGTACGCGTTTTCCTTGTGAATAATCAAGTAATAATTAGACGCTATGGCTAGTTACAAGCTGAATAACATAAAAAAAGTGAAAATTTGAAAAATGATCCAGGAATAGTATATTTCTACAAAAAAACTTTTTTCAGCAGAAAAAACTGCTTTTTGTCCTTGTGGACCCTATACAATCAATCTGCCTAGCCTTTTCCCAAATATGTTTGGGTCGGCTTCGAGTCTAACCGGATGCAGTTGAATATCAGTATTTTACATGGAGTGACTGATCTGACCTCCACAACCCAGTAACTGGGTAATACGATACCCCTTGGTAAGACTGTTTGTCAGATTTTCGGGCTTTGGACGACTCGTAATAATACTGTTAAAGATCCACGAATGATAGCCGGAACCAACGGCTTAACGTACTTTCCGAGGCACAGAGTAGTCTCGGTATCTAAAGATGGTCACCGGCAAGATGGTCCGGCTGGTCTGACCAACCGCGGCAAGCGTAGCTTAACCTGATGGATCGACCCGTGCGGCTGTTATTACTTAGCCACGAGGTCCTCCGCCTCTCCTTGTGGACCCATACGACCAGGCAAAATAAATAACTGCAGACCTGATGAAAATCGCGTCACCAGATACCCAACAACACAACACAACACTTACAATACACACACAATACACTACACACTTTACAACACTTACACTTACACTTACACTTTATCAACACTTTGTTTTGTGTTTGATGTTTCTTAAACAATCATTCACCACGCCAATTTTCGAGCTATATAACATTAAAATAAGAGCTTTTTCTGCTATATGGATCTTTATCGCTAAGCTCTCATAAATTAACACGGTAGCTGCTCAAAATAATCCTCTATATCCAAAAATACTCCACAACAAAACCCAATAACCAGCACATACTCAAAACAATCCTATTTGTATAATAATTCAATTATTACCAAACACTTTCAAAGCCAAACAGGTTTAAAATCCCCGAAACTGTCAATCGATAGTACCAAGTAAACAAAAAATGTTTTCAAAACCTCTGAGGTTGTTCACAGGCGTCGATAAATCATAATTAGGAGCGATCTAAGTTTTCAACGGGTGCCGATACGGACATAATCCTTGGGAGGCACCATTCAGAGACCTTGCGGCCTTTGACTCGACAGACCATATTTTATCGATACTGACAATATGGGGCTAAGATGCTGCTGTTTTTAAGGAAATGTTTTGAAGAAAGATGCCGTAGGTATTGGGTTGGATTTGTATAGCTTATCCACTCTATAATGACGCGCCCCACTACCGCATTTATGTATACAGTGGGGCTATATGTAGGGTAGGTTATCAGGTATTTGCCTATCTTTAATTTTCTGTGCATATTGGTACCTAGTACATAGATATATGTCAACAAAACAAAACAAGCAAAGAAGAATTATATAGCCCAGCACCCTAATTGCGTAACACACTTTCTTTCACGAAGGATTTGGACGGAAATCCCTAACCCGTTGCTTCATTCATATGTTTGTCTCAAGAGGAAAGTCTTTGACCAGTCCGTATTGCCAGTGATGTCCTACAGCATTGAAACGTGGTCGCTCACAATGGGCCTTATTAGAAGGTTAAAAGTCACCCACAGGGCAATGAAGAGGGCTATGCTTGGAGTTTCTCTACATGATCGAATCAGGAGAACCAAGGTAACCGACATAGCCAGAAGAATTGCCAAACTTAAGTCGCAGTAGGCAGGATACATTGCTCGCAGAACAGATGGCTGATAGGGCCGAAAGGTTCTGGAGTGGCGACCGCGTGCCGGAGACGTAAAGTTGGAAGGCCTCCCACAAGGTGGACCGATGACCTTGTAAACGCCGCAGAAATTTGCTGGATGCGGGAAACATAGAACCGGTCGAAATGGCGGGGCTTGGGGGAGGCCTATGTCCAGCAGTGGACGTCTTTCGGCTGAAATGATATGTTTGAAAAATTCGTCGGCTCGACAACGTAAATAACGCAATGAATGTTGTCGACTTGTCATAATGAAAGGCATTCCAATTGTTAGGGCCTATTTCACGATCTCTGAATAGCCACTACTTACCGAATAAATTTAAAAATGGAACAGAATTTGTATGAAATTATCTGCCAAGTAAGTTAATAGGAACTTAATCGTAGGTGGTGAAACAGGCCCTAAGTGTTACGTAATTATCCCACGAGACTGTTCCATAAGCTTCAAGGGATTCAGGAAGTGCAAAGATATTTCACTACTAATAAAAGCAATCACGAGACTCCTCGGGGCTTGTAAAGCAAATCAAGTGTTAATTTTATTGACCGTGCTTCTATCATGTTTAAAATTCTGCCCAAACCAAAAATATGAAACATTGAGGGAAAACGAAATGGAATAATGAGTTCAAATGTTACCTTTAGCGCTATTTTAGGGCCCAAAAAAGTCTTCTTTTTGTATCAGTAATGTGCTTTCGCGAGCGACAGTACGTGGGCGGCAGCGTCAACAAATGATAAGTATTCTTTTGAACGCGAAAATAACGTGAGTTTGATTTAAATAACCATGCATTAAGTATGACGAATATTTCACCGTTATAGTCCTTGATTTTATCGACATTCGTAATCACAGTAATGTTTTTTTTGAAAAAACAGATTTTTAGATACTTATCTAAATTTCGGCGTGCAGTATATGCATGAACGTAAACGAACCAAAAGGAGTATGTAAGGATCGTAGTAGGTGGTGTTCTGTAGTTTCTGCGTACCCACATGGGAAATAGGCGTAAGTTTGTGTATGTGTATATTCTCACGAGTTTTCTCATGGTTTTCTACCCTAGCTGATCAATTGCAGATCACAGATGATTCCTCTCCGTTGCTGTTGATATTTTTTTTTTGCAAAATCGTATATCTTTTCTTAAAACGTAGGAGAGGCTGGCAGTTTTTATTTGATTTGAAGCTTCTGCTTTAGTTCAGGAAATATAATATAATCCTCTTTAAAAAAATAATATATACTATTGAGGAGGACCATGCTTATAACCATTTGGACTAAAAATGCTGGATAATAACCCTGTATTAGAGCTGTCGCGCAGTTGGGTAAAAAGAAAGCAATTTATCCAGACAAAAAAAAAAAAAAAACTTTTAACGACCGATCTCAAATCGAGCAAGCTGTACGTCACAGCTCCGATATCGCCCGATTCACGCCGAGCCGATAATATCCGATTATTTTAAGCAGTTTACATTATTTTGACAGGAGTGACAAATTGAATGCCTCCCTGGCGGATGTCGAAGATTCATGGGGCGATGCTCCAGGACCGGATTCCGGATTCAAATTAATAATATTATTATTTGTGTGGTCGATCGGTAAATTGTATGTAAGTTATAAACATCTAATTTGTTTTTAGATTGGAATAGGTACCTACGAGTACTTAGTAATTGTTTTTGTGAGAATAACACATATCGTAAAACATAATTATTGAATAAGAACTTACTAAAACATTCTTCTTTTTTTATATTTCGCCAAGCAAAATCCCGTAATTGCTTTTAATATTTGTACTAATCCAATTATATGACCAACGCCAATTGCGTAACACTCTTAGTACTGACAATTTGGCAAAATCCCAATATCCAGGATTGCTCCAAATTATTGGAGAATTCGTCTTTTGGATAATTATATTGCTCTCTCTGCATGTTTTAATGCTTATAACTCGGGAATTCCTATTCAAATTTTTTTTTTAATTCTAAATAAATAAAGTTGCCACGTTAGTCTAGTAACCAAGATACTGCTGAGTAAGAGCTACTGCTGAGCATGAGGTCCTGGATTCCATTGCCAGGTCGGGCAAAGTGTTTTTCTATTAGAAACTCAGTGGCAGCCCGGAGTCTAGAGTTGTGCCCAATTGACAGCATTAGGCTCGCTCCCTATTTCTTAGGGCTTAAAAATAACTGGCAAAATGTGAGTCTACTATAAGTACACCTCTAACCCTTTGAGGATCATAGACGTGATGTTAAAGCTGAGACTTAGTGTATATTTAATACACAGTTACTTACTACTTTCTATCTATCTTTCTTTCTTATTTTTTTTCTTTCTTTCTTTTGTTTTCTTTTTCTTTCTTTTTTCTTTCTTCTTTCCTTCATTACTTACTTTTATTTTGTGTTTTTTTTTGTTTTTATATTTAATATCTATACGGAGGCGCAGGTAAAGTTAGTCTACGATAAATTTATATAACATACTGAATTGATTCTAAGATAAGACCACCCTTTCACAATTTTCTCATCTTCCATACTTATACCATTTCTGTTGCATATATAAATAATATTTACCGACGATAAATAAGACGAGCTACACTAAATCAATTGATGGACGATGTGTCTGTATAATTGCTGCTTAGGCCCTTAGTCATAGTTAGCGTCGTGCTGTTTGTTTAGTTTACAAAGGTAATAAATTGATTCGTATTATTTTAGTCGATATTATGAGTGGTTGACTGTTTCAATTTGATGTTACAGTCCTACCAATTTATCTGTGAATTGAAAGAGGACGGCACCGTCGATTCAGTGTTGCTAATTAATATAAGGTGCCCAAAATTCAGTAAGTTTTCAAGAAGGAAATTTCACATTGGATATAATCGTTTAATAAGAATTACAGTTTTAACAAATTAAAAACAATTGTACTGGACGGGCGTGATCGTCGGACACGGTGTGTTGAAGGAGTGTGTAATGCCTATCCAGGTGTATCCCTGTTTGAGGTTAGGCCTCCTAGTCCAAACGGCGCTGACGTCCTGTACCTATAGGCTCAGGATAACTGCAGACTGGCGTCCAGTAGCTATGTGTGAAGTCTTGACGGGGAAGGGTTTCTTGATGATGAAATAATAACAGCGATTTTGATAAGTCTTCAGGAGATTTCAGGAGACGATTTGCGTAACTCTTCAGGAACAGAACGATGTATAGGTGCCATGCCGATGGCTACGATTCTATGTTTTCGCTTGCGCGCTAAGGTACCTCGAAACTTTACCTTAACGAGAACCGCGAACCGTCTCCTGATTTCGAGTTTATTTTTATTTCAAAAATTTTACAAAAGTGCTTATTAGCAGCTGAAAAATGGCTATAATAACATCATATTATACACCGTTACAATCGTCATTAGATTGTCCAGCGATTGAGACACCTGCATTTCCTGTAACTATATTCGCTGAAAAGATTTCAGCGTGTAAATACAAAAATGTTAATTGTTTTGATTTTAAATTATTTTTCAAACTATTTTATTCGATAACCAAAGAAGATATTTCAACGGGGTAAGCAGGTATCTCAAGCTGGTCTAATGACCTAAAAAACTATGAAAAATTCATGATTACATCTATATTTTTCAGGGCGTGACAGGCCCTGAAAACCTAAATTGCTAGAACGAGTCACCAAAAAACAGCAAATTAAAGTTTCCGACCCCTATAAATCCAATCAAGTAGGCTTTTCAGGACTATAATGGTACGTCCAGGGCTAGGTCTCGGTCTAGGGTACCTGGACGCACCAATTAAACTATAATTTCGGCTATGTAGCCCACTTAATTGGAGTTTATAGGGGTGGTACTCACGTTTTCCTTAGGAAACACTATTTTTCACTGTTTTTCAACTATAAAACACTATTTAAACTGATTTTACTGTTATTTTCACTAAATTAAGCTATAAACAACTGTTTGGTGACGCATCGTAGCGAACAAAAACGTAGCTCATTCGCGACTCGGTACGTTATACGATGGCGGTCCCTCCGCTACTTGCGCTAGCGTGCGCCAGATAGGGTCTCGCAGCTGACACTATGGAAACGCCTAACTTTTCATGTTTTTGATGATGCGTCGTCGCGAACATCTCTCCCGCCGTGCAGCGCTGTGACGACTCGTAGCGGCGTCGGCGCGGCGCTGCATCTTCTCCGGTGAGCGACGACTGTAGCCACGGCGCTCGCTGCTGCGACGCCCGCCGCCACGACGCTCTGCCGTCGCGACGCTCGCCGCCACGACGCTCTGCCGTCGCGACGCTCGCCGCCACGACGCTCGCCGCCACGACGCTCTGCCGTCGCGACGCTCGCCGCTGCGACGCTCGCCGCCACGACGCTCTGCCGTCGCGACGCTCGCCGCCACGACGCTCGCCGCCACGATGCTCTGCCGTCGCGACGCTCGCCGCTGCGACGCTCGCCGTCGCGGCGCTATGCCGTCGCGACGCTATGCTGTTACTTCGGTAATGGGACGAGTTTCTTCACCGGACGCTTCAAGGTGCCGCCGGCAGTGCGCACCTCAGCGATCCGGACTTCTCCGTCGGCCCCGGGGAATATGGTGACTATGCGGCCTCGCGGCCACGTGTTACGAGGCAGCTGGCCGTCTGCGATGAGCACGGGGTCGCCCACCTGTAGTCCGGGTCCGCGGCTATGTGGCTCCCGCCGGTTTTGAAGCTCCGGCAGGTATTCTCTGACCCAGCGACGCCAGAACATGTCGGCGAGTATCTGTGTTCGACGCCATAGCCTCTTACTGTTTGCGTCTTCCTCGGAGAACACGCCGGGTGATGGTAATCGCGCCGACCCACCAAGTAGAAAGTGGTTCGGTGTGATTGACTCGTCGTCTTCGCTGTCCACGGATACGTGCGTCAGCGGTCGGCTGTTTACTGTGTACTCTGCCTCACACAACAGTGTGGACAGCACCTCTTCGTGTGGGTGCTTTTCTGTGAGCACAGTATATAGTGCGGACTTCACACAGCGCACTAGACGCTCCCAGGCGCCTCCCATGAATGGCGCCGATGGCGTTATAAAGCGCCACACGATGCCTCGACGACTGGCCTCCTCTCGGAAGGCGTCTCGGAGCTCCTTTTCTATGACGCCTTTTGGTAGGCGGGCGAGTGTCAGGTTGAAGCCTAACGTGTCTTCTCTCGGTCGCCATATCAGGCCGAGTATCTTCTCTGTATCTATATTTCCGATGCTGACGACTTCAGTTCGGATCTGTGTGGCGTCTATATTTTCTATGAGTTGCGTGCTGTTTGAAACCCATTTTCTTAGTTCAAACTTCGCCTGTTGGTGAATTTTCTTCACCGCTGTTGCGATATGTGTCGCGTCTTCTACTGTCGCGTAGCTATCGAGGTTGTCATCATTATAATGACTCTGTATATTGGCTTCCACTGCTTCTGGATGCTCTTCTGTATGCCTTCTCGCGTTCCAATTCTTCGCGAAAATGGCCGCGCACGGCGAGCTTGCCGCGCCGAATGTTATGGACGTCATGCGGTACTCTTCGGGTGCCTTCTCATCGTATCTCTTTTGGATGAGTGAGTCCATCTGTTCTGTGTATCTGTCTCGAAAAGCCGGTTTGCTATCGAGCTTCTTTTCTATTGAGACGAGCCTTTTGAGTGCTGTCCCGTAACTATCTGGCATTTCTATGTGTTCATTTTTCCACAGCGTGGCTGTTTCTATGTGTCCATCTTCTATTTGTTGAGTGTGACGAGTCAAGATATCTTCTGCTTTCTTCTCGGGATCGGAGTCTGGTCGTCTCGGATTGATAACCAGCGATTCTATAGCGAAGAATTCACGATGCTGTTCATTTAGATCTTCATTGCTAGCTGTAAGTCGGTTGACGTAATGCACCTGCTGACCCGATATTCTGGTGTGCGCGCCGTGAAGTGTCCAGCCCAGTGTGGTTAGCGACGCAACAGGCTGGTGTTTTGGTCCTCTTCGAATCTCGCTGGCCAATAATAGGTGCCAGTTATCTTGACCAATGATTATCTTCGGTGCGCCTGTGTCGTAAATCAGCTGTTGCCTGAGGTCATCTAGATGTTTGCAATGTGCAACGTCCTCTTCGCTGACTGTCTGCGGTGCGAGGTTGAGCTTCGGTATGGTGCGCGCTCTGAATGGCACCCTATTCTTCAGCTGGCTTGCGAGAGTTACGGTGATTCTTCGAGAACAAGGAGTATCGATTGTGGTGTTTCCGATCGCACCTATCTTCAGAGGGTCGATATGGCCCTCCGCTCCGACTTGCTTCGATATTTCTTCGTCGATCAAGGAAACGGTAGATCCATCATCGAGAAGTGCGAATGTAGAAGCTTCTCCCGCCGGTCCTATGACTCGAACCGGTACTATTTTGAGGTAGGCGTGACTTGATGTTGATCTTGAGCTGGCTACCGTTTCCTGAGCCTCCTTCTTCTGTTCCGAAGCGTCAGGCTTCTCGACATCCGTCGCTGCTGGCTTCTTGTTGTAGTGAAGAAGCCGATGATGCGTGGCTATACATCCCTTGACGTCACACTTCTTCGCTTTGCATGTGTGACCATTGCGACGGCTTCGCAGGCAACGGAAACAGAGATTGAGTTTCTTCGCGAGTTCCCATCTCTTGTCACTGGATCCCTCTTTAAACTTCTTGCAATCAGAAGCATAGTGTCCCTCCTTATCGCAGATACGGCATTTATTGGCTGTGTTGTCTGTAGCTGCGTGAGTTCTCTGTATGACACGCTTGGAGGACGTCGCTTCAACAGGGCTGATGTTCTCTGGCGGGGCGAAGGCGCTGCAAAAACGAGCTTGCTCGGTGATGAAGTCGCTGAAGAGTGAGAGATCTGGAAGCGACTGATACTTCTCGGTATATGTTCGGTACCACTGTACACGCAGGGAGTTCGGCATCTTCTCTGTCAGTAATCGCATCAGCTCAGCATTGATCAAGTAATGTTCTTTCTTCAGTGCGCGCAGAGTGACTACGCCGCTTCTGACTCGACTTGCGAAGTTGCAGATATCTTTTGGTGATTCGCTGCAGCGCGGCAACCCACGTAGCCTGTCTGTTTCAGCTTGAGCGATTGAGTCTGGACGGCCGAATTGCAGCTCGAGTTCCCTCATGATGTCATCAGGTCTGGCATTTCCAATGAGTTCTGAGCTCACTGTTTCCAACGCACGTCCACGCAGGCTTCTTCGGAGTCTTGCTGTGTTCTCAACATCATTGAAGTATGTTCTTGTTGTTTCATAGATGGCACGAAATGAAAGCCATTCTGTATGTGCTCCACTGAAGTTCGGTAAGGTCATGATGGCCTTTGACGCCGAGGGCTGGTTCGATGTCCACTGTTCTGTTTTCCTGTCGGCGAGCGACGCTATAGCGGACGTCAACTCCGTTATGAAAGGACGGAGTGAGTCTTTCCCCTTGGTGTCTTCTATTGCTTCTTTGGAGGGCACTGTGTTGTTTCTCGCTTCATTTACTGTAGGATTCGATTGCGTCTGGAGGCCCGCTATAGCTTCGGCGACCACAGGGGGGGGCTGTTGCACACGGCTTCTATTTCTGTAGTCCCCCTCGGTGGCGTTGTCCCCTTTCGGCGGCGCTGGTTCTGGTGCCTCTTCAAGCCAGGAACGCACGTACTCATTGTTTGAGCTTCTATCATCCATATATTCGCCGTCGGAGTCTTCTTCCTCGGCTTTTTGAAGTGCTATTTGAGCAAGTTCCAACTTAAGCTTCAATAAGTCTTCACGCGCTCTTGAAATTTTTCTGTTTGACCGCGTCGTTCTATTCGTAGTCGACGGCGGCTTGTTCTGTTCGGTACGGGCGTCACCCCGGGTAGTCATCGGCATGATTCGGCGGTGTTCCTGTTCTGATTCTTTTTCTATTCTCGGCTGTACTGTTCTGTTTACTGTTTCATCTGAAGTTCCCTCCGACTGGGTTCCCTCTCCTGAAATATACGGCTGCTCTTCAGACTGTGCTCGTACAGGCAGATCTTCTCCCTCCCGGGGGGCGGGGCGCTGCTCGGTTCCTTCGACGGTGGACGGTGATCGTGGTGGTTGCTCATGACGGATGCCCGTAGTACTGCGTTCTCTGCCCACCTCCATCGTCGAGGATTCTGGTGCTCTGCCTTGTGATCTTGTAAACCTCATTATGGATCTTCAGTCTTCGCAACGAATCTTCAAACTTGAATTGTGTGATAAGGTTTCAGTGATAAATCTTCAGTCTTCGAGCTTGACTCTTCAATCTTGAATCTTCTATAATAAATCTTCAGAGCATATCTTCAGTCTTGAATCTTCTATAATAAATCTTCAGAGATCTATCTTCATTCTTCAGTCTTGAATCTTCTATAATAAATCTTCAGGAATCTTCAGAGATCTATCTTCATTCTTCACAGGAACAGATGATCCCAGCCGCAGCGATCCGGCTCGCAAGGACCAGAAAATGTACTGGACGGGCGTGATCGTCGGACACGGTGTGTTGAAGGAGTGTGTAATGCCTATCCAGGTGTATCCCTGTTTGAGGTTAGGCCTCCTAGTCCAAACGGCGCTGACGTCCTGTACCTATAGGCTCAGGATAACTGCAGACTGGCGTCCAGTAGCTATGTGTGAAGTCTTGACGGGGAAGGGTTTCTTGATGATGAAATAATAACAGCGATTTTGATAAGTCTTCAGGAGATTTCAGGAGACGATTTGCGTAACTCTTCAGGAACAGAACGATGTATAGGTGCCATGCCGATGGCTACGATTCTATGTTTTCGCTTGCGCGCTAAGGTACCTCGAAACTTTACCTTAACGAGAACCGCGAACCGTCTCCTGATTTCGAGTTTATTTTTATTTCAAAAATTTTACAAAAGTGCTTATTAGCAGCTGAAAAATGGCTATAATAACATCATATTATACACCGTTACAATCGTCATTAGATTGTCCAGCGATTGAGACACCTGCATTTCCTGTAACTATATTCGCTGAAAAGATTTCAGCGTGTTAATACAAAAATGTTAATTGTTTTGATTTTAAATTATTTTTCAAACTATTTTATTCGATAACCAAAGAAGATATTTCAACGGGGTAAGCAGGTATCTCAAGCTGGTTTAATGACCTAAAAAACTATGAAAAATTCATGATTACATCTATATTTTTCAGGGCGTGACTGGCCCTGAAAACCTAAATTGCTAGAACGAGTCACCAAAAAACAGCAAATTAAAGTTTCCGACCCCTATAAATCCAATCAAGTAGGCTTTTCAGGACTATAATGGTACGTCCAGGGCTAGGTCTCGGTCTAGGGTACCTGGACGCACCAATTAAACTATAATTTCGGCTATGTAGCCCACTTAATTGGAGTTTATAGGGGTGGTACTCACGTTTTCCTTAGGAAACACTATTTTTCACTGTTTTTCAACTATAAAACACTATTTAAACTGATTTTACTGTTATTTTCACTAAATTAAGCTATAAACAACTGTTTGGTGACGCATCGTAGCGAACAAAAACGTAGCTCATTCGCGACTCGGTACGTTATACGATGGCGGTCCCTCCGCTACTTGCGCTAGCGTGCGCCAGATAGGGTCTCGCAGCTGACACTATGGAAACGCCTAACTTTTCATGTTTTTGATGATGCGTCGTCGCGAACAACAATGATAACTATATAAAAATAATAAAATAACATGACGGCCGTAGTTCCAATTTTCGCCATTTCACAGATAAGTTGGTAGGAGTGTACTTTGAAATTAGTTACGTTACTCGTAGATTGGTTGGTTGGTTGGTTGGTTTACGACAGCGGTGGCCGCAACATAGCGGCTGCAGTGACGGCTGTCAAGAAAATGATGGCAGCGCGGTTTGACTTTACGAAGTCAATAAATGCTCTATAGGAAAACACACCAACTTACGAGTACTTTCCTATATAATGTTTGAGTGACGTCATTCGACGGTAAATTGCGGATGCTATGTGGCGGCCACCGCAATCTTAGAAAACCGTAGCTTTACGGCTACCTGTGGCAATGTTTATTCTTATGAATGAGCACTAAGATGAATTTTTGCTCAACAGTTACATCCAACAAATATAAACCTTGAACCTTCACGAATAAAGTCTAAACCAACAGCAATATTAATTTTGTCGATTCTAAAAGAATTTGATTAATAGTTCAAGCGGACAGTAGCAGTAAACTTTTTTATTTTTTTTATATTTCGAACGTCCGGTGACTGGCCACCTTTGTATTCGGTTCATTTATCAAACTCCCAAAGGATCAAATCGATTCGAATATTTTAATATCGATACTTTTATTCGATTCGGTATGAATCGTTTATTTTTATGAATGGCATTAGTAAGGGCATAGGAATGTGTGAATGGAATCGTTGCTACTCGATCCGAATGTGTTCATCACGATTTCAAATCTCCGGTGCAGGTAGGATAATAATTGTACTATGATGTCCAGACAATGTATTTTATACAGGGTTATTTTAAATTGGCTAGCTAAACTCTGCAGACGCGACGGGTATGGATTTCAAGTTTTTATTTTTGGGAGTTTAAAGACCGCTGTTAGTATTGTTTACTTGAAGTATGAGATGAGAAAAACTGTTTTCTTAAGTTTTATCGTAACCCATAGCTTAGATATCGATACCCATCAGTAGTATATTATTGGGCATTCTGAGCCACACCAGTAGCGTTCGCTACTGGACAGTGCCTCAGAATGCCCAATAATACACAATCGACTTGACTGACACAGTGATTCAGGATGCTCAATAATGAAGAATCAACATACCTGTTCAGTTTACCATGGTACATCATTCAATGTATTTGAAATGCAAAACGACTGCAGTTGGCTTCATGCTAACTGTTCGTCGCTGTGACTAACATTTGAAATGCAAAACGACTGCAGCTAGCTTCATGCTAACTGTTCGTCGCTGTGACTAACATTTGAAATGCAAAACGACTGCAGCTAGCTTCATGCCAACTGTTCGTCGTTGTGACTAACATTTGAAATGCAAAACGACTGCAGCTAGCTTCATGCCAACTGTTCGTCGCTGTGACTAACATTTGAAATGCAAAACGACTGCAGCTAGCTTCATGCTAACTGTTCGTCGCTGTGACTAACATTTGAAATGCAAAACGACTGCAGCTAGCTTCATGCCAACTGTTCGTCGTTGTGACTAACATTTGAAATGCAAAACGACTGCAGCTAGCTTCATGCCAACTGTTCGTCGCTGTGACTAACATTTGAAATGCAAAACGACTGCAGCTAGCTTCATGCCAACTGTTCGTCGCTGTGACTAACATTTGAAATGCAAAACGACTGCAGCTAGCTTCATGCCAACTGTTCGTCGCTGTGACTAACATTTGAAATGCAAAACGACTGCAGCTAGCTTCATGCCAACTGTTCGTCGCTGTGACTAACATTTGAAATGCAAAACGACTGCAGCTAGCTTCATGCCAACTGTTCGTCGCTGTGACTAACATTTGAAATGCAAAACGACTGCAGCTAGCTTCATGCCAACTGTTCGTCGCTGTGACTAACATTTGAAATGCAAAACGACTGCAGCTAGCTTCATGCCAACTGTTCGTCGTTGTGACTAACACAGCTTCAGCTGAGAAAGAAAACAGCATATATTATTAAAAATATATATTTAATGTTAGTTATAAAGTTAACTACAGTTTTGATTTGAAATAAATGTAGGCTGGTCCTCACACAGTGCATCTATGGAGTGAACGAGAGATTGAAGCTTGCGCCATTGCGGTGTATCGTCTTCCGTTTGGAATTTTATCCGAACCAGCGCTTTCTTCCAAAGTTCTAGAGAATCAGTATTGCGCGCATCGTTGGTTTGATATACTTTCAAATCGATAAGGTAGTCTCCCCCTGTGTTGATCACTCGACGTTCGTTGCCGTTCGCAACTCTATTAACGAAGTACGAGGACAGTACGGACGAAGAAGTATTTTTGGGTTCGCCATTGCCACGAATTAGATTAAACACGTCCACAGACTTCGCCTTTTTTCTGAAACAAACATAAATAACCCCTATAAGAATGTTTCAAAATCATTACAAAAATAACATAATTAATACAGCCTCAGTAGGTACCATAGTAGTCAGTAGACTAATAACTATGAAAAAGAAGAGAAAAAGTGATTGTCATGTTAATAAATTGTTGTTACTCGTAAGTGACAGTATCGATTCAATAATATTATTTAGTACATAACAACTTATTATTTACTAAGTAAAAAAATATAGTGTTACTGTGATTTATATATCCGAACACTGATACGGAAATGATATGGAATAAATTAACCAACTACTAACCGACGCTGTATAAATATCAGACATAAGTACAAAAGTTGATAAAAATATAATATAATTGATTGATATAAATTAAGTTTGATTACCTTATACTAGCAGGCGATTTCTTAACGGAAGTAGATTTACGCTTGCTTGCAGGAGTAGAACGCTTTCCCAAGAATTCGGCACTGCGTTCAACATCTGTAGAGTTGCTGCGTTGATCACACTCTGAGTCCGACCTGTAAAATATTAAAAAATAATCAGATTAATTTAAATTAATATCACTTGAAACAATTATGCTGAAAGAAAAAATATTTACGTTAATTATTTGCAATTAACTAATACCTAATATGTGTACTCAAACTCGTACTTATTTAATCGATTCTAATTATCAGTAAGTTAATAAATATTACAAGTAGATATTTGGCTACATGTGATCTGTGTAGTATTTGTTGAATTAAATTAAACAAAGTAAATAATAAAAATTATAAAGACTTACATTTTAAATGGTGGCCACTTGAAGTATAATTAAAACAATATGATAATTGTTTTAAACACTTAACTGCAGACTGCTCGCACTGTAGTATTGAGGGATCAGTCTCGAATTCGATGAATTGAACTCCGAAAACGCTAGCTTATAAGGCAGATTAGTCATGTAAATATGTTAAATTGAATGTTAGTGTATATTCAATAAAAACAACAAAAAAATTAGACCTTTCTTATTTGTACGGATTATAAGTACATGTAAAAATGAAAACTAACAATTATGTTCATCGTTATTTGCTAACGCAGCACTAAGAAAGCACTCAGGGCTGTCAATATAATTGTCATACATCTTTCCTTCCTACTTAAAATATTATAAATGCGAAAGTTTGTGAGGATGTATGCAATTATTATCTATGATTGAAAGGGTCTTTTATATAGTGTAACTGTTTATCGAAAAAATATTAAGAATGAAACCTACTTAAACAATTTAGTAAATAAATTTATAGACCACTAGCACATAAAGTAATTAAATCAAGAACAAACTATAATTATTTTGAAGGTAAGTAAACCTTGGAATTATTTATTTCGTATTTTATGCTTCTTATTAACTACCTCAATATACCGTATATATATATATATATACCTCTATCAATTTACCGTTTACAAAATTTCTATGTAGCGTTAAAAAATAATATCTACATGATTTTTACATTTAGATCACAACCCTGTACGAAATTGCATTCTTGCAAAATACATTTGCGTAAACTGCGACCGGATGCAATGAATATTAACATGATACTTTTGTTTTTGACAATGCACACATTAGGTATTGCTATTACTTGCACGTAAAATGTACCATCAATTTGTTAAAACTATTTAGTAACTATTTCGTTTTAAATAAGACTTGACCGCTAACTGAATAACAATTATATTTATAGTAATTGCAAAATTGCTATCAGAATTATTGTAAGGTAACTATGTTAAAATATTATTTTATTTAGAAATAATGCACTTTATGTTAGATGTTTTATAATTGATGAAATTACCTGAATTATTATAATAAGTGTGATTTTTAATTTCAGGCGATTACTAATTACGAATTGAGGGTCAGCAGAGGTGCCTGTTCAAGCAAAATATATTATATACTACTATATTGGAAATGTATAATAATTAATATTATTGTTTGTTTCGATTAGATACTCTGCAGGTAATTTTTAAATCTAATATTAACTTTGTTGTTTTGTCACCGATAATCTTTTTTTCATTTATTTTATTTTATTTTTTCAGAAATATTTGGTATATTCAATCCTGTGAAAAATAATTGTATTTGAACTACTGGATAATTCTACAATCTTCTTATTGAAGTTACTCCCATGACTTATTGAAGCGGATATTATCTATGTATTAATAAGATCAAGATTAGTTGTAAGTATTTAATGTAATCTTTTTCCTACACTACAATTTCTATAATATCGTGATATACCATAATCTTACCTACACATTACACCTAAATCCGGAAAAACTAAATGTAAATCATAAAAAATATTAGTGCTGTGAGAAAATCGAACCTGCAACACTTAGCACAGAAGCCGATCGCTCAGTCATTGCGCTCACCGCACTGCTAACTTTTAATTCAGTCTATTTTCTGATAAAGTCTATTAATAATGCCTCACTGTTCGGTTTGCAAAGTATTTGTAGATAATCGTCGATGGTCTGGTCATTTACGTAGTAATGTTCATAAAAACAATAGCGCCATTCCATTTTGTGATAATATTGCTATTATTAATTCTTCGTTTAAACATCGCATTGCAAGTTATAAGATCATTGCAACTAACGATCAAAAAAATTATTTCCCTGAAATGTTTCTCAATGATAATCGTAAACAAATTAAAAATCTAATAGATCTATCATTACAGAAACATACATCTGTGAAAATTAATTTTGAACTTTTTTCCTTTTTTCTTTTGTTTAAAAATGATCAACAAGAACTGAAATCATTTAGTACAAAAAATTATATTGTTCACTTTAATTACGATTTTGATTCAATATATAAATCATCAGTGGTGTCACTGTTAAAGAAAATCGAGGAATTTCAAGAGAGAGATAGTGGTTGGACGTATCTGTGCAATTCACATTTAGAAATAAACATAAGTAAATATCAACCTCTCGGCGGATCTAAACATATAATATTACCTGAATTTATCAGAAATAAAAAAGCTTGTTTGAATATTCAAAACAATGACGAGTATTGCTTCTTATGGGCTGTTGTAGCTGCCTTGTACCCCGCAACCCACCATCCTAATAGGATTTCATCTTATCCTCACTTCAAGGATGTTTTAAATGTCGATAATTTAACATTTCCAATCACATTTTCAGACATAGCTGTTTTTGAGAAAAATAATCCGTCTCTAAATATATTTGTGTATGGATTGAAAGATGATAGGACAATCATAGGACCTTTGTATACTTCAAACAACAATAAATCTAAGAGCGTACATTTACTGTTATTACAAAATAATACTAATTCTCACTATTGTCTTATCAAAGATTTACCTCGTCTAGTTAGAAATCAGATGACTAAGCATCACGGTAAACTACATTTTTGCGAAACATGCTTATTGTTTTTTCCAACGTCCAGTGAATGTGAAACACATGCGTGCGGAGGAGTTGTCACGGTCTTACCAGAAAAAGGATCATTTTTAAAATTTACAAATTATAATCGAAAACTAAACATTCCATTTGTCATATATGCCGATTTCGAAACATTACTCGAACCAATATCCAACGATGAATTTGATACCGCTAACACGACATATTTACAACGACACGTGCCGGCTGCGTTCGGGTATAATGTAGTGTCATCATTAAACGCTACTGTCGATAGGTATAGAAATTATCGCGGTGTAGATTGTGTTTCAAAATTTGTACATTTTTTAATTGAAGATGCTAGAGACATTTATAGAATTATATCCAAAAACGAACCCATGAAATTCACCGACAAAGATGCTCTTGATTTTCGTCAAGCTGTTAAGTGTCACATATGTGATCATTTACTGTGGAATGATAAGGTTAGGGACCACTGTCATATCCCATCGATACCGAGGTGCAGCACATCGGCATTGTAATCTACAATATAGAGTACCAAAATTTGTTCCCGTATTTTTTCATAATTTATCGGGATACGATTGTCACTTATTTATAAAAAAGTTAGGTGAAATTCCGGGACAAATTAAAATAATACCCAAGACCAAGGAAAAATATATCGCATTCACAAAGTTTATACATATTGGTGATGATTATATACAATTAAGGTTTCTAGACTCCTTCAACTTTTTAGGCACTAGTTTAGATAAACTTGCTAAAACACTACAGGTAGAAGATTATGTTAATCTTCGAACTCATTTTCCTGCCAAAAAACAGTTCAATTTGTTGACACGAAAAGGGATATACCCTTATGATTATATGACAGATTGGAAATGTTATGAACAGAAATCGTTACCGTCTAAGTTTCATTTTCATAATTCCTTAACCAACGAAGACATTAGTGAACAAGATTATAATCACGCTCAGACAGTTTGGAGCGAATTCAATATACATGATTTAGGGGAATATACAGATCTATACTTAAAAACGGACGTGCTTTTGTTGTCAGATATATTCCAAAGTTTTCGAAAAACATGTAAAAAATATTATAAACTGGATCCAGCATTTTACATAACTGCCCCTAGTTTATCATTTGATGCAATGTTGCTAAAAACTGGGGTCACGTTAGAACTCGTGTCAGACTTGGCTATCGTCAGAATGATTCAAAGTGGTATACGGGGTGGATTGTGCATGTGTTCCCGACGGTACGCAAAAGCTAATCATAAGTATATGCAAGAATATAATTCATCAAAACCTAACTGTTTCATAGTATATTTGGATTGTAATAATCTTTATGGCTTTAGCATGTGTCCAAAACCAAATCAAATACTTTTAAAAAATTGATTGTTTATAGATAACGATATTGCTACAATTATATTGCGTTCTCATTTTACATTTACCTAATCATTTTTTATAGAATCAAACCTTATATTTACCGCCATGTCGTACTTGCGATCATTAAGCATTTATAATAAAGTATATTATTTTACTACCTATAACGTTTCTATATTTTGTTACAGATTTCGGATTCGGAAATTGTGTTTAGTCAATATGCCCAGGATCCTTATGAAGTATATTCTGAGATGATGCCTGATGAACCTGACCACCCTGTACCAGTTATAAAAGATAAAAAATCTAAACAACGTAAGGAAAAACCGAAGAAACAAATGCCTACAAAATCATTTGTTATGAGTCGATTGCAGCGGCGAGGTATTAGGTTGATAAAAATCTCAGTGGTAGATCTCTGCAATAATAATTCTGAATCAAGTGATAGTGATGGTGAAAATATAATTATAAGTGCACAATATATAGTTAAAGACGCTATTGATAGTATCATGGACGATACGGAATCTTTAGTTAAGAAAATTTCAAAATCTTTGATAGATGATGATTACTAAACTTTTGATAGATTTAATTTTTCTATTGTTTATATTTGATTTGATAATTTAATATTATGATAATGTTATCAAGTGTCGGGTAGGTATTTATAAGAAATAAAATACATATTTTTTAATCTATTGTTTTATTTATAAAATCCAAAAAAACTTAATAAGTAGGTACACATTTTACCATTCTAAATACTTTTTTATACACAATACATTTTTAAGAGCACACTGTTTTAAATGTTTATCACAGTTTAAGTTAACACTTCCATTACTGTATTTCTGATGCAAAACAGAGAAATTTGGACACAGTTTTTCATCAAGTTCCGACACATTACAATTAGCGCAAAGATCTTTTATCCATTTCACCTTCTCTAAACCTTTTACTATAATATTTTTATTTTGTAGATACGGAACGATCATACGATGAAATTCTCTATAATCAATATATCCTTCACTCCAAATAATGCCCCTGTTTCGTTCTATCCATTCGACTTGTCTCTTTTCATCGCTTGTTAAATATCTAAACAAGTATGGAGGTTTCACCAAAAACGTTTGTGTATAATCATGCGTAGCTAAAGCTAATTCTTTTACAATAAAATTATTGTACAGGTCCTTAAATCCTTGAGCATCTATTATGACAGTATCCCGATTCATGTTATTTTCTTCACAGTGTTGCTGAGTGGCTTGTACTCAATTATGCAGTCGTTTAAAATGAGACAGTATGCAGATGTTTGATCTGGTATGTCCGAATCGCTTTCAATTTCTACCCTTACATCTACAACTGAACCGCCCTTCAGATTATCAGCTTGTCTAGAGCAGTCCACCACGAATAGCGGCGCTAAGTCTTTAAATTGTTTTTCACTTAATAACGGTTCCGCGCGACGACCATAATATGACTGATGAAATCTAGAGTACTGCTCATATAATAAAGCAATTTTGTTATTTGCAAAGTTTACATTCAAGTTTTCATAAGGAAAATAGGTCGAATTAAGATAGACCCTTACATCGCGAATATAACAGTGATCGAACTGAGACATGTCAGAACTTGCATTATTTTTTCTATTTGTCTGAAGACCGATAATGACAAATCGTGGTTTTTCTACTTGAGATGAAGTTTTAATAGACCACGTATGTTTTGTAGTTTTAGGTAACGTAGGATATTCATACAAATCCCAGTTTCTGAATATCATTTGGAGGGGTCGATCTTTTTCTAACAGCTTCAGCAAGTTTATTTTTTCTCTATCTGATACTTTGACGTGCGGTACGCGCCATATTATTTTATTGATAAGAACGTCTTCGATAACTTCACCGGTGTTAAGTTTCACAGCGTTCAGATTAGTGTTGCTCCGTAACAATATCAACTCATGTCTACTGTTTATTACGACTTTTTTAAAATCTTCTGCAAAACCAAGGATGTTACAAAGAGGTATAGATGCAGAAAATCTGCCTCTGTTAATATTTTTTATACCCTCAATATTCCAGCCCCAGGCGTTAGACATTTTTGATTCACTCTCATTCATTGAAATTAATGACTTCATCGTAGTGGTTATGCCTGCATTTTTTATTTTATCAATTTCCACTCCGTTGAGCTCATACCTTATATCTTGAAACAGGTAAAGTAGAGCATTATTAGTAAAGTGAACGCTACTAGCAATATCTTTTGAATCCTTTTTACTAACTACAACAGTTCCTTCCAAATACAAGGTGCTTGCTGACGGTAGTATATACAAATCCTGTTGATTGATGGGTATGCGTATCTCGTCATTCCTGTTGAAACTTGTGACATACGGCTTGTAAGAATGGTACTCGATTCCTTCAATACTGTTGTCGTAGGTTGGTGCGGATAAAACATCTAAGATATTCATTTTAGTAATCCAATCGCTTTAAGGAATGCCTTATTTTCTCTAGTCAATTTTATTTTCTTTTTCGTGTTAGCTCTTGTATGCTTGGAAGCTTGTATGGAACTGGTATTTTTTATTTGATGAAGTGCATATTTATTGAAATCTATCATTTTTTCTTCGAAGATGCAAATAAAGTTGCACTTCTTCACCGCGTAAATTTATTAAATGATTATTTATATCCAACAACCGTATATGTATGCAGCTTATGTTGTTTTGATTAATCGGAAAGTATATTGCGTTTTTAGGAATTTCTATAATTCTATATCCTGGTGGTACGTTTAGTGCAAATTCATGTATAATATGACTGGGCTCTCCGTTAATGTATGAACCACTCACAATATCACATTCAATCCTGATCACGGTTGTAGGCAAAATGTTCACTGGAAACTCGGAGACATGCCATTTATTTGCTTTTAAGACCTGTTTATTAAAGCCTAATAAACTTCTAAATGTGTCTTCTTTATTGAAATTTATATTTTTCGTACAGTATATAGTAGTTTTTAATGTGTTATTATTGCACTGTAGTTTAATCGAGGCATTTTTTATTTCGGATTTTAAATAATCGCTAATATCTTGTAATTCGTAGGTGCCTACTGGTATTTCGATAACTTCATCGGTGCCATAAAATAACTTGTTGTTCCTTTTATCGATGTTTGGTATAGAATTAAACGTTGAGAAATGCAATAATGCACACTCATACTGACCGTCTAATTGTAGTGTGTTAGGATAGTAGGTTGATAAATCTGAAGAGTTGCCAGTTATCGACAAAGTGAGAGACATCTTGATAATGATTAAAATAAAACAAAGTCATAAAATTTATATAATTTTATTTTTCCAAAAGTTCCACAGATACTCTAAACATAAGTGTCCACAATTTACAGCATCGAATTTCTGATATCTTGTATAGTTATAGGTAACATTACAATTTTTAAAATACTGCATTAATTCTAATGGCGGTTTCAAATCCCCATAACTATCAAAATATTCACAATAATTATTTACTTTGACATAAGCTACCCAATGCGTACCTTCATTTTTTGAGTCGTCTAAATTAACGATAGCACATTCGACCCTCTTTGGTATTCTTGGTAACTGATCCTTCATGTATACACCACGAAAGTGAGGTAAGTCGCGACCATATTTTTGAATATCTAAATTAGTTAAAGGTCGATTAGGTAGCTTATTCAGTTTTTTGATAATTTTATAAATAAACCTTTACCATTTTTATGAGGTTTGATGTACAAGCCTTTGCCTAATGCTAAAGCCTCCATAGTTTTATTATGTCGTTCGTTTTCTTGCAAGTTTTTTTGAGCTGCTTTATAATCGTTGACAGTTTTGGCAATACCCGCTGCTCCACCGGCTAAAGTACCTAATGCCGATAAACCAGCGAATATTGGGATTAAAGGCAAAATTCCTCCAGTCTTTGGTATGGGTATAACTCGGGGTATTCGTACATTTGCAATGCAGGGAAATAATTTTCTTGCAGCAGAGTAAGCGGCATTAATGAGAGTCTTACTATCCTTAGATTTCAGTTTCTTAATTTTTGATCTTATTTTTGATACAAAACGGTTAAATGTTTTAATTCCGGCACCAGATTTTAGTTTAGCTTTCATCACTTTGCTCACTAACCACGAGCTAAGTTTCTCTCCCTTGCCTGCGTCTTTTGATGCAAGCCTTTGTTTGGCCATGTTTAGCAGCTGCAAATCTGCTTTATGACGGTTGGACAAATCTGTGTGATTCTGATATGCAATATCGTGATGCATACAAGCTTCGTCCAACTTATTTACACCTCTGTCACCTCGAAGTAATCGTTTCTGAAGTTTTGTGCCCGGTCCGCAATAGTTGTAACCAGGTAAGTGAAGTTCAAATGGTAAATTATTAATAACACTGTTAACTAGTCCACCACCTTGCATTGCTTAATGTTAAATGAAATAAAAATAATAAAATATAATATTTATGTTAATTAATATATCAATTTACTATTGACGCTTTGTCGATCCAGCTGTTTTCTTCATTGCTTAAACCCAACCATTTTACAAACATTTTATTCCCTTTTCTTTTTAAAATTTTTTCAATCAAATAAACACCGGGGTGGTGAGACTTTTGAAGCTCCTGTTCATAAAATGTTCCTAATATTGCTTGTTTTCGCTGATCTTCTAGGTGATACGTTACTGGTAATGTATCGTTAACTTTTTTTATGATAAATAATTCTGTTGTCCAATTAGGAGTATAGCCCTTTTTAAAAATATGTTTATATTTACTAATACGAACATTGTCACCAACTTTGAACTTAGGTCTGCATCGAACGGGTAATCGTTTATGTGAATTTCTAATATTGTCTTTTATTATTAACTCATTGCGTTTATTAACTTCTATCGGTTTATATTTAATAGTGCGATGTTTTGTGTTGTTATATGTTTTCATAGTACTTTCCAATACCAAACCAAACCACTTGTAATTTCCATTTAGACTGAAACATTTATATAACTTATTTTTGATAGTTTTTATCAATCTCTCTACAATTGATGCCTTCTTTGTTGAGAAGGATGAGTAGTGATTAATATTATGCTTCTTCATGAACGCTTGAAAAGTTGTGTTATAAAACTCCTTGCCGGCGTCAGTTTGCAAATTACCTGGTACGCGATTGCTTAGTTTAAGTATACGTTGAAAAGCATGAGTAACATCAAGTTTATTTTTCGATTTTAGCGGTTCTGCCCAAGCAAACTTCGAAAAACAATCAATCACCAATAAAATATAATTATAACCACTGTTGTAATTTCTCAAAGCTTGCATATCCATGAGGTCAGCTTGCCATAAGTCATCGACTCCCTTTAAAATTACAGAACGCCTGAGAAAATTTTTTCGTGCCGCTTTATGTATTTCATTCACAATTTGTAGTTTTGACATTATAAAGATTTTTTAGACGATAGTACTTTATCTATATCCGCTTTAGTGTAAAACTTGTCATCTAAATGAGTGAAAGCTTCAGACAACTTCGCTTTTAAAGTATTTTGAGTTTCTATTATGATTTGGGCACGTAATACACCTATCATTTTAAATAAATCCTGTTTTATTTGCGCTGTTATTTGATCTATATATTCCTTATTTACTGCATCGTCTGGTTCTTGTGGAGATCTGATCCCTCTAAGCCTCACTGTTTTCAAATCAAAGTCACCGCTTTCTGATTTTAGTAATGCATTGTCATTGAACTCCAGTAATTCCGATAAACGCAATCTCTTATGAATATAATGCCCAAATTTGTCCACATTCATGTTTAAGGTGTAATATACTGAAAGGTCTGAAGTAAAATGAAACAAGGAGACTTGATAACATATTATTTATTTATTAATAATTTTACTTTCACGTAACTCTTCAATTATAGATATTATTTCATTGTCAAGTCCGGTGTTACCAGCATCGCGAGATGCAATTAATAATTTTAACCTTTCTACTAGTTCATTGGGGTCGTCCCAATATACGAAATCTGTGTTCTTTCGCCATAATTTAGTTAAAGGTAAACCTTTTCCTGTTGACTGGCTACAGCTCTGATTTTGCAGTTTGAAAAGAGGTTTAATAACTTGCAAATATTTTTGACCTTTATTACTTTTAATTGGTTTACTTGGGTCAAAGTCTCGACGATGTGCATTTGTATCAAGTAACATTGATTTATAATGCTGCATGTCATTGTTTGTAATCAAACTTAAATCAATGTCCTTGTTAAGCAACAAATTCTTCAAACCAGGCGTTTTGTGGTATTTGCGTCCTCCTACAGTGATGTATTCGTCACCGATCGTTATGGCAGCAGAACCTAACATTAATTTCCCGCGCTCTCTCCGAACGCCATATGGTACCTCAGTTAGCGCTTCTGAAGATAATGACCAAGACGATGTATCGCGTTCTTGATTGTTATCAACCAACGATTGGAATGAAGAGTCACTAGAAATATTAGACTCGTCACTTTCGTCGTAATCATCTTGCGCCGACTCTTTTTTCTGCAAAGTCTGATTCAAAAACGGAACATCAGTTTCCTCATTTTCTATGCTACGCAAAGACGCAGTTTGATTGTTGGATAGTAAGTTGAGCGATTCCGTCACAGGCTTAAAAACTGATTCCAGTGCTTGCTTATTGTCTATCTCAATATCCTTCATATTGCGTACTTTTTTCTTTACAGCTTCTGCAGCTTCGACGATTTGTCTTTTTAATGATTTATCCATAATGATATGACGGTTCGTTATCGAATAAGGGTCGCGCAAAGAATAATAACATCGCAATGATGTGCGGTCTTAAATATACCTATATTTTAAATATACCTATGTTCTCAATCAAACACTACAAAAGTGTCAAATTTATTTCTGTAACATCCTTTGTTTTTAGAACATTCTTTATTAATCACTACGTAATTAAAAGGCTCACTCCAAATTTTTGAACACATTTCACGAAATTCAAGCCACGTGATGTCTGTGTTGACATGCTCTTCGTAAACATGTTTCAAATTAATTTCATCTTGTTTAAAAAGTATTATTAAATTTGCATTATCTCTTACCAACTGTTTAGGAATTTTACTATAAGTTTGGTTTAGATAAAAACAATCGATGTATTTGTGTCGACCCATGGCAAAGTAATCTCGCATGTTACTTTGATTTTCACAAGCAACGTCATCGAATATAAACACAGAATTAGGTTTTGCATCCTGAACACTCAATACGTCCTCATTTCCCTGATATTTCTGAAGTGAAATACTTGGAACCTGTTGTAGAACTCTTTCCAAAAAAACATACTTCGGTTGGTATAAAGTTTTTGAATAAACATAAACGTTTTGAAACTTTAAGCCGTTTTCGTGTATGAGAAGACCAATGAGTAAATTTGTTTTGCCACAATTGGATGGCCCGCAAATGATGCATCGTATTACATTAGGTAATAATTCACTATGACGAGCACGAGACTTAGGCAAATCATCGCAGATTGTGTTAACGTGCAACGATTGCTGTTGTTTTACAAATTTCATGATCAATATGTATTAGAGTTGAACGTGGAATGAGAGAAAGCGTTCATGACATTATCATTTAAACTGGATTTACTAAAATATAAAAAATACTACACGGCGGCAAAAATAGAATATATAATAAACAGTCAATTTAACAAATTACTACATAATTTAATACGATATGTAGTTGACTCCATATTTACGATTGTAACTTGATAAAACGATTGTGTATAATTAGGTATTCTAAACCACCTCCGTATCGCGCGACGAGTTGCTCATTAATCATAACGTATTGAGTTTCATTAGTCAAGGTATAGAACACATTCTAACTTATATTATCAGACATGCTGTTCCACCGGAGCGCAAATGTTGTGCAAATGTGTGAATAATAATTGATTAAATGCAAAAACTACCTATTGAGCATTCTATTCCACTTCAGTCAAGTCGATTGTGTATTATTGGGCATTCTGAGGCACTGTCCAGTAGCGAACGCTACTGGTGTGGCTCAGAATGCCCAATAATATACTACTCCCATCTCGTCTTCTCGTCGAAAAAAAAAAGATTTTTTTACGATGACCCCTCAAAAAAATCATCAACATATTTTTTTTTGTTTTATCATGTCTATACATAATTATATCGGTATCCATCGCGTCTGCGGAGTTTAACTAGCCAATTTAAAATAACCCTGTATTTATCCACTTTCTCACCTGATAAGTCGGTGATGCTGATGCGGTCGACTGTAAAGAAAGAAAGAAAGAAAGAAAAACGTTTATTTGGACACAGTTCGTGAAACACAAAAAACAAAAGAAAAAAAGTGAAAATAATGTTTTAACAACAATATTGTGTGCCTGTTGCACGCTGGTTGCCATTTCATATAACTCAAACAATATTTTGAAATTACGTGACTATATTGGAACACCATCTTATTTAGAATTTTCCCAGCTACACAGACATACATAACTACCTAATTATTATCATATTTGAGTCTGATGTGATTGAATCTAAATATGCCATCTGACCTCCACAAGAAACACTGAAAAGCCGATAGTCTTAGAGACAGTTTCACCACCTACGATTAAGTTCCTTGGCAGATAATTTCATACAAATTCTGTTCCATTTTTGAATTTATTTGGTAAGTACCTAATGGCTATTCGGACATCGTGAAACCCCCCTACCCTTAGACTTTTTGCTACTTCAAGCTTCCAACTACTGTTCGCGGATGAGTGCTATGTTCCCGCTGTAAACGGCAGAGAGGAGGACACCATGGAGTTTTAGTGGGTTAGAGTCCCACATAACTGCACTATCTCCCCGTGGTAGTTTAGAATACCTGAGCATTTCTCCACGACAAAAAAAAAACTGGCCAAGTGCGTGTTGGACCATGCACAATGAAGGGTTCCGCAGTTGGGATGAATTTATTCCAAGAACAAATTTAGCACAGTAGTTGAAAAACATGTTCTCCCATACATTCCAACTATAAATGTAAGTTTGTACACAATATTGAGAGATTTACCATGTTATTTTAAGACCACAGACTTTTTATAGGTACTCCTGTAATCTACAGGTAAAGACCTACTTTCTCTAAGTTTTAAAAAATTTTAAGTTCAGTAGTTTCGGAAATAAAGGGGAATGATAATTTTCTTAAATAACTTTAAAACGATTTATTTTAAAATTATAAAAAAAATATATATATTTGAAACCCTCATAGTAAGTAAGCCCTTTCATTTGATATATCACACGCCCGGTGTAGTTTGCAAAACTTTTTTTTTTCTTATTTGCCCCCAAAAGTGACCCCTATATTCAAAATTTATCTATTTACTTTACCCGTCCGTGTTTGGGTCACAGAAATTCATATGTTTACCAAATTTCAACTTAATCGGTCCATTAGATTCGGAGAAAATTGGCTGTGACAGACGGACAGATAGACAGACAGACAGACACACATGAGTGATCCTATGAGAGTTCCGTTTTTTACTTTTGAGGTACGGAACCCTAAAAAGGCTTCTAACCACTTCGAGCGCCAGATGGAATCGCCACTCGTAGAAGCTATTTTAATACATCTTATGGAACTTATTAACAAAATAGCTACCTCATCATCAGTCTACAGCAGTCCACTGCTGGCCTCTCCAATAGCACGCCATCCAGCTCGATTCTCGGCAACTCTCATCCCGCTGCTACCAGCCACCCTGCGAAGATCGTTAATCCGCCTGAGAGCATCCTACATTACGTTTACCGATTCGCGGTCTCCACTCAAGAACTCGTCTACCCCAACGGTCATCGGTTCTACGGCTGACCGACCCGTTGCCACTTCAGCCTGTTTATTCTGTGAGCTATGTCGACAACTTTGGTTTTCTGCCGGATCACCTCGTTCCGGATTCAATCCCTCAGAGAGATTCCAAGCATAGCCCGTTCCATAGCTCGCTGAGCGACCTTGAATTTATGGACCAGCAACTAATAGCTACCTATACCTACCTTCTAAATTACCCACAGCTTACAAGTAAAAGATACAAATATCGGTTCTCCCTAGTCATCCATCAGTGCTGTACTTCCGAGGGAAGCCAGATAGTTAGATAAAAATGATTATGCTCGCCTACTAGATCAAGATAATCGGTATATTGAGGTGATAGACGCGATCGGTATAAGCCGATCGGGTGCCACTGCGCATGGTGTACAGGATGCTACGAAAAGCTATGGGAGTGTAAAGGAAGTTACCTAATTAATTTAGCGTTGCAAGTAAAATTTTCACCATTAATCTTTAATGATAAAAACAATTAAGTTGCCATTATTGCCATTTTTGATTTTGATTTAACTTTGATTTAATTGGTTTGATTTTAAATTTAATTTTGATTGATTTAAATTTAATTTTGAATAATTTTTGATTGTGATTTTGATTTTAATTTTGATTAGAAGTTTTAATTTTAACTTTGATTTTGATTTTAACAATACAATATGGATGATTTCCGAAATAAAAGATTGAATTTTTGAATTTAGAATTGTGTCTCGCCACGTGTACGTGTGTACGTACCATATACGAAGGGTTCATTAACATTGGGTAAGATTCGGTAAAATTCAAGCTAGTTTAAATATCCAGTAGTGGACGTTTTTTGCTAGTACGATGAATTTCACAAGTTGACTTCCATGTTACAGTACTTTTACCTCTCGAAGCGACGCGCGCTTTACCACAGAATATTACAAGTACAGAAGATTCACAGTGACTCGTGCTACGACACAATAAAGTGCAATTCAGATCGGACAGCGTTAACTACCTACAGCTATATTCACCTAGAAGTTGCCTCTCTTTCTATCGCGTAACTCTTATACCTTCTGACTCGTTAGGGTTGTCTTCTTTTACAACGCGACGCGTGAGTAGTATCGAACTTACATGCGAGCCGGCCGGTGCGCGGCAGCCCACCCTGGATTAGCCCGACAAGTCGAGCCCGCCGCGTACTTGTAGCTTCATACCTAAAATGCGTAGTGCGGCCTGGCATTATTTGTGGTATCCAAGTATACAAACACGTTGTGAATGTGTGCTAATTTGTACGCCCGTGTCGCGGACACTACTGAGAGCTCCTGCGCTCACGCACACATTCATAGCGTATTGGTTACCACGAAAAAAGCGCGCGTTGCTTCGTGAGATAAAATTACTATACAGCATGTCTCTTTGTGACAAGTTTTCGCCTTTATTTACCTTCTGACTTAATCTGTGGCGTGTTTGTAAATTGCCATTTATGAATTACATATTTAAGTTCTCTAGCATGATTTACCAGCAAACAAATGAATTATTATATCAATAAAAGCCTATTTTCTAATACCAAAAGCAGGCAATCACATAGAAAAACCGACTATTATTCCAACCTTAGGTACAGCCAATTTTCTTCTCAATCAAAATCGATTAATACCCAAAATCAGAACATCCTGTAGAAGCAGTTGCGGCTCACGGAAGATCCCGGTGTCGCGATACTGTCGTAGTGATAGATAATCTTTGAAATCGAACATCGTTCGACGGCTGCACCAACTTAATGTGGCAGTAATTTATTGGGCAAGCTTACCAGGCTTGAGCAAGCTTGCACAAGCTATATGGGTTTCAGGTTGTGTAGGTTCGTTTTGAAGGAAACTGGATATTGTGGTTAAGTGGTGAAAATTGTTAACTTTCTCGAAAGTGATATATTGTTTCTCGGAGATAGTTCTACGTTAAACCATGAACCATCGTTCTCAGTTGTTGCACGGATCTATGACACTATGACAGTCGTAAAGATAGGTTGATCACAAGACACATCACAAGATTGATCACTAAACAAACACTTCCACACAATAAGTGTAACGGACAGTCCTCTGTGCAGGGAAGGCTGAGGAAACCGTTGCTCATGTGCTCTTTGAATGCACAGGCGTCACCCAGATTAGAACAGAAACCCTCGGGGTACCTAGATCTTTCACAGATGTTCTGAACAGACCAGGAGACGTGATCAACTTCTGGAGGCAGGTAGACTGGTATAAATAACCCCCGACGGCCGCCATGGCCCACGTATAATGTTCCACTAAGTGCGGAATCAAATCCAATAACGCAGAAGGTAACGTTCGTAAATCGAACTGATATAATTATAGCAAAATTGAAATTGTCTAATAATTGGGTTGTGAGGTTAGATGGCCAACTCTCCGTCTAAAATGTTAATTCAGTCACATCTCTGGTTAGGCTGTGTTTAAATCTCAATCTACCAAAACCCAAACCCGTAGAAAGATAAAAAAAAAAAATGTTTTTTTTTTTGCCGCTAAAAGCCTTAACTAATCACATCATAAAACGACTTTAAATATGCCATAGATCCAGTTTAGCATATTATCAAACTACTCTGAAGCATGGGAAGAAGGCGGGAGTTTGTGTATGCATGTGAACAGCCTAATGGTGGACGAGGCAGAAAATTAAGATGTGTCTCCGTTTGAATAAGCTGGAAGCCAATCCAAAGATAGTTCTAAACCAGCAGTCCATAAAGGCAGAGTCTTCAGTGCAAATACAAGATCCTACTGATGCAATATTTCAAAACCACATCGAAAAGTAGGCAACGGTCCGTTGTATTCACCAATCAACCACATCGAATCGTCTCAATCGTAAAGGCCGACAACTCAATCGGAATCGACACGAACTAATGACAAACATATGTTTACGTCAAACGTCCAATGTATCCAAAATATAACAAATTTTGTATTACCACATTATTTCTATACGATTTCTACGGCTATTTCTCTATATTACATCATCAAGAAACTGTACCATTACAACATTACTGATAAACTCCTTTTCATACAAAAGTAGACTCTGCATACTGGTTCTAAGAGTGATGATGTGTCTAAGGAGGTGTTTATATAATTTGGTCGTTTCTCAATAAGGTGCGCTGTCCATCACAATCGATTTGTCCCGAACGCGAGCAAAGCTACAAAAAATGTCAGATAGGACGTTCAATCAATATAATGACTTTATTTAACATTGACAATAAAATATAGCTGGTATTGTATGTGGTGTGGATGAGAAGTGGGGTGGAAGACACTGTTGATGGCTGTCAGGTTTGAGAAGTTGAAATCTAATCTAGCTTAGCAGCTAAGTAATCCACAGTTTAAGACTTAAGTCAAGCTGAAAAATTAAGTATAATCTTTCCAACCATTTATTTACTAGCGTCCATAAAGTATTGCATTTTTTCGTCTATGGTTGCCTGTTAATAAATAAAAAACTTCATAGGCGTGCCTAATGTCAAAATTAAAATAAATGGTCGGAAAGAGTATGGCTGATACCTAATGTTAATTAGGTAATCATTTAAAAACAATAACAAATGAGGGATTTCTAAATAAACTTACCTAATAGTTACTACTAAGATCTTCTTGGCAAGCAAACAATGTTAAAACAAGGTTAAAGATTTATGACAGCACTCAGGTGCAATAATATTAAGAAACGTTGAATGAAACGTAATAAAGGCCAATCGTATTGAATATAATCTTAAGCTCCAATAAGTAATTGGCTTTAATAAAATCGACGTATATTACTTACTAGCTTTTTCCCGCGGCTTCACCCGCGTGGATGTCGGAAAATATACCACGGGAACGTACTACCGGGAAATCCTTCCTTGCCTACATTATAAAGGGAACCTCTGTGCAAAATTTGAGCTTTCTTGATCCAAGGGTTTGAGCTGAGCGTTGACGAGTCAGTCAGTCAGGACTTCTCTTTTTATTTATTTAGATAACAACCGGTACATCCACCCTACTTAAAATTATTCAAAGCCCAATCCAGATGGGCCAGCATAAGCCGACAATACTGATCGACTGCCATAAACCATCGTATTGAGATATCTGTCAGTCGCAAGACAATGGGTTCGATTCCAGTTTGATGCCAGATGACACGATTACTGCGTCGTGTAACCTTAATTTGATTTATTGAAGGTGAGTAGCAAAGTCAATGAGTTGGTTACGGGGATTTGTTCATCTTTCTAGTTTTGGAAAAAGTCTTGCTGTCGTTAAGCCTGATATACCATGACTCGTAGTCAGAAGCCCAAAATACTCAATTTGCCTCAATCCTGAGGTCAGAAATGGCAAAGGATCAATATGAAATTCTGGCGCTAAACTGTCCAGCTCACTTTTGGAATAGGCTTAGCAGCAATCTCATTGCGTAACACACTATCGATTGGAATCTGAATCATTTTGAAGCAAATTGATCATCCATTGCTTCATATGTTCGAAAAAGAGAGAAGAAGAAAAAAAAGCTATTTCCGAAAGAATATGTTTTTCTCTATTTATTTCTGTTTTTCTTTTATTTTTTTTTTACTATCATTATTTTAACTAATATACTGAAAACAGTATTTTTGCAACTTGTATAACAGCGCAGGGAATAGCTCTAGGTACAGATTTGGACCCACAGTGAAAAGTGAAGAGAACAACATGTTCTAACGGAATATATATTTTTTTTGTTTTGTCATCTTTTTCATATATTTAGCCCAAAATGAATGACCTCTTTCATCTTCTTAACACCGTAAATAACGCAATGAATGTTGTTAAACTGTCAAAATTAAATCGATTCCGATTGATAGTGTATTATGCAATTAGGGTACAGGTTACATTTGATACCCAACCAATGTTTGTATCAAGTCATGCAGGCAACTTAAAGCTACCTTTGAATAAAGACCTAATATGTCAGACTTCAGAAGTCAATTTCATGATAATTGTATGATTATTTACAGAAGCAAAAAAACTATATTATAAGCCTTTTGTGAATATAACAATAAAGTCCATGCATTATTATCTACGGTTCTAAACCATATAAACGTAACTTAGCTATTTTAATAACTCTTTTTAACCGACTTCAAAAAGGAGGAGGTTCTCAATACGTCGGAACCTTTTTTTTATTATTTTTTTTTATGTATGTTCCCCGATTACTCGAAGATGGCTGGACCGATTTGGTTTTTTTTTGTTTTATTCGAGAGGGTATACATCACAGTTGGTCCCATATAAAATTGATTAACTTTGCTTGGGTAGTTTTTGAGTTAGCTTCAATAATACGTATTTTTTCCTCACTTTTACATGGATGATTTTCTAGTTTGTTTTGCAGGTAGTGGTATTACAATTTGTGTGGGGTAGGTACACAACTAAAAAGTGAAAAATAAAAACTTTTTTACAAAAAAATACAACCGACTTCCAAAAACAACACTACAAAGTGAAAAATAACTTTAATTTCGGAAGTCGGTGGAAAAAAACCAAAATACATTTAACTAGACACCGACTTCCGAAATTAAAGTTATTTTTCACTTTGTAGTGTTGTTTTTGGAAGTCGATTGTATTTTTTTGTAAAAAAGTTTTTTTGAAACCAGATATGTATTAAAATCAAAATCAAAAGTCATTTATTCACACTAGGCTGAGAATCAACACTTTTCGAAAATCAAAATTACATAAGACAGTCCCACAAAACGCCCGCCCTTCACCACTTCCTAGGGCATTAGCTGGGAAGAAGAAGTGTCGCAACAAACTCTCCAGCAGCACAGCTGTCTGTTCAGTTAGAATAACTTGATTTTATTATGTCGACGTAAATCGATTATAATTACTTCCAATTAAAAAATCGCCAATCTGAATCACCATCATCACCTTCATGCCCTTATCCAATATTATTTGAGGTCGGCGCATCACGTTTTCTTTTTCCATTCATAGATCGCCAATCTAAAATCAAAGTTAACGAAAACTAAGCCTGAAATGTATCCTAAGCAACACCTTACACATATTCAAAATATCCACATTCTAATCACTTCCTCCCAGTACTAAATACACCTCAGAGAGCAAACCATTCAACATACACAACCACACACAATGGTACAAAGAGCTCACACATGAACCCCATCATGGGCCATCACTCTGTAGTCGTCGCGAGACAATCGGCAAATGATAACAGCTAATACCTAATGACGATTGGATGTAAATCAAGTAGCGGTAGAAGGGAGATGCAGTATGCTGAGACCCGAATTCTACCTATGCATGGATTGACTCTGTGAGGACGTGTGCGTCATAATATAGAAATGTGACGGCTAATAGAAATTAGGAACGAATTTTAACATGGATGATTTATCTATATAAATAAAAAGAGAAGTCCTGACTGACTCATCAACGCCCAGTTCAAAACATTGAACCTAGAAAGCTGAAATTTTGCACAGAGGTTCCCTTTACAATGTAGACAAGGAATAAGGAAGAATTTCCCGGTAGTACATTCCCGTGGGATATCTTCCGACATCCACGCGGGCGGAGCCGCGGGCAGTTTTTAATCTGTAACATAAAAATCATATAAGATAACTTTTTCTTTAAGGCCCTATGATCCGGCGCTCGAGCCGCGTACTGAACTGAAGTAGGCTAGCGAGTGGTTTCCTCGCGCATTCGGTAGGTATTTAAACATAGTAATTATTTTAATAATTTTATCACGACAAACTCAGCGAATTGTGCTAAATAATCTTATACCTTTTCATTTATATAAAAAATAAGAAAAATACTGTTTTGTAGCTATGAGATTGATTAAACACTACGAAAAAGGTTACTTTGGGATTTTTATCTATCTAGCAAAGTAAATCTAATCGTGTTATTAAAAGCGATTGGCTATCCGTCAGATCCATAGATATAATTATATTTCTTTGGTCGGATCCTTAAATGAGATATCTTTTTTTCAGAATTTTATAACACTGTTTTTATGTTTCCCATGGATTCAAAAAGCTAGTAAGCGCAGTATCTGTCAAGTCATAGCACCATAAGTATAATCGCTTAAAATAATCAGACATATAAAAAAAAAATAAGCTACTTAATTACTAAGTTATAAGTAATATTCGTATTACTGATTTCTCAGTCATCAAAATGACGTCATCATCATGTCGTAGAAATTCTCCGATGTTGCTCTTGTTTGTAATCTTTGGCAAACCTCAGCATTGCACTCCAGGGCTGCGTCCATTAACGTAAGTGACTCTCAGTTCGATGTGCAGACGTTTTTTGTACGTCTACGTGATTGATAAAGAAATGGGAGGGATACGACACTTTTTACTACAAACTCTTCTATGCCATCATCACTATCTAAGCCAAGCAACTTTAAACCTTCTACCTTTGACTTAAGGTTTACATGATTAGATGCTTTGAGGCTTTAAACTTTGCTAAAAACCAATCCTCCCTTACAATCTTTCGAACGCAATTTTTTTAAGTGCTGTTGGCAATTTTCTTTGCCATTACAATTTGACTCTCATGTAGTTTCTAATAGAGTTGACCGTACGTTGTTCAGAACCGTAAAATAAAGTTGGTTAATGAACAAATCATTCTGTAAAGAAATTGTTTGCAAGTGTTTTGTGTATTAATTTGTAAAATGGAAAGATACAATGGATTGATTATTATAGGATTTTCAATGGAAGATGTAATTCGGGTGAACCTTAGTAAAAGATGCCTGATATAAACAAATATGTAGTAACAGGTGTGTCTGATTTTTAAAAAGATAGCCAAGATCTTACCACAAAAATACTACGAATATTTTTATTTGAGTTTTTTAACGTTCCAAAGCAAACGGTATCAAAGATTTCTCCACGAATAAACTTCAATAAGCCTGATACCCGATTATAATCCTCCTTTGAATAAAACTCACCAGACAAAGGGACATCATCGACAATAGACTTTTTTTTTTGTTTGAACCTACAAGGAGGTTGACATTGCTTTTGATATTTAAAAAAAATCGTGGGAGTCGTAAACAGGTATCGATTGTGACTTTTGTCGGTTCTTGTTATATCGATTCTTTCACTGTTTTTTTAGGGTTAGGATTTTTTATCGATATTTTTGTTTGGATCGAGTCAGATGTGAAATTGTTGCTTGAGATTTTGTTGGAATCTGCCAAACTGTGCCATAGAAGGTAGATTTTTGTCATCTATGCTTATGCTTGAGTTATTTCTACGAGTTTTTTTCAAATTTTCCATGCATATAGCTAAATACAGGACCGAGTGATCACGAATTCACAACATGCATGATCTAGTTAAATTAGCTAGTGAAACTCCGCAGACGAGACGCGTATCGATATTCATGATCAATCTGCCTAGCCTTTTCCCAACTATGTTCGAGTCCGCTTCCAGTCTAACCGGATACAGCTGAATACCAGTATTTTACATGAAGCGACTGCCTATCTGACCTCCACAACCCAGTTACTGGATAATACGATACCCCGTGGTAAGACTGGTTGTCAGACTTTCGGGCTTCTGACGACCCGTAACGACTGTCAAAGATCCACGAATGACAGCCGGGGCCAACGGCTTAACGTGCTTTCCGAAGCACGGAGGAGTCTCGGTATGTAAAGATGGTCACCCATCCATGGACCAACCGCAGCGAGCGTAGAACCTGATGGATCGACCCGTGCGGCTGTTATTACTTAGCCACGAGCTCCGAGCGAGCTTAAAAATAAATTTATGATTTCTTTTTTGTGGGGTCATCCACCGCAGTTAGTGTAGGTACCACTTGTACCACTTGTTGTTTCAGTTAAAAAACCTGTTTTGTTTGTGTAAACTTCATAGAAATGATGAGTACTGATATATAGGTAAACACGATAAAACAAAAGAAAACAGATTTTCTCCCAACTCATACTTCAAGTAACAACATTACAGTCCTACCAACTTATCTGTGAACTGAAAGAGGACGCCACCGTCGATGCGTCGACACAATCGAATGACATGCGTCGGCACAATCGAAGACATTTCAACATAACGGCCGTAGTTCCAATTTTCGCCATTTCACAGATAAGTTGGTAGGAGTGTACAATGCAGTCCTTTATTCTCAAAAAAGTAAACATCAAATCTTAATTTATTTTATTGTGTCTTAGATATCGTACAGACTTACCCATCACGTCGGCAGAGTTTCGCTAGCTAATTTAATTTGACTCTGTATACTGACTGACTCTAAGTTTAACTTGGTGTCTTGAATATTTCTGTTCCGAATTGTTGTTTCTCACATTACTCTATCAATGTATGTATGATGTTGTATATTTTCTCGATTACGATGTTGGTCACATAGAGAAAGTTGTTTAGTTTGATGGTCTGTACCACACCCTTAAATTTGCCTAAGTACACCTTTCTGATAAATTATATATACAAGGTGTAACGTAAATAACGCACAACCTCATATGGGGTCATTGTACTCATCATTATGAACAACTTTTACTATGGGATTAAACCTGAAATCGCGAAAAAAAATCAGGTGTTCCCAGTGCTGGAAAGTTAAAACAGACAGTGCAAAATGAATTATTCTCAGTTATTATATTGCCATCTTCAATTCTTCAATTGTTGTACATTTCAAAATCAAAATCAAAGCCCGTCTTATTGTAATCTAAACTGGAAGTCAACCGTCCATTATCAGAGTCATTTCATTGTGGACGATCAAAAAAAAAAATGTAAAATCAATATTGTATGCAATCGCTGTGATGATGCGCTTGTAAACTATAAAAGTTCAATCTCGGAAGCTGAGGACGTATTCTGAGATGAAATAATCAAAATAACTTTTATACTATAAAAGATTTTTTTTATTATACGGGTTAAATTAGATTTATTTAGATTTATAATTAGGTTGTTGTTAGGTTGTTTTTTTAAGTTATTGTTGTGTTTTTATTGTTTATTTTATATTGTAGTTTATAGGTACCCGAGAATAATAATTAATGTGTCTATGTCTATAGTTTTAAGTGTTCTATATTGTTTTATAGAGTATAGGTATGTAGTTTATAAGTTGGGTTTTATGCCCATGTATAGTAAACTCACTCAAATAAGTGATAGTCCTAATTTCGTGATAGTCTGTTTCGTTAAGTTAAAAAAGTTAACAAAGGTTTCGATTATTAGCTATAAGTCGTCTTAAGTAAGTTTATTATCCTAATTATTGTAAAAGAAAGACTGCTTTATGTTCCTAATTCAAATAAAAATGAAGATTTTACTAAAGTATCTAAGTTTTATCACATATTTTGTTTTATCACGAAATTGGATGAGTTCACCCTACACATATTATTGTAAATATTCGTATGCCGCTTTTAGCGGCGGATGTGTCCTGAACACAATTATTTTATATACCAACTTTGTTGCTACCATATCCGACGAATAAATGTCTTTGTCTTTGTCTTTGTCTTTGAATATTACAAGATGTTGACGAATCAGCACAATGTCTTAATGATGTAAAAAAAAGATGTAAAGCAATCTGTAACACTATTTTTGGAACAAAAAGTTAGTACTTATTGATTGATTTTGAATTGCATTATTTTGACTGTGCTTTTAAATTTATTTTTGTATTTAAATTTGATTCTGTTGATAATTTTGATTTTGTATTTAATTTTATTTTGTATTTTATTTTGATTTTGTATTTAATTTTGATTTAGTATTAATTTTGATTTTTTATTTAATTTAGATTTTTAATTTGTTACTGATTTAAATTTTGATTTAAACCTTCATATTATATACCTTCATATTATAACTGGTAACATCTATTACTTTATGGGGCATGCGGTGCTAACCTATAAGAGATTGTTATACTAACCCTTGACATAAGAATGTTTATTATAACATGTAACAGTATAAGCAATTGTTGGTTGGCCAGAAACAAATAAAGAAATAAATAAATAAATGTTTGTTTGAAGTTTTAATTCACGATTCACAGCGCATGGTCTTGAAATAACGATCCATTTTAATCAAAAAAGTATTTTGCGATTTAGTGAAAAAATTATAAAAGCATCGAAGTATATCTAGTCTACATTGTCCCATTGACAGGCAAAAGCCTCCCGAAGCCTAGTAGAGTAAAAATGATTTCCTTGTATTTTTTTTTTATTTGCTCGACTTTTTCCAGTCACTTCGTTTAGCTGGATCTGCCTCGCTCAGCTAATCAGTAAAAAAAAACTACTACCTAAGCCATTTGGAGGCTTACCATACCTACTAATCTCATTCTTTCTATCCGTTTCACTTTCTTCATATTATCCTTCATCGTTATTTTCCTGACAATTTCCATAATAAACTTCAACCTCACTTTGATCAGAATACGGCAACCGCCACAGCGGCGGGAAGCGTGCGCAGGCGCTCTTTAATTTGTAAATTGAGCCGCGCCGCTAGCGCCATCTATTAGGCGCAGCGGCCACTCAGCTACTGTGCCACCTTCAGTCATTATGTTTTGTTGATTTATTTTACATTTGTTTCATTGCTAATGTTGATGGGATTGATGTTTGATTCGTGTTCAGGAATATGGAGTCTGTGGATAACTTTATGTAGTTGGAATCTTTGTATTTGTGTTTCAATTTTAATTTTTCTTGGATTTTTTTAAGACATGTTTTTAATCAAACCTTTAATAATTCCCGTTTTGCGCTTCTAAAATAAATTGTGAGCAGTGGTGGCCCAGTGGTAACGGTCGCGACTTATGGGTTGTAGGTCGTAGGTTCGAACCCAGGCAGGCGCTTTACTTTGTGTAAATTTATTTCATCACCACTGCTCTCAAAACGGTGAAGGAAAACACCGTGAGGAAACCGGCATGTCCTAGAATCAAAAATTTGAAGACTTGTGGCATCTGCCAACCCGCACTGGGCCCGCGTGGTGGAATACGGCCCACTCCCTCTCACAGAGAGGAGGCCTGTGTCCCAGCAGTGGGAACGTTATAGGCTGATTATGCTTCTAAAATATTACTGTACACTCTAATATGATGATTGCACCTCTTTTTATAAATCTCACATTATTCCTTTTTTGCGATCCTAAAACCACATCTGTAATGTGACTAACTTGGATATGGCGCGGCTGCTACCGCGGTCAAAATTCTAACCTAAGGCAACCCTACATTTGACAGGAGCAGCAACCAGCTGTGAGAAAAAGCCAGAAATTTAAAAAGAGGCTCTATGATTTAAAAAAAGTGTGCATCATTAGAAGCGCAAATTTTTTTTAGAGGTTCAATAATTTAAAAAAGCGTTCAATAAGTGTTTAAATGTTAGTGTTTCTCAATTAATATAACAACTTTATTTCGTACCTATACATTAACATGCATTTAATAGTTTAGGATAGGATATAACACTAATAACTATTTACACTACATAACTACTAAATTAAATGATTAACTGACTACCTAGGTAACTATTAACAAAAACAAAAGGACGCTTCGGCGACATTTATGAAATTGATAATGATTTAATTTAATAATTTAATAGAATTAGCATAATTATTTATCTTAATTACAATGTACAAGCTAACACTAAAATATATATACTATGTACTATGTAGTATATAATAAAAAATAAAAAGGGGAAGAGCTCATAGGGCATCAAAAAATTCGTCCACATCGCTGTCTATGGGAAAAGTGCCCAAAAGGCTGGCAGCATTGCCACGTTGGATGGCAATGCTAATTCTTTGGGCTAAAAACTTTTTTACAAAAAATACAACCGACTTCCAAAAACAACACTATAAAGTGAAAAATAACTTTAATTTCGGAAGTCGGTGTCTAGTTAAATGTGTTTTCGTTTTTTGCCACCGACTTCCGAAATTAAAGTTATTTTTCACTTTGTAGTGTTGTTTTTGGAAGTCGGTTGTATTTTTTGTAAAAAAGTTTTTATTTTTCACTTTTCAGTTGTGTACCTACCCCACACAAATTCTAATACCACTATCTGCAAAACAAACTAGAACATCATCCATATAAAAGTGGGGAAAAAATACGTATTATTGAAGTTAACTCAAAAACTACCAAAGCAAAGTTAATCAATTTTATATGGGACCAACTGTGATGTATACCCTCTCGAACAAAACAAAAAAAATCTAAATCGGTCCAGCCATCTTCGAGTAATCGGGGAACATACATAAAAAAATAAAAAAAAAAAAAAGGTTCCGACGAATTGAGAACCTCCTCCTTTTTGAAGTCGGTTAAAAATAGGCCAGCCCTCTGGTCCCGTGTAGAGTCGACCAACCGCTTGGTGATGTCCCGAAAAACTCGATGAGCACTCGGGTACTACTTAATTAATAGTAGTTAGTTTAATTAGGTAACCACTCTTTTATTACTAGCTTTTGCAAACATGTCGATTTTAAGATCCTACCACAACCTACCAATCACCATTCATAAAAATAAATACGTATATAAGTAGTCAATAAAATCGGAACTTCATCTGCAATATACCGATACAGATTATAACTCGATTTATAGAGTAATTACATACGATTGTAAATCGAGTGGAACGAGCATCGATGCCGCCTTTGATGAACACCGATGAATCGAATTAACTTATTTTAACGTGTTTGTTCACTGATGTGTAACTAGTAAAGTCTTTGTGAAGATTTGACTTTTTATTTGAAAGGATTGCTTTTGGCCATTATCGACGGATGAACTTCTGCCCGCGACGACGCGGACGTCCGCGTTAAATCAACTGCCACAAAAGTTGACAGCTACACATCGCCTTTTTGCGAGAAAAACGTGACATTTCAGAAAAGGTGTTTTTATTTATTCGATAATTTAATATTCGATTGTAAAGTCTTTTTGTGTATTTTTTAAATGTTTATTAGATAATTCGTTTTTAAAGTTTACTTAACGCTTCCAGTAAAATTGCATTTATCGAGATAGCACGTTTTTCTCGCAAAGGTGCGACATTACAGAAACGATATTGTTATAATATAAAATAACATCACGCCTGCTTTTCCTGAAGGGTAGGCAGAGGTAGTGGTGGGGTGAGGTATGGTGGTGGTGGGGTGAGGCGGTGTTTAAATACACCTACATTTCAACAGATAAGTAATAGGGGGCGAGCATATTGCCAACCGGATCAACCGGGCACAAATCCAGACTTCGACGGGTAAAATCCAATAACACTTTGCTTGACGTGGGTATCGAACCCAGGACCTCATGCCCAGAAAAACTTTTTTACAAAAAAATACAACCGACTTCCAAAAACAACACTACAAAGTGAAAAATAACTTTAATTTCGGAAGTCGGTGTCTGATTAAATGTATTTTTGTTTTTGCCACCGACTTCCGAAATTAAAGTTATTTTTCACTTTGTAGTGTTGTTTTTGGAAGTCGGTTGTATTTTTTTGTAAAAAAGTTTTTATTTTTCACTTTTTAGTGGGTCTGTTTATAATTTGTATAAGTTACAATAGTCCAATGTCAATTGCTCATCACATGTTACAAAATATTGCTTTTCCCGATGCTGGGACGTTAATTGTTGAGGAGTTCTGCTGGTAAGAACCAGGAGAACTCCTCAACAACCACTCACCACACGCATTGTGTGACGAGCGGAAACTGCTTAGCAACCATATTAAAGTAATCGAATCGCAACCCGTGAAATATTTATCATTGAGTAATTCCGGTAGCCATCTGTGGTCTTCATCATCAGTTCCACTTCACCAAGTGGTGCTTTCCGAGAGCAAATACACGAGCTACTATAAAAAATACCCAAATCACTATAGGTGTGCCTATAATATTTGAAGAGTTCCTTCGATTTCTCCAGGATCCCATCATCAGAACTGGATTTTGACAAAAATGGGACCATTTGGGAAGTATACCCTTTCCAACAAAAAAATAATTTTTCAAATCGGTTGGCATGCGACGGAGTTATGCGCGAACAAACATAAAAAAAAAATAGAAACATCCGAATTGAGAACCTCCTCCTTTTTTAGAAGTCGGTTAAAAATAGTGCTTGCAAGCACTAGACCGACGAGACAGTCAGTACGATATTGTTAAACATTAATGAAAAAATTCAAAACGTGATAAGGTTAAAGTATCAGAAATGAGTATTCCCATACTGTATCAAACTCAATCACGAGAAAAATTAACAAATCGAATTGATATTGCATATCATTACAAACAGTATCAGTGTATTATTACCTCAATAATCGACATGCGATCACATAATAGAAATTTTATCCGATATACGAAAATCGAAACACTTGAAAATCAACCCAATCACCTCTACACAAAATCGAAAATCAAACAATCCGAATCAAATTCATACGAGTTTTTGATTTCAGAATTGAATTTATAAATCTAAAAGTAGGAGAGAGACGGAAACAAAGTTTTGGATGAGAGTGAAAGTGATAGAAGATTAGTAAGACCGGTAGCTGAATGCTTGCAATTATAGTGATCATGGTGCCAAGGCAATTTCCTTCGTATTTCTATCGTGGTCTTAATTAGGTAGTTTTGCTAATCGAATCGTATGCGGTGGTCTGTCGTCATTATTTTGATTATTCCGAGTGCGATTCGCTAATAGAGAATGAGATTGGGATCCTTGTGTGCTATTTTTATCGTACATTGTGGGGTTGTGAAGTGTGGGATTTTCTTTTATTTCTTTTTTTTTTTTGTTAGATATACTTATTCTCACTGTGTTTATTAATTTTTTACGTAGGCTTTAATGTTCTAATTACCCGACTACGGCAAAGCCAAAAGGAAGGGTTATGATTTTAGCAGTCTATAAGTATATATTTACGTGTGTTCCACCGTAGTGCCTAAATTACTGAACCGATTTTAATGAATGAGGTATCAATAGATTCTTAATAATGGTCCGGGTGATATAGACTATATAAATTCTCCCTAAATTTAATATGGTGACGACTACGAAAAAAATTAAATTGAGATAATAATGACATGTTGGTGTCAAAAGAAAGGTCTTGACGAGCACATTACAAATGTGTATTTGTGTTATTTGTGTTATAATGTTTAAGTAAATAAATACCTATGTTTAAATTGTTAAAAATAACCGACCGCGGCGAGCGTGATTTTTCAGTAGTCGGGTTTTAGTTTTTGAACTTATAAGCTCACTTCACTTGTTTTAGTAATTATAAATATAGTATTTATAATTTAGTTTAATTATAAATATAGTATTTATAATTTAGTTTAATTAAATATTGCAGTGGTGGCCCAGTGGTAACGGTCGCGACTTACGAGTTGTAGGTCGTAGGTTCGAACCCAGGCAGGCGCTTTACTTTGTGTAAATTATTTCATCACCACTGCTCTCAAAACGGTGAAGGAAAACATCGTGAGGAAACCGGCATGTTCTAGAATCAAAAATTCGAAGACTTGTGACATCTGCCAACCCGCACTGGGCCCGCGTGGTGGATCACAGCCCACTGCCTCACTCACTCACTGAGAGGAGGCCTGTGTCCCAGCAGTGGTAACGTTATAGGCTGATTATGTAAATATTGAATCGTAATTTCATGGGAAAATCTTGTGAACTTCCTGAAGACAGGCCTAGTGTAGTGCAGGAAGTCTGGAATTGCTTATTTGTTAAATTCTAAAAATACTAAAATATTTTGGCTGTAATACATAGATTATTCTGTAACCATTTTTTTTTTATATTTTATTATTTATAACTATTTTTAGTTTATTCTTATTCTTTATCTGCTGGGATTCAGGCCTCTTATCTGTGTGAGGCACGTCACTATGCTGGATAAATAACATTGATAGCCGAAAAGCAAAGTTTTTTTGCTGTTTTTCCTGCCAAATGGAAATTTGGATTTATCGTTTGGATTTAACCAATTATCCGGTAGATTAAACACTGACATAATCTAAGTATTTGTTTTTAAATCAATAATCCAGGACAAAGAAGGAGGAGCTTGTGGCTTAGTAATAACAACCGCACGGGTCAATCCATCAAGTAAAGCTACGCTTGCCGATTGCTTGACCATCTTTACATACCAAGACTCTCCGTGCCTCGGAACGCACGTTAAGCCGTTGGTCCCGGCTGTCATTCGTGGATCTTTGACAGTCGTTACGGGTCGTCAGAAGCCCGAAAGTCTGACAACCAGCCTTACCAAGGGGTACCTATCGTATTACCTAGTCACTGGGTTGTGGAGGTCAGATAGGCAGTCGCTCCATGTAAAATACTGGTATTCAGCTGCATCTGGTTATACTGGAAGCCGACCCCAACATGGTTGGGAAAAGGCTAGGCAGACTGATTCCAGAACAAAGAACGTGTGACTATCTTCTCATAGGTATTACCAGATGCTATCATCATTCTGACCTCCATTATCCAATTATGAGGATACGCTCGCCAGGTACCTACTTTACTAACAAGTACATCAAAATCCTTGCACTAACCAGCGCAAGTCAATGCCCTCGCTGACGTTTAACCCTATCCGCACCGCCCGAAAAAAGTAATAAGTATTCAAAACTTTAAAACTCATCTTTTATACCACATCACGCAAACTGGAATCTTGTTCATCTAAAACAATGCTAAGAACACGACTGTGGACACTTTAGATTAAACCAACTGATAAATATATTATGTGTACTTACAGCTTTTGCCAGCGGCTTCGCCCGCGTGGAGGTCGGAAATTATCCCACGGGAACGTACTACTGAGATAAAAATTATTCCATATATTAATCCAGGTTATAAACCATCTGTGTGCCAAATTTCACCCAAATCCGTTCAGCCGTTTTTACGTTATTGAGTAACAAACATCCAAACATACAAACTTTCACATTTATAATGTTAGTAGGATTTTATTTAAATTTATGTCTTATTCTCATTTTCTGGGAATTTATTAATCGGCTAATATGAATTCCGTTTGTGTTTTACAACGTTGAGAGAGGAATCTGATATGTTTTTTGTGTATTTTTTTTTTGTTTTATAATATCGTTTTATGGTCTGTATTGATTTAAGTGTTAGATTTGCAGTTATTTGTGATTTATGGCCGATTGGTTTTTGTGTTTGTGTAAGAATTATTCATACTGCTACGTATGTCAAGTTGGAGTGCAAACACTTGTTAACGCGAAAAAGTGTGATTAAATGCGAATGTATTTTTTATAGTAATGTTTATTTATTAAGCAAAAGTGTTGATAGGAGAAATAGTCTTTCTTCACACAATAATTAATGTTTATCTGTCCAAAGCCCGATATCAAAGAAATGTTTTTCTAATTTAATTTAAAAAGATATTTAAAACGATGCATACCATTTAATACTTCACTGTTTCTCGGACAAGCCGCCTCTATAAAGGCAGTGTTCACTCATTTGTCAAACCGTGTGGATATTTATTTATCACAGACCCTCCGCGAGTAAGAAATACCTGACTATAAAACCATTTATTTTCTTCTAAAAAACTTAATATACAACCCTATGAAGAACGCAATAAGATATAAAATTGACTAACAAATTAGTTTTTAAACGCAAAAATTAAGTTTAAGATTGTTTATTTACTCACGTGACAATCTTTTATTTACTTTTGAAAAATAAAACTTTAACCCTTATTGCCTTAAAAATAAACACTAAATTCGTGTATGTTTACTAAGATAAATGACATCATTAAAAAGTTTTGTCAAACGTAAATAAATTCAAAATCTATACGCAGGTCGTTTCGACCGGGCCACTGTTTTTAAGTGTTAATAGATTACAACCTTTTTAGATTTTTACATTTTATGGCTTCATTCTTTACGGGTTATTAAATTAGTCGTTTATAATATTTATATTCTGATTATAGGTCTGATAGGAAACCTCCGAAATACTTTGGCAAAATCTTTCCCATAGTTATTTATTACATTATAAAAACATCAATGAAACGGCCGCGACTTACGAGTTGTCGGTCGTAGGTTGGAACCCAGACACTATACTTTGTGTAAATAATTTCATCACCATTGCTCTCAAAACGGTGAAGGAAAACATCGTGAGGAAACCGGCATGTCCTAGAACCAAAAATTCGAAGTCATGTGTCATCTCCAACCTGTACTGAACCCGCGTAGTGGATTACGGCCCACTCCCTCTCACATTGAGGTCTTTGTCCCAGCAGTGGGAACATTATAGGCTGGTTATGCAATGAATTGGATAATAGCAAGCGGAAGAGCATGTCACAAAAGGGACGAGGCCTGTATTCAGCAGTGGATGGAACATGACTGCCAGGTGATGACAAATGAGCCGTGCTGCTCATCCTCTTGGCACCTCATTGATCGGCTTTTATAATACATAAAAGGCTACCAGATGCCAGCGTATAGTCTATTCTTCAGAACAAAAAATGCTGACTTATGTCCTAAATAGTGCCAATACAATGCCTAATAAACGTCAAAGTCAATCAATCAGCCTAGCTTTTTCCCAACTATGTTGGGGTCGGCTTCCAGTCTAACCGAATGCAGCTGAATACCAGTATTTTACATGGAGCGACTGCCTATTTAACCTCCACAACCCAGTGACTGGGTAATACGATACCCGTTGGTAAGACTGCTTGTCAGGCTTTCGGGCTTCTGACGACCCGTAGCGACTGTCAAAGATCCACGAATGACAGCCACGACAGCACGGAGGAGTCTCGGTATGTCTTTACATACCACCCACCCACCCACGAACCAACCCCGGCAAGCGCAGCTTAACCTGATCGATCGATCCGTGCAGCTGTTATTACTTAGCCACGAGCTCCTAAACCTCACAGTAAATATTTATCGGCTACCACAACATCATAAATCCTAAAACGACAATATCCTCTCAAAAGCCGTCATAATAAAATTTCTTGTACATTTTCTTTGCAGCATAATGCTCGAATGTTAATCAATCCTGGCACAATAGTTGTACAGACTAATAGCGGGCATAAAGCATAGACAAAGGATAAAGAGCGAGCGGTTTGACCACACGACGACCGACCACAGACTGGGAACCATAGACGTAGAGTTTCATGGAAGGTATTCTAATTTAGATATTGATTATTGAAGCGGATTTATTCATGCTAACAATTAAATGCAAAAGTGAGTATTTTTAAGTATATTTTCTACGCTATATTATCTAAACGTTCATCCGAGTTGAGTTGAGCCGCTGATGTTTGGCATCTATGGCCTTAGTCCGAGTTTTTATACACTTGCGTGCAAAAAAATTGGCCAACTCCATGCGTCGTATTTGAGAGACGATAGCTCAAAGATGTTTTTTGTTTTTTAATCTTTATTTATTAATGGAGGTTTGTTCATAATTGAACATGTCACCCCCGTAAGAATATACAAGAAAATATACACATCACAAAACTAAAATTAACTAAGTACACAAATCATACAATGTATATTTTAATTGTTTTATATTGTAGGTATTTTATAAGGTAGGTAAGAGTAAAGGGTAGGGTAGGGTAAAGTTTATTTGCACATTCCCTATATTTTGACAAAAGCAATATTCTTAACATGATCGACTTGATTCTTCAGATGTTTCCATCACTCACTTTTATTTGAAGAAACTACGTGACTTTTTTGTCAGTGAAGTTGACATAATCTTAATTTTGTTTATTACTGTTCAATTGTTGATCATTTAATTTGAATTTTTAACCAACTTGAAAAAAAAGAGGTTCTTCATTCGATCTGTTTATTTTTAAGTTCGCGCTTTTCTCAAAAATTTATGATTCAGTTTTGATAATTTTTTCACTAAAGTAATCTACATACATTTAGGAAGGTTTTAGTACACAATATATTAGGTTATTGTTAACTCTTAAAATGTCGATTGCACACCATGTGTACAGATAACAATAGAATTTCAATTGTGTCTGCTAATTAGCGCGCGACGGGTTAATTAAACTTGTTAAATTATCTGGTTTTAAATTGAAGAGAATGGGGTGGATCGATTTTATTGCACGCAAGTGTACTTAGGGCCGGTAGTTATAAACGGTTGGTTAACGTAACATACGTACGTCAAATAATGACGACGTACCATGAATAAGAGCGAAACACACTGCATAAAAAACCGATTGTCTGTGAAACAATGCTTTTTTTGGTATGACGATAGTTATCGCCATTTTTGACGTATATGCGTTTACGTTAGCGTTAACTTACGTCAATTTGTATGGAATGTGTGAATGTTTACCGGCGACGGCGCTTAGTCAGTGTCTGTACAAATTGAAGTTTATGTTAACGTGATCGAGTAAGTATAAAAACTCGCACTAAGGCCTCTGGTGTTAGCTCGCCGTCCGGTAAGGACCAGGCCCGGGTCGACGGCGCGTTGTGTTCCACGCGCGCCTCAAAGAGATGTCAGCAGTGACGCTGACGGGGTCTATTGGGCCGATGCCGCCGGGGTCGCGGGTAGTTCGAAAGAGATACCGTGGCCCTGGCACGGGCAACTGAAGGAACACGGGTGGATTTTAGTCAGTAAAAGTCTGACACGCCCTCCCGCTTTGCCCAGAGCGGGAGAAGTCATTTGATGATTTCCCGTCCACAAAAAAAAAAGGCCACTGGTGTTAAAGATGAATACTGTTTTCATTCTGGTACTTATACCAACATTTAGGAAAAAATGTCACAGTGACATTTTTTTTCTAAATTTCTTTCATTAAAATCCAGTGCTTCATCATGTCGTATCATGCATTGCCATTTTCTCTAGCTTGGGATGTGTTATTGTGATTGTTCTAAGACTCCAGTCTAATGCTTCACTAACTCAGATTTATTATTACTTATTCGTAACATCGCCATCTATCGAACATTAAAAATTCGTCCCTTAAGGAGGATGCGCTAAGGCAGCCCGCGAAATTCAAATTTTCTTCCGTATTTTGCAATTTGCTGGTCAGTGTCAGGTTGTATGTTGATTAAAATATGATTCGCGGCCGTAATTATTATAGCTTTACAGAATTATAATAATTAGAATCAGCAATACAACTCGATAAGTTAGAATTGATCTCAAATCTAGCGATTACATGTAATCATGAGGTTTGAGGTCAATTCTAACTTAGGATTTACCTACAAAGTCAAACATCTAACTTTTGTTCGAAACCTTGATGTGCTTCATTTACACCAGGATCACTCAGGCATCAGGGATCGTGGCAGTTGGCGTTCTGTAGTTTCTGCCTACACCATGGGAAAAAGGTATGAATTTATCAGCAGGCTTGAACTAACTTAAATAACGTAAAACCTCTTAAGGGGTCAGTGTACTCGTCATTATGAACAACTTTTACGATGGGACCAAACATGAAATTGCAAAAAAAAAAAATTGCTGTTTCCTACACTTATGTTCGTAGGGAACAGCTGATTTTTTTTCGCGATTTCATGTTTTGTTGACCCTTTAAGAGGTTGTGCGTTACTTAAGTTACATCTTCTATAATATCTTTCAGCACAGTTCAAATCCTTCTTCTAGAAAGTTCACAGCAACTAATTTGCGTACACATCTAGTAGCTTCCCTTACATCTAGTGATATTAATATGTAACTTCTCTATACGATGCAGGCGTGGGTGTCATACCGAGAATAAGATGCGAGCAAAACCGGGCATAACTAATAACTTGTCGCGCGAATAACATACATCTTATTAATCTATATCGTGATGTATATGTATACCGGATGACTTTTTTTACCGTCTCGAAAAAAATAAGGTATATTAGATGAACGGAGTAGAAGCGTATGGCATACCTAGTTTTTTTTTTTTTAATTGCTTGGTCAGAAAAAAATATCTAAGTATCAATAAATACTACAAATTCGTTGTAAACTTTTTATTTTAAAACAATAAAAACATAAATTTTGAAGAAAAATAATAAATCCTTTGAAAATATCGAAATTCAAATCATATGCAACCTGCATTATGATTTGAATTTTGATTTTTTTTAATTAAAAAAAAAAAAAAAAAACTAGATATGCCATAGGCTTATACTCCGTTCACCGAATATACCCTATTTTTTTCGAGACGGTAAAAAAGTCATCCAGTATATGTGTGGGGAAGAAATTGTGTTTGTTTGTCTACATCGTGTATCAAAAAGGTGTGGTTATATCCCGACAGAGATCGCGCTTACTAGTTTTTTTAATCAATGGGAAACATAAAAAAAACCGGTCAAGAGCGAGTCGGACTCGCGAACCGAGAGTTCCGTACTATCATTTTTATGTATTTTTTTTTTGTTTGAGGAGCTTGTGGCTAAGTAATAACAGCCGCACGGGTCGATCTATCAGGTTAAGCTATGCTTGCCGGGGTTGGTCCGTGGATGGGTGACCATCTTTACATTACCGAGACTCCTCCGTGCCTCAGAAAGCACGTTAAGCCGTTGGTCCCGGCTATCATTCGTGGATCTTTGACAGTCGTTACGGGCCGTCAGAAGCCCGAAAGTCTGACAACCAGTCTTACCAAGGGGTATCGTATTACCCAGTTACCGGGTTGTGGAGGTCAGATAGGCAGTCGCTCCATGTAAAATACTGGTATTCAGCTGCATCCGGTTAGACTGGATGCCGACCCCAACATAGTTGGGAAAAGGTTTGGCAGATTGATTTATATGTCATTTTTGTTGATGATTTCTGAAAAACTGTGCTATTTAGAGACATCATTTTACTTTTCCTATAATCTATACATAAAGATTTATCACATAAGTAGGTAGAATCATTTCAGATTTTTCTTTATGCAAACTTCGGAGACAAGGCGGAACGGTATTTTTTTTAGCATTTTTTTATCAAAAGGCGAAAACTATGCTGCCTAAAAAAAGAAAAAAAATGTTTGAGAATTTGGAATGATCTTTCATATGATACCCCACATGTCCGAGTAGCCTCAATTCGAATTTTTAAGACTACTTACCTAGACTACTAATTTTTCTACTTATATTTTTATTTCTCTCTTATTTGCAAAATAGTTGGGCAAACATCATCTAAAACTGTTCCAAATTTCAAGTTGATAGCATTAGTAGTTCTTGAAATATCTAGCTATGACAGACGGACAGACAGGCAGACTGAGTCACACTTTGGTGTGACCCCTTATGAGGGGTCATTTTTACCATTTCGGTACGGAACCCTAAAAAGTGTTATAAAATTCTGAAAAAAATATATCTCTTATATAAGGATCTGGCTGATAGCCAATCGCTTTTAATAACACGATTAGATTTACTTTGCTGAATAGAAAAAACATTCTAAAATTACCCCTTTTCGTATTGTTTAATCAATCTCATAGCTACAAAATAAATATTTTTTTCTCATTTTTTATATAAATGAAAAGGTAGCTTGAGCTTGCTTTTTGGTTGCTTGATTGTTTAGCACAATTCGCTGAGTGTGTCGTAATAAAATGATTAAAATAATTACTATGTTTAAATACGTACCAAATGCGCGAGGCATACACTCGCGAGCTTACTTCAGTTCAGTACGCGGCTCGAGCGCCGGATCACAGGGCCATAAGGGTGTGTCGAAAAAATTATCAACTGTTCCTTATAAAACTTTAACATTACTCGACCCAAATATTTATGAAAATGAACGACATCGCCGCAGGTCCAGGCGAAGATCGCGGGATGAGCTGGTGAGCTGGATACTCTTTTAATAATGATTGGTCCTTGGCAGCTCTGGACAGAGGGAGGTAGAAAGAGAGTACGATAGCCTTTGCCTAGCAGTGAGACTACAATGACTAATCAAAAAACTTGTATACAATGGAAAAAAACTCTAGAAAGAGGAACCTATTAAATCTTCCTAAATACTCATAAATCCTACGTTATTCGGTGAAAACCCATATAATAACCCTTTCTTTACCCATAAAGCAAGCACGTACGGTTCCCAATGTACCTGGAGGTCAGTCAGAGGCCTTCTGAGAACGAATGAACCCGGGCCTCCGATGGAGTCGAATGATACTCCTCATCTCGATGTCAACGTCACGTATAGAGGTGCACGAACTACCGCTGCAGGTTTTTGATTTTTGTTTTTGTTCAATTGTTTTTTCTTATAAGTTTAATTAGGTATGTTTGTTGTAATTTTGATGGGAGATTGTTTTATAGCTTTGTGCCATGGTGCCATAGGGAATGATTTTCTATGTGTTAAAATATCACAGCGCTAGGACCATTAATTTGTTTGTTTAGAGGCTTCTTCAGGACTATCGTCTGTCCACCCAAAATATGCATTTATACGAAATTCTTATACCTTTTTCTCGTTGTGGCATAGTGAAATGATTACTCTGATAAGCAGGGTTGATTATGAGATTGACTGCCAGAGTGCATCGAGCGCATTTGAGTTGGTATCGCCAGCTGTGGAGCCAAAGATTCATATTTCCAATTACTTTCATTGCCATTTGCGCAAGCGTAATACAAATATAATGCAGGTATGCAATGGTATTTTAACGGAGCACCGAGCTTTTTATACACACAAACACGTTTTTATAACCGTTGTTTGAAGTAGTAAACAATTAAAATAAAATCTAGAAAAATATATTGGTATTATTGGGGATATATACTAGACAGTACACACGATGGAAACACGATTTGATAAAGATGGCTCGATAGAATAAATTCGCAAAGTTACCTCTTGTCGAGTAATTTTTTTCTCTATTTCCCTACTTTTTTATATAAATAAGTAATTTTTTATTATGATTCCTTTACTAAAATAAAGTTCTTAGATGACTGGAGCGTTTATACACGATAGTTTTTTTATTTAAGAGCACTAGGATGAAAATAACAACGAAAAACATTGAAAAAATGCAAAAGTGTGGTTTTTTTCTTTACTCTTTACATGTAAAGAAAAAGACAGAGACGAAGGAAAAAGCTCGGTGTGATTAAGTAAAAACTTGGCTAATTAGCCAAGTTTTCTTCGTCTTGTCACTTGTTCGCTCCCAATAATTACGAATGCTATCCTAAATCCACGTGTCTTCTAATAATGTGACACTGCCGTTATTGAATTGAACATCAAATGTTTAGTAGGTAACCTATCTAGGTAGTACTTACTTCTATTTATTTTCCTTAATAATATCACTGCAAGTATTGCAGGTTGCCTTATTCAAAGATTATTTTTGAATCCAATCACGGATTAAATCGAATCTATAAGTAATATGGTATTACCATTGTTTTGTTTTATTTATTGCATTCAAAAACATTTGTTATCCGCGTTGTTTCATCGGAATGTGTTTATAAGATATCTTTCCGATCGGTAGAACTTGCTACCGAACCCATCGAACTAAAAAATGTATTTGCAGTCCTAATACAATATCCATTACATTTAGAACTTTAACCCCTTGATATAAAAACCATAGTCTACTGAAAACCGGTAAATAAAACCATGTAAATAAATATTTTTAACATTTTTTCCAGTTGAACGCGCGTTGCTCACTCGGCCATGTTCGAACGCGTCAATCGAATTCGAATTTCAAAATCAAATGTGTCAATTCAACACTGGCATTCTGATAAAGGAATTAGATTATTTGAAAAGTATTTTTAAACACGCTTCTTTTCTGAGCAATGAGGATGATCCTAAAAAGGTCATCACGTCGAAACATTAATTTTTGTTCATGCCCTAAAGGTCAAGTCAGAGACCCATGGGTGGCATAAAACTCTGACACCAGGTTAGTCACTAACCACATGAAAAAGAAAGAAAGAATACTCAAAGGTCACCTAAAGGTACTTGACCAAACTAAAATAATAAGTAAAAAGGTAACTAAGGTTCTACTTTGTTATCAAATAAAAAACACACCAATTAAAGTATTCATCCAAATAAAAATTAAACTCTGACAAACGATCACAAATAAAATTTAATTACCCAAACATGTATAGAAACGCAATAATCATTTAACAAAACAAAAAGCGACCATAATCGGAAACGCATTGGGGACACCAGTTGAAAAAAACAAAAAAAAAACTTTTTTTTTTCCAATATCGCAGCAGCGGGTCGGCCATCCATATTATGACTTGACAACAAAAAATAGGGACACCCAATGCTTTAACTGAAGAAGACATACATTAACCGGGCAATAATTATAATTCAAAGTGGACATTACTGTTTGTGGCTGGGTGAAGTGATGAGAGGGAGCGGAAAGAGTATTCATACGGATCTTATGAATACTCTTTCCGCTCCCTGATATTGCTGTAGAAATTGTTTTTAATGTATTCAAACATTTCAGAGAGGATTTAAACAAAAAAGACAGTAAAGAATGATGGTGATGCTGTAATATAACCAACATTTCTGAAAGACAGGTAAATCGAGCCAGGAAAAATAAAAAGAAAGTTGAAGAAGAAAGTACCTACACTTGAATAAAAATGGATGCTTATAAGTACGAGTAGAAAACACAAAACATCAAATTGATAAGCACAATTTACTTTCAAATAATATAAAAAAAATATATATGTATATTCCTTAAATGATTTTAAGCTGCAATTAAGACACATGTTTGTGTAATGTAATCTTCTGAACTTGCAAAACAATCTTAGCGAGCTATGGAAATTGGATGTTGGTTATATTGAAAATTTTCATTAATACCCTCTGCTCTCTCATCCCTTGCACCATCTCCCGAAGGTCATTTAGGCTACAAACTGACGATTATTGCCTGAATGTGATATTGATGTTGTATTTGGTAATTTGTATTTCGCAATTTATTTTTAAAACTGTTTTAAATGTAAAGTTATGTACGGACATAAGTTTGAAAGGAGACGCGACAATTTTCTTATGGACCTTTTTGTTATAATGTCTTGTACTTATGTTTTCTGTTAATTGTGTTTATAATTTTATTTGTGTTGTTTTTGCTAGTGTGGTATTTTTATGATTTGATGGTGTTTGGGGTACTTCCTTTGTTTTAATGCTTGTTAAAATTGTTTATGCTTTAGAGTGGATTTCTCTCTGCTCTTCTAACGAAGCCTAGATGTTTTTGACTTGACTAACTTTTGGGTATTTTTGGGTTTTTTATTTTGCTTGATCTTCTATACATACACACTATCACGGCTGTATTCCCCGAAGGGATAGGCAGAAGTGCACTTATAAAGAACAGTACCTAGAAGTCCTCTATCTTTAAAATAATATAACATTTTATTTTGGATTACAGATTTTCCATACAAACCCAGGTATATTGCGTGCTTGTGTTCATTTATATCATAAGTTAGTAAATAATCTCATTATTCAAACAAATGCACCGGTTTGCTATCTGTTGATAAGATATTTAATTATTTAAATGAAAAATTTATATTTTATTATAATTACATATATTTTTTAAATTAATCTCATAACTCCCATTTACATTCACCCATAACTTATCATCATTACATTTATAATTGAACCACAAAATACGGCACTCAAACTTTTTAACAATCGTCCATAAAATAAAAATATATCGCGGAATGAAAAGGCGATAATACAGAATGGAATTATTGCGAGGGTGCCATGACGTAAGAGGCACATTTAAAAAAGTTTGATTGAGATGAACAGAACTTTTGATTGTATCCCAAAGATTCGGAATAAAAACAAGCTATAAATAAGATTGGAGGAAAACAAGGAAATTTGTAACATTGTTACAGGAACACATAGTGTGTTTGTCTGTTTGTGTATATTTATGTGTAAGAGTAGGTAACCATGATAGATGGAGTGGATATATCGACGCGACCATGGACTTGCCTATGATTAGATGAATTTGTGCAAGAATTCTTGAAATTTGGAACGAAGTTCCTTATCGCGCGTTGTGAAAGGGGGCTAGACGGAACAAATTGTCACGAAAAGTTGTAACGACACTTTTTGCTATAGTAAGCTATTGTAAGCTGTGCGACGTGCGCATGTTTCTCTGTCTTTCTCTCTCTCTCTCTCTTATAGAAAGATTAAGTTTATATTACATTATATTTGTTAATAATAAAAAAAATATTATTATAACTTAAAAAAAAAATTATTACAATTCCTTCACTAATTAATCGAAAGGATCTTCGTTCCATCCGGGTGCCCCTTGACACCTCTCAACTTTTTTTTCGAATTTTAGTAAACAGTGTTAATGGTGACAGTGGTAATAAAATGAAAATCAAAAAAAAAATATTTCACATAAACCTACATGGGCACTTATGAAACGTCAGAATCTAGGTGCACGGTTCCAAATTGGTCATTTCCTATGGAGAAGAGCCGGCAAGAAATTCCATGGTTACTCTTTTAAAAATAATTGGCTTTTACAATATTTTTAAATAACGGTGTTAATAGGTACCTATGAGAGGACAATGTAGTCCTTTCAACATCTACCAGGTATTTATTAAAATAGAAAACAGTCAACAAATTTACACGTACAAAATAATAAGAAAATAATATAATAGAAAACGATGTCTCTTGATATGCTAAATTTATTGAAAACCTTCAAAAATTGCACAAGGACCTCAGCTGCTTGTCACTCCCATATCATTGGAAACGACGCTGACGGGCAAAATTCGCATAAATGAATATAACAGATACCTACCTATATGTTTTATGCAGAAGTTAAGATTATTTAATATGTATATTTTGAAGTGAAAACTTCTTTGGGCGAGATGAGCGACTTTTGATAGGGGCGGAATCTTACGGGTTCGCTTCACCGCGTCACCTAGATCTACCTTTTTTTTTTTAAATTATATATTATCTATTTAAAGGCAGTATTTTTATTGAAGGTTTTCTCAGTTCGTGACTGAAACATCCTTCAAAAAATATAACCCTGTCTTTGCTGTCGAGCATTCGGGTAAAAATACACAAGCAAAACCGAGAATTAAAGCATATCAGAAAACGGAACAAAAATGTATATCGTAATCTGATTGTTGACGAAAAATTCAATTCCGTTTATTGCTGAATAGTTTGACAGCGATGACGCTACGTTTTCGCATACCCTCTTACCCTAGGAAATGTATTTTTGTATGTATTATCTCGATTTGTTTGGCAAAACATCGGTGGAAGATTCCGTACGTCATCAAATTGTTTTGGTTGCTGATGAGTTATCTGGGTTTTTTGTTGTTGGCAAACTATATGCTGTGATTTCACGCTCTTATCAGAATTGAAAATCTACTGCCGATCTTGGTAATCAAAAAATATTTGGGTGAAATGGCAGTTTTCAACAATTACCAAGGGTATTTGATCTAGTGGTTGCAAGCACTACTGCTGAGCATGAGGTCCTGGGTTCGATTCCCGGGTCGGGCAAAGTGTTATTGGGTTATTCCATCTTGAATTTCTCAGTAGCAGCCCGGAGTCTGGATTTGTGCCCGGTTGATGACAATAGGCGCGCCCCCTATTACATGGGACTTAGACATATCTGGCCAAAATGTGAGTGTAATACTTTGTATAGATACCCCTGCCTAACCCTTTGGGGCAGGCTTGATGTTATTGTTATATTATGTTATTTATTAGTGAAAAAATCAACTATACGTAATTTAAGACACTTTCTAAAATCAATAGGTACCTACGTTATACGTAATAGCGCGGAAGGTTCACTAATTAATTCGGATGTCATGTAAAGATCACTGTATGATTGTGAATGACATTTGGCATTGCTAGATTTTGACGAAACTATGTCCTAGAAGTAATCACAACCGCAAAGGGAATGTTGATTTTTAAATAAATATTAACAACGATTTCTATTTTACTATACCCACAAGATACTTATAATAAATACATATATAATACGATAATAGATGAAAGCACTGGCGATACTAACACAACGAGTATTATAGAACTATCAAATAAATCCTTAAGGCCGTCGCCTTTAGGATAAGCGACTTTTAATGATTTTAAACTAAAGATCACTTATAAACGAGAAGTGTTAATGATTTGGATAAAATATATGTTAAATTAGAGCATTTTCTATGGCCAAATATGTGAATATTTTAGGATATTTTTATATTACATAGTGCAATTAATTTTTAACCCGGAATATCTAACGCGGATAAAAAAAACTGAGGATCACGGAAACACTATCAATCGTATTTTTAAGAAACTTTAACCATTTTAAAGGTAATTTACTTATTTATCTTTTAGTATACATGTTTTAATATAATACCTTTTGTTTTATGTGTAATAAATGAATAATGCGTCTAATTTGGGACAGCGCTCCTTGATGGGTGAGTCCTATTACTGGGTGGACGTACGACGCGTTGCGTGAGCTCAGCGCAGAACACGCAAGCTAACCACTCAAGGCTGCTGGCACTTATCTGCGTCTTAAGAACGACCTTAAGAGTGGCTGGGAGAGACTGGATGCGGAAGACGGAGGACAGGGTGTTGTTGTGGTATTTTTTTCTCCACTTTGTACAAATAGGTACCTATTTGTATAAGGTGGAGAAACAGTAAACTGTATGTTTTACTTACATGTTGTATGTAACATACAAAATGTAACTAAAACATACAGTTAACTAACTATTTAACGAACCAATGTAGACAATGTCTCATCTCCCTAACTTTTCATCATCTTCATAGGTTTGGTAGAAATTCGTTAAACTCACTAAATAATTCTTTTGCTTGAGATCAACTTCGCCAAAGGATATTTCATTAAAAACTTAAAATAAGTTGTATCTGTACTGTGTTGTAGTAATAAGGAGAATTTAGGTGATTTCGTAAATGTCTAGGATTAATAAAATTGTATAGGTAGTGTATGTCAAGATAATAGAAGAGCAAGAAGAAAAAAGAACCATTGAAGGAGCTTCTTGAAATATTGGTGCTTTTGAGTTTATAAAGAGAAACGGGGAATTTCTATGAAAATAATCACCAAATGTTAAAAAGACACCTGGGTATTTGTATTTACAATTCAAATTTGTTCATTCTACTATAATTTATAAACACTAGCCATTCTCCAATTTCCACGAACCCCACAATAACCGCAACGCATGTAAATGCTATAAATGTGTTACTTCGTCTCGACAAAGTTAGATTGGCATCGAACGAACTCTGACAGATATGTCGTAAAAATGTGGCGACTAATCGCAGCGACCGGCGATTTGTCGCAACGGGTTTTATTAAAAGTTTTTATTTTTATCTGTCATTTGTTATTTGGCGACAAAAAAGTTTAATGCTATATGGTAATTGAAGAATCCGTTGAGATATAAATATGGGGTTAATATATTATGCTTGTGGTTTATATGAAGGTGAAACAAATTATTGGCTTGTGTCAGTCGTATGATTGCTTTACCCAGTTGTTTCTTGTAAACTTACAGTAGCAATAAACCTTTCTGACAAAGAGTTCTTCAGAGAAAATAGTGAATATCAATGTAAGGCAAAACTTTGACTTTGTGGGCAGCGAACCAGTAAACGAGCCAATATGTTCGTACGACATAGAACTCCAATTTTTTTGGCATTTTTTTTTTTAACTCGCTTTAAATTAAATTCAACATTAATATGTAATCATAAGTCAAGATTTAGATGAAAACATGAAACCAGCCATCAAATCTGACTAAACGTTGCCATTGTTGCCACTCGTCAAAATCCTAAGTATTGCAACTGACGTCTTCAAAACATTAAGGCTAGTTTCATACGGCACATTTTTTTGCGGGTTAAATGTTACCGAATAAGTTGTGGCGCTTACATTGAGTTCAAACGTCGCGTCGTTTGTACTGCAAGAAGAGGTACTAGCTAAATACGTTTATTGAATAACCACCGGATTTGTCAAGCAAACCGAATGCACTGTTAACGTATTTGGGCTATATGTAGCTATATGGTATTACTACGGCTATTCGTTTTTACACGGAGAACAATGTGTCTTGAGAACAGCCCGCTGATAATAAAGGTACTGTTTAAATAGAATATTGTAAAAAACGTGCGGTGTGGGTGTGAACCCAGCCTAATAGTCTACAATTTAATGAACAAAATAACCGATCAGGGAAGAGTGAAGCAAAATTAATTGACCGTTAACTGTTAAGCGATTCCCCAAAATATCAAGTTTGTCATCAAATTACTTAGCGTCTCAATTAATTACTGAAGCGATTTTCCGATCGGTTGTGTCAAAGAGTTTAGCTGATGCAGATGCTCCAAATATTATAAGAAGATTGTACTAGACGTCAATCTCGAGGAGCTCGTGGCTAAGTAATAACAGCCGCACGGGTCGATCCGTCAGGTTAAGCTACGCTTGCCGGGGTTGGTCAGTGGATGGGTGACCATCTATAAATAACGAGAATCCTCCGTGCCTCGGAAAGCACGTTAAGCCGTAGGTCCCGGCTGTCATTTGTGGATCTTTGACAGTCGTTACGGGTCGTCAGAAGCCCGAAAGTCTGACAACCAGTCTTACTAAGAGGTATCGTATTACCCAGGTACCGGGTTGTGGAGGTCAGATAGGCAGTCGCTCCATGTAAAATACTGGTATTCAGCTGCATCCGGTTAGACTGGAAGCCGACCCCAACATGGTTGGGAAAAGGCTATGCAGTCACTAGACGTCAATCTTCAGTTAGTATTGAATATCAGACGCGTAGAAAAAATAATATGCGGAAAAATAAAGTAAACATATCATTATACCTTCCTTCTGGGGCAGTCGGGAAAATATAAGTACGCCAACAGAATGGCGCCTCTTCACAATCGGCGATCGTAGACGATTACCTGAAAAACTAAACTAACGGATTTGGCATGGAAATATATCTACTTTTTGTCTCAAAAATAATCCTAAAGGGTGGTGAAGGGGATGAAAGTTTATGATCGCTGCTTGTGAAGAGGCGCCATTAGAATCATTACTTTGATTAGTCTGTAAAAGTAATAGTTAATTTAAAAGAGTAGTTAATTTAAAAGCTTGACCTAAGCTAAGATAAGATTAATGAAACTGAAGCTTCCGAACCCAAATTAATTTTCAAGTGTAACAACATGAACATGGAATCATTTGTATTATTTCTACAACGTGAAAATTCTTGTCGATGAAATAATGTCAACTTTATAATAAATTTGTTATAATAGTAAATACTACCAACTATTTACACTAAGTATATCAAGTTATTCTATCAATCTCAATAATATATTATAATATTCTTGCAACAGCAACTCCGACACTAATTTATTAATCTTTGACCGTCTTTAGCTTAATTTTATTTGACGTTTTGACAGCTCCGTTCATCCGTTAGAGGAAGACAAACATATTGATTTGTACTAAAGAGAGACAAAGAGAGAATAGAATAGAATAGAATAGTTTATTTCCATCACTAAATGTTACAAATGTCTCTTAATCTAAGGATAATATGTGACAACAATGGGTGACATTAAACAAGAGAATACGTTGACGACCGCAGTAGTATGAACTGTGTCACAGCCGTCAGCGCCATCAATTGGGAAACACATCAATTGGGATTAAGTTATCAGCAGGTGCGTCAAATTATTTATGAAATTAATATATGCCAAATATGCGGGAATTAGAAATGTTTTGCGCTTTTAGAGTTTAATATAAGTTGTGAATCAGAATCAACTGTTGTAATTATAGTAGCCTCTTAACTTTTCACTAGCAAAGAATGCTCCGCATACCATGGACCACCAAGAGAACGAAAAAATCTATTCTCGTATAACTACGCATAAGAGATAGACTATCCACGATCTGTCACCAAAGGATTCTTGGTTACTTTGGTCATATTGCCCGTCTGGAACCAGATAACCTTGAAAATTTGCAAGGTAGATTGGAAAAGACCTCGTAGCAAGTCACCTAACCGCTGGTCAAACAAGTAACCGCCCTCACTGGACTCTCTGTTACGACCGCCCTCAGACAAGGAGTAACGAAGAAAGTGGAAGAACATCATACATGAAGCCACTAAAGCCTTTCAAGGACACGACCTTCAGTAATGAAGTAGGTTCGCGACCAAGACAGAGATCTTTTTACTACAGCACGTATAGATAACCACCATAAAAAAACTTTTTTACAAAAAAAACAACCGACTTCCAAAAACAACACTACAAAGTGAAAAATAACTTTAATTTCGGAAGCCGGTGTCTAGTTAAATGTATTTTCGTTTTTGCCACCGACTTCCGAAATTAAAGTTATTTTTCACTTTGTAGTGTTGTTTTTGGAAGTCGGTTGCATTTTTTTGTAAAAAAGTTTTTATTTTTCACTTTTTAGTTGTGTACCTACCCCACACAAATTCTAATACCACTACCTGCAAAACAAACTAGAACATCATCCATATAAAAATGTGGAAAAAATACGTATTATTGAAGCTAACTCAAAAACTACCGAAGCAAAGTTAATCAATTTTATATAGGACCAACTGTGATGTACCCTCTCGAATAAAACAAAAAAAAATCCAAATCAGTCCAGCCATCTTCGAGTAATCGGGGAACATACATAAAAAAAAAAAAAAAAAAAAAAGGTTCCGACGAATTGAGAACCTCCTCCTTTTTGAAGTCGGTTAAAAATGGGTTTTGTCGATGGAAGAACATACAAAATGACAGATTATAGAAAGATTTCTAACGTCTAAGCATGGCGATGTGTTTTGTCTATAAATTCTTCCGTCGACAAAACCCTTTTCTATGATGGTCGAGCTACGCGTGCTATTCAAAGAGTTTATGGTGAAATGAGAGAGAAATCTTTAGTTGGACTGTCTTCTCTAAAATTGTTCCTGATCTTGGAACGTTTCCCTTTTCCATATGTGGTAGTTGCTAGCTTTTGATAAAAGATATGATAATATTGTCATCTTAGTCATCATTATTGGATTTCTCCCTTTTTCTGAGCTGTCTTTATCCTCATGGATGTCGTCTGCTGTCAGATGACTAAAACCACAAAGTATGCTTCTACTACGTATTTACCTCTGGCCTGGGGGGTTTTCATCATCCGCTGAGTATGATCTTTCTTAAACATCTGTAGTCGTTTTCTCAACCTTCATCAACTCAGCCAATCGCAGTCCACTGCTGGACATAGGCCTCACCAAGGTTGCGCCACAACACCCTGTCCTCCGCCTTCCGCATCCAGTCTGCTCCAGCCACTTTCTCAACCTTAATGCTTAATTACTTTCATTCTCTGTAATAAAGGAGAATCTGAGCTTTAGCGACAAGTTGTAGATAGGTACTTGTAGCGGTGACTGTTGATGTAGAAAAGATATCCAAGCTATCCAATAAAATCATCATGGGTATCTAAACGCATATCTCACGATCCTAAATTGATCCTAATACTGAACCAACCGATCAAGGCAATCAATTTAAGTCAACTGAACAATAAACATTACAACATCCATTGCTAAACAAATGAACAAACATAACAGACAGACAAACTAAAAAACAACCAATTAGTATTAATACTATCCGTGCGATGATCGCTGGCGCACATAATTGACTGCATGATCCTATATTCATACGAATGACTTTGGTCATCAATACTCTTTACATGACAAAAGGTACTAATGACCTCTCCATTCCCAAAGGATTTTGAATCTAAAAAAAAAAGATACAAGGTTGAAATTCTATTGGTAAAGCAGAGGAAGTTATGGTAATTACAGACGGCAGTTGTAAAGTCTTAATTATTAAATACGTTTGACATCCGTTCACGCAATATCGTGTCAATGACATTAGTGTGGCGACACCCTTAGTTTTGTTGTGTTTGGTATGTACTTAGCTTACAAATTTGTAATCGTTTCTTAAATGCTTGACTGAAGTTAGAGCATTGTACAGAATCTCATGGTTTGCAAGTTGCATATAGTCTGGTAGTTTTGAGTATATTGTATGTATATGGCTTAAGCAATTGTCCTGCAGATCTGGTAGCGTCGAGTGACGGGTCGTTTGAGCTACACGATGACTGATGCATACATGTAGTCTGTTGGTACAGGTCAACTCAAAGTTGCTATCGCTTTTTCTTCAAAATGCCCTTGCAGACCTGACCCTGCATTGTTAGACTCTCATAAAATCCTAATAATATAATGTTTGGACTTTAAAAGAGACCATGGCCTCTGAGTTTGATTTGTTTTGGCATTTTTTCTCAGGAAATGCCGGCGACATCTAGGTTTAAAATATTGACGTATAAAAGTGTCTTATAAGATCTACTTACAGAAATAAACATTTCATTTCATAACGTTTCAAATGTCATAAGCACTCATTTCACTATCAGTTTTTCTAGCTTCTGGATCTATTATCAGTAAGTACAGTCTTTTTCCGACTAAAGTGAGTTCGTATTTCAGCCTAACATGGACCCTCTCACTCTTCTAATAAAACTTTATTCATACATAGAATTGTTGACTACAATTTCAAAATCCCTGACTTCTTTCCCTGATTCAAGAACATGTAATTTTGGATGTGAAAATTTAAATTAGCAGAAAAATCAAAATAAAAGCTTTAATTTTTTTACACTGTGTATATTTAGATCATCCCATTGATCCAAGCCTCATAAATTACAGAAGATTGAAAACTCGAAGACACATTTCTATTCATTCAGTTTTCTAATTAATAGTTCATATAAATTCGTATAATAAATCAACGGTTAAGACGTGTGATACAATGGCAGTCAAATGTTGTGGGCAAACAAAAAGTGAGGCCAATACAAAAGTAGGCGTGTTTTGTATGGAACTTACTAACGACTCTCGAAGTTGAGAGACTGTAGTTTTTTAATGAATACTTTTAGGCTGTGGCGGGATACCACACAGTTTAAATTCAAATACTAAAATGAAAAATAATAATATGAAAAAGTAAAAACTATTTTTTGTTCTGTCTGGAGATAGATACAAATTATAGTTTAAAATTTGGACAAAACACAATAAAACAGGTAATGATAAAACTAAATTTCAAAATACTTGTCTAAAAAATTTAAGTAGCTCTATCCACTTGAGTTTGAGTTTTTCAGTCTTCTCTCCATATGAAACAATAACTTTTGGGAGGGGTGACTAGAATTTATAAAATTTTTTTTGTGGATTTTGACGTTCAAAACTATTTATTACTATGTGTGCCTATTCGAAATAAATTATTTGAATTTGAATTTTATAAAAAGTTCGGCTTTGTATATCGTCGTCTCTGTCACTCATACCTGTGTGACAGTCTCACTCTAAAGCCCGATGCCTCACATTTACGTAGCGCTTCAAGGTTGTATTTTGGCGCGCGGCCAAAATTGGAACTATTGCCGCCATCTCGTTTTTTGAATATATTTCAAGTGACGTTTCACAAAACAATGGGGTTGTTTCCCGGAAGCTTTGCCGCAAGAGTGCGCTGTGTGTTTGTCATTTGTCAAAGTCAACTTAAAGACAAAGTGACCAATCGGCGACAAAAAAAAAACACTTAGCGCCATCTCGCGGCAAAGTTTTCAGCAAGGATCTCCATTGACAGCGAAAGAAAGTAAAAAAAATCGAATGAAAGTAACAAACACTTAGCGCCATCCACGCGAACTAATTTGACAGATTTCTTCCCCATTGCACAAATGTTTAGGTACAGTCAACAAAAGAGATATCTAGACAGGGTATACTAACATATTTGTATGTGAATTGCTTCATGTTCAATTTTATTTATATTACTTTGTTTTTGCAATATTCCTATATTGTAACACATCAACACAAAATTGTATATTGTCACGAAATTGAACATGAAGCAATTCACATACAAATATGTTAGTATACCCTGCCTAGATATCTCTTTTGTTGACTGTACATACCAACAGTGCCCTTTTTTGTTTTTTTTTTTTTTTTGTTTATGGGTTATCAACAAATGACTACTCCCGCTCTGGGCGGAGTGGGAGGGCGTATCAGACTTTGACTAAAACCCACCCGTATTCCTTCAGGGCCACAGTATCTCTTTTGAACAACCCGCGACCCCGGCGGCATCGGCTCTATCGAACCCCATCACTGCTGACATCTCGCCGTCGACCCAGGCCTGGTCCTTACCAGACAGTGCTCCCCTGGTAACGTCATTCGAGCGCCAGAATGGCCTTTTATCAGTGTAGCTTCGGTACCTCATAGCTTTAAAAACTCAACTTGGTATATACTTACATCGGTAAATCATCACAACAACCAGTAAGTTGACATCCAACCTTTCTTTACCATCGAAACTCCTTAGTACTTCCACACAAAAAAAAAGTTATTATTTTCTTAACACCAAACAATACCACAAGAGGCTTTCTGAGGCGACTTTTAATTCATATAAAATTGAATCCCACACCATTGAAATTAGTACATATCGTGCCTGTTTGTATTGTAATGTAATTTATGATTTCTTTATGACTTCGAGTAAGCTTGGCGATGTTGCCAACATTTTGTTAAAGTTTACTTTTCCATAAGGCTAATTTTTGATAGGACTTTTTTTGTAAAGAACTGTTCTTGTTTATATATTTTTCATGTTTTAGTTTGATCAGTTTTTTTTTTATTCTGATTCTGTCAGCCTGATTTAGTTGTTACATTCGCATTTTTTTAGGAGATAAGCTAATAACTTGGTTTTGCAACAGAAGAGTCTAGGAACCTTTTAATTACCTTCGTTTTTGTTAATCTTCTAGATATTGACTGCTCCTAAGTTAAATTGCAGCTACTTCATATCAATCTATATTAATTTAGCCAGGTGTATTGTTTTGAATTTCTACTTCATCATCAGTACTCTCATTAGGTGTCATCAAAGGCCTTTTAACATCAAAAGCTTGTTACAAGTTTTTCATCTTTCAAAATGATCCCAATGTTTTCAACTCCTGCATGTTCAGGCGTCCATTCACAAGGCGATGTCTTCTCGCTGTGTTGTCGCCTACGCACCCCGCAGGATTGTCACTGGCCGATTATTGTTTATAAATTATTAGCAATAATGAACATTCATATTGGTTGTGTATGTGACTGGTCTAATATTAATAGTGTCATTGATGAAGGGGTAAGAAAAGGAAATGTTTTTGAAAATGCAATTATCGGAGTAGAGATTAAAGATCTGGTAAACTAGTCATAAGAAAAAAAACTAGATAAGATCACTACTAATAAAAACATGTTTAAACAAAACTAACATAGCAAATGAAAAATAAACAAAATGAGTTTATAACTAAAAGGGTAAAATATAAATGGGAAAAGGTGTGTTTTTTTTATAAACATTCAAATATTCTTTAATAATGTTGCACTGTTCTCAATGCATCAAAAACATCATAATCTCAAACATACTTTTTGAAAACAAAATATGAAAAATAATCACAAAAACTAAGTTATTTGCCCGAGCAACCCTACCACCCCATACATCACCTGGGCTGCATAGCCGGCGATATTTTTGCCCACAACTATACGCTTTGATTCAAACTCCATTGTGGGCCAGTTAACAATACGAGTCCAGTAATGCCACCACCACTGCATTTATATGTTGTATGGTAAATTTATAATATTTGCTGTTTTAGATACTGATTTTTCTTTGGTATATGATAGCGTTCCTTTATGGTATCGAAAGAGCGGACATCATTGTTTATAAACACGATGAAAGTGCTTTATACAGTATCGTCAAGGGATCTACAAGGGATCCTGTTTTTAAAAACGAATCGCTTATGACTGCCAATTTCATTATAAGTTTGAGTGGTTATTGTAAAACATATTCAGTTAAATTGAACAAAAATTCTTCCAATAGCCTATGTAACCTATTAAGTTTCACTATGATTATAAACTTGTAGTTTTAAAATTATTTTCAAGTCGTAACTTAAACATTTTGGCATCCGTGATCATTATTTTCATTTGAATGAGTTATTTTAAAGATAAAGCTAAAATATCAGCGAAAATAACGTCATCTGCGACACTTTCCAACAATCCCTGCAGTCATAAGCAGCTAAGCACCAGAACACACATGAGACATAAACGGATTTAAAACCCATCGAAGCAAGCTACAATATAGACATATATCTAAGCCAATGACTCCACAAACTCCATTCATGTCAAAAATAAAACAAGAAATAAGGCTATTGCACACGAGGCTTTATTCGCCTGGAAATCATAAATCAATTGTGAGCAGCCACCTTTATTGTGGAAACGAATCTGTCACCGCCTCTAATCCTTTAAGAGCTTTCATATTTAATTCTCTTTTTGATAGTATATGGTGAGTTTAGAGATCAATCGTGAGTGTGGAAGGATGGGTAAAAATGACTGGAAGGACCAAATTCATGATGAAATACTAGTAAAATTACAATAATATCACATAATAATATATACTCAGTATTAGGTGGATACGGATTGAAGAAGAGATTGGGACAGAGATAACAAAGTGCTAACGACATGACTACTCGTTACTTCGCTCAATGTTTTTAATATACTAGAAACTTAATTTTTATAAATAAATATTCTTCCATTCAACAGATTTAAAATTTAGTGTCTAATGATGTTTTCTACCGCTACGCAGCACAAACACATAAAGGTTTACATATAAAATGCTTAAACTATGACGCATCACTGATATCTCCAAATTAACATGTGTTAATTTTCCATATACTACACAAACCAGAACAAAATCATCATAGCAGTGTTTATGGTTAAAGAGTCACAATTTGTCTCCACACTCCAAGTCGATCTACCACTCATTGTACATATCTTTTATAGTTTTATTAATTCCATTCATCATCCATACTCTTTTCAATGCATGATGATGACAGATCATTTCATCTATTTCTATTTGTTGATTTAGATATTTATAGTATCGTTGCTTGTAATTAATTATTCTTATATAAAGAATATCTGAATAGTCTTTTGTGGTTTGACATGGAATGGATGTCATAGGACATATAGAGACGTTACTATTGAACAAAGACACTAAGGCAGATTGAATGATCGAAGACAAAGTGAAATAAATAACGCAGGTAATAGGAGTGGTAATGATGAAAGATCCAATTAAGTTAACATAATTGAAATAGAGCAATAAGTGCAAGAATTAGCAGATACATATAATCAGCTCGAAGATCTTTGAAGTGAATTATATGAATTGGTTTTAACATGTAAAACATTTTATATGTTATAACTTTGTAAGGCCAAACATACTCTTGGATTCGGATAAAACTTGCATCTGCATCTTGAATATGCTACGAAAATTGTGATATTACTCATAAAGAGTTCAGAATTATTGATAAGATTGACTTTGAAAATTCATCTAAAATCACCTCTTAGTTTAAGATTTGCGATATATTTACTGCCGTCAGTGGCATTCCATACATCAATAATTGACATTGTAATTTAAATTATGACTTTCAACCCGATAAGTATTATACCAAACACAATAAACTTCCACCATGTCACCTTCGCAACATGTTAGCTCTACATACATTAGTTCTCTAGCATCTGCTCTACATTAGACACCAACGTCCTAGTAAAGACAAAAGGTCCATATCTCCAACCCTCGTGACCTGATAACGCCATGACTCATTAATTATAACAATCGACGCCTCACTCGTCTCACAGCCATTAAGAGCAATCTAATCTTGTTAACATAATCCGATGCTGGGCAGCCCACGCTGAGGAAGTCAATCATCAGCAAGCTCCACGTTTAGTTCGATCAAAGAATTGAGACGTTTTAAATTTTATCACGTGACGCTCGCTTAATTTCCATTGTGTCTTTAACGTCTTGTACACACGAGGACATATCAAGCTATATAGTCTATGCAAAAAGTATCTGATTAAACTGTAAACAAATGCATCAGAAAATAATAAATAATTATCGCTTCATTTTCAGGCAGCTAAGTCCCCATAGATGATTAAACAAATAATTTGACAAAATAATTTACATATTAAAAATAACATCTAACATTAAACTGTTGACTAATAAGTACGTAAAGTCAGCGACGTATTACGCTGAGTCGTGGTGTCATGTAGCTTTCTGCGAAAACGATACCCATCGGCCAAAATTCCTCCTTCATAAAGATCTCTAGAAAAAATACCTGTGAATGCCAATTTGTAGTGCCACTTACAAATTGAGTGCTTTGATTTGATTATTTGAACCCGAAATTCTAATTTTAAATCTGCATAAAAATGTTTTTCATTTTGACGATTGAGGTCAATTTTATAAAATAATGTTGAAAAAAGTGGTAAGATGTGTTTAATTCCCTTAAGTTGGTGATTGCTTAAGAATTTAACCTGAGCTGGGTTGTTTACACTTTCATCAGACACTTTAAGAACAGATCATAATATTTCCCATAAAAGTTGACCTCGCATTGTATAGGCTTTCCGTACAAATGAGTAGCCAACTTATACTGGAATCTACCTACAAGTGTTTACCATGTTAATTGGTATGGCTTCTTCTAAAGTTATTTTATGATTTCCTTTTCCTTTAATTGTTGTTATCTTGGCCCTGTTAAGTTTTACGGCGGTTAGTCTATTATGATGTGTTGTGGCTCCGTCTGAGTCAATTATTTTAGGGTATTGTTTGGAATAACTGTGGGTACTGTCTGTGGGTACTGTACGTTGTTTTGACTAAAACTTTAAAAAAACTTTTTTTTTTGTTTCTAGTATAAAAGTGTAATAACTAATAAGTGATGGCTGTACCTACATTTTTTCTATTAAATAAAAAAACTATGAAATACTTTCAGATGATAAAAAAATCTGCCTAGCCTTTTCCCAACTATTTTGGGGTCGGCTTCCTGTCTTACCGGTTGCCTATTTGATCTCCACGACCCAGTAAATGGGTAATAACAATATAATTTGGTAAGACTGGTTGTCAGACTTTCGGGCATCTGACGATCCGTAATGATTGTCAAAGATCCACGAATGACAGCCGGGACCAACGGCTAAATGTGCTTTCCGAGGCACGGAGGAGTCTCGGTATGTAAAGATGGTCAATCATCCAAGGACTAACCCCGGCAAGCGTAGCTTAATCTGATGGATCGAACCGTGCAGTTGTTATTATTTAGCCACGAGCTTTCTAACAAACATGAAAGCATAATGACAGTCTCAAAAAATTAGACTAAAACTGAATCAGTGTGAAGAAAACCGATAAAAATCTCAACATAAACCTGTGATATCTCAATTCAATACACCATTAACGTACCAATTTACCATCAATAGGGTTATTATCTACACCATTCTTAACGCCAAGAATTAACCGTCAAAATATTCAAATCGATACATTATGGGGATCAGAGCGACAATTTGGTCCTCCATTGTATGTTAACGATGTGTTTTGGTACAAAGGACCGAGGCGAGAGGAAATTGGTCCATAGGACCGCTTCCTGTTGACAGTGTTAATTGTTAGTTTTATAGTTAGTTAGCGATAAGCTTTGGATGTGCGTGGGTTAAAGAGTTAACTACTGTTTGGTCTAAACTAAAGGCCGGTTTCTTGATCCGTAGTTAACTCAACCAATGTTAAACATAGCAACTAATGGTTGAATTCTGGCTTAACATGAATGAGTTAATGAATGTATGCATGTTAACTCATTTATGTTAAAAAAATAGTAACTAATGGCATTTCGGAAAACTTATCCAAAATTCAACCATTGGTTACTACGTTCAACCATTGTTTGAGTTAACTACGGACCAAGAAACTAGCCCTTAGCCATTGGTTACTGGTTGCTGTATTATTGGGTTTTCAACTAGGGGTCTATAATAGTAGTAGCAGCCCGGTGTCTGGATTTATGCCCCGTTAATGGCAAGATGTGTGTATCTAAGTGACAGAAGGATCATAACATGATATCTGGTGAAATGTTATACGATACACATCTGCTCAGACTCTTCGTGGAGTTTCTTGCCCGTTCTTCTCCATAGGTACCTGCTACGTTTTGGAATGGGCAACTAGCTTCAACTTTCTGACTAACTGACCAACTCTTTGACAATTCAAAAATGCCTGTAATTGGTTTAATTGAAATAAATGCTTTGAATTTGATTGAGTTTGAGTACCTATCCATCAGTGTTACATATGATAGCTTCATAATTTTTGTTTGTTCGTTGTAAATCTAAAACATATTTTTTGGCTTAGCAATTTTAGTATAAAGAAAATGGGAGAAGGCGCTGACTCCTGACATACAGGTTTTTATCTAGTTTGGGATTCACAGGCTTCTGTAACCTTATATTATGTCAATAAAGATTATTATTATTTAAAAGTCTTTGTCATATTTCGGGACCCTGTGGTCCCGTACAGGCCCGGACTTTTGGAAGGCGTACGAGGGGCTGAAGCTAACTCGCAGAGGCCCCTTAGACAATTTAAGTGTTATATTATAATGCTGCCTTGGTAGCAAGATCACTCTATGCCAGGGGTGGCCAACTTGGTTTAAACCCAAGATCTACTGTTCACTGACGATACCCTGTGCGTTCTACCAATTACATACTTCTTGAAATCTTAAATGAAACGGCATAGTTCAGTGCACAATTTTATTATGTAGAATTTTTTATTATAGTAAGAGGGAAAATATAAAACTGGAAATTATTCTTAGTAACTACTTATTTATATTAGTGTGAGCATTGCGTTTGAGCATCTTCCAGTTAGTCATTAGGTACGTTGCGCAGTCTGTTCTACGTATTTATATTTTTTGCCTTGCCACGATCGACTGAACTAATAGTCGCGATCGACCAGTCAGGAGCTCGTGGCTAAGTAATAACAGCTGCACGGGTCGATCCATTAGGTTAAGCTACGCTTGCCGGGGTTGGTCAGTGGATGGGTGACCATCTTTACATACCGAGACTCCTCCGTGCCTCGGAAAGCACGTTAAGCCGTTGGTCCCGGCTGTCATTCGTGGATCTTTGACAGTCGTTACGGGTCGTCAGAAGCCCGAAAGTCTGACAACCAGTCTTACCAAGGGGTATCGTATTACCCAGTTACTCGGTTGTGGAGGTCAGATAGGCAGTCGCTCCATGTAAAATAATGGTATTCAGCTGCATCCGGTTAGACTGGAAGCCGACCCCAACATAGTTGGGAAAAGGCTAGGCAGATTGATTGCCTTGCCACGAGCGACTGGACTAATCAACCAGTCAATCGCGATCGACCGATTGGCCACCCCTGCTCTATGCTAATGAGTTTTTCATAACTAAGTACCATGCTTTTTAGAGTTCCGTACAAAAATAGTAAAAAGGAACCCTTATGGTGCGACTCAGTCTGTCTATCTGTCCGTCTGTCACAGCTGGATATCTCAACGTTATGTAAAGATTACAGGAAAAATAAAACGATGTCTCTGGTGGCTAAATAGCACACTTTTTCAGAAATCGGTTTTTTTATTTGATATATTCCCGCGCTCTATCGGCGAGTATATGTATCTCTATACCATTAGACAAATCACGGTCTGCTGGTATTACCGGTATGAAATCAACGTTTTATTTCCAAACATCCAGATTATTTTTTCCCTAATCTGTCGAACCCAGTAGCCCTCAACCCGTCAGCTACTGAACATCAAAATTAATCTTTTATTGACCTCAATGACAGCTCGACGATTTTTTACCATAAAGCATTCGAATCTGCTGTGTCATGGGGACTTTGGGTTGAGTCCGGTGTTTTTTATTTATTGATACATTGATATGACTTTTTGGATTTTTGGTCCGATGAGTGTGATCCTTTTATATTATTTGAGTACCTACCTACCTACTGAATATGGACGTAGCTTTACAGTCATTCGAATTTCGGATTTGTGTTTTATTCTTTGATTAACAACTTGTGTCATCTTTGTTTGTATTTTGTTTCATTTTATTCCTCTAGGGATTTATAGATATCCGTAGGTGTTTCCGTGGCATCACAAGCGTTGCGGTAATTATTTTATTTAAATATCGCAGCTTTATGCTGAGATGGGAGCCTTGTTGGCCTCGCACAGGTCTTTTTTAGTTTGATTTTTTATAAATTTTTGTAAATTTTTATTTTTTTTTATTTTTTATTGTTTATTTTGTTACTTTTTTATGCTTCTTTTTAACTGTATTTCTTGTGCGTGTCCCAAATAAATTATTTTTCTTTCTTTCTTTTGTCATGCACGTATCGATCTTATTAGAACTACTATGTGTTATTGCTTTATATATCTTTCTATACCGATAATGAAGCTGAAGAGTTTATTTGTTTGTTTGTTTGAACGCGCTAATCTCTGGAACCACCAGTCGGATTTGAAAAAAAATCTGTTTGTAGGTATTTGATAGCCCAGTTCTTGAGGAAGGTTATAAGTTACTTAACATCATGCTATGATCTTTAAGAGCCGAGCATAAAGAAAATAATCAGAAAGAACGCTAAGCGAAAATGAAGTAGGTACCTAATAGTAATAACTTGTTTTAAAATGATATAAAATATATATTTGAGACCCTCACATTAGGTTCTTTCATTTGATATATCACACGGTACAGTTTTGCAATTTTTTTTTTTCAATTTCTTATTTGCCCCCCAAAAGTGACCCCCATATTAAAATTCATTTATTTTCGTTACAATTCCGTGTTTGGGTCACAGAAATTCATATGTGTAACAAATTTCAACTAAATCGGTCTGTTAGATTCGTTTTTTCCTTTTGAGGTACCTACGTAACCCTAAAAATGTAAGGAATTTAGGGGTAAAGTATTTGGGAACACTCTTAAAAATACGGGAAATGCACTTCCGATCGTTTGCCTAAATCTAAGTACCTAGGGATTTATCTAATTTAATCGACAAACTTGTGTATGGACTAAAAACTATATATTAAACTTGACAATTCTTAGATTACCTAGCTTATCTCCCACAAAATTATATTAAAATCGTGCTCATCTCGAACTCACGATTATACCATGAGAAGATTTCAATTCAAAGCAACTATCATCCATAATTTTCATAACCCAATAATTCAGATCTTTTCCCAGCCAAAGCACAAATAGCAGCATTAACCCTACATGGTAGAAGCACGCAGACACGCTGAAACTATTATAATCATATTTTCTTCAGTTCAATGTTTTATAGGACCTGCATCAACAACAGTCTGATTTTATAAGAAGTTGAGGGTTAAAATGACAATCTCAGGCCAACAGACTTGACCTGTAAGAAATGACGTAGTATGACTACGTCGCATCTTTGTGAGAAAAAAGTGTTATCTCGAAAAATGCAATTTCACAGGACGCGATATGTAAACTTTAATTTACTATGAGTTATCCTAATAAACTTTTAAAAAATACATAAAAATATTCTACATTCGAATATTCAATAAATTATAAATAGATAAAACATAAAAAAAAAAACATCTTTTCCGAAATGTCACGTTTTTCTCGTAAAGAGGCGAACATCATTCTGCACTCAAAAACTTCGAAATTTAAGAACCAGATACCTACACCCTACCCTACCTTGTTCTACTAGTGACATTTAAGGATTAAAAATTATAATCTGGGGCCTATTTCACGACGTCCGAGTAGCCACTACTTACCGAATAAATTCAAAAATGGAATAGATTTTGTATGAAATTATCTGCCAAGTAAGTTAATAGGAAAATAATCGTAGGTGGTGAAACTGGCCCTCAGGTTAACAAACATCATCAGTAATGACGCAGAATTACTGAACACACCATTCTGCTCTGAAAAATTGCGAAAAATAAAAGTACTAACGAATAGGAAAGTTGCCATTCCAGAAACAAGTAACCACCAAGAAGAATAAACAAGATATGTGCCAAATTACAAATGACAGCTGAAGAATCATTAGTAAGAGAAAATCTAAAGATAAGATCTATTTTCACCAAAGAATTGGTGCACTCAGATCTTATTTTTAATTGCCAGCAGTATTTGTGCAATTTCAGAAAAAAGAAAGCATGACCGATGCACGTTGATAAAAATCAACCGGATCCAGCCACAAATAGACACACACCTAATGATAGACGTAGAAATACGACACATCTCCAAGTAATAAATATCTTTAAAGGGAACATCAATAAAATATGCTATAAGAAATAAGGCAATCAGGCTGCGCATGCTTCATACGAATTATCAGACATCATTCAAGCAATCATTCGAGCTAAAAGTAATTGTACAGACGGTACGAATGTATCAAACCTCTTCAGCTGCTATTAAAATCGAATTATTGATGACCAAACATTGATAAACCCTATTTCCATAAAAACATTCACAGATCGGAGCTCTGATCAAATTGGTCGAATACGGTGGTGTCAGTTTCCGAAGTTTGACAAGAGATGGCGTTAGTGTGTCGTGAGCAAGAGTCGTTGTGGAGTTTTAAGGTTAGCAGCGCCATCTATCGTAGAGTAGCGTAATGTTATGTTTAAAAGCTTGATTTTGCAGGTGTTTGTTAATTTGATTTCAGTGTTATTTGAAGTGTTCTACATACTTAGGGTCTACATGACAAAGAATAGAACGAACGTACGAAGAACCTGACACAGTATAATGGGTAACCAGAATGAAAATAGTTATAGATTTTCAATTTTTTCATTCTTGAAAAAGATGTGTCGAAATCATATTATAGGTAACAAAATAGGTAACATTACTGTTGATACAACATATTGGCCACTTATACGAAATAACTAACGATAATTCCTACAGTTGGTAGTCGGTTTTGACCAAAATGTGATGGACGATAACAGAAAGAAGGAATCATTCTTTTAGAGAGGAAAAAATCAACGTGATTTTTGTGGTAATGCCACGGCAGGTATTGCTGTTCGTGCATCGCGGAATCTAAACGACCTTTACCATTTTTTCGTGCAACAAAAAATTACTCATTCGCCTGTTAAGACTTGGGAAAAAGCGAACAAAAAATAGCAGAAATAGCTCAATAAGCATGTCAACGAACTAACATTGACCTCACACACTGCCTAGAATCAGAGAGATTCACGTTTGAACATTTAAAACGTACATAATTATGACTCATGTTGTAATAAACATTTAAATGCGAGATTTAAGACTCCCACGGATGGGGTAATAAAGATAATTTTAAATACAAAGCAACGAAGCGCACGAGTAATCGCGAAACGAACATCAAGTCATGACGAGATTCAAATCATTGCGCCCGCACACTCAAACGGGTTTTTCATTTATCAGATCGATTGTGGGGCGTGGCTTATAGATCGGTAGGATTTATATCTGTGCTCCTCGCTCCTGTAGCTTCTCCGTTTGACAGTGTGAGTGTGAGAGAGATAGGAAACGTTACGCCCGATCGATTCCAATGAAGTGCGCGCGCGACTATGTATTTTCTCGGAACAAGAAAGTGGACAGTGTCTTGTTTTAGAATATTATGTACCGTGTAATAGTCTGGTCGTACGTGTAGATACACAACAATTATTGTTATTGCGTATTTTTTGATTTTTTAACAAGATTAATACCGTATGTTCGTATGAATGTTTTATTAGACTGGTTTCTTGTGATATTGCTACTGGTTTTTGCGTAATTTAAAGCGAAAAGTAAAGATGTATGGAAGCCGTTTCGGTTATGTAAATTGATTGAATGATGAGATAAAAAATTACTTAGAAGAATTTATTCTCAGTTACAAAAATCTGAACGCATTTTGCAACTCAACGGTTAGGTACTCGTATTCTTATGTTTTGAGATGCTGATCTTATGATGTAATAGGACTGTCAAATTTTAACGACGAATTGCCAACATGGTATAATACCTACCCACCCAAAAAATTTAAGCTATAATAAAAATGAAGATTATCATCATCTTCAACATTTCAGCAGAAATACGTCCATGCTGGCCACATGCGGAATTCCGAAGTTTAAAAACAAACTTATAGGAATGGAACTATTAAAACTTTAATGAGAAGGTAGCATATACAAGTAGAATGGTATTAACATAGGTAACTATGTAGGCATCAATGTAATGCATTATCAAAATCAAAACATTAACCTCTTTTTCCCCATCAAAAAATAACAAAACCTCTATCTGAGAAACTACTCTGGCCGCATCTGAAGACCTTTCAATCATTATCCGTTAACGCCGTATAATTATTTAGATATGCACGCTTGCTATCCTGCCCACCCCTCTCCCGAGGCGTCACGCGTGATTTTTTGTCTCTTTTGCAACAAAAAACAGACCACATTTTAATTGCCCTAAAATATTTATGGTTCGATGCTAATGTGCGGATAAAATAGGTTCATTCATTTTAGATTTTTCGTTCTACCGATTTGAAGATTTGTGGTTTAATTTACCAAGATACGGCGTAGGATACCGTGTTAATTTCTATGGAAGATTCTGGGAGTCAATTTGGCATCATCTCTAACTTAATGTTATTCATAAGGGTTTCTGCAGAAATGTAGCTCACTATTTGGGAAATAAAATTATATAAATAATATGGGGCCCAGTATCGCACCCTGAGAACTATCGCATTTACAATAGTTTACCCATTCAATCAATTGATATATATTTTACATTGCACAATAGTCTATTGCGGCCCCTGTTTTCATGACTCTGAAAAGCCCTAAGTATACTGATGAAGATATAATATAAGATATTTTCAAAAATGTCATAACCCACTATTTCTTGTGATATCTCTCAGACCTGTTATCATAATCTTAACTCGTCATAATGCTCTTTTTTAACAATTTGTTGTTCATTTGCATCCTCATCAGTTTGATTATCAACTCTCAAATTGACCTTCACATCTCCCAATTATTATTCTTATTTTACAATGAGTAGGTACTTCAGGCATATTTCTACCCAGACGTAAACACAGGCATACGAGTGTATTTAATTCATTAATCTAAATCGGTTCACCTCGAAATCACTAGTTACGTTTCGTTCAATTGCGGCTTTCATTGCACCAATATATACACCACCACTTTCACAATTTCCACCCCGACATAAGGTTGAATTCTCTCTAAACAAACTGCAAATAACTTCATCATTTATGTAAAGTAAGTGACGAAGTTGCTAATGCAGTTGACTGGAATTCTATTTCTTTGGGTTTAGGAGTGATTATTGCTTGATGGTAGTTTATTGATAAGTTTGTTGTCGCAGCTTAATGAACATTTAATAACAGTGTTTTTTTTAAAGGTTTTGTTCGATACGCTCGTCTATATGTTCAGATGAGTTGCTGCAGGCTGTTTCGTATTTGTACAGGGTAGTGTAAGATTAGAGACTTTTTAATATTATTAATAGAATATTTAAAAGTTATTAGCTACATAATATAACATCACACTTATATTCCCAGAAGGAATAGGCAGAGGTGTAGTTATAGTACACCCACATTTCACCAGTTATGTATAAGTCTCATGTAATAAGGGGCGATCCTAATGCCGTCAACCACAAATCCAGATTCCAGGCTGCTGCTGAGAAATTTCCCGATGGAAAAACCCAATAACACTTTGCCCTACCCGGGAATCCAAGTCCAACCCAATTTGAGACTTCATGCTCAGCAGTAGCGCTTGCGAACATTAGATCAATGATATAAAATTTCTGAATAATAAATGTGACAAAAATCTGAGCACAAATTAGGTTGTCTAATAAAAATTTAAGGTCAACGCAGTGAAAAATGGCCAAGGAAATGCTAAAATGACAAAAGTAAACTTAACAGTAGGTACAGATAGTGCAATCCACGAAGACCCGCCCCACTATAGTTAGTACACGGTAATTAGTGTGTACCAATAACACACTCAACATTGGCTGAAACTTGCACACTTAAACTATAAATGGTTAGGAGGGGCGCGTCTTCGTGGATTTCAATATCTGTAGTAAGTACCATGCAACTTTTCAATTAAACGTAATTAATTTAAGAATGTCTATTCATATAAAAATGGTGTAAGTAACGATACAGACAATGTAAATAAACATACAACTGATGCCAAAAGCACTAACATAACCATTATAAACCATAACACATATTCAAATTCAAATCACATCAGACAACTATGTCACAGTACCAATTCACGACAAGTTTACATGCAATCGCACAGAGCTGCTAGCAAATCCGATAATGTGCCGTAGTACAAAGTTGCTGCCGTTTACCACAGCGAAAAACCCATTTTCTCGCTCGATATACCAGCCGTATCAGGATGAGAGCAATTAAAGGTCGGATGACGTGGAGCTTGGTGAGGGATGGGTGGATGTGGCATCTAAACATGAATAGAAAAGCAGTTATTCAGTAAAGGGACAACAGCACAATAAGGGTAAATTATACAAACAAGGAAGGAGACAATAAGAGCTAACACAAACAAATAAAAGGAAAATTAAATTACAAGAACATAGAAGAGTACAAAGGTTTGAAGAAGATAGAAGAGTACAAATGTTTCGTCTGAAATTCCAATTAACCTATGACAGGAGAGACAGATCTTCACCTTCTTGTGATGATAAGTTCTGTAATAATTATGGATAAGTTGTTAATTATCTAGCAAAAATAGAGATAAAGATAACCAAAATACACGCCGAATATACAGCCAAATCCATTATTGAAGCAAAAAGTAAACCGTCCGCTGAAATCAAAGTAGCATCATCAGCCCTTATTGGAAGTAGACAAATTGAAACAATCCCATCGAGCACTTTATATAACGTTTTGTATTACTTATTTGTCGCTGTGATCGTGTTCACGTAACTGTAAATATCTTTAGTCTTCATTTGTTTTCGTTGCTTATATTTAGTATGTATGTATTTATGTATCTATTATTTAGGTTATGTATGTATCTATTTTAGTATAATATTGTAAGTAGGCACTTATTATTTGCACCAAAGACAGCCCCATTTCATATCCAGGCAAATCACTGTCCATTCTAAGGTTGCCTGGAAGAGATTGCAGAAAGCGATAAGGCCGCCCATTGTATATTTTGTAGTGTTTGATTATGTCTTTTTGTGGTGTACAATAAAGTGAATATAAATAAATAAATAAATGAAACCTAGACTGTCAAAGCTCACGTCAACGAACGACTGATGTATTATTTAACAATTGCTATACACAAAATAATTGAAGTATTACTTAATTAGTAAATATTGTTATTCACTGCCGCACTATTATCACGTGGTCGATACTTACCTTAAATATTTTTGCCCCCAATACCACACGAAAAAATACCGTCTCCAAAAAACTGTAATCCTTGAACAAAACTGAATTGCGCATAGCGTTTTTACGGCATTCGGCGGAACCGTATGACTAGACGCGCTGGATCATTAATCCTGAAGTTTCAGATGTGAGCAGAACGATAAAAATTACGCGCGCTACGCTAGCCGAGCGTAAAGAGCGTAATGACATGTTATCTGAGCGACATATTTCTGGATTATGCTTTTTTAAGATCGGAGACTGAAGATTGGGATGTATTTTTAGGTTGTGCATGTGTGGTTTGGTTTATTTTTAACTGACTTCAATTGGTTTTTGCGATTACAGGAGAGATGAGGAGTGCGATAGTTGTAATTACTTACGTTCAAATTGTTGTTCTTGTGCCTATAAAGTCAAACTCAAATAATTTATTTCAAGTAGGCACTTTTGAACGTCAAAATTTACAAAAGTAAGTTTTGAGTTGAGCTGCACGATTACTGACAAATGCGTGCACTGACTCGACAGGTCCACTCAATCTGTGTGGTTCTTTCCTCAAAAGACCATTTCAGACACCAATCTACATGGTCTTCACATGATCTGACCAAGATTACGTCTGGACTTTAAAAGAGGCTGTGACCTCTGAGTTTGTTTCGGCCTTTCTTATCAGTGTAGGTAAACGCGGTCGGCGTTTCCTATTGTTCAAAATTATGATTGACGTGTAAAAGTGTTTGTACAAACCTCAATCAATCTGCCTAGCCTTTTCCCAACATGTTAGGGTCGGCTTCCAGTCTAACCGGATGCAGCTGAATACCATTATTTTACATGGAGCGACTGCCTATCTGACCTCCACAACCCATTAACTGGGTAATACGATACCCCTTGGTAAGACTGATTGTCAGACTTTCGGGCTTCTGACGACCCGTAACGACTGTCAAAGATCCACGAATGACAGCCGGGACCAACGGCTTAACGTGCTTTCCGAGGCACGGAGGAGTCTCGGTATGTAAAGATGGTCACCCATCCACGGACCAACCCCGGCAAACGTAGCTTAACCTGATGGATCGACCCGTGCGGCTGTTATTACTTAGCCACAAGCTCCTCACTGTTTGTACAAACCTACTTACAGAAAATCATTTATCATTTATTTAAAAACTTTGGAATATGACTTTCTATCAATATTGCTATGGCATTCTAATGGTGATTTCTGCAGTAAGTAGGTACGGATTTTGCAACTAGCTTTTTTGTTGTAACTAAGGTACCTCCTCATTCTTGGAGGAGGAGGATTATTCTGGAGGAGCTCGCCACGCCACGCATGCTCTGTCGTACGGACGCGCGAGACTAGCCATGGCCGCGAAGTTGTTAAAATGTTCGAGTTGCAATATAGTTATTAATGAGGTTCTAGCCTTTATATGTAACAAAATCGATGTGATGAACGAGGAGAGCATTAGTCAAATATGTGTGAGTGCATTTTCTGACGAGGACATTCACAACGCTAAAAATCTACTTTGTGAATCTTTACCCACGGAGAAGCGTAAGAAGGCGAGGAAGAGAGACGGGAAGAAGCTCCGTGAAATAGATGATATCATCTGCATGCTGAAGGAGTCCGATCCGGATGTATTACCGGTTTTTGTGGCCCGTGACCTGCAAAAACTACCGCCGGTACTTTTTGATCACGTCGACGTCACTCGGATTTTGAAAGATTTGATGCGAATGCAGCAGGAGATGGATTTGATCAAGGAACTGTATGCCACTAAGGAAAACCTAAATGATGTGAAGTCTGATCTTGAAAGCCTGAAAAAGGCATCTATAGTGAATAATTTTAGAAGCACTGCCAGTAATGTCAACTTCAAAAGAGGTGGCTTTTTGCTGGATGGTCACGATGACTACTGCAGCGGTCCAAAGGGGCTGGAGTATATGGACACTCAACATGTTACTCCGTGCAAAAATATTAGCGATAAACGCGTAGATGTGAGTTATCGGGATATTATTCAATCATGTTCAGAAAATGAGGGTGTTCAACAAAATTGTGATCGCGCTAATGACAACAGTCTTTGTGTTACGCCGGCCGGCGACGAGCCTGAGTCGATGACTCACCTGCAATCAGCTGCGACCAACGTGCCAAGTGAGGCGGGACACTCGGCCGTTCCGAACATAAAGCGAGACGTACTCGGCAGTAGGAAATCTTTGGCTGATATTGTACGCAATGGTGACTGGAAAATACCAAAGGTAGACCAAGAATGGACCCTAGTACAGAGAAGACGTCTAAGGAATCGGTTTGTGGCTAGTAGGGGAAAGGCAGTTTCGAGCGCGGACTCGAATTTCAAAGCTGCAGATATTAGAATACCTATCTATATTTATAATGTCGCGAAGGACGTGCCCGTGTGTGACATACTGAGTTACATAGCGAGTAAAACTAAGGTTTCTGTACACTTGGAAAAAATGAATATGAAAGTACCTAAATTATATGATGCGTACAAAGTACTGGTACCAAAACATAAACTAGATACTTTCCTAAATGATGATTTCTGGCCAGAAGGCGTTGCATTCCGTCGCTTTGTTAACTTCAGGGCAAGAAGTAATTCCGGTATTAGGATTACGAAATAATATTACTGTGTGTACTTAGAGTATGAATAATCACACTAAGTTTGTAACATTTAATTGCAAAAATATTATAAGATCTGCAGATTGTGTGAGAGAAATATGTAAAACAGCTGACATTGTAGCACTTCAGGAGACGTGGCTGTTGCCGCACGATATTCCATTCCTGGGCAGTATCAGTGACGAGTTTGCGTTCACTGGCAAGTCTGCCGTGGATACTTCGGCTGGTGTGCTCCGTGGTCGACCATATGGAGGTGTGGCATTGCTGTGGAGGAAGTCGGTGTTTCCCTCAGTGTCAGTGGTAAAGTGTAACAGTGATCGCATAGCAGCTATTAAGGTTGAGGTGCAAGATCGTTCTTTGCTAATCATATCTGTGCCTACGGACTCTAAAGACAATTTGCTCGAGTTTACGGAGTGTCTAGGCGAAATAAATTCTATAATTGCAATCAGTGATGTTGAATCTGTGTATGTGTTGGGAGACTTCAACGCGCACCCGGGTGAGTCATTCGCAATGCAACTCTTAGACTTTTGCGTGGAACAATCATGGACATGATGTGTTGATCTCGAATTGTTATCTAATGACTCACACACTTTTGTTAGCGACGCACACGGATGTCGGCGGTGGCTCGATCACTGCGTGGTCTCGAGCGCTGCGCGCGCAACCATCGATAATGTGGCCATATTGTATGATACCTACTGGTCGGATCACTATCCAATGCAATTAACATGTAATTTAAATTTAATAAATCCTAAAATTGTAATATCAAATGAATTTAAAAATAATGTAATATGGGGTGAAAGGCAACCCAGTCAAATTGAAATGTACCATAACTATTGTCACACAAATCTGCGGCTTATTGATTTTCCATCGGATTTTGCTACTTGTGCTGATAAAAAGTGTAACTCTGATAAGCATAAATCTTTAATTAGCAGTATGTATAGAAATATAGTACGTATATTGACAGAAGGCGCGAAATCTTCCTCTAGTGCGAATTCAAATCGCGGTAGGGGCAAGCATATTATTGGTTGGAATAAACATGTGAGGGAGGCTCACGGTAAGGCTCGGCAGTGTTATCATAACTGGCTATGGTATGGGAGACCTAACTCGGGTCAGCTGTATAATGAAATGACTGAGTCCAGACGTCTGTTTAAGGAAAAATTGAAATGGTGTCAAAATAGCCAACAACAAATTAAGATGGATATAATTGCACGACACCATTCCAATAATAATTTTTCAAAATTTTGGAAGTCAACGAATAAATTAAATATGAATCCTAGCCGGCCCGTGAGCGTCGAAGGTAAACACGAGCCAGATGCCATTGCGGAATTATTTAGACAACATTTCAGAGTTGAGCCGGTTGGCAATATTGCACAGTCTGGGATGCGGTCGGTGCCTGATGCTGGGGCTATACCTGGAGATATCAGTGTAAGATTCACTGCAAAGAAGGTTGATGTAGTTATCAAATCTATGAAGAGAGGAAAGTCTCCAGGTCATGACGGCCTCAGCATTGAGCACCTGCGGTTTGCTGGGGTGCACTTGCCTAGAGTTTTGGCCCTATTGTTTAATCTCTGTATTAACCACTCCTACCTGCCTGATGAGCTCATGTATACCATTGTTGTCCCTATTGTAAAAAATAGGACTGGAGATGTCTCGGTCAGGTCTAACTACAGGCCTATCTCCTTGGCCACGGTTATAGCGAAGGTATTGGACAGTTTGCTTGATGGCCATTTAACAAAACATATACAACTGCATGATGGCCAGTTTGGTTTTCGAAATGGTCTATCTACTGAAAGTGCGATTGTGTGCCTCAAGCAGACTGTGCAATACTACACCGCTCGTAAAACCCCAGTATACGCATGTTTCCTGGACCTGTCCAGGGCTTTCGACTCAGTCTCGTACGACCTGCTGTGGACTAAAATGTACCGAGACACTAGTCTGCCCCCTGAAATTGTATCTATATTTGAGTACTGGTACAGAAATCAGAAAAATGCTGTTAGGTGGGCGGCTAGTAAGTCGGACGATTTCGTATTGGAGTGTGGGGTGAGGCAGGGGGGGCGGACCTCACCGAGATTATTTAATTTATATATGGACCGCCTGATTGGAGAGCTGAGCAGCGCCGGCATCGGATGTCACTTAGATGGAGTTTGCGTAAATAATATAAGCTACGCGGATGACATGGTTCTGCTCAGCCCTTCAATCGGTGCGCTGCGCAGGTTACTCCGTATATGTGGAGATTATGCGGCGGCCCATGGGCTCAGATACAATGTGAATAAGAGTGAGGTTATGGTATTTAAGGCACCTAAAAAAGAGGTCACAGCGGTACCTCCCGTTTTACTCTATGGTACACCATTAAACCAAGTCACTCACTTCAAGTATCTGGGCCACTGGGTCACTGAGGACCTTAAAGACGATATGGATATGGAGAGGGAACGCAGGGCGTTGTCTGTTCGCTGTAACATGTTGGCTCGCAGATTCGCACGGTGTACTGAACAAGTGAAGGTCACATTATTTAGAGCTTTCTGCCAGACCTTTTACACCTGCAGTTTGTGGGCCAAATACACGCGGAGGACATACGACGCCCTGCGTGTGCAATATAATAACGCGTTCAGGGTGATGATGGGGCTGCCGCGGTACTGCAGCGCGAGTAGTATGTTCGCTGAGGCGCGCGTGGACGGCTTTCACGCCGTCATACGCATGCGAAGTGCGTCTTTTAAAGGCGCGGGTGCGCGGCAGCCCCAGCGCCATCCTGTCCGCGTGCGCCAGCCGGTGGGACTCATTACTGATGAGGCATTGGATAGGTCTACACGCGAAAGCAAGCGCCTGACACGTTATTGTTGTCATTTTTAAATTTATAAATGTTTCACTAACACTAGGTTAAGGACATTGTAACTAACAAAGTATGGAAGCAATTCTGAAATAAATTTATTATTATTATTATTATGTAATAACAGCCGCACGGGTCGATCAATCAGGTTAAGCTACGCTTGCCGGGGTTGGTCCGTGGATGGGTGACCATCTTTACATACCGAGACTCCTCCGTGCCTCGGAAAGCACGTTAAGCCGTTGGCCCAGCTGTCATTCGTGGATCTTTGACAGTCATTACGGGTCGTCAGAAGCCCGAGAGTCTGACAACCAGTCTTACCAAGGGGTATCATATTACCCAGTTACTGTGTTGTGGAGGTCAGATAGGCAATCGCTCCATGTAAAATACTGGTATTCAGCTGCATCCAGTTAGACTGGAAGCCGACCCCAACATAGTTGGGAAAAGGCTAGGCAGATTGATTAAGTATTATTCTTGGTCTTATACAATGTAGTGTTTCTCTTTTACATAGTATTATGTGCTAACTTTTACAAAAGCAAAAACATTATAACATCCAATGATTAATGTGAAGACATATAATATTTTCCATATAATAGTTCCTTCATGACACACATAATAGATATCTGAGGTCATCGGAAAACTTGAGACTTGAGATGCCGATGCATTCCACCAGCTTTTATGACAAGTCTTTTACAGTTCAAGCAGTACGTTTATGGAATGCCTTGCCAGTGTTGATAAGGCGAGCTCAAACTTTGGCCACTTTTAAAATTCTGGTAAAAAAACACTTCCTCTCTCTTTAAACGTCATTATTACATATATAGTTCCTTGCTCTTGTTTCATGTTTATTATTGTATAAGTATATATATATATAAATTTATTAATGTATGTATATGTTGTATATGGATATGGTACACCACGGACTACCTACAGAATTGTCTCTCCTTGTCCCCATACTCCATCCAAAGGTTGTCTGTAAAAGATCGCTTTTAGCGATAAGACCGCCCATTGTGTCACTCGTATGTAAAATTTCAACATTGTAAAATTGTAACCAGTAATTTAAATGGTGTGCATAATAAAGAGTATTCTATTCTATTCTATTCTATTCTAATATTTATAAACATCTTTTAAATCACATGTAGCTAAGAAATTTTTGCAATATCTCCCTTATTAAATTCTTCATTCTAGAATATCCCAAGTCGAATTCAGAGAGTGACAAAAGCCATTCAAATAATGTGTAAGTGTGAACAAATCAGAGAGTAGTTGAACTAAGTTATAAGGTAATGTCTAATGTCGTTGCATAGACGCTCCTCCGAGAATTAGATGGTATGCACTGTGCTGTGTTCAAACGGGGGTGGCTGTTACACTAACTAGAGAGATTAGAACGTATTTTTGAAGTGACAACTTGTTTAGGCGCGTAGAGCAATTTTTGGTAGGAAGAAATCTTACGAGTTCGCGACACCGCAACATAATGCTATGCACTTTTTAACCGACTTCAAAAAGGAGGAGGTTCTCAATTCGTCGAACCTTTTTTTTTTTTTTTTTTTATGTATGTTCCCCGATTACTCGAAGATGGCTGGACCGATTTGGTTGTTTTTTGTTTTATTCGAGAGGGTATACATCAAAGTTGGTCCCATAAAAAATTGATTATTATTGATTATTTATTGACGACACGGTTGGCGCAGTGGTTGAGCGTTTGACTGCTGCGCAGCATGTCGCGGGTTCGATTCCCGCACGGAACAAATATTTGTACGACCTACAAGTATTTGTTCCGAGTCTGGGTGTTTTTCTATCTATAATATGTATGTATTTACAAAAAAAAAAAATATATATATATATGTAGTTTATCAGCCATCTCGTTACCATAACACAAGCATTAGGTTGCTTAGCTTGGGGCTAGATGGCGTTGTGTGATATGTCCAAACATATTTATTTATTTATTTATTTATTTATTTATTAACTTTGTTTGAGTAGTTTTTGAGTTAGCTTCAATAATACGTATTTTTTCACCACTTTTATATGGATGATGTTCTAGTTTGTTTTGCAGATAGTGGTATTAGAATTTGTGTGGGATAGGTACACAACTAAAAAGTAAAAAATAAAAACTTTTTTCCAAAAAAATACAACCGACTTCCAAAAAAAACACTACAAAGTGAAAAATAACTTTAATTTCGGAAGTCGGTGGCAAAAAACGAAAATACATTTAACTAGACACAGACTTTCGAAATTAAAGTTATTTTTCACTTTGTAGTGTTGTTTTTGGAAGTCGGTTGTATTTTTTTGTAAAAAAGTTTTTTATGTTTAAGGTTTCACTTGTGTCGGCGGTCGAGACTGGTATTTTTTTTAAATTAAATGTGAGTAAGAAGGTATTTATTTCCTTCGTCAGAGTATTGTCAATGAGAGACCAACTAAAGTGGTGCAAATAAACATGATTAGTTTCTCTTCCCAAAAACTGCCATTTGGGATCTATTTATTATTGGAACTGGCAGTAGCGGTCTACTGCATCAAATATGTGGAGCCCTATATCCAGATATACAGTGATACTATCTTGTAGACTTAAGCAAATGCTCAGTTCTAGGTCGTAAATTTAAAATCTTTGCTACCACGTCCACAATGTGTAGGTGCCCAATAACCTACAATAATATTATGCATTGCCTTGATCAACATAAAACCATATTGCTTCAAAAACTCTGTATCTTGTACCCACTCATTTGATTGGTAAGAACCATAAACGGACATTGTCTGCATAAACCCACATTGAGACTTCCTATCTTCCCAAATTCAAGGATAACCATTCAACCTCTCTTGCAGCAACAGTTACTAGAGCAACTACTTGCTCTAGCGGCTAACCCAATCTGAACTCGCCTGATCGAACACCACCACCTGTTGGCAAGTGAAGGTGCAATTGTCAACATATTGCATGACATTTTCACGTGCCCGACCCGCCCCGGGGGCTCAATCGGGAATGTTGATATAGTTCATTGAATTTCAGAGGTACTAGTGTTAATATTAAAACGTTTTCGTTTGGTAGTAGTTTGGGGTTAATTGATTTAGAAGTTTGTGAGATTTGGAGTAGCTAATAAGATAGGAAAGGGGGGAAAAGTCGTGTTTTTATAAACCGTTTGTAAAAGAAGTAATATAGTGATGATGCTTTGTATTATAGCTTAAAAGTGCTTTGAAACACTGGCGAATTCTGTATAATCTGTTATTTTGAGACGGAATCAGTTATGGTTTTGCTACCACTTAATAGGAATCGAAAGAAACGTTTTTCTTACGGTAATATTTGCCTTTCAGGCAGACCTGTTCAATGCCAATAGCAATAAGCAAAGTGATTATCCTTTTGTAAAAATCCTGTTGTCACTCCCGTGGGAAGGTACAGAGTGCTATGTTTGAGGAATCCATCACATGATTTAACAAAAATAATAATACAAAACAAACAATTAAACACAAACGCAAGACAACAGAAATAGAAACAAATCTTCAACCGCACAGAGCGACAAGCGTCCGAGCATCTGGACAAAAAAATATTAAAAACATTCCTTTCAAGAACTTATAACACCCTTTGCGGTGAAAGGTTGCAACTCTCGCAAAACAATAACCGCTGGGCGAAAAAAAAAACTTTATTTTTTAAACACCCCACTTAAACAAGACAACTCGCTCGCGTGCCATTGCTAAAAAAAAAACAAACTCAAGCCCTAAAAGCTCACGAAAATATTTCAGATATTTAACAAATGCTAACCGCTAACGATGTCCTTTAATATTTGGAATATAAAATAAAAAATCCTCTTTTGTCGGTCGAGGCGAGTGCCGACAACTCTTTTTTTCTGTATTTTAAACGCTGCGGTTCGTTTGTATGGCGGAGGGAAAAATGCTCGGTTGGCCCACGGAAAACTTTTTTGCGGTAAGAAAAGGTTGTGTACCACTGTGTGTCTGTTCATTTTTTTCGTTGTTGTAAAAAGTGATGGTACCTACATTGTGTCTTTGATGTGAATTGGCGAACAACAGAATTTTTCCTAAAATTTTCTCGGACATATTTGAGGTGTACGGTTAGAAAGATAAACAGACAGGATCCGGGCTTTCTAATGTAAAAAACTGAAAAAAATCCCAGTTTAAACATTTCGAACAAGTACTTATTTTAAATATTAATAATAATAAGTTACCCATAGATATCCGAAGTTACCAATAACCAAACCCGAACAACGTCATTGCTTATTTTGAATTTTCTGACAGGAAATAAATAAAAGTCTTCTTCTTTTACGAAGACAAGTCGAAGACTTGAGTGGTCTAACATACAAAGTAAGATTGAGTACTTACTGGCTACCAAACTTGTTACAAATAAAGATATTTAATGTGGGAGGTTGGCTCTTTGCACAGAATAGAACACCACTCCACAATATAGCCAATTTGACATCAAGTCAAGAAGATGACCTTCTATCTTCTACGATCGGAATTTGAATCATTTTGAAGAAAATTGCTAATCAATTGCTTTATCATCTGCCTAGCCTTTTCCCAACTGTGTTAGGGTCGGCTTCCAGTCTAACTGGATGCAGCTGAATACCAGTATTGACATGGAGCGACTGCCTATCTGACCTCCACAATCCAGTTACTGAGTAATACCCCTTGGTAAGAATGGTTGTCAGACTTTCGGGCGTCTGACGACCCGTAACGACTGTCAAAGATCCACGAATGACAGCCGGGACCAACGGCTTAACGTGCTTTCCGAGGCATGTAGGTATGTTACCTATCCACGGACCAACCCCAGCAAGCGAAGCTTAACCTGATGGATCGACCCGTGTGGCTGTTATTACTTAACCACGAGCTCCTCTAATCCACTTCTTTATATGTTCGAAAAATTTGTCTGCTCAACACCATTAAATAACGCAATGAATGATTTTGAACTGTCAAAATGAAACCGATTCTGTTCGATAGTGTGTTACACAATTAAGGTGCTGCATAGTGCGATCAGCATTCTGTCAAAACAAACTAGGCAGTTATGGCAAATTTTCTCTGACCACACATCTTTATTAGATGCCCCATATTTAGCCATGCAAATTTTGATGCTGATTATAAATATAGTACTTAATTGTCGTATTATGTCCCTAATAGCATTAATGTCTCTGGTCGCAAGAGATATTGCTGAGCATGAGGTCCTGGGTTAGATAGATTCCCAGGTAGGGCAAAGTGTTATTGGGTTTAGCAGCCCGAAGTCTGGATTTGCCCTGTTGATGGCAAAAGGCTCGCCCCCTATTACAAGGGACTTACACATAACTGGCGAAATTTGGGTGGACTATAGGTACACCTCTGCTCAACCCATTGAAGATTATAGGCGTAATGTTATACTTTATGTGTCAATATTTTTACTTTTTCCTCAAAGAGGAATGGGAAAGTTTTTGCGTTCTAAGTTCAATTAACATTTTAATATCTGAGCACTTCTACGCGAAAGCAGACAAAATTCACATAAAAATGATTATCTTGAAGAAAAACAAAGATTCAGCGTACCGCACAAATAGAGCTATCTGTTTAGAATGCGATACATAATAGGATAATTATTCAAGATCTTGAGGTGCGGACACACTGCGGAATAATTTTCTATTAGCTATGTATTAGAAGTGAAATATACTTAATACAAACTAAAACAGTCTCTGCTGTTTATTTCTTAAATTCGTATTGTAACTTAAATAACGCACAACCTCTTAATGTCATTGTGAACAACTTTTATCAGACCAAAACTGAAATCGCGAAAAAAAAATCAGCAGTTCCCTACATTATTATGTTCGCATAACTCATAAAATGTATGGAACAGCTGATTTTTTTTCGCAAAATTGCAGGTTTGGCCTCACAGTAAAAGTTGTTCATAATGATGAGTTCAATGACCCCTTAAGAGGTTGTGCGTATCTAAGTTACACCTTGAATAGTCGCAATTTAAAATATTTTATTTAGTTTATTCTTTTTATCAGATTTGACGCACCGCCATCGGCACCACTGACACTTCATAATTACTCTCAATCTTTTCCAAAATATTTTAATTTATTATTTCCTTAGTTCCGGTTTGAAACTGTAAATGATCAAAACTTTTTCCGATTTCAAAGAAAAACTAATTGTGACACTTGCTTTCTTTCATTTTCAGTCGCTCCATGTAAAACACTGGTATTCAGCTGCATCCGGTTAGACTGGAAGCCGACCCCAACATAGTTGGGAAAAGGCTAGGCAGATGATGTGTATTGGTAAACTTCCGTTTTACAAAAACATTTGTAACATAATTATAATTAAATTAGGCTCGGCGTGCTGTGCTGGCACTGCTGCTGCGGCTGCGGAAAACCTCAAGCGGCGAAAGTTTAATAACCTCATCGGTAATTATATTTTCTTGCCGTTTGGGGTTGAAACCCTTGGGCCGTGGGGTCCGTGTGCTCATGGTTTATTCAAAGAAATCTCCAAACGGCTTGTTGACACTTCCCGTGACCCAAGAGCTGGCTTTTACCTTGGCCAGAGGCTTAGCATTGCCATACAACGTAGTAATGCCGCCAGTCTCTTGGGTACTTTACCAGTCGACAGCGATGCGGAGGAATTTTTCGATGCCATATTTTAGTTTTTTAATAGTTTTAGTTATGTTAGGATATTATTTTGTTATTTTTAGGTTATGTTTATATTACATTTAAATAAATATATCTCTTGTATATTATAATTTTGTACAACTTTAATATTAGTAATTTATTTTTCATTTACTAACTCTAATACCAACTGCCTCTAACATAACCTCACCCTAAGATCACCGCAAACATCGGCGATGTATTCCTTGCACAATGCTCGGTCCTAATTTGAATACCATGCTTATGGGACAATCGGCAGACTAAAAAATATGAACAATACGCGTGGTCACGTCAAACCTCATGGTTGCCTCTAATGGGACTCGTAAAATTTTATCTTAATTGTCTATCGGTTCTTCAATGTCCTTTACTTAATTTTTTAAGGCAATAAAATAAACACAGTGTATTATTCATTATGATGGATGATCTACAGAAACCATGTAAGTGCCAGTAGTAAGAGTCTGTCACATATACCTGTATGACAGTCTGAGAGGCCATTTCATAGAACTGTACTTTTTTTCATAAAAGCTCCCGTAGACAGGTGAAGCACTCTAGTAGAACAATTTCCATAAAAACTTCATCGAAATTGTTCTACCAAAATCGCGTCGCAGCGTCATCGCGCCGCGTCTGTATGCTCGATGCCATGAAAATAGGTAGGTACAGACAACAAAAGAGATATCTAGGTAGAACACACTTTGTTTTTGCAATACTACTACATTGTAACACACTACCACAAAGTTGTATATTGTCACGAAATTGAACATGAAACAATACACATACATATATGTTAGTGTACCCTGTAGATATCTCTTTTGTTGTCTGTACCTACTTAAGAAGATACTCTCTAATTTCATATTACTCAGTTTGAATGACTATTTCATGAAATGTTGACATTTGATGATTATGCTAACTTGTATTACTGATTCGAATGATTATACCGGGTGGCGCAAAAGTTCACACACACAGCGCAGTTGCAGTTGTGTTGTCTGCAGTACACAGTTGCATTTAGCTATAACTTTTTTAAATAAAGTACACGCAATAAAGTTTTCAGAATACATATAAATATACCTGTAAAATGATTCACGTTAGGATTTGAATATGATGTCCTTGAAATGATGCCCTTTAGCGTCAATGCAAATTTGAGCTCTATTTAAAACATTTTCCATTACACTTCTCAAAACTTCCGGTGTTTTGTTCTGAATTTCTTGACGAATATTAGTTTTTAGGCCTGATAAAGTTTGTGGCTTATTCACATAAGCTAGCGACTTTAAAATAACCCCGTAGAAAAAGTCGGGACTGGTCAGATCAGGCGACCTTGCGGGCCAATGCAAATTGCTAAATCGGGAGATAACGCGATCTGGAAAAAGTCATCAATAAGGCCATGGAATCGCAGGCTGAATGTGCAGTAGCACCGTCACATCCGTAAAGGATGGTGCCACTGCACATTCAGCCCGCGATTCCACGGCCTTGGCCGCGATTCCGAACATAACACCGGATGTTTTGAGAAGCGTGATGAAAAATGCTTTAAAAAGAGCTCAAAGCATTGACGCTGGAATAATTTTACAGGTCTATTTATATGCATTCAAAAAAACTGGCTGCGTGTATTTTATTTAAAAAAAGTTATAGCTAAAATGAAATTGTGTCATTACTTTTACGCCACCTTGTAGTTCTGTAAATACATATTTGTTACGGATCGCGAATCAAATAACTTTAATCAACATACACTCCACTGAGCTGCAAATTACAAAAATCGTCAGAAAATTGAAGTTTCGCGGGCTACCGCTTCTCCCATAACAGATGTAGCGAAATGATTGCAAGCTACGCAGGATTCAGGATTTTTTTTAGAAAAGATAAAATTGGTGGTGTCAGGGGCAGCCCTAAGGCAAATGTAATAAATAATGTAGAGGGACAAATATGAAAATAAGTTCTCTACCGCAGGTATCGGCACTCGCACAACTCATTTGCCTACCGTTTTTAGCACGGTCAGCAAAACAATACAGCTAATCTTATTATTTTACTAGCTGACCTGACAGACGTTGTCCTGCCAAAACTTCAATCATTCTTATATTCATACATAATTCTCATAGAAAATGCACTTTCAGTTTTCCCGAATTTTACAATTTTTCCGGCAACTTTTCAAACATTTCCTTTTATACAAACCTTGTCCTGACAATCACAAACACAGCAAAAAATAATTAGACAACTATGTGCAATCGTTCTGAAGTGATGTGCTTGTAGTGTAGGGCGTGTGTGTGTAGATAGAAATGAAATGAAGGAATAAGTTCCAAGTACCTACACAAGAAGAAGAATGAAAGTTTATTAGCTACACAGAGTCACTTCCTCAAGTCTAGTTAAATTATTAAGATTTAAGTAAAAATTGAATTATATAATTTATATATTTCTTAAATAAAATTAATTAAAATTTATATACAACGTCCCGACATTAACCGTCGGGCAGTTGCCCATCTGACACGACACCCTTCTGGTCGTAGGATCCTCGCTTTTCTATAGAGGATGAGAGAATTTTACACCCTGTTCCTCATGCCTCTATACGCGTACATACATTCGGCAATTGATTTTTATTTATACGTAAAGATAGATTTTAAGGGTTTAATGAAGTTAAAGATGACGGATTATGTGAAGAAAAGCTAATTAACCGCTGACTGAAATTTAATGCTGCCTGTCAATTTATACTGTTGAGTATAAAATAATCATAAGATTTTCTTTGCAGTTGGTGCATGAAAATCAAGTATTTTTTTTATTTTTTTACTGCTGACAGGGCCTGCTCTTGACCTCGATCACGTCTGATGGAAAGCGATAGATGAGGTATATGATGGAACGAGCGAGCCCAGAAGATGCCTGTTCCCTCCTGCTTTGAAGGCAGACGGCTTAAATATGTGGAAGGGAACACAGACGCTGGCAGACTCCTGAGTCACAGGATCACCTAGTTTAAGAGTCAGGGTTTACCTTATCCATATGGCCTTTAATTAACCAAGTTATGTATCCTAGTCTTAAGCAAAGTCAAAGATTTTTGTATCATTAAAGTTTTTTATTATTTTATTAAACTTTGGCTGTGCGCATAATAAATTTGAAGGAAGCGCTGAGTACGGCTGGTCGGGATATCAACCAAGTGCGGATGGTACCTTGCAGTATGTATTCATAAACATCTAAAATTTTGTATTTCCTGAATGACTAACAAAGAAAAATCGTAACACCACTGAAAAAATCAGCTTCTAGCAATACTCTGCAATACTATTATTAGAAAGAAAAGAGAAAGAAAGAAAAATATTTTATTTGAGACACTCACAGGAAATACAGTTAAGAAGGAGCATAAATAAAAGTAACAAACTAAATATTAAAAAACAAAAAAAAAATTAAAACTAAAAAAGGCTCCTATCTCGTGCGAGGCCAAAAAGGCTCCTATCTCAGCATAAAGCTGCGATATTTAAAAAATAAATACCGCAACGCTGGTATTCTGACAGGGCCTGTGTGAAGCCACGGACATATCCACGGATAACTATAAATCGCTAGGGGAATAATATAAAAATACAAATACTAGAATACCTAATAAAAGAAAAGAACAAACAAAAATCGTAAATAACTGCAATGATCGACTCACGCCTGACGCCCGACGCTCCAACCTCACTTGTCTTCTATCTAGAAAGTTGTCTTATACCTACTACTAGTACTGTTACTAGTACTACTAGTTTTGGAAATCTTTTAACTGTGTTTCTGACCGTACATAAACGATTCAATACAATAAACAATCACGGATAATCTTTTTGCTCATACCCATATTTACAAGACGTATCGGGCCGTAAGTAGCTAACCACTTCCCGTACAACATCCACAGACAATCGACCAGGGAATTCTGGCCAGTTCGAGTTTGTATTGATTTTTATTGGCCTGATCTTTTATGGTAGCAGTATTATTGTCATTTGGAAAATAAATGACTAATAATGGTGTATTTTGTTGTTTTTTCAAAGAGGAATTGACTCTGAATGGGATCGTTTGATTAAGTATTCTTGAATCGATGTTTAAGATGGTTGTATTGGTACTGGATCATTCTTTATTGGGAGAGTTAGTAGCTTTGGTTTCGGGATTTATGTTGGTTTAGTTTAAAAAATTGTATAAGTTTAATTAATTATTCGATTGCGCACTTTTGCCAAGATTTGTAATCAGATTATCAATTCTATTGATTTGAATTTCAGTCAAAGCTAATTTTTAACCGACTTCAAAAAGGAAGAGGTTCTCAATTCGTCGGAACCTTTTTTTTTTTTTTTTTTTTTTATGTATGTTCCCCGATTACTCGAAGATGGCTGGACCGATTTGGATTTTTTTTTGTTTTATTCGAGAGGGTATACATCACAGTTGGTCCTATATAAAGTTGATTAACTTTGCTTCGGTAGTTTTTGAGTTAGCTTCAATAATACGTATTTTTTCCCCACTTTTATATGGATGATGTTCTAGTTTGCTTTGCAGGTAGTGGTATTAGAATTTTTGTGGGGTAGGTACACAACTAAAAAGTGAAAAATAAAAACTTTTTTACAAAAAAAATACAACCGACTTCCAAAAACAACACTACAAAGTGAAAAATAACTTTAATTTCGGAAGTCGGTGGCAAAAAACGAAAAAACATTTAACTAGACACCGACTTCCGAAATTAAAGTAATTTTTTACTTTGTAGTGTTGTTTTTGGAAGTCGGTTGTATTTTTTTGTAAAAAAAATTTTTAACTCTCCAGAATTAATCAATGCATACGCAAATTGTGTGGTCTCTTCGAACGATAGACCACCCACCTCTTTCAAGTATCGCACGAAATTAGTAAGGGAATAAAATTCATTCGATTGCTTGCATCTACCAGTATTCTGAGCAAAGAACATTTTATAGAAGTTTTTATGAAGTGATTAAGTGTAGGCTCGAAAGGGGTTTTCATTGCCTATTTTAATTTTATATGATAACAAACTTATTGGATAATTTTATTATTTGTTTTTATGACTCATCGATCAAGAATCTGCAACTTTTCCAAAGGCTTCTGGGTCTGTTAATACCTTCCTGTTCAATTAACAAATGTCTCACAGTTATGCAAAGCAAATCTTCAAATAAAAATGAATCCTAAATTAGAATCATAAATAATCCTTTTGATCGACACAAAATTAAAAATCGTATCACACGCAAGAAGATCAGAAATCGCCATTTTAATTATAAATAAGCACTTCGCTCGTCAAACCGATACAAAAAGAATTGAAAGAAATCAAAATTCTAAAGAGTAATATCAAACTTGACTTATAATTGGTTGCTCATCTTGACAAAGTGGTGGATAACTCACCCTTGAGAACCTTCCACTACCATTCAAATACCTACTGTAACCATACTCAGACAAAGTATATATTCGAATGGCAATATTCTCGATATAAGGTCCAGGGCACATGGATATAATATTTATAAGACGCGGCTGTATCAAAACCGAAGAGCCGTCTTCCAGGCCGATGACGTTTGACGTATATTCTGACATCCCCTTTATGATGTGGCGCAAGTGAAGAAACGAAGAGAATTCAGAAGTAAGCCTAGTTTTGCTTAACAGAATTTTGATAGCATATGTACCATTTTCTTTAGCATTATAAATGCTTTGTCTTCCCTAATAGGGATGATGCCTGGGTAAAAAATAAGAAATTCTATTTAATCCGCCAGTCAGATAATAAAAAAATATTAGATACGTATTTTTTGCTTTATCATATTGATAACAAATTACTTCGATAACACGCATTAAAGTTGGGGAGTGAAGGCTCGCTACGTCACTTCTACGTTTAAAATCTAGCTAGGCGTGACGTCATGCCATATTTTAACTCAATGTATTACCGTAATCTTTTGATTATGTAAAAAAATGAAAAATACGTGTCAAATATTTTTTAATAACCTACACGATGGACCAAAAAAAAATTGTCATCATCCCTATTATACAATGCACTACCTATTCTGTATCCTCTTGCTTTATACAAATAGTTCATCATCATCAGTCTACAACAGTACACTGCTGGACATAAGCCTCTCCAATAGCACGCCATTCAGATCGATTCTCGGCAACTCTCATCCAGCTGCTACCAGCCATCCTGCGAAGATCGTCGCTCAATCCAGCCTGAGGGCGTCCTATATTACATTTGTCGGTCCGCAGTCTCCACTCAAGAACACGTCTACCACAACGGTCATCGGTTCTACAGCTAATATGGCCGGTCCATTGACACTTCATTTTGCTTATTCTGTGAGCTATGTCGACAACTCTTGTTGCATTTGATAGCTCAATTATTGAGGAAGACTATAAGCTATTTAACATCATGCTATGACCTTTAGGAGCCGAGCAAAAAGAAAAAACTCATAAAGAACGCTAAACGAAAACAAAGAAATAACGTGGGCAGGTGATACGATGCGATGGAGTGGGTCGGGGGAACAAGAAATTTAACGCGGCAGAAGTCGCGGGCAGAAGCTAGTACTATAATAAAATTGCTTTTTAACGTAGAAACGTATTGTATGAGCTCTTGCCTAAAGTAAATGTATCATAGGTCGCTGGTTCGTATCCGGCTCGAAGGACCATAAACATACTTACTTGCCAATACATGTGTTAAGTTGAAATGGAAGAATACTAATCTTGCAGTAATATATCAATTTACATTAGGTAAATATTCAATCGTAAACGTATAATTATTATTTCGATTATTCACTTGTGCCAAATAACCTGCAAGCATCACTCTTGGTAGGCATACATACTCGTTCTCATATAACTTATAACTTACCCCACACAAAGAGTATTGCAACTCGATGAGCAAATAAAACACAAGAAAGTTGAAACTGGTACAGCTTTGAATAACTTACGGCCAATATGGAAGATTGTTTTACATGTGCCCAACGATATTCATTGAATACTCAATGCTCGTATCGACTAGGAGCTTTCCATTCTCCTCGTTTATGGAGATTTGGGTCAACGACTGTCATTCAATTGTTCCATGTGAAATATTGAAATTTTTGGTCGTAGAGATTACTAATAACATTTAAATTAAGAACAAAATCGTAGATAGCTTCATTGTTTACTTCTTCCTCTTCTTTTTTATGTTGATGGATCGACAATTTTTCAAACTTCTTTATATCCACGGCGTCTTCGGTGGCAGCATAGAGATCACTTTGATTGCAGTTTTTTTGGTATAGAAGACACGTTGAGTATGCGTCACAGCTCCAGAACCTACTGCAGTTTTGTGTAGTCTTCCTTCACACTTTCAATCAACTAACCTATCACAGTCCACTGCTGGACATAGGCCTCCCTCAGGCAGCGTCACAACACCCAGTACTCTGCTTTCTGCATCCAGTTTGTCCCAGCTACCTTTAAAGTCGAAAGAAAGACAAATTCAGGTTCAGATTCAGATAACTATATTTGCTCAAACGTGTGTGTAGGGGAAGTACGTACAAAATGACATACAGTTTTGGTTTTGGATCATAACTCTTTATTATTAAATCACAGCACATTCATATTGTACACCAGTAATCTTTGGTTTTATACCTATGAATTATCATAGATATTTAGAAGATAAACAAACTAGAAAAAATAAAAAAAATTGTTTAACTGAGATCAACGAAAATCCATTTTGCCCATAGTATATGGACAAAATGGCATATCACATATGGACTAAATGACATACACGCCAAAGTTATAAAATTAAAGGCAAAGCTCGCAAATGAACCGCTTGGTTCGTTTAGGAACGTCCGCGCAAGAAGCGTGGGCCCAATGCGAACAACTTAAACACCGCAACCAGTCTTCTCCAGGTCTTGACCGGGAAAAAAGATCGTTGCAATATAAGCAAACGCAATCCTCTTCGTCATCTTGAGTGTTGTTTGGCAAATTTTCTTCTTCACTGTCTTCTTCGAATAAGGTTTTGGTAACGGTTCGTCTCCTCTTCTCTGGAGGAGCTTTAGGCTCATTATTTGACTTGATCGCGTTCATGTTTGGAGTAAGAGTCAAAATCAAAGCGGTTTGTCGTTTCTTTGGCTTACGTTTTCCTTGGCCACTTATGTAACGTCCTTTCGGGACAGGAGATAAATCCTCAATAGGCACTGCTAGAGTATAGGAGGAAGGACGTTCTTTACTACCAACAGATGGGCGATTTTGATTTGGACCAGATAAATTATGGTCTTGATCAGTGTTTGCTGTTGAATTGTTAGCTTGTTCAGTAGAGTCGGTTGTTTGAACTGTATCATTTTTGTCAGGTGTTACGGCACGGAATATTTGCTGCTGATGTGGAGTTTGTGTAGATTCAGAAGCTTGAAGATGGTTCGTTACGGGAAGTGAAATTGAATTGTCTAACTGCTGTGTAGAGGGTCCAGCTACGGGAACTGGACTAGGAGCTATTTGCTGATGACATTGCACATTGGAGGCGTCTTCCAGTGGTATGTTTGTAGTCTCCGCAGGTTCATACATATAATCGGGAAATATTTCAGGATTTAGAGGCCAAATGCCAGTGTTTTTAAATCCGTTACAACCATTTTGCACTGTAGCTGCCTTACCATAAGCTTCCTTGAACAGGCCAGCAATCTGAAACTGTGTAACGACACGTCCTGGGTGTTGTTTTAGCCATTTGGATGTCTCTTGGTTAAAATAAGTCTTTAAGGGCCCGAAAAATGAGACATCTAAAGGCTGCATGCGATGAGTGCAATGTGGAGGTAGACACAAAATAATAATGCCGTTTTGTTTCGCGTATTCTAAAGTTTCAATCCCTTTATGACTTGCATGCCCGTCGACAATCAATATAACTTTATCGTCAATGGAAGATTTAACAAAATTTTGGAGGTGCTTAAGCCATTTCAGAAATAAATCTGTTGTCATCCATCCTGATGGTTGAGCTACACCTAAAGTGCCAGGAGGTGCTTCATCTACCAGTTCATTTTTCATATTTTTCCTCGAAAATATCATCATCGGCGGAACAAACGTACCAACAGCATTAACACAACAAACAACAGTGGTGTTGGTTCCACGTTCTGCGCTAGTTATTACGCCAACTTGCTTCCTGCCAGCAGTAGCCAATATCTTTTGGGGTTTTTGTACAGTAGACAGGCCTGATTCGTCAGCATTATAAATTCGATGTGGCCCAATGTTTTCAGATTCCAGCAGATTTCCGTATATCTCGAAAAACTTTTTGACTTGTGGCCGATTAAAAGCCTGAGCACGAGCGGCTGAAGTAGCTTCTGGTTTGCGTAGAGAAATATCTTTATTTCGTCTTAAAAATCCTTCTAACCATTCTTGTCCAGCTTTCTGTTTTTGTGGGTTAAATCTATGAGCGAAACCGTTTCTTTCAGCCATATTAAAAGCTAATTCTTGAACAGAAGCTCGCGTCAGTCCAAACAAACGAGATTCAAGTAATTTCAAATGCTCAACTAATTTTCTTTCCACATCAGGTGGAAAAGTAGCTTTCCAAGATCCTAGACCCTTTGCACTGGACTCCAAAGTTTTGTTACTATTCGAAGCATGTCTTCTGAGAGTTGCTTGTGGCACTCCAAAAGTTTTAGACGCCAAGAGCCAGCCCATTTTATTACTGAGCACTGCTTCTATAGCTTTACGCATTGATTCCTCACTCCAGGATTGGCGATCAGTTTTACGCTTATAATTACGCGGCATTTTGGTATATCTGTAAAGAAATTAACATCGTTGAATAAAGGTACAATTAGCTCATTGAGTTCTAATGGACAAAACGACATACCTATGTCATTTTGTCCGTTACCTATGTATATCATTTTGTCCATATAGCGTTATAAAAAATCAAAATTCAATAATAAATTCAAAATGAATATTATTTACGGAAAAAGTTATTTAAATGTAACAATAAGTACTTAACGGGTGCAATAAATGTACACGCAAATTAAAATCATGAACAATATAACATTAATACATAAAACTCACTCCAATAAAAAAAAAACTCGTAACTTACCAATGTTTGTCGTCAGCCATGACACCCGAACGAAAGACTGGCGCGAGTTCACGATTTGACAGGTTGGTATGAGCCGGTAGGGTCACGTGATGTATTTGTCTACGGCGGGCTAGAAGCGGCAGAATTTGAAATATGATGCCTGTGTCATTTTGTCCGTGTATGTCATTTTGTACGTACTTCCCCTACATACAATTATAAAGAAAAAATAAAATAAAAATGCATGCAAGATGTTAAGAAGTACATGGAGATGTGCTAACATGTTTACCATATTGTCATGGTGTGAAAATATTGATATAAAGTAAGTTTAGATTTCAAAAAAATAATAACAACAATGCTGACATAACTAAATAAATAAAATTAAATTGGTTGATTACATTATTCATTCATATAAAAAAAATAGATAGGAATTACATTGCAAAATTGTCAAATATTCAATTATTTAAAATAAAAACCTAAAATATACTGTCAACGTTGGCTAAAAAATATTATGAAAATCATTATTACATTACATACATTTCAGATTAAATTAATTTGTAAAAAACAAACATGTCAATTTAAAATGATTAATTTAAAAATTCATTCACATCATAATATGCTTTACTAACTAAAAAAGATTTTACTTTCTTTTTAAATGAAACTACGCATATCTCTTTCCAGCTACTGGGAAACTTATTGTAAATAATAGGAGCCATACAAAAGACACTCTTGCGCATAAGTGCAAAATGCAACACGCACACAAATGCACAATACAAAATGACAGATTTTAAAAGGATTTCTACGGTGCGGTATCAAAAATGGAGAAACGAATAATGTCCCTTTGTATGAAAAGAGATGTGTCCGTTCTTCGTAGAGATAGAAGCCATGCTACGCGGTACGATATTATATCAATCAGTAAACACCGCACAAAAATCGGTTCACTTCAAAACAACGTTTTTTACCTTTTAACCCATGTAACACGTTCAGCAACAGGTGACAAAAACAATAACAAAAAAAATATGGAACAAAAAAAAAAACGCTTGCGGTATTTTTGATGCATGTCACTTCCTACCTGAATTAATCCGATTATTTCACGTATTTACGGAACATTGGTTAGCGAATAACCCTCTTCAATGATACTCAATGGATCAAGATTATCGAGTGGGCCACAATAGGGCTTAGTGTTGTGCAAAAACCTTGCTTGAGAAATCGATTTATTTGATACGTTGATCACATTTTTGTGGTAGATGAAATCTGTTGTAAGTATCTAGGGTTGTCAAGTAAACTTGAATAATTTAGGTTTTTGATAACCACTGTAAACTTTTGTTACAAAATAGAAATTGTTTCATACATGCATATAAACTCACACCTGCTTCCTATGGCTGGGGTAGGCAGAAACTACAGAACGCCACCTATTAGGTACGATCCTTACAAATACTCCTTTTGCTTCGTTTTACTTGTGCAGAATAAACTATTTGTCTTTCTTTATTTTTTCATTTTGTCCTTTATCTTTATCCTAATTTAATCGTACGGCAACACTGCTTACTCAGTTGTCAATATTGTTTCCTTCCAGTGACTGTGCTAACGTTTTTTTTAAAAAATAACTCTAACAAGCTTCTGCCCGCGTACTGTAGCTTCCGATTAGTGAAAGATTCATCGGAATCGGATCAGGAGTTCCGAACACTACTCCCTACATTCAAACTCACAATTGTGACCTCTTTGTAATATTAGATATAGATATATAAATAAGTTAAAAACACAAAATCATACTCACTTTTTTATAATCTTAAATATTTACTACAAAAAAGTGGCCTCAAGATTTAACATATGATGGAAATTAATCAATAACTCGTAACCAGTAATTAAACATGGATTCCGAGCTGGACTTAATACTGATTGATGATTTAATAATAAGTGATGCTACGTATATAAATATCGGTTTGTCTGTCCATCTGTCAGCTGTCAGTTTCATGTCAATGCTGCATGTGGTTGAATATTTTGAGAGTGATATTTTATTTTATAAAAATTGTGATTAGTGTGGTAAAGAACTATTGAAATATCTTCTAGAAAAGTATTGGAATCAGAAACTTCATTAATTTGAGCATAACATAACATCACGCTTGTAATCTTCTAAGGGTTAGGCAGAGGTGTACCTACAGGTAGTACCTACCCGCATTTCGCGAGTTATGCTTAGGCCCCTGTTAGGGGCGAGCCTATTGCCATCAACCGCAGACTACGGCCTCCTTCTGCGAAGCAGTAATGCTCGCGAAGGAGGAAGCGGAACGCGTGAGGGAGAGGCAACAGCCGCGCCCTTGCGCCCCTAGCTGCCGTAGGAGACGCCCTGGGCGGCGGGAATCGATTGCCGATTCCCGGCCACCGTAGGCGCGGGCTTGCGGACGACGAGTAATGGGCAGCTCGCCGTCCGGTAAGGACCAGGCCCGGGTCAACGGCGCGTTGTGTTCCACGCGCGCCTCAAAGAGATGTCAGCAGTGACGGGGTCAATTGGGCCGATGCCGCCGGGGTCGCGGGTAGTTCGAAAGAGATACCGTGGCCCTGGCACGGGCAGCTGAAGGAGCATGGGTGGGTTTTTAGTCAGTAAAAGTCTGACACGCCCTCCCGCTCTGCCCAGAGCGGGAGAAGTCATTTGATGATTTCCCATCCACAAAAAAAAAAAGACTACGGGCTGCTACTGAGAAATTCGTGAAAAAACCCAATAACAATTTGCCCGACCTGGGAATCGAACCCAGGACCTCATACTCAGCAGTAACGCTTGCGACCACTAGACCAACGAAGTCGTCAGAATATTAAAAAAAAAATTGTCAAATTAATGTTCGATTATTCAATAATAAAATAAAGCCTTAATTAACAAGAAACAATAACAACTAACAGACGAAACAGAATCAGAAAAAAAAATCAACAGATTCAGAAAATAATATCAGACTAGGGCTGTCAAACGCGAGTCGGCGGGCGGGGCCGAAGCGGTATGATTGACAACCCTTGACAGCGGTTAAACACAGGTCGAATCGCGAAAGGTAGTTTTTATATTCCTTTTTTAAAAATGTATCAGGGTTGTGCTGTTGTTTTTTTGGTGTTGAAAGTTCCGTACATACACTTGTTGATTGATTTTATCAATAAGTACTAGAATAAAATGTGGGTTTGTTTTTGTTTCAGCGGGGCTTTGCTCGAGTAAGTAGAAGTTGTACAAAATTCCTAGGTAAATATCAGAATTTTATGAGTGTTGTACTTCAATAAAATGTAAAAAATTCAAACAGTAATATTGATATTTGTCTTTCTACTTGAAATGAATGCAAATGAAATGAATAACATAAAATTAAATATTTTATTTCCAGATATAAATCCACATACAACTTTCAATAACCACATACATAGAAAACTTAATAGGTAATCAGTGTGTGGTAGATCTGCCACTTTACACATACAGGGGCTGTGTTTCCATTCCCGTACCACGGCCACCAAATAATTAGCCGATCGAGCTAAGCTTAACTTGCAAAGTTGCAATTTAAACCTACAATTTTTAGGTGAAACCTAAGAAAAATCAATACGTATTAAAATATTGAGTCACTTGACTTGACTCAATATTTTAATATCAATTTAAATCTCAATAATTTAATATAGAAGAATCGACTTTCAGAACAAGGCTTAGTTTTCCAAAATATTGACAGAGAAAGCATTTTTAACCGACTTTTTTACTACAGTCTAAGCTTAATTTAGTTTTTTTTTTTTTTTTTTTGAAAAATCTAATTTAATTCGAAAAAAAAAGATACTTACAATATTTATAGGTACTCCATTTGACTTTTAATATAATGTAACTTTTTCGTTTTCGTTTTTAATCACGTATTAATTTTAATTTTTCAACATCAAAACCATCTTTCATATTTTACTACGGAATCCTAATTCATCTCACATACTTCACAATCAAACTCGATAGATACTCAGCTGGATACGTTACGCTTTATAATTTTATAACAAAATCTTACAGTATTCGACTTTTTTCCGATCTTTGATGAGCGTGGATTAAGATTTAGTAGAAAAAATCTTTGACAGATGTTTTCTGTGTTAATTCTTTAGAGCCGCACGATATTTCTTTAGGTGTTTTGATGCGGTTGTCAATGAATCAGTGTATATGTTAGAATTTGGCTGAATTTTGATTATTAAAAACATAAGTGTTTCGATCTTATTGAGCAATCAACTTCTGGCACTTATTCTGCACAACACACAATATTATTAATAATTTTTGAGAGATCAACCGTGTACTTCTTCTTCTTCGTATGTATGGCATGACAGTGTATTAGAGTTTCAATCTGCCTAGCTTTTTCCCAACTATGTTGGGGTCGTCTTCCAGTCTAACCGGATACAGATGAATACCAATATATTACATGGAGCGACTGCCTATCTGACCTCCACAACTTGGTAAGACTGGTTGTCAGACTTTCGGGCTTCTGACGACCCGTAGCGACTGACAAAAAATCCACGAATGACAGACGGGACCAACGGCTTAACGTGCTTTCCGAGGCACGGAGGAGTCTCGGTATGTAAAGATGGTCACCCATCCACGGATCAACCCCGGCAAGCGTAGCTTAACCTGATCGATCGACCCGTGCAGCTGTTACTACTTAGCCACGAGCGCTGGCTATACTGTATTCTGACCCAAAAGTCATAATATATAAATAAAAAGAGAAGTCCTGACTGACTAATCAACGCCCTGCCCAAACCTACCGACCTAGAAAGCAGAAATTTTGCACAGAGCTTCCCTTTACACAAGGAATAAGGAAGGAATTCCCGGTAGTACGTTCCAGTGGGATATTTTACAGCATCTACGCGGGTGGAGCCGCTGGCAAAAGCTGGTTCAATATACGACAAGTATAAAATAGCAAAACATTGAAACAGATATTGATCTAAGTATCAAGAATGTAACATTCAAATCGCACAATATAGAGAAGGCTATAAAACAGAAGTGGCTCACTCGCGATACCAAATGATATTCCTTGAAATGTTTCCGACCGGTTTTAGTGGACACGATTCTAGTCGTGACGGTGTCGTAGCCGAGTCGTATGTCCACAACCGTTGATTGCGATGAGACATTTCATAATCATCATTCACCGTCACATATCCCAATTTATTTGTGGTCGACGCAACAGTTTTCTTCCCTATTAGTCGACGTTCGCACGGACGTAAAAATATCACGGCGATTTTATTTCGCGCACTGGATTTTTAAAGCTCTGCTTAGCACCGAGAGTTGAAAATCCAATAATGTGTTTTTTTGACGCGCTAGAATGCAGGCTGTTGTTGTTAAGTTGGATTCTCAACGCTCGGTTCAACATCGAGAGTTGAAAATCCAGTGTGCGATAAAATCCCGCCGCGATATTTTTACGTCCGTGCGAATGTCGGCTTAGTCGCCATCTCGGTAGTCACCTCCCTTTCTAGCAATATCATCTTTCGCACAGTCCATCCATCGTTTCTTAGGTCTCCCCCTACTCTTATCTCTTTGTTGTTACGGTTTTATTTATTTTTTTTCAAGTCTTTTATTTTTATTTTGTCTTACGTTAAATTTTCAAAACAATATGTACCTAATAAATAAATTTAAAATTAAAATACAGTATTGACCCTGAATATTCAGATTGTCTAAAACTCTCTAGGACTCCACGAGACAGGCTTGTCCTAGTGTGGAGTCCACAAGTTCATTTATTAAAATTGTCTTTCCTTAATTCTTAACTTTATTTTAAGGAGTAGTTTATTTTTGTATTACTTTTAAGGAAATGTAAAACATTATTTGGTTAAAAAACGATTATTATTATTATCTTATAGCTATCCACGTTCCTACTCAAAATTTTCCTCGCGACATTTTCCTCACTTCTCCGCACTGAAGATGACTGACCAAAACCTTTGATTGATTGCGAGACCGACCCTGTGTGTCAGGTATTTTGTAGAATTTATTAGTTATAATATAGGCAGTTAAGAAGAGAATTTAAATATTATTCAATAGTTAAAAAACAAAAACTTTATTTTACACAAGGACCTTCAACAATGCTTAAAAACTAGATCATGAATTTCAGTGAATAAAGGTCATAGATTAAACTCTGACTCCCAAACTAGGCAATCCTGTGACTTAGGAGTCAGTGTTATGCTGTCACTATGATACCAAAAAGCTTTAGTAAAAAAGTGTGTTATATCGTATACAAAAACATGGCAAAAAACAGGTTTGAAAGTTTATACTTTATACTTAAAATTATTTCAAAAGATCGGACTAGGAGTAAAGGAATTTATTAAACGGAGTAGCAATGTAAGTGTGCACGTGTAATTATGTGTGTGGACGTGGAGGAGTGCATGTGAGAGTGAGGGTGTATAAGGGGGTGTAAGCGTGCGTAAGGGTGTGTGTTTAATAAATAATTTGTATGAAATTGTGATCTTACCCACGACAAAATATTGTGAAACAGTTGCGACACTGCAGATACAGTTAGCCTTGATAGGCTGGTGCTTTTTTTTTGTAAATGAAGGTTCAGAATTCTTAAATTCACACTCGTAAAATATCAAATATTGAAAGAAATTGGTGCAGTTAACTGAAAATACACACCTAGCGGAAAATGACATTGCTAACAGACAGTCTTTTAAAAGGCAGAATAAATAAAATTATCTTGTAAGTTTATCTGAGTCGTGTCGTAACACAAAAAAACCTCTCCGCAATTTTTGATATTAAAATTTTCAATAATACCTAATGGATGTCTTCCCGAGATCGAGTCGAAAGCCCTCCATATTGGGGGGACCACAATACTCGTGTTTTTAATACGGCCCTTTGTATTCAATGCTTTGTCTTATTATTTCGAGTGTTTGATGTCGCCCTAGTCCTGGAGTGTCACAATTATGACTTTTCTATGATATTGGAGGATGGATTTTACTTGACGTTTGATTGGTAAGGGATGGGTTTTTAATGTCTTTTCCGAAATTCTACTTAGTAAAAATACTTAATTCATTCACTTGCAGTCAACGCACAGGCTAAATCACTGGGTCTAAATTTTGTACGCACTAAGTCAATCTTCCTAGCCTTTTCCCAACTATGCTGGGGTCAGCTTGCAGTCCAACCGGATGCAGCTGAATACCAGTGTTTTACATGAAGCGACTGCCTATCTGACCTCCACAACCCAGTAACTGGGTAATACGATACCCCTTGGTAAGACTGGTTGTCAGACCTTCGGGCTTCTGTCGACCCGTAACGACTATCAAAGATCCACGATTGACAGCCAGGACCAACAGCTTAACGTGCTTTCCGAGACACGGAGGAGTCTCGGTATGTAAAGATGCATGGTCACCCATCCACTGACCAAGTACGCACTAAGTATGGAATTTTAAAAATTGATCTCCTAAAGGAGCTATGGGTATGTTTACTGATATTCATTAAAACTAAACGGTTTCCAATTTCAGATACCAATCTACAGTCATGGTCTTCACAATATGTAACCAAGATTATGTTATAAGACACTGTGACCTCTGAGTTAGTTTCGACCTTTCTTCTCAGAATAGTCAGATAAGAAACGCCTACATCATCTCAATCAATCTGTCTAGCCTTTTCCCAACTATTTTGGGTTCGGCTTCCAGTCTAACCAGATGCAGCTGAATACCAGTATTTAGTCAATAAACACCGAGTTTTTAAAATAATTGACGTGTAAAAGTGTTTGTACAAACCTACTTACAGAAATGAAATCATTTATCACTTATAATTTATTTATCATTTTGTGGTGGGCACTTACGGAGAAATGGGTGCCAGGGAAGTATGTGCAGTTGATTCGCGCGATGTACAGTCGATGCAGTACCTAAGTCCGGTCTACAGTGGGCACTACTGGCAGCTTCGATGTGGCTGTCGGCTTGCACCATGGGTCTGTACTCAGCCCTTACCACTTCGTGCTGATAATGGACGCTCTTTCTTCGGATATCCAGGAAGAGGCTCCCTGATGTATGCTGTTCGCCGATGACATTGCGCTAGTTGCCAGAGCAAATTGAAGGTGTGGTGGAAAAGAATGGAGACCGTTGGCCTGAGAGTAAGTCGGACTAAAACGGAGTATTTGTTTTGTGATGTTGGCGGTCTCTCCGGTCCTGTGCCCATATCTCTTGCCGGAACGCCCTTACCGTCTGATCCGACTTTCAGAACCCCTGGTCTCTTGTCCAAGGGGATGGCGAAGTGGACTGAGACGTAACGCACCGGAGCAACTCAGGATGGATTAAATGGCGACAGGTTACAGGAACAACTTGCGACCCATGGATGCCCCTCAAGTTAAAGGGTAAAATATACAAATCCGTGATAAGGCCTGTCGTACTTTATAGATCAGAATGCTGGGCAGTGAAGAAGACGGATGAATAAAGATTGCATGCAGCGGAGATGAGAATGTTGAGATGGATGTGTGGAGTGACGAGAATGGATAAAGTAAGAAATGAGTATATAAGAGGAAGTTTGAAAGTGGCGCCAGTGACAGAAAAGTTGAAAGGAAATCGTTTGTCTTGGTATGGGCATGTGATGAGAAGAGACGAAACGAAACGCATGTGACTAAAAGAGTTATGAATATACATGTTGATGGATGGAGAGACAGAGGAAGGCCAAAGAAGAGATGGATGCATTGTTTGAGGATATGAAAGAGAAGGGAGTGAATGATAGCGTGACAGTTGACAGGGGAGAAGAAGACGTGTTGCGCCAACCCCACGTAGCATGGGATAAGGGCAGGAAGATGATGAGTTAATTTATAATTTATCTAACCAACCGATTTACATTATAATGTGCACAAAGACATAAAAAAATCGTAACATATTAATATGGCTGAAAGAATCTGTCCCCAATATCCACAGTTTTACAGCAAGAAATAAACGTAACACAAACCTATTACAGCATTATTAAAAAATAAAACAGAACAATGCGATCTCTGAAACCAATATGTGTGCTATAAACAAATTCGCGGTGAAACTGGCTAACCCCTCGAATGCTAGCTATAAAAATACATACCCAACAAGCCAAAAACGACCGACCGTAATAAAGAAACGCGATAAACCGTGCAAAAAATTGCGGGACATGAATTCATTGGTATGACATTCGGGGTTCCAATGGTCACGGTTATAGCTCAGAAGATATCCTCTAGACATATTTCCTCCTTATAGTTTTATGGGATCGGCCCCCATCTTTTATTGGTCGTCGGGAATCTTGTCAATCCTATTAAGTTGGTCGTTTTTGCCCGCCACCGCTTTTTAGGGTTATGACGTATATTGAAAGTTGGAATTGTTAATTTGTGGCGTTTGATGGCATCGGGGGGTTAGATTAAACATTCCTTTTTGTATGAATCTATAAAAGTGGGAAATGGAAATGGGTGATTGACTTAATGGAATGTTAGATGCATTTTTTAATATGACATTTTTGGGAATAGACACTAAGCCGACGTACGCACGGACGTGAAAATATCGCGGCGATTTTTTTTTCGCGCACTGAATTTTCAACTCACTGCTAAGCGCCGAGAATTGAAATTCCAACAGTGTGTTTTTTCGACGCGCTAGAATGCACTCTGTTGTTGTTAGGTTAGATTCTCAATGCTCGACTCAACATCGAGAGTTAAAAATCCAGTGCGCGATAAAATCCCGCCGCGATATTTTTACGTCCGTGCGTACGCCGGCTGATTCACCTACGATAAAGTTACTTGGCAGATAATTTCATAAAAATTCTGTTCCATTTTTGAATTTATTTGGTGAGCAGTGGCTATTCGGACATCGTGAAATAGAGACATCGTAAGACAGTTTGCATGTATGCAAATAGTTAGCTATATATAAAGAATAAAAAGAAGAGAAGAGCATAGAAGAATAGAGGAGCTCGTGGCGAAGTAATAACAGCCGCACGGGTCGATCCATCAGGTTATGCTACGCTTGCCGGGGTTGGTCAGTGGATGGGTGACCATCTTTACGTACCGAGATTCCTCCGTGCCTCGGAAAGCACGTTAAGCCGTTGGTCCCGGCTGTCATTCGTGGATCTTTGACAGTCGTTACGGGTTGTTAGAAGCCCGAAAGTCTGACAACCAGTCTTACCAAGGGGTATCGTATTACCCAGTTACTGGGTTGTGGAGTTCAAATAGGCAGTCGCTCCATGTAAAATAGTGGTATTCAGCTGCATCCGGTTAGACTGGAAGCCGACCCCAACATAGTTGGGAAAAGGCTGGCAGATTGATTGATATATAAAGGATAGAAATACCCCGAAAAAGAAATCTTGAAGTCACCCTATAAACACTAACTAACAATAATACAAGTCAAAACAAAATAAAAACCGGCCAAGTGCGAGTCGCACTTGCACACGAAGTGTTCCGTACCACCGTACAATATTTAACACTAAGTACTTACATAATTTAAAAAAAAAATACTTCAGTTCCAAAAAACACGTTTCTTATATCAATCTACCTAGCCTTTTCCCAACTATGTTGGGGTCGGTTTCCAGTGTAACCGGATGCAGCTGAATACCAGTATTTTACATGAAGCGACTGCCTATCTAACCTCCACAACCCAGTAACTGGGTAATACCCCTTGGTAAGACGACCCGTAACGACTGTCAAAGATCCACGAATGACAGCCGAAAAACATATTTCTTATAAACCCCCTTTTAATTTTTAACTTTATTTATTTGTTGTTTTTGCGGCAATAGAAATACACACAATCTGTGAAAATTTCAACTGTCTACCTATTACGGTTAATGAGATACAGCCCGCTGACAGACAGAAGAACACACACTTTGGATCGGAACAATAATAAGGAAAAGTCAAAATGCAAATTCCCGTAACTATTTTACAGACATATTTATTTATTTAACCTTTTCGCACATAAAACGTACAAAGGCGGACTTAATGCCTTAGGCATTCTCTACCAGTCAACCAAGGGTGGTGAAGAGATTAGATGGCAGGTGCTCAGTATGAGAGGAATACTTATATAAAGAACACTAAAAATATATCTTAATTAATTATAAATAGACTTTATACAAGCACATAAATAGGTTATAAACCAATAATACACATACATACACTTAGTATAAGATATATATATACAGATATATAGGTACAGATGTATTGGTACTTAATCACAGTTTGTGTAGTAACAACAGAAACTAACAGGCAACGTTGCTGCCCATCCCCTTGTCGATATATATCATCATCATCATTTGCCTAGCCTTTTCCCGATATCTGTACAGGGTCAAATTATAGCTAACAAAACACCGCAGACGTGATAGCTATCCATAAGTATACCTACACTACAATTTTTTTTTTAATTTGTGTTCAACGACCACTCCTTGTGTATATAGCCTTATAGTAATGAGTTGAGAAATCTCGTTATTTTTGTCTTATCCAGTTTAGATATCGATTACCCGTCATGTAGATTTCAATTTCAATTTATTTATTTGATTTTAGATCTGTGTGAAGTTTACACAATAAACTGATTTTTAAATTGATATTTCAACTACCTACCTGCTGCAGGAGCAGAACACCTCAAACGGCGCAAATATAACAACCTTTTTGGGAACTATACTCGTATGTTTGAGCCGTTTAGGGTTGAAACACTAGAGCCTTGGGGTCCGAGTGCTCATCGAGTTTTTCGGGACATCGCCAAGCGGTTGATCGACTTCACACGGGACCAGAGGGCTGGCTTATTTTTAGCCCAAAGAATTAGCATTGCCATCCAACGTGGCAATGCTGCCAGCCTTTTGGGCACTTTTCCCATTGACAGCGATGTGGACGAATTTTTTGATGCCCTGTGAGCTCTTCCCCTTTTTATTTTTTATTATATACTTGTACATAATAATATATATTATATATATTTTTTTTAGTGTTAGCTTGTATATTGTAATTAAGGTAAATAATTATGTTATCTATAAATAAAAAAATATTACTACCTACATTGCAGTTCTTGACCCAAAAAAAATCGGTTTATTCTCGTTGTCCTCGTACGCAGTGTCCCCGTCCTACGGGGACAGCGGTACTTCAATTAAATATTTAAAAATACTTCCCGTTGTCCCCGTACACTGTCTCCGTTAGTATAGTTGAATAAAATAAGCAAAAATTATTGCCCACAGTCCCCGGTTTTTTCTTTTTTCTGTAGTATATCTTTTACCCATCAAACAAAGTTTTTTATTTGGTATTTAATCAAATGATTTATTACAGCAAACAATCTTTAGACAATAAACATTTGGTCTTTTTGGTCAAATGATTTGTTATGACAAAAAATATATAGGTTAGGTTAGGTTAAAACTGTGACTTTCTACGCACGAGCCGAGCGAGCGAAGCGAGCGGTACCGCGGCAGCGGCCGGCGAGTGCCAGAAACGACTAGGTTTTACAGAAAAAAAAAAATGTGGAAAAAAAGAGATTATTTTTAACAGGCTATCAAGAACCGAACTAGTTAGTTAGAGGACAACGACTCGTGAAAAGTTTGCTTCCCGTTGTCCCCGTTAGCCGAATGTACGTTATGGGGACAGCGGGAAATACATTTAATCACGTCCCGCTGTCTCCGTGAAGGGGATATGGCATACGGGGACAACGGGAATAAACCAAAAAATCATCAAATTTATTTAGTTTTGGCTTTATCATGTTTAGATATCGATACTCACGTCTCCGCAGATGTGATAGGTATCGATGCGAAACTCCGGAGTTTCGCTAGCTATTTTAATTTGACCTTTTAGTTGCCCTGTTTCCTTTAGAATTCTCTTCAGTAGCTATCACCATCCTCCTTCCCCTATTCCAATTTATTTGGTGTCTACGCAGTAAGTACCTACGACCTTTTCTCCCATACATCTCTATTAGAGGTCATCTCAGTATTTTTTCTTCCAACTATGCCATCTTTCACACAAATATTTTCTTTAGTCTGCCTCTTTTCTTTTAGTCATCCAAATTCATACTTATTGCCTTAGTTACAAATTTCCTCCTAATAATATCAATATAAATTATATAATGTTAGTATTATGTTATGCTAGCTTTTGCTCGCGGTTTCGCCCGCGTGGATGTCGGATATTATACCACGGTAACCTACTACATGGATAAAAAGTATCCTATGTATTAATCCAGGTTATAATCTATATGTGTGTCACATTTCATCCAAATCCGTTGAGCCGTTATTGCGTGATTGAGTAACAAACATCCAAACATCTTCACAAACTTTCACATTTATAATATTAGTAGGTTAGTAGGATTATTTTATACACAACCGATGCTTATGGCTTAATTCTTATCCACTGATTTTGGAAAGGATAGTCAAAACAGCCAGCAGTAGCAATTAGAATGTTATTGCTGCTGCTTCGCAGACGGTGCAGCAACGAGTTTGCTTTCTTGCGCTTGATGGCTTGATAGCCGTGCATACGCGCTTCAGCAAACATAAAAAACAAGCTGCAGCGCCACCAGCATCCTAAAAGTGTTATTATACTTGGTGCTCCTATACCTACACTCCCTAGCCCCCAAACATCTCTAATCAAAACAAAACAACAGAAACAACTACACATCTATCACTGTCATCATAAACGCCTCAAATCACACATTATTTACGTTCACAGCTTACACTCAAACAATAATCTGCCATAATCCCGAATACAGTACAAATGTACCAATAACACGGGCTCAATCAAAGGGTTCGCACAGACAGACAGACAAATGGAATTGTCGCAATACGCACGCGGACGGCAATTAGTAGCATGCTCACTAGTTTCGATATGAAATACAGCCGCCCGAATCAGCTAAGACATATAGATTAGGTGTGGGACACACGGGCGATTTGTTTTGGTGGGGTGGTATTCAATTGTTTTGTTGATATTTCCTACATACTATAGGTATGCATGTATACAGGGAAAAAGAAAGAAAGACAAAGAAAAAAGAAAGGGAAGAAAGGTGTGGTCAAATTTAAGGTTGTGGTACAGACTATCAAGCTGAATAACTTTCTCCACGCAACCATCATAAATAATCAGCTGACCCGTAGACTTGGATCGAGTAGGTATTGAAGTTTTGTACGAGACAGCTGCATATTTTTTTCTCAATTACAATGTTGGTCCCATGGACAAAGTTGTTCAGTTGATGGTCTGTACCACACCTTTCTGATACACATTGATTATGGAAGCATAGTGTTATACATATACTTTAATCCTACAGGTTGAAAGAATAAAGCTTCACATAGGTCGTCTTAGCGCTCTAATGCTCCGGCTACACCAACGTCAATGTCAATGCCTAGCATCGCCAGAAACATCGCGATAATTAAATTCGGTCAAAATTCGGTCAAATTATCGTGGTAAATGGTGGCTACACCTACGGCCAACGTCCTTCATCGCGATAATCAATGGCATATCCCGTTAATGTGGCCGCGACATAAGAAATATAAAATTATTCACAACAAGGGACTCGAAACACCAAACGAAAAACGTGAAAAAGTCTCTCTCTTCAATATTCATAAGCCTTTCTACAGGTACCTATAATCTATACATTTAACAGTGCAGGCTAACTTCATAGCTCCAGTTTGGGGTATGAAATTGCTAAATATCAGCTATCCATGGCATACTATAGAAGACTTCAGGACTTGTCCATCTTTCTATCAAGGCATCTTTCCGTGTTTAAATATTTTATTATGTCAAATATTAATTGGAATATTAACTGAACCGTGTGTCAGACAATAGTTACCACCCTATAACATATGCCGAATCCATGATTCAACCGTTTTGCATTCGACTGCCTACTCCCTTTTGGATGACGTCAATATGCAACCTTCACCATCCCACCAAACATCATAACTCCATTGACAATCCAAACAAAATTGAACTTTGGGAGTGAAGCTTATAGGGTTGGAATTTCAATGTGGGGTGGAACTTCATAATCTATCCGCAGATAACATCGGAGATTCAATGTCAGGCAGAACAGCAATGAAATATAGTTTCGCCTTCATTGAACCTGTGATAAATTGATATCGCCCGGGACGGTTATTGAATAACAAGCGAGGCTTGTTGATCGCAGCGCGCGTCATTTGTGGCGCTTTGTCGTGCGGTGTGTGTACAGCCTTATTATGTTTGCGGATTGATTATCTAATGTACCTAGCTTTTTTGCTTGTGTGTTGGTTTTACCACTAAGTATGTATTTTGTAAACATTATGTAGGGATACAGTGTTTTGTGGTTCGAACAACTGGTTTTACAGGCTGAAAAATCTTTTAGATTCTGAAGTTTGACAAATGTTTTGCTATCGAGCGTCAGTCTACATTGTTCCTGCTTTCAGCCAACAGAAGGTACTGCTGGTTGCCAAGATTTTAATACACATTGATTTGAACTACACCCTATCCACTAGGTAAACCATTTTTTGACAGATGGAACTAGTGATTGCAGCAATGTAATATTTAAATTATCGATTCGATTATTGACGCTTTAATTTGTATGTAGCAACGATTATCGATTTTTTGCCGTCTAATAAAAAAAATTGCAGCTGCAGAGAAACGGTTAATCTAGTGGTCAGTCTATAACACTTCGTATTTTTGTATTGTTCTAAAACAATTGCGATTTCCTTCAAAACGCAACACAACATAAAATTTTTCTCGAAACTCCGAAAACCCCGAATCATATTTAGGAAGGCAGTAATTCCTACGCAACTATATCCCAAACAGAACCCATCAATCAAATTGCCATCCATGCAAATTGTGGCGCACATCACAAAGTAAAGCGAACCCATTAGGCTCGTACACAAGAGCGTATAATTCGCTGGTATCTTCCATCTTGCGCGCCACACGGCAGTAACAAACAACTCGGTAGTCGCACATTAGCCAGAAGAGCTACACTTGTGACATCTAAATTTCGGCTAGCCACACGGTATGGTGGGGTGTGCACGTAGCCTTATGTTAGAATGGACAGTGTACAATTTTTGGGTCATTTGAATTTAGAAAATGAATTGGAGAATATGGAAAGTGTCTTAGTGTCGTTGAGTGTGTAAGTGGCATAATTTTTTGAGAAATAACTTTATTTTTTTAAATTCGTTTAAAAATAGAACATTAATATTAAGGGCCCATACTACCTCAGCTTTTTATCTCGCTCGCATGATACTGCTCGCGGACTGAGTCAGAGCGAGACTGAGTGCGGTGCTTGGCGCCGATAGTTTAGGTACGTAATTGCTTTTTACGGTGAAAATAATGGTAATTTGAAAAAAAAATAAAAACATAAGACCTGCTTTATAGTTATTTCAGTTAGTATGCAAAGTTTCATGATCTAATTTGAAGTATTTTTTTATTAACAGCGGTTTATTGTTCGGTTTGTTGATAATTTTGGATTTTTTGTCTATCGAGAAAATTTTATGGAATCGTGTCAAACATAGTACTTAACATTAATCCTCAACTTTACCATATATTTAGTTCAAAATGAATGCTGCAGGATTTTCGACATAACGGAGGATCATGCTAAGCCATTTGAGGTAGTATAGGCTCTTAGATGCTCTTAGTGTTTTACGAGTTTAGTTCAAACTTATGACGGTACAATTTCTCACTAGCCCGATCTGTAGGCTGATTGGTTAAGATCGGGATACTAAACTGGGCATCCCACATCACCACAGAAAAGATAATATCTGTTCTGTGCACATCACCAACGTACACTGACAATCAGCAGAAAACGTAGTAGCTAAGATGCCCTAAGAAGCCTAGAAAACCTATAAGCCTATAAGTTTATTTTATTTTATTTATTTATTTACATAACACAACTATTATTACAGGTCTTAAATTAACCTAATGCAATAGTTAGTTCAATAAGTACTTATATCTAATGTAGGTAATAACAACTTCAACAACTTATTTCTAATATTATCCAATATCTATCGAACAGTCAGTAAGTATTATTAATTTTTGGAAGTAATACAATATGCAGTTCGTGTAAATTCACTCAGTGTGCAGCTAAATAGATCGACCTGTTGTGATATCGCGTTGAGCGCCCGCAAAGCGCGCGTGAGGGGCGCCTGCTGCAGCAAGTTGGTCCGCGCCACCGGCACACGCAGCAGCGGCGGCCGCCGCCGGCGCGACACATACTCATCCGGGACACACAACCTGACTATCCCTAGAACGACAGGATTGTATATCCCACCACGCATAACTTTAAATACATAAGTGGCGAGAGCTACCTCCCTTCTCACCTCAAGTTTAAAATAGCCAATAGTACCTAATAGAAATAAGGTAGGATACAGCAGTGGATATCCAGGGTATACCCCATACTGTTTAAAATACATATATCTTAGAAATTTGTTTTGTATACGTTCCAACATTAATTTGTACTTAATTTCATGAGGTGTCCAGACTATTGCATTGCATTCTAAATGGCTTTTCACAAGGGCTTCGTATAGTGCCCTCAGAGCACAAAAGTCACAAAAGTTAGAAAAAGTTAAAAAAAAAAAGTTAGTAAACCATTAAAAACTCAAAAATCACGATCCAGATTGAATATATAAGGTCAGCTTGTATCATCAATCTGGATCGCCAACAATGTTTTGATCACAGATAGCGATCGAGATTCAATGTGCCATAGATCGCTGGACAAGAAAGGTACCGTGTTACTTCTCATCGTGACATCGTAATCAGCATCATCCACAGCCGACTTCACCCACTGCTGGGCCTCTCTATTCTTGTGCGATGGCAACAATGTCGTCCGCCCATCTCGCCGCTGGACGAGCGACAACTCGTCTTCCAGTAGGCATATAGGGTGCATCAGAAAGGTGTGGTCTTTAAGGGTGTGGTACAAACCATCAAACTGAACAACTTAATTGAGTAAAACAACATCAGTACTTGAGAAAAAATTATGAGCCATCCGAAAGGGACGAGTAGGTATTGAAGTTTTGTACGGGATAATTTTTCTCAATTACGATGTTGGTCTCACGGAGAAAATTACTTAGTTTTTTGTTCTGTAACCACAACCTCAAATTTGACCACACTTTTTGGTACACCCTGTATAGGCTTCTCATTGTATACACGATGCAAATATCATTCTTATTTATGGATAGTCATCACATTTGCCATAATCGCACAGATTTCTCATCAACACTTTCCCAAAACTGGTGCCCTCTATTTCATTTCCAAGTCTGTGAGCACGCGCACACAGCGGCCGTGCTCGCCTGCGAGACTACAAAACATATCGGCGGTGGCCGCTGTCCAGATAACTATGCGTCGCGATCTGTGCTCGCACTACCTCCCACAGGCACGGCTCGCCTAAGCAGACTAGAATAATGTAAATACTTTGGATGACCGCTTTATCAAATGGTAAATCGTGTCATTCTCATCGAATTAAAAAAAAAAGTTGTACCTAGCACGGCAAAGATGACTACAAATATATTCACGAAAATGATGACAGCATATGCTAACTTCAAGAAGTATCAGTAAGTATGAGAATTGGAAACACAGCCACGAGACGTGAACTAGCAACGATATAAAAATATTTAGTTCCTAGAACGCTTATGTGTATCTGGGTCACAGTACATAAACAATATTACATGTTAGCTTATCATGTAGTGACATCAGTCGTTATGGGTCGCCAGAAGCCGAAAGTCTGATAACCAGTCTTACCAAGGGGTATCGTATTACCCAGTAACTGGGTTGTGGAGGTCAGATAGGCAGTCGCTCCATGTAAAATACTAGGATTCAGCTCATCTGCGGATGATGATAATCGTCTAGTGTTATAGCTATTTACTATGGAATGATGGAATATGCCACATAAAACCAGCTCAGGTTGACTCTAGATTTCTAGGACTAAACTTCTATTAGAATGGAAGCACGGATTCTTCAAGGGTTGGAAGAATCTGCTTTTATGACGTCATTAGTGTAATTGAATACCTATCACATTCAAAACTCAAAGCATTTGTTTCAAATAAACCATCAGGCACTTTTGAATTGTCAAGAGGTCGATCAGTCAACAAAAAGAAAAACAACGAACAAAAAAGAAAAATAAACAAACAAAAATTAAAAAAAAAACAAAAAAGAAAAAGAAAACAAAAAACAATTGAAAAATTTAACTAAATAAATTAAAATAAGCCGTAACAGCTAAGAGAAGACCAATTCCTACTGACAACGCCCGTTCACGAACATGACGCATGGATCAGCACCATTCAGCTCAACCATTTTGAAGGAAACACACACGCCACCACCAGCGAGACACACTCAGCCGCGGGCACATTCAAGTCAACGGAAGACGTACCCAGTAAACTGTAGCTTTATAGTAGCTACACAGTGCTCACACATGTGCTATAAAATTATACATTGCCACATGAACACAGTTCTTACGAGTACAACATTATCATAATAGAAGCTCCATTCAAGCGCTGATTGATTTACGTGAGCAACTGTCGGCCGCGTCCTGCGCTTTGTCGCGACCGAGCCGTTTCCCTAGCTGTCTCGTCTAATTGCGACTATAATTCATGTCTAATAATCTTGTGTTATTATCGGATTGTATGCAGGTAAGGGGGGAAGGGGGGTGGTGTTGTTTCCGATGAGTTTTGAGTGAATGTGTGACAAGAGTGATGGACAGTGATTATTGCTCCATTGTTCTCGTTTATATTTTATACTAGCTGCGCCCCGCGGTTTTACCCACGTATACCGGGATAAAAAGTAGTTCATGTGTTAATCTAGGGTATGAGCTATCTACATACTAAGTGTCATCCAAATCGGTCTAGCCGTTTTAGCCTGAAAAAGCAACAAACATACAAACACACACACTCACAAACTTTCGCCTTTATAATATTAGTGTGATAAACGCCTGATTCCTCTATGGCAGAGGGGTATTTACAATACATACAATATTATTATATTGCTATCAACGGAGCACAAATATCACAGGGGCTAAGCAATAACAGCCGCACGGGTCGATCGACCAGGTGAAGCTGCGCTTGCCGCGGTTGGTGCGTGGATGGGTGACCATCTTGACATACCGAGACTCCTCCGTGCCTCGGAAAGCACGTTAAGCCGTTGGTCCCGGTTGTCATTCGTGGATCTCTGACAGTCGTTACGGGTTGTCAGAAGCCCGAGTCTAACAACCAGTCTTACTAAGGGGTATGTTATTATCCAGTTACTGGGTCGTGGAGGTCAGATAGGCAGTCACTCCATGTAAAATACTGGTTTTCAGCTGCACCTGGTTAGACTGGAAGCCAACCACAACATAGTTGGGAAAAGGCTAGGCAGATTGATTAAATGGACCTTAGAACTTCTTTTGAATACTTTTTTTTAGTATCAACCTGTCAATAACTCACTCCTTTGATCCCCATCCTTGCAGACTATCCAATTTCATCCACTCAATACAAGTTTCTTCACATTTCTTAAACCACTCACAGCATTATGCTGAGCGATGGCCGTTTTGCTTGAATGTGACGCATATTTTCCCCCTACTTGTACATTTTTGTGGTTGTATGTTTTTTAGGGTTCCGTAATCAGCAAGGAACCCTTATAGTTTCGCTATGGTCCGTCCGTCTGTCTGTCCGTCCGTCCGCAGCTTAGCTCAGAGACTCTTAGTACTAGAAAGCTATAATTTGGCATGGATATACATATTCATCACTCCGACAGAGTGGTAAAATAAAATCATGAAAACAAATCATTTCTTGGGTACCTTCTGTACACGTTAAATTGGCATGTTTTTTTTTTATCCTCTATCTACCCCATGGTGTGAGGTGTTGTTGGATGGGTCTTTCAAAAATATTGCGGGTTTGTGAAAATAATTTTTCGATTTAGGGATCCGTTTCTGAAATATTAAGTTTTAAATTGCTAATTAAAAAAAATGTGTGTGTTAATGTGTTAATTAAAATATTTTTCTTTCTTTTAATTTGGACCCGCTGGCACCTAAACGGTTAGTTTTGGATGGGTGAAAAAATTCACGGTAGTAGTATATAATTATAACGAAGTTAAAAGGAAAACTATCACAGCTAAGTAGGCTTTCAAAGTTTACGAGTAATAGACAAATATTCATGAAACAACAAAAAGTCCTCTTCTTATTCCGATTATAGTGCAACTACGGAACCCTATTACTGCGCGTGGCCCGACATGCACTTGGCCACTTTTTATTCTTTGCATCATACCGCAAATAAACGAATTTTCTTTCTTTTTCAATCCTAAATCAATTTTATCTTAGTTATGACTAAAGCTACAAATTTACAACATTGGAAAAGTCACATTGGTGATCAACCACCTCCACCACCACCACCCACCACCTGAGTCTCTCTGAACGTCTTTAAGTGTGGAAATTGTGACTACATTGTTGTATTGGGTAAAAACAAAAAAGAAATGTGTAAGTGGAAATAGTGAATAAAATAATTAAATAAATAAAAACCTTGTGATTCAAGGACACCTTTTTCATTTAATTTTACCAAAAACAAAAACCGATCACACCCCAAGCTTCACCCCGCATACCCCTTAATGATTCAATCCATTTGACAATCAGAATCCAATGTTGTGACGTAATAAATCATGCGTCACACATCCGCTGAACATAATCAATACGCCATCAGCATCGAACCTCCATTGTACTGTCGTCTTACATAATTATGATTAAATTATTGTCGGATCGTTGTTGTGGGTAAACTGGTGCAGTTAGGCTGTGGTGTGATTTAGTTAGTCTGTGGTACACATAAACCTAATATCACGACTGTATTCTGAAAATGGTTAGGCAGAGGGCCAAAGGGGGGGTTTCTGTACAGGTACCTACATCCATACATTGCCAATTATGTTAAATCCCGTATAATAGACGGTGATCATCACTCCTTTCGCCAATTCTTTGATTTCGATACACCTGCTTCGCAAAAAAGGGTCGTGTTGTTGAAACAGAGTGGTATGGTGAATTCCAATATTATATTTAAAATATTTACACTTGGAATGACAAAACAGGACATGACTTACTTCGAAAAGATAAATTTTAGGATGGACACGGCTGAAGAGCGACATATAACATTGAGAAGGCTGATATCGAGATTTACAAGCCTGAAACGGATGGTAGCGGGATCTCATACGAAGACTTTGGAACAACTCAGCATAGCAGTGACATGTAAAGTGTCGAGAATGAAGTTTAATCCTGCCAAAAGATTCACCGGCGAAGCTGAACTTGAAGGAGCCTATGGTAGCGACGTCGTTAAAACAGCCCATCCATATATATCACCTGTCTATCCACAATTCCATTGCATGCTATACGGTGCATACTTGGTAGGCTCCCCCTATATAGGTTATCCCTTCCATATCCTAAAGGCACGTCTTCTCTACCATTATCGCACCCCCCGGTCTACTCCTTAATATGCAATGGTCTCTGTTGCATCATGTAACATGAGGCAACAGGGTCTAGTGTGAATCTTTGGGTTCATTCGAGTAATCGATTCTGGTCAAACCAATACTCAATACTCAATACTTTATTGTAATTCACATGTATTCTTAGATGGTAAAGCTTATAGTTAGACCACATGGACCCTGTCGGGCACAGCAATAATAAGTGGGTTAGGAGAGAGGAAGCATTTATAGATTTTATTATACAACATAATAGGTGGGGAATTTCTGAGATAAATTAATTAATAGTATAAAATTATTATTAGATATATACCTATAATTATTATATTAGTATAAAATATGAATTCATAGTATAACATAAATAAATCAATAGAATAAAATATTAACAGTTTTCAATTTTAAGATATAATAGGAGCTAATAAATCAAACAAAATTTTTAAGTCAACTAGTTATGACTGTATTGGTCTATCACTTAAATATTCATTTACCGAGTAGTAACTTTTATTGAGCAAAAATTGTCTGTTTTTTTTAAAATGTGTTAATTTTTTCTTATTTTTTTATTGATGCGGGTAGTTTATTATAATATACTGTAATGGACATTACATGGCGACTTTTTGAGTGCATTTTTAATCGGGAACTGGGTATGTTTAGTCTAGATCGGTGTCTGAGTAGGTAGCGTGCCTGGATGTCTTCTCGTTTGGAATAGAATTTTGGATGTTACCGCACAAATTTGCATGTTTCTAAAATGTAAATACAGGGAAGGGTTAGAATATTGTGTTTTCGAAAGAAAGGCTTGCAACTATCGGTTTGCTCAATGTTTACGAGGATTCTAACCAAATTCTTTTGTAGGGTGAAAAGTGTTTGTGCACCTGTGCTGTTACCCCAAAGAGTTACACCATAGCTAAGCCAACCACGCTGGAGTCTGTGCGTTTCATTCATTCATTCATTCAGTTTTCTGTGAAATAAACAAGTATTAGAAGTTGAAGAGCAGTTACAATAAAGTAGTCAACATTCGGTTTCTAAAGGGCTAATAAACACAAAAATTAGCTGACAGGTTCTCAAATTCATGTTAACTGCTCTGATTAGTTGACACTTTGCACTTATGTCATGAGTTTAAATCATCAGTCACTTAATTTTCGGATCGATTGGCCTTTTATAAACCGTGTGTTTTTTTCAGTCGCATCTTTAACATCAGAATCCTGCTAATTACAATCAGTGAACACACCTAATTGCGAAACAGCGCAATATCATTAACTAAACCTAACATTAATTCACCATCATCTCATCCTTACAGCATCTCCGCATCAATTACATTAGGTTGATTACACGCGAGCGACATGCGACTAATAAGACCGTTGCGACAATCGTGTGGCACGTCTCTAATATTGAAATAGTGATTTACGACAACTATAAATCTGTTCCGTGTCCACTTGTCCGGCTTACAAACGTAGGATAATCGCATGACGGATTTGCGTTAGCGTCCTGCAATAGAAGGCTTTGCATTCGTGTTTTCTAATTAGATTAGTTTTGGATATTTTTGGGTGATTTTAGGGTTTCGTACCAAAATGTGTAAAAAGGAACCCTTATGGTGAGAATCAGTCTGTCTGTCTGTCTATCACAGCTGGATATCTCAAGAACTACTAATGCTATTAACTTGAAATTTGGAATACGTTGGTTTTAGATGACGTTTGCCCAACTATTTATCAAATAAGGAAGAAATAAAAATGTTTTTAAAAATATTTACAGAGACTGAAAGGGAGTCTTAAAAATTCAAACTCATAACTAGGGCATGTGGGGGGTATCATATCAAAGAACGCTGTTTGCACATTCTGAAAGTTTTTTTTTTCTTTCTTTTTAGGCCGCATATTAATTGACTTTTGATGAAAAATTAAAAAAAAAGTACCCCCCCCCCCCCCTTATCTCCGAAGCTTGCATAGAGAAATATCTGAAATTATTTTGTGTGATAGAAGTTTATGTAAAGATTACAGGAAAAATAAAACGATGTCTCTAAATAGCACACTTTTTCAGAAACCGGAACGGGACCCTCGCTGCGCAAGTCCAACTCACTCTTGACCGGTTGTTTTGGTGTGTTCTCCCTGATATGTTCAAACTTGTAATTTCTGATGATTTCGTATTTCAAATCAAATCAAATTATTTATTTTATTTTATTTTTTTTACAAAATAGCTCTGTCTACAGGAGCCAGCTTATTTCCACAGGTGTTTTATCTAGAGCAGGACTCAGGGCTTCACTTTCTGTGTTAGTACCCGCAGAGTGAAGACAATACCAGGTCGAAATGAAACGAGCATTCATAATAATATAACGTGGATATTCTATAGCCACCCAAACCCATAGTCCGATATGTTTTTTTTCCATGTTCTGCAATAGTCCTGCACCAACCGGGGGTTGTCCCTGGGTGCACTTGCATAGTGCATACAGGGATAATCGTCGGCTGGTGCCTTCTCTTCATTTAAAATTGTCTGTCAGCTCTTTAAGATATCACCTATTGTTTTAGTATATACCTACTTAGTCATCATTCTCCTGTCCTAATCTCAATTTTATTTGGCGTCGGCGCAGCAGGTCTTTTTCATCCATACTTCTCTATTAGTCGTCATCTCGGTAATTACCCCCTTTCTCGCCCTATCATTTTTCACACAGTCCATCCATCGTTTCTTTGGTCTTCCCATACTCCTATAGCCATCCACATTCATACTCAAAACTTTCCTGATGACATTTTTAAAAATATTTTTATATTTTGTCTCATAATTATGTCATCAAAATACTGGACTTCAGCCGCATCCGGTTAGACTGGAAGTCGACCCTAACATAGTTGGGAAAAGGCTAGGCAGATGAGGCAGAATTATGCCATCAACTCCAAAACCAAGCAGGCTCTTATAGTACACATGTTTTATGCCAATAATTAATTTTTATTATTTAAAAAAGTAGCGCCTCGTAAATTTGTGGATAGGTGGCCACTCCTGGACTCCTTTATTTTAATTTTTTTGTAAATTTTGTCGTTTAAAAGTGCCTTATAAGTGCCTGTTTGAAATAAATGATTCGACTTTGACCATTCTTAACATGTATTTGGACTCCTACACTCATGGTGCACACACATATGTAGCCCATAATGTTCAGACAGGCCTCCTCTCGGTGAGAAGGAGTGGGCTATAATCATAAAAATAATATTTCTATGTCTGTAATGCACCACGCGGGCCCAGTGCGGGTTGGTATACGATTTTTTGGCTGTAAGACATGCCGGTAACCTCAGATGTATTCTTTCACCGTTTTGAGACCAGTAGTGATGAAATTATTTACACAAAGTAAAGTGTGTCTGGCTGAGTTCGAACCCACGACCTACAACTCGTAAGTCAGGGCCGTTACCACTAGGCCACCACTGCTTTCATGGTGATGCTTTATTGAAATTAAAATTAAGCCTAGGATTAGCAAGAAAGAATATCTCTAACAGTTTTTACTAGTCCCAGGTCCGGCCCATCATTACTAAAATAGTTTGTTTGAATAAAATACTTTTTTTAATTTCGATGTTAGGATTTATTTGATAGGTTCAAAACACTCCTACGCAGTAGCAACTCCTAGCCAGTGTTTGCATTTATTGTAGTACTGTTGTCTCTACATTGCATACCTATGTTTTATATGGGTCTTAAAAACAACTGGAGAAATGTAGGTTTACTGCTGCTTCTCTGCCTCCCCCTCCGAGAAATACAGGCGCGATGTTATACCGGATGACTTTTTTTACCGTCTCGAAAAAAATAGGGTATATTAAGAAGAAGCGTATGGCATACCTAGTTTTTTTTTTTTTTAATAGCTTAGAAAAAAATATCTAAGTATCAATAAATACTACAAATTCGATGTAAACTTTTCATTTTAGAACAATAAAAACATAAATTATGAAAATAAATAATAAATCCTTTAAAAATATCGAAATTTAAATCATATGCAACCTGCATTATGATTTGAATTTTGATTTTTTTTTAAAAACCAAAAATACAAAAAAAAAAAAAAAAAACTAGATATGCCATAGACTTCTACTCCGTTCACCGAATATACCCTATTTTTTTTTCAAGACGGTAAAAAAAGTCATCCAGTATATGTATTCATAACCACAGCATCTGTAAGACATAAGATAACTCGTCAAGTGCAACATAATTATGGCTCAATCAATAGCTAAGCTCGCAGCATGGAGGTGCTATAACATGTCGCTTCGGTTCCGACTGACGCCTTCTGCATATTTTACAGCATCCGCTATTATAGTATGGAGATGGACTTTATTTTACTTGGTTTATATATTTTACAGGGTCAAATTGAATTCATGGGCATCCTCGGGGTCATTGTACTCTTATGAATAACTATTATTATGGGACCAAATCTGAAGTCGTGTAAAAAAAAATATGTGCCCTACATTTTGGCGAGTTATGCGAACTTTAATTAATGTAGAGAAAAGCTGATTTTTTTTCGCGATTTCGGGTTTGGTCCCATAGTAAAAGTTGTTCATAATTATGAGTACAATGACCCGTTAAGAGGAAGTTCATGAATTAACAGAAAATGTTCTGAGCAGGACAAGCTGATAAATAAATAAATAATAGTCAGAGATATTAATAATAATGGTAATGAATAAGACGATACACCTACACACATCCCCACACACACATACACACACACACACTTGCGCTCACGTGCACCCCTTTCACGCTGAGAGCTGCTAAATTAATGTTTTACTTTTTTTTTTCTTATAACTTATTAACTAGCCTGATCATTGTTAAGCTACCACTTAGGGAAGAGTGAGACAGCTCCGACACAAGTTCTGTTGTAACTTACTGGGGCTGCCTCAATTTATGTACAACACAATGTTTAGTTAAAAATAAATGTTTTTTAAGTCACCCTAAATGGAAGAATAAAGGAAGGAAATTCGATATAAACGTTATAAAATTGGGAGTGTTTTGAACGGTTTCGAGAAACTGAAAATATTGATCAGTGCTAAAACTTCGGTAACGCGAAGAGTGCAATAAATCGCCTAGAAATTCAATTCGATTCGATTTCAGTGTACGTGAAACTGTCGTCGAGCAAACCTTAGAGCGTTAGGAATAAAGGCACTTTATATCTACACTCATATCGTAAAGTTTTGATTATGAATTCAACTGAAATAAAAATAAAAAGTTTTATTAAGATACAGATTTCTTATCAAGACAATGCTATAATATTACTTTTTTTCTGTAAAAGTACACTCCTTGGTCGATACCAAGGAGTTTTCAATTCGATTTTTATCATTGCTTATGGGGACCGCGCTAGGGCGCATGCGCGGTTGGCTGATGACAGCTCAGTAACCATAGTAACGTAATCCACGTCACGATGGTTTTCTTTCCCTTTTTCGTATCTCTACTCGTATATAGTATGTGATGGTTTCAGAAACATTATTGTGTTTGTTTAATTTTTGCTAACTTTGGTTTTTTATTTATAAATAGGTAACTACCTATTGCATGAGTGTAGATCAAGTAGTGTATGAAACTGCACATAACTAGGTTATCAGTATCCTAAACAACTTTTACGCGAGCATTCAACGGACTTTTCGTGTCAAAATCTAATGTAAGTCGTGCGCTATTCCGATTAGTCGTTCAGCATCGATCTTGACCGCACCATTTGGGTCTTCTTCCAAGTCTGTTCTTTCACCACTACCAAAATATCTTAATGACTAACTTATATGTTCAAGATTATGAATTAAAGAATTAAAACTTTTATTTTACTCTCAGACTGAAACGAAGAAAATTACGACACAACAGACATTAGAACGAGTAAAAGCAATTCGATTTTAGCTAAAAAAAAAAAAATCCTTTTCCTACCTCCCGACTCTCCTCCCTCTCGATCCAATAAAACCGAACACTCACACGTGTTTCATTTTCCCCAATTAATCAATCCCATATTCCATATTAGCCTAGCAGTTAGCGCCAACCGCACTATTTATATCACAGCCACGCGCGCCCTGACCAATCACCGAGCTGCGATAGGCGCCCGTTTGAATTTCGAATTGCTAGACCGACAAACTTGGAAATACCGTCGTGAAAGTGCCAATTTTAAATCTATCAACCTTCAGGTGTTTCAAATAAGGTTCAGTATTCGTTGGTTTTTATGTTGCAGAGCTGTGTGGTAAGTTTGGAAGTGTGTATTGCCTTTGATTTATGCATTTGTTCGATGAATTATTCCCGTCTGTGTCGTCGGTTCGCACTCCGCGATAACTTGGTTAAAGTTAGCGTTTGTATGTGGTTTTGTATGTATGTCACTTGAATTTCGGCGTTTGGTTGTCCAGTCAGGCTGTTCTGGTAAAGTCACTTCTGCGTCCGCAGTGAAGTATTGTAGTTGCCAGTGATTGTGTCAAAACTATGTGGATACAGAGAAGTGAACGTGATAGAGTCAACGTTTTAACAGAATAGAAAGTCAATCAGCCTAGCCTGTTCCCAACTATATTGGGGTCGGATTCCAGTCTAACCTACCTGCCCTCCTCAGTTACTGGGTAATACGATACTCCTTGGTAAGACTGGTTATCAGACTTTCGGGCCTCCCTCAAAGATCCACGAATGACAGCCAGGACCAATGGCTTAACGTACTTTCCGAGGCACGGAGAGGTCTTGGTATGTAAAGGTGATCGTCCATCCATGTACCAACTCCGGCAAGCGTAGCTTAACCTGATGGATCGCCCCGTGCGAATGTTATTACTTAGCCACAAGTAAATTTTGCAATCTTGTGCGAGTCTATTGCAGATACATAGATATTTCTTTGCATATAATTAACACAAGCAACGCCAAGTGAAATTCAAGTATTCAAAATAAATAAGGCCGTGTGTACACGAGTCGTCTCGAACCGATTCCGCTGTCATTCTCCCGGATTTATGGGTTGATTATTTTAGAAAATGAACATATCTTTGTCACGCGTCCGATGCGAGAGTTTCGGAGATAACAGCTGACAGACGGAGTAATGTTGCTGTTGTCTATTTTCGCAAAACCTTGTGCTCTGGGGTTTATTTGGATTGAGTAACTGGTCTGTGGTGGGGTTTAATTTTGAGTTTTAAATGTATTTTGTAGATTTAAGTACCTTTAAAGAATAATTTGCCACATTTTGCAGAGAGGTGCTCGTGGCTAAGTAACAACAGCCACACGGGTTGATCCATCAGGTTAGCTACTACATATCGAGACTCCTCCGTGCCTCGGAAAGCACGTTAAGCCGTTGGTCCCGGCTGTCATTCGTGGATCTTTGACAGTCGTTACGAGTCGTCAGAAGCCCGAAAGTCTGACAACCAGTCTTAACAAGGGGTATCGTATTACCCAGTTACTGGATTGTCGAGTTCTGATAGGCAGTTGTTCCGTATAAAATACTGGTATTCAGCTGCATCCGGTTAAACTGGAAGCCAACCCCAACATAGTTGGGGTAAGGGTAGGCAGGTTGATTCATTTTTGATACAATAACTTGCAGCAGTAGGTACCTATAATAAAATGTGGATCAAATAAGTTTTACTGAAACGGTATACTATTAAGGTGTCTCTATGTCATGTATTTCTTATGGTAAAATGAAATAAGAATAGAGCCAATTTTTTTTTTGCCGAAATTCTACAGGATTTCAGGATTCAATTCAGGAGGGCAGTGGTGGCCCAGTGGTAACGGCCGCGACTTACGAGTTGTAGGTTGAAGGTTCGAACCCAGACAGGCGCTTTACTTTGTGAAAATTATTTCGTGACCGCTACTCTCAAAACGGTGAAGGAAAACATCGTGAGGAAGCCGGCATGTCCTAGAACCTTAAATTCGAAGACATGTGACATCTACCAACCCGCACTGGGTCCGCGTGGTGGATTACGGCCCACTTTCTCTCACCAAGAGGAGGCCTGAGTCCCAGCAGTGGGAACATTATAGGCTGATTATGTAGACAGTCTTTACCTACTGGTTAAGATAAACGATTTGTTTATCTAGCCGATAAAAAGAGAGAGATATTCTATAAGAATTAAGTAATTAATTTATACAACATGTCGTATTGCGTCCTCGTCAAATTTCAGGGTGTGAAACAGAACATCAAACCGAACAACTTTCTCCATGGGACCAACATCGTAATCGCGAAAAAATTTTCAACTGTCCTAGAAAACATCAATACCTACTCGACGCAAATGTATGGGACGGCTGATTATTTTTTCGCGATTACGATGTTGGTGCTATGGAAAAAGTTGTTCGGTTTGATGGTCTATACCACACCCTTTTTGACGAGGATGCAAAACGACACGTTGGTTTAGAAAACCAGTAAATTATCTCTCAATCCAATAACTTAAGTCACCTACTCAAACATGAACCCCTTCAATGCATTCTACAAGTGACATCACCACCAAATCAACCCCAACCCACCACCAACTTTATATTAACTTTACACATTCCGGGTGTTAAAAGTAGTTAGCGAAATAATAAGCTAACACATATTTAAGTGTAAGTTAAGGATGTCTTGTCAAAGTCAAACGCTTGATATGAGTACTTAGGCAAAAGTGGTCGCAACATATGTGGGTGGTTCGTACGGCGGAGTAGGGTGGGCGGTTTGATTTTGAGGGAGAAACACAATATATACAAAATTCCTAACTACTCGTAAATGTCTGGCTGCATCGTTTAAAATTGTACAAAAAAAGTTTTCCTTTTAAACCGTCTAAAAAAAAGATGCATGAACGAGCATGATCTGCCTGAACTATGTTGGGGTCGGCTTCCAGTGTAATTGGATGCAGCTGAACACCAGTATTTTACATAGAGCGCCTGCCTGTCTGACCTCCACAACCCATTAACTGGGTAATACGATACCCTTTGGTAAGACTGGTTGTCAGACTTTCGGGCTTCTGACGACCCGTAACGACTGTCAAAGATCCACGAATGACAGCCGGGACCAACGGCTTAATGTGCTTTCCGAGGCACGGAGGAGTCTCGATATGTAAAGATGGTCTCCGAACCATGGACTAAGCCCAGCAAGCGTAGCTTAACCTGAAGGATCGACCCGTGCGGCTCTTATTAGTTAGTCACGAGTTCTAGTAATCATCACAGAAAATATTAGCAAGTAAATGATAAGCTCAAAAAGTGGCCTTGCTAATTTATTACCCGCGTAAACTAGGATAAAAAAGTAGCCTATGTGTTATAACTCAGGATATAAACCATCTACATACCAATCATCCAAATTTGTCTGGCCTTTTCAGCATGAACAAGTAACAAACATACAAACACACACAAGCACTCACAAATTTTTGCCTTTATAATATTAGTGTCTCATACTGGCTGCGCCCCGCGGTTTCACCCCCGTAGACCAGGATAAAAAGTAGCCTATGTATTAATTCAGGGTATAAGCTATCTACATACCAAATTTCATCCAAATCGGTTCAGCCGTTTGAGCGTGAACAACTAACAAACGTACAAACACACACACTCACAAATTAGTGTGATTGACCTGCTGAGCGTCCTATGGTAAATCCCCTGAGCAGTACAAGCAGTGATCACCAAGCCTGTTCACTGCGTGTCTGTTCGTACATTTTCTATTCTCACAACACCAGCATCTATTTCTCTAAAACTAGATCCTAAACAGCGCACTCTGTACAGTCGCGCAGCCAATACTTACGAAAGCCGATACGCCGCATCTAAGCGGGGAGACGCCCCGAAACTACCCTTATCGCGGCAACCACTTACACTAGTTTTAATTACAGCTCGCATTTTGTGCCAGTCGAAAATTAATCAAATTATGTACGTTTCAGGCGGAGCCGTTTGGATGGTGTGATGTACGAACTCGATAGGCAGGCATAATTGTCCAACATATAATTGAAATGAGGATTTTAGGAAATATATTTTACTAATTGCGCCCCGCGGTTCCACCCACGTAGAACGGGATAAAAAGTAGCCTATGTGTTAATCTAGGGTATGAGCTATCTACATACCAAATTTCGTCCAAATCGGTCCAGCCGTTTGAGCGTGAAGAAGTAACAAACATACACACTCAGAAACTTTCGCCTTTATAATATTAGTGTGATTGCGACTGTTTCGTTAATCCTAAAATTGGAGTGGGATAAAATAAAGCATGGAAAATAATATAGCATCTTGGCAATCAAACTGCAATCTATTTCTGGAATATAGGACTCTTTAGTTACGCTACAGCGGCGTGCAGTTTATTTTATTGTATTTTATTTATTTATTTATTTATTTGGCTCAGCAACAATTGAATACACTGATACATAAATATAAGATACATCAAATATACTTATAGACTAGTACCAATTTCTAATAGGTAAGCACAACATGCGTTACTTATTTGTCGATAGATATTAGGCGCCTAGGTGAGTTCTTATACTTACCGAACATAATTATGTTATCGACCAAATTCTAAATTAAAATCAGATTAAAGCCAAAATTAAAATCCAACTACAATTAAAATCAAAATTTAAAAAACGAAATAAAATTAGAATCAAAATCAAAATCAAAATTAAAATCATTAAACTTAAAAAAAAAAAACGCAAAAAAAGAAGTTCGCAGCCTTCCCCAGCCAGTTCTTCCCTACTGTCATCACACGAATATTATAAATGCGAAAGTTTGTGTGTGCGTGTGTGTGTTTATGTTTTTTACTTCTTCACGCTCAAACGGCTGCACCGATTTGGATGAAATTTGGTATGTAGATAGCTCATACCCTGGATTAACACCATAGGCTACTTTTTATCCCGGTCCACGCGTGTGAAACCGCGGGGTGCAGCTAGTGTTCCTAAAATTCCGATTTTCCACTCAACGAATCATGTAGTTTCAATGACTAATGACTTCGGCTGACATGACCAAACAATATATTTATTTGTTCCGAAATAACAAAATATACATCCAGTGTATCTTCATAATAATCTGCCTAGCCTTTTCTTTCTCAACTATGTTGGGGTTGGCTTCCAGTCTAACCGGATACAGCTAAATACCAGTATTTTACAGGGAGCGACTGCCTATCTGAATTCCACAACCCAGTTACTGGGCCCCAAACTTTAATCCAATAAATTATTAACACCATTAACAAATACAACATAACACCTTCCATTGGAAAGGTGTCTAAAAGCGCGATGCCAGTATCGAGGGGGGGGGGGGGAGGGGGGATAACTTAACACCACTATATAATATGTCAAATTGTTACAGTTCCTTCTCTTCACTGCTTTTATATGAAATATATTCGAAAATGCTGAGCGGCAGAGGCTTTATTTATTGCACGATCGTAAATGTCGTAAATGAATAGAAAACAGAGCTTTAGAAAAAGGGAGCTTTTTAAATGCTCCTCTAAAAACTTTTTGCGCTTCTAATGATGCACACTTTTTTTGTAATAATTGAGCCTCTTTTATCTTTCAAGCCTACAAATCGTGCGAGCCGAGCAGGTGTTACATCCAAGTTGATCGCAGTTACTTTGCCATTTAGTATTTTTAGGATCCCAAAATAGTAATTATTTAAAGTTCACAAAAAGACGCAATCATTATATTAGATCATCAATAATATTTTTAGAAGCACAAAATGGGGATTATTATATACATAGCCAACTATGTATAGCGTCTTCTCTATCACAGTATCTATACCTGAGCAAACTCAAACTCAAACTCAAAGCATTTATTTCAATTATACCAATTACAGGCACTTTTGAATTGTCAATGGGTCGGTCAGTCAGAAAGATGAAGCTAGTTGCCCATTCCAAAGCGTAGTAGATCCTATGGAGAAGAACGGGCAAGAAACTCCACGGACACTCTTTTAAATCATAATATTTTTACAAAATATTGGTTACATCGTTCATGTTGAAAATATACATGTGAGAACAATGTAGAAAGACGTGCACGTTAAAAAGCGTCCGCAATAAAAAGATAAAAACTAAAACAACTAAATTAAATATTAAAATTAAAAATAAGCCATGGCAGCTAAGAGACGAGCAGTGGTGGCTCAGTGGTAACGACCGCGACTTACGAGTTGTAGGTCGTAGGTTCGAACCCTGACAGGCGCTTTACTTTGTGTAAATTATTTCAGTACCACTGCTCTCAAAACGGTGAAGGAAAACTTCGTGAGAAAACCGGCATCTCCTAGAACCAAACAACCCGCACTGGGCGCGCGTGGTGGATTACGGCCCACTCCCTCTCACCGAGAGGGAGCCCAGCAGTGGGAACATTATAGTCTGATTTATGATACATGTGTGGCAGGCAGGCTCTTTTTATTTTTTACTTATATAATTATTGAGGTCCCAAATAAGTTAAAACCAAATTAATGCTTTTTCATGAGTAAATTTTGCGCTATCTAGGTATGATATTTATTAAAATAAGGTACACTAACAAGCATCAATGTGGTTACAACCTTGTCTTTAATTTTTACAGGTTTATCTTCTAAGAAGTTTTTAGTATTTTATCTAAATGTATATAACAAGATCTGAAAATATTCTTATTTTTTTTATTACAGCCCACTCCCTCTCACAGAGAGGAGGCATGTGTCCCAGCACTGGGAACAGTATAGGCTGCTTATAGATATAAATAAAATCTTTTCATCAACCATTTTTTTGTAACTTACCTTTAATTTTTTACTATTGTCAGGATTTTCTTACTGAAAACAATTTTTCATTTACCTGCAAACTCTTTTCTGCAGACCCCATCAAGCTGCAACAATGCACAGGGTGTTTTGTTTCCAGCTCACCAAAAAACACTAAACTATGCATCTATAGGTGCAGTTAATAACAACTTATCACCCCTATTTGCCCCCCTCTGCACCCCCCTTCACCCCGCCGTCTGTCAAACATATGACAAGCGCAGATTTCGCTTTGTACTTGTCAAAAATATAGCAAACAAAAGATACGGCAACGCGGGTAAATGAAGTGAGCTGATATATCTCATAGTGGTGGGATTTATCGATAGATTTTGGTGGGTAGTTTGGCTATCGATGGTTTTTCAGTTTGTTTGGGATTCAGGACCAATTGATGCCATTAATAAATCTGTTTATAAAAGTTTAATGGGACGAAACAAATTAAATAAAAGAGTCAGCTGACTGTCATGCTGCCTAGTAAAAGTAGGACTAAATAAAATAATAGTATGTGTTTACTATAATTTTTCTGACACTATAAACTGCTTTTAGTTCGCTAATTTTCTTGGTTTACATCTTTCATAACGCTACTTCGCTTTTATTTATTTATATATTTAACCTTTTCGCACATAAAACGTACAAAGGCGGACTTAATGCCTTAGGCATTCTCTACCAGCCAACCAAGGGTGGTGAAGAGATTAGATGGCAGGTGCTCAAGTATGAGAGGAATACTTATATAAAGAACACTAAAAATATATCTTAATTAATTTTTTTTTCATCGATACAATCACCAAACAGCAATTTAATCAGCACAACCCTCCTACCGATACTACCTCCTCACTAGCCAAGCAATATGTGTAGGCAGACAATATAATATAAGTGACGTATCGCACACCAACACCCGCGCTTCCCGGGAAGTATGCAAAGAAGTTGCCGCTACGGCGCCCTACGCTCTTGATACTTGAGGCCGCCTCGGGGCACATAACTTTTGACAGCTCATTTGGACTTGGAGTTTTAGATTTTAGGTTCTGTTTTGATTTATTTTGCGTTATGTGTAATGTGTCGTGTTTTGAGATTAAATTTTGTGTGCGTTTGTAGCTTGAGATGACTTAGCGTGGAATGATAAGCTTGTTTTGACGTTTGCATGGTGTTTTAGATTTGTTTATCTTCGGCTTCGTTGAAAAATTGAGCATTTCATGTTAACACAAATGATCTTTACTGTGTTCACAATAAAAACGGCATTTTACAACAAAATAATTATCTCAACAGCGCAGCGTAACATTATCTACTTGAATTAATTAAGGACAGCAGTTTAACTTATTAGCTAATCAATATACATACACATGTTCAATTATACATGTCTAAGCCTGTTTTTAAGGCTCATATTTTACTACATAATCTTCTTAATAAAAGAAAAGTCCTGACTGACTGACTGACTCATCAACGCCTAGACCAAACCATTGGACCTAGAAAGCTGAAATTTTGCACAGAGGTTCCCTTTATAATGTAGATAAGGAATAAGGAAGGATTTTTGTCCCCGTGGGTTATTTTCCGACATCCACGCGAGCGAAGTCGCGGGAAGTGCTAGTAAACAATACTTCTAAACCATTTTTAAAGTAAATAATTGCACATAAAACCTATAATATAATCAGTCACAAAACTGCTTCACAAATTGTTCCTTTCCCCAACGATCAAGACTGCTCCCACAACATACATATCGACAGTAGCTCCTACAATAATAGTTCCGTATTCCATTTGAATATTAGAGCATCCATCTACTGAAGATTTCTCTCCATTCTCCCTACCCCCCCGACACACAGAGACACTGTGTAGAAAGAAGTGTGAATGTGTGCATGTGTATGCTTTAATAGATTTTTCAGTGATATGTCTTTTGAGTTGGCTTTTCATTTGGTTGTGGTTATTGGTAGGTAGATAGTTTAGGTGAAGGCATCCTTATCTAAGCTGAAAGTTTGTTGTATGCTTTTTACCTTGATCTTGCCGTTTCAAATTAATTTAGTTTCTTTGAAGAAAGATCGTTGCATAATTGATTAGGTTTAAATGGTTAAGTGTAATATAAAACTCAGCATTTGTAAGCAAATTCAATTTCATAGTAAGTATTCAAATAATTTTTAAATTGTTTTAATTTGTTTTCGTGTTAAATTTTTAATTTTCCTTTTAATGTGTTAGTACGCTAATTGATAGTGTCGTGCTTTCCTGTAATTTAGATACATGCGAGATCTATATTATGACAAAGACGCTGGGATAATGTGTATATGTGTTCAGTTGGTAAGCCTTTAATAAATAAATAACTATGATTATTATTTTTATACCATAGATTATTTGAAAAAATGAGTTTTACTACAAACAAACAGAACAATGCAAAATTAATGCGAACACTAAAAATTCAGATCCTTAAACATAATTCACAAAAAAAATACTTTGAACAATGCGAAAAAAAACATTGAATATTTTCACCCCTTCTTTCATCCCCAAAGTGGCAGTGTATCTTTAAGTTACCGTTATTGTAAACATATTTCAACCGATACTACCCCGTATCGCCGTATTTGAAGACGTTTATATTCATTCGCCATAATAATATTTTACGTGGATAAGTCTTGGGACTTTCGATTTTTATGTTCACGTGTGTGTTCGTATTTTTTTTTTCTTTTAAATGGTGCGAAAATGTTGTAACGGTGCTATAAGAAAATAAAACTGTTTATTATTCTTTAACCTGTTCTGAAATACGCCAAGTATTTATTTAACGACCTAAACATTGTCAACTAAATAACTATTAAAAACCTAAAACTGTTTAACTGAAATGTAATTAGCTACAGAAGAATGATAGGTATAATAATCATGTTTCATCATCTTCCTGCCCTTATCCCATATTACTTGGGGTCGGCGCAACACGTTTTCTTCTTCCATTCTCCCCTGTCAACCGTCACGCTATCATTCACTCCCTTCTCTTTCATATCATTCCTCACACAATCCATCCATCTTTTCTTTGGCCTTCCTCTGCCTCTCCATCCATCAACATCTATATTCATCACTCTTTTAGTCACATGCGTTTCGTAATCATGTTTATTTAATTTAATTGTTATAAAGGTCGGTTTAATAAGCCATGATCTACACTCATCAATCAATCTGCCTAGCCTTTTCCCAACTATGTTGGGGTCGGCTTCCAATCTAACCAGATGCAGCTGAATACCAGTATTTTACATGGTGCGACTGCCTATCTGACCTCGACAACCCAGTAACTGGGTAATATGATACCCCTTGGTAAGATGGTTGTCAGACTTTCGGGCTCCTGAGACTCATAACGACTGTCAAAGATCCACGAATGACAGCTGGAACCAACGGCTTAACGTGCTTTCCGAGGCGCGGAGGAGTCTCGGTATGTAAAGATGGTCACCCATCTACGGACCAACCCCGGCAAGCGTAGCTTAACCTGATGGATCGACCCGTGCGACTGTTATTACTTAGCCACGAGCTCCTCTGGACGGTCTACACTCATAATCCTGCTCAAATGCCCCCACCCATATTAAAAATCATAAGAAAAATACTTCACTATATCAATCAACAAAACATTTAAAAAACATCCTCCACGCATGCAAACAGACAAACAGACAGACAAACAAAACTGTCACTGGACTGCAATTCTTCACACTTCTTTGTGGCGCCCTCTTTGTTATCAAACGGGCAACTTGACAAATGGAACGACTGAGACATCGGCCCCGCTGCAATATCCGTTTCCGGGCCGGATAAAATATTCCAGACTTTACGGAGTTGAGATTCTAGGGTGGTGGCAGTGTATGCTATGAAGGAAAATAGCAGGGTTGGTATGGAAAACTTTTGAAGAACATGAAGATTTTCTTTTATTTGCTTATCATTAAATGTACCTTGTTTATAGTTCTTGTTACTTAGTTGATTTGATACATGTAGTGAACCTCGTAATTGCTTTATCCCTATTGACAATACACATTGACATTCAGTCTTAATGTTCCCACTGCTGGGACACAGGCCTCTCAGTGAGAGGGAGTGGGCCGAAATCCACCACGCAGGCCCAGTACGGGTTGGTAGATGTCACGTCTTCGAATTTTTCGTTCTAGGACATGCCGGTTTCCTCACGATGTTTTCCTTTACCACTTTGTGAGCAGAATCAAAAAATCAAAATCAAACGTCATTTATTCAAATTAAGCTGAGAATCAGCACTTTTCGTACGTCAAAATTACGACAGTCCCCACAAAACGCCCGCCCTTCACCACTTCCTAGTGCTTTAGCTGAGAAGAAGATGTGGCGCAACAAACTCCCCAGCAGCACAGCTGTCTGGTCAGTTAGAAGAACTTGATTCTATACATAATTTACATTACGCAACACAAAATATTAAATTAAATTATTTGTCAAATAAAATTAACAATTTTAGGTACTCATATAACCTATCATTAGGTTAAGTAGCTGTGATGAAATAATTTGCACAAAGTAAAGTGTCTGTCCGGGTTTGAACCTACGACCTACAACTCGTAAGTCGCGGCCGTTACCACTGGGCCACCATTGCTCTCCATTCACCATTCATCATATTATACCTACTTTTATATGGTTAAAACTATCAACTATTACATAGACAATAGACTTTGTCGTCATATGACACGCAAGTGACATTTAGTCTTCGGGTGATAAAGCAGTTACGAGGCCTACTATACTAATAATTAGATTGGTAAGGATTTTGCTATAGTGTTAGTCATCGCCTGGGGTATGTGAGCGGTGAAACGAAGGAGGTAGACAAAACGTCAAGCTAACTCAGTCTGCCAATTTAGTCAATCGCGCCCTCCCCCGTCTCACCGCTCACATACCTCAGGCGGTGACTAGCACTTGCATGCACATAAGTGAACTTCAGAAGTGAAGTTACTTAAGTTAGTCCGGCAAATGCTTGGACAGTAAGCCGGCGTTCGCACGGACGTAAAATTATCGCGGCGGGATTTTATCGCGCACTGGATTTTCAACTCAGTATTGAGCCGAGCATTGAGAATCCAACTTAACAACATTAGAATGCATTCTAGCGCGTCGAAAAACACACTGTTGGATTTTTAACTCTCGGCGCTAAGCAGAGCGTTGAAAATTCAGTGAGCGAAAAAAAAAACACCGCGATATTTTTACGTCCGTGCGAACGTCGGCTTAGTCCGCGGGGTAATTGCGGAACACACTAAGGGCCTATTTCACGATGTCCGAATAGTCACTACTTACCGAATAAATTCAAAAATGGAACAGAATTTATATGAAATTATCTGGTATGTGGACAGGCCTTTACAGTAGGAATCGGTTTCATTTTGACATTTCAACAACATTCATTGCGTTATTTACGTTGTTGAGTAGACAAATTTATTCGAACATATGAAGCAATGGATTAACAATAAGCTTCAAAATCATTCAAATTGTGATGGATTACGCAATAAGAGTGCCGGTAGATACTATCTTTGATTGATTGGCTCATATTTTACAAATGGCATCTAATCACCGTTTAGCTCAAGCTGACTTGATTGCAGTACCTAGTAATTACACAGCAAATATATAAATTTACTCGTCTATAGTCACAAAACGATCTATCTACCAAACTTTAAAACAACGTTACTTCTCAACGACCAACATCTGCAATTCTATAATATTATTCTCTGCCAACGGAAGCATTTCATCGCGACGCGACGGGAACTCTCACATTGAAATATATATTTTATATCCAACATTTTTATATATCGACAACACTTTATGAACACCCGTTATTGCTTTTTATGACATTTCTCATATTTTCCTTACAGCAAATGGTGGGGTAGAAATTTAAATTCGCCGATTTATATTATAATCGATGGTGTAAATGAGATTATGGGAGTTTGGATGGGATGCGACGTTATTCGGTCTGATGGCAGTGTCAGGAAATGAAGTTTTTAATATTTACATATCTTACGAACAAAAATGTATGAATTTACGACTAATAATATATTACTCACTGGTGGTGTTACACGAATGGATAGAATAAGAAATGAGTACATAAGAGGAAGTTTGAATGTGGCACCCGTGACTGAAAAGTTGTGCGGAAATCGGTTGCCATGGTATGAGCATGTGATGCGGAGGAGTGAGGAAAATGTCGTGAGGAAAGTTTTGAGTATGAATATCGATGGCTATAAGCGTAGGGGAAGACCAAAGAAACGATGGATGGACTGTGTGAAAGATGATATGGCTAGAAAGGGAGTGACTACCGAGATGACGACTAATAGAGAAATTTGGAAAAAAGGACATGTTGCGCTGACCCCAAATAGATTGGAATAAGGGCAGGAGAATGATGATTATATTACTCACTAGCGACCCGCCCCTGCTTCACACGGTATTTACGACTTGATAAATATCGAGAATTATTTATTATTTGTAAGTTTAATCAATCTGCCTAACCTTTTCCCAACTATATTGGGTTGGCTTTCAGTCTAACCGGATGCAGCTGAATACTACTATTTTATATGGAGCGAAAGCCTATCTGACCTCACAACCCAATTACTGGGTAATATGATACCCCTTGGTAAGACTGGTTGTCAGACTTTCGGGCTTCTGACGACCCGTAACGACTGTCAAAGATTCACGAATGACAGCCGGGACCAACGGCTTAACGTGCTCTTCGAGGCAAGGAGGAGGTATGTAAAGATGGTCACCCATCCACGGACCAACCCCGGCAAGCGCAGCTTAACCTGATGGATCGACTTGTACGGCTGTTATTATTTGTAAGTTTAATATTATTTATTTAAACATAAACACACTACCATTACAGGGTAACCCCAATACAATAGTGGTTTCCCATTCTATAATCTAAGCACACACACAAATAAATTGAAGAATCAACTTACGGCTAATATACGGCTACAGAGTTATGTGTAGGTTCTAACTTATTTTATCACAATAATTATAACACAGAATATTAATATTTAAATATAACTAACAAAATTCAACAAAATTCTTGCGAATTCATTCAGATTGCACGAAAATATATCAACTCTCTCATGCACTTCGTTTAGTACCCGTAATGTGTGCCCGTATTAAAGTAATATACACTTATACACCTTCCGGAATAAATGCTACAAATGATGGTGGCAACCGCATCAAATTCCGTTGCGTAGTTTAGAAGAACGACGCGGTAACACAGACAGACACAAAAAGCTACTTCAATATTTTATAATAATGTAGTTTATGGATCGTAGAAACTGCGGAACATAATCCTTTTCCTTTGTCTTGATACATACCAGCCTATATTGTCCCACAGTAGGGCAAAGAAGATGACTACAGAGAATGCTATCATGAGCATTGATCAGCACGCTTGCTCAAGGTGGATTGACGATTTGACATTTTTGTTCTTACTTCACGATATTTTCCTTCACCGTATTTCAATGATAATCAAAATAAAGTTCGAAAGATACATAGACCAATTTACGTAAATATTTGGGCTCTTTACTTCTTTGTTTGAGACTTATACAGGATGTCCCGTAATTAATAGATAACCTCTTAAGGAGTCATTGTACTCATCATTATGAACATCTTTTACTATAGGACCAAACATGAAATTGCGAAAAAAAAATCAACTGTTCCCTACATTTATTTTCGCATAACTCGTCAAAATGTAGGGAACTGCTTATTTTTTTTTTCGTGATTTCAGGTTTGGTCCCATAGTAAAAGTTGTTCATAATGATGAGTACAATGACCCCGTAAGAGGTTATCCATTAATTACGGGACACCCTGTATAATTATCTGCCTAGCCTTTTCCCAACTATGTTGGGATCGGCTTCCAGTCTAACCGGATGCAGCTGAATTATACTTACGTGATGCTGAATTATATTATACCTACGTGGAGCGACTGCCTATCTGACTTCCACAACCCAGTTACTGGGTAAACAAAATTCGGACTGGCGAGTGAGATGACACACTAATGACAGCCGGGACCAACGACTCAACGTGCTTTCCGAGACACGAAATGGTCTCGATATGTAATGGATGGTCACCCATCTACGAACCAACCGCGGCAAGCGTAGCTTAAGCTTCGATCGACCCGTGAGGCTGTTATCACGTAGCCACGAGCCCCTGTGAGACATGAATCTGTCTATTGTGATGGTACTAAAAACTCATACAGGGTGTAAGGGACAGCCCTCCGCAAACTGATAAGGTGAATTCAGTATTCATACTAAGATGACCGGTACATTAAATTAGTTCAGGAACGTTATGGGAATCCAATAAACCTGATTCGTTTGTGTTTTTGTGCACAAATCGGAGCTCTGTTACTGGTTGGGAGGGGTAGGTATGCGGTGAGTTCGATGAACTCTGTAGCCAGGCAGAAAGTGAACAGCTGATTTGACGCGTCGTTCGTTAGAGTATTTCGCAGATGCACACTCTGACGACTATTTTGCAATAATGCGTAAAAAGGTGGCGTCGATGACTCGCAGAGTGGGAGGAAGCACCAATAGTATCCTGAGGATGTTTGCTGAAAGGCTGGATGGGCCTACCATGGATAGGTTTATCAAGCTTCATGTATTACCCATGTAATACATGAGGCTTGATGAAACTGTCTGTGGTTGTTATATTATCAATGATTATAAGTAGGTATAGGTATACTAACATAGGTTATAAGATAATTTAGACACTAACACAATGTGGGCCTATGTAGTCTGTTAATAAAAGATTTTTATTTTTTTTTATTTATTTTTTTATTATTTCAATATCCATTGCTGGTTTTTTTTTTGAATGAGCTCTTGGCTAAGTAATAACAGTCGCACGGGTCGATCCATCAGGTTAAGCTACGCTTGCCGGGGTTGTCCGTGGATGGATGACCATCTTTAAACAACGAGACTCCTCCGTGCCTCGGAAAGCACGTTAAGCCGTTGGTCCCGGCTGTCATTCGTGGCTCTTTGACAGTCGTTACGGGTCGTCAGAAGCCCGAAAATCTGACAACCAGTCTTACCAAGGGGTGTCCTATTACCCAGTAACTGGGTTGTGGAGGTCAGATAGGCAGTCGCTCCATGTAAAATATTAGTATTCAGCTACTTCCGGGTAAACTGGAAGCCGACGCCAACATAAATGGGAAAAGGTTAGGCAGATGATGATGCTGGTTTTTTTTTGCATAAATAGAGTACAGAGAATGTATATGTGTACATTGATTTAAAGGAACAGTAACTGACAAATGATAAAAAACCTGTCATTTTCCGGTGGAATATGATTCAAAACAAGGAGCTGAATGCACCCTATTAGTTTGCGGACGGTTTGAGATGCGGCTTATAATTATTAATATAATTAATATAATTTAGCAGCGCTATGACAAACTCGAATAAAAATTGGGTCAGTCCCGCTATGGTATAACCAAGATAAAAATTGACCATAACCCACGCGACTTCTTATTGCATGTCCAACGTAATGTCTCAGGTAAATTGACAATAACAATAATACGTTGCCCAAATGTTGAAACCTGAACAATAATACAAAGTAACAGATCAAGATTGTTACTTAAAAGACAGTTCGTAATTGCCGTTTGTTTTACTGATTCGTGGCATTTGGAACTGTTTTAGGAGATGTGGTTCTGTATAATAAAATAAAATAAAATCCATTTATTTTCAGGTAAATAACACCCATTGAAAACAAACACATGAAACAACAAAAAAAAACATGACATGACAAACAACACGTCAACAAAAAAACACACACGAACAAAAACAAAACAAAAAACACTCAAAACAAACATAAAAACGCACACAACAAAACATGACATGACATGTAAATTAAATTAAATAAAAATAATAAAACAAATAAAATTAATAATAATACTAAATAATACTTCATGACATTACTCACATATTGTTAGTCTATTTCCTTAACTAGTTAAGACAGTTTTTCTCTAAAATAGTGCACATTTTGCAACTGTAATGGAACTTTGGTCCTGTTTATTGTTGCAAAGCTTTCCCCTAAACATCCTTAGGAACCAAAAGGAACACATATCCTAAGGATAGATTAGAACACATATCTACTAGTTTGAGGTTTTCCTAAAAAGGTGAAGGTGAATTATAGAAAAAAACTTATCGTATAATTTAAAAACATTGCAAGAAACACAAAATAACGTGCACCTGTAAATCTCTTTTCTCCAGTGGAGCTCGTATCTACCTAAAAGTGTTTGGACAAACGTTCTTGGTCCTAACTTACGGAACCCTAAAAAAATTATTACTCATACAAGTTTGGCCTCTTATCGTTCAGGATATGATGATGTTTTATTGTGTATTTCTATAGAAGTGGTTTATTGTCTCGATGTCAGATAAGAAGCGGCCATTTTGGACGATACGACCACTCAAGTTATTTCTAGATACAGTCAAGTTATGCTTCTATTATTTCGTTTTCTATGACTTCAAGTTTAAAATACTGTACGTCAGAAGGTACCAATGTTAAATCGACTATACTTAGGGCTATCGACGTGATTCGCTGCGGTCTGCCTATCTGATCTCCAGACGATAATGACAACGGTTTGACGTGCTTTCCGAGGCACGGAGGAGTCTCGATATGTTATAGATGGTCACCCATCCACGAACCGACCGCGGCAAGCGTAGCTTAACTGCTGTTATTATTTAGCCACGAGCTCCACTAGTACCTTCTGTACGAGACTAAAGTAAAATAGACACATATTTTCTCTACTCGTAGTATAGGTATACATCTCTATTATAAGCAGTCGCTCCATGTAAAATACTGGTATTCAGCTGCATCCGGTTAGACTGGAAGCCGACCCCAACATAGTTGGGAAAAGGCTAGGCAGATTGAACCTTAGGAATCATCAATACATCTCTGTTAGTTAGATTTGTTCTCTTTTGATCTGTTTTCCGTAATCTAACAAAGATATTAAAGATTGCAAAAAACGCAAGAAACATTTATATTATGGTTATATTTCTTGAATCATATGCCCCTTTGACTAACAAGATAATCATAAGCTATGCTATACATTAATTCTTTCATTGCACTTAGACTAACCCTTGTATCAGCTAAGTACAGTACTGGCTCCTGAGCAGGGATGTCTCACGAACATAGAACTCAACACATTCTTAAACATCTCTACTGAAATAATACATTTTGATAAAAATGGAGAATTTTTGCTATCGCATTCGAGGCGGAATTAACACCCGAGCCGTAGGCGAGGTTATTTTTGAGCCGAGAACTGCAATAACAAATGTCCACGTGTATCAAACGACGTTTTTCAATACACTTTTGAAGAAATAAAATAAAATAACGAAAAATATTTTTATCGTGAATTATTAGGAAACTATGACTCAAATTTTCTTTTTTTTTCCGCGTTTTGCTTTTGCCAGGTTGAAGGAGAAGCAAAGGTATAAAGCCGATAATCAGCCTAATATGGAAAATAGAAATTTCAAATGTTTTTGAGTTTAGAACACAAATAAATGTTAATTTGTTCAAAAACGTTTCTTTTATTCGTGGTTTTTGATGATATTCTATTTGTAAACATTATTTATATATTCAAAAAATATTGACGCCGTAAAGACGCATATCTCTTTGCCGAAATTAAAAAAAAAAAACATTCACCTCCGAATAGACGATTAGGTTCACAATGCAATGTATTTCACACGCGTGCGATTTTTATTTTCCAACAAGTGTGCTGGAATAAAAATTGCCACAGATAAACTTATACGAGTACCTATACTTAGTCCAAATTGGTTCAATGCCTCTAATCACACCGTCGCGCTCCAGTTTCATTTTAGCACTTGCCGATACCAAGTGCCAAAATGAAACTGGCGCGAGACGGTGTGATTAGAGGCATTGAACCAATTTGGACTAAGTATAGGTACTCGTATAAGTTTATCTGTGGCAATTTTTATTCCAGCACACTTGTTGGAAAATAAAAATCGCACGCGTGTGAAATACATTGCATTGTGAACCTAATCGTAGCGCGATATAAACCAGTTTTCAAGGAAGTGGATTGAAAAATAATTTTGTTTTCTCGTGCATATAAAAGGAACCCAAAAAATCCTTACTCTTCAAAGAAGGGTTCGATTCCAAGGTTAGATTTAGTTCGTTTAGAGGAAATATTGAGTTTATTCATCTATTATTTTCTTCAGAGTTTTTTCATTGAATCTATTATTTTCTCTCAGACCGAGTTAGAAACACCACCCTGCGCTCCATAACTCAAGAAGCAGATATTGGAGAAAAAAACAGCCAGGCTTAAGTGGGAGTGGGCCGGACACGTCGCACGAATGCACACGGAGACATGGGCAAAGATCGTCACTCACTGGACGCCTGTGGGAGGACATCGCCGTCGAGGCAGGCCGAGGCCGAGTCATGGGATGCGGTGATCTCCTTCTGTGAAACCGTCATTACACAGGAGGCCGCGAAAAGGGAGAGGGAGATTGAGACCACTCTCCCGACCCGCAGCAGGCGGACCGGGCGTCGGCGGAAGGCGGACAACGCCCTCTTCCAGCCCCCGTAAACAGGTCCGGAGGGACGGTGGACTCGGGGACGTCCGCCGGCCCCCATCCAGCTGGACCCGAGGCGGCGGCGCGTAGTGTTCCGCGCGCGCCCCTATTGGACGTTGCGGGGAGAGTCCTGCACCTCACTCTCCTCGCAGGCCTGAGGAGGCCCGCAAATGCGGGCCGGCACTAGCCCCGGGGATCGTGGAAGGCGCCCAAGTTCCCATGATCCCCGGTCCAGGTGTGGGAAGGGAACACCGGGGTGGTTTTTAGTCAGTAAGAGTCTGACAGACCCCTCCGCTCACCCCAGGGCGGGGGACATCCATGAGGATTTTCCACCCCGGCAACAAAAAAAAAAAAAAAAAAGGCCACGACGAAGGTGGTGTGACGATCTGATAAGGTTTGCAGGGCCAACATGCCCAGAGATCGCCCAAGACAGGGAGGTTTGGAAGGCTGGCCTTTGCCCAGCAGTGGGATATAAGGTAGGCTAATAATTCAAAAAAAAAAATTCCTCAGGCCGGTGTTTGAATTTGTGCCAGGTATTTAAGGCAAGCTCGCCACTTTTAAAAATTACTGGAGAAATTGGAGTCTTGGACCTTTGCCTAACTCTTCGAAGAATACCTATAAGCGTGATATCATCTCTAGGGTCATTACTCATTAGCAACCATTTTCGAGTAATTTGACATTTTATAAAGGGGAATGCCTGAAAAATGCTTGAAATAGACAGAAACTACTAATAGCCCTTAGAATAATTTAGAATAAATTAGGTATAATGAAATAAGTCTCAAGTTTGTATACCTAGGGTGAAAATATAACGATCACTAAAATATTTACCTTCACATCCGTCTAATTCATTCTTATTTCATCATGGAGGTCAGTGTTTATTTGACATGAGTAATCGACATTCAGCCAAACAGGAATCGTCAAATAATCTTGAACGAACTATTTTATAGAATTATTGCACAGTTATCATTCATTTAATATAATTAGACTTATTTATACCGTAAATCTAATTAAAATAATATAAGCATGTCAATATTAAGTAAAATCAAATTATTTTCAAAATAGAAAACGTATCGTAGACTGTATGCATCATATGTTTTTTGCCTTACTGACAGTTTGACATTGCATTTCATTTTTTCGATTGTTGAATTGATCGATTCATGGTTTTGCGTTTGCGACTTGAGTTACTAGTATATTGCTTTTTAGGATATTTAACGACGACTTTGGCCATTTTTTAAGGATATTGATTTTACTTCTGCACACGTTACCCATTTTGACTCATTTTTACCAACTGACATACATCGAAATGGTTTTGTTGGCATGTGGAACTTATCAAATAAAACAGGCTCGTTCATACTATGGCGAGCATACACGAGCTAATGGTATGTATAGGATTGAGATATGCAGGGAAATGGATAACGAATTGGTTGAGGATTTAGGTCATCCGGGTAGTTGTTTTTTACTGCGAGGAAAAATATATAGTAGACATATTTCTCAAAAAATATATTTTGTTTAATAATAGTTAACAATTCTTAATCTGGAATTAGGGCTATTATACCGCATCGTTATTGTAACTGCCTAGTGGGACGGCGAACAGTTGGTACTTGTGCTCATACTATGTCAATAATATGATACTTAGCTTGGGCCCGGTACCAATCCAATATCTATCCTCCTGCACAGTTTCTTGATATATAAGTGGTTTTTAATGATGATTAAAACATTGAAATGCTGTTTTGTTGTTTAATTATTGCATATTAATCCTTAACCTTGACTTAACATATATTTTAGAAAAAAAAATTTGAAACGGCTTCTACCTAGTTTTTTGATAATTATTGAAATTGTAATTGATTCCCTACTATTTGTAGTGCAATTTGGCGTATATTTCATTGTTGTTCATTTCAAGCATTTTTTTGTATGGCTGATGGACATTTCCCTTTTTGAAGATATCTGCGGTAAGTACGCAACTTAAATTATAAAAAAATTATTAATGCATGAAATATATTTTATTATTATTATCTGCTTGTGACCACTTTAATCTATCTTCGTCTTCTTTGTATCTATAAAAAGAGAAGACCTGACTGACTGACTGACTGATTGACTGACTGATTGACTAACTCATCAACGCCCAGCCCAAATCCTTGGACCTAGCAAGCTGAAATTTTGTACAGAGCTTCCCTTTATAATGTACACAAGGAATAAGGAAGGAATTCTCGGTAGTACGTACCCGTGGGATATTTTCCGACATAAACGCGGGCGAAGCCGCTGGCAAAAGCTAGTACATAATAGTCAACCTTAAAATGACAATTGTTTTTGAATCAGAGCTACAAATCATTACAATTTTCATAATTTTGAGCAGGTTTTTTGACTAAAATGGTCGATTTTTGCAAAGAACATTTGCATACGAGGCGTAAGGGTAAGTCAGTCATTTGTTTGCGAATGACCTCTCCTGAATCTCCTTCATGGATTGCCGACATAATTATTACCAATAACCCTGTATATCCAGATTCCGATTCCGGCTACGTTGACTTTCTGTTTTTGACGGGTATGTGTTACGAGTGTGTGCTCTTATGTAGCTAATGTACCCTGTCTTGGCTGTGCAGGTACGTGCACAGTGCAGACACGTTAATACGTATTTTTTCCCCATTTTATATGGATGATGATCTAGTTTCTTTTGCTAGGTAGTGGTATTAGAATTTGTGTGAAGTAGGTACCACGATGAAAAAGTGAAAAATAAAAACTTTTTTACAAAAAAATTCAACCGACTTCCAAAAACAACACTATAAAGTGAAAAATAACTTTAATTTAGGATGTCGATGGCAAAAAACGAAAATAGATTTAACCAGACACCGACTTCCGAAATTAAAGTTATTTTTCACTTTGTAGTGTTGTTTTTGGAAATCGGTTGTATTTTTTTTGTAAAAAAAGTTTTTTTATCTACCAACCCTACACTCGCGAGGGTAAACCGATTACAAATTCATGACATGACGTCATGAATACCCATATCGGTGATTGAAGACGACTGCCACTGATCGTCATTAGTAATCAACAGATCAAAGGGTTTTCTTCTATTAGAAGTATTGTTGTCTAGGGGGTGAATGAGTGTAGGAATATTTTTTTTTCGTTTTTCAATAGTTTTCAGAAGTTTCTATGACAGCTTGCAAAAGAGTTTGTTTATTTGAACGCGCTTATCTCTGGAACTACCTGTTGCATTTGAAAAATTCTTATTTCATTTGATAGCCCAATTCTTGAAGAAGGTTACAGGTTATTTAACATAACGCTACGACCTTAAAAACTGAGTAAGAAGAAAAAAAGTCAGAAAGAATACTAAAGCTGAGCACTCACGGTCAGTCCATTTGGATTAAATCAAATGGATAGGAAATTGATTCGTGTTGCCTTGTAAATAAGGAGCATAATCGTATGTCACGTAACGGTTGCCCACGGTTTTCGCACTCACGGACAAATGGCGCGGCTCCAAACAGCGTGAGGCTATGGATTACGGCGCGCACGGAAAATCCATTGATTGACGTCGCGGATTGAGGAATCGACACTCACGATAAAATTTTAGATGTACATCACGCCATTTGGCGCGATGGACTGACCGTGAGTGCCCAGCAAGTAGGTAATAGCGTGGGCAGGTGATGCGCAGCGCTAGCGACGCAGTGATGGGTCGGAGGACGACGTAGTTTTATATAAATGTCGACGTAGTTTTATATAAATGTGGATGTTATTTTAATATATTGTGTATCTTACGACTTCCACGGGAATGAATTCGCGGGCAGGAGCTAGTTTATTAAAAAACCGGCCAAGTGCGAGTAGGACTCGCGCACGAAGAGTTCCGTACCATTATCTATAAAAACGGCAAAAAAGTCACGGTTGTTGTATTTAATTATTTATTTTTAAAGTGAATATATAACTAAATATTCTGTGAATATTTCAAGCGTCTACTTGTTGCCGTTATTAATATCGAATAAAAACAAGCAAAAAAATCATGTTTGTTGTATGGAAGCCCCCTTAAATATTTATTTTATTCTGTTTTTTAGTATTTTTTGTTAAAGCGGCAACATAAATACATCATCTGTGAAAATTTTAACTGTCTAACTATCACGGTTCATGAGATACAGTCTGGTGACAGACGGACAGACAGACGAACGGACAGCGTAGTCTTAGTAAAGGGTCCCGTTTTACCCTTAGGGTACGTAACCCTAATAACGGCTTGTTTGTTCAATACTCAGTAAATTACAAGAAAGGATGAATACACAACGCATCGCGATTAATAGATCTATGCTATTTCACCCAAAAGTTAAGTTTTCTCCGAGCTTTTAAACTTACCTTTGCTGTAAACAGAATCGGTTTGTTGAACCGCCTTCGCTGTCTTATTTTTAACCGACTTCAAAAAGGAGGAGGTTCTCAATTCGTCGGGAGCTTTTTTTTAACCGTCTTCAAAAAGGAGGAGGTTCTCAATTCGTCGGAACCTTTTTTTTTTTTTATGTATGTTCCCCGATTACGCGAAGAGACCGATTTGGATTTATTTTGTTTTATTCGAGTAATCGGGGAACATACATAAAAAAAAACTTTTTTACAAAAAAAATACAACCGACTTCCAAAAACAACACTACAAAGTGAAAAATAACTTTAATTTCGGAAGTCGGTGGCAGAAAACGAAAATACATTTAACTAGACACCGACTTCCGAAATTTAAGTTATTTTTCACTTTGTAGTGTTGTTTTTGGAAGTCGGTTGTATTTTTTTGTAAAAAAGTTTTTACCAATAGTTATGGCGTGAAAAATTCAGACCTACTAAATATAAAATAGTAAGTGCACTAGTGTTAGAGTAGTGAATATTTTATATAACATTCCCACTGCTGGGACACAGGCTTCCTCTCCGTGAGAGGGAGTGGGTCATTCATAACCCACCACGCGGGCCCACTGCGGGTTGGTAGAAGCCACATGTCTTCGAATTTTTGGTTCTAGGACATGCCGCCTCACGATGTTATCCTTCACCATTTTCAGAGTAGTAGTGATGAAATAATCATAACGTGCCTGTCAGGGTTCGAACCCACGAACTCGTAAGCCGCGGCCGTTACCACTGAGCCACCGCTGCTTATTTTATAACAGATTCAATAATTATTTGAGGACTGACTGATGCTCCTCAAATAATTCTTAACAAACCAAACTTTTACCAGTTAAACGACATAACGTTTAACTAGTAAAGGTTTTGTTTACTTCAGATATTACAACCTTTTCTTATAACATCGGATCTTCAAATAAAACAATCAATAACAGTAATCTTTCTAAACCCATCACCACACGAACAAAAAATATAGCTCAAAAAAAAATAAGTCTCAGTAACTGCATAAAGCCGCATCCACACACTCGCGACCTCATTCGTCCCTCATACATATTCCATGCGACGATGGTCCATGCATATGCATTCATGCATCCATGCATCGTATTGTTGACTCGGTCGCCGATATTACGCTTTGATCTTCAAAAGTAGCTTCGAGTACATCAAGGGTGCCTAATATGTGTATTGTTTTGAATAGGACCCTTTGATAGTTGATTAAAATGCTGGTTGATGGTCAATATTTTATTTTTGTAGTTTTTTTAGGATTCCGTAAATCAAAAGGAAAAAAACGGAGCCCTTATAGGATCATTTGGTTGTCCGTCTGTCTGTCAAGACCCTTTTTCTCAAGAACACGTGGAGGTATCAAGTTGAAATTAATATTAAATACGTAAGTCTATGGTCCTTTGGAGCTCTAAAAAAATCAAGCTTTTAAGTCAACGCAATAAAAAGATACGGCCATATAAGCGACATATTTTGATACTCGCAAGTAAATCAAAACCTACAGGGTACTTACGAGTATATCAATGTATGCGAGAGCATGTTTTCAACTAAAATTTGTTTTTGGGATAAATTCTTTTCAACTACGGAACCCTTCATTATGCGTTGACGGTTGACGATTTTTTTTTGTGATTGTCATGGAAAATGAAAAATTTGCTTTTGTTAAAACAATGGGAATGGATTAGAGTGGGGGTAAAAACTTTGACTACAAAAATACCCTGGAAAAAGCCATGTTGATTATTATCTATGCACGATAATACAGGCGAATAACTAGCAATGGTATAACGGGTCGAGTGGTTGCAAGCGCTATTGCTGAGCACGAGATTCAGTGTTCGATTCCCAGGTAGTCGGGCAGTGTTATTGAGTTTTTCTATCTGGATTTTTTTTTAGTAGCAGCCGGGAGTCTTGATTTGTATCCGATTGATGACAATAGGCGCGCCCCCTGTTACATAGGACTTAAACATAACTGGCGAAATATGGGTGTACTGAAGGTACACCTCTGCTCAACCCTTCGGAGACATAAGGCGTGATGTTATGTTATGTTGGTATAACTAGAATATGGAGTGTACCAGAAAGGTGTGGTCTTTAAGAGTGTGGTACAAAACATCAAAATGAATAACTTTCTCCATTGGGACCAACATCGTAATCGCGAAAAAATAATCAGCCGTCCCATACATTTGCGTTGAGTAGGTATTGAAGTTTTTTATGGGATAGTTGATAATTTTTTTGTCAATTACGATGTTGGTCAAATGGAGAAAGTTGTTCAGTTTGATGGTCTGTACCACACCCTGAAATTTTAAATTATTTAATTTCATGCAGTATCTATAGAAGATAAGGTATCTCAAACATTCAACTTTAAAAAATACTCTGTAATATTAACCAAACCAGACATTCATTCAAAGCAACATCAATAAGTCTCCGAAAAATTAATAAAAAAAACCTCTTTCACGAACAAAGCCGATATTTGTTACGCCGAATTTAATTTAAAAACTTTGTTAATCTAAGTATAAAGAGTCGGCCGCAAAGAGAGCGGATCAAAACGATGAAAAATTATTGAAAGGGGGTTCAACTGAAGGATGGGTGGCGGGGGGAGATCGACTGTTTGAAAAATACATCGATAAATTTACTGTTACCACTGAAAAATTGGTCCTTATATCCGAATCATAAGGGCCAATCTCGCTTGGTTTGCCAATTCTGGTGTGTAAAGGGTGTCTTCAAATTCCGCAATGGGGTGGTCGCGTAATAATCGTGATTTTTTAATCAAATTTCATCTGTACAAGGGAAGTGGGGGCTATATTTTTTCATTATTTAATTTTCGGTCGGTCGTGGTTTTTTTTTGTAAACGCTCCTTTAGGCGACAGCGATGTTTGAACGAGGTTTCAGATGTTTGGTGGGTGGCTGTTACACCGTCATAATACCCTAAATAAAGATTGTCGTAAAGAAAGAAAGAAAGCAGAGGAAAGATAACATAACAACAATTGATTATGTTTAAATTCCTTTGTGTGAAATAATATGTGAAAATCGTTTACTGAATCGTCCCAAAAAGTACTAGTTCTACAATAAATTTTAAATGTATCGGAATAAGCGAGCAGAGTTCTCTCTGTTTAACTGATCAAAAAATCCATTGTACTCCTATAGAATGCAGTTTTTGTCAGTGAATTGGCACAGTCTTTCTCAGGTGAAAATGGGAATTAGCCGACGAAACTTTGTCGGTAATTACCTACATTATTTGTCTAAACACGACATTTAAACACCAAAGTAAGCCAAGAAAAAGCTTTTTGTACTTACATACCTGACACACATGCTTAAACACATGTAATCTACTTAATCCCAAGATAAGCCGTTATGCAACTCATTTACAATGTGAAATAAAATTGACAAATTAATAAATGATCTGCTCACCCATAAAATAAACGACCACATTAAACTCCGGTGTGACAGGCGGCCGTTAATATTTCACCGTTCATTGGGATCGCTTTACGTTAATATTGGTTGATTGTGCTCGTATTACAAAAGTAATTACCTACCGTTATATTGAGATCTGAATTAATAATGATTAATTAATAATATGTACTTTCAGTGTGTTTTTCGGAAAATTCATGCTAACGGTTATGTTACAGGTATCTGAAAATGGCTGGCCAAAGTTCCCAGTTCACACACCACAACACGAAAGTTTTAGTTTTCATTTGTTTTTTCTTTCATATTTTATCTTAAGTTATTGAAACATTGTTTTGCATATACATTGCTAGCGACCCGGCCCTGCTTCGCACGGCTTTTACGACTTGACAAAACATGAAGGTTTCTATATATTATATTAGTTAAATATTAATGTATTATACCTATAAACCTTCCGGAATAAATTCTCTAAATGATAGTGAAAACCGCATCAAAATCCGTTGAGGAGTTTAGAAGAACAACGCGGCCACACAGACAGACACAAAAAGCGACTTTATTTTTTAATAAGTATAAATGGAAGATCCTGGTATTCACGACACAGGAAATCCTAGTGTGCGGACCAGTTTATTAACTTAAATAGTGCAATGTTTGAACAAATCCTATTTTTTAAACAGGGTATGTAACTTAAATAACGTACAACATCTTAAGGGGTCATTGTACACATCATTACGTACAACTTTTACTATGAGACCAAACCTGAAATCTCGAAAAAAAAAAGTCTGCTGTTACCTACATTTATGTTCGCATAATCGTCAAAATGAAGGGAACAGCGATTTTTTTTTTCGCGATTTACCAGGTTTGGTCCCGTAGTAAAAGTTGTTAATAATAATGATTACAATGACCCTTAAGAGGCTGTACGTTATTTAAGTTACAACGTGTACCTATATTTAAGTAGATAAACGTATACTTAACAATAGATTAAATTCAATATGTTTTCTGAATCCAGGGGCTGGTTTTCAAAAGCTGAGCTGAGAATGAGTATAATCTATTAAATAATTCTTCTTCTTTAAATTCAATCCCACAAGGTTCTTTAAATTACTTACTTCCCCAAATTTATATAATGCTTTGCCGAAGCCAATTACCCAACTACCCTTCAAAAAATTCTGTTCGGCACTACGGAAGTGGTTGTTGCAGGAATCTTTTTACTCTATTCACGATTTTTTTGTAAAATGTCCCTGTAAATTTTATTCACTTGATCTGGCATTAAAATACAGGCATAAATAATAATTTAAGTGATAATATGTTAATGTTTTTGTTTTATTTAATAAAATGGTAAAAATGGAAATGATGGTATATTAAAATAATTGAAATAACATTATTATTATTATAAATTAAAGTAAGTTAATGTGTGTGTTAGTAGTTAGTTAATGTAAATTGAAAATTAATGTAGTTATTGTAATAGTAAAAAAAAAAAAATAATTATTGTTTAGATATAATTGTAAATTGTTTTTGCATACCGTTATAACGGTGAGACATGCAGCACTATGAAATGTTAAGAACACCTTTGTGAACGTACCATGTTTCTGGCAAATAAATATTGTATTCTATTCTATACTATAATCACCAATCTGCAAGCAAAGCATCAAATTCACTGATATTAGCACAGTAGATAGCTACTTTAAAATACTTACTATTATCACGAACCTGCAAGCAAAACATCAAATTCACTGATATTAGCATAGTAGACAGCTTCTTTAAAATACTTACTTTATTTACCAATCTGAAAGCAAAGCATCAAATTCACTGATATTAGCATAGTAGACAGCTTCTTTAAAATACTTACTTTATTTACCAATCTGAAAGCAAAGCATCAAATTCACTGATATTAGCATAGTAGATAGCTACTTTAAAATACTTACTATTATCACGAACCTGCAAGCAAAACATCAAATTCACTGATATTAGCATAGTAGACAGCTTCTTTAAAATACTTACTTTATTTACCAATCTGAAAGCAAAGCATCAAATTCACTGATATTAGCATAGTAGACAGCTTCTTTAAAATACTTACTTTATTTACCAATCTGAAAGCAAAGCATCAAATTCACTGATATTAGCATAGTAGACAGCTTCTTTAAAATACTTACTTTATTTACCAATCTGAAAGCAAAGCATCAAATTCACTGATATTAGCACAGTAGATAGCTACTTTAAAATACTTACTATTATCACGAACCTGCAAGCAAAACATCAAATTCACTGATATTAGCATAGTAGACAGCTTCTTTAAAATACTTACTTTATTTACCAATCTGAAAGCAAAGCATCAAATTCACTGATATTAGCATAGTAGACAGCTTCTTTAAAATACTTACTTTATTTACCAATCTGAAAGCAAAGCATCAAATTCACTGATATTAGCATAGTAGACAGCTTCTTTAAAATACTTACTTTATTTACCAATCTGAAAGCAAAGCATCAAATTCACTGATATTAGCATAGTAGACAGCTTCTTTAAAATACTTACTTTATTTACCAATCTGAAAGCAAAGCATCAAATTCACTGATATTAGCATAGTAGACAGCTTCTTTAAAATACTTACTTTATTTACCAATCTGAAAGCAAAGCATCAAATTCACTGATATTAGCATAGTAGATAGCTACTTTAAAATACTTACTTTATTTACCAATCTGAAAGCAAAGCATCAAATTCACTGATATTAGCATAGTAGACAGCTTCTTTAAAATACTTACTTTATTTACCAATCTGAAAGCAAAGCATCAAATTCACTGATATTAGCACAGTAGATAGCTACTTTAAAATACTTACTTTATTTACCAATCTGAAAGCAAAGCATCAAATTCACTGATATTAGCATAGTAGACAGCTTCTTTAAAATACTTACTTTATTTACCAATCTGAAAGCAAAGCATCAAATTCACTGATATTAGCATAGTAGACAGCTTCTTTAAAATACTTACTTTATTTACCAATCTGAAAGCAAAGCATCAAATTCACTAATATTAGCATAGCAGATAGATTCTTTAAAATACTTACTGTAATCACCAACCTGCAAGCAATTCACTAATATTTTAAGTGACTACACTTCCTACGGTTGACTACCCAAAAAAAACTCATCAAATTAATTTGTTTTTTCTTGTATCATGTTAAGATAACCATCACGTCCCATCACGTCGGCGGAGTTTCACTAGCTAATTTAATTTGACCCTGTACATATAGACTAGAAGTTTGGTTTAAGTCATTATTCAAATCGATTAACAATCAATCTGCCTAGCCTTTCCCCAACTATGTTGGGATCGGCTTCCAGTCTAACCGGATGCAGCTGAATACTAGTATTTTACATGGAGAAACTGCCTATCTAACCTCCACAACCTATTAACTGGGTAATACAATACCCCTTGGTAAGACTGGTTGTCAGACTTTCGGGCTTCTGACGATCCGTAACGAATGTCAAAGATCGACGAATGGCAGCCGGGACCAACGGCTTAATATGCTTTCCGAGGCACGGAGGAGTCTCGGTATGTAAAGATGGTCACCCATCAACGGACCGACCCCGGTAAGCGTAGCTTAACCTGATGGATCGACCCGTGTGGCTGTTATAATCGACCATTTGCCAATAAAAGATTCCTTACTTACATTATGTACGCGTTTATTTTTCGACAAAATTCAATTCACAGCAAAACTTTGTAAGTAATGTCTCCACGGCGATCTGGAACGAATCCAAAAGACTAATGCCTTCTGATGAGATTAACTATAACTTAACATCAAATTCTTGCTAACAATGTTTAACGTTATTGCTTTCATGGTGTGTTCTGCTTAATTAATGATAAGTACCTGGGCGACCGAACTCTGCTCGGGTATAAAATAGAGAAAACGAATTTTCCCAGATATGAGACCAAGCTAGATCGATTTTTTGCCCCCATAAACCTTAACCTTTCATCGAAATCGTTAGAGCCGTTTTCGAGAACGTGATGACAATGTATATATATACAAATATTGGTAATTGAATAGTTCAGGATAGGATAGGATGAACTTTACAAGTAGATACCATGACCATGATATGATGACCATTGTTGGTCCTCATATCCTACACCCATACTCAATATTATAGAGAGACAGTAACTCCGTCTGATACTTTTTCACGCTTTAACGGCTGAACGGATTATGATGAAATTTGGCACACAGGCAGACCATGACCTGTGTTTGGACTTACTTTTTTATCCCGGTAGAACGTTCCCGAAAAAATATCTTTGACCTTTACCCAGGTGAAGCTGCAGCCGTAGGCTAGATTAGGAATAAGGACCAACTCAAATTATTTTCTTTCTGTATCAAATTACAATCAATCAAAATCAAAAGTCATTTATATTCAAACTAGGCTGAGAATCAGCACTTTTCGAAAGTCAAAGTCAAAAATTATTTGCTATAAATGCGGTAATACAAAGGTGGTAAATATTCTTGTGCGATGTGCGACGACACATTATGCCATATTTTGGCAAGCAAATATTAATAGCAGTTATGGTGCTTATTTTATCAGCTTATTTTAGCAATATCTATAAAACGATTAAAAAAAATAATAATTTGGAACATGAAATTATTCAAAGTAATCAAACTTCAATTTACACAACCAATAAAAAAAGAAGAAAATACACGTTTGGTACAACATAAAAAAATAACAATAAAATTATATCTACAATCACGGATTTCATAATATTCAATAAACTACGTCTATTAGTCTACAATGCATTCCTGTAATGACAGGACCGACACAAGAAGTCAAAATTACATAAGACAGTCCCCACAAAACGCTCGACCTTCACCATTTCCTAGTGCTTCAGCTGGGAAGAAGAAGTGGCGCAACAAACTCCCCAGCAGTACAGCTGTCTGTTCAGTTAGAAAAACTTGAATATATACCACAGTATGCAAAATAACATACATTACGCAATACAAAACAACACGTTTACTTGAACACATTTTTAACATCACAATCTTTTTCAGTATCACAGCCAATCAAATCCGCAAAGACAACACATTTTCCGATTCACCGACAAAAAATAATCAACCGGAAAATGCAACAGCATTTAAAATCAAATTCAATTCAACATTGGTTAAAAAATCACCTCCAATTCCCGTTTAAACACCCGGATATCAATTACGGGGCACAGGAGAGAATTTAAAATCACTTGTCGATATGCAAATGTGATCCTGGTGTTCAATAAAGTCCCGCGGGACGGCCCTAGTCTCCGGACATCGATAGCTTCCGGGAACGGGACGGCCGAAGGATTCTTTTTTTACGACGCGTTTGCGGGGTTTTTTTTTCCCGATGGTATAGTGATTGGTAAGGTGCTCTATTTCAGGATTTATTTTTGGGTTTTCGGGATTGATAGTTGGGGCTTGGATTTCGAAGTAAAAAGATACGTGGAAGGATTGTTGATTTAAAGAAGTCTTTAACGTTATTCGCTTTATCTCTAGTTTCATCAATGCTAAATTCAAAATAATGAATGATGTTTGATATTTTGTTAGAGGAGCTCGTGGCTATAACAGCCGCACGGGTCGATCTATGCTTGCTGGGCTTTGTCCGTGGATGGGTGACCATCTTTGACATACCGAGACTCCTCCGTGCCTCGGAAAGCACGTTAAATACGTCCTGGCTATCATTCGTGGATCTTTGACAGTTGTTACGGGTCGTCAGAAGCCCGAAAGTCTGACAACCACTCCTACCAAGGGGTATCGTATTACCCAGTTACTGGGTTGTGGAGGTCAGATAGGTAGTTGCTCCATGTAAAATACTGATATTCAGCTGCATCCGGTTAGACTGGAAGCCGACCCCAACATAGTTGGGAAAAGGCTTGGCAGATTGATTTTTTTTGTTTGATGTTTTGTTAGAAATATGGGTGATGTATGTGCATGAGAACTATACATTTTTTTTTTTACATCTCTGCCTATCCCTTCTACAAAACCCAGCGTGATGTTAATGATGTTATAATAATATTTTGAGTTTAACACCACAGCCTGTGGTCAATTTTTCTACATTTTTACTGAGCCAATTACACACTGATTGATAATTGTTCTCTGTGATATTTTTAAAATATTTGACCTTCTGGATGGCTCTTTGTTATAATCCTAACTAATATTATAAATGTGAAAGTAAGTTTGCTTGTTACGCTTTCACGCTCATACGCTGGACGGATTTGGATGAAATTTTACAGATATTTAACCTGGGTCCAGGAAAAGGACACAGGCTACTTTTCATCCTGAATCGCAGACGAAGTTGCGGGCACAGCTAGTTGTGTATAAATCTTCTTCAATATTAAAACTAAATTCAATCATAAAACAGTTTCTTCCTACTGTACGTATGCTGACAAATGTGTAAGTTTTTTTAATTTAAAGGAAATTCGATGTAGAGCATCTTCCAGCCCATTTCATTGACACCAAAGTTCGAACATATATTTATAGGTCCGCTGAAACCATTGGAACGTGTGGGCTCAAGTGGGCCCCTCACACTTGTGTCCCGTCTCACTTGCACGCAGGTCCGGTTGTATCGTGCTGTCCTTGTCTAGCATGCCATTGAAGGGTATCGAATGTTCGGCGCAACAGGTTGATCGGCTTCAGGAATAGGGTTGGCAGTTTGATTGGTTTCCGATACATTTTTATTTTGGTTCCGGAAAATAATTTTCAGGTAAGTTATGGCGATGGAAGACGGGTATGATATCAATGTTAAGAATTATGTTGATTAATGTCTTCACGATGCAGATTTTGATTACAGCGTCAATAAAATTCTAAACCAACTTTTCGTATAAAGGCTTCTTTCTCCCATTTATGAAATCAGATAAAAAACTTAGTTACACTTATTTTGGCTACTACTGACAACCTAAGCCTTTTATCACACGGTTATACTAAAACTAAGTTTTTTTTTTAAACTAATCTTAGTTACACAAATTCTGAAGATTTATCATCTGATAAATCTTCAGAATTTGTGACTCAATATTAATCGTGTCTGAAGATGAAATAATAATTGCTATAATTTTAGCAGTAAGTACTAAGTAATCAGTTTTTTTTTCATTATTTTTTTTACAAATCACATTATTTTCCTCCTAGTTTTAAACTTCGGAGGAGCTCGTGGCTAAGTAATAACAGCCGCATGGGTTGATCCATCCGATTAAGCTACGCTTGCCGAGGTTGGGCCGTGGATGGGTGAGTTTCTTTACATACCGAGACTCCTCCGTGCCTCGGAAAGCACGTTAAGCCGTTGGTCCCGGCAGTCATTCGTAGATCTTTAACAGTCGTTACGGGTCGTCAGTAGCCCGAAAGCCTGACAACCAGTCTTACCAAGGGGTATCGTATTATCCAGTTACTGGGTTGTGGAGGTCAGACAGGCAGTCGCTCCATGTAAAATACTGGTACTCAGCTGCATCCGGTTAAACTAGAAGCCGACCCCAACATAGTTGGGAAAAGCCTAGGCAGATTTTAGTTTTAAACTTCTTAGAATAAATTCTAAAATAATTTAATGAAAATGCAGAGGCAACCCTGCACCGACTTATCGTTTTTCAGCCTGTGCTGGGACGTTCGACGGCCCGTACCGGGATATCTGTTATTGATACGTTAACAGGTGCGAACCGAGCGTGGGGGATTTTTGTACCACGCAGCATTGAGGGTTACCTCGTGTACCGACACTTTTTATGTGTGTTACAAAGAAGTTGCAAAGAGTTTAGGGTTTGTAGGATTATCGGTGTTTGGGTACGTTTTATAGTAATGTGTTTGACTAGGATTACATTAAGAATGATGAAGTGATGGTATAAATATAACTGCAGGTGAAAATATTAATTTGTTAAGTTATTACCGACTGTATTATATAACTACCATTGGTAAGACTTGAAGTTTTTATTTTATTTAAAAGGAACAACTAACAGCTACAATATAAAACATATAAAAAGAAATACACAAAACATATAGACAATATTGCAGCCCACAACGCTGTTCACAGATTAACTACAGGATACAAACAGTGAGAATAATCGCTAGGGTTACAAATAAAAGTTTTTTTTTTTTTTCTCTAAAGTACATTACGTATTGTGTTTAAAATAATAATAATAAAGTGTACATGTGTGTGTGTGGGGGTGTGTATGTACAAAACTCGAGTCAAACGCTCAAATACAAGAGACATTGTGATAGCGCTCTTAAGTAATGTCAAAGGTTTTTGTATCATTGTTTATTTATTTTTTATTTAATTTAATAATGAATATAATTCTTAAAAATACCACTTGCAAGTAGATTTTTTGACTTTAGAAACCAAAGCCAAAAAATCACTACGTCAAACTATTCCCCTATAAAATCGTATAGCCCAAAACTCTAACCCTACACTTCTCACTTAACCCACTCCTAACAAAACTTAACCTTCCAAAGTTCACTTGACGTTAAGGTCACTTATCGAAGGGATGGGTCTGATCGACCTGGGCGAAGGTCAAGGTGAGAAGGGACAAGTATTGGGCGTGATCGATGGGTTCCCGGTACCCGTTGGAGTAGAAGTAAAATTTAGTAGGATAGGGGTTAAATGTTTGGTGGGTGAAAGGTGCTGATAAAGTGTTGTCGGTTGTTTTATTGGCTTTTAAGTCTGAGGAAATAGGTTGTTCAGATTGCTGTTCCACTATTTCAGGTGGACATATTGTGTGACAGTTTGCGCTTAAGTAATGAAGGATTGAATATGTTGTGATATTTATAAAAAAGTTGGCGTTCTGTTGTTTTTGCCTACCCCCGTGGGAAGTATGTATGTAGGGTAACTGCTGTAATAATTGGCCACGCTTTAGTAGCTGGCCACTAATAAAAAAAAATAGGTAGCAACAAGGAGAAGAAGCAAGCTTGTGAATGAAAAGGACGAAAAATATACTGTTTGTCCTTTTCATTCATGAGCTCGCTTGTATTACTTAGTTTCTACCTCTTTTTAGGGTTTTTTTTTTATGGATTCGTCTTGTCTGTCTGTCTGCCTGTCTGTTCCTTCCGTATGTCACAGCCACTTTTTTCCGAAACTATAAGAACTATACTGTTGAAACTTGGTAAGTAGATGTATTCTATGAACCGCATTAAGATTTTCACACAAAAATAGAAAAAAAAAAAACAATAACTTTTGGGGGTTCCTCATACTTAGAACTGAAACTCAAAAATCTTTTTTCAACAAACCCATACGTGTGGGGTATATGGATAGGTCTTCAAAAATGATATTGAGGTTTCTAATATAATTTTTTTCTATACTGAATAGTTTGCGCGAGAGACACTTCCAAAGGGTAAAATGTGTGTCCCCCCCCTGTAACTTCTAAAATAAGAGAATGATAAAACTAAAAAAAATATATGATGGACATTACCATGTAAACTTCCACCGAAAATTGGTTTGAACGAGATCTAGTTAGTAGTTTTTTTTTTTTAATACGTCATAAATCGTAAACCGCAATTTACCTTTCATTCAATCAACACTATTATTAAAACAACGATCAAAGTTACAACGAACTACAAGAACTTTTATATTATGTTACTTGCTGCTACGGAACCCTTCATGGGCGAGTTCGACTCGCACTTGGCCGCTTTTTTTATGAGTGGCTAGTTACTACAGCAGTTACTCTATTATTTATAAAAATATCAAATCAGCTTGTGGAGTCTACTACTATTATTAGATCGGAAGAAACATAGGTTAAATATAGGTCAAATAGTTATCAATGTAAATTATAATCTAAGTGTAAATCATTAATTATTGTGCGACGTTAGTTCCGATATATTTTACATGGACCCCCATAACTCAGTAACTGGGTAATACGATACCCCTTGGTAAGACTGGTTGTCATACTTTCGGGCTTCTGACGACCCGTAATGACTGTCAAATCCACGAATGACAGCCGGGACCAACGGCTTATCGTGCTTTCCAAGGCACGGAGGGGTCTCGGTATGTAAAGATGGTCACCCATCCACGGACTTACCCCGGCAAGCGTAGCTTAACCTGATGGATCGACCCGTGTGGCTGTCATTAGGTACATAGCCATGAGCTCCACGATGTCAAGTTGTTAATAAACCTAGATAAAGACGTATCGTTTAATGTCGTTTAAATATCAGAAAAATAATATTACAGACTGAAAAAGTTAAATTGTAGGTCTGTACAACGTTATGTTAAAATAAATAAAACATACATACCGTAGTGACCTTATTGGTAATGCTCTTCAAGTGCTTAGTAGCTACTCGCAACCGGCGTGCGTGTATGACCAGATGTATGAATGTATACGAGGCAAAAGGAGTATGTAAGTATCGTAGCAGGTGGCGTTCTATAGTTTCTGCATGCCCGATGGGAAGAAGGCGTAAGTTTATGTATGTCTGTATGTAAAGCCGGGCCTCCTGCGCGTGTCTTTTCGAAACATTACACAAAAACATCGAAACAATGAGGCGTGGCTTACATATATTTGAATACGCAGAAGACAAGATGTCATCTTGTCTAAGAAAACAAATGAATATGTGTTTTTGTGTAAAGTTTCGAAAAGACACGTGCAGGAGAACAGGAGACCAGGATAAATAAAACATTCATAGTTTGTTGTTTATTTTTAAACAGATCAAATTATTGAAAATTACGAAGGTTTCTAAATAACATCCAAAACTTCCACATTATTCCACGAACAGAAACCGCCTGAAGCCATCGATTCCCCATGGTACTAACATGATCCCAAGTTATCATTACCTTCATGCCATTATATCCATACACACGCCATCATCGATTGGCCATGCCGTATCGATTTTACAGTTGCTTGATAAAATTGTTACCTGCCAGTGATTCCCTATGAAATCTATAAGGTGGATTTTATTATGGAGCTTGCTTGCCTGAGGCTGTTGAAAATTTAAAGGGAATTGATACAAACTGGGTTGGTTATCGGCAATGCTGGGACACAGACAATTGGTTGAATTTTTACTGTTATGTTATTCGTGAATAAGTAATTGTGGAGAGTTTGGTGATTAATATAGTTAGTGTGTATGCACCCCAGTCAGGATGTGAGGATAGTGTAAAAGAGAAGTTTTGGAAGGATTTCGATTGTGTAATGATGGATGTGCCAGATAGTGAAGAAGTATATGTGGGGGGTGATTTTAACGGGCATGTAGGAAGACAGAAGGATGGGTATGAGAGAGTGCATGGCGGTTGGGGATACGGAGACCGTAACACTGACGGCGAGACACTGCTCCAAGCTGCTTCGGCCTTCGACCTGGCAATAACAAATACGTGGTTCGAAAAAAAAAATGAGCATCTTATAACTTATAAAAGTGGCCGCCACGCGACACAAATTGACTACTTGCTGGTAAGACGGAACAGCCTTAAAAGTGTCAAAAACTGTAAAGTGCTCCCAGGTGAAGACTTAGTCTCACAACATAGACTTATTATAATGGAGGTAAAAGTCGGTGTCTCGTCCAGTAGGAACAAGGAACGGCCCCCACCCAAAACCAGATGGCGTATGATAGAAAAAGAGGAATTTGCAAGTATGTTTAAGAGTCAAGTGGTAGATAAAATGATAGAAATGAAGGATATGGAAGGAAAAACTGTGAATGAATGTTGGAAAGAGATGGCGGATTGCATAAGGAGAGTAGCAAAAGATGTGTTTGGAGAATCGAATGGGAAAGGTATGATAAAAAAGGATACATGGTGGTGGAATGAAGACGTGCAAAAGATGCTCAAAGAAAAGAAAATGGCGTTTAAAGAATGGCAGGGTGTAGAAAATGGGAATGATAGTTTGAAAGATGATAAGAAGAAAACTTATATAGAGTGCAAGAGAAAGGCAAAAAAAGCGGTAGCAGTTTCGAGGGCTAAGGCGCAGGAGAAGTTGTATGACTCACTGGACAGCCCTAGAGGCCAGAAAGAGCTCTACCGGATTACAAAAGCAAGAGAAAGGAGAACGAGAGATATTACTCACATTAAATGTATGAAAGACGACGCCGGTAAGGTTCTGTCCAAAGATGACGAAATAAAAGAACGATGGAAGATTTATTTTGAAAGGCTAATGAACGAAGAGAATGAATGGAATGGTGTGCTTAAAGAGGTACAAGTAAATATGGGTATGGTGAGGGAAATTAGCATGGATGAAGTGAGAAAGGCAGTTCAAAGTATGAAAAATGGAAAGGCCTTGGGCCCAGATGATATACCAGTAGAAGTATGGAAGTGCTTAAAAGAAGATGGATGTATGTGGCTGACTTTATTCTTTAATAAGTTGTTGCATGAAGGAGGGATCCCACAAGAATGGTGCAATAGTTCGCTAGTGCCCATCTTCAAGAATAAAGGTGATGTACAGGACTGCAACAACTATCGAGGAATAAAGCTCATGTCACATAGTATGAAGGTATGGGAGAAAGTAATAGAGAAAAGACTGCGAGAGGAGAGTGAAATTACCCCGAACCAGTTTGGGTTTATGCCAGGTCGAGGAACAACGGACGCCACTTTTGCACTCCGCCAATTGTGCGAGAAGTACAGACGTGCACACAAGAACTTGCACATGGTGTTCATTGATCTGGAGAAAGCGTATGATAGAGTACCTCGGGATGTGTTGTGGTGGGCCTTGAAAGAGAAAGGTTTGCCCGGGAAGTATGTAGAGTTAATTCGTGCTATGTACAGTCAATCTCGTACCTACGTCCGGTCGGCTGCTGGGAATACCAACGAGTTCAATGTGGCTGTTGGCTTGCACCAAGGGTCGGCTTTAAGTCCCTACCTCTTCCTGTTGATTATGGATGCTCTGACATCGAATCTACAGGAAGAGGCACCCTGGTGCATGCTGTTTGCCGATGACATTGTTCTTGTCGGTGAAGATTTACCTGAGATTCGGAGCAGATTGGAGAAATGGCAACAGAAACTGGAGAATGTTGGCTTGAAAATCAGCAGAACCAAAACTGAATATATGTTCTGCGATTTCGGCGGTATCTCCAGTTCTGGAGGCATAGCGCTTGATGGCGCGCTTCTTCCAGTCTGCTCCGACTTTCGGTATCTCGGTTCACTCGTGCAAAGCGATGGCGAAGTAGATCGGACGGTTAAGCATAGGATTAACACTGGATGGATGAAATGGCGGCAGGTCACGGGGACAATCTGCGACTCCCAAATTCCCCTTAAACTTAAGGGGAAGATATATAAAACAATGGTTAGACCTGCTGTCTTGTATGGATCAGAATGTTGGGCCACAAAAGGGATGAATGAAAAGCAGTTGCATGCAGCTGAGATGAGAATGCTAAGAGGGATGTGTGGTGTTACACGAATGGATAGAATAAGAAATGAGTACATAAGAGGAAGTCTAAAAGTGGCACCGGTGACTGAAAAGTTGTGCGGAAATCGGCTGTCATGGTATGGGCATGTGATGCGGAGGAGTGAGGAAAATGTCGTGAGGAAAGTTTTGAGTATGAATGTCGATGGCTATAAGAGTAGGGGAAGACCAAAGAAACGATGGATGGATTGTGTGAAAGATGACATGGCTAGAAAGGGGGTGACTACCGAGATGACGAATAATAGAGAAGTATGGAAAAAAAGGACATGTTGCGCCGACCCCAAATAGATTGGGATAAGGGCAGGAGAATGATGATGTTATTCGTGAATAAAATTCAATAGAAATTTTGTATACACTTGTAATTCAACGTTCTTGCAGGACGTCATATTAGGGTTAAAATGCAACAAATTAAGCCAACAAATTAATGTTATACCGAAATTCAGTAGTTTTTGAGTTAGTTAGATTTTTAGTTTTTTTATGGAAAATAAAATTCAAAAATGATTTACGACGCGGCTTTACTACAATTTAAGTTATTATCATAGCTGATGTCGTAGCAGATCTTTGTTAAAAATTAAAAGTTGAAAAATGCCTAAAACCTTAGCAAAGATCACTAATTAAACATTTTATTTTTCGTAATTTATATTTTACTTAGATAAAAATTACAAAAAAAAAAAAAAAACTGAATTTTGGTAGAAAATTTGGTGGCTTAATTTGTTGCATTTTCAAGACGTCCTGCAAGAAATACGTCGAAACATAATATTGTTTTTTAGAACAAAGAATCCATTGAGTGTTAATAATATAATATTAAAATAACTTATTATCTAGTGTTAGTACCAATCACCGTCGGCACAAACTGCTATATAATTGGAGAGCTGCAGGTCTTCGCTACAGTTCTCAGGATGCTGTTGCGACTGTCTCTCACTCTCCTCAGCAGTAAAGCTGTTCTCTTACGAACAATCGCGTGAATCCCGTCGGTACGAGCTTGCACAAACATTTCCGATGCGCAGCAGTAGCGAGGAAGTCCCAACAACATCCTGAAACCATTGTTGTACTGGATGCGCAGGACATCCAGCGATGTCTTGGTGTAATTGACCCATAGAACTCGTGTACAGAATCGGGCAGTAAGCCTTGAAAATTGTGATTTTTACTAGGTCCGTACACCAAGCAAATCTACGGACCACAATGTTGCACCGGACGGCGAGTACCCTGCGCTCCCTCTCTCTATCTATATAAATATTCTCCGAACGGGTAGGCAGAGGTGCCTCATTTCAGTATATGTTATAAGTACCTAATTACTACTCGTACTCGTATTAGGTATTTCTATCAGGAATTTCTCAGTAGCAGCCCGGAGTCTGGATTTGTGTCCGGTTGTTGGCAATAGGCTCATCTCTATAACTTATCGGGCAAAATGTGGGTGTACTATAGGTACACCTCTGCCCTATCGTTCGTGGAATTATGTTATTGCCCCAATGGTGGGCAAGGAACTATACATAGAAGTCACGAGCATTATACACCCCGTTTGCTCAAGGCAGACTGGCGATTGCAAACTTATTATATTCTAAACGGGTGAAAAAACATGTTTTTTTTATTGGAGCTGTCTCAAAAGGGCAGATTATTATATATTAGGTTGGGGAAAAAGTCTTTTCGCATTATAGTTTGTATGAACTTAAACTAAAATCTCTTTGGCTATACTGTTTGTATCTGGCTGGTTTTGGTATCATTGAAAGTTTAAATTTTAAAGAACATAATTCCAAATTCAAATTAGGAAAATGTGTGATTTTCATTTGTTTTTCGTACTGTCAAGATGAGTGAATCTAATGAAGAAATTCGATACATTTTAAAATTTTACTACAAAAAAGGTAAAAATGCAACGCAAGCCGCGAAAAAAATTTGCAATGTTAATGAACTCAGTGCAGTGTCTGTGAGAGTAACACAAATTTGGTTTAAGCGTTTTCAATCCGGAAATTTTGATGTCAAAGATGCACGTCGCTCTGGTCGCCCTATTACGGATAAAATGGATGCCGTTTTTGAAAAAGTAGAGCAAGATTGGCATATCAGTAGTTACGACGTAGCTAAAGAACTGGGAATTGACCACAAAACAGTTTTGGCGCATTTGAAAAAAACTGGGTACACAAAAAAGCGCGATATTTGGGTACCTTACGAGCTCACTGAAAGAAACCTAATGAACTGTGGTACTCATTTGTGATTCTTTATTACGACGTAATGAAACCGAAACATTTTGAAGAAGCTGATAACTGGTGATGAAAAGTGGATCACGTACGACAAGAACGTGCGAAAAAAGTCGTGGTCAAAGGCCGGTCAGGCTTCACAGACTGTGGCGAAACCCGGGTTAACTCGCAACAAGGTGATGCTGTGTGTGTGGTGGGATTGGAAGGGCATTATTCATTATGAGCTGTTACCACCAGGCAGGACCATCGATTCTGAACTCTACTGCGAACAACTGATGAGATTAAAGCAAGAAGTTGAGAGAAAGCGGCCGGCATTAATCAACAGAAGGGGTGTGGTTTTTCATCATGATAACGCTAGACCTCACACATCTTTAGCCACTCAGCAAAAATTAAGAGAGTTTGGCTGGGAGGTGTTAATGCATCCGCCGTATAGTCCTGACCTTGCACCTTCAGATTTCCACCTGTTTTGGTCTCTTCAGAATTCTTTAGGCAGTGTCAGGTTAACATCACGAGAGGACTGCCAAAACCACTTGTCGCGGTATTTTGATCAGAAGTCCCAAAATTTCTATAGCAATGGGATCATGTCCCTACCTACAAGATGGCAAAAAGTTATCGAACAAAATGGTACCTATATACTTTAGATAAATGTGAATAATGTATATTAAAAAATGTTTTGAATTTTCATAAAAAATGCGAAGAAACTTTTTCCCCAACCTATTATGTTGTGTGTAATCCCGAAATATTCGGCCTAACAAAGCTCTTTTAGAAAATCAGTCTGAACTAAACTCACACAAAAACTAAACTTTAAAGAACGTCACTCAGAAATCAAAATACGCTTTGATCCTACACGTTAGCCAAACTCCATGTTATTAGTTGTAATAGACTATTGTTCAACTAACCACGAATAGGATAGATAACTTTCTACGATGCTTCTGCCACGTATCGCCTTTGTACAGACCTTTGCAGAGAAATATGGCCGCGGGGTGGGAATTGTAGACTGATTGCAAAAATAGAAGGTCCAGTGTGTGTTTGTATTTTTTAAAGCATTTTTTTTTTGTGGATGGGAAATTCTCCCGCTCTGAGCGGAGTGTCAGACTTTTATTTATTTATTTATTTATTTATTAAAACTTTATGCACAAGTAAAAAAAATACCGTACAAAGGCGGACTTAATGCCTGAGGCATTTAGTTAGTTATTTTTTTTTTTATTTTTTTTTACTTTTACTGACTAAAACCAACCCATGTTCCTTCAGTTGCCCGTGCCAGGGCCACGCTATCTCTTTCGAACTACCCGCGCCCCGGCGGCATCGGCCCTATTGGACCCCGTCACTGCTGACATCTCTTTGAGGCGCGCGTGGAACACAACGCGCCATCGACCCGGGCCTGGTCCTTACCGGACGGCGAGCTACCCTTTACTCGTCGTCCGCAAGCCCGCGCCTACGGTGGCATTTTTTAAAGGATTAGGTACTCATTACCACTACCTATTCCTGAAAAATAGTAAGTTCACGTTAACACTTTGATGGACAATATACGGCTATAGCAGTAATAATAATAAAACTTCTATTGTGTCTCGTTGATGTCCTTCAAAGCGTTATAAATTACTAGCTGCGCCCCGCGGTTTCACCCGCGTAGACCGGGATAAAAAGTAGCGGTATAAAAAATAGATGTTAGCCGATTCTCAGACCTACCCAATATGCTCACAAAATTTCATGAGAATCGGTCAAGCCGTTTCGGAGGAGTACGGGAACGAACATTGTGACACGAGAATTTTATATATAAGATAATGCAACATTCAAAGTCTTATTTTGTTGACCTAAAGTTAACTAATAAGTAATAGTGCAAAATAATATTTTCACATGTACTATCTTATATGAAGCTCAAAAGAATGTATTTGTGATTTTCTGGAAACGATTGACTATAATTTATCTAAATAACCAATAAATAATTATTTTTTGTAATAATTTTTTTAATACAAATGTCCATTTTATTCATTTCATATTGAATTTTGAATTATAGTTGTATTTTATTTTAGGTTTTCATAAGTTTTTATTTAATTTTAAGTTAATTATGTTGTTGTTTTTTGGTGGGTGCTATGTATACCTTTAATAGGCATACATACCAGTACTTTTATCATTTTATTACTCTGTTTTTTTTTTTGTAGGTATGTACTGCTGTTGGTGTACCTATATTATATGAATAAAGAAACAATTTTCTTATTTTTTTCAAGCAAGTCGGTGGTAACAAAATAACAATGCTATCAAAAAAATGCTCTCACATGTTATTTAGATTGCAAAATAACGACTCCTCTCTCTTTAACTGCATAACCTTTATAATGGAGCTATTTGTCTGCATATCGTAAATAACGGAGCTATTTAACTGCATAACCTTTATAACGGAGCTATTTAAAGCCCCAATGCTACCTTGCTGACTGGCAAATATTTTTTGCCAAACAAATAATCTATACAATACATACATACAAATAAATAAATTAAAGTCTCTGTAATGTCAAAATAACAGCTTTTTACTAAATGCATAATTATGAAAGTATAATATACGGTACTAATAACAATTTTTAATATTTATGTCCGTCTGTTTGTCTCCCGGCTAATCTCCAAAACGGCTAGACCGATTTTGACGAGACTTTCAGTGACGGATAGCTGATGTTAAAAGGAGTAACTTAGGCTACTTTTATTTTATAAAAACAAAGAATTAGAGTTCCGCGCAAGAAAATTAAAACCCATGAAATTGTGAACAAAATCCGATTCAAATAGGGAAGTATTTATTTATTTATTTATACATATAACAATTGCTTGCTGCACTTACAGTTTCACCAAAGCGCGTAGATAGCCAACCACATAGCATTTAACTAAAAAACTTAATGCAAACATTATACATAAGTTTACTGCTATACATAAATATGTCAACATCCGGCTCCTGAGCAATCAGGGCGTTCAGCAGATTGATCGCCTGTGCTGTGGGAGCATATCGAGCAGTATGGGTACGCGCAAACAGTGAACAGCGAGCTAGAGTAGTCGCGTCATCGATCTTATTATTTAGCAACAAGTAGTAGTGCATCAAAAGCGCACACTTGCGTCTCAGTTCCAACGTATTGATGCCTACCATTCCCGCAACAAACAGAGACGGATATAAATAGGGATAATACCCATATATTTTTTTATACAGGTAGCGAACAAATTTTCGTTGAACCCTTTCTATCATGAGCTTATACTTTTGCTCATGTGGATCCCATGCATTGTATTCAAGTTTGCTACGTACTAACGAATAATAAAGAGTGAGTATAGCATTCCTGTCTTTAAACCTACTTGCCTGTCTCATAACAAAACCAAGTGATTGGAAAGCCTTGCCACAGATATTATTAACGTGCTGATTAAAGGTCATATTCACATCTATCATATTCATCAAAGTATTGTTCCCGCGCAGGCGAAGCCGCAGGCAACAGCTAGTTCTCAATAACGTTCCTGTCTTTACGAGATGAGAAGAAGCAGCATGCATTATTATGTTTTTTTTTTTTTATGTATAGAATAAATACCCATTTGTTTTGTTTTGGTTTTTAAGCCTAAGATATAAAACAATTTTATGTAATGTGCGTCACTTTCATGTCAATAAACAGTTTTTCTTTCTTTCTTTCTTTCTGATACTTTACCAATGAGCTTATAACAAGTCTAAGCATTATTAGGTCTATGCTCGTTTGATCTCACTATTATGCTAAGTGATGTGTGGCTAAGTTCTTTGTGAGCGGACATCGGGCGATAGTTCGCATAACTTTAACTTGATTGTGTTAATCTTCGCGTATATGCTCTTTGAAATAAAGTTTCTTTGACAATTAATAATATCAGCATGTTTTTCTCTCAATGCAAGACTGTATCATAAAAAAATTAAAAAAAAACCGGATAAGTGCGTGTCGGACTACGCACAATAAACGGTTCCGTAGTTGAAAATAATTTATCCCAAAAAAAAACTTTTACCTTGGCCAGAGGCTAAGCATTGTCATACAACGTGGCAGTGCCGCCAGTCTCTTGGGTACATTTCCAGTCGAGAACGATGCGAATGAATTTTTCGACGCCATATTTTAGTTTGTGAATAGTTTAAATAGGTTTGGATGTAATTTTGATAAATTAATTAATTAATTAGTTATAAGTTATTATTTACGTAAATTACAAAAACAAACTTAACGTTGTAGTTGAAAAACATGTTCTCTCATTCATTGATATACATAACATAACAAAATATAACATAAACATTTATTTCAGAAAGCATCCATATCTCAACACACACAATTTAAAAACAACTAACTCACATCAAAATAAAATAAACAAAACAAGACACACAAAATAAAAGCTGTTACAAATAAAAGGACACAGTTACACACCTAAAGGACCGGGAGGAACTGTCCACTGCTCACAGTGCAGTATGCAAACGTATCCAGTGGCGCAGCAGTGGAGAGTCCCACCTGTCCGCGAATATGCTTATTATTCTGTTGCTACTGGATCTCACACGACTCAGCAGCGACGCACACTGCTTCCTTAGAAGAGCATGCAACTCAGCAGTGTGCGCTTCTGCGAACATAGTCGAAGCACTGCAGAATCGTGGCAGCCCCAGCAGCATGGTAAACGCGTTGTTATATTGAATACGTAGGGCGTTGTATGACCCAAGTGTGTTGTTAATCCACAGGCTGCACGTGTAAAGTGATTGGCAGTAAGACTTAAAAAGAGTCACTTTCACTTCATTACTGCTACGCGCGAACCTGCAGGCCAACATTTTACACCGGACAGTCGACGCCTTACGTGCCCTTTCTACATCCACCTTATCCTTAAGGTCCTCGGAAACCCAGTGGCCCAGATACTTGAACTGAGTGACCCTGTTTAAGGGGGTACCAGCTGAGGTGACTGTAGGTACAGTTACGTAATTTTTGTCCCGCCCCTTAAAAACTAGGAGTTCACTTTTCTTCGCGTTGTATCTGAGCCCATGGGCCTCCGCATAGGACTCACAAATCCGTACCAGCTTACGCAGACCCCCGATCGCTGGACTCAGCAGCACCATATCATCTGCGTAACTAATATTGTTGAGACAAACGCCGTCTATGTAGCACCCGACACTGGCACTGCTGAGTTCACCGACAAGTCGATTAATGTACAGGTTGAACAGCTTTGGTGAAGTCAGTCAACCCTGTCACATAATCACGTCACGGTCGTTACGTCACGGTATTTTTTTTGTAATCGCAAAAAAAAAAAAAAAAAAAATATGTGAAAAAACTACAAACTAACAATTTTCGGACTTCATCCATTATTTGTGCTGTGAGACCTTGCTTCTTACCAAATTTCCAAGATCCTATAAGGGTTCCGTTTTTCCTTTTGAGGACCCGAAAAATAAAAAACATCGTCTTCAAATCAATCAATGTGGTTGATCACCATGTGTTTTCCTACGCCGTTTATCAATGGTGTCTTATTTTAATACCAAGTGTTCATGTGTGTGATGTGGGAAGTACAGAACCGATCGAAGTGGTGGTGCTTGGGGGAGGCCTATATCCAGCAGTGGACGTCTTTCGGCTGAATTGATGTTGATGATTATTGTCATGTAAAACCCAAAAAAAACATAAATATGTAAGCCTCTACTGTTTGTTCCTAGATTATTTAAACTGTTTAAATTTATCGCAGATACAGACAATACAAATGTGCGCTTCCAATTATAGGCGACCACATCATTCACTTAATAACTAGGTAGGTACAAGAAGTTTGATAAGAACAAGAATCATTAAAATTAATCAAAATACAATAAACGAAAGTCATCATTTATTTCAATTTAATGGGTATTTTTGATTTGCCGTAAAACTATAGTCCATTTACAATAAGATAAAGAATAGAAGAATAAGACAATTAAACAAACCTTTTTTACAGTCCGTTCAATTGATTTTGACTTCTATTGCGCTGGTAGCATGACAAAGGGCAGCTGCAGTAAATAGTCGGTATTGTAACCACTTTTGCCTTTAATGTCACCCTTAAGCCTACGGAATAGAAGTCAAAATCGGTTGAACGGGCTGTAAAAAAGGTTTGTCTAGATGTCTAATCTTATTGTAAATGGAGTATAGTTTCTGAAAAAGTTATAGCTTGCCCGTTCCAAAGCGTAGTTTGCTATGTAGTTGAAGGAATAATCAATCAATCTGCCTAGCCTTTTCCCAACTATGTTGGGGTCGGCTTCCAGTCTAACCGGATGCAGCTGAACAGCATTCTTTTACATGGAGCCACTGCCTATCTGACCTCCACAACCCAGTAACTGGGTAATACGATACCCCTTGGTAAGACTGGTTGTCAGACTTTTGGGCTTCTGACGACCCGTAACGACTGTCAAAGATCCACGAATGACAGCCGGGACCAACGGCTTAACGTGCTTTCCGAGGAGTCTCGGTATGTAAAGATGGTCACCCATCCACTGACCAACCCCGGCAAGCGTAGCTTAACCTGATGGATCGACCCGTGCGGCTGTTATTACTTAGCCACGAGCTCCTCATAGTTGAAGGAATAATAATTACACACTGTCCACTCACACTCACTGTCCATTCTATGGTTGCCTGGAAGAGATTGCAGATAGCGATAAGGCCGCCCATTGTATATTTTGTAGTTTGTGTCTTTTTGTTTTTGTTATGTATTTTTGTGGTGTACAATAAAGTATATAAATAAATAATATAAATAAATAAATAATTTAATAAAATATCATTGGTTCAAAAACAGAGACAGTTCCTTTTTCAAAACATATCAGTATCCCATTCCTCCAATTCCCAGACCCATAAAACTATTTAGCCCCCATTCCTGGAGACGTAGAATTTATGGAGCTTCCAGTCGTGGATATTAGAGAGTGTCCAGAGTTCCAGAGCCGCATTGCAGCAATGTCAGCACACGAACAATTAGAGCTCTTTGTCCGATATTCAATAGTGAGCGCCGAGTGCCGACCTGTAATAACGCCTCTGGTGTTTTGAATGTTGCCGTGGAATAATGTGGATAAGACTTCTGGTTGCGTATATTTTTTTCAAAGTGAATACTTGTAGTGTAAACTTATATTAAATGGTTCACAACGAGCGAACACGGAAGATTTCTTTGACTGACTGCTGAAATCATAGATCATTTATTTTATTTTATTTTATTTGATCTCATTTTATATTATGTGTGGCAATAGGTATCATATACCTAATTGAAATAAATAAATTTATTATTTTTATAATATAGCCTCGTATTAAAAAAAAATGTATTAGAGGCAAACAAAGTCACCATGGAATGTAAAATGATTTCAGAAAATCAAAAACATGTTACTTATTTTGGTGTGGAACTTTTCGATGTATTTTTTTCCAGAATCAGAATTTCTGTCCAGTTAATAGTTAAAAATAGTCTTATTAGATACATAGGACTAATACATGTCATAAAAAATGGTGGTATAGATACCTACAACATATCTCTGCCTGCCCCTTCAGGGTATTCAACCGTGATTCAATTCAATTCAATTCAATTTATTTTATTGCAGATAATAAAAATCCATAATATTACATAAAAACAATATAAAAACATAAAGATAAATAAATTTAAAAAAATACAATAATTTAAAAATATTATAAAAATTAATCGTGAGTGTCAAAACATGTGTAAAAGTATAATTAGATCAAATAATAATAATAATCAAATATAATTTAAACTGTCAAATAATAATAATAATAGTGATGATATGTCATGTCACCACATGTTCTCAATCAATCAATCTGCCTAGCCTTTTCCCAACTATGTTGGGATCGGCTTCCAGTCTAACCGGATGCAGCTGAATACCAATATTTTACATGGAGCGACTGCCTATCTTACCTCCACAACCCATTAACTGGGTAATACGATACCCCTTGGTAAGACTGGTTGTCAGACTTTCGGGCTTCTGACGACCCGTAACGACTGTCAAAGATCCACGAATGACAGCCGGGGCCAACGGCTTAACGTGCTTTCCGAGGCACGGAGGAATCTCGATATGTAAAGATGGTCACCCATCCACGGACCGACCCCGGCAAGCGTAGCTTAACCTGATGGATCGACCCGTGCGGCTGTTATTACTTAGCCACGAGCTCCTCATGTCACCACATGTTCTATTATTTGAAAAAAAAAATCTTATATTAATACAATTTTCAACTACCCGTTCTATCCATCCTATTCTATCCCGGGCACCCAGATGGGCAGTGCCCACGGCTACGAATCTAAGCTTTCGCACAATTTCCTATCGCAGTGCGGAACACCTTTCTAGCTCCAGGTGGCCTGTCGAACCACCTAGTACCACCTAGGTACCACTGTGGTACCTACCGCGCCAGGAAACGGGAGAAAATTGAAGCTACAGCCATTGTTTGGACAGGGAACGTGTCGAGCGGTGTCATTATGTTACGGCCTGAGGCTAGTTCTGATGAACTAGTGATTGTTAATTGTTTTTAGTTATCTTTCATTCAGCTTTAGTGGTTTTTAACATGCTTAAGAACAGGCTTTATTCATCGAATATTCTTTGTAGTTTTCCTTTAGTGAAATATGCTTGTGATTCATAGGTACAGTACGACAAAGTACAAAAGATCCATATTTTATCTTCGGAAAACCCTCCCCCCCCCCCGGCTCTCTAAATAAAATGTGACTATCGACAAACGGAAATATATTATACAACGTGTCGTTTTGCATCCTTGTCTTTAAGGGTGTGGTATAGACCATCAAACCGAATAACTTTTTCCATGGCACCAACATCTTAGTCGCGAAAAAAATTTCAACTGTCCCACAGAAAACTTCAATACCTACTCGACGCAAATGTATGGAATGGCTGATTATTTTTTCGCGATTACGATGTTGGTGCCATGGAAAAAGTTGTTCGGTTTGATTGTCTATACCACATCCTTAAACTTCACGAGGATGCAAAACGAACGACACGTTGTGTATGTGTTCTTTCTTGTCCCTGTCGGCGTTTCCACTCACATCTGCCTTGTACCTTTCATAGACAAAATTAGACGAGATTTTATTGACAAAACTCTGAGATTAACTGAACAAAGCATAGTTTTGCACACAAAAAAGGAACACTTCTCTTCTAAGGTGGCACAAAATATGTATACCTAGGTCAAACATGTACTTATTGAAATAAGTAGTAATTATTTTCCTTACCTAAAAAACCAAAACAAAAATTCGTCAACATAACCACAGAAACAGTTTTCATTTCGTACTCAAATCATCTCGAAAATGATCCTCAAATAAACGGCGACATAAAATATACACACATCGTGTGTGGCCATTAAAACCGCGTATCTGAGGCTCCTGGCGCGACGTAGCGATTTATTTTAACACATTTTGTTTATAAATGATATAATGCGATACTCGCGCGTTACGCCACAGAAAACCGTCTTTGTAACGAGACGTTCGGTATTCATATAGAGCTGTTGACACCATGTGAATACAATTTCCGCGGAAATAATATTATAGGGTGCCATTAAAAATTGCGATCATTCTGTCACAGTCAACTAGCTCAAGGCTTCATGTATTATGGGCCAAAGTTCCGCATGCTCACCTCAAAGGCGATAATCGCATAGCACGGCTCACGACTCGATCGCACAATGCATGCGCTTTGACCATGGATGCACGAAGCGTATTTTAGTTGTGTTCGTATTAGTATAATGATGTATAGCAACTAGCTCAAGGCTTCATGTACACGACGCGACACCGCACTGGAGCCACACCGACGCCGGACCACGTACTTGTTTTACTACATAACTCGATATCAATGCGGTGTACACGCGGCTCCGGTGTGGCGGCGGTGTGGCGTTTGCGCGATATTCATTTGTATACACAAACATGCGGTCCGGCGCAGGTGCGGCTCCGGCGTCCTGTACACTTTCATTTAACACACTAGCCTTTTAACTAAACGTCGCGGCGCCATTCAATAGCGGCCTGAATGATAATCAATTATAGGTTAGGTTAGAACTATGACAAACCGCACGCGAGCCAATCGAGCGAAGCGAGTGGTGCCACGGCAACGGCCGACGACCGCTACCTACTTCGAAAGTTAATCTGATACGATAGATCAGTATCGATCATAGCGTTGGCTTCGCCTCCAAATATGTCACTTCATTGATCATCTTATAATATTTCTCGATGTTATCAATCGAATGCGATTGCAGTCTAGTTTTCCATGACAGTATGATTTCGTTTCCCGATGGTAGGCAGAGCTGTCTAAGTACTTGATAGTATGCCTACTCAAATTGTGCCAGTTATATTACAAGTTCCAAGTAAATCTGGGTACAGATTATTTGCAATGCAACATGTAAGGTAACATGCAATGCAACATTTTCCATGCATGTATTCGCGAGCACACTGATGCGCGCAGTGTGCTCGCGAACACATTCAAATGTAGGGAAAACGTTGCATTGCATGTTGCCTTACATGTTGTGTTGCAAAGGGGCATCAATCTACTCCGGGCTCCTAGTGAGACTTGAGGAATGGAAAACCTTATAACGCTTTTGCTTGGACCAGCACATTATCATCTGCCTGCTTTTTCCCAACTATGTCAGGGTCGGCTTCTAGTGTTATCGGATGCAGCTGAATACCACTATTTTATATGGAATGACTGCCTATCTGACCTCTAAAACCCAGTTCTGGGTAGGTACCTTTTTGGTAAGACTGATCGTCCGATTTTGGGGCTTCTAACGACCCGTAACGAATATCAAAGATCCATGAATGACAGCTGGGACCATCGGTATAACAAGCTTTCCAAGGCACGGAGGGGTTGGTTGGTACTTAAAGATGGTCACCTATCTACGGACCAACCGTGGCAAGCGCAGCTTAACCTGATCAATCGATCTTACTTGGACCAGCACACGTAGTAAATATACCAGGTCCAACATTAATAAAATATGAAGGGGACGATTATTATTTATACCTACTGTCAGAGATTTACGCCACTTACAAGTTGTAGGTCATGGGTTGGAACCCAGGCAGGTGCTTTATTTTGTGTAAATTATTTCATCACCTCTGCTCTCAAAACAGTGAAGGAAAACATCAACATGGAAATACGAGTACGAGCACGTTCTCAGCTAGCAGTTCTTCTGTATATCAATGTTAACTTCTTTTCTTCATCTGACGGTGAGTGGTTACCACCTTCTATTCACATTATACAACATCAAAGACATCGCAGGTTCGTTGCCATCCCAAAGACAATACTGAAATATCTCTTTAATCTGAGACCAAGAATTCCTTATCCATATAATAATATACAGTTACATTATACAGCTCGTCATCATTCTCTTGCCTTTATCCCAATTTATTTGGGGTCGGTGCAATATATATTTTTCTTCCATACTTCTCCATTAGTCCTCATCGCGGTAGTCACCCCCTTTTCTAGCAATATCATCTTTCTCGCAATCCATCCATCGTTCTTTGATCTCCCCTACTCATATAGACATCCAAATTCGTAGTCAAAACTTACCTCAAGAAATTTTCCTCATTCCTCCGCATCACATAGCCATACTTTCAACTTTTTTATCACTGCTGTACTGCGTATAGATTCCTTAAAAAAAACACCTGAAAGTTCGCATCACCAGCTCTATATAAATCCCCGCATATGGTGCGCTAAGAACGCTCACGTACATTTTCTAGCACTCCGGTTTATGTAGGGCATTTATTCTTAGAGCACCCCCTGTCCCCGAGGGGTGGGACCCTGTGTTTTGTGTACTTTATCATCGTGTATTGATGTTTTATTTGCACTGTTTTCGTCTGTAATTGTGGGTTTTTGTGTGGGTGGAAGTAGTAGGTGTGTGTGAAAATTGAGAAATATTGATTGTCATTTGTCATTTAGGTGGGAGGCTGCTGGCAGTGACCGGCATTGATTGATTTCTTAACGTCACTGAAAAAAGTGTTTAGAACATCGTCTGTGCCAGAGGAGAAGGTTGAATCGTGGTAATACTACAATTTTGCCAGTTATGTTTAATTCCTGTGTTGGAGGCGAGCCTATTGCCATCAACCGGCCATGATTCCAGAGTCTGGGCTGCTACTAAAAAAATCCTGATCGAAAAATTCAATAATAAAATCAATAGATTAAATTCGGGGTGAGAGCTTGGTGATCCGTCACAGAAGCTATCCTAGTATGGACGCCGCGCCAGTCTCTCACAAAGGATCAGATTTTAGATTTTGTAACAACGTTATTATTCTTGTCTCTATTTATAAAATAAAACTAAGTGTAATAAAACATGTCATAGTCACAGAAAATGACAATTATTATCTCGGCTGCCTCATTGTCCAGTGACTGAAAACGTGACTGATGAAAAAGAGCCCTGTGGGTTAGATTCCAGTTCAGTGTAAAATTGAGAGGGCGTGTCAGACTTTTACTGACTAAAACCCACCCGTGTTCCTTCAGTTGCCCGTGCCAGGGCCACGGTATCTCTTTCGAACAACCCGCGACCCCGGCGGCATCGGCCCTATTGGACCCCGTCACTGCTGACATCTCTTTGAGGCGCGCGTGGAACACAACGCGCCGTCGACCTGGGCCTGGCTTTACCCTAAGATTTTTCAGGCCGAAACAGTCGTGTTATGTACCAAGAAGGTCGGACAGCATCAATTCCCTTAACTAAAATTCTATAATTCGAACGAAGACTCATGTAGGGTTAGTAACATTGAACCAGGAAGTCTGTCTACCCTAAAAACAAACAAAATAAGAAAGCCTGTATATCAACTGATAAGAAGTATGAAACACACCAATTTTCTTCAATCATATTTGTCTCTAATACTACAATATACACTTCTGGACACATCTTTTGGCCCACCTTGTATTTTCAGTTTCGTTTGGTCCTAGCTAAAATTTTATATTAGGTCGAGCAAAAAGTTTTTATGCAGTTTTGAACCTGGCACATTCACAATTTCATTCAATAGTCTTTTTTTGAATTTCGAACACAGAATTTAAAGAAACAAAAGACAATTTGGAGCCTGTTTGTTGATATCAAACAATCGAATACTAAGAAAACTTGGTTTTATTGGTTTACTTGGATTTAATTCTTGAAAAAGTGATTGATATCTTTGGTTTTGCAACAAACATTACTTATTCTTAACATTAAGGTGAGGTTCTATCAATAATCTATGGATACTTCACCTGAAGTCGCCGCCCAAGCTGTGGCACTTATTCAGGCCGGACACAGCCAAAGAAACGTGAGTGCTCAACTTAATTTAAGTCGATCTGCGGTCCGAAATGTTTATCGGAGGTACCTAGAGACTGGCGGCTTTGTTCGTCGCCAAGGAAGGCCACGATCTCGGGTCACAACTGAAAGGCAGGATCGATTCATCGTGACGACCAGCTTGAGAAATCGTCACCTTACCTCCATTGAGATACAAAACTAACTTCGCGACTTCCACGGAGTATCTGTGAGCGCTCGAACTGTTCGGAGAAGGTTAAAAGAACGCGATATGGTACCACACAAGCCAGCTAATGGCCCCAAACTAACGCGAGCCCACCGAACAGCGCGCCTTCATTTCGCACGCAGTCATTTAAATTGGACACAGCAAGATTGGAGCCGTGTACTCTTTTCTGATGAGTCTAAAATTGTGTTACATGGCAATGATGGAAGGAAGAAGGACTACCGACGTAAAGGAGAGCGTTTCGCACAATGCTGCTTTGAAGAGAGGGTTGCTTATGGCGGTGGCTCATGGACTGTCTGGGGCGGTATATCCGCGAGCGGCAAAACTCAACTTGAGTTTGTTACAGGACCACGGCTGCCAACATTAAATGCTGAAAAGTACATTCGTGAGTGCTTAGAACCTCACGTGATACCATACGTGGACTATGTGGGCCCAAATTTCCGTTTTATGCATGATAATGCAAGAGCCCATGCGGCCTTCATCGTTAGGGAATATCTTCGGGATGTGAACATCACAGTTATGGACTGGCCAGCCAGAAGCCCAGACATGAACCCCATTGAGCACATGTGGGACGAGCTAAAAAGACGTGTTAGGGCTCGTCAGCCAGTTGCCCAGACGATGCAGGAGTTGAAAACTGCCATAGAAGAGGAATGGGAGATGATCCCTCAAAATTTCATAGAGCGGTTGATAAACTCTATGCCTAATCGTATGAGAGCTGTGGTAGATGCCCATGGAGGCAACACGCGTTATTAAATTAAACCTTTATTTGATAAAACATGTTTTTTATTCAAAAATCAATTGCCTTTAACAAGGCGCATATCCGACTTGTTAGGCGTAGCTCCATGTCGTATGGTATTCTGAATTCAAATTTAAAACAATACGATCGAAAAAGATGGTAAAATGTATCAGGTTTAAAACTGCATCAACAGTTTTTGTTCAATCTAGCAATCATATTTCGGTAGGGGCCATCGAAACCTAAACTCTAAGGTGGGCCAATAGATGTGTCCAGAAGTGTATGTTCTTATACACATTCGCATTTCTATAGTCAGAGCAATTTTAACCCTTACAATGCGAAGGGGGTACATTTGTACCCCTCGAGAAGGTGGTGATTTATCAAAGTATTTCGCACCTAATAAATAACGCACATATTCGCTTTATATTTGTACGGTACATGTAATATTTTAACTTGAGGCTTAGAGAGTGATCGAGAGTGTTGTGTTTTGTTTTGAATAGGAGTTTTGATGATGTCAGTAGATTTGGCTTATTAGTTTGATTGATATCAAAACAGTTAAGTCACACGGAAATGACAAAACGAGCTAAGTTATTTCATTTTTTAAAGACAGAATTAGATAATAATCCAAATAGTAACTTGGCAGAATTTTCAAATGGTACGCACGGCTACAGATCAAGCTATACATTTCCAGTATAAGCCGATCTCGCATTTTAAAGGATTTCCTTACAATGAGAGGTCAGTGTGTGTGTGTGTGCGCTAAATGTATTTCCTTATGTCGTTTACTGGAAAGTTGACAGTCAAATACTTACTATTTATTTGTTTTGGTTATAAGTACTTCTAAAGATTAATACTTGAGTCATATTCTAGATATTGCACACCAACGAACACTATCTTCATGATCTTAGTATTATTTTATTTATATTGTATTTAGATATAACATGTTTTATTTATTTATTTATTTATTTATTTATTAAAACTTTATGCACAAGTAAAAAAAAATACCGTACAAAGGCGGTTTTAACAATAAACAAAGATTCTGTGATTTTTCTCCTGTTAAAAAGATACTCGTACTTAGATCGATATCTTATGTAAGAAATTTCCTAAAATAGTCGCAAAAAAAAAAGGTGACGGTGTAATTTTCATTTTTACGTTTTCACAATGACAAAAAAAAATGCATGCAAATAGCCTTCCAAAATACACCATCCTTTTTACAGCTTCATAATAAAAATATGAAACATTTCATTCCCTTTTATTTTTACCCTTTTTTCACCAAAATCCAATAGCACTCCAGTGTATTAAGTCTATTGAAGATTTATATGAACAAAAACTGCTTCCCGCTATTTTAGTATTATCCCGAACGGGGCATATCTGAGCGACATTTTTGCATACCTTAGGGGAGAAAAAATATTTATCTTAATAATAACCAACGTTCTAAAACCCACATTTTACCGTGTCTATCACTAATGTAGGGGTCTTTTTATATTGGTTGACGCAAATAGTCACATGCCATTCGGTATTATGTCATAAATCATAATATTGGAATATTTTTTGAGGTATGATACGAAGTTGGTACATTGTACCCTTATTGAAAGTTACTGTGACAAATGATGCGGCGTTTTAGGGTTAGTGTTTTGGTATATTGAATTTTGGTATTATTTTTGGATTTAGTATTGTAATAAAACGCCCGTAATTGTAAAATAAAAATGTTTTAAATGAGACTTTTCGGGCTTATTACACACGTTTCTTTATGCTCAAAGTTTGTTTTTGTATCGATTTTTTAGTTCAATTCATCATTCATAGGCAAATGAGTATCTGCCGTTGTAGTTTCGTATTATCAGAGCTCTGATAGGTTCAGTCCAGACCGCTTAGTCGTCTCTGAGACGAAAGTTATAATCCCCATTCTAATTTAGTAAAAGAAACAATATCTAAAGCCGAGTAAGTAATTACAATGACATAATTCGGTAGGTACCTATAAAAACAAACAAAAACGGGGTGTATCAAAAATACATAATGTAACAGATACATCAATCTGCCAGCCTTTTCCCAACTATGTTGAGGTCGGCTTCCAGTCTAACCGGATGCAGCTGAATACCAGTATTTTACATGGAGCGACTATCTGACCTCCACAACCCAGTAACTGGGTAATACGATAACCCTTGGTAAGACTGGTAGTCAGACTTTCGGGCTTCTAACGACCCGTAACGACTATCCACGAATGACGGCCGGGACCAACGGCTGAACGTGCTTTCCGATGCACGGAGGAGTCTCGGTATGTAAAGATGGCCACTCATCCACGGACCAACCCCGGCAAGCGTAGCTTAACACGAGCTCCTGCGTACGTAACAGACACACAGATTTTGAATAAATACCTAAATTAAAATTAAAATCACGCCTTGTTTCCTCAAAGGATTGGGCAGAGGTGTGCACACTCACATTTCGCCACATAATACCAAAAACAGTGCTGTTAAAATACGGCTTCTTGTTGTTTTATTTAGTACTGAAGAAGATATGCTTTCATTGTAGACAACTTTAATTTTAAAATAAATTGTTTCACAGTTATTTAAGAAAATAGACTAAAATTGGCCATTCTCCCCCTTATCTCCGAAACTACTGAGCTTAGAAAATAAAAAAAAAAATACGGAAATTAGTTCTTTACCTGTAGATTACAAGAAAACCTATAAAAAGTCTGTGGTCTTAAAATAACATGGTAAATATCTCAATATTCTGAGTACAAAGTTACATTTACTTGAATGAAATGTATGGGAGAACTTGTTGTTCAATTACAATGTTGAGTTTGTTCTTGAGATAAATTCATCCCAACTACGGAACCCTTCATTGTGCGATACGCACTTTTTTTTTAAACGATTAACTTATCAGCAGCAATCCAAATAAGACCAATCCCCAGAAAAAAACAACAAAACTTTCACGAAAACTGAACCCAAAAAAGCGCGATAAACTTCCCTTCAGCATAACACGGAACAACCATTGTTAGGAAAGACAAATGCTTGTAAATTGAACGCGAGTGTTAAATCAAGCGTATAATTAGCTCAAATATTTGCCGCGGTTCGAACAAAGAAAACATTGGTAAGACTCCCGATTGTCTGAACAAATCGGGGCGGTAATATGCCGCTCTAAGTTTACGGGAAAATGCTTAAAAGCTTTACTTTCCTAAAAAAGCGGGAAACGGTAACACAGTAGTCACAGTTTTTTGACACATTATTGTCAAATACTAGTGAAAATTACAGATTTTCATGATGACGGAACCGCTTTCCTATGAAACCAAAGCTTTAGGAAATGACGAACTTGCGGTGGAAGAAAATTGTGAATTGGTAAATGTTTATGTAAATTGCGTGTTTTTTTTTTTTCAATTCAAGGGATTACTTTTGTAACTCAACAGTTTGAGGATCGACGTTAGCATTAAGAATTGTGAACTAAGAATATAAGCTATCGTAACTTATTATTATGCAAACAACACCTAAAAACGGCGGGCTCGACTTGTGGACAAAAAAATTCAGTGTGGTTAGTTCGATACACGCTCACGCGCCGCGTCGTAAAAGAAGACAACCCTAACGAGTCAGAAGGTATATGAGCTACGCGATAGAAAGAGAGGCAACTTTTAGGTGAATATAACAGTAGGTAATTAACGCTGTGCGATCTGAATTGCACTTTATTGTGTCGTAGCAAGAGTTAAGCCGTTGGCCCGGCTGTCATTCGTGGATCTTTGATAGCCTTTACGGGTCGTCAGAAGCCCGAAAGTCTGACAACCAGTCTTACCAAGGGGTATCGTATTACCAATTTACTGGGTTGTGGAGGTCAAATAGGCAGCCGCTCTATGTAAAATACTGGTATTCAGTTGCATTTGGTTAGACTGGAAGCCGACCCCAATATAGTTGGGAAAAGGCTAGGCAGATTGATTGTATCGTAGCAAGAGTCGTTCTTTATTTAAATGATTTTGCGGAGTGAATCTTCTGTCCTTGTACTATTATGTATTCTGTGATATTACTTTAACATTTTTAAACAACGACACTTTGCTTTAAACTTACAAAACATTATATTTATTACCATAAATATTATGCTCCATCTTCTTAATTATATCACACCTATTTTAACTCCACTATAATAACAATTCTTTCAGTCATCTTCAAAAGGGTTCTTCGCCTCTGGCGCCGCAATAAATGTTGCGGTTAAGACCTACTGGGCCCAAAAAGTAGATACAAGTAACATTAGATGTAACGTCGTCGAAACGAAAAAGACTGGAAAGAAAAAGTTTCCCATTACAAAAGCGCCATCTTACCGCCCCCAACCTCAAGAGGGGTAGCCGAAGATACCCCATGTTTGGCGCTCCCCGCCGTTTGATCCCGACGCTAACAAGACGCCGAGATGTTTGTCTAATCATTTGAAACTTAATACACGTGTCTACACGACTTTTTGTACTAAATTGGGTAATACGACTGACTGTCTATCTATAAGGATGCTGATGAAGACTAGATTTTGAAGCTAACATAACATAATCAGCCTATAATATTTTCACTGCTGAGACTCGGGCCTCCTCTCTACGAAATGGAGTCGGCCGTAATCCACCACGCGGGCTCAATGCGGGTTGATTGGTGGATGTCACATATCAATTAATTTTTGGTTTCTTGGAAATGCAGGTTTCTTGGCGATGTTTACCTCCGGCGTTTTAAAAGAAAAAGAGAGAAGGACATAAATCACATGTATGTATTCATAATCAGTCTATAATGTTTCCATTGCTGCGGCAAAGGCATCCTCTCTGTGAGAGGTAGAGGGAAAATCCACCACGCGGGCCCAGTGCAGGTTGGTGGATGGATGTCAAATTATCTTTAATTTTGGTTTTAGAACATGTAAGTTTCTCTAGATGTTTTTCTTCACTGTTTTAAAAGAAAAAAATAGAGACGGTCAATACTCATCAGGGAACACCCTAAAAATCTAGTTACCATCAAAGTTTACAAACAATAATCAAGATCTTCAAAACACTCCACATTATAGTGCTGTAAAGCATACAATCGATAGTTTTAATGCATAATATATGTGTTGTTGCTTCGTCGCCGAGCAAAGGGTCTCGACTCGAGTAGCTTCGAAAGATTAAACATTTCGCGGGAGCACTATTAATCAGATCGCCGATTGCACTGACTAAACATCAGTTTGGGGATGGCGATGTGAAGCGTATTATCGATATCGACAATATTTCATAACAGTTTAGTTTGTCACACGTGGTGTTTGGTTTCTCACAGATACTTATTTTAATAGTTATGGTACTCATAGATAGTAGGTAGAGGCTATTTTTTCCCTCAACCACAGAACATATAGGTACCTTTACCAAAATCATTCTTCTGCAAAATAAAACAAAGTATTTTTAGTGAGATGAATTGAAATTTTTCATGTTTTTTTTTTTTTAATTAAATTCATTTTATCATGTTCGTTATCGGAAACTACTAATCACGATTATTTTATCATCAATGTGATTCAATACACATAGTCTAACATACAATCATGATATTTAGACGAAACGTTTTGATTGAAATCAACATAATTATGTTCGCCAAAACTAACATAAACACAAATTCGTCGAACTAACAACATTACAAACTAACTATCGATACAAACCACAACAACTACCCCATCCCTACTCAAAACCCAAAGGGATCAGCAGAGCCGCCCGGTTAGTGTGAACTAAATGAATCATTAATAATGTAAACCTAACGCGATCCTGACCGCAGACATCGATGCCGAACGCCCCTCACTAGCGTTTAGTGATGTCCATAATTTATTTGTGTATCGGCTTTGATTGGTAGTGTTGAGTGATGTGTTAACGGTAATGCAAAGTTAATGAGTTGATTCATAAATATTGGGGATGTTGTGTGTATTGGAGGATGGTTGTTGGATGGTGAACGTGTAATATCAGTGTAAGTATTTTGCTACTTGGTAGCTGTTTGAACATCATAAAGAGATTATTGAATAAAGTCAAGTTAATAGATAAAGAAAAGCAGAGAACCGGGTTTTTTAGTTCAACTTGGAAGAGGGTTAAGTCAAACTTACGCTAAGTGGATTGATTGATTTTAATTCAGGTACGAATAGGCACTATTTTTCTAAAGATGCATTATCCGATCTTTCGGTTAAAGCACTCGGGATTAAAATAAACAAAGTTAACTTGTGAAAAACCTTACAAATCCTAGAATATTTGGCTCATGTTTTCCGACATCACCTCGAAAGTAAACATACAATGTCATATCTACACAAACAAAACTTTGCCACACAGAGGAAGACATCACATCCTCCTGCCAAAATTACTTACGAACACACGTATAAGCATATCAATAAATAATATAATTTTGCCAACAGACACAATCCGGGACACTGACCGCCACCCTACGGAGTTGACAGGCATTTTGAAAAGGGCTCGGACATGACATGCCAGCAATTCCAGGGTTACCAACAACAAATATTTATCGGCGAAAATTCTTTGGCTCTTTTTTTTTGGCGAGGAAAATAAATTGTTTTTTAAACTGAAAGGGTTCGGGTTTGGTTTAGTAAATCGGGTGGAATCGGTTCGTGTGGGTTTTCTTAATGGAGAGGCGTTTAGCTGGTCAGGATGCTTGGTAAGTAATAGATTAGTGCAGGCTTTCTTTGGATGGATTGGTCTGTGGGAAGTATACTATTTTTTCTGGGAGCTCTTGACGTCAATTTTGCCACAAACTGTTTTTAATGAATTGAATGATTTTTTTATGCCCAATGAGGTCTTTTCTTTTTTATACACTTGTACATAATATACTTAATTACGTATAATATATTTTAGTGTTAGCTTGTACAGTCAGCGTCAATAATATCGGGACGAACAGACTGTTAAAAATGATCTAACAACTATGAAAATGAAATATTAACTCAATGACACAAGGAATGTTTCAGAATGAAGACAGTACGCGACAACTGTCATTCTGACAAGAACTTTATTCAACTGCGATAAAGTTTAATTTTCTTAGTTGTTGAGATCATTTCGAACAGTCTGTTCATCCCGATATTTTTGACGCTGACTGCACATCATATTTAAGATTTCTCAAAATAAATCAAATTAATGGTTTTCTTCTGTGGAGGAGCTCGTGAGAGAGGAGCTCGTGGCTAAGTAATAACAGCCGCACGGGTCGATCCATCAGGTTAAGCTACGCTTGCCGGGGTCGGTCCGTGGATGAATGACCATATTTACATACTGAGACTCCTCCGTGCCTCGGAAAGCACGTTAAGCCGTTGGTCCCGGCTGTCATTCGTGGATCTTTGACAGTCGTTACGGGTCGTCAGTAGCCCGAAAGTCTGACAATCAGTCTTACCAAGGGGTATCGTATTACCCAGTTAATGGGTTGTGGAGGTCAGATAGGCAGTCGCTCCATGTAAAATACTGGTATTCAGCTGCATCCGGTTAGACTGGAAGCCGACCCCAACATAGTTGGGAAAAGGCTAGGCAGATTGATTGGTTTTCTTCGTCATACATTTATCTGTTTTAAACAGGGCAGGATTCATGCACTAATTCTTCCATGAACAGATAATTTTTTCAATGTGTCAAACACTAGGGATTTCTGATTAATATTTTGTTAAATGTGAACCGCCTCAAACAATAAGCATAAAGAAAACGTAACATAACAGCACGCTATAATCTCCGACAGGTTACGCAGAAGTACACCTCTGATAAAATGTACTGACGAAGTGTACTAGGACCGAGTACACCCACATTTCGCCAATTTTGTTTAAGATAATAGAAAACTGCGATTAGACTTCTTCCCATGGCGGTAGGCAGAAACTACATGCACGCCGCGCCGAGTACTACGCTCCAGACCTTTCTGAAGAATATCACCAATAAGGTCACTATATGTCTTCTTATGGCGTCCCCTCCCGGCGTTTCTACAATATAAATACCTTTTGTTAGTCGCCTTTCATTTACCCTCTCAACATGACCAAACCATCTAAGCATTCTCTTTTAATTTTTTGTCACTACATCTGATTTTAAACTGCGTCGATTATATTGTTACACAGAACAATTTATTATTTATCAGGCATCGTTAAGTGGCAACCCTACCAGTCATCAACAGATGACAATCGTTCAAAAACCGGACGCCTCCTCCCGTCCAGGGCCTGACGTTCAATATCCAGCCTGATATTACTTAAATACACGTCTTATCTGATCGAGAAATAGGACATTGGCAACCCCTACCTTACTGGAGAGGGAGGTGGCTACTTACAATATTATGTCATAATAATAATGAGAAATCGCGAAGAAATTGGTTTATTTGCGAAAAGGTAACATCAACTTAGCCCTTTTCAAGTATGACGACTTTCAGTACATCTAGATGCTACTGAGTTTTAGTATTTATCGAAGTGTTTATTGTATTTGTTTATAGCTAATTAAAACTGTATAATATCAATTACAATAATTAAAATAGAAACAATGATTACGTTGACAATCATTATGTCGTAATATAATGTAAAACTAACACGGCACAGAGGACTCCCTTGCATACTTTCTCTCACTGAACACCAGAAAATACGCATAATTTTACTCCATTCAGGGTGTGCAGTCAGAAGGGCATTTAGCATCTTTAGAGTACGATAGACTAGGGTTTCGGCTCTGGCTACTGTTTTGGATGGCAGTTGCGCAAACATATTTTTATATGAATTGACTGCCATATGATTTCCACAACCTATACTGGCCAATATCGATAAGTATGTAAAGGGTAGACTAGTAGGCTTGACTGCACTTTAATTGCGTAACACAATTTCAATCACAATCCAAAAGTTTTGCAGGATGTTTCTAATCCATTGCTTCATAGGATTAATAAATTCGTCTGCTCAACAACGTAGTTAACGCAATGAACGTTGTAGAACTGTCAAAATGAAAGAAAATGCGATCAATTGACATTTTTTTAATGTCTCTTGGCTAACTTCATGACATGAAGTTTGCCGAAAAAAATGACTGACGAGACACGAAGTTTGCCGAGGTACTTACATTTATAAAATAGTTTTACTGTACGTTAACGTGACGATACGTTAAATAGGGATGTTGACTGAATTTTTTTTGTCCGTCATTTATATTATTAAAAAATATTAAACACGTATTTTTAGGGTTCCGTACCTCAAAAGGAAAAAACGGAACCCTTATAGGATCACTCGTGTGTCTGTCTGTCCGTCTGTCACAGCCAATTTGCTCCGAATCTAATGGACCGATTAAGTTGAAATTTGGAACACATATGAATTTCTGTGACCCAAACACGGACGGGTAAAGTAAATAAATTAATTTTGAATATAGAGGTCACTTTTGGGGGGCTAATAAGAAAATTAAAAAAAAAAATTGCAAACTACACCATGTGGCATGTCAAATGAAAGGGCTTACCATGAGGGTCTCAAAAATATTTTTTTTTTATAATTTTAAAATAAATTGTTTTAAAGCTATTTAAGAAAATAGACGAAAATTTACCATTCCCCCCCCCCCCTTATCTCTGAAACTGCTGAGTCTAAAATTTTGAAAAAAATACAGAAAATAGATCTTTACCTGTAGATTACAGGAAAACCTATAAGAAGTCTGTGGTCTTAAAATAACATGGTAAATCTATCAATATTGTGAGTACAAACTTACATTTACAGTTGGAATGTATGGGAGAACATGTTTTTCAACTACAATGTTAAGTTTGTTCCTAACATAAATTCATCCCAACTACGGAACCCTTCATTGTGCGTGGTCCGACACGCACTTGGCCGGTTTTTTAGAACAGAATAGAATAGAATTTTATTTTGCAAATATGGGTACATAATAGTTCTTAAGATTACATTTAGCTCAGCCACATTTTACCAATCGGTATGGAAACATTTTAAATTATTTATATCACTATTATTACACTTATTTTTCTTTTTTGATATAGGTACCTACGTAATCAAAAGATTACGGCAATACATTGAGTTCAAATGTGAAATGACGTCACTCCTTGCTAGATTTTATACGTAGTTTTTTATAGTTGTGACCATAGAACAGATAAACCTCTTTATCTGTTCTGTGGTTATGACGTAGCGAGCCCCCACTCCTCAACTTTAATGCGTTTTATCTAAGTAATTTTTTTCTGCGACCTTTTATTTGTAATTGGAGTTTAATTAGCTTCAGTGTATAGTCAAAATATACAAATTAATATGATAAAGCAAAAAATACATGTCTAGGTAATATTTTTTTATTATCTCACTGACGGACTAATGCCTCGTTTCTGAAGAATTCTTAAACGGAGTTTAAACTCTCAAAGAAAGAAAGAAAGAAAAATATTTTATTTGGGACACGCACAGGAAATACAGTTAAAAAGGAGCATATAAAAGTAACAAAATAAACATTAAAAAACAAAAAAAAAAATTAAATTAAATTAAAATTCAGACAAAAAAAAAAAGAGACCTGTGCGAGGTCAAAAAGGCTCCCATCTCAGCATAAAGCTGCGATATTTAAAAAAATAAATACCGCAACGCTGGGGTGGTATCCGCTCAATAGCTATTGATTCGACAAAATTGTCTATTTAAGCGAATTCCTTCCTTATGCTCAGTTTTTGAGGTCCTCAAATAAACCCTCGATAGTAATTCATTCGACTTTTAAGCTAAATTCTTCCTTAACGAAGTGTTCGAAAACACGATATCGCACACTATCGAATGAATAAACTCCGTTCAATTATCTCAGAAACCGGGTTTAAATAGATTTTCTTTTTTTTTATCCATGCATCGTCCCTATCACCGCGCAGGTATCCACTTATGTCAACGTTACGTACGTCATATTATCTGTGCTAAGCCTAGCTACACACCTACACAAGACACTCCACAGAATGACCCTTAAAAAATACAATATCCGAATACCAAAACATCATGTAACAGCATCCAACTCAACCCCAAGACTCCCAATATCCAAGGGTCGCACATATCCGAAAAGCTTTGTCAATGACAAATAGTTCTCGCTTCATCCCAGTTGGCATTTTGACAATAAATAAGAGATATCAAGGAAGGAGCTCGGAGGATTTGCGAGTAATAAATGACGTACGATGCTATGGGCAGTAAAGGGTTAGCCGTATATGTATGTGGTTAGTGATTGATAGTTGTTTGTTTGTATTTTTCGTCTTGTTGATCATTCGGAGGGTTGTGTTTGTCTTTGGTTTTGGTGGCAGGAATCGTTGTTGTAAATTAGATTATTGTTACTTATACCTTACGCCAGCTAAAGGACTCGAAATTTAAATGCAAATAAAAAACATGCCGAGTGCATGTCGCCTCAAGGACGCCTCTTACCGCGATACGTTTGTTTTGATCGTGTTAGCGATTTTTTCGTATCGTTTTGAAATATCGGTAGAAGGGGTCAGTGACTTTTATTGCACGGTTATCTGGCGGAAGGTATAGCGATAGGTGTTGCTGATTTTGATGTGAGTTCGATTCCCAGGTGAGGCAGTGTTATTGGGTTTTATAAATTTATCCAGAGTCTGTATGCTACTCTCATTGATTTTTAGCATCAGTTATACTTGTATGGATGATTATAAAATGACTTACATAACGTAACGGCCGCCATGGCCCACGCACAATGGTCCACATGAAGGACTAAGTGCGGAAACCAAATCCTTAACATAGAACGTAACAAAATATGTATGTGTTCCACGTAGGGTTCGGCAGAGTTGCACCTACCACACTCAGTCAATCTACCTAGCCTTTTCCCAACTATGTTGGGGTCGGCTTCTAGTCTAGTTGGATGCAGCTGAATACCAGCATTTTACATGGAGTGCCTGCTGCCTATCTGACCTCCACAACCCATTAACTGGGTAATACGATACCCATTGGTAAGACTGGTTGTCAGACTTACGGGCTTCTGACGACCCGTAACGACTGTCAAAGATCCACGAATGACAGCCAGGACAAACGGCTTAGCGTGCTTTCCGAGGCACGGAGGAGTCTCGGCATGTAAAGATGGTCATCCATCCACGACCCACCGCGACAAGCGTAGCTACACCTACCACACTATCACACTAATATTATAAGGGCGAAAATTTGTATGTATGTTTTTGTATGTTTGTTACTTCTTCATGCTCTAACGGCTGAACCGATTTGGATGAAATTTGGTATGTAGACAGCTTTTACCCTGAATTACTTTTTATCTTGGTCTACGTGGGTGAAACCGCGGGGCGCAGCTAGTAATACATATTCGCCAGCTATATTTAAGTAGGGGGCGAGCCTATTGCCTTAACCTTGCACAAATCCAGACTCCGGGCTGCTATTGAGAAATTCCAGATGGAAAAACTCACCACTTTGCCCGACCCGAGAATCGAACCCGGGACCTCTTGCTGCCTCCTCACTGGCGCTTGTTACCACTAGACCAACGAGGCAGTTTACAATTACATAATTTCCTATCATTAAATAGGTGACGTCATTACCAGCAAGAGATATTTACACAGACACTCAAAACACGCTACACATGACAACACCCCACTCCCTCACATTTTCAAAACATCATCGAAATCACGAAATCCTCTCTAATAGACGAAATTTCCTTTGACCATTATTCATATGTGACCCATTAAAGTATAGGGTGTTAATACGCTCTGACTTATTGGCTCCATCGGTCATGCACACCCTTCGGCCTTCCCTAATGTCAGCCTTTAGGAGGCTTCCTAATGTGAGCCTCCGATGTTTTGTATTGGGTGGTTAAAGTATTTTTGGGAATCAATAGGTTTTGTTAGGGTTAGAGGGAAAAGGAGTTATATTTGGAAGCACTTAGGAAATTTATAGAATGATGGACAGAATGGGTTTTTAGATTCATCTTTTGCTCTTCTCTTATTGTATCTTAACTAAGAAGTTTATTTGCAAACCCTGTACTTAAGGGGAAGCTCCAGGTAGCCCACGTAATTCAAATTTTCTTTCGTTTTTTGCAATTTTCTTATCAGATTTTCTTATTAGGTTGTATGTTGATTAAAGTATGATTGGCGACCGTAATATTTTACGTATTTACAAAATTATAATCAGTAATACAACACCTTAAGTTAGTATAATCCTAAATTTCAAGATTTCTTGAAATTGTCATTCATTAGGATTATAACATGAACTTAGAGTGTTGTATTGATGATTTTAATGATTATCACACTAATATTATAAAGGCGAAAGTTTGTGAGTGTTTATAAGTGTTTGTATGTTTATTACTTCTTCATGCTTAAACGGCATGGGTTTTAGTCAGGAAAAGTCTGAAACGCCCTCCCGCGATGCCCAGAGCAGGAGAAGGCATTTGATGATTTCCCATCCACGAAAAAAAAAAAAGGTAACACATCTTCTTCATCACTTGAATGCATTTTTAATCGATTTATTATTAAGTAACACTAAACTTTGTATTTGTACAACAGTTTTCAAAATAGCGCCAATTTACTAATGACAGCAAAGAACACAAAACAGTTTTTATTCTAATGCTAAACTCCTTGTCGAAAATGATGAGCAAACAAATTAAATTTAGAACACACCAATATAGGTCGAATATATTGGTGTGTTCTGAATTCAAACACCAAAATAGTGATTAAAAGTGCCAAATAAGCTTTTTAGAGAGGGAATGGTATAAATATAATTTATCAATCAATCTATCAATCCCCATTGTCCACTACATAGTCTAACCCCAATCCACTACGTATTTACCTACCAATTGACATTCATTTTTCTTTCAAAGCCCTCTGCAGTGACGTAGCAAGGGTTGGTAATCGGGTGTGATAAATGAAAGGCGACTGGTGGACTTAAGGATAACCGGGTCAGTACCGGTACCGGGTCTAGAGATAGCCCTGAATTGATGGTTGCTCGACCCGGGATTTTTAGGATGGATATTTAAAATTTTCTTCGTTTTACCTGTTTTTTTTTGCAAGGGTGTAAAAAGTAACAGAGAAAATTACTTTTCTATCGAGTTTACAAACTTAGGGTTGCCTTCAAACTTCATGCCTTAATAACAACAACGAGAATGACATGTTTTGAAAACTGTAGCTCTGTATTGGTCGTATTAATGTGTTAACTGTTTGAACAGTAAGTAATAACGCCGCACGGGTCGATCCATCAGGTTAAGCTACGCTTGCCGGGGTTGGTCAGTGGATGGGTGACCATCTTTACATACCGAGATTCCGTGCCTCGGAAAGCACGTTAAGCCGTTGGTCCCGACTGTCATTCGAGGATCTTTGACAGTCGTTACGGGTCATCAGAAGCCCGAAATTCTGACAACCAGTCTTTCCAAGGGGTATCGTATTACCCAGTTACTGGGTTGTGGAGGTCAGATAGGCAGTCGCTCCATATAAAATACTGGTATTCAGCTGTATCCGGTTAGACTGGAAGCCGACCCTAACATAGTTGGGAAAAGGTAGAATAAATACTGAATTGGTTGAAAAGTGTAATCATTGTAGATAGACCAAACAATAAATTAATTTAAATAAATAAGCAGCAGAATTACTGATTAATAATCATAGAATCATCACCATAATTATTTTTCCAACTTATATTTTCTGGGTAATAAGACTATTTCATGAAAACATGACATTTCCTTCTCCTTTTTTGCAGTCGGGTAAAATGAAACATTCAGAAGGATCCAATAGAGTCGTCAGTAATACTTAACATTTGACAATATCACACCGAGTCATAAATAAATTTATTTCCATCAAAGTAGGTACAACAATTTCTTAGACTAATAACAGTTTAAATCTTTGTGAGGTTGTACGCTGTCACATAGAAAATATGGAATTCTCTTACTCCTACACTAAGTCAAGCTTGTATTATAGGAGTTAGTGAGCTGATGACTTAGACACAACCTTGAACTTATATAAAAATATAACATAACAAAATTATTATTATTAATTATACATCCTTACTATCAAAATTTGTTTTTTTTTAGGGTTCCGTATCTCAAAAGGAAAAAACAGAACCCTTATAGGATCAATACGTTGTCCGTCAGTCTGTCTATCTGTCAGTCTGTCAAGACCCTTTTTCTCAGGAACACGTGGACGCATCAAGTTGAAATTAATATAAAATACGTAGGTTTATGGTCCCTAAGAGTTCTAAAAAAATCAAGCTTCTAAGTCAACGCAATAGATAAATACGGCTATTTATGCGACATATTTTGATACTCGCAAGTAAATTAAAAATTATAGGGTACTTCCCGTTGACCTAGAATCATGAAAGGGAAACGCCTATTCTTGGCCATGTTTTGCCCATCAATGTGACAAATACAAAAAAAATACCCATTTAGTAACTAAAATATTGGTAGTACTTATTTGTATTGAAACCTCCGGAATTATAAGCCGATTTAATCAAGAAACTCAATCGTATTTACACTTCCGGTCGTTGGTCAAACCTGTCAAAGTAGGGATGCCAACATTTACTGAAAAAACGATACACTAAAACCGGTTACCAAAAATACGTATTTAGGAAAATCTATTTTTGACATTATATAGTTGTTTCGCTTTTATTTTCTTTACAGACAAAAAAAATGTTTGCTTATTTTCGGGCTTCTAAATACGATCCATTTAACCGATTCCGTGTTTCAAGTTTTACAAAACTATAGATTTTTCGATAAATCGATTTCTTAAAGACATCCCTACGTCAATAATAATCGTAATTGACAACTGATTGACATTGACATTTCACATTTTGTTTGGTGCTGTTTTCTTGCGACTCGTGATTTTTTTCTCTACTACGTTTTTCTATTTAATATTCCGACGACTTTGATTACGATTATGGACCCTGTAACCACTTCCGATGACGACCTTGGCTTTATATTGGATTCTGTACCCGCCTCTCTCGACGACACCGGCTTGCTAATGGATACCGTACCTGTTTCTCACGAAGGACCTGACGCGAGTATGGAACCTGGGTTCTTGGGCTGGGCAAGGTTTCAATCAAATATAAATCCCCCAGCCCAATTTCTAGATGAAGTGCTCGTCATATATTTAAATGAGAACGAATAAAAAATCGGAAATCTTTAAGTATGTCTTTTATTAACCTTGAATTTTTATACTTTGATTTTTAAAAGTCCAACCGAGTTCTATGTAAAAAATAGTGTTTGTATCTTTATCTATGATGTCAACCGTAATGCCTCTAATTTGTTTCTTTCGTGGGCGTCACTTGGCCAAAACCTCTTTATCAAATGGGCATTTCCCTTTGGCAAGAAGCAACGTCTCACAGCACAAATGAAGGAAAAAGTCCGAAAATTGTTATTCTATCACTTAGAAAAAAACTTTTTGGGATTACAATGTTAAGTTTTGTTTTTGGATCAATTCTTTTCAACTACGGAACCCTTTATTGTGTGAGGTCCGACACGCACTTGGCTGTTTATTTTTTTTTTTTTTTTTGTGGGAAGAGAAACAGTAACATACTCGTAGATATCACATAAAGTTTACATTTGCCTCATCAGTCAGTAGTCAACAGTCACCAAAATGATTCCACAGGAACTTTCATATCACAAAATAAATAAATAACCTGTTCTAAAAGACGGGTCACCCTCGATTTGCATGTCTCCGAGGGTTGTCACACTAACTATAATTTATTTGCGTCAAATATATCGGAGAATGGAATTACTGTGTCGTGTCCTCACTCGTATCTGTACGTTTTGAGTGGTGGACAACCCTATTGTATATTATGGTCGTACGTTATGTGATTAGAGAAGTAAGGGTGGAAATGGAAGTTAAGGTGATGTGGTCGAGGTCAATTTTTAGTGGGTAGTCGGTGTTGTTGCATATGAAGAGTTCTTTGACTGAAAGGCATGGTTTGTAGGTAAAACCTATCAAATCATCGCTCTAGTGCTTGAATGGCCAACCGACCATTTTTTTGGGATAATTCGTTTTTTAATGTATAACTGAAGACTGTTTCTACAGTTATCCATAAAAAAATAATTTTCCAAAAAAAATGGTCGGTTGGCCATTCGAGCACTAGGGAGGTGAAATCAAATGCCGTTGAGACAATTGGCTACCAGCCACCCTGCGAAGATCGTCGAGCTCCACCTAGTCTTACCGTACGTTTTCGATCTAACATTTTAGCTCAACGACCATTAGTTCTTTAGGCTAATATAGCCGGGCCATCACTCATTCAACTCAACTTATATACAGGGTGAGGATTTAGTCACCTACATCCGTCAAGGAGGTGATTCTACCCGCCATAGGTACTGATCAACTTTCGCTAAAATAGTCAAATCCAATCAATCTGCCTAGCCTTTTCCCAACTACGTTGGGGTCGACTTCCAGTCTAACTGGATGCAGTTGAAAACCAGTATTTTACATGGAGCGACTGCCTAACTGACCTCCACAACCCACTAACTGGGTAAAACTGGTAAGACTGGTTGTCAGACTTTCGGGAGTCCCGTAACGACTGTCAATGATCCACGAATGACAGCCGGGACCAACGGCTTAACGTGCTTTCCGAGGCACGGAGGAATCTCGGTATGTAAAGATCGTCACCCATCCATGGACCAACCCCGGAAAGCGTAGCTTAATCTGGTAGATAGACACGTGAGGCTGTTATTACTTAGCCACGAGCTCCTCTCTATGAAATTCTTATCCAATTCGTAAAAAAACAACAATTAGTATTCAACCGTAGAAACTATTTCAAAGCATGTATGAATAGTTTTTTTTTTACTACTGTACCTATGTGAGTTTCACAGCGAAAGTTATTTAGTGCGACGGGTAAAATCACCCTTTCACGGATACAGGTGACTTAATCGCCACCCTGTATTATCATTGGCGTGATTACCACCAGTTCGCCTCAATTCGTATCGATATCGGAATAACAGCGAATACACCACGTGTCCCGGATCATTCCGGATCGCCGCCGGCCGGACATCGAACGGCCGCCGGTCGACCGGACAATTGCATCGCCGATAAAGTGCATTGTACACTAGTTAGTAGTTGATTTTCAAGTGACAAATTTTTAGTGGAGGTTTTACTGGTTTAAAACAAGAATGTCCAAAGCCTGCACCTGGAGACTGGACTGATTTACTTCTAACTGCAATAATTCCGGCCATCATGGGCGATCGATTTTGAGGACGCTACAACAAAAGCAAGCTACTACAATCTGTCAAATTTCTTTAATACGTTTTCATCTTTATCGCTAAAGCATTAGGTTCAAGGTTGATTGAGAAAATTTTACAGTTTCGGGTGGCTTGACCAACTGCCGTCTGTACCTAACATACACACGGTACGGATTCTGAATATTTAAAACTCAAAAAAACTTGCATTTATTTAAATTAACTAATTTGCAGGCACTTTTGATTTGTTAAGCAGTCGGTCAATCAGAATCTGGAAAGCTAAATTTGACCCGTAAAAACTTTTACTTGTATAGTAACGAAGAACTCAAACTTAATCTCAAACTCAAACTCAAAGCATTTATTTCAAATAAACCAATTACAGGCACTTTTGAATTGTCAATGGGTCGGTCAGTCAGAAAGTTGAAGCTAGTTGCCCATTCCAAAGCGTAGTAGATCCCTATGGAGAAGAACGGAACTCTGAGTAATTAAGTAATTATATAGGGTAAAATTTTAATGGTTGTTTTCCTCTTATAGGGTCGTTGTACTCATCGTTATGAACAACTTTTACTATGGGACCAAACCTGAAATTGCGAAAAAAAAAATCAGCTGTTCAGTACATTTATCTACATCAAACTCGTGAAAATGTAGGGAACAGCTGATTTTTCTTTCGCGATTTCAGGTTTGATCCCATAGTAAAAGTTGTTCATAATGATGAGAACAATAACCATTTAAAGGAAAACAACCATCACCCTGTTTATCTTTTCTAACTAATTTGCTGACTAAGGGTGTAAATACACAACGTGTCTGTAGCTTGTACAAAACTATGCAAGTATTGCAAGCATAGTTTTGTAGGATACATGCATTTATATTTTCGCCATAAAGCTAATAACGATGAAGTAAAGAGTCACTCTAACCAAGCATAGGGTTACAAAAAGAATCACTTTTGTATGAAAGCTTTGCAAAATTAAACATTTTCGTACCTACGGGCAAGCATCATCAGAATCTAAAATCAAAACACCAAGTCTACAATATCTTTAACATTATTCGAAATTCGAATTCAAACCAATGAACGAGCAATGCATCTCATTCACAACTAACATTACCAACATAACACGTGAAATTCTACCTTATTCTATTGGTTATAAGGATAATAGTAATAGCAAATAGAGTTGGTTTTAAATACAGGATTGATATTGTGAGGTATTGGGCCGTGACGTCACACATGTTGTTCGAATTACACTACGATTGAGTGACGTAGGGGTATTTGGCGTATTGAGAGCCATTTTACCTTTAATTTAGTTATTAAACTGAATTAGGGTTGCTATCGGTAGTTGGAGGAAGGAATACAAAATAAAAAATACAAAATTAGACCAATCTATAACTGTCCCACTGCAGGGCAAAACCCTCTTCTCATACAAAGAAGGCACGAGCATTGATCACCACGTTTGTCAAGACGAGTTGGCGATTTCAGACTTATACAGGGTGTATTAGAAAGGTGTGGTCAAATTTAAGTGTGGTACAGATCATCAAACTGCAAAACTTTCTCCACGGGACCCACATCATAATCAAAAAAAAAAAAAAAATCAGCTGTCCCGTACAAATCTTCAATACCTACTCGGCCCAAATGTAGGGACGGGTGATAATTTTTTGTCGATTACGATGTTGGTCCCGTGGAGAAAGTTGTTCAGTTTTATGGTCTGTACAAAGACCACACCTTTCTGATACACTCTGTATTTAATTATAAGTGCAGGTTTCCTCAAGATGTTTTCCTTCACCGATGACAGCAATGTTCAAGATAAAATCAGCAAGAGTACCTACCTAAGAATTGAAAAAGTCACATTCATATTTGCTAGGATTTGAACCCACAACCTCGTGCATGAAAGGTGAGGCCTTAACTACAGGGCTATCACGGCATTTTGGATTCTAAACATTTTAGAAGAATAACTATGGAGTTTCTTACCCATTCTTCTCCATACAAAACGACTTTTTTTTTGACGAACAAAATTGCCTTTTAGTAGCCCATTTCAAATAAATGATTTCACTTTGAATTTTTGAGGAACTCCGGTTAGTTGTGCCAAACGGAACCCTATTACTAAGCCTCCGCTGTTCGTCCGTCTGAACCGTAAGCCGACGTGCGCACGGACGTTAAAATATCGCGGCGGGATTTTATCGCGCACTGGATTTTCAACTCTCGGTGTTGAGCCGAGCTTTGAGAATCCAAATTAACAATAACCGAGTGCATTCTAGCACGTCGAAAAAACACACTGTTGAATTTCCACTCTCAGCGCTAAGCAGAGCGTTGAATATCCAGTGCGCGAAAAAATATCGCTGCGATATTTTTATGTTTTTGCGAACGTCGACTAATAGATAGACAGTTAAAAGTTTCAGAGATTGTGTATTTCTATTAGCGCTATAATAAAAAATAATAAAAAAAAATTAAATTAAAAAGTGTTTTTTTTAAAATGAAGTATTTTTTAAATAAGTAGTGTAAAATATAAACACTACCACTACTACTACTTCACATCACTCACCACACTAACATACTGAACATTATTGTTATTATTATTATTTTATCTCTTTTTAAATTAATTTTTTTACCTACTTATAAATTTGTCTTTTCCGAATTTGCCATTTTTTATACATATACTTACTTTTTTTTTGGATTTATAGTTTTTATTTTTTTTTTTATGTTTAATAGCTTAAATTTGTCTATTCATTATGTAGAATTGTAGATTATTGTAATGATTACTTTTTACATGTTTTTAACTTATTAAACACGTGCTTTGTTTTTGTTTTTATGTCAACCACTTATAATGGGGATCGCAACTGTTTCTCCTAAACACAGGTTATACTGTAACCTATCTAGGAGAACAGTACGACATCCACTTACTAGATTAAGTAACTATGCTCGTGCTTTATACATTACCTACTTTTCCATGTAATCTAGTCCTTGTTGAACAATAAACATATTATTTATTTTATATTTTACGGAACCCAATGTGTGCAAATCGGATTCGTACTTGGCCGGTTTTTTCTACACTTTTTAGTTATGATATCCCATATACTAATTCAATTCACTAGACCTTATCTACGAACCACTGAATACTATATAATCCAGCGCAGGACATGCCAGCCAAATTTCAATATGAAAACAAAATTGGCACTCTAATTCAAAAACTCAAAGTTAATTTTGTAACAAGAACAAAGAAACACGAGTGCTGGAAGTGGCTTAACTGGCGAAGTAATAGCGCGCTTGGCACGCTCGGGGCGCAGTCGATACGAAAGCAATAAATAATAGAAGTAAATACGTACAAAGAATTTGGCAGAGTTGTGTCCGGTGGTCTAGATGTAGTGGTGCTGGATGTGACTCTTTCAAGGGTGCGTTTAAGTCGGCACTGGAAATATTGGTTTGTTTTTATTTTTTTTTTGTATTGCAAACACTTCTAATTGTTTATTATTATTCATTAATTCACTCAAGTTACATGACTCATACACAATGTTTAATACAGAACAACAGACAAAACGAAACAAAAACCGCACCATCAACACCTACACAGTCACTAGACTAATGACTGTAGGTGACGTGCACTGCAGTGTATAATGTATACCTGATACAGCGAAAAAAAAAAACCAGCTGTTCCCTAGATTTTGACGAGTTATGCGAACATAAATGTAGGGAAGGAACATCTGATTTTTTTTTCGCGATTACAGCTTTGGTCCCATAGTAAAAGTGTTTCATAATAATGAGTACAATGACCCATTTAGAGGTTGTGCGTTATTTAAGTTACACTTTATATACACCTCTGAATAACCCTTTGAAGTATACAGGCTGTTCTGGTTTTACGTTGTCCTCTTTCTTTTACAGAAAATATCAACCACAGCACGCTGTCACTTCCATCACCTCTACATCTGCGATCGTCCAGTTTGTTAGCCGAAAACTTGTACAATAATCACTAATGGAGCGATGCAGTGGTCACAACTCACGCGCCGCCTCCACTTCCACATTTATTGCCCCAGCCGGGAACGAACCCCGTGCTTTTGTCGATAATATTTGTTTAATAACTGCTGTTATGATAACTGTTATTGTAATGACTTTATTTGTCGACTGATTTGGCGGTAGATATATATTGTTGTTGAGAGGAAATGTCAGTTTTTCTTGTCAGTAATAAAGTAACAGCATGTCTGGTAATGTTTCATGTTTCGCAGCTAATTTTTACTGACTAAAACCCATCCGTGTTGCCTGTGCCATGGCTACGGTATCTCTTTCGAACAACCCGCGACCCCGGCGGCATCAGCCATATCGGACCCCATCACTGCTGACATCTCTTTGAGGCGCGTGTGGAACACGACGCGCCGTCGACCCTTCACTTCTGTTCTCCAGACGTGGTCTCATACACTGAGATATTCCTGCCCGAAAAACCCACTGATACTTCCCGATCTTTTTTTTTTGTGGATGGGATATCATCAAATGACCCTTGACCTTTAAGAAAATTGAATAAGGTAAAGGTTTGGGCACCAGGGTTCGACTTCTATTCTCCCGACCTAGAAGAGTCGAACTCTGATCCCCAAACCTTTACCTCATTTAATTTTCTAGGTCCTAAATATCTAATCTGCCTTCTCAATTATGTCCTAAGCCTACTTGCGCCTTACGAAACTCCCCACTGCGCCATCTTACGCCTAAGACTGCAGTAGCTGAAACTGCACTTACATACATCTTCCTTAGCCGCATGTTTTTAAGTCACGCCGCTGTAATGTGTTCATACAAGCCATTGATGCTGCCGTGTTCAAAGAGAGGGACTATCTAATTAAATATTTTTTTATTTGTTTAAAAGTACATGCATATCCACGGACCAATCAGGTTAAGCTACGTTTGCCGGGGTTGGGCAACTATGTTGGGGTCGGCTTCCAGTCTAACCGGATGCAGCTGAATACCAGTATTTTACATGGAGCTACTGCCTATCTGACCTCCACAACCCAGTATCTGGGTAATACGATACCCCTTGGTAGGTTGTCAGACTTTCGGGCTTCTGACGAGCCGTAACGACTGTCAAAGATCCACCTATGACAGCCGGGACTTCCGAGACACGGAGGAGTCTCGGTATGTAAAGATGGCCACCCATCCACGGACCAACCTCGGCAAGCGAAGCTTAACCTGATGGATCGACACATGCGGCTCTTATTAATTAGCCACGAGCTCCTCATATTAAATATTAATGAAATACACAAAGAAATGTTAAGATTAGAAAACTATATTTTTCTCAGTTTTTTCTGATTTTGAAAGACGTTGGAATTTCCTAGTCTCTTATCCCTGAACCTGATGACAAGCACAACCAGCGCAACTTGAACCGTCATCCCCATTATTCTGTTGATTGACTAAGCCGTCACATAATACAATATAAGACAATGCTTCGAGACAACAAAGCAACGCCAATATAATAGTGTCCAGGAAAACCGCACCATAAACAAAAGTTTTTTTTCCCTTCTGCAAATCTCTCCCCTGTTGAAAATTACATGTAAAATGAGTTTATTTTCAAACTAGTGCCGTAATACGAGCAGCAAACGCATAGGGTAGTTACACACTGCGGTGATGCAATCGCCCCACTAAGGCCATCTTACACACCATACTTTATCCGCACTCACAATTAGTTGCCACGAGATGGCAGGTAAAACTATACGACAGAGATGGCGTGGAGACGCAAAAATAGTTAAATTTTTTGAACACAGCTACTTGATCTAGAGACAGCTAATTACATAAGTAACGACGAAGACGAAGTATTGACGTTAGTTAATAATTAACTAAACCTTTTCCTGGTAAACATAGAATTATTCTATGTTTAGCAGGAAAGTAGATACCTACCCACCAACTTCTCTGCTGAAGTCATAATCTCCATAATTTTAACAAAATAAATAATTAATTTACACAGGAAACTGCTCCGTGCAATTTTGAAATTATGTGGAATAATAAGCAACGAAAAAGCAACAAAGGATCTAGCTACGAAAATCTGTTCAGATGTAGGTAACAAGATGTTTCATCCTTGCAAATGTGGTGTTATCCCACAAACGATGGAACACCAATCAATCATGAAAAGATGTCAAGGCGTTCCATCGTTTCAAGTATCAGGGCACGCACGTTATTGTCGTGAATGCCCCGATATTTTATATGTTACAGGAACTAATATCATCATCATTATTTTACCCTTATCCCAATTTACTTGGGGTCGCGCGACATGTCTTCTTATACGAGTTACAGTTACAGGAACTCATGAACGTTATTGGTAATACCTACTAAACTCGTTGCTAAAGTCTGAGCTGACTCCATTAAAATGTCTATCGACGCGCTAAGAAAAACAGTAGCTCACTTACCAAAAATAAAAGTAAGTTCAAAAAGTAAAACTGCTGTAAAATCACTCTTACCGCGGTCGGTCTGTAACCAATTAAATGAATATGATTTACCTCCACTTTTACTTATTTTTAACAATATAAACATATTTACCGACTTAAACAATATGACATATACACATATTTGTTATGAGCTCGTCAAGGCCTTTCTTTTGACACTAAACATGTCATTATTATCTTAGTTTATTTTTTTTCGTGGTCAGAAATTTACTTGTAAAGTCCACCATATTAAATTTAGGGAGAATTTATATAGCCTATGTCACCCGGACCATTATTACGAATCTATTGATAGGCGCTACGGTGGAACACACGTAAATACCTACTTATATACATACTTACATACATACATAGACTGCTAAAATCATAAACATTCCTTTTGGCTTTGCCGTAGTCGGGTAAAAACTGGATCCAACATCGACTCTACTCCTCTGTCCGTCAGCTCGTCGTCTCAGCCCAAGTCGTTAGTAACAAACTCCACACATTTGTGTCACCGGATACACAATCCCATTATAATTTTAAATTTTAAGCTCATTTATTTGCGTTTGCGCCCGATGGTACTCGCGCAATCTTTGATGCGTTTTTGATACTCCACCACTTTTTAAGTGTTCTTGTTTTTTTAAGTAAGTTATTTTGAAAGAGTCGTTGAGGTTGTTCTAAGTTTTGTTTGTTTATGAAACAGTTACAATTAAGGTAGAGGTACTGTCTGTGTGTTTTCAAGCAAATGGTGTGCTTCGTGGACCATGCATGGATTTGTCAACTTTGGTTAAACGCAATCTGACTTTTGACTAAAGGAATATATGTGATCTAGATAGAATACTCTTGTACTATTGTAAATTGAGGATGTTAAACGCCTTGCCCATCATAGAGAAAAATCAAACTATGATATAGGTAAATCATGGGCGCTTCGACCAGCATTATGCTGTATTCTACACCAATTATGACGACTCAGCGACCATGATCGCGCCGGCTCTATACACAAAGTTTCAGCCAGGCTCATAGGTCTTTAGAAAAGTAGGTTATATTCCCCATAGAATTATAAACGTGCATAACAAACATCGTACACATGCAAATAACATTAATTTAATTACACAATTTTTACACCTTTCTGCGGAAGCGGGGCGACCTATGCAGGTCCTCAATCACACCGTAATGTAACATGAAATAAAAACATCATTAGCTTCGCGGTCCGCTCTCTAAATTATGAAATAATACGCGCGCAGGTGTGACCTGCGCTATTGTACTTTTGCTTTTTTCTCGTATTTTTAGGGTTGCGTAGAGAAAATTTTCTATTTGAAATAAATACTTTACTACAATATTATTTATATTGTGTAATGCAGGTATACTTTTGTTATGACATGCAATATTCGTAAATTGGAAAATAAAAATAATGATTAAAATCTACGAGCATTATTTTCTCGATAACTTTTGGCTTTGAAAAACGTGTTGAAAGGAAATGCAATACAAAATAGGATATCACGAAATTCACGAAGCACTTTTTACACATCATAATATATTTTGTATACTTAGTTTTGATGTAATCAACAAGTAATAGTTGAAGTGATGGCACATCATTTCTGTACATAAAATTATTTTATGTTGTGCTTCATTACCTCACTAAAACAATATACGGAACCAGTCTCCTTCTTATTATCGCATATACATGTCCACAGTGCACTGTTTATTTGTAAATTTTCACATTATTTTACATTTTTCTAAAGTTACACGTACGATTCCGTTGTTCCGTCGGGAATTTCTGTTGCTTCACAAATAATAACCGGTGACTCGTTGCTTGCATATCTTCATTTAGCAATGTTTAATTTATATCTGGAAAAGAAGAGGAATATTACATTTATTTTTAAAAACGTTCTTTTTTTTTGGCCATCATCTTGAAAGTACGTGGCTAAGTAATAACAGTCGCACGGGTCGATCGATGAGGTTAAGCTACGCTTGCCGGGGTTGGTCCGTGATCCCTCCGTGCCTCGGAAGGCGCGTTAAGCCGTTGGTTCCGGCTGTCATTCGTGGATCTTTGACAGTCGTTACGGGTCGTCAGAAGCCCGAAAGTCTATCAGCCAGGCGTACAAAGGGGTATCGTATTATCTAGTGACTGGGTTGTGGAGGTCAGTTAGGCAGTCCCTCCATGTAAAATAATGGTATTCAGCTGCATTTGGTTACACTGGTACCCGACCCCAACATAGTTGGGAAACGGCTATGATGATTTTGAAAATAGGTCGGTTGTGATTTTTTCATGTTGGTAGTTAGTCATATTGAAATCGATTTGAAATATAGATTGAGATCGATTTTCTCGTAGCTTTTCAATTTATAGAAATGTTCAGTTTCTTTGCAACAATTAAAGACAGGAGTTTATTGTCAAAAAGCATCGAAAAATAGAGAATAAAATTACAAAAGAACCCATTGAGAAAGTTTATTACTTTTCCTAATAAGGTTAAAAGAAAACATAATTACAGAAATTAATTAATTCTAATAAAAAAAATGAACAGCCAAAGCCGAATCTGCGATACACCTGAGCTAGAGGAGAAAGGGGACGAATGGCACAGAAACACTAATTAAATATAACTGGAAATATTTTAATAAGTTTACGTGGGCACGCCGGCTCTGTTTAAAACAAATATTATGTCCGTTTGCACTGTACGTTAGGTGTGTGGCTGTGAAGACAGCGTTTTGGCATCGAGGGTGAAGATTCATGAAAGTAGTCGCTTTTTTTTGAGCTTGTTAAAATAATTAAATGAAATTGTTTATTTCGTTTCATTATCATTACAATGTTACGAGCAATCTTAGGAGATTAACATGAATACATAATAAAATAAATTAATGAAAAATCATCCTCAAACTGGGAGGTGTATGTACCTACCATAGAGCATTCACATTTCGCCAGTTATGTTTTTCAAATCCGACGTAAAAGCTCTTTAAAACAGACGCGACACGCGGTACCGTTGTGTCGCGTCGCGTGCCGCGCCTGTTTGAAGAAGCCTTTATGAGGGCAAGCCTATTGTTATTAATCGATCGCTTGCCGTCAGGTGAGATCGAGGTCAAGATCAGTCCCATTTCGCAATAAATCCTAAAAAAAAAAAAAATAAAACCCCGGGCTGCTACTGTTACAGTAGCCCCAAACAAATTGTCTTTTCGGCATGGAGGGGATAAGTCTCTTGTTGCGTGATTGGTCGCGTACCTGATGCGAACAATCATGCACAGGGTACCGTATTGCGCCATTCCCACTTTTTTGACAACTTGCGTGGCGATTGTTGTGCTGGGAAATTCCTGATGGGAAAAATCCAATAATACTTTGGCCACTTTAGAAATGAACCCGGGCTCGTACTCAGCTGTAGCACTTATGACCATAAATAAACTAACAAAGCAAATAAAAACTGTCATTTCTAATAATGTACGATTATCGCTCCGCTCTCTCTACCGCTAACTTCACGGCCACAACGCAAGCGTTGAATTTTAATATCATTACTTGTGCTGCGTTTTTAATTTTATAAAAGCCGGGCTTTTCTTTTGTTAGAGTTACTTGTGTTTGTGTTGGTGCCCACCTGTTTACGTAGCCTGCCTACTTTATGTTCAATGTGGGTTCGATATTATTAGAATTTATGATTAGCACAAGCATAGAATAATCAGCCTATAATGTTCCCACTGCTGGGACACAGGTCTCCTCTCTTCGAGAAGGTATGGGCTGTAATTTAACACGCGGGCCCAGTGCGGGTTGGTAGATGTCACATGTTTTATAATTTTTGTTTTTAGGACATGTCTGTTTCCTCACTGTGCTATGTTTTTCTTCACCGTTTTGAGAGCAGTGGTGATGAAATTATTTACACAAAGTGAAGCGCCTGGCCGGTTTCGAACCCATGACCTACAACTCGTAAAGTCGTAAGTCGGGGCCGTTACCACTGGGCCATCACTGCTCTCCTGAAATGAATCCTGAAATCCTGAATTTATGATTATTAGGAGTTTATTGGATAAAATGATTTGTCGAACTGAGTAATGTCATTGTTTTACTGTACTAAAATAACCAAAAATATAATTAAAGTAATTTTAATTAGAAGCTTTTGTGGAGGACAGGAGGAGAGGAGCTCGTGGCTAAGTAATAACAGCCGCACGGGTCGATCCATCAGGTTAAGCTACGCTTGCCGGGGTTGGTCCGTGGATGGGTGACCATCTTTACATACCGAGATTCCTCCGTGCCTCGGAAAGCACGATAAGCCGTTGGTCCCGGCTGTCATTCGTGGATCTTTGACAGTCGTTACGGGTAGTCAGAAGCCCGAAAGTCTGACAATGAGTCTTACCAAGGGGTGTCGTATTACCCATTCGAGTGGCGCATTGCTCAGCGCTTGAGCCATAAGCTTGGAGCCGGCGGTTCGAGCCCCGCAATTGGATTTACTTTTTGTGTTTTTAATTTTCTTATTTCTTTTTTTTTTTTGCTTATTAATTATTAATTTTTGGAACAATAAGCATTTAATTAAAGTATACTTATAATATATTATTATAAAAATGTCACCTAAAACTGGTACAAACAGCGACCGCAAGGTGCCAGCGAAAGCTATATGTTTTAAATGCAAGAAGTCAGTTGACATTAAGAAAACAGCCTCATGTTCAATATGTAACAACCGATATGAATTAGATTGTGATGGCTTCCCGGAACAAACCTTCCGGCTAATGGACCAGGAATCTAAGAGAAATTGGAGATGTAAAGCATGCAGAAAAAACACAAAAGTCCTGCCTACTAGCAGTGTATCTAACATCACAACGAGGAAAAGAGGAAACCAACACAAACACCTGATGAGCTCCTCTCCGGAAAAAAGTGTGTATGTTCAGGAAAACAAGCAACTTGTAGCTATGACGTCTGCCGTACAATGCAACTCTGACATCTTGGATTCCCACATACTGCCTGAACACGAAACTTCAGACGAATCTTATAACACACCCAATAAACTTTCTCATAGTGTCGACGGCACAGTTTCTGAAACATTGACAGTTCTAGAAATGAAAGACACCATAATAGAGCTTACACAAAAATTGGCTAGTACTGAAAATGAGCTGGAAAATACGATACTTGAAAATAACAATCTACATCAACAATTAAACAAGTTAACTGCAGAGATCAACATGTTGAAATCAATCTGCAACTCTTCGTCTGTCATTGGAAATAGCCCAGACATTAAACATAAAAGAAAAAGAGACTCTCTGCTACAACAAAACACTTTTTCCGCACCTTCTACTCCTTTGGGAAATCAGTTGAATGGTAACTGTGGAAAAAGCATAGAAATAATGCACCTTCAACAAAAAATCGCGGGTCTGCAACAAGAATTAATAGAGGCACAACAGCAGATTCTAGCTCTCACGAAACTGATACACACAGTGAAAGAAAACAACTTAATAACTAAACAATATTTTAGGTATGAAAAGGACAGGAAACTAGTGGTCCTTAGTAGCAACTCAACCAACAAAATTCTACCAATTGCTACCAGATTATTTGGTGACACTTTTCAAATCTGCCATTACATAAAAACAAACTGTGGCGTAGAACAATTATTATATGGATTAGAGGATAAACTAAGAGAATTAACCTGTCAGGATTACTGTGTCATCCAAATTGGAGAGGAAGATTTCAAGACCTCATGTGACTACACTAAGCTGGTAAAATTAATACGGGATAAAGTAATGCCTATTAAGCATACAAATATAATACTGTGCGTACCTACTTTTAAAAATCATTATCATAAAGAGATGTATAACTGGCGAATAGAAGCATTTAATAATATAATTTATAATGACAATTTGACTCATAATTATATCTATTTAATTGACTCAAACTTAAATCTGACTTATGACTTCATGTCTTATAATAAATATGGAAATGTAAATAATAGAGGTATTTTTAGTATATTTGATCAAATACGGCAACTTATATTAGAAATTGACACATATTCTGAATATTCAAATCCTTCCTTTGAGGACGTTGAACAACGCATTCAGCTTTTTCGAGATTAGTACCTTGGCTGGTAGTTTGAACAACTTGGCTCTATTTAAGGATAGTCACTCACATGTTACTATTTTTCACCAAAACTTATGCGGAATAAATAATAAGAAGGATGAATTCGAAATGTATATAGCTGATTTACAAAGCGAAATAAGCTTTATTTGTATAAGTGAACATTTTTTAAACCAAATAATGGTAACACAATTTGATTTTCCTAATTATATAGTGAGCTCTTCCAACACAAGGTTAAAAAAAACAAGAGGTGGCACTTTAGTATTAACACATAAAAACAGACAAGTTGAGGACTTGGACATTTGTAAAAGACTGTATAAAACGGATAGCTTTGAGGTATGTGGGGTAAAGGACATTGAGACAAACTCTTACATAGTCTGTTGCTATAGAACACCAGTAAATAAAAACTTTGACGATTTTCTAGACAGATTGGAACAATTACTGCAGTACTTTTTCAATAAAATATGCTTTATCTGCGGAGATTTTAATATTGACTTGTCAAAACAGGACAATAAAAGAAGTTCGTTTACATCATTATTGAAATGCTATAATTTTAGATATTTATTTGATTCAATTACATTTGTGCGAAATAACTCCGAATCGTGTATAGACAATATATTGACCAACACCTGTGATAGAAATATTAGTAGTACAGACATTGACCACAATCGATTAGCTGATGGACATGCAGCTCTTTTTTGTACAGCATATTTGGAAAAAGTTAGTACTACACAAAGCGTTAGTTTTAAATACATAGAGAGAAGATTATATAACGAGAAGAATAATAATGCATTCAGACAGAAACTACTGGAGCACGACTGGAATTTAGGTACAAACACATTTATACGAAAAATTAAAGAACTACATTCTAGTACTTTTAAAAAAAGTAAAGTTAAGATCAACATAAAAAGAACTGATCGATCTAAATGGTTATCGAAAGGAATAAGGATTTCCAGCAAAATGAAGAGATTTTTAAACTTTATAAATAAAGCTAAGTGTGACAAATCGTTATTAGAATATCGTGAAAAGTATCTTAAAATTTATAAAAAGGTGATTAGGAACGCTAAAAAAAAGGAAGTAACTAATCAAATAAATAAAGCAGCTAATTCTAGCAAAGAAATTTGGAAAATCGTCAATAAAACTCGAATAAAAATTGACAATAATTTCGAAAATGATAATATAATACTGAAACATAATAATAAAATAATTTGTAACCCTATAGATATTGCTAACATTTTTGCGGAAAAGTTTGAAAATAGTAAAGGCGTAAACACTGGTAATCCAGAACTGGCTAAGAAGCATTTAATTGAGAATACTGACAGAGTTGGTAAGTCTATGGCTTTTAATCCCGTCATGCCGATAGAGATTTACAAAATGGTAAAGAGTATGGATAGTAAAAAGTCATTTGGACACGATGAAATACCTCTGGGCGTAATCAAAGATAATATAGATATACTGGCATACCCAATATCTGAAATAATAAATAATTGCGTTAATGAAGGTGTGTTTCCTGACCAATTTAAGTTAGCCAGAGTTCTACCACTATTTAAGAAAGGTGCTAAAACAGATCCAGGCAATTACAGGCCCATTTCATTGTTACCGGTTCTATCCAAACTTTTTGAAAAAGTCATCAAATCTAGGCTTGTAGGACATTTGATTAATTTAAAAATAATACACAGTAATCAGTTTGGATACCAAAAAAGTAAAGGGACACTAGATGCAATAGACTCGTTAGTTAGTAGCGTAGTAAATAAGCTGAACAATAAACTTAAAGTTGCCGGCTTATTTCTAGACTTAAGTTCTGCATTTGATACTGTAGAACATTGCATTCTACTGGATAAGTTAGAGCACTACGGTATAAGAGAAAATGTTTTAAAACTTTTTAGTTCTTATTTGACCAATAGGAAACAGTACGTCGAAATTAAATCACTTCAGGAAAGTGTGGAAGAAATTCATAAATCAAAATTATTTTCTGTAACTAGAGGAGTGCCTCAGGGTTCGGTGTTAGGCCCCATTTTCTTTATAATATTTCTTAACGATCTAATTGAATACATTAAAAACATTTTACCAGAAGCGGACTTGATAATATTTGCTGACGATACTAGTGCTGTTATAGCTGCTGACAATATGGAGACCTTAGAATGTAAATTAAATGTATTAATAGCTGCTTGTGAAAGCTGGTTTTCTATGAATAATCTTAAATTAAATATAAGTAAGACAAAATGTATGTTATTTAGATCTACAGTTGGGAACAAAGCTTTAGTAGACGTAGAATCCTTGGGCAGCAAAATAGATATGGTGGAAAGTTTGAAATTTTTAGGGGTACAAATTGACTCTTTACTAAATTGGAAGCCAGAACTAAATTCAATTACGAGCACAATAAGTAGTGCGTGCTACGCTATCAGATCTTTGAGGGATATTTTGTCTACTACCCAACTTCGTACTGTCTATTTTGCTCTAGTTGAATCTAAACTTAGATATAGCATTAAATTTTGGGGAAACAGCTATAAATATAATATAAAAGCAGCCTTTACAATACAAAAGCGAGCATTAAGAACCATGCTGCGTTTAAACCAAACAGAATCATGTAGAGAGTATTTTATTAAACTTAGGATTTTAACGGTACCATGTCTTTATATTTTGGTTCTCCTTACTTATTTAAACAAAAATTTAAACGAGTTTGAAACTGACGATGAAAGAAAAAATAGAGTAGATACTCGCAGAAAAGATCTTCCTACTATTCTGCAGGCAAAGCTTAATGTTGTCAAACACTCGTCACGCGTGCAGTCTGTTAATATGTTTAACAAATTACCAACAGAGTTAAAGAATATTCAGAATGTGAACATGTTTAAAAATAAACTCAGAGCTTTATTAATCAATAAAGCCTATTATAGCATTGACGAATTTTATAATGACAAAGATCTTAAAAAAATTGCAATTAAATAGGTGTATCCATTGTTCTTTGACTTTCTATAATTTGACTTGCTATAATTTTTGCTTTTTTATATTTAATATTTTTGACATTAAATGTATTTTTGTAGAATTTTTTGCTAGGGACTTAATTATGTATCGATATGAATAATAATGTTTGTAAAGTTAGTATTATTTAAGTTAGTATTATTTCTAACATCAGTGATGGGTGATGAACGAGGTATTATAATTTTTGGTTTTGCTTCTTTTTGTGTACTTACTGTGCAAATATTTCGACACAAATGTATTTTTGTTATGAAATAAATAACTTGAACTTGAACTTGAACCCAGTTAATGGGTTGTGGAGGTCAGATAGGCAGTCGCTCCATGTAAAATAATGGTATTCAGCTGCATCCGGTTAGACTGGAAGCCGACCCCAACATAGATGGGAAAAGGCTAGGCAGATTGATATAATTAGAAGCTTTTGTGATTGTTAATAGTCAATTATTTCCAGAAAAAATAACTTTATCTGGTCCATTCATATTTTTCCACACGAGGGAAAGATAGTTAAGACACAGAATAATAAGCTACAGTAGTTTATCTGGGAAGTGACTAGGTATAGGGATGATGACAGCATTTTTTTTGTGCGTCATATAGATTATTAAAAAATATTGGACACGTATTTTATCTTTTTTTACGTAATCAAAAGATTACGGCGATACATTGAGTTAAAATGTGGCATGACGTCACTCCTTGCTAGATTTTATACGTAGTTAAGACGTAGCGGGGACTCCCCAACTTTAATGCGTTTTATCTAAGTAATTTTTTTATTAATAATTTAAAGCAAAAAATACGTGTCTAGTTTTTTTTTAAATAACTGACTGACGGACTAAATACCATTTTTACCCAGACATCATCCCTGTAAATTACCTACGGCCGCTCGGTAGATCAATAAGCGTCCGTCCGTGTGTAACTGCCGCGCACACGAACTGTTGCGTACTGGTACATACTGAGATTTCGAAGCGCGTCGTTTAGGCCATTTTCTACGAAGATGTAATACTGCTTATTTTATTATACTGTGGTTGAGGTTTCAGAAGTAGCTACTAACAGTTTCTTTGTTGTGCTCTATCCCAGTCTGACTCTTTGTTTGTTACTTTCAACATATTGCTACATTCACTATGTATTCAGAATTAATTAATGTATAATATCTATCCACATATTAATATATTAAATAACGAAATAAGATTCGAGTCAATTGCAAGACTAAAAAATCTACGCAACAAAATTATACATTCCTCCAATAAAATTCTAAAGCCACCCTTTCGATCACTTCCTTAATTTTCCAGCCCCAATGACTAATTAACTCTTTGAAAAGTGACAGAAACGCTTACTTCCTCCTATCAGTGACATTAGCAATTTTTCCCAATAACTCCGTAATTGCGCTCTCTCTCTCACTCAATCAACATCTTCGGTGGTTTATGACTTCCGTGCCCCTGTCACCAGCAGCGCTTTCAGCGAATTTATTCTTATATAACGTCTAACTTTATTAAAAAGGGCTCAGATATTGCAGCGCTTGAAAGTCACGAGCATTCCATTGGAGTTGGAATCAAAAATTTAAATTGCGAACATTCTTCACTCGTTCAGTCTTTATTGGTGTTCCGATGCGCTCATTGGAATTGCGGTTCTTAATTTTGTACGTGACTGTTCTTAGACTGATTAAAGTCTTCTTGTACGGAGTTTTAAACTCAAATGAAACATGGTTGTTTAAAAGATATAGGAAGAGCTCGTGGCTAAGTAATAACAGCTGCACAGGTCGATTGAAGGTTAAACTACGCTTGCCGAGGTCAGTCCGAGGATGGGTGACCATCCGTTACACACCGAAACCCCTCTGTGCCTCGGAAAGCCGTTAGTCTCAGCTGACATTAGAAGCCCAAAAGTCTGACAACCAGTCTTACTAGGGGTAGCGTGTTACCCGGTAAATGCGTTGTGCAGGTCAGATAGGAAGTCGCTCCATGTAAAATACTGGTATTCAGCTGCATCCAGTTAGACTGGAAGCCGACCCCAACATATGTAGTTGGGAAAAAGCTAGGCGGACGAAATATATAATGTAGATGTTTAAAATACGTTTGAAATATTTATTTTCTTTGTGTCAACTTTCAATGTAGAATGTACACTTCTGGACACATCTTTTGGCCCACCTTGTATTTTCAGTTTCGTTTGGTCCTAGCTAAAATTTTATATTAGGTCGAGCAAAAAGTTTTTATGCAGTTTTGAACCTGGCACATTCACAATTTCATTCAATAGTTTTTTTTTTGAATTTCGAACACAGAATTTAAAGAAACAAAAGACAATTTGGAGCCTGTTTGTTGATATCAAACAATCGAATACTAAGAAAACTTGGTTTTATTGGTTTACTTGGATTTAATTCTTGAAAAAGTGATTGATATCTTTGGTTTTGCAACAAACATTACTTATTCTTAACATTAAGGTGAGGTTCAATCAATAATCTATGGATACTTCACCTGAAGTCGCCGCCCAAGCTGTGGCACTTATTCAGGCCGGACACAGCCAAAGAAACGTGAGTGCTCAACTTAATTTAAGTCGATCTGCGGTCCGAAATGTTTATCGGAGGTACCTAGAGACTGGCGGCTTTGTTCGTCGCCAAGGAAGGCCACGATCTTGGGTCACAACTGAAAGGCAGGATCGATTCATCGTGACGACCAGCTTGAGAAATCGTCACCTTACCTCCATTGAGATACAAAACCAACTTCGCGACTTCCACGGAGTATCTGTGAGCGCTCGAACTGCTCGGAGAAGGTTAAAAGAACGCGATATGGTACCACACAAGCCAGCTAATGGTCCCAAACTAACGCGAGCCCACCGAACAGCGCGCCTTCATTTCGCACGCAGTCATTTAAATTGGACACAGCATGATTGGAGCCGTGTACTCTTTTCTGATGAGTCTAAAATTGTGTTACATGGCAATGATGGAAGGAAGAAGGTCTACCGACGTAAGGGAGAGCGTTTCGCACAATGCTGCTTTGAAGAGAGGGTTGCTTATGGCGGTGGCTCATGGACTGTCTGGGGCGGTATATCCGCGAGCGGCAAAACTCAACTTGAGGTTGTTACAGGACCACGGCTGCCAACATTAAATGCTGAAAGGTACATTCGTGAGTGCTTAGAACCTCACGTGATACCATACGCGGACTATGTGGGCCCAAATTTCCTTTTTATGCATGATAATGCAAGAGCCCATGCGGCCGGCATCGTCAGGGAATATCTTCGGGATGTGAACATCACAGTTATGGACTGGCCAGCCAGAAGCCCAGACATGAACCCCATTGAGCACATGTGGGACGAGCTAAAAAGACGTGTTAGGGCTCGTCAGCCAGTTGCCCAGACGATGCAGGAGTTGAAAACTGCCATAGAAGAGGAATGGGAGATGATCCCTCAAAATTTCATAGAGCGGTTGATAAACTCTATGCCTAATCGTATGAGAGCTGTGGTAGATGCCCATGGAGGCAACACGCGTTATTAAATTAAACCTTTATTTGATAAAACATGTTTTTTATTCATAAATCAATTGCCTTTAACAAGGCGCATATCCGACTTATTAGGCGTAGCTCCATGTCGTATGGTATTCTGAATTCAAATTTAAAACAATACGATCGAAAAAGATGGTAAAATGTATCAGGTTTAAAACTGCATCAACAGTTTTTGTTCAATCTAGCAATCATATTTCGGTAGGGGCCATCGAAACCTAAACTCTAAGGTGGGCCAATAGATGTGTCCAGAAGTGTATATCCCGTCTCTTTTAGCAAGCATACTGCATCTACCAATCACGTACCTACCGGAACCATCCAAATACATCGATAATTTTGTGTTTTTAAAATTCCTATAAAATCAAATGTATATGGTTAAATCATTTGGATTTTCCATATGTTATTTGACTATATTGTCTACTGCTGTACTAAAACCGAAACAAAAAATCCAAAGTAGCACCTATGTTCTGTTTTATACGATTATTCGTAAACAGTCCCTTAGTGTGCAGGAAAATTTGCTTTAAATCGAAGGTATTTAAATATTGTCATAAATCTACATTTAAACGAAGCGCGTTTAGTTTCGGTGCGCGTGCGAATCTTCTATCTCGCACGTCAATCTAGACAGCCATAACGCCATTTCACTTACATACCGAGCTTCACCACGCTTCGATATATCCTCTTCAAGTAAATAAATGAAGAAATAAGTTAGCGAAATAATAAAAAGGCTTTATTGGAAAAACCTGAATAAAATGCAATCACAATTAAAACCTTACAAAATACACCTTACCTTTAAAACAAAAAGAATATTTAAATTGGCTCAATACTTTAAATTAACCACATTCACAAAATAGGGGAAAAGTTTTAACAAAGTTTCTAATTTAAAGCCACTGTTCTTTTTTCCCGAATATCGGGGGGATAAAAAAATACATTTGTTCGGAAGGGTAGGATAGGGTTAAATGGCTATTTCCCTTCTTTCTATTGAGACAGATTTACACAATGCCCAGGGCCAATGGGCTTTGCAAGACGATACTTTTATATCTTTATTGGGATCTTGCATATAATAAAATATGTTTGCGAAAAATAGTGGCAATTTGAATGTCAACTCGAAGGGTCGGAAAAGGAAGTAATGACCACGAAATATGATGGGGACAGGAATGTCTATTGAAGTATGAGCGTTTTTTATTTTTATCTACTTTATATTTAAATACTTACTACTTTTTCAGCAAAAGGTTTAATCCTTGAGGCCTTAGTGCGAGTTTTTATACTTACTCGATCACTTTACCGTAAACTTCAAATTTGTACTGAAACTGAATAAACGCCGTCTGGTGACTATAATGGGAAACACAATTATTCCACACAAATTAACGTAAGTTAACGGTAACGTAAACGCGATCAAGTAAGTATAAAAACTCGCACTAAGGCCACTGTAAGCCGACGTTCGCACGTAAAAATATCGCAGCGGGATTTTTTCGCGCACTGGATTTTCAACTCTCGGTGTTTAGCCGAGCTTCGAGAATCCAACCTAACAATAACAGAGTGCATCCCAACGCAATCCCCAATCACACTGTTGTATTTTCAATTCTCGGCGCTAAACAGAGCGTTGAAATTCCAGTTCGCGAAGAAAAATCGCCGCGATATTTTTACGTCCGTGCGAACGTCGGCTTATATTACTTTTTCAGCATGGCATAAAACATATGATAGTTTCTGCAATATTTAAAACGCTATAAACGCTGATTTTCGGTTATGTCGTTTCAATATAGGTCAACTATGTTTGCTGGCTGACCAGCATTGATGAAATAAAATATTTATATTTTAATATAGCATCTTAGTTTCTAACATTCCCATGATCCTTCTTATTGTTGTCTTACCACTGTTTGTCTGTGCATCACCCAAAGATTGACTGGTAGAAAATGTCTATTAGTGCAGGTGCCAGAGGAAGTTGAGCATGCAAAATATGAGGACCGCATTCTGTAAATGGTTTTAAGCTCACAAAAGCTCGCAGATTATGGTTCTGGATATTGCCGGAAAATTTATTGGTGTATTTTTTTATTCCCCTTAAATATCAAGTAAGTCGATTGAACAAAAGCTTGGGAGCCATTTTAAATATTGTTTTAGTGACAATATGCAATTTTTTCTTATGATTAATCAACTGCATAAAATAACCTTGTAATTTACGGAATCGTTATGAAATACAAAGTTATCTTTGCGATTGTTAAACATATGTGTGGGATGTGGGGTATCATATGAAAGTGCGCTGTTTACACATTCTCAAACATTTTTTTCTTTTTTTTGCGACCTATCGCATATGAAAAATGTGGAAAAAAATACAGTTATGAACTTATGACAGAAAAAACCGGCCAAGTGCGAGATAACCCTTATCTCCGAAGTTTGCGCAGAGAAAAATCTGAAATTATTCTATGTGATAGAAGTTTATGTATACATTACAGGAAAAATATAAAAAAAAATTTACAAAAAAATACAACCGACTTCCAAAAACAACACTACAAAGTGAAAAATAACTTTAATTTCGGAAGTCGGTGTCTAGTTAAATGTATTTTCGTTTTTTGCTACCGACTTCCGAAATTAAAGTTATTTTTCACTTTGTAGTGTTGTTTTTGGAAGTCGGTTGTATTTTTTTGTAAAACAGTTTTTATTTTTCACTTTTTAGTTGTGTACCTATTCCACACAAATTCTAATACCACTGTCTGCAAAACAAACTAGAACATCATCCATATAAAAGTAGGGAAAAAATACGTATTATTGAAGCTAACTCAAAAACTACTGAAGCAAAGTTAATCAATTTTATATGGGACCAAGTGTGATGTATACCCTCTCGAAAAAAACAAAAAAAATCCAAATCCGTCTAGCCATCTTCGAGTAATCAGGGAACATACATAAAAAAAAAGAAAACAAAAATAATGAAAAAGAAAGGTTCCGACGAATTGAGAACCTCCTCCTTTTTGAAATCGGTTAAAAATAAAACGATGTCTCTAAATAGCACAGTTTTTCAGAAATCAACAACAAAAATTACATATAAATGATGGTACGGGTACCTCTTCGTGTGCGAGTCCGACTCGCACTTGGCCGATATTTCCTGTCATAAGTTCATAACTCATGTGGTGTCCACTAGAATCACTAATGAGGGCTTTGGGTATAGAGTAAAACCACCAAATTATGAGTAAGTACGCAACAACTCAGAGAACGTGTGGTCGCCACAGATAATAGAGTGGGACTGTCTTGAGGCGCTACTCTTGAGCTGTGCTGTACTTTTAATAGTATGTCACATCTCTTTCTTTTTATTCGATGTAGGTACGTATTTAATCCAAAATCTTGTATTAAATCTCCAATAGAATATACCCAAGTACGCACACATAAACATAACCCGTATTTCTCCTCAAATTCCCGATACTTTCGAAACAAATAAATAAGGACACCCCATTGAGTATCCGCAAAATAGAGTGGACGGAGAGAAAAAATATCCGACCGCTAACAGAGCAACTTCCGAACTCGGATATTTATGGACAGAAGGGGTGTTTTATTGCGCTGTGTTCCATTTTAACCCACTTGCCCCCGGCCGTCCACACTTTATAGTGCATTTAGACCGTAGAGTAGCGGATTTGGTTTTTTATAGCTAGTGGCTATATTTGTGAACTGAAATTGTTGATTAATAAATTGTATTTATCATTGTTCAAGGAAATTACGAAAAAAAAAAATATCTAAAGCAACTTTGTCAAATATTTTTATAAAAATATTATCAAAAGCAAAAATAAACTTTATTTTGGAAAATGGTTCGTATACATAATATGTGGTCTGTTTTCAATCTAATATTTTCGCTTTTAATTATGAATTGTTCCGTTGTCATCTACCTTAAATAAATTAATAATTAATTGAAATATAAATTACCTTCTAATTAATGTTATCGATTCTCATTTTAAAAAGCTTTTATTTATTTTGTTATTAAACTTACAATCTGCTTTAACTATCAAAATTTGTTTTATTTTCCTGTATAATCATGTAATTTGTTAGGTACAATTTTATTGCGCTTTTGAGTGTTATGTTTTTTTTATGTGCACTGAATTAATGGTTTATTTTCCAAAAAAAAAAAAAACGAAAAACTTACACATCGGGAAACTTACACATTACACATTGGTGTGACACTCGGCCATTTTATTCGACGTTTGGAAAAATAACTTTATTGTTATCTGTATATTTATTCGTCAGTGCCTTACCCTCAGGCCGATAAGGTGATGTTCATAGATACGGCATATTGTTTCGCTGCTACACCATCACTTTTGGCAGGTCATTCTGTTTTTATGGTTTTTATGTGATTTGTGTGACGATACTTGGGGAATGGTGGCGACTGGATTTTTATTTTCTTGTTGTTTTCAGCTTTTAGAGTACAACTTTCTTAACGTCCCTCGGGAAACTTCGTGTTTCGACAGACTTTAGCAGCTTTTCTCTTATTTTAAAAATAAATTACATTAAGTTAAAAAAGTATTAACTATTCTATATACTTCCAAGTCGATTGAAAGCGTCCGGTTTGCACCAAGTGAAAAGGGCAACTGATATAAATCCGACGACTGACGAAACACGAAGTTTGCCGAGGGACATTAAGAAAATAGTTGTACTGTACATAGTTTAGCCAGGAATATTGGATACTTACTAGTATTACAAAATATAAAAAAAAAATGGAATCATACTGAAAGTACCCTCGTAATTTGTGGGGAAATGATAGATGAGCACGGCGAACCCAGACACAAACATTTTCACAAATCTGGCAAAAAACATTAGAGTGAATGGCCGTGATTTCTCCTGGTCAGAATCGAATAGAAAAAAAAGAGAGAAATAAGGTGACATTGAGCGTCATCGTAACCCAAAAGTCACCTGGGGGCCAACCACCACTTCTTAAAGCAGTATTATTTTAATGTTACTTCAGTGTGAGAAAGAGATGGAGCTATACAGGACGTCTAGCTCCATCTCTTTCCCACACACATGTAAGATTAAAATAATACTGCTTTAAGAGGTGGTGGTCTAGCTCCTGTTTAAAAAAAAAGCAATGATCGTATTCCTATAGAACTTGCTTAATCTGCCTATAGTCTGTTTTTTCAACGGGTACAGAAAATGTTGAGTGCGTTGCTATTGGTCTACGTAATCAACATCATAAAGTCCGTTCCACACAAACCAAACGCTGTAGTTACATGTACATTCAGTTGAGTCATCGACTACCTGCGCGTCGCACGTGTTTTGGTGAGTGAACCAGACGATATCGTTTATGCGTGAGTAATGGCGGACATGTCTTCTGTACAGTAAATTTTAGAAGTATTCAATATGAACGGGCCTTAACAATTTAAAAACAAAACAAAGGCGTTGTCCCCACTCCGAACAATGACCCATCTCACTCTGTCAATATCGGAAATGTGCGAGAGACATAACTCAGTACTCGTATGTTAAAAAAAACAGACTATAGTTCTAGATTCTATCTTCCTTGCTAAGTTTGCCTTCATAACTTTAACGCCACGCCACCATCACGCCTTGTTTCGCCGAAGGGTTGGGCAGAGGTGTACCTATAGTACACTCACATTTCGCCAGTTATGTCCAAGTCCCATGTAATAGGGGGCGCGCCTATTGTCATCAACCGGGCACAAATCCAGACTCCGGGCTGCTACTGAGAAATTCCAGATAGAAAAACCTATTATACAAATGAGTAATTAATTAGTATTTTAGGAAATAAGACATTTGATATAAGATAAGATATTATTGTTAGTTACTTTATTTAAAATAAATAAGTGAAATATAATGTCCGCACGTGTTTGTTCCGTTTCCACAGACAAACCGTGAAAACGGTTTTGCGGGGCATAGTTCTTAAGTAAAATTTTTTTTAACTTACAAAAAAAGAATAACACTTTGCTTGACCTGGGAATCGAACCCAAGATCTCATGCTTACCAGTAGCGCTTGTGACCACCAGACCAACAGTCACTCCTTTTACTTTTATCCTATTAAAGGCTGATCTACCCATACAGCATATAATACCTATATAAAATATTTAAAACCCAACACAAACAAGCACGAACAACCACTTTATCTCACAAATACATCGACACTAATGCGGAAAAATAAATCCACCCTCAGTCCCGAAGGGGTTGATAACACTTAGGCCGTCAATAGCCAACGATTTGCCACTACCCCCAAATTGGGCGGAAGACGTGCTCGCACGGGCACGCGGACCCGTCCGAGGATAAAAAATATCTTCGAATCAGACGGAGATTGTTTTTGAGATGGCCTTGTTTGAGCACGGGTGGTAATTTTAGAAAAATGTTAGGTAATCAATTATTTCGTTTGGTCGAGAAAAGGTAATAACAGCCACACGGGTTGATCGATCAGGTTAAGCTACGCTTGTCGCGGTTGTTCCGTGGGTGGGTGACCATCTTTACTTACCAAGACCCTTCCGTGACCATGAAAGCACGTTAAGCCGTTGTTCCCGGATCTCGTCAAACGCCCAAAAGTCTGACAACCAGTCTTACCAAGGGGTATCGTATTGCTCAGTGTAACATGATTGGGCAGATGATGATGGTGGAGAAAAATGTTTGGCATTGGAAAGTTGTTTGTTCGAGAAGCCTATCCAATGGACGATTACATGTTAATTTTAGGATTTGAATCATTGATTGAACAGTGGCTTGATAATTGGTTTCGTTATAGGGTGTGAATGGAGGTCCTGCCCGTTTTTCTACACAGATATGAGCAACTAGCTTCATACAAGTATTTCTGACTGAGCGCCTCCGTGACAATTCAAAAGCCTGTGAATGTTTGTACTGAAATAAATGCTTTGAGCTTGAGTTAGAAGGGTTTTGCATCTATGATTTGAATAATACATTATAGAAAATATGCATTGCCAACGACAACCACATCATCATCTGCCTAGCGTTTTCCCAAATATGTTGGGGTCGGCTTCCAGTCTAACCGGATGCAGCTGCATACCAGTATTTTAAATGAAGCGACGGCCTCCACAATGACAACCACAAATGTACATAGGTACATTGATTTAAATTCTCTAACATTTTGACAAGTAACTTTGGCTCTAAGATATAGTAGACTATAGTCTGTTTTTTTAACAAACGAGTACCGAAAATTTTGAATGCGTTGCTATTGGTCCACGTAATCAACATAAAGTCCATTCCACACAAACCAAACGCTGTAGTTACATGTACCATTCAGTTGAGTCATCGACTACCTGCGCGTCGCACGTGTTTTAGTGAGTGAACCAGACGATATTGTTTGTGCGTGAGTCATGGCGGACATGTCTCCTGTGCAGTAAATTGTAGAAGTATTCATTATGAACTGGCCTTAACAATTTAAAAACAAAACAATGGCGTTTGGGCCCACCCTGACCAATGACCCATCTCACTCTGTCAATATCGGAAATGTGCGAGAGACTTATCTCAGTACTCGTTTATTAAAAAAAAAGAGTATAGTTAATTTTGAAAATACAGTCCATATATAACCCTTAAAAAAAAACCAAACTCCTAAATCCATTTAAATCAATAGAGAGATCCCTTCTCAGAAAAAAAATCGCCCCAACCGAGCCGCATCAATTTGGCCCCAACCGGGCACATCTCCACAGGCTTATAAGTTTTCCACCACCTAATGTTGTTACTCTGACCACGGCTCTCCCACGGGCAAGATTTAGCTATAAATTGCCTAAGTTAAGTGATTTCCCCTTTTCAATCTTTCAATGCCTCGGCGGATATTTTTTATGTTGGTAGCTTCATAATTTAGAGGGTTGAGATTACATGAGATCGATTCTTTTTTTGGTGTTGGGTTGTTTGTTTTGTTTAGAGCTTTTATTGTAGTTTTCTGTGTATTTGCATTTTATAAGTATGACTTAGTGCATTTTTAGAGTTCCGTACCTCAAAAGGAAAAAAAACGGAACCCCTATAGGATCACTCGTGTGTCTGTCTGTCCGTCTGTCACAGCCAATTTGCTCTGAATCTAATGGACTGATTAAGTTGTTTGGTACACATTGAACTTTTGTGACCCAAACACGAATGATGAATGAAATTTGATTATAGGGATCACTTTTGGGGGGCAAATAAGAAAAAAAAATGTTTTGCAAACTATGAGGGTTTCAAATATATATTTTTTATAATTTTAAAATAAATTGTTTTAAAGTTATTTAAAAAAATAGACGAAAATTTACCGTTTCCCCTCTTATCTCCGAAACTACTACCAAAATTTGAAAAAAAAAAATACAGAAAATAGTTCTTTACCTGTAGATTACAGGAAAACCTATAAGAAGAGAAGAGAATGTTAAACTTTACCGACCACCGACAGTACAACAGTATCGACAGTGACAATAATAAAATTTGTGAAGACCAAGTGAGGGTAGATGCCCATACCCGCACTACGAAGACGTCGCTGAGCTGTCATCAGTCCTCCCGTGACCACGATCGCTACAAGGCGGTCGAAATGTCGGGAAACAAGTAGGTACAGTCAGCAACAAAAGTCGATTAATAGTTGAGTTTTCTATATCTTAATTATTGAACAAAATACTTCATTAAAATCGGTACAGATGTAAATTTTAAAGAAAATTAATTCTTGTCTATTATAATGAAATGCTAAAAAGCAGGTTATCATATCATTTAGTGTTAATTTAGTTGATGTCGAAAAGTAGCAGTGTTAACCGACTTCTGTTGCTGACCGTACCTGTTTACCTCGTAAATAGGAATATCGCGAGAAAACCCGTTCTCAATTTTGTTTATAGTAAGAGAATGTTGTTTTATTTATAGGTTTTCACTTATATAAACAAAAAAGTAAAACAACATGGTGAATCGCTCAATATTGTGAGTACAAACTTATATTTACAGTTGGAATGTATGGGAAAACATGTTTTTCAACTACAATGTTAAGTTTGTTCTTGGTTGGTTTCATTGTGCGTGGTCCGATACGCACTTGCCAGTTTTATATAGTAAAAAGTGGTTAACTTTGACCAAAGACGTCATTAACGCCATGGGGTGTTTTGGAAGAAAGAGTACCTATGTTAAAAATATCTCATTTGCCTGTTATACCATCTGCACCCTTGTGAAGTAGGTAGTAGTGCAACACGAATCAAAAACAGGCACGTGACACGTTTGAGAGCAGTTCGAACCCAGCCAGGCGCTATAATTTATGTAAATAATTTCATCACCACTGCTCTCAAAAAAGGTGAAGGAAAGGAAGCCTGTGTCCCAGCAGTGGGAACGTTATAGGCTGATTATAATAAAAATAATGCCAAAAACTTGCCAAAAATGTAGGTAAATTAGAGACATTTTTGACAGGTTGAGACGGAGATTTGAATGAGAAAGTTCTTAAAAATACTAGAACTGCCGTCGTCGCCTAGCAAACCCACATAAAAAGGTATCTACTATTATGTCGATGACTTAGTTTGCAATTGCACTAACTACAAAATTGACAATTTTGAAGAATGAGTTGACATAAACAGTACGAAAACAAAATAACATAATAAATCAATTATGCATAATATTATAGTGCTCGCGCGCTCGTGCGTCGCTCGTGGCTAAGAAATAACAGCCGCACGGGTCGATCCACCATTGCCGGAGTTGGTCAGTGGATGGGTGACCATTTTTACATACCGAGACTCCTCCGTGCCTCGGAAAGCACGTTAAGCCGTTGGTCCCGGCTGTCATTCGTGGATCTTTGACAGTCGTTACGGGTCGTCAGAAGCCCGAAAGTCTGACAACCAGTCTTACCAAGGGGTATCGTATTACCGAGTTACTGGGTTGTGGAGGTCAGGTAGGCAGTCGCTCCATGAAAAATACTGGTATTCAGCTGCATCCGGTTAGACTGGAAGCCGACCCCAACATAATTGGGAAAAGGCTAGGCAGATTGAATTATGCATATATTCATAAGACTAGTCCCTTAACTCCATCATATCTCAGTAACGTAATGGCATAACCATAACATTTTAAATAGCTTAATAAAAAAATAAGTGCGGTGTGAGGCAGGGGGGAATCAGCTGACCCAAGCTATTCAACTTGTATGTAGACGAGCTGGTCTGTGAGCTCAGCAATACCAATATCGGGTGCTCCATTAACGGGCACTGCGTCAATAACATCAACTACGCGGATGATATGGTATTGCTGAGTCCATCGATCAGTGCACTTAGGAGGCTTCTTCGCATCTGTGAGGACTATGCGGTGGCTCACGGCCTCAGATACAATGCGACCAAGAGCGAGTTACTGGTTTTCAAAGCGGGTAACAAATATTATGATACTGTCCCATCAGTCACCTTGGGGGGCACTCAGCTTTCCAGGGTCACGAAGTTCAAGTACCTGGGGCATTGGGTCACCGATAGTCTGTCCGACGATGTGGACATAGAGAGGGAACGCAGAGCATTGGCAGTTCGATGTAACATGCTGGCTCATAGGTTTGCACGTTGTACTAGGGAGGTGAAAATTACACTCTTTAGAGCGTATTGCCAATCTATGTACACGTGTGCCCTATGGGTCAGCTATACAAAAAGCTCGTACAATGCTCTGCGAGTCCAGTACAATAACGCCTTTAGAGTTATGTTGGGGCTGCCGCGCTTTTGCAGTGCATCGGGGATGTTCGCGGAAAATGGCGTGCCAGATTTTTACGCACTGATGCGGACTCGGATAGCATCCCTGATGCGGCGAGTGCGCGACAGCTCCAACAGCTTGGTGGCTACACTAGCCGACAGGACAGACAGTCCATAGATGTGGCAATGGATGACCACTCATCGTGCGTCATTCCAATATTTTAAGTAAATTGTTTTAGTGTATTTTTAGTGTAGTTATGTGTGTTCATGTATAAAATTGTATTGGGTGTTGTTTATGGACTTATGGTCTGAAATAAATGTATTATTATTATTATAATAAACATACGTCCCCCCATTTAATAAATTTGTGCACTAACATTGATTATGTTGTCAGGCACTAAATGAAAAACTTAAAAATATTTAACATTTTTACCAGGGCCCTGTTTAATAAACCTTACAAATTGTAAAATGTAAATTGTAGATGACAGGCTACAATTTTCTGTTTATTAAAAATTACAAGTTACAAATTTACCATGGTGGAAAATTTAAAAAAATGTAAAATTGTACCTTCTATTTTACATATTTCTGTTTATTAACATTTTCACTGTAAAGTAAAAAAAAAAAAAAAAAAAAAAACTAAACTAAACACACTTGTAAAAGTGTAAGTTTACATATTTCTAGGGAAAACTACTTTATTAAACACACAATTGTAATTACAAGTTTACATATTTTGTAAATTGTAGTATAATTCTGACAGGTGGTCTCACGGTGTGTCAAAACTTTACAATGTTGTGCCTCAACCTAATAACTAAAGAAATTAAAATATTATATGCAAAAAGCTGATTCTAACAACGAATAGTGAAAGTATAATATCTGATTGAACGGCAACGGCGAGTTTTTCGTAAAGGATATGAACTATTCTGAACATCTAAAAATCTACTTATGATGGTCCTTTTTCTAAAGTTTGGCCACGTTATGTCACGTAGATCTTTCCAGTCTTTGCTGTAGATGCTTAAAAATTTAAACTGCTCGGCCATTTCTTTCCATTTTTTTACTTTAATAGCGTGAGTTAGTTTTTAACTAAGCCGACCGAAGAACACATCTTTATTCTCATGTTTAACCAATAAGAAAATAGGTGCTCCGTGAAACACTAAAATTCCAAACTCATGAGTAAGAAATCTACCCTAGTTTATTCAGAATCTGTACCAAAAACTTACATTTTATGTAAATTGTAACTTACAACGTATTTGTAAATACAATATTGTCATCGAAATCGACAGGCGTTTTCTACGTATGTAAATGTTTATTAAACAGCATTTACAATCAATCTGCCTAGCCTTTTCCCAACTATGTTGGGGTCGGCTTCCAGTCTAACCGGATGCAGCTGAATACCATTATTTTACATGGAGCGACTACCTATCTGACCTCCACAACCCATTAACTGGGTAATACGATACCCCTTGGTAAGACTGATTGTCAGACTTTCGAGCTTCTGACGACCCGTAACGACTATCAAAGATCCACGAATGACAGCCGGGACCAACGGCTTAACGTGCTTTCCGAGGCACGGAGGAGTCTCGGTATGTAAAAATGGTCACCTATCCACGGACCAACCCCGGCAAGCGTAGCTTAACCTGATGGATCGACCCGTGCGGCTGTTATTACTTAGCCACGAGCTCCTCAAAAATTATTTTTTAATTAAACATTTAATTTAATTAAACAGCATTTACAATTGTGATAATTGTAAGTTATTTACCTACTTGTAAGTTTCTTACGTATAGTTAGGTTTATTAAACAGCACATGTAGTAAAACTTAACAAATATGTCACTTTTTTACAAAATTGTAGGATTGTAACGTTTATTAAACAGGGCCCAGGCTGGTTCAAGGTCCAAGAAGAAGTACAATATCGTAATAGGTATCGTCGGTATTTTATTAAATAGACAATCCTACTAATTAGATGATGGATGGATGGATGTTTGTTACTTTTCACGCAATAACTACTAAACGGATTTTGATGAAATTTGGCACACAAATAGTTTATAACCTGGATTAATACATAGGATACTTTTTATCTCGACATTCTTACAGTTTTGACACTTATGTGGGTGAAACCGCGGGGCGCTGCTAGTTAATAATATAATAAGTTTAATAACCCAGTGATTCATATTAAAAATGTTTATTTTTTCTATAAAACTCATTGTAATTTCTACATGCACTTGACGGTAAAGGTCACAATGTCATATTTCCAGTTAGAAAATATGTCATTTCTGATGGTATGCAGACGTGTGACCTTAGGCTCTATGGTAATGGAGGAAGGAAGCCAGTGTTATCAGTGAACGCTTGACAACCGGATCGCAGAATGATGTTTCCTGTGCTAGTGCGGTATGCACTCTATTTTAATATAGCTTTACAGTTTTTATTTCTTTGGATCTTTCATCTGCACCTAACCTAATATCTTTCAGGTAGGTAATAAAGTGCTAAATTGGGCTAATTTCGCCATTCGCTTTAGACAATTTTTTAAAATTGAACTTGATTTTTGAAGTGAAAACTTCTTTACACGGGTTGAGTGATTTTTGGTAGGGGCAAATTTTACGGGTTCGCATCACCGCGTCACCGCGACATGCTATGCATAGTTTCACACCATTGAATGATGATATTTTACGTTTATAATTTATGTATTTTATAACAGTGGACTTTGAGAGCTTTTCTTGATGAACCTATTAAGGTGTATCATCGACACTCAAGGGGTTTGATTAAAGAACATCGGCCAAATTTCTGAGGAAGCTGGACCTGAGTTTTATTTTCAGTGTCCAGAAACAAATTATAGTGAGATTGGATTGTTTTTATGTAATAAACACCATCCCTTTCGAAAATAATTCGAAAGTAAAGCAAAAAATACTTTTGAGGTTAAAATATATAAGTCGATTTAATGTTAGGCAGACGACACACAGTTGCTATCTGAGCACGGCGAAGTCCAAAAGTATAGTAGCAATTAAGGTAATTAACGATCTCATTTCGTATTTAGAAGGAAATCCAAAATAGTACTGTACGTATCACAATATTCACAACAACAACAACAATGCGAAATTGCGAATGATCACCGGGTGTCAATTAATGGCGCGCGTCGATGATATATTATGTCATACCGTTGTTCGCAATTGAACAAAATGCTGATACTTACTATGAACCTATATTTATGACAAGAATCCAATACATAATATAAACAGCACTAGTTGATTTGATAAACAAGTACATACAATTGTATGTATATAGAATTTAATTACATTTAATAACTATTCAGAAAAACGTGAATAATTATAATGTTTGAGTAATATACCATTTCTTAAGCAAAATGAATCGTCAATGGGTGCGTTCTGAACATGTTATTCTAAATAATTTCCAAATTATGACGTAAACAAAAAAATGTGAACATCTTTTTTTTTTTGGCTTCTTAAATATCTAATTCTTATGTTTTTTAAGTCCTTAAAAAATAACGGATTATTTAATATATATGGAAAGAAAAAGAAAACAAAGAAAAATGTGTTTAATTGGCATTACAGCAAAAAAAAAATACACCTTAAAATTATAAAAACATAAAACAAAGATTGTAATGCCAAAAGGGCCTTAGCTCAGCATATAGTCAGATGACAATATGCTGAGCACAAGGTAGGTACCACCTGACGCTGATTTTCAGCTGCAACCCACGAGTGCCATACGCTAGAATCTAAGGTTAGAATAATCTTAATAATTAACACAAGAAGAGAATAGACTTAAGAGAATTAATTAAAAATGAAATTATGTGACATGCATGCGTGTGTGTGTTGTATTGTGATATGGCCTATCTGGACGCCACCGCCTTGTCGTCAGGTACGATTTGGCCGTCCTTCTTTTCACTTCTGTCGGCCCCATGACTGCCATTTTTTTTTATTTTAAATCGTTTTGAGTGATATGCCATTTGCGCCTGGTTTTGTGCATGTTCATAACCCACCTTGACTTTTCCCAATTATATTCGGGTCAGCTTGCAGTCTAATTGGAAGCAGCTGAATATCAGCATTTTACATGGAGCGACTGCCTTTCCTTTGCATGGTTTATAATGCAGACAGACAAGGTCACCCGCTGGGCTAATCCGAAGATTGCCTGAAAATTTCATAAAAATCGCTGCAGCCATTTTGGAGTCCATAGGGAACATAATTATTTTTTTTTTTTTTTTTATTATAATTCACAAAACTGATGTACAATCTGGAAACGCATTAACAAAGTTATAACAGCATAGGTCAGATTGACATCTACTAGATGTGAATCTAGCATGCGTAATATATGTTAAACACTTATTATTAAACTAAATTAAAAAAAAAAAAAAATATTAAGTTAATTAAAACTTACAAATTGTGAAATTTTCAACAACAATTTAGGGACAGAAAAAAGAAAAGCAAACATTATTACTTATACAATTAAGGTTTTAAGCTTAGCTCTAACTGAGGCTACAGAACCTGAAAAAATATCTATTTCACCTCGAATGGAGTTCCCAAGAGAAAGCATGCGGCAAATGGGTGAAAAATGACCTAAATTAGTTCGACTATGTGGCAGGACGAAAGTCTTTCGGTTAATTAAGCGGCTACTACTACGTGGAATACTAAATTTCAATTTTTCTAAAAGCTCGGGTGAATCTATTAAACCATTTATTAATTTAAACAAAAACATGAAATCTAAAGATTTCCTACGTGCGCTTAAAGATTTCATTTTATAATGACTCAGCCTAGCGCTATACGAGTTAAGACTATGACATCTGTTATCTGAGTAACATAACTGATATAGAAACCTTTTTTGAACGCGCTCTATCCGATCAGAGTGCACCTGATAAAACGGGTTCCACACCGTACTACAATACTCCAGAATACTCCGAATAACGCTGTTGTAAACGGAAATCGTGAGAATTGGTTCTTTAAAAATTTTCATTTCCCTGACGATGAAACCTGACAATTTAGATGCCCGACTAATCATTTGGTCGTAATGACTCCTAAAACTTAAACTGCTATCTACTAAAACACCAAGATCCCTAATAGTATCAACTTCTTGGAGTCGGGTGTTATTAATCAAGTAACAATTTTGAGATATATTTCTTTTTCTACTAAACTTAATGAAGTAACATTTGTCTTGATTTAATGACATTTTATTTTGTATGCACCAATTATATATGTTATTTAAATCTAGCTGAAGCTGAATAATATCGGATTCGTCGTATATAGTTCGATATATTTTTAAATCATCAGCAAAAAGTTTATATTCAGAGTCAATTTTGCATCCCAAATCATTTATGAAAACTAAGAAAAATAAAGGCCCCAAATGTGAACCTTGAGGCACCCCTGATGGTATGCAAAATTGTCTGGATCTAAAACCCTTGAGATACACCAATTGTGAGCGATTTCTTATGTACGATTCGCACCAACGCAGCAACGACCCATGAATACCCATACTTTCCAATTTAGCAACTAGTAAGTCGTGATCTACCAAATCGAAGGCCTTTTTAAAGTCGGTATATATTGCATGAACCTCTCTACCCTCATCTAACGCAGATGAGATAAATGAAACATACTCGACTAGATTAGATAGTGTCGATTTTTTGGGGCGAAAGCCGTGCTGGTTATCATTCAGCATATTTTTAAAGTGAGAAAACATCTTTTTCTGGACAAGCGATTCAATAATTTTACCACAAGCTGATAGAATGGACACTGGTCTGTAATTTGAAACATCATCAACACTACCCGATTTAAAGATTGGCGTGATGTGCGCCACTTTCCACTGATCAGGGAATAAGCCCTGTGCCAAAGAATAGTTAAAAATTGTAGTCAGAGGATCAGCCAGATTCGCTGCACATTTTCTAAGGAAGAGAGCAGGGATTGAATCAGGCCCGGGTCCTTTATCACAATTTAGGGAAGACAAGTAATCAAAAACTTCTTTTACTTCAAATTTACACTGGCTGAAAGTATTATTGTTATAGGGAGTGGGTTCAACTTGCGTTGAAGATTGTTCGTTACTATTTACTCTATATATGGACTGAAAATTATCGGAAAACAAATCACAAATTTCCTGACCTCCCATGGCAAACATAGTGTTGTTCAAAGTCATTTTGTTGGGAATATAATTGTTACCTATCCGTTTATTTTTTAAGTACCTCCAGACATGTTTAGGATTGGTACGCAGATGTTCAGCTATATTTTTTTTAAAATTAGCATAACAGTCTTTAATCAACTCACTGCAGCGTACTCTCAGGCATTCAAACGTAATTTTATCTCTAGGATTCCCGTATTTTTTATATAGATTGTGATATTTTGCTTTTTCTTTAATGACCTTTAGTAAAGCTCGACTATACCAGACAGGATAGCGCTCATCACGTGGCTTTGTAATCGGAGTATGCAATTTAATAATTGGCATAAGGATATCATAGAATTTTTGCAACATTTCGTTAACATTAGTTATAGAATTCCATTCAATAGACCAAACAATTTTCGCAAGTTCAGAGTTGACCGCTTCATAGTTACAGAGATAAAAGTTTAAGTACGGGACTTTATTTTGCACTAGAGGATTGCTATGATTAGTTTTAAACGAGATCTCCAGAGCTGGATGATGAGGATCAATTTGTATAAGTGGAACAGAGGCCTGAGACACCAACGCTTTGATGTTATTACTGCTAAGAACTAGATCTAAAATACGATTTGACTCGTTAAGTATCGCGTTACATTGATGAAGATCATTAAAGGCTAACATGTCTACAAAAGTGTGTTCTATATTACTACTAGATCCTTTGGGGACCAATAGTCCAGAATCCTCATTATACTCCCAAAAGATACTACCCATATTAAAATCGCCGATTAGTAAGTTGATAGAATTGTTTTTGCTCTTTTTGTTAATTACCTCTGTAAAGTTTCGAAACAATGCATCGATATAGTCTTGTTTGATTGGAGGTGGAATATAAACCGCACAAATATTAATATTTAAACCATTCTCACACTTGATTGTGATCCATAATTCCTCGCAATGGGACTCCCAATTTAATCTCCGTGAGACATCATATTTGTCCAAAGTTGCAACAAACACCCCCCCACCATCCCTTTTTGTAGTCGAAGAAACCGTAGATGACCTGTCGCGCCTAAACACTCTGTATCGGTTATCTAAAATTTCATGGTCCAACACCGTATCATTGAGCCAACTTTCAGTGCCAATAATTATATCGTAATCAAAATTTAAAGCAGCGGTATAAAAATCCTCTGTCTTGGTTCGTATGCCTCTTACATTTTGATAATATATTTTAAAGTTGAATTTAAATTCTTATAACACTATTAAGCGTGCAAAGTATTTGATTAATAAAATAATAAATTACAACGACTCTAAACATTCCAAATTTTTAACTAGCAGAGATTTGGTTGTTACATCTTTCCTCATGAATATGCGACCATTGCGAACCCACACAAAGTTATACTTCTTTTCCTTAGCAGCGATTCTTGCCGCAGCATGTAGTTTTTTATTAGCCAGAGTCAGATTTTCCGTAACAAAAATCGGCTGCTTTTCTCCACCAATGCCAATATGGCTGCTGTTCAGCTTCTGTGATTCATTCTTCTTATTAAAGTTTCTAACCGCAGCAAGTAGATTATCACGAACCCGAGGGCTGACTAACTTGACGACAATGCCACGTGGACGATTTGAATCTGTATTTAATTTGGCAACTCGATGAAATGACTGGATTTCATTGTCGTGAAGTTCATTTCCAACAATTCTACCCAACTGTTTTACGACCGTTAACAGGTTTTCGGTTTTGTGCTCAGGTACGCACTGTATTTCGATATTGCTCTCACGTGCTAATTGATCTATTTGCTGCAATTTAGTCTCCAACTCCTTCACTTGAGCGCTCATCGCGGCGTTATTCTTGAGGAGTTCGGCAATACAGTTATCATTTCTAGCATTTAATTTGACCTGATCATCATAAGCGTCAGAAAGAAAAGTAACAGTCTTCTTAAACTCATCCAAGTCTTCGTTCATTGAGGAAAATCTCAAGGATAGGTCATTAACTTCCCTTTGGACAGTGGCTAGAGTGGTTTCAAATTTCTCCAAAGAGACCTGTTGACTATCAAACTTATCAATCATTTCCTGCCGCAATTTACGAATCTCTAAAAGTATTGTGTCTTGCAAGTTGACCTCTGTGCCAACGCATGCCGCTCGAGGGGTAACTGGTGGTGACTTCTCAGCTGGCGTAAGTCTCTGACAAACTATTTCTTTATTTTGTCTACTAGACGGCACCGATATAGAGGAATGCGTTGTAGCCGGTTCAGGTGCCGGTGCTGGAGCGGCTTGGTCAGTCTGTGTAGTGTGACCTTTAGCGTGGACCGGTGTATTAGTGTTGTCCAGTTTAGGACGGCCAGACATACAGGTTGGACAAGTCCATTTCGTCCTAGGTGTTGACGCTTCATCATACTTGACGCATTCCAAATGATAATGAAGGGCACATTTGCTTAAGCAGCATTTAATTCTCTTTTGTGTTATATAAATAGTAGCATTACAACCAGCGCAAATCATAATGACCAAAAAGTTAATCTTGTACTGGGATTCGAACTCGATAGCTCACGAGTCTCAGTCTCCGCTTGACAATCGCCGCCACGGTAGTTTTGAAATTAACACTCAAAATAAAGTATCGGTGCGTTATCGCACTACTAGCGATCAGAATGAAGTTGGTTGACAAGGTTTTTTCGAAACACCCACTAAAACGTTTAAACTGGAACTTGCAAGGTCACTTTTTAAAAATGATTGTTATATGTTTTTGTTAAAATACAGTCAAAAATCACTCTGCAAACGATATCACGTCTGCCAAATACACTTGGCTTTAACTTCCACACAATTATTGTATCGTAAGTAAAATTTTTACAATATTAATACTTAGTTGTTTACGGAACGGCAAAATATAAGTGTTTCTTATGAACGTACAGTCAACAAAAGAGATATCTAGGCAGGGTATACTAACATAATTTGTATGTGAATTGCTTCATGTTCAATTTCGTGACTATATACAATTTTGTGTTGGTGTGTTACAGTGTAGGAGTATTGCAAAAACAAAGTAATATAAGATATAAAATTGAACATGAAGCAATTCACATACAAATATGTTAGTATAATATACCCTGCCTAGATATCTCTTTTGTTGACATTACATACACACATCGATTTTTACATACATATAAATAGATATGTTTGAAAAACAGCCTCCCGATATCTAAAGCAACTTATTTCAAAAACCCCCGATACCGTTACTTTTGTCTCGTCACCCATTATTCCATTTCCTGGCTACTGACCCAGATAATAGTTGTGTAACCCAATAGCGTCTAGATCTTTTGTCCACTATTTAACTATTCAAATAACTTGAATACGGTTAGCGATGTATGACCGATGCGGAGTGTGACTTGTTCTTGTTTTATTGAATGGACGCTTAGATTGCTGAACCTACCTGTTTCTAGTACAGGATGATGGGTTTATTGTGATTATAACAAAAAAACAAATCAAATCTAATCTTCTCACTTTCTTTCACAATCTCAAATTTTGAAGAAATTTCTAATACATTATGTATGAAAAAATCGTCAGCTCGACAACATAAATAACGCAATGTATCTTCTCTTTGCGTGTCGTATGAACCCCATAGGTTTAGACACAATACAATGGTATTTTAATCGTCTTTGTAAGTACAACTTGCGATGGGTTAATACGTTATTATCCCGCTGTATTGCTGAACTAACAGTTCACTATGTTCTACCAATTTAGACATGCAAAATAATTAATTAAGAATGATTATTATTATCAGGGATTTTTTTTTTGTTTGGTGTACTGTAAGGGCGGGTTACTTTGACTCTAGGGCATAACTTTGGCCCAAATCGAGACAACTGTATAAACTGCCCGAAGTGTCACGACCACACAACCGAACGTCGTATGTCCTTCGGTAACTATTAGATGGTGATATAGACGCGTACTTGCGGAACCTTGTGTGGATTTAATGACAGTAAACATCTGTCTCGATTTGGGCCAAAGTTATGCCCTAGAGTCAAAGTAACTCGCACTTACTGTGCCCAAACAAAAAAAAAAAAAAACAATAATATCTGATACAGTTATATTCTAGTATAATATTGGATTGGTTCTTTTCTATCCAATAAAGGAAAACAAAGGAATAGGTACTTTTGGCTCTTTTGGCTGAGGGGTTTTCCATTAGCCACTGCCACTTAGTGAACGCATGATTTTACTTAAATGAAAAATCGTTTGATTTTGGTCCAATCCAAAGAAACAGAATTATACAATAGGAAATAGAATTAAGTTCCCTTCAATATGGTTGAGCTAATTGGTGCTGATCCATGCGTCATGTTCGTGAACGGGCGCCGTCAGTTGAGACTGGTCGTCTCTTAGCTGCCATGGCTTATTTTTAATTTTAATATTTAATTTAGTTGTTTTAGTTTTTATCTTTTTATTACGGACGCTTTTTAACGTGCACGTCTTTCTACATTGTTCTCACATGTATATTTTCAACATGAACGATGTAACCAATATTTTGTAAAAATATTATGATTTAAAAGAGTGTCCGTGGAGTTTCTTGCCCGTTCTTCTCCATATAGGGATCTACTACGCTTTGGAATGGGCATCTAGCTTCATCTTTCTGACTGACCGACCCATTGACAATTCAAAAGTGCCTGTAATTGGTTTATTTGAAATAAATGCTTTGAGTTTGAATTTGAGTTTGAGTTTGAGAAATAAAAATAAAAATGGTAGGTACTCCTATAGTGTTATTTTTATGTTAAACCCACTCTAACTTACACAAGCTATTATTAATTTTTTTTTTTTTTTAAAGTGATTAAGAAATGGCAATAAACTTTCCATTACGCCCAAAACCAAACTTCATCAGCTATGGGTGTTACCCTTGCCACAAGCGCCGCCATCGCTTCAAAAACAAAAAAAAATAAACATTTTTCTAAAGGAAAGGGGTTGATTTGTTCTCCTACGCAAGTCTATTGTGAACGCCCCGCTAACATTAAGTTGGCTTCTTATTGTCCACGTCTGTGTTATTCTTATAATTGTTTCAAGTTAATTATTGTTTTAGCTCAGCAACGCCTACTCGCCTTCCTTCCCAAGGTTGTTTTTTTTTATAAATGGTGGAATAAAAACAATCACCTTTATGCTTTTTATTAATTAATTAAAGTAAATTAATCAACGCCAAAAATTTCCGTCTTAGGTTTTCATTTATATAACATATCTACTGTACAACATTTTTTTTTAAATTTTTCTATCATAATGTTATTTCTGACAATGCAAGGAATCTACTGATGCCAAATTCATTTAAATCGGTCCAAGCGTTTAGAAGTTATCAATCAATCAATCACTTTATTTTCAGGCAACTGAAAGCTTATAGAAAAAAATACACAAAATAATATAAACAACAATTATAAACTAATACATAATTACCATATAACTATAATTAAACATGTAATGTTGTCAGCGTCGTGTTTCGCGTAACCGTCCTCGGAAACGTCGAAACACGACACCTTTCGGCCAAAAGTCCTCTTTCAAGCAGGTTTGCCGATGCTGGGTTGGAACTTGCACCACGAATGACTTAAAACGGCGGCGGCGGTTGAGTTATGGCAGAGGGTGGAGTATAGAAACTCACATACATACATGAACCCTGAAAACATAACACTCCTTTTCGTTGTATAAAAAAAACGGACTTAATCGCATACCGCAACTAAACAACACGCTGTACATAAACGGGTCACGTCTCCGATTGTGTATCTGTCACGCGACACGCGAGCATTGTGCGCGGCCGCCATCGTGACGGCCTGTAGACGGCCTGTCATTGTGACGGCCGCGCTCGGCCGCCCGTGGCCGCATCGGAGGTGGTAGGACGGTATAGTAGGCTTCCGTCTAATGCGGTTAGGTGGTAGGTATTGAGTTCGATTGTGTGTTTTTTTAATGGCACGAGTATGTTCTACCTAGTGCATTTTTAACCGACTTCGAAAAGGGGGAGGTTCTCAATTCGTCGGAACCTTTTTTTTTATTTTTTTTTTATGTATGTTTTTTTTTGTGTTGTTAAAAAGGTTCCGACGAATTGATAACCTCCTCCTTTTTGAAGTCGGTTAAACATACTGGTATACTGCTGCATCCGGGTATACTGGAAGCCGACGCATAAGTAGGCTAGGCAGATGAGAATGTCTTTCAGTAAAACAGGAACCTTACAGACTGAATTTCAGCTCATGATGTTTAAGGTGGGGGAAAACCACAGATTTAGAGTAGACTAGATACCGCATGTTCATCAGATAGTATGAAAACCGAGCGTGTCATCGTTTTTATACCTACGATAACTTCACCTCAGCCATTTAGTGATGTGCTCAACGTAAACAGAATCGTTTCAATCGCTAAGCGTGAGTGAGCTAACAGACTTTTTTATATCCTCGACGACACAACTCGCCACTGGCGCAATCGAACACAAATTAATGTAGTAACGCGTCAAGTTTGTGCACAGCACAAACATGCGGCACGCTTGGTCGGATGGCTTGTGGTATCTAACCTACTCTAAATCTAAGGGGAAAACCATCTGCCATCATCAACACTGAAAAACGTTATATGTAGATTTCTTATAAGTCACGAGATTTATTATTCAGAATCGAGTGCAGCCGTTTTTAGTAGCGTTAACTCAAAAAGAAGTTTACGATAAAAAGGTGATGAGGTTAACGAACTTTGAGTTGTGAACCTCATTTCTCCACATCCAGTCTTTTCAGATGCCATTTTTTTATTTTTTTTTTATTAATTTTTCAGCAAAAAATAAAAATACATTTTACTCTGAAAGAAAAATCACACAATCAGATATTTTCATCATTAGTGCTACGATATATATTACATTCTTTTAACATGAAACTCTTATTGAATTCTGATAGAAAAAAGGTGTCCAAAATTTAACAGAACAATTAAAATTAATTGCCGTTATCGAAAGCACTCTGCCCCTGACTTTTTTAATTAGCATGAATCGGAAAATTTTCTACGACACTCTTAATTAAGACTGTGATTAAGATAGAGAATAGAAAAAAGGTAAAGGAACTTTTGTTTCTTTATTAAGAGTCGTATTCGCAATTTAATAAGACAGATTCTTGAAGGTCAACCAATTTGTTTACTTTCTTGAAACTAAACCTAACATTTAGTACTCGGTGCCTGGGCCCAGAATACATAATAGAATAGAATAGAATAGAATAGAATAGAATAGAATAGAATAGAATAGAATAGAATAGAATAGAATAGAATATTTATTCATAAGTTCACAATAAATAAAAAAGAAGAAAAAGAAATAAGAATATTATGAAGAAGAAATCAGAAAAAAGACAAAAGAACGGAAGTACAGAAGATACTCTCCGCAAAATCATTTAAATAAATAGCGACTCTTGCTACGACACAATAAAGTGCAATTTATGTCGCGCAGCATTAATTACTTACTGTTATATTCACCTAGAAGTTGCCTCTCTTTCTATCTCGTAACCTTCGGACTCGTTAGGGTTGTCTTCTTTTACGACGCGGCGCGTGAGTGAGTATCGAACTAACATGCGAGCCACTGAATTAGCTCGACAAGTCGAGCCCGCCGCGTACTTGTAGCTTCATACCTAAAATGCGGAGTGCGCCTGGCTTGGCTTGGGTAAGATGTTGCATCTCTGTCCACCTGTCATAGAAAACTTACGAATGAATATTGGCCCGGAAAAGTCGTCTGTAATATCTACATAATATTAATATCATTACTAATCAAACAACAACTTTTCATTATCAATACTAGCCCAGCGTCCCAGTCTTGGGCAAAAGCCCAGCGTCTAGGATCTGCATTACCAAACGCGGGTTTTCTTTGAAAATTCTTAAGGAATAAGAATAGAATAGAATAGAATAGAATACTCTTTATTATGCACACCATTTAAATTACTGGTTACAATTTTACAACGTTGAAATTTTACATACGAGTGACACAATGGGCGGTCTTATCGCTAAAAGCGATCTTTTACAGACAACCTTTGGATGGAGTATGGGGACAAGGAGAGACAATTCTGTAGGTAGTCCGTGGTGTACCATATACATATACAACATATACATACATTAATACATTTATATATATATATATATATAAACAACAATAACAACAACAACAACAAAAAACAAACATATACGTATACCGCGACTATCTTGCTTTCCATTCCATATCCCAATATGGAATAGGTTCTCCAATGACAACGAATATATGGCTGCAATTGCTATGCAACAAATCAAAATCTTCGCATACTTAGCACAGATAAAGAAACTTCAAACAATTTAATGAACAAACATAGATACAACATAAAAATTCAAGACATTCTCTTTTTAAATATCGACGCTAAACAATATCCATCCCTTATAAAAAAAACATCGCCGCCGAGGGATTAAAAAAAGAAAAATTAACATTTAAGACAAACAGCAGTTCGACTTGCGATCTCTCAAGCGTCTATCAATAATTAATCAGCCATCTCGTCTCGAAATTAGCCACCATTTGAGGGTTTAACAGAGTCTTGTGCAAAGAGAAAAAAAAACGTATTTTTTGAGCAAGAGAACCCTGAGGGAAATTTTATATAGGAACTCGGTATCGACTAGGGACACAGTGATGTAGACTAGATGAGCCACGTGCGTTGTAGAATCTAAAGAAATAATGATGATGTACTGGTTTTAAAACTAATATGATGGCAGTTCTTAGCAAATTGGAAAGTGTGATTAAAGTTGCTTTGAAATATTCTTGAACTTGACAACACTGCAGAGGACGTGACTCAGATAAGTTAGCAAAAATGAGACAAATATATTGTTTATATTTAAACTGTGATATACTATAAGTATATGTGCATAGTTGTTGTTCATAGTTTTTGATACAATAATGCTAGACCTTATTTTCAAATGGCATTATAAGAATTTTTCCAATTTCTCACTTAGTCGTTCAAAAAACACACAACCATGTCTTCAAAAACTTTTTTGCAAAAAAATACAACCGACTTCCAAAAACAACACTATAAAGTGAAAAATAACTTTAATTTCGGAAGTCGGTGTCTAGTTAAATGTATTTTCGTTTTTTGCCACCGACTTCCGAAATTAAAGTTATTTTTCACTTTATAGTGTTGTTTTTGGAAGTCGGCTGTATGTTTTTGCAAAAAAGTTTTTATTTTTCACTTTTTAGTTGTGTACCTACCCCACACAAATTCTAATACCACTATCTGCAAAACAAACTAGAACATCATCTATATAAAAGTGGGGAAAAAATACGTATTATTGAAGCTAACTCAAAAACAACCAAAGCAAAGTTAATCAATTTTATATGGGACCAACTGTGATGTATACCCTCTCGAATAAAACAAAAATAATCCAAATCGGTCCAGCCATCTTCGAGTAATCGGGGAACATACATAAAAAAAAAAAAAAAAGAAAAGGTTCCGACGAATTGAGAACCTCCTCCTTTTTGAAGTCGGTTAAAAAGAGCAGTGATGGCCCAGTGGTAACGACCGCGACTTACGAGTTGTAGGTCGTGGGATCGAACCAAGACAGGCGCTTTACTTTGTGTAAATTGTTTCATCACCACTGCTCTCAAAACGGTGAAGGAAACCGGCATGTCCTAGAACCAAAAATTCGAAGACATATGACATCTACCAACTGGGACCGCGTGGTGGATTACGGCCCACACCCTCTCACAGAGAGGAGGCATGTGTCCCAGCAGTGGGAATATTATAGGCTAATTATATGTTTCTAAAACAAATCAAACCTCAATATAAAATTAGAAGGCACCTGATTTAGTTTATCGTATCTAGTAACTCTATTCCTACAAACGACCCTCCGCTATGAATTAATGAAAAATGAAATCGACTTGGCAAATTTAATTTTTTCCCAGCCCTGGACGTTTGAGGGCAATCTGACTGGTGATCAAACCAGTGCTCCGTAACGATACGATTTCAATGCTCTTTAATATTGATTGCTTGTTTGATGTCAGATAATTTTATTAGCTATGCTAATCCAACTTGAAAATTATTTGCGATGTTATTTGGATCGTTGGGAGTTGAATTTTTTGAAAATGAAAAAGTTTATGTGCTGTGTTTAAAGTATTTGGAATTTATGCTATCTAGGTAACTTAGGACTGCTAGCGCGTTCATGGGCTATCCTAAATAACTCGGAATTAACAGCTAACTCAGGGTTAATTAAATCATTAATCTTGCACCACCAAGGGTTATAGGTAAACCTAGAGTTAATGTTCTAAATATTTAACCCACCGATGTGAAAGAGTTAGGGGAGATGCGCCAAGGTAGCCTGCGAAATTCAAATTTTCTTACGTTTTTTGCAATTTGCAGGTCTGTGTCAGGTTGTATGTTGATTAAAATATGAGACGCGGCAGTAGCTAATATGGCTTTACAGAATTATAATCATTAGAATCAGCAATACAACTTCATAAGTTAGAATTGACCTCATACCTCGTGATTTCATGAAATCGCTATATTTGAGGTCAATTCTAACTTATGGAGTTGTATTGCTTTCGCGTTCCCCCGTAAAGCCTAAACTACTGAATCCATTTTTCAACATATTAAAGAAGATGCGCTGTGGTAGCCCGCGAAAATCAAATTTTCTTGCGTTTTAATTTTCTGCAGATTCGTTGGATTTCGTTCGTTTTATTGCCGCGTATCATATTTTGATCAAGATACAACCTAGCGCATCCTCCTTAAATAGAATCTGCAACATAATAAACTCATGCTTTTCGCTCCCAAATCAGTCTGGAAACCTTAAAAAAAAAATAACTACAAAGCATCGTTCACACACCCTCAGGCGAAGAACGCTGCCAATCTGTTGATTAGCTACTTTTTATATTTTTGGGGGCGACATTAAACACAGATTAATCGCCCCCCAATCCCAAGAGGGGGGCAGGGGGTGAATATTATACTCCGAATTAATGACAGCTTAATTTTTTTTTTTTAGCTTCAGGGCAGTGATGTGTAATGCACCAACTTAGGAAGATCTGTGACTGTTTATTTATTTATTTATTCAATAAGTAGGTACACCATCAGCACATACAATAGAATTGAAAATAGAATAGAATACAATTTAGGTATTACTTCTAATGAATATGTCGTAGCCAACTGGTTTAATTAGCCTTTTAACTAAACGGCGACGGCCGTTCAACTTCGCTTCCTGGTTAGGTTAGGTTGGAAGGGCTTGTGGCTAAGTAGTAACAGCCGCACAGGTCAATGGATCAGTTTTAGCTACGCTTGCCGCGGTTGGTTCGTGGATGGGTGACCATCTTTACATACCTAGACCCCTCCGTGCCTCGGAAAGCACGTTAAGCCGTTGGTCCCGGCTATCATTCGTGGATCTTTGACAGCCGTTAAGGGTCGTCAGAAACCTGAAAGTCTCACATCCAGTCTTACCAAGGAGTATCGTCTTACACAGTAACTGGGTTGTGGAGATCAGATAGACAGTCGCTCCATGTAAAATATTGGTATTCAGCTGCATCCGGTTAGACTGGAAGCCGACCCTAAGATAGTTGGGAAAAGGCTAGGCTGATGATATAGGTTAGGTTGCAAGCCGAATTAGTCGCACTAGCTGTGCCAGGGCACCCCGACGAAATGAGTAAAAACTAGTTACTAAAATAAAATGTTTTGTTGCATCACAATTTTTTATGTATTTCTAAAAGAGTTCCTTTGTATATTATTCTATCTACCCTAATTAATCCTTTGATTCCTTACTCTTCCTTCCTTGTTTTATTAAAAGTCTCTAAAGAATCTACATATTCCACATTGCGTACAATGATTAAAATTGTAACTGTCATTTTGGCAGTGGAAAAATTACCTAATATCAGTTTCTGTCAACTGTTGCAGAAAATAGCTTGAAAATTCAGAAAATGAAACGAAAATCCATACAAAAGAATAAAAAGAATGAAATTATTTCGCAAATGATAGAATGTCATCAAATTGCCATTACGAAATGTCATCTTACGCTGGTCGAAATCAAAATCGAATATTAGCCGAAATGAATTCGTATCGAGACAAAAACTTTCGAATTTCGAACCACCCCGGTCCCCAGCGTCTTGCATTTTACGAATTTTTATTTACGCCAGTATTTTTTAAACGTTAATTCGAGAGATGGATTTTAAAGGGTGGTACAAGTATTCAATATTTGAAAGGTTGAATTTCGAATACTTTTAAAAGAGAAACGTTGTGATTGCCATTTTGAAATTATGTTTTGAGTGTTGCAGGTTAAAATATATTTTTTGAACATGAATTTTATGATAGGCAAGTTATGATAATAGATATATAGATAGATAGGCAAGTTATGAATTTTATGATAGCAAAGAACTCAACCAGTTCTTTAAGTCCCTAATTAAATTATAAGTATTATAAAAATATAATGAGGTATGTATAAAAAATCACTAATAGTTGAAGCGTATACCTATGTTCTATACAAAAACACAAAACATCAAATTAAAAAAAAAAAAACTTTATCAATTAAATTAATTCTAATTATCAACTATTAATTTTTATCAGCAATTTCTGCAAGACAGCTTTCAATCTCCAAAGAAATTAAGTCGAAGGTTTCCACCCGGAGAAGCATTATCATTAATCCTTAAACGAACGGACGAACGGAATAAATCGAGCATGAAAAAGAACATAAAAATTAACAAAAAAACAATAGAATTAGCATAGAAAACATCTGTGACGAAATTACTACCGAGGAAGATACTATTGGTAACTGTGATAAGGAAGTGAGAAAAACTCGATAGGAAAAATTATTTTCAATGAATTTTTACAAGACAACATTTTTATTGTTGATTCGTTTTAGTTTTTTTTTTTATTGTTTTGTAGATTTTGATTAATAAACTGGATCTTTCTGTTCCTATTATTAACTAGTCATTAACTATTATTATTATTTACTATTATTAACTACGCAAGGTGTCCAGTAGGAGCAGTGGTGGCACAGTGGCGGCCCCGACTTACGAGTCGAACCCAGACAGGCGCTTTACTTTGTACAAGTATAATTTCATCACCACTGCTCTCAAAACGGTGAAAGAAAACATCGAACCAAACATTCGAAGACGTGTAACATCTACCAACCCGCACTGGGCCCGCATGGTAACAGCCCACTCTCTCTCGAAGAAAAGAGGCCTGTGTTTCTGCAGTGGGAACATTATAGGCTGACTATGTAATCACCGAAATATTTTTTTTTATATCTCTTAAAATGGTCCAGTATCGTAGGACTAGGAACGTAAAATATTTTTAGCCGCAGAAGTCTTTAAATGATAAAAAAAAAGTTATTTAAAAAAAATACCCACAAGATCACACCTTGTTGTGCAACTAAGGGTTGACCCATATCTGTCAGCACGGAATCGCCTTTTTTCGTGCTTTATCCTTTTCTATCTCTTAGGATCATCATTTCCTAGAGCGATAAAGATAGAGACCGCGCGGTGGAATCGGCGATGCGCTCGACACCACGGCCAAAATGGCTGAGAGGCGCTGGAGTGCTGACGAGTGCTATCGAGCGCGATACCATGCTTCCATTGCATTGCATGATCGTATTCGACAACACTCAACGGCGACGGCGTGCGATCTTACGCTGAAGCACGCGATAGCACGCTGCAGCACACACGGCATAAATGCTGTTCCGTGCTGACAGATGTGGGCCAACCCTTAGGCTCTCAAACGATCAGCTCGCCGTCCGGTAAAAACCCGGCCCGGGTCGACGGCGCGTTGTGTTCCACGCGCACCTCAAAGAAATGTCAGCAGTGACGGGGTCAATTGGGCTGATGCCGCCGGGGTCGCGGGTAGTTCGAAAGAGATACCGTGGCCCTGGCACGGGCAGCTGAAGGAGCATGGGTGGGTTTTGTCAGTAAAAGTCTGACACGCCCTCCCGCTCTGCCCAGAGCGGGAGAAGTCATTTAATGATTTCCCATCCACAAAAATAAAAAAAAGGCTCTCAAACGATCACGTTTAAAACTTTTTATTTATTTACATTAAAACTGGTCTAACCAGGCCCAGCATATAAAAACACCAACTATTCACATAAAACTACATCGTAAAAACAAAACCTATCTACCATCTTCTCACAATTTCGAGAACAAACAGTATCCCTCTTGTCCTCACCGCATTGATTCCTCAGATCTCACTCCCTCGGGACGAAGTTTATCTCGTGAGCAATGGGCATTAAGCAAAATGGCGTATCCTCCCTTCTGTGTCAGTCTAATGTTACCGAGGTTAAGATGATTATGGGCAAAGAATATTTCTAGAAGTAAACAATACGCGTTAGAAGAATCGAGAAACTTGATAAAAGTATAGATCAATTTTGATTCGAATTTATATAGGTACCTGTGACTTGCGCAAACGACTGAAATGGGATAAGTATTGGCTGATATCTGCACATGCAGTTTAATCCTTAGGACCGCAATTTATAGAGTTCATAATAAGTTGTATCCGGGAAGTTGACTATTATAGAAAAACACACACTTCTTTCACTAATCTACAGAGACAAGACACAGAAAGTCAGTTTTCTCTCATCTTTAGATGATCTGACACATCAAAATCTCATTGTCAACCGACTAAATCCATAGCTTGAAAAAAAAATCGCTGATAAATTTATATAGGTACCTGTGACTTGTGAAAGAGACAGAAATTGGATAAGTAATGGCTGATGCACATGCAGTTTAATCCTTAGGACCGCAATTTATAGAGTTCATTATCGTGTATCCGGAAATTAGACATTAGTCTACTTTCCGGTTACACCTTATTGTGAACTCTGAAGAAGTGTGTGTTCTTCTATTAAGAAGAGCACACACTTCTTCCACTAATCTACAGAGACAAGACCAAAAAAGTCAGTTCTCTCTCATCTTTAGATTCATCTGACACATCAAAATCTCATCAATGTCTCTCGGCAAAATACATAGTTAAAAAAAAAATCGCTGATAACATTATAGATAGTAAAAGGGGAATTGTGAATCGCACACCAATAAAATATTCTTACATAAAATATTTAATAATCTTTATGTACACCAAATCAATGATTGCACTACTAATTAACTAATTGAATATCAAAACTTGTACAAATAATACTTAGTCATTTTATTTATACATTTTTTGTTCAAAGTCACAACAAAAATATTAATTATTATCAAAAATATTAACTGTTCATCAAAAATCACAAAGGCGCATCTATTACTTATTATTGCACTATTATAGTTACAAATTATAATTATTGGGCACCCCGAGGTTCGGTTTGGTTAGGTTCCTCTAAACTCTGCAGACAGTGACGTTAAGTTTAATTTATCTATGCTAGCAATTTTTGATGTGCAAACAGTATTTATGATGTGCGTTTAAATACTACCCATAGTAAAATAGTCTGTTCATACAAAATAAAAATCATAAAAATATCCTATGTAGTTTAAAAGTTAGAACGTTTTTATGTTTTGGGTTCCTGAATTGATTTCATGATAGTAATTTACTACAATACTTAAATATCATCATCTAGGATTGATGTGTACGCGTTCTAGTTTAACATACCTTTTTAGGGTTTCGTAGTCAACAAGGAACCCTTATAGTTTCGCTATGTTCGTCCGTCTGTCTGTCTGTCCGTCCGTCCGCAGCTTAGCTCAGAGACTCTTACTACTAAAAATCTATAATTTGGCATAGATATACATATTCATCACGCCGACAAAGTGATAAAATAAAATCATTAAAAAAAAAATTTTTTTTAGGGTACCTTCTGTACACGTAAAATGGGGATGTTACCCCAAGGTGTGGGATGTTGTTAAGTGGGTCTTCCAAAAATATTGCGAATTTGTCCAAACAATTTTTCGATTTAGGGATCTGTTTCTGAAATATTAAGCTTTAAAGTGCAAATTTTTATCCCCTGCCAGCTAAACGGTTAGTTTAGGATGGGTCAAAAAAATCACGGTAGTCAATCAATTGCCTAGCCTTTTCCCAACTATGTTGGGGTCGGCTTCCAGTCTAACCGGATGCAGCTGAATACCATTATTTTACATGGAGCGACTGCCTATCTGACCTCCACAACCCAGTAACTGGGTAATACGATACCCCTTGGTAAGACTGGTTGTCAGACTTTCGGGCTTCTGACGACCCGTAACGACTGTCAAAGATCCACGAATGACAGCCGGGACCAACGGCTTAACGTGCTTTCCGAGGCACGGAGGAGTCTCGGTATGTAAAGATGGTCACCCATCCTCTGACCAACCCCGGAAAGCGTAGCTTAACCTAATGGATCGACCCGTGCGGCTGTTATTACTTAGCCACGAGCTCCTCCAAAAAAATCACGGTACTATAACGAAGTTAAAGGAAAACTATAACAGCTAAGTAGGCTTTACAAGTTTACGAGAAGAAAAAACAAAAAAACCCTCTTAGTACGCATTATTGAGCAACTACGGAACCCTATTACTGCGCGTGGCCCGACACGCACTTGGCCGCTTATCTTTTTTTGTATAACTTACTTGCTAAAGGCGTGTTATCATATTTAAAAATCAATAAAATCATAACGCATATACAGTATGAAAAAAATGTATTGGATTAACATCTGCTACTGAAAAACTTACGTCAATCCAGCTGAAAGTTGTTGCAGATTTACGAAATGCTTTTAAAGCGATTGTCATTTATCTAGGCCCTCTCGATGCAAATCGTTGAATCTGAAGAGTCCGATGGTTTCAAATCGAACCACGGTCTCCCCAATCGGCAACCGACTTGCCATCACTTTAAGACACTTAAAAGTGATACCTCAGTTTCAGGGGGTGACTTTTAATTAGGGGTGACTGATATAAGATTTAACGACGGAATTAATGGATTTTTCCCGACTTTGCAGAAGCTAATTGTGCGTTTTACTACTGCTCATTAGATTTCATTCGTTTTGTCATTTATTAGATTGATTATTTTATGGGTATCTAAGTGATTCAATCTTCCTAGTAAAAATCTATAACTTAATTGTTTATTTTTTTCAATACCGTAAGGTCGGATTATTTTAACTCTAGGGCATAAGTTTGGCCCCAAATCGAGACAATGTTTAATGTAAGTAAATCCACACAAAATTGCGTAAAACCCCGTCTATATCGCCATCTATTAGTTACTGAAGGACATTACGACGTTCGGTTGTGTGGTCGCAACACTTCGGGCAGTTTAAACATTGTCTTGATTTGGGCCAAAGTTATACCCTAGAGTCAAAGTAACCCCCCTTTCTGTACCTAAATAGTCATTAAGATATTATTGTATCCTACTGTGAGATCCTGAACGCAGCTTTACTTTAAAGGTGCGTTCACCTTACTCACTCGCACTAATATTGCTTTCTCTTTCTCACAAAATGTCTGCGGTGTAATGTGTGGCTCTGTGTTAAATAAACATCTATTAATAAATTAGAGAGTTTATTTGAGATACAACACCTACTAATAATATAAATGTAATTGTTTATGTAGATGTTTCGATGTTTATTACTCAATCACGCAAAAACGGATGAACAAATTTGGATGAAATTTGGCACACAGATAGTTTATAACCTGGATTAACACATATTTTTTATCCCGGTAAGAGGTTCAATCTGCCTAGCCTTTTCCCAACCATGTTGGGGTCGGCTTCCAGTCTAACCGGATGCAGCTGAATACCATTATTTTACATGGAGCGACTGCCTATCTGACCTCCACAACCCAGTAACTGGGTAATACGATACCCCTTGGTAAGACTTAGGCATAACTGGCGAAATATGGGTGTACTATAGATAGGTACATCTCTGCTCAACCCTTTGGGGAAATAAGGTATGATGTCATTGTACTCTTATCGTAATACTAACGTATTCTTGAGCGGAGACCGGGAATTGGCAAACATTAGGTAGGACGCTCTCAGGCTTGGTGGAGCGACGATCTTCGCAGGGTGGCTGGTAGCAGCTGGATGAGAGTTGCCGAGAATCGAGCTGGACGGCGTGCTATTGGAGAGGTCTGTGTCCAGCATTGGACACATTGTGTAGTCTACTAGAAATATACTTAGGTACCTAAAATCCGGGAGGAAACGCCCGGGTGTCACCATTGTGTGGATCGCCCGGGGGACACGATGGAGTATACAGTGGAGGTCTGCCCGGCTTGGGCGGAGCACCGCCGTGTTCTCACGGAGGCGATCGGCGGCAGCGATCTCTCGCGTCCAAACCTGGTCCAGGCCATGGTGCGAAGCGAGAGTGCATGGGAAGCCATCACCTCCTTCTGCGAAGCAGTAATGCTCGCGAAGGAGGAAGCGGAACGCGTGAGGGAGAGGCAACAGCCGCGCCCTCGCGCCCCTAGCCGCCGTAGGAGACGCCCTGGGCGGCGGGAATCTATCGCCGATTCCCGGCCACCGTAGGCGCGGGCTTGCGGACGACGAGTAATGGGCAGCTCGCCGTCCGGTAAGGACCACGCCCGGATCGATGGCGCGTTGTGTTCCACGCGCGCCTCAAAGAGATGTCAGCAGTGACGGGGTCAATTGGGCCGATGCCGCCGGGGTCGCGGGTAGTTCGAAAGAGATACCGTGGCCCTGGCACGGGCAGCTGAAGGAACATGGGTGGGTTTTAGTCAGTAAAAGTCTGATACGCCCTCCCGCTCTGCCCAAAGCGGGAGAAGTCATTTGATGATTTCCCATCCACAAAAAAAAAAAAAAAAGGTACCTAAAATCAATCTGCCTAGCCTTTTGCCAACTATGTTGGGGTCGGCTTCCAGTCTAACCGAATGCAGCTGAATACCAGTGTTTTACATGGAGTGACTGCCTGTCTGAACTCCACAAACCAGTAACTGGGTAACACGATACCCCTTTGCAAGACTGGTTGTCAGACTTTAGGGCTTCTGACGACCCGTAACGACTGTCAAAAATCTATGAATGACAGCCGGGGACCAACGGCTTAACGTGCTTTTCGAAGCGCGGAAGGGTCTCTGTGTGGTGTGTGATGGTCACCCATCCACGGACCGACCTCGGGAAGTGTTTCCTAACCTTGAAGAGCCCTTCCTAACCATACCTAATGGAATAATAACAATACCTAATCGGTTCGTTATTATTATACAAGAGAATACTGATTTACTGCTTGTCCTTTGTAGTCATCACAGGAATATCGATTACATATAAACGCAAGAAAACTTGGTACCACTAAAATCAAGCTTTTATAATAATAATGAACGCTTTAATTTCTTTTCTCTGGTTTTGTTTTTTTTTTCTGGTGTTTGTGATACAATGATTTTTTTCATTAGTACATACACCAAAACCACTTCTTCTTTCTGGAATATTCTATTATATTTTTACTTGGAAAATTGTTTTTGTGAACCGTAAATGTGATTTTTCTAAAATAAAAAAAAAGGAAAAAATAATAAAGGAATATCGCGAGAAGACCCGTTCTTAGTTTTGTTTATAATGTGTGCAAATCGCGAAAGTTTAAAAAAAAAATATATTTTTGGACACGGTCCAATCTTTCATACCTATACATAGACCCCGTCGTTTTATTAGTCTATCATAGGACTTGATATTGGCAAAACTGAGGTGACTCGTCCACAAACACCAAAATCTAGAGTTCAAATTAAATAACCCAGAATCTCTGTCCACACACATTTCTTCTCATTCCAAACATCGGCAAAGCAGAAATAATCGAAGCCGGCTAGCATCCCTTATTACCACCCCAGGAAGGGAAGGAGGCATCTATTAATTTATGTCGGCACAGACAGTAATGACACCACAGTCGATTATGGCGGTATATTGGAAAATATTGGCATTACGCCCCAAGGGATATGAACCGATGACGCATAGAACACGAAGTTTGCTTTGTTTTGGATTGGTTTTGGTTTGAATCTATGTGTACAATCACCTTATGAAATCGTTGATCAGTTTTGGACTTATTCACATTAAGCAGGATGCGCTAAGGAAGCCCGCGAAATTTAAATTTTCTTACGTTTTTTGCAATTTGCAGGTCAGTGTCAAGTTGTATGTTGATTAAAATATGATTCGTGGCCGTAACTAATATGGCTTTACAGAATTATAATCATTAGTATCAGCAATACAACTCCATAAGTTAGAATTTACCTCAAATCTAGCGATTTCATGAAATCATGAGGTTAGAGGTCAATACTCACTTATCAGTTGTATTGCTGATTCTAATGATTATAATTCTGTAAAACCGTAATAGTTACGGCCGCGAATCATACTTTAATTTACATACAACTTGACAATGACCTGCAAATTGCAAAAAACGTAAGAAAATTTGAATTTCGCGGGCTACCTTAGCGCATCCCCCTTAACCTCGTTACTTGTCTTCAATTTTATTATTGATGTATATGTCACAGCTAACGAGCTCATTTAGCCTTTCAGCCTAGCCTTTTAACTAGTGGCCTGAACAATATTCAATTATAGGTTATGTTGGAACTGTGACCAGTTCCAACATAACCTATAATTGAATCGTGCTAAGCTCGTGGCTAAGTAATAACAGCCGCACGGGTCGATCCATCAGGTTAAGCTACGCTTGCCGGGGTTGGTCCGTGGATGGGTGACCATCTTTACATACCGAGACTCCTCCGTGCCTCGGAAAGCACGTTAAGCCGTTGGTCCCGGCTGTCATTCGTGGATCTTCGACAGTCGTTACGGGTCGTCAGAAGCCCGAAAGTCTGACAATCAGTCTTACCAAGGGATATCGTATTACCCAGTTAATGGGTTGTGGAGGTCAGATAGGCAGTCGCTCCATGTAAAATACTGGTATTCAGCTGCATCCGGTTAGACTGGAAGCCGACCCCAACATAGTTGGGAAAAGGCTAGGCAGATTGATTTGTTGGAACTGTGACCAACCACGCGCCAGCCGAATTGGCTGCAGTAACTAAGCCGGGGCACCCCGACCAAATGAGTTAAGTTAGGTTAGAACTGGGACACACCTTAGCGTTTAGTGTTGATTTTTTTGATACAAATAATTCTACCTCATCTGACTAAAAATGTGAGCATAGGAAATTTCAAAATGTTCCATATCTCCAGAATTATGACTAGTTGGCGGCACTACTCGCCTTATGAGGTTTTCAGTTATTTAAATTACACCTTGTAGTTATAGATAACCCCAGGTCTCGGATAAATTGAAACATGCCTGTGCCAAATCTCAACATACACCACTAATTTTTAATTAGTACAAATACTTAAAGAGCTTATTAGATAAGGTCTTGTTATTATACCGGATGACTTTTTTACCGTCTTGAAAAAAATAGGGTATATTAGGTGAACGGAGTAGAAGCGTATGGCATAACTAGTTTTTTTTTTATTAATAGCTTAGTCAGAAAAAAATATCTAAGTAAGTATCAATAAATACTACAAATTCGATGTAAACTTTTCATTTTTGAACCATAAAAACATAAATTTTGAAAAAAATAATAATAAATCGTTTAAAAATATTGAAATTCAAATCATATGCAACTTGCATATGATTAGAATTTTTGATTTTTATAATAAAAAAAAATTAAAAAAAGTTAGGTATGTCACTCAGTTTATGGAAATATTGTATATTAGTAGTATTTATTAATCATGGAAAAGCACTGCGCGTAGTATTTTCTAGTAGCAATTGTTATGAATGATTGATTCAATTATGAATTTACCAATGATGACAAATTTTTGTGGACAATTTTGGGATTTATTTTTTTGACGTTTGACTACACAAATATGATCAGTAACGGGTACGGATCGAGCCCCATTTTTTTGTCCTAATTAAAAAATAGTAGTGTAAATCTCAAAACTATAACCAATTGACTCATACTAAACAGCCATCAGAAGATTATTATCTAAGATTAATTGTTATCAAAATAATAACGCCACATGTCCCATAAAACGAACATCGATGCGGGATGGTAAAGAAATACCATTAGCAAGGAGTGTTGTGTGTTGTGCGCAGATAGTAAGTAATAACAGACGTACTCGCACAATGTTTCATGAAGACTTAGGGACACTGGAAGTGGCATGTTGAGAAATATGTATTCATTATGACTAAATACCCATACTTTTTTTTCTATTACATTATTAAGCTTCACATGCCAAGGCTGTGTAGAATATAAGACCAAATAATGTTACATGTGAAACCAGCGATTGTACCTACTTACTCTATTTAAATGTGAATAAATGAATAAATAAATGAATAAAATAATATTGTTCTTGTCTCGTCCTAAAGGTTGTAGGTGGGGATGACTGCCCAAAGAACGGTACCAACTTTGTGGAGGCAATTAATTTTTAAGCTGTTTATAAGCATGAGGAACAGGGTGTAAAGTTCACTCATCCTCCATAGAAAAGGAAGGATCCTCCGACCAGACGGGTGTTGTGTCTGGTGGGCAGCTGCCCGACGATTGATGTCGGGACGTTGTATATAATTATGCTAGTCGCGCTGTAAACTATGATTGCGCGATGCAGGATTTTGCATGACATCAGAGAGATGCATAATTCGCATGTGGCGATGAAGATGCCGCCACAGCTGCGAGTTACGAGAAAATGGTTTTTGGTTTTAAAATTCATGATCAAAGTCAAAGTCAAAAGTCAAATCATTTGTTTCTAGTAGACCTTCAAAAGGCACATTTGAAAGTCAAAGTTTACAAGAAAATAAAATAGATTTTAGACGCCCATTCCAAAAGGTAGTTTCATATGGAAAAGATGTTTCTAGAGCACTTTTAAATATGTGAGTAATTATATCTGATATTTAATTTTAGTTATAATATAATCTTTGGTTACTAACATAATTCTTAAGTATATTATCAAAATTATGTATCACTGTGCCTGAAGTCAATTAAAATTTTAATATGATATTATTAAAAATGTAAGTCTAAGGATGCGAAAAGTTTGCTGGTTGAATTTGAGACTGAGTAAAATCTTGCAACCGTACAAAAAAGAACATGAACATTCTCAAAGTACTAAACAAACCTACAAGGAAAACATCAAACAAGTTTTCTCAAGCCACATCCAGCAAACAGTAGCCCGACACAAGTAATAACAACAGCATGCTACATAAACGGCTCTAGCATTCCACCGGAATATCACCCCCATTCCCTTCGCACCCCCATGTAATAAGGTCGATAATCGCCTGTCGTGTACAGCAGTAATTCCTAATAAGATAATAGGCCCTCTTTTCGATATGGGTGTAATGATCTGGAATATGAGAATTGATGGGATATTGTACTGAAGGGTATTTTTTGCCACTTTCAGGGAAAATGGGAATGATGGAAGTTGGTCGCGAGTATAGATTTGGGATGTTTGGATGTGATAGAATTCTTACAATCCAAGAATGGATGAAAAAGTATCACAGGGTAAAACCAGTCAAGTGTGTGTCGGACTACGCACAGTGAAGGGTTCCGTAGTTGGGATGAATTTATCCCAAGAACAAACTTCACATTGCAGTATTACAATTGCAAATGTAAGTTTGTACGCACAATATTGAAAGATTTACCTTGTTCTAAATAACTTTAAAACGATTTATTTTAAAATTATAATAAAACAATGTTTGAGACCCTCACAGTTCATTTGACACGGTGCCTACAGTTTGCAATTTTTTTTTTATTTTCTAGTTTTTCCCCCAAAAGTGAACCCTGTATAATTCAAAATTAATTTATTTACGTTACACGTTCGTGTTTGTGTGAAATTAATTATGTGTACCAAATTTCAACTAAATCGGTCCAGTAGATTCGGAGCAAATCGGCTGTGACAGACAGACAGACGAGAGACACGAGTGATCTATTAATGGTTCCGTTTTTTTCATTAGGACGCACGGAACCCTAAAAATAATCACAGGGTGGACATCATGTCGAGATAAAAAAGCTCGAAAACCATGGTAGGTAATTTTTAGAAGAATCTTAGTTACCTAAAAATCGTATAATTAAAATAAATAATTAACTTCAAATATAATTAAGCACAGTACACACGCACGGACATATTCAATTAAATGTTGTATTTTCAGAGAGGAATGGCTCGACTCAGTTCGAATAGAGAAAATCCCTGTACGACTGTACGGATTGCGCCTCACAGATCCGTTAATGTGTACATAGAAGGATTAGTGTTTGGTTTTAGATACGGCGGGGTGTACAACGGCGGAAAACTACTAGGGAATTCCTAGAGGTGAAATTAGTAGTGCTAAGATGTGTTCATGTCAATTAATAGGTGTAAGAAGTGGTTTGTTCAGTCAATTAATATTACATGACTTTATTAAAAAAAAACTGATGGATACTTTTAACAGTCATAAATTTGAAATGACTAAGGATAGCGGGTCTGAAATGGAGGTGGGCAGGACACTTCGCTGGACGTGGTGATGGCAGTTGGAGCAGAGCCCTAACGGAATGGTGCCGAGAAACGGTAGAAGGAGCTTTGGTAGACAAACATCCAGGTGGGTGGACGACCTACAGAAGATCGCGGGGAAGACTCGCACAGACCAGGGAAGCATAGCACAAAACAGAGGTGGCCTATACTCAGCACTTGTATTTCCGTGAAGTTTATTTTTCCTGATGTCTTGGATATGATACTTCAATGTCTCTTTATTACAACATTTTATTTAAATTGCAATAATGTTTGTAGGTAAGTATTTGACCCACTTCCCGATGTTCGATTGAGCTGAAATTTGGCATAGATATGTAAAATCGGTGACAATGCAATATTTTGGTACTCTGATGATGGAGCTGGAAGGTGGCCACAGGAACTCAGTAATAAAATGACGCAACCCTTTGGGCTGGCCAACAGTTTGGGCTCGTTTGATTCGTCTAGCTAAGTATTCTGCACTTTAATTGCATAACACATTATCAATCGGAGTTGCTTTAATTTAGAAACAAATTGCTAATCCATCGCTTCATATTTTCGAAAAATTTGTCTGCTCGACAACGTAAATAACGCAATGAATGTTGTTGAACTGTCAAAATGAAACCAACTCCGATTGATAATGTGTTACGCAATTAGGGTGCTGATCCTAGATGATATTCAGATTTATAAAATCTTGTCTAAAAAAACAATAATACATTTGTTAACATACTAATTGCAGTACCTATTTGATTAACATGTTTTTGGTAATGACTAAATAGGCACACACTTAACTAAGTAAGCCACCGTATAGTCAAAAGCATTACTCCCTAGGCAAACCTACAACAATTTCCTAATTTCGCTCATTATGAATTCCTCGCGATTGTAGACCAAGGCTTACACCGTTCCGTTCTACGTCCACTCGTGAATACGAGAACATTTTTCGTCGGAAGCTTATGGCTTTTAGATTATTCGCTCGCAATGTTTCCTAAATATAAATAATCTGTGCTACTACGGCTACTACGTTATTAAAGCTTTATTTGTAGGAATTATTTTTGTGTGTGTACTCTGCCTAGATTAAATATTCTTTGGAGTTGTTTGATCTAAATTTTGTATGAATGGAAATATTTTTGTGTTTATTTGTGTTCAATAAAGATAAACAAGGTTGATATGAGCGAGAGGCATTAAATTAAACCACATATACTTTGTATAATTTTCAGCCTCTTTACTAAACATTAGATACATAGAAGCAATAGTTTAGTCACAGGATTATTTTTTAGTTTTTTCTTTGTTGAAACACGACGTATCTGCCCAAACAGCTGACTAAGTATGTTGTTGAAAATTCTGTCGTTTAAAGGTACCTTTAAACGACAGAATTTTTGACGCAACGTTGTCGTTTTGTTACGTACGCCAGTGGAAACGTCTACAAAGGATGTTTACATTATAATTAGATCATTAAGCTATTTTATTTGTTCGAAAAAAGTTTTTTCTTATTTTTCTTCTAAACTTTTTTTTTAATAGTTCCGAGTTAACACTATGCATCTATAGGTATATGTGGTTTAATTTAATGCCTCTCGCTCAATCAACCTTGTATAAAACACTCCATTATAACATAACATCACGCCTGCAATCCTCGGAAGGTAGGCAGAGTTGTACCTTTATTACACCCACATTTCGCTAGTTATGTTTCAGTCCCATGTAACAGGGGGCGCGCCTATTGTCATCAACCGGGCACAATTCCAGACTGCGGGCTGCTACTGAAAAATTCCTGTTGAAAAAACCCAATAACACTTTGCCCGACCCGGGAATCGAACCCAGGACCTCATGCTCAGCAGTAGCGCTTACGACCACTAGACCAACGAGGCCAATTCATTTTTCTGTCTTTGATATCATTATTCTGGCGACCTTGATAGAGCATTTTCTTAAAGCTGTCATACATCTCACCAAATCCATAGAGAATTCTAAGAGGATCAAGTCCCCATAACTTCCATTAGATATCCCATAACCTTTCACCATTAAATAAGTCGAAAACTAAGGGTGGGTTGCACCATCTTACTTTAACGATAACAAACATCACACCTGCAGTTCGACGTTTGTTAATGTTAAAGTAAGATGGTGCAACCCACGTTTGTTAACTGACGAAAAAAGGAGGCTCTCAATTCGACACGTATATTTTTTTTTTTTTTTTTATGTATGACCACGCATAACTTTTTACAGTTGTCCGATTTAAAAAAAAATTGTTTTATTCCAGAGGATCAAAATTGATTAACTATGCTTGGGTAGTTTTTGAGTTAGCATCAATAATACGTATTTTTCCCCACTTTTATATGGATGATGTTCTAGTTTCTTTTGCAGGTAGTGGTATTAGAATTTGTGTGGGGTAGGGACCACAACTAAAAAGTGAAAAATAAAAACTTTTTACAAAAAAATACAACCGGCTTCCAAAAACAACACTGCAAAGTGAAAAATAACTTTAATTTCGGACGTCGGTGGCAAAAAATGAAAATACATTTAACCAGACACCGACAGTAGGATATTATTGGGCATTCTAACCCACGCTTTCGTTCCTACGGCTCACTCCGTTCGCCTTCGTCACTCTCGGTGTGTTAGATTGCCCAAAAACATCCTACTATAACTAGCTCTACATATCAACCACTTATCCGTTCGCCTCGTCACTCTCGATGGATTAGAATACTCAATAATATCAATTAAATGTTACATAGTGCAGTAAAATACAGGTTCTTGAAGGACAGCCATGGTGTGGTTGTTCGTACAGTTGTTCGAGTTAGCGACAATGAGCTATAAATGTCAGTGTAATACATTAATTGACTCATTATTAATATAACCGTTTCAAACAGTCGTCATGAAATTTGTAAAACAACCACAATCGTTACATGTAAACAAACTTTGTATTAATTCTCAGGAGACTGGTTTTCGCCATGGAGAATTATTACCTAAATCGATACGATGCATCATTTGCGGACCGTCAAATTGTGGAAAGACGAATTTGTTAATTGGTCTTCTTATACACGAGAATGGTTTACGATTTCAAAATGTTTATGTTTATTCGAAAACCTTGCAACAACCCAAGTACGTTTTTTTAGAAAAAGTCTTGCAACGAGTACCAGGCATTTCATTTCAGAAATATCATGAAAACGAGCAAGTACTGAGTGTTCAGACCGCAAAACCGAATTCTGTAATTGTATTTGATGATGTTGCTTGTGAAAATCAAAGTAGTATGCGCGATTATTTTGCTATGGGGAGACACAAGTTCATCGATTGTTTTTATCTAAATCAGACGTATAGTAAAATCCCAAAGCAGTTAGTAAGAGACAACGCAAACCTAATCGTACTTTTTAAACAAGATGAAAGAAATATGAGACATGTTTATGAAGAACACGTTAACACTGACATGACATGGATTGAATTTCGTGAAATGTGTTCAAAAATATGGAGTACACCTTTCAATTATATTGTAATTAATAAAGATTGTTCCAAAAACAAAGGATGCTATAGAAATAAATTTGACACGTTTGTAGTCTTTGACTAAGAACACGAATACATATATAAGGCCATTACCTGCCTGACATTATTATTCGCCTTACGACGCTAAATCAATTCCGACCTATTTTACCAACAATATGGAAAAATTATTGAAACGACAAATTGTTGATGCGGCAGAAGCTGTAAAGATAAAAGTACGAAAAATGAGAGATGCTGAGATTAACAATAAACAAGCACTGGAATCTGTTTTCAAACCTGTAACAGAACCTCTCAACCTAATTGCTAATGCAAGTAAGCAAACTCCTCTCCTGCGTGCTAATGATGATTTTGCTGATGTTCCGTTTACTAAAGAAACTTATCAGAAAGAAGAAACTGGTAGCGCAGAAAGTAATGATAATAATGACGATGAAGACAAATATGAATCCGATATCAACAGTGATTCTTCATATGCATCAGTAGTTGAAACTGATGAAAGGAATCAAGATTGTGATACGTCATCCTGGTCAGTATCTTCAGAGGCGTTGGTAGATGTTCCATTTGGGGTTAGAGTAGAACGCGGGAAATTGATGTTAGGTTCGGCTTGCATAACGATCAATGATCAAAACATCATCGTGGCTGGACGTACATACCGATATACACCTGGATTAAAACAGTTGTTGTTTAAGAAAGATGTAGACTTAAGCTTTGTTACAGAAAGTGATCTGCAAAATTATAAGTCGATGCTACTTGTTACAAATGCACATCGTCGAGACTATGAGCCAAGTAAGCCAATAAAAAGTAATAAAGGACAAAAATATTTGCAAGTTATTAAACCTCTTTTTAAACTGAAGAATGCAGTTCAGGGAAAGGGTCTACCTTTAATGAAAAAGTGAAAAAAAAACGTAGATTTAGTGTATTGGGATAATCCTAATGAGTTAGTGGAAAGGTTAAAATTATTAATTGCGTCTAGAGATGCTGGCAACACAGGGTTAGATAATGAAATTATATCTATCATTGAAGAATTGCGTGAAAGTAAAGTTATAAATAAATAAATATTTGAGATTGTGTTTATTTTATTATCAGCCTCTCGATACAATACACCTTAAACATGAACGTAGACAAATTCGGACACTACATTCACAAAAGAATGCGTTTATCAGAGTTATTTGAGTTTAATGAGAATGCATTGTTAAAATCAGAAAACGGCGATTTTGATTTAAAAACATCAAGACTGAGAGGAATCAGATCTCCAGTAGAAGCAGATGATGCTGTAAACAAGGACTATGTAGATCGATTGAATGCTAATATGTTTAAAGAATTTAATAATCTGATTGGTGCATTGCGTTCTCAAATCATGAAAGATGCAAAGAGTACAGTTCAAGCTACTTTAAAAGCAAGAATACCTGAGGTTTCAACTCATTTGTACGATAAGTTTTATACTAAAGCAGAGGTGGATAAATTACTTCAAAAAACTCCGTAATGGTGAAACAGCAAATTGTAAATGAAATACATAAAGCGGCACGAAGAAATTTCCTTCGACGTTCTGTTATTCTAAAAGGAATCCACGACTTATGGCAAGCAGACTTGATGGACATGCAAAACCTGAAAAAGTATAACAAAGGTTACAATTTCATCTTAGTGGTGATTGACTGCTTTTCAAAGTATGCCTGGGCAGAACCGTTAAAATCAAAAAATAAATCGGAAGTCACTCGAGCATTTGAACGTATACTAATAAGCAGCAATAAAAATCCTGTTAACTTACAAACTGACATGGGTACAGAGTTTTATAACAACACATTCCAAACGCTCATGAAGAAGTACAACATTAACCATTACTCATCTTTCTCAATTAAAAAAGCTTCAATTGTAGAGCGACTAATTAAAACTGTTAAAAATAATTTATATAAATATTTTAGTCTCATTGGAAACTATAAGTGGTTAGGATCACCATTAGAAGATTTATTTAAGACTTATAACAACACAAAACATCGTACTATTAAAATTAACCCGATTGATGTGAATAAATATAATGAAGCAGTCATAAAAGAAAATATTAAAAAAATATGTAAACATGTATCCATCCAGCGGAAGCCTAAGTTTAAAAATGGTGACTGTGTTCGTATCAGTAAATACAAACACAATTTCGAGAAAGGTTATACTCCTAACTGGTCAACTGAACTCTTCACTATAAAAAAGATTAATAAAACTGTGCCAGTAACATATCACATAGAAGATCAAAGAAAGCAAGATATATTAGGAACTTTTTACGAGCAAGAACTTCAAAAATCTGACTATCCTGATGTTTATTTAGTAGAAAAAATACTTAAAAAGAAAGGAAAGAAACTATTCGTCAAATGGTTAGGTCTCAGTAATGAAGAAAACAGTTGGATTGATAAATCTGCATTAATAAATTGAGATATAAAAGAAGTATTTTGTAATATTTGTATCATTATACTTTAAGTAATGCAAGGTGGTGGACTAGTTAACAGTATAATTAATAACCTACCGTTCGAAGCTCATTTGCCTGGATACAATTATTGCGGACCAGGAACTAAACTTCATAAACGTTTGTTGCGAGGTGATCGAGGTGTGAATAAACTAGACGAAGCTTGTATGCACCACGATATAGCATATGCAAAACATACAGATTTACCTAATCGTCACGAAGCCGACTTACAGCTATTAAACATGGCTAAACGCAGACTTAAATCAAAAGATGCAGGAAAAGGTGAAAAATTAAGCTCATGGTTAGTAAGCAAAGTTATGAAAGCCAAATTGAAATCTGGTTCTGGTGCCAAAACATTTAAAAGTTTAGTATCAAAAATAAAATCGAAAATAAAAAAACTAAAACCCAATGATAGTAAGTCTTTAATAAACTTTGCTTATTTAGCTGCAAAAAAGTTATGTCCCAAATTACATCAAATTCGAGTGCCGAGAGTGATACCCATACCGAAAACTGGTGGGGTTCTACCTTTAATTCCAATTTTTGCTGGCTTATCAGCTTTAGGAGCTTTAGCTGGTGGTGCGGCTGGAATTGCAAAAACGGTGAATGATTACAAATCAGCTCAGCAAAACTTGCGAGAGACTGAACGACATAATAGAACTATGGAGGGTTTAGCAGTGGGCAAAGGTTTATACCTAAAGCCTTATAAAAACGGCAAAGGATTGTTCATAAAATCATCAAAAAACTGAACAAGAAGCTACCCAATCGCCCACTAACTAATGTAGACATCCAAAACTATGCAAGAGATATTCCATATTTCCGAGGAGTATATATGAAAGATCAACTACCAAGGACGCCGAAACGTATGGAATGTGGTATCGTTAACTTAGACGATTCTAAAAACGAAGGAACGCATTGGGTAGCTTATGTAAAAGTATATGACTATTGTGAATATTTTGATAGCTATGGAAATTTAAAACCTCCATTAGAACTGCTACGATATTTTAAGAATTGTAAAGTTTTATATAACTACACAAGATATCAAAAATTTAACACTGTAAACTGTGGTCATTTATGTTTAAAATATCTGAGGACTTTTTGGAATAAAAATGTATAAAATAAATGCTTTTACTTTATTTCAATCATTTGCAAGATGTCACTCACTTTGTCGATAACTGGAAACTCTTCAATTTTATCTACGTACTATCCTAATACGCTGCAACTAAATGGAGAATATGAGTGTGCTTTGTTACATTTTTCAACATTTAATTCTATACCAAATATTGATATAAGTAATAACAAGTTCTACTATGGTTCAAATGAAATTATTGAAATACCGGAAGGCACCTATGAATTGCAAGATATTTATGATTATTTAAAATCTGAAATAAAAGACGCCTCAATCAAATTACAGTGCAATAACAATACTTTAAAAACTAGCATATACTGCTCAAAAGACGTTAATTTTAAGAAAGAATACTCTTTCAATAAACTGTTAGGCTTTGATAAGCAGGTCTTGAAAGCAAATAAATGGCATGTGTCACAGTATCCAGTCAACATTTTACCGACGACAGTGGTAAGGATCGAATGTGACATTGTGAGCGGCTCGTATATAAACGGTGAACCAAGTCACATAATTCACGAATTCGCACTCAACGTACCACCAGGTTACAGAATCATAGAAATCCCGAAGAACGCAATATATTTTCCTATCAATCAAAATAACATAAGCTGCATACATATTCGACTACTAGATATAAACAATCGCTTAATTAATTTGCGTGGTGAAGAAGTGCAGCTGTATTTACATCTTAGAAGAAAAAATGATTGACTACAATAAATATGTGCCTCAACAAATTAAAAATACCAGTTCTACTCAAGCTACCTACCAAATAAGACGTCGTTCTAAGAGCAAAATAAAATTAACTAAAGACAATAAGATATTTCTCAAAGCGATCGGATTGTTAAAATGAATATCTTAGACGTTTTATCCACTCCGACTTACGACAACAGTATAGAAGGTAATATGTATAGATCCTGTTGGTTGATAGGTATGCGAATTTCATCGTTCCTGTTGAAACTCGTTACATAAGGTTTGTACGAATGAAATTCAATTCCTTCTATACTGTTGTCGTAAGTCGGAGTGGATAAAACGTCTAAGATATTCATTTTAACAATCCGATCGCTTTGAGAAATATCTTATTGTCTTTAGTTAATTTTATTTTGCTCTTAGAACGACGTCTTATTTGGTAGGTAGCTTGAGTAGAACTGGTATTTTTAATTTGTTGAGGCACATATTTATTGTAGTCAATCATTTTTTCTTCTAAGATGTAAATACAGCTGCACTTCTTCACCACGCAAATTAATTAAGCGATTGTTTATATCTAGTAGTCGAATATGTATGCAGCTTATGTTATTTTGATTGATAGGAAAATATATTGCGTTCTTCGGGATTTCTATGATTCTGTAACCTGGTGGTACGTTGAGTGCGAATTCGTGAATTATGTGACTTGGTTCACCGTTTATATACGAGCCGCTCACAATGTCACATTCGATCCTTACCACTGTCGTCGGTAAAATGTTGACTGGATACTGTGACACATGCCATTTATTTGCTTTCAAGACCTGCTTATCAAAGCCTAACAGTTTATTGAAAGAGTATTCTTTCTTAAAATTAACGTCTTTTGAGCAGTATATGCTAGTTTTTAAAGTATTGTTATTGCACTGTAATTTGATTGAGGCGTCTTTTATTTCAGATTTTAAATAATCATAAATATCTTGCAATTCATAGGTGCCTTCCGGTATTTCAATAATTTCATTTGAACCATAGTAGAACTTGTTATTACTTATATCAATATTTGGTATAGAATTAAATGTTGAAAAATGTAACAAAGCACACTCATATTCTCCATTTAGTTGCAGCGTATTAGGATAGTACGTAGATAAAATTGAAGAGTTTCCAGTTATCGACAAAGTGAGTGACATCTTGCAAATGATTGAAATAAAGTAAAAGCATTTATTTTATACATTTTTATTCCAAAAAGTCCTCAGATATTTTAAACATAAATGACCACAGTTTACAGTGTTAAATTTTTGATATCTTGTGTAGTTATATAAAACTTTACAATTCTTAAAATATCGTAGCAGTTCTAATGGAGGTTTTAAATTTCCATAGCTATCAAAATATTCACAATAGTCATATACTTTTACATAAGCTACCCAATGCGTTCCTTCGTTTTTAGAATCGTCTAAGTTAACGATACCACATTCCATACGTTTCGGCGTCCTTGGTAGTTGATCTTTCATATATACTCCTCGGAAATATGGAATATCTCTTGCATAGTTTTGGATGTCTACATTAGTTAGTGGGCGATTGGGTAGCTTCTTGTTCAGTTTTTTGATGATTTTATGAACAATCCTTTGCCGTTTTTATAAGGCTTTAGGTATAAACCTTTGCCCACTGCTAAACCCTCCATAGTTCTATTATGTCGTTCAGTCTCTCGCAAGTTTTGCTGAGCTGATTTGTAATCATTCACCGTTTTTGCAATTCCAGCCGCACCACCAGCTAAAGCTCCTAAAGCTGATAAGCCAGCAAAAATTGGAATTAAAGGTAGAACCCCACCAGTTTTCGGTATGGGTATCACTCTCGGCACTCGAATTTGATGTAATTTGGGACATAACTTTTTTGCAGCTAAATAAGCAAAGTTTATTAAAGACTTACTATCATTGGGTTTTAGTTTTTTTATTTTCGATTTTATTTTTGATACTAAACTTTTAAATGTTTTGGCACCAGAACCAGATTTCAATTTGGCTTTCATAACTTTGCTTACTAACCATGAGCTTAATTTTTCACCTTTTCCTGCATCTTTTGATTTAAGTCTGCGTTTAGCCATGTTTAATAGCTGTAAGTCGGCTTCGTGACGATTAGGTAAATCTGTATGTTTTGCATATGCTATATCGTGGTGCATACAAGCTTCGTCTAGTTTATTCACACCTCGATCACCTCGCAACAAACGTTTATGAAGTTTAGTTCCTGGTCCGCAATAATTGTATCCAGGCAAATGAGCTTCGAACGGTAGGTTATTAATTATACTGTTAACTAGTCCACCACCTTGCATTACTTAAAGTATAATGATACAAATATTACAAAATACTTCTTTTATATCTCAATTTATTAATGCAGATTTATCAATCCAACTGTTTTCTTCATTACTGAGACCTAACCATTTGACGAATAGTTTCTTTCCTTTCTTTTTAAGTATTTTTTCTACTAAATAAACATCAGGATAGTCAGATTTTTGAAGTTCTTGCTCGTAAAAAGTTCCTAATATATCTTGCTTTCTTTGATCTTCTATGTGATATGTTACTGGCACAGTTTTATTAATCTTTTTTATAGTGAAGAGTTCAGTTGACCAGTTAGGAGTATAACCTTTCTCGAAATTGTGTTTGTATTTACTGATACGAACACAGTCACCATTTTTAAACTTAGGCTTCCGCTGGATGGATACATGTTTACATATTTTTTTAATATTTTCTTTTATGACTGCTTCATTATATTTATTCACATCAATCGGGTTAATTTTAATAGTACGATGTTTTGTGTTGTTATAAGTCTTAAATAAATCTTCTAATGGTGATCCTAACCACTTATAGTTTCCAATGAGACTAAAATATTTATATAAATTATTTTTAACAGTTTTAATTAGTCGCTCTACAATTGAAGCTTTTTTAATTGAGAAAGATGAGTAATGGTTAATGTTGTACTTCTTCATGAGCGTTTGGAATGTGTTGTTATAAAACTCTGTACCCATGTCAGTTTGTAAGTTAACAGGATTTTTATTGCTGCTTATTAGTATACGTTCAAATGCTCGAGTGACTTCCGATTTATTTTTTGATTTTAACGGTTCTGCCCAGGCATACTTTGAAAAGCAGTCAATCACCACTAAGATGAAATTGTAACCTTTGTTATACTTTTTCAGGTTTTGCATGTCCATCAAGTCTGCTTGCCATAAGTCGTGGATTCCTTTTAGAATAACAGAACGTCGAAGGAAATTTCTTCGTGCCGCTTTATGTATTTCATTTACAATTTGCTGTTTCACCATTACGGAGTTTTTTGAAGTAATTTATCCACCTCTGCTTTAGTATAAAACTTATCGTACAAATGAGTTGAAACCTCAGGTATTCTTGCTTTTAAAGTAGCTTGAACTGTACTCTTTGCATCTTTCATGATTTGAGAACGCAATGCACCAATCAGATTATTAAATTCTTTAAACATATTAGCATTCAATCGATCTACATAGTCCTTGTTTACAGCATCATCTGCTTCTACTGGAGATCTGATTCCTCTCAGTCTTGATGTTTTTAAATCAAAATCGCCGTTTTCTGATTTTAACAATGCATTCTCATTAAACTCAAATAACTCTGATAAACGCATTCTTTTGTGAATGTAGTGTCCGAATTTGTCTACGTTCATGTTTAAGGTGTATTGTATCGAGAGGCTGATAATAAAATAAACACAATCTCAAATATTTATTTATTTATAACTTTACTTTCACGCAATTCTTCAATGATAGATATAATTTCATTATCTAACCCTGTGTTGCCAGCATCTCTAGACGCAATTAATAATTTTAACCTTTCCACTAACTCATTAGGATTATCCCAATACACTAAATCTACGTTTTTTTTTCACTTTTTCATTAAAGGTAGACCCTTTCCCTGAACTGCATTCTTCAGTTTAAAAAGAGGTTTAATAACTTGCAAATATTTTTGTCCTTTATTACTTTTTATTGGCTTACTTGGCTCATAGTCTCGACGATGTGCATTTGTAACAAGTAGCATCGACTTATAATTTTGCAGATCACTTTCTGTAACAAAGCTTAAGTCTACATCTTTCTTAAACAACAACTGTTTTAATCCAGGTGTATATCGGTATGTACGTCCAGCCACGATGATGTTTTGATCATTGATCGTTATGCAAGCCGAACCTAACATCAATTTCCCGCGTTCTACTCTAACCCCAAATGGAACATCTACCAACGCCTCTGAAGATACTGACCAGGATGACGTATCACAATCTTGATTCCTTTCATCAGTTTCAACTACTGATGCATATGAAGAATCACTGTTGATATCGGATTCATATTTGTCTTCATCGTCATTATTATCATTACTTTCTGCGCTACCAGTTTCTTCTTTCTGATAAGTTTCTTTAGTAAACGGAACATCAGCAAAATCATCATTAGCACGCAGGAGAGGAGTTTGCTTACTTGCATTAGCAATTAGGTTGAGAGGTTCTGTTACAGGTTTGAAAACAGATTCCAGTGCTTGTTTATTGTTAATCTCAGCATCTCTCATTTTTCGTACTTTTATCTTTACAGCTTCTGCCGCATCAACAATTTGTCGTTTCAATAATTTTTCCATATTGTTGGTAAAATAGGTCGGAATTGATTTAGCGTCGTAAGGCGAATAATAATGTCAGGCAGGTAATGGCCTTATATATGTATTCGTGTTCTTAGTCAAAGACTACAAACGTGTCAAATTTATTTCTATAGCATCCTTTGTTTTTGGAACAATCTTTATTAATTACAATATAATTGAAAGGTGTACTCCATATTTTTGAACACATTTCACGAAATTCAATCCATGTCATGTCAGTGTTAACGTGTTCTTCATAAACATGTCTCATATTTCTTTCATCTTGTTTAAAAAGTACGATTAGGTTTGCGTTGTCTCTTACTAACTGCTTTGGGATTTTACTATACGTCTGATTTAGATAAAAACAATCGATGAACTTGTGTCTCCCCATAGCAAAATAATCGCGCATACTACTTTGATTTTCACAAGCAACATCATCAAATACAATTACAGAATTCGGTTTTGCGGTCTGAACACTCAGTACTTGCTCGTTTTCATGATATTTCTGAAATGAAATGCCTGGTACTCGTTGCAAGACTTTTTCTAAAAAAACGTACTTGGGTTGTTGCAAGGTTTTCGAATAAACATAAACATTTTGAAATCGTAAACCATTCTCGTGTATAAGAAGACCATTAACAAATTCGTCTTTCCACAATTTGACGGTCCGCAAATGATGCATCGTATCGATTTAGGTAATAATTCTCCATGGCGAAAACCAGTCTCCTGAGAATTAATACAAAGTTTGTTTACATGTAACGATTGTGGTTGTTTTACAAATTTCATGACGACTGTTTGAAACGGTTATATTAATAATGAGTCAATTAATGTATTACACTGACATTTATAGCTCATTGTCGCTAACTCGAACAACTGTACGAACAACCACACCATGGCTGTCCTTCAAGAACCTGTATTTTACTGCACTATGTAACATTTAATTGATATTATTGAGTATTCTAATCCATCGAGAGTGACGAGGCGAACGGATAAGTGGTTGATATGTAGAGCTAGTTATAGTAGGATGTTTTTGGGCAATCTAACACACCGAGAGTGACGAAGGCGAACGGAGTGAGCCGTAGGAACGAAAGCGTGGGTTAGAATGCCCAATAATATCCTACTACCGACTTCCGAAATTAAAGTTATTTTTCACTTTGCAGTGTTGTTTTTGGAAGGCGGTTGTATTTTTTTGTAAAAAAGTTTTTATTAAAATTCCTGCTAAACAAAAATCAACTCAGCCAATCGCAGTCCACTGCTGGACATAGGCCTCTCCAAGGTTGCGCCACAATACCCTGTCCTCCGTCTTCCGCATCCAGTCTGTCCCAGAGACCTTCTTCTAAGGTCATCGGTCCATCTAGCTAGGGGCGTCCCACACTACGCTTACCGATACGCGGTCTCCACTCTAGGACTCGTCTAAACAGAAATGCGTTGTTCCATTTGACAATTTGTTAGCTAACGTCATAACTTTAACTGTATTTTTAACTGCCCACGCATCGCTGGTTAAAGTTATTGTTATATATCTGTCACTTCTGTCAGACGCGTCAAATGTCATGTCCCTGCTGCGAACTTTATCTTTTACATTTGACATGACGGTGCAACAGCAGGTAGTCATTTTAAGGTCATTTTAACTTTGACGGAAACTATAACCTAGCCCTTGGTGCAACCCACCCTAAGTACTCGTAACACCATTACTTGAAAGCTATAAGAAAACCAAGACATAACGCGTAACCAAACATAATCTTATTTATCGCGAGGGTAGGTCCGGCCTAAATGGGATTCGATGAGCAAAAGAAGCACTTAACGCTTTGATGTCCACCCCGGTAGTGCCTCCCCTTTATTTGGGAGGTAGATTGTATGTTAGAAGCGGTAGCGGTGTATTAGCGATTTATTCGTGAACTACTTTATTGATATTATAGAGGCATGAGGAAGAGGGTGTAAAGTTCACTCATCCTCCATAGAAAAGGGAGGATCCTCCGACCAGACGGGTGTCGTGTCTGGTGGGCAACTGCCCAACGGTTGATGTCGGGACGTTGTATATATGCTAGTCGCGCGGTAAACTCTAATTGCGCGATGTAGGATTGCGTGACGTCAGTGTGACGCGTAGTCCGTATGTGGCGATGTAGGATTGCGTGACGTCAGTGTGACGCGTAGTCCGTATGTGGCGATGTAGGATTGCGTGACGTCAGTGTGACGCGTAGTCCGTATGTGGCGATGTAGGATTGCGTGACGTCAGTGTGACGCGTAGTCCGTATGTGGCGATGTAGGATTGCGTGACGTCAGTGTGACGCGTAGTCCGTATGTGGCGATGTAGGATTGCGTGACGTCAGTGTGACGCGTAGTCCGTATGTGGCGATGTAGGATTGCGTGACGTCAGTGTGACGCGTAGTCCGTATGTGGCGATGTAGGATTGCGTGACGTCAGTGTGACGCGTAGTCCGTATGTGGCGATGTAGGATTGCGTGACGTCAGTGTGACGCGTAGTCCGTATGTGGCGATGTAGGATTGCGTGACGTCAGTGTGACGCGTAGTCCGTATGTGGCGATGTAGATTCCGTTACAATATCGTTGAAATAGGTCTTCAATGATTTATTTTATTTTAATTTTAGTTTATTTTCAATTACTATAAATTTAATTTTAATTTATTAAAAGTCTACTCGAGTAAAAAAACAACCCGAGTGCGATTTTAACTCGCACATTAGATGTTTTCGTACGAAGTTTACCTTATTTCTACCCGACTTATTTGCTATGACAGGACATAGTATATCCATCATGTATGTATTTTAACCCGACTTAATTGCTATGACAGGACATAGTATATCCATCATGTATGTATTTTAACCCGACTTAATTGCTATGATAGGACATTGTATATTCATCATGTATGTATTTTTACTCGACTTATTTGCTATGATAGGACATTGTATATTCATCATGTATGTATTTTTACTCGACTTATTTGCTATGATAGGACATTGTATAATCATCATGTATGTATTTTTACTCGACCTATTTGCTATGATAGGACATTGTATATTCATCATGTATGTATTTTTACCCGACTTATTTGCTATGATAGGACATAGTATATTCATCATGTATGTATTTTAACCCGAGTTATTTGCTATGATAGGACATTGTATATTCATCATGTATGTATTTTAACCCGAGATATTTGCTATGATAGGACATAGTATATACATCATGTATGTATTTTTACCCGACTTATTTGCTATGATTGGACATAGTATATTCATCATGTATGTATTTTATGAAAATCAACTGTAATAAGGTTAAAATCATACTGCCCTGTTACTGACAGACGGACGGAGTGACAGACTGACGGCACGTATGCTTAGTAAATAGAGTGTCGTTTTCACCCCCTATATCGTTATAGGACGTAAAAAAGACACCCGTTAAGTTCTTCGTTAAGTTTTATAAATCAAGCAGCCATTTTATTTGCAAATCTTTCCGCTATTCTTCTCCACTATAACCACTCCCTTATTATCACGTGTGGCTAGCCAGAAATTTCTTTCTTTGATTATAAGTCTCGCATTAGTCTCATTTTGCCGCTAATATATGATTTAGGGGTAGGCAGAGCTCTGGCTTAGTGGGGTATAGTTTATTACGGTAGTGTTGTTTTTGTCATAAGGCGGTTTACTTGCAAGTGAAGGGAAGCAGGTGGAAATAATACGATGATTAGATAAAATACACGATGTTTATTTGTTTTTAGATATTATTCTTTTGTTTTCTTAAAAAGTCTTTCTTGTGGCGGCATCTACAACGACACTTGCGAACTAAGCTTGTGTGCTTATGTTCTGCTTGCATCGCGCAAGCTGAGTTATGCGCGCGATTGGAAAATATACAGAAATCTGATAATCGTGGAGTAGTAGCCCACCAGATAGAACACCCGTTTGGTTTGGTTTCGTTCCCTTTTCTATGGAGGATGAAGAACTTTCCACCCTATCCCTCATACGTCTGTATTCTTTTCTTGAATTGTAGTAAAAAATATTATGCTAGGTTGTGCTGAGTGCCTGGGTGCACCCCAGGCACAAACACTAATCTTAGCAACTTTTAGAAGTGATTTTCCCCGATTGTAACGGTAAGTTTTTACGAACATAGTATTCAGGAACTCACGCTATTAAGAATTAACTCTTATTTCAGAGTTGCAATCCACGAGAGATTCCACGAGAAAATCGCTTTTAATTTTACTTAGTGTACCTTTACATACGAGTATAAGTGCTTGTGACTGTACACGGTACAGTCGAACATGCTATTTGGTATTCAGGCAACTAATTTGCTACTACTTTTAAACCATGTTGTGAGCGTGTTGAATAATGCTGTTAAATCACTCTCTTAAGAATACCAATCAATCTGCCTAGCCTTTTCCCAACTATGTTGGGGTCGGCTTCCAGTCTAACTGGATGCCGCTGAATACCAGTATTTTACATGTAGTAACTGCCTATTTGACCTCCACAACCCATTGACTGGGTAATACGATACCCCTTGGTAAGACTGGTTATCAGCACTCCCGACGACCCGTAACGACTGTCAAAGATCCACGAATGCCAGCCGGAACTAACGGCCTAACGTGCTTTCCGAAGCACGGAGGAATCTCGGTATGTAAACATGGTCACCCATCCACGGACCGACCCCGGCAAGCGTAGCTTAAACTGATGGATCGACCCGTGCGGCTGTTATTACTTAGCCACGAGCTCCTCCTCGAATAGAACAATATATATATAGTAGTATCCCACTGCAAAGCAAAAGCTCATACAGAGAAGGCACCAGCATTGACCACTACGCTTGCTCAAGACGTGTTGGCGATTTCAGACTTATATTAACTATACGTCCAGGTTTCCTCACGATGATTTCCTTCACCGATGTCAGTATGTCCAAGACAAACTCAGAAAGTACCTACATAATATGAATTGAAGAAGTCGCATTGATACTTGCCCGGATTTATACCCACAATATTTTGATGTATTAGGTTGGGGAAAAAGTCTTTTCGCATTATAGTATGTATGAACTTAAAATAAAATATCTTTGGCTATACTATTTGTATCTGGCTAGTTTTGGTATCATTGAAAGTTTAAATTTTAAAGAACATAATTCCAAATTCAAATTAGGAAAATGTGTGATTTTCATTTGTTTTTCGTACTGTCAAGATAAGTGAATCTAATGAAGAAATTCGATACATTTTAAAATTTTACTACAAAAAAGGTAAAAATGCAACGCAAGCCGCGAAAAAAATTTGCGATGTTTATGGACCCAGTGCAGTGTCTGTGAGAGTAGCACAAATTTGGTTTAAGCGTTTTCAATCCGGAAATTTTGATGTCAAAGATGCACGTCGCTCTGGTCGCCCTATTACGGATAAAATGGATGCCATTTTTGAAAAAGTGGAGCAAGATCGGCATATCAGTAGTTACGACGTAGCTGAAGAACTGGGCACATTTGAAAATAACTGGGTACACAAAAAAGCTCGATATTTGGGTACCTTACGAGCTCACTGAAAGAAACCTAATGAACCGTGTACTCATTTGTGATTCTTTATTACGACATAATGAAACCGAACCATTTTTGAAGAAGCTGATAACTGGTGATGAAAAGTGGATCACGTACGACAAGAACGTGCGAAAAAGGTCGTGGTCAAAGGCCGTTCAGGCTTCACAGACTGTGGTTACCTCGCAATAAGGTGATGCTGTGTGTGTGGTGGGATTGGAAGGTCATTATTGATTATGAGCTGTTACCACCAGGCAGGACCATCGATTCTGATCTCTACTGCGAACAACTGATGAGATTAAAGCAAGAAGTTGAGAGAAAGCGGCCGGAATTAATCAACAGAAGGGGTGTGGTTTTTCATCATGATAACGCTAGACCTCACACATCTTTAGCCACTCAGCAAAAATTAAGAGAGTTTGGCTGGGAGGTGTTAATGCATCCGCCGTATATTCCTGACCTTGCACCTTCAGATTTCCACCTGTTTCAGTCTCTTCAGAATTCTTTAGGCAGTGTCAAGTTAACATCACGAGAGGACTGCCAAAACCACTTGTCGTGGTATTTTGATCAGAAGTCCCAAAATTTCTATAGCAATGGGATCATGTCCCTACCTACAAGATGGCAAAAAGTTATCGAACAAAATTGTACCTACATACTTTAGATAAATGTAAATAAATGCGAAGAAACTTTTTCCCCAACCTATTATATAATATTTTTGATAAAATATTTATCTTTTCACTACACTGTTTTTACCACCAAATACGAGTAGCTTGTTCAACTGTACAGAAATTTCAACACGCCTATAAAATACGAAATCCTGAAATCCATTATTGGAGGCACAAATGCACCCCAATACAGAAAATATTCTACAAATTCAATCGACATCTAATTTCAATATTCAATGTAAACAAACAGACTAACTACACGGACCTCCATCAGTCTTAACGAGAATTCCGATGGGGGGTAGGCAGGCTTCGAGGTGCCACCGTCAACGAATCGATGTCATTGTTTAATTAAATACAAATCAAATTATCTGCCAAGATGCTTGTCTTCGGGCCGTGGATCTATATAGAGGGGGTAGATAGCCCCCGTGAATAAAGAAAAAAGTTCGGGAATATAACATGTCTGACAGTATGTTCTAAAGTTCAATGCTATGTGCCATTATCCCGGGTACCTACTTTACGTTTACTTCTTCGGAAATTAAGAGGGCTAAGGCTGTCGCGTTTTGTCACCTCAGCCTCTCACTCACACGGAACCAAATGATTAAGAATGTTAAAAGAAAAGATGCTTTTTAACCGACTTTAAAAAAGGAGGTTCTATATTCGACCCGTGTACAATGTATATATGTATGTTTGTTTGTCAGCGATTTTCTCAAAAACTAATGAACCAATTTTGATGATTCTTTCACTAACGTGATCTACATTATGTACTTTCAGGAAGGTTTTAGTATAATACATTATGTAATTATTCTTATGTAAGAAGTTATATGCATAAATGCACTGTATCTCCGGCATTTCTAGGCGGATTTTGATGATTCTTCTTTTGGTTCGACTTGGGCTTACTTACTTATGTAATTGTATATTCAACTAAAAATGGAAAAATAAATTTATTTAAAAAAAAGTAAAAACTGACTTCAAAACCAAAAACAAATAAACAGCTCCTGAAGTCGGTGTCAAGCTAAAGTGCATTGAAGAATAGAAGACACCGACTTCAGAAGCTGTTAAGTGTTTTATGAAAGTTGGTTTATTTGTTTTTGGTTTTTACTTTTTGTAATTTGAAAAATATAATCAATTAACGAACTAATAAATAATATTAATTTAATAGGTAATTATGAAATCACATTTTTAATGTGACATTTATTCAACTCATCTCAAAACAGATCATAATAAATTTATTGAGCTGAGTTTAATAGATAACACAATAAAAATGTGTTTTTAATATTCACTTATTAAATTAATATTATTATTTTACTAGTTCGCCAATTGATTACATTTTTCATAAAAGCGTATTTTTCATTTAACATTCTTAAAAATTTAATTCCGTCTGAGCGAGTGAGGTGACAAAATGCCACAGCCTTCTTAAATTATACTTCCACGGATCTTATTTAGATGCCCAAAATGCTTAGGCAAAGGTCTAAAAGTAAAGAATGCTCCGTCAGGGTTTTTTATATCTACTTGAGACATGTATATCTGTATATATACACATAAATCCTTCGTTGCCATCATGTTTAAAATAAATATAAATAATAAAGATGGTATTATCCATCTTATAAAATCCTTGGGACTATCTTCACTTACGGAAGCAATGGAGCGAGCGAACTTCAATCAACCGCGCTTCGCTCCGACACCTACTGAACCGTCATGCGTCCTGAACTTCGATTTATACAGCGGAACCCTAAATTACAATAATCAATGCCAAGATAGTTTGTCAATACAACTCCAAACATAACTTTGTTTATGTTTTAACCAACAACAATGATTATGAATTGTACTTACTACAAATTGATTAGGTAATAAACTACTGTTACTGGGTTATGGAGGTCAGATATGCAGTCGTTCCACCAAAGAAACGATGCATGGATTGTGTGAAAGATGACATGGCTAGAAAGGGGGTGACTACCGAGATGACGAATAATAGAGAAGTATGGAAAAAAAGGACATGTTGCGCCGACCCCAAATAGATTGGGATAAGGGCAGGAGAATGATGATATGCAGTCGCTCCATGTAAAATACTGGTATTCAGCTGCATCCAATTGGACTGGAAGTCGACCCCAACTTAGTTGGGAAACGGCTAGGCGGATGATGATAAATGACGAAATCTAAGTTTAATATTCTACCTTATAAATACGTACACCGACGGGTGCTAGGTTTCTTCCCTGACTCAAACTCAAACTCAAAGCATTTTTTTCAAATAAACCAATTACAGGCACTTTTGAATTGTCAATGGGTCGATCAGTCAGAAAGATGAAGCTAGTTGCCCATTCCAAAGCGTAGTAGGCCCCTATGGAGAAGAACGGGCAAGAAACTCCACGGACACTCTTTTCAATCAAAATATTTTTACAAAAATTGGTTACATCGTTCATGTTGGAAATATACATGTGCGAATAATGTAGGAAGACGTTTAATTTCACCAATATTCACACACAACAATCTACAGAAAATGCAACGACAAGTTGACAACTTCGAGTTGCCGAACTTATAATAAACTTGCATGCAGGTCCCACTGTATTGAAAACGTAAAACGGCTTGCAAGAAATTAATTGAAGCAGGAATACGTTTTCAAAGAAACCTTGCTGAACACCGAAATCTAAACCTTATTCCTGAACCCCTAAGGTTTTATATGGTTCTTTTGGGACGAATTTTAAGTTTTGTTCAGCAAAGAACGTTTGAATTCGTTTTTTCGGCTAAAATTGTATGCTTGAATTATGTTTAAGTTTTCGTTTGGTCTAAGAGCTTTGCTAAGACTTTGAAAATCGTGTTTATTTTTTTTTTCTGTACGTTTGTGCTGTATGTCTGCGTCATTATTGTTATCAGTATTTTGCATATCAAATCAAATCAAAATATTTATTTGCTAGAATATGGTACATAGGTTGTTAGGTTGTTAAATTTCTGCTTATCCTGCCATAACGTGGCGTGCAAATGTATTTAAAATCATGCGATGTCAATTATTCTAAGTTACAAATTACAGATTCTATTGACTTGTCTTCTCAATAGTTCTTAATGGTATAATATCTTTTAAATAGAAGTAGTTTGAAAAGTATTTTTTGAAACATTGTCAGCGGTAGGTTTTGAAAACTATTTGGTAAATAATAATCGAAATTCAGTATACATTTTTCTTAAATAATTTTAGTTATGGGATATAACTAAAACTCACACGAGTGCGGTGTGAATCGGGTCCGTGAGTCATTTTACCTAATATTGTACGTGGTATGAGTTCTATACCAAGAAAATATTTTTTTATTATTAACGTTGTTCCATCACTATTAACTCTTAAAATGTCGATTGCACACCATGTGTACAGATAACAATAGAATTTCAATTGTGTCTGCTAATTAGCGCGCGACGGGTTAAGTAATAATAAAAAAATATTTTCTTGGTATAGAACTCATACCACGTACAATTTTAGGTAAAATGAGATTCACACCGCGCTCGTGTGAGGGGTTATTGGTGGCTGCCGAAGTCTATTTCTATGCCATGTTCGACTATTTGGCCTGTCAGTGCTAGTTTCAAATAAATTATAATTTCTCTTAACAAAAATACATATTTCAAAAATATATAAACATGGCAAAGGTAGAATTTTAAGTTTTTGAAATAGTGGCTTACAGTTACAGCTGTCTAAAAAATGAGCTCCACAAATTGCTCGGATACATTTTTTTTTTGAGCAATAAAAACTCTGTCAAAATCTACTGAGTTACCCCATATAACAATGCCGTAGGTATCTAAGTACGGAAGATACATAACCATGGTAAGCCAGCATTGCAGTATCACAGTTTACTGTTTGTCTAATTCTTCTCAAGACATATACAAAACGATCTATTTTTACAAGAATTTTATCTATGTGCGTTTTCCAATTGCAATTTTTATCAATCGTTATACTCAAGAATACACAATTATCGACAGTGGTCAATTAAGAGTCTTTATAATGAATGTCTAGTGAATTTATGTTTGCATTGTATGTCTGAAATTGTATTATGTTTGTATTAGTCATATTTATTTTTAAGTTGTTTCTTTCTAGCCAATAAATTGCATTGAGCTTGGACGATTTCTTTTTCTAAATTTTTGTTGTTTTATACATAGTATCATAAACAGCCTATTAATGTCCCCACTGCTGGGACACAGGCCTCCTCTCTGTAAGAGGAAGAGGGCCGCAGTCTACCACGCGAGTCCAGTCCAGTGCGAGTTGGTAGAAGTCACATTATCACATATCTTCGAATTTTTGGTTCTATGTCATGCTGGTTTCCTCACAATGTTTTGCTTCACCGTTTTGAGAGCAAAAATCAATCAATCTGCCTAGCCTTTTCCCAACTATGTTGGGATCGTCTTCCAGTCTCTCTGGTTAGACTAGCTGGATACCAGTACTTTACACGGAGCGACTGCCTATCTGACCTCCACAACCCAGTGACTGGGTAATACGATACCCCTTGGTAAGACTGGTTGTCAGACTTTCGGGCTGCTGACGATCCGTAACGACTGTCAAAGATCTACGAATGACAGCCGGGACCAACGGTTTAACGTATTTTTCGAGACACAGAGGAATCTCTGTATGTAAAGATGGTCACCCATCCACGGACCAACCTGATGGCACGGCCCGTGCAGCTGTTATTACTTTGCCACGAGCTCCTCCCATTTTGAGAGCAATGGTGATGAAATTTTAATAGTTTCACGAAGTAAAGCGCCAGGGTTTGAACTTACGACCCACAAGTCGCGGCCTTTACTGCTGGGCTACCACTGCGTATTTTGAACAAGTTTTTCTTGCAACTTGATTTGTTTCTATTAGTTTGATCTCACGCTGATGGCAATGTGTATATTTCAAAAAGTGCTTTAATTTTAGTTCATGTTTACCTGTAGTAATCACTACGTACTATACTAAAACTCTGAAAATGTCGCAATTCCGACCCCCAAGATATAAGCAAATTATGCTTAGTTTGGGGGTCATCGTCCAATCTCTGATTATTCATAAATAAATAACTGACACATTAAATTAACAACACTACTTCAAAAATACAAACAAAATAATCTTCACCTCAAAACAGGCTATTACACAGATTATACATAAAGCTGAGACTACATCGATGAGTATTAAAGTATATTCTGAAATAGATGTAGAACCGCATTAAGGAGTTAGCCTGAGGCACTGCTTCTTTTTAAATGAAGAGGAAAATTTTAATTTCCTATCGCGTACCAACTGTAGGGACGGGGTAGTGCAATGTCGATACTTTTCCATTAAATGAAAATACTTCACTATATTTTATAAAACATATTTCATTTATTAATTATAAGTATTACGTTGGAACCATTGTGGGTTAACCTGGTGTCTTTGTGGTGACTGGCAAAGACATCGTAAAAGGGAGTCTCCTTCGTTAAATCTCCTTCCAGTCAAATACATCTTGATGAGTCTTCTCACTGGACAGATACATTGGCCGAAACACACTATTAACAAAATAATCAGTTTGAAATTCATATTTTTCCCACGAAAAACTAACGGAAGTCTTTTGTCTAGCGTACACTGATACAACAGTTTCCCTCCAACTATCACGTAAAACAACAATATACCGAACAATCAGTCACTGTAAAATGCCAGTTCCATTTAATAAACGCCGTGCTAATTCAAAATTTATCACGACTCGACCGTGTGAGCAATCAATTTGACATAAATATAGAATAATTGAATCACTACAGATATATAACAGTTTGCATAGCCGTGATGATGTCATGTTGAATTGATCCGATAGTTTTGTGCACATATCAATTTGTATGCATTCGCTATTGAACACGGAGTGAGAAAGAAATGGAGTGTCAATGTGCTTTCATTAATTAATTGAATTGTTACTAAAAATGTGGTGTTTTAGCTGTCAAACAAGCTTAGATTCGGTTACGTTATGTACAATTTGTATAGGTACTTAACCCAAATAACGTTTGCAAGATCTCAATAAAAGCCAGTAAATTTTTGTAATATGTGAAACTTGTCGAGTATCTGCATAAACTGTAAGCATCTGACTAAACGAAGCTCCCTTTGGTAATTTAATATGGGAAATGTACTTTTTTGCGTCATGTTTGCCGCAAATAAACGTATTTTTTTTTCTTCTGTTTTTTTTTCTAATAACATAATGATAAGGAGACCATCACACTTTTTAAATGTCTTAAAATAGATAACTGACATGAAATGTACTGAATTTGACATAATTATTCCATTTACAGCCAGCGCCGCCATGACATGCACAAAGGTGTTAGTTGGTTTACACATATAATTTTAAATACAAATACGCATTTGAGCACTCCATTTCTGTATATTATCATCTCCATGCCATATAGTGTCATCGTTTTATTGGCATTTATTGTTTTTTAATTGAGTGGCGCCGTCCATGTTTTGGTAATATGTATATAATTGGGTGATGTTGAATGAATGGTCGATGCAGTCATCATGTACGTGACTTTCGTTTTTATCGATGAGTAAGTTCTCTTGATTAGCAATCAATTGTTTCATTCATAACGATTCACTTTCAATTAGAACGCTTGAAGGAGTCAATAGGAATAGTGGATTAAAATCAGTACTGAACATCACCAATTAAAATAAAACTAAATCATAAAACCTTATAATATAACATGTATGTACCTACTACGTATTTTTAAAATAGTTTTTTTATGATTATTGGGCAAAAAAGATTTTAGTTTTTATAAAGTTTATTAAAATATGGTATTTTCAAGTTATACCCGAAAAAAAATTTTATGTTGTCATCAAATTTTACAAACAACCGCGAAAATATCGATAGTTTTCCCACCAGTTCAGCACATCACTAGACCTAACCTCCGTCGTTAAAAATATTGCTGTTTGAACGCAGAGTTCGCTTAGCGTTTTAATAAATTTGGAAAATTAAAGATTCATATCTGATTCACTTCACTAGTGAGCCACCAGACTCCTCCCGACATGTAAAAATTTTATGCTCTAATTTAGACTACAAAATGATGCAATAATAACTGGGTTGTGTAGAAGAATTTATGTTATTTATTTTGCAAAAGATAGTCTGAAAAGTGTCTTATTGTTGTGACAAATATTTTATAATTTAGGTGGTATAAACTTATAGTAGTAGTGAAAACTTATATGAGCCGAGTATAGTGAGCTTATGTGAATTGAGTTGAGACTTTGACTGATTGATTGGAGAAGGGATAGGAGGTTGTAGTGAGGGGGAGGGTGTAGTGAATGGTGAGGGGTGAGGGGGAGGAGTTGGCGAGGGTAGAAGGGGAGGGGAAAGCGGTGAAGTGGGTGTGAGAGGGGGTAAAAGGGGGAGGGAAGAAGGTGTGGTGAGGGGGTGAGAGGGAGAGGGGTTGGGGTGGGTGAGGGGGTGCGAGGGGGTGGTGAGGGGGATGATAGAGGAGGGTGAGAGGGGAGGGAAGGTGAGAGCGTGAGAGGAGGATTAGAGGGAGAGGAGGAGGGGTGAGAGTGGGTAAAAGAGGGAGGAGGAGGTTAGCAGGAAAGGGATGTGGCGAGGGGGTGAGAGGGAGAGGGGATGGGGTGGGTGAAGGGGTGAGAGGGGGCGGTGCGGGTGATATAGAGGAGGGTGAGAGGGGAAGGAAGGGGAGGGGGGTGAGAGGAGTATACGCGACTCAGCGTCACCGACCGACTGGAGTCGACTACACCCGATTCAGCGTCACCGATCCGATCGTGACGGCTCAGTTCTAAAATATCGAAAATACAATTGGCTGCTCCATACGCAATGCCTCTAAGGTATGAAGAATTTAAGATATATAAGTAAGGTTTAAAGAGTGCTCTATACATCGAAATGAATAACGATTACTAAACAAAATAAAAAATAAAACAAAACACGGTACACAGGTCACTGGTTACACTGTGGGACCAACTTTGAAATAGCGAAAAAAAAAACCGGCCAAGTGCGTGTCGGACCACGCACAATGAAGGGTTCCGTAGTTGGGATGAATTTGTCCCAAGAACAAACATAACATTGTAGTTGAAAAACATGTTCTCCATTCCAACTATAAATGTAAGTTTGTACTCACAATACTGAGAACCATTACCATGTTATTTTAAGACCACAGACTTTTTATAGGTTTTCCTGTAATCTACAGGTAAAGATCTATCTATATTCTGTATTTTTTTCAAAATTTTAGGTTCAGTAGTTTCGGAGTTAAGGAGGTCAATTTTCATCTATTTTCTTAAATAACTTTAAAACAATTTATTTTTAAATTATAAAAAAAATATATTTCAGACCGTCATAGTAAGCCCTTTCATCCGATATTATGTCACACGGTATAGTTACCAAAACTGTTTTTTTTTTATTTTATTATTTGCCCCCAAAAAGTGACCCTATATTCAAAATTCATTTATTTACTTTACCCGTCCGTGTTTAGATCACAAAAATTCATATGTGTACCAAATTTCAACATAATCGGTCCATTAGATTCGGAGCAAATTGGCTGTGACAGACGGACAGACAGACAGTCGAGTTTTTTCCTTTTGAGGTACGGAACCGGGTCGCGGGTTGTTCGAAAGAGATACCGTGGCCCTGGCACAGGCAACTGAAGGAACACGGGTGAGTTTTAGTCACTAAAAGACACGACCTCCGGCTCCGTCCAGAGCGGGAGAAGTAATTTGATGATTTCCCACCTACAAAAAAAAAAAGTACGGAACCCTCTGTTCCGTACATTTTGACGAGTTATGCGAACATAAATGTAGGCAACAGGATATACCTCTACAACCCAGTTACTGGGTAACACGATACCCCCTTGGTAATACTGGTTGTCAGATGGAAGCATATTGGCGCGGCGTGATACTGGATATTAATTAATTCAGAATTTTTCTTTTTCAATTGCTGGCAGATACGTTTTTAAATTAGTAGGTAACATTTTAAGTGACCATCTTCCCCATCTTCAGTATCGAGACTATTTACAGATGAAAATTAAGATAAAAATACAGCATCTCAATCCACCCCAAGTTCGTTAGTATTCTTAATGAAAAATCGATTTCAAAATGGCGACTCGCCTTAGGTGCGATTTTATATTTAGGGTTCTGTTAGACAAAACAAAAGTCGTGTTTTTTATGGGACGCTTATCTTTGCACTCGATTTTTAAATAAAAGTTCTGCAGCGTATCAACAGAACTTGTGATTTAGGGTACTTACCTACATGATGATGTGTCAGTCAAAAGTTTTAGGGATTTTGATTAAGTGTATACTTATTCGATACTAGCTTCTGCCCGCGATTTCGTCCGCGTGAAATTTCTTGCTCCCCCGACCCACCCCATCGCATCGCATCGAAGCCCGTGCTATTACTTCGTTTTCGCTTAGCGTTCTTTCGGACTTTTTGATTTTGCTCAGCTCCTAAGGGTCATTTCGTGATGATAAATAACTTGAAGCCTTCCTAAGAAATTTGGCTATCAAATGCAAAAAGATAGGTAGATATTATAAAATCAATCTGCCTAGCCTTTTCCCAACTATGTAGAGGTCGGCTTCCAGTCTAACCGGATGCAGCTGATTACCAGTATTTTATATGGAGTGACTGCCTATCTGACCTCCACAACCCAATTACTGGGTAACACGATACCCCTTGGTAAGACTGGTTGTCAGACTTTCGGGCTTCTGACGACCCATAACTGTCAAAGATCCACGAATTTTCAGCCGGGACCAACGGCTTAACGTGCTTTCCGAGGCACCGAGGAGTCTCAGTATGTAAAGATGGTCACCCATCCACGGGGCAACCCCGGCAAGCGTAGCTTAACCTGATGGATCGAGCCACGAGCTCCGCAAAATCAATACGTACGTTATAGGTAAGTACTTCTAACAATAATCCACATGTATGAAAAATATGATACCTACCTATCCACTAGGCTGCAATACGTCTGGTCTGAAAATTAAAATGTACAGAACATCCATAGACAAAACAGATCGCACCCATCATTTTAATTTCCAAGCGAATCGAACTGCCATCCTCCTGATTACGTCTTCATTTGATATTTATTTTTAATTAAGAAAAAAGGCGGCGTTCGCCATCATACCTAATTATTTTGTTGGTTATCTAAGCAAATGATTTATTCATTCGCGGATTCTGCTGAGAACCTTTTTTTATTTGGCTTTAAGATAGATAGCTAGAGGGTGGTTCATTAATTAAATTACTTATAAATTATTTTTGAGCGATAACGGAAAAATATTGGCTAAGTTTTGGAATGAGAGAGAGAGATGTTTCTAGAGAGGTAGCTATTGTAGCTAGGTAGGTATATCTACAACGTGTCATTTGCATCCTCGTCAAATTTCAGTGTGTGATACAGAACATCAAACCGAACAACTTTCTCCATGGGACCAACATCGTAATCGCGAAAAAATTTTCAACTGTCCCATAGAAAACTTCATGCAATACCTACTCGACGCAAATGTATGAGATGGCTGATTATTTTTTCGCGATTACGATGTTGGTGCCATGGAAAAAGTTGCTCGGTTTGATGGTCTATACCACACCCTTAAATTTGACGAGAATGCAAACCGACACGTTGTAAGTATATATTTCATTGGTCACCAATCATGACGTATATGAGAGGCTTGTGGGTAAATAATAACAGCCGCACGGGTCGACTGAAGGTTAAGTTACGCTTGCCGAGGTCGGTCTGTGGATGGGTGACCATCCATTACATACCAAGATCCCTCCGTGCCTCGAAAAGCACGTTTTAAACCTTTGGTCCTGGCTGTTATTTGTAGATCTTCGACAGTCGTTACGGGTAGTCAAAATCCCGAAAGACTTACAACCAGTCTTACTACCTCAGACTAACTAAAAAACAAAGACATAGCGTTACGAACAATACAGCATGCATAAAACTACACCTCGCTCTGTGCATACACGCTCACACGCACACATTTACACCAAACTACAACTAAACTACACCTCACTAAGTGCACACATGTTTACGAAACCAGCCTCACGTCACTGTTGACAGCGCTATGTCTTGGTTTTTTATTTAGTCTGAGCGTATTATCCAGTAACTGGTTTGTGCAGGTCAGATAGGCAGGTCAGATAGGGATAGCTCCAGACAGACTGGAAGCCGACCCCAACATAGTTGGCTAGACAGATGATGATATTAGTGGTGTGTTTTAAATCTGAATATTTTTCTGGTTATTTCTCTGGCCTTTTGTCGTATGGTTTAAAAAAAAACACCTGTAGTTGCCTGAAAAACTAATTAATAGACTACGCAAAGAAACTGGGCAACAATACAGTTCTTATCAATCAATCAATCAAAAAATCAAGCAACGAGTTCCTTTTAAGAGAAAAACAATATTTTCGAGAAAAACAATACTTTATTTATTTATTTAACCATTTATGTACCTACACACAAATAACCAGATAAACAGAAAAATACGTACAAAGGTGATGCTTATTTCAAAAGAAATCTCTATTTTCCTTTTGTTTTCTGAGTAAACCAATTTATTGAATTATGTAATACATAATATTTTATTTGTAACTATTGTGACCACGGAAAAGAATACAAATAATAATTTCACAACATTATTACGACACAATTACCTTTTATAAAGAGGTATTTACAACAACTAAAAAAAAATATTTGCGGAATCGGATCAGATCCGATTCCGAAAATATTTTTTTGTAGTTTAACATTTTTAGCAAAAATTCTTTCACTAATAGGAAGCTACAGTTTTTTCGAGTGTCATATTGGGTTTTATGTTAAAACAAGAAATTACACGTGGACGAAGTCACGGGCAGAAGCTAGTCATTTAAGAAAAACAATAACTTTAATTACACAATCCGAAACAGTTAATCCTTAATATTTCTAAAACATACTATCATAACTATTAAAACTAGTCACCCACTAGTTAGCTACGCTATAATCTATTTATAGCTAGCCCCGATACGCGACTAGGCATTAATTAAAACGACAAAACAAAATAACCGTGGACTTCAGTTGCAGTCAGAATTCACACTATTCCAATGGGAGAATTAATTAAATACTGCCTCTGTTTGTGCTTATAGGGATGCTGGATACGGCTTCAATGATTAAATTAATTATTTTTGATAGCTTAGTACAATGCATGCCACTAAAGATGAGACTTGACACATCACGTGGTTTGACTTGCGAAGTAGATAATTTTAGTTCTTTTTAGCGTTATTGCGTAACACATTATCGATCGGAGTTGGTTTTATTTTGAAACAAATTGCTAATCCATTGCTTCATATGTTCAAAAAAATTTGTCTGCTCAACAACGTAAATATCGCAATAAATGTTGTTGAACTGCAATTAGGGTGCAGGTGTCAACGGGGTGGCGGAAAAAGCGCGGGAGGCGCGGTCAAGTCTCATCTTTCATGGCGCGTATTGTATCTACTACTTATTTACCCCTTATTTATAAATAATGATTATAAAAGGGTTAATTTCCAAACAGTTTTAATTAACTCGTTAGGTGGACTATAAAAGAAAAAACTACGATTTCAATAATTTTTTATTATTTTTCTTAAATATTCATTTCAATTATGTTGTTCTTAGGGCATAACCGAGCTTGCCTTGGCGGTTGACATAGTGCTAATGACATAAAAATATTATCGTATTTCAGTTCACTTTGAAATAAACTGAAAAAAAAAACAGAGATTCGGTACTAGAATATCTTCAAAACTGAATAAAATTACACAATCTCGGTCAAGAATTGAGCATACAATTTTTATTAGGTAAGCATAAATAGGTACCTATACAATTTTCTGACTTCCTGTCTAAATATTAGGGGTTAAAGTATGAAATTGCCGATTTGTACTGAAAAATTGAAATTAGTTTTTTTTTTTAAATTTAACATATTCATTTAATCAAAATAATTACCATTATTATCTATACATTGCTGCCATCTAATAGAAAGGTCATATAAGCCTTTGCGATAGAACTCTCGTGATCTAGATTCGACAAACTGTGTGAAAGCATTTTGTACTGGCTCCTGAGAAGAAAACTTTTTATCACGTAGAAAATTGTCCAAATCACGAAAAAAATGGTAGTCCGTTGGAGCAAGGTCTGGCGAATACGGAGGGTGACGAATGGTTTGTAATTGCAGTTCCTGTAGAGTTAAAACGGTTTCTCGTGCTGTATGAGGTCTCGCGTTATCATGGAGCAATAATGGTGAAGATCGATTCATGAGTCGGGGCTGTTTCACTGCTAGTTTTGCTATCATTGTTCGGAGTTCGGCACAGTAGACATCTGCCGTTATTGCTTGACCAGATCGGAGAAAGCTATAGTGAATAACACCATGCTGAGACCACCAAACAGTTACCATTACCTTTTTATTGGTAAGCTATGCTTTAGGACACTGTTGTGGCATTTGACCTGGGGTCAGCCATTGCATTTTTCGCTTACAGTTATCGTAAAGAATCCACTTTTCATCACATGTCACAATTCGATCCAATATTCCTTAATTTCTGTATCGTTTCAACAAGGCAACACAAGTTTCAACACGCGTTTCTTTCTGCAGATCAGTCAAATTATGAGGCACCCATTTCTCATATTTTTTTATTCTATTGATTTGACGCAAATGAGTCAATATTGTTGGTAAGGTAACGTTAAACCATGGCGCTAATTTCTGGGTAGTTTGGCTCGGATCGGCTTCCACCATCTCTTTCAATTCATTGTTATTCACCTGTGTGGGCGGTCTTCCACGTGGTTCGTTCTTCAAATCAAAGTTTCCATCACGAAAGCGTTTAAACCAAAATCGCACGGTGCGTTCATTAGCAGTCCCCTCTCCAAACGCAACATTGATATTGCGAGCTATTTCTGCCGCGTTAGTTCCGCGTCGGAACTCGTATTCAAAAATAACTCGAATTTTCAAAGTATCCATCTTTCTTGTCTAAGCTGAATAAAAAAAACAACTGAAGGTCGATAATCGAATGTTGCACAATTTGAAGTTCTTCTTAAAAGAAGAACTTTAAAGGTACCATGTGAAAAAAGTTTCACTCAAAAATCTCAAACCATGAAGGTTCTATGTCAATTCGAAGTTCCTAATACAATAAACGGCAATTTCATACTTTAACCCATATTATTTTCCCTTGGTACATCTATTATCTTATATTGTTATTATAGTCCGTTTTGTCCCGATACGACCCGATATTTTTAGCAACGAGACATTTTCTATAATACTCACGCCCCATTTTCAAGCCAGGCCTCATCCAGCACGGCCAGTCCTTGGCCTAGCACAGTAGACAGTGGGGCCATAAATTGAGGTGTGCTGTCAATTGCACCCGTCCACCAATAGTTGCGGTTCGACGCCGGGCCGTGCTGTGCGGTGGCGTACAAATTTTACATGACATTTTAGCCTTTTTTTGTTCACTTTTGATATTTTAAAACGGTGTTGAATTATTGTTTTTTATTTTTTTTAGTGGGTAGTTTGATATTTTTGTGTGTGAAATAGGAGGAAATGTGTAGATCATCTGTTTGTAAATAAAATATGTATGTGATTAGGTTTTTTTAAAATATTTAAAACATTTTCGCAATTTCGGGTAGTCATTTTATTACGGGTAGACCACCTGACTAGCTACTTACTTATTTTGTATAATGTATGTTTTTAGAAATATTTTACAACTAAACTACGTACCAATGAAGCGATGCCAAAAACTGAAACAGTATTATTATGAATATGCCATTTATTCGCAAACCACACTGGACTGATAAAAATAGATGACGTCACATACTGATGGCTAATTTCGCGCCCCACTCCTATGGCCTCGGTAGCGCAGTAGGCAGCGCGTAAGTCTCATAATCTTAAGGTCGTGAGTTCGATCCTCACCCGGGGCAATAACGTTTTGTGTTTCTAATCTGTTTATTTTTGTTAATGAGATATTATTAAATACATAAATACCGTTAGCCGTGTTATTTTAATGTTATTTATTTATTTTTTTTATAAAAAGGAGACTGAAATATATTTTACAGTACCTATTGTAATGTTGATTCAACAATCATTAATTTGTTGAAAGCTAACCCTCTATCTATCATACTTGTGCGTGTACCTACGAGGGTATGTACCCTCGTAGGTACACGCACAAGGTAGGTAGGTACGGTCAGCAAGATAAGTACTCGTACTACTTAAGGTACGGTCAGCAATATAAGTCGATTAACACTGCTAGTTTTACACAACATGTAAATTGATACAAAATGATTTGATTACAAATGATAATCGACTTTTGTTGCTGACTGTACCAATATGTACATACAGAGTAGACAGAACGCCACCTGCTACAATCTTTACATACTCATTTTGCTTCCTATAAGTTCATACCATATACCAATATAGAATATAGGCAAACTCCCAAACAAATTTTTGTTGACATTTTTGTTGTGCGTCTGGTGTTAAAAAAAAATGTTAAAATATAAAGTTTGAATTTCTGAAAAGTTTTGTCTTCAGTTATACTTTTATAGGAAGTGTTGAACTAAAGATATTCCAGTTTGAAGTTCTAAAGGTTATGTCTTGTTAACAATAGACCATAATCGAAAACGAAATATAGAAATACCTACTTACCACTTAAAATATCATTGATAGAAATGCATTTTTACAGTAAAATAAACTACGGACTACGCTTATGTCTAGCCGACCGAGACGTGCGTAGGTGTGACACATGGCCCACATGCAGCGTAAGTAAATAAATGTTCAGAAGAATACTTATTTAATAATCTTAGCCATCATCTTAGACAGCCTTTAATGTTCCTACTGCTGGGACACACCTCCTCACGGTGAGAGTCAGGCCAGGCCAGGCCCAGCGGTTGGTCGGGCCAGGTGAGGGTCGGGTCAGTTATATATTTATATGATTAATTATATGGTAGTGGTAGGTCATAGGTAGGTATAGGTAAAAAAAAACAAAACACATTTTTTTAATATGTATTCCTCATCATTCCTAACCACAATGTCATCAAGAAAAATCTCGCGGTGCTAATCGTACTTTGTGTACCACATAAAAGGCACACATTTGTATGCCCACTTGCACTTGGTCCAGCTTCTTCACTGCCAGAAACTTCTTTAAGCGAGTTATTATTAACTGCAACCATTGCAAGTTCTCTGCATGCTTCGTAAACATAGTCATCTTCCGAAATCTAAAACAAAAAGGATAATAATCTTAATACACACATCAAAAGTGTCTAGGGATCAAGCATTTTTATGCGGATTTCTTGAGATTGAGATGTGGCTTTGTAATAAATTTATGATTTTATAAATTTATATGGATCCTTTTTGGTGCATTTCATAATTTGAATCAGGAACTGTGAATCAAATTCGAGTAAAAGATGAAAATCAGCTGTCAATATTTTCCCTATAAAAACATACAACGCATTGAAGACATTATTAGTGCTACTGTTTCCCTACTACTGATTAAAACCAACGTTATTATGGAGCGGCGACGTCATTTAAGCAGGGAAGAAATGCTCAGAGCCGTGGGAATGATAGAAGCTGGTTCCCGGCAACGTACTGTGGCTTTAGCTCTGAATACAAGTCAGAGTGTTATCAGTCGACTTTGGACACGTTACCGAAGCACTGGTACCGTGGCTGAGCGCCATGGAGGACGGTATCGCTGCACCACACGGAGACAAGACCGATACATTCAAATCTTAACACGAAGAGCTCCAACTATAACCGCCATGATGTTAGCCGTGAGGCTTCATCACTCTTCAGGGAACTTAATTAGCGACCAAACAGTCAGAAACCGCTTGCATGAAGTGAACCTTCATTCCCGAAGACCGCTACGGGTACCACCTATAGCAATGCACAATCGTAGGATTCGATATCAATGGGCTCTTGAACACAGAAATTGGGCAGAAGAACAATGGCGTTTCGTGTGCTTTTCTGATGAGTCTCGTTTTGGTATGAGACCGGATACAAGACGTATACGACACTGGAGAACCCCTGGACGCCAACAGCGATTAAAATCCTGCCAGGAAGTCCATCCTTATAGTGGTGGAACCATCATGGTATGGGCGGGTATTTGGATCGGCGGAAGAACTGAGTTGATTTGGATCAGAGGCAACCTCAACGCTCAAATTTATGCTGAGACGATTGTATCAGACGTCATCGTTCCTCTACAAGTGCAAATCGGTCCCTTATTTCAGTTAATGCATGATAATGCACGACCGCACACCGCAAGAGTTGTAAGACAGACTCTCGCCGCAGCTAACATCAATGTCCTGCCCTGGCCTGCTCAGTCGCCAGACTTGAACCCGATTGAGCATGCATGGGATATGCTACAGAGAAGAGCTCTGCCGAATATGGAGGGTATCCAGTCGCAAGAAGACCTTTTTTTGTTGTTGCAACGAACATGGGCGGCCATTCCACAGCGTGATTTGGATGAACTCATTTTGAGTATGCTTAAACCGATGTTCTTGTGTTGTTAGTGTTCGCGGTAGAAACACGGATTATTAATTGTTTAAGTTACCCAATAAAATTTTAAAGAAAACTGTTATTTCAGTCTTTTTTTCGAACTTTAATGTTAGTGGTTCAAATGTCAAAAATCCCTTTATTAGGAAAATGGCAAATTTCTTTATTAATGCAAAGGTGACTTGGTTTATCGTTACTGTGACAAACGAAAACACTTTATTTGATGAATCCTTAAAGAAAATTTTAATTAATATCAATCAGGAGAAAAGTTATTGCAAAAATATATGTTGATCCCTAGACACTTTTGATGTGTGGACATTATGTATAATGATTTATTAATATTTCGTGACCAATATAATTGATGTACCTACTTATAATATTAGTACATCTCATGAATTACAATTGACAAGTTTCAACCTATTTGTTATAAAGCTTTAAAATATATTTTTATTATTTCATTTAAAATCACGATTTTTAACAACATAGTACAAGAAGGTTGTATATACGTATTTATAATGCATATAGTGTTTTAATAAATATTGTCTATGCACATGTTAGTCTATGGATGTGTCAGGCAGCATGTCACGGGTCCCGCCTGCTTCCAATATTTATTTAATTTAAAATGGGCTTGTTTTAGCTTTTCGGTTTTTTTAACTTAAGTTTTTTACCGCAGTCGGGTTTTTAATTTTGTAACGCGGCGAACACACAACCACGCCAAAAACACTCGCGCGCACGTGAACACGGCGGGCGTCATCACTACCCCGCACCGCACGGCCCTCCGCAGCGCTCCATAAAAAAAAGTACTCTGTGATGTCACTCACTCATTTAATTGATGACAATGACATAAACCCATATTTTGTAATATCGAGATATCGAGTTATTATGTAGTAATTTATTGGTTTGTAAGTATTTTGGTTGATTTATTTATTCTTGTTGATTATCAACTTGCTAAAAGCCTATCCCTTACTATGAGTGGTGGGATAAATTGACCTAGTAAAGGATTGGGTCGGACATTGATTATGGACAGCCGTTGTGGAACACATATTAATACATATACGAGTATATAAATAAATGAGATGGAACGGATATAATACTGAGTGGAGTAACAACTGTAAATTGTACTGCTAATACTTTTATTAGCGAAAACACAAACTTATAACTTTTTATAAGTTTGTGTTTTCGCTACGTGTTTTATTCCAGGCCAAATAAAGTTAGCTAGGTACTAACAGAAATCAAACTTGTTATGTAGTTTTATACAAATAAGATAATCACTATCTTGTAACTTGAGTAACAGTCGCCAGGAATACTTACAACTTGGTATACCCAGCTGCAGATTAGAGACGACTCTTGATCAAGTCTCAAATTATGTCGTAGTTGATTTACACGGCTTCCCATCGTGATAAACAAATCGATGCACACACAAAAAAATCCAAAGTATCGGGCAGAATCGTAATCCAGAGTCACAGAAAATGTCGTATAAGCAAATAATCACAACTTTTAGGCAAGCACTGGTCACACAGGGAACAGTACGTAAATCTCAGAGTCCATAAGTAGAAGCAGTCGATAAAATCACGGAAAATCGATTGGAAAACACAAAATGTGCCAGTAGGCCGGTTGACAGATGAAATGTCATGTTTTTTTTTTTGTTGGCGATGTTACCGTACTCGAATTGTAGGTACTGCGATGTCATTTTATTTATTACATATTATGACTGCTATATTCTTAGCACAGTCATTTTTATTTTCACATTTTTATTCTGATGCAGGAATGTGTTTTCTAAATATAATAATGCAATACGTTATTTTAAATCATTTTATGTAACTTGACCCAGATTTTTATTACATGGCAACATTAAAAGTTCAGCTTAGCCTAAAGTCAGAAGTCAAGTCAGAAAAAGAAAACTGAAGCAATGATTATTTTTTATCATCAATAAACTAGTCAATTAAGTTTTCAATTATGACGATTTTTTTTCTCAACTTAGATAGGTCCTTTGCTTGATTTGGTAAAACTTGGTAAATTATTTCGTCAGTATCTATCACGACAACATAAGTTGACGTTTAATAATTCCTTCAACAATTCTCTCGCCTATGTTCTTTACTAAATCCCATTTTTAACCTACTTCAAAAAAACGAGGAGGTTCTCATTTCGTCGCGTATATATATATACACCACACCACCACCACCACCATATATATGTACACCGATTTTTCCGTTATTATTGTGGACCATTTTTTAAAATTCTTTTTTTTTCCACAGCGTATCCAATGACATTATTAGCAATTAAATGTTTAATGAAAATGATTAACAGTGGCACGTGGCTGAAGAAGGGCTCGTGGCAAAATAATAACAGCCGCACGCAAACATTATGCTACGCTTGGCGCGGTCGGTTTGTGGATGGGTTACCATCCATTTCATATCGAGACACTTCCGTGCTTCGGCAAGTTCCCGGCTGCCATTTGTAAATCTTTGACAGTTGATACGGGTAGTTCAATTAATCCCGAAAGTCTGACAACCAGTCTTACCAAGGGGTATCGTGTTACCCACTAAAAAACTGGGTTGTGGAGGTAAGATTGGCAGTCGCTCCATGTAAAATACTGGTATGCAGTTGCATCCGGTTAGACAGGAAGCCCACCCCGACATAGTTGGGAAAAGGCTTGGCAGACGATGAGCGTCATGAAGACAATAGTCTTCAAAAATGTACAAAACCTAAACTTCAGGCCAAAAATACTGACCAATATAAAACAATAGAATTGAAACCTATAAAATTTACACCAGAAAAAGTCCTTGAACCGTCTCCCCGTTCCCATACATCCATAAAGGCATCAATCGAATTATTTAGCTCTAAATCAATTGATATGACTCAGAGCCCAAACACAAAATAATTGGTGTGTGAACAAAGTAGCAAACTTTGTTATAAATGTGACCCACTTCAGAATTAGTTTGAGCATCGGCTACTTTTTTGTAGCATTTGAGAAAATTTAGTTTTGTCAAGGATTGTGGGAAAAAAGTGATGGAGAATAAATACTAATACTTAACTAATTTTATTTCTGTAGGTTTTTACATACTAGCACTTTTATAGGTCAATAATAAATTATGTTTTAAGGGCGCTATTACAGTTCGACCGTGATTGGCCAACTTTGGCGATCTTATTCTGAGAAACTGAAAGAGTTCGACCACTTTGACTTATTTATTGAGTTGTGGAGAACAGTTACTAGTGTAATAGGCTTTTTGCAATTTTTTTCTTATCTATTTATATAAATCCAAAATTCCGAAGCAAGTTTTTCATAAAATGCGCGACTGCATATTTGAGCTCGTGGATTGAACTACTTATACAAAAAAATTAAATGAAAAATAGTTATGTAATTAATGCAACATTGTCTTTATTTTTATTGGCAACATTCTTAATATGTCAATGTCAAAATGACGTTTGTGTCGAATCTCTTCTCTGCCTTTGCCACGTATTACAGTCGTTACTATTGTTCACTCCGTTGAATTATTAATAAAGTAATCAAAAGTGACCCAAACCCATTATAAATCATCAAAAATATATAATTATATCTCTTAAATAGTGGTTTGGTCCATAGCGGCCTCAGAATTTTGAAATACGTATGGAATATCTATTCAAATCATAATACTACTATAAACGCTTAAAATTAACTGTAAATTTCTCTTTACTACATTAATATTAACACGTAAAATGTATACCAGAATAAACGTTAGTTCATAACAAATTAAAATTTTATACATAAAACAAAAAAAAAAATCGTAATTACAACTGTCAAATTGCTTTATGTGAGGCCGCACGTTTCGGGTTTCGTAAACATGTGTGCACGTAATGAGGTGTAGTTTAATTATTGTTTGGTGTAAATGTGTGCGTGTGAGCGTGTATGCACGGAGCGAAGTGTAGTTTTGCGTAATTGTTCGCAGCGCTATGTGTTGCCTATCAGCCTACTCTGAGAAGAAACACCGACGTTCGAACCCTCTTTTACCAAAGTATGAATTGTTTTATTATCGGAATTAGCATATTTGAAACGAGTAAGTGCCTTATGAATCAACCATGTTAATCAGTAGATACGGATCAGCTTATCAACATTAAAATAAGTTCAGGCGTTTAATAAAATATTTAAGGATTATATAAATATCTGAGATGTTTTAGAAAAAGTCGCACTACAATTTGATCGTTTATGTACAAAACTCACACATGTGCTTGAAGAGTTTTCTTAAATGGATAGGCAAAATATTAGATGGAGTTATGGACTAATTATTATTGTAATCAATTACTTTAACAAAGAAAAAGCACTTATTGACAAAGCTTGTTCACATGTTATGCGTAGGACTGTGTAACATATCGTGTGACAAGATTCGAATTTAAAAGTGGATGGCTAAGAGTAGAGGAAGATCAAAGAAACGATAGATGGACTGTGTGAAATTGAAACATAATTTGACTGGATAGGTGATGATGACACTTGAGATGACGGCTAATAGAGAATAATGAAAGTAGAAAGCTTATAATGTTGACCCTTAATCGATTGGGATAAGGGCAGTAAGATGATAACTAGATGACAAATCTATCGATCATCACCGTCAATTAAAAAATCAATTGCAATCAAGGCATAGAAGAAAATTAAATATCTCCCAAGATATCACTGCATTTTATATTATATATTATATTATAGATCAGCCGATCTTCCGATAAAAATCTCATCGTGGAAACTTATGTGAAACGAGCTTGATGTGAGCTGTCATTCCACCTGATACTAGGGACTGACACTTTGATGAAAAAAGATTGCATGCAGCGGTGATAAGAATATTAAGATGGATGTGTGGAGTGACGAGAATGGATAAATGAAGAAATGAGTATAGAGAAAGTTTGAAAGTGGTGCCAGTGACAGAAAAGTTAAAAGGGAATCGTTTGGCTTGGTATTGGCATGTGATGAGCAGGGACGAAACGTATGTGACTAAAAGAGTGATGAATATACATGCCAATGGATGGGAGAGGGAGAGAAAGGCTAAAGAAAAGATGGATGGATTGTGTGAGGAATGGTATGAAAGAGAAGGGAGTGAATGATAGCGTGACGGTTGACAGGGGAGAATGGAAGAAGTAAACGTGTGCGCCGACCCTAAGTAATATGGGACAGGGGCAGAAAGATAATGACTAGGGATTGACACTGTTGACAGCTCACTTCACGAAAGTATTCACGTTGAGATTTTTACAGCATGTGAAATGACACTCACTTCACCTAAGTTTCCGCGGTAAGATATTTACAAAATAGACCGGCTGGTTTCTCTCACGAAACATCTATGAAACAAAAACACAACAACGTCCTACATACCATCACTTATTCAAAATTAAATGACTATTATAAATCGTTCAAGAATCACGACAAGTCACAACCCCATTCAGAAGCAATCGATTCATTGAGTAACGTCCATGTTGCGATCACCGCTATTTTTAGAGATGGTCAATACCTCGTTGATAGCATATGATCAACTGGATCTAATAATAGAAAATGCATCAGTGAACACGAGACTGCCGCGTGGCGTTTTATTGATAGTGGGCCTAAGGATTGCTACTGGTTCGGGAATATTTCGTTTGGGGAAGACTGTTTTAGGCAATTGAGATTTTTATTTCCTTAAATTAAGCAGGTTAGTAATAGAAATGAATTTTACCCAGTATAATTATACGTATATGAGAGGAGCTCGTGGCTAAGTAATAACAGCCGCACGGGTCGATCCATCAGGTTAAGCTACGCTTGCCAGGGTTAGTCAGTGGATGGGTGACCATCTTTACATACCGAGACTCCTCCGTGCCTCGGAAAGCACGTTAAGCCGTCGGTCCGGGCTGTCATTCGTGGATCTTTGACAGTCGTTACGGGTCGTCAGAAGCCCGAAATTCTGACAACCAGCTTTGCCAAGGGGTATCGTATTACCCAGTTACTGTATTGTGGAGGTCAGAATGCAGTCGCTCCATGTAAAATCATCATCATTCAGCTGCATCCGGTTAGACTAGAAGCCAACACCAACATAGTTGGGAAAACGGCTAGGCGGATTGATTGATATTATATGTCACAGGATAATTAACAAATCTCATCTTTGTTGTTCTGCGGAAATTGTCCGACTATACAGAGATTAAATAGGCCTGCATTAATAGAGCCCTTCTTTCATGCCTTTCAGGTGCAGTTGGCTAATTAAGCTTACTTATTTCAAATTTTTCAACTCGAACTCAAAGCATTTATTTCAAATAAACCAATTACAGGCACTTTTGAATTATCAATGGGTCGGTCAGTCAGGAAGATTAAGCGAGTTGCCCATTCCAAAGCGTAGTAGGTCCCTATGGAGAAGTACGGGCAAGAAACTTCACGGACACTCTTTTAAATCAAGTTTTGTTTACAAAATAATGATTACATCGTTCATGTTGAAAATATATTTATTTTTTTATTATCTTAACTGCCCCCAAAAGTGACCCGAGAGTAATAGTAGAGTGTGTGATATTCAAAATTCATTTGTATACGTTACACGTCCAAGTTTGGCTCACAGAAATTCACAAGTGCACCAAATTTCAACTTAATCGGTCCATTAGATTCGGAGCAATTTGGGTGTAATAGACGCACATACAGACACACACGAGTGATCTTATAAAGGTTCCGTTTTTCCTTTTGAGGTACGGATTCCTAAAACGACTGCGTGGCTTGCTATAAGAGTGTGTGTGTCTGTAGCCCCTTTCATCATCATTATTTCAGCTGAAAGACGTCCACTACTGGACGTAAGCATCGCTATTTCGACCGGTTCTGTGCTTCCCGCATCCAATGGATTCCTGCGGCAGTCACAAGGTCATCGGTTCACATTGTGGGAGGCAATCCAATGCTACGTCTTCTGGTACGAGGTCGCCACTCCAGAATCTTTCGACTCCGTTGGCCGTCTGTTCTGCGAGCAATTTTCCCTGCCAATTGCCACTTAAGTTTGACAGTAGCCCCATAGCCTGATACCCAATACAAAACAGCTGAATCAAGAACAGACCGTTTGAAATCGATAGCGATCAACATTAGACTCGTTATAGCAATGAAGACACGCATCAAATCATAACTAACTTCAGTACAATTAAGAAACGACACGTATTTCATGATATATCGGTTTGTCATGTGATTTCTTTCATCATTTAGTTAATTAAAAGTACTTTTGGATAGACGATTTAGTAAGTGATGGCAAAAATGCATTCAGATAAAGAATAGGGCTTACCCTGAACTGTTATAACAGGTCAATATTAGACGAAAAGGGAAGTGACAGTGAGTGAGTTCAACTTAGCGGGGATGCGCTAAGGTAGTCCGTGAAATGCACATTTTCTTACATTTTTTACAATTTGCAGGTCAGTGTCAGGTTGTATGTAGATTAATAGTACATTTTGATACAGGTGGAGAATTTTTGTTGTTGCATTCGAAGCGGAATTAACACCCGAGCCGTAGGCGAGGTTGTTTTTGAGCCGAGAACTGTAATAACATACGTCCACGTGTATCAAACGACGTTTTTCAATACAAGAAATAAAATAAAGTAACGAAAAATATCTTTGTCATGAATTATTAGGAAACTGTTATGATTAAAATTTTCTTTTTTTTCCGGCCTTTGCTTTCGCCAGATTGAAGGAGAAGCAAAGGTATAAAGCCGATAAACAGCCTAATATGAAAAATAGACAATTCAAATATTTTTGAGTTTAGAACACAAATAAATGTTAATTTGTTCATAAACTTTTTTTTATTGTAATAATCATGGTTTTTGATGATATTCTATTTGTAAACATTATTTAAATATTCAAAAAATATTAACGCCGTAAAGACATATCTCTTTGCCGAGATTAAAAAAAAACATTCACTTTCGTATAGAGACGGTGTGAATAGAGGCATTGAACCAATTTGAACTATATATGATTATAAGTTATCTGTGGCAATTTTTATTCCCGCACACGTGTTGGAAAATGAAAAATCGCACGCGTGTGAAATATAGTATTGCATTGTGAACCTAATCGTAGTGCGATATGAACCAGCTTTCGAGGAAGTGTATTGAAAATATGATTCGCGGCCGTAAATTATATAGCTTTATAGAATAATAATCATTAGAATCAGCAATAGAACTCCATGACTTAGAATTGACCTCAAACCTCATGATTTCATGAAAACGCGAGATTTGAGGTCAATTCTAACTTATGGAGTTGTATTGCCGATTCTAATGATTATAATTCTGTAAAGCCATATTAGTTACGGCCGCGAATCATATTTTAATCAACATACAACCTTACACTGACCTGCAATTGCAAAACCGTAAGAAAATTTGAATTTTGCGGGCTACCTTAGCGCATCCCCTGAACGGACAGCTGTGCTGTTGAGGAGTTAGTTGCGCCACTTCTTGCCAGCTAAACGGCGGCTGTTTTATGTAATTTTGACGTTCAATAAGTGCTGATACTCAGCCTAATTTGAATAAATGACTTTTGATTTTGAACCATATGCACATGGTTCAAAATCGCATGTAACTAACTGCATCTATTATTATCTCTTGTGAGTAAATGACAGTAGGTATTAGCATTCATTCACTCGTTTGAAGTGCTGCAGTCAACAGCTGTAGTACCAATCTGCTAACAGGCTAATTTTTTTAACATAACTTGAGCTACTATACAGCATGTATCAGAAGGGTGTGGTCGTATTTAAGGGTATGTTCTCCATGGGTGTATCCAATCGCAAAAAAATATCAACAGTCCCATACAAAACTTCACTACCTACTCGACCCAAATTTAAGGGACGGCTGATTATTTTTACGCGATTACGATGTCCATGGAGAAAGTTGTACAGTTTTATGGTCTGACCACACCCTTATATAGATCACACTTTTCTAATACACGCTGTAGACTTCTTCTTCACAAGAAGTGGGATGACAGAATATTCGCAAAAAATATCTGTATTAAGTAGTAAGGCACATTTTTAAACCAATATCAAATGGGATTTCAAAATATAATAGGTACGAGTAGGTACTGCGACGACTCTAAAACGGCATAATAATTAAAAATTATCATTCACAAAACATCTCAGAACTTAATTAGCGTTCTTCGCAGAAACATACCAGAAAAATTACAAAAACTGCGCTTTTCCATTTCTTAATTTCCGTTGAAATCTAATTAATAAACGGAAAAGGAACACTTCTCTTTGAAAGATAACTCGGGCATTGAACCGGCGACCCGAGCGGAGCGATATCGCCGCGAGCTATAAATTAGGAAAAATTTTCGTTATCTGCATATTTTTTCCCCATAATATGAAGGACAATGAATGGTGGCCTAGGGGTTGTTTCACTAACTTTTAAAATCCATTTGAGTGAGGTAAAGTTTTGTGTCATTGCAATAAAAAACATTGAAGGTGTTATTAGTTTTAATTGTTCAACTAAAAATAAAAGTGTTACGAAAATATTTACACGCAATCTATACCTATGTACCGATTGGACTCGCTTACTAGAATATATTATTATGATTATTCATTCAAATAAATTATTTTGCAAGCAAATGTTTTTTAAACGCATTCTAAAACTTACGCAATAATGACTTATTTGATAACACAATACTATTATACTATGTAAACAGAATCTAGTTCTTTAGATTGTATTACGTATGTAAACTTAAGTGAATCATATTCAAGGAATAAGACGCTTATCCTAACCTACGTCACTAATATGATGATGACTTTACTAAGATCAACGATTTATTCACCTACAGTTCTTTTATTACTAGATACAATAGTTACTTCTTTAGACACAATTGGAAGCAATTCTTTAGCCTCTTGTTCAGGTTTCAATCCCTTTAAACAATCAGAAATCTCCTGCAAACTCTTATCTTTAGTTTCCGGTAGATAAAAATATATCAAAACCAAACACACGGATGAAGCTAACGCAAATAATAGGAACGTACCATGCATTCCTAAAGCTTTAAAAATGTTAGGACATACTTTTATAAACGTACCGAACATTATCTCATTAGATAGTGCTATAGTACACAAAGATAAACTTCTACACTCGGTAGATATTAATTCACCACATATAGATAAAGATAGAATCATTGGTCCACAACTTATGGATACTGAATAACCTATTAACAATAGAACTGATAAATACTTGTTATCTGATACTACTGATACTTTTACTAAATACAAATATAAAGCCATTAAAAACAAAAATACAATTGCAATAGAAGAAGAGGTAAGTAATAAACTACGTCTTTTGAATGCTTTTGATAAAGCACATCCTACATACATAGTTGAAAGTGTCACTGCGTCCAATATTAACATACCAGCATAAGCAGTAGACTCATTGTTAGTTATTTTCTTTAGTATGTCTATAGCGTACACTGTACATACTAATTTCCCGGAAACATTATATAATGCTATCAATAATACAGAGAATAGCAGAGGTTTGTAAAATTCTTTCTTAACCACTACTTTAATGAACTCCGTAACTTGGTTTCTTATAGATATTTTGCGTTTAATATTTTGATGGTCACTTATAAGTTTTTCGAGTTCCTTTTCAGAAGACATTGATCCACCTTTCAGCCATCTATGGGCTCTTGCACACTGATCAAAGCGACCTTTTGTTGCCAACCACAGAGGAGATTCTGGCCAGAAATAAACTGTACCTGAACTGTATATAGAACAGACCAATCCGAATAGGGCTATCTTCTTCCAATGGAAGAAAGTTCCTATAAGATTTGAGGCTAGTATCCCCCAAAAGAATGTTGCAGATTTGATTGTCAAGAAGAGGCCTCTATTTTTTGCTGATGTATACTCCGTGATGATGGCAATTGAGGAGAGAGGCGAAGCAATGACGAGTCCTTGGAAGATTTCGCTGATGAGGATCATGTAGACGTCGTTGCTGTTGTAGAAGATGATGAAGCCGATGAATGAGGAAACGCAGACGACACTGTGGGTGATCTTCCTGCCCATGAGAGCTACTGAGATGGCGAGGATGACGATCCAGGGCATCCCGCTGTAGCTGAACATGGCAGCTGGAAAAATAATATTTACGCATAAAGTATAATAATATGAGGATCATCATGAGGGCTATGATGTGAAGTGTCGTTTTTTGGTAAATAAATTATTACTTACTTAAATTAATTGCATATTAAAGGTGTTATTTGTAAAAAGTTAACATTATCTTTGTTAGCGTGGTTTTGCTTAGTTAGTTGCTTTTTATAGCAACTTTTTTGTTATTATATATGTATCGCGGATACTTAATAAACATACGACTTTTAAACTTTTACACATAACCATCACAACTCGAATAAAGTAACAGGTTTTTTTTATTGTTATTGATATCCAAAGCATTTCATGATAATAAAAATAACCTGTATGCTATTTAAGACAAAACTATGTGTTTATCAGGCATATATTTTAATAAATTAATCTACACTTATTATAAAGAGATAAAATTATCCGATTACAAAAAATCTTTCAGTAATGGGAAGCTACAGTATTGCCAAGAGTGCCTGTGTAAGTTTCACGCAGACGAAGACGCGAGCAGGAGCTAGTTTTTAGGGTTCCATAGTCAACAAGGAACCCTTATAGTTTCGCTATAATAATAATAATAATTCCTTTATTTTTAGGCAACTAAGGCCCAAGAATAAAAAACACAAATTATTTTTACAAAATAATTAACTAATACTTAGTAAAAACATAAAAACTACTGCACACGCTGCACTGCACTGCTGCTATGTTCGTCCGTCCGCAGCTTAGCTCAGAGACTCTTAGTACTAGAAAGCTATAATTTAGCATGGATACCTATACATATTCATCACGCCGACAAAGTGGTAAAATAAAATCATAAAAAAAAAATGTTTTATACCTTCTGTACACGTAAAGTAGGGATGTTTTTTTTTCTCGTTTACCCCATGGTGTGGGGTGTTGTTGGATAGTCTTTAAAAAAAAATTGCGGGTTTGTGAAAACAATTTTTTGTTTCTGAAATAAATAAGCTTTAAAGTGCTAATTTTTTAATCGACGAAAAAAAGGAGGAGGTTCTCAATTCGACACGTATGCTTTTTTTTTTTACAGAGTCGTCCAATTTGAAAATTTTTGTTTTATTCGAGACCCAAAGGTCTAATTTTATTCTATATCTCAAAGTTGGTCCCATATAAAATTGATTAACTCTGCTTGGGTAGTTTTTGGGTTAACTTCAATAATACGTACTTTTTACCCACTTTTATATGGATGATGTTCTAGTTGCTTTTTCAGGTAGTGGTATTAGAATTTTTGACCAGACACCGACTTCCGAAATTAAAGTTATTTTTCACTTTGTAGTGTTGTTTTTGGAAGACGGTTGTATTTTTTTGTAAAAAAGTTTTGTTAGAGTCAAGTGTGTGTCCCCCTCCCCCGCCGCTTAGTCAACCAACTAGTAAAATGTACTTGGAGTATTAAAACTTTCATACATATTGCATTAAAAATTACTTATATAACGTTATTAGTTGTGTAAAACAGGTAGTAAATATATGTTTATGCACCATGTAAAATATACAAAAATAAAATCATAACATTTTTATTAATAAAGATTTCTAAATTTATCATATTTACGCTCAAATAACGACGGGCGGCGGCGTGCACTACGGAACCCTTTCACTGCGCGTGGCCCGACACGCACTTGGCCGGTTTTTTAAATATCTTTTACTGTGTTTTGTCGGTTTCCGACAACATACAAAATACTTGAATGGAACTGTTAATAGTTGCATAACAGAAGTGAGTGGAGTTGATAGTTGTTCTATGATTAATAGAACAATACATATATTATTGTAGGGAACAACCGGTCTATTATGTAAAAAAACTATTAAAATATAATACCACTGATATTTGTTTCAACTCATATATTTATTTTCTATTCCGAACGGTTACCATTAATGTATAAACTAATACCAAAACAAGTTCAATGATTTCAAAAAAAAAAAAAAAAATTTTGTTAGCAAAGGTCTACTTCAATAATAAAATATGATTAATAATCAACTTTATTATCATTTTAGTTCCTGCTTGTATCTGTATAATGTTTTTTTTTTGCAAAATTATCTAATCAAGAATAATTTACATACAATCTAAAAATTACAAAATATATCAGAAAATCAACTCTTAATATTTATATTAAAATTTATCTGACATTGATAGGTACGTAATTATTTACGTCTACCTATCTAACAACACAGTGAGGTAATTTTTTCACAAAAAAAAAATCACTTTTAAAACCTTTGTAAAAATATTGGAATGAAGTGAATTTGGAAAGTTTTAGCATTATTACGATCACATTATAAATATTATAAAACAAAGTTTGACTGAGCTGACTGTACTAAATTCTAGTTGTTGGTATTCGTTTGCACATTAAATTTAATTATTTAAAGAGTGGTATCCGTTGGGAATAGAAAATAAATACGAGTTAAAACAAATACCAGTGGTATTAGTTTGTAACCAACAAACTAATACCACTGGTATTTGTATTTTAGAACGGAATAAATATTATTAAGCTTAAGTGTAAAACTTGTAGTATTGCATGCTAAATATTGGCCAAATGTGTGTTACTAAAAAATATTTTAAATAAGACCTTCACGTACCTACCATATTTGATGCAATAAATATATTAATTGAATTAAAGCCGCTGGCAAAAGCTAGTCTTCAGTGTCAAGTGTCAAGTGCCAAAAATACCTACGTAACCAAGAGGCCATCTCCGGAGTAACAGCATCTGTGGAGTTGGCTTCTCTTCGGAGTTGAGGAACAAGTACCGTTGGATACCCAGTGCAGAGACCCAGCATGAAGTAACATGACCAGGTGCCACTGCTGATCAGTAACTGAAATGGAAACAGTTTTTTTTAAGGCCCCCGGTATTGAAATATTATGAGAAGTGAAATAAATACAAGCGTTAACTCAAAAGCGTTACGCTTTTCAGCACAGTGAAAGATGCGCAAGGTATTACCTTGCGCATCTTTCACTTTGAAATCATGTATGCTTATTGTGTATACTTGTTTTGTTTATTTTCCGCCAGTCTTAAATTTAGCAGTCAACCTATCTAAATATATAAAAGAAGAAAATGACTGACTGACTGACTAACATATCAACGCACAGCCAAAACCGCTGGGTCTAGAGATTCCAAATTTGGCACGTAGGTTCCTTATGAGGTCTAGGGGTGCCATAAGAAAGGATTTTTCTAAATTCATCCCATGGAGGGCAGAAGCTGTCTCAATATTTTTGTTCCTGTGGCATAATTTCCGACATCCACGCGGGCGAAGCCGCGGGCAAAAGCTAGTCCATTATTTTCAAGGACAAGGGGGATGTAATGTACATGTACCTGAGGAGTAAACTCCAGTCGTGTGTCGGACCTGGCGCACAAATACTTTATTAATTAAGAAACAAACATACGATCATGTCAGTATGTTTGGAGTTCAGTGAAATGAGTGTATGAATTTTGTCAATTGTCTCACCCCTCGACGCAGTGTGATATGTTTTGTTCGCTGATCTTGAGTTTGGATCGCCAGTCGACTTAGCATCGCTGCAGAGATTCCAAAACAGACCAGGAGCTAGACCACCACCTCTTAAAGCAGTATTATATTAATCTTACATGAGTGTGGGAAAGAGATGGAGCTAGACGTCCTGCATAGCTCCATCTCTTTCTCACACTGAAGTAACATTAAAATAATACTGCTTTAAGAAGTGGTGGTTGGCCCCCTGCACCCTAATTGCGTAACACATTATCAATCTGAGTTGGTTTCATTTTCAATCGACTTCAAAAAAAGGAGGAGGTTCTCAATTCGGTTGTATTTTATCAAAATCCAGTTCTGATGATGGGATCCTTGAGGAATTGAGGGAACTCCTCAAAAATTATAGGCATAAGTACATATAGCGATTTTGGTATTTTCATCAACAAATCAAGCATTTGTATTCAGAAAGTAGCGTATGGTGAAGTGGAACTGATGAAGAAGACCACAGATGGCCACGGGAACTTCTCATTGATAATAAGTATTTCACGGGTGGCGATAAGATATCTCGATTAAGACAGTTAAGCGACTATGACGAAGCTTTAAATAAATGGTTCTGATGAAAACGGTACCATCGAACCGATCTGATGAAGAAGCCGGAAGGTAGGCACCGGAACTCAGTAACAAAACAATGTATTCTAGCCGTGTTTGGGCTTATTGGAATTGTCATGAGGTGCACTTTGACTATAAATGATTTTAGAAAGAAAAAGAAAGAAAGAAAGAAAGGAAGAAAGATTTTAATGGTAATTATATTCCGCTTCAAATTACGCGACTTGAGTTGTATGTTATGTGTGGCCTCGATTGTCAGAAGTCAGATTTCGTAGCCTCGTTATCTCCGTCAACATAAAACTACGCATTCCAAACTTCTGACACGGCTTAGCGCGACGTATAGTTGCCTTTTTATTAGATTTTTTTATTTGAGATGGTTGCATATAAATATCTTCAAGTTCTGATGAGTGGCTTTTGAGTTAGCTTTAATCATTTAATACGTATTTTTCCCACATAGTCTATGTGAATGCTGCTCTAATTTATTTTGCAGAGTGGTATTCGATGTGTGGGGTAGGCACCAATAAAAAATAAAAAATAAAAACTTTTTACAAAAAAAAATACAACTGACTCCCAAAAAAAAAAAAACACTGCAAAGTGAAAAATAACTTTAATTTCGGAAGTCGGTGGCAAAAAATGAAACTAAAAAGAAGCCAAAGACACCGACTTTCGAAATTAAAGTTATTTTTCACTTTGTACTGTTTTTTTTTTGGGAGTCGGTTGTATTTTTTTTTTGTAAAAAGTTTTTTGACAGTTCAATAACATTCATTGCGTTTTTTACGATTCTGAGCAGACAAATTTTTCGAACACTACAAAGTGAAAAATAACTTTAATTTCGGAAGTCGGTGGCAAAAAATGAAACTAAAAAGAAACCAAAGACACCGACTTTCGAAATTAAAGTTATTTTTCACTTTGTACTGTTTTTTTTGGGAGTCGGTTGTATTTTTTTTGTAAAAAGTTTTTTGACAGTTCAATAACATTCATTGCGTTTTTTACGATTCTGAGCAGACAAATTTTTCGAACACTACAAAGTGAAAAATAACTTTAATTTCGGAAGTCGGTGGCAAAAAATGAAACTAAAAAGAAACCAAAGACACCGACTTCCGAAATTAAAGTTATTTTTCATTTTGTAGTGTTTTTTTTTTGAAAGTCGGTTGTTTTTTTTTGTAAAAAACTTTTTATTTTTTAATGTTTAGTTGTGGTACTACCCTACACAAATTCAAATACCACCACCTGCAAAAGAAATGAGAACTTCATCGACATAAAAAGCACGAAAAAAATACGTATTATTGAAGCTAACTCAAAAACTACCCCAGCAAAGTTTTACATGGGACCAATTTCGAGGTATCAAATAGAACAACTCGTATGCGTGGTCAAACATTAAAAAAAAAATATATATATATATATATATATATATATGTATCACCTTAAGACCTTTTTTTCGTCTGTTAAAAAACCACTGCTTTTAATATTATTTTATCCTTACCTGATCTCTTGACCTTTCATTAAAATATTCTCGGACGAGTTTTTAGTCTATTTTAGTCGACACAAATAGCTACGATGGCGAATGAGATTTTATACCAGACATATAACAATACGATTATATTAAATATAATAATCATTATGGCCAGGAACTATTGATGAAACATTCACACTGTGAACCATGAACCGAAGTATGAAAACACGCGGTAGCTACACGAGCGAAGCTAAACGAACTTAGTTTAGTTTCGCTTCGTTCTTAGTGTGGCGTGCGCGTACACGCGACATATATTGGTATATGTCGCGTGTAAGCGCAGGTCACACTTTCTTTACTTATTTGAAAGAAACAAAGAAAATATGTTTATTTGCGATAAAATATGACGCAAAGAAAAAAACACATACACAAAAAAAAACAAGTTGGGGGAAAATGTGCATCACATTCACGCAAAACGGCCAATGCAATGCCCCGGGGCAATTTAGGTTACTCGAAAATATGCAAGGATGCTATTACAAGTGGGTAATCAATTGTTTTGCATTCTTAACATGTTTTTGTCCGAATTGTTGATATATGTGCAAGGTACGATTCTGAACTTATAATAACTTAACTTATAATCTGAATATATAATTATTTAACACTATAAACTGTTCTAATTTCAACGATGTTAGTGGTTTTGTGGACAGGATATTAATTCAGATTTGTTACTAATGGCAATGGCTTTTGGTTTAAATATATTTTTATTTTTATATTATTATTTATATATTTTTTTTTAATTTACCTAGATTCTTTTATATTTTGTTAATGTGAGAATAGGCTTAATATATTGTAGATTTGTGGACCATTTTCTGGAGTTTAATGCCCACTGTTCTCCATAGCAACCGACCAAGCTTCTGACGTTTCATAAGTGACCCTTGTTATGTGAAATAAAATATTTTGATTTGATTTGAATGTGATAAAAATGTGCGAGATTTATCAATTCGACGACTACTCCTGCCTTATAGCCGCTGGACGGAATTTTAGAAAGCAACTACAAGAGGACTTTGATTTGCTAAATATACTCCATCGGTTTAGATAATAAATAAAAGTAAACAAAAAAAACCACGTGTGTCGTAGCATGACGACTGAAGTGACAGGTATTATCACAGAACAGATATTGGTTCTGTGGTAATACCTGTCACTTCAGTCGTTATGCTACGACACAGTTGTACTCTTCAATTTAGCAACTCTAACTTTTTAAAAAAAAAAAAAACACTTACTTGGTTAACCGACTAAACCTACAAACGTAACGACGTTTGTAGGTTTAGTCGGTTAACCAGATAGGTGTTTTTTTTTTGTTTACCTTTATTTAATTACCTAAACCGGTGGAGTATAAATGGTGCCATGAAGCTGGTTTAATAATAATAATAGGTCTTTACCTATGAAATTGCCGTTCTGCAGTACTGGCCATTTCAAATCAAAATAATTTTTGTTTGGCTAAGAATTCTAATTTCAAATTAATTTTATTTTAAAAACATGGATTTTTTTTTCCAAAAGTAGTCATTTGTTTATTGATTAGTGTTACATTTTCATCGCATTTCAATCTTTTTCGTCATCATGGATACGTTAAAAATTCGAGTAATTATGGAATATGAGTACCGTCGTGGCAGCAACGCGGCACAAGCGGCACGCAACATCAACGACGTTTACGGAGCTAACACTACAAACCAACGCACCACTTGTTATTGGTTTTTAACACATTAATATTAAACGCTAGTTAGACGTCCATCAGTTCCAGTCAAAATAGAAGCTCACACTAACAGCTTAGTGTCATGAATGTTTCCATGACAACTGCGGTAATAAAGTAGCCAAACTTTACAGCTGTGACTCCATTTAACTATAATATGTTATAAGTATCCTCGAAAACTATCAACAATCGCGGATAATAGATGGGGTATTTTCGTATACCCCTGGACATGAGGAATCAATTTTTTAGGGTTCCGTACCTCAATAGGAAAAAACGGAACCCTTATAGGATCACTCGTGTGTCTGTCTGTCTGTCCGTCTGTCACAGCCAGTTTGCTCCGAATCTAATGGACCGATTAAGTTGAAATTTGGTACTCATATGAACTTCTGTGACCCAAACACGGACGGGTAAAGTAAATAAATTAAATTTAAATATAGAGGTCACTTTTGGGGGGCAAATAAGAAAATAAAAATAAAAAGTTTTGCAAACTACACCATGTGGCATATCAAATGAAAGGGCTTACTATGAGGGTCTCAAATATTTTTTTTTTTTATAATTTTAAAATAAATTGTTTTAAAGTTATTTAAGAAACTAGACGAAAATTGACCATTCCCCCCTTATCTCCGAAACTACTCAGCCTAAAATTTTGAAAAAAAAAATACAGAAAATAGATCTTTACCTGTAGATTACAGGAAAACCTATAAGGAGTCTGTGGTCTTAAAATAACATGGTAAATCTATCAATATTGTGAGTACAAACTTACATTTACAATTGGAATGTATGAGAGAACATGTTTTTCAACTACAATGTTAAGTTTGTTCTTAAGATAAATTCATCCCAACTACGGAACCCTTCATTGTCCGTGGTCCGACACGCACTTGGCCGGTTTTTTTTATATGATGCCACTATTTGGACCATCCTGTATGTCAATCAATGTAAGTATACTACTGAAAGAAAAAGATGAAAGAAAGAATAATAAGGTAAATAATAATCATAGGGCATCAAAAAAGTGTGTGCGTCAGCTCCGACGCACGACTGGAGTTTACTCTTGTTTTTGTGCCGTTCTGACTTTTTATTTCTCGGTCATTTCTGTCGGGCAGGGTTACTTCAGTGAATCTGTGCTATACAATAAAAAAAAGTAATTAAAAAAACTAAAAAACTGAAACACTAAAAATTAGCCCATTTTAAATTAAATAAAAGTTGGAAGCAGGCAGGACCCATTTGAGTTAGAAAAAATATAAAAATGGAATGGGTCCCGCCTGCTTCCAACTTTTATTTAATTTAAAATGGGCTTGTTTTTAGCTTTTCAGTTTTTTACCGCAGTCGGGTTTTTAGTTTTTTTAATTAGTTTTTTTTTAATTTCCAGCTTTTTAGTTTACAAATGTGAAATATTTTGCAGACGATTTAGTTCTTGCAAGGAGTTTTGGTCGTGAGAGTAATTTTTTTGGATCAATAAGTGCACAAAAACGTGTGTTTTACAATTTGTCACTTTGAATTACTTTAACCATATAAGTTGCATATATTTTTGTAATCATCTTTTAAAACCCTTCATTTTGATATCCCACTCGATGGTATTAGAAGAAAAAAAAATTTCGATCTCCACAATATGACACCGCCATTTTACTTTGTTTTTTATTTTAATGTAGCCAGTGACACTCGCGCTACCAAGACAAATGTAAAGACGTATAATTTATCCAAATCCGTTCATTCGTTTAGGAGTTACGAGGGAACAAAGAAACGGACATACACACATACATACATACTTACATACATACAGGCCAAATACATAACCCTCCTTTTGGACTTCGCCGCAGTCGGGTAAAAAGCAACTAAATGCGCTCGTCCTCACTCTCCTTCTCTATTTTAAGACTGCTGGCTTTCAAATTATGTTAATATTATTTTGGAAATTGAAGTAAATAAAACTACTAATTACTCACCTGTCTCAAAAAATAAATCCATACAAAACCATCCCTTGATGAGTTTGCTTCACTCATTTTTAAAACTCACTAAAACCCGGGCACTACTAAACTAAAGTGATGTCAATGCAAAGTATTGTACTTAAATGATGTAAGTATAACATATTTATGATAATCTTAGAAGAGTAAGATTTTAGGGTATTGCAGGAAAATTAGATAAACGTTCGAAAAATAAATATGTATGATGACATGTGTTGCCAAATTGTATTTTCTCATTATTTTGTAGTGATAGCTTAGTGATGTGATCAACTGCCATAGTCATAGGTCTCGAGTACGAACCCAAGGCACGTACCTCTGACTTTTCGGATTCATGTATGTATTATATAATTATCGCTTGCTTACTTAGTGATGTTTTCCTTCACCATCGAGAAACATCTAGGCATGCTGATGCCTGAGAGATATTGCTCGACGGCATGTGAAGCTAAGTCAGAGGGGGGCATAAAAACTCTGACACCACGTTAGCACAGTCTGTACATCATACAGTCCCCCGACGAAGTCCGAGCTGCATACGAAGTTCAACGAACTACGTAAGCAGCTCGGGATCTCGTCGGGCGACCGTATGATGTGTTTTTGTGTGGGTTGTGACTAACGTCACAAACCACACAAAAAAAAAAGAATTATTTTTGTATCACGTAGCAAGTGCATTGAAAGTGTTCTCTACGTCGGTATGACAGCCCAGGGGGGCGATGCCATTTCTAGATCGTACGCTAACCAGACGGTTATTACGTCTGGACAGGAACGGCCTGTGCCTGGTGACGGGGACCATCACAGGACACTGCTCACTAAACAAACACTTCTACACAATAGGAATAACGGACAGTCCTCTGTGCAGGCTTGCATGGAGGCTGAGGAAACCGTAGCACACGTGCTCTTTGAATGCACAAGCGTCACCCAGATTAGAACAAAAACCCTCGGAACACCCCGAACTTTCACAGATTTCTTTAACAGACCAGGAGACTTGATCAACTTTTGGAGGGAGGAGAGCTGGTTGGCATAACCTCCGACGGCTGCCATGGCCTACGCACAATGGTCCACATGAAGGATTTAGTGCGGAACGAAATCCTCGAACATATAATAGAATATAGAACTACGTCGTTATTGTAATACACATCAGACAAAATGCTCTTTACGGAACAATTCTTTGAATACGTTATGTATATCTCAAAATAAATTACCGGTAAAACATCCCATACGAATCCAATGAATGAATGAATGAATGGATGAAAGAATGAATGAATAATAACTTTATGAATAAAATCAATTATGATGATTGTTATGATTTGATTTCATCTTTATGATATTTTTTTTTCTTTTTTGTGAATCGAATGTGTTTTTTTAATTCTGCCTGGCACTTTACATATTTTTTGGGAAGGTACAAACCTACGATTTATCAGACTTTCAGTTTTATTAAAACTGACGTGTCCATTATCTAAATGTCGCAGTCAACTGTTTTATTTAGCCGTTTGGTCAAACGCCTAACCTTTTCACTAAACGGCGCCGTTCAACAAGAGGCCTGAATGATATTCAACCATTCAATCAAACAGCTAGGCAAGTTACTTGGACCGATAACGTTTAACTACTTGCCTAGCCCCGACATTTAAATTTAGTTCCATTTTCTGCCACTTGGCGCTGAAATCCACATTGTCAATATGGCGTCGACAAGCCACAATATTTCTGGTGTTTTTCACAGTTTAAAACGCAAAACCAAATCAGGGCACCCCGACTCCACGTAGCCTTACGCGTGCGTGCGTGCGTGTGCGCGGGCGTGGCGTATCAGTCATTAAATACTTAAACTTTAATACTTAAACACATGATTATACTCATGATAACAAACAACTTTTACTATGGGACTAAACCTGAAATCGCGATAAAAAATCAGCTGTCACATACATTCATGTTCGCATAACTCGTGAAAATATTGGGAGCAGCAGATTCTTTTTTCGCGATTTCAGGTTTGGTCCCATAGTAAAATTTGTTTGTTATCATGAGCACAATCATGTGTTTAAGTATCAGTCACTAATTACCAGTCACCCTATATAAAAATCCGGAGGCGCGAAGGGAGGGCGGCGCCCGCCCGCTGTATCAACGCATAGGCATTCGTGCAAGCCGTAGCGGCTGAAGCTAGTCGTTGCAAAAGCAGATGACCCTATCGTATAAATGGCATAAGCATCAGCCAGCCAGTTCATTAAATGTTGTATTAGACGTATCGGTTGAAGATGCACGTCCACCGTGTCGGAATCGGAGCATCGGCACGGTACGGATTTATTACTTAGTATTGATTTCTATGGTACTGCGTGCACTGGATCGGCAAATCTTCGGCAGAGAACGGTATTTCTGCCGACGACATCATACACAGTGAACGCGCTCAGTGTTACCAGGTACTCGGTTTAACCCGTCGCGCGCTAATTAGCAGACACAATTGAAATTCTATTGTTATCTGTACACATGGTGTGCAATCGACATTTTAAGAGTTAAGGGTCCCCGAAACGATCAATTGCAATTGTCAATTTTTACGTGATTGATGCACATTGATGTGCAAATTGACTTGAATAGCAAATAAAAATATTTTTAATTAAAATTACTTTCAAACGAGGACCGCTTTCCTGATCCGTAGTAGTAACGAATGGTTAAATTTGGTTTACATTGTGCCAATATTTAACCGTATGTTACTATTTTTAAATATTAGTTGAGTTAACTACGGATCAAGAAACCGACCCTAATAGAACACTTAAAAATATTTTATCGCTATTGTTCCGCGACCTGTCGCAATGCAGACAACTATAGATGCATATAAATCCCTGTCAAAATAAAATAGCCCTAAGCCATGCATAATATTGGTAATTTTACCCCAGAAAAGGGAGAAATCGATAAAAGTGGTAACATTGGTTGATATTGCCGATGCAAAATTCAAATACAGTGGACGCACCCTAATGGCGTTTTGTAAATCCGGACGCTCCGTACGGTGCGGACGGACCGATTCCGACTCAGTGGACGCGCAACTTTTGTGAAAAGGCCAAACGCCAAACGGCGAATTGAACCAGTTAACTTATTGTTATTACTAATTAATTATTATATAATTGAAGACAATTTTCGTGTCCGTCTGAGTGACCGCGTTGTTGGTTCGCGTCAGTGGATTTTGACGCGGTTTGCAACATCATATACACTCTAAATGATGGTTTATGTGTATGTGTACGGAGAAGGTATGTTTCTCTCATTAGCATCAGCCATATTTTAGCTTCTGTGGGCGTACTATGGTAAGTAATGATTATTACGCAATAGAAAAACCGTTTGCAGTTCAGATTCAAAATCAAATTAATCACTAGCAATGCACACACTATAGGTATATGACACAACTATACGGAACGCGCAACAGTTTCATAAGGCGAGTAGTACTGCAAACTAGTGCCACCATTGAGAAAAAATCATAAGTCAGGAGATATGGAACATTTTGAAATTTCCTATGCTCACCTTTTTAATCAGATGAGGTGAAAGTTTGTGTATCAAAAAAATCAACACTAAACCTCCTAGTGATTTTTTCTCAATGGTGGCGCTAGTTGGCAGCACTACTCGCCTTAACGTGTTCACTGCTCGAGAGTCACCGACAAACTGAACTAACTAAACGGGTTGAGCGAGACTAGCGGTATTTTGTAGACTCTGTCGAGATCCGCTTGGTGGCGCTGGCGTCCCGATTAATCGAACGAGTGACTAACCTATTTCCATTACGTCTATTAGATTAAAATATAATTTTGATATAATAAATAAATCTTTATGTTTTGTTTGATAATGTAAAGCAATAAAGATGTTGAGTCGTAAAAACCATGCAGTTGTGGGTCGCTACTTAGTTATAATTCAATTATATTTCTTACGTAAGTAACCTACGGAATCCTTAACAACATTTGTTTCCTTCAGCTCAAGTTTCATAATAATGTGGATGCTATTCAGGTTTTACAACTAAAACTTGTTTGGCCAGTTTTATTGAGATTATTTTGGTTGTACAGTCAACAAATTAAAGCAATTAATATGCTAGCGAAGCTGTAGTCACACACAGCACAGACAGAACATTTGAAAAAGTATTAAAATAACTACGAAAAACAGTTGAGTTATCAATCCAGTGACCATTGAGCCAGTGGTTCACATTCAACAAATAAGCTCTGAAGTGCTAGCTCTACTTGCCTTGTTGGTCCAGTGCATGTGGCAGAGCATGAGGTCCTGGGTACCCAGGTCGAGCAAAGTGATCTCTTCTTAGTAGCAGCCCGGAGTCTGGATTTGTGCCCGGTTGATGGCAATAGGCTCATACCCTATTACACGGCACTTAATTGGTGAAATTTGTGTGGTGGTACATACTACAAGTACACCTCTGCCCAACCCTTCGGGGAGACAAGGCGTGATGTTATGTTTAACATACAATCAATACCCACATAAAATAGATACCCACATAAATTGGAAATCCCACATACAGAAAATAAGAGCAAAACTATCAACATTTTGTTATGCCCTACGCGAAATAAAGAAAACTACCAACCAAACTGCACTTGTCACTTACTATGCATATGCCCAGGTATGGCTCAGCTATGGGGTCATGCTGTGAGGTAACAGTACAGATTCACAAACCATATTTATTTTACAAAAGAAATTAGTTCGAATAATAACCAACATAGAACAAACAGACAGCTGTAAACCACATTTCCGAAAACACAAAATACTCACACTTCCATGTTTATATATTTTAGAATTATGTAAGTTTGTCAGAAAACACCCAGATTTGTACACCACTTGCGAATAAACACAAAAAAGACACACTTTTCGACACAATAAAAACAAAATAAACATACGAGTACCTCAATCTCGATTCATCTTCATTCTCGGTTATTCATAAAAATGTATAACAACTTGCCAAATGACATTAGAGAAGTAAAAAAAAAAACAAATATATTAATTTATTAATAAATTGAAACCATTTTTGGAATCCAAGCCATACTATTCAATAAAGGAGTTTTTAGATGACAAATCAATTGCAAAATAAAATTATTCTCTCTCTTATACACCAAACATTATGAAATATATATTGTAGAAGATATGAAGATGAGGAGGGGGGAAGACTATATAAGGCGGTGCAGTGCTAGTATCGGCCCTTTTTTGCTTCGAGACATCGTGAGAGTAAGACTGTTAGGCCGTCACTCTGTCGGTTATCTTTTTCTATTTTGTTACACCATTTATTTTGCTATTATTGTCATTCTTTGTATTCGCTATTTTTCTGTGTTATTTAGTTTGTTAATTATTTTTTGTGCTATTTTGTGTGATCACTATTTTGGTTATTAGGTTCTTATTATAAAATTGCTGTCAGTTTGGTTGGTTTCTAAAGTTATTTCCTGTAGGTATTTGTATAAATATTTTTAAAAAACTCACTTCTGGTTTAATTTCCAAAATCAGAAGTGGGATAGTTCCCATTTCTATTTGCCCACTTTTCTATTTTTCTTACTTTTGTCACGATCTATTTTTCTGTTGTACTTTTAGTAGGTAGTTGATTTATCTTATTTTGTGTTGAGCTTTATTACTAGTGATAGGTTTGATTAGTTTGGTTTTATTTATCTATTTGTGTTGTTTTTATTTGGAGGCGATACTGTGGATCGTTCGTTAGTCGATTGGTTTATCGTTTTCCGTTGTCTGGTGTTTGAAACGTTATTATGACAGACCGCAAACACGATCACAGTCGCAGGAGCTCCGGCAGCCGCGAAAATAGCCCGCGTCGCGACCGAAGTTCTCACCGCGACCGTCGCTTTAGTCAGGGGCGCCAAAATAGTCGGTACCGTGAGCGGTCCTCTAATGAAAACGACATGTTAAGGGTCGAGATACAAGCTATGGTTTCTCGCCTTAAAACGCTAGAAGATAAAGTGAGGGATCCACCCTTGCCTGGACGTTCCTGTGATCGTGATAGAACTTTAGTGAATAATAGTGTATGTGGTCGAAGGTCATTGCGGCGTACGCGAACACCGTCGCCGGAACGTAATATGTCACGATCTCCAGGCTGTGTAGGATCGCGTAGTGTGCGTCGTTCGTCACCGCCAGAGCGTCGCCGTCATTTGGTATCACCTTTGCTTAAAGAGGTTGTGTCTCAACGTATGTCACCGACTCGCGGAAATAACTGCCATCTGCATTCGCGTTCTCGCTCTGGAACACCACCATTACATGCGTCGTCGAGACGAGTATCTGAGCGGGCTTCGGTGCGTGTGTCGGATCGTTTGGCTAGGGACGCGAATGAGTCTTCAAATTCAGCACAAGCTACGGTAACTGATCGTATAGTGGAAGCCATTCGGTCAATTAATACTGCGGGTAGATCTCAAAATTTTTATATTTCAAACTTTGATCCTACCCTACATAATATTGACGATTGGTGTGCGGAGATTGATCGCGCTAAAGTATTAAACGATTGGAGTGATTTCGAATCTTTGTCGCGCATTGGTAATTGTTTGAAAGGTGATGCTCAAACGTGGCTTAGCGAATGGGTAACTAATGACCGTTCGTGGAGCAATTTTAAAAAAGAATTTAAGCCTTTGTGCCCTAGGGTACCGGACGTCGCGAATATTTTATATGACGTAATGACCAAAAATTCTGATAACTATTCTACTTATGCGGATTACGTGCGTCGTTCATTACTTCGTCTACGAATAGTGCGGGGACTTAGTGACGAGCTGATTTCGGCTATAATAGTCCGCGGTATCACTGATCCTAACATAAGAGCGTCGGCGACTAACGCTAAGCTGTTGCCTAATGATCTAGTTGAATACTTTTCAATTTACGTTAAATCGAGTAGTAGTAATACATCAAAAAGTGCCCCGTTTCGCTCTGTAAGAGACAAACTACAGACTTTTCTCGTAAGCGTAATCTCAACGATATTAAATGTTTTTCATGCGGCGAATTAGGACATAGACAGGCCACATGTAATAAGAAACCGAGAATGGAGCAACCGCCAAGCGGTTCGTCAAATAATTCTATGACAAATTCTACATCTGTTTTTGTACCGACTAGGTCTGAACCTTGTACTTTTTGTAAAAAACAGGGTCATAAAGCCGAAAATTGTTTTGCTAAACAAAGGTCGGAAGCTGCAAATAAAAGTAGCGTTAATTTCTGTAATGAGTTTGTAAATACCAAGAACAGCGACGTTATTGTAGCAGTTATACAGGACGTAGCGGTTGATGTTTTGATTGATAGCGGGTCCACTATATCCTTAATTTCGTCTTCGTTGCTTAAGCATTTTAATTGTTCACATAAGCCATCACTTCGTATCTTGAAGGGGTTAGGTACACAAGAAGTAGAGAGTACAAGTTATGTGACGTTACCTATTGAATTTGATGGCTTAACCCTTGAGGTAGATTTGTTCGTAGTATCCGCCGAATATATGAATGCGCCGGTTTTAGTAGGAACAGATGTTCTTAATAGGGACGGTGTTAGGTATGTTCGCACCAAAAATTGTCAGTCTCTTACAAGAAGCGTAAATAATTTACATAGGGTAATGAACATACAGTCTGAGACTTCAATTCCAATCAATACGCCTCTAACTGGCGGTCAGTTGGACAAGTTGTTAGAAATACGTAACGTCCTCTCCACGGCCGCAGCCCACCACATTAGATGTACAGTTAGAACCTCAAAATCAAATAGTTTCCAAGAAATGGAATTTCAGCAAGGCAAACTTTAATCAATTATACCATTTATTATCCTTAATAGACTGGAATGAAATGTATATTTTATGCGATCCGGATTTAGCTTTGAACTTTTTTTACACTAAAGTATTCGAGGTTTTCGATACTTGTGTACCTCTTAAAAACAAACCAACTAATAATAATAACAGATTTGCATATCCAGTGTGGTATACTACAGACATTGTCAAAGACATTCAGTTAAAATATAGATTACATAAAATATACAAAACAAGTAAATCCCCTAGTGATTATGAGGCGTTTTCTCGGTGTCGGGCGAGAGTTAAGGCGGAGACTGCTCTTGCCCACGACCGATATCGGGATCGCGTGCAGAGCCATCTGTCTACTGACCCAAAAGCATTCTGGAGTTATATTAGATCACAAAAAGGGAATTCAAGTCAGTATAAATTAAATAAAGACGGGCAAATTCTATCGGACCAAGAATGCGCCCATGAGTTTGGTCGTTTTTTTCACTCTGTGTATAATCCTGAACCGGCTACGTTAGACGCGGACACCGCGAGTGAAACAGCGGAGCCAAGTGGCGCTTGGGTTCACCTCGGTTGCCTTGAAGCATCAGCAGTGCGTCGCGCGCTAGCCCGCCTGCCGCCTAAGCGATCGATTGGCCCAGATGGCATACCGCCTTTTATCCTAAGAGATAGTCGCATGGTGTTGAGCGAACCTTTGCTGCATTTGTTCAATGTTTGTATTGCTGCAGCGTCTTTTCCTGATCGTTGGAAACTTAGCCGAGTGGTGCCTGTACCGAAAGGTAGTGGCGGCACGGAGGCAAGCGATTACAGGCCAGTGGCGGTCCTTTGCGCTGTTGCTAAAGTGTTCGAGGCTGCAATTCATAGTAGCTTGTACGCACAGTTAAATGCACATTTGTCCGATGCACAGCATGGGTTCCGTCCTGGGCGGAGTACAACAGGGAATTTACTTAATCTAATGACTCAACTGGTGCCGGCTGTTGATGCTGGACTCCAGGTGGATGTTGCTTACCTAGATTTTCGGAAGGCATTTGACACAGTAGACAATGATGTGCTACTGTCGAAATTAGCCAACATGGGATTTACACCGCACACTATTAAATTCTTTGCCGATTACCTGCGCAACCGTCGCCAATATGTCGACTGTGGTGGAAGCTTTTCCGAAATTTACTTCACAAGATCGGGCGTAAGTCAGGGAACCAATTTAGGACCATTCCTCTTTATCCTCATGGTGGACGACTTACCGGAAGTAGTTAAAGAGTCAACTTGCCTTCTTTTTGCTGATGATCTCAAACTGATTCGTGTTGTAAAGGATATTGCTGATCATGATACACTGCAGCGTGATTTAGATAGGGTCACTGAATGGAGTCACAAAAATAAATTATACTTCAATGTGGCGAAATGCTCAGTGCTATCATACACCAGAGCGCACACCCCGCGTCACCATCAGTACCTCATGGAGAGTAAACCGCTGCAGCGTGTCATGGAGGTCAAAGATCTGGGTGTTTGCTTCACTGCGGATCTGCAGTTTAGGAAACATGTTGTTGTGGTTTGCAAAAAGGCATACCGCAACCTTGGGTTTCTTTTACGACAAGCGAGTCAGTTTACTTGTATAAGTGCATTAAAGGCTTTGTATGAAGCACTGGTAAAGAGCCACCTACAGTACAACGCGGCTATTTGGAGTCCTAGTGAGGCCAAATACAGTTTCATGCTAGAGCGGATACAAAACAAATATGTTAGGTTCATGTATAAAAAGTTATTTGGAGTGTATCCGGGATACCCGCTATTGTATCCTACCTTATTTATCTTGGGCATGGTAGGCTATACAAAATTAGAAATTAAGCGTGAACTTGCACTAGCCACATACCTGTTCAATATTATAAGAGGAAAAATATCTAATATAGACATTCTGCAGTCGATTATGTTGTGCGTGCCCAACGAGTATGTAAAGAAGCGCCGGCGGCCGCAGCTGCTGGTGGTGCCGAAAGCGCGCACCAATCTTCTCCGTCGTGCTCCGCTAACGCGTGCGTTGTGCACTCTCAACACGGTAGCTATGAGCTTGGACCTCTTCTCTTGTACACTGAACGACTTTACTATAGTAACCTCTAGACTGCTATGTTATCCAGATCTGCCTGTGTATTGTTATAGTTAGTAAGTAAGTACCTAGTTTTAATATTTTGTTCAGTTTTCTTTTGTTTTGTACCACTCTATCAATTTAGGTTAGCCTGTAAAGATAGGATGTGATGTTAAATAAATAAATAAATAAATAAATAAATTATTAATAATTTTTCCCAGTATTTTATTTCTGGTACTGCAACATCAACCGTAAATACAGGGTGTATGTCCATTAAACTTAATTCTAACACTCCTGTTCACTATCGGCCGTACCAACTTTCTCACGCTGAGACTCTTCGCGTTCGTGACATAATTAAAGACTTGTTGGACAAAAGAATTATAGAGGAGTCGGAGTCTGATTATGCGAGCCCAATTCTTCTTGTAAAAAAGAAAGATGGTACGGATAGGATGTGCGTGGACTTTCGTAAATTAAACGAGATCACAATTAAGGACCGTTTTCCGTTGCCACGCATAGATGACTATATAGACCGTTTGGGACACAATAAATATTTCAGTTCTCTTGATATGGCAACTGGATTTCACCAGATTCCATTGGACCGAGACTCAGTTCCTCTTACAGGATTCGTCACGCCGGAGGGACATTATCAATATCTGAGGATGCCCTACGGTTTGGCGAATGCTCCAGTTGTTTATCAGCGTATAATCACCAAAACACTTCGCGAACTAGTTGAGTCTGGTGATATCCTCATTTATATCGATGACATTTTAATTATGAGTCAAAGTATCGATCAGGGCCTTATTTTGTTACATAGGGTTCTTGACATACTGACTAAAGCTGGTTTTTCAATTAATATGAAAAAGTGTTCGTTCTTGGCCACCGAGATCGAATACTTAGGTAGAACAATTTGTGCAGGTCAGGTTAGGCCGAGTCATGAGAAAGTAAAAGCATTAATTGACTCGGCTGAACCGCAAAATGTAAAGCAGGTTCGCCAATTTATGGGCTTAGCTAGCTATTTCAGGCGGTATATGGCTGGATTTGCTCAAAAAACTGCGTGTATTGCAGCCCTCACTAAAAAGGGGACACATTTTAATTGGGGAGTTGAACAACGGGCTGCTCGAAAGTACATTGTGGAATGTTTAACAACCGAACCAGTACTTGCAATTTATGACCCTTTGTTACCCATAGAAGTCCACACAGACGCGAGTTCTATTGGGTATGGAGCAGTCTTAATGCAAGTGCATGAAGGCAACCGTAAACGAGTGGTGTCTTATTTCAGTAGACTTACTCAGGGAGCGGAGAGCCGATACCATTCGTATGAGCTTGAGACTCTTGCGGTGGTAAAAGCTCTTCAGTATTTCAGGCATTATCTTGTGGGGGTACGATTCACCGTTGTCACCGACTGCAACGCATTGAAACTTACACAACGTAAGAAAGATTTGTTGCCAAGGGTGGCTCGGTGGTGGGTATACCTTCAAGACTTTGATTTTAGTCTGGATTATAGGAAAGGTAGCCTTCTGTCCCATGCCGATTATCTTAGTCGGAATCCTGTCAATGTGTGCACAGTTCAGAAACCTTTGAACTGGGCGCAGATTGCTCAGGCTTCTGATGAGGAGACTCGGTCTCTTATTCAAAAATTGGCGGATGGCCAATTGGACTCCAGTCGTTATGTTTTCAAAAACGACATCCTTTATGTAAGATTTGCATCTACGGGTGAAAATCCCAAATTCCTTTGTTATATCCCAAAGGGGCATAGACTTAGCCTCTTACGAATTTTCCACGATGAACATGACCATCCTGGGGTAGATAAGACCGTTGATCTTGTCACGAAACACTTCTGGTTTCCAAGATTGAGGGAATTTGTTCAGAAGTATGTAACACACTGTTTAGTGTGTCTTTCCCATAAAAAAGTCCCCAGAGCTCCTTTACAGCCCATTCACTCTTGGGAAAAACCAGATTCACCTTTCGAAGTCATCCATTTAGATTCCTTAGGTCCACTTCCTGAAACCAATGGCTATCGCCATGTTCTTATAATTGTAGACGCCTTTTCTAAATTTTGTTTGTTATACCCTATGTACCGACAAGACGCTGACGAACTAAAACGCCATTTCACTAACATGGTCTCTCTCTTTGGAACTCCTAAGCTGATAGTAGCCGACAGAGGTCGCATGTTTCAGAGTACCGATTTTCTAAATTGGGTCAAAGACATGGGTTGTGACATTCACCTTATAACCCCTGAAATGCACCAGTCCAACGGCCAGGTGGAACGATACTGTCGTACCGTGCTCAACATGGTACGTGTTGAGTGCAACCATCGACAGCGAAAGTGGCCCACTGTAATGTGGAAACTGCAGTTGATTCTTAATATCACAAAACACAAAACAACTCAGTATTCAGCTTTGAACCTATTGATAGGTATTGATGCTGCAACGCCACTCATTCGTAGCTTGGTTCGCGATGTGGCCTTTGAAGGTTCGAGCCCCAATCGGGAAGCTCTTCGCGAAATGAGTCGTCAAAGAGCGCTTGAACGTCTCCGGTCAAATCAAGGACAACAGGACGCCTATGTTAATCGAGGGCGAAAGTCACCTCGTGCCTTTGAATTAAATTCTTTTGTGTTTGTGAGAAAACAGGCACAATCAACTGGAAAGCTGGATTCGTGTATGCGAGGGCCGTATCGTGTGACGAAGGTACTACCACACGGTCGCTACGAGTTGCAGCTCTTAGCTGGCTCATACGGGAAGTCGACACAAGCAGCTGCGGAATACATGATCCCGTGGCAAGGGGAATGGACTCCCGACGTGTGTTCTGCTTTCTTTAATGGTGAGTGATCTGTTTTTTTTTGCAAAGGTGTAATGAGGCTTGCTATATTTTATGTAAGCGATACACCTTACTGAAGCCGACTAGTTTGTTAACCGTTGCTTGTACATTTAGAGATTTCTATTAATCTAATGGGTGTTTTTCTGTTACGTTTGAAAATGCTGAATTGTGTTAAGAGAAGTCGACTCTTGCAATTTGAGATGGGCCTCTGTCTTGGAGCGCATCGGACATGCTATCTCAAATTGACGGAGGTACGCTTGGTTTCATGTTATTTGATGGGCTTGTCTTGGAGTGCATCGGACATGCTATTCTAGTATATGAAATCAATATACTATGGGAAGAAGAGCTCGTGAAGGGAAACTGTCTTGGAGTAGCCTGATCGGACGTGTGGTCTTGGAGTGGTGTTCTCAGACATATTATCCTAGAGCTGTGGTATAAGTAGGCATAGGTTGGTCTCTCACGTATCATATTTAGTGGGAAGTTCTGCTTGTTGTTAAGCATCGTATGTAATATATGTCTAGGATTGGTTTGAAACATGCTTTTATGTAAACTGATTCACACACGCAAAGTTGTGCCTCAAGTAGGTCTCTAACGACTCGTGAGGTGGCGCTCTTTCGACAAGTTCTGCCCCGGGTGGTTGGTTTGGGTATTTGTATGTTTCACACCTAGATTATTCTGACTCAAAGTTATTATGTAGCTGAAATGAGTTAATTCTACCAACAACCACTATTTTGTTGTTTTTACAAAATTGATATTGTCCGAGGTATGTTTCTTTTCCAGAATCAGACAATGGAAGCGAGGAGTCTGCCCCTTGTGTTGACCAACCTTTGCAACTCGAACAAGCTACTGATGAAGCTGAGCCACTTGAAGCCGAACCGGAACCCTGCACCTCTGGCACGCAGACACAGACAAAGATGCCCATCAGCACTTCACCTGCAAGCAGTGGAGACTCAGGGTCTTCCATGCCAATGATAGAGACAGATCTTCAAAGCTAGGAGATAAAGGAGTCCGAGGACGGTCTCCTGTCAGGAAAGGCCGTGTAGAAGATATGAAGATGAGGAGGGGGGAAGACTATATAAGGCGGTGCAGTGCTAGTATCGGCCCTTTTTTGCTTCGAGACATCGTGAGAGTAAGACTGTTAGGCCGTCACTCTGTCGGTTATCTTTTTCTATTTTGTTACACCATTTATTTTGCTATTATTGTCATTCTTTGTATTCGCTATTTTTCTGTGTTATTTAGTTTGTTAATTATTTTTTGTGCTATTTTGTGTGATCACTATTTTGGTTATTAGGTTCTTATTATAAAATTGCTGTCAGTTTGGTTGGTTTCTAAAGTTATTTCCTGTAGGTATTTGTATAAATATTTTTAAAAAACTCACTTCTGGTTTAATTTCCAAAAATATAATATATTATAATATGGAATATAGAATAAACAATACCATAATTGAATAATAATGGAAATACTTCTAAGATTTTTATAATAATAGGTCTTTACCTATGAAATTGCCGTTTTGTATGAAAAAATTTAAACGAATTTTTTTCATGCATTTTTTATTTGTATTAATCGAAGTAATCACCCATGCAATCAATGCATCTTTGCCAACGCAGTGGCAGTTTATTGATGCCCTTCTCAAGGAAATCAGCTGGACGGGAGGCAACAAATTCTTCAAAGGCATTTTGTACTGCCTCTCGGGTATTGAATTTTTTTCCCGCCAAGAAGTTATCCAAATTCTGGAAAAAGTAGTAGTCTGTAGGCGCAAGGTCTGGTGAGTAGGGCGGATGACGGAGAGCTTCCAACTCCAGTTCTTGCAACTTGGAGACCGTCTGCTGTGCAGTATGAGGTCGCGCGTTGTCGTGCAGGAGCAGCGGAGACGAGCGATTGACCAATGCTGGTTGGAGATGTGCCAGCTTCTCCATCATTGTGTTCAGTTCTTCACAGTACACATCTGAAATAATGTTCACCCCGTTTGTTAAGAAGCTGTGATGAATCACACCGGCGCTGGACCACCAAACAGTGACCATCACTTTTCTAGGGGTAAGTTTTCGTTTAGGGCATTGTTTAGGTGCTGAACCAGGATCCAACCAACTTGCTGAGCGCTTGCGGTTATCAAACAGAATCCATTTTTCATCGCAGTTAACAATGCGGTTCAAAATTCCTTCATTTGTGTGACTGTTGAGCAGTGCAAGGCACGTCTCAACGCGTACTTCGCGCTGGCGATCATTGAGTTCGTGTGGCACCCATTTGTCAAGCTTTTTTACCTTGCCAATTTGACGCAAATGGACCAATATTGTTTTGACGCTAACGTCGAAAGCTGCTGCTAATTCAGCCGTAGATTGTGTATCATCAGCTTCCACAATCGCCTTTAATTCGTCATTGTCGACCAAAGTCTTCGGACGACCGCGAGGTTCATTTTTCAGGTCGAAATTTCCAGAACGGAAGCGAGCAAACCAATAACAAGTGGTGCGTTGGTTTGTAGTGTTAGCTCCGTAAACGTCGTTGATGTTGGGTGCCGCTTGTGCCGCGTTGCTGCCATGACGGTACTCATATTCCATAATTACTCGAATTTTTAACGTATCCATGATGACGAAAAAGATTGAAATGCGATGAAAATGTAACACTAATCAATAAACAAATGACTACTTTTGGCAAAAAAAATCCATGTTTTTAAAATAAAATTAATTTGAAATTAGAATTCTTAGCCAAACAAAAATTATTTTGATTTGAAATGGCCAGTATTGCATTACGGCAATTTCATAGGTAAAGACCTAATAATTACCTACAATATTCTTATGCAATACATAAAATAAAAATAACTTATATACTATACACACACACACTAGGTACTACATACACAAACCTAATAATATATATATATATATGTATAATTGTACACTCAATTAAATGTATATTATCATATGTATGTATATTATCACTTGGTCTAGTGGCGTGACGTCCTACCTCGTAGTAAGTGTGACTTAGAAGGTCGGGTTCGAATCTCACGGGCGGAAATTATTTTTGAACGTTGTATATCGTTCTCAGGATGAATTTCTTGGAAAATATAACGTTCCGGCGCGCACGTACACTTTCCGAACCTAACAACAATGAAAGTAGCGACTATATATCACAGACTTTGAACTGTACGACTAATAGTTTGCCTGATATTTCCGAAGACGAAGATGTTCATCAAATAAAAATATTAAAAGATGAGATTGCTAGCCTAGCGTCCCAGTTAAAGAGTGCGCATGAGGAAATTGAATTGCTGTCGATAGAAAACAGTAATTTAAAAAAAAGCAACGAAGATTACAAAAAGAAGAATGATATTTACAAAAATTTGGTCAGCAGTCCAGGGAAAAATAAAAATAAAATTAATACACCTTCAAAAAAGTCCCAGAAAAATCAAAAATCTAAAGAGATGCAGACTATTGACATTGCAAAAAAAGAACACTCTCTATCTTCGAATGTCAATAAAACTGTCAATAAAACTATACTAGTCAATAACACAGATACAAGTTTAACTAACGTAGATCGAAACACGCAAGGAAAAACAAGGCAAACAACAGAATATCGGTCCAGAAAACAGAAAATATGCCTCATAAGCAGTGAAACCTCTAACAGACTATATACTATGGCCGAATCAACCAGTTTAAATAATTATGATATCTGTCATTATCGGAAACCTAAATGTGATGTCAATCTTTAGACGGAATTGAGGGAAAAGTGAAAGATATTAATTATTCGGACTATTGCATTATTTTTATTGGCGAGGAAGATTTTCGTGCAACCCATAACTACATAGAGTAACTACATTAGTCGTCGTCCGCGCGTGAGTGGGAACGTACGTACTACCAGCGAACCTTGTCGTGGTGCAATGGCGTCAAATATAGTAAAATGTAGTAGTTGGAACGTAGTGATAGATGAGCTGCTTGCATTTATCCAAAACAAGGCGGATGTGATGGATGAAGTTTCCCTCACACGGATGTGCAGTGATAGTTTTACGGACAGTGAAATCTTGGCGGCGAAAATACTGCTTTTCGACTCAATTCCGAACTCAAGACGAAAAGTTCGTAAATGCAAGGGAAAAAGTATTCGAGATATTGACGACATTATATGTCTAATGAAGCAAACGGATCCTGAGTTAGTCCCCATCTTCGTGGCGCGGGATCTTCAAAAGTTGCCACCGGTTACGTTTGATCACATAGACGTAACAAAACTCTTAAAGGATATTGTACTGCTACAATCAGAGATTAAAACCCTTAAAAATGACTGTGTCACAGTGAGTCAGCTGCAGGAATTAAAATCTGAAATAAGCAATTTAAAGAATGCATCAATAGTCCACAATAATTTCGAGTTTGTGAATAGGAGGCGAGGCGCCTATATTGCAGATTTGGATAATTTTGACAGTGGCCCCATGGCATTGCAACAACACTCAAATTCAGGAAGTAAGGATAAATCTCCTAAATCTTTGTCACAATCTAACATCAGTGACTATTTTCCGAAATATGTGGGTGTGCAGAAAAAACTGTTGTCGACTCCAGAAAGTTCAAGTAGCGGCGCGAAACAATTAAGTGGGTGCGCGCACGCTGTTGGCAGTCTGAATCCGTGTAATGCTGTCTCGCTCGCACCACGGCAGAGCAGTGATGAGGCAGAACGAGACACTGGCCGATCTAATGAACGGTGCAAAACCCCTACCGCGTGTTCAAATCTCATTAACTCGAACGTAAACAATAATTTTTCGACCATTGTTAGTGGTGCTGAACGAAAGTCGATGGCGGATGTACTTAAAGCGAGTAATGAGTGTAAGGAAATAGTAGGGGAAAAATGGAAGCTTGTGACTAAGAAGAAGCAAAAGAAAACAATTTCTAGTGGAAAGATGGGCAAAGCTGACGTCGGTCCCGATGGAAAGTTTAAGGCAGCTATTATCAGAGTACCACTGTTTATCTCAAATGTGTCTAAACAAACAAATGAGAGCGATATTATTGCCTACATAAAAGACAACACTCAGGAAGATGTAACTTTGTTTAAAATTAATAGAAAAACGGAAAAGAAGTATAACTCTTTTAAGTTGTATGTCCCTAAATCAAAACTGGAGCTGTTTCTTGACAATAAGTTTTGGCCCGACGGTATTACTTTTCGGCGTTTTTCATACGAAAGTTATAAGTCAAAGGCGCATTTAAGCAAAAATCATGACACCATTATTTATGGATAACAAAAATTATGAAACAAGTAGATTCGTAAGTTTTAATTGCAAATCGGTGAAACGGTCGGCCGATGCAGTTAAACTTCTATGCCAGTCAGCTGACGTAATTGCCCTCCAGGAAACTTGGCTGCTTCCCCATGACATACCCTACCTTGGTCAAATACATGCTGATTTTGAGTACACAGGAAAGTCAGCCGTTGATACGTCAGCTGAAGTCTTGAGAGGGAGGCCGTATGGAGGTGTTGCGATCCTGTGGCGTAAGCGAGCTTTCAAATCAGTGGCCGTAATCAGCTGTGCTAGTGCGCGTTTGACGGCTGTAAAAGTGTCGATCGGAGATAGTTTTATATTAGTGTTCAGCGTTTATATGCCGACGGACTCGAGTGAGAACTTGGCGGAATTTACCGATTGCTTAGGTGAGATAAGTGCGATTATCGAAACCACTAACATTGAAATTGTTTATTTGCTCGGTGACTTCAACGCCCACCCCGGTGAGTCATTTTGTCATGAACTTTTAGATTTTTGTACGGAGCAAAAGTGGATCTGTGCGGACATAGAACAATTAGGTTTAAGGTCGGACTGCTATACCTTTATCAGTGACGCACATGGTAGTAGGCGATGGTTGGATCACTGTGTTGTTTCACAGTCAGCTTGGCTAACGGTTGCTGACATAGGCGTAGTTCATGATGTGTATTGGTCTGATCACTTTCCCTTATTTGTTGAATGTAGATTAGACAAAATTAAACCAAAGTCTGAAGCTACAAAACCATCTTGTAACAAAGTAGTTTGGGGAGAAAGGGACAGTGATCAGATTAATGCTTACTATGAGATGTGTAATAGGCAGCTAAGGTTGATTGAATACAATCAGGGATTTGGTCTGTGCAGCAATACACACTGTAATAATATTGCGCATAGGCAAATACTTGACAATATGTATGCCAATATTGTGTCAATTTTGTCAGAAGCCGCTATTCAGAGCCAAGTGGTAGCCCGGTCAGACAGACATAGTGGCCGTGTTGTCGGGTGGAATAAGCACGTCCGAGATGCCCACCCGAGGGCCAGGCTTAAATATCAGCGGTGGTTATGGCATAATAAACCAACCTCTGGTGACATTTATGAGGACATGTGCCGTACACGTAAGGTATTTAAAGGTAAATTAAGGTGGTGCCAGAGTCACCAAGAGCAAATTAAGTTGGATGTTATAGCCTCACATCGCGAAAACAATAACTTTCAGAAGTTCTGGAAGGCGACGAAAAAATTGGATGTCAAGCCTGGTCTTCCCGTGAGTGTTGGTGGTGCTGATCAGCCTGAGAGCATTGCCAATATGTTTGTTAAACATTTCAAAGTGGACTCACCGCTGGGCTCACCGCCGCGAGTGCTCGATGACGGCAGCTGTCGTGATACTGATCTTGTTCGTTTTTCTGCCAAACAAGTGTCCAGCACAATTAACAAAATGACTACAGGAAAGTCCCCGGGTCACGACGGTCTAAGCATTGAGCACTTGCGGTACGCTGGTCCGCACATATCAAGAGTTTTGGCTATGTTTTATTCGCTCTGTATGTGTCACTCATACCTCCCCCATGAACTCATACGAACTATTGTAGTGCCGATTATTAAAAATAAAACTGGTGACGTGGCTGACAAGTGCAATTATCGGCCCATCTCCCTGGCTACAATTATCGCAAAGATACTGGACAGTCTGATGAACGCGCGGTTAGACAGCTTTTTAAACCTACACGATGCACAATTTGGGTTTCGTAATGACCTAAGTACTGAAACTGCGATTCTAGGCCTCAAGTATGCGGTGGAATATTACACAAAACGTCGTACACCAGTGTATGCTTGTTTTCTGGACCTCTCCCGTGCCTTTGACCTGGTCTCGTATGATATCATGTGGGAGAAGCTACGGGAGAGAAAAGTGCCGGCTGAACTGTTGCGTATTCTCCAGTTTTGGTACTATAATCAGATAAATAGTGTGAGGTGGGCTGATAAGTTCTCTGAGCCGTATAATCTGGAGTGTGGGGTGAGACAGGGGGGGATAACGTCACCAAAGCTCTTTAACCTTTACATCAACGACCTGATCGTTGAGCTTAGCGGTATGAAAATCGGATGTCGCATTGATGACGTCAGTGTCAATAATATTAGTTACGCTGACGATATGGTGCTGCTGAGCCCAACGGTCAGGGCGCTAAGAGAACTACTCACGTGTTGTGAGTCCTATGCTCAGGCGCATGGCCTATTGTACAATGTCGCAAAAAGCGAGTTCCTGGTCTTCAAGGCTGACGGTGGCAAATGCCCAGAATCCGTGCCCACAATAAGTTTGAACGGTACCGAACTTAAGCGGGTCCATCAATTTAAGTACCTGGGGCATTACGTAACTGACGGCCTTGATGACCAGGTGGATATTGAGCGTGAGCGTAGGGCGCTGGCGGTCCGATGTAATATGTTGGCACGCAGGTTTGCACGGTGTAGTGAACAAGTTAAAGTAACTCTTTTTAAAGCTTACTGCCAGGTATACTACACGTGCAGCCTGTGGACTAATTATACCCAGCGGGCCATCAGCGCCCTGCGAGTGCAATATAATAATGGTTTCAGGATGCTGTTGGGGCTGCCCCGTTTCTGCAGTGCATCTGCTATGTTCGCGCAGAGTCACGTTGATGGCTTCCATGCCATCATTAGACAGAAATCTGCCTCATTGCTCTGCAGAGTGCGAGCCAGCCCCAACTCCATCCTGAAAATCATAGCTGGGAGATATGACTCTTCGATAATGCATAGCATTATTAAGAGATGTATCTCTCAGAATAATATTGTTGCTAAATAGATATTTAATATTAAGCTTTACTAACATAGTCATAAGATTTCTGTGTACTAACCCACTATGGATGTTACTTGTCCGAAATAAAGGTTATTTTTATTTTTTTATTTATAGAACTTGTCATGTTTCTCAGAGAAAAATTGTTAAACCTTAAACACACAAACTTTATAATTTGCTTACCCACTTTTAAGTTTATGAAGAATGTTAACATAATGTTTAACAGTCGCATAGAAACTTTTAACAACCTTCTTTATTTAGATGTAAACTCATTTAATTACGCGCACATCCTAGATTCAAACCTTAACCTACCCTATGACCATGGTACGTACAACAAACGCTATGGCTCTTTAAATAAATATGGTTTAAAGATTGTCGTATCAGATTTGCAAGACCTAATTCTTGATCTAGGCAACCTGAATACTTTGCACCAGGAGGTTGACTGCTCCCTATAAAATCAAAGCCTAAATGAATTACCTAAAGAACCGCAACAGATAAACTCGCAGTTTTTTCTATAACCACGTCAACATTCTGCATTCTGAGCCATCTAACCAGTTTACAGTCCGGAAAAGAATAACCTCGTTGGGCATCTTTTATCAGAATGTTCGCGGCATTAAGACCAAACTCAATTTGTGGAGAACTAATTTGTCGCTCATGGAACATGACCTCTTGGGAGCCACTGAGACATTCCTAGACTCTTCTGTTGGGGATTCTGAGTTAGTCCTCAGCGGATGGAGTGTCACACGCCGAGACAGACGCGGCTATGGCGGTGGTGTCCTATTAGCGTCTAAGCAAGGTATCACACCTACCCGAGTACGTGAGTTTGAAACTCTTAATGGCGAAGATCTCTGGGTGAAATTTTCCTACCGGAAGAGCAGTGTTTATGTGTGTGTAGTGTACATATCTCCCAGCGCTACAGACTCTGTATATTTTGATTGGTTTGTTAAAGTTGAGAGTTTTATAAATGACCTTAAAGGAACCGTACTTATTATTGGTGATATTAATTTAAATAGTGCTTCCAAAAATGTATGTAATTATTATGGTTATTTCCTCTCATTTTGTTCCTTGTCGGACAGGAATAACGTTTATAATAAGTTTGGCGGTAAATTAGATGTTGTCCTTGTAAAGGGCTCTAGTTGCGCAGTGCAAGTAAATAGTTCAGACACTGGGGGCATTGTTAATGTGGACTCCTACCATCCTCCTTTGGATATTGCTCTTAACATCTTATCAAATAATTGTAACGAAAATATTAAGCCTAGTAACTTTGACTCAACCTCTGATTGGAATTTTAATAAAGCTAACTTTTCTCTTTTATATGAGATGATGTCTACAGTGGATTGGGGTTGTGTATTTAATGCCTCAGATGTGCAATCTGCGACTGCTCAATTTTATGAAGTTTTGTTTAATATTTTTGATCTTTGCGTACCTAAGAAAAGCAGACAAGCTTCAAACAGGAAACGCTATCCTGTCTGGTTTTCACATGATATAATTAAAGATGTAAATCGCAAAATTAAACTCAACAAAGAATGGAAACGATATAATAATCAGAATGTCTACAAGGCATTTTCCATACTGCGGTTAGAACTCAAGGGACGCATCGAGTCAGCATTAGGGTTTGCACTATTCGTTCAATTTTACTATTCGAATAAAATGAATACTTCTAGAGCTAAATATTCGAATATTCGGATATTCGAATATTTTTCGTAGCATTTATTGAAAATTATGAAGTATCAATTTAACTCAAACTTGAGCAGCTATACTGGGGTTTAGTTTGATTGCCGCATGATTCTATTCAAATAAAATCAAGTATTATAATTAGTTTTATTGTTTTTTAATTAAAAAAAAAACACATTAATTATCGTTTTACAGAGTAAATTTAGGTGGGTCTCAGCTTAGGGATATGATGATACTGATGATGCTTTGGATAGGTAATCAGAAAAAAAACTTGAACATTCAACTACTATATCAATATTTATCTTCACTAGAACTAGAATAGGAACTTTGGTTACATTTTACATAACATTCAGTTAAGTTTTATAATCAAAACAAAATCGTATTTTATTAGACTCAAACATAAACATTAATTAACATTACACATTAACAATCAAAAAATCAATCAATCAATCAAATTAATCATTTTAAACTATGATAATATGAGCGCAAAAAGCTTAGGGCGTCCAAAGTATTGGCATTAATTTTTGTTCTTAAGCGGTTACACAAGTAACTCGCCGAAGAAAACACCCTCTCAGCTTCGACACTGGAGGGTGGAATGGAGAGCAGTAAATTATATGCTCGGGTTATATGTGTACCACGTTGTCCACCGGCGTCAAAGAGACCCATCTCTACTTGGATTTTAGTGCCAAGATCCAAGACCTCTTCTCCGGACTGTCGCAACTGTAAAGATTCGGCTGCGTCATTTTGTAGCTTGCGGCGCAGCTGATCTTTTATAGACATACTGTTATCATCATTACTTTCTGTCTCTGCTTGTACTCGTGGACTGCTGAGATTGCGGTCTTCAGAATCTGTTCATGACTTGAAGTAGCTGTTCAATTAGATGATTGTGTTTTTAACCACCATATTATGGGGATTTTCAAATGGATATGAAGATCTCCCTTCATTGTAAAATTTTGCAGATTTATCCAGGTATTTGAGTGCCGCTCAGCTCTGATAGTCGTCGTTCTCCAATTATTTGTTTCATTGATACTAAGAGATCACGGCTCACGTCATTTTGGATTTCACCGAGTTTCTCAATCATAAACTTCAACGCTGTTTCAGTCATTATCAGGATGGCATTTTTTTCACACAGAACTTCTACAATAGCCTTGATCACATTCATTGTGTTGGAAAGTTCTTCGAGTCGCCTCATTTCTTCTTCTGAAAATGAGATATGGTTGTCATAATCAATCAACGCTTTTTGGACTACAACTTTCAGTGTTAGAAATCAGAACAAATTTAAATTAGAAAACTATAAATATAAATCCGTTTGTAAATTTAAATAGTTTAAAACGTCACAACAATCTAATATTTTAAAAATCGTAACTGTTTACATCACGCACGTCTCGCGTAACCAAATCAGTAGCGTAAGTAGGTATTCAATACGTACGCTACGACAGAGGAATGCAGAAAACTGTTGTAAAGTAATACAATTAGTGTAGTAGTGTAGAAACAGCAAGGTTAGCCTAATCGAACCTAACTAATCTATATCCACTCAACTGTTGAATCACCTTATCCAGGCCGCGGCCATTATAATCATATTTGTGTCGAAGACTTCTCCAGTCCACGCGGTTTTGACTACTTTTTAATACGTTATTGTGTTAATAGGGAAAAGAACAAGGATGGCATACTGTCATATGTCAAGTCTCTAAAACACACCAACAACGCTATCAGATCGCGCGAAACCACTCAGAAGTACCGACACAAGCGCGTAGATTCAACAAAATGGCTGACCGCACGCGAAAAGATATACTATTGAACCGAAATTCCTGTTTCTGCACTACTTATATTAATAGTTTGTGGAATTAATTAGCTTTGTCTAAAATACTTACGTGAACAATAACACAACACACAACACAACTCTCACTTATTTTGCGTTCGCGCACACTGTCACTGTGGTGAGTGACGGCTGCCTGGTGAGTGGTGACCGACTGAACGAACGAGTACAAGGACACAACAGGGTGGTACTCAAGGACAGGGATGGACTTGGAATCAAAAAAATATAAGTACCTTTATTACATTATTAACTATTCGAATATTCGGACAATTTAAATGAATTATTCGAATTTGAAATTGGACCGGATATTCGAATAAAATGAATATTCGAATATTCGAATTGCAAACCCTAGTCAGCATACAATGCCTACTTAGCAGCTGTTGAAAATGGCATTAAGAATAATCCAAAAAAATTCTGGAATCATATTAGTAGCCTTCGAACTAAGGGTGGCTTTGAGCCCACTGTGACCTATAAAGGCTGTAGTTTTTCCAATAGTGAAGCTGCAGATGCCTTTGCAAATTATTTTGCTAGTGTGTTTCTACCCAATAGTCCCATATTAGATTTCAACAATATATCTAGTACTCCCTTGTCATGCGATGGACATATCAACATAAGCTTTTTTACCTTATCACAAGTAAAATCAGGAATAAATAAGTTAAAACCACTTAGTTCTGTGGGTCCAGATAAAGTCCAAGCTTACATCTTAAAAGGATGCAAGGAGATTCTTGCTCCTGTACTGACCTATATTTTTAACTTGGCTTTAAACACCGGCGTATACCCTGAACAGTGGAAGATATCGAAAGTCACTCCGATACCTAAAACAAGCAATAAGACCCTGGTTGAAGAGTATCGTCCTATCGCAGTACTATCGTGCGCTGCAAAACTTTTTGAGAATATTGCTCACAAAGAAATATACCCGCACGTAAATATGCGGCTTTGTGAGGAGCAGCATGGCTTCCGACCAGGTCGATCAGTAGAGACTAACTTGTTATCCCTCGTTGACTATATATCTCATCACATGGATAAAGGTCAACAAGTAGATGTGCTATATTTAGATTTTAAAAAGGCATTCGATACAGTGGATAATGATATTCTATTAAATAAATTATACAGCATGGGTTTTACCCCAAAACTTCTAAAATTATTTGCTGATTACCTTTCTAATAGAAAACAGTATGTTAGCCATGGATCCTTTATTTCGAAGTCATATCATACGCGCTCAGGTGTAAGCCAGGGTTCAGTTTTAGGCCCCCTTCTCTTTCTCATTATGGTTAACGATCTCATTAAAGTAGTAAAATATGCCAAATGCCTCCTATATGCTGACGATTTAAAATTAGTCCAAGTGATTGATAAGGATGTAACTCCCGAACATCTTCAAAGTGACATCGACCGAATCCATAAGTGGAGTATAGATAATAAAATGATGTTTAATGCCGGTAAATGTTACGCCATGACCTTTAGCCGCAAGTTACAACCTACACGTGCCACCTATACCTTAGCAGGTGTTGAAATAAAGCGCGTGTCAACCATTAGAGATCTTGGCGTGACATTTGACTGCGGATTGACTTTCCATGCACACATGTCTGCTCTAGCTTCAGAATCTTACAGACGTCTAGGTTTTGTCCTACGCAATGCCCGTGATTTCAATAATCCTATTGTCATCAAATTATTATTTAACTGTCCAGTTAGAAGTAAGTTAGAATTTGCTGCAGCCGTCTGGAATCCCCACGAATCCACATATGAATTGTTGATTGAAAAGGTTCAGAAAGCCTTCCTGCGTTTTTTATATAAGAAGATTTACGGATATTATCCATTTATGTATCCTACTCTTTTCTTGCTGGGAATGTTAGGATATAATTCCCTTTCAGTGCGTAGAGCCAGAGATCAGATCCTAATAGCCATAAAAATTTTAAGGAGCATGGTAGATTCCCCAGAGCTGCACAATTTAATTTAATTTAATTTAATCTTTATTAATCAGACTACTATGTGGTCCACAGTGTTAGTAACAAAATAGCTTAGCCTATGTTAGTACTTAATAACTAAAACAGATCGGGTGCGATTTGCAAGCGCGCACACTAGCGGGCTATCTGCCCGGGCGACTATCGATTGCAATACTTTGTGTACACTTTTTGTGCCTAACAACTACCTGCGTCATAGGCCTACTCGACGACACCGGCTGTTCGCCACAGCCCATTGCCGCACTGTGTCGCGCGCGCAATTCCCGTTGTGTCGCATGCATGGTGCTTTAAACTCCTTAATGGAGACAGTCCCGGAATGTGACATCTTTAATGACACACTCAAGGTGATCATGTCAAACTGTCTCATGTTATGTGAAAGCTATGTTTGTTAGGTAAATACGTTGTATGTTGTTATCACTTTATTCTGTTTTATAATATATTATTTTATTTCCTCTAGTTATTGTTAAGTATGTTTGATCTCTGACTTGTGACTTGTTATTTGTTTTTGAATTGTTAATTATGTTTAGTTTTATGTTTAGTTTTACCTATTAATTACTGTCATTGGCGCAACCCGTTGTAATTGTAATTAATTATAAATAAATAAATACATCTAATAATATAAAATAATATTGAATTGCTTGAATTATTACTAATACTTGCCCTCTTCCTCATGTTGCTGTGCCCGACAGGGTCCATATTGATGTTTTGTTTTATTACACCATCTAATTAATACATATGGAATGCAATAAATAATTGAGTATTAAATACTACAAACAAATCCAAAAAACAAAAACATCCCATCATAAATCATCATATTCATCATTATTCATTTTCTAAAAACATGTGTCCAGCTTTTTCTCAATTAATAAGTCAAAACTTACAGTCAACAGTTCTATCACAGAATAGGTTTCAAGTTCAGACACCCTACAGCTGAATCATTGTTCTTCGGAATGACAAAATTAGTTATCATTATTCTCATTCACAACACCATCATTTTATTAATAGAGTAAGATCCCACGGCCGCCAGACATTACTTATTTTCTGATTTACAAAATGTGTGGGATAGAGTAGTGTTAGTAATGAACTTTGAACGTACGCATACCTGCTAGTTTACCTGATATCTGAAAATTTGCCGTTGGCCCAAGCCAAGCATAGTGAGGTAAGGGTACTTAAGGTATCAGGTATAAAAGGTACGTAAAAACATTACTCACTTTTCATGTCTCTCCGCTGATAATTAATAATCAATTCTGCTTCCCGTAGGCGGTTTTCTCCACCAGACGCTTTAAAAAAAATGACGTCATCTTACTTATAGTACAACTTACAACTAGAACTTAGAGTCTAAATTTTCGCAAGTATAGATAATGATACTCGGGAAACTATTTTAATACAATTTTCTTCCTTCTTTCTTTCTTGTTTCGTTCTCTCATAATGAATGTTAGAAAAATTTATTGCCAGAATTAAATGCGATTTTATTTTACGTGCTGTTTATAGCTATATCAGTTTTGAATGGCAACTAACTTACCCGTATCGTGAACAATATCGTATGTGTTGTTTAGATGGAGCCATTTAATTGACCTTCAAATTTGTGATATGCCACAGGCAATAAACTTGCACCAGGTAAATGAAGCTTAAAGTGACGGCTAAAGAAATGTATGGAAGAAGAAAACATGGCGCTGCATTGATCACATATACGAGTATATTGGATTAGGGCTGTAGGATGATGTAATAATACCTACTCACGATTGCCGTGGAAAAATTTCATTATCTACATATTTTTTCCCCATCATTATGAAAAACAATGAATGGTAGCTTCTGTCATTGCAATAAAAACATTGAAGATTTAATTGGTTTTAATTATTCAACTAAAAATAAACGTCTTACGAAAATATTTACTCATTACCTCACATATCACAAAACTTTTGTATCGATTGTTTTATATTCTGATTATTCATTAAAATAGATCATTCATGTTTTTGAAACGCTTGCTATAACTTATACTTACGTACTAATTAATGACTTATTTGATAACAAAATACTATTACACTATGTAAATGAGAGAGAGGTTTTCGTTGTCTGGCTTTTTTCTTTCTTTTTTTTTTTTTTTGTGGATGGGAAATCATCAAATGACTTCTCCCGCTCTGGGCAGAGCGGGACGGCGTGTCAGACTTTTACTGACTAAAACCCACCCATGTTCCTTCAGCTGCCCGTGCCAAGGCCACGGTATCTCTTTCGAACTACCCGCGACCCCGGCGGCATCGGCCCAATTGACCCCGTCACTGCTGACATCTCTTTGAGGCGCGCGTGGAACACAACGCGCCGTCGACCCGGGCCTGGTCCTTACCGGACGGCGAGCTGCCCATTACTCGTCGTCCGCAAGCCCGCGCCTACGGTGGCCGGGAATCGGCAATCGATTCCCGCCGCCCAGGGCGTCTCCTACGGCGGCTAGGGGCGCGAGGGCGCGGCTGTTGCCTCTCCCTCACGCGTTCCGCTTCCTCCTTCGCGAGCATTACTGCTTCGCAGAAGGAGGTGACGGCTTCCCATGCACTCTCGCTCCGCACCATGGCCTGGACCAGGTTTGGACGCGAGAGATCGCCGCCGCCGATCGCCTCCGTGAGAACACGGCGGTGCTCCGCCCAATTCGTTGTCTGGCTAAAACCAAATTGTAATAGACTAAGACGCGTATTAGAAATAAAATAATAATAATAAATATGAACCACTTGCCGACCTACGCGCTACTTCATTAAAATGATGGTGATTTTACTAAAATCAACAATTCATTCACCTACAGTTCTATTGTTACTACATACAATAGTTACATCTTTAGTCACAATTGGAAGCAATTCCTTAGCCTCTTGTTCAGGTTTCAACCCCTTCATACAATCAGAAATCTCCTGCAAACTCATATCTTTAGTTTCCGGTAGATAAAAATATATCAAAACCAAACATACAGATGAAGCTATGATACGATGAAGCGTGTATTGCCTTCCCTGAAGCAGATGAGCTTCCCAATGAGTACCCTGGCCTCAAGGCCAGGTTCCTCAAAATCGACCTATTTTTGATTCAACATTAAACAATCAAATATTCTTAGTTTTGATTTGGTAAAAATATATGTTGTACTTTAATAAACATTCTTGATTATTCTCCGGTTCAAAACACGATATTTAAATTTTCACTCGATCATAAAAAATCGAGAAAACAGAGATATTTGTGATCGTTTTTCAAGTCGTACTTGAAGTAGACCAAACTTTTACTCAAAAAAAAATATGTCAAAAAATAGGCAATAACGTTTAGGAGAACATTCTCCGGTTACTTTTTCTCAAAACAGTTTTTTATTATTTTAACAAATGATTATATAACTAAGCGGCGCACGCGCTTCGCTTCAGTAGCCCACTAGGCGTTTCCGAGGCAGGACCTGTGTCGTTTTTGCTGGCTCGCTGCGTCCCTCCGCTAATCGATCGAAATATTTGTCATATTATTGTTATTTTCCGTGTTTGTTTATTAGTTTTAAAAATCAGTCTGTAAATATTGTTGTAGTGTATAATTAAACTGTAGATCTTAGTTTAAGTTGTATTATAATTATAGTGGTAATTAAGTTTAAATTATGGGAAAATTATTTTGCAGAGCGGGGTCAGCGAGTTCATTTGAACTGCGCGTTCGCGCGACTTGCCACGCGGGGTGGGAGGTAACGCTAAATGCCTACTGCGCTCGAATATCCTGGCCTTAATACTACGCTCAGTCCTGCATTGCCAGGCTGGTGCGGCGGGTTTTGGCCGTGTAGCTTGGTTGGTGTTTGGAAATTTGACACGAGCTACACGACATGCCGCAACAGCCGTGCAATACAAGATTGAGTGTGTATCGCAAAGATCTGCGCTGCTTTCAATAAAATTTGGTAGCAGCGCGTCCAGAGCACACACCAGTGCTCTATTTTTTTTATTCATGGGCAAACGTGGAAGCCGTGGTCTAAGGTCAGGTGATGTGAACCGGTACTCACTGATCGCATCCTCCAGAATGCTCCTTAATTCCACATTGCATAGGTTATCTGCAGATATAGCTCTGGCGTCCTCCTCCTCATCACGCTGGCTTGCTCGCAGTGGAACCTCGGCAGACACATGCATGATATTCTGGGATGGGGACGGGTTACTAGCAGAGCTACTCTGCATTTTCGAGCGCAGCCGATCAAGTGTAGCGTTATCCAATCTATGATTGTGTTAGATGACGCGCACCTGACCTGACAATCGTTGGGCCGAGACATTCACGGCAGGTTCAAGCACCTGAAACAGAGAGAGCCCTCGTTACGCTGCAAGGTTCAATCCTCCCTCTGTAGCCCCATAATACTCGTATGCGCGTAAAAGAAAATGGGCTCTATAATAAATTGAATCTCACCAATGCACAGTAATTCAATATTGGAAATAGGGATTGAACCTTTTTCTAGCTAACCTAACGAAACCTAGTACAAGGGTATATTTTGTAAGAAACCAATAAAAGCCTGATAGCATTTTACTAAATTATTTATATTTGGTAATCACAATAGTTTTTATATAGGACAGAACTGAGGTTATTCTATTATCACAAATAGATAAACATTTTATAGATATATTAGGTCAGTACCTAATAGGAAGGGCGATGCCCGATAGGTACATTTTACACAGAAATTACATATAATGGCTAAGAAACATAGTTTTTAGAAAAAGTTAATACTCATCTTTAAAGAATTAGTGCAGAGCTCCTGCTTCACAAGTCACCGTACACAGTACTATTTCTTAGGCGTGATAATGTATGTAGGAAACTTTAGGCAACTTTAAAGGACGGACATGGGTTAGAGTCTGTACCGTCGGACAGTTAGCACAGCAAATCCTTGGATAATTTGGCCAGAGCTTTCGCGGCACGGAGTACCAGCTCACTTTTGGCCTGCCAGCCAGAGTTTCCACGTTAGTGTACGTCTCCTTATGGCGAGGATCTCATTGGCAGCTTAATAATTACGGCAGACACCAGAGGGTCTTTCCGTTAGACAGCTAGCGCAACGAGTCTGCCCATGTGTCGGTTACATGCCTTTTTATAGTCTCAGAAATCCCAAAGGTTCCCACCTTTTTCAACCAATCACAGAGCGTCTTACAGTTTCGGCTGAATATCTATTCTAATAGCTATTAATATACAAAACTTGTGTTATAGGATTATTTTAAAACTTAATGAGATGGTTTAATATTAAACAATGACTATATTGCTAATCCTATATGTAATATCTGATGAGAAATAGTATCTACCAATCACAGCTCATCATTACACTTTTTGGCTTACAATTGTTTAGGAACAATTTGGTGCATAGAAATTGCAATGTAAAAACTATCATATTATTAATCATTACGATAACAATTCGTTAAGTTACAATAATAAACATTAGTTTTGATTACGCACAACTGCTTCATAACATTGGTTTAGAATCTAGTCTTTTAAGACACAATATTTCTTATTCTGCCTTATAAGACTAATTCATTTAACTATTAAGATAAATTATTCTGTTTCTGAAATATAAATCCAGGAGGTGATAATTATATTTATTTTTAAATTAGAACTCTTGTTTTACAAAATATTAATTTACGGTGAGAATAGAATGAATAAATAATGTTGAAGTGGAGCGTACCTAATGTCAACGTCACTAGTCTGTGACAGTTGACATCGTCTTTGTTATGTATGCAAGTTGTATTTACCGGCTTATTGTTTTAACATTAATTAACAACAGTATAAATGTGAACAATCTAACACGCGCATCACATTTTCATTTATGGACTGGGTCCAACGCATGCGCGACACATTTCCACCGGTAGCGGGGACCCTGTTCGGGGCCGGTTGGCCTCGAGGTCCCAAGCCCGCTGGTGGCCGTCCTCTTCCACGCCGCCGTGGTGGTGTTGGTGACGACTTCGGGGAGAAATACTCGTCGCTCGAGCTCGACGCAACTGCAGCGACCGGTAACACAGCGCTCACGGTTCAGGCGCGTACCGGCGGCGGCTGTGAGGCGGAGCTGAGCGACGAGTCCGGAGATGGTGGATGTGCCTGATTACGTGTTCTGGCTCTTGTTTGCATAGTCTATATCGCATCAATCATCACTTTTATTTTATTGTAGGCCGATATTATAATATTCATATTATTATTACCTGTTTAGAATTTGCCTCAAGTGGAAAAAAAACCCTTGTAATAAAACGTCTTCAAAGTTAGATTTTGTGCTTGAAATGGCTGCCTTTTTGAAATCTAATATACAGACTTTTGGCGTCATATCAATATTATTTTCATTTCCGTATTGTATTATTAATTCAAACATTACGTCGTACGTACGAAATGTTTTATTGTTATCAGATATTACATTGCCATATATAATGTATAATTGTTTAAAGATATTTGGTGCCACTTTAAAGGTTCCGTCTAAAATCCAGTATGAACTGTAACTTAAAGTGGTCATTAAACTTAGTGTTGACATTCCCAATATTCTTTTATTTTCATCAAATGTTTTATCTTTTATTATGAAATTTACACCATTGATAGATGTTTGTGATAAATTTAGCTAAAAATATATATCAGTTGGTTCTATTGATATTTCTTGTTTTTTCGTAGTCGATACATCCTCTGCCTTAGTGCCGAAGTTGAAGGCAAGTTATCTACAATGTCCAAAGAAGCATTTGCTTTGTTTTTTTGTATTATTTTGCATATTTTTTTTCCACATTAAACCTCACTTTTCATCTTTTCTAGAAGGTCACTGGTTGATTTTCTCCCACGATTTGGTTCATGATTGTGATTTTCATTGCTCTTTAATACCTTGTGAATCCCATCTTTTAGTGTAGTTTGTTGGGATTCAGTGCATTTAAACAATTTATTTTTCCTGTATTCACAATACCAATAATATGTATCATTCACTATGTTATTATTTTCTTACGTAATCCGTTTCTAAACAACTTTACACCGCCTCGTGTAGATTTAAAAACTTCACACTCATCACTACATTCACTTGATTCACTCATCATAAACTTTTTTACGTTATACTTCTACTAATATATCGTAACAATGCCAAAAAACTTCCGCTACAAAACACAGTGATAGTGTTTTGCTTGACTAACCCACATTGAGCGACATTTATGATTTACCTCCTACCCACTTAGTAGTTCACATTTTTGTCATTGAAGCATTTGACTGAATAGGAAAGGGTGAATTGAAAACTGACGATACTAAATATTTAGCTTATTTGATTTTGCGTAAAAACTGTTATTCTAACTGAAATATTTGACGAAATAAAAAATGTTAAAAGTACTAGTTGGTAAACAAGTTATAGTTTAAACGTTCATTTGCCAAAAATTAGGCGTTACAATTTTTTGTGAATTTATTTTTTGCTAAGTAATAATTTGGCAAATGAAATTATGCGAAAAATTTTTTGGGAAGGGAAAATTTGTCAAATTCCTTTCGGTCAAACAAGGGAGACCCGATTGATGATGGAGGATGATTAATTAATCTAAGAGCGTTCTTCGCAAAAATATGTTTTTGGTATGGTGTCTGTATGTGAACTGTGAAGTCAGTTCAAATCAAATCAATTTATTCGCCATAAGTGTTGGTACAATTTCGGTCTTATAATAAGTAATTATACAGATACATAACACGTTGTCATAATAATGTGACTTGCAAACGTTTGGGTAGTTATTATTGAGACGCGGTCGTGACACCTTAGGAACTGCTAGTGTTTCCTTATACTCGTAAGTTGAGCTAAAGCTTCCTTATTGTAAGCATCGTACCTACCTACTTAACTTCACTTATTTACTAAAACACTGCCACGTATCGAATGATGCAATAGAAAAACAGGATGTGTAAGTAAAATTGACATAAATTATATAATAATTACTTACCTGTCTCAAAAAATAAATCCATACAAAACCAGCCCTTGACAAGTTCGTTTCACTCATTTTCAAAATTTATTAAAACTCGGGCAGTACTAAACTCAGGTGTACATTAATGTTGTAATTATGATAATCCTATAATATTATAAGATTTTAGGGTATTGCAGGAAAAACGTTCGAAAAATAAATACGTATGATGACGTGTTTTGTCAAATTGTATTTTCTCATTATTTTGTGGCTTAGTGGTGTGACCGTCGAACTGCCAAGTCGTCTCGAGTTCGAACCCAAGCCACGCACCTCTGACTTTTCGGATTCATGTGCGTATTATATAATTATCACTTGCTTACATAACGACATTTTCCTTAACCGTCGAGAAATATCTCTCAGACAATGTCTAATGTCTGTCAATATTGCTTGACGGCATGTGAAACCAAGTCAGAGGCTCTTAGGCGACATAAAAACTGACACCAGCGTTCAGCACCCTAATTGCGTAACACTATCAATAGAAATCTTTTCATAATTCTTTGTTGACATAGGTAATGGTTACATAAACTTGTTTAAAGTCTCTGACTCCTGAACTAGGTGTACCTGTATGTTGGTAATCTGAATCATTTTGAAGCAAATTGCCCTTGCTTCATATGTTCTAAAAATTTGTCAGCTTGATAACGTAAATTAATGTTGTTGAACGTCAAATGAAACCGATTTCGATTGAAAGTGTGTTACGATATTGCCCCGCTGGTTAGTCACTAAACACATAAAACAAAAAAATTTGTTTAACGTACACACGGCTACACATTAAGCTATATTTTATGGTTAACTGAACTTACCTTAAGTGAAGTTTAACCAAAATTACGCGAAGTGTTGCATCCGAAGAGATAAGAGATTTAACGCACATTGTAGTCCGTCTTTCATTGTACTACATTGCCACACTGTTCAAAGCCTATGATAAAGAAACATTAATTTGATAGTCTATGACATAGACATGACATAGCCTCTATGTCAACTGTCAGCTGTCACCTCATTCGTTTTAGAGCTCACTGATTACTCCATTCCATAATAATAATGGGGTAATAGTTACATGGGTGGGTAGGGTGTAAAATCTCTTCGGATGCAACACTTCGCATAATTTTGGTTAAACTTCACTTAAGGTAAGTTCAATTAACTATAAATTATACTTCAGTGTTGCATCCTCTAGATTTAACGCACATTGTAGATGTTTAGATTATGTTTATTGTGGAATGAAAAAATCCTATATGTTCATGTTCACATGTGAGTACTTCGTAGATTTAGTATACTCTAACATTATGTCTATGTTATATCTCTGGGGATATAGCTATATATCGTAATACAATTATATAAAACTGTCGAAGTGGCCTAGTTTTGTTACTGCAATCAATTTCCAAGACCAAGGGCAAGGAAAAGTTGGATAAATTGTGTTTCGAGTGAATGATAGAGTGACAACTGGCAGGGGATAACGGAAGAAAGAAACGTGTTGCGCCAACCCCAAGTAACATAGGATAAGGGCAGGAAGATGATGAAGACATGTAGAATGAAAGAATATTAAGATGGTCAAAATTAAAAAAAAATGTCTCTGTAACATACCATAGAGTGCATGATTAGGAAATAAAATAAAAGAATATTAATAGTTTGGCATTTGTTTTTAAAACAAAAGAATTACGGTCAGTAATCACAATCAGTTTTAGGTATATTAAAAAGCTAATACTTGAAAGAAAACAAATAACAAAGCGGATTATTAATAGAAGATTATACTCACAGGCTTATGAATTGAATATGCCATCAGCAAAAACCGTGTCTTTTTCAGAATCAATCACACGTTGGTTGTTAAATTTTCCAAAATGTATTGATTTACTGTTCAGTCCAGTCAGCAGTCTTTTATTATTTCCATTCAAATCTGAAAGCCACTGACGTCGATGCATGCGTAGTGCTGTGTAGGCAGTGAACAATTCATATCCACGCCACTATCACTAAGCGTTTCTTTGATCCAGCGGCTGATGGACTGAGAGGTACTAAATGTGTTGGTTTTTTAAAAGTTTGGATTGATTTATCACAATTATGAATATTTCTAAGTGGACAAAATTTTTCCTTGTAAGAATTTAGGGTTTTTGCTGGACATAGAGATTGTTTATTATTATAGAAAGGTAAAATCAGGCGATAATTTTTCTGTTCGGTGCTGAAGTTTTAATCATGTTTCAGTTACACGAATATCATTAACTTTGATCAAAGACAACGTTTGCATGCGTTGTCCCGTGGAAAATTCAAGCAATGTATTTTTAAAGGATAGACTTTCATTGGGATATATGGTCTAGGACCAGATTGGGATGCCGAGTAGCACAATACTTAGGAAAAGTAGGGTTTATTTTATTTGAAAAACACCTTTAAAAAATCTACGAATATAATGATTTTCTATTTGACTTTTTGGTAAAATTATTTTTTAATGCAGAGCGAAAAGAATTAAACGTCCCATAAATTGCACCTTTGTTAAATTCTTCAGTTAAAAGTTTTAGGATATATATTATTGAGCTATCGTAGTAATCAATATTATTATTACTTTTACAAAAGGAATACCAACGTTTACGAGCAACATTATACTGGCGCATGATATTATTAGACAGAGAATTAATCATAATTATTTATATTGCTTCGTTGGAATTTTTCTTCTTATGTACGATTCCTTGACAATATTTCAGAATCAACTAGTTTACTGAATAACGGGAACCGTGGTTGGTTAGGCCATAATGGAACTATAATTATGCCAGTTGCTTTGTCGTTTATAATTTTCATTAGGCATTTAATTATAAGAGCAAAATAATGGTGGAAAGGCATAGAAGAGGTAATTGTTCCAAAGTATTGTATACGCGTCTATATCATAGGTATCTTGGTCACATTTCCAAGTTAAATATTTAGTGCATTTTTTGTTAAGGCGTGACGCAAATAAATGAATGAAAGGTTTAACGAACGAGTACCGGTCGTAATAGATTTAAATAATTGTGAATCTAATTCTTATTCGGTATCAACATGAATATACGTAGATTATATGTTACTAAACCTAGAAGCTTGGTCCGCATCAGTGTTTTCTCAGGGTTTAATAAACAAAGCGTAAATAAATATGTGCTGCCACATTTGCCGAGTGATACGATTTAAATGACGAAATTGTGTGCCACCCATTTTGTTGACATATGCAATGGCAGTAGTATTATCTATTCTAAATAGAACATCTAGGTTTGTTTTGTTTTTACAGAAGGTTTTTAGGCCCATAAACGCTGCCAGTAACTCAAGAAAGTAAATGTGGTAGTTATCCTTCACAGGCGGGGGGGGGGGGGGCAGCCATCCTGAGAATGAAGAGTCAGTGAATATTTCCAATCAGAAGGAGTAAAAACATAAAGTTTGTTCATATTTCGGTGCGATATTTGACTCCACCAAGTGACGTCTTCTTGTAGAGAGGACTGACAGTCATTTTTGCACCATAGTTTGTCATTTGACTTCAAAAGTGCTAAATATTTAGGAGATCCTACACTTATCACATCATCTAAATAAGATACTACTGCAGGTATGGCCGTTGTGTCTCAAACAAGATAGAATAGTTTGATTTATTTTGTAATACTAGTGGCGCCAGGCTGAGCAATTGAATTCATTAAAATTTTTATTATAATGGAAACCCAAATACTTTTTATGTGATATATGTATAGGCATTAGAAAATAAGATTCTTTTAAGTCTATTCTTGCCATGAATGCATTATGTATTATTAATTTGGATAAGGAACGTAAGTATATCATCCATTTTAAAATGTCGGGTTCGTAAGAACTTATTAAGGTTCTTCAAATCATACCAATATTATAAAGGCAAAAGTTTGTAAGTGTGTGTGCGCGTGCCTGCACGCCTGTTACCTCCTCACGCTTAAACGACCGGACCGACCGGGATGAAATCTGGTATAGTAACACACTAGACTAACACACAAGCTATCTTCTATCTCGGTCCACGCGGGCGAAATCGCAGGGCGTAGCTAGTTTAGGATAAATCTATAACCATCTATACTTTTAGGCGTTAAGAATACCGACGAAATAAACTGTTGTGGTAGATCAGAACGCTTAGAAATCGCCCTTAGGTCAATAAGTTTGGAAATTGCATATTCCATTTCTCCATGAGGAGATGGTGGGTTTTTTGGTTCAGTGTTTTGAACCACTTTCCCAAGAAACGGAATTTTATTACCATTAACCTAACTTAATATGATAGGATCATCAGTTAACAGCATATAATTTTTATAAAATATCTATTTCTACCAGCGGGAGGTACCTCTAATGGCAGTTCTTTTTATCGTACATCTTGTTAGCTCTCACCTGCCAACTGCATTGATTTGAGTAAATGGTCCTCCTCGCCGAAGTAGTCGATGGCTGCGGTTGGGGTCGACTTGTGGATGGCGCAGCAGTCGCATTGTTTGCTCGTCGAAGAGGACCCCGCACATTTCCCGCCTGAAAACCCTGTAGCATTCAATCGAATCGCATTCTTAATTTGTAGGCCCGTTCTTTCGATATCTTTGGAGTTTTTGATGTTTTCACCAAGTTTGGTGTCAAATAAAAATTCACCTCTCTTGATCCCTTTGGTTATATTCCAAGAGTTTTTATCCAATAAAGGTATGACAAGTTTTCGTCTGTTCATGCTGCAGATCAAGAAGCAACTACAGATTGGGTCCGTATCTTTTGTTAGGTTGACGAGGCCGGTGATTCCCATACCCACTTGCGTGAACATTGCATGCAAGTGAGCCCGAACGAACCCAGGATTGTCCGAGTGCACTAAAGTGAGCCTTTTTTTTTTTTTTTTTTTTTGTGGATGGGAAATCATCAAATGACTTCTCCCGCTCTGGGCAGAGGCGGGAGGGCGTGTCAGACTTTTACTGACTAAAACCCACCCATGTTCCTTCAGCTGCCCGTGCCAGGGCCACGGTATCTCTTTCGAACTACCCGCGACCCCGGCGGCATCGGCCCAATTGACCCCGTCACTGCTGACATCTCTTTGAGGCGCGCGTGGAACACAACGCGCCGTCGACCCGGGCCTGGTCCTTACCGGACGGCGAGCTGCCCATTACTCGTCGTCCGCAAGCCCGCGCCTACGGTGGCCGGGAATCGGCAATCGATTCCCGCCGCCCAGGGCGTCTCCTGCGGCGGCTAGGGGCGCAAGGGCGCGACTGTTGCCTCTCCTCCTTCGCGAGCATTACTACTTCGCAGAAGGAAGTGATGGCCTCCCATGCACTCTCAAAGTGAGCCTGAACGGACAATGACAGCGCGCGCGTTCCGGCTCTTACTTTTTTATTTTTTGTAATTTTGTGTGCAGACCTACCCCTTGCATTTTAGGTTCTTTGGAAAGGTGGTTATGAGTAGCATATTTTTTCCAAATACCGTGAGGTTGTATCGGCATTACGAAAAAAGTTAGTCCGTGGTTGAAAAGAAATATGCGGTGCGGGAGGCGCGCGCGGAGGCTCGTTTTTTTACCGAGATTATTGTTCGAATTTCAAAACTTTGGAAGAACAAAGGTAAATATTATGATGTCATTTGATTATTTGACACATAGGCAATATTTTAGGCAAATAAAAAAATAGGGTTATCGCTTTAGATTTTGAAATAATAATTTAATTGTTTTTTATTGGCGGTAATATAAACAAACAGTCTTTTTTTATTGAAAAAAAAAACTAAGTCATCCATTGTTCTAAATCAAAATTCGTAATCTAGCCTAGTCTATCCATTTTAAGAAACAGTAAATACTTTCATAGCGATTCATAGGAATGTTTTGCGTACAAGCCGTGTATAAGTGGCTAGGCGCCCCGTCGCGCGCCGACAAAAAATCGCAAGGACAATCCTTATGACGTCGCGCGGGGAGCGGGACGCGTCAGTGGATACCATGTTTGTTGTCTTTGTCTTATCCATCAAGCAGTATTTTTCCCTAACGTTCAGCGACTTCATTGGGTATTTTTTCCCCGAGTACAGGATCCAATTTCTTTGCTTGACCAAGAAAGTCAAGAATTTCTGTTGACACATCCACAGTAAAAGTTTCCGTAATTGTAGTTTTCAAGAGAAATTTGGTATGCATCATATGGCAATAAGCTTATAGATCGCAATGATGGGCTTTTTTGAAAGTCAAAACAAAAAAAGGAAAGTAACTTTCAGGATAGTATCACGTACTACCTCATCAAGAAAGTACTTACTGTATTTCTGGATAACATCGCGTGTTACCACGCTAAGAAATTAACACACATTTTATAAACAGGATAACATCAGGCATTAGAGAACTTTGGTATGCATCATATGGCAATAAGCAGATCGCAATGATGAACTTTTTTGAAAGTCTAAACAAAAAAAGGAAAGTAACTTTCAGGATAGTATCATGTACTACCTCATCAAGAAAGTACTTACTGTATTTATGGATAACATCACGTGTTACCTCGCTAAGAAATACCATTTTGTAAACAGGATAACATCAAGTGTTATCTCATTAAGATTACAATATTTAATAACATAATAGTCATAACTTTTGAAATAAGGACGCCATAAGTATCGCGTCTTACTTATATTCTTTGCGTTTTCCCCTTAATTTATTTTCGTAACGTTTGATCTTGCGTCTAAAATATTCTTCATTACTATCGTTTTTCCTTTTTCTCATGTCTAATTCTTGCTAAAATAACACTTTTCACAATGAAACTGGAAAGATTTTTATGGATTTAAAATTAAATTGAAAAAACCTTTTTTACAAAAAAATACAACCGACTTCCAAAAACAACACTACAAAGTGAAAAATAACTTTAATTTCTGAAGTCGGTGTCTAGTTAAATGTATTTTCATTTTTTGCCACCGACTTCCGAAATTAAAATTATTTTTCACTTTTTAATTGTGTACCTACCCCACACAAATTCTAATACCATCTAATACCATCTAATACCTGCAAACTAGAACATCATCCATATAAAAGACTATCAAATTAATATTTCTTTTTTATATCCCCTCACACGAGTTCGGTTTATTATTAACGTTGTTCCATCACTATTAAGTAATAATAAAAAAATATTTTCTTGGTATAGAACTCATACCACGTACAATTTTAGGTAAAATGAGATTCACACCGCGCTCGTGTGAGGGGATATTCATTGAACAGTGTGGCAATGTTGTATAATGAAAGACGGACTACGATGTGCGTTAAATCTCGAGGATGCAACACTGAAGTATAATTTTCAGTATACACTGACCTCTCACTGAACGGAAATCCTATACAATGCGAGATCAGCTTATATTAGAAATGTATAGCTTGATCTTTATCCGTGCCGCACGTCGTTATTTTAATATCAGACAAAATGCTCTTTACGGAACAATTCATTAAACAAGTTAAGTAAAATTTATTTATTTATTTAAACATAAATACACTATCATTACAGGGTAACCCCAATACAATAGTGGTTTCCCATTCTATAATCTAAGTACACACACAAATAAATTGAAGAATTAACTTACGGCTGACTACAGAGTTATATGTAGGTTCTAACTTATTTTAGCACAATAATTATAACACAGAATATTAATATTTAAATATAACTAACAAAATTCAACAAAACTCTTGCGAATTCATTCAGATTGCACGAAAATATTATCAACTCTCTCATGCACTTCGTTTAGTACCCGTATTGTGCGCGTAAGCGGTGTTTTTGACAGTAGGTTGGTTTTGGCAGCAGGCACGGCCAGCAGTGGCGGCCGCCGCCGCCTCCACACGTACCGGTCTGGCACGCACAGCTTCAGGTGACGCAACACACCTGGGTTATGAACTACTCCCCGCAGGAGCTTTAGCGCATACGCCGCAAGTGTAAAGTCTCGGCGCACTCTTGAGTTCGTTGTACCCCACCATCCCCAGTACAAACAGTGTAGGACACATCAGCGGGTAAAATGGGTAAACCCCATAAAGTTTAAAATACAGGTGTCTTGTAAATTTATTCTGAACTCGCTCCAGCATGAAACTGTATTTCGCTTCATGAGGAGCCCAAATCACCGCACTGTGTTCCAAATGACTCCTTACCAAAGCGTCATACAGCACCCTGAGCGTGGTAACGTTTGTGAAAAAACCTAAAACCCCTCCTCCTCTCCCTCTCCCAACACCCTCCACTTCCCCCTTTCCCTCCTCACCACCCCCTTCCCCTTTTCCTCCTCACCACCCCCTTCCCCTTTTCCTCCCCTTCTACCCTATGGGGAAAAACTATTAATGACAAACCAAAACCAAACTGTTATATATGTGGCCTCTTTACTTCGACTTCATTCATTATTTCATTTACTTCTTTGTCACTTTGTCATGTCATTGTGTGGATACTGTCATATTGAATAAAATATTGAAGATGAATGTAATTATTTAATCATCCGAAACATAATATTGGCGACGATGGAGGCAGAACTGGCGCGACTTACTCGCCTGCGCGCAACTATACGCGGCCAGCTTACAAAGTTCGAACGTACACTGGAACAATTACAAAAGCCTTCGGATTACGAAGTAAGTTCACGTCTGACAAGTCTAACAAATTATGAAAAAAAATTTGAAAAATTACAAAATGAAATCGAATTGCAAATACATGATGTGGAGACTGAAATTGAACAGCGGCATTCTACAGAAGAGCACATATTACAATTAAAGCTAAAGCTGCATGGCTTACGCCCTACACCACCGACCACACCATCGACTTACGTCACGGCTTCACTTGAAAGTACACCGGAAACGACACCAAGAATTAACTTTCAACCGTTACAGGAACGAGAAAGTTTTAATAACTTTGTTCAGAGATTAAAAACCTACATGAAGCTAAATAATTGTAACAATTCACAAATCCAGACCCTCACGCTGCTTAGTTTATTGCCACCAGAATTACACCAGAAAGCTTACGACTTGTGCGCACCAAACGATCCTTGTGAACTAGAATTTGGCAGCTTGGTTCAAATATTACAACATTATATAGATCCAAAACCGAGCATTTGGGCTCGTCAACATAAATTTATTTCGCGACTTCAAGGTTCTGACGAGACAGTCATGACATACTCGTCACACTTGAAACATTTAGCTCAAGATTGCGAGTTCACGTGCAATACCTGTAAGAAGTCGATCTGTGATAATTTTCTTACCTTACAATTTATAAGAGGATTAAATGACACCGATATTCGTACCAAAATACTACAGGAAACAATGGTAACCGATTTTTCGGACTTAATTAATAAAGCAACCACTATTGAATTAGCAAAATCTGCCAGTAGCTATATGTCATCAGCTCACTCTTCGAACCAAGGTCTACTACATGTGAAAACTGTTCAAGCTGACCCCAAACACCGCAGTCAAAAGCCAGAGTACAAACCTTTAACGATTAAGGACTTACGGGGGAAATGCTTTCGTTGTGGCAGTAAGGAACATCGAGCTATTAGATGTCGCAGCATCAAGGATACTTGCAGCAAGTGCAAACGAGTAGGTCACCTTGCTCGCGTTTGCTTACAATCAACACCTGGGAACAGCCAACTGGAGCCTGGACATGTAGTGGTGCAGGACACGGACAACTCTTCAGATACAGTCGATGACACAACCCCCTGGAATATGAATTTAATACGATCCAACAACACAGACAAATTTATGATAAATGTAAGCATAAATGACTCGAAACTCAAAATGGAAGTAGATACAGGAGCAGCTCTGTCATCTATCTCTCATAAAGATTTTAAAGCGTTGAACACTGGATGCAAGATTTACAAAACTAACATTACGATGAGAACATATACAGGAGAAATCTTCGCACCTCTCGGAGTAGCCTACGTTACGTGTAAATACAATGACCAAACACTGGAAGGAAAATTATACATCATCAAACAAGATGTTGACCCTATCTTCGGTCGAGCATGGATACGAGCAATCAACTTGGATCTGGCAAACATAAACGCAGTTACGAGTAATGCTAAAGAACATCAGCTAAAACTGGATAGGCTACTTTCGGAATACTCGAATGTATTTGATGGCTCCCTTGGCTGCATACCGGATTACAAAGCTCATTTGACCCTAAAGGAAGAAGTGTCACCAATTTTTATTAAGCCAAGACGTATACCGTATGCTCTTAAAAATAAAGTCGATGAGGAAATAGTACGACTCTGCGAACAAGGGGTAATTACAAAGGTTGATAGCTCTGAGTGGGGAACACCAGTGGTTCCTATTGTCAAACCAGATGGCAGTATACGCTTATGCGCGGATTATAAAGTCACCTTAAATAAAGTAATAAGAGATGAACAATACCCTATTCCGATCATAGAGGACATTCTGGTAGAAATGAACGGAGGTCAAATATTTTGCACACTTGATATCAAACAAGCTTACTTAAATATGATGATGGACGAGGAGAGCGCTATGATGCAAACATTAAGCACACATAAGGGAACATTCAAAGTAAATAGACTTATGTTTGGCGTCAAGGTTGCCCCGAATTTATGGCAAAAAATTTATGGATCGTTTGCTTCAAGGAGTAACTGGAGTGAAATGCTTTTTCGATGACATAGTAATTCAAGGACATTCAGAAGAACAACTTCTTTCAAGACTACGCTTGGTATTACAAAAATTACAAGACAAAAATTTGAGACTCAATAAGGATAAATGTAACTTTTTCCAAGAGAGAATCGAATACTTGGGTCATACCATTGATAAAAATGGACTGCACAAAAATAGAAACAAGGTGAACGCTATTCTGGATACAAAATGTCCCAGCAACATCAACGAACTGCGGACATTTCTGGGAATGGCTAATTATTATAATAAGTTCATAGCGAATTTAGCTTCAATATCCAGCCCTCTTAATAACCTACTCAAGAAGGACATTAAATACGAATGGACGCACAAATGTAATGAGAGTTTCAAGAAAATTAAACAGGAAATCCTCAGTGAGAGAGTTTTAATGCATTTTGACCCTGAGAAGCCCTTGGTTCTCGCTACAGATGCTTCACCTTTTGGACTTGGAGCAGTTCTGTCGCATCGATTATCGGACGGAACTGATCGGCCTATTGCTTTTGCATCACGTTCATTGACGAGTAGTGAAAAAAAAATACAGTCAGATAGACAAAGAAGCGACGTCTTTATTCTGGGGATTAAAGAAATTTTTTCATTACTGCTACGGAAGAAAATTCATACTTATTACAGACCATAAACCATTAACTACGATTTTCAATCCACACAAAACTTTACCGGCTATGAGCACAATGAGACTCTTTCACTATGCACATTTCCTATCTGGTTTTGACTACACTATTGAATACAGAACATCGGATGATCATAGCAATGCAGATTATCTATCACGATTTCCGGTAGATACAGTAGCAAATAACCTAATTGACGTACATTGCGCATTTCAATTAAATCAAATGAACACAATTGCCGTTGACCGTATAAAAATTGCCGAAAATACACAGCTAGATGACGAATACAACAATTTATTGAAAGCTTTACAAAATGGTACCTCAGTGAGAAGACATGGCTACAATGATAACGAATTGACCATACAAGACGGTTGCATTATAAAAGGAACACGTGTGATGATACCGGCAAATCTGAGGCAGCAGGTTTTAGAAGAACTGCACACAGGACACCTTGGAATAGTAAAAATGAAATTACTGGCGCGTGGATACGTGTTCTGGAGAAATTTGGATCAAGATATAGAAGACATAGTTAAAAGCTGTCGAGAATGTCGACTTAAGCAAAATCAACCTGCATGCGCAGTACTACATCATTGGGACTCACCATCAGGCCCATGGCAAAGGATCCATATCGATTTTGCTGGGCCGATTAAGGGGTATTCCTTATTTATAATAGTAGATGCTTTTACAAAATGGGTGGAAATTATAGAAACGAAAACAACCACAAGCTCATGGTGTATCCGCCAACTTAAAGAACTTTTCGTGACATATGGATTTCCGCTTACTTTAGTATCAGACAACGGTCGACAATTTGTTTCAAATGAATTTGAATCATTCCTTAGAGAAAGCGGGGTTGTTCACAAAACCACAGCCCCATACCATCCGGCCACGAACGGACAGGCAGAGCGATACGTGCAAACAATTAAAAAGGCAATACATAGCGTCAACGCAGAACCAGGCTTTATACAAGACAAACTGCTGGGTATTAAGGAACGCCTACGGAGGACGCCGAGTAGCAGCACAAATAAAAGCCCATATGAGCTCATGTTTGGCAGGGAGATAAGAAACACCCTAAGTGTTCATTTCAAGGCGAGGACGAGAGATGAAACACGGCCGCCGACTGATGAGGCAACGGCACGCTCATTTACTGTTGGGCAGAGAGTGCAAATACGCAGCTACACAAACGACCTTATTAAGTGGGAATTCGGAACCGTTTTAAGGATATTAGGCCAATTACATTATCAAATAGAAACTGATTCCGGTCAGATTTGCAAAAGACATGTTGATCAGATGCTAGGTACATTAATACCAAGAGAGGAACAGTAAAACCGTAACAATAACCTCCTGAACTTAACAACTAGACGATTTGGGACGGAGGTGTTATATATGTGGCCTCTTTACTTCGACTTCATTCATTATTTCATTTACTTCTTTGTCACTTTGTCATGTCATTGTGTGGATACTGTCATATTGAATAAAATATTGAAGATGAATGTAATTATTTAATCATCCGAAACATAATACAAACAAACCAAATGAATAAGATTTTTCATATAAACTATATTCCCTGTTTTTTATTGTAGGAATGTTTAAGTAGCGGCTTTCCTAAATTAAACTCGATACCGTAGTGTGTTGAACTGGTCGTTTCTCTTGATGAACTCGGCTCATAACATTGCTATTATAATTTAGAAAGGCGTAATAAAATCATTATAGGAAAAATATATCAAATCATAAAAATTCACTGTTTTCTGATGTTTTCCTTTGTATACACACAATTACCCGTTGAGCGCCAAATTTCTATTTTCTGTCATCTGGAAGTGGGTGAGTTAAGTTATTGATCTATATACAGGGTGTCCCGTAATTAATGGATAACCTCTTACGGGGTCATTGTACTCATCATTATGAACAACTTTTACTATGGGACCAACCCTGAAATCACGAAAAAAAAATCAGCAGTTCCCTACATTTTGACGAGTTATGCGAAAATAAATGTAGGGAACAGTTGATTTTTTTTTTCGCTATTTTATGTTTGGTCCTATAGTAAAAGATGTTCATAATGATGAATACAATGACTCCTTAAGAGGTTATCTATTAATTACGGGACACCCTGTAGATATCTGTGTCAGTCGATGATAAAAATGATGATTTTAGACGATATTATGTTGTATTCGTGGAGGTCCAATAGACAATCGCTCCATGTAAAATACTGGTACTCAGCTGCTGCTTAGACTGGGAAGATTGTTGGTGATAGGAGTTCGATCAGTACAGAATTGCAGACGTCAGGAGCCCTCTATAGAATAGTGAAATGTCAAACGATTTTCAATCATGAGCGATTAATTATTAACTGTCACCTTAACCTGCACTGGGAATGACTACGGAAGGGCTCTTGATACTATTCGTGAGAGAGTGATAGTAGGTAATGAGCGTTCATTCACTCGTTTGAAGTTCGGCAGTCAACCGCAGTACGAACCTACTACAGCGTGTATCAGAAAGGTGTGGTGGATACCATTAAACTGAACAATGTTCTACATGGGGTCTGTCCAATCACGAAAAAAATATCAACTGTCCCATACAAAACTTCAATACCTACTCAACCCAAATGAATGGGACGGCTGATTATATTTTCGTGATTACGATGTTGATCACATTGAGTAAGTTTTTCAGTTTAATAGTCTGACCATACCGTTTTGATACATGATGTAGAAGATCAGAAGAGGTAAGATGATAGATAGTCGCAAAAAAAACCACAGTTTTAACCAAATATAAAATGCGTTTTCAAAAAATACAATAGGTAGGTACTGCGACGACTCTAACACCGGATAATATATAAAAATATAATTCACAAAACATCTCAGAACTTAATAAGTGATCTTCGCAGAAACATAGCAAAAAAACGACAAAAATGCGCTTTTCCATTTCTTAATTTCCGAAAAATTAAAAAAAAAAATTAAAAATTTAATTTTTTTTTTGTTGAAATTTAATTATTTCAAGGAAAAGAACACTTATCTTTGAAAGATAACTCGGGCATTGAACCGGCGACCCGAGCGGAGTGATATCGCTGTGAGCTTTATATTAAGACAATTTTCCGTTAGGTATCTGCATATTTTTTCCCCATAATACGAAGGACAATAAGGGGTGTGTTGGGGGTAATCTATTTGAGTGAGGTGCAGTTTTGTGTCAGAATATTAATATTTAAATATAACTAACAAAATTCAACAAAACTCTTGCGAATTCATTCAGATTGCACGAAAATATTATCAACTCTCTCATGCACTTCGTTTAGTACCCGTATTGTGCGCGTAAGCGGTGTTTTTGACAGTAGGTTGGTTTTGGCAGCAGGCACGGCCAGCAGTGGCGGCCGCCGCCGCCTCCACACGTACCGGTCTGGCACGCACAGCTTCAGGTGACGCAACACACCTGGGTTATGAACTACTCCCCGCAGGAGCTTTAGCGCATACGCCGCAAGTGTAAAGTCTCGGCGCACTCTTGAGTTCGTTGTACCCCACCATCCCCAGTACAAACAGTGTAGGACACATCAGCGGGTAAAATGGGTAAACCCCATAAAGTTTAAAATACAGGTGTCTTGTAAATTTATTCTGAACTCGCTCCAGCATGAAATTGTATTTCGCTTCATGAGGAGCCCAAATCACCGCACTGTGTTCCAAATGACTCCTTACCAAAGCGTCATACAGCACCCTGAGCGTGGTAACGTTTGTGAATCCCAGCGACTGTCTCAGCACGAAACCCAGGTTTCTGTACGCCTTCTTGCAAATCTTAATTATATGATCCCGGAAAGTTAAATCCGGGGTTAGCAGTACTCCTAGATCTCGTACCTGAGATACTCGCTGCATCGGCTCTTCCTCTACTTTGTATTCGTAGGCTAAGGCAGTCGTCGCGCGCGTAATTGTCATCACTGAGCTTTTCGCTGTGTTGAAATAGAGTTTATCTATGTCTTCCTGCAATCTTTCACAGTCCGACTCACCCTTGACCTCGAATCAAAAAATTCAATCATTATAATTCTTACGTCAGTAACCGACGGAATCCTTACCGATTTTGGTGTAACATTTGTTTGCTCAAGTGTCTTAGTAATAAAGATGCTAATTAGGTTTTACAACTAAAACTTGTTTGGCCAGTTGTATTGAGAATATTTTGGTTGTACGTCAACAAATTAAAGAGATTAGTATGTTGGCGAAACTGTAGTCACACACAGCACAGGCAGAACATTTGCAAAAGTTTTAAAATAACTACGAAAAGCAGCTGAGTTAGCGATCCTGTGAACTTTGAACTAGTGATTCAACAAATAAGCTCTAAAACGATGATCTAGTCAATATTTTGCTAATTTTAACTGCCTCGTTGGTCTAGTGGTTGCAAGCGCTACTGCTGAGCATGAGGTCCTGGGTTCGATTTCTAGGTTGGGTAAAATTATATTGGGTTTTTCTATCTGAAATTTCTCAGTAGCAGCCCGGAGTCTGAATAAGTGCCCGATTGATGGCAATATATTACCATCAATCGGGCACAAATATCGCCGATGCCGATATATCGGCAAACCCGAAGTGTCTCCGATATATCGGCACCGATATCGGTAGCGGATCCACCCTTAGTTTTAAATTTATTTTAGATAGTTGTATGCTCTTATAAATAAACTAGCTTTTGCCTAAGGCTTCGCCCGCGTGGATTTCGCAAAATATCCCACGGCAAAAAAAAAACCCCTAAAACCCCTCCTCCTCTCCCTCTCCCAACACCCTCCACTTCCCCCTTTCCCTCCTCACCACCCCCTTCCCCTTTTCCTCCTCACCACCCCCTTCCCCTTTTCCTCCCATTCTACCCTATGGGGAAAAACTATTAATGACAAACCAAAACCAAACAAACCAAATGAATAAGATTTTTCATATAAACTATAGTCCCTGTTTTTTATTGTAGGAATGTTTAAGTAGCGGCTTTCCTAAATTAAACTCGATACCGTAGTGTGTTGAACTGGTCGTTTCTCTTGATGACCTCGGCTCATAACATTGCTATTATAATTTAGAAAGGCGTAAGGTACTAATAAAATCATTATAGGAAAAATATATCAAATCATAAAAATTCACTGTTTTCTGATGTTTTCCTTTGTATACACACAATTACCCGTTGAGCGCCAAATTTCTATTTTCTATGTCATCTGGAAGTGGGTGAGTTAAGTTATTGATCTATATACAGGGTGTCCCGTAATTAATGGATAACCTCTTACGGGGTCATTGTACTCATCATTATGAACAACTTTTACTATGGGACCAACCCTGAAATCACGAAAAAAAAATCAGCAGTTCCCTACATTTTGACGAGTTATGCGAAAATAAATGGAGGGAACAGTTGATTTTTTTTTTCGCTATTTCATGTTTGGTCCTATAGTAAAAGATGTTCATAATGATGAATACAATGACTCCTTAAGAGGTTATCTATTAATTACGGGACACCCTGTAGATATCTGTGTCAGTCGATGATAAAAATGATGATTTTAGACGATATTATATTGTATTCGTGGAGGTCCAATAGACAATCGCTCCATGTAAAATACTGGTACTCAGCTGCTGCTTAGACTGGGAAGATTGTTGGTGATAGGAATTCGATCAGTACAGAATTGCAGACGTCAGGAGCCCTCTATACAATAGTGAAATGTCAAACGATTTTCAATCATGAGCGATTAATTATTAACTGTCACCTTAACCTGCACTAAGAATGACTACGGAAGGGCTCTTGATACTATTCGTGAGAGAGTGATAGTAGGTAATGAGCGTTCATTCACTCGTTTGAAGTTCGGCAGTCAACCGCAGTACGAACCTACTACAGCGTGTATCAGAAAGGTGTGGTGGATACCATTAAACTGAACAATGTTCTACATGGGGTCTGTCCAATCACGAAAAAAATATCAACTGTCCCATACAAAACTTCAATACCTACTCAACCCAAATGAATGGGACGGCTGATTATATTTTCGTGATTACGATGTTGATCACATTGAGTAAGTTTTTCAGTTTAATAGTCTGACCATACCGTTTTGATACATGATGTAGAAGATCAGAAGAGGTAAGATGATAGATAGTCGCAAAAAAAACCACAGTTTTAACCAAATATAAAATGCGTTTTCAAAAAATACAATAGGTAGGTACTGCGACGACTCTAACACCGGATAATATATAAAAATATAATTCACAAAACATCTCAGAACTTAATAAGTGATCTTCGCAGAAACATAGCAAAAAAACGACAAAAATGCGCTTTTCCATTTCTTAATTTCCGAAAAATAAAAAAAAAAAATTAAAAATTTAATTTTTTTTTTTGTTGAAATTTAATTATTTCAAGGAAAAGAACACTTATCTTTGAAAGATAACTCGGGCATTGAACCGGCGACCCGAGCGGAGTGATATCGCTGTGAGCTTTATATTAAGACAATTTTCCGTTAGGTATCTGCATATTTTTTCCCCATAATACGAAGGACAATGAATGGTGGCATAAGGGGTGTGTTGGGGGTAATCTATTTGAGTGAGGTGCAGTTTTGTGTCAGAATATTAATATTTAAATATAACTAACAAAATTCAACAAAACTCTTGCGAATTCATTCAGATTGCACGAAAATATTATCAACTCTCTCATGCACTTCGTTTAGTACCCGTATTGTGCGCGTAAGCGGTGTTTTTGACAGTAGGTTGGTTTTGGCAGCAGGCACGGCCAGCAGTGGCGGCCGCCGCCGCCTCCACACGTACCGGTCTGGCACGCACAGCTTCAGGTGACGCAACACACCTGGGTTATGAACTACTCCCCGCAGGAGCTTTAGCGCATACGCCGCAAGTGTAAAGTCTCGGCGCACTCTTGAGTTCGTTGTACCCCACCATCCCCAGTACAAACAGTGTAGGACACATCAGCGGGTAAAATGGGTAAACCCCATAAAGTTTAAAATACAGGTGTCTTGTAAATTTATTCTGAACTCGCTCCAGCATGAAATTGTATTTCGCTTCATGAGGAGCCCAAAACACCGCACTGTGTTCCAAATGACTCCTTACCAAAGCGTCATACAGCACCCTGAGCGTGGTAACGTTTGTGAATCCCAGCGACTGTCTCAGCACGAAACCCAGGTTTCTGTACGCCTTCTTGCAAATCTTAATTATATGATCCCGGAAAGTTAAATCCGGGGTTAGCAGTACTCCTAGATCTCGTACCTGAGATACTCGCTGCATCGGCTCTTCCTCTACTTTGTATTCGTAGGCTAAGGCAGTCGTCGCGCGCGTAATTGTCATCACTGAGCTTTTTGCTGTGTTGAAATAGAGTTTATCTATGTCTTCCTGCAATCTTTCACAGTCCGACTCACCCTTGACCTCGAATCAAAAAATTCAATCATTATAATTCTTACGTCAGTAACCGACGGAATCCTTACCGATTTTGGTGTAACATTTGTTTGCTCAAGTATCTTAGTAATAAAGATGCTAATTAGGTTTTACAACTAAAACTTGTTTGGCCAGTTGTATTGAGAATATTTTGGTTGTACGTCAACAAATTAAAGAGATTAGTATGTTGGCGAAACTGTAGTCACACACAGCACAGGCAGAACATTTGCAAAAGTTTTAAAATAACTACGAAAAGCAGCTGAGTTAGCGATCCTGTGAACTTTGAACTAGTGATTCAACAAATAAGCTCTAAAACGATGATCTAGTCAATATTTTGCTAATTTTAACTGCCTCGTTGGTCTAGTGGTTGCAAGCGCTACTGCTGAGCATGAGGTCCTGGGTTCGATTTCTAGGTTAGGTAAAATTATATTGGGTTTTTCTATCTGAAATTTCTCAGTAGCAGCCCGGAGTCTGAATAAGTGCCCGATTGATGGCAATATATTACCATCAATCGGGCACAAATATCGCCGATGCCGATATATCGGCAAACCCGAAGTGTCTCCGATATATCGGCACCGATATCGGTAGCGGATCCACCCTTAGTTTTAAATTTATTTTAGATAGTTGTATGCTCTTATAAATAAACTAGCTTTTGCCTAAGGCTTCGCCCGCGTGGATTTCGCAAAATATCCCACGGCAAAAAAAAAACCCCTAAAACCCCTCCTCCTCTCCCTCTCCCAACACCCTCCACTTCCCCCTTTCCCTCCTCACCACCCCCTTCCCCTTTTCCTCCTCACCACCCCCTTCCCCTTTTCCTCCCATTCTACCCTATGGGGAAAAACTATTAATGACAAACCAAAACCAAACAAACCAAATGAATAAGATTTTTCATATAAACTATAGTCCCTGTTTTTTATTGTAGGAATGTTTAAGTAGCGGCTTTCCTAAATTAAACTCGATACCGTAGTGTGTTGAACTGGTCGTTTCTCTTGATGACCTCGGCTCATAACATTGCTATTATAATTTAGAAAGGCGTAAGGTACTAATAAAATCATTATAGGAAAAATATATCAAATCATAAAAATTCACTGTTTTCTGATGTTTTCCTTTGTATACACACAATTACCCGTTGAGCGCCAAATTTCTATTTTCTATGTCATCTGGAAGTGGGTGAGTTAAGTTATTGATCTATATACAGGGTGTCCCGTAATTAATGGATAACCTCTTACGGGGTCATTGTACTCATCATTATGAACAACTTTTACTATGGGACCAACCCTGAAATCACGAAAAAAAAATCAGCAGTTCCCTACATTTTGACGAGTTATGCGAAAATAAATGGAGGGAACAGTTGATTTTTTTTTTCGCTATTTCATGTTTGGTCCTGTAGTAAAAGATGTTCATAATGATGAATACAATGACTCCTTAAGAGGTTATCTATTAATTACGGGACACCCTGTAGATATCTGTGTCAGTCGATGATAAAAATGATGATTTTAGACGATATTATATTGTATTCGTGGAGGTCCAATAGACAATCGCTCCATGTAAAATACTGGTACTCAGCTGCTGCTTAGACTGGGAAGATTGTTGGTGATAGGAATTCGATCAGTACAGAATTGCAGACGTCAGGAGCCCTCTATACAATAGTGAAATGTCAAACGATTTTCAATCATGAGCGATTAATTATTAACTGTCACCTTAACCTGCACTAAGAATGACTACGGAAGGGCTCTTGATACTATTCGTGAGAGAGTGATAGTAGGTAATGAGCGTTCATTCACTCGTTTGAAGTTCGGCAGTCAACCGCAGTACGAACCTACTACAGCGTGTATCAGAAAGGTGTGGTGGATACCATTAAACTGAACAATGTTCTACATGGGTCTGTCCAATCACGAAAAAATTATCAACTGTCCCATACAAAACTTCAATACCTACTCAACCCAAATGAATGGGACGGCTGATTATTTTTTCGTGATTACGATGTTGATCACATTGAGTAAGTTTTTCAGTTTAATAGTCTGACCATACCGTTTTGATACATGATGTAGAAGATCAGAAGAGGTAAGATGATAGATAGTCGCAAAAAAAAACCACAGTTTTAACCAAATATAAAATGCGATTTCAAAAAATACAATAGGTAGGTACTGCGACGACTCTAACACCGGATAATATATAAAAATATAATTTACAAAACATCTCAGAACTTAATAAGTGATCTTCGCAGAAACATAGCAAAAAAACGACAAAAATGCGCTTTTCCATTTCTTAATTTCCGAAAAATTAAAAAAAAAAATTAAAAATTTAATTTTTTTTTTGTTGAAATTTAATTATTTCAAGGAAAAGAACACTTATCTTTGAAAGATAACTCGGGCATTGAACCGGCGACCCGAGCGGAGTGATATCGCTGTGAGCTTTATATTAAGACAATTTTCCGTTAGGTATCTGCATATTTTTTCCCCATAATACGAAGGACAATGAATGGTGGCATAAGGGGTGTGTTGGGGGTAATCTATTTGAGTGAGGTGCAGTTTTGTGTCAGAATATTAATATTTAAATATAACTAACAAAATTCAACAAAACTCTTGCGAATTCATTCAGATTGCACGAAAATATTATCAACTCTCTCATGCACTTCGTTTAGTACCCGTATTGTGCGCGTAAGCGGTGTTTTTGACAGTAGGTTGGTTTTGGCAGCAGGCACGGCCAGCAGTGGCGGCCGCCGCCGCCTCCACACGTACCGGTCTGGCACGCACAGCTTCAGGTGACGCAACACACCTGGGTTATGAACTACTCCCCGCAGGAGCTTTAGCGCATACGCCGCAAGTGTAAAGTCTCGGCGCACTCTTGAGTTCGTTGTACCCCACCATCCCCAGTACAAACAGTGTAGGACACATCAGCGGGTAAAATGGGTAAACCCCATAAAGTTTAAAATACAGGTGTCTTGTAAATTTATTCTGAACTCGCTCCAGCATGAAATTGTATTTCGCTTCATGAGGAGCCCAAATCACCGCACTGTGTTCCAAATGACTCCTTACCAAAGCGTCATACAGCACCCTGAGCGTGGTAACGTTTGTGAATCCCAGCGACTGTCTCAGCACGAAACCCAGGTTTCTGTACGCCTTCTTGCAAATCTTAATTATATGATCCCGGAAAGTTAAATCCGGGGTTAGCAGTACTCCTAGATCTCGTACCTGAGATACTCGCTGCATCGGCTCTTCCTCTACTTTGTATTCGTAGGCTAAGGCAGTCGTCGCGCGCGTAATTGTCATCACTGAGCTTTTTGCTGTGTTGAAATAGAGTTTATCTATGTCTTCCTGCAATCTTTCACAGTCCGACTCACCCTTGACCTCGAATCAAAAAATTCAATCATTATAATTCTTACGTCAGTAACCGACGGAATCCTTACCGATTTTGGTGTAACATTTGTTTGCTCAAGTATCTTAGTAATAAAGATGCTAATTAGGTTTTACAACTAAAACTTGTTTGGCCAGTTGTATTGAGAATATTTTGGTTGTACGTCAACAAATTAAAGAGATTAGTATGTTGGCGAAACTGTAGTCACACACAGCACAGGCAGAACATTTGCAAAAGTTTTAAAATAACTACGAAAAGCAGCTGAGTTAGCGATCCTGTGAACTTTGAACTAGTGATTCAACAAATAAGCTCTAAAACGATGATCTAGTCAATATTTTGCTAATTTTAACTGCCTCGTTGGTCTAGTGGTTGCAAGCGCTACTGCTGAGCATGAGGTCCTGGGTTCGATTTCTAGGTTAGGTAAAATTATATTGGGTTTTTCTATCTGAAATTTCTCAGTAGCAGCCCGGAGTCTGAATAAGTGCCCGATTGATGGCAATATATTACCATCAATCGGGCACAAATATCGCCGATGCCGATATATCGGCAAACCCGAAGTGTCTCCGATATATCGGCACCGATATCGGTAGCGGATCCACCCTTAGTTTTAAATTTATTTTAGATAGTTGTATGCTCTTATAAATAAACTAGCTTTTGCCTAAGGCTTCGCCCGCGTGGATTTCGCAAAATATCCCACGGCAAAAAAAAAACCCCTAAAACCCCTCCTCCTCTCCCTCTCCCAACACCCTCCACTTCCCCCTTTCCCTCCTCACCACCCCCTTCCCCTTTTCCTCCTCACCACCCCCTTCCCCTTTTCCTCCCATTCTACCCTATGGGGAAAAACTATTAATGACAAACCAAAACCAAACAAACCAAATGAATAAGATTTTTCATATAAACTATAGTCCCTGTTTTTTATTGTAGGAATGTTTAAGTAGCGGCTTTCCTAAATTAAACTCGATACCGTAGTGTGTTGAACTGGTCGTTTCTCTTGATGACCTCGGCTCATAACATTGCTATTATAATTTAGAAAGGCGTAAGGTACTAATAAAATCATTATAGGAAAAATATATCAAATCATAAAAATTCACTGTTTTCTGATGTTTTCCTTTGTATACACACAATTACCCGTTGAGCGCCAAATTTCTATTTTCTATGTCATCTGGAAGTGGGTGAGTTAAGTTATTGATCTATATACAGGGTGTCCCGTAATTAATGGATAACCTCTTACGGGGTCATTGTACTCATCATTATGAACAACTTTTACTATGGGACCAACCCTGAAATCACGAAAAAAAAATCAGCAGTTCCCTACATTTTGACGAGTTATGCGAAAATAAATGGAGGGAACAGTTGATTTTTTTTTTCGCTATTTCATGTTTGGTCCTGTAGTAAAAGATGTTCATAATGATGAATACAATGACTCCTTAAGAGGTTATCTATTAATTACGGGACACCCTGTAGATATCTGTGTCAGTCGATGATAAAAATGATGATTTTAGACGATATTATATTGTATTCGTGGAGGTCCAATAGACAATCGCTCCATGTAAAATACTGGTACTCAGCTGCTGCTTAGACTGGGAAGATTGTTGGTGATAGGAATTCGATCAGTACAGAATTGCAGACGTCAGGAGCCCTCTATACAATAGTGAAATGTCAAACGATTTTCAATCATGAGCGATTAATTATTAACTGTCACCTTAACCTGCACTAAGAATGACTACGGAAGGGCTCTTGATACTATTCGTGAGAGAGTGATAGTAGGTAATGAGCGTTCATTCACTCGTTTGAAGTTCGGCAGTCAACCGCAGTACGAACCTACTACAGCGTGTATCAGAAAGGTGTGGTGGATACCATTAAACTGAACAATGTTCTACATGGGTCTGTCCAATCACGAAAAAATTATCAACTGTCCCATACAAAACTTCAATACCTACTCAACCCAAATGAATGGGACGGCTGATTATTTTTTCGTGATTACGATGTTGATCACATTGAGTAAGTTTTTCAGTTTAATAGTCTGACCATACCGTTTTGATACATGATGTAGAAGATCAGAAGAGGTAAGATGATAGATAGTCGCAAAAAAAAACCACAGTTTTAACCAAATATAAAATGCGATTTCAAAAAATACAATAGGTAGGTACTGCGACGACTCTAACACCGGATAATATATAAAAATATAATTCACAAAACATCTCAGAACTTAATAAGTGATCTTCGCAGAAACATAGCAAAAAAACGACAAAAATGCGCTTTTCCATTTCTTAATTTCCGAAAAATTGAAAAAAAAATTAAAAATTTAATTTTTTTTTGTTGAAATTTAATTATTGCAAGGAAAAGAACACTTCTCTTTGAAAGATAACTCGGGCATTGAACCGGCGACCCGAGCGGAGTGATATCGCTGTGAGCTTTATATTAAGACAATTTTCCGTTATCTGCATATTTTTTCCCCATAATACGAAGGACAATGAATGGTGGCATAAGGGGTGTGTTGGGGGTATTCTATTTGAGTGAGGTGCAGTTTTGTGTCATTGCAATAAAAAACATTGAAGGTTTTATTATAGACACATACACAAACACTCTCAACCTCACTTCCACTCCACATCACTAGGTACTTAAAAAAATAGAATGATTTTTTCTTTTGTAATTTTTAATTTATTGAGACTTCATTATAGATGTGAAACTATGGAACAAAAATGTCTACCTTGTACTTTGTGTTGGGCGTTGACAGCTGCGCCACAGTATTTTACTTTTGCAGTTAGCTTCGTGTTTAATGTTATGTTTAATACCTAAAAATTGTTCCTAATAATTTTTTTTTTTTTAATTGTTCGACAAAAATAACAAAAAATAAACGTACATTACGAAAATATTTACAAGCATCTATTATATAACTATCGATTGTATTCTAATATGACTAATATTCATTAAAATTGTTTTGCAAGAAAATGTTTTTGAAACGCCTACTAAAACTTATGCAATAATGACTAATTTGATACAAATATACTATGTTAACAGAATCTTAAGAAAACTTAAATAAATCATATTCAAGGAACGCTGTCCTAACTACGTCACTAAAATGATGATAATTTTACTAAGATCAACAATTTATTCACCTACAGTTTTTTTGTTATTAGATAAAATAGTTACATCTTTAGACACAATTGGAAGCAATTCCTTAGCCTCTTGTTCAGGTTTCAATCCCTTCATACAATCAGAAATCTCCTGCAAACTCATATCTTTAGTTTCCGGTAGATAAAAATATATCAAAACCAAACATACAGATGAAGCTAACGCAAATAACAGGAACGTACCATGCATTCCTAAAGCTATAAAAATGTAAGGACATACTTTTATAAACGTACCGAACATTATCTTATAAGATAGAGCTATAGTACACATGGATAAGCTTCTACACTCGGTAGATATTAATTCACCATATATAGATGTAGATAGAATCATTGGTCCACAACTTATGAATACTGAATAACCTATTAACAATAGAACTGATAAATACTTGTCTTCTGATACTACGGATACTTTTACTAAATACAGATATAGAGACAGTAAAAACAAAAATACAATTGCAATAGAAGAAGAGGCCAGTAATAAACTACGTCTTTTGAATGCTTTTGATAAAGCACATCCCACATACATAGTTGAAACTGTCACTGCGTCCAATATTAACATACCAGCATAAGCAGTAGACTCATTATTAGTTATTTTCTTTATTATGTCTATAGCGTACACTGTACATACTAATTTCCCGGAAAAATTATACAATGCCATCAATAGCACAGATAATAGCACAGGTTTGTAAAATTTTTTCTTAACCACAACTGTAATAGACTTCGTAACTTGGTTTCTTATAGATATTTTGCGTCTATCATTTTGATGATCACTTATAAGTTTTTCGAGTTCCTTTTCAGAAGACATTGATGAACCTTTCAGCCATCTATGGGCTCTTGCGCACTGATCAAAGCGACCTTTTGTTGCCAACCACAGAGGAGATTCTGGCCAGAAATATACTGTGCCTAAACTGTAAATAGAACACACCAATCCAAATAGAGGTATCTTCTTCCAATGGAAGAAAGTTCCTATAAGATTTGAGGCTAGTATACCCCAAAAGAATGTTGCAGATTTAATGGTCAAGAAGAGGCCTCTATTTTTTGCTGATGTATACTCCGTGATGATGGCAATTGTGATAGTGAGATTCGAAGCATCGACGACTCCTTGGAAGATTTCGCTGATGAGGATCGTGTAGACGTCGTTGCTGTTGTATAAGATGATGAAACCGATGAATGTGGAAACGCAGACGAAAATGTGGGTAACCTTCCTGCCCACGAGCGCCACTAAGATGGGCAGGATGATGACAAAGGGCATCCCGCTGTAGCTGAACGCGGCAGCTGGAAACCCAAAATTAACACATAAAGTAATTGCAAGTAAGACGTGTAATTTGCAAAATTACAAGCTTTTCAAGTTTACGAGTAATAGTCAAATATTAATGAAACAACAAAAAGCTCTCTTCTTAGTCCGCATTATTGTGCAACTACGTAACCTTATTACTGCGCGTGGTCCGACACGCACTTGGCCGCTTTTTTTATTTTTATTTATACCCAAAGGATTTCACAGTAGGGGAAGGTGCTGTACCTTGACACCCTTCGAACCTTGAGCCACTTAAATTTTTGAAATGTTCCCGCCAATTTCTCGGATGTTTATGTTAGAATTACAGTTTGTTAAGACCAACTGACATGAAGTTAGTTGCTGTCATTCATTTTACTTCGTTTCGACGTGAGACTACATTGAAAGTTTTTGCTGGTAAAAAGTGAGTTTTATATTTTTTTGTTTCCTAAATAACTCGTATAATTAAGTTTTGTAATTTTTTGTATCGGGCTACTTTGGAGGCAGTTTAGTAATGTTTACGAATAATTTTGTGGTGTTAAGTTAAAGATAATCTCCAAAATTTTACGAACCATTAAATATCGACAGGTAGGGGTGTCGTACCTTGATCATGATCAAGGTACGCACAGCAGCAGGTCAAGTTGTCAAATTTTCTCATTCGATTTTAAACTTAACTCTTTAAACGTCACATACACCCGGGTGTTCGTAAGAATCCAAGCGCAAAACGTCAAAGGAACACCTGTGTGTACATAACGCTTGGTTCCCATTGGACGATGGTATTTTACGTTTATTTGCACTTGCAACACGATTTGGCTCTATCATTCGACTAATCGGTTCATACTTGACCGGTTTTAATAACATTTAAAAGGCAACACCACTAAAATGTCAAAAAAAAAGTAGAACAAAATGCATCTGAGGTTATTTAACCATCATATTTTATTTTAAGTTTTAAAATCATTTGGAAAAATTTTACAGTTTGGTATTACCTGATGTGCTGTGTCTGTACAGTGGGATTCCTTAAATTGAAAATTAATTATTTCTAGTCACCAATTAAATAAAAAAAAATTGAAAAAGAAAATAAGAAAGCACTGTGACACAGATTACATCTGAGAAGTTCCTAATTTAGGTTTTAAAGACAAATGATACTACTTATTTAAATATTATTAGTTTTCTTTCAGATCTCACTCAGATACTACATGAATGTGATTCACAAAGTACCTACTAGTTGCTAAGATTTATTGATTGTTATAGCAAAGAATAAATACATTTCAATTACGCAAAATAATTAGAAGAAAGAAAACTGCAAGGAAGACTTTTTTGACATTCGTTTTGTGATTTTTATTTCCGGAATACTTTATTTCTTTAGAATTCTGGTTGATTACAGACATATTAAGAATTGTGAACGAAAAAACTTTAATTATATTAATAATTAGTCTATAAATTGCTTCTTATTTCAATGGATCTCCGCGCAAGACCAAGGTACAGCACATACGGATCAAGGTACATAGGCAATGCTGTACCTTGATCCAAGAACGACTTTTTTTTAAACCCAATAAATACTTACAAATCATTTTTTTATGCTTTTGTAAAATTCATATTACGTGTAATATTAGTTAGCCTTTTAGATTCTGTTCATTTTATTAATTTATGTATCTTAATATAAATAATAAAAAATATTGAACCAAAACGGTATCGAGGTACAGCACCTTCCCCTAATAAAAATAACCTGTATGACATTTGAGATAAAACTGTGTTTGTCAGGCATATTAATAAATTTATCCACACTATTAATATAATAAACAGGTAAAGTGAGTTTGTTTATAGGTAGGTATGTAGGCGGTAATCTTCGGAACTACAGATCCGATTTCGAAAATTCTTTCACTCATAGAAAGTTGCAGTATTGTACTAAAACTATAGTATTGAGTGTCACAGGATATATTTTATATTAAAATAAAAAAAATCACGCGGATGAAGTCACAAGCTGGAGCTAGTTATAAAATATTTTTTACAAGTTTAGTATGAGGATGCTTTGAACTCTACGGAAGGACATAGGCTACTTTTTATTGACATACCATGCGAGCGAAGCCGCGGCCGGAAGCTAGTATAATATTATAAATGTGAAAGTTTGTATGTTTGGATGTTTGTTACACAATCACGCAAAAACGGCTGAACGGATTTGGATGAAATTTGTTACACAGATTAGTTAATAACCTGGATTAACAAATAGGATACGTTCCGTCCCGGTGGTTCGTTCCCGATGGATAAATTCCGATCCTACGTGAACGAAGCCGTTGGAAAAAGCTAGTCTTGAATAAGTGCCAAAAAAACCTACGTAACCAAGAGGCCATCTCCGGAGTAACAGCGTCAGTGGAGTTGGCTTCTCTTCGGAGTTGAGGAACAATTACCGTTGGAGACCCAGCGCACAGACCCAACATGAAGTAACATGACCAAGCGCCACTGTTGATCAGTAACTGAAATGGAAAAAAAAATATAAATAAACGATCATGTCAGTGTGTTTGGAGTTTAGTGAATTGAGTGTATGAAATTAGGATTTTTAGTTTTTACCCGCGTTGGCCACGGAGACGGTATATGCTTTTGGAGTAAGAGGGGGTCATGCGGTTCATGGCCCTTTAAGGGGCACCGGTGTGGGCGCGTTCCCTGAGGCTACGACCAGCCCGCCGATTGAACGCGTCCCAGAGGGTCATGGCCATCCGGCTAGTCCGGGGATACCGCACGGTCTCCTGTGAGGCGGCTAGCCTCCTTGCCGGATTACCGCCATGGAATCTGGAGGCAAAAGTCCTCGCGCACGTGTGGGAGTGGCGCGAGGAGGCGAAACGCCGGGGCGTAACTCCGCTGCCGTGAGAAATCACGGTACCGCGGACAGAGCTCCGGCGAGATCTCATGGCGACATGGAGAGTGCGATTGTCGCAACCCAGCGCTGGGCACGCCACAATTGCGGCGATAAGTCCCCTCTTTGAGGAGTGGTTGGAGAGGCGCCACGGCGTCCTCACCTTCCGCCTGACGCAGGTCCTCACCGGACATGGTTGTTTTGGGAGGTTCCTGTTTCGGATAAGGCGGGAGGAAACGCCCGGGTGTCACCATTGTGTGGATCGCCCGGAGGACACGGTGGAGTATACAGTAGAGGTCTGCCTGGCTTGGGCGGAGTATCGCCGTGTTCTCACGAAGGCGATCGGCGGCGGCGATCTCTCGCGTCCAAACCTGGTCCAGGCCATGGTGCGGAGCGAGAGTGCATGGGAGGCCGTCACCTCCTTCTGCGAAGCAGTAATGCTCGCAAAGGAGGAGGTGGAACGCGTGAGGGAGAGGCAACAGCCGCGCCCTCGCGCCCCTAGCCGCCGCAGGAGATACCCTGGGCGGCGGGAATCTATCGCCGATTCCCGGCCACCGTGGACGCTGGCTTGCGGACGACGAGTAATGGGCAGCTCGCCGTCCGGTAAGGACCAGGCCCGGGTCGACGGTGCGTTGTGTTCCACGCGCGCCTCAAAGAGACGTCAGCAGTGACGGGGTTCAATAGGGCTGATGCCGCCGGGGTCGCGGGTAGTCCGAAAGAGATATCGTGGCCCTGGCACGGGCAACTGAAGGAACACGGGTGGGTTTTAGTCAGTAAAAGTCGACACGCCCTCCCGCTCTGCCCAGAGCGGGAGAAGTCATTTGAAGATTTCCCATCCTCAAAAAATATTTTGTATAATGTAATATTTTTAGTATTTGTGTGCGTGTGTGTGTGTTTCTATTACCATATTTGTCGGAAACGGCTAGGCCGATTTTGAAACGGTTGTTTGCTTTGTGTACGTCTCATTCCTGAGGATGTTCTTAGCTAAGTTTTATAATGTTACACCGCCAGGGGGCGCTACAATATACAGATGTCTCTCCAAAACGGTTATTTTAATTTTTTTGTCATTAATAAATGTATTGCATTGACAATTAACATTTAAAATTAAAAAAAGCCAGCAATTAATAATAAATTTAAAATTAAAAAAAAACACACGATGGATTTGTTGTGGCATGAAAAAGCTTCAAATAAAAATCCAAAAAATCCACGACATTAAAGGCTCCTACAAACAGGCGCAACACGCGAAAAATCGCGCGCGGCACATAGGCATCTTGGAGCCTTCAAGCGTACTATGATTAATAAAAAGTGCACCACAGTAACTATCATATAGATTATTATTAATAGCCATGGTGCGTAACCTGCGTTGTAGAATTCACATTAATCTATATTATAAACTCGAAAGATTTTTTTGTTTGTTTGTTTGTACCGAATAACCTCCGAAACTACTGGATCGATTTTAACTATTTTTTCCCCAATAGAAAGCTTAATTATGAAGAAGGCTATAATTTATTTTCAAAAAACCTTAGGTACCGAGAAAACATAAAATAAAAAAGGCAAAAAGAACGCTAAGCGAAAACGAAGTAAAGTGACACGAGTTAAAGGATATATTTTATGATAAAACAAGAAATATCACGCGAACGAAGTCACGGGCAGAAACTAGTTAACAATATAGCTCTATATATTGCATACTCATACTCATTGCATATTAGTATGCGCATAAATCTGTCTGTGAATACAATGTCATTCAAAGGCACAAACAATCGGTCTTGGTCTATGAATCAGTGCTACTACGCTACCCACTGGTATCGGTCATAATAATTAACAACACATTCAGTTCAGTCTACCCTTTCTTTCCGATACGAGTGTTTGTTGTGTATCGTGTTTATTCGAAATGCAGGCGAATATTGATTTGGAGGCTAAGCAACGTATTATTGCGTTGCACAACATAGGATATAAAATATCTCAAATAATTAATGAGACCGGCTTTAGCGTGAGTAATATTAATTGTGAATCTGGATATTACATATTTTTTAAATACAGCAACTGTTTTAAATAAAGTCATGGTTTATTTAGTCAATTTAGTCATTGTAATCACGCGCTTCTTTTGTTTTAGTGGAGGACTGTGAAACTTTGGTTGATATGTTACGAAGAGGAAGGTAGTGTACTCGACCGCGAAGTGGCCGCCCGCGTCTGCTTACTGGGATCCAGCAGACAGCAATGATTCAAGCATATGAAGAAAATGGTTTTTTTACGAACTAACGACTTTGCTCGGAGATTCTATATCTCCGTGGATACTGTTCGTCGAACCCTACATAGACAAGGTATACATCATCGGAAGCCAGCAAAGAAAAACAGCTTAACCGAAGTGCATAAACGAAATAGATTATCATTTGCAAGAGAATATTTAGATTTTGATTGGAAAAATACTATATTTGCCGATGAAAAAACATTCATGTCGTCTCAGCACGGTCGATTACATTTGTGGAGAAGAAATGGGACTAGATATGACGAAAACCATGTTATTAAAACACGGAATCTAGTCGAATCACATTAAATGTATGGGGTTGGATGTCTGTCGGAACCGGACCCGGACCCGGTGAACTAGTAGCGCAACCACCTGGGCGTGCAACTGCTGCTACCTACGTTAACATTTTAGACGAAAACATGTTACCGACGGTGCAATGCGTGTATCCAGCTGTGGATGTGCCAAATATTTCGATTGTGCAAGATAACTGTCCAGTGCATCGAACTCACGTTGTGAATGATTGGTTTAATCAAAACCCTGAAATAGCTGTGATTTCCTGGCCAGCAAAATCCCCGGACTTAAACCCCATGGAAATCCTATGGGGTTTAATGGTGCAAAAATGGGACATGCTTAATGAAAGAATAACAGAGGATTTGGAATCACACTGCCATAAAGTGTGGGAGGATTTAAGAGGAACAGATATTTGTGAGAGTATGGTAGGTTCTATGCGGAGGCGATTACTAGAAGTTATAGAAAAAAATGGAGGTTATACTAAATATTAATACATTTATATTATTTTCTTACATTACATTGTCTCAGTTTGAAGTTATTATCTATAATTTATATGACTTATATTTTATTAAAATAAAGTGTGTAGGTCGTGTTAAGGTTTAGCTTCAATGCTCTTTTCTTTACGAAAACGTATATTTAAGCTTAAACCTTGTTTAAATTAAAGAAACGTGACATAGACACAATTTGTAGTTATCGAGTGATATGATTTTAATATTTTATAATATAATAACTGTAATAAACTAACAGATCATTAAAAAAAAAAACCGGCCAAGTGCGTGTCAGAACACGCACAATGAAGGGTTCCGTAATTGAAAAGAATTTATCCCAATAAAAAAAGTGAAAACCGACTTCAAAAACCAAAAATGAATAAAATAACTTTCTTAAAAAACTTAACAGCTTCTGAAGTCGGTGCCAAGCTAAAGTGCATTGAAGGACTAAAGACACCGTCTTCAGAAGCTGTTAAATGTTTTAAGAAAGTTATTTTATAAATTTTTGGTTTTTGAAGTTGGTTTTTACTTTTTTTAAAGTAAATTTATTTTTCCATTTTTAGTTGAATATTCAATTACATTTAATAAGTAAGCCCAAGACGAACGAAAAGAAGAATCATAAAAATCGGCTTAGAAATGCCGGAGATACAGTACTTATATTTATGCATATAACTTTGTTCATAAGACTAATTACATAATGTATTATCTACTAAATCCTTCCTGAAAGCATGTAGATCACGTCAGTCAGTGTAACAATCATCAAAACTGGTTCATTAGTTTTTGAGAAAATCGCGGACCAACAAACATACATACTTACATACATACATACGGGTTGAATACAGCACCTCCTTTTTTTTAAAGTCGGCTAATGAAGTCGGTTCAAAATAAACTTACCAATGAATCTCAAAAATTTTTTTTTTTATGTCATAAAGCTACACATTAACAATTTTCGGAATTTTTCCTTTACTTGTGCTGGGAGACCTTGCTTCTTGCCAAATTTCATTATTCTAGGTCAACGGGAAGTTCGTACGACGTTTTGATTTACTTGCGACAGTTGCGAGTTTCAAAAAGTGTCGCAAAATGGGCGTATTTCTTTATTGCGTTGACTTAGAAGCTTGATATTTTCAGAACTCTAAGGGGCTATAGACTTACGTATTCGATATTAATTTCAACTTGATATCTCCACGCGTTCCTGAGAAAAAGGGTCTTGACAGATAGACAGACAGACAGGACAACGAAGTGATCGTATAAGGATTCCGTTTTTTTTTTTTTGAGGTACGGAACCCTAAAAACTTGAAAAGTATTTGAAATGTTTTATTTTTAATAAAAACTAAATAAAATGTGCCTAAACTATATAATTTATTATGAAGACGATTAAAAAAAAGATTCCAAAGATCAAATAGGATCAATAAAAATAAGGTTCCAAAAATCAGCGCGACTCCAGCCGGAATCGAACCCAGACTCATTTCCCGCCCACTTTCGTAAGTGCCACATTACACCGCTCGACCACGGAAGCTATGATGCTCAAGAGTAAAACAGCAAACCTATTCCAAACAGTTACTCACGCACACACGCAAAAAGTTCACCCCTTGCAAGCCAAAGTATACCTTACGGACTGACTCCAATTATGCTTGTGACTGTACCTATTTGCATTGATATATTTTGCTAAGCTCCGTTATTTTTTACCTGTGAGGCTTTCATCTAAGTTTTTTCTATGAATTCTGACAATGCCCTAGACTGTTATACCTTGTTGGATAGCTGAAGAAACGTAGATATTTTTAAGTACATCTGCAACTAACCTGCCATAGATTTTTTTTTTATTCCTCAATGAAAAAAATACTTTGTACAAATTTATTTCTTGTTTCAACTATAAACGTCTACTACGACCCAGTTTGTTTATTCACCTGCAATTTTGGTTTTGAAAATAATAAAGCAACTTGACTACAACCCACACAAAAATCGTAAAAAAAATTAGATGCACAAGTAACACAAAAAATAGCGCAATAGACAAAAAATTTGATTTTTTATAAAACAACTTAAAATTCCAATATCTTGAAAACGGTCTAGGGTATCATGTTTTATACTCAAATCAGTCAGTAATGATGGAAACTACCACCCCCTAAAGGATCTAGGTCGACTTAACCTTTAAGCTAATAAACATATATTGCTCGTTAAATAGTATACGGATATTATCTTGGAAATTGAAATAAATAAATGACTAATTACTTACCTGTCTCAAAAAATAAATCCATACAAAACCATCCCTCGATAAGTTTTTTTCACTCATTTTTAAAACTCATATAAACTCAAGCACTACTAAACTCAGGTGATGCCAATACAAAGTATTGTACTTTAATGTTGTATACATTTATGATAATCCTAATAAAGTAAGATTTTAGGGTATTGCAGGAAAATTAGATAAACGTTCTAAAAATAAATATGTATGATGACTTCTCATTATTTTGTAGTGATAGCCTCGTGATAGTTCGTTGTATTGCCAAGTCAAGGTCTCGAGTTCGAACCCAAGCCACGCATATCAGACTTTTCGGATTCATGTGCGTACTATATGTATAATAATGATCACTTGCTTTCTTACCGCCCCGAAATATCTCTCAGGCACCTGAGAGATATTGCTCATTGGCATGTGAAGCCAAGTCACAGACCCAAGGGCGGCATAAAAACTGACTCCACATTAGTCACTAACTACACGAAAAATAAAATATATTACGTAGCAAGTGCTTTGAAAGTGTTATCTACGTCGTTATTAATAATATACAACAGACAAAATACTCTTTACGGTGCAATTATTTGAACATGTTAAGTATAATGTCAAAATAAATGACGTTTAAAACATCCCATACGAATCCAATGTGAATCGAATGTGTTACTTCCTTCTGCCTGGCACTTTTTACTTATTCTTTGCGAAGGTACAGACCTAGGATATAAGAGTAACAGACAGTCCTTTTTAGGTTCTATACTTAACAAGGAACCCTTATAGTTTCGCTATGTCCGTCCTTCTGTCCGTCTGTCTGTCTGTCCGTCCGCAGCTTAGCTCAGACACTCTTAGTACTAGAAAGCTATATACATATATGTATTTTTCTTGTACACGTAAAGTGGAGATGTTTTTTTTCTCTTTCTTCTCTCTTCTTTTTCGGTCTTTCAAATCAATGTTTTGATTTAGGAATCCGTTTCTGAAATATTAAACCAAGTAGGCTTTTTAAGTTAACGAATAAAAGTCAGCGAACTACGGAAACCTTCATTGTGCGTGGTCCGACACGCACTTGGCCGGTTTTTAAAACTGAGGTGTCCATTATCTTAACATCACACTATTTTATCCCGGTCTACGCGGGTGAAACCGCGAGGCGCAGCTAGTAATTAATAAATTGAAATGATTCATGTTTGTCTGTGTGACCGCTTTTTCGGTTCACTGTGGTGCATTTTGCCGCGGTTTTCCGGATGGTTATCTAAGCTAAAGCTAACTAAGATGTAATAAATAAATCTTTGTGATTTATCAAGTCGTAAAAACTATGCAAAGCTGTGGGTCGCCACTTAGTTATAATTCAATTATAATTCCTACGGAATCCTTAACAATATTAGTTTCCTTCAGTTCAAGTTTCATAATAATATGGATGACATTCAGGTTTTACAACTAAAACTTGTTCGGCCAGTTTTATTGAGATTATTTTGGTTGTACAGTCAACAAATTAAAGCGATTAATATGCTGGCGAAACTGTAGTCACACACAGCACAGACAGAACATTTGAAAAAGTATTAAAACAGATGAGATAGCGATCTTGTGAACTTTCAACAAATAAGCTCTAAAGCGCTAGCCCTACTTGCCTTGTTGGTCCAGTGCATGAGGTCCTGGGTACGATGTACAGGTCGAGCAAAGTGATATTTGGTTTTTAAATCTGGAATTTCTCAGTAGCAGCTCGGAGTCTGGATTTGTGCCCCGTTGATTGCAATGGGTTCGCCCGCTATTGCATGGGTCTTATAGCTGGCGAAATGTTTGTGTAGGTACTATAAGTATACATACTCTAAAGCTACCATTTACTGGGTATGTCTTTGTTTGACTTGAATGTGCCCTGGCGGCTGAGAGTATGTGACGCTCACTCTAATGTCTCGCTGATGGTGGCGCGTGTTGGATCATTTAGCTAATCCATGCGTCAGGTTCGTGAACAAGCGCTGTCAGTGAAGGCTGGTCATACCTTAGCGGCCACGGCTTATTTTAATTTTATTTAAATATTTGAATTGTTTTTTTTTTAAGGACGCTTTTAACGTTCTGCATCGTTCTCACATGTAAGATTTCAACATGAATGATGTAACCATTATTTTGTAACCATATCTTGATTTAAAAGAGTGTCCGTGGAGTTTCTTGCCCGTTCTTCTCCATAGGTACCTACTATGCTTTGGAATGGGCGCCTAGCTTCATCTTTTTGACTGACCGACCCCTTGACAATTCAAAAGTGCCTGTAATTGGTTTAATTGAAATAAATGCTTTGAGTTTAAGTTTGAGTCTGCCCAACCCTTCGGGGAGACAAGGCGTGATATTATGTTTAACTTACAATCAAAACTACAAACAAATCAAAAACAAAACCTCCCCGTCATACATCATCATATTCAACATCATTCATTTTCTAAAAACATCTGTCCAGTTTTTTCTCAGTTATCCGCTCATACGGTTTCGGTGTGAATCGGGTCCGTGAGATTTTAAATATTTTTTTATTATTAACGTTGTTCCATCACTATTAAGTAATTTTTTTACTATTACTTAATAGTGATGGAACAACGTTAATAATAAAAAAATATTTTCCCGGTATAGAACCCATACCACGCACAATATTAGGCAAATTACTCACGGACGAACCGTATGAGGGGTTATTAAGTAAAAACTTACAATCAACAGTTCTATCACAGAATAGGTTTCATGTTCAGACACCCTACAGCTGAATTGTTCTTCGGAATGATAAAAGTATTTATCATCATTCATATTCACAACACCAACATTTTATGAGTAGAGCAAGACCTTATTTTCTGATTTGAAAATGAATGGGATAGAGTAGTGTTAGTACTAGTATGTACTTTGAACGTACGCATACCTGCTAGCTTGGGCTGATGGCTAATTTTCAGGTATCAGATATTAAAGGTATGTAAAAATATTACTCACTTTACTTAAAGTCTGACTGCTGATTTGTGTGTATGTTTTTTTTTTTATGTAAGAGCAGTTGTAGCCGGGTATACTTCTCCCCGAGCCGAACTCTCGCCGAGTTCCACAACTCCCTTGCGGAATTGAAAACCGTCGTCGTCGGGTTCCGTTCCCTTCCTGTGCTCGTCCTCGGGGACTTCAACGCCAAGAATGTGGCTTGGGGTTCCCGGTATACGGACACACGGGGTAGGATGGTGGAGGACTGGGCTCTAGAGACAGGCCTGGTCGTCCTAAATCGGGGTTCTGTCCCCACGTGTGTGCGGATGCGGGGCGAATCAGTGGTGGACATTTCGTTCGCCAGTCCCGCTCTGTTGCCGCATGTTCTTGACTGGCGCATCATGGAGGGGGTGGAGACCTATTCCGACCACCGGTACATCCGGTTTGATGTCTCCGCCCAAACCTCGAGCGCGCCGGTCCGACAGGCCCCGAGTGGTCCGCGGTGGGCGCTGAAGCAGCTGGACCGGGAGCTCTTCCTGGAAGCCTCAATCGTGCAGGCCTGGGTGTCACCACCGGACAGGCCTGCTGACGTCAATGACGAGACGGAGTGGTTCCGGGAGGCCATGTCCGAAATATGTGACGTGGCAATGCCCTGGGTCCAGCCCGGACGCGCCTGGCGCCAGGTGTACTGGTGGTCGCCGGAGCTGACGGCTCTGCGCGAGGCATGCGTTGCTGCGCGGCACCGGTACACCAGGCACCGCAGGCTCCGTATCCGCCCTCCGGATACGGAAGCCATTCAGGCGGAGCTGTATGAGGGGTACAGAGCGGCGAAGACTGCCCTCCGAGCGGAGATCTCGCGGGCCTCTGGCCCGCGAGGAGTCGCTGGGGACTCTGAACAGAGATCCGTGGGGACGCCCCTACAAAATGGTGCGGGATAAACTCCGCCCATGGGCTCCCCCGCTGACGCAGAGTCTCCGGCCGCAGCTCGTGGAGGACGTGGTGAGCGCTCTGTTCCCTTCGCGAGGGGAACATACTCCCCCGCCCATGGCTCCGCCTCCTGCGGTGCCCGATGCGGACCACATCACCGACGACGACGACGATGCTCCGGAAGTGACCGAGGTAGAGCTGAGAGTGGCGGTACGTAGGCTGAGTGCCAAAAATACCGCCCCAGGACCCGACGGCTTGCCAGGAAGAGCCTGGGTTCTGGCCTTTGGGGCTCTCGGGCCTCGACTAGGGGGGCTCCTAAGCGCATGCTTGGAGAGGGGCCAGTTCCCACTTCGTTGGAGGACAGGGAAACTGGTCCTCATTAAGAAGCCGGGGCGCCCTGCGGACTCTCCGTCCGCTTACCGGCCCATCGTGCTGCTCGACGAGGTGGGCAAGCTCTTTGAAAGAGTCATTGCAGACCGCCTAGTCGGGTGGCTGGCGCAGGAGGGGCCGGATTTGGCGGAGAGCCAGTTTGGTTTCCGCGGGGGGCGCTCTACGGTGGACGCCGTCATGCGCGTGCAAGCCCTCACGACGGGGGATGCTGTGGCCCGGGGTGGGGTCGTCTTGGTGGTGTCTCTAGACATCGCCAATGCCTTCAATACCCTGCCCTGGAGTTGCATCAGGGAGGCACTCCGGTATCACCGGGTGCCAACCTACCTCCGTCGAGTGGTCGAGGCCTATTTGACGGACAGCACCATCATCTACCCCGGTCATCAGGGAGAGTGGAACCGGCGAGAGATGTCGTGCGGTGTCCCACAGGGATCTGTCCTGGGGCCACATCTGTGGGACATCGGGTACGACTGGGTGCTGCGCGCCGACCTCCCTAGCGGCGTCAGCGTTGTATGTTACGCTGATGACACGCTGGTCCTGGCGCAAGGGAGGTCGCACCAGGCGGCGGCCGAACTAGCGACACGCGGGGTTGCGACAATCGTAGAGAGGATCCGGCAGTTGGGACTCGAGGTGGCCCTGCACAAGTCCGAGGTCATGTGTTTTCATGGTCCTCGGAACGCGCCACCGTCGGGTTCCCAAATAACGGTAGGAGGGGTTCACATCGCAGTCGAGTCGACGATGAAGTACCTGGGACTCGTCCTCGACAGCCGGTGGAACTTCGTGGAGCACTTCCGACGTTTGGCTCCCAGACTGGAGCGGGCCGGGGCTGCCTTGAAGCGGCTCCTGTCCAATCTGGGGGGTCCAAACGCCTCCTGCCGAAGGCTTTACGCGGGGGTCGTGCGGTCCATGGCCCTTTACGGGGCACCAGTGTGGGCGCGTTCCCTGAGGCTGCGACCAGCCCGCCGGTTGAACGCGTCCCAGAGGGTCATGGCCATCCGGCTAGTCCGGGGATACCGCACGGTCTCCTGTGAGGCGGCGAGCCTCCTTGCCGGATTACCGCCATGGGATCTGGAGGCAAAAGTCCTCGCGCACGTGTGGGAGTGGCGCGAGGAGGCAAAACGCCGGGGCGTAACTCCGCTGCCGCGAGAAATCACGGTATAGCGGAGAGAGCTCCGGCGGGATCTCATGGCGACATGGAGAGTGCGATTGTCGCAACCCAGCGCTGGGCACGCCACAATTGCGGCGATAAGTCCCCTCTTTGAGGAGTGGTTGGAGAGGCGCCACGGCGTCCTCACCTTCCGCCTGACGCAGGTCCTCACCGGACACGGTTGTTTCGGGAGGTTCCTGTTTCGGATAAGGCGGGAGGAAACGCCTGGGTGTCACCATTGTGTAGATCGCCCGGAGGACACGGTGGAGCATACAGTGGAGGTCTGCCCGGCATGGGCGGAGCACCGCCGTGTTCTCACGGAGGCGATCGGCGGCGGCGATCTCTCGCGTCCAAACCTGGTCCAGGCCATGGTGCGGAGCGAGAGTGTATGGGAAGCCGTCACCTCCTTCTGCGAAGCAGTAATGCTCGCGAAGGAGGAAGCAGAACGCGTGAGGGAGAGGCAACAGCCGCGCCCTCGCGCCCCTAGCCGCCGTAGGAGACGCCCTGGGCGGCGGGAATCGATTGCCGATTCCCGGCCACCGTAGGCGCGGGCTTGCGGACGTCGAGTAATGGGCAGCTCGCCGTCCGGTAAGGACCAGGCCCGGGTCGACGGCGCGTTGTGTTCCACGCGCGCCTCAAAGAGATGTCAGCAGTGACGGGGTCCAATAGGGCCGAAGCCGCCGGGGTCGCGGGTAGTTCGAAAGAGATACCGTGGCCCTGGCACGGGCAACTGAAGGAACACGGGTGGGTTTTAGTCAGTAAAAGTCTGACACACCCTCCCGCTCTGCCCGGAGCGGGAGAAGTCATTTGATGATTTCCCATCCACAAAAAAAAAAAAAAAAAGCCAGTTAATTGACCTTCAATTTTGTGATATGTCACAGGCAATAAACTTTCACCATTTAAATGAATCTTTAGCTGACGGCTAAAAGAAATGTATGGAAGAAGAAAACATGGCGCTGCATTGATCACATATAAATTGGATAAGGGCTGTAGGATGATGTAATAATACCTACTCACGATAGTTGATGATAATAATTATCGTGATTTGGTGATTGATGAGGGTGCCTGCCGTTTTGCCGAAAAGATTTTGACAAAATTTCAATACCCAAACATATTTTAGCAACTTTTTTTATACCATTGCAATATTTCGAATGATTTTAGTACGCATATTTTCATTTGGTCAAATTTTTACTTGGCAAAATATTACCAAGTATAATGTCATTATGGCATTTGGTCTTCAATCAAATGATTTATTACAGCAAACAATCTTCAGACAATAAACGTTTGGTGAAATGATTTGTTAAGACAAAAAATATTAAGGCAAAAATAAGATTTTTTGGGAATTATATAATTAAACATTGCAATTTTATTTTAATATAATCATTTGGTTAATGCAAAATATTTTTACATTACAATTTAAAATTTTTTGCAATGGACATTAGCAATTTTATTTCGGAGTATTCAGACTTGTATTGCAGAATTCGATTTATTCTTTCGTCTTTATCCATAATAAAAAAAAAAAAAAAAAAAATAAAAATAGTTTATTTGATAACCTTAAACGTACAGCAAATTTGAGATTGGAGCCTCCTTTTAAGCAAAAGATGCCTGTATTAGGAGACTCCGCTCTTTCAAAAACAAGAAGTGTAAACTATACAATACGAGTACATAAACAAAAACAAGGTGATTTGAGTGAATGAGGGTGTGTGTGTGTGAAAGTGGGGGTGAGTGTGTGTGTGTGTGAGGGTGTGTATGTTTGTGTAGAGAATAGTGTTAGTATAGTGTTAGTGTATATGTTGTAGAAGTGATTCAGTCTCACTATAGGTTAGCTTTCTTATCCATTCCGTTAGTATTTTTTTGCATTCATAACAATTCTTAGGGTAGATATAAATATGTTTATTAATAGCATTATAAAGCTGAGCAGATCGCTTAAAAAGTTGAATACTAGCAAATAGTGTTCTTGTTTGTGGTACTTTTAATATAACGTCTTTTCTTCTTCTAGCCAATATTCTGGGATCATAGGTTAGTGCTTTATGTTTTGTGAGAACAACTTGAGTAATGTAAAGCTTCCGGACCGTTAAAAGATTACTAATTTGATAAAGTTTTTCAGTACAATATCTCCGTTTTTTAAAATACATGCACTTGATGAGAGCCCGTTGTGCACGCTCTAATTCTAAAAATTTTGTTTTAGAAGCTCCCCCCCAAATAGGGATGCAGTATAGCAAAACTGATTGTACAAGCGCTAAATATATCATATTTAGGAAGTTTTTATTCCTACCTGAAGGAGCACATACATTTATAGGTATTATATGTCTAAGTGTCCTGAAAATCCAACTTAGTTTTCTGATTCTGTTAGCAACTTGATCAATGTGGGGATGCCAAGATAATCTCTGGTCGACAATAATACCCAAATACTTGATATGAGGTACTCTGTTTATAGTTGAGCAGCTGCAGTGTGAGTGACTACCAGCATCGCATACGTGAATCCTAAGTTTAAAGTCAGTACTGGGTTGTGTACGATTGCACACACTGAAACATATGTAGTTAGTTTTAGATATGTTCAGTGTGAGCAAATTCTGTCTCAGCCATCCAGCAATCTCAGACAATCCCAACTCTGCGCTAAGCTGAACGTCTCGCCAAGAATTACCCGTGAACACCACAGCAGTGTCGTCAGCGTACGAAAAAATTCTTGCGTTTGCAATACCCATGTTACAGAGTTCGTTCACATAAATAAGGAACAAAGTAGGCCCCAATACGCTCCCTTGGGGGACTCCGTAAGACACAACCGTGTCCCCACTAATACACTGACCCACTCTAACCCTTTGCCTACGATTGCTGAGATAATCTTTGAGAAGATTTAACGGCAGCCCACGAACTCCAATAGCTTCTAGCTTATATGCTAAGAGTGGGACAGAGACGGTGTCAAAGGCCTTTTTTAAATCTAGGAATGCAGTTACACATTTTTTGCCGCTATCAAGTTGTTCGGTAATTAGCGCACTAAGCGCCGCAACTGCATTCTCGGTAGACATACCTTGCCGGAAGCCAAATTGAGAGTCCGATAAAATATCAAAATCTTTTAGATATTTAAGTAACCTTATGTTAATAAGTTTCTCAATTATTTTAGAAATTACAGGTAAGACAGATATAGGCCTATAGTTGCCGACATCGTCTCCGTCTCCAGACTTATATACTGGCGTAATAATAGCCGGTTTTAATGCAGCTGGAAAGATTCCTTTACCAAAACAAAGGTTGGCGAGATGAGTAATAATGGGAACAACATCCTTGCGTATGTACTTCAAAAAACTAGTTGAAACGTTGTCCCATCCAGGTGCACTGCCGGTCTTAAGACTCATGAGGATAAGGTTAACTTCACTCATATCCGTGTCCAGCAGCACAAATGAGTTAGGTTGACCCGTTGGAGAGAGATGTCTATCCTGTTGATTACGTCTTATATGTGGCTGGATTTTTAGTGCAAGGTTTTTACCAATGTTGGCAAAAAAATTATTTATATAGTTAACCGATTCTAATGGAGATGATTTAATATTTAATAATTCTGTGTTGTCACTTTTACATTTATTAGAGTAGGTAATAGTTTTTATATTTTTCCAAAGTAATTTATTATTAGTAGTTGATTTAGTTATTAGTTCTCTTTCATACTTTCTTTTTACTTTTTTTATTAAGTTATTGCAATAGTTCCTATATCTTATAAACGTTATTTTTAATATTTCATTGTACGGTTCTTTCTTACTATCTTTTTGCAATTTGTTACGGTTCCTGATACATCTTAAAATGCCAGGAGTAATCCATAACTTGATAATGCGCTTACTATTTGGAATTTTTACAAGGGTAGTATTTTTATTAATCGATTCAGATAGTTTATATATAAGAAGGTTTGTCAGGGATTCCGGGTCGTTGCAAAAAAGTAAATCAGCTAATTTATTTTCAAGTAAATACTTATATGCTTTCTCAAAGTCAATTGAGGATTTAGTTTTGCTCACAATTGGGGAAACTTTTATTTTTGAAAGGGACAGAAAGGTGGTAAAGTGATCTGTAATGCTTGTACGCAGAATGGCAATGAAGGCGGATATCTTATGTTTGTTTAACTTTAGCATAAAATGGTCCAAACAGTTTTCATTTCTAGTAGGCAATGTATGACCAGGCAGAATACCATACTGGGATAATGTATTGAGGTAATTAAGTCTATTTTTTTGGTCGTGAGACGACATAGTATCCTTTTGTTTAATATTAATATTTATGTCACCCGCTATGATTATATTATTCTGGGGGTTTATAGTATCGAGATGGGTACTTAAAGAATTGATAAAACTCTCCGAGTTCGCGTTAGCTGGCGATCGATAGATGCATAAAACAGTATTATTGCATATTTCAAGTTGAAGGCAAGACGCATGCGTTAGATTAATTATAATATATTTTTTATAATATATTTTTTTCTTTTTTTGTGGCGGTTCACCTGATAGTATAATCACAATGTCAGCAAAATTTGATAAAACTTCATTTATTAATTCTTTAATTAAGCGATACACTCCAGGGTGGTGTTTATCAATGAGAATGTTTATTCTACGATGCCACGCTTCAGCAGAGTTTGAAATTCTAGGTATATCCTTTTCGTTTACAACATGGCAACTTTAAAAACTTGGTGGATACTTCGGTTGCGTGTTCCATGATCCGTTAACATAATTTTCTTCAAACCAATTCGCAATTTGATTCTCATCAGAATCTTCTATACCTTTTATTAGTTTGTTAAAATATAGAATGATATCATTTTCTGGTAAATAACTTTTGCGTACTTCTTTGTAAGTTTTTGAGCTGGAATTTGTCTGAAACAAGTCGAATCTATGGTTACTTGATATAAGTTTATATATGGAAGTAGTTAGAGTAGGTTAATTAATTTAAAAAAAATGGTTAGGTTAGGTTAGGTTAAAACTGTGACCTCCTACGCACGAGCCGAGCGAGCGAAGCGAGCAGTTCCGCGGCAGCGGCCGGCAAGTGCCAGAAACGACTTGCATTAACAGAAAAAAGAGATTGTTTTTAGTAGGTTACCCGGAACTGAATTATTTAGATTAGGTTAATTACTTATTTATAAAAAAATAGTTAGGTTAGGTTAAAACTGTGACCTCCTACGCACGAGCCGAGTGAGCGAAGCGAGCGGTGCCGCGGCAGCGGCCGGCGAGTGCCACGAATGACTACATTGTATAGAAAAAAAAATATAGAAAAAAAACGCTCCTAACTAAAAAAAAGAATAGTTAATATTCATATCTTTTATTTCATTTACAAACATATTATTTACATTTTTAAACATTTTTATAAAAACAAATTGAAAAAACATTTAAAAATATAAAAAAAATTGTAGCCCACCGGTATTTAGAACAGGGTCCAAGCTACCGGTGGTCTGGGCTCTAGAGAGAGGAACCTCCTCACTATGCTTGCCGTGTCCAAGAGTACTGCTTTCTGAATCAAGCCCTTGACCCAGCCGCGCAATAAGAGCCTCTTGAGGTGTTGGTCGAGGCTCTCCGCTATTAGGCCATTAACCGTAACGATTATCGGTACAATGACTGCAGAGTCCACGTCCCACATGTGGACAACCTCGTGTGCTAAGTAAAGATACTTGATTTTTTTATCTTTCTCAGCTTTCACGAGATTCTCGTCATAAAAGACACCGATATCAACAATCATTGCACGGTGCTCTCGTCAATCTATCACCACAATATCAGGCTTATTGGCTACAATAGTCCAGTCAATGATGATAGATCGATCCCAGTACAATGTGGCGTGACCATTCTCGAGAACTTGGTCGGGCACATTCCTGTAATATGGTACTTCGGACTCCACAAGGTTGTACTGCAAGGCAAGTTGCTGGTGGATAATCCTAGCCACTAGATTGTGTCTTTGCAAGTACTCGCCGTTAGCAAGACGAGAACAACCGGAAACAATATGTCGGATTGATTCACCGGGACGGTGCGGTGGCATGCCCGACAGATGTCAACCGTACCGTCCTTAATAATGTATTTCCGATAATTGTTCGTCATGACAACTTCATCCATATTTGCACAGACAAAACCTTCGGCTTCCCCGAAGAGGTCGCCGAAACGTAACTAGGATACAGACGCTAAAAAGTCTACATCAGACCCATGGAGGGCCCGAAAAAAGGTCCGTGAAGCTTTTTGCCTTGCCATACATCCTTACGATCGTTAGTATCAAGTACTGCAGGTTTGCGCCAGTTCTCTTTCGCCAAGGAGAGTGGCGTGAGGCCCTTGTCCACCGTGACCACACCTCGATGCATCCCCACGTCGGTTTCTAGGAAATATTCCCTGAGACTGCATATCTCGCGATTGTGGAGGGTCTTAGCATTTAAAAAGCCTCGACCTCCACACTTTCGCGGGATATATACAGTCTCATTACCGATGACCGTAGGTGATGCATTCGATACGCAGTCAGTAGCGTACGGACTCTCCTATCCAGGTCGTCGAGTTCGGTCTGAGTCCATTTCAATATTCAGAAAGAGACCGTTATGACCCAACCGTTGAAAGTGCGCACCTTGTTTCCGCCTGACAGAAGACTATTAAATACTTTCTTCAGGCGGCCAAAGAAGCGCTTCTTCAACGATTGCTTCATGTCAGCAACGTTGATGCCTAACGCTTCCGACATACCCAAATATTTGTAGGTTTCGGTTGAGGAGAGGGATCTAAGGTGTATGTAATCCGAGAGTTGGGTTCCCACAGATTCCATAATCTCCCCTCGCTTTACATGCATGACTGCACATTTGTCCACACCAAATTCCACCCTGATGGCGCTACTGAAGGTTTCTGTTACTTTCAGTAACTCCATCAGTCACAAATCGTTGGGGGCAAAAAGTTTCATGTCATCCATGTAAAGGAGGTGAGATATTACTTGACCACCTCTTCTCAACCGATAGCCTAGACCTGAGTCCTCCAGCAGTGTGCTTAGAGGATTCAAGGCTAAGCAAAACCAAAGCGGACTAAAACTATCGCCCTGAAATATTCCCCGCTCAATCCTGATCGGTTCATCGATCCCCCGGATCTGCCGACCCCCGGATATCCAGGATGGATAGAGAAGCACCGTCCTCCACTGCCCCATACACGACATCAAGAAGGTGCGTAGAGTTGCGTCTATTTTGTACAACTCCAGCACCCTAATGAGCCCTGTATGTGGCACCGAGTCATAGGCCTTCTTGTAATCTATCCATCATGTCGACAGATTCTTCCGGGATCTACGAACCTGTTGGCTTATTGTCATGTCGTTAAGGAGCAGCTCCTTAGTACCGTGGGACCCATTCTTACATCCATTCTGAGACACAGACATAATTAAGTTATTTTATATATGGTGTGCAATTTTTGCTCTAAGAATGGATGTAAGGACTTTATAGACCGTCGGTAAACATGTGATTGGTTTATAGTTTTTAGGTTCTGCTGTACTACCCGATTTATGGAGCAGGTGGGTAACTCCTGTCGTAAGGAATAGTGGTAGCACCCAATCTCTAAGGATGACTAGAATTGCGAGGCTAAGCAGGCGTGTGACCTTTGTAGCCATTTAATCCAGAAATTGTGCAGTCCGTCCGGTCCTGGAGATTTCCAGTTAGGTAACGGACGGACTGCACAGGCCACATCCGGAGGACTAATGTTAATAGCCTCCATGTCTGGTATTGAATCACACGCCTGCTCAACAACAGGCATCCAATCACCTTCAGTGTGACTGACGGGCACCGACCAAATGCTTCGCCAAAAAGCACTCATGGTCTCATTATCCGGTGGATGCACGTCAGTCACACCTTGAGAGGGAATAGGCCGCTCCCATGTTCTGTATACCCACCTTTCCTCACTCTGGAACATGCGGTTCTGAGTGTACCGATCCACACTTCGCCTATATCGACGAATACGGTTTGCCCATGCATAAACTTTTGCTTCAGGAAATCGATGCGCTTTGTGACACAGGATACATATTCTCGAGGACGCCCGTCTCACACAGCGCATCACCCTGGCGCGTGTATTGCCTTCCCTGAAGCAGATGAGCTTCCCAATGAGTACCCTGGCCTCATTAATACGACGCTCAATCTTGCACTGCCAGGCTGGTGCGGCGGGTTTTGGCCGTGTAGCTTTGTCAGTGTTTGGAAATTTGACACGAGCTACAAGACATGCCGCAACAGCCGTGCCGTGTATCGCAAAGATCTGCGCTGCTTTCAATAAAATTTGGTAACAGCGCATCCAGAGCACACACCAGTGCTCTATTTTTTTTATTCATGGGCAAACGTGGAAGCCGTGGTCTAAGGTCAGGGGATGTGAACCGGTACTCACTGATCGCATCCTCCAGAACGCTCCTTAATTCCACATTGCAGAGGTTATCTGCAGATGTAGCTCTGGCGTCCTCCTCCTCATCACGCTGGCTTGCTCGCAGTGGAACCTCGGCAGACACATGCATGACATTCTGGGATGGGGACGGGTTATTAGCAGAGCTACTCTGCATTTCCGAGCGCAGCCGATCAAGTGTAGCGTTATCCAATCTATGATTGTGTTGGATGACGCGCACCTGACCTGACAATCGTTGGGCCGAGACATTCACGGCAGGTTCAAGCATCTGAAACAGAGAGAGCATCCGTCCTCGGTACGCTGTAAGGTTCATTCCTCCCTCTGTAGCCCCATAATATGCGCGCATCATATTTTCATTTATGGTCTGGGTCCATCGCATGCGCGACACATTTACATCGGTAGCGGGAACCCTGTTCGGGGCCGGTTGGCCTCGAGGTCCCAAGCCCGCTGGTGGCCGTCCTCTTCCTCGCCGCCATGGTGGTGTAGGTGACGACGGTGGGGAGAAATACTCGTAGCTCGAGCTCGACGCAACTGCAGCGACCGGTGACACAGCGCTCACGGTTGAGGCGCGTACCGGCGGCGGCTGTGAGGCGGAGCTGAGCGACGAGTCCGGAGATGATGGGTGTGCCTGATTACGTGTTCTGGCTCTTGTTTGCATCGTCTATATCGCATCAATCATCACTTTTATTTTAATGTAGGCCGATATTATAACATTATAATATTCATATTATTATTACCTGTTTAGAATTTGCCCTAAGTGGAAAAAACGCCCTTGTAATAAAACGTCTTCAAAGTTAGACTTTGTGTTTGAAATGGCTGCCTTTTTGAAATCTAATATGTATACTTTTGGCGTCATGTCAATATTATTTTCATTTCCGTATTGTATTATTAATTCGAACATTACGTCGTACGTACGTTTATCCTCACACACAAAAACTTATATACATTTAATGACCTACTTTATATGAATCTCCAATATCATGACAGCGCATACTATTTCGACACTAATTATGACCTAACATTTGAATTTGACCTGTTTTCACATAAAACAGGAATATTAAATAAAGCTGGAATACAATTCATATTTAAAAGTATAATGAACAGAATCAAAATTGACTTGGAGATATTCCCTATAATAACTGACCCCATTAACAACTCAGAGCAAAACGTTAAAGAGCTGTTTTTTCTCGAATAAGTACATAAATATCTTACATCAAAATATAACAAGTTTGTTAAAAAAATCAGATGATTTATCAGTATGTCTAGATCAACTAGCTGATAAACAAAAATGTATTGATGTAATATGCATCACCGAACATTTCATTATGGAAGGCTACGAGAGCCAGTTGTATGTACCCAATTATAGTTTAGCGTCGTCTTATTGCAGAAAAGGGAAAAAAAGAGGGGGAGCATGTATTCTTGTGAAAAATGGCCACAAATGGAAAGAACTGCCTAAAATTGCTAAATTATCAACTTCTGGTATTTTTGAATGTTGCGCCATTGAGCTTATAAGCTATAAGATAATTGTCGTCTGTATTTATCGGGTACCGAATGTAAATAATTATAATGAATGCATGAATAAGCTTGACAGACTTTTACAAATGATATCAAGGACAACTGGAAAAAAAATTGTTATAGCAGGAGACTTTAATATAGATTTCCAATAGACTTTCTGCTTCATTTGAGTGTCTACTATTAAGCTATAATTTACAACTAGTATTTAAACAGCCGACTCGCATGGCCAGCCAGACATGCATAGACAATTTTGCGCACAATTTTAGTAAAGCATGTAAAAGCGAAGTAATAGGGTTTGCATTATCGGATCACACAGCACAGCTACTTCAATGCTCCATTACAAAGGCGTGTGCGATAGACTATTGGTATAGTACAAGAAGAGATTACGAGACGACACGGTTGGCGCAGTGGTTGAGCGATTGACTGCTGCGCAGCATGTCGCGGGTTCGATTCCCGCACGGAACAAATATTTGTACGACCTACAAGTATTTGTTCCGAGTCTGGGTGTTTTTCTATCTATAATATGTATGTATTTACAAAAAAAAATGTATATAAGTAGTTTATCAGCCATCTCGTTCCATAACACAAGCATTAGGTTGCTTAGCTTGGGGCTAGATGGCGTTGTGTGATATGTCCAAACATATTTATTTATTATTTATTTATTTATTTATTACAGTAAAGAAAATATAGTTAAATTCCATCACTGCTTGCAAAACATTTCTTTCTCAGAGATATACGATACCAACGATCCTAATATAGCTTATAATGCAATTATAGACACTTTAAAGTTGTTTTATGACTTGTGTTTCCCGCTTATTCGAGTCAAAATAAACGTAATAAATAAACCTAAATGGGTGTCAAAAGGTGTTAAATTATGTAGCAGAAAGAAAAGAAACCTTCTGTGGCAATTGAGATTAAACCCTAGCCGAGACAATAAAATAAAGTTGGCCAACTATTCAAAGTTATAAAAAAAATTATAAATCTGACTCAACGGGCACAGAACAACTACAGAATAGAAAAAGCCCCAAACAAGGCAAAAACTACGTGGCAAATAATAAACCGAAAGAAATTCAATACTCCCAAACATCAAATTGAAAAAGTTAAAGTTAATAATAATAACATATTAGATCCTAAAGTCTTTTCTAATGCGTTTAATAACTACTTTGTTGACAAAATACAGCCCATAATTATTAACGGTAGCCAGCCTAAAACACAATGTAAGATAAACACAAGATGTAAGTCGATGTTCATGGCACCAAGTGTACCAGATGATATATTTAAAATAATAATGTCACTGAAAAACACAAAGAGCGTAGGTTACGACGGCATCTTCACGAATGTGATTAAATCTGTAGCTAAGAAATTGTGTGTCCATTTAAGTTATATACTTAATCTCAGTATAGCTGCTGGTGTATACCCAGATGATCTGAAAATTGCCATTGTTAAACCACTATATAAAAAGAAAAATAGAGAGCTAGTGGAAAATTATAGGCCAGTCTCACTGATTCTAATATTTCAAAAATATATTCACAAAGAGCTTTATAAATATCTTGACAAGTATAATATTCTGTGTGAGCAACAAAAAGGATTTAGACCAAGAAAATCAATAAATATGGCGATTTATGATTTTATATATAATGTCCTAATTAATGTGTATAAAAGAGACCCAGTCTGCGCCATTTTTTGCGATATGACGCAGGCATTTGATTATGTCCACCATCCTACACTACTAAAAAAACTGAAAGCTTATGGTATAAGGGGTAATGTTTTAGAACTTTTTAACAGGAGCTCGTGGCTAAGTAATAACAGCCGCACGGGTCGATCCATCAGGTTAAGCTACGCTTGCCGGGGTTGGTCAGTGGATGGGTGACCATTCTTTACATACCGAGACTCCTCCGTGCCTCGGAAAGCACGTTAAGCCGTTGGTCCCGGCTGTCATTCGTGGATCTTTGACAGTCGTTACGGGTCGTCAGAAGCCCGAAAGTCTGACAACCAGTCTTACCAAGGGGTATCGTATTACCCAGTTACTGGGTTGTGGAGGTCAGATAGGCAGTCGCTCCATGTAAAATACTGGTATTCAGCTGCATCCGGTTAGACTGGAAGCCGACCCCAACATAGTTGGGAAAAGGCTAGGCAGATTGATTTTTTTGTTTTAGAACTTTTTAAATCTTATTTACAAAATAGATGACAAATAACCGAAATCAACAGGATAAATGTAATTAATAAACATGACGAGATATTTAGATCAGAAGTGCGAAAAGTTAGTTATGGGGTACCGCAGGGTAGTGTAGTGGGTCCCTTATTATTTATAGTATATATTAATGACTTACCGTAATGGATTGAACAACCATTAACTCTATTCGCAGATGATAGTACTGTGACAATACCTTCGAAAAGCGTTGATACATACCAAAGTGACATTAATAATTCGTTAAGATTGATTATAAAATGGCTAGAGGAAAATAACTTAAGAATAAATTTAAATAAAACAAAAATAATCTAATCTTACCAACGCATGGCAGATACGGACAATCTCAATGTGCAATATAACGATAATAACATTAACGAGGTAGTAAGTACCAAATTTCTTGGGCTAGAAATAGATAAAAAACTTAGCTGGAAACAACACATTGAGTTACTTTGCAAGAAACTAAGTTCATCTGCATATGCTTTAGATACATTAGATTTTGCGTAAAAACTGTTATTCCAACTGAAATATTTGACGAAATAAAAAATGTTAAAAGTACTAGTTGGTAAACAAATTAGGTTTGCGTTACAATTTTTGTGAATTGATTTTTTGCTAAGCAATAATTTGGCAAATGAAATTATGCGAAATATTTTTTGGGAAGTGAAAATTTGTCAAATTCCTTTTGGTCAAACAAGGGAGACCCCATTGATGATGGAGGATGATTATTTAATCTAAGAGCGTTCTTCGCAAAAATATACAGAAAAACGACAAAAACTGCGCTTTTCCATTTCTTAATTTCGGTTGAAATCTAATTAATAAACGGAAAAAGAATACTTCTCTTTGAAAGATAACTCGGGCATTGAACCGGCGACCCGAGCGGAGTGATATTGCCGTGAGCTATAAATTAGGAAAAAATTTCGTTATCTACATAATTTGTCCCCAACAATGAATGGTGGCTTGTGTCATTACAATAAAAATATAGAAGATTTTATTGATTTTAATTATAAAACTAAAAATAGACGTGTTAAGAAAATATTTACTCGTAACCTTTATGTATCGATTGTATTCTATTATAATTATTCATTAAAATAGTTCATTCATGTTTTTAAGACGCCTGCTATAACTTATAATTACGTACTAATGACTTATTTGACAACAGAATACTATTACACTATGTATATAGAAACCATTGTCCGACCGCTACTTCACTAAAATGATGACGATTTTACTAAAATCAACAATTTATTCACCTACAGTTCTTTTGTTACTAGATACAATAGTTACATCTTTAATCACAATTGTAAGCAATTCCTTAGCCTCTTCTTCAGGTTTCAATCCCTTTATACAATCAGAAATCTCCTGCAAACTCTTATGTTTAGTTTCCGGTAGATAAAAATATATCAAAACCAAACATACAGATGAAGATAACGCAAATAATAGAAACGTGCCATGCATTCCTAAAGCTTTAAAAATGTAAGGACATACTTTTATAAAAGTACCGAATATTATCTTACAAGATAGTACTATAGTACACATAGATAAACTTCTACACTCTGTAGATATTAATTCACCATATATAGATGTACATAGAATCACTGGTCCACAACTTATGGATACTGAATAACCTATTAACAATAGAACTGATAAATATTTGTTTTCTGATACTACGGATACTTTCAAAAAATACAGATATAGAGACAGTAAAAACAAAAATGCAATTGCAATAGAAGAAGAGGTAAGTAATAAACTACGTCTTTTGAATGCTTGTGATAAAGCACATCCCACATACATGGTTAAAACTGTCACTGCGTCCAATATTAACATACCAGCATAAGCAGTAGACTCATTGTTAGTTATTTTCTTTATTATGTCTATAGCGTACACTGTTAATACAAATTTCCCGGAAAAAGTATACAATGCCATCAATAACACAGACAATAGCACAGGTTTGTAAAATTCTTTCTTAACCACTACTTTAATAGACTCCGTAACTTGGTTTCTTATGGATATTTTGCGTCTATCATTTTGATGATCACTTATAAGTTTTTCGAGTTCCTTTTCAGAAGACATTGACGACCCTTTCAGCCATCTATGGGCTCTTGCGCACTGATCAAAGCGACCTTTTGTTGCCAACCACACTGGAGATTCTGGCCAGAAATATACTGTGCCTAAGCTGTAAATAGAACACACCAATCCAAATAGAGGTATCTTCTTCCAATGAAAGAAAGTTCCTATAAGATTTGAGGCTAGTATACCCCAAAAGAATGTTGCAGATGTAATAGTCAAGAAGAGGCCTCTGTTTTTTGCTGATGTGTACTCCGTGATGATGGTAATTGCAATAGTGAATTTCGAAGCAGTAATGGCTCCTTGGAAGATTTCGCTAATAAGGATCATATAGACTTCATTGCTGTTGTAGAAGATGATGAAACCGATGAACGTTGAAACGCAGACAACGCTGTGAGTGATCTTCCTACCCACGAGCGCCACTAAGATGGTCAAAATAAAGACCCAGGGTGTCCCGCTGTAGCTGAACACGGCAGCTGGAAATACAATATTAACTCATAAATTTATTGTAAATTAGGGGTGTAATTTGGAAACAGTTAATTTTTTTTTTTTTTTTTGTAAGCGTTGTTTTGATGTACAATTGGCATTTTAAAACAACTTTTTGTTATTATAATAGGTTGGGGAAAAAGTTTCTTCGCAATTTTTAAGAAAATTCAAAAGAGTTTTGAATATACATTATTAACATTTATCTAAAGTATGTAGGTACCAATTTGTTCGATAACTTTTTGCCATCTTGTAGGTAGGGACATGATCCCATTGCTATAGAAATTTTGGGACTTCTGATCAAAATACCGCGACAAGTGGTTTTGGCAGTCCTCTCGTGATGGTAACCTGACACTGCCTAAAGAATTCTGAAGAGACCGAAACAGGTGGAAATCTAAAGGTGCAAGGTCAGGACTATACGGCGGATGCATTGACACCTCCCAGCAGAACTCTCTTAATTTTTGCTGAGTGGCTAAATATGTGTGAGGTCTAGCGTTATCATGATGAAAAATCACACCCCTTCTGTTGATTAATTCCGGCCGCTTTCTCTCAACTTCTTGCTTTAATCTCATCAGTTGTTCGCAGTAGAGTTCAGAATTGATGGTCCTGCCTGGTGATAACGGCTCATAATGAATAATGCCCTTCCAATCCCACCACACACACAGCATCACCTTGATGCGACTAAGGCTGCGTTTCCACCAGAAATGAGCGAGGATGCGTAGCGAGGGATGTGTGTAAAACTAACCAATAACATAGCTTCATTTTCATAGGTTGAGCTAAGCTAGTGCTCTTATTGGTTAGTTTTACACACATTCCTCGCTACGCATCCTCGCTCATTTCTGGTGGAAACGCAGCCTTAACCCGGGTTTCGCCACAGTCGGTGAAGCCTGATCGGCCTTTGACCACGACCTTTTTCACACGTTCTTGTCATACGTGATCCACTTTTATCACCAGTTATCAGCTTCTTCAAAAATGGTTCGATTTCATTACGTCGTAATAAAGAATCACAAATGAGTACACGGTTCATTAGGTTTCTTTCAGTGAACTCGTGGGGTACCCAAATATCGAGCTTTTTTGTGTACCGAGTTTTTTTCAAATGCGCCAAAACTGATTTGTGGTCAATTCCCAGTTCTTCAGCTACGTCGTAACTACTGATATGCCGATTTTGTTCCCCTTTTTCAAAAATGGCATCCATTTTATCCGTAATAGGGCGACCAGAGCGACGTGCATCTTTGACATCAAAATTTCCGGATTGAAAACGCTTAAACCAAATTTGTGCTACTCTCACATTTTTTTTCGCGGCTTGCGTTGCATTTTTACCTTTTTTGTAGTAAAATTTTAAAATGTATCGAATTTCTTCATTAGATTCACTCATCTTGACAGTACGAAAAACAAATGAAAATCACACATTTTCCTAATTTGAATTTGGAATTATGTTCTTTAAAATTAAAACTTTCAATGATACCAAAACCAGCCAGATTCAAATAGTATAGCCAAAGAGATTTTATTTTAAGTTCATACATACTATAATGCAAAAAGACTTTTTTTTTTCTTTTTTTTTTTTTTGTATTGCGGATTCTTGATAAATACACGACTTTCAAAGTTAATCGTGAGTTTATTTAAACTGGCCTACTGAATGGTTTTTAGAACAATAATTAATTCATTCCTTATTGTAGTCATGCATATCACAACCTTCACAACTCGGAAGTAACAGTTTTTTAAGGTTTCTGTACCTCAAAAGGAAAAATTGGATCACTTCGTAGTCCGTTTGTCTGTCCGTCTGTCAGTCTGTCAAGACCCTTTTTCTCAAAACGCGTAGAGGTATCAAAATGAAATTAATATTAAATACGTACGTAGGTCAATGGTCCATTGGAGTTCTAAAACAATCAAGCTTCTAAAGTCAAAGCAATAAATAAATACGGCCATAATAAGCAACATATTTTGAAACTCGCAAGTAAATATAAATCTACAGTACACTTCCTAGCATCATGAATTTTTACAAGAAGCAAGGTCTCACAGCACAACTAAAGTAAAAAGTCCGAAAATTGTTAATTTGTAATTCTATCACATAAAAAAATATATTAAGTCTGTCAGTCTGTCAAGACCCTTTTTCTCAGAAACGTGTAGAGGTATCAAGTTGAAATTAATATCAAATACGTAAATCTATTGTCCCTTGGAGTTATAAAAAAACAAGCTTCTACGTCAACGCAATAAAAAAAATACGAAAATAAATAATATCAATCTGCCTAGCCTTTTCCCAACTATATTGGGGTCGGCTTCCAGTCTAACCGGATGCAGCTGAATACCAGTATTTTACATGGAGCGACTGCCTATCTGACCTCCACAACCCATTAACTGGGTAATATGATACCCCTTGGTAAGAGTGGTTGTCAGACTTTCGGGCTTCTGACGACCCGTAACAACTGTCAAAGATCCACGAATGACAGCCGGGACCAACGGTTTAACGTGCTTTCCGAGGCACGGAGGAGTCTCAGTATGTAAAGATGGTCACCCATCCATGGACCGACCCCGGCAAGCGTAGCTTAACCTGATGGATCGACCCGTCCGGCTGTTATTACTTAGCCACGAGCTCCTCAAAATACGAAAATAAATAATAATAAAATTTATGCGACATATTTTGATATTCATAATTAAATCGAAACCTATAGGGTACTCCCCTTTGTCATAAAATAAAGAAATTTGGCAAAAGGCAAGGTCTCACAGCAGAAGTAAAGGAAATCGTCAAAAAATTGTTAATTTGTAGTTTTATCACATAAAAAAGTTTTTTTTGGAATTACAATGTTAAGTTTTTGTTTTTGGGATAAATAAATAAATAAATAAATAAATAAATATGTTTGGACATACCACACAACGCCATCTAGCCCCAAGCTAAGCAACCTAATGCTTGTGTTATGGTAACGAGATGGCTGATAAACTACTTATATAACTTTTTTTTTTTTTTTGTAAATACATACATATTATAGATAGAAAAACACCCAGACTCGGAACAAATACTTGTAGGTCGTACAAATTGTTTTCAACTACGGATTCCTTTATTATGTGTGGTCCGACACGCACTTGAACGGTATTTTTTATTTTTATTCATACCCAAGTGATCTCACAATAATAAAACTAACCTTAATGACGTTTGAGACAAAACTATGTGTTTCTCAGGTACATCTTTACTTATTATAAAATAAAGTCGCTTTTCGTGTCTGTCTGTGTGGTCGCGTTGTTCTTATAAACTACTCAACAGATTTTGATACGGCTTTCACTATCATTTAGAGAATTTATTCCGCAAGGTTGTTATGTATAGTACATTAATATGTAACTTATATGTTGAAGAAAAAATTAAAAATTTCAATGACGTTCCGGGAAGATTGTTCGAAATTAACATGCGTTCGGTCATAACATTAATCCGTTACTGCTGTTTCGGCCCTAAGTTAACATAATAGGTTGGGGAAAAAGTTTCTTCGCATTTTTTAAGAAAATTCAAAACATTTTTTAATATACATTATTTACATTTATCTAAAGTATGTAGGTACCATTTTGTTCAATAACTTTTTGCCATCTTGTAGGTAGGGACATGATCCCATTGCTATAGAAATTTTGGGACTTCTGATCAAAATACCGCGACAAGTGGTTTTGGCAGTCCTCTCGTGATGTTAACCTGACACTGCCTAAAGAATCTGAAGAGACCGAAACAGGTGGAAATCTGAAGGTGCAAGGTCAGGACTATACGGCGGATGCATTAACACCTCCCAGCCAAACACTCTTCATTTTTGCCGAGTGGCATGTGTGAGGTCTAGTGTTCTCATGATGAAAAACCACACCCCTTCTGTTGATTAATTCCGGCCGCTTTCTCTCAACTTCTTGCTTTAATCTCATCAGTTGTTGGCAGTAGAGTTCAGAATCGATGGTCCTGCCTGGTGGTAACAGCTCATAATGAATAATGCCCTTCCAATCCCACCACACACACAGCATCACCTTGTTGCGAGTTAACCCGGGTTTCGCCACAGTCTGTGAAGCCTGACCGGCCTTTGAGCACGACTTTTTTCGCACGTTCTTGTCGTACGTGATCCACTTTTCATCACCAGTTAGTAGCTTCTACAAAAATGGTTCGGTTTCATTACGTCGTAATAAAGAATCACAAATGAGTACACGGTTCATTAGGTTTCTTTCAGTGAGCTCGTGAGGTACCCAAATATCGAGCTTTTTTGTGTACCCAGTTTTTTTCAAATGCGCCAAAACTGTTTTGTGGTCAATTCCCAGTTCTTCAGCTACGTTGTTACTACTGATATGCCGATTTTGCTCCACTTTTTCAAAAATGGCATCCATTTTATCCGTAATAGGGCGACCAGAGCATCGTGCATCTTTGGCATCAAAATTTCCGGATTGAAAACGCTTAAAACAAATTTGTGCTACTCTCACAGACACTGCACTGGGTCCATAAACATCGCAAATTTTTTTCGCGGCTTGCGTAGCATTTTTACCTTTTTTGTAGTAAACTTTTAAAATGTTTCGAATTTCTTCATTAGATTCACTCATCTTGACAGTACGAAAAACAAATGAAAATCACACATTTTCCTAATTTGAATTTGGAATTATGTTCTTTAAAATTAAAACTTTCAATGATACCAAAACCAGCCAGATACAAATAGCCAAATATATTTTATTTTAAGTTCATACATACTATAATGCCAAAAGACTTTTTCCCCAACCTAATATTTCCTTTGTGGTTCATAATCAGAAAAACTCTAGCCTCGTTTCACCGAGGCAATGGATGCCTGGAGACTGCCTTGCCCGAATTCAGACCCACCTGACAATACATCTTCCCAGAGAAGGTGGGATGAGCCGCTCTGCAGAGTAGTACAGAACAGTTTATTTGATACGTCTGTTACTACTGCGGAGCGTGCGCGCCTGCTGGCAGTGGGTAAGTGGGAGTCAGGTCTTTGGCTTCATGCACTGCCGTCGTCGAACATAGGCACTTTTTCGACGACACTACTTTTCGCCACGCTGCTTCCCTGTGACTAGGAGCTCCTTCTTGTTCTCCTCATCGCTGTCAATGTGCCGAAGTTGTCAACAGCTTCAGACACCACGGCCTGTCTTGCAGCCGAAGTGCAAGTCGCTTAGCGCGGCACGCGAACATCAATGACATCATCTGACGAACCCTTGTCAATGGTCAATGGCTTGGCACGCGACGATGGCAAGAGACCGAACGGCATGTCTTTATTTCCATGGAAGGTGCGAAGGTCTTTATTGTTGGACGCAACTTGTGTGACACATGCGCCATCACATCTTCCTGGCTCGGTGTGCTGTGCTGGCACTGCTGCTGCGGCAGTGGAAAACCTCAAGTGGCGGAAGTATAATAACCTTATCGGTAATTATATTTTCAAGCCGTTTGGGGTTGAAACCCTTAGGCCGTGGGGTCCGAGTGATCCTAGTTTGTTCAACGAAATATCCAAACGGCTGGTTGACACTACCTGTGACCCAAGGGCTGGCTTTTACCTTGGCCAGAGGCTTAGCATTGCCATACAACGTGGCAATGCCGCCAGTCTCTTGGGTACTTTACCAGTCGACAGCGATGCGGAGGAATTTTTCGACGCCATGTTTTAGGTTTTTAATAGTTTTCGTTATGTTAGGATATAATTTTGTTATTTTTAGGTTTGTTTGTTTAAATACTTTTCACATACTTATATATGGAATATAGAAACCATTATGTGTTGTCAAGTCGTAAAAACCTTGCGAAGCAGGGCCAGTAGTGCTATTCTGTAAATATCTCACCGTGATAACTTAGGTGAAGTGAGCGTGAAGTGAGCCGTCATCCCACCTGATACTAGGGGTTGACACTATTGACAGCTCACTTTAAGATCACTTCACCTAAGTTGTCACGGTGAGTTTTTTACAGAATAGACATACGGGTCGCTAGTAATACATATTTTAATAAATTAATCTATACTATAAAAATATTATGTAGAAGTATTTGTGAATTTTGCATGGAGGGGTAATTTTCGGAACTAGTGATCCGATTCTGGTAAAAGCTAGTCTTGAATAAGTGCCAAAAATACCTACGTAACCAAGAGGCCATCTCCGGAGTAACAGCATCAGTGGAGTTGGCTTCCCTTCGGAGTTGAGGAACAAGTACCGTTGTAGACCCAGTGCAGAGACCCAGCATGAAGTAACATGACCAGGCGCCACTGCTGATCAGAAACTGAAATGGAAACAAATATTTTTTTAAAGTAGAAACAAACAGACAGTCATGTCCGTATCTATGGAGTTCAGTGAAATGAGAATGTTGTCGATTTTTTTTTAACTTGTGTAATTGGCAGTTAACCATTATAAGTGAAAGTTAATATAGGTATAGGCCCTTACCTTTGCACTTGCGACCACTAGAACTAGTCAGATTTTTCAATATTTTTCAAAAGTGTTTGCTATAAAGCTGTTGCCTACGAAAGAAAAGAAAGAAAGAAAAGGTAAACTGGAACCAAATAATATGGATACAAACTAAAAAGTAGATCCAGGCATACTCTGGCTTACTGATGGTAACTTTTATGCATCTCAATGATAAACCAATCAGCCTCCCTGCACAAAAAGTAAAGGACCTTCAGTCATTTCTGGAATACCTTCAACCATCTAGCCGTTTTTAACCGACGAAAAAAAATAGAGGAGGTTCTCAATTCGACGCGTATGTTTTTTTATTTATGACCACGCATAACTTTTAACAGAGTCGTCCGATTTCAAAAAAAATATTTTATTCGAGAGGGTATACCTCAAAGTTGGTCCCATATAAAATTGATTAACTTTACTTGGGTAGTTTTTGAGTTAGCTTCAATAATACGTATTTTTCCCCCACTTTCATATGGATGATGTTCTAGTTTCTTTTGCAGGTAGTGGTATTAGAATTTGTGTGGGGTAGGTACCACAACTAAAACATGAAAAATAATTTTTTTTACAAAAAAATACAACCGACTTCCAAAAACAACACTAAAAAGTGAAATAAAAAACTTTAATTTCGGAAGTCGGTGGCAAAAAACGAAAAAACATTTAACTAGACACCGACTTCCGAAATTAAAGTTATTTTTCACTTTGTAGTGTTGTTTTTTGAAATCGGTTGTATTTTTTTGTAAAAAGTATTTATGTACACACTAGCTGACCCGCCAGCGTTTATTGAGAGTATACTGTGCCAGTACGCAGTCATACTGTACTAATGCAGTATACTTTCAAGAGCGAAAATAAAATATATGCCTTGTTGATAAACTCGATTTATGCGCGATACTCAAGTATAGTTTCCACCTTATCGAGTAATAAAGAAGTTCAGAAACTACATACGAGTATACTAGGCTAGTATCCTTGTAGTAGATTTTACTAATGCAAAATCAATTTGACTAATACTGTAATAATCTTATACTTTTGAACATTTTAATGAGTTAAATATTGTTAGCATGCTTTTAAATTAGTTTTAGTTGCTCAGATTATAGAGTAAAGGTTTAATTGTATATCGCTATAAAAATGGGAAGGCGATTTTAATCTTATTTTTTGTATTACACCAAAAGTACTAGCTTATTTTCGTGACATGAATAAAGTATATGTCGGATCCTGTGATGATGTATGCACTTTATAATCAAAACACAAGTGTCTTGTTGACGCTCGCAAAGTTTAGGTGGTATTGGTATGGTGTCGGTATGTGGACTGTGGAGTCAGTTCAAATCAAATCAAATCAATTTATTCGCCATAAGTGTTGGTACAATTTCGGTCTTAACCTCTGGCGCGTCGCCGTAACACCATTGGATAATAAAATTTAATGCCTATAAACGTCGGCGTTACACCATTGGATAATAACAACTGTCAACATGCATGGTTGTCAATGGACGGTAATATTTTCTATTTATTGGCACTTGCAACACGATCTAGCTGTATCATTCGATTAGTCGATTCATGCTTGACCTATTTTGGTAACATTTTAACAGGAGCGCCAACAAAACGGAAGAAAAAAAAAAGAAAGAAATTAGTGCTTCTGTGACGGCCATATTTGTTGTTTTACGAGTGATTCGTGCGGGTGTTTATGTTTTGAAAAAATGTTTTCAAGAAGGAAACGGTGGGTAATCTTATGAGATGTTTATACAGAATTACTGAGAAATAAGTATAGATTTCGTATGAAGTGATAGTTTATAGAAAAGTTATAAATATGTCGAGAAAAAGTTACGAAACTTTTGCAATGTTCATAATTTGCTAGTTATGGCCGTATTACGTAATGTTATATGATAAATATTTTTGTTTAGTGTTTGAAATACACTTATGTAGTTAGATTATTGTTCCACAAACATATTTTGGCTAATAGCTAAATATTTCGTTCGTAAGTAGTGTTTTTGCGCGAACGATACATCGCCGTCAGTGTTATTCTCGGCACTGCGCGGAGTTCGCGCCGAAATTTTTTCGTTGCGTAAACAAATAGTTTTTATGGTTTAGTTATTGTTTATAAGTGGATTGTTGTTAATGTGTGGTGTTTTATCGTTTCTACAGATATTGTGTTATCGTAATAAAGTGTTTTTTTGGTGAATGTTTGTGTAGATTGGATGTGATGTGAGAAAGTTTGAAGGTTATGTGAGTGAAAATTATCAAAACAAAAACTTAACGCATCGTTGCTAGATAAAGTCAGTTGTATTTGCATAATGAATGGTATAAGTAGTTAGGTAATCTAATAACGAAGCCAGGAAGGTATAACATGTAACGTTTAACTGGCTATGTATTAACGAAATATGCGTTTTTTCGAAGGCTTGCCCAAAAATCAACAAGTACTTCCAAATGTACTGTGACGTTTGTGGCACTTGCGCATACAGGAGGCCCGACGCACCAGAAAATAAATAATTATACAGATCCATAACACCTAGTCATAATAATGAACCCCGTTAAAGTGTCAGGCCATTATAATTGGAAGCTCGCGCATGTTGAGTAGAGTGACACTTAGCTCTCTTCCTCCTCTTATTTTCAATGGTACCGTCATACCCATTACCCCTAATGTGAAAGATCTCGGTTTGCATCTGGACTCGACACTTAGCTGGCAACGTCAGGTCTCTAGTGTTAGCCAAAGGGTCAATGGTACTCTGCGGTCACTGTATCGTCTGAGAAACTTTTTGCCCGCTAAGACGAAAACTATGCTTGTGCAGACTTTGATTTTCCCTATCATCGACTATGGTGACGTGTGCTACTTTGACTTGAATGCGGTTTTGCTCAATAAGCTCGACAGACTGCTCAATAATTGTATCCGGTTCATATTCAACCTCAGAAAATATGACCATGTGTCTCGCTATAGATCTGAGCTCAAATGGATGTCCATTCGTCAAAGAAGAAGTTTACGTGCTTTGACCACGCTTTTCGCCCTTCTCAACTCTCCCACTCCTCCTTCTTATCTTGTGGCTCACTTCCAATATCTATGTTCTTCACACGCTAGGAATCTGCGTTCTTCTAACAATCTTCTCCTACTATGTCCTTCTCATACTTCTGACTTTGTTCATTCTTCCTTTCATATTCAGTCCATTCTTCTTTGGAATGCGCTTCCTCTTGATATCAGGACGGCCACCAGTCGGTATGCATTTAAGCGGAAATTGCAGAGTTATTTTCTAAACAAATAGTGTAGAGTTATTTCAACACCTCTCTCTCTCTTGAATTTTTATATAATATGTATTGTAATATATATTGTATATATATGTATTATTATATATGTATAATATGTATTGTATATATATATATATATATTATAGGTATATCTTATAGGAAGTGTATGTATGTGTATTATTGGTTTATAACATATTTATGTGCTTGTATAAAGTCTATTTATAATTAGTTAAGATATATTTTTAGTGTTCTTTTTTTATGTATTCCTCTCATACTGAGCACCTGCCATCTAATCTCTTCACCACCCTTGGTTGACTGGTAGAGAATGCCTAAGGCATTAAGTCCGCCTTTGTACATTTTAAGTGCGTAAAGTTTAAATAAATAAATAAATAAATAATGTGACTTGCACACGTTTGGGTAGTTATTATTGACACGCGCTCGTGACACCTCTAGCTTAGGAACTTCTAGTGTTTCCTTATAAGTTGAGCTAAAGCTTTCTTATTGTAAGCATCGTGCCTACCTACTTAACTTCACTTATTTACGAAAACAATGCCACGTTTTGAATGATGCAATAGAAAACCAGGATGTGTAAGTAACTACTCTTTCGTGCAAAAGAAAGGGATACCAATATACCAAAATGGTGGGCATGCCACTCATCGAGTATAGTTTCGGGCAAAACACGCCTGGTAAACATACTTATCTACTGCGCAGTGTTACTAACGAAGTATGTTTTCCAGTTATTGCGTGTATTTATGATCGGAATGTATACTCGAGAAATGCGCAGCTCTGCGCACAAGTATTTAGTATAGTATACTTTCAATAAACGCGACCCGCCAGACGTTGTCCTGTCAATTTAATTTTTTTTTCCTATTTTTTTTTAAACCACCCCTGTAAAGAGGATAATAAAACAAACAAAAATATTTAAATCGGTCGAGCAATTCTCAAGTTATGGCGTGCATAGGGAAATAGGGATTAATTTTTATATAATATAAAGTGTGATTAATTGAAAATTATTATTAATTCTCCATCACTATTAATAATTACCTCATGATTTGGTAAATGTGAATATAAAATTGAAATTCATTACTTTTAGCAGTTGTTATTAATAATTCACTACTCTCGTCGGTAAAAGTAATAAAATAAGACTCGAAGTTATTTGTCTAGTTGGAATTTATTTATAACTAGCTTTTGCCCGCGGCTTCGCCCACGTTTCTTATACATGAAAACCTTCCTCTTGAATCACTCTATATAATAAAAAAACCGTATCAAAATCCGTTGCGTAGTTTTAAAGATCTAAGCATACATAGTGATAGACAGACAGCGGGAAGCGACTTTGTTTGTTTGTCTATGTAATGATACTACAGCCTACAGTACCTACTTACAAATACATAACTAAAAGAAACTTACATGCAAAATCGCTTATTCCTTGGTTTCGCTTAAATCAAACAATAACAGATCTGCACGGGTCAAGTTAAGCTATGCTAGCCGGGGTTGGTCCGTGGATGGGTGGCCATCTTTACATACCAAACTCCTCCGTGCCTCGGAAAGCGCGTTAAGCCATTGGTCCCGGCTGTCATTCGTGGATCTTTGACAGTCGTTACGGGTTGTCAGAAGCCCAAAAATCTGACAACCAGTCTTATCAAAGTGTATCGAGGAGGTGGGTTGTGGAGGTCTGATAGGCAGACGCTCCATATAAAATACTGGTATTTAGCTGCATCCGGTTAGACTGAAAGCCGACCCTAACATAGCTGGGAAAACGCTAGGCAGATTGATTGAAGTACAATCATAGACTCCGCCAAATCAACATTAGAAATTAAAATCTTTCATCTATTTCTTTGTTCAGTAGTTATTTATTGATAATACCTACCACAATACTTATAGGTACTGAACTAAAATACTAGATAAACTTTGAAATTTATTCCATTTATCGGTACTAAGATTACATTATTAATAATCACCGGTAAATGTGATTAATTTCTTACTATTACCTCGAATTTCGGCAATGATTAATAATGATGGACTATTATTAATAATTGTCAATTAATCATACTTACCGTAACATATCTAAAGATATTATTATTATTTAAAGACTGCTGGCATTTGAATTGTGTAAACATTATCTTGGAAATTGACATAAATTACTGTATCGGGACAACCTTCTGGAATCTGCTGTTGGCGACAAGGTGACCCCCTCGAGCCAGTGATTTTTAGTTTAAACATTCACCCAATTATTTTGACAACTAAATTCCAAATTTAATGTTTGGAATCTTGATGATGGTACCTTGGGAGGCGATGTAGAAACTGTTTTAAATGACTTTCAATTCTTAAAAAATAAACTTCTTTCCATTGGCCTTGAACTCAACCTTTCGAAATGTGTACTATTCTTAGCGGACGATACTGATAGACATCTAACACTTCCCAAATTTAACGCAATAGCCCCAGAAATCATAATTATTGAAAAGAACTCTCTTCGCCTAATTGGGTCTCCAATATATGAAAATTCATTTCCTGTTTTCATTGAAGAAAAAATTCAAGATTTCAATGACGTTTCGGAATGATTGCTCCAAATTAACATGCATTCCGCCATAACATTAATCCGTTACTGCTGTTTTGGCCCTAAATTAACATATTTCCTTCGCGCTTCCCATTTATGGAAACACAATCACCTTTTAGACAAAATGGACACAATTATCCGGCATACTTTATCTTCGATCTTAAATGTGGCCATGGACGACCGCGCTTGGGCACAAGCTACTCTTCCCATGCGTATGGGAGGCCTCGGCGTCCGCAAAATTTCTAGTATTTGTTCATATTCTCGGTCTCCAGCACAGAGAAATTAATCAGGAAAATCCTAGCCTCCACACTGGTTAATTTTCATGTGCCTTGTTTTACCGAGGCTATGGATGCCTGGAGACTCGCTTGCCCGAATTCAGATCCATCCGACAATCCATCTTCCCAGAGACGGTGGGATGAGCCGCTCTGCAGAGTAGTAGGTACAGAACAATTTACTTGATACGTCTGCTACTACTGCGGAGCGTGCGCGCCTGCTGGCTGTGGGTAAGTGGGAGTCGGGTCTGTGGCTTCATGCACTACCGTCGTCGAACATAGGCACTTTGTTTGGCGACACTACTTTCCGCCTCGCCGCTTCACTGCAACTAAGAGCTCCTTCTTGTTCTCCTCATCGCTGTCACTGTGGTGAAGTTGTCAACAGCCTGGGACACCACGGCCTGTCTTGCAGCCGAAGTGCGGGTCGCTTTGCGCGGCACGCAAACATCAATGACATCATCCGACGAGCCCTTGTCACCGTCGGCGTTTCAGCTGTATTAGAACCCAATGGCTTGGCACACAACGATGGCAAGAGACCGGACGGCACGTCTTTATTTGCATGGAAAGTGGGTAGGCCTTTAGTGGGGACGCAACGTGCGTCGATACTCTTGCGCCATCCCATCTTCCTGGCTCGACGTGCTGTGCTGGCACTGCTACTGTGGCTGCGGAAAACCTCAAGCAGCGAAAGTATAATAACCTTATCGGTAATTATATTTTCGAACCGTTTGGGGTTGAAACCCTTGGGCCGTGGGGTCCGAGTGCTCATGGTTTATTCAACGAAATCTCCAAGCGGCTGGTTGACACTTCCCATGATCCAAGGGCTGGCTTTTACCTTGGCCAGAGGCTTAGCATTGCCATACAACGTGGCAATGCCGCCAGTCTCTTGGGTACTTTACCAGTCGACAACGATGCGGAGGAATTTTTCAATGCCGTATTTTAGTTTTTTAATAGTTTTAGTTATGTTAGGATATAATTTTGTTATTTTTAGGTTATGTTAATATACATTTAAAAGACATAAATTAATTATTAATTACTTACCTGTCTCAAAAAATATATCCATACAAAACCATCCCTTGATAAGTTCGTTTCACTCATTTTTAAAACTTATTAAAACTCGGGCAGTACTAAACTCAGGTGTATATGTACATTAATGTTTATTTATGATAATCCTATAATAATATAAGATTTTAGGGTATTGCAGGAAAATTAAATAAACGTTCGAAAAATAAATACGTATGATGACGTGTTTTGTCAAATTGTATTTTCTCATTATTTTGTAGCTTAGTGGTGTGACCGTCGGACTTTCAAGTCGTCTCGAGTTCCAACCCAAGCCACGAACCTCTGACTTTTCGGATTCATGTGCGTATTATATAATTATCACTTGCTTTACATAATGACATTTTCCTTCACCGTCGAGAAAAATCTCTCAGACAATGCCTGACCTCCTGAGAGGGTTGAACGACATTTTGACATTGGGCAAGTCTGATATTCGTCAAATTTGATATTGGTCAAAGCTGTAGTTCGTCAAATCGTTATTTTGTCCAATTAGAAAATGTGCCAAATACGCTATTGGTCAAGTCCATGTACAGTCGATGAAAACATGCGTTTTGAATTCAAACTTACTTGTAGGAACTTACAAAAGGAATAGCCGCGTGCTGTAGGTTTCTATTTACATAATTAAAATGTAATAAACAGTATTGAGTATTTTGAGGTTTAATTTGTTTCGATTGTTACCTCCTTTGAATTTGTAAGAGTACGTAGGATCTAGGCGGAAAATGCTGGCTAAATGTAGTAGCATATTATGCCGTCATTTGTTTTCCCATTAATTATGTGACATTTCATTATTTGTAAATGACAACAATTACTTACGTTCTTTATTGTCATGTCTTCGGTTCAGTGAAATATATAAAATGGCTTCTACTAGTAAAGGCAGTGTTTCTGTATTAACATTACAGATACTGAAAAAGGCAAAAAGAAAGTACTACATGCAGGATATCAATTCCATTTTAACGTCACAAACAAAAACGGTATTACAATCTGGCGTTGCGTAAATAGAAACGAGTGCAATGAATCCTTAACTATAAGCAGTGATTCTGGGTCAATTCTGAGGGAAAGCGGACATACCTGTAAGCCTAACTTTGATAAGAATTTGATTGACGTTAAGATGAATAAATGCAGAGAAAGAGTAAAGAAGGAATGGAAATCAGTAAGAAAAATTTTTTAAGAAACTATGGGTGAGCTTCAGGAAGAAAATGATTTTGTGGACATACCAAGTTTGAAATCAAAGCGTGATGGTCTATACAAAATGCGAAAGAAAGCAATTGGCGTACAAACATGCCAGTTCCCAACGGTAGATACGGTCAAATATCCAGACATACTTTCAAATAATTTTTTGGTTTATGAAAGCAAAGACAACCAACCGAAATTTTCATCTTTGTTACAGCTGAGGGTATAGAAATAACATTAAATACGGATTTGATTTTTGTAGATATCACTTTTAAAACCGTACCGCGACCTTTTTTTCAACTGTTATCAATACACGTAGACGTGGGCAGTACAAGAGCAAGCACCAATATTATTCCCATATTTTTTGCCTTTTGCCTAATAAAACTCAGCAAACCAATGAGAGAGTATTTTCGGTTTTGCGTTCTCGATTCAAGCTTGATGTGAATTTTCTAAAATGTGATTACGAAATGATAATAATTAACGCTGCAAAAAGCATGTTCCCTGATGTTCTTGTCAAAGGCTGCTTTTTTCATTTTCATCAAGCAATTTATAAAACAACAAAAGCAGTTGGAATGATGACTGATGACAATTTGAAAAAAAATGTTAGACTAACCACAAATCCAGCGTTACTGCCCTATCAGTATATTCCTGAAGGATGGTTAGCAATACTTGAGATGATGCCAGAAAATGATAGTAGGGCGGAAAAATTTCAAAAATATTTTACTGAGCAATGGCAAAAAAGGATTTCTCAGGACATGTGGTGTTGTGCAAATGAACGCCATCGTACCACCAACGCAGTCGAGGATTGGCATCGGAGATTAGGGATTAAAGTACAAGAAAAACATAGTATTTTCATGTACATAAGTATTTTAATAAAAGAAGCGAAATATTATTTAAATAAAGATAAAAAACAAGATGAGAAGCAAAGGAAAACATCCAACATCATACAAGATGCCAAAATAGAAAAAAATAATAGAAAAATTATTGAGTGGAAAATTAGATGCGTTAAAGAGTTTAAAATAGTTGTGTTGGATATAAATTCTATATAAATAAATATGAATTGAATGAATGAGTTAATAAAAAAATTGCATGAGGTACTTTCATTTTACAGTTGATTGTACTTAAATTACATGACCAATAGCGTATTTGGCAAGTTTCATACTTGGACAAACAGACCATTTGACAAACTACAGCTTTGACCAATATCAAATTTGACGAATATCAGACTTGCCCAATGTCGTTCAACCCGCCTGAGAGATATTGCTTGACGGCATGTGAAACCAAGTCAGACGCTCTTAGGCGGCATAAAAACTGACACCAGCGTTCAGCACCCTAATTGCGTAACACTATCAATAGAAATCTTTTCATAATTCTTTATTGACATAGGTAATGGTTACATAAACTTGTTTAATGTCTCTGACTCCTGAACTAGGTGTACCTGTATGTCGGTAATCTGAATCATTTTGAAGCAAATTGCCCTTGCTTCATATGTTCGACAAATTTGTCAGCTTGATAACGTAAATTAAAGTTGTTGAACGTCAAATGAAACCGATTCCGATTGAAAGTGTGTTACGCTATTGCCCCGCTGGTTAGTCACTAAACACACGAAACAAAAAAATGTGTACAACGTACACACGGCTACACATCAAGCTATATTTTTCAGTTTACACTGACCTCTCACTGAAAGGAAATCCTATACAATGCGAGATCAGCTTATAGTGGAAATGTATACCTTGATCTGTATCCGTGCCGCACGTCTTTATTTTAATATCAGACAAAATGCTCTTTACGGAATGCGTTTTTCCCTTAACTTATTTTCGTAACGTTTGATCTTGCGTCTAAAATATTCTTCATTACTTTCGTTTTTCCTTTTACTCATGTCTAATTCTTGCTAAAATAACACTTTTCACAATGAAACTAGAAAGAATTTTATGGATTTAAAGTTAAATTGAAAAATTAACAGCGCAGCAATGCAACAAACAAAGAACGAATGAGGTGACAGCTGACAGTTGACATGGAGGCTATTTCATGTCTATGTCATAGACTATCAAATTAATATTTCTTTTTTTATAGTCTTTGAACAGTGTGGTAATGTCGTACAATGAAAGACGGACTACAATGTGCCTTAAATCTCGAGGATGCAACACTGAAGTATAATTTTCAGTTTACACTGACCTCTCACTGAACGGAAATCCTATATAATGCGAGATCAGCTTATATTGGAAATGTATAGCTTGATCTGTATCCGTGCCGCACGTCGTTATTTTAATATTAGACAAAATGTTCTTTACGGAACAATTAATTGAACAAGTTAAGTAAAATTCAATGATTATAATTCTCTCGTCAGTAACCTACGGAATCCTTACCGATTTTGATGTAACATTTGTTTGCTCAAGTGTCATAATAATATGGATGCTATTCAGGTTTTACAACTAACAGTTGTTTGGCCAGTTGTATTGAGAATATTTTGGTTGTACGTCAACAAATTAAAGAGATTAGTAGGTTGGCGAAACTGTAGTCACACACAGCACAGGCAGAACATTAGCAAAAGTTTTAAAATAACTACGAAAAACAGCTGAATTGTAGATGTTGTTAACATTGAGCTAGTAATTCAACAAATAAGCTATAAAGCACTAGCCCTAGTTGATTTGTAGCTAATTTTAACCCTGCTAGCCACGTTGGTAGCATTCATTTTCTAAAAACACTTGTGCAGTTTTTCTCAATTAGTAATTCAAATTTACAATCAACAGTTCCATCACAGAATAGGCTGAAAGTTTAGACTATCTATGAATGAATTTGTGATCCTCGGAATGATAAAACATCATTAAAAGCATACACACAAATACAATATGTTTAAATAAATAAATAAAATATTCCTAACTAATATTATAAATGCCAAAGTGAGATTGTTACGCTTTTACGCTGAAACGGCTGAACGGATTTGGATGAAATTTGGCGCATTGGTAGCAATGACCTCGGCTAGAACACAGGATATCTTTTGCCGACATCCACGCAGACAAAGCCTCTACCAAAAGCTATTAGTGAATTACAGACCTAATGTTTGTGTAGTGCAAAGATTTTTCTGTCAGGCCTACGCATCAATTTTTTTTGTTGACATTACTGAAATTGAAATAATCATGCTTAACGGAAACATTTTGCGACATCTTAGCTTTGCTTTAATTTCAAGGCTAGGCAGATAATTATTATTTTGTCTGCCTAGCCATTCCCCAACTAATATATTTTGTTGTCGGCTTCCAGTCTAACCGGGTGCAGCTGAATACCAGTATTTTACATAGAGCGACTGCTTCTCTGACCTCCACAACCCAGTAAAGGTTTAATACCCCTGGACTGGTTGTCAGACTTTCGGGTTTCTGACGACTCGTAACGACTGTCAAAGATCCACGAATGGCAGCTGGGACCAACGGCTTAACGTGCTGTCTGAGGCACGGAAGCGTCTTGGTATATAAAGATGGTCACCCATCCACGGACCAAGTCTGATTGATCGACCCATGCGGCTGTTATTAGTACTTAGCTACAGGCCCCTTTTTAAATTCAAGGATATGTTTGTTAAATAGATAAGTCAAAAATATAATAATAATTACTTACATACTTACTAATTCCTAAAATAATGCTAAAATATGTAAAATTTGCACACCGACATAATAAGAGATCCATTTAATATGTTAAGAACTTTTTGTCCTTATTTATAGAAATAAATGATTTCGATTTTTTTGATTTTTTTACATTGCATGTTTTAAAATGATAAATTAAGTTGGTACCATGTTATTAGGTCGGGGAAAAAGCTTTTTATAATAGTATTTAAAGTTTTAGTAAAATCTGTTTAGCTGTACTGTTTGTGGCTGGTTTTGATACCATTATAAATGAGAAATTAATAAAAAAAAACTAAAAACGATTCCCCGCCATTTTTCAAGTGTTTTTCTGTCCGCCAAAATGAGTGACTCTAACGAAGAAATTCGATACATTTTGAAGTTTTATTACAAACAAGAGTATTATTTAAAAAAAAACTAAGCTTTCATTATTCTGGATATCATCTAGAACCAGAGAATCAAAATTAAATGAACCCAAATTCGATAGTGTTGTGTCGTTTTATTATTGAGTTCCCAAGGCCAACTTCCGGCTCCATCATCAGATCAGCTTCATGTCTTAATAATATTGCATTGTCATCCGATTTACATATGCGTGTAAAATTTCAGCTCAATCTAAAACCGGGAAGCGGGTTAGATTTAACTTGCAAGATTCGGTTACAGGTATACAGACAGACAGAGCGGAACAGGTGTAAAAAAGCAAAATGCAAGCCACGAAAAAAAATTGTGACATTTATGGACTTAACGCAGTGTCAGTAAGAGTAGCACAAAGTTGGTTTTCAGTCCGGGAATTTTGATGTCCAAGATGCAGCTCGCTCTGGTCGGCTATAGTCGCCCTGTTACAGATAAAGTCGATGCCATTTTTGGAAAGAAAGGCACCAAAGAAAGTAATAAACAAATTTGCAACAAAAATCAGTTCAGACTCTTCTGGAAGTTTCTGTTTGTACTGGTTTTGACCAGATGACCAATCGCAGCCCCATTTACTGTTAGTATAGAATTTTTTTTCAATCCATACTTATACATGGAATCTATTGTCAAAATTCTAGCTGCAGTGTGATCTAATAAATCTTGAAGTTTTACTATTTTACCCGACTGGCCCAGAAGGAGGGTAATGTTTTTTGCACTTGTGTTTGTAATTTTAATAGCTGAAGATGGTGGATAAGTAAAGTCAAGCTAGTACAAAGGGAAGTGCTACTAACAGAAACAAAAAACCTTGTTTATTAACACAAGATTTTGATCACAAAAAACTTTTTTTTACAAAAAAATACAATAGACTTCCAAAAAAAAAATACTACAAAGTGAAAAATAACTTTTATTTCAGAAGGCGGTATTTTTCAATCTATATTTTAGTTTTTTGCCACCGACTTCCGAATTTAGTTATTTTTCACTTTGTAGTGTTTTTTTTGGAAGTCGGTTATATTTTTTTGTAAAAACATTTTTTTTATTTTTCACTTTTTAGTGGGTCAGCGACTACTCGTATATTAAAGGAATTGAATCGCAACTCGCGAAATACTAAGGTATTTCACTAGTTCCGATGGCCATCTGTGGTCTTCATCGTCAGTTCCACTTCTCCAAATGATGCTTTTCGAGAGCAAATACATGAATTACTATAAAAAAATATCCAAATCGCTATAGGTGTCCCTATAAAATTTAAGGGTTCCCCGGATTTCCATAGCGTACCATTGGAAGTTAAAAACAACTTTTTTTTCACCTTATTTTATTTTGCAATTATTTTAACGTAAACGTTAACATAGCCTTATAAACATATAAGTTGTTCTAAAATCTTCAAAAGAAGAGCTTTTTAAAAATATGTAGCTAATATTTCACAACAATCATAATGTTTAGAAATAAAAAAGTTGTCGATTTTCCATGGCGCGCGGCGACCCGAGCGGAGCAATATCGCCGCGAGCTTTAAATTTGGAAAAATTTTCGTTATGTACATATTTTTCTTAATATGAAGGACAATGAATGACGGCCAAGGGTTGAGTCACTAAGTTTTAAAATCCATTTGGGTGTAGTGTAATAAAAACATTGAAGGTTTTATTGGTTTTAATTGTATAACTAAAAATAAACGTGTTACGAAAATATTTACATGCAACCTTTAACTAAGTATCGATTGTATTCTATTAAGACTAAAACTTACGTAATAATGATTTTTTTGATAACATGATACAAATAGACTTTATAAATAGAATCTTTATGTTAATAAACACCTACGCGCTAAGTCACTAAAATGATGATGGTTTTTTTTCACCTTTCAACAATTTATTACAGTTCTTTTGTTACTAGAAACAATAGTTACTTCTTTAGACACAATTGGAAGCAATTCTTTAGCCTCTTCTTCAGGTTTCAATCCCTTTATACAATCAGAAATCTCCTGCAAACTCTTATCTTTAGTTTCCGGTAGATAAAAATATATCAAAACCAAACATACAGATGAAGATAACGCAAATAGTAGAAACGTGCCATGCATTCCTAAAGCTTTAAAAATGTACGGACATATTTTTATGAACGTACCGAAGATTATCTTACAAGATATTGCTATAGTACATATAGATAAACTTCTACACTCGGTAGATATTAATTCACCATATATAGATGTACATAGAATCATTGGTCCACAACTTATGGATACTGAATAACCTATTAACAATAGAACTGATAAATATTTGTTTTCTGACACTACGGATACTTTCACTAAATACAGATATAGAGACAGTAACAACAAAAATGCAATTGCAATAGAAGAAGAGGTAAGTAATAAACTACGTCTTTTGAATGCTTGTGATAAAGCACATCCCACATACATGGTTAAAACTGTCACTGCGTCCAATATTAACATACCAGCATAAGCAGTAGACTCATTGTTAGTTATTTTCTTTAGTATATCTATAGCGTACACTGTAAATACAAATTTCCCGGAAAAAGTATACAATGCAATCAATAACACAGACAATAGCACAGGTTTGTAAAATTCTTTCTTAACCACTACTTTAATAGACTCCGTAACTTGGTTTCTTATGGATATTTTGCGTCTATCATTTTGATGATCACTTATAAGTTTTTCGAGTTCCTTTTCAGAAGACATTGACGAACCTTTCAGCCATCTATGGGCTCTTGCGCACTGATCAAAGCGACCTTTTGTTGCCAACCACAGTGGAGATTCTGGCCAGAAATATACTGTGCCTAAGCTGTAAATAGAACAGAGCAATCCAAATAGAGGTATCTTCTTCCAATGAAAGAAAGTTCCTATAAGATTTGAGGCAAGTATGCCCCAAAAGAATGTTGCAGATTTAATGGTTAAGAAGAGGCCTCTGTGTTTTGCTGATGTGTACTCCGTGATGATGGTAATTGCAACAGTGAATTTCGAAGCAGTAATGGCTCCTTGGAAGATTTCGCTAATGAGGATCATATAGACTCCATTGCTGTTGTAGAAGATGATGAAACCGATGAACGTTGAAACGCAGACAACGCTATGAGTGATCTTCCTACCCACGAGCGCCGCTAAGATGGTCAGAATAAAGACCCAGGGTGTCCCGCTGTAGCTGAACACGGCAGCTGGAAATACAATATTAACTCATAAATTTATTGTAAATTAAAAGAAAGTGAATTAAAAAATTAAAAGGAAACCGTAGAGATATCAACTAGAAATTAATATTAAATACGTAGATGTATGGTCCCTTGGATTTTTAAAAAATCAAGCTTCTAAGACAACGCAATAAAAAATACGGGCATATAGGCGACTTAATTTGATACTCGCAAGTAAATCAAAATCAGGTACCAACTTCCCGTTGATCTAGAATAAATAAATTTGGCAAGAAGCAAAGTCTCACAGCTGAAGTAAAGGAAAACGTTCATAAATTGTTAATTTGTAGCTTTATCACGTACTTTTTTATATTTATATATTGTTAACAATATAATCCCAATTACAAATACGGAACCCTTCATTGTGCGTGGTCCAACACGCACTTGGTCGGTTTTTTATTTTTATTAATACTCAAGTGATCTCACTATAATTAAACTAACCTGTTTGGCGTTTGAGACAAAATTATGCGTTTGTCGGGTACATCATATTTTAATAAATTAATCTATACTATAAAAATTTTATATACAAGTAAAATTGGTGAGTTTGCATGTAGGGGTAGTCTTCAGAACTACTGATCCGATTCTGGCAAAAGCTAGTCTTGAATAAGTGCCAAAAAACTTACGTAACCAAGAGGCCATCTCCGGAGTAACAGCATCTGTGGAGTTGGCTTCTCTTCGGAGTTGAGGAACAAGTACCGTTGTAGACCCAGTGGAGAGACCTACCATGAAGTAACATGACCAGGCGCCACTGCTGATCAGTAACTGAAACAGTTTTTTTTTTTTCATTTAAATAAGAAACAAACTTACGATCATGTCAGTATGTTTGGGGTTCAGTAAAATAAGTGTATGAATTTTGTTGAATCTTTTATAGCTAATGTTATTGGCAGAAATAATAATAAATAAATACAACACGTTTGTATGCCCCTTTTCTTGTGCAGTAGGTAAACCTACATCACTTTTTTTTCAAATCAAATCAAATCAAATCAAAATATTTATTTGCTAGAATACGGTACATAATGTGTTAATTTGTTTAGTTCAGCGTATCCTGCCATAACATGGCGTGCAAATGTATTTAAAAATCATGCGATGTCAAGATTAATGTAAGTTACAAATTACAGAGTCTATTGACTTGTCTTCTAAATAGTCCTTAATGGTGTAATATCGTTTAAATAGTAAAAATTTGAAAAGCATTTTTTTAAACATTGTCAGCGGTAAATCTTGAATACTATTTGGTAAATGATTGTAGATAATAATCGACATGCAGTATACATTTTTCTTAAATAATTTTAGTTTTATTTGTGGCAGCCGAAGTCTGTCTTTATGCCTTGTTCGGCTATTTGGCCTTTCAGTGCTAATTTCAAATAAATTGTAATTTCTTTTAACAAAAATACAAATTTCAAAAATATATAAACACGGCAAAGGTAGAATTTTAAGTTTTTGAAATAGTGGCTTACAGCTGTCTAAAAAGTGAGCTCCACAAATTGTTCGAATACATTTTTTTTGAGCTTTAAAAACTCTGTCAAAATCTACTGAGTTACCCCATATTACAATGCCGTATCTAAGCACGGACGATACATAACCATGGTAAGCCAGCGTTGCAGTATCACAGTTTACTGTTTGCCTAATTCGTTTCAAGACATAAATAAAACGATCTATTTTTACCAGGATTTTATCTATGTGCGTTTTCCAGTTGCAATTTTTGTCGATCGTTATACCTAAGAATACACAATTATCGACAGTAGTCAATTGAGAATCTTTATAATTAATGTCTAGTTTATTTATGTTTGCATTGTATGTATGAAATTGTAATATGTTTGTTTTAGTCATATTTATTTTTGAATTATTTTTTTCTAGCCAATCAATTGCATTATCCAGAGCTTGGACGATTTCTTTTTCTAAATTTTTGTTACTGTCACTCTTAATCATTATTGTAGTGTCATCCGCGAACAGTATGCAATCTTTACCTATGGCCTCTGGAATGTCGTTGATGTAAACTAGAAAGAGTAGTGGGGATACGATTCCTCCCTGTGGCGTGCCATAGTTATTTTGTTTGTATTCCGACCTATAGGTTTTTTGTTCATTTTGACACGTTTTTGTTATTTCCACGCATTGTACTCTTTCAGAAAGATAACTTTTGACCCAGTCGTTGGCCTTACCCCGGATTCCATAATGCTCAAGCTTTGAGAGTAGTGTTTTATGGCAAACAAAATCAAAGGCTTTTGTTATGTCTAGGAACACGCAACTTATCTTAGATTTTTGATTTAAGCTTTCAGTTATGTATTTTACTAGCGCAAAACATGCTAAAGCAGTGGAACTTCCCTTCCTAAAACCGAATTGTTCTTTTTTAAGAATATCACATGATAATAAAAAGTTCTCTATTTTAATGCACATAACTTTCTCAAAGATTTTAGATAGTACTGGTATCAAAGTTATTGGGCGATAATTGCTCATGTCAGTTTTTACACCTTTCTTATAAAGAGGTTTGACAATTGACCTTTTCAGACGTGTTGGGAATAATCCAGGTTAAGGGAGACACTAAACTCATTGCACATATTTTTAACACTTTAGTGCTCAGGTCGTCATAACCAGTCGAGTTAGTGTTTCTTAGACTGCAAATTATTTTATAAATGTCCGATTCATCTACTGGTGTTAGGAAAATGCTTTTACGATTTTGAGGAGTGTTTATTTTCATGTCATATTTCGAGTCCTTATGCGCAGTATTGGTCGTCTTTGTTTGGGATATATAGTAGTCATTAAATAAGTCACATATTTGGTTTGGATTGTCATAAACTTTACTATTAGCATTCACTGCGTCAACTTCAGAGTTACTTGTCATATTATTTGTGTTTGTTTTAATCACGTTCCAGGCCGCTTTCTACTTGTATTCTTGGCCTTATTTGTGTAGTCTAAACTATTAATCTGCTGAGCCTTGTGTATGCATTTTTTCAGTATTTGAGTGTAGTCGTCATATTTCTTTTTGTTTTGTTTTTTGTTATGTTTGTAGAGATGATATTTTAAATATAATGTTCGTTTTTTAACGCAGCATCTTTTTATACCCTTGGTTAGACCTCTATTTTTCACTTGTTTACAAGTATTTTTAACTTTAACTATAGGAAAGCATAGATTGTAGAAAAGGGTAATTATATCGTGTAATCTATCGAAGGCGTTGTTTGTTGTTTGAGCTTCGTAAACTTCAGAAAAGGATAGACTTGAGATGCAGTTATTAAATTTTATTATATTTTCGTCACTGAGCTCTCTTAAATTTTTAAACCAAAAGCTATGAATGTCTTTAACTTGAAAATCCGTTTCTATGCTAACCGTTATTGATTGTGCCGATTCGTGGTCTGAAAGCGCTAGATAGTGAATTGCAGATTTGGCGTCGTGTATGTTACTTACTATTAAGTCCAAACATGCGTTTTTTCTCGTAGGCAGTTTTATGTAGTTTAATAAATTATTATTAATAAGTATAGAATTTAAGTCCTTCGTTGTTTTATTTGTTTTCAGAATATCAATATTCCAGTCGCCACAGATGATAATTTTTTTCTTACCTTTTTGGCAAAGTTTATTGGTTAGAAGTTCCAAATTATCCAAAAAAATTGTGATATCACGTGTAGGTGTTCTATATATGCACACTATTATTAAGTTAAATTTAATTATTTCGATGGCACAGCATTCGAATTGAAAGAGAGTGGGGAAAGGTAGATTTTTTATTTCTTAATATACACGAGCCTCCCCGTCGTTGGTTAGATCGAGAGAAGAAGGATACCAGTTTATAGTTATTAAGTCTAAGGTTTGGTTCACAACCACTTTTTAGGAAAGTTTCAGTTAAACATATAACATCTACGGAACCCAATTCCTTTTGTAAATTTGAAATGGCCACCTCTATTAATTCCTGTTTGTGCAGTACCCCAGCAATATTTTGGTGAATTACCGTGATTGTAGTATATTTAGTTTTGTTTACGAAAAAACCGAGTTTTCGTGTCATCACCGACTTGTTTTATTTTTCCAAAGAAGGCAGTAATTTTTGTTTGTGTGATTTTTCGCGGTGTCGTATGTGTGTTTGTTATGTTCTGTATAATGTGTTTATTTTTAAATCGATTAAGAAATTCAGTCTGATATTCCTTGAAGTCAATAATTCTTGTGTTCAACTTCAAACATAAATGTGATACATAGTACTGGTGGTAACTTTTCATAGACCTGTCGTTGATACTATTCATGTATTCTGAATTGTGTATTTTTATGTATTTACAATTTGTATAATTTTGTATTATTAATTCTAGGTTGTAGTTAATTGTATTTTCGTTTAAGTAAGCATTATATTGTACGTTAGTAATAAATACAGTATTGTTCCGTAGTTTACAAAGGACATTACACAACTCAGTTATCAAAGAGTAAGGGTGTTTGTCATTAGATCCGATCACTAAAACTATAACATCGCCATTTTGCCATTATAGTCCCAATGCTAGGAAAAGGCCTCCCTACTCTCTTTCCACCTCTCTCTGTCCAGAGCTGCCAAGGACCAATCTTTATTAAAGGAGTCCAGCTCATCCCGCCATCTCCGTGTAAGCCTGCCACGTTGTAGTTTGCCGCTAAGCGGGACCCACTAGGTCGTAAATTTGGCCCATTGATCGTCTGACATGTAGCAGATGTGTCCAGCCCAATTTTATTTAAGCGTTGCAGCTTTCCGAGTGACTTCAGTTATTTTAGTGATGGAACGGATTGTTGTATTCTTAACCCGGTCCACAAGTTTAATACCCAGAATACTCCGTTCCAATAGCTCTCTGACAACGCGAGCGTGGACCTTTACTGAAATATAATTACTAGTTAGTTTTTTTTATCGTTTTCTAAGATTTTTTTGTTTATTTTTTTTTATTATTTTTAATCTCAGCAATATTTTAACAATAAGTTAGCCTTTACAATTGCCTGGCAGGGAGGAACGCTGACACCTAAGATACAGGATACGTCCTAGTTCGAGTGTTAGTTTCACAAAATCGAGCATGTGCTTAGTCTAATTACTTTATGGTTTACTAGCTGCGCCCCGCGGTTTCACCCACGTAGACCGGGATAAAAAGTAGCCTATGTCTAATTCCAGGGTATAAGCTATCTACGCACTCACAAATTTGGTCCAGCCGTTTGAGCGTGAAGAAGTAACAAACACATACACACAGACACACACAAACTTTCGCCTTTATAATATTAGTATAAAGTGTGATTCTAATTACTAGAAGTTACTGAAGTAATGCGTTGTTAACTCATTTTCTCTCCTTACGTATTTGGCTTAAGAAAATAAATTATTATTAGGGAAAATATTAATCGCATTATTGTCAAGCTAAGTTGCATTGAAGAATGGAAGACACCGACTTCAGAAGCTGTTAAGTTTTTGATAAAAGTTATTTTATTCGTTTTAGGTTTTGAAGTCGGTTTTCACTCTTTTTAAAGTAAATTTATTTTTCCATTTTTAGTTAAATATACAATTAGGACAATTACATTAGCCCAAGACGAACGAAAATAAGAATCATCACAAAATTTGCTTAGAAATGTCGGAGACGCAGTACATTTATGTATATAACTTCATATATAAGAACAATTACCTAGTGTATTATATACTTAAACTGTCCTGAAAGTATGTAGATTACGGTAGTGAAAGAATAATCAAAATTAGTTCATACGTTTTTGAGAAAATCGCGAACAAACAAACATACATACATACAAACTCCTTTTTTGAAGTCGGTTAAAAATAGTCTTATATCAAATACACCAAATCAATTATTACACTACTAATTAACTAATTGAATATCAAAACTTGTACAAATAATAATCATTATTTATACATAAATTTTTGTCCGAAGTGACAACAAATTAATAATAATTATATCAAAAATAACAATTGCTCATCTAATAAACTTATTATTGTTCGTCGCGCTCAGCGCTCAGCGGTCTGTAGCGATTTATGAATGCATCGGGCTGGGTCAATCTAGATCAATTGCTAAGAACAGGGTTTGCTGAGACAGTTCTTGTTGTTTTTGTAGTCTTAACCTATTGACTATATTTCATATACATTAAAATGCTTATATAATATATAAAAAACTTTTTTACAAAAAAATACAACCGACTTCCAAAAACAACACTACAAAGAGAAAAATAACTTTAATTTCGGAAGTCGGTGTCTGGTTAAATTTATTTCCGTTTTTTGCCACCGACTTCCGAAATTAAAGTTATTTTTCTCTTTGTAGTGTTGTTTTTGGAAGTCGGTTGTATTTTTTTGTAAAAAAGTTTTTATTTTTCACTTTTTAGTGGTTCACATGTGCTTACCCCTTCACAGCGTACTGGCGTGATGTTATATTATGAACTGGTGTGAACAACAAACAGACATGAGATTTCAGCAATCCCAGTCCATTTGCTATCATTTATTGAGGAGTTCCGTTGCCTATCTCAGAAGTTCTTCATCAGATCTTCACCAAATTAAAATAGGACCACTCCAAGAAAGTACTCTTCCAAAAACTATCCAAATCGCTTCAAGTGTGCCTATAAAATTGGAAGAGTTCTCTCTATTTCTCCAGGATCCCATCATCAGATCCTGACTTGATGATCATGGGACCACCTGGGAAGTATACCCTTTCAAACAAAAAAAAAATTGTCCAAATCGGTCCAGCCATCTTCGAGTAATCGGGGAACATACATAAAAAAAAAAAAAAAAAAAAAAAAAAAAAAAAAAAAAAAAAAGGTTCCGACGAATTGATAACCTCCTCCTTTTTGAAGTCGGTTAAAAATACCTAACTATCTAGATCAAGTACAAAATTATTATTTTTATTTTTTTTATATCTTTTTTTTTGTAATTATATTTTGATTACTAATTTATTTATTTATAAGTATATAAATTATCAATTAGGTATATTGAAACTGTTTGTACTCCCCGTCACTTGTCTCTACAGGTTCATTAGAAAACCAGCGTCAGGCAGCATCTGTCTGGCATTAGTGCAGCAGTGCGATTCTGTAACCATCTCACCGTGAAAACTTAGGTGAAGTGAGCGTGGAGTGAGCTGTCAATAGTGTCAATTCCTAGCAAAAACAAACTCACTTCACCTAAGTTTTCACGGTGAGATTTTTACAGAATCGACCGGCTGAAATGAACCTTTTTGGCGCAGCCGTGAGGCACACACTTTTATTTTAAAACATTATTTTCATTTTTTTTTCTTTTTTTTTGTGTTTCACGAAGTGTGTCCAAATAAACGTTTTTCTTTCTTTCTTTCTTTCTTTCTTTCTTTCTTTCACTACTAGTTAACTAATTGAATATCAAAACTTGTACTAATCATAATTATTGGGCACCCCGAGGTTCAGTTTGGTTAGGTTTCTTTAAATCCTGCAGACAGAAATAGGAGCCCCGCACGGGGCTCCGTCGACCTTATGTAAAGTTTAATTTACTTAGACATGCAAATTTTGATGTGCAATCAGTATTTTTGATATTCCGTAGGGAAAAATTTGTAATTTTTGATGTGCGTTTAAATACTGCCTTTATTATTATTGTCAAAGACCATCTTTGAGAACCATACATGAGGATGGGAATAATACACACGTCGATGAGTCTACTCTTCAGGGATAGAGGAAGATCGCTCTTTGTATATTTTGACTATACACTGGGGCTAATTAAAGTCCAACTACATAAAAACTTGCTTTATTAAAAATCATCGTGCGTACAATGACAGAGTGGTCGGTAGACTGACTGACTTGACATGTGTCAAACATGAAAAAGAAACAAAGGAAACCAGCAAACGCCCGCTAAAAATAACATAGTGCGTAGAGTTAAAGTCGTGTAAATTGGCTCTTCTATCACTGTGAGGAGCTGCGCCGGAACACTCTTCATTAGATCTTTCATGGCCCAATAGCTCTTCCAGGCAATCTTGGTGCGTCTGGCAACTTATTTGTTTTGTCTTGCCTGGAAAGAGACTATTTCACCCAGATAGAGTTACTCATCGACATATTACATCAATATCAATCTGCCTAGCCTTTTCCCAACTATGTTGGGGTCGGCTTTCTGTCTAATCGGATGCAGCTGAGTACCAGTATTTTACATGGAGCGACTGCCTATCTAACCTCCACAACCCAGTAACTGGGCAATACGATACCCCTTGGTAGGACTGGTTGTCAGACTTTCGGGCTTTTGACGACCCGTAACGACTGTCAAAGATTCACGAATGACAGCCGGAACCAACGGTTTAACGTGCTTTCCGAGGCACGGAGGAGTCTTGGTATGTAAAGATGATCACCCATCCACGGACAACCCCGGCAACAGCTTAACCTGCCGTCTGTCTGAACGCAATAAACTCAAAACTACCAAACCGATTTTGATAAAGTTTTCACCAATGCAATGGACGGATTGATTCATAAGGAAGGTTCAAGTGTATAATTCATAAAGGTTTTGTGTACGATAGGTTTTATGAAGCGCTAAAAACCGTGCGAAGGAGGAGCGAGTCGCTAGTTTCATAAGTATTGCCAGTAAATGGACACAAATCCAGTTTCCAGCCTGGTACTGAGAAATTACTAAAGAAAAACCCATAACACTTTGCATTTAATAAAACTGACAATACTAAATATCAACTGTCCTAAACAAGCCTCATTGCTGTCTCCTATTAAATTATTTATACAAGTTAAAAGTAAATACCTATGTACTGGTTAATGAGTTTTTGTACATTGGGTGGTTTGATGAGAAATTAGAACTGATGACAAACATAAATGGATTTAAAAATCCAACAAGGCTGTTTGGGCATCGTTCTTTTGCCTCTCCATTGACATGAACCAAACTAACGTTTTTGGCGCCAACAAAAACGATACCTAACGTATTGACAACTACTAACAGTTAAACTCTTTTTGTTCCTAATATTTATGAGTTCAAACAGTTATTTCGCTTCGCTGATATTATATTTTTTTAAGTAGATACCATAAACAAAATAGATCTACCTACCTATGTGTAATTTCTGGGGAAGTTCGTTTTCTCTATTTTCACCCGAGTAGAGCTCGGTCGCCCTGGTACTTATTATTTGTCTAAAATTACAAAATTGACACATTTTCCACATAGGTACTGTTCAATAAAGCAAAAACCAAAGAAGGAAACATACAAAATTGTCAGTTTGGCACCTATCACCAGTCGCCTTTCGCTTCTCCGCTTTTAAACGTGCGACCACTAGAACTAGCCATATTTTTCAATGTTTTTCAAAAGTAGTTTACGGGGTTTAATAGAGTACGGACGGTGGCGTTAGATTGAAATTGAAGTAATTTTATACCGGCTGAAAATCATACCAAAAATAGTTTTTTTTCTATAAGATCTGAGGGGAATCCAAAGTTACAAGTATATCAAAGTTGTAAAAAAAAAAACTAATCTATATAAATAAAAAGAGAAGTCCTGACTGGCTGACTGATTGACTGACTCATCAACGCCCAGCCCAAACCCTTGGACATTGAAAGCTGAAATTTTGCATAGAGGTTCCCTTTATAGCGTAGACGAGAAATAAGGAAGGATTTTTGGAAATTCTATCCCTAAGAGGTTCAAATAGGGGATGAAAGTTTGTATGAAAAATCTTATTCCTTGAGTTAATAGACTTGAAGCTAAGCATGAATACTCATCTAAGTAAATTATAAAGTTTGTCATTTTTAGTTTTCCTAAACTACCCCTTAAGGAGGTATCAGGGGGTCTCAAACCTTGTATGGAGGAATTTTAACGCGTTCTCCGATTAACTCGAAACTCAGCATTTATACTTGAGACCAAAAATGAAGAATAACGTGAATCACAGTTTTTCTTAAAATCTACCCCTAAGGGGTGAAAAGGGGTAGTCAATTATACAGGGCAGGATTTTACTGCGGGGCTTGATTAACTCGAAAATTGGTGTAAATAATCTTTCAGTCAAGTTACGGAAATATCCCAAGCAATTTTTATTATATATTTTTTTTACAATATTCCACCCCTGTGGGTATGAAAACAGGGAATACAGTGTATATGAAAATTCTTATTCATTTAGTTAATTAACTTGAAAGTTGGCACAAAAACTTGCCTAAGGCATAAAGTTTGTCATCAATAGTTTTTCAACACTACCCCGAAGGGAAGGGCAGAGGGAGAGGGGGAAAGAGAAGGGATGGTGATGAGGGAAAGGGGAAGGGAAGGGTGTGTTGAGAGGGTGGGTGAGGGGGTGAAGGAGGGGAGGGGTGGTGAGAAGGGTGAGGGAGAGGATGATGAAGGGAGGAGGAGAGAGGGAGGGGTTGGTGAGGGGAAGTGGGATAGGAGGGTGTAGTGAGGGGAAGAAGGGTGAAGAGGGGAAGGAGAGGGGAAGTGAGTGAAGAGGGGAGGGGAGAAGTTGGCGAGGAGGAGAGTTGGAGGGCAAAGCGGTGAAGGGAGTGTGAGAGGAAGAGGGGAAAGTTTGCGGGAAGGGGATGTAGTGAGGGGGTGAGAAGGGGAGGGGGTTGGGCTTGGGGACGGTGAGGTTGAGGAGATTAGAGGTTGAGGTGAGAGGGGGTTAGAGAGACAGGGGAGGGGTGAGAGGTGGGGGGTAAGAGGGGGTTTAGAGGGAGAGGAGGAGGGGTGACAGAGGGCTTAGAGGGAGAGCACGTGAGGTGAGGGGGTTTAGAAGGAGAGGAGGTGGGGTGAGAGGGAGGGACGAGTGCCTTTACACCTTAAAGTTGCTTTTTGTATAGCACTGATTCATTGAAGAAACCCAGCACGATAGAAATGACTGAAAAATAGAAAGTCGGAATGACACAGAAAACAGGAATAAACTCCAGTCGTGCATCGGAGCTGATATACACTTTTTTTTTTTTGTTTAAACGCGGTAGTCTCTGGAACTGCCAGTTGGGCTATAAATCTTTTTGCATTTGATAGCCCAATTCTAAGGGAAGGCTAAGGCATATTTAATATTACTCTAGGACCCTTAGGTGCCGAGCAAAAAAAAAGTCAGAAAGAATGCCTAAGCGAAAACGAAGTAACAGCGCGGGCAGGCAATGCGATGCGACGGGGAGGGTTGGGGGAACAAAAACTTCCACACATACGAAGTCGCGGGCAGAAGTTATCTCATTATATAAAAAGAAAAGTCCTGACTGATTGACTGACTCATCAATGCCCAAACCTAGAAAGCTGAAATTGTGCAAAGAGGTTCCCTTTATAATGTAGACAAATAATATATAAGGAATAAGGAAGGATTTTCGTTCTCGAGGGATATCTTCCGACATGCACGCGGGTGAAGCCGCGGGCAAAAGCTAGTGAAAAATAAATTCATACCGCGCCAAAACCATATGGCACGGTTTTTGGAATCATCTTCAACCCAAAAAAAAAAGTCGGGAGGTGTCGTGGGATACCTGAACATTTTTTTTTGTCTAATCTATATAAGCTAATCTATATAAATAAAACGAGAAGTCCTGACTGACTGATTGACTGACTCATCAACGTTCAGCCCAAACCCTCAATACTCAATATATTGATTGCTTCCACATGTGAAATTAGGTGGTATGTTTTACAAAAAATATGATCATTGTGGACCCTGTCGGGCACAGCAAAAACAGCACCCTTGGAGAAAACTGAAATTTTGCACAAAGGTTCCCTTAATAATGTAGACAATGAATAAGGAAGGAATTCCCGGTAGTATGTTCCCGTGGGATATTTTCCGACACAAAAGCTAGTAAAAAATAAATGGTCAAAATGCGCTTAACAGTTCATTTTTCATTTAATTTATTCATAAAACAATTTCCACTGAGTTGAATATATACGCATGCAATATAAATACAAATACAAAGAATTACGAATTATTAATTAACATTTAAAGTGAAATTTATGTCCTTTGCTATACAGTTTTAATTAAGTACATAATTATAATGTCAAACAGTGTAAATATAATGTCAGACAGGTTTAAAAAATATAATGTCAAAAAGTTTTCAATTTAAATTTATAATTCAGTTCCGGAGAAATGCGTGGACAATCATACATACATACACCTCTAAAAGTTTTTTATATTTTTTTGGAAGTCCTAATAGATTAACATAATAGGTTGGGGAAAAAGTTTCTTCGCATTTTTTAAGAAAATTCAAAACATTTTTTAATATACATTATTTACATTTATCTAAAGTATGTAGGTACCATTTTGTTCGGTAACTTTCTGCGATCTTGTAGGTAGGGACATGATCCCATTGCTATAGAAATTTTGGGACTTCTGATCAAAATACCGCGACAAGTGGTTTTGGCAGTCCTCTCGTGATGTTAACCTGACACTGCCTAAAGAATCTGAAGAGACCGAAACAGGTGGAAATCTGAAGGTGCAAGGTCAGGACTATACGGCGAATGCATCAACACCTCCCAGCCAAACTCTCTTAATTTTTGCTGAGTGGCTAAAGATGTGTGAGGTCTAGCGTTATCATGATGAAAAACCATACCCCTTCTGTTGATTAATTCCGGCAGCTTTCTCTCAACTTCTTGCTTTAATCTCATCAGTTGTTCGCAGTAGAGTTCCGAATCGATGGTCCTGCCTGGTGGTAACAGCTCATAATCAATAATGCCTTTCCAATCCCACCACACACACAGCATCACCTTGTTGCGAGTGAACCCGGGTTTCGCCACAGTCTGTGAAGCCTGACCGGCCTTTGACCACGACCTTTTTCGCACGTTCTTGTCGTACGTGATCCACTTTTCATCTCCAGTTAGTGGTGCCGATTCTGTTGTGCACAAACTAAACTTAATTTAGGCTATTGCTAACTTTTTCTCTCTATTATGACAAGAAAGGGACGGAAGTAAATTAGAGCTGTCAAATTAGTTAGAACTAATTTTTCCATAGACATTTAGACGACACGTAAAAACATGTCGACTAAAAACACGGTGAAGCGCAAGGCGTGAACTAGTTTGACATCTCCAACTTAGTTCATAGCTATAGCCGTCCTTTTCTTGCGCTGCCTGTTAGTAAAAGATAGCGATTCTCTAATTTTAGTTTAGTGCGTTCACAAGAGAATCGGCACCAGTAGCTTCTTCAAAAATGGTTCGGTTTCATTACGTCGTAATAAAGAATCACAAATGAGTACACGGTTCATTAGGTTTCTTTCAGTGAGCTCGTGAGGTACCCAAATATGGAGCTTTTTTGTGTACCTAGTTTTTTTCAAATGAGCCAAAACTGTTTTGTGGTCAATTCCCAGTCCTTCAGCTACGTTGTAACTACTGATATGCCGATCTTGCTCCACTTTTTCAAAAATGGCATCCATTTTATCCGTGATAGGGCGACCAGAGCGTCGTGCATCTTTGGCATCAAAATTTCCGGATTGAAAACGCTTAAAACAAATTTGTGCTACTCTCACAGACACTGCACTGGGTCCATAAACATCGCAAATTTTTTTCGCGGCTTGCGTTGCATTTTTACCTTTTTTGTAGTAAACTTTTAAAACGTATCGAATTTCTTCATTAGATTCACTCATCTTAACTGTACGAAAAACAAATGAAAATCACACTTTTTCCTAATTTGAATTTGGAATTATGTTCTTTCAAATTTAAACTTTCAATGTTACCAAAACCAGCCAGATACAAATAGTATAACCAAAGATATTTTATTTTATGTTCATACATACTATAATGCGAAAAGACTTTTTCCCCAACCTAATATTATCACACTAATATTCTATAGGCGAAAGTTTGTGAGTATGGAGATAGCTTATACCCTGGATTAAGACATAGGCTACGTTTTATCCCGGTGTACGCGAGTGAAACCGCGGGGCACAGCTAGTACAGTCCTACCAACTTATCTATGAACTGAAAGAGGACGGCACCGTCGATGCGTTGACACAATCGAATGACATGCGTCGGTACAATCGAATGACATTTCAACATGACGGCCGTAGGTCCAATTTTCGCCATTTCACAGATAAGTTGGTAGGAGTGTATGTGAATATATTGCAGTTCCAAATGTGTCGAATTGATAACCTCCTTTTTTTATGTCAGTTTATTATTTGGAAATAGAATTTACAAGGCATCGTTATCAAAGAAATGAGGTTATTTGCCTTCTTGACTCTGAAAATAATAAAATACACTATTCGACAAGAGAGTGGTTGGCAAAATTAATTTTAAAAAACTGGCCAAGTGCGTGTCAGACCACGCACAATAAAGGGTTCCATACATGGTTCCATAGATGAAAAGAATTTATCCCAAAAAATAATTTTTTTACTTGATAAATTTTCGGACTTTTTCCTTTACTTGTGCTGTAAGACCTAGCTTCTTGCCAAATTTCATGATTCTAGGACAACTAAGATTTTGATTTACTTGCGAGTATCAAAATAATCTACTTTCAATACACTTCCTCGAAAACTGGTTCATATCGCACTACGATTAGGTTCAAAATGCAATATATTTCACACGCGTGCGATTTTTCATTTTCCAACACGTGTGCGGGATTTAAAATTGGCACAGAAAACTTATACTTATATTTAGTCCAAATTGGTTCAATGGCTCTATTCACACCGTCTCTATTCGGAGATGAATGTTTTTTTTTAATCTCGGCAAAGAGATATGCGTCTTTACGGCGTTAATATTTTTTGAATATTTAAATAATGTTTATAAATGGAATGAAAAATAATAGATAATAATGGATAATAATAATGGATTGAAATTGATTCTATTTTCAATTTGTACTGATATTGCACGTTTATTCTATTCTATTCTGTTCATGCACCAATAAATCAAACTCAAACTCAAACTCAAAGCATTTATTTCAAATAAACCAATTACAGGCACTTTTGAATTGTCAATGGGTCGGTCAGTCAGAAAGATGAAGCTAGTTGCCCATTCCAAAGCGTAGTAGATCCCTATGGAGAAGAACGGGCAAGAAACTCCACGGACACTCTTTTAAATCATAATATTTTTACAAAATATTGGTTACATCGTTCAAGTTGAAAATATACATGTGAGAACAATGTAGAAAGACGTGCACGTTAAAAAGCGTCCGTAATAAAAAGATAATAACTAAAACAACTAAATTAAATATTAAAATTAAAAATAAGCCATGGCAGCTAAGAGACGACCAGTCCCAACTGACGGCGCCCGTTCACGAACATGACGCATGGATCAGCACCATTTAGTTCAACCATTTTGAAGGGAACTTAATGATCCAACACACACGCCACCATCAGCGAGACATTTGAGTGAGCATGACATACTCTCAACCGCCAGGGCACACTCAAGTCAGTGAAAGACGTACCCAGTGAAAGACGTACCCAGTAAAAGGTAGCTTAATAGTAGCTACATAGTGCTCACACGTGCTATGCAATTATATAATACTAAGAGATTGAATCTAAACAATGCAAAGAAAGTTTTCTCTCATCTTAATCTTCAGCAGGTCCAACAATATATCCGAATGCTAATCAATTAATTAATGCGACCTTGTGGAGCAGGACAAGCATTCAGCCAAGCATTTTTGTCAGCGATGTAATCCCCCAACTTATAATATGCCTGGCTGCATAGTGTGCGTTTTATACAAGATTTAAATTTCCTTTCATTCAGCTGGAGTATGTGGGGAGGTATTTTATTATAACATTTTAAACAGTACCCCATGAAGGATGAGTCTACTTTAGCCAGTCTGAAACCTGGTTGAACTAATTGGTCCCTATTTCTAGTCCTATATTAATATTGATTATTTATATTAATATTAATATTGATTTTATTACTAATGTGAAGTGATAAAAGAAAAAATTCGACAATGTTATTTAAATGTATTTGTACGCCTCTGGGCAAAACATAGAGGATCTACCTACCTGTCACATCTCGCACACTATTGTAATTTAACCTATGTTTACAAATAAAGCAATCTGATTCTGATTCTGATTCTGATGCTGATGGTATCCTGCCTTTTCGCCGAAAACTGTTTGGCAGATTATCACTTGCCAACCAACGTTTCGCCGATGTTTCACTTTGACAACTAACGATTAGCAAATTTTGGTCTGATAACGTTTCATTTGGTAGACTTATACATAGTTAAGCTGATTATTATAATGACACAAAACGTTTGGGACATTTATCATTTGTCAAACATTTCACTAGGCCACACGACTATTAGACGAATGACGTTTTGTCAGTGTAACAGTTCCCTTTTCATACATTGATATAATGATAAAAAATAATCAAATTTTACATACATTTTTTATTTAAGAATCTCAAAAATAACATTAAACCCTTAAATTGGCAGCAATGCAGAGCAATAATTTTTTCTCTGAGTATGTGAAACAGTTAAATTAGGTTAGGTTAGGTTAGAGTATGACAAACAACGCACGAGCCGAGCGAGCGAAGCGAACGTGCCGCGGCAGCGGCCGGCGATGTGCCAGAAGCGAATCGCTTTTGTAAAAGAAAACAGTTAAGTTAGGTTAGGGTTTGTTAGAGTATGACCGCAGGGGGACCAAGCGTGCCCAGGCACGGGGTCGTCTAGCGCCCATGTGCTGGTTTTGGTCCCTGGGGTGGTCGCCCGCAGCGGTCGGGCGGGACCTCTCGCTTCCCAGCGTCGTCAACTCCATGCTGGAAAGCGAGGGGGCCTGGGCAGCGGTTGCCTCCTTCTGCGAGGAAGTAATGTCACAGAAGGAGGTGGCGGAGCGCACGCGGGAGGACGATCCTCACGCGGCGCCGCTCCAAAGGCGGAGGAGGGGTCGAAGAAGACGTCAGTTTGATAGTCATCTCCGACTCCTCCCAGGTGGAGGCCAGCAGGCAACGAGTGTGGGGGCAATCGATTTTGTATGGTCGTTGTTTTTTGTGTGGTCGTCGATTTTGCTATAACATCATATAACAATAAATAATAATAATAATAAATAATAAAATTTATTTATTTCCAAAAAAGAGAAGGTTACAGACTTATATATAAACCTTGGTTAACAAAAAGGTAGTGGTAGGAAGCAAGTACGGAGGAATAAGCTATGCTGCAGAAATCTGTAAACAATAATTGGTGAGCCCTGCTTCTTAAACTAGGGTTACCTGTATCTTAAGAGACAGTGTTCAGCTATGGGGTTAATGCAATAAGATAACATGTAAAAAATTAAAACAAAAAACCTAAACAACCGACTTTCAAAAAAACACTAAAAATATTTTTGGAAGTCGGTTTCTTAGGATCTGTGTTTTAGTTTTTTGCCACCGAATTCCGAAATTAATAATTTCATCATTTTGAGTTTATTCCTTTTTGAAGTCGATTTGATTTTTTTTATAGCTTTGACACCATAGATCTCCTAGATAGCAAAACATATAGGACTTACCATTGATAGCCGACTTACTTAGAAGGAGGAAATTAACGGGGTGTGTGATAAATAAATTGAGATGCATCATCATCATCTCTATCATAAAATTCGAAATTCCGGATAAAACACTGTTATCGCTATGTAAAGCCCTGGCCGAATCAACGATATTTTATGGTCTGTCCAGCTATGATGATAGGGCCATATTATTAAAAGACTCACCTTGATCTTTAATTTAGTATATTCGTATACTTACTAAGAGCAATTCCCACCCCCCCCCCCCCCCCCCCCCACCGCATAACATTAGAAAGAAGTACAAAAATTACTACGGTAATTTATTTGAATTCTGTAAAACAATATCATTACTACACAATTTACACTACTAATTAAAAGAATATTTTGATCAGCAAGGAGGAATTTACGTTTGAGTAATACACAGTCGAAACTACATTAAATATATTTTATAATGATAAGAAGATATATTTTTATAACGGAAAGTATATTCCATAACAATGAAAATTGCAATAAAATAATGTGAAGAAGCCCATAAAATTTTCAGAAATTAAAAAAAATATTATGTATAGCGAAAACTATCAAGAATCGCGGAACGGGATTTTCGGATACCCCTGGGCATGAGGGGTAAGTTTTTTTTGAGATGTCACTATTTGCACTGAATGAATAAATAAAAATAATAATCCATATGGCATCAAACAATTCGACTGCATGGCTGTCAACAGAAAAAGTGCCGAAAAGGCTAGCAGCATTGCTTGCTACGTTCTATGGAAATCCTGATTCTTTGGCAAAAAAATACATTTCTACAGTCGAACATAGAACCTTCTCCTTTTTTGAAGTCGGTTAAAAATAAGCCAGCAGCCCTCTGGTGTCATGATTTCTTCCCCTTTTTTTAAGGTTATTTTAAGATTTTTGGCTTTTAAATTATATGAATCATATCTTGGAAATTGAAATAAATAAATTATTAATTACTTACCTGTCTCAAAAAATAAACCCATACAAAACCATCCCTTGTTAGTTTCGATTCACTCATTTTTATAACTTTCAAAAACTCTGGCACTACTAAACTCAGGTGAGATCAATACCTTAATGTTGTAAAATATAAAATAATGCTATGGTGCCAAACTTGTAAGGTTTTAGGGTATTGCAGGAAAATAAGATAAACGTTCGAAAAATATATAAGATGTGTTATGTCAAACTATCATAAAAAAAAATGTGTGTCAGTTCCGACGCACAACTGAAGTTTACCTACTCCTGTTTTTTGTGTCGTTCCGAGTTTCCGACTTTCTATTTTCCGGGCATTTCAGTCGGGCTGGGTTTCTTCATATAATAACACTACCCTTATTAAAACTAAGGTTTCCATTATGTTCGCGACAACGCATCAAAAACATGAAAAGTTTGGCGTTTCCATAGTGTCAGCTGCGAGACCCTATCTGGCGCACGCTAGCGCAAGTAGTGGAGGGACCGCCATCGTATAACGTACCGAGTCGCGAGTGAGCTACGTTTTTGTTCGCTACGATGCGTCACCAAACAGTTGTTTATAGCTTAATTTAGTAAAAATAACAGTAAAATCAGTTTAAATAGTGTTTTATAGTTGAAAAACAGTGAAAAATTGTGTTTCCTAAGGAAAACGTGAGTACCACCCCTATAAACTCCAATTAAGTGGGCTACATAGCTGAAATTATAGTTTAATTGGTGCGTCCAGGTACCCTAGACCGAGACCTAGCCCTGGACGTACCATTATAGTCCTGAAAAGCCTACTTGATTGGATTTATAGGGGTCGGAAACTTTAATTTGCTGTTTTTTGGTGACTCGTTCTAGCAATTTAGGTTTTCAGAGCCTGTCACGCCCTGAAAAATATAGTTGTAATCGTGAATTTTTCATAGTTTTTTAGGTCATTAGACCAGCTTGAGATACCTGCTTACCCCGTTGAAATATCTTCTTTGGTTATCGAATAAAATAGTTTGAAAAATAGTTTTAAATCAAAACAATTAACATTTTTGTATTTACACGCTGAAATCTTTTCAGCGAATAAAGTTACAGGAAATGCAGGTGTCTCAATCGCTGGACAATTTAATGACGATTGTAACGGTGTATAATATGATGTAATTATAGCCATTTTTCAGCTGCTAATAAGCACTTTTGTAAAATTTTTGAAATAAAAATAAAATTGAAATCAGGAGACGGTTCGCTCCGAGCGGAGATCTCGCGGGCCAGGAGTCTGGCTCGCGAGGAGTCGCTGGGGACTCTGAACAGAGACCCGTGGGGACGCCCCTACAAAATGGTGCGGGATAAACTCCGCCCATGGGCTCCCCCGCTGACGCAGAGTCTCCGGCCGCAGCTCGTGGAGGACGTGGTGAGCGCTCTGTTCCCTTCGCGAGGGGAACATACTCCCCCGCCCATGGCTCCGCCTCCTGCGGTGCCCGATGCGGACCACATCACCGACGACGACGACGATTCTCCGGAAGTGACTGAGGTAGAGCTGAGAGCGGCGGTACGTAGGCTGAGTGCCAAAAATACCGCCCCAGGACCCGACGGCGTGCCAGGAAAAGCCTGGGTTCTGGCCGGTGGGGCTCTCGGGCCTCGACTAGGGGGGCTCCTAAGCGCATGCTTGGAGAGGGGCCAGTTCCCACTTCGTTGGAAGACAGGGAAACTGGTCCTCATTAAGAAGCCGGGGCGCCCTGTGGACTCTCCGTCCGCTTACCGCCCCATTGTGCTGCTCGACGAGGTAGGCAAGCTCTTTGAAAGAGTCATTGCAGACCGCCTCGTCAGGTGGCTGGTGCAGGAGGGGCCGGATTTGGCGGAGAGCCAGTTTGGTTTCCGCAGGGGGCGCTCTACGGTGGACGCCATCATGCGCGTGCGAGCCCTCACGACGGGGGATGCTGTGGCCCGGGGTGGGGTCGTCTTGGCGGTGTCTCTAGACATCGCCAATGCCTTTAATACCCTGCCCTGGAGTTGCATCAGGGAGGCACTCCGGTATCACCGGGTGCCTACCTACCTCCGTCGAGTGGTCGAGGCCTATTTGACGGACAGGGCCGTCATCTACCCCGGTCATCAAGGAGAGTGGAACCGGCGAGAGATGTCGTGCGGTGTCCCACAGGGATCTGTCCTGGGGCCACATCTGTGGGACATCGGGTACGACTGGGTGTTGCGCGCCGACCTCCCTAGCGGCGTCAGCGTTGTATGTTACGCTGACGACACGCTGGTCCTGGCGCAAGGGAGGTCGCACCAGGCGGCGGCCGAACTAGCGACACGCGGGGTTGCGACAATAGTAGAGAGGATCCGGCAGTTGGGACTCGAGGTGGCCCTGCACAAGTCCGAGGTCATGTGTTTTCATGGTCCTCGGAACGTGCCACCGTCGGGTTCCCAAATAACGGTAGGAGGGGTTCACATCGGGGTTGAGTCGACGATGAAGTACCTGGGACTCGTCCTCGACAGCCGGTGGAACTTCGTGGAGCACTTCCGACGTTTGGCTCCCAGACTGGAGCGGGCTGGGGCTAACTTGAAGCGGCTCCTGCCCAATCTGGGGGGTCCAAACGCCTCCTGCCGGAGGCTTTACACGGGGGTCGTGCGGTCCATGGCCCTTTACGGAGCGCCGGTGTGGGCGCGTTCCCTGAGGCTGCGACCGGCCCGCCGGTTGAACGCGTCCCAGAGGGTCATGGCCATCCGGCTAGTCCGGGGATACCGCACTGTCTCCTGTGAGGCGGCGAGCCTCCTTGCCGGATTACCGCCATGGGACCTGGAGGCAAAAGTCCTCGCGCACGTGTGGGAGTGGCGCGAGGAGACGAAACGCCGGGGCGTAACTCCGCTGCCGCGAGAAATCACGGTACAGCGGGCAGAGCTCCGGCGGGATCTCATGGCGGCATGGAGAGTGCGATTGTCGCAACCCAGCGCTGGGCACGCCACAATTGCGGCGATAAGTCCCCTCTTTGAGGAGTGGTTGGAGAGGCGCCACGGCGTCCTCACCTTCCGCCTGACGCAGGTCCTCACCGGACACGGTTGTTTCGGGAGGTTCCTGTTTCGGATAAGGCGGGAGGAAACGCCCGGGTGTCACCATTGTGTGGATCGCCCGGAGGACACGGTGGAGCATACAGTGGAGGTCTGCCCGGCTTGGGCGGAGCACCGCCGTGTTCTCACGGAGGCGATCGGCGGCGGCGATCTCTCGCGTCCAAACCTGGTCCAGGCCATGGTGCGGAGCGAGAGTGCATGGGAGGCTGTCACCTCCTTCTGCGAAGCAGTAATGCTCGCGAAGGAGGAAGCGGAACGCGTGAGGGAGAGGCAACAGCCGCGCCCTCGCGCCCCTAGCCGCCGTAGGAGACGCCCTGGGCGGCGGGAATCGATAGCCGATTCCCGGCCACCGTAGGCGCGGGCTTGCGGACGACGAGTAATGGGCAGCTCGCCGTTCGGTAAGGACCAGGCCCGGGTCGACGGCGCGTTGTGTTCCACGCGCGCCTCAAAGAGATGTCAGCAGTGACGGGGTCAATTGGGCCGATGCCGCCGGGGTCGCGGGTAGTTCGAAAGAGATACCGTGGCCCTGGCACGGGCAGCTGAAGGAACATGGGTGGGTTTTAGTCAGTAAAAGTCTGACACGCCCTCCCGCTCTGCCCAGAGCGGGAGAAGTCATTTGATGATTTCCCATCCACAAAAAAAAAAAAAAAAAAGGAGACGGTTCGCGGTTCTCGTTAAGGTAAAGTTTCGAGGTACCTTAGCGCGCAAGCGAAAACACAGACTCGTAGCCATCAGCATGGTACCTTATAGTTCATCGTTCTATTCCTGAAGAGTTACGCAAATCGTCTCCTGAAACCTCCTGAAGACTTATCAAAATCGCTGTTATTATTTCATCTTCAAGAAACCCTTCCCCGTCAAGACTTCACACATAGCTACTGGTCGCCAGTCTGCAGTTATCCTGAGCCTATAGGTACAGGACGTCAGCGCCGTCTGGACTAGGAGGCCTAACCTCAAATAGGGATACACCTGGATAGGCATTACACACTCCTTCAACACACCGTGTCCAACGATCACGCCCGTCCAGTACACATTATCTATAATATCAATATCAATAATATCAATTAATCAGGCTAAATAATATAAATAAAAAAATTATATAGGGTGACTGGTAATTAGTGACCGATACTTAAACACATGATTGTGCTTATGATAACAAAATCTTTTACTATGGGACCAAATCTGAAATCGCGAAAAAAAATCAGCTACTCCCTACATTTTGTCGAGTTAAGCGAACATGAATGTATGGGGCAGCTGATTTTTTTTTCGTGATTTCAAGTTTCGTGCCAAAATAAAAGTTGTTTGTTATCATAAGCACAATCATGTGTTTAAGTATCGGTCACTAATTACCAGTCACCCTATATAAAATTCTGAAAATGATGTTGAAAACCGCGTCAAAATCCGTTATTTGGACGCGGTTTTTAACATCATTTTGAGAATTTATTTCGGAAGATATACGTGTATAATACATTCATATTTAAAGCTTAGATATAATTAAGAAATCTTTGTTTTGTCAAGTCGTAAAAACCATGCGAAGCGGAGACTTGTTAGTTATAATTTCTTTCGTAAGTTACCTACGGAATCCTTACCAATTTTGGTGTAATATTCTTTCCTATAGACTCAATTTTCATAATAATGTGTTAAATTATACACATATTCAGGTTTGACAACTAAATCTTGTTTAGCCTATTAGATTGAGACTATTCTAGTTGTACAGTCATCAAATTAAATCGATTAGTATGCTGGTGACAGTAGTACACAGCACAAATAGAACATTTGCAAAAGTTTTATCGATTATCGAGTTATCGATTCTGTGGTTCAAAATAGTTGACAGTTTTTAAGAAACGAAATATTTATAAACAATTTCATTTATAAAACTCAGTTTAATTTTCATAGTCAAAACGGGGTACATAGTAATGGCGGCTCAGGTGATGTCACCATTTATAAAGGTCTGTGTTTCACCAAAATTCCAACTACCGGTTAGGTATCTAACAGTTGATTTGTGTCAAACCTAAGGAAAGAACTGATTCACTAAACAGCCGTTTTAAAAGTCGGTGAACTCCGCCCTTAGTCGTCAATTCTGTGACATCTGTGACAGATTGTCTGCTGTCAAGCAAGTAAAAAAAAATAATCAGTGTTTCCACCCTCTGCTTTTGGTTTTTCCCTATGATGTTCGATATCGATTCAAATAATCATTTTTTTTTTATTAAATGAACAAAAAAGTAAAACGATGTCATCGATTATTACTGTCCAATTAAATCGATTAAATGCGATTTCAAAATAAAAAGTGATGACACTGATCTAAATATCTAAGACGCAAGTGGAACGGACACTCAATAGCTCATTTTTCAAAACGCATCTGACGTTTTCGTTTTTATATTTCTTAAATTCATACATTTCCATCACGGACTAGAAATAAAAAAGAAGGACTCCGCGCCACGCGTATCGAAAGTGAAGCACGGTACCGATCTATGTGTGCGTGATTTGACCGAGTCGCCGCCGTGACACGCAATGATGGCCGGTCGGCATAATATGATGTAAATGTGTGCGTGAGGCGTGTTTGTACAAACAGTCCAATACAATACTTACTGTGCTTCACTTTCGATATGCGTAGCGCGGAGTCCTTTTTTTTTTTTGGTCCGTATTTCCATCGTATTTTTTTCTGAGTCATCATCTTCCTGCCCTTATCCCATATTACTTGGGGTCGGCGCAACACGTTTTCTTCTTCCATTCTCCCCTGTCAACCGTCACGCTATCATTCACTCCCTTCTCTTTCATATCATTCCTTACACAATCCATCCATCTTTTCTTTGGCCTTCCTCTGCCTCTCCATCCATCAACATCTATATTCATCACTCTTTTAGTCACATGCGTTTCGTCTCTCCTCATTACATGCCCATACCAAGACAAACGATTTCCTTTTAACTTTTCTGTCACTGGCGCCACATTCAAACTTCCTCTTATATACTCATTTCTCACTTTATCCATTCTTGTCACTCCACACATCCATCTCAACATTCTCATCTCCGCTGCATGCAATTTTTTTTCATCCGTCTTCTTCACTGTCCAGCATTCCGATCCATAAAGTACGACAGGCCTTATCACGGACTTGTAAATTTTCCCCTTCAACTTGAGGGGCATCCGTGGGTCGCAAGTTGTTCCTGTAACCTGTCGCCATTTCATCCATCCTGCGTTGATCCGGTGCGTTATGTCTCGGTCTACTTCGCCATCCCCTTGGACAAGCGACCCGAGGTACCGAAAGTCGGAGCAGATCGGTAAGGGCGTTCCGGCAAGAGATATGGGCACAGGACCGGAGAGTCCGCCAAAATCACAAAACAAATACTCTGTTTTGGTCCGACTTACTCTCAGGCCAACGGTCTCCAGTCTTTTCCACCACACCTCCAATCTGCTCTGGACCTCTAAGCCACTCTCGGCAACCAGCACAATATCATCGGCGAACAGCATACACCAGGGAGCCTCTTCCTGGATATCCGAAGAAAGAGCATCCATTATCAGCACAAAGAGGTAAGGGCTGAGTGCAGACCCCTGGTGCAAGCCGACAGCCACATCAAAGCTGTCAGTAGTGCCCACTGTAGACCGGACTTGGGTACTGCATCGACTGTACATCGCGCGAATCAACTGCACATACTTCCCTGGTACACATTTTTCCTTAAGTGCCCACCACAAAACTTCACGAGGCACTCGGTCGTATGCCTTTTCGAGGTCAACAAATACCATGTGCAAGTTTTTATGCGCACCTCTGTATTTCTCGCACAGCTGGCGGATAGCAAAGATGGCATCTGCTGTTCCTCGACCAGGCATAAAACCGAATTGGTTTTGCGAAATTTCACTCTCTTCTTATAGTCGCCTTTCAATAACTTTCTCCCAAGCCTTCATACTATGTGACATTAGCTTTATTCCTCTATAGTTGTTGCACTCCAGCACATCACCTTTGTTTTTAAAGATGGGCACCAGCGAACTGTTGCACCATTCGTCAGGTATGGCTTCTTCCAGCAACAACTTATTGAAGAATAAAGCTAACCACGTCCATCCATCTACCCGTAATAACTTCCATACTTCGACTGGTATTCCATCCGGACCTATTGCTTTACCATTCTTCATCCCATTAACTGCTATTCTCACGTCATCCATACTAATAATTCTCACTAACCCCTCATTTACTGGTTTATTCTCAAGCACACCACTCCAGTCATTCTCCTCATTCATCAGTCTTTCAAAATAGCCCTTCCACCTATCCTTAATTTTCTCATCATCCGAAAGAACTGTTCCAGTTTCATCCCTTATACACTTTATCTGACAGACATCCCTCGTCTTCCTCTCTCTAGCTCTAGCAAGCTGGTATAGATGTTTTTGGCCTGCTGGATTATCCAGTGTGTCATAAAGCTTGTCCTGGGCCTTTGCTCTCGCTATGGCTACAGCTTTCTTGGCTTTTTTCTTTAGAGCATCATACTCACTCTTTTTTTTCTGCTTTCAAACTAACGTTCTCATTTTCTACACTCTGCCATTCCTTGAACTTTCTCTTCTTATCCCGTAACATATTCTGTATTTCTGTCGACCACCACCATGTATCCCTTTCCTGTCGTCTCTCCCAAAATATATTTCGCTGTACTCCTAATATACCCCGCCATTTCATTCCAACATTCATTTACACTTCGATCGTTCATGTCCCCCATATCTATCATTTTATCCACCACTCGCTCTTTAAATTTCTTCGCACAATCATTCTTCTCCAGCATATGCCATTTTATTTTAGGGGGAGGTCGCTCTTTGTTTTTATTGGGCTTTATTTCTACGACCATTTCCATAACTAGGAGTCTGTGCTGTGCCACTAGGTCTTCTCCCGGTAGCACTTTGCAGTCTTTGATGTGTTTTAAGTTCTTGCGTCGTATTAGAAAGTAATCAGTTTGGGTCTTATGACTGCCACTTTTATACGTAATTAGATGTCCATCGTTCTTCTGGAACCAAGTATTAGCTACTGCCAGGTCAAATGCGGTAGCGGATTGCAGCAATGTCTCTCCCTCGTTATTTAGGCTACCAAATCCCCATCCTCCATGCACTCTTTCATAAACCCCTCTCATTCTTCCCACATGCCCATTAAAATCACCTCCAACTATCAATTCTTCATGCACCGGAATGTTCATCAAAACTGTGTCAAAGTCCTCCCAAAACTTCTCTTTCACCCTTTCATCACATCCTACCTGCGGTGCATACACACTAATTATATTCAGCATTACATGTTCTAACATAACTTTTACAACGATTAATCTATCATTAATTCTTTTTACCTCCATCACGCCTTCTTTCAAATTACTGTCTAACACTATTCCCACTCCATTTCTTTTCCCGTCACTTCCACAGTAGAAAAACTTGTATCCTTCACCGATTTCTCTCGCTTTCGTTCCTTTCCATTTTGTTTCTTGCAAACACGCCACATTTATTCGTCTTTTTTTTAATACATCCGCTAACTCTCTGGCTCTTCCAGTCATGGTCCCAACATTCCAACTAGCATACCTCAATCTCACTTCCCGAGCTCGCTTTTTACGTTGCCCCCGCCCGGGATGGTGCAACAACCCTTGTCCACTTCCCGCAGGAGCCGGGTGCTGCCCCTGCGCGTCGCCTGTGGGGTACGCCCTAGCCCTATCGCGCATCATATCTTTACTTATCATGTTGCTTGAAGTTTTGGCAAAATTTTATAGTCGGCCGCCAGCCTGACACCAACCCTCCTTGGGAATGCGATTGCTGATGGTTTACCCGCCATCGCGCGGGTGACCCAAAGTGCTATATGGTATGCACTGGGTCTTGAGCGCCCTTAGTCAAATAGTCGCCTCTTACGACACCCACGGGACGAAATGGGGTGGTCCTATTCTTTCTCCGGGACCGACACAGATTTGTATTTTTTGTATTTTTTTCTGAGTATTCTTTACATAATAAAATCCCCTAAATTTAGGCGAAAATATCCTGAGACGGGAACCTTGAAACATTGTTATCTTGTCAAAGTGACATGAGTGAAAACGAGGCATCTTTACTAAATGTACCTTGTGGGAACGCCAGTGACGTCACGGACCTGAGCGACTTCGGGTATAGTTAGAAGATGGCATTTTGGAGAGACTACCAGATTTTCGCTAAATATGGCTTCTTTATTATGACACCGCTACTCGGTTATATTTAGTAGCAAATCAATCAATATGCCTAGCTTTTTCCCAACTATGTTGGGGTCGGCTTCCTGTCTAACCGCATGCAGCTGAATACCAATATTTTACATGGAGCGACTGCCTATCTGATTAGGTAATACGACCCTTCGTAAGACTGGTTGTCAGTCTTTCGGGCTTCTGATGACCCGTAACGACTGTCAAAGATCCACGATCATTCGTGCCGTCATCAGCCGGGACCAACGGCTTAACGTGCTTTCCGAGGCACGGAGAAGTATCGGTATGTAACCCATCGGCAAGCGTAGCTTAACCTGATGGGTTGACCCATTGCGGCTCTTATTACTTAGCCACGAGCTCCACAACAGAATCCTGTTTTGACACTAAACACTTAGGATGCAAGAGCGAGCAAAGCGAGCTCGGGACTTTGGGCACCCTGACTCGGACAGGTTAGGTTCAAAGGGGATGGCGGGGTCTAGTGAGCGAGCGAAGCGAGCGAACATAGACTCCCTATTGACATAATTAAAAATACTTAATTTAACAAAATTATTAAAATAATGAGCGATTTAAAAATAATATCTTATTAATATTTTCATTTTACGCTTCAAAAATGTTGTTTCGTAAGAAAAATTACTATGACATTAATCGTACAAATAACTAAAACAACTTCCTATTCTGTAAGCTTTCCAAAAAGGTATAAAAGTCAATTTTGAAATACATAATTCGTGGCATGGCATGTGTTTGAACCGGCGCAGCGGCGTGCAGTACGGGGAGAGAAATCATCTGTGTTTTTAGTTTATGATCCTCGCTAAAACAACCGATTTTACTGGTGAATTTCTTCGTGATGGGGCGGGGTGTGCGGGCGGGGGAGTACACGGCATCTGCTGCGCTCGCGTCGTCTTTCTTAGTAAGTTTTGACTCTACGCCGCGCTTGCACGTGTGTTGTTATCTTGCTATTAACCAATCTCTCATCGCGTTAATTTGTTATCGATCATTATTGTTAATTCTTGTTTCTCTCGTTATTCTTTTTGTTATCATTGTTATTTCGGATAACATGGCTTCGTATTCTAATAACGAATACGCAGACGTAATGTTTTGTTATGGTTTTGCTAATGGAAATGCGGCTGCGGCTCGGCGAGTATACCAACGCCGCTTTCCCGATCGTCGACTTCCCCACGTTACTGTTTTCGGGAGCCCCTATCGACGATTGTCTGAAACTGGCAGTGTTCAGAGAGCACAAGTCAACGCTGGCAGACCTCGACGGTACACAGCTGACGAAGAGGACACCATTCTTCAGTGTTTTATTGATGACCCAAACATCTCAACGAACATTGTTGCAAGACAGCTCGGTATGTCCCAGTGGAAAGTGTGGTCGGTAGTACATCTATCAGGTAGACACCCATACCATTATCAACCTGTCCAAACATTGCACGAGGGAGATCCTGCCAGGCGACTCGACTTTTCTCGGTTTATGTTAAACGCTGACGCTGACCAGGAACATTGCCTAAGAAATATTTTGTGGACTGACGAGTCAAAGTTTGACCGGGATGGTATAACGAATTACCATAACTTACATATTTGGGCACCTAAAGGCAGGAATCTAAAAAAACTAAAAGAAACTGCGTCGCAAATGAGATTTTCCCTGAACGTATGGATGGGTGTCCTTGATAATTATTTGCTGGGCCCTCATTTCTTGCCCCAAAATTTGAACGGCGAAAATTACGAGGAGTTTTTAAGAAACAACTTAGACGATTTGTTGGCGGATGTTCCCGAAGAAATAAAAAACAACCTCATGTTTCAACATGATGGTTGCCCAGCACATTACCGGATTACTGTCCGACAGTGGCTAGACGAGAGATATCCAAACCGATGGATTGGGAGGGGAGGGCCAATTCCGTGGCCAGCATGAAGCCCTGATATCACACCACTTGATTTTTACGTTTGAAGTCATATGAAGGAAGTAGTTTATGTGACCTCAATAGTTTCAGTCGAAGAACTTCGACAGCGAATAATAAACGCGGCGCAACAGATGAGAACAACGTTCACATCAAGAGTGACGAAAACCGAAGTTAGGAAGAGAATTCGAACCTGCATTCGCAATCGAGAGGCTCATTTTGAACAAGATGTGTAAACTTTTTTATAAAATTAGACGTAAATTTTTTAATGCATTTTATTTCATACAAATACAAATGACCCTTTCTCTCCCCGCGCCGATTCAAACACGTATTTTGAATCACGAATTATGTATTTTAAAATTTACTTTTATGCCTTTTTGGAAAGCGTACAGAATAGGCAAGTTGTTTTAGTTATTTGTACGAATAATGTCATTGAAATTTTTGAGACGAGACAACATTTTTGAAGCGTAAAATGAAAATATTGATAAGATATTATTCTTATATCGCTCATTATTTTAATTATTTTGTTAAATTAAGTAGTTTTAATTATGTCCATAGCTTAATTGAAGTGCCAGCTACAACATCATTTTTAATGGTACCCATTCAAATATGTATTTTTTTTTTATTTGGAATTAAATGTCAAATTTTGGGTATATATCGAAAAACTCTTAAAATTCAAATATCTCGAAAACTATTGAATTTCGGCCATACATATGGGGGTTCAATTTGTTGCATTTCGGCCCCTTTATTAGCCCTTGATGGATATACGTCGAATTACCAGTAACCCTGTATTTAGTAGTATGTGGTCACGCAATATTATACCTGATTATGATAATTCAACTCCGGTATTTGTAGTAAGAAATGTTGTAAGCCTCATGCTAAATATACCAGACCAAAACCCTATGGGGAGTTTCCACAAGGTACATTTTGTAAAGAAGTGAAAGTGAGACGTGTCGCGCTCTGATTGGCGTTCAATTTCACGTGATCAATTACTTTATTTTTGCGTTATTTTTTCTCAAAAGTACGGAACACTCAGTTTGTTAGGAATTGTTAACCTTCTTTAGCCAACCACATAAAAAAAAAAACATGGCTACCAACATGAAAATTCAAAGTAGCACCTAGAAACAATCATGACCTTGACAGGAAGAACTGTCATAGTGTATATACGTTGCTTTGCGTATCCCTAGATGCGCAAAGCAACGTATAGAAATCGATAAACTTATCGATATTTAGAGTTTATCTATATAAAATAAAACACTGATTTATATAATTTCAGCATTTATTAATTTATGATTACTAGCGATCCTGCCCGGCTTCGCCCGGGTAGCTCGATCACTACCAAACTTAGCATTTAGCTTTTGCTAACTGCTGCTTCAACTGCTTTTCCCTTGGTGTTAAATCTGTAAAGATAAATATATAAGATGAGACTTGAAACATTTCCCTGCATATAAAATGCAGGGATCTTTTTTATTTGAAATGAGCAATAGAGCACTAATTTACTCAAACAATTTTGAGAATTTCTTAATTTTATGAGTCTCCAATCGTTAACCCGTCAATTCCAAAATTAAGCCAACGCCTGAGACGGTATAACAGACTATTGTATTTTGTATGGCAAAATCTTCGCGTACGACGTCGTGGTTGTATATCTATGTAGGTATATTTGAAACAAGTTCGGGAAAAGTATGTTAATTTTATATTGTTTAAAATAAAATTTGATAAGTACCTAAATATTTTAAACGACAAGCTTCGCGTAAGTGGAGGTCGGAAATTATCCTACATTCCATGTATCCCAGTTTAATTTCCCCTCCTTAGAGCACCTCAACAGTTCACCCTATATTTGTCTTAAATAAATGTCTGTCCCTCTCACCGAGAGGAGGTCTGAGTCCCAGCAGATTATGACGATGATGAATGTATAATAAATTATTATTTCCTTTAAATGCGAAAAATAGTTGCTTGTGTTTTATAAACTGGAATTGGCGATACTAGTATCACTAAGCAAACACAAACACATTATTTTATATTTGGAAGTGTCAATTTTCAGTATATTATACACTTCTGGACACATCTTTTGGCCCACCTTGTATTTTCAGTTTCGTTTGGTCCTAGCTAAAATTTTATATTAGGTCGAGCAAAAAGTTTTTATGCAGTTTTGAACCTGGAACATTCACAATTTCATTCAATAGCCTTTTTTTGAATTTCGAACACAGAATTTAAAGAAACAAAAGACAATTTGGAGCCTGTTTGTTGATATCAAACAATCGAATACTAAGAAAACTTGGTTTTATTGGTTTACTTGGATTTAATTCTTGAAAAAGTGATTGATATCTTTGGTTTTGCAACAAACATTACTTATTCTTAACATTAAGGTGAGGTTCTATCAATAATCTATGGATACTTCACCTGAAGTCGCCGCCCAAGCTGTGGCACTTATTCAGGCCGGACACAGCCAAAGAAACGTGAGTGCTCAACTTAATTTAAGTCGATCTGCGGTCCGAAATGTTTATCGGAGGTACCTAGAGACTGGCGGCTTTGTTCGTCGCCAAGGAAGGCCACGATCTCGGGTCACAACTGAAAGGCAGGATCGATTCATCGTGACGACCAGCTTGAGAAATCGTCACCTTACCTCCATTGAGATACAAAACCAACTTCGCGACTTCCACGGAGTATCTGTGAGCGCTCGAACTGTTCGGAGAAGGTTAAAAGAACGCGATATGGTACCATACAAGCCAGCTAATGGCCCCAAACTAACGCGAGCCCACCGAACAGCGCGCCTTCATTTCGCACGCAGTCATTTAAATTAGACACAGCAAGATTGGAGCCGTGTACTCTTTTCTGATGAGTCTAAAATTGTGTTACATGGCAATGATGGAAGGAAGAAGGTCTACCGACGTAAGGGAGAGCGTTTCGCACAATGCTGCTTTGAAGAGAGGGTTGCTTATGGCGGTGGCTCATGGACTGTCTGGGGCGGTATATCCGCGAGCGGCAAAACTCAACTTGAGGTTGTTACAGGACCACGGCTGCCAACATTAAATGCTGAAAGGTACATTCGTGAGTGCTTAGAACCTCACGTGATACCATACGCGGACTATGTGGGCCCAAATTTCCTTTTTATGCATGATAATGCAAGAGTCCATGCGGCCGGCATCGTCAGGGAATATCTTCGGGATGTGAACATCACAGTTATGGACTGGCCAGCCAGAAGCCCAGACATGAACCCCATTGAGCACATGTGGGACGAGCTAAAAAGACGTGTTAGGGCTCGTCAGCCAGTTGCCCAGACGATGCAGGAGTTGAAAACTGCCATAGAAGAGGAATGGGAGATGATCCCTCAAAATTTCATAGAGCGATTGATAAACTCTATGCCTAATCGTATGAGAGCTGTGGTAGATGCCCATGGAGGCAACACGCGTTATTAAATTAAACCTTTATTTGATAAAACATGTTTTTTATTCAAAATTCAATTGCCTTTAACTAGGCGCATATCCGACTTGTTAGGCGTAGCTCCATGTCGTATGGTATTCTGAATTCAAATTTAAAACAATACGATCGAAAAAGATGGTAAAATGTATCAGGTTTAAAACTGCATCAACAGTTTTTGTTCAATCTAGCAATCATATTTCGGTAGGGGCCATCGAAACCTAAACTCTAAGGTGGGCCAATAGATGTGTCCAGAAGTGTATTATTTTTTTCTCTTTCCCTTTTTACTGCAATCTGTTTTGGACAATCGGCTTTATTTTAGTGTATCACTATAATATAGGGCAGCATCCATACAAAATTTTACATTGTACACTATAAATAGTAAGTATTGATTCGTGTACCAGATTGCACTTCCTGGATATCTTCATTCTTTTCAGTAGCTGGTGGACAAGAGTCAAACACAAAAAAAAAAACAGTATCTTGGTGTTTTGTTTACTTGAATGACATCACAAATGTTTTGCGTGTGCATCACACAAATTATTTGCTGCAGCAATATAGGAATTTAAACTCTGCTTAACCTTTTTTTTCTAATTAACCTTGAAGAGCTCTACTGTATATTATTATGTATAATAGATATCAAATTTATTATTATTTACCTTCTGACTCTGAATGTTGATACAGATGTTTTAGACATTCTGTCAATTGTCCTTCAGGGCGATCAAATTCAAAGTTGGGATTACATGTCTTTTCAGACGATTTCCCTTTTTGTTGAAATCCTTTTTTCCAAAGTGGTTAAGCACATAAATTTCGCTGCTCATGCAGTTATTCTATTGGTAGATGCACCAGTTGTTCATTACCAAGTGCTTTTAGCTACTTTCGACACTTAAAAGATACAAAATATAAAACGTTACTTCGAACTGATTAGGTTTGACTGTGAATTTATTTAGTGTGATTTATAGTTAAGAAACACATACATTAGATCCATAACAAAGGTAACGGACGCCGTCGAGCTAGCAAGCAGACTGAAATGGCGATGGGCTGGACATATAGCTAGAGTTACAGATAACAGATGGAGTGAAAGGATATTACATTGGTATCCCTATGAAGCCAAACGCCGACGCGGCCGACCTAGGCGACGCTGGAGTGACGATATCTACCAAGTGGCCGGATCTACATGGACTCGCCAAGCACAAGACAGACAACACTGGAAAGAGTTGGAGGAGGCCTACACCCAGAAATGGGTACCCCAATAATAAAATATACTTGTATCAATAATTGAATTAAAATTAATATACTCGTAATGAATACCTGAATACCTTGAAATGTCAATGTTTTTTGTATTGTGTTGTCGTGTTATCGGAATATAATTAAAAATATAATTTAATCAAGTATATAATATTAAAGAAAAGCATGAATTTAAAAAATAATATTGAAGAATCATACAAAAATAAATAAATAATATAAAATAAATTAATTTAAAATAATATTGTATCAATACTCGTAGAATATAATTAGGATTTAATACATATTGGTATTGTAATGTGCATGGAAATGTTATGGAATTATGAAAACTGTATTTTGGGAAATAAAGGCTTTATTATTATTATAGTTAAGACAACAACCAATTTAAACTAACTAAACTAAACTAAAGCGCAACTAATGGAATAGATTATTATACTTGGAATATGAAATTCCAGATTTATTTAATATTCCCAGTATTTACTTATTGGTGTGTTCGATTCTCTGACCCATTTATGTAGCAGTCAACCTACTTAGACTAAGGGCTGATTGTTCAATAGTCAGATAATTTTTATCAGAGGAATAAATATGGCGGTTTGACAGCATTTGTATGGAAAATATGTCAAACTGTCACATTTATTCTTCAGGTAAAAGTTATCAACCGTTTGAACAATCAGCCCTAAATTAAATTACAATTTAGACAAGACAAATAGGTATTACTGTAGACACAAATGTTTTAATACATTTGTTCATTAGAGTTTCAGCTATCTTGATTGATGGCTTGAGGATCGTATTACAGAATTTAAATTATGAATAGCATTAATTTACAATTAGGTCAGATCACATTAATTATTCAATAGGTGGGTATCGGTACTCACTGGTTTGGATCCAGTGGAAACTTTTTTATTTATTTATTCACTCCAAACATACAAATATCTTTACAGGCTAGACTCAATGCGATATTGTAGCACACATACAAATTATATACTTCCACTGCTTGTACCATAACAAATTCTATGGGTAGCTATTCTTTCAAATTAACCCAAAGTGCAACATAATATGTCGACGTCATCAGCAATGAGGTTGAGAGTGCGGAGCGCGCTCGTCAGCGGCGCCTCACGCAGCAAGTTAGTTCGCGCGCGCGGTACCGCCAGCAACCGCGGCTGACGACGACGACCCACATACCCGTCTGGCACGACTAGTCCCACCCTTCGCAATATATCCGCATTGTGTATCTTCCCTCTAATTATCTTAAAGATATAAGTAACAACTGTGAGTTGCCTCCTGACCAGTCAGTTCATTATATCCGACCATACCTAAGATAAATAGTGTTGGATACATTAAAGGATTGTTGGATACGCAGGCAGGTAATGAAAATGAGACGCAAATGCTGGTTGAGTGTGGAATGCCTTTATTTCTAAAAATCGGTCCCTTATATAGGTACAGTCTCTGTAATAACTAATATGTAGTGGGTAGGTACATTTTAGAACTTAGCTAGGACAAAAATAGAAATACCCTATGTGCTGCATTTATGAAATGAGTAGGTATCGGTAATATATAAGGTAGGTATAAATGGTAGGTATGCCATTCCGCTACAGTACACCCCCTCAAGCGAAGCGTACTACTGGCTTCACTATTCTTCCTGATCGCGTTGTTCTGTGTGTGTCATCCTTTCCTTGTTCGTTCATAGTGTAGGCAGGCTTCAATCGGTCGATCGAGACGTTGGTTACTCTTCCTGGTAGCTGTAGCTTGTAGTATTTCTCACATCTTTCCAATACGGGATATGGCCCTTCATATGTCGGCTGAAGTGGTTTTTTTGTGCAATCTCTGCGTAGGTAAACATTTTCGCAGGTACGTAGGTCGGTGTGCACAAACATGTTGTTGTTGCTATGCGTTGTCTCAGCTGGTCGGTATGCGTTGATAGTGTGTCGCAGCTGTTCAACGAAATCGTGACTCATTGGGCTACTTTTTGTTTCTACAAAAAAATCTCCAGGCAATCGCAGCGATGTTCCGTAGGTATATTGTGCGGGACTAATTTCTGTGTCGCTGCGAGTAGCCGCGCGCAGTCCGAGTAGTACGGTGGGTAATTCATCAAACCACTTTCCGTTTTCTCTAGTAGTGCAGCGCGCGGTAAGTGCGGCTTTGAGTGAGCGGTGCCAACGTTCGATGATTCCATTTGACTGCGGGTGATATGCAGTTGTTCTCGTTCTATTTATTCCCATTAGCTTCATTAATTCAGAGAAAAGTTTGCTCTCGAACTGACGACCTTGATCGCTTGTTATCGTGATGGGACAACCAAATCTTGCTATCCAGCTTTCATATATCGTTTTGACTATTGTTTCTGCAGTTATGTCGTGTAGAGGTAATGCTTCAGGCCATCGCGTGTACCGGTCGATAATAGTGAGTAGGTACTTGTGTCCATATTTCGATGGTGGTAGGGGCCCAACTATGTCGACATGTATATGTTGGAATCGTTCCGATGGTGGGTATGTTGCGATTTGACTCGATGTATGACGACTGACTTTTGACTTTTGACAGGCTTCACAGGCTTTCGTCCATCGTCCCGCGTCAGCGTTCATGGATGGCCAGAAATATTTTTCACTGAGTATTTTCCTTGTAGTGCGCGTACCGGGGTGGCTGAGGTTATGTACACTTTCGTACGCTGCCCGGCGAAATGTTTCCGGTAGGTACGGGCGAATATGTTGTGTTGATGTTTCGCATAGTATTTTGCAATTTATGTCGGGTAAGAGTATGCGCTTCAATTGTAAATTATTTTGCTTCATTAAGTCACGTATAGTGCTGTCTCTTTCTTGCGCTGTGGCTAGTTGCTTGTAGTCGATCGTTGTAGGACAGGTGATGGTTTCTGTGTTGATCCGTGATAATGAATCTGCGACTACATTATCTTGCCCGCTAATATGACGTATGTCGTTTGTAAATTCGCTTATGTACATGAGTTGTCTGGCTCGACGCGGTGTCTCGCTGTCTGTCGATGTTTTATTTATTGCGTAGGTTAGCGGTTTGTGGTCGGTAAATATTGTAAAATGTCTTCCTTCAAACATTTTTCTAAAATGCTTTACGGCCATGTATATAGCTAGCAGTTCTCTGTCGAATGTGCTGTATTTCATTTGCGCGCTCGACAATGCTTTGGAGAAATATCCCAGCGGTTGCCATTTGTTGTGTACATATTGTTGCAGTACAGCACCGGCGCACTTGTCAGAGGCGTCGGTCATTAATGCGATGGGTGCGTTATGTGAGGGATGAGCTAGTAATGCCGCGTTTTGTAAGCCAGCTTTACATAACTCAAATGCTTTCTTGGCTTCATCATTCCATATAATCTTTGTTTTGTCTCGTTTCTTGCTATTGTGCAAATATGCATTTAGAGGTGCTTGTATTTCGGCTGCCTTTGAAATGCAATCTCTGTAGAAGTTGACGGTGCCAAGGAATCTTCTTAATTGTTCAATGGTTGTGGGTAATGGGAAATTGGTGATTGCTTCTACTTTTTCTGCTGGTGGTTTGATGCCATCTTGTGAGACAGTGTGTCCTAGGAACTTGATCACTTTCTTGCCTAGTACACACTTCGATGGATTTATTGTGATACCGTATTTGTTTAGTTGGTTTAGGACGGTTCGTAAATGTTGTCTGTGTTCTTCTTCTGTGCTGGAACTTATTATAATGTCGTCGACAAAAGGGTAGGCATAGTCGAGTCCGTGGAGTACTTCGTGAATAAATCGCTGAAAAGTCTGTCCAGCATTTTTCAGTCCTGGGCACATTCGGGGAAATTCGAATAGCCCGAATGGTGTAATGATGGCTGTTTTTTCAATGTGCTCTTCCAGGACAGGCAATTGTTGGTATGCTCTGTTTAGGTCAAGCGTTGAGAATATTTGCTTGCCGTGCAACTGGTAAGTGAAATCCTTCAAACGTGGTACAGGATATCGATCTGCTTTGGTAATGGCATTTAGCCTTCTGTAGTCTCCACATACGCGTAGGTCTCCGTTTGGTTTGGGTACCACGTGAAGTGGACTGGCCCAGGGGCTCTTGCTTGGTCGGCATAATCCCTGGTCCATCATGGTTTGAAATTCTTTCTTTGCAGCTTCGTAACGGTGAGGTGGTAGTGGACGAGCTTTGCAGTATAATGGCGGCCCTGTTGTTTCAATATAGTGTGCGACGTTATGCTTCGGTGTATTTTTCATAGTGGATAATCTTGTAATATCGGGAAATTCCGCCAATATGTCGTGATACTTTTGTTCCAGGTCTATAGTTCTGATGGTTGGTGCTGTTGATTTGCAGATGGACGTCTTCACTGACAAATTAGTTATTTTGTCGATTAAACATTTTCCAGCGAGGTCGACTAGTAGATGATGGTGTTTCAAAAAATCAGCGCCGATGATGGGCTTGCTGACTGCAGCTACGACAAACTTCCATTTGAATGGTCGTCTCAAGTTGAAATCTAGGTCTAATGTTTTTTCACCGTAGGTAGCTATTTCGGAGTTGTTTGCTGCATATAGTTTGAATGCGGTTGGCTTCAAGATTTCGCAGCGTTTTCCAGGAATGACGGATATGTTTGCACCAGTGTCGATGAGAAAGCTTAGATTTGTCTTCTTGTCTTTCAGAAATAGACGGTGTGATTTATCCCAGGCGTCAGATTCCGTCCCTGCTAACACCTGCTTTAGTTTCCCGAGCTTGACGGGTGCTTATCTTTATAACTACATGGTCTAGTACATTTTCGCGCTTGTCCGCCGAATTTTCGATGAAAGTAACAAACGGAATTGTCGTCGTACCCGCTTCTGTGTTGATGATTTGAGTCCGAGCGGCGGTTACCATGCGGCGATCGGTATGCGCTGCGTGATCGATGACGCGCGCCTCGCCAGTTGCGCCCGCGCTGCCTTCCGTAGCGGCTGTGGTGTGTTTTTAATTCTGATATTTCTTTCGCCAGCATGTCGATCTTCGCGTGAAGTAATGCGTTTTCATGATTTGTAGCATCAGGTGGAGTGGATGGCGTTGACGGTGACGGAGTGTTTTGTACTGCTGATATTTGGTGGTGAAGTTGTTCTAGCATCTTGTCGGCCATTATTGCCAACTCATTTAGTTCGGTTTTCTTGGCTATTGTTTCGCTCACAGCTAGTATGGCGCGTACTGATGGCGGTAGGTGCTTCGTCCATATAACACGCAACGTATTCTCAGCAATGTTGTTACCGGCTAAATTTTGCATGCGGCGTAGCAGTTGCGAAGGCTTCAAATCTCCAAGTTCCACGTTGGACAGCAGTCGCTCGAGTTTAGTGTGGTCGCTCTCGTCGTAAGTTTGTATGAGCCTCATCTTCATGGTAGGGTATCTATTATTTTCTGTTGCATTTTTGGTATCGAACATGATGTCTTGAATTTCGTCTAGATCTTGTAGGTCGAGTTGGCGGATGAGCAGCTCTGATAGTTCCTTGTCGGTAAGTTTTCCAGCAGACACGATCGCTTCAAATTGCAGGAACCAAAGTTTGATTCTGTTTCTCCACAGAGGCGGTATCCGTTGGTTGTACGAGACGGCTGACAGTTCGTGCGAATCCTTTTGCGTTGCTGATGTTTCGCCTCCATCACTTGGTTTCGATGTACTCAAGGGCATAGTTTCTTCTTGAATTTTCTTCAGTCGGGGTCACCACTGTTGGATACGCAGGCAGGTAATGAAAATGAGACGCAAATGCTGGTTGAGTGTGGAATGCCTTTATTTCTAAAAATCGGTCCCTTATATAGGTACAGTCTCTGTAATAACTAATATGTAGTGGGTAGGTACATTTTAGAACTTAGCTAGGACAAAAATAGAAATACCCTATGTGCTGCATTTATGAAATGAGTAGGTATCGGTAATATATAAGGTAGGTATAAATGGTAGGTATGCCATTCCGCTACAGGATAAAATGAATATACCCCGTATGTCCTCATATATATATATATATATATATATATATATATATATATATATATATATATATATATATATATATATATATATATCTAATAAATTTATTTTGTACGCGCTTCAACATGAGACTATATTTAGTTTCATGCGGAGCCCAGATAGCTGCATTACATTCTAATTGGCTCCTTACTAAAGCATTATAACTTAGAAAAACCGACTTATTTCCAGTAGCCAGACTTCCTTGATACCGCAAACATTACATCTTCTGTGACCCTTACCCATGATGTTTCATAAACTTAGAGCCACTGTCTCAATATTATACTTGATGACTTTTTTTACTGTCTTGAAAAAAATAGGGTATATTCGGTGAACGGAGTAGAAGCCTATGGCATATCTAGTTTTTTTTTTTTTAATTAAAAAAAATCAAAATTCAAATCATAATGAAGGTTGCAAATGATTTGAATTTCGATATTTTTAAAGGATTTATTATTTATTTTCAAAATTTGTTTTTATTGTTCTAAAATGAAAAGTTTACATCGAATTTGTAGTATTTATTGATACTTAGATATTTTTTTCTGACTAAGCTATTAAAAAAAAAAAAAACTAGTTATGCCATACGCTTCTCCTCCGTTCGCCTAATATACCCTATTTTTTTCAAGACGGTAAAAAAGTCATCCAGTATAAACAATAAAAATAAAAGAGTCAATTATTTTGTAAATTGAAATAAATCATGCTTAGCGGAACAAAATTGCAATATTTTTAGCTTTGCTTTAATTTCAAGGATAAGATACTGTTAGGTCAAAAATATAATTATAATTACATACAGTGTATGTTTTAAAACTTAACACTTATTTTATTTAGTTTTTTTACTCTATCCCACTTCTGGGCAAAGGCCTTTCTCCTCTTCATCCATCTTTTGCGAGCCCGACAGTCTTCTTTACAGTTTTGACCTGATTCATTTTCTACGTTGTCTGCCGTGACCCCGCCTCTGTCTTCTCAGTTATATTATTTATAATATTTTAAATAAAAATCAATCAAGGTGAATAAAAACACAGTTTGTTTTTAATTTAATTTAGATAATTGTACCAAATATTATCTAGAAGACTACAACTACTAACAAACAAAAAGGTTTTTTTACAAACAAATCTTAAAGTTAATACTTAAAGAAGATAAATGACTAGCTTCATAAAAGAAATTGTTACGTTTGTCTATTAAATCTTTTCGGAAGGTAAGAAGTTAGCCTCTTCTTGAACAACGGGACTCTTCTTAGTTCCCTTCATCCATTTGGTAATTTCTTGCAAGGTCATATCCTTGGTTTCAGGCAAGAATGTGTAGATCAAGAATAAGAAAAATGAAGTAGACAATCCAAAGAATAAGAAAGCACCATGAGTACCCCATGATTTAAATAAGAATGGTGACATTTTCACTTAAGTACCTAAAAGTATCTTTGAAGATAAATCCATAGAGCATGATGAAAGACCTCTAGCTTCAATTGAAACTAACTCTCCAGAAATCGTTTGTGTCAATATTACAGGTCCAAAACAAAGAGCCGTCGAATAACCTATTAACAAAAATATAGCAAAATAGTTATTCTCAATTACAAGTGATTGCTTAATTAAATATGCATACAGAGAAATCGACAAAAGAAAGCCAATTCCAACTAACGACGAGCCTATTAATAATTTCTTTCTTGGCAATACTTTCGCAACTAAACATCCTATGTACATACATAATACTGTAACACCATCTAATACTAACATCGCAGTATAAGGTGATATGTGACTACCAGCAGTTATTTTACTAATTATATCTATCGCATATACACTAAATACTACCTTGCCAGAAAATATATACAAAGAGTGCACTAACAAACATAAAATTAAAGGCTTTTAAAACTGCCTTGATGATATAACTCTTAAATAACCAGTAACAAATCCTTTTAACTCGAAATTCTTAGATTTTGCCTCCAAACTGATATTCTTTTGATAGTTTATCAACTTCTCTAAGTCAGCTTCTGCTTGCTTGCCTTGTCCCATCATCCATTTATGTGTGAACGAGCATTTTTCATAGCGTTGTTTGGTGGCCAACCAAAATGGTGATTCTGGCATTACTATTGCTATTAATAATCCGTAAGCACTGCAGATAATACCAGCGATGCCAATGTTTCTCCAGTGGAAAAAGGTCCCAATAGCATTTGACATGAATATACCCCAGAAAAGAGTGGCAGATTTGACAGTCAAGAAAAATCCTCTGTGTTTAGGAGAGGTATATTCAGTGATGATCATAACTGACACAGTGAAGTGGGATCCAGTGTTGATGCCATTAATCACCTGACTTATGATAATTTGGTTAACAGTGACACTAAAGTAGACAACCACGAAGCTAATCAGATTGCTGATAGTGACAAAACATAAACGTGTATTTTCTTCCGATATACTTCATGAAGATTGGTAGAATGACGGTCCAAGGCAGGCCTGAGTACACCATAATGGCAGCTGAAAAATAAAAGAAATCAAGTCAGATGTTTATTTAACAAAATCTGTAATGGTTAACTCTATTGACTTGTAAGGGTTTTATTTCTTTCTTTATTTTAAACGCCTGATGTTATTATCATGTTTTTACAACATGCAAAGTTATGTTGCTTGTAAAAGATTACTTTTTATAACTACTTCATCATCATCATTGGCAGCGTTGTCCACCTACAACTGAGTATAAGCTGCTACCCATCCTTTTGATAGAATCCTTGAGACGTTTTTACGACATCAAGGTTTGTTAACCTTGTTCTTGTTCTTTGATTTAATACAGCCATTGCTGCTCTCAATAATCCACTTACGTATCCAAGAAGCAGTAGATTCACTAACAGCATCAAATGAGTTAGCCTCCTTCCTTATCTGTGGGATGAACACGGTGGAGGAGCCAAAGGACATGCCCATGATGAAGTAGCATGTCCATCCACCACTACTGATCATCAGCTAGAAGAAAAAGATCAATCAAATACTTGATAATATTATCATCGTCATCATTCATAAATCATTTCAGCCGAAAAACTTTACTGCTGGACATCAGTAGCATCAATCAGTGCTGTGCTTTTTGAATTCATTGGATTCCCTTGATCTTTACTAGGTCATACCTTGTGGGCGTTATTACTATGCTAATTAGTAAATGAAAGAGAAAAAGGGAACCAAATGGTGGAGCCAATAAAATAATAAGGTTCCCTATCCATTTGCATAAACTTTTAAGACCTAATATAACTTAGCTTAATTTTGTTTGGCATAATTATATTTTCGCATAATATAATTACGCATAACAGCTTACGCATAATTTTTTTAAGCATAATTTCTCTAACCATAATAATGATTAAGCATAATATTCTAAAGCATAAATTTATTAAGCATAAAGTTCTAAAGCATAACTTTTTGAAGCATAATATCTTAAAGCATAAATTTATTTACGCATAATGATATTAAAACATATTTTTATAGGTATAACAATGAAATAATTATTAACACCTAGAATAAGACACTATACACGTTTATACAATATTGCTCTAATGAAATTTGTAGGCACTTGATATTGTAGGTAGAATAGAAATTATTTTTTTTATTTTTCTAAGTAGACGGTGGTGTCGTAAAACTATTGTGTCACTAAATGTATTATTGCAAAGTTGTAATTTATGTACGTTGTGATTCTTACTTACTTGTTAAATATCGTGAATTGTAGTTACGAATGGAAAATACAGTGCGTACCTTTATAACGAAAAGAGGCGGCATCAAATTAAATGTGGATGGTTTCATCTATGAGAAAAATGTACAAAAGGAAAATAAATATTATTGGGTGTGTGAAATGCGACGTAATAAAAATTATAAATGTAACTCTCGACTTATTACGAAATTAACGGACGAACAACAACATGAAATATTATCTAAGCACATGCAAAATCACAATCATGAACCAAATGCACTTAAAGAAAAAGTAAGTTTTTTAAATTTATTAACTCATACATATGTATCAAACATAATTATTGGCGGCTAGGCTGCACCTTAACCTATTGATACACTACGTTAAAAAAGTACTATTTGTTATAGTTCCTTTTTTTTAATTTTCAGATTCAAATAGCTGTCAATAGAATAAAAATTAAAAAACAAAAAAAAATCCGAAAAAAGAAAATTAAATCCGATTATGAAGCCAATTGAAATTATAGCCAATTGTGAAGCTATAACCTCACCTTTCATATCGTGTCATTTACCAGGCAATATTAATCTAAAATAAATTATATACAAGCAAAAGAAAAAAATGAATAGTATAAAAGAACCACAAGACATAGATTTTGAACTAAATACAGAATGTTTACTTAAAGAATCACTATTGATAGAAAATACGACACAAACAAGAGAATAATAATATTTACTACAAAAAAACTCATTACTTTATTATGCTTGTCTAAGTATATAATGATGGATGGAACATTCAAAGTTGTTCCTAAGATTTTTATCAACTTTATACCATACACGGGAATGTTGAGAATGATATCTCACAAACATTTCCGTGTATATTAGCATTATGCGCCAACAAAGATAAAACGACCTATAATATATTATTTACATCAATTATTGAGTACTGCGATGCAAATAATTTGCATTTATCACCCAGATTTATTTTAATGGACTTCGAAAAAACTGCACATATATGTGCTAGACAATTTTTCGAAAATACAACAATAAAAGGATGCAATTTTCATTTAGGACAAATTATTATATACCGCCACGTACAGAAAAATGGCCTCCAACGCTTATACGGTAATGATATATCATTTGCCATGGAAATTAAAAGTTTATACGCCTTAGCTTTTTTGCCCGAAGAGGATATACCAATTTATTTCGACGATTGGAAAAAAGCCATATCTCCTGAATCAGGTAATATATAACATATTAATATAATATAACGGATTAAACAATTTTGTGGGTTTTTTTCGCTGTAGGAAGCATGAAGCAAGCAAGCATACAGCATGCAAGCAAGCATACAGCATGCAAACAAGCATGCAGCAAACAAGCAAGCATGCAACATGCAAGCAAGCATGCAGCATGCAGCATTCAAGCGAGCATGCAACATGCAGCAGGCAGGGTTTCTGTCACGGCTCCGGCGCTGCGGGCCTCCGGCGGCCCCACGCGTGCTAATCGTCGCAGACTGCTTTCGCTCACCACCGCAGCTTCGGCTTGTTGGCCGGTAAAGCCGGCCAGCGTCAGCCGCGGCGGCTCGCTCGCAGCCGCCTGCTCCTCAGCCCGCGGGCCGCTTCGCCCCTACGCGCCTACGCGATTTTAAATTACACTCTAGGGGTAGGACAAACAAGACTATGTGGAGTCGGTTTTGCAGCAATTCGGTTCTGTCGCTAACTTTTGTTGCACAGCATATTAAATTTTTAACCAACAATATCATTTAATTGTTACAGCAACAATAGCAAATTGGTTTGATCAGGGGGCCAACCACCACTTCTTAAAGCAGTATTATTTTAATGATACTTCAGTGTGAGAAAGAGATGGAGCTATATAGGACGTCTAGCTCCATCTCTTTCCCACACTCATGTAAGATTAAAATAATACTGCTTTAAGAGGTGGTGGTCTAGCTCCAGAATTATGTATGGAGCACTACAAGTTCACCACCACCATTTCCACCCCAAAGTCTGGAGTAAGTATCTACTAGAAAAGGAAAATATACCTAGGACACAAAATCATGCAGAGGCATGGCACAATAGATTTGCACATTTTGTGGGAAAACACCATCCTGGATTTTATTTTTTGGCAAAAAATATCGTTCAAGAAATAAAACATCAAACCATTGAAATAGATAAACTGGATGTTGGAACATCACTTATACCAAAAAAAAAAAGAAAAAATACACGGACAAAACCAAAAGAATTGAAAAAACTATTAGGAAAAAAGATGAGTATACTTCTAAACAAGTTTATTTACAAGCAATTGCTAAAAATATACACCTAAAATAAATATTTACACATAAATAAGGAACACTGTTTCAATCAGTTAACTTCTATCTGAGGAATAACCGCCATATTTATTTCTCATAATAGAAGTTTGTTTGATTGACATATTTTTTTATACAAAAACTGTCAAAACATCTAATATATTCTTCAGATAAAAGTTATCTCGCGATTGAAAAATCGTTGAAGTTACATAATGTTATGTATAATAAATCATTTGCATGAAAATTGTTTTTGTTATTTATATTAATTGTATGCCTAAATATTATTATGCTAATAGTCATTAGGCCTACTAACGTTATGCTAATAGTCATTAGGCCTACTAACGTTATGCTAATAGTCATTAGGACTACTAACGTTATGCTAATAGTCATTAGGACTACTAACGTTATGCTAATAGTCATTAGGCCTACTAACGTTATGCTAATAGTCATTAGGCCTACTAACGTTATGCTAATAGTCATTAGGACTACTAACGTTATGCTAATAGTCATTAGGCCTACTAACGTTATGCTAATAGTCATTAGGCCTACTAACGTTATGCTAATAGTCATTAGGACTACTAACGTTATGCTAATAGTCATTAGGCCTACTAACGTTATGCTAATAGTCATTAGGCCTACTAAAGTTATGCTAATAGTCATTAGGACTACTAACGTTATGCTAATAGTCATTAGGACTACTAACGTTATGCGAATCAAATTTATGCCAAAACAAATTAGTTTTTAAGATGATTATGCCAACATAAAATGTATGCCTAAAAAAATTCTGCCGAAGTATTATTATGCCAAAACAAATTGTGCCAAAATCGTTATGCCGAAGTATATTAGGTCAAAGAACATTATGCGAAAAGAAGGGATCCCCCATCGTAAATCATTGCTGACAAGACTATTGTTGCAGTTAATCCTGATATGGTTATAAAAGACAGATAAGAATGCCACACAATGATTGTAGTTATCACTTTCCCGCATAACCGTCAGCTTAATGATAAAGAATTCATTAATTGTTTTGACTTGGTATTCGAGGTCGTCAACATGGCTCCAGGTGTAGAATCAGCGGTAAATGCCTTAGAGCCTGCATCAACAACTGAAGAGGCTATAAGGCAGAAAGTTCAAGGGTTTCATGAAGAGAGAGGTAAAAGTATAACTGTGAAGTTTCTTGCCGACTCTTCTCCATAGGAAACTATGAATTGGACCCGTGCACTAGCTACTGACGTTTCATAACTGCCCATGTAGGTTTATGTGAACTAAAATATATTTAATTTGAGTTTTGACGTTTGAATTATATCGTAATTTTGAACGCGAATAGATTGTTGTCTAGAATTAATATATGAAACCTAGTCCTTTCAAATGATGATTGTGGTTATAGGCTATAGCCGTACAATATAGTCCAGACTTCGTTACATATTTTGCTCTATGGCTATGCAGAAGACGATGCTTCTGAACATGGTTCAATAATAGTTAGACTGTGGAATTAGGTCCTTGGTATTTATTTTATATCCTTCAAATTAGTAACCATAGTGGATTCACAATACACTTTGTAAAAAAATGTGGTACGTGAAGGTTTAATCTTTTGGCTCTGTGGCGGCAGGAAACGCAATATGATATCTGGCTTATGCAGCAAAACAGCGAATGCACGTTCCTGTCCCACAGTCGTCTACCTCCTGCCGTCGGGCAAGCTCGTGTCAAAAATATGTAACTTTTCGTGTGATAAAATTATATCAAGTGTCTATAATCTTTTGGTTTCACTTCTAATGGAATACCCTTTCTGATCTGGACATAACGTAAAGTACAACAGAGAACAATACCCACACACATGAGTGAGAACATACACACCTATAATACCTACTAACATAAACACTACCTAAAACAACCTAAACTGGTGACCCCGGACAAAAGTTAGAAGTGATTTGTGTAGTGACCAACAGTGACATTCAATCGTTAACATGCCTAACGGAGCGTCAGGCAATATTCAAAATTCACCAGCATTAATCACCACGGCTGGAAAAGTTATATATACTACGGCATCAGAGGCAGCAGGAGGTATGCGTACTGTCACCGCAGTACCCCAAGAGGAGTTAGCAGCGATTACCGTAACATCTCGCATCCCAGATTTTTGGACGAACATGCCTCGGATGTGGTTCGCCCAATTCGAGAGCATTATGGCACAGCAGAAGCAGGGGGATGAGATGAAATATAACGTAGTAGTCTCGAAGTTAAATATGGACAATCTACAACAGGTGAGCGACATTATTCGAGATCCACCAGCTCAGGACAAATATCAGACCCTGAAAGATCGGCTGATAAGTGTTTACGAGGAATCAGCGGAGCAGCAGTTTCGTAAATTGGCGAGTGAGATAGTACTGGGAAATCAAAAACCTTCTCAGCTTCTCAGGATTATGGCAGATTTAGGCCGAAACTCAGATATATCGGGTCAAGCCCTGCGTACACTCTGGCAAGCGAAACTTCCAGCAGCAGTCAGAGCAGGATTGGTAGTCACTGAGGAGAAAAATCTGGACAAGTTGGCAATCATCGCAGACAGAATTGTGGAGAACATCAACACCAACAGCGTCGCAGCAGTGCATACAGATGCGTCAGCATCAACCAGCAACAACCAGATATTCGCAGTAGGTGATTTGTTATCGCAACTCAATAAACTATCTGCGGAAGTAGCGTCATTGAGAAGTGAAGTACAAGGGCGAGGAAGAAGCAACTTCCGAGGACGCGGACATAGACGGTGGAATGGACGCTCGAGGTCAAGATCCAGGGGTAACCAGCCGAAGATGACCTCTGACGATCCGAATTGGTTATGCAAATACCACTATAAGTATCGTACTCGTGCACGTACATGTGAGAAACCCTGCGCCTGGAAAGACAAGGAGGGAAACTAGCTGCGGTACATTCTGTGGCGGGAGAGTATGTATCGGCAACCAACAACCGCCTAAGTGTAACAGACTCTCAGAATCATATTACGTTTCTGGTGGACACAGGAGCGAATATTTCCGTATTACCAGCTAGTGTCAGAGACAAAAATCGTGGTGAGTGTTCTGAATATAAATTATTTGCAGCTAATGGCAACGAGATAAAAACGTATGGAATAAAGTCACTTATTCTAAATTTAAATTTAAAGCGAGCATTTCGTTGGACCTTTGTAATCGCAGATGTTACGCAACCCATACTGGGAGCTGATTTTTTGAAACATTATAAGTTGTTAATAGATTTAAGTTCTAAGAAAATAATTGACCAAGTTACAAGTCTAAACATCCTCGCTTCAGTAGTTCAGAGTGACCAACAATCAATTAATACGATTAGTAGTAATCACCCTTATTATGACCTTCTAACGGAATATTCAGAGATAACGAAACCGGTCCTATTCAAAGAGGCAGCCCCTCATGCAGTTTATCACTACATAGAAACTACCGGCCCGCCGGTATATGCACGCCCTAGACCGCTACCGCCGGAAAGGTACCAAAAAGTTAAAGACGAATTTGTTTTGATGCAGGAACTAGGCATTTGTAGACCCTCTAAGGGAGCTTGGGCAAGCCCACTACATGTTGTTCAAAAAAAAGATGGACAGCTACGTCCTTGTGGTGACTATAGACAATTAAACGCAAAAACAAAACCAGATAGGTATCCAATTCCAAGATTAAAAGATTTTACATACGTTTGCTCTAACAAAAAAGTTTTTTCCCGATTAGATATCAACCGTGCTTACCATTGTGTACCGATAGCAGAGCAAGACATTGAAAAAACAGCAATCATAACACCTTTTGGATTATTTGAATTTCTAAGAATGCCTTTCGGCTTACGTAACGCGGCCCAGACGTTTCAAAGGTTTATGAATAACAACGTCTTACAAGGTTTAGAACAACATGTAGAGGACAGCCACGGTTATAAAGATACATTCTATTTTTGTTATCTGGATGACGTCATTATAGCTAGCGACAGCGAAGAAAGTCATAGGCAACATTTAAAAGTGATTTTAGAACGGTTTAGCCAATTTGGTATCACTATAAATCTTAGTAAATGCATATTCGGAGTAACAGAATTAGATTTTTTAGGTTTTAAGGTCACCTCGGAAGGAATAAAACCCTTAAAGGAGAAGATAGAAGCAATTAATAATTATCCAAAACCGGAGACAATTGATCAATTGAGGCGCTTCCTAGGAATGATCAATTTTTATAGGGCACATTTACCGCGAGCAGTAGAATATCAAAAAGAGTTAAATAAGTATTTACACAATTCAAAGAGAAAAGATAAAACTAAAATTATTTGGACGGAACAAGCGGAAAACGCCTTCATTAAATGTAAAGACAGTTTGCAAAATAGCATCATGTTATCACATCCAGCTACCGACGTACCGTTATCGCTGATGGCGGACGCATCGAATTTTTGCATGGGCGCTGTATTGCAACAGGAAATAGAAGGGCAGTGGAGACCATTAGGTTATTATTCGAAACAACTGTCTGAAGCACAGCAAAAATACTCAACGTATGATCGAGAGCTATTAGCGATTTACTCAGCAATGCAATATTTCCGTACAGTATTTGAAGGAAGGAAATTAACAATTTTTACCGATCATAAACCATTAACTTTTGCATTTTCCCGGAAAATTAGTGAAAAAGAGACTCCACGTCGAACTCGGCAATTATCGTACATTAGTGAGTTCACGACCGATATTAGGCACATTTCAGGTGACGAAAACGTCGTAGCGGACGCTTTATCACGCATAGAGACGATAGATACTCCTTCTAGTATTGATTATGAAGAACTTGCAAGTAAGCAAAAGTTAGATTGTGAGTTAAGTACTAGACTACAAGAGGCAAAAGATACTTTGCAATTCAGGGAAATATTTTTACCAAACTGTAAAGTATCAATAGTTTGTAATATGTCAACTAAGGTAGCTCGACCATATTTAACGGAGAATTATCGTAGATTAATATTTGAACAATTGCATAATTTAAGTCATCCAGGAATAAGGGCAACAAAAAAATTAATTAAGGATAGGTTTTATTGGCCATCAATGAATGTGCAAATTGCCAAATGGACTAAGACATGCGTTAGTTGCCAAAAGGCAAAGGTACAGCGACACACGAAATCGAAATTAGGAAATTTTATGCCTAGTGCCCGTTTTGAGCATATACATGTCGATTTAGTAGGACCTCTGCCGACCTCACAAGAGGGACATAGGTACCTACTAACTATTATAGATAGAGGCACGGGCTGGCCAGAGGCGTACCCATTGAAAGAGATTACGGCAAAGTCAGTCGCACAATTAATTTTTGAAAACTGGATAACTCGTTTCGGATGTCCTGTTAGGCTGACAAGCGACCAGGGCAGACAATTTGAGAGCGATTTATTTTTACAATTAACAGCGTTTTTAGGTATAGATAAAATACGTACCACCCCATACCACCCACAGAGCAATGGGATGATAGAAAGATGGCATAGGTCATTGAAAGTGGCATTACGAGCACGTCTAAATAATAACTTAAATTGGTTACAAGAATTACCTATAATATTATTGGGGTTACGCGCAGTTCCACGAAGCGATACTCACGTCAGCGCAGCGGAATTGACGTATGGTCTAAAGTTAAAACTACCTAGCGATTTTTACGAGTGTTCAAACTCTAAAATTAAGTATAACGATGAATATGTCAATCAACTCGTGAATTTATTTAATAATCTTAAGCCGCGAAGTGTACAACACAGAGACTCTCGCACCATATTTGTTCACCCAGATTTGAATAGTTGTGATCATGTATTTGTTAGGAACGAAGTAATGAGAGGAACACTTCAACCTCCTTATTTAGGCCCGTATAAGGTCATAAAGAGGGGAAGTAAATCATTTAAGATAAACATTTTTGGAAAAAATACATTAGTTTCGATCGACAGATTAAAACCAGCGTATTTGCTGAATGAAGAAACAACATCTCTGGAACGTGGATGTTTAGATACAAATAGCAGTAATAATAGAATAAGCATACAAGACAGTCAACATGAGTCACCCGTAAATAGCGATAAGCGTGTCAATTATACCACACGCAGTGGTCGCATATCAAAATTGCCAGTTAGGTTCTTAAATGAATAGTAAGTAATTTAATAATAAATGCAATTGTAAACAAAATCTTAATATAAGTAAGTAAATAGTGAAAGTAACAAACACTTTCATTATATTTTTGTACTCGTACAGTAATACCTAATCAACATGGGTAAATCATACAGTAAGGAACAGGAGATTATTATTGCACAAGATGGAGCAAATAGAGCAACTAACAGTGACATAGAATTACATAAAGAGTTCAAGTTATACGGAAGTCTCATGATGATTGTGTTGATACTATTATCAATATTGATTGTGTATCTCTGTTTTACAACATGTAGAAAACGTTCTCAAGAATGGGTGAAAAAGCAGATAATGTCAACAACCAGATTGACATCAGTTTCTACGGTTGTTCCTAGTAATGTACAGCAAGTACAACCACAGCAACCACAGCAGGTTGTATACGCTTAAGGAAACGTGTGTTAAAGTAACATTACTTTGGTTTTTCCAGTGACCTATATTTTAAAGTGTGTGTAATTAACTAATTATCATAAACATAATTGTCTCAAGTTTTAAAGTCGTAATAAAATATAAAACTAAACTTCAAAGTAAGTCATTTGTAACTTTAAACTTTTGTTTACAGTCAGCAAGCAAGTGTTGCTGAATTGCAATTGATTAAGTGTGAATAATAAAATTGTCAACTAGTATGTTATGACTTCCACTTTGTTTTGTAAAGGTATTAATTTCTGCATAGGTTGTATAAGGATGTTATGATTGTGTTGCAACTTGCTGATAATGTTTACTGAGTAGTATTATTGTGGTACTGCGGTGGTATTTAAGGCATCTAACTAACTTAGGATTTTATGTTTGTCAAAAAAATTTTTTTTTATAAGAGGGGGACCACTGTGGCGGCAGGAAACGCAATATGATATCTGGCTTATGCAGCAAAACAGCGAATGCACGTTCCTGTCCCACAGTCGTCTACCTCCTGCCGTCGGGCAAGCTCGTGTCAAAAATATGTAACTTTTCGTGTGATAAAATTATATCAAGTGTCTATAATCTTTTGGTTTCACTTCTAATGGAATACCCTTTCTGATCTGGACATAACGTAAAGTACAACAGAGAACAATACCCACACACATGAGTGAGAACATACACACCTATAATACCTACTAACATAAAACTACCTAAAACGACCTAAAGGCTCCGACACAGAATGTCCACTTCTCAAAATGTCCACTGGTCGCAAAATGTCCTTTTCTCAGAATGTCTCTTTTTCTCAAAATGTCTCTTTCGCAGAATGTCCACTTCGCAAAATGTCCCTTTCGTATATTGTCCCCTTTTCATTTCTGACTTACTTTAATCATAATTAAATTAATTTTAGCAATTAGCTTTCATACATCATGTTTGACGTGTGTTTATTTGTATCGATATGGATAAGCAAAAAAAAAAATTAAAAAATATAGTACAAATCACATTTATTTCTTTGCATAATCGCTTGATTTAAAGTAATTATTTTACCAACTTAATTTTTATTGACTCGCAATAAAAAAAAATAAGAAATTTGAACACTCTTTAATTACCTACGAACCGTTAACTGTAAAAATATTACTTTTTTTATAAATTGTGGCAATGTCAAATTATTTCGTTCTCATTGAACCAATAATGCCTTATATTTTTTAACAAAATAAATGTCAAGTTTTCTTCTATTGTGCTGCACATTTTTAAAAAGACTTCCTTATTTCCCTATCCCAGTATTTACTTTCCTTTTTCAACTTAAAGACAAACATGTACAGTCTTGGTTTTCTTGGTATACGTCCTGTATTAACGCGTCAGTGCCAGTCTTCCAAAGCATTCGTTGTTCTATGGCGTTGGAAAGCACAACTCAACAACGTGGTAGACATTTTGGGGTACCACTGTTTTTCAAATACTTTCTAAAACGGTGCATTTCAGAACTATTCGGCGCCTGGTTTATAATATAACACCACGTAGCTGGTGTTTTATCTGCTGGCACGAGCGGTATCATCGCAGCGATTCTTGCAACATTTCTACCTTCTTTTGATTTTAATAAGCCCATTTTTTTTGCATTCTTCCAAATAGCGGCATTAAAATGTCTGTAACAACCACTAACTCTGGCATCGGGGAATACAGCTTCCACCGCGTTCATTTGTGCAATTTCATAATCACATTTGAAGTTTCTTATTTTAATGCCCAATTTGGTTTTTAAAATTCGAAAAAGGCGGGTGTATGTGTCTCGTGTCTTGTTGGGTAATAACGAATATATTACCGGTACTATATTTGTACATTTTTTACTTGAGTTCATATCTAAATGTAAGACATACATTTGATAATATGGTTTTGGTGCAGACATAAAAGTCCCATCTGCAAAATATGAGCCTGGTAATTTTATAACTTTTTTTGCTTAAGTTGTTGCAAATATTAAAATTTTCTCAGTATCTCCATCTTCACAAATTAAGAATTCTTTTCCCAATACTTCCGGTACACTTGCAGTTTCAGTGCTGTTATGTTGTAGTCTATCTGTATTTAAAAAAGATTTACGTGCTCTGTACAAGGTATCTTTGATAGATCGAAATGAAGGTAAAGAATAAGATCTATTTTCATGAAGGTTTGTTTGATATTCTTCAAAAATTTGCGGAATAGGTCTGAAATCTTCACAAACGATCTTCTTAAGACTTGAAATGTGTTCATGAATTGCATACTTAATATCAGCTGACTCACATGTATGACGAGTTTTCCTTGTAATTGTTGTACGTGTTTTATCTAACGTTAACGAAGCACTGCACTCGCATCTATTTATACACCTCCACAAAGTACCACCACTTGTATTAGTTTTCTTTTTACTGTATCTATGATTACCAGTAATGAGTGTAAGTTGTCCTTTTTGATTATTAACGAAATGGATTTCTTGCTCCATAAAGTTTTTTGTTAATTAGTAATAGTAGAATAGGATACACAAATGAACGATAATTTCTCATAACCACTTCTACTTCATATGACACAACTTAAAATATTTTGTAGGTACCCTCATTATACTTTATTGAAATATTCCGTTTTCCGTTTTGTCCTTACAAAATGTACCTTGTGGAAACTCCCCATAGGGTTTTGGTCGGGTATAGTTAGCATGAGGCTTACAACATTTCTAACTACTAATACTGGAGTTGGAGTATCATAATCAGGTATAATATTGCGTGACCACATACTACTAAATACAATGTTACTGGTAATTCGACATAATAATATATCCAACAAGGGCTGATAAAGGGGCCAGCATGCAACAAATTGAACCCCCCATATGTACGGCCGAAATTCCATAGTTTTCGAGATATTTGAATTTTAAGAGTTTTTCGATATATACCCAAAATTTGACATTTAATTCCAAATTAAAAAAAAAATACATATTTGAATGGGTACCATTAAAAATGATGTTGTAGCTGGCACTTCAATTAAGGTATGGACATAATTAAAACTACTTAATTTAACAAAATAATTAAAATAATGAGCGATATAAGAATAATATCTTACCAATATTTTCATTTTACGCTTCAAAAATGTTGTCTCGTCTAACTATACCCGAAGTCGCTCAGGTCCGTGACGTCACTGGCGTTCCCACAAGGTACATTTAGTAAAAGTGCCTCGTTTTCACTCATGTCACTTTGACAAGATAACATTGTTTCAGGGTTCCCGTCTCAGGATATTTTCGCCTAAATTTAGGGGTTTTTTTTATGTAAAGAATACTCAGAAAAAAATACGATGGAAATCACGGACTAGAAAAAAAAGAAGGACTCCGCGCTACGCATATCGAAAGTGAAGCACAGTAAGTATTGTATTGGACTGTTTGTACAAACACGCCTCACGCACACATTTACATCATAGTATGCCGACCGGCCACCATTGCGTGTCACGGCGGCGACTCGGTCAAATCACGCACAAATAGATCGGTACCGTGCTTCACTTTAAATACGCGTGGCGCGGAGTCCTTTTTTTTTATTTCTAGTCCGTGATGGAAATGTATGAATTTAAGAAATATAAAAACGAAAACGTCAGATGCGTTTTGAAAAATGAGCTATTGAGTGTCCGTTCCACTTGCGTTTTAGATATTTAGATCAGTGTCATCACTTTTTATTTTGAAATCGCAATTAACCGATTTAATTGGACAGTAATAATCGATGACATCGTTTTACTTTTTTGTTCATTTAATAAAAAAAAAATTGATTATTTGAATCGATATCGAACATCATAGAGAAAAACCAAAAGCAGAGGGTGGAAACACTGATTATTTTTTTTTACTTGCTTGACAGCAGACAATCTGTCACAGATGTCACAGAATTGACGACTAAGGGCGGAGTTCACCGACTTTTAAAACGGCTGTTTAGTGAATCAGTTCTTTCCTTAGGTTTGACACAAATCAACTGTTAGATACCTAACCGGTAATTGGAATTTTGGTGAAACACAGGCCTTTATATAATAAATGGTGACATCACCTGAGCCGCCATTACTATGTACCCCGTTTTGACTATGAAAATTAAACTGAGTTTTATAAATGAAATTGTTTATAAATATTTCGTTTCTTAAAAACTGTCAACTATTTTGAACCACAGAATCGATAACTCGATAATCGATAAAACTTTTGCAAATGTTCTATTTGTGCTGTGTGACTACTGTCACCAGCATACTAATCGATTTAATTTGATGACTGTACAACTAGAATAGTCTCAATCTAATAGGCTAAACAAGTTTTAGTAGTCAAACCTGAATATGTGTATAATTTAACACATTATTATGAAAATTGAGTCTATAGGAAAGAATATTACACCAAAATTGGTAAGGATTCCGTAGGTAACTTACGAAAGAAATTATAACTAACGAGTCTCCGCTTCGCATGGTTTTTACGACTTGACAAAACAAAGATTTCTTAATTATATCTAAGCTTTAAATATGAATGTAATATACACGTATATCTTCCGAAATAAATTCTCAAAATGATGTTAAAAACCGCGTCCAAATAACGGATTTTGACGCGGTGTTCAACATCATTTTCAGAATTTTATATAGGGTGACTGGTAATTAGTGACCGATACTTAAACACATGATTGTGCTTATGATAACAAACAACTTTTACTATGGGACCAAACTTGAAATCGCGAAAAAAAAAATCAGCTGCCCCACACATTCATGTTCGCTTAACTCGGCAAAATGTAGGGAGTAGCTGATTTTTTTTTCGCGATTTCAGGTTTGGTCCCATAGTAAAAGATGTTTGTTATCATAAGCACAATCATGTGTTTAAGTATCGGTCACTAATTACCAGTCACCCTATATAATTTTTTTATTTATATTATTTAGCCTGATTAATTGATATTATTGATATTGATATTATAGATAATGCACACCTTAGTTTTAAAAAGTTTAGTGTTATTATATGAAGAAACCCAGCCTGACTGAAATGCCCGGAAAATAGAAAGTCGGAAACTCGGAACGACACAAAAAACAGGAGTAGGTAAACTTCAGTTGTGCGTCGGAACTGACACACATTTTTTTTGATGATAGTTTGGCATAACACATCTTATATATTTTTCGAACGTTTATCTTATTTTCCTGCAATACCCTAAAACCTTACAAGTTTGGCACCATAGCATTATTTTATATTTTACAACATTAAGGTATTGACCTCACCTGAGTTTAGTAGTGCCAGAGTTTTTGAAAGCTATAAAAATGAGTGAATCGAAACTAACAAGGGATGGTTTTGTATGGGTTTATTTTTTGAGACAGGTAAGTAATTAATAATTTATTTATTTCAATTTCCAAGCTAAGATTCATATAATTTAAAAGCCAAAAATCTTAAAATAACCTTAAAAAAAGGGGAAGAAATCATGACACCAGAGGTGCTGGCCTATTTTTAACCGACTTCAAAAAAGGAGAAGGTTCTATGTTCGACTGTAAAAATGTATTTTTTTGCCAAAGAATCAGGATTTCCATACAACGTAGCAAGCAATGCTGCTAGCCTTTTCGGCACTTTTTCTGTTGACAGCCATGCAGTCGAATTGTTTGATGCCATAGGATTATTATTTTTATTTATTAATTCAGTGCAAATAGTTACGTCTCAAAAAAAACTTACTCCTCATGCCCAGGGGTATCCGAAAATTCCGTTCCGCGATTCTTGATAGTTTTCGCTATACGTAATATTTTTTTTTATTTTCTGAAAATTTTATGGGCTTTTTCACATTATTTTATTGCAATTTTTATTGTTATGGAATATGCTTTCCGATATAAAAATATATCTTCTTTTCATTATTTCGAAGGGGTCGATTAATTACCAGTTTTTTTTTGTGATATTGTGCAAGCCTATAGGTTTTTGAAATGATTTAAGAACCAGGTTATAATAAAAAAAAATATATTTAATGTAGTTTCGACTGTGTATTACTCAAACGTAAATTCCTCCTTGTTGATCAAAATATTATTTTAATTAGTAGTGTAAATTGTGTAGTAATGATATTATTTTACAGAATTCAAATAAATTACGATAGTCATTTTTGTACTTCTTTCTAATGTTATGCGGGGGGGGGGGGGGGGCAATTGCTCTTAGTAAGTATACGAATATACTAAAGTAAAGATCAAGGTGAGTCTTTTAATAATATGGCCCTATCATCATAGCTGGACAGACCTTAAGATATCGTTGATTCGGCCAGGGCTTTACATAGCGATAACAGTGTTTTATTCGGAATTTCGAATTTTATGATAGAGATGATGATGATGCATCTCAATTTATTTATCACACAACCCGTTAATTTCCTCCTTCTAAGTAAGTCGGCTATCAATGGTAAGTCCTATATGTTTTGCTATCTAGGAGATCTACGGTGTCAAAGCTTGGCATATAAAAAAAAAATCAAATCGACTTCAAAAAGGAATAAACTCAAAATGATGAAATTATTAATTTCGGAATTCGGTGGCAAAAAACTAAAACACAGATCCCAAGAAACCGACTTCCGAAATTATTTTTAGTGTTTTTTTGAAAGTCGGTTGTTTTGGTTTTTTGTTTTAATTTTTTACATGTTATATGATGATATAGCAAAATCGACGACCACACAAAAAAAAACAACCATACAAAATCGATTTACGATTTTGTTGTAACATTGAATTTTGAAGCTACTCGTACTTCGTTGTGCCATAATTATGTTAAAACTACCATGCAAGGTACAGCAATATTGCTGCCTTGAAGTCGAAATACCAATTGCTGTAACTACTGTAAAACGCATGTTAGACTAACTTTAGAATGCTATCTTTAGTGGCATCTGATAAATTTTATTATAAGAAATACGTGTTTCAAAAATGACTTCTTTGATTCAGCTAGTTTACGAGTTATGAATTTTTAAAATAGTTTTTTGGCGTGTAAATTTCAACTTTTCGAGATACGTCAATAATATCGGGACGAACAACTGTTCAAAATTATCTAAACAACTATGAAACTTAAATATTAACTCAATGACACAAGGAATGTTTCAGAATGAAGACAGTACACGACAACTGTCATTCTGACAAGAACTTTATCCTGTTGAGATAAAGTTTAATTATCTTAGTTGTTGAGATCATTTTTAACAGTCTGTTCGTCCCGATATTTTTGACGCTAACTGTTCTACAATATTGCTTCTACGTTGATGTGTTCTGTTATCAAGATAGTTTTCACACCAATCAAGTAGTTAGGTAGGTAGGTAGTAGGTAGTAGTTAGGTAGGTAGTTAGTAGGTAGTAGTACTCTTACCTAACCTAACCTAATTTAACTGTTTCACATACTCAGAGAAAAAATTATTGCTCTGCCTTGCTGCCAATTTAAGGGTTTAATGTTATTTTTGAGATTCTTAAATAAAAAATGTACGTAAAATTTGATTATTTTTTATCATTATATCAATGTATGAAAAGGGAACTGTTACACTGACAAAACGTCATTCGTCTAATAGTCGTGTGGCCTAGTGAAATGTTTGACAAATGATAAATGTCCCAAACGTTTTGTGTCATTATAATAATCAGCTTAACAATAATTCTACCAAATGAAACCTTATCAGACAAAAATTTGCTAATCGTTAGTTGACAAAGTGAAACATCGGCGAAACGTTGGTTGGCAAGTGATAATCTGCCAAACAGTTTTCGGCGAAAAGGCAGGATACCATCAGAATCAGAATCAAAATGCTTTATTTGTAAACATAGGTTAAATTACAACAGTGTGCGAGATGTGACAGGTAGGTAGATCCTCTATGTTTTGCCCAGAGGCGTACAAATACATTTAAATAACATTGTCGAATTTTTTCTTTTATCACTTCACATTAGTAATAAAATCAATATTTATTGGTGCATGAAGAGAATAGAATAGAATAAACGTGCAATATCAATACAAATTGAAAATAGAATCAATTTCAATCCATTATTATTATTTTCCATTCCATTTATAAACATTATTTAAATATTCAAAAAATATTAACGCCGTTTTCTTCATATCTCTTTGCCGAGATTAAAAAAAACATTCACCTCCGAATAGAGACGGTATGAGTAGAGCCATTGAACCAATTTGTACTAAGTATAGGTAAAATTTATCTCTGGCAATTTTTAATCCCGCACACGTGTTGGAAAATGAAAAATCGCACGTGTTAGATAAATGTAATTATTATGTGTCTAATATTTAAAAATAAATACTTGAGATTACCTTGATTCCGGAAGTTAGTTCGGTTGTGATTAAAATCATCGAATCATTGTAAAACAACCTTTAGATTATTAGAATAACTGTTTGTTGGATATTGACATCTATCACATTTGCGAAGCTTGAGACCAATGTAGAAGTATCTAATTTGATTAGTTGTTGTGTTTACGAAATATACCACTCTTAACTTGTCAGGATCGTACAGATGTTATTACTATAAATAATTAAATAATATTTGATAATTATTGTAGTATATCTTAGAATTTATATAACAGGTTGTTTGAAACGATTGATACAATACTGTCAGTTGATGTTTGATGGGAAGGGATAAATGGAAGGGGTGATATAAAAAGGATTGTAATGACATTCTCGAGGCAGTTGTCCTGTGGGTGTTCAAGTGGCTAGTGCTAGCGCCGTTGTAATGTGAAATATATCTACCAGGTGTCATGTAAGTTACGTAATTTCATATTATACCTTAAATATTGTTATTATGTTGCTATTATTCTGAGTGATAGAATTAACTGTTTGAGATAACTATAAATTGTGGAAATATAAGAAATGTGTTGATAGAATACTATAATACTGTTTCCATGGAGTTTCTTGTCCTTCTTCTCCATGAAGACCTAGTTTTGCGAACGGACAATAGCTTTCTCATTAAAGATGAATAATTATTGATAAGCCTAATTGAAATAATAAATATCTAGTCTTGTCTTTCTGTGCTTTTCTTTATGAAATCCTTCCCTTACACCATATTCATAATACTTTCATACACAATAAATAACCAATAACCATTCTGACATTTAAGGCTTGCTATTTGCGTAGTAGCTATTTATATGCTTATAATTTTATTATATCAAATCTAACACATGCGTGTGAAATATATTGCATTGTGAACCTAATCGTAGTGCGATATGAACCAGTTTTCGAGGAAGTGTATTGAAAGTAGATTATTTTGATACTCGCAAGTAAATCAAAATCTTAGTTGTCCTAGAATCATGAAATTTGGCAAGAAGCTAGGTCTTACAGCACAAGTAAAGGAAAAAGTCCGAAAATTTATCAAGTAAAAAAATTATTTTTTGGGATAAATTCTTTTCATCTATGGAACCATGTATGGAACCCTTTATTGTGCGTGGTCTGACACGCACTTGGCCAGTTTTTTAAAATTAATTTTGCCAACCACTCTCTTGTCGAATAGTGTATTTTATTATTTTCAGAGTCAAGAAGGCAAATAACCTCATTTCTTTGATAACGATGCCTTGTAAATTCTATTTCCAAATAATTAACTGACTAGTAACTGACTTAAAAAAAGGAGGTTATCAATTCGACACATTTGGAACTGCAATATATTCACATACACTCCTACCAACTTATCTGTGAAATGGCGAAAATTGGACCTACGGCCGTCATGTTGAAATGTCATTCGATTGTGCCGACGCATGTCATTCGATTGTGCCGACGCATGTCATTCGATTGTGCCGACGCATGTCATTCGATTGTGCCGACGCATGTCATTCGATTGTGTCAACGCATCGACGGTGCCGTCCTCTTTCAGTTCACAGATAAGTTGGTAGGACTGTACTAGCTGCGCCCCGCGGTTTCACCCGCGTACACCGGGATAAAACGTAGCCTATGTCTTAATCCAGGGTATAAGCTATCTCTACATACTCACAAACTTTCGCCTATAGAATATTAGTGTGATATGATAATCTATTAGGGCTTCCAAACAAATATACAAAACTTTTAGAGGTGTATGTATGTATGTTTGTCCACGCATTTCTCCGGAACTGTTAAGCGGATTTTGACCATTTATTTTTTACTTGCTTTTGTGTCGGAAAATATCCCACGGGCGCATACTACCGGGAATTCCTTCCTTATTCATTGTCTACATTATAAAGGCAACCTTTGTGCAAAATTTCAGTTTTCTCCAAGGGTGCTGTTTTTGCTGTGCCCGACAGGGTCCACAATGATCATATTTTTTGTAAAACATACCGCCTAATTTCACATGTGGAAGCAATCAATATATTGAGTATTGAGGGTTTGGGCTGAACGTTGATGAGTCAGTCAATCAGTCAGTCAGGATTTCTCGTTTTATTTATATAGATTAGCTTATATAGATTAGGCAAAAAAAATGTTCAGGTATCCCACGACACCTCCCGACTTTTTTTTTTGGTTGAAGATGATTCCAAAAACCGTGCCATATGGTTTTGGCGCGGTATGAATTTATTTTTCACTAGCTTTTGCCCGCGGCTTCGCCTGCGTGCATGTCGGGAGATATCCCACGAGAACGAAAATCCTTCCTTATTCCTTGTCTACATTATAAAGGGAAACTCTTTACAAAATTTCAGCTTTCTATGTCCAAGGGTTTGGGCATTGATGAGTCAGTCAATCAGTCAGGACTTTTCTTTTTATATAATGAGATAACTTCTGCCCGCGACTTCGTATGTGTGGAATTTTTTGTTCCCCCAACCCTCCCCGTCGCATCGCATTGCCTGCCCGCGCTGTTACTTCGTTTTCGCTTAGGCATTCTTTCTGACTTTTTTTTTTGCCCGGCACCTAAGGGTCCTAGAGTGATATTAAATATGCCTTAGCCTTCCCTAAGAATTGGGCTATCACATGCAAAAAGATTTATGGCCCGACTGGCAGTTCCAGAGACTACCGCGTTCAAACAAACAAAAAAAGTGTGCATCAGCTCCGATGCACGACTGGAGTTTATTCCTGTTTTCTGTGTCATTCCGTCTTTCTATTTTTCAGTCATTTCTGTCAAGCTGGGTTTCTTCAATGAATCAGTGCTATACAGAAAGCAACTTTAAGGTGTAAAGGTACTCGTCCCTCCCTCTCACCACACGTCCTCACCTTCTAAACCCCCTCACCTTACGTGCTCTCCCTCTAAACCCCCTGTCACCTACCCCACCTCTCACCCCTCCCCTGTCTCTCTAACCCCCTCTCACCTCACCCTCTAATCCCCTCAACCTCACCGTCCCCAAGCCCAACCCCCTCCCCTTCTCACCCCCTCACTACATCCCCTTCCCGCAAACCTTCCCCTCTCCCTCTCACACTCCCTTCACCGCTTCGCCCTCCAACTCTCCCCCTCGCCAACTTCCTTTCTCCCCTCTTCACTCACTTCCCACTCTCCTTCCCCTCTTCACCCTTCTCCCCCTCACTACACCCTCCTATCCCACTTCCCCTCACCAAACCCTCACTCTCTCCTCCTCCCTCCATCACCCTCTCCCTCACCCTTCTCACCACCCCTCCCCTCCTTCACCACCTCACCCACCCTCTCAACACACCCTCTCAACACACCCTTCCCTTCCCCTTTCCCTCATCACCACCCCTTCTCTTTCCCCCTCCCCCTCTACCCTTCCCTTCGGGGTAGTTTTGAAAAACTATTGATGACAAACTTTATGACTCAGGCAAGTATTTGTGCTAAGTTTCTAGTTAATTAACTAAATGAATAAGAATTTTCATATACATACTGTACTCCCTGTTTTCACACCCACGAGGGTGGAATATTGTAAAAAAAATATATACTAAAAATTGCTTGGGATATTTCCGTAACTTGACTGAAAGATTATTTACACCAATTTTCGAGTTAATCAAGCCCCGCAGTAAAATCCTGCCCTGTAAAATTGACTCCCCCTTTTCACCCCTTAGGGGTAGATTTTCGAAAAACTGTGATTCACGTTATTCTTCATTTTTGGTCTCAAGTATAAATGCTGAGTTTCGAGTTAATCGGAGAACGCGTTAAAATTCCTCCATACAAACTTTGAGACCCCCTGACACCTCGTTAAGGGGTAGTTTAGGAAAACTAAAAATGACAAACTTTATAATTTACTTAGATGAGTATTCGTGCTAAGCTTCAAGTCTATTAACTCAAGGAATAAGATTTTACATACAAGCTTTCATCCCCTCTTTGAACCTCTTAGGGATGGAATTTCCAAAAATCCTTCTTTATTTCTCGTCTTCGCTATAAAGGGAACCTCTATGCAAAATTTCAGCTTTCTAGGTCCAAGGGTTTGGGCTGGGCGTTGATGAGTCAGTCAATCAGTCAGCCAGTCAGGACTTCTCTTTTTATTTATATAGATTAGTTTTTGTTACAACTTTGACATACTTGTAACTTTGGACTCCCCTCAGATCTTATAGAAAAAAACTATTTTTGGTATGATTTTCAGCCGGTATAAAATTACTTCAATTTCAATCTAACGCCACCGTCCGTATCTATTAAACCTCCGTAAACTTCTTTTGAAAAACATTGAAAAATTTGGCTAGTTCTAGTGGTCGCACGTTTAAAAGCGGAGAAGCGAAAGGCGACTGGTGATAGGTGCCAAACTGACAATTTTGTAAGTTTCCTTCTTCGGTTTTTGCTTTATTGAACAGTACCTATCTGGAAAATGTGTCAATTTTGTAATTTTAGACAAATAATAAGTACCAGGGCGACCGAGCTCTACTCGGGTGAAAATAGAGAAAACGAATTTCCCCAGAAATGACACATAGGTAGGTAGATCTATTTTGTTTATGGTATCTACTTAAAAAAATATAATATCAGCGAATCAAAGTAACTGTTTGAACTCATAAATACATATTACGAACAAAAAGAGTTTAACTGTTAGTAGTTGTCAATACGTTAGGTAACGTTTTTGTTGGCGCCAAAAACGTTAGTTTGGTTCATGTCAATGGAGAGGCAAAAGAACGATGCCCAAACAGTCTTGTTGTATTTTTAAATCCATTTATCTTTGTCATCAGTTCTAATTTCTCATCAAACCACCAAATGTACAAAAACTCATTAACCAGTACATAGGTATTATATACTTTTAACTTTTATAAATAATTTATTGGGAGACGGCAATGAGGCTTTTTTAGGACAGTTGATATTTAGTATTGTCAGTTTTATTAAATGCAAAGTGTTATGGGTTTTTCTTCAGTAATTTCTCAGTATCAGGCTGGAATCTGGATTTGTGTCCATTTACTGGCAATACTTATGAAACTAGCGACTCGCTCCTCCTTCGCACGGTTTTTAGCGCTTCATAAAACATATCGTACACAAAACCTTTATGAATTATACACTTGAACCTTCCTTATGAATCACTCCGTCCATTGCATTGGTGAAAACTTTATCAAAATCCGTTTGGTAGTTTTGAGTTTATTGCGTTCAGACAGATGGACGCGGCGGGGAGGGGGGGGGGTGATTTTGTTTTATAATATGTAGTGATGTAATGTAATATGTCGATGAGGAGATTGTGGCTAAGTAATAACAGCCGCATGGGTCGATCCATCAGGTTAAGCTGTTGCCGTGGTTGTCCGTGGATGGGTGATCATCTTTACATAACAAGACTCCTCCGTGCCTCGGAAAGCACGTTAAGCCGTTGGTTCCGGCTGTCATTCGTGGATCTTTGACAGTCGTTACGGGTCGTCAAAAGCCCAAAAGTCTGACAACCAGTCTTACCAAGGGGTATCGTATTGCCCAGTAACTGGGTTGTGGAGGACAGATAGGCAGTCGCTCTAAAAGGCGGCAATACTGGCAGGCGGAAATACTGGTACTCAGCTGCATCCGATTAGACAGAAAGCCGACCCCAACATAGTTGGAAAAAGGCTAGGCAGATTGATATTGATGTAATATGTCGATGAGTACTCTATCTTGGTGAAATAGTCTCTTCCCAGGCAAGACAAAACAAAGAAGTTGCCAGACGCACCAAGATTGCCTGGAAGAGCTATTGGACCATGAAAGATCTAATGAAGAGCGATCTTCCTCTATCCCTGAAGAGCAGACTCATCGACGTGTGTATTATTCCCATCCTCATGTATGGTTCTCAAAGATGGTCTTTGACAATAATAATAAAGGCAGTATTTAAACGCACATCAAAAATTACAAATTTTTCCCTACGGAATATCAAAAATACTGATTGCACATTAAAATTTGCATGTCTAAGTAAATTAAACTTAACATAAGGTCGACGGAGCCCCGTGCGGGGCTCCTATTTCTGTCTGCAGGATTTAAAGAAACCTAACCAAACTGAACCTCGGGGTGCCCAATAATTATGATTAGTACAAGTTTTGATATTCAATTAGTTAACTAGTAGTGAAAGAAAGAAAGAAAGAAAAACCTTTATTTGGACACACTTCGTGAAACACAAAAAAAAAGGAAAAACAATTAAAATAATGTTTTAAAACAAAAGTGTGTACCTCACGGCTGCGCCAAAAAGGTTCATTTCAGCATTAATGCCAGACAGATGCTGCCTGACGCTGGTTTTCTAATGAACCTGTAGAGACAAGTGACGGGGAGTACAAACAGTTTCAATATACCTAATTGATAATTTATATACTTATAAATAAATAAACTAGTAATCAAAATATAATAACAAAAAAAAAGATATAAAAATAATAATTTTGTACTTGATCTAGATAGTTAGGTATTCTATATATTATATAAGTATTTTAATGTATATGAAATATATTAAATAGGTTAAGACTACAAAAACAACAAGAACTGTCTCAGCAAACCCTGTTCTTAGCAATTGATCTAGATTGACCCCACCCGATGCATTTATAAATCGCTACAGACCGCTGAGCGCTGAGCGCAACGGACAATAATAAGTTTATTAGATGAGCATTTGTTATTTTTCATATAATTATTATTAATTTGTTGTCACTTCGGACAAAAATTTATGTATAAATAATGATTATTATTTGTACAAGTTTTGATATTCAATTAGTTAATTAGTAGTGTAATAATTGATTTGGTGTATTTGATGTAAGACTATTTTTAACCGACTTCAAAAAAGGAGTTTGGATGTATGTATGTTTGTTTGTTCGCGATTTTCTCAAAAACGTATGAACTAATTGAGATTATTCTTTCATTACTGTAATCTACATACTTTCAGGAAGGTTTTAGTATATAATACATTAGGTAATTGTTCTTATATATGAAGTTATATACATAAATGTACTGCGTCTCCGACATTTCTAAGCAAAGTTTGTGATGATTCTTCTTTTCGTTCGTCTTGGGCTAATGTAATTGTCCTAATTGTATATTTAACTAAAAATGGAAAAATAAATTTACTTTAAAAAGAGTAAAAACCGACTTCAAAGCCTAAAACGAATAAAATAACATTTATCAAAAACTTAACAGCTTCTGAAGTCGGTGTCTTCCATTCTTCAATGCAACTTAGCTTGACACCGACTTCAGAAGCTGTTAAGTTTTTGATAAAAGTTATTTTATTCGTTTTAGGTTTTGAAGTCGGTTTTTACTTGTCTGGTGTGCGATTAATATTTTCCCTAATAATAATTTATTTTCTTAAGCCAAATACGTAAGGAGAGAAAATGAGTTAACAACGCATTACTTCAGTAACTTCTAGTAATTAGAATCACACTTTATACTAATATTATAAAGGCGAAAGTTTGCGTGTGTCTGTTTGTACGTTTTTGTTACTTCTTCACGCTCAAACGGCTGGACCAAATTTGTGAGTGCGTAGATAGCTTATACCCTGGAATTAGACATAGGCTACTTTTTATCCCGGTCTACGTGGGTGAAACCGCGGGGCGCAGCTAGTAAACCATAAAGTAATTAGACTAAGCACATGCTCGATTTTGTGAAACTAACACTCGAACTAGGACGTATCCTGTATCTTAGGTGTCAGCGTTCCTCCCTGCCCGGCAATTGTAAAGGCTAACTTATTGTTAAAATATTGCTGAGATTAAAAATAAAAAAAAAAATTAAACAAAAAAATCTTAGAAAACGATAAAAAGAACTAATTAGTAATTATATTTCAGTAAAGGTCCACGCTCGCGGTTTGTCAGAGAGCTAATAGGAACGGAGTATTCTGGGTATTAAACTTGTGGACCGGGTTAAGAATACAACAATCAGTTCCATCACTAAAATAACTGAAGTCACTCGGAAAGCTGCAACGCTTAAACAAAATTGGGCTGGACACATCTGCTACATGTCAGACAATCAATGGCCCACCCAGCGGGTCCCGCTTAGCGGCAAACTACAACGTTGCACGCTTACACGGAGATGGCGGGATGAGCTGGACTCCTTTAACCCGTCGCGCGCTAATTAGCAGACACAATTGAAATTCTATTGTTATCTGTACACATGGTGTACAATCGACATTTTAAGAGTTAATAAAGATTGGTCCTTGGCAGCTCTGGACAGAGAGAGGTGAAAAGAGAGTAGGGAGGCCTTTTCCTAGCATTGGGACTATAATGGCAAAAAAAAATGATGTAGGTTTATCTACTGCACAAGAAAAGGGGCATACAAACGTGTTGTATTTATTTATTACTAGCTGCGCCCTGCGGTTTCACCCGCGTGGACCGGGATAAAAAGTAGCCTATGTGTTAATCCAGGGTATAAGCTGTCTACATACCAAATTTCATCCAAATCGGTCCAGCCGTTTGAGCGTGAAGAAGTAACAAACATACACACACACGACACACACACAAACTTTCGCCTTTATAATATTAAGTGTGATTATTTCTGCCAATAACATTAGTTAAAAAAGATTTAACAAAATTCATACACTTATTTCACTGAATCCCAAACATACTGACATGATCGTAAGTTTGTTTCTTATTTAAATAAAAAAAAAAAAAAAACTGTTTCAGTTACTGATCAGCAGTGGCGCCTGGTCATGTTACTTCATGCTGGGTCTCTCCATTGGGTCTACAACGGTACTTGTTCCTCAACTCCGAAGAGAAGCCAACTCCACAGATGCTGTTACTCCGGAAATGGCCTCTTGGTTACGTAGGTTTTTTGGCACTTATTCAAGACTAGCTTTTGCCAGAATCGGATCAGTAGTTCCGAAGATTACCCCTACATGCAAACTCACCAATTTTACCTGTATATAAAATTTTTATAGTATATTTTAATTTATTAAAATATGATGTACCTGACAAACACATAGTTTTGTCTCAAACGTCAAACAGGTTAGTTTTATTATAGTGAGATCACTTGAGTATTAATAAAAATAAAAAACCGACCAAGTGCGTGTTGGACCACCCACAATGAAGGGTTCCGTATTTGTAAAGAATTTATCCAAAAAACAAAAACTTAAGTTTTTGTGTTTTATATAAATTCTTATATTAATTGGGATTATATTGTTAGCAATATAATCCCACAAAAAAATACGTGATAAAACTACAAATTAACAATTTTTGAACGTTTTCCTTTACTTCTGCTGTGAGACTTTGCTTCTTGCCAAATTTATTTATTCTAGATCAACGGGAAGTTGGTACCTCGTTTTGATTTACTTGCGAGTATCAAATTAAGTCGCATATAATGTCCGTATTTTTTATTGCGTTGACTTAGAAGCTTGATTTTTTTAAAATCCAAGGGACCATAAATCTACGTATTTAATATTAATTTCTACTTGATATCTCTACGCTTTCCTGAGAAAAAGGAAAAAGGGTCTTGACAGACTGACAGACAGACAGACAGACGGATACGGATAACGAGGTGATCCTATAAGGCTTTGGTTTTTTCCTTTTGAGGAACGGAACCCTAAAAACTTGTTACTTACGAGTTGTGAAGGTTATGGTATATTATGCATGACTACAATAAGGTATGAATTAATTATTGTTCCAAAAACAATTAAGTGGACCAGTTTAACCACTCACACGCATGCCACCGAACATTTTTTGTGCACTCGCAACGGGGCGCCTAGCCACTTATACACATAAAATATTAACTCTTCCAAATTTTTCCTCGAATTTGCAATTACTTTATGAGTTATTATTGTATTTCCAGCTGCCGCATTCAACTACAGCGGGATACCCTGGGTCATCATTCTAGGTATCTTAGTGACGCTCGTGGGTAGGAAGATCACTCACAGCGTTGTCTGCGTTTCGACGTTCATCGGTTTCATCATCTTCTACAACAGCAATGAAGTTTATATGATCCTCATTAGCGAAATCTTCCAAGGAGTCATCACTGCTTCGCAATTCACTATTGCAATTGCCATCATCACGGAGTACACATCAGCAAAAAATAGAGGCCTCTTCTTGACCATTAAATCTGCAACATTCTTTTGGGGTATACTAGCCTCAAATCTTATAGGAACTTTCTTCCATTGGAAGAAGATAGCCCTATTCGGATTGGTCTGTTCTATTTACAATTTAGGTACAGTTTCTTTCTGGCCAGAATCTCCACTGTGGTTGGCAACAAAAGGTCGCTTTGATCAGTGCGCAAGAGCCCATAGATGGCTAAAAGGTTCATCAATGTCTTCTGAAAAAGAACTCGAAAAACTTATAAGTGATCATCAAAATGATAGACGCAAAATATCTATAAGAAACCAAGTTACGGAGTCTATTAAAGTAGTGGTTAAGAAAGAATTTTACAAACCTGTGCTATTGTCTGTGCTATTGATGGCATTATATATGTTTTCCGGGAAATTAGTATGTACAGTGTACGCTATAGACATACTAAAGAAAATAACTAACAATGAGTCTACTGCTTATGCTGGTATGTTAATATTGGATGCAGTGACAGTTTCAGCCATGTATGTGGGATGTGCTTTATCAAAAGCATTTAAAAGACGTAGTTTATTACTTACCTCTTCTTCTATTGCAATTGTATTTTTGTTTTTAATGGCTATATATCTGTATTTAGTAAAAGTATCAGTAGTATCAGAAAACAAGTATTTATCAGTTCTATTGTTAATAGGGTATTCAGTATCCGTAAGCTGTGGACCAATGATTCTATCTACATCTATATATGGTGAATTAATATCTACAGAGTGTAGAAGTTTATCTTTGTGTACTATAGCACTATTTTGGAAGATAATGTACGGTACGTTTTTGAAAGTATGTCCTTACATTTTTAAAGCTTTAGGAATGCATGGTACTTTTCTATTTTTTGCGTTATCTTCGTCCGTATGTTTGGTTTTGATATATTTTTATCTACCGGAAACTAAAGATATGAGTTTGCAGGAGATTTCTGATTGTATAAAGGGATTGAAACCTGAAAAAGAGGCTAAGGAATTGCTTCCAATTGTGTCTAAAGAAGTAACTATTGTATCTAGTAATAAAAGAACTGTAGGTGAATAAATTGTTAAAAAGTGAAAAAAAAACCATCATCATTTTTGTGACTTAGCGCGTAGGTGTTTATTAACATAAATATTCTATTTATAAAGTCTTTAGTATCATGTTATCAAAAAAATCAATTTTACGTAATTTTTAGTCTTAATAGAATACAATCAATACTAAGTTTAAGGTTGTATGTAAATATTTTCGTAACACGTTTAGTTTTAGTTATACAATTAAAACCAATAAAACCTTCAATGTTTTTATTGCACTACACCCAAATGGATTTTAAAACTTAGTGATTCAACCCCTTGGCCGTCATTCATTGTCCTTCATATTAAGAAAAATATGTAGATAACGAAAATTTTTCTAAATTTAAAGCTCGCGGCGATATTGCTCCGCTCGGGTCGCCGCGCGCCATGGAAAATCGACAACTTTTTTATTTCTAAACATTATGTTGTGAAATATTAGCTACATATTTTTAAAAAGCTCTTCTTTCGAAGATTTTGGAACAACTTATATGTTTATAAGGCTATGTTAACGTTTACGTTAAATTAATTGCAAAATAAAATAAGGTGAAAAAAAAAGTTTTTTTTTTAACTTCCAATGCGTTGCTATGGAAATTGGGGGAACCCTCAATTTTTATAGGAACACTTATAGCGATTTGGATATTTTTTTATAGTAATTCATGTATTTGCTCTCGAAAAGCATCATTTGGAGAAGTGGAACTGACGATGAAGACCACAGATGGCCATCGGAACTAGTGAAATACCTTAGTATTTCGCGAGTTGCGATTCAATTCCTTTAATATACGAGTAGTCGCTGACCCACTAAAAAGTGAAAAATAAAGAAAAATGTTTTTACAAAAAAATATAACCGACTTCCAAAAAAAACACTACAAAGTGAAAAATAACTAAATTCGGAAGTCGGTGGCAAAAAACTAAAATACAGATTCAAAAATACCGACTTCCGAAATTAAAGTTATTTTTCACTTTGTAGTATTTTTTTTGGAAGTCGATTGTATTTTTTTGTAAAAAAAGTTTTTTATGACCAAAATCTTGTGTTAATAAACAAGGCTTTTTGTTTCTGTTAGTAGCACTTCCCTTTGTACTAGCTTGACTTTACTTATCCACCATCTTCAGCTATTAAAATTACAAACACAAGTGCAAAAAACATTACCCTCCTTCTGGGCCAGTCGGGTAAAATAGTAAAACTTCAAGATTTATTAGATCACACTGCAGCTAGAATTTTGACAATACATTCCATGTATAAGTATGGATTGAAAAAACTTCTATACTAACAGTAGTTGGGGCTGCGATTGCTCATCTGGTCAAAACCAGTACAAACAGAAACTTCCAGAAGAGTCTGAACTGATTTTTGTTGCAAATTTGTTTATTCTTTGGTGCCTTTCTTTCCAAAAATGGTATCGACTTTATCTGTAACAGGGCGACTACAGCCGACCAGAGCGAGCTGCATCTTGGACATCAAAATTCCCGGACTGAAAACGCTTGTACCAACTTTGTGCTAATCTTACTGACACTGCGTTAAGTCCATAAATGTCACAATTTTTTTTCGTGGCTTGCATTTTGCTTTTTTACACCTGTTCCGCTCTGTCTGTCTGTATACCTGTAACCGAATCTTGCAAGTTAAATCTAACCCGCTTCCCGGTTTTAGATTGAGCTGAAATTTTACACGCATATGTACATCGGATGACAATGCAATATTATTAAGACATGAAGCTGATCTGATGATGGAGCCGGAAGTTGGCCTTGGGAACTCAATAATAAAACGACAACACTATCGAATTTGGGTTCATTTAATTTTGATTCTCTGGTTCTAGATGATATCCAGAATAATAAAAGCTTAGTTTTTTTTTAATAATACTCTTGTTTGTAATAAAACTTCAAAATGTATCGAATTTCTTCGTCAGATTCACTCATTTTGGCGGACAGAAAAACACTTGAAAAATGGCGGGGAATCGTTTTCACTTTTTTTGATTAATTTCTTATTTATAATGGTATCAAAACCAGCCACAAACAAACAGTACAGCTAAAGAGATTTTACTAAAACTTTAAATAACTAAACTTAACTTACCTACTTACTTTAACTTTAAAAAGCTTTTTCCCCGACCTAATAACATGGTACCAACTTAATTTATCATTTTAAAATATGCAATGTAAAAAAATCAAAAAAATCGAAATCATTTATTTCTATAAATAAAGACAAAAAGTTCTTAAGATAATATATGGATCTCATATTATGTGGGCGTGCAAATTTTACATATTTTAGTATTATTTTAGGAATTAGTAAGTATGTAAGTAATTATTATTATATTTTTGACTTATCTATTTAACAAACAAATCCTTGAAATTAAAAAGGGGCCTGTAGCTAAGTACTAATAAAAGCCGCATGGGTCGATCAATCAGACTCGGTCCGTGGATGGGTGACCATCTTTATATACCAAGACGCTTCCGTGCCTCAGACAGCACGTTAAACCGTTGGTCCCAGCTGCCATTCGTGGATCTTTAACAGTCCTTACGAGTCGCCAGAAACCCGAAATTCTGACAACCAGTCTTACCAAGGGGTATTAACCCTTTACTGGGTTGTGGAGGTCAGAGAGGCAGTCGCTCCATGTAAAATACTGGTATTCAGCTGCACCCGGTTAGACTGGAAGCCGACAACAAAATAGTTGGGGAATGGCTAGGCAGACAAAATAATAATTATCTGCCTAGCCTTGAAATTAAAGCAAAGCTAATTTATCGCAAAATGTTTCCGTTAAACATGATTATTTAGATTTCAGTAATGTCAACAATAAAAATTGATGCGTAGGCCTGACAGAAAAATCTTTGCACTACACAAACATAGGTCTGTAATATTCATAAATAGCTTTCGCTAGAGGTTTTGCCTGCGTGGATGTCGGGAAAAAGTATCGTGTGTCCTAGCCGAGGTCATTGCTACCCATGCGCCAAATTTCATCCAAATCCGTTCAGCCGTTTCAGCGTAAAAGCGTAACAATCTCACTTTGGCATTTATAATATTAGTTAGGAATATTTTATTTATTTATTTAAACATATTTTATTTGTGTGTATGCTTTTAATGATGTTTTATCATTCCGAGGATCACAAATTCATTTATAGATAGTCTAAACTTTAAGCCTATTCTGTGATGGAACTGTTGATTGTAAATTTGAATTACTAATTGAGAAAAAACTGCACAAATGTTTTTAGAAAATGAATGCTAGCAACGTGGCTAGCAAAGTTTAAATTAGCTACAAATCAACTAGGGCTAGTGCTTTATAGCTTATTTGTTGAATTACTAGCTCAATGTTAACAACATCTACAATTCAGCTGTTTTTCGTAGTTATTTTAAAACTTTTGCAAATGTTCTGTCTGTGCTGTGTGTGACTACAGTTTCGCCAACATACTAATCTCTTTAATTTGTTGTCGTACAATCAAAAAATATTCAATACAACTGGTCAAACAAGTATTAGTTGTAAAACCTGAATAGCATCCATATTATCATGACACTTGAGCAAACAAATTTGACACCAAAATCGGTAAGGATTCCGTAGGTTACTGACGTAAGAATTATAATCATTGAATTTTACTTAACTTGTTCAACGAATTGTTCCGTAAAGAGCATTTTGTCTGATATTAAAATAACGACGTGCGGCACGGATACAGAGCAAGCTATACATTTCCAATATAAGCTGATCTCGCATTATATAGGATTTCCGTTCAGTGAGAGGTCAGTGTAAACTGAAAATTATACTTCAGTGTTGCATCCTCGAGATTTAACGCACATTGTGGTCCGTCTTTCATTGTACGACATTACCACACTGTTCAAAGACTATAAAAAAAGAAATATTAATTTGATAGACTATGACATAGACATGAAATAGCCTCCATGTCAACTGTCAGCTGTCACCTCATTCGTTCTTTGTTTGTTGCATTGCTGCGCTGTTAATTTAATTTTAAATCCATAAAATTCTTTCTAGTTTCATTGTGAAAAGTGTTATTTTAGCAAGAATTAGACATGAGAAAAAGGAAAAACGAAAGTAATGAAGAATATTTTAGACGCAAGATCAAACGTTACGAAAATAAGTTAAGGGAAAAACGCATTCCGTAAAGAGCATTTTGTCTGATATTAAACAAACGACGTGCGGCAAAAGCTCAGTACAATCAACTGTAAAAATGAAAGTACCTCATGCAATTTTTTTATTAACTCATTCATTCAATTCATATTTATTTATATAGAATTTATATCCAACACAACTATTTTAAACTCTTTAACGCATCTTATTTTCCACTCAATAATTTTTCTATTATTTTTTTTCTATTTTGGCATCTTTTATGATGTTGGATGTTTTCCTCTGCTTCTCATCTTGTTTTTATCTTTATTTAAATAATATTTCGCTTCTTTTTTTAAAATACTTATGTACATGAAAATATTATGTTTTTCTTGTACTTTAATCCCTAATCTCCGATGCCAAGCCTCGACTGCGTTGGTGGTACGATGGCGTTTATTTGCACAACACCACATGTCCTGAGAAATCCTTTTTTGCCATTGCTCAGTAAAATATTTTTGAAATTTTTCCGCCCTACTATAATTTTCTGGCATCATCTCAAGTATTGCTAACCATCCTTCAGGAATATACTGATAGGGCAGTAACGCTGGATTTGTGGTTAGTCTACATTTTTTTTCAAATTGTCATCAGTCATCATTCCAAGTGCTTTTGCTGTTTCATTAATTGCTTGATTAAAATGAAAAAAGCAGCCTTTGACAAGAACATCAGGGAATATGCTTTTTGCACCGTTAATTATTGTCATTTCGTAATCACATTTTAGAAAATTCACATCAAGCTTGAATCGAGAACGCAAAACCAAAAATACTCTCTCATTGGTTTGCTGAGTTTTATGAGGCAAAAGGCAAAAAACATGGGAATAATATTGGTGCTTGCTCTTGTACTGCCCACGTCTACGTGTATTGATAACAGTTGAAAAAAAGGTCGCGGTACGGTTTTGAAAGTGCTATCTACAAAAATCAAATCCGTATTTAATGCTATTTCTATACCCTCAGCTGTAGCAAAGATGAAGAATTTCGGTTGATCGTCTTTGCTTTCATAAACCAAAAAATCAATTGAAAGTATGTCTGGAAATTTGACCGTATCTACCGTTGGGAACTGGCATGTTTGTACGCCAATTGCTTTCTTTCGCATTTTGTATAGACCATCACGCTTTGATTTCAAACTTGGTATGTCCCCAAAATCATTTTCATCCTCAAGCTCACCCATAGTTTCTTCAAAAATTTTACTTACTGATTTCCATTCCTTCTTTACTCTTTCTCTGCATTTATTCATCTTAACGTCAATCAAATTCTTATCGAAGTTAGGCTTACAGGTATGTCCGCTTTCCCTCAGAATTGACCCAGAATCACTGCTTATAGTTATGGATCCATTGCTCTCGTTTCTATTTACGCAACGCCAGATTGTAATACCGTTTTTGTTTGTTACGTTAAAATGGAATTGATATCCTGCATGTAGTAGTTTTTTTTTGCCTTTTTCAGTGTCTGTAAATGTTTATACAGAAACACTACCTTTACTAGTAGAAGCCATTTTATATATTTCACTGAACCGAAGACATGACAATAAAGAACGTAAGTAATTGTTGTCATTTACAAATAATGAAATGTCACATAATTAATGGGAAAACAAATGACGGCATAATATGCTACTCTATTTAGCCAGCATTTTCCGCCTAGATCCTACGTACTCTTACAGATTCAAAGGAGGTAACAATCGAAACAAATTAAACCTCAGAATACTCAATACTGTTTACTACATTTTAATAATGTAAATAGGAACCTACAGCACGCGGCTATTCCTTTTGTAAGTTCCTACAAGTAAGTTTGAATTCAAAACGCATGTTTTCATCGACTGTACATGGACTTGACCAATAGTGTATTTGGCATATTTTCTAATTGGTCAAAATAATGATTTGACGAATTACAGCTTTGACCAATATCAAATTTGACGAATTGCCGATTTGACGAATATCAGACTTGCCCAATGTCAAAATGTCGTTCAACCCTCTCAGGGGATCAGGCATTGTCTGAGAGATTTTTCTCGACGGTGAAGGAAAATGTCATTACGTAAGCAAGTGATAATTATATAACACGCACATGAATCCGAAAAGTCAGAGGTTCGTGGCTTGGGTTGGAACTCGAGACGACTTGAAAGTCCGACGGTCACACCACCAAGCTACAAAATAATGAGAAAATACAATTTGACAAAACACGTCATCATACGTATTTATTTTTCGAACGTTTATTTAATTTTCCTGCAATACCCTAAAATCTTACATTATTATAGGATTATCATAAATAAACATTAATGTACATATACACCTAAGTTTAGTACTGCCCGAGTTTTAATAAGTTTTAGAAATGAGTGAAACGAACTTATCAAGGGATGGTTTTGTATGGATATATTTTTTGAGACAGGTAAGTAATTAATAATTAATTTATGTCTTTTAAATGTAATATTAACATAACCTAAAAATAACAAAATAATATCCTAACATAACTAAAACTATTAAAAAACTAAAATATGGCATTGAAAAATTCCTCCGCATCGTTGTCGACTGGTAAAGTACCCAAGAGACTGGCGGCATTGCCACGTTGTATGGCAATGCTAAGCCTCTGGCCAAGGTAAAAGCCAGCCCTTGGATCATGGGAAGTGTCAACCAGCCGCTTGGAGATTTCGTTGAATAAACCATGAGGTCTCGGACCCCACGGCCCAAGGGTTTCAACCCCAAACGTTTCGAAAATATAATTACCGATAAGGTTATTATACTTTCGCCGCTTGAGGTTTTCCGCAGCCACAGCAGCAGTGCCAGCACAGCACGCCGAGCCAGGAAGATGGGATGGCGCAAGAGTATCGACGCACGTTGCGTCCCACACTAAAGGCCTACCCACATTCCATGGAAATAAAGACATGCCGTCCGGTCTCTTGCCATCGTTGTGTGCTAATACATTGGGTTCTAATACAGCTGAAACGCCGACGGTGACAAGGGTTCGTCGGATGATGTCATTGATGTTTGCGTGCCGCGCAAAGCGACCCGCACTTCGGCTGCAAGACAGGCCGTGGTGTCTGAAGCTGTTGACAACTTCACCATAGTGACAGCGATGAGGAGAACAAGAAGGAGCTCCTAGTCGCAGTGAAGCGGCGAGGCGGAAAGTAGTGTCGCCAAACAAAGTGCCTATGTTCGACGACGGTAGTGCATGAAGCCACAGACCCGACTCCCACTTACCCACAGCCAGCAGGCGCGCACGCTCCGCAGTAGTAGCAGACGTATCAAGTAAATTGTTCTGTACTACTCTGCAGAGTGGCTCATCCCACCGTCTCTGAGAAGATGGATTGTCGGATGGATCTGAATTCGGGCAAGCGAGTCTCCAGGCAAATAAGACACATCAAAATTAACCAGTGTGGAGGCTAGGATTTTCCTGATTAATTTCTCTGTGCCGTGGACCGTAAACTAATACTAGAATTTTGCGGACGCCGAGGCCTCCCATACGAATGGGAAGAGTAGCTTGTGCCCAAGCGCGGTCGTCCATGGCCACATTTAAGATCGATGATAAAGTATGCCGAATAATTGTGTCCATTTTGTCTAAAAGGTGAGTGTGCTTCCATAAATGGAAAGCGCGAAGGAAATATGTTAATTTAGGGCCAAAACAGCAGTAACGGATTAATGTTATGGCCGAATGCATGTTAATTTGGAGCAATCTTTCCGAAACGTCTTTGAAATTTTTCTTCAATGAAAACAGGAAATGAATTTTCACATATTGGAGACCCAATTAGGCGAAGAGAGTTCTTTTCAATAATTTTGATTTCTGGGGCTATTGAGTTAAATTTGGGAAGTGTTAGATGTCTATCAGTATCGTCCGCTAAGAATAGTTCACATTTCGAAAGGTTGAGTTCAAGGCCAATGGAATGAAGTTCATTTTATAAGAATTGAAGGTCATTTAAAACAGTTTCTACATCGCCTCCCAAGGTACCATCATCAAGATACCAAACATGAAATTTGGAATTTAGTTGTCAAAATAATTGGGTGAATGGCTAAACTAAAAATCACTGGCCCGAGGGGGTCACCTTGTTGACAGCCAACAGCAGATTACATAGTATCATTACATAGTATAAAACAAAGTCGCTTCCCGCTGTCTGTCTGTCACTATGTATGCTTAGATCTATCTAATTTTTCTAGCTGTACATATATTAACATAAATGAATTCTCTTATTATAAGCGTTACTTTTATAATGAAACAAAATAATCGCACTTATTTGAATGAACTTAGCTCTAAATTGAATATTGAAATTTGTGTGGAGGCTGCGGGTGCTACAGTGTGACAATATCCAAATAGGCATTCAAGTAAGGAAATACAATGTTTAATATAAAAATGGAAATAAGAATTTAAGCATGCATTATTCAAAAAGAATTTCGTAGTTAAAAACTTACTATAAAATAAGATAGTACTTAAAAATAGTCAGTCTATATTTGTATTCTTCAAGTCCAACTCACTATTTATGGTATACACTGTGGCGCCCTCTTTCTTGCGAATTAATATCTTTCCATGCGCAATCCAACAAAACTTAAAGCTATTAGTTTTCGAAAAATCTCGAGCGAGATAATGTAGGCTTTAGCCTTTAAAGTTAGACTTTCTGATAAATAAAATATATATTGATACCATCATTATTATATCACCCCGATTCAGAGCAATCCGACATTTGGGTTAGGTTAGGTTAGAACAGTGACCATTACCTCTATTGTTGGGGAATCATTTGGGTTAGGTTAGGTTAGAACTGTGACCTTCGCGAAGTGAGCGGTGCTGCGGCAGCGGCCGGCAAGTGCCAGAAACGACTAGATTGTATAAAAAAAAATTTGGAAAAATTATTATTTTAAGCAGGCTATCAAGAACCGAACTAGTTAGACGAGATTAATTATTAAAAAAAATGGTTAGTTTAGATTAGATTAAAACTGTGGCCTCCGGCAGAAAGGTCACAGTCGGAGTCATGATATTTTTTTAATAATATGGAGAAAAACCTAAAAAAAAGAACCAAATTTTTTGTCATTGGACCAGTAACACGGACCGTTGGACTCTCAGGGCTGTCTTTTTTCAGAATAAGATAGTCCACATCGCCAATACTCATCACGTCATACTTTTTATAGCAATGATATTCCGGAGGAGTCCTCCGAGCACCAGATTCCATGGACACCTTGGCGTTTTTACGTGCCGGATAACCTTGTGAATCGTAAAATTTTCTTAAATCACTATAATAAATGTCTTTAAAACAATACTTTTTTTTGTGAAAAGCCTTTGAACACTTAGAATTTGCACTGTTTTCAATATTTTTCTATGTCAGAAATCCACTACTGGACGCGATTTTTTTTGTTTTGAGTAGCAGCGCCACGCGTGGCAAAAAAAAAACTAAATATTTCAATTTGCCGCGGCTTTTTGTAAACGGCGATTTAATTTTCTATCAAATATATATTATTAATTGACAATGCAATTAACATTTTTCCTTCGGCATATTTTAAAACAGCGAGTGTTTTTAAACGGACAACGCCGTTTGTAAAACGCGAAATCATACAAATTGCCTGCGACATATACATCATCACAGGATCCGACATATACTTTATTCATGTCACGCGAATAAGCTAGTACTTTTGGTGTAATACAAAAAATAAGATTAAAATCGCCTTCCCATTTTTATAGCGATATACAATTAAACCTTTACTCTATAATCTGAGCAACTAAAACTAATTTAAAAGCATGCTTACAATACTTAACTCATTAAAATGTTCAAAATTATAAGATTATTACTTAGGTATTAGTCAAATTGATTTTGCATTAGTAAAATCTACTACAAGGATACTAGCCTAGTATACTCGTATGTAGTTTCTGAACTTCTTTATTACTCGATAAGGTGGAAACTATACTTGAGTATCGCGCATAAATCGAGTTTATCAACAAGGCATATTTTTATTTTCGCTCTTCAAAGTATACTGCAATAGTACAGTATGAGTGCGTACTGGCGCAGTATACTCTCAATAAACGCTGGCGGGTCAGCTAGTGTGTACATAAATACTTTTTATAAAAAAATACAACCGATTTCAAAAAACAACACTACAAAGTGAAAAATAACTTTAATTTCGGAAGTCGGTGTCTAGTTAAATGTTTTTTCGTTTTTTGCCACCGACTTCCGAAATTAAAGTTTTTTTTTCACTTTTGAGTGTTGTTTTTGGAAGACGGTTGTATTTTTTTGTAAAAAGTTTTTATTTTTCACTTTTTAGTTGTGGTACCTACCCCACACAAATTCTAATACCACTACCTGCAATAGAAACTGCAACATCATCCATATAAAAGTGGGGAAAAATACGTATTATTGAAGCTAACTCAAAAACTACCCTAGCAAAGTTACTCAATTTTATATGGGACTAACTTTGAGGTATACCCTCTCGAATATTTTTTTTTTTTTCAAATCGGACGACTCTGTTAAAAGTTATGCGTGGTCATACATAAAAAAAAAAATAAAAAAACATACGTGTCGAATTGAGAACCTCCTCCATTTTTTATCGTCGGTTAAAAACGGCTAGATGGTTGAAGGTATTCCAGAAATGACTGAAGGTCCTTTACTTTTTGTGCAGGGAGGCTGATTGGTTTGTCATTGAGAGGCATAAAAGTTACCATCAGTAAGCCAGAGTATGCCTGGATCTACTTTTTAGTTTGTATCCATATTATTTGGTTCCAGTTTACCTTTTCTTTCTTTTCTTTCGTAGGCAACAGCTTTATAGTAATCTACTTTTGAAAAATATTGAAAAATCTGACTAGTTCTAGTGGTCGCAAGTGCAAAGGTTAGGGCCACAGAAAATAATAAGGCACTAGAAATGCTATCTTTTGTCTTTTAATACCGGGGCGCGTGTCGCCAGTTCGACACATAGACAAACAATAAATACACAATTACGCCTACACATGACACTAGCTTTGATGCAACGACAATTGAACTTTATGTTATGGCGTTAACCTATATTTTATAAAAACGCAAAATCTCAGGAGGCGTGGCAATCATGCGCACTCTCATACGAATAGTGCAGTGCAACGCTCGTATGGATAACTTTCCGTTGAGCGTCGTTGATCGCCCAGGACTCTCGCAACAATAGATAACTAATTAATTAAAAAAGTCTCATTAGTCAACGCGCTTTTAGACGTTTTATTAATAAGAAAAGGGAACAGAATAAAACGTTAAGGGTAAGTTTAAAAGTTTTTAATTAATAAAAATAAAAGTAAGTAACAGATTCATACTAATACAAATATTTAAGGTGGCACGTCGGTGGCTCGAACTCGTAAAAGTAAACAGATGCATAAATAACATGAATACAATATTATACAAATATACAAATTTTTATATTTTTTCTTAGTTTAACTATTTAGAAAGAAATAAAAAGAAATATTTAAAGAAAAATAACATTTCATTCCCATTTGGGTAAAACTAGGTAAGCCAAACATGATAAATTATCGATAAAAAATAGTAGTGGCACGACTGGCACGTCACTACTTGGCGCTCAACTCATGCGGCCGTGTTCCTGGAAATTTACGTACGTGGCGAAATTGTTTGTTGTTTGTTTATTGTTTATTTGCCTATAATTCCATTGCTGCTTTTAGTAGTTGTAATAGTAGACATGAACAAGCTTAAGCATCAATGGTTATTGAAATGAGAAAAGAATTCGATTTTCTGCGACAATCTTAGTACTGGTGGTGAATAATTTTGTTTGAGTATATTACATTAAAAAACAACATTATTTCAAAAATTTAGTAGTTATCTATGAAATTTTATCCCTTTATTTGAAAAATTTCATGTTGTGGAAGAATTTCCGCAGTTGGTTCTGCTGCAAAACACTATTTTTACCTCTCTGCGTCCGAAACAACACTGGTGACCGAAACAAACGCTCCACGCACACTGGAGATTTACGAGTCACCTGTGCGGCGACAAGGGCACGCGCCTATACGACTTCTAGTGCCTTATTATTTAGATTTCTGTGGTTAGGGCCTATACCTATATTAACTTTCACTTATAATGGTTAACTGCCAATTACACAAGTTAAAAAAAAATCGACAACATTCTCATTTCACTGAACTCCATAGATACGGACATGACTGTCTGTTTGTTTCTAATTAAAAAAAATATTTGTTTCCATTTCAGTTACTGATCAGCAGTGGCGCCTGGTCATGTTACTTCATGATGGGCCTCTCTGTTGGGTCTACAACGGTACTTATTCCTCAACTCCGAAGAGAAGCCAACTCCACTGACGCTGTTACTCCGGAGATGGCCTCCTGGTTACGTAGGTATTTTTGGCACTTATTCAAGACTAGCTTTTACCAGAATCGGATCAGTAGTTCCGAAAATTACCCCTCCATGCAAAATTCACAAATACTTCTACATAATATTTTTATAGTATAAATTAATTTATTAAAATATGTATAACTAGCGACCCGGCCCTGCTTCGCAAGGTTTTTACGACTTGACAACACATAATGGTTTCTATATTCTATATATAAGTATGTGAAAACTATTTATTGAAATGTAATATAAACAAACCTAAAAATAAGAAAATTATATCCTAACGTAACGAAAACTATTAAAAACCTAAAACATGGCGTCGAAAAATTCCTCCGCATCGCTGTCGACTGGTAAAGTATCCAAGAGACTGGCGGCATTGCCACGTTGTATGGCAATGCTAAGCTTCTGGCCAAGGTAAAAGCCAGCCCTTGGGTCACGGGAAGTGTCAACCAGCCGTTTGGAGATTTCGTTGAACAAACTAGGATCACTCGGACCCCACGGCCCAAGGGTTTCAACCCCAAACGACTCGAAAATATAATTACCGATAAGGTATACTTCCACCGCTTGAGGTTTTCCACTGCCGCAGCAGCAGTGCCAGCACAGCACACCGAGCCAGGAAGATGTGATGGCGCATGTGTCACACAAGTTGCGTCCCACAATAAAGACCTTCCCACCTTCCATGGAAATAAAGACATGCCGTCCGGTCTCTTGCCATCGTCGCGTGCCAAGCCATTGACCATTGACAAGGGTTAGTCGGATGATGGCATTGATGTTCGCGTGCCGCGCTTAGCGACCCGCACTTCGGCTGCAAGACAGGCCGTGGTGTCTGAAGCTGTTGACAACTTCGCCACATTGACAGCGATGAGGAGAACAAGAAGGAGCTCCTAGTCGCAGGGAAATCTGTTGAGTAGTTTAGAAGAACAACGCGACCACACAGACACGAAAAGCGACTTTATTTTATAATAAGTAAAGATGTACCCGACAAACACATAGTTTTGTCTCAAACGTTATTCAGGTTAGTTTTATTATTGTGAGATCACTTGGGTATGAATAAAATTAAAAAATACCGTTCAAGTGCGTGTCAGACTCCGTAGTTGAAAAGAATTTATCCCAAAAACAAAAACTTAACATTGTAATTCCAAAAAAAAAAAAAATATTATGTTATTCAACTACAAATTAACAGTTTTTTGACGTGTTCGTTTACTTTTGCTGTGAGACCTTGCTTCTTGCCAGTTTTTTTTAGTCTACGTCAAAGGGAAATACCCTATAGGTTTTGATTTACTTGCGAGTATCAAAATATGTCGCATAAAATGCCAGTATTTTTTAATTGCGTTGACTTAGACGCTTGATTTTTTTATAACTCGAAAATACTATAGATCTACGTATTTAATATTAATTTCAACTTGATACCTTTACACGTTCCTGAGAAAAAGGGTCTTGACTGACTGACAGACTTAAAATATTTTCTTATGTGATGGAATTACAAATTAACAATTTTCGGACTTTTTACTTTACGAGTGCTGTGAGACCTTGCTTCTTGCAAAAATTCATGATTCTAGGAAGTGTACTAATAAATTTATAGTTACTTGCGAGTATCAAAATATGTTGCATAAATGGCCGTATTTTTATTGCGTTGACGTTAGAAGCTTGATTGTTATAGAACTTCAATGTACCATGACCTACGTAGGTTTTAATATTTATTTCCATTTGATACCTCTACGCGTTCCTGAGAAAAAGGGTCCTGACAGACTGACAGACGGACAGACAAACGGACTACGAAATGATCCATTTTTTCCTTTTGAGGTACAGAAATCTAAAAAACTGTTACTTACGAGTTGTGAAGGTTGTGTTATCTTATGCATGACTACAATAAGGAATGAATTAATTATTGTTCTAAAAACCATTCAGTGAACCAGTTGAAATAAACCCACGATTAATTTTAAAGTCGTGTATTTATCAAGAATCCGCAATACATAAAATAACAAAAAGTTGCTATAAAATGCCAATTGTACATCAAAACCACGCTTACAAAAAAAAAAGAACTCTTTCCAAATTACACCCCTAATTTACAATAAATTTATCAGTTAATATTATATTTCCAGCTGCCGCGTTCAGCTACAGCGGGACACCTTGGGTCTTAATTCTGACCATCTTAGTGGCGCTCATGGGCAGGAAGGTTACCCACATTTTCGTCTGCTTTTCCACATTCATCGGTTTCATCATCTTATATAATAGCAACGACATCTACACGATCCTCATCAGCGAAATCTTCCAAGGAGTCGTCGATGCTTCGAATCTCACCATCACAATTGCCATCATCACGGAGTATACATCAGTAAAAAATAGAGGCCTCTTCTTGACGATCAAATCTGCAACATTCTTTTGGGGTATACTAGCCTCAAATCTTATAGGAACTTTCTTTCATTGGAAGAAGATACCTCTAGTTGGATTGGTGTGTTCTATTTACAGTTTAGGCACAGTATATTTCTGGCCAGAATCTCCTCTGTGGTTGGCAACAAAAGGTCGCTTTGATCAGTGCGCAAGAGCCCATAGATGGCTGAAAGGTTCGTCAATGTCTTCTGAAAAGGAACTCGAAAAACTTATAAGTGATCATCAAAATAGTAGACGCAAAATATCAATAAGAAACCAAGTTACGGAGTCTATTAAAGTAGTGGTGAAGAAAGAATTTTACAAACCTATGCTATTGTCTGTGCTATTGATGGCATTGTTTATGTTTTCCGGGAAATTTGTATGTACAGTGTACGCTATAGACATACTAAAGAAAATAACTACCAATGAGTCTACTGCTTATGCTGGTATGTTAATATTGGACGCAGTGACAGTTTCAACCATGTATGTGGGATGTGCTTTATCAAAAGCATTCAAAAGACGTAGTTTATTACTTGCCTCTTCTTCTATTGCAATTGTATTTTTGTTTTCACTGTCTCTATATCTGTATTTAGTGAAATTATCCGTAGTATCAGAAAACAAATATTTATCAGTTCTATTGTTAATAGGTTATTCAGTATCCATAAGTTGTGGACCAATGATTCTATCTACATCTATATATGGTGAATTAATATCTACCGAGTGTAGAAGCTTATCTATGTGTACTATAGCACTATCTTGTAAGATAATCTTCGGTACATTCATAAAAATATGTCCGTACATTTTTAAAGCTTTAGAAATGCATGGCACGTTTCTATTATTTGCGTTATCTTCATCTGTATGTTTGGTTTTGATATATTTTTATCTACCGGAAACTAAAGATAAGAGTTTGCAGGAGATTTCTGATTGTATAAAGGGATTGAAACCTGAAGAAGAGGCTAAGGAATTGCTTCCAATTGTGTCTAAAGACGTAACTATTGTATCTAGTAACAAAAGAACTGTAGGTGAATAAATTGTTAAAAAGTGAAAAAAAACCATCATCATTTTAGTGACGTAGCGCGTAGGTTGGACAAGGGTATTTATTTACATAGTATTTATATATAGATTCTATTTATATAGTCTATTAGCATCATGTAATCAAAAAAGTCATTATTACGTAAGTTTTAGCAGGCGTTTATAGAACATTTTCTTGCAAAATAATTTTAATGAATGGTCTTAATAGCATACAATCGATAATTAGTTTAAGGTTGGTGGTGTAAATATTTTCGTAACACGTTTATTTTTAGTTAGACAATTAAAACCAATAAAACTTTCAATGTTTTTATTGCACTACACCCAAATGGATTATAAAACTTAGTGATTCAACCCCTTGGCCGTCATTCATTGTCCTTCATATTAAGAAAAATATGTAGATAACGAAAATTTTTCTAAATTTAAAGCTCGCGGCGATATTGCTCCGCTCGGGTCGCCGCGCGCCATGGAAAATCGACAACTTTTTTATTTCTAAACATTATGTTGTGAAATATTAGCTACATATTTTTAAAAAGCTCTTCTTTCGAAGATTTTGGAACAACTTATATGTTTATAAGGCTATGTTAACGTTTACGTTAAATTAATTGCAAAATAAAATAAGGTGAAAAAAAAAGTTTTTTTTTTAACTTCCAATGCGTTGCTATGGAAATTGGGGGAACCCTCAATTTTTATAGGCACACTTATAGCGATTTGGATATTTTTTTATAGTAATTCATGTATTTGCTCTCGAAAAGCATCATTTGGAGAAGTGGAACTGACGATGAAGACCACAGATGGCCATCGGAACTAGTGAAATACCTTAGTATTTCGCGAGTGGCGATTCAATTCCTTTAATATACGAGTAGTCGCTGACCCACTAAAAAGTGAAAAATAAAGAAAAATGTTTTTACAAAAAAATATAACCGACTTCCAAAAAAAACACTACAAAGTGAAAAATAACTAAATTCGGAAGTCGGTGGCAAAAAACTAAAATACAGATTCAAAAATACCGACTTCCGAAATTAAAGTTATTTTTCACTTTGTAGTATTTTTTTTGGAAGTCGATTGTATTTTTTTGTAAAAAAAGTTTTTTATGACCAAAATCTTGTGTTAATAAACAAGGCTTTTTGTTTCTGTTAGTAGCACTTCCCTTTGTACTAGCTTGACTTTACTTATCCACCATCTTCAGCTATTAAAATTACAAACACAAGTGCAAAAAACATTACCCTCCTTCTGGGCCAGTCGGGTAAAATAGTAAAACTTCAAGATTTATTAGATCACACTGCAGCTAGAATTTTGACAATACATTCCATGTATAAGTATGGATTGAAAAAACTTCTATACTAACAGTAGTTGGGGCTGCGATTGCTCATCTGGTCAAAACCAGTACAAACAGAAACTTCCAGAAGAGTCTGAACTGATTTTTGTTGCAAATTGGTTTATTACTTTCTTTGGTGCCTTTCTTTCCAAAAATGGCATCGACTTTATCTGTAACAGGGCGACTACAGCCGACCAGAGCGAGCTGCATCTTGGACATCAAAATTCCCGGACTGAAAACGCTTGTACCAACTTTGTGCTACTCTTACTGACACTGCGTTAAGTCCATAAATGTCACAATTTTTTTTCGTGGCTTGCATTTTGCTTTTTTACACCTGTTCCGCTCTGTCTGTCTGTATACCTGTAACCGAATCTTGCAAGTTAAATCTAACCCGCTTCCCGGTTTTAGATTGAGCTGAAATTTTACACGCATATGTACATCGGATGACAATGCAATATTATTAAGACATGAAGCTGATCTGATGATGGAGCCGGAAGTTGGCCTTGGGAACTCAATAATAAAACGACACAACACTATCGAATTTGGGTTCATTTAATTTTGATTCTCTGGTTCTAGATGATATCCAGAATAATAAAAGCTTAGTTTTTTTTTAATAATACTCTTGTTTGTAATAAAACTTCAAAATGTATCGAATTTCTTCGTTAGATTCACTCATTTTGGCGGACAGAAAAACACTTGAAAAATGGCGGGGAATCGTTTTCACTTTTTTTGATTAATTTATTATTTATAATGGTATCAAAACCAGCCACAAACAAACAGTACAGCTAAAGAGATTTTACTAAAACTTTAAATAACTAAACTTAACTTACCTACTTACTTTAACTTTAAAAAGCTTTTTCCCCGACCTAATAACATGGTACCAACTTAATTTATCATTTTAAAATATGCAATGTAAAAAAATCAAAAAAATCGAAATCATTTATTTCTATAAATAAAGACAAAAAGTTCTTAAGATAATATATGGATCTCATATTATGTGGGCGTGCAAATTTTACATATTTTAGTATTATTTTAGGAATTAGTAAGTATGTAAGTAATTATTATTATATTTTTGACTTATCTATTTAACAAACAAATCCTTGAAATTAAAAAGGGGCCTGTAGCTAAGTACTAATAAAAGCCGCATGGGTCGATCAATCAGACTCGGTCCGTGGATGGGTGACCATCTTTATATACCAAGACGCTTCCGTGCCTCAGACAGCACGTTAAACCGTTGGTCCCAGCTGCCATTCGTGGATCTTTAACAGTCCTTACGAGTCGCCAGAAACCCGAAATTCTGACAACCAGTCTTACCAAGGGGTATTAACCCTTTAGTGGGTTGTGGAGGTCAGAGAGGCAGTCGCTCCATGTAAAATACTGGTATTCAGCTGCACCCGGTTAGACTGGAAGCCGACAACAAAATAGTTGGGGAATGGCTAGGCAGACAAAATAATAATTATCTGCCTAGCCTTGAAATTAAAGCAAAGCTAATTTATCGCAAAATGTTTCCGTTAAACATGATTATTTAGATTTCAGTAATGTCAACAATAAAAATTGATGCGTAGGCCTGACAGAAAAATCTTTGCACTACACAAACATAGGTCTGTAATATTCATAAATAGCTTTCGCTAGAGGTTTTGCCTGCGTGGATGTCGGGAAAAAGTATCGTGTGTCCTAGCCGAGGTCATTGCTACCCATGCGCCAAATTTCATCCAAATCCGTTAAGCCGTTTCAGCGTAAAAGCGTAACAATCTCACTTTGGCATTTATAATATTAGTTAGGAATATTTTATTTATTTATTTAAACATATTGTATTTGTGTGTATGCTTTTAATTATGTTTTATCAATCCGAGTGTTGCGGCGGCCTAAAGCCTTGGGGTGAAAATCGAAATTTTCTTAGTGGACTGTATGAGGGGCGGTTCGGTGACACAAGTAGGTGTTTTGGTGGTGTGGGAAAATGATGATGGTACCTGCCTGGTGAGCTATGGCGACACGACGAGAAGGGTTTCCTTAGCCACGTGGCTGGCGCGTCCAGGATATCACGTACGGACGAGAATCTGCACTTTCCACAACACACATACACGCACTTGCACTGTTCAATAGCAATCTTCGTTCTTCGCGGTGAAAATATGAGTCCTTTTTCGACTTGGGATTAATTTTACCCAACAGGCGTCGATGTTGATTGAGAACTGGCGGATCTTCTTGGCGGCAGCGTATGCGCGCCATTGCGGATCTTCCTTCTCGCTCTCACTTAGGCATTATAAGGGTTGTGGAAGGGAGAAGGAAAGCGGAAGGAACTTTATGTTACACAGATACTAATTAATTAGAGTTGCCAGTAATTAGGCATGAAATATAAAACTAAAGAAAGTAATGGCGTTAACATTCCTCGCGGCCTTAAAGGGTCACCTTTAAAGAGAATGATATAATAATATATACAGTGAAATTACACTTAAATCTAACTAAAGAGGGAATGGACTGAATAAGATATTACTGAGTAGGAATGGGGCATAAGCGGACCACAGGTCGCACAAGAATCCCATTAGAAGTGCGTACTGAAACGACTCGCGTGCTACCGTCTATAGACGTATGCAACTTCTCAATAACACCTAGAGGCCAGGATAGAGGAGGCGCATTATCATTAACTATCACTACTACAGTGCCTTCCTTAATCATGTCTCCATCAGGTTTATTCCATTTTAAGCGTGATTGTAAACTATGAAGATACTCGCTTCGCCATCTTTTCCAGTACGACTGGACTAATTTATCCATAAGAGAGTGTCTTTGGAGCAGGTGATCAGACAGTAAACCTACTTCCGCGGCGGGTAATGAGTTAAGCGGTACAGTATGTAAAAAATGCGAAGGGGTAAGAGCTTTAGGCTCTTCCGGATCAGCGCTAAGAACAGTAAGAGGTCTGGAGTTCAACAGGCACTCTATTTGAGAGAGAATTGTAACTAATTCTTCATAAGATAGAAGTTGTTGACCTATTGTCTTGAAAAGGTGAGTCTTCACGGCCTTCACCATGGACTCCCAACATCCACCAAAGTGCGGTGACGCGGGCGGAATAAAATGCCAATTAATGCGATGCTCAGCGAGCTCCTCTTCAAAGCGCGGGCGGTATTCTTTATTTATGAAATTATACAAGTCGCGTAAAAACGAATTAGCTCCTCGAAAATTGGTCGCGTTGTCCGAATACAAGCATTGTACTGGTCCACGGCGGGATAAAAACCGTTTCAACGCGGCTATGAACGACACAGTCGTAAGATCTGTAGCTAATTCAATATGAACAGCGCGAGTAGTCATACAGGTAAAGATACATAAATAACCCTTGCGACTCTTCGCACCTCGAGTGCGTACGGGCACATACTGTATAGGGCCAGCGTAATCACACCCTGTATGAGAAAAAGCTTTGGTTGCAACATTTACTCTAGATTTAGGGAGATCGCCCATAATCGGCGGACCATGAGGTCGCGGTCTCCACCTGTGACATGCGTTACACTTGTGGATTCTATGACGAATAATGCGTCTAGCGGACAAAATCCAATAGTTATGGCGCAATAACGACATAGTGAGTTCTGGACCTGCATGTAAATATTTTATATGATAATAGTCTACGAGGATTTCAACTATGCGATCATGTCGGGGTAACACTACCGGGTGTTTAGTACTATTATAGGCCTCAGCCGAATGAGTTAATCGACCCCCAACGCGGATTAAATCATCACCATCTACAAATGGCTTGAGTTTAATAAGAGCGGGTGAACAAATTTTATTATTTTTTAACTCGGAATAATCATCCATGAAGTGTTTTCTTTGAACATGACGCAACAAAATGGTTTCAGCGAACTCGAGGTCGCTAGCGGTAACGGCGTCAGTCCGACGCGGGAGGTTTTTCATGAAGCGGTATATGAAAACAACAATACGCAGCAGTTTAGTCCACGACGACGTACGTTCTGCGAGTGCGGGTAGAAGCGAATTTTCCGAACTTGAATCCGCGACTATGGGATGCGCGTGGACCTTTTCTTCCGGAATGGGTTCCGAATTCAAGTCTGTAACCTTATGTATGGGCCATTCGGAAGGGTCGCGCTTAGCCCAAGCGGGTCCGTGCAACCATAATGGGTGCTCAATGAATTTGTCAGGTGTTAAACCACGTGACAAACAGTCCGCTGGGTTTTCAGTACCAGGTACGTGGTAGAAATGTTCCGCGGGGACGTTGTCTACGATGCGAACGACACGATTGGCCACAAACGTGTGCCAACGATGCGGAGAAGAATTTATCCAGCAAAGAGTCACCTTAGAATCGGTGAATGCGTAAATAGCGGTAACATTATAACGCGGATTATAAGTGTCATGAACACGGCGAAGAAGTTTAGCGAGGAGTTCGGCACCACAGAGCTCCAGTCGAGCGATAGTCAATGGTTTAACCGGCGATACCTTCGACTTGGCACAAACCAGCTGAACGACTACGTCATCGAGTTTGACGTGACGTTGCGAGTGACGTGCGCATAGATGACAGCGCCGTAGGCGCTTTCACTGGCGTCGGAAAATCCAATGAGGCGAAGAATACAATTTTCAAAAATACCTAAATGGCGCGGGATTTTAAAATCATTTAAAAGCGGCAGGGCAGAGCGAAAAGTTTGCCAAATATTTATGATGTGACGCGGGGGAGTGTCATCCCAATCGAGCTTCAGTAACCACAATTCTTTGATAAGTAGTTTAGCATAGAGAACTACAGGCGCGACAAGCCCCATGATGTCCCACAGTCTAGCTACGGCCGACAGAATAGCACGTTTAGTACACGTGTCTGGCGGTGCGGAAATAAGAAATTCAAAACAATCATTTGACCTACACCAGCGCAAGCCGAGAACCTTTTGTTCTACCGACTTGTCGAATTCTAGTTGTTCGGTCAACCTATGCGACGCGGGAATACTGTTTAGTACAGTTTGAGAGTTGCTGGTCCACTTGACCAACTCGAACTGACCTCCTCTAAAGAGTTTAATCAGTTCGTGCGAAACCTGGACTGCACGTGATTCGGAGCTTACGCTGTAGACTACGTCATCCATATACAGCGAATCCGCGATGATAGCGCTGGCGCGCGGGAAGTGATGACCATCGTCTTGAACCAACTGTTGTACTGTGCGGATCGCATGGTAGGGACTTGACTTGAGACCAAAACAGACACGGTTAAACTGATATAGAACCAGAGGATCGTTTGGACTAAAACGATATAAGATGCGTTGAAAGCGACGATCGCTTTCTCTTACTTCAATCTGTAAGAACATTTGTCGGCAATCAGCCGAGAGCGCGAATGCGAACAATCGAAAATTCAGAATTATAGTAAACAAGTCACCCTGTAAATTCGGGCCACTGTGTAAAATATCGTTGAGAGATAATCCAGTACTCGTTTTAGCACTAGCGTCTAACACGGAGCGTAGTTTTGTTGTTGTCTTATCTAAACGTACAACTGCGTGATGCGGAATTACATAGTCAGGACAACTACTGTCTGAACTATCGAGCGGAGCAGGAGATAAATATCCTTTATCAATATTTTCGCGAATGACGTCATCATACGCAGTACGTAACTCGGGTGCGGATTCTAATTTCTTTTCTAGGCAGAAAAAACGTTTTTTCGCGATATCGAGTGAGTTCCCCAATGAGAACACATCGCTGCGAAACGGTAGGGCTACAGAGTATCTACCTGTGTCCCCATCGCGTTCCGTGGTCGAATTATAAAAGTACTCGCACTCAAGTTCGTCGAGCGATTTGCTCGTCGAAAGAGTGACGGGCGCTTCATCGACCTGCCAGAATTTTTTCAACGCCGATTCTAACGAGTCTTTGTCGGATGGTTGCGAAATATGTGAGTAACAAGACTGTGGAGGCTTATTACGACGTACAGGCAGCGCGGGCACAGTGCCCATGATGACGTAACCGAGTACCGTCTGCATGGCGGGCGGCGCGGAGGAGTTGCTGCTAACTACGCGGGGCAGCATAAGATGCGGGAAAAGCGAAGCCCCGATCAACACATCGATGCGACCGGGTTTGCCAAACGATTCGTCGGCGAGCGGTAAACCTTTTAAGTAAGGCAAGGCGGAAGTATCTACGGGAGCGGTAGGTAAATTATCGGTGATTGCATCGACAACTAGCGAATTAACGTTAAAAGTAACGTTCGGATTAAAACGGGAAAAGAAAGCGAATTGTACGGAACCCTTAACGGATTTTTCCGTACCACCGATACCCTTAACGGAAGGCGTATCAGATGAATGTCTAGTCAAACCTAATCGTTTGCAACATTCTGCGGTAATAAAATTAATTTGTGAGCCACTGTCTAATAGACAGCGAATAAAATGCTCCTTACCAAATGAATCTCGAACTATTACAGTAGCGGTTGACAACAAAATAGTAGTATTCGTATTACATTGCGGCTTTGATACGCGGGAGTTCGAGTCGTAAAAGATCGACGCAGCAATGGATGCATTACATTGCGGGGCGCTCTGAGCGGTGGCGGCGAGCGGCACGGCGGCGGCGGCGTGAGCATCTTGCTCGCTCGAAGCCGTGGAGTTTGAACCCGATTGTGTACGTGCGGTATCATCAACACCGTTCGATAATACAGTCGCGTGCGATTCGCGATTAAAGTGTAAAAGCGTATGGTGTTTATTTTTACAAGATTTACATCTAGATTCAGACTGACAGACTCTGGCCTTATGTTTAATACTTAAACAGTTAGTACATGCATCGTTTTGTTTCACCGATTTGAAACGATCACTTGGTGTCATTTTAGAAAAGGCAGGACATTTAAATAAATGTTCATGAACAAAGCTATCACACAAACATTTAGCGGATTTATCAATTACAGTGTAAGATTGCGGTTGCGGAGTTTTGAACGTTTTTTTATTTATAGGATTGTTATTAGACTGAGTGAAACTCAAGCTGTTTAAAGCTTTAGTATTTTGTAAAATGCGAGATTGATTTTTAATGAACTGTACTAAATTGTCGAATTTAGGAATTTCGTCTTTTGAGTTCATTTCAAAAAGTCGAGCGGTTTCAGAATCAACCTTTTTTATAGCGACATGGAAAAAAATCAAATCTGATAAATCATTTATTTTAAGGTTTTTTAATGCGTTTGCGGCGGAAACAAAATTATCAGAAAAGGATTCGAAATTTTGAATAGATGCGGTATTAAAAGATTTATGTTCAAACATCCGATTAAGGGAACTAGAAGCCAACATACGTTTGTCTTCGTACTTGTTTATGAGTGAATTAAAAATTAATTGGTAGTTATCGCCATTAGGGCAAACTCCTGAGAACGCGGTTTGAGCCTTATCTTTCAATTTCCCCATCAAATAATATAATTTCTCCGAATCAGTCAATGTATTATTTTCGTGTACCGTGCTTTTAAAATTAGCATAGAACAGGGGCCAGTTACGAATATCGCCATCGAATGACATAATTTCAATGGGAGGCAAGCGAACTGTTTGCTTATTGACACCACTACCACTAGAAGTAGGAGCCGATGTGGCTGATGATTTTGAGTAACTTGAATAATTATATTTAACGCAGCAATATAATTCCTCAAAACTAATCCACGACTGATCATCAATATTATTTTCCGGGTCTTGTCTTAGAAGAAGCGAGTTATATTTATTAAATGCCTCGAGGAACTCGGTGCGCAACGCATCAACATTGACACACGCACACAAGAACTTCTCTACCGGTTCCATACCGGACTTCATTTTTTCCATTAAATCGTAAATGATTTGCATGCGGGCAAAAATCATATTACGACATGACAGTGCTATTTGAATCGCGGATTCTATCTGATCATCCGAATCAATGGTCACTTTCTTAGGCATTTTCGATATTTTTGTAGGTTTTTATAATAGCTAAAATAAATCACAAACTTCAACGAGTTGCGCGCGGTGCGGGATTGGTAGGTGGTACCTACGAATATAGTACCGAACGATAGCGAAGCGAGCGAGCGGTAGATTTTGCTTCTACCTACGTATATTAAAATATTAAGTTGAGCGGGATGCGAAATACCTGTGAATGTACGCAATGACAAGTAGGTACTGTAATAAATGAATAAATGAAAGCGGTTTAGTATAAGAGTATAAGGAACGAAGATTGAAATGAAATATAGTTGCGGGATGATGATATACGGATATAATATTGATATCCGTTATCAAGAGGATAAAGAAAAATAGGTATCCGTGATCATGGGACCAAAACTGTTGGATATCTGTGATCGTAGGACCAAAAACTGTTGGATATCCGTGATCGTAGGACTAAAAAATGTCTGATATCCGTCTCGAAGGACCAAAAAATGTTGCGGCGGCCTAAAGCCTTGGGGTGAAAATCGAAATTTTCTTAGTGGACTGTATGAGGGGCGGTTCGGTGACACAAGTAGGTGTTTTGGTGGTGTGGGAAAATGATGATGGCACCTGCCTGGTGAGCTATGGCGACACGACGAGAAGGGTTTCCTTAGCCACGTGGCTGGCGCGTCCAGGATATCACGTACGGACGAGAATCTGCACTTTCCACAACACACATACACGCACTTGCACTGTTCAATAGCAATCTTCGTTCTTCGCGGTGAAAATATGAGTCCTTTTTCGACTTGGGATTAATTTTACCCAACAGGCGTCGATGTTGATTGAGAACTGGCGGATCTTCTTGGCGGCAGCGTATGCGCGCCATTGCGGATCTTCCTTCTCGCTCTCACTTAGGCATTATAAGGGTTGTGGAAGGGAGAAGGAAAGCGGAAGGAACTTTATGTTACACAGATACTAATTAATTAGAGTTGCCAGTAATTAGGCATGAAATATAAAACTAAAGAAAGTAATGGCGTTAACACCGAGGATCACAAATTCATTTATAGATAGTCTAAACTTTAAGCCTATTCTGTGATGGAACTGTTGATTGTAAATTTGAATTACTAATTTGAGAAAAAACTGCACAAGTGTTTTTAGAAAATGAATGCTAGCAACGTGGCTAGCAAAGTTAAAATTAGCTACAAATCAACTAGGGCTAGTGCTTTATAGCTTATTTGTTGAATTACTAGCTCAATGTTAACAACATCTACAATTCAGCTGTTTATCGTAGTTATTTTAAAAGTTTTGCAAATATTCTGTCTGTGCTGTGTGTGACTACAGTTTCGCCAACATTCTAATCTCTTTAATTTGTTGACGTACAACCAACATATTTTCAATACAACTGGTCAAACAAGTATTAGTTGTAAAACCGGAATAGCATCCATATTATTATGACACTTGAGCAAACAAAGAAGAATGCGCAAAATTGCCCCAACCCCGGCGCAAAAGGAACCTATCCCAGATTTTTGTACCTTTTATGTATATGAAAAAAAGATGTATGTGATCTCCCTAATCAGTGGCCAACATAGAAAAAAATTGCCTTGATCATTTTATGTTGTTCATAATGATGAGTACAATGACCTCTTTTCGGCTTTAGGGTAAATAAAAAAATAAGGTTGTATATATATAATTATATTAATAAATATAGAACATACATTACATAATAATATATATAATTTAATAAATAATATTTAAGAATTCCTCAGTAGCAGGCCGCAGTCTGGTTTTGTGCCCGGTTGATGGCAATATTCTCGCCTCTATTACATGGGACTTAAACATGACTAGCGAGATGTGAATGCACTGCACACCTCTATACTTGTGTGTGTGTAATATACCTATATGTGTACCTATACAGAAATGAGTCAACTATAACCGTCGAATGGCACCTACAAAAAGCAAAAGAATCGTTATGAATGGCTCAGTGACTTTGACTTCTGTAATGTATATCGACACAAACTAGTTTAACATGTAATGGATATGTATATCGCAGGCAGCCAGAGCCATTGACAATTTCATGGAATGGTTGTATTTCATGAAATAGAACATCGACCGCTGGTCACATCATGATGTGGTCAGGCCAGATCATTGAATACCTACTCAACGTTTGACGATATGAACAGTTAAACGCACGACTACCTACTTCATGATGTGGCCAAGTATTAGTGTTCCTATCGTAAAATAGTTAGATTATCCACCGGTTGCATCGATACTAAAAATACTAAATAGCCAAGTAAATGCGATCAACTTGGATGTAGGACTCGCCAGCCGCTGTTGCGGCACCAGGCGCTCGGCTCACACGCAGTTGGTCACAGTTCTAACATATCCCATTTGGTCGGGATACCACTAGTGGCGTGAAATGCAACTAATTTGTGATATACCCAGTGGTCAGCTGCGAATGTCGATAAATAGGTTGCTTTCGTCACGATATGGCCATTTCTACGATCGGACCACGACAGATACCCTACATGAATGATAATGGCCAAACGTCGACTGACATATGACTAAACGTTGACGTTTAAACGATATGGTCAATTTTAGCTGGCCATTTTATGAAATGACCGAACACTTCATGAAATGATCGATTCTAAGCTCTGGCCACTACTCTTATCTCTCTAATATAACAAAAAAAACGAGACGGCAATAGCAGCGATATATGCGAGTCCGTCACGTTTGCAGCTGCCTAGTAGTAAAATTCATTATTTTTTGGAACAATCAAAATGGTATGCAATCTTGTATTTAAAAACAAAAATGAGTGAAATATATACTTTTATGACCACCTAGAATTGCAATGTAAGTGATTCTGTAGCCATTATTTCATATTTTACTAGATTTTTACTAATATCGTATAATAAAATTCAAACCAAAACAATTCAAGACCATTTTTTCTATGTAAGCCACTGATTGGGGCGATTACATATATTTATTTTTTATACACATGAAATATACAAACATCTGAGATAGGTTCCTTTTGCGCCGGAGCTGGGGTAATTTTCTATGAAATTTGCGCATTCTCCTTTGACACCAAAATCGGTAAGGATTCCGTAGGTTACTGACGTAAGAATTATAATCATTGAATTTTACTTGACTTGTTCAACGAATTGTTCCGTAAAGAGCATTTTGTCTGATATTAAAATAACGACGTGCGGCACGGATACAGATCAAGCTATACATTTTCAATATAAGCTGATCTCGCATTATATAGGATTTCCGTTCAGTGAGAGCTTAGTGTAAACTGAAAATTATACTTCAGTGTTGCATCCTCGAGATTTAACGCACATTGTAGTCCGTCTTTCATTGTACGACATTACCACACTGTTCAAAGACTATAAAAAAAGAAATATTAATTTGATAGTCTATGACATAGACATGAAATAGCCTCCATATCACTACAGAATTTAAATTATGAATAGCATTCATTTACAATTAGGTCAGATCACATTAGCAATAGGTGGGTATCGGTACTCACTGGTTTGGATCCAGTGGAAACTTTTTTATTTATTTATTTATTTATTCACTCCAAACATACAAATATCTTTACAGGCTAGACTCAATGCAATATTGTAGCACACATACAAATTATAAATTTCCACTGCTTGTACCATAACAAATTCTATGGCTAGCTATTCTTTCAAATTCACCCAAAGTGCAACAGAATATGTCGACGTCATCAGCAATGAGGTTGAGAGTGCGGAGCGCGCTCGTCAGCGGCGCCTCACGCAGCAAGTTAGTTCGCGCGCACGGTACCGCCAGCAACCGCGGCTGACGACGACGACCCACGTACCCGTCTGGCACGACTAGTCCCACCCTTCGCAATATATACGCATTGTGTATCTTCCCTCTAATTATCTTAAAGATATAAGTAACAAGTGTGAGTTGCCTCCTGACCCTCAGTTAATTATATCCGGCCATACCTAAGATAAATAGTGTTGGATACATTAAAGGATAAAATGGATATACCCCATATTCCCTCATATATATATCTAATAAATTTATTTTGTACGCGCTCTAACACGAGACTATATTTAGTTTCATGCGGAGCCCAGGTAACTGCATTACATTCTAATTGGCTCCTTACTAAAGCATTATAACTTGGAAAAACCGACTTATTTCCAGTAGCCAGACTTCCTTGATACCGCAAACATTACATCTTCTGTGACCCTTATCCATGATGTTTCATAAACTTAGAGCCACTGTCTCAATATTATACTGGATGACATTTTTTACCGTCTTGAAAAAAAAAGGGTATATTCGGTGAACGGAGAGAAGCCTATGGCATATCTAGTTTTTTTTTTTTAATTAACAAAAATCAAAATTCTAATCATAATGCAGGTTGCAAATGATTTGAATTTCGATGTTTTTAAAGGATTTATTATTTATTTTCAAAATGTATGTTTTTATTGTTCTAAAATGAAAAGTTTACATCGAATTTGTAGTATTTATTGATACTTAGATATTTTTTTCTGACTAAGCTATTAATAAAAAAAAAAACTAGTTAAGCCATACGCTTCTACTCCGTTCACCTAATATACCCTATTTTTAACCGACTTCTAAAAAAGGAGGATTTTTTTTTATGTTTGTTCGCGCATAACTCCGTCGCTTGCCAACCGATTTAAAAAAATATTGTTTTGTTGGAAAGGGTATACTTCTCAAATGGTCCCATTTTTGTCAAAATCCAGTTTTGATGATGGGATCCTGGAGAAATCGAAGGAACTCTTCAAATATTATAGGCACACCTATAGCGATTTGGATATTTTTTATAGTAGCTCGTGCATTTGCTCTCGAAAAGCACCACTTGGTGTAGTGGAACTGATCATGAAGACCACAGATGGCTACCGGAACTACTCAATGATAAATATTTCACAGGTTGCGATTCGATTCCTTTAATATGGTTGCTAAGCAATTTCCGCTCGTAACACAATGCGTGTGGTGAGTGGTTGTTGAGGAGTTCTCCTGGTTCTTACCAGCAGAACTCCTCAACAGTTAACGACCCAGCATCGGAAAAAGCAATATTTTGTAACATGTGATGAGCAATTGACATTAGACTATTGTTACTTATACAAATTATAAACAGAACTACTAAAAAGCGAGAAATAAAAACTTTTTTACAAAAAAATACAACCGACTTCCAAAAACAACACTACAAAGTGAAAAATAACTTTAATTTCGGAAGTCGGTGGCAAAAACGAAAATACATTTAACTAGACACCGACTTGCGAAATTAAAGTTATTTTTCACTTTGTAGTGTTGTTTTTAGAAGTCGGTTGTATTTTTTTGTAAAAAAGTTTTTTTCAAGACGGTAAAAAAGTCATCCAGTATAAACAATAAAAATAAAAGAGTCAATTATTTTGTAAATTGAAATAAAACATGCTTAGCGGAACAAAATTGCAATATTTTTAGCTTTGCTTTAATTTCAAGGATAAGATACTGTTAGGTCAAAAATATAATTATAATTACATACAGTGTATGTTTTAAAATGATAAATTAAGTAAGTTGGTAAATGAAACAATTACACTTATTTTATTTAGTTTTTTTACTCTATCCCACTTCTGGGCAAAGGCCTCCCTCCTCTTCATCCATCTTTTGCGAGCCCGACAGTCTTCTTTACAGTTTTGACCTCATTCATCTTCTACGTTGTCTACTGTGACCCCGCCTCTGTCTTCTCAGTTATATTATTTATAATATTTTAAATAAAAATCAATCAAGGTGAATAAAAACAGTTTGTTTTTAATTTAATTTAGATAATTGTACCAAATATTATCTAGAAGACTACAACTACTAACAAAAAGGTTTTTTTACAAACAAATCTTAAAGTTAATACTTAAAGAAGATAAATGACTAGCTTCATAAAAGAAATTGTTACGTTTGTCTATTAAATCTTTTCGGAAGGTAAGAAGTTAGCCTCTTCTTGAACAACGGGACTCTTCTTAGTTCCCTTCATCCATTCGGCAATTTCTTGCAAGGTCATATCCTTGGTTTCAGGCAAGAATGTGTAGATCAAGAATAAGAAAAATGAAGTAGACAATCCAAAGAATAAGAAAGCACCATGAGTACCCCATGATTTAAATAAGAATGGTGACATTTTCACTAAAGTACCTAAAAGTATCTTTGAAGATAAATCCATAGAGCATGATGAAAGACCTCTAGCTTCAATTGAAACTAACTCTCCAGAAATCGTTTGTGTCAATATTACAGGTCCAAAACAAAGAGCCGTCGAATAACCTATTAACAAAAATATAGCAAAATAGTTATTCTCAATTACAAGTGATTGCTTAATTAAATATGCATACAGAGAAATCGACAAAAGAAAGCCAATTCCTACTAACGACGAGCCTATTAATAATTTCTTTCTTGGCAATACTTTCGCAACTAAACATCCTATGTACATACATAATACTGTAACACCATCTAATACTAACATCGCAGTATAAGCTGATATGTGACTACCAGCAGTTATTTTACTAATTATATCTATTGCATATACACTAAATACTACCTTGCCAGAAAATATATACAAGGAGTGCACTAACAAACATAAAATTAAAGGCTTATAAAACTGCCTTGATGATATTACTCTTAAATAACCAGTAACAAATCCTTTTAACTCGAAATTCTTAGATTTTGCCTCCAAACTGAGATTCTTTTGATAGTTTATCAACTTCTCTAAGTCAGCTTCTGCTTGCTTGCCTTGTCCCATCATCCATTTATGTGTGAACGAGCATTTTTCATAGCGTTGTTTGGTGGCCAACCAAAATGGTGATTCTGGCATTACTATTGCTATTAATAATCCGTAAGCACTGCAGATAATACCAGCGATGCCAATGTTTCTCCAGTGGAAAAAGGTCCCAATAGCATTTGACATGAATATACCCCAGAAAAGAGTAGCAGATTTGACAGTCAAGAAAAATCCTCTGTGTTTAGGAGAGGTATATTCAGTGATGATCATAACTGACACAGTGAAGTGGGATCCCGTGTTGATGCCATTAATTACCTGACTTATGATGATTTGGTTAACAGTGACACTAAAGTAGAAAACCACGAAACTAATCAGATTGCTGATAGTGACAAACATAAACGTGTATTTTCTTCCGATATACTTCATGAAGATTGGTAGAATGACGGTCCAAGGCAGGCCTGAGTACACCATAATGGCAGCTGAAAAATAAAAGAAATCAAGTCAGATGTTTATTTAAAAAAATCTGTAATGGTTAACTCTATTGACTTGTAAGGGTTTTATTTCTTTCTTTATTTTAAACGCCTGATGTTATTATCATGTTTTTACAACATGCAAAGTTATGTTGCTTGTAAAAGATTACTTTTTATAACTACTTCATCATCATCATTGGCAGCGTTGTCCACCTACAACTGAGTATAAGCTGCTACCCATCCTTTTGATAAAATCCTTGAGACGTTTTTACGACATCAAGGTTTGTTAACCTTGTTCTTGTTCTTTGATTTAATACAGCCATAGCTGCTCTCAATAATCCACTTACGTATCCAAGACGCAGTTGATTCACTAACAGCATCAAATGAGTTAGCCTCCTTCCTTATCTGTGGGATGAACACGGTGGAGGAGCCAAAGGACATGCCCATGATGAAGTAGCATGTCCATCCACCACTACTGATCATCAGCTAGAAGAAAAAGATCAATAAAATACTTGTTAATATTATCATCGTCATCATTCATAAATCATTTCAGCCGAAAAACTTTACTGCTGGACATCAGTAGCATCAATCAGTGCTGTGCTTTTCGCATTCATTGGATTCCCTTGATCTTTACTAGGTCATACCTTGTGGGCGTTATTACTATGCTAATTAGTAAATGAAAGAGATAAAGGGAACCAAATGGTGGAGCCATTAAAAATATAATTATATAGTTCAGTACCCGGCCAACTTCTTGATGTTATTAATCTATTAATTCATTAATATTGTAATTCCATCGTAAATCATTGCTGACATGACTATTGTTGCCGTTAATCCTGATATGGTTAATGGTTAATGATTGTAGTTATCACTTTCCCGCATAACCGTCAGCTTAATGATAAAGAATTCATTAATTGTTTTGACTTGGTATTCGAGGTCGTCAACATGGCTCCAGGTGTAGAATCAGCGGTAAATGCCTTAGAGCCTGCATCAACAACTGAAGAGGCTATAAGGCAGAAAGTTCAAGGGTTTCATAAAGAGAGAGGTAAAAGTATAACTGTGAAGTTTCTTGCCGACTCTTCTCCATGGGAAACGATGAATTGGACCCGTTCACTAGCTACTGACGTTTCATAAGTACCCATGTAGGTTTATGTGAACTAAAATATATTTAATTTGAGTTTTGATGTTTGAATTATAATTTTGGACGCGAATAGATTGTTGTCTAGAATTAATATATGAAACCTAGTCCTTTCAAATGATGATTGTGATTATAGGCTATAGCCGTACAATATGGTCCAGACTTCGTTACATATTTTGCTCTATGGCTATGCAGAAGACGATGCTTCTGAACATGGTTCAATAATAGTTAGACTGTGGAATTGGTAACCAAAAAAAAATCATATTAGTAACCGTAGCGGATTCACAATACACTTTGTAAAAAAATGTGGTACGTGAAGGTTTAATCTTTTCTGATGACCAAGCATTTTAATGAAAACACAAGGCAATGATCTGTTATTAGATTTAGGAATCAGAAAAATATCATTACAATGTGGTGATCGTATAATAAATGGCTTGAAAGAAAACATTAAAAAAATACTAAACTTGCGTGAAAACTCATTTGGCTCTAAGAAAAAACCTGTTACGTACCTGTCTCAAGAAATATTTCCTCTTCTCCCATTTATTTTTTCGTTCCACACGTTTTTCCAGCTCATAATCTTCCATTTTGGACAAAATCACTTCGCAACTGCAGTTCAATTGAAGAATCACTTATAAGTTAATATAGGCTATATCTAATCTTTTGAATGAATGGATAAGAAAATGTGATTTATTTGGCAATTTGATAAAAGTGTCTATTTTTATTATTTTCTTTGTAAGTAGTTCCTTATCGGATATGTCTTCAGTTAAAGTCAAAACATGAAAATAAGGATATTTAACGGACTTTGCAAAAGGGTCAAAAACCTGTGAATTTCAGACAGACAAGACCAACTATTTTAAAAAGTAAATCTTTATTTCTCTACTATGAACAAAACTTAATTAAAATATATAAGCTAACACTAAATTGTAACTATGTACAAGAATATAATTATAAAAAAAGGGGAGGAGCTCATAGGGCATCAAAAAATTCGTCCGCATCGCTGAAAAGTGCCCAAAAGGCTGGCAGCAATGCCACGTTGGATGGCAATGCTAATTCTTTGAGCTAAAAATAGGCCAGCCCTCTGGTCCCATGTGGAGTAATGTGTGTGAGAACTGAGGGACCAAACTGGAATTCACAAAATTTTAATCCTGGGATTTAGTAGAACTCTTAAAACAATTGTAGAACGAATCTTATGAGAATAAAATTCTTTAAACCTAATCTGGGAATTTGTAAACAAATACATTAGAAACTACAGCTCATAAAGTCCTCACACACCATCAGCCAGATCTCGGAGAGAAAAAAATGAAAAATGAAGCTTTTGTGATTACAGACATTTAGTAAAGAATTAGTAAAGATATTTACTAAATTACAGACCACAACGCATTAGAGATAAAAAAAATATAACGATAAAACTGTGGTCCCTCAGTCCACACAAAAAAGGTAAATATGTTAGTGAATATTACCGAATTAAATAATTAAAACTGTTCTTTTTCTACTTAACGATTTAGTAAAAGTCATAAAATGTTTTGTAAAAAAGAAATGGAGCAGAAATATCGACGCAATTTGAATAATAGCGATTTTTAAAACTGGTCCCTCAATCCTCACACCTCTACTGACATATGCGTGTGTTGCTGCTTGACGAAAGGAATATCACAAAGTCTAGTATACGTAACTTTTAGTAAAAAATGTCTACTAAATAACAGAAAAGTATAATTGTGAATTGGTTTCCTCTTAACTGAGATAATATTATTTTAGTAATCCTATGAAAATAGACAGAGTAGTGTCACCACACAATTAAACAAAATGTAGACAGTACTATTAAACTTTATTGAATATCCCTTTCGTATGAACGAGGATCCACGCGAGATGCAATGGCTTTTTAGGGTTCCGTAGTCAACAAGGAACCCTTATAGTTTCGGTTTGTCCGTCTGTCCGTCTGCACCTTAGCTCAGAGACTCTTAGTACTAGAAAGCTATAATTTGGTATGGATATACGTCATATCAAAGTGGTAAAATAAAATCATGAAAAAAATTTATTTAATAAGGTGTTTCCAAAGGTATATTTGAAGTAAGATTAAATTAAACTACCCTCGCTTTTTATGTTTATAAAACGAAACTATTTCCAACCGCTCCCGCCCATATAAAATTGATTTTTTTTGAGTTAGCTTCAATAATACGTATTTTTTCCTCACTTTTATATGGATGATGTTCTAGTTTGTTTTGCAGGTAGTGGTATTAGAATTTGTTGGGGTAGGTACACAACTAAAAGGTTAAAAATAAAAACTTTTTTACAAAAAAATACAACCGACTTCCAAAAACAACACTACAAAGTGAAAAATAACTTTAATTTCGGAAGTCGGTGGCAAAAAACGAAAATACATTTAACTAGACACCGACTTTCGAAATTAAAGTTATTTTTCACTTTGTAGTGTTGTTTTTGGAAGTCGGTTGTATTTTTTTGTAAAAAAGTTTTTATTTTTTCAATTATTTATTCAATTTAAATGAAAACAGCTGTCCGACACTGGACATGATGGTGAAGGTATAACATCCACTTGATATCTATCTATATTAATAATGAAGCTGAAGAGTTTTTTTTTTTTGTTTGTTGGAACGTGTTATTATCTGGAACTACCAGTAGGATTTTAATTTTTTTTCGTCTTGGAAGTGTTTTGCCTTCTTTTTTCAATCTCAAATCGTAATTCGAAAGAAATTGACAAAAAAAAAGAATAGAAAAAAAAGAAATACCGTAACGAATACCGTACGTGAATAACGTAGTGGATTGTACATTTATTTATAGCATACTGTGTATCTAGATATAATATACAATGTACGATTGTTTGTTTTCCCAAATAAAATAAAATAAAATAAAATAAATAAAAAAAAGGTTAAAAAAAAGGAAAGAAAAGAAAAGATTTATAGACTTTTTTATAAACAAGTCATGTCTTTTACACATACCCTTGAAATTAATTTTATTTTTTTTATTTCATACTAGTAAATAAAAACAAATTACAATTATTTTCACTTTCTCCATCCTTCTCTCGGTCTACTGGCTTTGTCTAACTACAAGGAACTTTGTCCTTTGGCTCCTAGTAACAAGATGCGATGAGGATAAATCATTGATATTTACAAGATTGTTCCGACACTTCTAATTGACAGGTAAAAATTTAACTTCTTCTTGCAATACAGGACTTTTCTCAGGCCCCTTCATCCACTCTGCAATCTCTTGCAAACTCTTATCTTTAGTTTCAGGCAAAAACTTATAGATTAAAAACAAAAATATAGAAGTTGATACGCCATAGAATAAGAAAGCACCATGAGTACCCCATGACTTGAATATGTATGGAGAAATCTTAACTAGAGTACCTAAAAGTATTTTAAGACACAAATCTATGCAACAGGATGAAAGGCCTCTAGATTCTATAGAAACTAATTCTCCAGAAATAGTTTGAGTCAATATAACTGGTCCACAACAGACTCCAATTGAATAACCTATTAACAAAAATATGGCTAAGTAGTTATTCTCTTCTAAAACAGATAGTTTAATCAAAAACGCGTACATAGCAATTGATAAAAGAAATCCAATTCCTACTAATGAGGAACCTATCAATAATTTTCTTCTAGGCAACAATTTTACAAATATACATCCAATATACATGCAACATACTGTGACACCGTCTAGTAATAACATAGCAGTATAAGCTGACAATTTGTGAGCTGCTGTTATTTTTCCAATAATATCTATAGCATACACGCTAAATACAACTTTACCAGAAAACACATATAAAGACTGTATCAACAAACTCAAAAGCAATGGTTTATAGAATTGCTTAGAAGATATAATATTGTAATAATTAGTAACGAATCCTTTTAACTCAAAACCCTTGGGCTTAGAATTCAAGTTGAGACTCTTCTGAAAGTTGATCAATTTCTCTAAATCTGCTTCTGATTGTTTTTCTTCTCCCATGAGCCATCTGTGTGATGAGGAACATTTTTCATACCGCTGTTTGGTGGCCAACCAAAATGGCGACTCAGGTAGTATGAATGCTACCAAAAGACTGTAGACACTGAGGATAATTCCAGCAATTCCGATGTTCCTCCAATGGAAAAAAGTTCCAATAGCATTTGACATGAAAATACCCCAGAAGAGAGTAGCAGATTTTACAGTTAAGAAAAATCCTCTGTGCTTAGGTGAGGTATATTCCGTGATGATCATGACTGATACAGTGAAGTGGGATCCTGTGTTGATGCCATTGATGATTTGACTGATGATGATGTGTTCGACAGTAGAACTTAGGAAGAAGACCACGAAGCTGACTAAATTGCTGACGCAAACAAAAGTGAAGGTATATTTTCTTCCGATGTATTTCATTGACGCTGGCAGGATGAACGCCCAGGGTAAGCCTGCATAGACCATGATGGCAGCTGAAAATTTAAAGAGAGAAATTAATTAATTATTGTGACTAATGCAATATAAATGATGCAGTGAGTTGGAGTAATTGTTATAGTGAATCGAATAAAATTATCGAAAACGAATGTCATATTGCCACTTAATCTAGTATAAAGACGCTCCCTCACCGAGAGCATTCGCCTGTAACTAACGCCTGTAACCTCAACCCGCAACATAGCCGTGTTTCTTCTACATATTTAATTATAATGTATTAACTTATTCTTCTGGTTTAAATTATCTCTCTATAATACCTGCACAGTACTTGTAAAGCTCTAGCCGTTACAGTCGCATCTTGGATTGTTACATTATAAGCGAATGCTACGGTGAGTGCTACGTTTTGCCTTTTCAGACCAACATGACAATTTCCGAGAACAAACAACAATGAAACGTATTTTAATAATGTTTGTAGCAGTTCAATAACCTATGCTAATCAAGCGCGGAGTCAAAACAAAGTATTTTTTTGCATTCGAATGTGCAACATCTTTTTTATGAACAGCTATACTTCATCCGGTTAGGTAACTAACTAAAGGTAAACAAATCGTAAACAGGGTATTTAAAGACGAAACTTTCTTGTTTAAAAGTATGTTATACCCAAATTAAATTTATTTTCGATTTTTACGGGAGTTTCCTCTTTTATTCACTATGTTAAACCTTATCATTCATTCTTAAACTATTCTTCGTAGATGTAGCTGCTTGAGCACAATTTTAGGTATGTAATAATAATAATAGGTCTATGAAATTGCCGTTTTGTATGAAAAAATTTAAACGAATTTTTTTCATGCATTTTTTATTTGTATTAATCGAAGTAATCACCCATGCAATCAATGCATCTTTGCCAACACAGTGGCAGTTTATTGATGCCCTTCTTAAAGAAATCAGCTGGACGGGAGGCAACAAATTCTTCAAAGGCATTTTGTACTGCTTCTCGGGTATTGAATTTTTTTCCCGCCAAGAACTTATCCAAATTCTGGAAAAAGTAGTAGTCTGTAGGCGCAAGGTCTGATGAGTAGGGCGGGTGACGGAGAGCTTCCAACCCCAGTTCTTGCAACTTCGAGACCAGCAGACGGTCTCGAAGTTGCAGTATGAGGTCGCGCGTTGTTATGCAGGAGCAGCGGAGACGAGCGATTGACCAATGCTGGTTGGAGATGTGCCAGCTTCTCCATCATTGTGTTCAGTTCTTCACAGTACACATCTGAAGTAATGCTCACCCCGTTTGGTAAGAAGCTGTGATGAATCACACCGGCGCTAGACCAACAAAAAGTGACCATCACTTTTCTAGGGATAAGTTTTCGTTTAAGGCATTGTTTAGGTGCTGAACCAGGATCCAACCAACTTGCTGAGCGCTTGCGGTTATCAAACAGAATCCATTTTTCATTGCAGGTAACAATGCGGTTCAAAATTCCTTCATTTGTTGAGCAGTGCAAGGCACGTCTCGACGCGTACTTCGCGCTGGCGATCATTGAGTTCGTGGGGCACCCATTTGTCAAGCTTTTTTACCTTGCCAATTTGACGCAAATGGACCAATATTGTTTTGACGCTAACGTCGAAAGCTGCTGCTAATTCAGCCGTAGATTGCGTATCATCAGCTTCCACAATCGCCTTTAATTCGTCATTGTCGACCAAAGTCTTCGGACGACCGCGAGGTTCATTTTTCAGGTCGAAATTTCCAGAACGGAAGCGAGCAAACCAATAACAAGTGGTGTGTTGGTTTGTAGTGTTAGCTCCAGTAAACGTCGTTGATGTTGCGTGCCGCTAGTGCCGCGTTGCTGCTACGACGGTACTCATATTCCATAATTACTCGAATTTTTAACGTATCCATGATGACGAAACAGATTGAAATGCGATGAAAATGTAACACTAATCAATAAACAAATGACTAGTTTTGGAAAAAAAAATCCATGTTTTTAAAATAAAATTAATTTGAAATTAGAATTCTTAGCCAAACAAAAATTATTTTGATTTGAAATGGCCACTACTGCAGAACGGCAATTTCATAGGTCAAGACCTAATATTTTGTGATCTGCCTATTGTAAAGAACCCAAGAAGACAGGTACAACGAATTATAACGTGGCTAAATTGAAGAATACAACTGTGTTGTAGCATAACAACTGATGTGACAGATAATACGTTTAGTCGGTTAACCAGACAGTGGTGTTTTAGGGTTCCGTAGTCAACAAGGAAACCTTATAGTTTCGCTATGGTCCGTCCGTCTGTCTGTTCGACCGACCGCAGCTTAGCTCAGAGACTCTTAGTACTAGAAAGCTATAATTTGGCATGGATATACATATTCACCACGCCGACAAAGTGGTCATAAACAAAAATTTATTTAGGGTACTTTCTATACACGTAAAATTGGGATATTTTTTTTCTCGTCTACCCCATGGTGTGGGGTGTTGTTTAAAATTTTTCGATTTAGGGATCCGGTTCTGAAATATTAAGCTTTAAAGTGCAAATTTTTGTTAGAGTCAAGCCCCCCGAAAAACTGTTAGTTTTGAATGGGTCAAAAAATTCACGGTAGTAGTTTATATAACGAAATTAAAAGGAAAACTATCACAGCTAAGTAGGCTTTTCAAGTTTACGAGTAATAAAGGTCAACCAACTTGTAAAATGTACTTGGAACAGTAAAAATTTCGTACAAATGCCATTAAAAATTACTTATATAACGTTGTTAGTTGCATAAAACAGGTAGTAAATATAAGTTTATGAACCATGTAAAAATATACAAAAATAAAATCATAACATTCTTATTAATAATGATTTCTAAATTAATAATATTTACGCTCGATTAACGATGGGCGGCGGCGTGCACTACGGAACCCTATTGCTGCGCGTGTTGCGAGACTCTCTTGGCCGGTTTTTTTGTTTACCTTTAGTTAATTACCTAACCCGATGGACTATAGTCATGTTTATTGATATCATTGGAAACTAGTTTCCAGAACTGAGGTTTTTGACCCTGTTTAAAGTATTACGTTTGTGTTTCTTTTATATTTTACATGCAGTTTCAATCAAATGTGACAAAATAAGAAGATTCAAGAACGATATCATCATCTCCTTAGCCTTTATCGACTGCCAGTCAAACCGGATGCAGCTGAATACCAGTATTTTACATGGAGCAACTGCATAACTGACCAAGAATCGTATATATTTTCTAAAGCCCAAATCGTAATATGTAATTCTAGAGCCATCACAACTTTTTGAAATTCTTGCTTCTACTTCGAAAAAACTTTATTAGTAAATGCTTGAAATTTAGAAATGAATTCAATTAGGTGTTATTATTAATACAGCTTTGAAAACTATAAATACTTCGATATTGGCGGTAGGTAAGTGCCCATTAAGAATCAGGTTTTAGTACTTAGTATCATATTTTATCGACTAGATCAGAGATTATCAGTCGTGCGTCATTGACGGAGTGACATTTTTCTTCTACCACAGAATACATAATAATTCAAGTACAGAAGATTCACTCCGCAAAATCATTTAAATAAATAGCGACTTTTGCTACGATACAATAAAGTGCAATTCAGGTCGCACAGTATAGTTAGCATCGTCTTGATATCGTCTTCAATGTTACTTTCATGTCACAAAAAAAAACTCAGAAAAATATATAAGTACTACAATAAAATATATGAATTTATGGAGCTCCATCGGCAGAGAATTAATAATTACAAAAAAAAATAACTCAAAAACTACTAAAAATCGCGGAACATACATAGGGTATTTTCGAATACCCCTGGGTATGAGGAATTCAGATTTTTCTTTTTGACGTCACTATTTGGACCAACCTGTATACGGCTGTATTTATCAATCAATCTGCCTAACCTTTCTCAATATGTTGGGGTCGGCTTCCAGTCTAATCGGATGCAGCGGAATACCAGTATTTTACATGGAACGGCTGTCTATCTGACCTCCACAACCCAATGACTGGATAATACGATACCCCACGGTAAGACTGGTTGTCAGTCTATCGGGCTTCTGACGACCCGTAACGACTGTCAAAGATCCACGAATGACAGCCGGGACCAACGGCTTAACGTACTTTCCGAGGCACGGAGGAGTCTCGGTATGTAAAGATGGTCACCCACAGCCAATGATGGCATCACCCCGACGCAACACTGCTTTCAGAAGCATTATAACATAATACTCACGGAAGAACGGTGTGATTACTCAGGCCCGCAAGAGTTGAGAGTATACACCGATGGATCAAAGACCGACTTCGGAACCGGGGTCGGAGTCTTCACACACGACCTAAACATTAACATATCCAGTCCAGAGTATTTAACACTGTCTACCAGGCGGAGTGTGTGGGCATCATACAAGCGTGTTTTGCCATAGAAGCCAGGAGAGTTACGAATACCAATATACGAATACTCTCAGGCAGTGCCTCAGTGCTCCAATCCCTACAGAAAAAATACATTACCTCGAGATTAATACTAGAATGTCACGATGCACTTGAACGAGAAACGGTAGCTAACCGCAACTCAGTGACACTGCAATGGATAGAAGGACACAGCGGATCACTGGGTAACGACGCAGCTGACGAACTTGCTAGGAGAGCATCCAGCACGTCTGTCTGTAGATCTGAGCCATTCGTACCCATTCCCTTCAACCAGTTACGCAGGTGGCTACAGGAGTTCACCCATACACAAGCGGAGAGTTGGTGGTCCTCGACACCAGGTTGCAGGCAGTCCAGGGAGGCCATCCCGTCCCTAGACCGTACGTACGCTTACCAGGCGGTTATTACGTCTGAACAGGAATGTGCTGCGCCTGGTGATGGGGACCATCACAGGACACTGCTCATTAAACAAACAATAGGAATCCACACAATAGGAATAACGGACAGTTCTCTGTGCAGGGTCTGCATGGAGGCTGAGGAAACCGTAACGCATGTGCTTTTTGAATGCACAGGCGTCACCCAGATTAGAACAGAAACTCTCGGAACACCCCGATCTTTCACAGATGTTCTAAACAGACCCAGAGATTTTATTAACTTCTGGAGGGAGGTGAGCTGGTTGGAATAAACCCCCAACAGCCGCCATGGCCCACGCATAATGGTCCACATGAAGGACTAAGTGCGGAAACGAAATCCTTAACATAGAAAATAGATGGTCACCCGTAGCTTAACCTGATGGATCGACTCGTGCGGCTGTTATTACATAGCCACGAGCTCCTCTATATACGGCTGTTTATAATAGTAAATAAATAAAGTTGTCGTTCACCAAATCTGTTTTAAATTTCCTTAAAAATCACTTGATAATTATTTTGACAGGAGGATTGATGAAAGAAAGTTTTTAAGAATCCGAGAACTGTAAAATCCAATTGGTGAAGATTATTCAATTCAGGGATTCTTAAGAACTGGCGATTATTCAATAAATTATCGATGCATACCATTTCTATTTAGCTGACCACCATAAAGAGAATCTCAAGAAATGTACTGTCTTGTTAAAGAAGATGACTTAGGTGACGGCTAAAAGAAATGTATGGATGAAGAAGACATGGCACTGCACTGACCACATAAAAATCGGATATGGGCTGCAGGATGATGATGACAATAAATTGATACTCACGTATCCAAGACGCAGTAGATTCACTAACAGCATCAAATGAGTTAGCCTCCTTCCTTATCTGTGGGATGAACACGGTGGAGGAGCCAAAGGACATGCCCATGATGAAGTAGCACGTCCATCCACCACTACTGACCAGCATCTGAATGGAACAGAACAAAAAAACACAAAATTACAGTAGTAAAGGTGTATATCCTACACTAGTGGCATACATAGATGGGCTCGTGGCTAAGTAATAACAGCTGCACGGGTCGATGGGTGGCTATCTATTACTTATTGATACCCTTCCGTGCCTCTGAAAGCACGTCGAATACTTCGAATGACAGCTGGGAGCCCGGACAAACGGCTAAGTTTGTCCAGGCTGCCATTCAAAGATTTTTGACAGTCATTATGAGTAGTCAAAAGCCCGAAAGTCTGACAACCAGTCTCACCAAGGGGTATCGGTTTACCCAGTAACTGTGATAAGGAGGAAACAGGCAATGGCTCCACGTAAAGAACTGGTATTCAGCTGCATCCGGTTAGACTGGAAGCCGATTCCAATATAATTGACAAAAGGCTAGGCAGATGATAATGGCGTACTTAAGTCCGTCCGGAAAACATAATAATGTTGAGTATTGAAACTGAACGAACTGTTGGCCCCGTTACCACCCTGGTGACTGGCCATAAGTAAACCGCCGTAAGCTTGGCCCTCCCGATGGTTTGCGGGATGCGGGCGGGGGTGCGCTCAACCGATCGGCGACAGCGACACACCGGCTGACAGGTTGAGTCCCGCAAACCATCGGGAGGGCCAATTTTGTAGAGATTTACTTAAAATCTTTTTACCAAGGCATGACAGTTACGACAAAACGACGACGATAACAAACGACGACGAAACGAAAGAAAGAAAGAAAGAACAAAGAAAGATAATACATTTATTTAGCACAGACTAACTAAAAGACACACGAAATAATAACAGCAGATTAAAATAACAATAATACAAAAATAAACATTTGCGACAACAACAACAATAAAATTACGATGCAGAAATGTGTGCCTCACGGCTGCGCCAAAAAGGCCCAGTTCAGCAAACCGCTAGTGCCTGACGCTGGTTTTCAACTGGACCGAAGTGTGAGGTGGCGGACGTAAATCAGTTTTATACTGCAACGTGTGTATGCATACCTACTTTAAATAAAAACTAAGTTTGTGTCATACGACGATACGAGATAACATTATTAACTGTCAAGAAAGATTACCCAGTCGCACAGTCGTTGGAAACAAAAATAGTCACCATAGCCGAAAACGGCACGGGATTGTATTTTTTAATAGTTAACTTTAATATTTTCCTGACCGCCCATTTGTGCCAATCAGGAAAATTATAAAACTAGTAGAAAAACAGGTTCTTTTAGGTCATCCATTAGTCAAATCTCATTTACTGGTTATTTACTAACGCAATGAATTAGGAAGATAATTACTAATACAAGTAATTTAACAGGTTTCAAATTAATCGACTAATCTACGAGTATGTTAAATAACCAGGTATTTACATAAAGTTAAAACATCAGGTACCTACCTACTTATGTCAAGACCTGCATTTTAGGGTTCCGTACCAAAATAGTAAAAAGGAACCCATATGGTGCGACTCAGTCTTTCTGTCTGTTCGTCTGTCACAGCTGGTTATCTCAAGAACTACTAAAGCTATCAACTTGAAATTAGGAACAGTTTTAGTTGACGTTCGCCCAACTGTTTTCAACAAGAAAAAAAGAAAGAAATAAAACATTATTTTTTTTGTAACAGGGACTGAAAGGGTTCTTAAAAAATCAAAGTGGGGCTAGTAGGGCATGTGGGGGGGTGTCATTATTATGAAAGAGCGCTGTTTGCAAATTCTCAAACATTTTTTTCTTTTTTTTTTAAGCCGCATAGTTTTCGACTTTTGTGGAAAATGTAAAAAAAATACGGTCCCCCCTTATCTCCGAAGTTTGCATAGAGAAAAATCTGAAATTATTCTATGTGATAGAAGTTTATGTAAAGATTACAGGAAAAATAAAATGTTGTCTCTAAATAGCACACTTTTTCAGAAATCGGAACGGAACTCTGGGTGCCCGAGTCCGACTCGCTCTTGACCGGTTTTATTTAAGCACGAGATAAGATTTATAAACCCTTTATGTAGGTAGGTATAAAAAATATATAGTTTTAATAAAATTTTATGTCCAAAATTCTGTAAGTTAGCCACTTACGGTAAGGAGGAAAATAACGTTAGGAGACCTGAGACTGGACTGGCTGACACCAACACCACCATTTCAAATGTCGCAGCATCATGCTTTTTTTTTAAGTAATTTTATTTATTTTTTTTTGCTTGTTTTTAAACTTTATTATTGAGTTTTTTGGTTTAGTTGGTGATTATCCTGTGCGGGTCACAATAAATACTTTTTCTTTCTTTCTTTTCTTTCTTTCATATCCCGTTAATGTGGCCGCGGCATGACAGATTTTGTGAAATATTGGCCTGCTCTGAAGTGTATGGTTATCCCCTGACCTTTGCAAACTTGCAACTATTCTGCAAGGAAAGTGCCCTTTTTCCTGCATTGCGATTATTATCAGGTTGTTATTATCACTGTTAAAACCACTTGATAGAAAAGTAATATTCATTTGAGGAAGGAAAAACGTTAAAATTAACCAACCATTGAATACTTAGTAAATGTACCTACCTGAGACCTGTTTTGTTATAAATAAATGCAGCTCTCGCGACATGCTTGAAGGGACATACTGAAATCATAGCTTATGTGACATAATAATATCATCAACATCACACCTGTATGCAAGGAGAAAGCAGTGATATTAGGTATCTTTTTATCCTGGATACGCGCATTCCATCTCAGACCAAAAAACCTCATTGATCGCTTGCCACCAGGCAAGAAAGAGGTCAAGATTAGGCCACATAAATTCATAAATTTTAACAAAATATACAGGGTGCCAGGGTCGCGCAACTTGTTACCATGTCTTCAGCACCTACATGATTCTGGACACCCACCCCCCGTTGAAATTTTTTCTCAGGAAAAAAAAATAGCAGTTCCATACATTTTGACCGCATTAGGAAACCGCGGACTTTTTTTTTTTAATAACTGTCGAAAAATTTCAAAGTCTAACTCAAAGCCTTTCAAATAAACCAATTACAGGCACTTTTGAATTGTCAATGGGTCGGTCAGTCAGAAAGATGAAGCTAGATGCCTATTCCGAAGCGTAGTAGGTACCTATGGAGAAGAAGGGGCAAGAAACTTTGACGAACACTATTTTAAATCAAAATATTGGTTACGTCATTAATGTTTAAAATATACATTGTGAGAACAATTTTAGAAAGAGTTGCATGTTAAAAGCGTCCGTAATAGAAAGATAATTTTTGTATTTTTTTTTATGTTTAGTTCGTATTCAAGGTGAACAAAAGTTGCGCAATGTTTATTCAGCAACAAGCTTTGTGTTGTGGGAATCATGTTGCTTGCAACATTGGGAACCAAGGGGTCCAAAGACAGGTACTGAATCCATGGTAACTGTTTGGGCGTCGGTGACCCTGCATCATCATCTTCCTGCCCTTATCCCATATTACTGGGGGTCGGCGCAACACGTTTTCTTCTTCCATTCTCCCCTGTCAACCGTCACGCTATCATTCACTCCCTTCTCTTTCATATCATTCCACACACAATCCATCCATCTTTTCTTTGGCCTTCCTCTGCCTCTCCATCCATCAACATGTTTATTCATCACTCTTTTAGTCACATGCGTTTCTTATCTCCTCATTACATGCCCATACCAAGACAAACGATTTCCTTTCAACTTTTCTGTCACTGGCGCCACTTTCAAACTTCCTCTTATATACTCATTTCTCACTTTATCCATTCTCGTCACTCCACACATCCATCTCAACATTCTCATCTCCGCTGCATGCAATTTTTTTTCATCCGTCTTCTTCACTGCCCAGCATTCCGATCCATAAAGTACGACAGGCCTTATCACGGAATTGTAAATTTTCCCCTTCAACTTGAGGGGCATCCGTGGGTCGCAAGTTGTTCCTACGTAACCTGTCGTCATTTCATCCATCCTGAGTTGATCCGGTGCGTTATGTCTCGCTCTACTTCGCCATCCCCTTGGACAAGCGACCCGAGGTACCAAAAGTCGGAGCAGATCGGTAAGGGCGTTCCGGCAAGAGATATGGGCACAGGACCGGAGAGACCGCCAAAATTACAAAACAAATACTCTGTTTTGGTCCGACTTACTCTCAGGCCAACGGTCTCCAGTCTTTTCCACCACACCTCCAACACCCTGTATAAAAGAAGTGTATTTTTTTTTCATTTTACACAAGGTATGAGTCAGTAAATTTGAGCATGCTAACAACAAAATAATGGCCAGTTAGAAAGATGGCAGCAGATATGACTGCCCAGGGTCCATCGGTCGTATATTTAAGTACCTATTGCCACTCGTTTAGGCTATTTCATATCCCATCTTATATCTACTTAGTCGCTTTTTACGACAATTTTGTTAGGGGTAGGGCAAGTCACCCCTTGGTGTGAACTTGGTTTAAACAATAATAATACCAGCCTATTTATTATTGTCTCACAGCAGGGCAAAGGCCCCTTCTCATACAGAGAAGACACGAGCATTGATCACCACGCTTGCTCCAGACGGGTTGGTCCAGCACTCTAATTGCGTAATCGGAGTTGTTTTCATTTTGACAGTACAACAACATTCATTGCGTTATTTGCGCTGTCGAGCTGACAAATTTTTCGGACATATGAAGCAGTGGATTAGCAATTTGTTTCAAAATGATGCAGATTCCGATCTACAGTGTGTTACGCAATTAGGGTGCTGGTTTCCCCACGATGTTTTCGATCACTGATGTCAACAATGTCCAAGATAAACTCAGAAAGTACAAAATTACGAAAAAAAAAAGGTAAAAAAATGATGTGAAAAATAAACAGCCATAGCATTACCTGTCTAAAGAAATATTTCCTTTTCTGCCACTTATTTCTATATTCCACATTTTTTACCGATTCAGAATTATCTTCCATTTTGCACAAAATTCACTTTGCAACTGCAGTTTTAGTCGTTCACTTTTTATTAAAAAGAGGTTTTCATTAACAGGATAAATATTATTTTCTATTAATAAACTTAATACAAAATTTGTTTATTTGAGTAATTAAATAATGTTATTATTATTTTTTTTTTTTCCTTAACAGTTTTATCTTGCAGGTTGTAAGAGGTTACTGAGATGAATAAGTTGGTGCGGACCTTACGCAGGCTTTAAATATAGGATTATCATTTTATTTTGTTTGTGAAAGGACGTTCTCTTTGATGCTTTTGTCGAATTTTTTATGTACAAAATGTATCGTAGAATAAACACCACTTTTTCGAAATGTATCAATAAAAATCTAACACCATTAACATTCTCTTGATACCATTTGAAGGAAAATAATTAATAAGTCAGTTAAAAATATTAGCTTGTTAGTTAATTTGATAGAAAAATCCAAAAAAAATGTCGATAATTTTTGGAGCATTTTAAAAAATTATGGGAGGTATATTAATTTTTTTTCTACGAAAACACCAAACAAAAAAAAACAAACGGTGATGAACAAATAAAAAAGATGGAGTTTAAGAACTATTATTTTTTCACTTATTAGTTAATTTTATGTTGGTAGGTACAAAGTTATTCCAACGTGAAGAAAATCCGAAAATAAATTCAGTGATCCGAAATACGCAAATAATAAAAAAATAATAAACGTAGACCCGAGTCTCACTGCTGTTATACAAGAATAAATCGATTTACAAAGAACTCCATGAATTTATGAATGAAACAAGGACGCTATAAAACGATAATATCGATTACTAGGAACCAGGTTAAAAATGAATATTAATTTATAGTATACCAATGAGTCAGAAAATAGAAATATTAACTACAAATCAATTTAACGATAAGTAATTTGGCTCGACACTCCGTGATGACATGCACCTCTTTAAACGGAAAATTGCATAAAAAACCACCGTTTACATCGACAGGATTGTTAAGTTTCAATAATATTATACTACTATTTATGGTAGCGTACATACTTTTTAGGGTACCGTTCTCAAACGGTGCCAACGGGATCCCATAGGTATAGCCTAAAACTTTCATCAGATTCTTTTGAAACAGACCATAAGCCGTCTGTCTGTCAGTTACAGGGCTGTATCTTTAGAACCATTACGGCCTTCATGGAAACTAATATTCAAAATGTTAAATCCGAATTCTATGGATATTGATCAAATACTTGATACACGTGTTCTGCAAAGAAAAACTAAATTGTTGGCTAACTTCAATGCACATGTCAGAATAAATTTAAATTACTTCAATTTGTAGGCAGTATGGTAAATAATAAGTAATAAACAGTAAGTAGTAAACAGTCGCACGGGTCGATCCATCAGGTTAAGCTACGCTTGCTGGGGTTGGCACGTGGATGGGTGACCATCTTTACATACCGCGCGACTCCTCCGTGCCTCGGAAAGCACGTTAAGCCGTTGTTGGTTGTCATTCGTGGATCTTTGACAGTTATTACGGGTCGTCAGAAACCCGAAAGTCTGACAACCAGTCACTGGTGGTGACAGTCAGTCTATCGTATTACCCAGTTACTGGGTTGTGGAGGTCAGATTGGCAGTCGCTCCATGTAAAATACTCGTATTCAGCTGCATCCGGTTAGACTGGTAGCTGACCCCAACATAGTTGGGCAAAGGCTAGACTGACTGATTTTATGGTAAATAAAAACAAATTATATTTTTACAATCCGGTCATATTGCTTACTAAAATATGCGTTTTGATAAAGGTTAACATTTGATGCAAAAATTATGTAAAATTATGTAATAGTGTGAGTTGCGTCAATTATGTATCTGGAATCCACATGGTGTAGGTACTATCGGTCAAACTTCCGCATGCTCACCTTCAAGGCGATAATCGCATAGCACGGTTCGCGACTCGATCACCCGATGCATGCGTTTTGTCCAATAAAATACACGTTTGTTTTAGATTTGAATTGTTGCTAATGTGTGTTGTTATTTTTTGTTACACGTCCTGGACTCACACAAATGCATATTGTCTCAAATTGGGCGAAACCAGAAAGGGGTGTGATCTGTTACTAGCTGCGCTTCCGCAGAAATATTTTCCAAACTGAGCATGCTTAAGTTTTGCCGATAGTACATAATAAAATGTATTTTCTATTCAATTCTAGGTTAAAATGTTTATCAGAATAATAAAAACCGGAGGTTCAGTAGACAGTAGATAAAAACTTTTTTACATAAAAATACAACCGACTTCCAAAAGCAACACTACAAAGTGAAAAATAACTTTAATTTCGGAAGTCTTAACTCAGTGTATCGTCGTAATCTTTTGATTTTGTAGAAAAAGAAAAAATACGTGTCCAATATTTTCTAAAGAACAGTTTTTAGTCATCGTCCCTATTGTGTGAAAGATGACACTCATGACTAGGACGGGTCAATACTTAAATTATAACTAATAGAGATGTATGGATGAAAACTACATGCTGCACCGATTCCAAATAAATGGTCTATGGGCAGGAAAATCAAAATTGAAACTGACGCCTCCTTCCCATGGGTAGGCAGAAACTACAGAAACCCACCTTGTTTTTTTTTTTGAGTTACTTCTTGCAGTTGATTATTGGAGGTCGAGACTGCTTAACCGGGCTATCCTGTGGGTGCTTTAAGCGAACTTAAAGCCTCCATCCAGGGCTTACAAACTACTTAAGATTAAGCGACTGTACGTCGCTGGGGGGAGAACAGCCAGAAGGGGCAGGCTGGATCATAACGATGGGAGAAGAAGAATTATGTAGGGGGGAATTTAATGCTACAGGCTCAGCTGCGCCACCAGCAGGCACAGTTTCACCGAGTTGAGGGCAGGGGGGGGGGGGGGTTACGATTACGACCTTGGCGGCGAGGTCGGAATGCAGATCTAGGTGGTTTGCGTTTGTAAACCGTACTGGTGGTCCTATTACTCTCCTGAAGGAGGGTTATGGGGTCATCAGGGTTGGAGAGAAGAAACCCACCTGCTACGATCCTTACATATCTTCTTTTTTTGCCTAGTTTACGTTCATACATATGGTCATACACGCACTAGTATTTGGTTGCGAGTACTACGCACCTGACCTTTTTTGAAGAACATCACCAATAAGGTCTGTAATAACATGTCTTCCTAGGAAGTCCACTCCCGGCGTTTCCACTAATTGCACCTTTTCATCATCTGCCTAGCCTTTTCCCACCTATCTTGCGGTCACCTTCCAGTCTAACCGGATGCAGATGAATACCAGTATTTTACATGGAGCGACTGCCTATCTGACCTCCACAATCCAGTAACTGGGTAATATGATACAGCTTCGTAAGACTGGTTGTCAGACTTTCGAGCTTCTGACGACCCGTAACGACTCTCAAAGATCCACGAATGACAGCCGGGATCAACGGCGTGCTTTCCAAGGCGCGGAGGGGTCTTGGTATGTAAAGATGGTCACCCATCCACGGACCAACCGCGGCAAGCGTAGCTTAACCTGATCGATTGACCCGTGCGGCTGTTATTACTTAGCCACAAGCACATAAATATTTATATATAAATAATTATGTACCTTTTGTTAGTGATTAAATACACACATCAAAAGTGTCTAGGGATCAAGCATTTTTATGCGGATTTCTTGAGATTGAGATGTGGCTTTGTAATAAATTTATGATTTTATAAATTTATATGGATCCTTTTTGGTGCATTTCATAATTTGAATCAGGAACTGTGAATCAAATTCGAGTAAAAGATGAAAATCAGCTGTCAATATTTTCCCTATAAAAACATACAACGCATTGAAGACATTATTAGTGCTACTGTTTCCCTACTACTGATTAAAACCAACGTTATTATGGAGCGGCGACGTCATTTAAGCAGGGAAGAAATGCTCAGAGCCGTGGGAATGATAGAAGCTGGTTCCCGGCAACGTACTGTGGCTTTAGCTCTGAATACAAGTCAGAGTGTTATCAGTCGACTTTGGACACGTTACCGAAGCACCGGTACCGTGGCTGAGCGCCATGGAGGACGGTATCGCTGCACCACACGGAGACAAGACCGATACATTCAAATCTTAACTCGAAGAGCTCCAACTATAACCGCCATGATGTTAGCCGTGAGGCTTCATCACTCTTCAGGGAACTTAATTAGCGACCAAACAGTCAGAAACCGCTTGCATGAAGTGAACCTTCATTCCCGAAGACCGCTACGGGTACCACCTATAGCAATGCACAATCGTAGGATTCGATATCAATGGGCTCTTGAACACAGAAATTGGGCAGAAGAACAATGGCGTTTCGTGTGCTTTTCTGATGAGTCTCGTTTTGGTATGAGACCGGATACAAGACGTATACGACACTGGAGAACCCCTGGACGCCAACAGCGATTAAAATCCTGCCAGGAAGTCCATCCTTATAGTGGTGGAACCATCATGGTATGGGCGGGTATTTGGATCGGCGGAAGAACTGAGTTGATTTGGATCAGAGGCAACCTCAACGCTCAAATTTATGCTGAGACGATTGTATCAGACGTCATCGTTCCTCTACAAGTGCAAATCGGTCCCTTATTTCAGTTAATGCATGATAATGCACGACCGCACACCGCAAGAGTTGTAAGACAGACTCTCGCCGCAGCTAACATCAATGTCCTGCCCTGGCCTGCTCAGTCGCCAGACTTGAACCCGATTGAGCATGCATGGGATATGCTACAGAGAAGAGCTCTGCCGAATATGGAGGGTATCCAGTCGCAAGAAGACCTTTTTTTGTTGTTGCAACGAACATGGGCGGCCATTCCACAGCGTGATTTGGATGAACTCATTTTGAGTATGCCAAACCGATGTTCTTGTGTTGTTAGTGTTCGCGGTAGAAACACGGATTATTAATTGTTTAAGTTACCCAATAAAATTTTAAAGAAAACTGTTATTTCAGTCTTTTTTTCGAACTTTAATGTTAGTGGTTCAAATGTCAAAAATCCCTTTATTAGGAAAATGGCAAATTTCTTTATTAATGCAAAGGTAACTTGGTTTATCGTTACTGTGACAAACGAAAACACTTTATTTGATGAATCCTTAAAGAAAATTTTAATTAATATCAATCAGGAGAAAAGTTATTGCAAAAATATATGTTGATCCCTAGACACTTTTGATGTGTGTACTTTTTGTGTTCCAAGTAGTGCTAAGTATTTGTTGTAAATATAATGACAGGGCGAATATCTTGAGATTTGTAGGTAATAGGTACCTAATAATACGAGTAATCATAATATTAAATGATAAAGTGTTATCATTGGCGTCAGATAAAAATCTCGTGTATATATAGAACAAATGCTGGGTGCGGCAAGGTTAGGTTTTGTGTCCCTATTGATTGAGGCGCCATCTCTGATACTATCGCGGATGCTACCATCATTTAGCTGTAAATTAGGCTGAAGTATATAGAACTTATTTACAAAAAAAATATAAAAATTGACTTCCAAAAAAAAAACACAGAAAGTGAAAAATAACTTTGATGATCTGTATTTTAGTTTTTTGCCACCGACTTCCGAAATTAAAGTTATTTTTCACTTTGTAGTCGTTTTTTGGAAGTCTGTTGGTTTTTTTTTTTTTGTAAATAAGTTTTTTATTTTTCATGTTTCAGTGGGTCAATTTGTAATTTATCTATGTTGCAATAGCCGAATGTCAATTACTACTCAACACCTTTTACAAAATAAATAAATAATAATAAATATTGCTTTTCCCGATGCAGGGACGTTAATTATTGTTGAGGAGTTCTTCTATTAAGAACCAGGAGAACTGGAGCTGATGGTGAAGTCACTTCACCATATGCATTGTGACGAGCATAAATGGCACAACCTTACTCGTACTAAAGTAATCGAATCGCCGTGAATAACTTCATTTATTTTATTATTCATTTAATTAACAGGTATAAATGAGTAGTTCAAGTAGTAGGCCCTCTGTGGCCTTCATCATCAATTCCGCTTCACCAAATGGTACTTTCTGAGAGTAAATGCACGAGTTACTATAAAAATTACCTATATCGCTATAGATATGCCTAAAAAAATTGAGGGATTCCCTCGACTTCCATGAGATCTCCTCATCAGATTCTGACTTGGTTGTCACCAAATCCAATGGCACCACCTCGAGAGCCTGACCTACTTTTTAACAATTCAAAAGTGCCTGAGCTTGAGTTGAGTTTGAGTATTATGAATATGACGGGACCAAACCTGAAATCACGAAAAAAATATCAGCTGGTCCCAACATTTTGACAAGTTTGGTGTAGATAAATGTACTGACATAGTAAAAGTTGTTCATAATGATACAATGACCCCTTAAGAGGTTGTTGGTGTTTTACCAATAACCCTGTATACCAGAGGCAACGAAGACTTAGGGACTAAAGCTCAATCAGCTCAATTCTGCTTTTGTCCATAGAAAAAAAACAAAATGACAAAGCACTTTGTAATTGAAATAAACATTTTTTTTTTTTTTTTACCGTTTTGTATGGAGACCTACGTGTTCAGCTTTCCGCGTCGTTCCTTAAAAAACAGTTTTTTTTTGTTCCTATAACTAACTATAGTTCCTATGTAGTAAGTGTAGTTAGTGTAGCTACTATTGCAAAGACTAAGTGATTCTCCCTTTAACCTGGGGATTTTCAAAATGTCGAGCGAACTTTATCTGCTGCAGGTATGATTGATATTGTATGGAGCGACATCTACACAGTTAAGATAACACTAATCTAACCAGGTATTGATTGAATTACAAAATGGTCACCACATGGACACATAGATGGAGCTTTACAAAGTTATTGTTGGTATAGATGCAAAAACTTAAAGTAGGTATGTTTAAAAAAGTTAATTATTGTCATTGTTCACGGCTCAGAATAACTTTAAAATATTAAAAACTGTCTTCCTACACAAAAGGTGCACTGAGTTTCAATAACAGCGCCATCTGTTGTGCAGTTTGGAAACCATATTGATTTAATGGATCTGAAGATAGATTGGGGATGGACAGATGGCGTTGCATGTTCAATTAATTTCGCAGATGTATATTTTTGTAATCTTATTAGACTACTTTAGCGACTTGTTAAAAATAAAATGATGTAAGAATGAGAACTAATACTTAGCACACTCCCACTTGCGTGTAGCGCGGTTTTGAAATAGTCGGGATGCATGAAAGGAGCATCTCCGAGCGACGCGACGTTTTACAGAGCCACTATACGTGGGGCGCACCCTGGGCAATCAGCGAGTCTCCACGCTGACACGATGGCAATTCAAAGTCCACTTACAAAACCAGCTCTAAACGAAGTCTCAATTAACATCGACGAGTTCTCACAAGACAAATCAGAAATTCTTTCCGATGTCTTTAATACTGATACTTTAATTTGATACTTTGCGTCCAAGAGACCCATCGCGATGAAATCCAAAGCCGGCCACACATCCCTGGACATACGCTTATCGTCAAGATCTGTCACCCGAAGCACGGCAATGCAGTGTTTGCTGCTCCCGCGGCGTTAGCATAATATTATCCATCAACTGTTCAAATCGTAATATTCAGTGAATAAAAAAAAACCGGCCAAGTGCAATGAAGGGTTCCGTAGTTAAAAAGAATTAATCCCAAAAACAAACTTTACTTTGTGGTTGAAAAATATGTTCTCCCATTGATATACGTCACGGTCAATTCTCCAACAGCAACCCTTAATAAAAAAAAATATGTGATAAAATTACAAATTAATGATTTTCGGATTTTTTCCTTTATTTGTTCTATGAGACCTTGCTCCATGCCAACGGTATTTGATTTAAGCAAAAATCAAAACTTACAGGGTACTTATCGTTTTAGGCTGTCTTTTTTTACTGCGTGGACTTAGAAATCAGAAATCAGCCCTTAAAAATTGATCATAAAATGCTCTAATCTTTTAACATTTTTTTTTTCAAATCATTAACACTAATTGTTTGGACGAGATCTTCTGTTTAAAATTTTTAAAAGTCGTTTATCGTTGCCATAAGCTTTAGGCCAGCTTATTTTTCATTGAAAGGGTAAAACACATCGGTACAGAAAGGTATAAATCGTTATTTAACATACTACGTTACTACATACTACAGTTTGAGGACATACCTAAAGGAAAAAAACAAATGCACAAATTACAATTTATTGGAGTATTTATTTTTCCTTATAAATAAGTAAGTGCCTAATTACGTCACACATATTTTACAATATTTACAATAACTTACAAAAAGTTACATTTACATTACATTCATCTTTTTTTTTTTAAATATTCGACGATATTTTTGTCCCCGCCTAAAGACTTGTTCAGACAGCGATTTAATATTATATTATAAGCAACAGATTACGAGATGATGTGAAGAAGTTGTTTTTATACCCTACTAGTTTCTGCCCGCGACTTCGTCCGTGTGGAAGAAACATAGCATAAGAGTCCTATGACAGTAAGGGATAATATAGCCACCCATTAGTGCAAGAATTTTCTAAATCGGATCGGTAGTTCCGAAGATTACCCTATAAAGTTCATCGGTTTAGGTAACTAAAAAATCAATCTGCTTAGCTTTTACCCAACTATGTTGGGGTCGGCTTCCAGTCTAACCGGATGCAGCTGAATATCAGTATTTTACATGGAGCGACTGCCTATCTGACCTCCACAACCCATTACCTGGGTAATACGATACCCGTTGGTAAGACTGGTTATCAGACTTTCGGGCTACTGACGACCCGTAACGACTGTCAAAGATCCACGAATGACAGCCGGGACCAACGACTTAACGTGCTTTCCGAGGCACGGAGGAGTCTCAGTATGTAAATATGGCCATTCATCGACGGACCGACCCCGGCAAGCGTAGCTTAACCTGATGGATCGACCCGTGCGGCTGTTATTACTTAGCCACGAGCTCCTGCTCCTAGGTAACTAAATAAGGTAATAAAAATAAACTACGTGTCTGGTTAACCGACTAAACTTAATATCCGTCACTTCAGTCGTCATGTTACGACACAGTCTTACTCTTCAATTTAGCAACGTTAGGTTACTGTGATGTATAGATATTATAATTAAACATGTGCGCCTGCGACACCCGCTCCCCACCATTACGTTGACAGACGTCGGGCGAAGAGGCTGCCGGCACGCACCAGGTGATTGATTTGAGTGTTTTATTCTAAACCACCTGTGCCCAAAAGTGAGACATAACAGTTACTATTTGCTTACCTTATTTAATGACCTAAACCGATGGAGTATAAATACAAACTCACAAATACCTGTGTGTGTGTGTGTGTACTTTCGCATTTATAATATTAGTGAGGATTCAGATTATTATTATTAGAGAGGATTAGATTAGGATTAGATATTAGATTTGATAATCTGAATCCTCACTAATATTATAAATGCGAAAGTGAGTTTGTTTGTTACGCTTTCACGCCAAAACGGCTGAACAGATTTACATGAAATTTGGCACATGGGGATCTGGATTAGGACATAAGATACTTTTTATCCCGGTAATACATTCCCGTGAGATAATTTCCGACCTCCAGTCGCGCGAAGCCGCAGGCAAAAGCTAGTATTACATGGGTATTTTCTATTTATTAGGTAGACACAAACAGCTTACTTACATTAAAGTTATTTACCTAGATTCAATTTAATTGTAGGCTATAAAAGATTATTTTAGAATTTGATATGATTTCATTCATTCACACCGCTCGACACCAAACTATAACAGAAGGCAATTGAATGATTGTTTTGAATGACACCAGTAGGTATACCTACTCGTATATAGGTGACTGGTAATTAGTGACCGATACTTAAACACAGGATTGTACTCATGATAACAAACAACTTTTACTATGGGACCAAACCTGAAATCGCGAAAAAAAACAGCTGCCCCATACATTCATGTTCGCATAACTCGTCAAAATGTAGGGAGCAGTTGATTTTTTTTCGCGATTTCAGGTTTGGTCCCTTAGTAAAAGTTGTTTGTTATCATGAGTATAATCCTGTATTTAAGTATCGGTCACTAATTACCAGTCACCCTAGGTACCTAGAATACATTTATCAATACGTAGTAAGCGAACTTTCCTTTTCTGTGGTTAGTGACGTTTAGTATTAATTTATAATAAGGTTTCCCCGAAATAATCAATTGCAATTAATCAATTGCCATCAATTTCTATTGTAGTAATATTGTCAATAGCTTCAATTACATTTGGCAAACGATCAATTTGCGCATCAATGCGTAATGATCAATCAAGTAAAAATTGACAATTCCAATTGATCGTTTCGGGAACTCATAACAAAAATGTGAAGGTACCTACCGATTTTAATAAAGTAGGTACTAATAACGGCAAAATAATTACGTCAAGGTAATTATTTTACGTCAACATACTTATTTTACAATTCCCAAGAAAATTCTAATAGTATAGGCAATAACTACCGACATTCTGTCACTCATTTCTTACCCTACCACATACATAACATAAACATACATAATCAGCCTATAATGTTCCCACTGCTGGGACACAGGCCTCCTCTCGGTAAGAGGGAACCTACCACATACATAAACATAAATAGTTTTTACTAGTATTTAGCTGACAATAAGCGATCACAATAAAGTTGCTTTCAACAAAAAGTTGCCCTGTCTGAACAAACCTTTTTTCCCATTTACAAAACCTAATCGAGATCGTTAAAATCGGGTCTGAACGTCGGACCTTCCGAGTTTTCCGAGCTCGGAAGCGTCAGACCCCCACTGTCGTAGTCCGGGCTGAGTCGAGGCAGACATCACGAGTATTTTCCGTTGCTGTTCTGCCTACCCCACGATGAGGTGTTGGACTTCCCAGCGGCAAAGGTAGGAGCCACTCCGGTTGGTGACTGGGGAGGTGTCAGCGGCATGAGATTCGTTGCTGGGTGGTAGACCTTTGCTGACATCGTCATACCATCTGAAATATGAAAAAATATTAAGTTAATGACAATTCCGAAGAGTTAGAGCCAGTTTCACTACCTACGATTAAGTTTCTATTAACTTAGTTAGCAGATAATTTCATACAAATTCTGTTCCATTTTTGAATTTATTTGGTGAGTAATGGCTATTCAAACATCGTGAAATAGGCCCTCAGCCAAAAATGTAGATGTGTGGATGGTGTGTATTTACTACATAATATTTTGTCAATTAGTCACAAATCGAGACTGGTGAGGTGTAATTTTTTTTTGTTATTCTATTCAAAAAATGTACCTTTTGTTTTTCCTTGTCTCGACATTTTAATTACCAACGACATACCGAATGACTTTTTTGATGGAGCAATACTGACTCCCAAGTCACATTTATAAGCCTTGTTTGAGAGCCACGACCTATGTTTTCATTAAATTAATGTCATATCTGTAACAACGCTGTCACTTTTTTGAAATTAATGAATTTATTTTTATTTTATCTATCTATTTTACGGCTCCTGCAAACATGTGCGACACGTGACGCGAATCACACGCGACACAAAGGCACCGCGTGTCGCGCGCGCGACGAGATTTCGCTTCACGTGTTGCACCTGATTGAAATACCCTTTAGCCGCTGGATCGAGCAACATGCAATTTTGCGCAGGAATTTCTTACTTAGTGAGAATTATGGAAGGAATTTTGAAAATCAATAGGGGATGAAAGTTGTATGGAAGTCCGTCATTTTTACCATCGGGCACATGGCTTGTATGTACTTATTTACATATTATTGTAGTGCCCTTGACTAGGTTTATCTAAATACAAAGTGGTCTTCCCTAACCAAATACGTCACGCAAGGTTATAAGAACAAAGACCTACTTGGCAATATGCCACAGATCTTCAACTGTTTCTGGCCACTGAGTCTTATTACCTGATTTTTCTGGTCTTATCTACCTAGATTTTATTTTTACATTATAATACGTAAGTCGTGTTGGAAAACACGAGATTGCATTGTCGTCATAATAATTAAAATAATAATCCTAGTGCTTATAATTGCTGGTGATTTTATGAAATTAAATATTAATACCCATTCGCAAGTCGTAATTACATAAACAATGAACAAGCCATTGTGTCTGAATCTAAGGGGTTCTGACACGCAAAGATTATAAAAATAAAAAAAACCTGAGTTTTCACACAGATATTTTTAAAGAATAGATTAGCAGTTGTCAGAATTCCTGAATTTTTATGCTCGACTAGCACGGCGCGGCGGCTGCGCCCGCGCGGATGTCGGAAGTATCCTGTGGGAACAAAAATCCTTCCTTATTCCTTATCTACATTATAAAGGACTTCTGTGCAAAATTTCCGCTTTCTAGGTCCAAGGGTTTGGGCTGGGCGTTGATAAGTCTGTCAGTCAGCCAGTCAGGAATTCTCTTTTTATATAGATAGATTTTCATTTCACAACACTCCAAGAGGCTTTAGATGACGATAGCCTATCCAATAGCTGACAACCGGAGGGTTATCGTACATTCTTATCATATTATAATAATAAGCCAGAAAAGTGAAGTGACATGCGATTTTGTACTATGTGCCATCCTTCAATCATTATCTCTGTGACTATGACCGGCCCTACACATCTCGTCCGCTGAAAAATTATCAAATTCTACATGGACAAATATTATGTTTATGTCCCACGTAATAGGGAACGAGCCTATTCCCATGATCTGGGCACAAATCCAGACTCCGGGCTGCTACTGAGAAATCTCTGATTGAAAAAACTAATAAGACATTGCCCGACCTAGGAATCGGACCCAGGACCTCATGCTGAGCATTATAGCTTGCGAAGTTGCGACCATCAAGGCAGTGAAGTCAGTACTTAGTCGATGACAAAATACGAAGATATTATTTATTATTTATTTATTTATTAAAACTTTATGCACAAGTGAAAAAATACTGTACAAAGGCGGACTTAATGCCTGCGGCATTTTCTACCAGTCAACCTTAGGGTGATGCAGAGAGAAAACATAGCAGGTGCAGCATAAGGGATAGATAACTCGAAAAAGAATAAAGACTAATAAATAAATACATATATACATACATATAAACAGAATAAACTTTGTCAGGAGAAATAACGGTAGGTAGAGGAGAAAAAGAATCCAGCAAGAATCAGCGCTGAGATGATTCTGCCACGAATATGTTCACGCGCCTTCACTTTGAATGATAGCCGACTGGTTGCCATCCTGATGTTCAGAGGGAGCGCATTCCAAAGAAATACCGCCTGGGCAAAGAAAGAAGGATGAATAAAACCAGAGCGGTGAGAAGGACATCGTAGAAGACGATTGTTGGTTGAACGAAGATTTCTACTACGGACAGAGCACAAGTATTGAACATGGGAAGTCAGATAAGAAGGAGAAGTAGGCTTATTTAGTATGGAATACAACATAGACAGAGCCCTCAGCTCTCTGCGCTGACGTATGGGTAACCATTTTAAAAGCAAGATAAAGCAAGATATTAATAATAAATACTTAGGTATCTTGACTTGGCTCGCGAGGTTGTCGACATGTGGGATGTGGACTCAGCAATCATTGTGCCGATAGTCGTATCAGCCAATGGCTTAATTGCCAAGAACCTCGACCATCACCTAAGGAGGCTCTCGTTGGGCAGCTGGATCAAGAGCTTAATTCAGAAAGCGGTACTTCTGGACACGATCCGCATTGTTAGGAGGTTCCTCTCTCAGCAGCCCTGACCACCGGTAGCTTGGACCCTGTTCCTGATACCGGTGGGCTACTATTTTTTATATGTTTTATATATATTTTTTAAGAAATATTAAAAAAATGTATTTGATAAGAAAAATGATTAAACGAAATAATACTTACTATTAGAGTGGGACCTGGCGAAGGCTTGTTTGGTGTTGTGGTCTTTGGTGGCAGGCATTTTGCGGTCTGTAACAATAGAAACGGTTGTTTAATACATTGAGTTTACCGATACAAAAGTTAAATAAAATATAACATGGAAAAATTCCTCCGCATCGCTGTCGACTGGTAAAGTACCCAAGAGACTGGCGGCATTACCATGTTGTATGGCAATGCTAAGCCTCTGGCCAAGGTCAAAGCCAGCCCTTGTGTCACGGGAAGTGTCAACCAGCGGCTTGGAGATTTCGTTGAATAAACCATGAGCACTCGGACCCCACGGCCCCAATGGTTTCAACCCCAAACGGCTCGAAAATATAATTACCGATAACGTTATTATACTTTCGCCGCTTGAGGTTTTCCGCAGCCGCAGCAGCGTGCCAGCACAGCACGCCGAGCCAGGAAGATGGGATGGCGCAAGAGTAACACACGTTGCGTCCCACACTAAAGGTCTTCCCACCTTCCATGGAAATACAGACATGCCGTTATGTTCTTGTTCTTTTGTTCTTTAGGCTTAATTTTTTAATTGATTCCAACAAGACAATTAAAACCCCTTACTCTTAGTAGGTTACCTAGTACGTTATTATGCTAGGTATATCTTATAAGGAGCTCATTAAGGCTACGTCATAGGCACGGCTGGTCGCGCGATTCGCGGTGCCTTTGTGTCGAGTGCAATTCGCGTCGCGTGTCGCACTTGTTTGTGGTTGACTTTATATATCATATATTATTATTTATATATTATTTTTTTCCAAATATTTGTTGTAGTCTTGGCAATTAATAATGCCCGAAATACCTAGGTACTATTCAAACTAAAATCATTCATTTTATTCTTGTAAGCCTTTTTAAGGCTAGAACCTAGCCGAAAAAAGGCCTACCTAGTCGCTTTTTTGAGGTCTTCCCGTGGACATCTCAATGTGACCATTGTGTCCTTAAAATTCCCGTAGAAGGAAATTAAGATAAGGAACCGATAGAGCTACGTAAATAAATCTACGCAGCAAAACGGGCATCGAATCAAGATAATAAGGCGGCCATTAATAATAAATGATCGTATTTATCTCTTGCAGTCGAAGGGTGTAAGTATTGTAAGACGTTATGACGTGATCACTTGTAAAGGTCCTTACTCATTAGGTGTAGGAATAACGAGGACTAAGGAACAAAAATTGCAGAAAGACTGGTACTTACTTACATATTAAAAAATATATAAACTTTAAAAAAACTTTTTTACAAAAAAATACAACTGACTTCCAAAAACAACACTACCAAGTGAAAAATAGCTTGAATTTCGGAAGTCGGTGTCTGGTTAAATATATTTTCGTTTTTTGCCACCGACTTCCGAAATTAAAGTTATTTTTCACTTTGTAGTATCACGTAGGCCAGACAAAACCTAGTCATACAGTTGAGAGCAGTGATGGCCCATTAGTAACTTCCGCGACTTACAAGTTGTAGGTCGTAGGTTCGAACCCTGACAGGCGCTTTACTTTGTGTAAATTATTTCATCACCACTGCTCTCAAAAACGGTGAAGGAAAACATCGTGAGGGAACCGGAATGTCCTAGAACCAAAAATTCGAAGACATGTAAATCTACCAACCCGCACTGGGCCCGCGTGGTGGATAACAACCCACTCCCTTACTAACAGGAGGCCTGTGTCCCAACAGTGGGAACGTTAAAGTCTGATTATGCCAGACAGTTATAAAGTATTTTTTTCTATAAATAGGTAAATAGTGAAACATCATTGAAATAATAAATATTAACGTCAATAGAATAGATCTAGATTTTCCTAGTGCATAATGAATAAACAATTACCTACGTAAGTCAACTATTATGAACCATAATATTGTTACGTAAATTAATAAACTGCTTACGTAATATTGTTTTACTGCGGAGTTTAGCTAGCCAATATAAAATAACCCTGTAGAGTTGAGCTCTTTCATACACGACAGTCCTTCTACCGTAGTTTATCCTCGGTGCTCTTAAAATGATGTGGTTAGCCTGCCGCGTCATGCACTTCTGAATTTGCATTCTTTTTGTAAATTCATCTTCTTATTGTCTAACTAGGCATAAGCAGATAAGTGAATACTAATCCACGAGGTAGCAGACACGGCTATGTAATTATAAATATAGATATTGGTGCCGATTCTGTTGTTCACAAACTAAACTAAATTTAAGTTCAGTGCATCTTTTTCTTTCTATTTCATTAAGAAAAGGACAGAAGATAATTCTTAGTTTAGTCCTGTCAAATTTAATCAGCGCCTGACGTAAATTGACGTAATTTTAGTAGGCAAGTTTTTAATCATGTCTAATCTTGTCTATGGAGCAGATGCTCCATAGACAAGATTAGATTGGAAATTAAGATTAATTTGACAGGACTAAACTAATATTTATCTTACGTCCCTTTCTTAATGAAATAGAATGAAAAAGATGCACTGAACTTAAATTTAGTTTAGTTTGTGAACAACAGAATCGGCACCATTAACTGCCCAAACGCGGGATTCCCTGAAATATTAAACAGTAGGTATCAAGGAAGATTTTAGGGGAATTCCTATTTATGCGTATCGACGCATAAATGGGAATTCCCCTAAAATCCCCTTATCTTCAACATTTTATTGCAATCATTGATATCGATCAATAAAGATAAGGCTGCCCTGTTATCGATAATTTTATAGATTGACTTTAGATATAGGTATGTGGAGTGCTCTCGGCATTAAGTAAACTGATAAAAGTAACCATTGTGCTTTTAATTACTAAGTGCTAATTTTCCGTTCAAGAGTTGGCAGTGTCATTGTCATCGCTGTTGTCGAATATTGACACTGACAGCTCTTGAACGCAGTTTAGATGTGCTGAACGCGTTCAGTTTCATGGGTGAAATCAGCCCTAACACTTGTGTCCACCGCACCGGGAACGGGCCGTCAACGAGAAAATAGATGACGGCGCCATAGGAAATGTAAGTAGATACTGTCGCTACTGCAGCACCGTCAACTCGTTCCTGGTGCGGTGGACAAACAGTGTTAGCCGATGTTCGTACAGATGTAAAAATATCGCGGCGGGATTTAATCGCGCGCTGGATTTTCAACTCTAGTTGTTGAGCCAAGCATTGAGAATCCAACCTAACAACAACAGAATGCATTCTAGCGTGACGATAAAACACACTGTTGGATATTCAACTCTCGGCGCTGAGCAGAGCGATGAAAATCCACTGCGCGAAAAAAAATCGCCGCGATATTTTTACGTCCGTGCGAACGTCGGCTTAGTCTTGATACTATGCTGTAGTACTAGGGTCCTGTTGGCACCCTCTGGGTAAGGAATCCTAAAAACAGGGCGACCTTAACTTGATGAGCAAAATTATCACCAATCTAAACAACGCCAATGTAAATTGATCTAAGTGCACTTAACACTTTTATACTCAACAAAATTTAATAACGAGAAAATCCTCAACATAGAATGATGTGTAACCACCTTAATAGAACATTTATTAACCAATTTTTCCCTTGAACGGTTCAGTCTTAATGCTACGATATAATGATAATGCAGACGATACGGTATTGATGACAACTACCCGACTTTAAAAGGTCCTATCTGAACATACGGCATTCAAAAATGAAGCTTAGAGATACCACAGAAGGTGAAAAATGCGCTGCGTCTAGTATTAATAAAGTTGAGTTCGATACTTTCACACAGTGTTATCATATTTTTGTTTATCGGAACATTTTGTACACAGCCGTATACAAACGCAGTCGAATTTTAACTCTATGCGGAAAGGTGTAATGTTCAATTTTGTGTAGTGTCAATGTAGAGATACAACATTTATGGTGTAACCACGTCTATCTTCAAGCGTTGTCTGAAAAGATTTATTTCATAGGAAAAGAAAAAGACGTACTATGGGGAAGGAGGGGGAGGATATTTGTAAAATTGATTATCTTTGACGTTCTTTTGATAGCATCCCTTTGAATATGAAACAGCCGATTGGTTTTAATTTAATTCTTCAGCAGGCTTTGATTTTCGAAGCTTTTTGACGATTATTTGTTTCGGTACACAAAGGTATTATCCAGGGTGGCTTTTTGACTTAGGTAGCTCGATGGCGGACAAGAAACCATGTATGAACCGTCATTAAAGAAGGTAACGTAAGGTTCTTATTGGTGACATTAATAGGGACGATGACTAAATATTTATCTTGTGTCCGTCGTGTAGATTATTAGAAAATATTGGACACGTATTTTTTCTTTTTTACAAAATCAAAAGATTACGGCGATACATTGAGTTAAAACATCGCGTGACGTCACGTGTAGCTAGATTTTATACGTACAAGTGACGTAGCGAGCCCCCACTCCCTAACTTTAATGCGTGTTATATAAGTCTATTAATATGTCATAGCAAAAATACGTGTCTAATATTTTTTTATTATCTGACAGACGGACTAAATATAATTTCTTTTTTTTACACAGTCATCATCGCTATTGTATAATAAATTATCAATTTCATTAACATGATTTTACCGCATCGCCATTTTAAAGTTTTCCTTATTTTCCTCATCGTTTTGGTTTACATGTTAAATCTTTTTTGTTGTGTTTTTTATTGAGGAAATTAACATTATAATGCTCTATGATAATAAAATCTAGATCATTAATTTGATTTGCATGAATAACTTAGGTATTAAATATATATTTTTTTTTATTAGCCACTACCATTATTCTCCGCTTTGTTTAGAATAATATTACATCCGGGTATATTGATGTTTTTACCCAACTACCCCAGAAGGAGGGTAATATTTTTCGACAGTATGTATGTACCTATGTCTATTTTTTTGGCACGATCTTTAGCTCAAACCTGCTTGATGGATTTTAACATATGAGGTGTCGTTAGATGTCTTAATTGTGGGAGTAACATAGGCATATTTATTTAATGCATCTGCACATACAAAAAAAAAGTGTAAAATAAAAAAATATGTAAAAAAACCGACTGCTTAAAAAGTGAACTTTAAAAAGATGGAAGCAAAATAATATAACCTACTACAGTCAAAGTAAATAAGTCATCATTGTTTATAAGATCTCCGACTGCATGAGATTGTTTATAGTATTAAATTATTTAACTTGTTTCCATGTTTTTTAAAGTTCACTTTATAAGGAGCTCGTGGCTAAGTAATAACAAATGCATGGTTCGGTCAACCAGGTTAAGCTACGCTTGCCGCGGTTGGTCCGTGAATGAGTGACCATCTTTACATACCGACACTCCTCCGTGCCTCTGAAAGCACGTTAAGCCGTTGGTACCGGCTGTGATCATTCGTGGATCTTTGATAGTCGTTACGGGTCGTCAGAAGCCCGAAAGTCTGACAACCAGTCTTACCAAGGGGTATCGTACCCAGTTGATGGGTTGTGGAGGTTAGATAGGCAGTCGATTCATGTAAAATATTGGTATTCAGCTGTATCCGGTTAGACTGGAAGCCGAACCCAACATAGTTGGGAAAGGGCTAGGCAGATTGATTGACTTTATAAGCATTCCGATTAAAAAAAAATTAATAATAATTATGTTTTAGGCTGGCGAACAAGATGGTGGGCCACTTGATGGAAAGTGATCACCGCCGCCTGTGGACATCTGCAGTACGAGAGGCATCGCACATGCGTTGCTATCCCGTAGACCAATCTCGTCAATCAACTCAGCCTATCGCAGTCCACTGCTGGACATAGCCTCTCCCAGGCTGCGCCACAATACCCTGTCCTCCGCCTTCCGCATCCAGTCTGTCCCAGAGACCTTCTTCTAAGGTCATCGGTCGCCATCATGAAGGACGACGAGACAGCAGCTCATGTGCTCCTAAACTGCCCGGTGGTCGCCGCATACAGGGCAAAGTACTTCGGTAACCCAGGTACCCTCCGGGAGGTTGTCAGTAATATTAAGGCGCTGCTGGCCTTCTTTGAGGAGATCGAATAATCGATTTTCCCACCCATACGCAATATACGCGCATTGTCGTGGAGTTGCAGATACCAGCCCGTATTACCTATTACCTATTAAGGTCCATCTAGCTTGGGGGCGTTCTACGCTTGCCGATACGCGGTCTTCACTCCAGGAGTCGTCTGCTCCACCGGCCATCGGTCCTTCGACAAACATGGTCAGCCCACTGCCACTTTAGTTTGCTTACTCTGCAAGCTATGTCGGTTACTCCGATTCTTTTCCAGATAACTTAATTCCTGACCGGTACCCATAATTTTTCAAACCTCAACGCAGCTTGGCGCCACTAATAGGTATAATGGGAGTACTTCCCCGGACCAACTCTTTTATAAATATATATCGTATCTCCATAATATGATCTGAGTAATTAATATATCTACTCGTCATACAGTAAGAAGAATTGGCTTTTATTCAAAAGTTTTTTAATACATCTCTTCTCTGAAATACGCGCTCAACATACACACGATATACAGCACCACACGGTGGGTAGTTGTATATTTGTGTAAGATAGCAACTGTATCGGAACGGCGCTTTCACACCGAGCACAGTGTGTGGAAAGTTCGCCATAGTTTGAGCAACGCGCGCCTGAGGGCGTAGTGTGGACATGTCTTTAGGAAGAAAAGTAATTAAATTATTTGTTTTGTCTGTTCTGTCCCTTACGTAAATGGAACCACTTCGAAATAGTGTACCTGTTCCTAGGTTTTGATTTTCTTGCAAATATCAAAATATGTCGCATAAATGGTCGTATTTTTTTATTGCGTTGACTTGAAACTTGTTTTTTTAGAACTCCAAGGGACAATTAAATGCCGCCGGGGTCGCGGGTAGTTCGAAAGAGATACCGTGGCCCTGGCACGGGCAGCTGAAGGAGCATGGGTGGGTTTTAGTCAGTAAAAGTCTGACACGCCCTCCCGCTCTGCCCAGAGCGGGAGAAGTCATTTGATGATTTCCCATCCACAAAAAAAAAAGGGACAATTAAATAGACCTACATATTTCATATTAATTTCAACTTGGTACCTCCAAACCTTCCAGAATAAAATTGTCTTGACAGACTGACAGACAGACAGACGGACAACGACGTCATCCTATAAGGGTTCCGTTTTTTCCTTTTGAGGTAAGTACGGAACTCAAAAAATTAATTGTTTGTTTTACAGAGTTCTCGCCACGCCGCGCCGCCCGCCGCCGCCCGTTGCGGTGGTGTGGACAGTCGGCGATCAACCAATATGTATCTCTTTTCAGTAAAAGAGATAGTCGCATCTGTATGTATGAGCCTTAAAATTGAGCGTTCAAATCTGGTTATTATCAACTAATCTAACCATATCACTATACTTAGTAAAATTGTCCGTTGATTTCCAGAGAATAACGCTCAGTAAAATACACAGTTATAAAATTTATTCACATATAATTCCCAAAAACGTCCTTGAGAACACGTCATGTATAATAAGTAGGTATTTTACGAGTAGATAAACTGATACTGGTATTCAAAAATACATGTTTGTGAAAATAAGTAGTTTAATCAAGTGGATACCAGAAGCTAGTAAAGCCCCTGATAGGAGGCGAATATGGATAATACTAAACTGATATAATTGATATCGTTTATCGGTTATACAATGGCGATCATAAAGGTTTATAAAGGAAGAAAGAAAGAAAAAGAATTTTGTTGTGACTCACACAGGAAAATCACCAACTAAACTAAAAACACAATAATAAAAGTTTAAAAACAAAAAAAATAAATAAATAAAAAATTAAATTAAATAAAAAACAAAGTCCTGTACGTGGCCAAAAGGCGTACGAGTATCTCAGCATGATGCTGCGACATTTAAAATAAGTGTCTCAGCTCTAGTGTTCTGATAGGGCCCGCAGTGATGTAACGGGCAGATATACAAAAATACATAAATAATTATCAATAATAAAATAGATAAATAAATATAAAACGTTACAAATAAAATAAATAGCTTAATTCAAACCGCGTGTAAGCGCCCAGCGCAGTGTTACCAGATTACTTGTCAACGCCTAAATTATCTGTGTCGTTACAGTACTACTTATAGTCTGTGGGCATCGGAAAGTATAGTGATATTTTCTCAGGACAAATTTATATTTTTATTACCAATGATATTATAGAGAAATAGATAGGTTACAACGCTTCGGAATTTTAAATTTTGCAGAAGCACATTATTGCCCCATTTTTTTTGCCTATGTTTGTATGCATTGGAATGAATAAATTACTGCTTAAGGTTAATCCGCTGTGATTCAAATTGTCTTGTCTTGCAACTATATGCTTTGACATCAAAATATTTATGTGTTACACTTAAGAAATAATGAAAAATATTATAACAAAATTTAATTAGGTTTGTATAGTCATTTGCCAGTAGTAGATTGTGTAGGTCTGTATATTTTTCGATCTAGTCAATGACTTCAATTTGTTTGCGTCACATCATAATACAATTATATACATCCTGTTGGCATTGTGACAACTTTATTTGGGTTACTATTTTCCCGTCGGTGGCGTCACACGTAAACAAAGTTTTATAATAAATGGCATATAATAATGTAAAACCTTATGGATTAGTTATCAAGAGGTTAACCTGTGTGTCTGTGTGTCTATCAGCCATTCATTTAAATCTTAAAACACGGAAAAACTAAGTAAGTTAAAAAAAAAACCAGTCAAAAGCGAGTCGGACTCGCGCACCGAGGATTCCGTTCCGATTTCTGAAAAAGTGTGCTATTTAGAGACATCGTTATATTTTTCCTGTAATCTTTACATAAACTTCTATCACATAGAATAATTTCAGATTTTTCTCTTTGCAAACTTCGGGGATAAAGCGGGGAAGAACAGTATTTTTTTTTACATTTTTCATCAGAAGTCGAAAACTGCTGCATAAAAAAAAAGAAAAAAAGTGTTTGAGAATGTGCAAACAGCGTTCTTTCATATGATGTCTCACATGCTCTAGTAGCCCCGCTCGCAAATGGACCAATATTGTTTTGACGCTAACGTCGAAAGCTGCTGCTAATTCAGCCGTAGATTGTGTATCATCAGCTTCCACAATCGCCTTTAATTCGTCATCGTCGACCAAAGTCTTCGGACGACCGCGAGGTTCATTTTTCAGGTCGAAATTTCCAGAACGGAAGCGAGCAAACCAATAACAAGTGGTGCGTTGGTTTGTAGTGTTAGCTCCGTAAACGTCGTTGATGTTGCGTGCCGCTTGTGCCGCGATGCTGCCACGACGGTACTCATATTCCATAATTACTCGAATTTTTAACGTATCCATGATGACGAAAAAGATTGAAATGCGATGAATATGTAACACTAATCAATAAACAAATGACTACTTTTGGAAAAAAAAATCCACGTTTTTAAAATAAAATTAATTTGAAATTAGAATTCTTAGCCAAACAAAAATTATTTTGATTTGAAATGGCCAGTACTGCAGAACGGCAATTTCATAGGTAAAGACCTAATATTATCCAGGGTTAGACATCACATCGGGGTCACCAGTATAGAGGCATGAGGAACAAGGTGTAAAGTTCACTCATCCTCCATTGAAAAGGGAGGATCCTCCGACCAGATCGGTGTTGTGTCTGGTCAGCTACTTCTATGCTAGGCGCGCGGTAAACTCTGATTGCGCGATGCAGGATTTTGCGTGACGTCAGTGTGATGCGTAATTCGCATGTGGCGATGTAGATGCCGCCACATGCCTATATTTCAGTATCACCAATGCTCTTGATATAAAATGTTAAACTAAATCCAGTCTTATCCCCTTATTCCCAACGTACACCACATTGTTCGTCCTAGATGCAGCAGTGTATGTATTTATTTATTCACCCACCTACCATCGGTGACAGCCATTTTGTTTATCAACTGACGTACTGCATGTTTATGTGTTTGTATGTTTGTGCATCGCTACTGAGATGTTTGATTGTTCCAATGTATGTTATAGTTTGTAATGGCGATGTTTCTCGATGTAGGAAAAGGTAGTTGTAGGTGAAGTTAGCTTTGTATAACAGTCTGCGGGAGTTAGCGGCTCCTGAATATGCGAAATCTCAACCCTCCTTTTTGCTTCGCTGTAGTCGGGTAATAAAACTCAATCACTGTGATTCTTAAGTTGTACAGTTTAATTAGCCAGTTACTCGTAAGTGTATAATCTAAGGTTCCTGTCACAGACTCTAGTGATGTGTCACAAGTAGTGATGTTACCATAGATATATTAAAGAAGGAGATATGCCCGGTAGTTGAAAATGTATCAGAACCCGATGTCGCTAGGTAGGCCCCACCACCGCGCCACTACTACACATGTAGTTCAATAAAAGCAATAGATACAAAGTCGCGCACACACTTGCAATTCATAAATCAGAACATACTACACAATCAATTATAAACCTTAACTCGTCACACACAGCGTGCATTTACCATGCACCGTACAACTTACTCACACAAAAACATCTGTCGCTATTATTGTGTTGTGCAAAAAGCAATTTATTTTACATATACGCTAGTGATTGACTAAAACGGAAAGTTATCGATACTTCCATTTATTACTGTACAAGAAAAATTTGGGGTCCTGAAAATAAAATAAAAAATGATATGTCCAGAAAGTATTATACATTTTAAATAAAAAAAAAATGTATATTAAAAAAAAAACACGAATCAATAAATTAAAACAATCCGGTTAAGTTGGTTTAGGCTGTGAAACCATAGGAATTGTTGAACCCTGTTATGATGTGTTTACTCACTGACCTGTAAAGTGGAGGTATTTGTTCAGTACTTGACGTACTCTTAATTTTGGGATTGCCCATTCAAAAAGCCTGCGAGTTTTCTTTAGAGGCTGGAACATTTCTGCCTTAAAGTGAATTGAGCATATGGTGCTATATTTTGTTGGGAACCAGTTAGGTGGCCTTACTGTGGCATCAATCCATTCTTATTTTGTATTTGTATCTTTTGGGAAGCTAAAAAGGTACTATAAGAACTTATTTATCATTTACATAATAAGTATCTTAAGCTATAGTCTATAGTCTAGGAACTAGTTGGCCGCTGAGACAGGGGTGAGGCGGCGGTTCGCAACGCACGTACTGAGTAATGCGCCCCTGCTCCTCCATCCCACCGCTCACATACCTAAGGCGTGGTCTATACTTCTTAACCTCACGATGAGTAAGCAGGTAGCAGGCAACAGGCGAATAGGCTTTTGTTGTTAAAAAAAAAACCCTTAGTTAAGAAATAGTTAAATATATGAAAACAAACACATACCATACTCATGCATAACAAATAAATAGCATGAATATGTTGACTTATTTTAAGCTAAAATCACTAATATTTTATCTGAACCATACCGATTACTACAACGCATTTGAATCTTGTGGTGCATAGTTAAAGACTTTAGCGGAAGTAAAATACCAAAACCAAAAAAACGTAAGGAAATAGCACGAAGATGCGATAATTTAAACCCAAAAACACTCCACCTAAACATTAATAAACTTACTTTACGACCGTTGGTTATGCATTTCTCTACTAGGTACGCTGTAAAATAATCAAAAACAGTAAAAAAGATTATTTTACATTCTCAAAGGTTTCCCAACCGTACTTAAACGTCATCTTTTCAAGTGTTCCAACCGGGCTAAAACGGTTGACAAATTGAAAAATAAACTATAATAGCAATATAATATTCGTTGGGCAATCGACATTATTATCGATAGCCTACTTTAGTGGATCTTAACCTCATCACTATCTCGCCGCAAGACACAGCGGCTGTACTATGCGACGCTCCGCGTAAATAAAGTATCGTTTTGTTATTTTTACATTGCTTGTCCAGTCGCTTAGCGACATACTTAAGGTAGTGGTTAAGGAGCAATGTATTTGCTGCAAAAATAGTACAGCCGCTGCGATATTTGAAAACAAAAATAACGTAGTAAAAGCAAGAAATATTTTACGATTTGTTGTTTTTTATGATTTTAAAGATAAATACAGTAAAATACTTTTACTTACATATGGTAAGTGATCCCGTGAGATACGAAGTTTTTAATATCACTTCGGTTTTTGCAGGAAACCACTGAACAACACGGCATTTTTATAATTTATCGTGACCACGGTCGAAAGCGTACTAGTTCGCGGAGACGGCCATTTGGCGAGTAAAGGCACAGCGTGCGCATAACGCGTGGACACAGGCACGCCCCCATGCCACTTCTCCTGTTTTTTATATTTCTATGGATGTTACAAAATGATCAGATGGACGATGTGTTAATCGCCACAAATATTTTTTGTGGTATTTATTCGTAGATGAGTTTACACGGTATAGCTATAGATTTTTAACTATATAGCTTGGATTCATTTTAACCTTTGTATCTAAAATACATATTTTCAAATTGATACTAATTTTTTTCGTATAAGAAAAAGAAAGAAATTTTTTTTATTCTTTACAAACAAAACGCACATAAAAAAAAATAAAATTATTGACAAAATACATACACTAATGCCAAACCAAAAGCAATTCAAAATTTTAAGGGTGGGTTGCACTAAGGGCTAGGTTATAGTTTCTACAAAGACGCCAATATATTTAGTTTTTTTTTATAATTTTGCCTAAATTCATACATAAAGACGTCATTGCTTGCAATCAATTCCACAAGTTTGACACTAACTTATTTTTGCGTATTTTTTCTAATCAGTAATATAATATTGTAAGTTGCAATTTTATCACTGATAATGATAACGAAATGGATGACATTGAGTTTTTTTTTTCATTTACTTGTTATTGTAATTTATTATTCAGATTTTACGAAAGCAGAAAACGAATTGCTAAAAAGATCGGCTGGGCTGACGATGAAACGTGTAGGATGTAGGTAAAAAGTAACGTTATTCGTTTTAATTATAGCATAGTTAATTCAATCGAGAACAATATCCTTTAAGTTGATTTAGGCCGAAATCTATAAACGTTACTTATAGCACGTACTTTGTCTAAGCGTTCCTGTCACTGTCTCACAACTGTCAAACTACAAGTGCAAGATAGAGACGGGAACATGTCTAATTCAAAGCATCGTTTAAAGATCTCGTCTTTAAATTCCAAGAGTAGGTTATCCGCGAAAATGCGCATAAAAAATAACCAGTTCACCACGTTATCACCTTTACCTTATCTCCTTACAGTGAAATAACTTTAAAAAATCATGGTGTGTTTTTATTAAAAGCGTGTTTTCCTCATTGATGAATGTCAATGACCGCACAAGGGAATTTAACCCTTCTTTTTTTTTTGTGGACGGGAAATCATCAAATGACTTCTCCCGCTCTGGGCAGAGCGGGAGGGCGTGTCAGAATTTTACTGACTAAAACCCACCCGTGTTCCTTCAGTTGTCCGTGCCAGGGCCACGGTTTCTCTTTCGAACTACCCGCGACCCCGACGGCATCGGCCCTATTGGACCCCGTCACTGCTGACATCTCTTTGAGGCGCGCGTGGAACACAACGCGCCGTCGACCCGGGCCTGGTCCCTACCGGACGGCGAGCTGCCTATTTAACCCTGTGACGATGAATTTGATCTGTGAGACCCGCACTCTAATTGCGTAACATACTTATCAATGGGAATCTGAATCATTTTGAAGCAAATTGCTAATCCATTGCTTCATATAATGTTCGAAAATTTTGTCTGCTCGACAACTTAAATAACGCAATGAATGTTGTTGAATAGGGATGATGCCTGGGTTAAAAAAAAAAAACATTTAGTCTGTCAGTCAGATAATAAATAAATATTAGACACGTATTTTTTGCTTTATCATAATAATAAAAAATTACTTATATAATACGCATTAAAGTTGGGGAGTGGGGGCTCGCTACGTCACGTCTACGTACAAAATCTAGGTAGGCGTGACGTCATGCCATATTAGACTTTTAATTAAAAAAATACCTCTCCAATATTTTTAATCTCAATGACAGACAAAAAAGAATTTTAATCAACATCCCTATTGTCAAAATGAAACCGATTTTGATTGATAGTGAATTACCAAAGGTTACGCTTAGCTGATTTTGAATGACTGATTTCAAAATATTAAAAAAGAGTTCGTGTCGTGGCTAAATAATAACAGCCGCACTTGCTACGCTTGCCGAGGTCGGTCCATTGATGGGTGACCATCTATGATCCATTTCATATCGAGGCCCCTCCGTGCCTCGGAAAGCACGTTATGAGTAGTTACGGGCAGTAAGAAGTCCGAATGTCTGATAACCCAGTAAGTGGGCTGTGGAGGTCAGACAGGCAGTCGCTCCATGTAAAATACTGGTATTCAGCTGTAGCCGGTTAGACTGGAAGCCGACCCCAACTGAGATAAAGCTTTGGCAGGTCATGATTTCAAAATTTCAATAGGTATGATCCGAGGTATCACAAAAAGTATTTTTATTTTGAACCAATTTTGAGGAGGATCTACTTTTTCACAGTTTTATTTTAAATAATATCATCTCAGACGAACATAAAAAGAACGCATAGATTAGAGTGCTTTCTTACTGCGTCTAATGCCTGGTGTCTGAGGTTTTTAAACGGAGTTTATCCATTCGATAGTGATTATTATTGGTTCGATATCGTTTTTCTGAACACTTCGATAGGTAAGAATTTAGCTTAAAAGACGAGTGAATTACTATTATCTGAGGACCTCAAACAACCGAGCTTAATAAAGGAATTCACTGAAATAAATAATTTTGTCGCATCCACATCTATTGAGAGTTTAAACTCCGTTTAAGAATTCTACAGAAATCGGGCATTACTGATGAATGCTGTCAGACTCGTTCATTGACCGACGATTTAAAACAGGTACCTACATCATTATTTCATTAATTTCAACTGTACTTAAGTAATATTAATGAGAGCCTTAAAACAATGCCGGAGAATAGCTACCCCACGAAATAAGTCCCATAAACGACACATGCGCCAAATTATAAAATATCAAATATAATATTTAAACACCGCCCCGTTGTTAATCTTGATTAAAAAAATACGAACATCAAACAGAACAAAAAGGGTTGGAGTCGCCACCCACCTTACAAATATTAAATTACTCAATATTTCATACCGATACTAATTTCGCTATCTTAACCCTCGCCGGCCGCGGAACGACAGAAAATATTACGAAAAAAAAAAAAATTATACTCGCCAAAAGAAAAAAAACGTCGCAGGCTTAATTGACATTCTTTATGAGCGTCAGTCCTTAGACGCGGATATTTTTTAATTAGATATATTTTATGGGCTTTTTTTTCGAAAGGGGTAAGCGCGAATAAAGGGTTAACATTTGTTTGAGCCAATGGGGGAGGGGGTCCAATATTAGCCTTTCGTAATCAGGCGGGAAAAAAATGGTCGATTAGGCCCCTTCCGACGTTAATTTAGGATCATTGGGTCTACGTGGAAGGTAGAATACCCCTTTCTTGGGTGTCTTTTTAATGTTTTGTTCTCGATGCTGGAGTTAAAAATGTCTTAGATTTGTTTTGTTTGGTTTTTATGTTTTGTATTTATAAAATTTTATTTAAATTACTGATGGATTGGTAAATTACAAAAATTCTACTTTATAGGATTCAATAACGAATAAATCAATCCTGCAATAATGATTTAGATTTTAAATTCTAAAATTACGTGAAGTGGCAGTAGGTAGATACCATCTTGTGATTGATTCAAATCTCTCAACTCAATTTTTTTATTATTTTGTAGCGATTATTGTCTCACTGCTGGGCAAAGGCCTACCTACTCTCTTTCCACCTCTCTCTGTCCAGAGCTGCCAAGGACCAATCTTTATTAAAGAAGTCCAGCTCATCCCGCCATCTCCGTCTAGGCCTGCCACGATGTCGACTCAATTTTTAACCTTAAAAAAAATTTAAGATCTTATTCATAGCAGTTGGCCAATAGCTAGCATAACACTTTGACTTTATGAATAACCCAGACAATTAGGTACCCTGCGAGGCTGTGAGTACACAGTGAACTACGGTACCTACGTACATAATAAATTCAATTCAAAAATACACATGTACTTTTTCTCAAATCAGTATAAACGAATTTTCATCAATTTCAAAAGCCAAACAGGAGGGTAAATAAATAACTTTAACGTATTTTTTCATCGAAATGAGGTGCGTTTGTCGTGCACTAATTCAATCTGCGACACGAGAAATATCGTTAAGATTAGTTGCCGGTAAAAAAAGTCGCCGGAAGAAGTTGGTAGAGTCGCTGATTGGATAAAGGTTCTGTACTGAGTAACTTATTTTATTTGAGTTTGGTTTTCACTTTGTAACTGTGTAAGGCTGCAGTTATACGACGCGAAAGTTTTGGCGTGAAATAAACACGCCTTTATCATATTAGGTTGGGGAAAAAGTCTTTTCGCATTATAGTCTGTATGAACTTAAACTAAAATCTCTTTGGCTATACTATTTGTATCTGGCTGGTTTTGGTATCATTGAAAGTTTAAATTTTAAAGAACATAATTCCAAATTCAAATTAGGAAAATGTGTGATTTTCATTTGTTTTTCGTACTGTCAAGATGAGTGAATCTAATGAAGAAATTCGATACATTTTAAAATTTTACTACAAAAAAGGTAAAAATGCAACGCAAGCCGCGAAAAAAATTTGCAATGTTTATGGACTCAGTGCAGTGTCTGTGAGAGTAACACAAATTTGGTTTAAGCGTTTTCAATCCGGAAATTTTGATGTCAAAGATGCACGTCGCTCTGGTCGCCCTATTACGGATAAAATGGATGCCATTTTTGAAAAAGTGGAGCAAGATCGGCATATCAGTAGTTACGACGAAGCTGAAGAACTGGGAATTGACCACAAAATAGTTTTGGCGCATTTGAAAAAAACTGGGTACACAAAAAAGCGCAATATTTGGGTACCTTACGAGCTCACTGAAAGAAACCTAATGAACTGTGTACTCATTTGTGATTCTTTATTACGACGTAATGAAACCGAAACATTTTTGAAGAAGCTGATAACTGGTGATGAAACGTGGATCACGTACGACAAGAACGTGCGAAAAAGGTCGTGGTCAAAGGCCGGTCAGGCTTCACAGACTGTGGCGAAACCCGGGTTAACTCGCAACAAGGTGATGCTGTGTGTGTGGTGGGATTGGAAGGGCATTATTCATTATGAGCGGTTACCACCAGGCAGGGCCATCGATTCTGAACTCTACTGCGAACAACTGATGAGATTAAAGCAAGAAGTTGAGAGAAATCGGCCGGCATTAATCAACAGAAGGGGTGTGGTTTTTCATCATGATAACGCTAAACCTCACACATCTTTAGCCACTCAGCAAAAATTAAGAGAGTTTGGCTGGGAGGTGTTAATGCATCCGCCGTATAGTCCTGACCTTGCACCTTCAGATTTCCACCTGTTTTGGTCTCTTCAGAATTCTTTAGGCAGTGTCAAGTTAACATCACGAGAGGACTGCCAAAACCACTTGTCGCGGTATTTTGATCAGAAGTCCCAAAATTTCTATAGCAATGGGATCATGTCCCTACCTACAAGATGGCAAAAAGTTATCGAACAAAATGGTACCTATATACTTTAGATAAATGTGAATAATGTATATTAAAAAATGTTTTGAATTTTCATAAAAAATGCGAAGAAACTTTTTCCCCAACCTATTATTTTGATGTCGAATACTCAAATGCTGAGGCAGATTAGTCTCTCGGCAAAAAATACGCTTTGAATACTTTGCTAAGAAGAACTGCTTCTTCTGATTGCATTTTTTTGAAATCTTGAATGTGGGTTTAGTCGTCCAAAAACTTTTTTGTAGTACAATAGAAAAAAAAAAAACAAATTTTATATAGGGTGACACAATTGGCCGTCTTATCTCTAAAAGCGAGTCTATAATAGTATTAATTTTTACTTATAACGTATTTTTCTTCAAAGACGCTACAAGCGTTCAAACTCACATCCTACGGAACCCCAAAAACTTCGTCGAAGCCGAGAGAACCCGTGAAAAATCTTTATTAAATCCCTCTTGAGCTAAATAAGTTCATTTGGAGAGTGAAAAAAAAAATTTTTTTTTTCGCCTTTTTTATAAATTAGTAAACATTTTCGGCGATTTGTATGGCTTACTCCGAGGGTAATTAGTGATTGTCTGTCTGTGTGTGGGGGAGGGCCTATTGGCGAATTAAATTATTTTTTCCGCCTAACTAATGAGGGGAGAGAAATAAATGTGGATTTAGACAAATTCGTGTTAGTTAAAGTTAAGACGCAGTTATAAATCCGTATTTTTTATTTCGTACTTTCTTAAGGCGCGCTGTCTCTTTAATTGGGCTTGGAGATTGGCAGTGTCAGGCCTAACAAGTTTTTTGGAATAAAATAGCTTTTATTTGGTGGGAATTAATGGATAGTCTTCTTATTTTATAGCAAAATGCTGATAATCATAAGTAATAATAGCGGCACGGGTCAATCGATCAGGTTAAGCTCCGCTTGCCGCGATTGGTCTGTGGATGGGTGACCATCTTTACATACCAAGATCCACAGACAATACACTGTGTTTTAATGATCTGAGCCGAGACCCCTCTATGCCTCGGAAAGCACGACAACCAGTCTTACCAAGGGGTATCGTATTACCCAGTAACTGGGTTGTGGAGGTCAGATAAACTTGCGCCTTCTTTCCATGGGGGTAGGCAGAAACGACAGAACGCCACTTGCTACGATACTTATTACATACTCCTTTTGCCTCGTTTACGTTCATACATCTGGTCATACACGCCTGGTCCGGTCATCTGGTTGAGAGTTAGGTACTTAGAGAGAGGTTGACAATATTATACTGGCTTTTTTTATGGATGGGAAAATCTATTTAGTCTGTCAGTCAAATAGGTAATTAAAAAAATATTAGACACGTATTTTTTGCTTTATCATCATCATTCTCCTGCCCTTATCCCAATCTATTTGGGGTCGGCGCAACATGTCCTTTTTTTCCATACTTCTCTATTATTCGTCATCTCGGTAGTCACCCCCTTTCTAGCCATGTCATCTTTCACACAATCCATCCATCGTTTCTTTGGTCTTCCCCTACTCTTATAGCCATCGACATTCATACTCAAAACTTTCCTCACGACATTTTCGTCACTCCTCCGCATCACATGCCCATACCATGACAGCCGATTTCCGCACAACTTTTCAGTCACCGGTGCCACTTTTAGACTTCCTCTTATGTACTCATTTCTTATTCTATCCATTCGTGTAACACCACACATCCCTCTTAGCATTCTCATCTCAGCTGCATGCAACTGCTTTTCATTCATCCCTTTTGTGGCCCAACATTCTGATCCATACAAGACAGCAGGTCTAACCATTGTTTTATATATCTTCCCCTTAAGTTTAAGGGGAATGCGGGAGTCGCAGATTGTCCCCGTGACCTGCCGCCATTTCATCCATCCAGTGTTAATCCTATGCTTAACCGTCCGATCTACTTCGCCATCGCTTTGCACGAGTGAACCGAGATACCGAAAGTCGGAGCAGACTGGGAGAAGCGCGCCATCAAGCGCTATGCCTCCAGAACTGGAGATACCGTCGAAATCGCAGAACATATATTCAGTTTTGGTTCTGCTGATTTTCAAGCCAACATTCTCCAGTTTCTGTTGCCATTTCTCCAATCTGCTCCGAATCTCAGGTAAATCTTCACCGACAAGAACAATGTCATCGGCAAACAGCATGCACCAGGGTGCCTCTTCCTGTAGATTCGATGTCAGAGCATCCATAATCAACAGGAAGAGGTAAGGACTTAAAGCCGACCCTTGGTGCAAGCCAACAGCCACATTGAACTCGTTGGTATTCCCAGCAGCCGACCGGACGTAGGTACGAGATTGACTGTACATAGCACGAATTAACTCTACATACTTCCCGGGCAAACCTTTCTCTTTCAAGGCCCACCACAACACATCCCGAGGTACCCTATCATACGCTTTCTCCAGATCAATGAACACCATGTGCAAGTTCTTGTGTGCACGTCTGTACTTCTCGCACAATTGGCGGAGTGCAAAAGTGGCGTCCGTTGTTCCTCGACCTGGCATAAACCCAAACTGGTTCGGGGTAATTTCACTCTCCTCTCGCAGTCTTTTCTCTATTACTTTCTCCCATACCTTCATACTATGTGACATGAGCTTTATTCCTCGATAGTTGTTGCAGTCCTGTACATCCCCTTTATTCTTGAAGATGGGCACTAGCGAACTATTGCACCATTCTTGTGGGATCCCTCCTTCATGCAACAACTTATTAAAGAATAAAGTCAGCCACATACATCCATCTTCTTTTAAGCACTTCCATACTTCTACTGGTATATCATCTGGGCCCAAAGCCTTTCCATTTTTCATACTTTGAACTGCCTTTCTGACTTCATCCATGCTAATTTCCCTCACCAAACCCATATTTACTTGTACCTCTTTAAGCACACCATTCCATTCATTCTCTTCGTTCATTAGCCTTTCAAAATAAATCTTCTATCGTTCTTTTATTTCGTCATCTTTGGACAGAACCTTACCGGCGTCGTCTTTCATACATTTAATGTGAATAATATCTCTCGTTCTCCTTTCTCTTGCTTTTGTAATCCGGTAGAGCTCTTTCTGGCCTCTAGGGCTGTCCAGTGAGTCATATAACTTCTCCTGCGCCTTAGCCCTCGAAACTGCTACCGCTTTTTTTGCCTTTCTCTTGCACTCTATATAAGTGTTCTTCTTATCATCTTTCAAACTATCATTCCCATTTTCTACACCCTGCCATTCTTTAAACGCAATTTTCTTTTCTTTGAGCATCTTTTGCACGTCTTCATTCCACCACCATGTATCCTTTTTTATCATACCTTTCCCACTCGATTCTCCAAACACATCTTTTGCTACTCTCCTTATGCAATCCGCCATCTCTTTCCAACATTCATTCACAGTTTTTCCTACCATATCCTTCATTTCTATCATTTTATCTACCACTTGACTCTTAAACATACTTGCAAATTCCTCTTTTTCTATCATACGCCATCTGGTTTTGGGTGGGGGCCGTTCCTTGTTCCTACTGGACGAGACACCGACTTTTACCTCCATTATAATAAGTCTATGTTGTGAGACTAAGTCTTCACCTGGGAGCACTTTACAGTTTTTGACACTTTTAAGGCTGTTCCGTCTTACCAGCAAGTAGTCAATTTGTGTCGCGTGGCGGCCACTTTTATAAGTTATAAGATGCTCATTTTTTTTTTTGAACCACGTATTTGTTATTGCCAGGTCGAAGGCCGAAGCAGCTTGGAGCAGTGTCTTGCCGTCAGTGTTACGGTCTCCGTATCCCCAACCGCCATGCACTCTCTCATACCCATCCTTCTGTCTTCCTACATGCCCGTTAAAATCACCCCCCACATATACTTCTTCACTATCTGGCACATCCATCATTACACAATCGAAATCCTTCCAAAACTTCTCTTTTACACTATCCTCACATCCTGACTGGGGTGCATACACACTAACTATATTAATCACCAAACTCTCCACAATTACTTTTACCGCTATGACTCTATCACTCACTCTTTTAACATCCACCACACATTCTTTCAACTGACTATCCAACACTATACCAACACCATTTCGCTTGCCATCGCTTCCACAGTAATAAAACTTATATCCTTCTCCTATCTCTCTAGCTTTCGCACCCTTCCACTTTGTCTCTTGCAGACACACTATGTTCAGTTGTCGTCTTTTTAAAACACCTGCTAATTCCCTTCCTCTTCCAGTCATCGTACCTACATTCCAGCTAGCGCACCTCAATCTAAATTCTCTCATACTTCGGGCTTGCGTCTTACGTCGCACCCGCCCGTTCTGGTGCGACAACCCTTGTCCATTTCCCACAGAAGCCGGGTGCTGCCCCTGCGCGTTGCCTGTGGGGTACGCCCTAGCCCTATCACGCATCATATTATTTCCACTCATGTTGCATGTTGGTTTTGGCAAAGTTTTATAGTCGGCCGCCAGCCTGACACCAACCCTCCTTGGGAATGCTTTTGTTGGTGGTTTGCCCGCCACCGTGCGGGTGATCCAAGGTGCTTCTGTGGTATGCACTAGGTATCCAGTTCCCTTAGTCGCCTCCTACGACACCCACGGGATGAGATGGGGTGGCCATATTCTTAATCCGGGACCACACGGAATCATATTAATAAAATCATATTAATAAAAAATGACTTGGATAAAACGCATTAAAAGTGGGGAGTCGAGGCTTGCTACGTCACAACTAAAACAAACTACGCATAAAAACTAGCAAGGAGTGACGTCATGCCAAATATTTATGATTATGTAAAAAAAAACAAATAAATACGTGTCCAATATTTTTTAATAATCTATCAAACCGCCAATTGCACGTAGGTCCATTAAATTAAATTTTATTCCCCATTAAACATAATGCTGTCTCTGTTTATCGGAACGTATCAGAAAGTGACAGCATGAGTTTTAATGGGAAATTAAATTTAATGGACTTACGTGCAACTAGCAGTAAATGACGGACAAAGAAATAATTTTTAGTCATCATCCTTATTAGGTAACTGGTGAAATGTGGGCTAAGCTAAATACCTCTGCATAACTCATCGCCGAATAGGTACTAGGCGCGATGTTAGATCATAACCACAACGATGTTTAATTTGTGTCAACGCTATTTTTGTGGCTACTGATAACAGTATATTACAATGAAAACAATCGATAATGTTTTGACAAAATATAATCAATTATCAGCTCTGTTTGTCGAGACAAAATCAAAATGGCTGATAATTTAATAACTTAATTTATTATTTTTATGCCAATAATTCAACATTCTGTGAGAATTTATAAATAATAATAATTATAATATTAATAATTTAACAATTTTTTTCTTAATTTAATAAAATATTAGAAAACATTGTGAGGAGCTCGTGGCTAAGTAATAACAGCGATATGGGTCGATCTATCAGGTTAAGCTACGCTTGCCGGGATTGGTCCGTGGATGGGTGACCATCTTTACATACTGAGAGTCCTCCGTGCCTCGGAAAGCACGTTAAGCCGTTGGTCCCGGCAGTCATTCGTGGATCTTTGACAGTCGTTACGGGTTGTCAGAAACCCGAAAGTCTGACAACCAGTCTTACCAAGGGGTATCGTATTACTCAGTTACTGGGTTGTGGAGGTCAGATAAGTAGTCGCTCATTATAAAATACTTGTATTCAGCTGCATCCGGTTAGACTGGAAGCCGACCCCAACATAGTTGGGAAAAGGTTAGGTATCTTCGATTGCTTAGTGTTTAATACTTTGTACCTATTTCTACCTAACCAGCGCGCCCATTGTTCTCCATACGAAACTGCCTTTTGAAAGGGGTACCTAGAATCAACTCTATTTTTTTGTAAATTTTTGACGATTAAAAAGGGATATTCCTCAAAGCGCAACTGTTTTTAAGCGCAACCGTCTAAGTGCAACTAAATTTTTCCTCAAAGCGCAACTAAACTATTCCTCAAAGCGCAACCATGATAAAATATAGAGCGGGGCATTATGGATTCATTAATGATATCGATATACAGTTTTATGTCAGCTGTCCTAATTGTTTTTCATGGTTTTTGAGCTCTCTGAAAACGAAAACGAGGTCAAAATGAAAATCCAAGATGGCGGCTGCGAACATTTTCTAATTTTTCGTCATGGGTGTCATTTTCATGGTTCTTGAGCTCGCTGAAAACGATAGTGCCCTATTGTAATAAATTATTTGACTTGAACGCAATAAATAAAATTTAAGTCAGAAAGTATAAAAGTAGACGAAATCTAATATTACTTTTCATCCCAAAATATACTTAAATATCTAACCTTCAACGGATATTGAGACAGACTACAGGACACAGACAGGGACAGGGACAGGGTTGAATACAGTTTTGACGAAAAAATATGACATACATAGGTCAAAATTCAAAGTCAAATAATTTATTTCAAATGCTTAGACTATCAAACGGCATTTTGAATGTCAAAACAAAGATATAAGAAAATAGAATTGATTGTAGTTGACCCTTGCAAAGGTAGTTTCGTATGGAGAATTTTTTTTTTTTTTTTTTTATATTTTTTTTTTATATTTTTACACGGTATATAGAGAAAAGTTCTTTACCTCCCGTGCTAGTCAAGGACTGTGTTACGGCAAGGTAAGATTCTCGCTCATGGAATAGTAGTCATAATGTAAACATGTTAAGACACTTGGACAATTGGAGAAGAATGGGCAAGAAAATCCTCATTTAAAATGTTTTACAATATTTTGTATATAATACATTCTACTTCCTACTAATATTATAAACGCGAAAGTTTGTGAGAATGGACGGATGGATGATTTCACACAAAAACTCCTGAACAGATTTTGATAAAATTTGCCACATACATAGTTTGTAATCTGGATTAACACAAAGAATACCTTTTTTCCCGATATTTTTAAGTGTTCGAGAGTTACGTGGGTGAAACCGCTGGGCGCTACTAGTCAATAGTCAATTATAATTACACTAGCTTCCGCCTACGGCTTCGCCCGCATGGCAAGTTGATAAAAAGTAGCATATGTCCTTTTCCAGGTCATGGTCTGCCCGTGTGCCAAATTTTATCCAAATCCGTTCAGCCGTTTTAACGTGAAAGCACAAAGAAACAAACTCACTTTCGCATTTATTTAGTTAGGATGTGATGACGATGTACTTAAAATAAAATGAACAGTAGGTTATTCTAAGTACCGAAACAGAGGCGCCTAATACCACTTTACAATCATTCTTAAAACCAGTAGGTACGAACGTACCTACCTATCTAACAAGTCCCATCCCATGACGTCGATGATTCATTTATATAACTGAGGAAACACTCGTCACATTCTCAGAATACAGCTTGGTCGTTTCTTTTTACTTTTATTTATTAAACTATTTAGTTTATTTTTCCTGTAAATACAAGAAAGGATACATTAAAATTAATGGAATATTATACTTAATGGCCATTTTAAGGTGCATTGTACGTACCTACATTAACTAGGATGTAAGATTTAATAAATAGAGGAAATTTTGGAGTTTTAATTTACATATTAGAAACATGATGCCCACGTTTTTCTTTTTAAAGTTCTGCTCTGCTGCAGTTCACATTTGATATAATTTTAATAGTTAGATCTTCTATTTAATTCTATGCTAAAAGTAAGTACTCGCACGGGTCGATTTAAAGTTAAGCTATTCTTGTCGCGGTCGGTTCGTGGATGGGTGAAAAGTGAAAGTCGTTACGGGTAGGCAAATGTCTAAAAAGTCTGACAACCAGTCTTATCAAGGGTTATGGTGTTACACAGTAACTGGGTTGTGGAAGTCAGGTAGCCAGTCGCTCCATGTTAAATAAGTATTCAGCTGCATCCAGTTGGACTGGAAGCCGACCCCAGCATAGTTGGGAAAAGGCTAGGCAGACTTGGTAAGGAAGAAGTTTACCTACTTATTATTTAATTAAGTCCTATATTAGTGATGAAGTTATAAAGTTAGTGTAGGTACTTATTTAATTTTTTGCCACTTTGTCAAATTAGTTGTAGGTAGGTATACTAATTACAAACAATAGCCGTGTTACCACAAAACTGTGTTTATCATTTATTTACGTAAAACAACTGTTTAAAACGACATTTATTATATGGTATGAAGTTTGACGTAAGACTGACATTACACATGCTTTGAACAAGTGTCAAAGTTTTTGTGGTAACACCCTTGATAATTAGCAAAACGTTTAACGAACAATCCCATTCAAAACTAATTAAGAATGTAAATACCGATAGCGAATATGTGCAATTACCGTGAGAAAACGAAGGTTTAGTCATTATTAACCAATTAACAATAATTACTTAGATTTTATTAGTTCAAGGTGACAACCTAGACATTATTTTTGAACGATAACGTATCGATAATTTTGGTCGAGTCGCGATTATTGAGCGGAAGTGGCTTTTGAGGGTTATGATGACGTCAGATTCGTCGTTTGTTTGTTAATTATTATGCATGTATGACTTATTTAGTTTACAAATGTCAGTTGAGTTATATTTCTTTTGTGTATACAGAGTGGATACGACAATATAACAATTAATTAAACTTCGTCACGTACCCAGTCTGCGTACAAAAATTCGATTCAATTTAACTAACAGTTTAGTGACAGGACAATATTTGTCATTTTCAAGATTTTCAACATGATGTATCTGATAATACAGTTATTAGACCAGAAAAAATAAAAAAATTATTAATAAAAATTAAAGACATTGCAAAATTCTTCACGCACATGTTGCGAGCTACTTCAATAGGGGAATTAATGCATGTTGTACCTTATACCAGAGGCATAAGGCCTCGGCCTCGAATTTTGCGGGCAGCGGGGCGGCGGCGGCGGCGGCGCGTCTCGCATTGTCCCGCCCCGCTTCCGCGCCGCTGTTTTCGAGGTCCGGTCCATTTGTTTTTACGCATAAAATCCGGCCGCTCCCGCGTCGCCGCCGCTGCCGCCCCGCTGCCCGCAAAATTCGAGGCAGAGGCCTTAGAGTCTTAAAGCGTGTCATCAGAATTAGATAAGAAAATAATGCATGCGGAAGTTAGATGTACTCACTCTTGTCAATCGAAAATTTTGAATGTGCAAAAGAGATACGTATGTAGACGATAGTTCGTTTACTTCAACGTCGCTTTCTCGCCGAAACAATAACAACCCAAACCTGCAAAAAAATCATCACAAACAATGGTGTGTTGGGTCGGTCAGTGCCCCAGTCGCCAGCCGTGGCCCGTGTTAAAATATTTCAAAATGGTGTTCTATTTTGTTCACATTTTTAAGCTATTTAGTTTGATAAAAAACGTCACTTTTTTAATTTCAATGTTAGGATTTATTAGATAATTCCTATAAACTGCTATACATTAGTTCTGCTCGTATTTTCTTTTATTGTCGTATTGTCGTATCCACTTTGTTTAACAAAGATGAACAAAGTGTAGGGGTAATTTGCGTATCTATGATACCAAATCCGGTTCTTTACCGATCAATATCATTTTGATTTTGACATAAATATTATACTAAAGACTTCTATCAGCAATTAATTTCGCAAAACATAGGTAACACAATAGGTATCGAAAAGGATACTTAAAAATATAAGTACCGTTTGAAATTACCGTTAAGTTCCTTTTAGTGTTAATCTAGTACCGTTATTGTGGTGATGTTGATAAGTATGTAGATACCTACCTACTGGTTGACGATACCTACGTGGGTGGACAGTGACCTTAAACTCTGCTGACCCGGTTTTTATTTGCGGTGTTTTGCGTATGTATGAAAATTATTGGAATTTGATGGAAAAATTACTTACAGGTACTTAAGTGGAGTTTGCATGCGTAATTGGGTAAATTAATATAAATTAATTAGGAAAGGTTATTAGTTGGGTATTTTCACAAGCTTTTGCGATGCAGCAATTTGTGATGTTCGTATCAAAAATGTCATGAGGAGCTCGTAGCTAAGTAATAACAGCCGCACGGGTCTATCCATCAGGTTAAGCTACGCTTGCCGGGTTCGGTCAAATGGATGGGTGACCATCTTTACATAACGAGATTCTCCGTGCCTCGGAAAGCACGTTAAGCCGTTGGTCCCGGCTGTCATTCGTGGATCTTTGACAGTCGTTACGGGTCGTCAGAAGCCCGAAAGTCTGACAACCAGTCTTACCAAGGGATATCGTATTACCCAGTTAATGGGTTGTGGAGGTCAGATAGGCAGTCGCTCCATGTAAAATACTGGTATTCAGTTGCATCCGGTTAGACTGGAAGCCGACCCCAACATAGTTGGGAAAAGGCTAGGCAGATTGATTGTATCAAAAATGTCATACGTAGGTATATAAAACTTTTTTACAAAAAAATACAACCGACTTCCAAAAACAACACTACAAAGTGAAAAATAACTTTAATTTCGAAAGTCGGTGTCTAGTTAAATGTATTTTCGTTTTTTGCCACCGACTTCCGAAATTAAAGTTATTTTTCACTTTGTAGTGTTGTTTTTGGTAGTCGGTTGTATTTTTTTGTAAAAAAGTTTTTATTTTTCACTTTTTAGTTGTGTACCTACCCCACACAAATTCTTATACCACTACCTGCAAAACAAACTAGAACATCATCCATATAAAAGTGAGGAAAAAATACGTATTATTGAAGCTAACTCAAAAACTAGGTACCAAAGCAAAGTTAATCAATTTTATATGGGACCAACTGTGATGTATATCCTCTCGAATAAAAAAAAAAAATCAAAATCGGTCCAGCCAACTTCGAGTAATCGGGGAACATACATAAAAAAAAATAAAAAAAAAGGTTCCGACGAATTGAGAACCTCCTCCTTTTTGAACTCGGTTAAAAATTGGTGGCAATGCAATATTTTGGTACCAATCAATCTGCCTAACCTTTTCCCAACTATGTTGGAGTCGGCTTCCAGTCTAACCCGATCTGAATACCAGTATTTCACATGGAGCGACTGCCTATCTGACCTGCACAACCCAGTAACCGTGTAATACGATACCCCTTGGTAAGACTGGTTGTCAGACTTTCAGGCTTCTGACGACTCGTAACGACTGTCAAAGATCCACAAATGACAGCCGGGACCAACGGCTTAACGTGCTTTCCGAAGCACGGAGGTGTCTCGGTATGTAAAAATGGCCACCCATCTACGAACCAACCCCAGCAAGCGTAGCTTAACCTGATGGTTCGACCCTTGCGGCTGTTATTACTTAGCCACGAGCTCCTTCCTTCCTTCGAGGTCAAAAGTGAGGTCAAAAAATTCTACCTGATCTGACAAAAATTTTGAGCATAGAAAATTTCAAAATGTTCCATATCTCCAGACTTAGGTATGATTTTTTTCTCATTGGTGGCCCTAGTTGGCGGCTCTACTGGCCTTAACAGAGTAGCTATGGAGTTTCTTGCCCATACTTCTCCCTATTGGACGGGGCAACTAGAACCAATTCTTGTAAATTTTGACTTTCAAAAGTGCCTTTTATTTGTCTACCTGAAATAACTTGACTTGACTTTGATTTCATAGGTACTAAAAACATATGGAACATACTACCATTTTTTATTTCATTAGGAAAGTATCTAACCTCCTATAGCACTAAACAACTATCTATTCACACGTCACACCACACTGCCACCTAATCCTTTAAAAGCCACAGTAACTGTGACTCACTTAACACTTTCTACCTGCATAAATATGATTCACTATCCGGGCCACAAAACAAAGCATGAACTTTGTTGTTCTAAGAACCAAAAAAGATACTATAAAGTCTCTTCACCCAATTTACAAGTTCAGAAAAAGGTACTCGAAATAATATTCGGTTTGATTATTAAAAAAGTGCAAGGGATTTTTTTTTTTTTTTGTGGATGGGAAATCATCAAATGACTTCTCCCGCTCCGGGCAGAGCGGGAGGGTGTGTCAGACTTTTACTGACTAAAACCCACCCGTGTTCCTTCAGTTGCCCGTGCCAGGGCCACGGTATCTCTTTCGAACAACCCGCGACCCCGGCGGCTTCGGCCCTATTGGACCCCGTCACTGCTGACATCTCTGCAAGGGATCATTATGAATTATTCTTGGTGAGACAAAAAAAGGTGCATTAAAAAAATTCTACGGTTGTTATCACCGAACTAGTTAAGTCCCACGGATTTACCCGCGTAGACCGGGATAAAAAGTAACAAGTGTTAATCCAAGGTATAAGCTATTTACATACCAAATTTCATCCAAATCGGTCCAGCCGCTTGAGCGTGAAGAAGTAACATACACACACACACACTCACAAACTATCGCCTTTATGATATTTATTAGTGTGATTTAAAAATCTTCATGAAACATCACTGTAGGTACCTTCCTTACACCAAATTATGTCTGATCAATAATTAGTCATACTATTCCCCTCTCGGTTCTTTGTTTTAGTTCCAAGAATAACTAAGAGATTCAGTAAGATCAAAAATAAGGGTTGAGTGTACTGGGAAGAATATTTAGGTACTTAATTATGAGTCTTCATGTTATAATTTACTCCATATGTTTATTATCTTCTGCATAGCCTTCTCACAACTATTTTGGGGTCGGCTGCCAGTCTTACCGTATGCACCTGAATACCAGTATTTTACATGGAGCGACTGCCTATCTGACCTCCACAACCCAGTTAAGTACTGGGTAATTACAATACCCCTTGGTAAGACTGGTTGTCAGACTTTCGGGTTTCTGACAACCCGTAACGACTGTCAAAGATCCACGAATAACAGCCAGGACCTACGGCTTAACGTGCTTTCCGAGGCCCGGAAGAGTCTTTTTTAAAGATGGTCACCCATGCACGGACCAACCGCGTCAAGCGTAGCTTAACCCTGGTCGATCGACCCGTGCGGCTGTTATTACTTAGCTACAAGCCCCTCGTCCTCTACCCACTTGTTTATGGAGATACTAAATCACGTACGACAGTAAAATGAAAGAAAACATAGTGCATGACTATTTTGAAACTATCAAATAAATGCCAACATCGAATCAATGTTATAAAGAAGTGCTTTTTTCAGCTTTGACGAGGTATAGTGAGTAAATTATAGCATATACAGGGTGTATTCCGCCCCCCGTGGGTTCCCGCATTGTCCAGGCGGGGGGGTTCAGCAGCCGTGGCTTGGTCACCCACGGTGAAGCGAAAAGGAACCCGAGGAGGGGCCGCTCGTCAGGGCTTTTTCCGGAAAGCCGAGATTCGTATGGGAGGCATCGCGGGTGAGGGTTAGAGGCCGCGGCGGGAGAGGAGTGCCGGTATTGCGGAGCGCCGCTCTCCCTACGATGGCGGACGCGGTGGGGCCGCAGGGGAGGAGGAATGTCGGTGTGACGTTGGCTGCTCTTCCTATCCTCTGCGGCCGAAAATTGGAAGATGGCGAGGCCAATGACCTGACCCGTCGCAGGGGGACCAAGAGTGCCCAGACACGGGGTCGTCTGGCGCGCATGTGCTGGTTTGGTCCCTGGGGTGGTCACGGCGTGCAATGTGTCCTGGTGCGCCGATGATGAGGAGTACTCCCCAGAGTCATCAACTTCAACTGTCCCATAGAAAACTTCAATACCTACTCGACGCAAATGTATGGGACGGCTGATTATTTTTTCGCGATTACGATGTTGGTGCCATGGAAAAAGTTGTTCGGTTTGCTGCTCTATACCACACTCTTAAATTTGACGAGGATGCAAAACGACACGTTGTAGATTTATTTATGGCATAATTCTAGTTAGCTTAAACTCCATCAGAAACCTAGACAACATGGCCAGCTTACGAATATTCTTTTGTCCATATCTAAACTAATCAAGACATCATTTCAATAGCCGAGACAGCATTTTTCCGTATTCCCCATACCTACGTGCCTAAGTTATTCAGTCGTCCAAGAATGCGCGATTCTAAGTAGGATAACAATTGGTAATAAAACGAACGTGTTCAGACTAAATTTGTTGACTATGCAAATATTTCTAGTACACACGACGATATGTTAAGATACAATATAAATATCCAGTTTAAGTTGGCCTAGCATTGTTATAGGTTTTCCGTACAAAAAAAGGTCAGTTTATACTGGAATTATGTATAGCTTGATATGTTGTGCTACCTACGACAGACTGCATTGTATTTTAATTGTGAGCACTGCCCTTTGAAACAATAATATTAAAATTTCTGAGTTAGTTTATATCTTGACAATCGATATGGATATGTTTATCAAAAACAAGGATTTGTTTATTGTTCTTCGTATGATTTGTATTGTTGGTAGTTTCTTGGGCTAGTGCCAGGAACTGCTTTGTTTAAAAATGTTAAAGTTTAGTTGCAAGTTGCAGCAAACAAACTGCTGAGGTGCGTTGTTAAGGTAAATTTTAAGAGTAATTAAAACAATTTTTCCCATAACCTAATAATGCACGAATATTGCAGGTGTCAAACCCAAAATAAGATCATTCATTGATCATTATTAACTGGTCAGGGTGTTGGTGTGTTGCAAAGATATGAATTCAAAGGTGTGTTGTTATTTTTAGATGATTTTCTTATCCAAATTGTGTGGTGCAGCCAGCAATGAATTAATTACAGATTTAACTATAGATATAAGAAGTTTTATATGTCTATGGATTTAACTAAAACCATAGTTTATTTATCTACTGATAATGTATGTGAAAGACACAACATAAATAACATAACATTATGAGTTTATGACCGACGACCTGGGTGTCATTTTGCTAATGTGACGTTTTACGATCTGGCGTTTTCAGAATATGACAATTTGAGAATATATGTCATATTCTCAAATTGTTTGCGAAATACGTCATTTTATGTCATATTGCGAATAATATGTCATTTTGCGAATGTGGCATTGTGCACCGAATCCGTTTGATGGGTGGCTGGGAGGTTTGAAAGTAGTGGGAAGTAGTAGTGGGATGGCATAAACATTCAATTATCACACAATTTTAAGGGTTTCGTACCTCAAAAGGAAAAACGCAACCCTTTTAGGAAGGATCACTTTGTTGTCCGACTGTCTGTCAGTCTGTCAAGGCCCTTTTTCTCAGAAACGCTTGGAGATATCAAGTTGAAATTAATATCAAATACGTAGGTCTGCGGTCCCTTGGAGCTCTAAAAAATGAAGCCTCTAAGTCCACGCAATAAAAAAATACGGCCATTTATGCGACATATTTTGATACCCGCAAGTAGGTAAATCAAAACCCACCCCCGTACCTACCTATTTCCCGTTAACCTCAAATCATGAAATTTGACAAGAAGCAAGGTCTCACCGCACAAGTAAAGGAAAAAGTCCGTTAATCATTAATTTTTACCATTATCACGTAAATAAATATTTTTTTGCGATTACATTTGCAGTTGGAGAATTGACCGTGAATACATCACGGTCAATTCGATGGATCGATATAAAACAAAACGTGATGGAGAACATGAATTTCAACTACAATATTAAGTTTTTTCTTGGGATAAATTCATCCCAACGACGGAACCCTTTTATTGTGCGTGGGCCGACACGCATTGACCGGTTTTTTTTTAATAGGTTTAGGTTTAAAGATATTTATTCTCAAAAAAGACACAAGTCACTTACATGAGAACAATGCTTAAAATAAATAATAAATAAAAAGTTCGTCACAGACGTCACGGTAACATTATGTTTATGATACACCCATCTAATGCATTCAGCTTTTAGAAAGGGTATTAAGCATACTACAACAATTTGCAAATTCGACCTTTGCCAGCATTATTGACAGTTTAATTTTTTCTAAATATTTATTTAACTTTTGTACCTCGATAAATAGATGAATGATTACATGAAGATATCTTTCTCGTAATTTGTATGTTTAATGTCATAGTTAAATTTTGAGATAACTTGTGTCAAAGTTTATGTGTACTTACGTAGATGATTTTGTTAAATGGTTCTTCCTATAACTTTTAACTGTTTGATGATTTAAAAAATTTGGTTATATCGAAAGGTTTGTTAAGGTATTAGGCAGCTACACAATGGAATAGCAATGAAGGCCAATAAATTTGAGAGTTTAAGAGAAAAATGAGGATTTCTGGGAAATATTGAAAAATACATAAAAATTGGGTTTTGTCAAATCCCATGCTTTTTTACCTAGGCTTTATGGGGTGCTAAACATTTTTGCAATTACTTGAAATTAATTAATTGAAAGCCATTGTGTCTCACGTACGATGCGATACGTTCGAATACGATACGTTCGAATACGATGGGTTAATTGTTGTAAATGTGTCAAATTAATACCACGTCCTCAAATTACAACTCACCCTGTATATCAAGTTGGAAATTTTGGAACATACTATCTACTTTTTTAACCTTTGACTTAATTATCAATGATGTGTCAACAGGGATTACTTAATAAGTTTTAAATGACAATTATTTTATTGTTTCTGGCTATTATTTAACCTACATGTCGGCGTGAGCAAATTACAACGTAAAACGGAAATTTCGATACCAGGATACAAACCGCAATCGTCATTGGTCACAGCAATGGCGCCTAAAAGCTATGTCAAAGAGAAAGTACCCAGTTTGTGACGTAGAGAAAGGAATTCGGACAACTTGGTATTTGCACGTAGTTGGCTCATGAATCATGGTCAGAATTTTAATAATTAGATAACCTATCGGTCTATCAGAATTGCGTCAGTTGTAGTAGATCCTTATATTAAGAGGATACATCGAAGCGTGGTTTAGCTCGGTGTTTAAATGAAATGGCGTCATAGCTGTCTAGTTTGACGCGCGAGATAGATGACACTCACGCGCGCCGGAACTAAATGCTCTTCATTTAAATGTAGATTTATGACAAAATGCTATACTTCAAAAAAATTTTAGCTTAGTAAGTTCTTAACATATTTAAATACCTTCGATTTAAAGCAAATTTTACTGCATAATAAGGAACTGTTTACGTATAATCGTATAAAACAGAAAATAAACGGTGCTTCTTTGGATTTTTTTTCTATCGAAAAAAAATCAAGTAATCATGTTTCGGTTTTAATACAGCAGTAGACAATACAGCCAAATAACAAATAATGGAAAATCCAAATTATTTAACCATATACATTTGGTTTTATAGGAATTTTAAAAATACAAAATGTATCGATGTATCCCCTTAATAGATTACTTAGTCCATACTAACATTATAAGGAGGTAAAATTTGTGAGTTTGTATGTAGGGGATAATCTTCGGAACTGCTGATCTGATTCCAAAAATTCTTTCACTAATGGGAAGCTGCAATATTGTTGTTATAACAAGAAATATCACGCGGAGAACGTCGCGCGCAGAAGCTAGTGAAAAATAAAATTGTGCTTGTAGTAGTGTTGGCGACGTTGCCGCGTTGGCGGGGCCACGTCTACCTAACCTGCCCCATTGACTTAGTGGTTGCAAGCACGAATGATGAGAGTGAGGTCTTGGGTACGATCCCTGGGTTGGGCAAAATGTTTTGGGTTTCTGTATCAGAAATTTTCAATATTTAGCAGCCTGGAGTCTACATTTTGTACTTGGTTGATGGCAACAAGCTCGCCCCATATTATGTACCTTTTAAACTAGACCAAACGAAGACTATCCTCACTACCAATTTTTTTATTTTTTTGTAAACAGCGCAGAGCTCCTCCTCCACGAGCTCCTCCTCAGTATACAAAGAGTTCTTAATGGCATTCAATTACATAGTTCCAAAAACGCATGATAACTAAAGTAGGTAGGATTTAGCAAATGTTTGCAAATAATATCGTACTGTTCGCGTAACATTGAGAATAGATAGCATATCTATAACCTAAATAATATAAGTATGTATCTACACAAATATATAGACTTAATCTAAACATGAACTGTCTTATAGATAACAATGAACCATAAGCCGACGTTCATACGGACGTAAAAATATCGGGCCACCACAGCGCATCCCCCTCATGGAGGATCCGCTGTGGTATACCGCGAAATTCAAATTTTCTTGCGTTTTTGCAATTAGCAGGTCCGTGTAAGATTGTATCTTAATCAATATATGATTCACGACAGTAAAAACTATGTATTTACATAATTTTAACCTTAAAAATTATCAATAACTATGTCTAAGTTAGATTTCCTGCAGATTATTCTGATTTCGGAATTCAGACGTATCCGGAGGAAATCTAACTTAAAAAGATGTATTGATGATTTTTATTGTTAAAATTATGTAAATACGTAGTTTTAAATGTCGCGAATCGTATTTTGATTAAAATATAATCTAATACTGACCTGCAAATTGCAAAAAATCGCAAAAAAATAAATTGAATTTCGCGGGCACCACAGCGCATCCTCCTTAAGTAGTTATTTTACTTCTATGCAATACCATTATCGTACTTATGAACAGTGACCAGTTACAGCGTTATCAGCTGTATGTAACCGTTTTATCAGTTTTCTACAGGAAGACTTGCTGTTATTGATAACTGATTGATACACTCGATTTGTACTGGTTAAGTTTGCATATCTTACTGTGGTTTAGTCGAAGAATTTACTTGCTTCAGCAAGAAAAATAGTTTTATTTGCCACAGAAAAACGTGGACATAAAAGATAAGTGCAGTACAACTATTACTATCATCGCATTTCCAAATACAAACGAGCTTTCCTCCCATTCTTAAAATAAATTACATTAAGTTAAAAGAGTATTAACAACTCTATAATAAATACTTCCAAGTCGATTGAGAGCGGTCGGTCTGCAAAGGCAACTGATAGAAATCCGACGACCAAGGAAACACGAAGTTTGCAGAGGGACATTAAGAAAATAGGTGTACTGTACTTATGTTAGATGAATGGTTCACTTTTACGCGCCTACCACGAAGCTGTCGTTTTAAAAAAAAAAAAACAATCGCCGCTCAATTTTGAAACTGATTCTAAATTCGCTTCATTTTGGTCGAATGCAAACAGCATAATTTTTCTGCCAGCCTGATCTACCTATACTGCAGGGCAATTGCGTAACATACTATTAATCGGAATCGATTTCATTTTGACAGTTCAACAACATTCATTGCCTTAATTACGTTGTTGGGCAGACAAATTTATCAAAAATGCTTCAGGTTCCGATTCATAATGTGTTATGCAATTAGTGTGCTGTTATTGTTAAGGCTCCTACAAACAGCGACGAGAATCGCGACCCAAAGGCACCGCGTGTCGAGCGGCATTGTATCGCGCGCGATTCTCGTCGCGTGTCGCGCCTATTTGAAGGAGCCTTAATCTCTGACGTGCGGCCTATCGTTCCCTATTCCTACATTATCTATATCTATAACTTTATCAGTTGTAATTGTCAAACTGACTTAAATAGGATAACCGGAAACTCCTATTTACAATGTTCAAATATTATTGTATTCAACTGCAATTTCAAATTCACTCGAGAGCAAAGAATCAGGGTCAGATATAGATACCTGAAAGTATCGGAAACTAAGAATGCTAGCTTAATGAAATAAATTGTGTTTAATATGGCATCCTAGGGAAGGACATAGGCTCCTTTTTTTCTCAAAAATAATTCTACAGCGCGGTCACATAGGAAATGAAAGTTTGTATGGGAAACCCAGCATTTCTTAAGTTAGGTAAGCTGAGGTAAAGGGCTCTTAAAACTGTAATAAATACCTAACACTCTGTATGACTTCATTTGTATTTCAGGTTCAGTACCTACTTAGTGTAAACTTAAAACACTGACTCATTTAATTTCAGCCAACTTTCTCAGCTTTTACACAATGGCCGATCTTGGTCACTCATTGTCCATTGTCTAAATCAAAATTATTATGTTAAAAATAACCTAGTAATCAATTTAACTCGTGGAACAAATCATGTCCGAAGATTTAGATTTAAAAGTGCACTTGGTAACAAGGTATGTAGTGCCTACTTAAAGTAGGTATGCATAGCATTATGCTTAGGTATCTGTTGTTAAGCATAATGCATGCATTTACCTATTTGTGTTACGTATAAGTACAGGTACTTATTATAAGTGTTGTTATTTTCTTATTATTAAGAGACTTACTAATAGAGACTTGTTGAAAGAGTAACATAAGCCCTTTTGTCATCGTAATAAATTATAATTAGATAATAAAATAAGTAATAATTAATAAACTAAAAGCAGAAACACGCAAAAACAGAACAGATGGAACTACGAAAAAGACTCCCGCGCAGACTGAAAATAAAAATAATAAAAGTAAAACTTACAAAAGAGGTAGATAACGGCAACAAAATCCAAACTCAAAAAGAGAACCACACAGCTCGACAACACAAATTTGAAAAATAATAAAACATCCGATATTTAAAAATTAAAACAATGAACTGTATTCAAAACAGCGTTCGATGGCCAACTGACAGAGCAATACTGAACATTTTGCGACTGGTAGCTTTATTCACTTCGAAAGAAGAGCCACGCTTTCGACAATTGAAAATCAGCTTTATATCCAAACGATAAAGTCTACAATTCAATACAGCAGTATGCTCCACTAAAACGTGAAACTGTCCAAGCGAGTATTGAGGTCAGTGACGTCTTTTTTCTGTAAGATAAATTCGCGGAAGCGAGAGGGCCTATTAAAATTAGCGAATGCATGAAAGAGACAGGCACATTTATAGTGTGTGTCACAGAGAAATTGGTTGGATGTGGTCAGTCATTAATTGCTGTCAATTAAAGTTATGGTAAAGAGATTTCTATGGGGCATAACCGTAATATATTTGACCGTCTCGTTATAGAGAATAGATAAGGTACTTTCCATCACTATAAAAAAAGTGCCAGTAAAAATAATAGGTGATTAGTGTAATTCGGAAGAACTAATTATGATAAGAATCATGATTTTTCGCAAGCACAGCGTGGGATGCCCCTCAGCCAGATGGTATAGTCTGGATGCGGAAGCCGTAGTACCTGGTGTTGTGGCGCAAATCAGCAGAGGCCTATGTCCAGCCGTGACCTGAGATGTGCTAAAGATTTTATGATAGTTTGTGTTTTTTAACCAACTTCAAAAAAAAAAAAAGGAGGAGGTTCTCAATTCGTCGCGTATATATTTTTTTATTTGTAAACACCGATTACTCCGTCAATTGTGGACCGATTTTGAAAATTATTATTTTGTTTGAAAGGGTATGCTCCCGAGGTGATACAATTGTCACCAGGTCAGAATCTGAAGAGGGAATCCTATGGAAATCGACGGAAACCCTCAAATTTTATGGGCACTCATATAGTGATTTGGGTATTTTTTATAGTAACTCGTGCGTTTGCTCTCGAAAAGCACCATTTGGTGAAGTGGAACTGATGATGAAGACCACAGATGGTTATCGGAACTACTCAATAATGAGCAGTTGACATTAGGCTATTGTAAATTACATAAATTACAAACTGACTTACTAAAAAGTGAAAAATAAAAAACTTTTTTTAAAAAAAAAACAACCTACTTTCAAATATTTTTAAGCTGATATTTTAAGAGGCTGCCGAGCGCGCAGTGGCGCCCTCATCGTTTGATTGGTTATTTCTTTATTCTAGAATGAAAATGCAGAAAATAAGCCGGAATAATTGTGCTTCACAAGACTGTACGTTATTATTATTACAAATAGTAGCTTTATACTGTTGTTTTATTACAATCGTTAAAACGGAAAAAGTGGCCACTATTTTCCGTTTGAAATAATATAATAAAACCCCCATTGACTCCTTTTTACACACAAAAAAAACAGGTACATTTAGCAATAACGGATTACTGAAGAAATGATAATTATTGGATCATACATTAAAATTCATATTATATTTATTGATGTATTAAAACAAAAGAGTTTTTGAATAATTATGTCAATAATATAGTCATAAAAAATGTAAAACAATTTTTTTTTCACAAACAACGCAATTGCATATTTCTCAAGAATTTCCCATATTCTATTTATTCTAATGATGTTTTAATTCACTAATTTATTAATTACATAAAATAATTGTTGTTAATCACCACCTAATAAAATGCATTTACTACCATCTATAATCCGTTTATTTATCTATTAGTAACAATTTAAAAATGTAAGTACCTACCTAATTCATCAATAACTCTATTTAATTATCTTTTCAATAATATTTTTATGACTTTAAAATGTTTACTGTTTGAGCAATTTATCTACCTAATTTATATATGCATTCTTTTTATTTTATTTTACTTTGATGTCATGTGCTTTATGCTTTGAAAATAAGGCTAAGGGCCTGTTTCATTTCACCACCTACGATTAAATACCTATTAACTTACTTGGCAGATAATTTCATACAAATTCTGTTCCATGCTTCCACTTTTGTGTCCAGTCATAAACTCTGTTCACAGCAAGAAAATAATAATAATAATATGTACATGGTATACAAAAAGGAGGGGAAAGAATCATTAATTTTTTTAAATTATTTCGGGATCAAAGATCAAATAAGCTTACATGTGACTGATGTAATGTCGGCTTAAAGAAAGGCTTATAGTCATAGGAAATAAATTCGTTTGTGCCATCTTGAATTTCGATTTTGACCCCAGTTTTGCTATCAATGACCTCGAAAACCATAAAAATGATATCCAAGTCGAAAATAAGTAAAAATAAATAAGGTAGCCTAAAGCTTTTAAAAAAATACTAAAGTTCTCTCTTTACGTGTTTTATTTAGAACTTTTTAGTTCAAAAAAGCTTGTTTTTAAAAAGATTTTTACTTACACCTTTTCTTTCCTTTTGTCCGAGAGAAACATCTTTATAACATATCTATGAAAAGAGTGCACAGGATGACAAAAAACTAACAAGCATTGCAAGCTAAATAAAAGCTCGTAATAAAACACGTATGTAACTAATTCATATTTATTAAAGCATAATCAAACAGTTACCAAAGTAAGCATGTCAGAATGCTTAAATATAATATATTCACAATATGCATTATTACAAGCACCTAAACTAACAAAGGTAAGCAAATCTTATTTTTAAAACGTTAAAGAACAAAATAAATAATAACGAAATATATTCAGAAAGCACAGCACTGATCCTGAACGGGTTTCGAAGCACGCCTTGAGGTCTTCTCGACTGAGTTGTGAGTCGAGGAGCTTCCGAGGCTACCACTTGGAATACCAGGGGTAGACTTATGTGACTTCGGTTCGATTCGGAGCCCAGCTGAGAAAGAGGTAATACCGTGTATTGGCGGCGGGTCCGAAAAACCCGGCAAATAACTGAAAATTTTGTCTAACACAGATTCCGTCTCAGGCTGGGCAGGGTCGAGAGGAGGCTGGGGCGGGTTGAGAGGAGGCTGCAGGTTCGTTGCCTGATGGTACACATTTGCTTCCATCTGCAAGTCTGGAAGGAAAATGTATTTTTTTATTATTTAATTAGGTGGCTAAATAGCATGACCAGCAAACCGGACGGTGCTTTACCAATGATAAGATAATGAGAATTCGACAAAATGGCGGCAGTCAGTAGCAATTATTGTCAAATTTGAGCTAAAAATAACTTTATTTGACCTTCCCGTTCCTTTCAAATCCAGCCGAATAATTTTGGTGAACATTCAGCTGTTCAGCAGCTTGCCGAATACAGTATTGGTTAGCTACAACACTAATTCTCAGGGTTCCTTATTTTTGTTGAAATATTGGCGTTTGCTAGCTGATATGTGGCAAATAATTTAATTGTTTTTAGCTTTGTTACAAACAAAAGTCAAGGTCAAACCAAATGCACAAATCTTGGAATATTTAACTTATTACAATTAATTATGAGGTCAAAGACATTTTCAAGGTCAATGTCAAATGTCTCGAAGGTCAAGAAAAATTAAGAAAAAATGGTAAAAATAAAATGTTTGAAGCAAGGCGTAGTCTTCAAAACAAACTTGTGCTAAATTTCATGCTTTGAACCCAGCGGCTTAGGCTGTGCGTTATTTGTTTAGTAGATGAGTGCTAACGCGTGCCCGTGTTCCCGCCGTAAGCGGCAAACGAGGACACCATGGAGTTTTAGTGGGTTAGACTCCCACATAATTGCAATCTACCCGTGGTAGTGCAGTATGCATGAGCATTTCTCCACGGTAAAGAAAGAGAAAAGAAAGAAAACTTGTTTATTCTGCACAAATAAAACGCACATTAGAAAAAATAAAAAACGACAAAGTACACTCAGATAGCAATGTAAGCAAAAGTGTCATATCCAATGTTAACAAAGTGTTTTTATTAATATTATCAGACTCTAAGAAAGTGCTACGGAATTGTGAAAAAGTGCAAATTGACACTATTCTTAGTTATAACAAAATGTATCACGTAAAATAATAAGTTAGAGTTAAATTGCTTATTAGTCTATTAGGCTAGATTAAGTAATCAGTTATTAAGAACTCTAGTTCTTTTTAATAAAGAAAAAAAAAAAAAAATATCCAATGTTAAAACTTACTCTGAAGTCTTTTCCGGGGTAACGTTGATTCACCTGGGTCCGACTTTGGTAAGTCAGCTTGCTTGCTATTCATCGCCGCAGTCCCCCTTGGGCGTGGCCAAAATATCTTGCTAACTTGACCAATACAAACTCGACAAATGAGGTTTTTGCAATCGTGAACAACTCTCTTCCATTGATTTAGACTTTCCTCTTACTTTATTTTTTAATTCGATTTTCGAACTAATTACAATGTGAACTAGTGATTTCCGTATGTGTATATGTATTGTCTTTGTTCTTTGAGTGCTAAGTGGCTGGAAATTGCGCGGGGAAGTACCTACTTATACCAAAACATATAAGTAATGTACAGTCATCTCATCATCTGCCTAGCCTTTCCCCAACTATGTTGGGGTCGGCTTCCAGTCTAACCGGATGCAGCTGAATACCAGTACTTTACATGGAGCGACTGCCTATCTGACCTCCACAACCCAGTAACTGGGTAATACGATACCCCTTGGTAAGACTGGTTGTCAGACTTTCGGGCTTCTGACGACCCGTAACGACTGTCAAAGATCCACGAATGACAGCCGGGACCAACGCCTTAACGTGCTTTCCGAGGCACGGAGGAGTGTCGGTATGTAAAGATGGTCACCCATCCACGGACCAACCCCGGCAAGCGTAGCTTAACCTTGTCGATCGACCCATGCGGCTGTTATTACTTAGCCACGAGCTCCTCCTAATGTACAGTCATGTATGTCTCCTAATGTAAAGTAATGTACAGTCATCAACGGTAAATGAAACTTTCGAACTCTAAATTCATTAGCGAAAAATATGAAGTTCAAAATTATGTGTTGTACCTAATTAAAATGGTTGCTGGTGTATTTATAATATATAATAATATATTTTCACAGACCATTGAGATTTGATAGAAGTGGTGTTAGTAAAGATCTATTATTATCTATCTATATAAATAAATAAAAAGAGAAGTCCTGACTGACTGACTGACTCATCAACGCCCAGCCCAAACCCTTAAACCTAGAAAGCTGAAATTTTGCACAGAGGTTACCTTTATAATGTAGACAAGGAATAAGGAAGGATTTCCGGGTAGTAGGTTCCCGTGAGATACCTATTTTCCGACATCCACGCGGGCGAAGCCGCGGGCAAAAGCTAGTTTATAATAAGTCTGTATTTTCCCACAATGTCGGTCTAAGGTCGCAAGCGCTACTGTTGAGAATAAACAAGATTGATTGATTGATTGAGCATGAGGTCTTGGGTTCGATTCCCAGGTGGAGCATAGTGTTGTTGAGTTGTTTCATCAGAAGTTTCTCAGTAACAGCCCGGAGTCTGCATTTGTGCCCTGTTGATGGCAAAAGAATCGCCCCTATTGCATGGGATGGATGCCGAATGTGGATGTCCTATATGTAGTAGACCTCTGCCTTACCCTTTGAAAAAAACGGGTGCGTCTCATATCTTATAAAGATAGTTGGTATAATTTCATTTCAATAACGTTCACAAGATGTAATAAACGTGAGATATACCAACTGTTGATATAATTTCTTTACATATAACATGTATATATTCTAAAACATACTTCGTTATTGGATACAACGTATATTTAATTGAAAATCATTAAGTCTATCGTTTAAAATATATATTGATACCATCATTATTATAACACCCCGTTTCAGAACAATCCGACATTTGGGTTAGGTTAGGTTAGAACCATAGATATATGAAAGAAGGAGATATGCCCGGTAGTTGAAAATGTATCAGAACCCGATGTCGCTAGGTTGGCCCCACCACCGCGCCACTACTACACATGTAGTTCAATAAAAGCAATAGATACAAAGTCGCGCACACATTTGCAATTCATAAATCAGAACATACTACACAATCAATTATAAACCTTAACTCGTCACACACAGCGTGCATTTACTATGCACCGTACAACTTACTCACACAAAAACATCTGGCGCTATTATTGTGTTGTGCAAAAAGCAATTTATTTTACATATACGCTAGTGATTGACTAAATCGGAAAGTTATCGATACTTCCATTTATTAGTACAAGAAAAATTTGGGGTCCTGAAAATAAAATAAAAAATGATATGTCCAGAAAGTATTATATATTTTAAATTAAAAAAAAATGTATATTAAAAAAAAAACACGAATCGATAAATTAAAACAATCCGGTTAAGTTGGTTTAGGCTATGAAACCATAGGAATTGTTGAACCCTGTTATGATGTGTTTACTGACTGACCTGTAAAGTGGAGGTATTTGTTCAGTACTTGACGTAGGTACTCTTCATTTTGGGATTGCCCATTCAAAAAGCCTGTTTTCTTTAGAGGCTCGAGTTTTCTTAAAGTAAATTGAGCATATGGTGCTATAATTTGTTGGGAACCAGTTAGGTGGTCTTCCTGTGGCATCAATCCATTCTTTTTTTGTATTTGTATCTTTTGGGAAGCTAAAAAGGTACTATAAGAACTTATTTATCATTTACATAATAAGTATCTTAAGCTATAGTCTATAGTCTAGGAACTAGTTGACCGCTGAGACAGAGGTGAGGCGGCGGTTCGCAACGCACGTACTGAGTAATGCGCCCCCGCTCCTCCATCCCACCGCTCACATACCGGCGCGGTCAACTAGTTCCGCGCGGTCTATACTTCTTAACCTCACGATGAGTAAGCAGGTAGCAGGCAACAGGCGAATAGGCTTTTGTTATTAAAAAAAAACCCTTAGTTAATAGTTAAATATATGAAAACAAACACATGCCATACTCATGCATAACAAATAAATAGCATGAATATGTTGACTTATTTTAAGCAAAAATCACTAATATTTTATCTGAACCATACCGATTACTACAACGCATTCGAATCTTGTGGTGCATAGTTAAAGACTTTAGCGGAAGTAAAATACCAAAACCAAAAAAAAGTAAGGAAATAGCACGAAGATGCGATAATTTAAACCCAAAAACACTCCAAAAAACTAAAGTAACTAAAAAAAAAAAAAAACTTACTTTACGACCGTTGGTTATGCATTTCTCAACTAGGTAAAATAATCAAAAACAGTAAAAAAGATTATTTTACATTCTCAAAGGTTTTCCAACCGTACTTAAACGTCATCTTTTCAAGTGTTCCAACAGGGCTAAAACGGTTGACAAATTGAAAAATAAACTATAATAGCAATATAATATTCGTTGGGCAATCGACATTATTATCGATAGCCTACTTTAGTGGATCTTAACCTCATCACTATCTCGCCGCAAGACACAGCGGCTGTACTATGCGACGCTCCGCGTAAATGAAGTATCGTTTTGTTATTTTTACATTGCTTGTCCAGTCGCTTAGCGACATACTTAAGACAGTGGTTAAGGAGCAATGTATTTGCTGCAAAAATAGTACAACCGCTGCGATATTTGAAAACAAAAATAACGTAGTAAAAGAAAGAAATATTTTACGATTTGTTGTTTTTTATGATTTTAAAGATAAATACAGTAAAATACTTTTACTTACATATGGTAAGTGATTCCGTGAGATACGAAGTTTTTATTATCACTTCGGTTTTTGCAGCAAACCACTGAACAACACGGCATTTTTATAATTTATCGTGACCACGGTCGAAAGCGTACTAGTTCGCGGAAACGGCCATTTGGCGAGTAAAGGCACAGCGTGCGCATAACGCGTGGACACAGACACACCTCCATGCCACTTCTCCTGTTTTTTATATTTCTATGGTTAGAACAGTGACCATTAACGCGCGAAGGCGAGCGAGCGAAGCGAGCGTGCCGCGGCAGCGGCCGCCGAGCGCCAAATCCTCTTTATTGTTGGTGAATCATTTGGGTTAGATTTGAACAGTGACCATTACCTCTATTGTTGGGGAATCATTTGGGTTAGGTTAGGTTAGAACAGTGACCATTAACGCGCGAAGGCGAGGGTGCCTCGGCAGCGGCCGCCGAGCGCCAGATACCCTCTATTGTTGGTGAATCATTTGGGTTAGATGAGGCGGTGAATGTCTCGTATATTAGATTATGAAAGCTTTTGCTTTGTGTTTTTTACCAGGCGTTTTATCATATTAGATTAAATAGGTTTTATGCCTTTTGAGTGGTATATCAAACGATTTTATATTCAATGTATGTTATGCTTATAAAAATTACTTACTTTAAAATTATATCAATCGTTTATTATATATACTGATCATTATATAAAAAGCCCTTTCATTTGATACCCATATTGCAGAAGTGCATAAAAAATAACTATTCCGCCATCTTGGATGACTGCGGCGAAGCCCAAAAGGAGGGTTATGTATTTGTCCTGTATGTATGTATGTTTGTATGTACGTTTCTTTGTTCTCTCGTAACTCCTAAACGAATGAACGTATTTGGATAAATTATACGTCTTTAGATTTGTCTTGGGAGCACGAGTGTCACTGGGTACATTCAAATCAAAAACAAAGTAAAATGGCGGATTTGGGGCGCCATATTGTGGAGATCAAATTTTTTTTTTCTTTCATCGAGTGGGATATCAAAATGAAGGGTTTTAAATGGTGATTACGAAAATATATGCAACTTATATGGTTAAAAGTAATTCAAAGTGACAAATCGTAAAAAACACATAAAAAAAAGGCTTGGCTATTTTTGTGCACTTGATCCAAAAAAACCGGCCAAGTGCGTGTCGGACCACGCACAATGAAGGGTTCCGTAGTTGGGATCAATTTATCTTAACAACAAACTTAACATTGTAGTTGAAAAACATGTTCTCCCATACATTCCAACTATAAATGTAAGTTTGTACACACAATATTGACAGATTTACCATGTTATTTTAAGACCACAGACTTCTTATAGGTGTTCCTGTAATCTACAGGTAAAGATCTATTTTCTGTATTTTTTTTTCAAAATTTTAGGCTCAGTAGTTTCGGAGATAAGGGAGGGGAGGAATGGTCAATTTTCGTCTATTTTCTTAACTTCAAAACAATTTATTTTAAAATTATAAAAAAATATATTTGAGACACTTTCATTTGACATCCCACATAGTGTAGTTTGCAAAACTTTTTTTTTTTTAATTTTCTTATTTGCCCCCAAAAGTGACCTCTATATTCAAAATTCATTTATTTACTTTACCCGTCCGTGTTTGGGTCACAGCAATTCATATGTGTACCAAATTTCAACTTAATCGGTCCATTAGATTCGGAGCAAGTTGGCTGTGACAGACGGACAGACAGACAGACAGACACACGAGTGATCCTATAAGGGTTCTGTTTTTTCCTATTGAGGTACGGAACCCTAAAAATTACTCTCACGACCAAAACTCCTTGCAAGAACTAAATCGTCTGCGAAATCTTTCACGTTTGTAAACTAAAAAGCTGGAAATAAAAAAAAATAATTAAAAAAACTAAAAAACCCGACTGCGGTAAAAAACTGAAAAGCTAAAAACAAGCCCATTTTTAATTAAATAAAAGTTGGAAGCAGGAGGGACCCATTCCATTTTTATATTTTCTAACTCAAATGGGTCCCGCCTGCTTCCAACTTGTATTTAATTTAAAATGTGCTTGTTTTTAGCTTTCGGGTTTTTTAGTTTTTTTAATTACTTTTTTTATTCTAATTTTAGATAGAATATTTTCTTGTTTCATACTTTTTAGAGTGTGATTTTTCAGTAGATGGGATTTAGTTTTTAAACTTACTTTTTATTCTAATTTTGTTCCAGTGGCAATAAAGTCTATTAACCGACATCACACCAGTCACACAAGCATATTGATCCCGAAATAATTAACAAAATTAATGATCCTTTCGACTCCTTTTCTAAGTACCTTGTACATATTATTATTTTAAATCTATTAGTTTCTACATTATGAAAATTAATATTTACTACACACAAGATAATTCTTGTTTAAATAAAAGCATCTTCATTATAATCTGCCTAGCCTTTTCCCAACTATGTTGGGGTCGGCTTTCAAATCTATTTATTTATTTATTTAGTCAATTGGTCTTACGAGCTAACAGACTTGACATCCAAAACGCCCATAAGATTAATTTCCTTACAATACAATTATGGTTAATATATTACACACACTCGTCCCCCTATACACTAGATTTTATAAAAAATAGCAATAATAATAATAAAATTACAATAATAAGAGATTCTCAATCTGCCTAGCCTTTTCCCAACTATGTTGGGGTCGGCTTGAGATTACAACAACGAATTAATACGCAGAATAACCGCTCACGCGAGCGGGAACGCCGTTTAAAAAAACTCGTCGATTGTACCTTTAAAATTATACGAAGTTTGTTATACAAATGTCCTAATCCATCGGCAAATAAGTCCAGTTCGTGGTGCTGAGCAAGTATGTCCCCGATAGCATGGAGTACGCGGTTAGTGGGCGCGTGGCGCCCGCGATCGGTTCTGCCGGCGGGTTGCTCCAGCAGCCACGGGCGGCGGCGCGGCGCTACCTGACCCTTAGGGTCCATTGGCATTCTCCTGGGGACCAAGATAATCTAACCGGATTCAGCTGACTACCAGTATTTTACATGGAGCGACTGCCTATTGACTGGGTAATACGATACCCCTTGGTAAGATAGGTTGTTAGACTATCGGGCTTGTGACTACCCATAACGACTCAAACCTCGTAAAGTGTAACTTCAGAATTTCCAGGTCAATTTTAGCTCTACGACTAGGTAAAAATTAGGTACTTACATGAAAAAGCCCGTGTCATCAATGCTCAATGTTTTTTTTTTTTTGTGAAGAACCTCGTCTATGGAAGTAGGTAGGTACTGTAACGAATCTACTAATCTAGTGGAATAATAGGGGAATATAGACTCAAAGCAAATTATAATTTGGAAAAGGAAATAAAAAATACAGAAGTAGATTTTAAAAAATACACTTCCTACCTAGTATGACTGAAATCCTTAGCTTGATTAGCTTTTCAGAAGCCGGACGTAAGTTTCTTCAGCCAACTCACAATAAAAAAAATCGCAGTATAAATTGTATGACGTCGACAGACGGTTCATTCACGAGGACTATGTCGAATTTGTTGAGATAGTTTCTCAGGTTGCCTTCAGCATTGCTTCCTAGGATACCCACTTTGACGACAACGCCACAATGTTCCATGCTCTCGGCCACGCCCGCGAAGGAAGAGGCAGGCTTAAAAAATCACTCAACGCTCCAAATCAGCCACAGAGTACTTTTTTTATATAGGAAATCAGCCGGCCAAAAAGAAAATCTCTCCTTCCGTCCGTATTTTTTTTTTTCAAAACCCAACGCCACTTGCATAGATAATACACTATCTACAGTAATATAATTATAATAGATGGGCCACTCAGGTTTTCGTTTTGTAAAAAGTGAGTACTCAATCCTAGAGATAGCGCTGCATGTCCTAATGTCTCCTTCCCTAGCTCACTAGATGGCGCTTTTAGGAGTTTTTGTTTCTAGTATTAAATCCCTAAACATTGTATTGAAGAATGAATGTTATTTTATTTGTGGAATTAATTAATTCTTATGTGTAATAAGACTATGACAAATTCATATTCTAGAGGAAATGTAGAATTCGAAACATACACATAAGAATTTACTTATTTCACAAAATCATGCTGAATGGAAGCCTTCTTCTTCTTTACAAATACATTCTGACGCGTTCCGTGATACGGGTTTATTATTAATAAAACAAGCATTTAATTCATTCATATTTATTGAAGTATAATCAAAAAGTTACTAAAGTAAGCACGTTAGAATGCTTAAATATATTTACAAAATGCATAGTTACATGTACTTGTACCTACACTACAAAGTTAAGCAAGACATTAATTTTGTTGGACTATTTTTTTGTTTGTTTAATTTACAATAAAAATTAATACATCAAAATACCCGTAATAACAACAAAGAAAGTTATTCAGAATGCGCAGGTACAAATTAGCTTCAAAATAATCAAAATCAAAATGATTTCTCAAAAACCTATAAACAACATGGGCACTTATGAAACGTCAGAAGCTAGGTGCACGGTTCCAATTGATCGTTACCTATGGAGAAGAGCCGGCAAGAAACTCCATGGTTACTACTCTTTTAAAAATAATTCATTTTTACAATGTTTTCAAAATATAATGGTAAGGGGATCCGCTGTAGTAGCTCACGAAATTAAAATTTTCTTGCGTTTTTACGCAATTTGTAGGTCAGTGTCAAGTTGCATATCTTAATAAAAGTATGATTTGCGACAGTGACAAAACATATATTTACACAATTTTAATCATAAAAATGATCAATACATCTTTTTAAGTAGATATCCTCCGGATTCGTTTGAATTCCGAAATCAGAACAATCCGGAGGAAATCTAACATAAAAATGAGTACTGATAATTAGTGTTGTAAAAATTATATAAATACATAGTTTTTATTGTCGTGAATCATGCTTTGATTGAAATAAAACTTGACACTGACCTGCAAATTGCAAAAAACGCAAGAAACTTTAAATTTCGCTGGCTACCACAGCGCAATCACCTTAATAGGTATGGGAGGACAGTGTAGGCCTTTCAACAAGTACCAGGTACTTAACAAAATAGAAAATGTGTGAAAATGCAGAACAAATTTACCCGGTATTTGTACTTTAGACAATATGGTGTTTACCCTTATTATCCGCTTATGTATCCAACCCTCTTTGTTATAGGGATGGTTGGATACTATAAGTTGGAGGTAAGGCGTAACTTAGCGTTAGCCAAATATATATTTGAAGTGTTTCGTGGCAGATTAAATAACCCTAATATATTAGACTCGTTGAGGCTGCTTGTTCCAAACACCAGGTTGCGGCAGGCGCCGAGGGCACGGCTTTTCGACGTCCCGGTGGCTCGCACTAACGTAGGCAAATTCGCACCGGTTGCAAGAGCCATACGGTTAATAAACAGCGTCTCACAAAGGATTGATATCTTTAACTGTACTTTGGCGGAATTCGTGAGGGTGACTCTCGAGTTATTAAGTAATAAGTGATAATCTGTAATCACATTATCGCATTGGGTGTGGACCTGTTAAGATAGTGTAAGATTGGATAAATAAATAAATAAATAAAAACTTTCTCCACGGGATCAACATCATAACCGAGAAAAAATTATTAGCTGTCCCGTACAAAATTTCAATATCTACTCGACCCAAATGTATGGGACAGCTGATTATTTTTTCTCGATTACGATGTTGGTTCTATGGAGAAAGTTGTTCAGTTTAATTTTCTGTACCACACCCTTAAATTTGACCACACCTTTATGTTAAACCTCGTATCTATAAGATAAATAAACTAATATAAATAAAAACCAATTTAAACCACATGACATGAGTGTCTTTACAATTGTAACAAATCTGAATTAATATCCTGTCCACTATAGCCACTCATAAATAGTTGAAATAAAAATTGTAGGTACATAATGTAAAATAATGAAAATATTATGGCAAGGAAGTACTTATGTCAGTAAACTAGTAAAAATTTTATAAATGCGATTTTTTTTTAATAAATTTATTTATATTATATTTTTTCCCTTTTTTTTTATTTAAAATAAAAATAAGCAATGAATGTGTCATAGTTAATGAGGTAATAATACAAGATTATAAGAATGATGATTTGAAGAATTGTCAATTGTCTTGTAAAGAACATCTGGAACAGCACAAGAATGTCTACTGTGCTTTTGTTGACTTGGAGAAGGCTTATGACAGTGTATGTACGGAAGAACCACAGGAAGAACTGTGGTCGACACTATCCATGTACGGCGTGGACTGGCGTGCAGGCATTGAAATCTTTATACAGGATTCCAGTGCTTGTGATAAGTAGAATAAATGAGGCAAACACGAACTGGTTCTGCATCTCGAGGAGTGTTAGACTGGGTTGTGTAGCGTCACCGTGGCTGTTCAACTTGTACATGGATAGTTGTTTGACAGATTTGAAAGAGGGTGACTGCGGATTGAGGATGAATGAATTGCCTGCCAAATGCCTTCTCTGATGATCAAATTCTACTTGCATCGTTAGCGGAATAGTTGCAAGACATGGTGACTGTGATGGATGAAGCATATAAGATTATTTTTTTTTTAATTTGTTGTTTTTTTTTTATTTTTTTATTAAGTAATAATAACTTTTTAATTATTTTGTGTTGGGTGTGGTAAAGTATGAAAGAAGAATAAATTCTGTGGAAATGCGTATGCGTGTGATGAATGATAGGCTGAGGAATGATGTGATAAGGCAACGGTGCGGTTTAAAAGAAGATGTAGTGACAAAAATGTATTTGCTGATCGTTGCTGTTATTGTTAACATACATGAATTTCTGGTGGTGGTGGTGGTGGGTCTTTGGCTGAACTGGTACGCGGAGACAGGTTGAGAACCGTTGACCTGTTTTTCACAGTGCCGCCTATGGAATGATACTCTAGCCAGTTAAAGATCTCAGTGTATGCTGGAGGCTGGGCCGGGTCAGGAGGTGGCTGAGATGGGTCCATAGGAGGCAGCAGGTTCGTTGCTTGGTCGTAGACAGTTGCCTCCATTTGTAAGTCTGAGACAAAAAAAAATAAAATTTTAAATAATTGTGTGGCAAAAAAGCAGTTGTCTTTGAAGATGGGAAGATTAAGACACGGATATCCGATATCCGTGCAGTTTTGTGAATTTTAAAAACAACCCCTATGTGACCCCTTTAGGGGATGATTTTCCAATAACGGTGAACCACATATTTCTTTATTTCCTACCAAAAGCATAAATTTGAAATGTCCTTCCCCAGGATACCATTTATAGTCTTTTAATTTTATCAAAATCCGTTCAGTGGTTTCGGCGTGAAAAGGTAACAGACAGGCAGAGTTACTTTCGAATTTATAATATTAGTATGAATTAGGATAAGCCCTGTACGGCACGGTGAATTTCCCATCGGCAAAATGTCGAACTTCCATACAAACTGAACTTCTTCCTAATGGGGATGAATTTTCAAAAATTTTCTTCCTAAGAGCCTTTGTATACGACGCTGCAGCCGCACCGGCGCCGGACCGCATGTTTGTGTATACGAATGAAAACCGCACAGGCGCCGTACCGCTGCCGCACCGGAGCCGCGCCGGTACCACGTTTAGGTACACCGTATTGATGCTGAGTTAAAAGTAAAGCAACGGATTTTGAAGTAAAATCGTATTGTAATTTGTTTGAAAGATTCTACAACTTAAAATAGATGCAATGAATATTGTTTATTTCTCAATATGAATGGCATTGCAAATTATGAGTGTGTTACGCAATTACCTCGCAGATGGCGGTGCCAATGATAGATCCCGAAATCAAACAGGCACTTTTGAATTGTCAAAGGAGTTGGTCCGTCAGAAAGATGAAGCTAGTTGCGCATTCCAAAGCGTAGTTAGTTGGACACTCCATGGACACTTTTAAATTATATTGTTCCAAAACTTTATTAAATCATTAAAATCGGTAGCATAATTGCCTAAACTCAAGATAACTTTAGTTGAGATTTTTTTTTCTGTCTTGTTCATATGCCTTGATCCTATTGCAAGTGTTATTTTTTTTTTGTGAAAGAAACAAGAGTATTCTATATTTCATTGGTAATAAATTTTGTTTGGAGCATTAAATCATATATGCAATGCGTCACGCCTGCTTTGTTTGTTCACAAAACTTGAGTCGATCAATTTCGTGAGCTATCAGTGTAGATAAGATTTCGATGACCTGGATATACGTTATTATAACACAAAAATGACTATGTCCTTTTATTTATTATTATAAGGTATATTAAAAGTTGACAGTGTCCATATAACATGATGGTTCCGGCTAGCATGCTAACATGATGGCTACGCTACCAGGGAATCCCCCTACCATAAGTATATAGTGTATTAAATCATCTTTATCCGTATTGGAAAGTACAAAACATATTAATTTGGTGTTGTACATATAGGTAAAAAGGTAAAAAATTATAAGGGCATTAATTTGATATTTAACTGTCTCAAACCATTGTTATTCACTTACAAACATTTTAGTCCTATTTTTAACATAATATGCGAAACTACACTTCCTTTAACACGACAATTTTATATACTCGTAGCAATCAATCTGCCTAGCCTTTTCCCAACAATATAGGGGTTGGCTTCCAGTCTAACCGGATGCAGCTGAATGCCAATATTTTACATGGAGCGACTGCCTATCTGACCTCCACAACCCAGTAACTGGGTAATACGATACCCCTTGGTTACTGGTTGTCCGACTTTCGAGCTTCTGACGACTCGTAACGACTGTCAAAGATCCAAGAATGACAGCCGGGACCCACGGCTTAACGTGCTTTCCAAAGCACAAACGTATGTAAAGATGGTTAAAATCCATCCACGGACCAACTCCCACAAGCGTAGCTTTACCTGATGGATCGTGCGGGTCTTATTAGCCACGAGCTCCTCTTTAAAGCGTCGTTTAAGTAATTAATATTTATTTTATCAACGAGGAATCGCCAATGCGCCACCATATTTCTTTTTTCAGAAAAATTGTTTATATATCACGAAATGATCTACAGAAACATGAAATGTAATTTACAAAATATTAAATCAGAAATGTTTAAAAACTTACTTAGAAGTCTTTTTCGGGGTAACGTTGATTCCCCTGGATCCAACCTTGGGTAGTAATTATGTTTGCTAGTCATCGTTGAGTCCCCCTTGGCCACACGCCAAAATTTCTTGCTAACTTGACCGATACAAACGCGACAAATGATGAGTGATTTCCGTGTGTACTCTTCGTGCTACAAACACAGACTGGCTGAAAATTGCGAGGGGGAAGTACTTACACCAAAACAGATAATGTGTACAGTCATCAACGGTAGATGAACATTCCGGAATTTCGAATAGATTAAGGAAAAATGTGACTGGTGAGTGTTTTAATTTCGTCTGGATTTCGATTTTTCGGGTTTCAAAAAAGGAAATCGACCACTTGCGTGTTTCAATCTTGTAAAAAATATCATTGATGAAGTAGACATAGGAAACCGGATATCTGTTATCTTGAATAGGTAATAAGGGCTGGTATCCGCAACTCCACGATAATGCGCGTATTTTTCGTTTTGATCTGTTATCTTTTTCGACATGTCGAAAGCTTTTGACTTTGTTTCTCATATATTGTTATTTACGAAGTTGGTTTAGTTGGTATTCATGGTCCGGCCCTTAGTTGACTTGAAACCTACCTATTGGGTAGAAAGCAATGCGTTGGGATTCTAAATAATTATGACTAAGAATAAAGAACTGGAAGGTCTGTAGCGAATCAGGTCTCTTTCAAGATTCAACAACTGTGGTTTATCACAAGGGAGCCTTTTGCATCCCCCTTTAATCTTATTATATATAAGCGATCGTCATCATTTCAAGTATGCACATTATTTATTTTGCGGATGATATTTCGATTATTATGACATCACCAAGTAATAATGACAAATAAATACAGAACTGACATTAATAATACAATTTAATCATCAATTTCTTAGTTAAGATTTAATCATTTGCATGTAAATATATCATCATCATCTGCCTAGCCTGTTCCCGGCTATATTGGGGTCGGCTTCCAGTGTAACCGGATGCAGCTGAATACCAGTATTTTATATGGAGTGACCGCCTATCTGACCTCCACAACCCAATTAGTTGGTAATACTTTCGGGCTTCTGACGACCCGTAACGACTGTCAAAGATCCACGAATGACAGCCGGGACCAACGGTTTAGCGTACTTTTCGAGGCACGGAGGAGTCTCGGTATGTTAAGATGTTAGCGTAGCTTAACCTGATGTATCGACCCGTACGGCTGTTATTACTTAGCCACGAGGTCACCATTCGATAGTGATTATTAGTTCAATATCGTATAATTCTGAACACTTCATTATGGAAGAATTTAGCTTAAAAGTTGAGTGAATTACTGTAGAGGATTTATCCGAGGAACTCAAAAACTGAGCATAAGGAAGGAATTCGCTTAAATATATAATTTTGTCGGATCAATAGCTATTGACAGTTTAAACTCGGTTTAAGAAATCTTCAGAAACCGGGCATTACACTGGTTACAATATCTATATACTAGAAGTCCTGACTGACTGACTCATCAACGCCCAGTCCAAACCCTTGAACCTAGAAAGCTGAAATTTTGCGCAGAGGTTCCCTTTATAATGTAAACAAGGAATAAGGAAGGATTTCCCGGTAATACGTTCCCGTGGGTTATTTACCGACATCCACGCGGAAAAACCTAGTAATATAATATAATACAATATAATATAATATAATATAATATAATATAATGTAATATAATATAATATAATATAATATAATATAATATAATATAATATAATATAATATAATATAATATAATATAATATAATATAATGCAATAAGCAGTGTATATAATGCAGTAGGAGTTAAGTTGGAAGTCACACTTTACTGAGTGAAGTACAAAACCCAAGACTTTTATAACGTTTTAGCAGCTGAATCACTGCTGCTTTTTGAAAACTTGAAAAACACTTGAATAAATCAAATACTTTTTTTACTGACTGTATTTCAAGTACTACTGCGCATTACCTATTATGGATAAAATATGCAAGATTAGGTACTTATTGTGTATCGAATGTTGATAACTATCAGGACAGTGTAACGTAACAGATAGCCGTGGCTATCTGTTAGTCATACTTGTGACTAACATATAGCCACAGCTATCTGTTAGTTATTTAAATAAAAAACTTTTTTACAAAAAAATACAACCGACTTCCAAAAACAACACTACAAAGTGAAAAATAACTTTAATTTCGGAAGTCGGTGTCTGATTTTCGTTTTTGCCACCGACTTCCGAAATTAAAGTTATTTTTCACTTTGTAGTGTTGTTTTTGGAAGTCGGTTGTATTTTTTTGTAAAAAAGTTTTTATTTTTCACTTTTTAGTGGGTCTGTTTATAATTTGTATAAGTTACAATAGTCTAATGTCAATTGCTCATCACATGTTACAAAATATTGCTTTTCCCGATGCTGGGACGTTAATTGTTGAGGAGTTCTGCTGGTAAGAACCAGGAGAACTCCTCAACAACCATTCACCACACGCATTGTGTGACGAGCGGAAATTGCTTAGCAACCATATTAAAGTAATCGAATCGCAACCCGTGAAATATTTATCATTGAGTAGTTCCGGTAGCCATCTGTGTTCTTCATCATCAGTTCCACTTCACCAAGTGGTGCTTTCCGAGACCAAATGCACGAGCTACTATAAAAAATACCCAAATCGCTATAGGTGTGTGTGTGTGGTGTGGTGTGTGTGGTGTGGTGTGTGGTGTGTGTGGTGTGGTGTGTGTGTGGTGTGTGGTGTGTGTGGTGTGGTGTGTGTGGTGTGGTGTGTGTGTGTGGTGTGTATAGGTGTGGTGTATCGCTATATTTGAAGAGTTCCTTCGATTTCTCCAGGATCCCATCATCAGAACTGGATTTTGACAAAATTGGGACCATTTGGGAAGTATACCCTTTCTAACAAAAAAATATTTTTTCAAATCGGTTGGCAAGTTGACAAAAAAAAAAATACAAACATCCGAATTGAGAACCTCCTCCTTCTTTAGAAGTCAGTTAAAATACACGATTTTTCAACAAATAACATAAAGGGAACCGGTTTTCTAAGCGAAGCACACATGGAACAGGTCCAGGATCAAGGTCACGGAGCGAAGTGCTCGAAGAATTAGGTCTAGGTGTGGTTCTCGGAGCGAAGCATACGTAGAAGCCAGTTCAGGTTCAGGATCCAGGCGTCAACGACTGCACCAGATGCGCATAGTACCTGTAAACTGTAACGTACGAGTAACAGATAGCCGTGACTTTTTCAAGGAGGAGTAAACTACTCCGTTAGAGGTACTATTAAGTTCCTCTGTCCAAGGAGGACAATAGAGATTGAGGCAAAGCCTTATGTCATGCTGCTAGAAGTTCAGAGGTCCGAGGAGGATAGTAGAAAAGGAGACAGGATCAAGCCGTGCCGGATCAAGGTGCGGGTCATAAAGACTCCATGGTTTTACGCGTACTTGGACTGATTTCCGAAGTCCACCGAATAAGAATTATCCTAAGTAGCTACAGCCCTTACAGTGAAGAATCGACTAAAATAGAGATCTTATAGTAAACAGAAATAAAATTTGACATAATATTATGACAATTTGACAAAGCTAAAATATGAAAACATACAACGAAACACATTTTAAAATTAAGGATTAATTATAGAAGGAAAATGGTTTTCCTTACAAATAATGTGTATGAACAACAAAAGAAGTTGTTTATACCACAACAACAAGACTTCCATCTAGGTACGTTTTTATGGTGAGTCAAACAATGAATAATGAAACGTTTTGATACGTACCTAGGTAGGCAGGTACGCAGTTTTTGTTAGCAGACGAGGACGCCGCTGACGTTTCTTTTCGTCATCATCAGCGTTATCATTTCAGCCGAAAGACGTCCACTGCTGGACATAGGCCTCCCCCAAGCACCGCCACTTCGACCGTTTCTGTGCTTGTCGCATCCAGCGGATTCCTGCGGGAATAAAATGCTAATTTAAAATTAAATGAAGCATAAGATATGCCTATATTATTTAAAAACGTTATGAAATTAGTACCTACATAATATTATATCTTGTAAGTATATCAAAATTACTCGGTTTGCATAATAAATAAACATCGAAATATTTTAAGTATCTACGTCACAATTTTCGTCGGCTTAATTATTACAAGCTCATTTCATCATTTTCATATATGTGGTTTTAGCATTTTATTCACGTCAATATTTTTTTTTATCTAATTTCATCATCTTAAAAATAGTCAAGTTTTTTAAAAGTGTATACTTAATGTAATCCAGAATCATCATCTGCCTAGCCTTTTCCCAACTTAGTTGGGCTCTTTTACGGGTAACACGATACCCCTTGGTAAGACTGGTTGTCAGACTTTCAGGCATCAGACGACCCGTAACGACTATCAAAGGTACAAGAAGGACAGCCGGGACCAACGCAACGGTTTAACGTGCGTGCGTTTCGTCGGAGGGCTCTCGGTATCTAAAGATGGACACACATCTACGAACCGACCACGGCCAGCGTAGCTTAACCTGGGGGCCAACCACCACTTCTTGAAGCAGTATTGTTTTAATGTTACTTCAGTGTGAGAAAGAGATGGAGCTATACAGGACGTCTAGCTCCATCTCTTTCCCACACTCATGTAAGATTAAAATAATACTGCTTTAAGAGGTGGTGGTCTAGCTCCTGATCGATCGACCCGTGTGGCTTTTATTACTTAGCAACGAGCCCCTCTCCTTTACATACTCCTTATTAAACAATGCTTAAATAACTTTAAAAAATTGAAGTATGAGTAAAATTTCAGTGATAGACTAATCAACAACAACAAGACAAGAGTAATCTTAGAATGACAGCTTTTCCTTCAAAAGCTACGGAACCCTAAAATGACAAAGAGGATAATTATAGACGATAGACGAATAAAGCTCCATTTATACGGTAAACGACAAGTTTCAGGAACGTTCAAGAGCAATACTCACATGCCAAAAAGTACGTTCGTTAGCTTACACGCGTATGATTTCAATAAAATGGCATGCAACAATAATTGAATGCAAATTTTGCAATTCAATAAAATTGCATGCGACTTACACGCAGGCAATAAAATTGCAAGGCGATATTTGCATGCAAGTTTTGCCTCGTCTAAACACAGAGTTGCCACGTACTTGTACAATCGATTCAATTAGTACCCGTATTTGCGCTGCTAAACATTTCATTCGATTTTATTGAGTCTTGTTTCGCTCGCTCATGTCTGAATGATAGAAAACTTTCATGCCAGAATTGAAAGTGATTTTATTGTACATGCTGTTGACACCTACATAGGCCTGTATCGTACAACAATATTGTACCTACGTGTTTTTAGACGGTGCCAGCTAAGTGCCCTTCAATTTTATGGTATGCAACAGGCAATAAAATTGCATCTTGTAAATAGAGCTTTAGAGGTTTTTATGGTTGATTGGCCGGAGAAGGCAACACACAGGGAAGAGTGGGAAGCTGTGGGGGAGACCTTTGGTCAGCATTGGGGCAATACTGGTTGAAAAATAAATAAATGGTTTATTACGGCTATTATATTATACATACCCCAGACATATAATCAGATCTCGAGTGTGTCATATAAATATAATATGAAAACTTTAAAATTATAAGTGCAGTAATATAACGCATAAAGGCTGATAGTGATTAGTAATAGTTATAAATAGGCCGCACGTCGCACACACTTTGAACCTGGAGCTGAGCTAGCGTACTACGGAGTTTCAATTGAATAAGAGGTCAGCTTATACTGGTTATTTAACACTGACGTGCGGCCTAACTGTACTAGCAGAGAAACGTAAAACTGACCACCGCTGAACAACGCCAAAAACGGCCGTTTTCTACAGGCGAGTAGTGCCGCTAACTAGCGCCACTATTGAGAAAAAAATAATAAAAAAATATGGAGTTTTTTGAAATTTCCTATGCTCACATTTTTAGTCAGATGAGGTAGGTCAGGTGAGGTCAAAAAATCATTACGCTACTACGCTATGCAATGAACAACTACTCATTGCAAAGCGTAGTAGGTTTCTATGGAGAAGAACGGGCAAGAATCTTCATGGACACTCTTTTAAATCAAAAATATTGTTACAAATAGTTAGTTGCCTATTGCACGTGCTTAGGCTGTGGTCACCATTTACCATAGGGAAATTATTTACTTGTTTCCTATTTTTGCATTATGTAGGTAGGTTCCCTGTAGGTTTTTGTTATGTCAATCTGCCTAGCCTTTTCACAATTATGTTGGGGTCGGCTTCCAGTCTAATCAGATGCAGCTGATGATGCAGTATTTTACATGGAACGACTGTCCATCTGACCTCCGCAACCCACTGGATAATACGATACCCCTTGGTAAGGCTGGTTGTCAGACTTTCGGGCTTCTGACGACCCGTAACGACTGTCAAAGATCCACGAATGACAGTCGGGACCAACGGCTTAACGAGTTTTCCGAGGCACGGAGGAGTTTAGGTATGTAAAGATGATCACCCATCGACGGACCGACCCTGGAAGCGTAGCTTAACCACTTAGCCACGAGCTCCTCTTAGAGTCTAATTGTTAAATCGATTATGTTTATGAGTGCGAACCTAAGTAGTTATTCGCGGTTATTTTGGGAGGGAAGTCTTTTTGTGAGTGGAACCTGTATTTACCTACATAGATTGTTTCCATGACGAAATACTCAGACATTAATATGTTTGTATGATGCAACATACAATGCATAAACATACAATTACCAGTGATTTCATGAGGAAACTAGGACTTGTTTACTACAATTTTGTGAGGAAAACTTTGCCTCCATTTTCGCCTCTCACGGTTTGTTCATGATGAAATGTAAACGCAATCCCAGTCATTTCGCTGGACGTTCGATTTCGAAAATAAACCTAGGTACATATAAAAAACTTTTTTACAAAAAAAAAAAAAAACCGATTTCCAAAAAAACACTACAAAGTGAAAAATAACTTTAATTTCGGAAGTCGGTATCCTTAGATCTGTATTTTAGTTTTTTGCCACTTTGTCTTCCGAAATTAAAGTTGTTTTTCAATTTGTAGTGTTTTTTTGGATAGTCGCGGCTGTTTTTTTTTTTTTTTTTTTTGTAAAAAAGTTTCTAGTTTTCACTTTTTAGTGGGTCAGTTTATAATTTATCTAAGTTGCAATAGCCTAATGTCAGCTGCTCATCACCTTTTATAAAATATTGCTTTTCCCGATGCAGGGACGTTATTTGTTGAGGAGTTCACCTAGTAAGAATCAGGAGAACTGTCACCGTCAGCTCCACTTCACCATATGCATATAGCAACCATATGGAAGTAATCGAATTGCAGCTCGTTAAATACTTAGGTATAAATGAGTAGTTCCGATGGCCATCTATGGTCTTCATCTTCAGTTCCACTTTAGCAAATGGTGCTTTCCGAGAGCAAATGCACGAGGTACTATAAAAAATACCCAAATAACTATAGGTGTGCCTATAAAATTTGAGGGTTGCCCTCGATTTCCATGGGATCCCCTCATCAGGTTCTGGGACCACCTCGAGAGAATACCCTTGCAAACAAAAAAAAATATTATCAAAATCGGTCTACAATTTTGACGGAGAAATCGCGTAACAAATACACAAAAAAAAAACATACAGTCGAATTGAGAACCTCCTCCTTTTTGGAAGTCGGTTAAAAAAAAAGTTAATGGTGATGGCCGATGACCAATATCGTCCCTTTTCTGTATAAGAGACAATTAATAGAAGAATGATGACAAGCCAAATAAATCCTTAGTTAAGTACAAAAAAAACAGAAAAAATGCATATTCATTGTACGCACTTTAACATTAAAGGAATGAACGATTTTCTTCTTACCAATTGGAAGCTATATTCCGAATACTACCCACATTATGCCCTCGGGCAAAGTACAAAAGGAAACCCGTTCTTATTTGGTATTTTAATTAATTCATGACGTTTTAAAATATAAAGGTCGATGAATGACATCACTAACACTACACACTAACACTAACTAACTATCACTGTTACTAAAACTAGTTTATAAGTTTACATTGTTACTAACAAATCATCATCTGCTTAGCCTTTTCCCAACTATGTTGGGGTCGGCTTCCAGTCTAACCGGATGCAGCTGAATACCAGTATTTTACATGGAGCGACTGCCTATCTGACCTCCACAACCCAGTTACTGGGTAATACGATACCCCTTGGTAAGACTGGTTGTCAGACTTTCGGACTTCTGACGACCCGTAACGACTGTCAAAGATCCACTAATGACAGCCGGGACCAACGGCTTAACGTGCTATTGTTACTAACAAATATGAAAGTGATTCTGCAATAAATGTTTATTTATTATTTTTTTTTTTTATAAGGACCAATTATTATTTTATGTACACATTGTCTATCAGTACTTGGTGCCGATATCACATATGGTAAGCTAAGCAGATACCTACTGTTCAAGTCAAACTAGATTGCTGTCGAGAGGCCATGTCTGCTGTTTTAAATGACTGGTTATTATGACAACCATACCATTTTGTCAAAAGTTCGTAATCTCGTAAATTCATAATGGCGTGTCAGTGGACAAAAGAAATGTCTAAATAACAGAAAAAGAAAAATATTTTATTTGGGACACGCACAAATAACACAATCAGTAAAAAAATAAAAAACCGACTTCAAAAACTTAAAACGAATAAAATAACTTTCATAAAAACTTAACAGCAGCTTGGCACCGACTTCAGCGAAGCTGTAAAGTTTTTATGAAAGCTATTTTATTCGTTTTAGGTTTTTGAAATCGGGTTTTAGATTTTTTTAAAGTGAATTTATTTTTCTATCTTTAGTTGATTATAAAATTTCCATAAGCCCAAGACGAATGAAAAGAAGAATAATCTAAAATCCCCTTATAAATGTCGGAGATACAGTACATTTATGCATATAACTTCGTACATAAGAATAATTACCGAATGTATTTTATACTTAAACCTTCCTGAAAGTATGTAAATCACGTTAATGAAAGAAACATTACAATTGGTTCTTTAATTTCTGAGAAAATCGCGGACATACATACATACGGGTCGAATACAGAACCTCTTTTTTTGTAGTCAGTTAAAAAAGAGGCATTTAGAGCGAACAAAATTATTGAAAATTAAAAAAAAAATAAAAAAGACCTGTGCGAGGCTGAAAAGGCTCCTATCTCAGCATCATCATTATCTGCCTAGCCTTTTCCCAACTATGTTGGGGTCGGCTTCCAGTCTAACCGGATGCAGCTGAATACCAGTATTTTACATGGAGCGACTGCCTATCTGACCTCCACAACCCAGTAACTGGGTAATACGATACTTACTGGTAAGACTGGTTTTTAGACTTTCGGGTTTCTGACGACCCGTGACGACTATCAAAGATCCACGAATGACAGCCGGGACCAACGGCGTAACGTGCTTTCCGAGGCACGGAGGGGTATTGGTATGTAAAGACGGGCACTCATCCACGGACCAACCGCGGGAAGCGTAGCTTATCCTGATCGATCGACCCGTGCGGGTGTTATTACTTAGGCACAAGCCTCTCCTATCTTCGCATAATGCTGCGATACAAATAGAGATTACGACATGTCACAATGTATGTAGGAGTATACCAAATATAACTATACAAGGAACTTTTGGCGAGTGGCTAAAATCCGCACACAACCCCCTTTTTTTTTGTGGATGGGAAATCATCAAATGACTTCTCCCGCTCTGGGCGGAGCGGGAGGGGGTATCAGACTTTTACTAACTAAAGCCCACCCGTGTTCCTTCAGTTGCCTGTGCCAGGGCCACGGTATCTCTTTCGAACAACCCACAACCCCGGCAGCGGCACACAATACCTGAACCCCGAATCCGGAACTCTGAACTAGACAGTTGTACCTTAAAACATAATATACCTACGTTTCTTAATACCTAAATGCCAAACTCATGGAAGTATTATTTTACGATTATTTGAACGAAACCAAAAAATAATATATACAGTGATAATAATACCTACAATAAGTAAATAAATATAAATAAAATAAATAAATAATAAATATAAATAAAATAAATAAATAATAAATATTTATTTCCAAAGTAGGTACAACAATTTCTTAAACTAATAACAGTTTAAATCTTTGTGAGGTTGTACGCTGTCACATAGAAAATATGGAAAACCAAACGAATACCTAATACCTATCAATTTGTACATTTATTTGAATTTTATGTTTGATTTGCTATTCTTCAATTTTTATATTTTTATGTTCTGAATTTTTCAAACAGTTTTCAAACTGATATTTATGTATCAGACAATTTAAGTACCAGACAATATAATTGGTAATTTTCTCCAATACCATATTTTCTTTACAAACACAATACCTAATATGTAAATTTATAAATTTTTCTTTTAATTTTGTAGGTTCTTATTTTACCTAATTTCGATTTCAGACTTATGTTATGTAACATCTTGACTAACCATTGTGTAAATTAACATGTCCTATCTAAATGAGCAGGGTGATCTGTAACCCTTCTCTATTTAAGATTATGCATTTATACTATCTAGTGCCTGTAATACTGATGTTGAGATAATTAAAGATTATGATTAAATAAAAGATTTATGATTATGATAATTGGTATCGTTGCTTATAAGGTGATCGCTACTGTTATTGTCAGCTTTCATAAATAAATAGTCTGGCGTGCTTGTTTCAGAGAAAATGTATCGCCTGAAATAATCATTTTCCTGCCTTTGCCCCATGTTACTTGGGGTCGGCGCATCTCCTGAAATATTGCCGATAAATTCAAAGGCAGACAGTAGCACATAGGTAGGTACAAGAGGGACCTAATACTCCCTACATCGTAATTCTCAATAAATCACCACAGTGCATTGTTCATAACTTCTATTATCTAAAACTTGGCGTGTATGACAAACTTCAGCAAAGTCCGGCCAACTTAAGGGAGAGTTCTCAAGCAGCCGGACCGCGGTTCCGTTCACAAGATTATGACGCGTGGACGCGCTGGAAACTTCGCCTTAACGCTTTGTCTTACTAAAGATGGTCAGTTTGGACTCATGTTGTATTTTGAAACTATGTTGTAAGAAGAGATTGTAGCTGGAGCTGAAATGTGTGAAGTAGTTGTTCCTTAAAAATTGTCCACATGTCTCTTGTCTTGTCTCTGAAACAAAAAATATTTTTGCTTACCTACCATCATTCAAGAGCTTGTGAAGGATTCAGAGGAGCTCATGGTTAAGTAATAACAGCAGCACGGGTCGATCCATCAGGTTAAGCTACGCTTGCCGGGGTTGGTCCGTGGATGGATGACCATCTTTACATACCAAAACTCCTCCGTGCCTCGGAAAGCACTTTACGCCGTTGGTCCCGGCTGTCATTCGTGGATCTTTGACAGTCGTTAAGGGTCGTCAGAAGCCCGAAAGTCTGACAACTAGTCTTACCAAGGGGTATAGTATTATTCAGTAACTGGGTAGTGGAGGACAGATCGGCAGTCGTTCCATGTAAAATAATGGTATTCAGCTGCATCCGGTTAGACTGGAAGCTGACCCCAACATAGTTGGGAAAAGGCTAGGCAGATGATGACCTATCATCATTCAAAAACACCACCCTGCGCTTCATAACTCAAGTAGCAGATGTTGGAGAAAAAGCAGACAGGCTGAACTGGGAATGGGCCGGACACGTCGCACGAATGCACCCGGAGAGATCGGCAAAGATCGACACTCACTGGACGCCTGAAGGAGGACATCGCCGTCGAGGCAGACCACGGCGAAGGTAGTGTGACGATCTGATAAGGTTTGCAGGGCCAACATGGCCAGAGATCGCACAAGACATAGTTTGGAAGGAAAAAGGGGAGGGCTTTGCCCAGCAGGCGGACACAATGAAATGCTCTCAAAACGGTGAAGGAAAACACCGTGAGGAAACCGGAATGTTTTAGAATCAAAAATTCGAAGACATGTGTCATCCACCAACCCGCACTGGGCCCGCTTGGTGGATTACAGCCCCTCTAGAAAAGAGGAGGCCTTGTGTCCCAGCAGTGGGAACATTATAGGCTGATCATTCTATTATGCTTATTATTATACCTGTTCAATAAATACCCAAAATACCTTTTCTCAAATGCCACATTATTAGTCACTTGTCTCAAAAAGGTCCAATTTTTTAACCCTTTCCTCCGAGTGGTTCCAACACAAATTGGGTGTTAAATTAGACGAAGACGTGACTCTTTAGTATCGGGGGGTTGAATAAATACCCCTTCTTCGTTTTACAATTACTTTAAAAAAAGTTTAGATTAATGTGAGCGTGTTAAATGGATTCTAGTTAGTAATAGGTAGACATTTTCATCAAAAAAACTGGCCAAGTGAGTGTTGGACCTCACACAATGAAGGGGTCCGTAGTTCGGATGAATTTATTATAAAAACAAACACCGCTGCCCAGGCCCCCTCGCTTTCCAGCATGGAGTTGACGACGCTGGGAAGCAAGAGGTCCCGCCCGACCGCTGCGGGTGACCACCCCAGGGACCAAAACCAGCACATGGGCGCCAGACGACCCCGTGCCTGGGCACCCTTGGTCCCCCTGCGACGGGTCAGGTCATTGGGCCCGCCGCCTGCCAAATTTCGGCCGCAGAGGATAGAGAGAGCGGCCAACGTCCGACACCCCTCCTCCCCTGCGGCCCCACCGCGTCCGCCATCAAACGGTGGCGTCCCGTCAAGGCCGCAGAAGGTAGGGAGAGCGGCGCACCGCAATACTCCTCTCCCGCCGTGGCGCCAACCCTCAGCCGCGATGCCTCACAAAAGACGCCGGGGCCCGCCTCGGTTGCGGTGTCACCCAAGCGGCCACCGCAACCTACCCGCGGGCCGCTACGTCGTCAGCTTTCCAGGAAAAGCCCTGACGAGCGGCCTCTCCTCGGGTTCCTCTTCGCTTCACCGTGGGTGACCAAGCCACGGCTACTGAGCCCCCCGCCTCGACAATGCGGGAACCCACCGGGTAGTGCCACGGAGCGTCTTACAGGTTATGGTGAGCTGGTTTTTGCTTTTTGCTCGCCTGACCTCAAACGGGTTATATCAGAGGCATTCCAATAGAAATTTATTCGGATAGAGAAACCTAAGGAACAGTGCTATACATCTTGCCCAGGCGACTACACTATCAACAATAGCAAACTTTGACAATAGAACAGCGTTGCCTCATTCATTGAGTAGGCGTTTCTTGAAATACCTCACATGCAAAATCTATGCCATGTAGAATTGAAAGATGCGTAGTAATTATATTTTTATTAAATAATGGGCTACAACAGAATTTAAAGGTTCCATCGAAATAGTTCAAGGACGAAACTAGTAAAAGCAATCGCTTCATTTCGAAAGTGTCGAATTTTGTCGATGGAACCATTTAATTGTGTCGTATTCAGTAGTTTATTGGTACTAATGTTCGATTAGATAATAGTTGATTATTTAATGATTTACGAAAAGTCCAACATTGGATCGCTATGTCCATCCGTCTGTCCGTCCGCAGCTTAGCTCAGAGACTCTTTATACTAGAAAGCTATAATTTGGCACGGATATACGCCGAGAATGTGATAAAATGTGCCGCCCTCCCCCCCCCCCCCCCCCCGCGCTAAACGTTCACGGTAGTAGTATACATATAACGAAGTTAAAAGAAAAACTATCACAGCTATGTAGGCTTTTCAAGTTTATGAGTCAACCAACTTACACATTTGCAGTTGGAATGTATGGGTGACCATGTTTTTCACCTCTTGACCTCTAAAGCTACCATTTACTGGGTACGTCTTTGTTTGACTTGAATGTGCCCTGGCGGCTGAGAGTATGTGACGCTCACTCTATTAGTCTCGGTGATGGTGGCGCGTGTTGGATCATTTAGCTAATCCATGCGTCAGATTCGTGAACAAGCGCTGTCAGCGAAGGCTGGTCATACCTTAGCGGCCACGGCTTATTTTAATTTAATTTAAATATTTGAATTGCTTTTTTTTTTAAAGACGCTTTTAACGTTCTGCATCGTTCTCATGTGTAAAATTTCAACATGAATGATGTAACCATTATTTTGTAACCATATCTTGATTTAAAAGAGTGTCCGTGGAGTTTCTTGCCCGTTCTTCTCCATAGGTACCTACTATGCTTTGGAATGGGCGCCTAGCTTCATCTTTTTGACTGACCGACCCCTTGACAATTCAAAAGTGCCTGTAATTGGTTTAATTGAAATAAATGCTTTGAGTTTGAGTTTGAGTTCAACTACAGTCTTTAGTTTATTCTTGGGATATACTCGCGTGGTCCGACACGCACTTGGCCGGTTTTTGTAATTTACTGGCATTTCTCAGTAGCAGCCTGGATTTGTGGCCGGCTGTGGTCAATCTGTGAAGCATACGCGGTGACTCCAGGACTCAAGTATAACACCAAAAAGAGCGAAATAATGGTTTTTAAAGCAGGTGCTATAGGTTACCCAACTATACCAGAGATATCGCTCTGCGGAGCACCCTTAACCCGTCGCGCGCCAATTAGCAGACACAATTGAAATTCTATTGTTATCTGTACACATGGTGTACAATCGACATTTTAAGAGTTAAATAGGGTGACCAACGTTAAGTACTTGGGTCATTGGGTTACCGATGTCTTGAAAGATAACAAGGACATTGATAGGGAACGTAGATCGTTGTCGGTACGCTGCAACATGCTGGCCCGCAGGTTTGCGCGATGTACAGTGGCGGTCAAGATTACTTTGTTTTAAATCATTTTGCTCGTCATTTTACACGTGCAGCCTGTGGACTAGTTATAGTTTGCGTGCATATATTGATCTACGTGTCCAGTATAATAACGCACTCAGAATACTGTTGGGGCTGCCATGGCGATGTAGCGTCAAAGATGTTTGCAGAAAGGCATATAGATGGTTTTGCGGCCATCATACGTAAAAGAAGCGCTTCTCTGCTTGCTCGTCTTCGTGGCAGTACCAACACTATCTTGAGTTTATTCGCAGATAGATGGGAATCTCCAATGCTGCGTCATTGGATGAAACTCCACACTCAATAATTTGTAAGTTCTACTAACACTAGTATTTAAGACCATTGTTACTAACAATATGGGCATAGCCTGAAATAAATAAATATAATATATTATATATATAATAGGCTCGGCCCCTAGGACATGGGTCTTGAGCATAACTGGCGAAGTGTGGGTGTACTATAGGTACCTACATCTCTGCTTAACCCTGCGGGGTATATAGGCGTGGTGTTATGTTATACTACCTGCGACCCGCGGTTTGACCCGCGTAGCCCAGAATAAAAAGTAACATATGTGTTAATCCAGGGTACAAGCTATCACCATACCAAATTTCATCCAAATCGATCCCGTCGTTTGAAAGTGAAGACGTAACAAACACAAACACACACTCACAAACTTTCGCCTGTCTAATATTATTAGTGTGATTATGTATTATTTTTTATTTTCAGAAGATACTTCAAAGTGATATTAGGAAATAATTCACGTTACTACAAGATTTTAAAATAATACCCGCCAATTATTGTCTCACTGCAGGGCATAAGCTTCTTCTCATACAGAGAAGGCACGAGCATTGATCACCACGCTTGCTCAAGACGGGTTGGCGAAGTCCAAGATTCCTCAGTTCCTCACGCTGTTTTCCCTTCACCGATATCAGTAACGTCCAAGATAAACAATGAAGACTTGCCCGGATTTGGAACCACAATCTTAGAGGCCTTGGTCATCACGAGATTATAAGATTTTAAAAGGAACACAAAAATCTATATGATATGGACGAACATTCTATTTGCCAGAGTTCTTGGACTAATAGTATACTGAAATTGAAAAACCATACCCAAATAAGTCGTGAATTAAACTAAGAAATCTTCCCATTCCAAACACAGATCCAGCCACAATGTACCAGGAGCACAGCTCCCGCAAGAGATAAAACGTCACCTCAAACATTCTGACTCAGCTTTATGTGGCTGTCAATCCGTAGACTTCCCGCGTTTTGTGGCGCTTTTATAGTCCACACCTCGCGCTTATGGGCCGAAGCACTACCTTCAATTATATCATTGTTTACTTACAGAATAAAATTATAGTATTATTTGTTGAGATTATTTGTTAAGGGATTCGGTGGTAGAATGTATTTTTTAGCATCAGTGTGATTATTACAATTGTGATTTTCTATTCGGTTTGTATTAGTAGATCTAGTTAGGACCGAGCGTAGATCAAGCTAAGACTATATCTAAAGAAAGAAAACGTAAACACATTTATTACATTTTTTTTATTTATCTGTATTTTTGCTAACCATTTAGAGTTGGTAGTTTCTACCATCAAAGTATTAGTAGGTAAATCTGGTTTCCAGTAATTGCAATAACTACATTTGAGGAGAAAACCAGTTATTTTTTTGTGTTTAGGAATACGAAAAATAACCCACAGTCTATTAAGAAGAAATCAATCTTAATATTTTGTAGAATTTTTAAAAACCAAAAAAAACGCCTGTCAAAATAATGACAGCAACAAAACCAGTAAACCAAACAAAACACAGAAACAAGATTCACTAAACAAAATATCATTCTTGAAGTATTTTTTATTCTCCACAAAACTACATTGAATTACTTTGAATAAAAATCTCACAACACTTAAATCCGCCATTTTGAATTATTCATAAAAATATAATTTTACCAATCATTTAACAGTCTGCCAAATTCGCCGTAAGTAAAGGACGGTATAAAATTTTTACTATCCCTATTTTCCGGCAGTAAAGTGTGGTCAATCCAGTTGTCGCATATAGGGGTGTCCCGGTTTTATGTGGCCCATAACTTGGGCACCCTACTTCCTTAAAGGTAGGGTATTGCTCACAAATTGTCCATCGTATGTTTTATTGGGTATTCTGTCGAAGCCAAATAAAGTTATTAAGGGTTTGCCACAATGCTTTTTCGGTGGGGTAAGTAAAATAAAATTATAGGGCTGCCTATGATTTTTTATTCGAAAAATTTTCAATCGACTGTCTGGTGTGTTGTTTAATACATCGATATCAGAAAGAAGTTTTTAGGGTTCCGCACCAAAAGGGTAAAACGGGACCATAATACTAAGACTCCGCTCTCCGGCCGTCTGTCTGTCCGTCTGTCACCAGGCTGTATCTCATGAACCGTGATAGTTAGACAGTTGAAATTTTCACCGATGATGTATTTCTGTTGCCGCTATAACAACAAATACTAAAAAACATAATAAAATAAATATTTAAGGGGATTATGGGATTTTTTTTGCTCGTTTTTATACATAATGGTACGGCACCCTTCGTGTGCTAGTCCAACTCGCCTTTGGCCGGTTTTTTATAATCATTTATTAATTTGTCAGAATATGGTACATTAAATTGTCTTAAGATTAGAAATTATTAGATTCTATGTCTATGGTTGCATACATTTATTTATTCATTATTTATTTACACAAATCACTTATACACAGTAATTTACATACTTTTTTAGAGTAATACATACTGTGTGATTTCAATTAATCAATCAACTCAGCCTAACGCAGTCCACTGCTTGACATAATGCCTCTTCCAGGTTGCGCCACAACACCCAGTCTTCCGCCTTCCGCATCCAGTCTGTCCCAGTCACCTCTTAAGGTCGTCGGTCCATCTAGCTGGTGGCCCACACTGTGTTTGCCGATACTCGGTCTCCCGTCCAGGACTCGTCTGCTCTACAGGCTATCGGTCATGTTGTGTGACTTAACATTATGGAAAATATGAGAGCTGAAAACAATTTGCTGCCAGAAAACTATAACGATTTATCGTGGAGGAGCTCGTGGCTAAGAAATAACAGCCGCACGGGTCGATCCATCTGGTTAAGCTATGCTTGCCGGGATTGGCCCGTAGATGATCTTTACATACCGAGACTACTCCGTGCCTAGGAAAGCACGTTAAGCCGTTGGTCCCGGCTGTCATTCATGGATTTTTGACAGTTTTTACGCGTCGTCGGAACCCCGAAAGGGGTGTCGTATTACCCAGCACTAGGTTGTGGAGGTCAGATAGGCAGTCGCTCCATGTAAAATATTGGTATTCAGCTGCATCCGGTTAGACTGGAAGCCGACCCCAACATAGTTGGGAAAAGGCTAGGCAGATTGATGGAAACTATAACGACAATTTATACATTAATTTTTATTGCACCTTTTATTTTTATATAGTTCTAATAGCTTAGTTAGCTGGTCGAAAACGCATTATTCATACGCACGGCTACACATTAAGCTATACATTTCCAGTTTACACTGACCTCTCATTGGAAGGAAATCCTATACAATGCGAGATCAGCTTATACTGGAAATGTATAGCTTGATCGGTAGCCGTGCGTACAGCTCAAACTTATGTCTAGGCTTATTATTTTCTTCCTAGCTTTTCATAATACATTTTCTCCATACTATCTGCACAGAAATCTGCTATGTCAACATCATCCGGTAATTTGCGGTAAACACAGGCCACATAACCGCGTGAAGTCGTAAAAAAAATCTTTCATTAGGCATCAGTGTCCAAGGCGCGCGATGTCGCGACTTCTCGTAAAAATCCGTCACGATTTGCCACAATAAGGCATACAGGCCGCGCCCGCGCTGCGAATGACGAATACGTGATACTGTGAATGTTATTGTGAAACAGCTTGGAAAGGTATAGAGCAGGCATTTCTTTGATGTTTGAAAAAAACAAAAACCGGGGCTTAATATGAGCCCTTAAGCAGGACAGATGTTGAACGATCCAGTGTGAGAGAGAGACGGAGCTATATGCACCATCCTTTTTTCTCAACGGATCCATGATCTTTTTTTACGTCATGGTAGTGTAGATATTTTTCTGTTGTTTTTTGCTGAGATATTTGTCAGGCGCGTAACCGAGACTCAGCACCCTACCCTAAGTCATCAATTCAGATAATTTATGTAAACAAAGGTGATAACAGATCAAAAAAATATCGTCATAATGGTAATTCACATAAAATGGCGGAAAACAAGGCTATATTGGCTTTTATGTACTTATTTTAGAAATAATAATTAAACAATTATCATACCGTGTTAATTTTTATAAGTTTTCGGTTTTAAACAAAGTTATTAAAAAAAGAAAATTTTGTGGTATAAAAAATATTATGATACTGGTAACACTACAGGAGTTCCCAACATTCTCAAATTTCATTTGACATAATTTGCAAACTCGCGTCTTTTCAATACGTTCGTGTTCTTTTCTCCGATCATATTATTCGCTGCGTGTTTGTTAATTGTGCTTTGTTATCATCGTGTTAAGTGTTTCATTTTGTTGTTAGTTGTTATATTTCCTTGTTTTTGTATTTCCTTGTTTTTGATAAATTGTTTTGCAGCACTGTCCTGTCATTTTGACAGTGACATTTCTTTGTTTACTAAAATTATCTGAATTGATGACTTACGGTCTTATTACAAAACAAGGTTTTCTTCTGTCATGGTTTAAACCATCGAGCCCGTTTTTGTAATAAGAACCTAGCTGTGATAGAAATACAGTTCTTTATACAAATCTGATAACTTAGTCCGGTACTAAGTTCTCAGTTTTGTAAAACTGACAACTTAATGTGTCGGAATAAAGTTCGAAATTCAAAAAAGGGTCTATGGTTTAAATCTGGGTTTGAAGATGAACCTTGTTTTGTAATAAGGCGGTTAGGGTTTAATTCCGTACCACACTATCAATTTGAATCTTTATCATTTTGAAAAAAATTGCTAATCCATTGCTTCATATAACGCAATGAATGTTGTTAATCTGTCAAAATAAAACCGAATGCGATTAATAGCGTGTTACGCAATTGCCCCGCCGCCGGGCTGCAACTGAGAAATTCTTGACATATAAGCCCAATTACACTTTGCCAGAGCTAGGAATCGAACTCAGGACTGACCATCAATGAAGACAGTGAAAAAAAATACGAAGTTTAAAAAAAACCAGCATTTGTAGATCATTGTTAAAATTTAAATTCTTACTCAAAGAAAGCGACTCTTCGCTGTTATCAACTGTGTCTGCCTACCTATCACAGGGCTCTATTTATTTAACTTATTAAAGTTGCCAATTGCAATTCATTTTCGATTAGTCTTCAATATCAAAACCCATCAAAACAAAAATCTTTTTCTCTTTATACCTACAAAAACTTGCTCCTGCCCGCGACTTTATCATTTGGATCAGTAGTTTCGAAGATTAAAATTTGTGAATTTGTGTGTAGGGGTAAATACAAACTGACAAATTTTAACCGACTTCAAAAAAGGAAGTTCTGTATTTATTTTTTTTATTTCGTGATTTTGTCAAAACTAATGAACCAATTTTGATGATTCTTTCACTAATGTAATCTACATACTTTCAGGAAGGTTTTAGTATATAATACATTATGTAATCATTCTTATGTACAAAGATATATGCATAAATGTACTGTATCTCCGGATTTTCTAAGCGGATTTTTGATGATTCTTCTATTCGTTCGTCTTTAGCTTATCTAATTGTATATTCAACTAAAAATGGAAAAACAAATTTACTTTAAAAAAGTAAAAACCGACTTCAGAAGCTGTTAGGTTTTTTAATTAAGAAAGTTATTTTATTCGTTTTAGAATAGAATAGAATAGAATACTCTTTATTATGCACACCATTCAAATGACAGATAGATGAGTTTTAGGTTTTTGAAGTCGGTTTTTATTGTTATTATTAAATATAGAAAACAAAAGCCTTTTCCAACTTCTTTTTTCAAAACGGCCTCTATCCCTTCCCCGCTCTACGTATCGGCTTTTACGCGTGCCTAGGTAAATATAAAGGTATAAAAGTGACGAATACGACCCACTGTTTGAAGGATAGAGACGTCCGTATAGAGATATTTGTAGAGATGTAGAGACATGACGAATCACAGTCAGACGTGTGCGGAATAAGACCCTTCGGTCATTTTGTGGAGATGAAATGTAGAATTGTAGAAGATTCTGGCAGGTGTGCGTAGAGATGAATGTGGATTTTGGTAGATAAGTACAGAAGGCATTTATAGTGGGTGTTGATCATTTTAATCATTAACACTTACTAACAATGTAAGGTAAAATATCACCGTCTGATTACTCGTATATTTCGTCGATTGAAACTTTAATCTATCAAAATAATGTGTAAGTCATACAATGGAAACGTAACGAACGCTTTTTTTAGGGTTCCGTACCTCAAAAGGAAAGAACGGAACCCTTATAGGATCACTCGTGTGTCTGTCTGTCTGTTTGTCTGTCTGTCTGTCTATTTATCTGTCTGTCTGTCCGTCTGTCACAGCCAATTTGCTCCGAATCTAATGGACCGATTAAGTTGAAATTTGGTACACATATGAATTTCTGTGACCCAAGCACGGACGAGTAAAGTAAATAAATGAATTTTGAATATAGGGGTCACTTTTGGGGGGCAAATTAGAAAATTAAAAAAAAAAGTTTTGCAAACTACAACCGTGTGACATGTCAAATGAAAGGTCTTATTACTATGAGGATCTCAAATATTTTTTTTATAATTTTAAAATAAATTGTTTTAAAGTTATTTAAGAAAATAGACGAAATTTGACCATTCCCCCCCTTATCTCCGAAACTAAGCCTAAAATTTTGAAAGAAATACAGAAAATAGATCTTTACCTGTAGATTACAGGAAAACCTATAAGAAGTCTGTGGTCTTAAAATAACATGGTAAATCTATCAATATTGTGAGTACAAACTTACATTTACAGTTGGAATGTATGGGAGAACATGTTTTTCAACTACAATGTTAAGTTTGTTCTTAACATAAATTCATCCCAACTACGGAACCCTTCATTGTGCGTGGTCCGACACGCACTTGGCCGGTTTTTTTAAAACAAGCCTTGTCGTGGTGAAAAGGGAGTACACATTTTATTTGAAAAGTCTTACTGCTATACATATACTTAAAAATTGGCCCCAATAATTGTTTATCTTAAACTATATTTATACTAATCTATACCAATAATAAACCTGAAGAGTTTGTTTTTTTGTTTGTTAGAACGCGCTAATCTCTGGAAGTTTTTTTTTTTAATTTATTTACTGAAATAACAATATAGCGATGTTTCTTAAATATAAACTCCCCAAACTTTTACGTTTGATGTACCATTAGGATTTGATTTTTTTTTGCATTTTATTGCTCAATTCTTAAGTAAAGCTATAGGCATATTTAACATCACGCTAAGACCTTTAGGTGCCGAGCAAAACGAAAAAATAATAAAAAAGAACGCTAAGCGACAACGAAGTAATAGCGCGGGCAGGCGATGCGATGCGACGGGGTGGGACGGGGGAAAAAGACTCGCGGACGTATTATCTAATAAAAATACATAAGTCAACTTGTAATTTTGTTTTATTATTTTATCCATCATGATCACATTTTTCATTTTACTAGATTTAGTTTAGTGAAACGACAATCACTGACATTATTTATTAGCATTTTGTCATACCACTAAACATTTTTAGTAAGAGAACTTTGCTAGGCAGCAGAAATATACATCAACAAAATCTTCGAATATTTTTCTTCCATTAATCCTCACATTCTTTGCAAACATACCGCGGATCACTTAGAAACCCCTGCCATCTGCATATATAAAGGGTGTTGCTAAATCAGGGCGGTTACCGAGATCAGACATGCTGATCTGAGAGAGACATCAATAACGAACACCCTTGTTGTCAGGAGATCACATTTGGTGTACATCAAGTATTGAACATTAGGCTCGAGTGTGGAATATACGGGATTTCGTTTTGTACGACTATTTAGGGTTCCGTACTAAAATAGTAAAAAGGAGCCCTTGTGGTGCGACTCAGTCTGTCTGTCCATCGGTCACAGCTGGATATCTCAAGAACTACTAATGCCATCAACATGAAATTTGGAACAGTTTTAGATGACGTTTGCCCCACTATTTTGCAAATAAACAAGATTTTTTTGTTTTTTTTTTGGAACGGGGACTGAAAGGCAGTCTTAAAAAATCGAAGTGGGGGCTACTAGGGCATGTGGAGTATCATATGAAAGAACGCTGTTTGCACATTCTCAAACATTTTTTTTTTCGTTTTTTTCATATAGTTTTCGACTTTTGATAAAAAACGTAAAAAAAATACCGTTCCCCCTTAACTCCGAAATTTACATAGAGAAAAATCTGAAATTATTCTAAAACGATGTCTTTAAATAGCACAGTTTTTCAGAAATCGGAACGGAACTCTCGGTGCGCGAGTCCAACTCGCTCTTGACCGGTTTTTTAAAAGGTGGCTAACAAGCAGGTGACAGTTGCCAATTTGCGCTTTCAACAAGAAATTTTCTCATCTTGATATATTTAACACCAAAAAAGGTACATTCAGGAAACTAATGGTAACTTCTGTATGCGACGATTTGACTAATATTTCTAAATAGAGTAAACTCTATACCATTCTTACATTCAAATGTAAGAATCCATACACTACTATAACACTTCACACACACACACACCCCCGCACACACTTTGAAATGCTTGCTTAGATGGTTCTACTCGTAGCATATCATCCTGTTGTTTCTGATGCATGTAATCAGTGTTGCTATAAATTGTAAATCCATAATTGGCTGTAAGATTGGTTTTATCTATTTAAGTAAAATTGTTAAAGAGCTGTGGATTTTGTAATAAATAAATAAGTAATTTCCAACGTGTTAATATTATCGTGGACGTGTAGGAAGGATGAAGGAATATGTATAGAAATACGCACACGTTGTTACGTTATCGTGGTTGGTAAAAGCGTCATTATTATTTTTAATTGCTATTTTTAATTGATATCCGTGGGTATGTCCGTGGCATCACACAGGCCCTATCAGAATACCAGCGTTGCGGTATTTATTTTTTATATATCGCAGCTTTATGCTGAGATGGGAGCCTTTTTGGCCTCGCACAGGTCTTTTTTATTTTTTTTTTTTATTTTAGTCTGATTTTTTTTTTGTTTTTTTGTTTTTTAATGTTTATTTTGTTACTTTTATATGCTCTTTTTTAACTGTATTTCCTGTGCGTGTCCCAAATAAAATATTTTTCTTTCTTTCTTTCTATTATATTTCCATACATTTTATTTCCCTGTGTTAACGACTTATCGTGATGCCGGGGACGTCCACGATATTATCGTCAGGTTAGAAATTATAAAAACCGCACAGTGGACGTGGTTGACGCAACCGATTTTTTTGGCCCATATTTAGTTTTCGTTGTCAAAATTTCGTATTATTCAACTGTTTCCAGCAATCAACTGAAATAAGTGAGTACTTTTTCCTTCACTAAAAACATTTCCATAGCTACCAAGACTTGTCACTTTTCCAGCTAAAATTAAATCCCCTATGTTTTCGCCACACATGAAAGATCTCGCTCTCCACAATACACTCAAATATCAACCTTAATACCTAAAGACAAAGTCCAAACTTCCCCAAAAGTCACATAAGTCATTGTTAAGGCGAAGCTATCGAAAAGAAATTGTAAAATAAAATCAAATGTAATTTGTTCTTTCCCAATTTGGTGTCGTTTGCTTGAGGCGAAATTTGGCACACGTATGGGGGTTTCCCTTTACAATACTTCGCCTTAAGTGAGATTGAATTGGTCGTGTTTTCGTTGTCTTGTTATCAAATATTGTGGGGATTGAGCCGTGCAGATATTGCGTTACAGGTTTTGGAAAGATTTTCTTATATTTGCGTGGTTTTCCCTAAGTGAGCAATTGTTATAGGAGCAAGAAATTTTTGACTACCCACTTTTGAAGTGCGTTAACAGCGAAATCGTTGTTTTAGAGAAGGCACTTCTTTAACCCGTCGCGCGCCAATTAGCAGACACAATTGAAATTCTATTGTTATCTGTACACATGGTGTACAATCGACATTTTAAGAGTTAAGCATGCCAATTTCAACGATGGTCTATTTTTTTTATGTTAACTTATGTTTTTTTTGAAAATAGCTTTTGCCGGCGGCTTCGCCCGCGTACGTGTCGGTAATTATCCCACAAGAACGTACTACCGGAATGTAAAGTAGCCTATGTGCTATTCTAGACTATAATCCATCTCTGTGCCAAATTTCATCCAGATCCTTCCTGTTGTTCTAGCGTGATTGAATAATAAACATCCATCCAAACTTTCACATTTAGTAGGATTACTTCCTAAAACGTCTCTTCGTTTTTTTATTTTCTATTTTAAAAACATTTTCTCAGATACAAAAAATATCCAGTTTTTCATAACCTTGTCATTTTCTGACCCAATATTTAAGAGCCAAGCCCAATCCAACATCGATCCTACCTTTGCAAATAGGGTCTCCCAAAACAAATGACAAAAGAAACTGTGACGTATGCAGGAAATCGTTTGGCAAACGCGAAATAATAAATTGTTTAACATAACAAATTCAATATAAATAGTTGCGTCCCTCGCAGTCGGAGCGCTATCAAAAATCCCTCTTCTACACTACATCTATCTGCATTAGGGTTGGCAGGAGTTATGCTGTATGTAGTTAAGAATTTCTTAATAATAATTTTTGGCTCAAAGTCAAATCATTTGCTCAAATTAGCATCCTCTCGCCTGCAGAAAAGCTCCCAGCGGGCTATCAACTACTATGGCCCACCTGGAAATCTCTTAACTGACTAAGAAGTCAGATGGGCCACTGCAGGTTCAACTTAGTCAGGTGGGGGTACTCCGATGAGCCAAGTGCGACTGGGAACTCACATCGCAAACGATGCCTCACCTTTCGTCGTGCTCTCTGTGCAATAACACCTGCACTATGAAGACCTTTGCGAGGCCAACGCTGTCGCTGGCTGAATTCTTTGTCGAAGCTTATTTAAAACTGATAAATGGCGAAGATATCGATACGCCAAAGAAGAAGTCAATTAAAAGGCACTTGTATTAGTCAACAATTTGAATTAAGTTTAAAGAATTGTTCATTCATAAGTGTAGTTGTCGATGAAGAATTGGCAGAAGACACTAGCTACTGCTATTTAATGGAAGTTTTGTCGGTTGTTTGGTTAATAATGAACGTCGTATTGATAGGTAGATAAGTTATCGAGAAAGGTCAGTTGTTCGATGAACTGTAGAATAGAATACTCTTTATTATGCACACCAACCAAATCAAACCAAACCAACAAAACCAAACCCAACCAAACCAAACCAACCAAACAACCCAAACCAAAACCAACCAAACCTGAGCAAACCAAACCAAATCACCAAACCAAACCAAACCAAACCAACCAAAACCAAAACCAAACCAAACCAAACCAAACCAACCAAACCAAACCAAATCTGTGCGTCTGGTAGCTGCTCGCTAACTCATGTTGACATGGCGGGACTTAAAAACTGATGGGTAGAGCTTTGACATCCCTAAACCAATCCCGGTGCATGGTTATATGCTTGGAGGCATCGAAGTCTACATACCAGTTCAAGGAGTCAGTCATCGTAAATGCAGAAAATGCTATAACGTAACCAGGAGCTGCAGTTTCAACATAAATAGAGATAGCTTTACGACAGAATTCAATCGCAAAGTCCTAAAGGGGTACCTAGATAGTTAAAATTACTTGACAACCACGAAAAAATCACGTGCTTGTCAAGCAATATTGACCGTCTAGGGACCACCTTAGGACGTACATCGAGACTGCAGGGCCAACTTTGCTTTCTGTTTTATCGTTATCGTACTTAATGCATTTATATCACCTTCGGCTTAATTATGAAACGTTTGCGTCCAGGAGAGCATATTGGAAGTATCAATGGACGCCTAGACATTCGACGAAAATATCAGCACTTGTCTTTGACTCGTTCTTGTGCGTTGTACACGTTGTTGTAACTTATTATTTAAATAGATTATCTATCAATTAATCCGACCGTTCATTAAAAACGACCATTTGACAGTTAACCAATGAAAAATGCAAAAATTCTCCGTTAATAAAAAGCTTCTTGACTCACTCCACCAAACACCATCCACAATTTAAAAGAAGCAAATCAATGTCACGTATGACGGCGGTGGAGACATTACGTTCACGTCATATTATTCTGAATACTATTATATATCGTGATAAAATAGTGTATTCTGCTCACAAAACCAATGATAGTTTGATATATGAGGAGCTTAGACATATTTGTACAATATTTATGTAGGTACTCATATGGGAATATTTAATTGATCCCTAAAAACTTTTTGATGTTCTATTGATGCTCGCATGTTTTCCTTAACGATGTTCTTTTAACCTTGATATCTTTTAAAACTATCGTTAACGTTCGTCGTTACTAGGCTAGGGTGCATTTCATAAAGACGATCAGTGAGTATAAAAGATGATCGTTTTGTATTTTTAGGAAGTGTAAATTATTTAGGGATCGATAAAATACATGCCTTTATGTTAGTAATTGTGGTTTGTTAGTATGTTACTGGTTGTTATCAGCATAAAAACTGAACTTTATGATGTTACAAACACACTGCAACATTTTCTGCAACACAAAACATGTTGCTTAAACTTGCAAATTAACTTCCAATGAATAAGGGACTTGTTTATCGTTCACCAATCATGTTTGCTACAACTACAAATTCATTTTACTGTAATAATGCCCATATTATTGAACACTCTAATGTTGCATTAGAGTGTAGAAATCGCTCAAGTAATTCCTATTTTATGGACCTAAAAATACAAAATACCCAGGTAACTGCGACCAACTCGGATGTAGTGCTCGCCGACCGGACAGTAAAAAGACGTTCAATTATTTAAAATAGTGTGCATCATTAGAAGCGCAATTTTTTTTTAAGAGGAACAGTTAAATATTTTACATTAATTTTAAGATTTTTTTTTTTTTTGCAGTGGCGGCTGTTGCCTATAATTCCAGTAATCTTAAACTTCAGAACTTGCGTCAAATCCGGTAGTTCTGTCCTGACCTTTTCATAAATTTTAAAATTTACTTTGGTTTTTGACGATTTTAAGGACGCTGTTGCAAATGGGTAATCAAATCATTACTTTTTTTATACAAAAGTATGTTTATTATTAAAACGCTTTGCATTCTTAAAATGTTTTTTAGCCGAATTGTTGATAGATGTGCATGGTACTATTCTGAACTGTAAATATAATTTTAGATAGTTACAGATTCTCAATAAATGTACCGAAGTGAAAATTTTTACTTCGGTACATTTATTGAGAAAATTCTTCTCAACTCGACTGTAAGTTTATTTTTAATTTTTTTGACAGATTTTGAAAATTCCTTTTTTGTTTGAAAGGGAATGCTCTCGAGGTGGTCCCAAAGAATCTGATGAGGGAATCCCATGGAAATCGAGGGAAACCCTCAAATTTTATAGGCTATAGCGATTTGGGTATTTTTTATAGTAATTCCTGCTCTTGGAAAGCACCATTTGGCGAAGTGGAACTGATGATGAATACCAGAGATGGCCATCGGAACTACTGAAATAAACTTTATTATTTTATTTATTTATTTATTATTTATTTATTAAAACTTTATGCACAAGTAAAAAAAATACCGTACAAAGGCGTTTATTTTACGGATGCGATTCGATTATTTTTTAAAAATATGTACGCTACCTAACTATTGGGTCCATAGAGACAGTTCTAGTCTCATATTGTAGCAAATTCAGTCTTCTTTAAAAACGTATCGTATAGGTATTCTAAAAACTAGTCCTTTAGGCTTAAAATCTCCAAAAACTAAAATTAAGGCGAAAATCTCGCGGTTACGTTGCGCTCGGCACTAGAGGTCTTTAACTTGGATTGGTCAGTCAAAAATCAGAACTACGGGATTTGACGCAAGGTCCAGTAACAACAAGGACAAGGGGTGACAAGGTTACTGGTAACCTCAACAATACAAACAAAATACATTTTACCAGACACCGACTTCCGAAATTAAAGTTATTTTTCACTTTGTAGTGTTGTTTTTGGAAGTCGGTTGTATTTTTTTGTCAAAAAGATTTTATGTAAAGAATCTATGTACAAAATTTCAAAACTGTATCATGGAAAATCACAAAGTTATAACCACTCGCGTGACTATTGCTCGGTGTCCATATTGTAACCTTTTTTAAAGATTTTTAGGGCAAAATATAACACGGTATAAAAATTATTGGAATCGATTCAGTTATTTATTCTGAAAAAACTATATTCAGGTTTCGCATATACTAAAAATAATGTTGTATAAACAGGGACCCAATATTTCTGTAATAGCTGCCCCATCAACACCACACTCCTTCCACCCCACACCAGTCCAACATATAACATTATTGTTTCCAACATAGACTTATGTGCGATATAATTTTCCAATTTTCCGAACAAATGTCTCGTTGTGAAAGGCGTGTATGCAAAGCTGTTTGTGTATGGTTGTGTTCGCGTTGAGGTCGGTCTGTTAGACCCGGAAGCTAATAGGTTAAGATATTAGCACTTAGCCGGTTTTTTTTCTATATACAGCGTGTTTCAGAAACTTTTGGTCAAAAAGGGTGTGCCACAGAATATCAAACTGAACCAATTAATTGGTCCCATGGAGAATGTTGTTCAATCCTTGACTACATCTTTCTGGTTATTATTTTTTTGTAGACATTAATTGATTTGATCTGACATTTACGAGTATTTGTTATTTATATTTTTACTACATTTTATTATTAATCAATCAACTAATTATTACTTATTTAATTTCAAATTGTATATTGTTTTTGTAGAGAAAGGGCCTCGTGGCTAAGTAATAACAGCCGCACGGGTCGATCCTTCAGGTTAAGCTACGCTTGCCGGGGTCGGTCAGTGGATGGGTGACCATCTTTACATAACGAGACTCCTCCGTGCCTCGGAAAGCACGTTAAGCCGTTGGTCCCGGCTGTCATCTTTGACAGTCGTTACGGGTCGTCAGAAGCCCGAAAGTCTGACAACCAGACTTACCAAGGGGTCTCGTATTACCCAGTTACTGGGTTGTGGAGGTCAGATAGGCAGTCGCTCCATGTAAAATACTGGTATTCAGCTGCATCCGGTTAGACTGGAAGCCGACCCCAACATAGTTGGGAAAAGGCTAGGCAGATTGATTGATATTGTTTTTGTAATTAATATGGGTCAAGGACCTGAAATAAATGAATTTGAATTTGATACACGCTGTGTAGGCATTGAATTCAAAATATTTTAGAGTTAATCCGTTAGAGTTGCGAATAAGGAGTATGCATGCGTTTCACTCCTTGAAATCTTGCCAATGAATTAAAAGTACCTATACCTATTAATATTTCATATTGTGTGCGCCTAATAATTAAAAACAATGTGTTTCCTAACAGAATGATTTTCTTTTGTAACTGATCCGATTATGACAAGTATGTCATAATCGGATCGGATAATTTTAATAACTTATATTTATTTTATTTAGGTATTAGTCACATCCAAATTCAACGGCGTGTAGTATGTATACTTCACGCCGTTTCTTTTGCAACTGATCCGATAATCGGATATTATAAATGTTTTTTTCCCAAGTAACAAATGCAGTAACATAAGCACGAACACCACGCCGCGGAGAAAACATTGTATCACTGAAGGAATCAAACGCCGGAAGCGGAAAGGAACGTATTTTTCGAATTTGAATTCCGAACTCCCGACTACTTCCGGAGCGGAAACTTGAAGATTTTACGAGATGGAAGTTTTAAACGGAATGGCGGATTTATATTTTTTCATTACAAGATGAGGAGTTATTAATAACTTATTCCGTTCAAACTTAACTTTCGATGATATTTAGGATGTTCCGTACGTCCGAATGAAAAAACGGTACCTATAAAGGATCACTTGTGTGTCTGTCCATCTCAGTCTGCCTAGCCTTTTCCCAACTATGTTGGGATCGGCTTCCAGTCTAACCGGAAGCAGCTGAATACCAGTAGGTATTTCACATGGAGCGACTGCCTATCTGGCCTCAACAACTCAATTACTGGGTAATACGATACGGTCTGTCTGTCACAGCCAATTTGCTCCGAATCTATTGGACCGAATAAGTTGAAATTTGGTATACAAATGACTTTTTTTTTTATATATTTTATTTCCTACAACTAATTTCGATAAAACAGTTAAAAATTTATTTTACTTTTTAATCAAAGTATGCATAGTAAAGTGTTAATTTCAATGACAGTTTAGTCGGTAAATTAAAATTTTATTTAACTACCCACCTGTTTTGTTTGACAGTTTAGACCACAATTGTATTATTTTTTACAATTATCAATATTATCATACAGACATTACCTAATCAACTTTTCAATTTGACACCAATAACATAAGACTACCTCGTTGGCCTAGTGGTCGCAAGTACTACTACTGAGCATGAGGTCCTGGGTTCGATTCTCAGGTCAGGCAAAGTGTTACTGGGTTGTTCTATGTGGCGGCATCTACATCGCCACATGCGAACTACGCATCACACTGACGTCACGCAAAATCCTGCATCGCACAATCAGAGTTACCGCGCGACTAGCATATATACAACGTCCCGACATCAACCGTCGGGCAGTTGCCCACCAGACACGACACCCCCCGAGGATCCTCCCTATTCTATGGAGGATGACTGAACTTTACACCCTGTTCCTCATGCCTCTATACTGGTGACCTTCATGCAACTCCTTCAGCGTGACGTCATCAGCATCACTTCCTCAAGCTTTCGAGCGGCGAGTCACACAGCCAGTCAGCACCCACCCACGGCTCCAACGGGTATCTTCACCACTTGCATGCAGCGGATGCGCATTCCTGGTCATCACCCTCAGCCTAATGAGCAATCTTGGCACCAGCACACTGCACTTCTTTTTATTTTTTTCTTCTGGAATTTCTCAGTAGCAGCCCGGAGTCTGGATTTGTGCCCGGTTGATGGCAATAGGCGCGCCCCCTATTACATGGGACTGAAATATAACTAGCGAAGTGTGAGTGTACTATAGGTACATCCCTGCCTAACCCTTCGGGATTGTAGGCATTACGTAATGGAATATTAGATTTTTTCAAACACAGTTTCCGCACACGCTCCGTTTCTTTACCCCAATCCTCCCCTTACTTCCATCGAACCTTATAGATATGTATCGAATAAAAAACCGGCCAAGTGCGTGTCAGACCACGCACTATGAAGGGCTCCGTGGTTGGGATGAATTTATCCTAAGAACAAACTTAACATTATAGTTCAAAAACATGTTCTTCCATACACTCCAACTGCAAACGTAAGTTTGTACGCGCAGTATTGAGAGATTTACCATGTTATTTTAAGACCATAGACATCTAATCTTATAGGTTTTACTGTAATCGTAGGTATAGAAATTTTCTGTATTTTTTGGCTCAATAGTTTCGAAGATATAAGGGTGGTCAATTTTCCTCTGTTTTCTTAAATAATTTTAAAACTACTTATTATTAAATTATAAATAAATCTATTTGAGACTCTCACAGTAAGCCCTTTCATTGATATATAGACGGGACAGTTAGCAAATTTTTTTTATTTTCTTTTTTGGCCCCCAAAAGTGACCCCATATTCAAAATTCATTTGTTTACGTTACCCGTCCGTGTTTGGGTCACAGAAATTCATATGTGTACCAAATTTCAACTTAATCGGTCCATTAGATTCGGAGCAAATTGCCTGCGTCAGACGGACAGACAGGCAGACATTACTAGCGATCCTATAAGGGTTCCGTTTTTTTTAGTTTGAGTTACGGAACCCTAAAAAACGAGCTATATATACATTTGTTCACGTAATTGGTTCAATCTTCACATTGACAATCGTTTTGCACGATAAGGCGCCATAAAAAACGTGCTAACATCCTTTATTCCTCTCAAATTGGGTATAGATTTTATTTGATCATAGATAAGAAAGCAGTTTGTATGGAAATGTCCTTTGTTTTTTTTTTTTTTTTATACAGTTCTCTTATTGTTAGCTGTTTTGTTGATTTATTTCAATTGTTTATTTATTTCAACTTTCAACAACAATTGAGGAACTCGTGGCTAAGTACTCGTAATAACAGCCACACGGGTCGATCCATCATCTTATCAATGATAAGTGTGCGTTAACTTTTTGTTTGAATTTGGTAATATACGCTAGGTTCTACGCCCAGCTAGTTATGTTGAGACTGCAAAACTGTTAAATGTGTTGGCTACTGCCTGGTCCGTAGATTTTATAAACTAAACCCTCGCCTTAAGAGGCGAGAGCTAAGTCTGCGAGAAAATATCGCCTGGATTTTCATTGAGAATCCAACTCTGGGTGCTAAGCAGTGCGTTGAAATCCAGTGCGCAATAAAAAAAACGCCCTCGGGCACGAATGCTAACAGGTTGAAAATCTAAAGCACCTAGTAGGACATTGTGGTAGATCTCATTGGAGAATATCAATAATATTATCTATTTCCAAAATTATGCCTACCAAAATGTGAGGCGGCTGCTTATTTGCCAACCAATGTAATAAAAAATATATTTTCATTTTCAGGCTTAAAGATGGAAGCGAAAGTGTACCACGAATAGGCAAGAAATCTGTAGCCTCCTCTCGATCCGCTCCCGCTTCCTCCTATGCAGACGGAGACTGAGGCAGACCGCAGACGGGCTTAGGCGGCAAAATATCCGTACATGGTATCATGTTGTGCCTATTCGTAGCATATGCGATGAGGAATACGAAGAGGAAGATGAAGACCAAGACGAGTTGCAAGATAAAGAGCAAGACGAAATGCAAGACGAAGATGTTTCCCATGCGATGAGAAATACGAAGAGGAAGATGAAGACCAAGACGAGTTGCAAGACGAAATGCAAGACGAAGATGTTTCCCATGCGATGAGAAATACGAAGAGGAAGATGAAGAGCAAGACGAGTTGCAAGACAAAGAGCAAGACGAAATGCAAGACGAAGATGTTTCCCATGCGATGAGAAATACGAAGAGGAAGATGAAGAGCAAGACGAGTTGCAAGATAAAGAGCAAGACGAAATGCAAGACGAAGATGTTTCCCATGCGATGAGAAATACGAAGAGGAAGATGAAGACCAAGACGAGTTGCAAGACAAAGAGCAAGACGAAATGCAAGACGAAGATGTTTCCCATGCGATGAGAAATACGAAGAGGAAGATGAAGAGCAAGACGAGTTGCAAGATAAAGAGCAAGACGAAATGCAAGACGAAGATGTTTCCCATGCGATGAGAAATACGAAGAGGAAGATGAAGAGCAAGACGAGTTGCAAGACAAAGAGCAAGACGAAATGCAAGACGAAGATGTTTCCCATGCGATGAGAAATACGAAGAGGAAGATGAAGAGCAAGACGAGTTGCAAGACAAAGAGCAAGACGAAATGCAAGACGAAGATGTTTCCCATGCGATGAGAAATACGAAGAGGAAGATGAAGAGCAAGACGAGTTGCAAGACAAAGAGCAAGACGAAATGCAAGACGAAGATGTTTCCCATGCGATGAGAAATACGAAGAGGAAGATGAAGAGCAAGACGAGTTGCAAGATAAAGAGCAAGACGAAATGCAAGACGAAGATGTTTCCCATGCGATGAGGAATACGAAGAGGAAGATGAAGAGCAAGACGAGTTGCAAGATAAAGAGCAAGACGAAATGCAAGACGAAGATGTTTCCCATGCAATGAGAAATACGAAGAGGAAGATGAAGAGCAAGACGAGTTGCAAGATAAAGAGCAAGACGAAATGCAAGAAGAAGAGCAAAACGAAATGCTAGAAGAAGAGCAAGACGAAACGCAAAACGAAGCCTCTACAAAAAGTATGAATGTTAAAGTACTGCCTGGATGAGGCCTGTAAGACCTACTTCCTTAAATTAGAGAGAACACAAATGGCAGTACTCAAAGTAATGTTTTGCAGGCTCTACAGATTCCCTACAGTGGAACTTTACAAGGACTTTGCGAGGTGCTTTCAGTGAGGAAACTGTTTGTTCTTCAGTGTGTATTGAGAAAACATCGCGTGCCAATAAAAATAACCAATAAACGTCGGGCTGATATTGTTTTCCCGTCTGTAAGACATAATTCCACCTTTGCTGAACACTAAATTTCTCTTACCTCAGTCAAAAACTGAGGACCAAAAAACTACTCCCGATACAAAAACTTAATTTACATCATTGTAAAATCATAGTGAAAGCGTTGATGGAGAAAAACTACGTCGAAATAGAAAATCTTCTATCCTCGCCTACTCAATAGGTCAACACAAACGCCTCAACTTTTTACATACACTTAGAAACAAACACACCTCTGTTACAATACACCATCATACATGACACACATTTTTCATCATTGTTATTTTATTTTTTTGCCTATTCTATTAAAAAATGGACCTTTTGTTTTTCTTTGTCGCTACATTTTTAATTACCAACGACATGACTAAAATTACATTTTTTTTTCTTTTTTATGGAGGAACATTGACTCTAAGTCACAGGTTTGGTAGCCAGGGGACCAATACACATATATATGCGGGAATCCATTGCCGATTCGCGGCCACCGTAGGCGCGGGCTTGCGAAAGACGAGTAATGGGTAGCTCGCCGTCCGGTAAGGACCAAGCCCGGGTTGACGGCGCGTTGTGTTCCACGCGCGCCTCAAAGAGGTGACGGTGTCCAATAGGGCCGATGCCGCCGGGGTCGCGGATTGTTCGAAAGAGATACCGTGGCCCTGGCACGGACAACTGAAGGAACACGGGTGGGTTTTAGTCAGTAAAAGTCTGACACGTCCTCCCGCTCCGCGCAGAGCGGGAGAAGTCATTTGATGATTTCCCATCCACAAAAAAAGGGGACCTATATAAATACACCATTTCTGTATGTTGTAAATTAATGTCATGTTTGTAACAACGCTGTTACTTTTTTGAACACTGTCATTTTGGTAACAAAACCAGAATAGCCTTTTTTTTTGTGGATGGGAAATCATCAAATGACTTCTCCCGCTCTGGGCAGAGCGGGAGGGCGTGAAAACCCACCCAAGCTCCTTCAGCTGCCCGTACCAGGGCCACGGTATCTCTTTCGAACTACCCGCGACCCCGGCGTCATCGGCCCAATTGACCCCGTCACTGCTGACATCTCTTTGAGGCGCACGTGGAACACAACGCGCCGTCGACCCGGGCCTGGTCCTTACCGGACGGCGAGCTGCCCATTACTCGTCGTCCGCAAGCCCGCGCCTACGGTGGCAACCAGAATAGCCTGGCCTCTTATTCTATTGCAACTCCGTACTACATTAGGCAATCAAGGTCAAAGTGTTACCACCAACGACATACCATATTAGGTACCTACATACATCAACATACGTAGACTAAGCTGGCCAAGCTTAGTAATACGTTCTACGGAAACGACGTAAGATAATACATGGTTGAATTTTTTGCCTGAAATAGCTTGTTATCGGTGCTTATGTTAGTTACTTTATTTTTCCTGTTAGGTATTGTTGTTGTGTGGCCATAATAAAAAAAACCGGCCAAGTGCGTGTCGGACCACGCACAATGACGGGTTCCGTAGTTGGGATGAATTTATGTTAAGAACAAACTTAACATTGTAGTTGGAAAACATGTTGTCCCATACATTCCAACTGTAAATGTAAGTTTGTACTCACAATATTGATAGATTTACCATGTTATTTTAAAACCACAGACTTCTTATAGGTTTTCCTGTTATCTATTTTCTGTATTTTTTTCAAAATTTTAGGCTCAGTAGTTTCGGAGATAAGGGGGGGGGGGGAATGGTCAATTTTCGTCTATTTTCTTAAATAACTTTAAAACAATTTATTTTAAAATTATAAAAAAAATATTTTTGAGACCCTCATAGTAAGCCCTTTCATTTGACATGCCACATAGTGTATGTAGTTTGCAAAACTTTTTCTTTTAATTTTCTTATTTGCCCCCTAAAAGTGACCTCTATATTCAAAATTCATTTATTTACTTTACCCGTACCGTGTTTGGGTCACAGAAATTCATATGTGTACCAAATTTCAACTTAATCGGTCCATTAGATTCGGAGCAAATTGGCTGTGACAGACGGACAGACAGACAGACAGACAGACACACGAGTGATCCTATTAGGGTTCCGTTTTTTCCTTTTGAGGTACGGAACCCTAAAAAGGGAAAGGGGGAAAGGAAAACCGTCACTGTGAAACCTTTCAGAGGAAACTGATACAGAAAAGCTAGCGTGTGATGAGGATGGCTTCACCAAAAGTCAGAAGAAGAAGCCTACTTGTCACAATCAATGCAGTACTGGACTGATAGGACCAAATATGCTGCTACGTCCAGCAATACCTACGACGTTGCTATATGTGTCCCGGCTACATCACTCCACGAAGGTTTAGGAAATCGTGGAGCACATGAAGATGAAGACCAACTGGACTTTACGGGTCGAGAAGTTGGAGCCGCGTCACAACTTCAACTCGTTTGTGGTGCGGGTTCCGACACAAAATCTCGACACGTTCCTTAAGGAAGAGTTTGGGTCGAAGAGTGTAGTCTACCGACGTTTTCGCGGCAGGCTATGCGACACCGCGCAGCGTAATACGACGCCTTCACTTCGTGTGTCTTAGTTTATAAGTTATGTTTTATATGTATTAGTATTTTTTTTTATGTTGTAATTTTTTGTATGTATTTGTATATTGTATTTTGCATGGGCCACAGCTGCCTGAAATAAAGGAATAATAATAATTATTATCCCCACCGCCATATATCTACGTTGACGCCGTGGTGGGGCTTGCGCGCTCCGAACTGTGGGTCTGTGCTGGAAGAGTTTATTTTGCCGAAACAGGTCTAGGGTGAGGAGCCAGACCAAGAGAGATACAGAAACCCGCAAGGCAGCGTGTGGCGAGCTGTTGGGCAGTAGCAACCCCACGAACCCTATGTCCCGGGAGATTTCTTGTTCCCACCTCTGGCTTGCCTTTATTGACCAGCTGGAGTGAACACTGATGAGGAACAGAGCTCTCATCTCATTATTGCCTTTATTGGTCAGCTTGAGTGGAGATTCGCAAGAGCAAACATGCTCAGAGGAATGCAATATTCCAGTAAGTACTTGTAGGAATCTTGACCATCTTCCGGGCTCTAGGATTGTTCTGAGAGCCGTGGAATACCTCCCCAATCCTCAAGCACCTCGTGACATTTTGCCCCCCTTGTCGGCTTGTCGCTACGTCACTAAGTGCTAGCGACAGTTTTCGGGGGCCCATTATTGAGTGTGCAAGTCACCCCTCCCATTTTTTCCGTGTAATAAAACATTGATCAGGCAAGGGCCATAGTCCTTTCACAGTTCTAGGTAACCAGTCTATTTTAAAAGACAATAAAATAATTTTATTTGACATATCTCGGGATATCTCTTAAGATACAGGCCAGACCTAGTTTAAGGGATAGAGTGTAAAATTATTGTACTTATAGGTTAAACTTATATTGGATTATGTCAACTGAATGCATGTAGTGCAATGTGATTTTTGTTTGTGCAATAAATTTATTATTATTATTATTTTATTTATCCTGGGTCCCGGACCTATGGAAGGCATACGAGGGGCTGAAGCCAACTTGCAGAGGCCCCTTAGACAATTTTAAATGACGAGGAGACACCAGCTGGCAATTATCCCTGTATGGACTATGCAAGTGCACACAAGGACAACCCCCGGTTGGTGCAGGACTATTGCAGAACAAGGAAACAAAACATATTGGGCTCACATTGGTTTGGGTGGCTATAGTGGATTGGGTACCTTGAACTATGGAAGAACTATGTCCCCTGCCTGAACACAGATAAAATGGCAGGGATATAATAATAAATAATTAATAATTATTATGACTATAATTATTATTGATTATAGACGAATAGCTTTGCCTGTGATTCCGTCCGCATGAAACCTTCCAATAGTGAAATTAACCCCCATTTAAATCATCAAGGGTGGATTTTTATAAAATCCTTTAGTAGTGGATACCTATCAACCTACAATGACTTAAGAGGATGCATTCTAAAAGTTGGCAACGTAGCGAATAGCTGTCAAATATTTACCTCTTTTTATTAATTTGTCAATATGATGAAATATCACTCTGTAGTGTCCTTGCACTAAAACAAGGATTATCATCCACCTCAAACCAACCTTATTAAAGAAAAAAAAAAATGGCATACATAAAATTTACAATCCTTGAGCTATAGGTACCTACAGTTTGTGCTACAGTTTACATTGTATTCCTCAATAAAATTGCGATCCCAATAAGCTTGGGGTTGCCAGCGATATAAATTTTAATACATGCAACATTTAATAATAACCGATGGCGCGTAAGAGGGTGGATATTGGTGGTTTTATATCGAAAATTGATATTTTAGAACTAAATATGGAAATGAGGAAAGATGCTTGTGAATATTGAGGATACAGAATAAATCATTAGGGACTTACAGTCAGCAAAAAAAGTCGATTAACACTTGTGTTTTCTAAATCTTAATTATTGAGAACAATACTTCATTAAAATCAGTGATCATGATGTCAAAAAGTAGCAGTGTTAACCGACTTCCGTTACTGACCGTACCATGGGCCTTATTCGAACCTGGTACCGACGAGGCCGTAAATATGTAAAAACCGGCGAAGTGCGTGTCGGACCACGCACAATGAAGGGTTCCGTTGTTGAAAAGAATTTACCACAAAGACAAGCGTAACATTGTAGTTGAAAAACATATTCTCCCATACATTAATATACGTCACGGTCAATTCTCCAAGTGAAAATTTAAGTTTGTAATCCCAGTTTTTTTTTTGAAAGAAAAAAAGAAATCATTTATTTGCTAATAATGTAGGTATACATATAAGTTGGAATATTTGTTGTGTTTTATGTGTTAAAATTATAAATTAACAATTTTCGAACTTTTTCTTTTACTTGTGATCTTTTTCTTTTGTGTGTGACCTTACTTCTTGTAAAGATGCATGATTCTAGAACAACGGGAAGTACCCCAAAGATTTTGATTTATTTGCGAGTATCAAAACATGTGGCTTATATGGCCGTATTTTTATTGCGTTGATTTAGAAGCTTGATTTTTTTAGAACACCAGGGGACAATATACCTACGTATTTGATATTAATTTCAACTTGATACCTCCACGCGTTCCTGAGAAAAAGGGTCTTGACAGACAGACAGACAGACGGACAACGAAACGGTCAGGAACCCTAAAAAAAAGTGTGAAAACATTTAAATGTAGTTACGGTTGACGGGATGAAGCGTAATATCAACATCGTAATCTACTTGCAATTTTTGTTTAGTTACTATCCTACTCTGTCCCAGTCCTGAAAAAAAATACTCAAAACTTTCATCACGACATTTTCCTCATTCCTCCGCATCACATACCATGACAACCGATTTCCGCATAACTTTCAGTCACCGGTGCCACTTTCAGACTTCCTCTTATGTATTCATTTCTTGGGATGGATTGCACCATCTTACTTTAACAATAACAAATCGCAACTTTTAGAAAAAAAACGTGTTGCTCCATTTGACAATTTGTTAGATGACGTCATAACTTTAACTGTAACCTTAACCGCCCACGCTTCTGTGGTTAAATACCTATCACTACTGTCAGACGCGTACCTACCCTGATAACTTTAACTAAGCTGATGAATACAACACATTTCGCAATAACTGTTAAAGTCAGCATTACAGTTATTGTGAAATTTGACATAAACCTATACTTTAAGTACTATTGTCGTGCAATCCAGCCTTTTCCTATCCATTCACGTAGCACTAGCACCATAGTTTTTTTAACTCTCGTATTGTTATAATAACTGCCGGATACTGATAGTACAATCAATCTGCCTACGCCTTTTCCCAATTATGTTGAGGTCGGCTTCCAGTCTAACCGGATGCAGCTGAATACGAGCTGGGTTTTACGAGCCCCTTAGTAAGACTGGTTTTCAGACTTTCGGGCTTCTGACGACCCGTAACGACTGTCAAAGATCCACGAATGACAGCGGGTACCAATGGCTTAACGTGCTTTCCGAGGCACATAGGAGTCTCGGTATGTAAAGATGGTCATCCGTCCACGGACCAACCCTGACAAGCGTAGCTTAACCTGATGGATCGACCCGTGCAGCTGTTATAACTTAGCCACGAGCTTCACGGATACTGCTAGTAGTATAAGTTCTAGCTTAATATTTAATTCTAAGATACATATATTAGATTTTCTCTAACAAACGGACCTTATGTTCTAAACACGGTTCTGTCGGAGTGGCAGTGCCATGTTGCGTTGACAACCTCACGCCACAAACTTCATTACGTGTCCGAAACGTCAAAGTGGGAGGTGGTCACTTTATCAGCGGAGAGCGGGAGACCAGCACGCGTTGCATGACCGCCATAAAAATGGGTTTAGCCGACGGAAGAATAGACACATCGCCATGCTTAGAAGTTAGAAATCTTTCTACAATCTGTCATACTTTTGTCTATTTTTCTGTCGGCAAAACCTGTTCCATGGTGGTGATGCAGTGATGAGAACAAGTCGGTACAGTACTCAATTAATCTCCCTAGCCTTTTCCCAACTATATTGGGGTCGACTTCCAATCTGACCGGATGCAGCTGAATACCAGTGTTTTACATGGACCGACTGCCTATCTGACCTCCACAACCTAATAACTGGGTCGATACCCCTTGGTAAGACTGGTTGTCAGACTTTCAGGCTTCTGACGACCCGTAACGACTGTCAAAGATCCACGAATGACAGCCGGGAACAACGGCTTAACGTACTTTCCGAGGCACGGAGGAGTCTCGGTATGTTAAGATGGTCACCCATCCACGGACCAACCCCGGCAAGCGTAGCTTGACGTGATGGATCGACTCGTGCGGCAGTATTAACCTAACATAATATTCATTAGTATCGGCCTTTACGCAGCACCTTTTGTTGTCATAATCCTCCTTCTCCTACCGTTATCCCAATTTATTTGGGGTCGGCAAGGCTTGTCTTCTCCTTTCATGCTTTTCTATGTTAATCGTTCACTATCGCAATAGTCGTCTGCTATCTGGCTATCGTCTTCCACATAATCCACTCATCGTTTCTTTGGTCTTCCCCTACTCTTAAAACCATCCACATTCCAACTCAAAACTTTCCTCACGACTTGACTTATAAACATACATAAGCTCACGCCTTCTTCCCATGGGGGTAGGCAGAAACTACGGAACACCACCTGCTGCGATCCTTACATATTCCTTTTGCTTCTTTTACGTTCATACATCTGGTCATAGACGCACATCGGTTGAGAGTAAGTACTACGCGCCTGACCTTTCTAAAGAACACTACTAATAAGGTCATTGCCTCCTCCTATCGTTTCCCTCACATCTGCCTTGTCTATACCTTTTCCGCCTTTCATTCATCAAGGCGCCTTTCATTCATCCTCTCAACATGACGAAACCACGACTTGTTCCACTTTTAAACTTTAGTTGGCCAAAACACGTACCGTAAAAAATATTCAAAATCCAAAAATAAAGCCTAACCCGCTAACGCTGCAACCTCACCTCCTAACCCGTCAAGCCGCGCGTGTCGTGGACGCGATGACGCGTCGACGCGCGTCCACCTAATTGTTAATTAATGTGCTAAATGCTAATGCCGCGATCGGTGATGGATGCGAATCGGATTTGTGCGTTTAAATTGACATATCGCGCGTCTAACAATCGCGTAATGTGTTATTAATCAGGCTTAATATTGTTGAATGTGATATGTAATTCTGTGGCACTGAATCCGTTATTTTGTGGTTGTATCAAAGGTTTCGATTGTTTGAGTGATTAGTGGTTATGGTAGGTAATTAATTGACTAACTGGGTAATTAATGAGTTGGTTATTTGTATTTAAATTGAATGTCACAAGCTAACATATTGGCTGGATTAACGTTTTTTACCAAGTATTAGCTAAACTATTTCCAGTACTGCGGTGTAATTGTGTAACTCACATATAATGACAATTGATAACAATTCCTTTCATTGTGATAGTTCACCCACGTTCATTGCGTTACTCGTATTTACGTTGTTGAGCAGATGAATTTTACAAACCTATGAAGCAATGGATTAGTAATGGGTAGTATTTAAACGCACATCAAAAATTACCAATTTTTCCCAACATCAAAAATACACACACAAACAAAAAAAACAATCAAAAATACTGGCGCATCAAAATTTGAATATCTAAATAAATTAAACTTAACGTCAGGTCAACGGAGCTCCGCTGCACGGGGCTCCTATTTCTGTCTGCAGGGTTTAAAGGAACCTAACCAAACCGAACCTCGGGGTGCCCAATTATTATAATTTGTACTAGTTTTGGTGTTCAATTAGTTAACTAGTAGTGCAATAATACGTTTATTAGATGAAAATTTATTGTTTTTGATTAACAGTTAGTATTTTTGATATATCTATCTATATAAATAAAAAGAAAAGTCCTGACTGACTGACTGACTGATTGACTGACTCATCAACGCCCAGCCCAAACCCTTGGACCTAGAAAGCTGAAATTTTGCACAGGGTTCCCTTTGTAATGTAGACAAGGAATAAGGGCGGAATTCCCGGTAGGACGTTCTCGTGGGATATTTTCCGACATAAACGCGGGCGAAGCCGCTGGCAAAAGCTAGTAATTAATATTTTTGTTGTTACTTTGGACAAAAATTGATGTATAAATAATGATTATTATTTGTACAAGTTTTGAAATTCAATTCGTTAATTAGTAGTGCAATCATTGATTTGGTGTGCATGTAGATTATTAAATGTAAAGTATTTGATGTAAGAATATTTTTCTGGTGTGCGATTAATAATTTCCCATTAATAATTTCCTTCAAAACTCTCGGATTGTGATGAAAATGTGTCAAGTAATTAGATAGGGTGTTGAACTATTTTGATCGAAAGTCTAAAAAATCTCAAAGTTTTCTTTATTCACGGAACAGTTCTTATAGGCTTCTTCTAAAAACACCGCTCGCCGAGCGACACGCGGTGCCTTTGTGTGACGTGCGATTCGTGTCGCGTGTCGTGCCTGTTTGTACTTTATGAGGACACTTAAATATTAAATATAAGTTTATTTAAAAAAAAACGAACTCACAATCATTTAACCCTTAAATGCTCTCGTGCATTTCACATCTACTCAAGTCATCCAATTTTTGGGATACTTTTAAAAAGTCACCAATCGTCACTTGTTTTAAAAAGTTTCCACTCAATAGTAATTCCGATCATTCCTCTAAGAAGCCGCGTGCGACAGTTCGGATTCATCGATCGGCTCGGCTCAAATAGATCGTGACAAATTTAACACTCGCATGCTTGACGTTGTTTTATTGCTGTCTTAATTCTGGATGGGGTGCAAGTTATAAGTGAGTTGAGGTTTTGGTAGGAACGGTTTTGTTTAGTTGCACACACATCTATCTACCTAATTCAATCTTATGTATAAATAAAATACCAGTCCAAAATGTCTGCGGTAGCATCTGCACCGTCACATGCGAACTATGCATCAAAGAACTGACGTCACATAAATCCTGCATGGCATATGTAAAGTTATCCGCGCGACTAATTATAATTATGTACAACGCCCGACATCAACCATCGAGCAGTGTAACCCACCAGATACAATACCCGCCTGGTCGGTTTTCTATAGGAGATGAGAAACGTAACACCCTGTTCCCCATATATCTACATGATGTCTACAAAAAATATTTTTTTGCTTTCTTCTCTCATCATTCGAGCCGTTCAAGCCGTACATCATCTTTCATATAATTCATCCATCGCTTTTTTAGTCTTCCATCACTGGTATTGCCATCCATACTCACATTCAAAACATTACCCACGACATCTCCCTCTTCCCTCCACATTCGATTTCCACACAACTTACCGGTCACCAGTGGCATTTTCTTAACTTACCAATAATTATATCAAATTACAACACACCACATAACTAAATTACCTTAATTTGCTATGAACGACGCAATACACCTACGTCGCTTCTGCCTTTCATTTAAACCAACTCCTTTATTCTGTTCCTACTGTCGAAGTTTAAACTCCTTTTTAAAAATGTATTCTGATTGTGAAGGGGAGATCAAACAGTTTTATTTTTATTGGATGTGGCAACTTTTATTGTTACCTACTTGTTAAGCTAAATGCATGAGAATAAAAAAAGAGAAATTTACGTAGTTGAGTTAGTTTTTTATTCAATCATTATTGCATTAAAATAGTTTCCACGAGTCATCATCATCACCATTTCAGCTGATAGACGTCCACTGCTGGACATAGGCCTCCCACAAGCACCGCCACTTCGACCGGTTCTGCGCTTGTCGCATCCAGCGGATTCCTACGGCCTTCACAAGGTCATCGATCCACCTTATGGGAGGCCTTCCAACGTTACGTCTTCAGATACGCGGTCCACCCCAGAACCTTTCGGCCCCATCTGTGTTCTGCGAGCAATATGCTCTGCCCACTGCTAATTAAATTTGGCAATTCTTCGGGCTATATCAGTTACCTTGGATCTCCTGTGGATCATCGTGGTCCTTAAATATATCCAGTCCAACCTGGGCAGTACGCCCTGCATCACCGCTTGTTTTGAGCTAAGCATGAGCTGCCGATATATTCTGTTAATAGCTCACCGTGAAAACTTATGTGAAGTGAGCGGTCGTTTCACTTGATACTAAGCAGTCTAAAGACTAACACTTTTGACAGCTCACTTCACCTAAGTATTCACGGTGAGCTATTTAAAGAATAGTTCCGCTGTTCTCATAGGTAAAGGACAGTAGAAGACCCAATACCTACCGTAAAAGTTATAAAATTAACCCACCATTCCACTAGTACCACCAAAACCCATAAATAAAACTACCACATTCTTCTCATATTCCTCCTGAACCCACACTCTATGATAAACGACCCTGCTTCGCTTATTGAGACGCGACCGAATGAAATATTGGTCGCGAGCATTACCCGGATCCGACTTTGATCCAGTGATAAATATGGTGCGAATGTGACGGTCTCAAGTATCCGATGTGGCACGTATCGGGAATTTTAAATGTGTTCGCTTTTTAGGGTTAGATGGTGAGTTCGTAATTTTTATTTTAGAATTTTTGGGTTTGGCTGTTGTGTCGGATATCATAAATCTGCTGTTCTTACCATTTATTTTTGAATCTGGTAAAGATTGGTTATAATTACTTTTATTGCAGATAGTTTTTAACTTAGAATACAAAATAATGAGAACTAATGTGAAATAATGTAAAATTGAGTGGTTATTCTTTTAAATTGCTGTGAATCATATTTAAAAATAGAGCCATTTAATGATTAGATAAACATATTGTAGCTGTCATTTAAAATTGTGGATTTTAATCACAAAAAGTCTTCAGTACTTTTAATATAGCATCTTTAAACATATCCTACCCACTTACATTTTCCTCGAATCTTATATAAAATCCTACACCTTCATATTATGTTAAAAATAAGTGCCAAAGTATGTTCAAAATTTTAATAAAAACGCACTTTTTACCCCCCATTAAGATCGCCAAACAATCCGTGACACTTCCATAATAATACAAAGACATCTTCGAACACTCAGATGAGGCTCTGAAAACTAGGAAAACACCCTGAATTTTCCTGTAAAAAGTAGATTTTTTAAAGTGAAAGTCTTTTATGATCTTTCAGAAAAAAACACCAATGAAAAATTTTGTTTGTGCATAAAGATATTATGATCTACGAGTCGCACATGACATGTTGTTGTCTACATGTTATAAATTAAAGTCACTTTTTTTTTATTTATTTTTTTTATTTATTTATTTAGTGAAATTACAATACAGCGGTGTTTCTTAAATCTAAACTCACCCAACTTTTACGCTTGATGGCGAGAGACGCTCTTTTACATAAAAAAAAAAACAATGAACCACCTTACGTACACACAGCAGCAGGTCAAGCTACTACAAACTCTCAAAGTTTCTCATTCGACTTTGAATTTAACTATCAACATTTTAAGGTTTAAAATCATTTGGAGAAATTCGACAGCTCAGCACAACCCGATGTGCTGTTCATGTCTGTCTTTTTGACCGCGTTGTTCTTCTTAATACTAAACTACGCAAAGGATTTTGATGCGGCTTTAACCATAATTAGCCGACTACGGCAAAGCCAAAAGGGTTATGATTTAACAGTCTATGTATGTATGTATGTATATAAGTATGTATTTACGTGTGTTCCACCGTAGCGCCTAAATTACTGAACCGATTTTAATGCATGAGGTATCAATAGATTCGTCCAATTGACATAGGCTATATAAATTCTCTCTAAATTTAATATGGTAGACTTTACATGTAAATTTCTGACCACGAAAAACATTAAATTGAGATAATAATGACATGTTTGGTATCAAAAGAAAGGTCTTGACATTAACAAATATGTATATATGTCATATTTTTTAAGTAAATAAATATATTAAAATTGTTAAAAATAAGTAAAAGTGGAGGTAAATAATATTAATTTAATTGGTTACAGACCACCGTGGCGAGCGTGATTTTTCAGTAGTCAGGGTTTTAGTTTTTGAACTTACTTTTTTATTGTTTAGAGAATTTATTCCGGAAGGTTTATGTCGTGTATACTATAAACATATACATTTTTACTAAAATTGATTCTACTAAAGAAATTACGATGTTTTGTCAAGTCGTAAAAATCGTGCGAAGTAGAAGCGGGTCGTAAGTGTTAGTTAGTACGAGTATTTATTATGAGTAATTTCAATCGTAAAAAACTTATAGTAATTCACTTCGGGATATTCGACTGCGATAATCATAAAATTTTTACAAAGCATTTTTTTTTTTTTTTTTACCAACAATTAGCATTGCCCATCAAAAAATGCGCATCAGTTTTCAAGATGCAAGCACACGAACATGCGGACATACATTCTTAATCTTGTAATGCTATGACAACACTGAGCCCCTCGTTTTTAATATCAGCTGTATAATAAATAGGTTAGCATTCCCTTTATGAAGGAAAAACCTATTAACGAACGACAAATGTATCAGGGGGTGGATTGTGAAAGTGCTCGATATTAATACGATATTTTAATTGATAAGAGTAGGTTGAGTTGAATTTTTTTCTCTCATAGTAAGTATTATTCAATTAATCAATCAATAATAATTTATTTTTTATTTTGTGAGTCATAGATAGGTACAAAATACATGTGTTTTTATGACAGAGTGATCCGCTTTGTCCCGCCAAATAAAAAGAAACAAATAAAATTACTTGTTTTTTTGGCACTAGATGTGCTACTAAAAATTGGGTATATATTAAATTCACATTTTCTCATGTTTAGAATATATTTCTGTTAGTGATATTTTAAAAATACACACCTATCTACGTTCCCAATAAAAACGACAATTTATCGAGCATTTTTCGGAATAGCACCCCAAGAATATTGTGTAAACACCCCAAAGCGAAACGCGACAAAATAAAATATCTATTACTATTAAGGATAATGACGAACCTTCTTAAACATGACTTAATATCAGTTGGGAAAAATATTACGCTCATCAGTGGCGTTCAGCATTTCTTTTTTAAAAGAGGATTTATTTCGCATGCGATTTTTTCGCCGATGTCATTAATCGGTAATGGGGATAGCGAATGGTGTTGATGATAATATTACCTATTTTGTTTATTATTTGTATAAGGATTTTTTTCTGTTGTTTTAATTCGGCTCATTGGCTTTGTGATGGTATTATTTAAGAACATCTTTTTTAATTCGTTTTGCCTACTTGGAAATTTTGCTGTATTCTATTTATTGAGTATTAGCTCTTGCCAGCGGCTTCGCCCGCGTGGATGTCGGAAATTATCCCACGGGAACGTACAACCAGGAATCCTTCCTTATTCCTTGTCTATATTATATAGGGAACGTCTTTGCAAAATTTCAGCTTTATAGGTTCAAGGGTTTCGGCTGGGCGTTGTCAGTCAGGACTTCTCTTTTTTATTTATACAGGGTTAGTTTTCAATGACCAGCCAAATTTTCACAGGGTGTTCTACCCATGATTATTAATAACTTTCACTATGGGACCAAGTTTGAAATCATGAAAAAAAAATCAGCTGTTTCATACATTTTGGTCGAGTAGGTATTGAACTTTTGTATGAAACAGCAATTTTTTTTTTCGTGATTTTAAAGTTGGTCCCATAGTAAAAGTTGTTCATATTCACGGGTAGAACGCCCTGTGAAAATTTGGCGGGTCATTGAAAACTACCCTGTATAGATAGATAAAGGCTAATTTTTATGACGAGATGGGCAAAGATCGTCACTCATGGACGCTTGAGAGAGGACATCGCCACTAAGTTAGACCATGAAGGTGGTGTAGTGATTACTTGGATGTAGTTCCAACCTAAACTAACAAGTTTGGTCGGGGTACCCTAGCTTAGTTACTGCGACGAACTGTGAGGAGTGGCCAGAAAGTTAAAAAGAGATTCAATCATTAAAAAAAGTATGCATCATAAGACAAGACTCCATCACAAGAAGTTTATATATATGTTGGAACGTCATGATTTATTCAGTTAGATTTAGACAGACACGTGGGCAGAAGATGGGTTTCGTGCAATGAAAACACACTGGGTGCGATACACGGTGTTTAAAATCACAATCTAACACAATCACTAAGCACAACGAATCGAATACAGTTCCGTGACGTAGTAACCCCGATGTTGCCCCGATGCGATCCAACACTAGACTGTTCTTCTCGCCATCAGGTTAAAACATCACGACTCTGTAGAAGCGCGCTGTAGGCGTGGGCACCTCACGTGATGTCGCCTGTGGCGCGCCTGCGATTCGTTACACGTCCGTACTATTTACCGGATCTGACATATAATTTAAAAAAAGCGTCCTCTATTAGAAGTTCAATAAGTCATTAGAGGATCAGTTAAATATTTCCCCTTGTTTACCACTCAATGATATAAAATAAAAACCGCGAAGTTGACGCTGTTCGGGTCCCAACTAGAGTAAGAAAAGATAAAAGTATCCGCTAACGACAATAGTTTGAAACAATCGTTTATCATCTGCGGTATATGCTGACTGTACCTACACGCTTCAATAGTATTTGTACCGTTAGCAGATACAATTACAGGAAAATTACTTCGACAGTTATAATTACCGTTTATTGTTGTGATAACTATCGTGGTTATTCGTAGATCTTTGATAGTCGTTACGGGTAGTCAGAAGTCCAAAAGTCTGACAACCAGTCTTACCAAGGCGTATCGTATTACTCAGTAACTCATGGGTTGAGAAGGCAGTCGGTCCATGTAAAATACCGGTATTCAGCTGCATCCAGTTAGACTGGAAACCGACCTCAACATAGTTGGGAAAAGGCTAGGCAGATTGATTGTTGTTATAATAATTATGGGAAGTGAGTTGAATAGAATATAATATTATCTCTATTCATATATCAACAACAACACAGACTGAAAACAAATAATAAGACTATGTCAATATAAAAGGGAAATTATTAATTGCACACCAGACAAATATTCTTACAGCAAATATTTTACATCTAATAATCTACATGTACACCAAATCAATGATTGCATTACTAATTAACTAATTGAATATCAAAACTTGTACAAATAATAATCATTATTTAAAACATCAATTTTTGTCCAAAGTCATAACAAAAATATTAATTATATATCAATAATACTAACTGTTGATGAAAAATAACAAATGCGCATCAAATAAACTTAATATTGCACTGCTAGTTAACTAATTGAATATAAAAACTTGTACTAATTATAATTATTGGGCACCCCGAAGTTCGGTTTTGTTAGGTTCCTTTAAACCCTGCAGACAAAAATAGGAGCCCCGCACAGCGGGGCTCCGTAGACCTGACGTTTTTAAGTTTAATTTATTTAGACATGCAAATTTTGATGTGCAATAATACTAATGTCACCATGTATTGTATCTAGATAAGGTAAGTATTTCTTCTTCTTATATCTCAGAGAATGTCGTAATGACCGTCGTCGTAGTGTCGTCGTGGTCGTCGTGTCGTGATGTCGTGTGGTTTAGGTCTCGCCTCATGCATGAGGTTGTGGGTTCACATCTAGGCAAGTAAGTAACAATGTGACTCTTTCATGACGTAATGAGTCTACCTTGGACATTACTGACATCGGTGAAGAAAAACCTGATTTTATTTTTACATCACTATAAAGTGTAACCGACCGTGTCTGTACATGGAAAATATTTGCGAAAAACTATTATTGGGGGTCTTTTTTAACGCAATAGAACCCAAAACAATGATGTTTAGAATTTTTGTCTGTTTGTCTGTGCGTTTGCGCGCGATAATCTCAGAAACGGCATAATCGATTTGGATGCGTTTTCGCTAATGAATTGTGGTAGTATTCTCTTAACATTAACCTCCTTATTCATAAAAAACTAAAACGCTCTATAAACCTATTTTAGTTATAGAAGTGTTTTGTCAATTTCTTTCGAATTATGATTTGAGTTTGCACTTCTTTACCTAAAATAGGTTTATAGAGCGTTTTACTTTTTTAAATGAATAAGGGGGTTAGTGTTTATTTTGTTTCAATTTGTTTATAAATAACAAAGTTATGTTAGTTTGGAAAAAATGGAAATAAAATACCTAGCAAGTCCGAAAGAAAGAAACACTTCTGTAACCTAACAAAAAGTACTGGGACTGCATTAATTCATGATAGCATATCAATTCACGACCCGACACGTTGTGCACAATTTCTGAGCAGTAAACCTAAAAATACTCGTACGTACTAGGCTTGCATGAATTAACAAAGAACAAGAACACGAAAAAGAAAAAAAACTTTTTTACAAAAAAATACAACCGACTTCCAAAAACAACACTACAAAGTGATAAATAACTTTAATTTCGGAAGTCGGTGTCTAGTTAAATGTATTTTTGTTTTTTGCCACCAACTTCCGAAATTAAAGTTATTTATCACTTTGTAGTGTTGTTTTTGGAAGTCGGTTGTATTTTTTTGTAAAAAAGTTTTTATTTTTCACTTTTTAGTTGTGTACCTACCCCACACAAATTCAAATACCACTACCTGCAAAACAAACTAGAACATCATCCATATAAAAGTGTGGAAAAAATACGTATTATTGAAGCTAACTCAAAAACGACCAAAGCAAAGTTAATCAATTTTATATGGGACCAACTGTAATGTATACACTCTCGAACAAAACAAAAAAAATCCAAATCGGTCCAGCCATCTTCGAGTAATCGGGGAACATACATAAAGAAAAATAAAAAAAAAAAAAAAAGGTTCCGACGAATTGAGAATCTCCTCCTTTTTGAAGTCGGTTAAAAAGTCCACTGTATAATATTTATTTGAATCATATATTTTGTTTCCAGTAGGATTAGAATGAAAGGCACACATATAGTTTGTAACATATTGTTTATCCCGGTAGTACGTTTCCCATGCGGGCAAAGCCGCTGGCAAAAGCTAGTAGTTAATATAAGTCTGAAATCACCAATCCGCCTTCAGCAAACGTGGTGATATGGTCGTGCCTTATCTGTATGAGAAGAAGCCTTTGCCGTGCAGTGAAACCAGGCTGGTATTATTATTATAATTATATCTCAGAAACAACACTTACCTATAACAAAAAATGCGAGGACTTTTTTTCTTCTCAGTCTTTTTTTTTTTGCTAACTGTACCGCAGGCCTGCGACGGAGTACGTTAACGTACATCATTATCGAGAGGTAAACGTATCTTAATCGACGAGAAAACGTTGGAACTACAGTTAGCTATACTACCCCTACTACCTTTACAAACTCGAACGAAAATATCCGGCGCCATCTAGTTTTATAATATTGAATAGTTTGGGATATTATTAACCGCACATCAGAAAAATATTCATACATCTAATAATCTATGTACACCAAATCAATGATTACATTACCTTAGATTCTAGCGTATGACACTCGTGGGTTGCAGCTGAAAATCAGCGTCAGGTCACCTTGTGTTGTCATCTGACAATATGCTGAGCTGAGGCCCTTTTGGCATTACAATCTTTGTTTTATGTTTTTTTATAATTTTAAGGTGTATTTATGTTTTTTATAATTTTAAGGTGTATTTATTTATTTTTTTGCTGTAATGCCAATTAAACGCATTTTTCTTTCTTTCTTTCTTTCATTACTAATTAACTAATGTGTCTCACTCAGTTTTCGCTCATGGATAAGCTCACTACATCACAATATCTTTCGAGTTACAATAGTACCCCTTCTCTTAACCCTCACCAATCTCTCGTCCATTATTTATAGAGTAAACTTTGTTATTGTTTTTAGTTATAAGTGGTAGGTATAATATTTTGTAATACAATGGACGGCAGAACTTTGTATCGGACTCTCTCCTAAACTTATGGGTTTGGTTGATCGCTTGCCCAATGGGGGGTGGTTGTAATCGGAATAGAATTTGTGTTATTGTATCTTAAGCAGGTACGTACTCTTTTGGATTTTTACTTAAGGACACGCTAGTCGCTCATTCTTCCATACAAAACGATTTGTCATTACTCGTTTGTTTGACGGTGTACGTTCATAACTAAAAGTTATTTACATTTTTCTCATTATAATCCTAGGACTATAAGGAAGCAGAATCGGAAAAAAATATTGGTTTAGAAGTTATGAGCGTCAAAACATTCATATTTCAACACAAATTTTAAAGCATTTTTGGGCGTAAATAAATAGCTCCCGGAGTATGAAAATTGCAAAATAGTTATCGTACAGCGAATTTAATGAAGAATTTAAATAATTTAACTTTAAATAAATACATCCTGCAGATTTTTCTTATTATCTAAACGCCCAAAGGTCTGTTCATGAAAATACATAAAAACGAAATAAATAAATACTAAATAAATCAAGTAACTGTATTAGCGTGCATATTAGTCACGCCACCAACGAGTTCGAGCCGCCGACTAGGAGCTCCTTAAAGAATTTCTCGGAGATCCCTCCGTGCCTCGGAAAGCACGTAAAGCAGTTGGTCCCGGCTGCCATTTGTAGATCTTTGGCAGAATGTTCCGGGTAGTCTGAAGCCCGAAAATCTGACCACCGTTCTTGCCAAGGGGTATCGTGTTACCCAATAATTAGGCTGTGGGTGGAGGTCAGATAGGCAGTCGCTTTATGTAAAATACATAAAGCTGCATTCGGTTAGACTGGAAGCCAATTGCAACATAGATGGGAAACAGGATCTATTTAAACCATATTTTACAAAAATAAATCAAGTCTACCTAGCCTTTTCCTAACTATTGGACTCGGTTTCCAGACTAACCGGATGCAGCTGAATACCAGTATTTTACATAAAACGACTGCCTATCTGACCTCCACAACCCAGTAACTAGGTAATACGATACCCCTTGGTAAGACTGGTTGTCAGACTTTCGGGCTTCTGACAACCCGTAACAACTGTCAAAGATCCACGAATGACAGCCGAGACCAACGGTTTCACGTGATTTCCGAGGCACAGAGGAGTCTCGGCATGTAAAGATGGTCACGCATCCACGGATACCCCGGCAAGCGTAGCTTAACCTGATGGATCGACCCGTGCGGCTGTTATTACTTAGCCACGAGCTCCTGCTTTTACAAAAATATATAATTTCCATAAAAGTAGGTGGATTTCCAAATATTTTCCATTCCATTCCGAATTTCTGATACATCTTATAATCAACCCTAAAAAGCTCGACAGCACAAAGCCAACATTTAACCCTATAATGTTTTAATAACGACGTGTGTACCAACGAATCAATTTGTAGTTCAACCCTTTGGCTGCGGCACAGGTGTGGCGCGGCTGTCAATTTTAATAAACGATCGCTGGGCGTGTGTATTTTTGATTTAATTGCGTGAGTATTGGAGGGTTGGGCATTGATACCATTTGTTTTAGTAGGGTATGTGTTGGTGACTAATCAGCATTGTAGAATAGAATAGAATACTCTTTATTATGCACACCATTAAAATTATAGATATCAATGTTGAAAACTTAGGGTGACATAATGTAATGTATTGTAAGGTGCTCCTGTATTCTTATTTTTATTAAAGGTGTATTTCGAGACAGAAATTGAATTGACTTTTTATTTCTTTCAATGATTGTTTTTAATTTGCAACTTATTGATGACTCAATATGCCTAGCCTTTTCCCAGCTACGTTGGGGTTTTACATGGAGCGACTGTCTATCTGACTTCCAAAACCCAGTTACTGGGTAATACAATGCTCCTTGGTAAGACTGGTTGTTAGACTTTCGGGTATCTGACGACCCGTAACGACTGTCCACGAATGATAGCCGGGGCACGGAAGGGTCTCGATATATAATGGATGGGTACCCATCCACAAACCGACCGGGACAAGCGTCGCAGTGCATTAGCAGTGCGGCTGTTATTATTTTGCCACTATCCCCTCTTTTAAATCTAAAAAAAAATAAATGTATGTTGCGTTAAACTATTCAGGTATTCCTTTACCCATTCAACCGTTAACCTTCAACCGAAATACTTAAATTACCTCGCAAATGAAGTTGTGACCGCTATTCCCAGGAACCGAACTACGCAAACAGGCAGTGTAGTGCGTAGTGTAGGATAAATAATAAAACATGCTATGACAGTTGGTGGCGACGAAGGGATGCCCCGAGGGCTACATACGTTAACGCAGCTTGACCACCAAGGCACATGCAGCGAGAAAAGGGTTGGATATGGCAATGATATCGTCTGTGCTTTAAAAAAGCCTTAAGTTTTGAGTTGAGCTGCACGATTACTGACAAATGCGTGGGCTGACTGGACAAGTCCACTCAGTGTGTGTGGTTCTTTCCTCAAAAGACCATTTCAGACACTAATCTACATGGTCTTCACAGGATCTCACCAAGATTATGTCTGGACTTTAAAAGAGACTGTGACCTCTGCGTTTGTTTCGGCGTTTCTTCTCAGAGTAGTCAGCTGTCAGATAGGAAACGCCGACCTCATCTAGTTTTTATTAAAAATATGATTGACGTGTAAAAAGAAGGAGACATGTACCTATGGTTGTGGGTGTGTCGGGGTGTGTAGTGTATACTGTGCGTGTGTACTTAAGCGAATTTTTTTTTTGTTTTTTTTTTTTAAATCGGTTTTGTATTTTATGGATCTAGTTATCCGAATTAAATGACTTTTATATATTTTTCTTTTGTTTAAAAGTGTTTGTACAAACCTACTTACAGAAAATAAATCATTTATCATTGTTAAGTATGTGACACAGGGAACAAGTGAAACGCTTAGCGGTTGATGACGCACTGACGTTTATTCACTCATGTCGGTGGGCGCAGCCACCGTATGTAAGTAGCTACACATATACAACATTTTCCCACCTTTAGTTAACAATATACGAGTATGATTCCCTTATAAATCTATACAAAAGAAAGGCTTATAATTAACCCTAGGAATCGGGCGTAACGCTTTGCCTGACAGATCCGATCTGTAACGAGCGTGCTCGTGCTCCGGCTCAGAAGTTGGTCCCCTTCCACTAGTGGTAGAAGCGTCGTGGAATTCCTCTTCTTCTGCTGAGTCGGGTTCAGGGCTTGGTGATTCTGACGGTAACAGAACTTGTTCGCACTCTCCCTCCCCCTCCTGATTTTGCGCTTCACTGACCTGTATCTCAACGGCTGACTCGTCGTCACCTGTCGTCAAGTCATATTCCAGTGCTGGATCGGGTCTGTTCGCCGAGCTAGCTCGAGGCTGATTGTTAGCACCGTGGTCCGTTCCTTTGTAGGGTATAAGCTGATTTGTATGCTTTTTCAGCTGACCTAATGTCTCGCTGTCTTTAACTAAATAAACTGTTTTCCCTATGCGTTTTATAACGACACCCCTATTCCAAGTGAACTTTTTATTAACATAAAACTTTTTAAACATAATTTTATCACCTGGCTTAAAGCTTTGTTTATTTGTGCCTCCGTAAGCTTTACGCTGCAAACACTGATTGTGTTTCACAACATTAGAGAGAGTGTCCGATGATGACGGCGGTGGCGTGTTTGTATTTAAGAAATCCAAGCGCGAACGAAGTTTTCGTCCAAACACTAATTGCGCAGGCGAAGAGCCCGTTGTAGCGTGAACCGAATTTCTATAATCAAATAAATATTTTACTAAATTTTTATTATCGTTCGAGTTATTACTCATCAGTAAACAAGACTTTATACCCTTCTTCACTACTTTTACATAGCTCTCCGCCTGGCCGTTGCTGGCTGGGTGATAAGCGGGAGATGTCACATGCGATATTCCATTTGACTTGCAAAATTTTTTAAATTCATCCGATACAAACGATGTAGCATTGTCACTGACCAGCGTGTGAAAAAGACCAAACCTGGACATAAAATCATATAGCATTGCTATGACTACAGCAGATGATGTGTTGTTGACTTTATAAACCTCGGGCCACTTGGAATATGCATCCACTATCACTAAATATGTTTGACCTTTGATTGGGCCGAGGAAGTCTATGTGTACTCGCCAAAAGGGCTGCTGAGGGTGCGGCCACACAGCAAGCGGCGCGCGCGCTGGAGATGGCCTGAGCTGTACGCAAACATTACAGCTCGCGATCATTGTTTCGATCGCTTTATCAATTCCCGGAAACCATACCCTACCTCGCGCGTCTGCTTTACATTTTACTATGCCTAAATGTGACTGATGAAGTTCAGACAATATTCTACTCTGCAGAACTTCTGGAATGACCACTTTGTGGCCACGCATGACTATACCATTCTCTACGGATAGCTGAGTTTTACATAAAAAATAAGGGGAAATACTATGATCGTTAATTTTCCTAGGCCAACCATTTAAAATATATTTTGCCACTTTAGCCAACTTTATATCCTTTTGAGTTTCTTCAAGTAACGTATTTCGTGTAATAGGCAAACTAGCGTCGACTACAAAATTGACATAAGTAGCCCTATCTTCCATTTCTGATAATCCGCTCACAGTGCGGCCCTCTGTGTCATCGCTTAAACTGGCGCGAGATAAGTAATCGGCACAATTATCAACACTACGGATGTATTCTATTCTGAAGTTATAACCACTTAAAAATATTGCATACCGCTGCAGCCTATTAGCGGACACCTCAGGTATACCGCGATGGGGCCCAAAGATAGTAATGAGCGGTTTGTGATCAGTTCGGAGTATAAATGGAACAGATCTACCGTACAGATATTGGTGAAATCGGCGTACACCGAATATGATAGCTGTTGCCTCCTTTTGTATCTGGGAATACCCGCGTTCAGCCGCGTTTAACGTACGTGAAGCGTATGACACCGGGCGCTCCGCTCCGTTAACATCTACCTGCGACAACACAGCGCCGAGTCCGCTCGGAGACGCGTCAACTGTCAAGATAACTTCCCTGGTAGTATCAAAATGCGCCAGTACCTGATCCGATACAAGAATCTTTTTAATTGTATTAAATGCGTTTTCGTGTTTCGAATCCCAATGCCATTTACAATTTTTTTGCAGCAAACTATAAAAAGGGCTAAGAATTGATGACGCGTTAGGCACAAAATTTCGATAATAATTGACTAGACCCAGAAAAGATTGCAAGTTGCCAACATTTTTCGGAACTGGGGCCTTTGAAATGGCTGAAACTTTTTGCGGCGACTTTTTCAACCCGTGTTTATTTATAATATATCCTAAATATTCTACTTCCTCCTTAAAAAAAACACACTTGGATTTCTGTAGTGTAAGGCCAGCGTCCTGCAACCGTCGCAATACTTCGTGTAATCTATTTATGTGTACCTCTCTGGTCTCTCCCGTAACTAACACATCATCCAACATGCACAACACTCCATCCATGCCCGACAACACGCCTTCCATAATTCGCTGAAATATAGCTGGTGCGCAAGCGAGGCCGAACACCAAACGAGTGTACATAAACAAACCTTTATGAGTGTTAATGCAAGTTATTTTTTGTGACTCTTCATCCAAAATACACTGGGCATATGCTTGAGACAAGTCCAGCTTGCTGAAATGTTGTCCCCCGTGCAACTTTGTAAACAATTCGTGCGCAGTCGGCAAAGGAATCTAATCCAATGTGCTTTGCACGCGTGGGTTCGGATCCCATCCTCGTCGCCACTGTTAAGTATGTGACACAGGGAACAAGTGAAACGCTTAGCGGTTGATTACGCACTGACGTTTATTCACTCATGTCGGTGGGCGCAGCCACCGTATGTAAGTAGCTACACATATACAACAATCATGCGTATCATAAAACAAAAAAACAAGCTTTTATTAGTCTGGATATCATCTAGAACCAGAGTCCTTGTCAAGACGAATCAAACGAGCCCAAACTCGATAGGGTTGCGTCGTTTTATTACCGAGTTCCCATGGCCACCTTCCGATACCATCATCAGATCAGCTCGATGGTAATAAAATATAGTATTATCACCAATTTAACATACGTAAGCCAAACAGCTCAATCCAATACCGGGAAGAGAGCAACTTACATACGAACATTACAAGACAAATAAAAGCTTTCAGGTATGTTTGCGGAAGCGAGACTAGATGACTTCTATACCGTCATGCGCAAGCGATGTGCGTCTATGCTGCGCTGTGGCATGATACCAGCCCGTAACGTACCGTATTACTTATATAAAGGATTTTTCCTTATGCACACATGGGGTGCAGTCGACACTTGAGGGATCTGACAGTCCAGTGAATGTCAGTAGGAACATTTTATTGATTGACAAATTAATTACAGCAGGACGGCCTCGTTGGTGCAGTGATTGCAAGAGCTACTGCTGAGCATGAGGTCCTGGGTACGGTTCCCAGGTCGGGCAAAGTGTTACTCGGTTTTTCCATTAGGAATTTCTTAGTTGGCTCGCCCCCTATTACAAGGAACTTAGACTTAACTGGCGAAGTGTGAGTGTACCTACTATAGGTAACCTCTGCCTAACTATTCGGGGATTACAAGCGTCAAGAACTGGTTTCTTGTTGAAGGAGTCCAGCTCATCCCGCCATCTCTGTCTATCTGGGCCTGCCCCGATGTCGCTTGCCATTAAGGCCTCTGCCTCGAATTTTGCGGGAAGCGGGGCGGCAGCGGCGGCAGCGCGGGAGCGGCAGGATTTTATGCGTAAAAACAAATGGACCGGACCACGAAAACAGCGGCGCGGAAGCGGCCGCGAAATTCGAGGCAGAGGCCTAAGAGGGACCCATTGGCTAGTAAGTTTGGCCTATTGGTCGTCTGACATGCGGCAGATGGATCCAGCCCAATTCCATTCGTGGCAGCTTTCTGAGTACATCAGTTATGTTTGTGATGGAACTGATAGTTGTATTCCTAACCCGGTCTGTTAGTTTGATAGCCAAATAAAGGCATACAAAAAAAAATTATAAAATTTTTATGCTTTCATCAAAGGGTGCCGTATCAGTCCAATAACTATCCCAGTCTTTGTAAAAGATATCATCTCTTACCATTGATTAATTGTCGTGAGATCTCTGACAGTATATTTTTGTTGAAGACGGTTCGAAGTAACATAAATTGTTCTGATATTTTGTCAACTTTCTACTTTAACGTTCCTAGCAGGTCTAAAAGGTTCAATCCACCATTACGGGTGCCATTTGCAAACACTAACTACAGACAAAATTCGTACGTTGTGCGTGTAAGTAGGTATTTTAATAAGGCGTGCAAACAGTTCGACTTTGATCTTTTTGAAATAAGTGTGACCTCGGCAAAAAAGTGTTTAGCAATGAATTTGTTTTTTATTATTATTTTTTATTTCTATTTCTAAATTGAATTGCAACATCTTGGTTCTTATGGGAAATAACCTGTCGCAATTATATTATATTATTTTTTACGTATTTTAGGTGAGGATCTACCTGAATGTTATTTAACTTTTTTATTTTTTCGGCATTATTTGGCAGTGTGTATATTTTGTTCCACAGTACTTTTATACCAGACAAGCTCAAGACGCGAAGACTTGTAATTGGCTGTCAGATTAGCATACTGTTATCTATTACCATTGTATTTAGCTGTAAGTCTTCCAAAGTCTTTAAATAAATAAATAATAATCCTAACTAATATTATAAATGCGGAAGTGAGTTTGTTTGTTGGTTTGTTTGAAACACTTTTACGCTAAAACGGCAAAACGGATTTGGATGAAATTTGGCATACGGGTAGTCCATGATCTAGGAAAGGACATAGGCTACTTTTTAACGACATACTACACGGGCAAAGCCGCGGGCGGAAGCTAGTAATACAATAATCTTTATTCATTCAGTCTACAATGCGGTCATAACAAATCGGGTGCGATTTGCAAGCGCACACACTAGCGAACTATCTGCCCGGGCGACTATCGATTGCAGGATAAGGCGTTACACACATTGTACTCTAATATATTCTAAATACCACAAAAAAAAGGTACCCACCAGTTGAAAATACCAAACGCCGTATCCACATCCCCCTACTTCCCCTTCCATGTTTTGACCCAATAGTGGACAGTTTCAGCCCTTTAATAAATATTTATCCCCATATTGTTCGGAGCCCTACGATATTATTACATGAGCCGCTAATTTTACTTAATTACATTATATATTTGTTTGCTTAGGCCTTCATACGGTCATTGAAAAATTATAATTTAAAGTGGAGATGGGATATGGTGATTATGATGGGGATTTACTGTAATAGCTGTCGGTTTTGGCCGCAAAATTATACAGGGTATATTTGGGAAGCATAGTGTAGTAAATTGATGATTATGATGGCCCTATTTTCATAAGTAGGCCGGCCATCTTAGATGGTCTTTTTTTGTAGTGAAAACTTCTTTAGGTGCGTTGAGCGATTTATGGTAGGGAAACTCTTACAGGGACACATGATTTTATAATTTATATTTGCATGGTATTTTACAATTTTTACCTTTTATTTTTTATCTATTTAATGTTTTCTAATTTAAATTGAATTGTATGTATTCTTATATTTGTACATTTAATACTTAGGTATGTTTCATGCTGGATTATATTCGAACGCAACGTGAATTGTACTGAATAAAGAAATTGAAAAATTTAATTGAACCGTCCATTCGATAAACAAAAAAAAAAACAAAAAAAAATGTTTATTGAAGAAAAAGCCACAGTAGGTACTAACTAAAACAATGTTATATTTATAACTAGGTGGCTATGCTATGCACAATACATTGAAACCCTGATCTCCACACTAGGGGTATCCCTGTGTCTCAGAGATCAGTGTCCCTCCGCAGCAAAGTCAAAAGCCAATATTGTAACTCATTGGTACAAAGCATTTCTTTAAATAGTTGAATGAAGAGAAAAATAGAAAAAAATAAAAACTTTTTTACAAAAAAATACAACCGACTTCCAAAAACAACACTACAAAGTGAAAAATAACTTTAATTTCGTAAGTCGGTGTCTAGTTAAATGTATTTTCGTTTTTTGCCACCGACTTCCGAAATTAAAGTTATTTTTCACTTTGTAGTGTTGTTTTTGGAAGTCGGTTGTATTTTTTTGTAAAAAAGTTTTTATTTTTCACTTTTTAGTTGTGTACCTACCCCACACAAATTCTAATACCACTATCTGCAAAACAAAGTAGAACATCATCCATATAAAAGTCGGGAAAAAATACGTATTATTGAAGCTAACTCAAAAACTACCGAAGCAAAGTTAATCAATTTTATATGGGACCAACTGTGATGTATACCCTCTCGAATAAAATAAAAAAAAATCCAAATCGGTCCAGCCATCTTCGAGTAATCGGGGAACATACATTGAGAACCTCCTCCTTTTTGAAGTCGGTTAAAAAACAAACAAAACTTTCAAACATAAACAAAATAGTTACCGGTACCAGTTCCCATTAACTCCTAATCATCAAAATCACAATAACTAAACATCATTTAAAAGGTTCGATCGCGTGATGCCTACTACGGGTTAAGTTAACCCATTTGGTTAACTACCAATACATAATGGCTTCATAGTAAAGGGTTAAGTCTGATAATGATTGGGCCTCACCCTTTGAATTAGGAAAATTACGTGTTTTGTTATATTTAAACTATTGGTGGTCTGTGGGGCTACGTCATTTGTGACGTAGCATTTATTGTTACCTATAATATTATCATTTCACGAAACGACACGCGCTTTACTTGTGTAACCAAGTGTACAAACACGCTGTCCATGTGTGCGTGAAGATAAAAAAAAAATAAAGATTTTATTGAACAAAAATGGTTGAACAATCAAACACTAAGCCGACGTTCGCACGGACGTAAAAATATCGCGGCGGGATTTTATCGCGCACTGGATTTTCAACTCTCGGTGTTGAGCCGAGCTTCGAGAATCTAATCTAACAACAACAGAGTGCATTTCAACGCGCCGAAAAAACACACTGTTGGATTTTCAACTCTCAGCGCTAAGCAGAGCGTTGAAAATCCAGTGCGCGGAAATAAATCGTCGCGATATTTTTACGTCCGTGCGAATGTCGGCTTTCAAACAATACCATGTATATATAATAATAGCGTATTTCAATTGATTCATAGCCTCTTACTCACACAAAAGACACATATGCACACTCACACACACTCATGCATACACACACACTCATGCATACACGCGCACTAACATACGCACTATCGCTATGCGCGCGCTATAAAATTACCCAATTTTCATTTCTTTTCCTTTTTGTTTAATTTAGACTCCTCCTTTAAAATGGAGGATTTGTTACTTATTTTTTATTCATTATTTATAATTCAATAACTTGTATACGACACTGTACTGTAGTTGAAGGGCGGAATGTCCTAGCACAAGCATTTATTTTGCTTAAAGGGTCATTCCTAAAGTATAAATGTAACTACTGTAAGTTACTGAAATAAACGTTTTTTTTTTTTTTTATTGAAGACGAGTAGCGTCAGCATATAACACACTCACACACGCACACTTCCGCCTTCGTCATTGTCTCGGACGGTACCGAGAGTTCCTGCCCTTACACACACATTCACAGCGTGTTCGTACGCTTGGTAACCACGAGTAAAGTGCGTGTCGTTTGGTGAGATAAAAATACTGTTTAATCCGTGGGTTAACTTGAGATGAGAGCAGTGGTGGCCTAGTGGTAACGGCCGCGACTTACGAGTTGTAGGTCGTAGGTTCAAACCTAGATAGGCGCTTTACTTTGTGTAAAATATTTCATCACCTCAAAACGGTGAAGGAAAACATCGCTGCTCTCAAATTGACATATCCTAGAACCAAAAATTCGAAGACATGTGACAACTACCAACCCCCACTGGGCCCCCGTGGTGTGTCCCAGTAGTGGGAACATTATACAGCACTGTCCAGCAAAGCAAGAGTGTGATGAGGATGGCTTCACCAAAGTTCAGAAGAAGAAGAAGAAGAAGCCTACTTGTCGCAATCAATGCGGAACTGGACTGACAGGACCAAATATGCTGCTACGTCCAGCGATACCTACGACGTTGCTGTATGTGTCCCGACTGCATCACTCCACGAAGGTTGAGGAGATCGTGGAGTACATGAGGGTGAAGACCAACTGGACCTTGAGTTGGAGCCGCGTGACAACACCAACTTCAAGTCGTTTGTGGTGCGGGTTCCCACACACCATCTCGAAACGTTCCTAAAGGAAGAGTTTTGGCCGAAGGGTGTAGTCTACCGACGTTTTCGCGGCAGGCTATGCGACACCGAGCACCGTAACACGACGCCGTCACCTCGTGTGTCTTAGTTTATAAGTTATGTTTTCTATGTATTATTAGTGTATATTTTTTTATGTTGTAATTTTTTGTATAGTATTTTGTATGGGCCACGGCTACCTGAAATAAAGGAAAAAAATAAGAAATTAAAAAAATTAAATTAATTATAGGCTGATTATGATGATCTTAAAATGGCTGACCCAAACATAGTTGGCAAAAGGCTAGACAGATTGATTGCTCTAAAGCACTCCTTGAAGTTTTTAGAGTTAATTTTTTAACACCTTATATTATCACGTTGCCCTACCCGGGAAGCGAACTCAGAACCCAGAGGTTATAGGGTTATTATTAGTGAAGGGCCGACTATTTGCTGCCTAACCGACTAGCTGACTAATCGGTTTTCAAATTGCCGATTAGTCGGCCGACTAATCGGCCGATCTCTAGTTATTATCAAAACTGAAACGGTTAAACGTTCAAATAAATTCAAATAGCGTCAACTCACGCAGGTTATTTCTAAAATTGGGCAAAATAAACAAACTATATCAATATTAGAGGTGGTTACTATTTTCCTTTATGTCAACACAGACCTCGGACTTAGTAGGTACGAGAAGGTAAATATTCAAAACGTAGTGGTTACACGCAGGAAGAGATGATGGAAGCGATTTGAGTGTAGTTCAACGGTGGTGTTGAGCGCAGTTTGAATTTGGGGCGCCTTTAATAATAAAATCTACCTTGCGTACTATTGTATAGAATCTAGTTTTTCTAACCGAACAGACCGCTGTGCTGCTGGGGAATTTGTTGCGCCACTTCTTCTTCTCAGCTAAAGCACTAGGAAGTGGTGGTGAAGGGCGGGCGTTTTGTGGGACTGTCTTATGTAATTTTGACGTTCGTAAAGTGCTGATTCTTAGCCTAGTTTGAATAAATGACTTTTGATTTTGATTTTGAAAACTATTTCCTGCTTTACTTTTTTTTTGCTTTTCTTTGATATTACTAGTTGACACTCTACGGTCGACACGTGTCTCGCCGAAATCCACGCAGCTGTAGGTATTTTTCCCACAGTGAAGCTAGAGAAATGAGGATAAATAAAATTAGCAAATTTTATTTATCCTTATTTCTCTTTCCTACTTCATCATCAAACACGATCACCACCTTTAAATAACCTATTTATTGAGACCATTCCAATGAGCCCAAACACGATACCTCTGCTGTAAGTTGCTGAGGGAGTTGGGTATCCTGCAAATTCCAGGTGATGCTGCAACATAATTATGTTCAAAGTTACTATATTCAACTGTCATTGAAGTATCAGAATACCAAATTTCGACTCAATCAGACCTGTGGAAGAAACTCACGTCCAATTATAGAAAAGAGCTGATAATCTTCAAACGGATAAACTGATGTTCTTGAATTCCCTCTCGATCTCTGTTAAACAAAACAAAAAAAAAATCTAAATAGCTTCAGCCGTTTGGGAGCTACGATGCCGCAGACAGACATACATACATTTTTCCGTCGGGTGTTAAAAAGAAATTGCTTCCATTCCCACTATATCCCTGCTTATAGCAAAGAAGTCCCCAGACAACTAGCTAGTTGTGCGTTCCCAAGTTAGCTATTAAGAATTTTTAATTTGTACACAAACAGATCGTTATGGTCGATAACATGTTGGTAACACGCTACTGTTACTGATGTTATTATAGAGGTTAATAAAACATTTAATTGTCACATTATAGTTAACTGTAATGGGAGGTCGCTACAACAGTTTAAACGTTGACTTGTCAAGAAGTGCATGAGCTCTATGACATCAGTCTTGTATTCAAATGTTTTAATTGCCAGAAATAAAAACTTAATTCGAACGGGAACAGTGACCTGAATATTATTATCTATATCATCATCAGCCTAGCCTTTTCACAACTATGTTGGGGTTGACTTCCAGTCTAACCGGATGCAGCTGAATACCAGTATTTTACATAGAGCGATTACTGGGTAATACGATACCCCTTGGTAAGACTCGTTGTCAGACTCCTGACGACCCGAAACGACTGTCAAAGTTCCACGAATGACAGCTGTGATCAACGGCTTAACGTGCTTTCCGAGGCACAGACGGGTCTTGGCATGTAAAGATGGTCAGCCATCCACGGACCAACCGCGGCAAGCGTAGCTTAACCTGATCGATCGACCCGAGCGGCTGTTATTACTTAGCCACACATGCTCGTCTTTATTATTTATTAGCTTTTGCCCGCGGCTTCGCCCGCCTGGATGTTGGACAACATCCTAGGGGAACAAAAATCCTTCCTTATTCCTTATTACTCGTATAAAGAGAATCTCTGTGCAAAATTTCAGGTCTTAGGTTTTGGGCTGGGCGTTGATGAGTCAGTCAGTCAGGACTTATCTTTTTATATATTGAGATAGCTTCTGCCCGCGACTTCTTGGATTTGAAAAAACCTTTTTGCATTTGATAACCCAGTTCTTGAGGAAGGTTAAGGCAGTTTGACATCACGATATTACCATTAGAAGCCGAGCAAAAAGAAAAAAAATCAGAAAGAACGATAAGCGAAAACGAAGTAATAGTGCGGGCAGGCGATGCGATGCGATGGGGTGGGTCGGGGGAACAAGAAATGTCACGCGGACGAAGTCACCGGCAGAATCCAGTTCTATTATGTAACACATTTGATTAAAACCCAAGTTGCTATGTGACTTTGAAAATATCAAAACACCGTATTTTTTTTTCCTCCAAAGATGAATTCGTAGCGTCTCATATAAACATTCAGAATGTTATTTCCCTTACCAGAGAAATCAAGTAATTTTTATATTTCTAATTTTAATTGATTTTTAGTAAGAACACAAATAATAAAAAAAAACTACTTGGTTAATATAAATGTCGTTCATAAACCGGTGTAAAATGTTGGCCCGCAGCTTCGCGCGCAGCAGTAATGAAGTGAAAGTGACTCTTTTTAAGTCTTACTGCCAATCACTTTACACGTGCAGCCTGTGGGTTAACAACACACTTGGGTCATACAACGCCCTACGTATTCAATACAACAACGCGTTTAGCATGCTGCTGGGGCTGCCACGATTCTGCAGTGCTTCGACTATGTTCGCAGAAGCGCACACTGATGAGTTTCATGCTCTTATAAGGAAGCGGTGTGCGTCGCTGCTGAGTCATGTTAGGTCCAATAGCAACAGAATAATAAGCATGTTCGCGGACAGGTGGGACTCTCCACTGCTGCGCCACTGGATACGTTTGCATACTGCACAGTGAGCAGTGGACAGTTCCTCCCGGTCCTAAGGTGTGTAACAGTGTCCTTTTATTTTGTAACTGCTTTTATTTTGTGTGTGCTGTTTATTTTATTTTGATGTGAGTTAGTTGTTTTTAAAATGTGTGTGTTGAAATATGGATGCTTTCTGAAATAAATATTTATGTTATGTTATAAACTCACGCCTTCTTTCCGGGGGGTAAGCAGAAACTACAGAACGCCACCTGCTACGATCCTTACATAGTCGTACTCCTTTTGCCTCGTTTACGTTCATAAATCAGTTGCCTTGGTGCGAGTTTTTATACTCACTCGATGCGTATACGCTAACGTTAACTTATTTGTATAGAATAATTGTGTTTCCCACTATAGTCACCAGACGGCGCTTATTCAGTTTCAGTACAATTTGAAATTTACGTTAACGTGATAGAATAAGTGTAAAACTCACACTAAGCCCACTGGTCATTCACGCACGCCGGTTACGAGTACTACGCACCTGACCTTTCTGAAGAACTAACGTAACTGTATGTCCTCCTAGGGCGTCCCCTCCCGGCGTTTCCACTCACATCTGCCTTGCGTCTTTTGTTAGTCGCCTTTCATTCATCCTCTCAAATGACCAAACCATCTAAGCATCATCATCATTCTCCTGCCCTTATCCCAATCTATTTGGGGTCGGCGCAACATGCCCTTTTTTTCCATACTTCTCTATTATTCGTCATCTCGGTAGTCACCCCCTTTCTAGCCATGTCATCTTTCACACAATCCATCCATCGTTTCTTTGGTCTTCCCCTACTCTTATAGCCATCGACATTCATACTCAAAACTTTCCTCACGACATTTTCCTCACTCCTCCGCATCACATGCCCATACCATGACAGCCGATTTCCGCACAACTTTTCAGTCACCGGTGCCACTTTTAGACTTCCTCTTATGTACTCATTTCTTATTCTATCCATTCGTGTAACACCACACATCCCTCTTAGCATTCTCATCTCAGCTGCATGCAACTGCTTTTCATTTATCCCTTTTGTGGCCCAACATTCTGATCCATACAAGACAGCAGGTCTAACCATTGTTTTATATATCTTCCCCTTAAGTTTAAGGGGAATGCGGGAGTCGCAGATTGTCCCCGTGACCTGCCGCCATTTCATCCATCCAGTGTTAATCCTATGCTTAACCGTCCGATCTACTTCGCCATCGCTTTGCACGAGACCAAACCATCTAAGCATACTCTTTAAAAATTTTATCACTACGTTTGTATTAAACCGCACCGTTGCCTTATCACATCATTCCTCAGCCTATCATTCACAGTCACACCACACATGCTTTGCAAGGAACGCATTTCCACAGCATTTATTCTACTTTCATGCTTCTTTTGCCACAACCAACATTCACTTCCATAACTAAGCGTAAAAATAGTCGGCAGCTGCACGTCGTGACTGTCGCAAGAAGACTTCCACTCAGCATGATACTGTACTATGGGGACCCACAGCACAGCGCGTTCTATTAATTCATCCAGAAGGGTAAATCGAGCAAAGACTAGTGATAACCCGACCAGCGACTTGACAGCGACGATGTGCGAAGAGGAGACCAGAGAAAGCCAGCAATACTACTTTCATGCTTTTTTGCTACACCCAATATTCACTTCCATACCTAAGCGTAGGTACCAGCACACCATTGTGACAGCCAGTCGAGCCTTTTTGGATGTTAACTGGTTTGTAACAATCGAATTTTTATCATCATTCACTTTATTTCCCGCATTTACTTTCCATCACTTGTTAACAGACTCCCTAAATATACAAACTCACTTACTTGCTCCACACTCTTATGATTTATTTTAAAATATCAATCTTATAAATAACTTAACTTTACTAAAACAGAAAAGACTTTATTTAATTTCCAAAATGTTCGACCCCTAAATAATCTCCATTCATAAAATAACTAGTATCGAAACAGAGGGGCCTCTTCAAAAATCAATAACAAAAAATAAGGCAACATTGCAACCAGTAGTAAATCAAGCTGTCCCCTCTAAAATCGAAGCCAGAACACTCGCAGTATCTTCATAAGAATTGATGTGGCGGATAAATCAGGGAACGACAACCTTGTGTCCGGAGTACGCCCAAACACTTGACTAATCTGGATTTATGGATGTGTGTACGTAGGTGGTGGATTTTTGGGGATTTTTTGGTTTGGAACACATAACAATCTAGGCCCTATTTAAAGATATACCTAACAATAGGGATGATGCCTTGGTAAAAAAAATCTATTTAGTTCGTCAGTCAGATAATAAAAAAATAATAATAATAATAAATATGTTTGGACATATCACACAACGCCATCTAGCCCCAAGCTAAGCAACCTAATGCTTGTGTTATGGTAACGAGATGGCTGATAAACTACTTATATACATTTTTTTTTTTTTTGTAAATACATACATATTATAGATAGAAAAACACCCAGACTCGGAACAAATACTTGTAGGTCGTACAAATATTTGTTCCGTGCGGGAATCGAACCCGCGACATGCTGCGCAGCAGTCAATCGCTCAACCACTGCGCCAACCGTGTCGTCAAAAAAGTATTATACAGGTATTTTTTGCTTTATCATATTAATAAAATTACTTAGATATTGGGGAGTGGGGGCTTGCTACGTCACAAAAAACAAACGACGTATAAAATCTAGCAAGGATTGACGTCATGCCACATTTTACCTCAATGTATCACCGTAAGAAGAAGAAAAGCTGTGGTGACACAGTGGTAACGGTCGCGACTTACGAGTTATAGGTCGTGGGTTCGAACCTAGTCACGCGCTTTACTTTGTGTAAATTATTTCATCAAAACTGCTCTCAAAACGCCCATGGCATTAAGTCCGCCTCTGTACATTTGTGTGAGTATTAAATAAATAAATAATAAAACGGTGAAGAAAAACATCGTGAGGAAACCGGAATGTCCTAGAACCAAAAATTCGAAGACATGTGACAGGCAACCATAGAGGAAAAAATGAATAGAATAGAATAGAATAGAATACTCTTTATTATGCACACCATTTAAATTACTGGTTACAATTTTACAATGTTGAAAAAAAAACACACAAAAAAAAACAATAAAATAAAAAAATAAAAATATTAAAAAAAAAAAAAGTAATAAGTAATAAATGAAATACTTCATGGATGCTAAAGTAAAATAAATAATAACATAATAATAAATATTTTATTTCATCAAAGTAAGTACAGCAATTTCTTAATCTAATAACTATTTCAATCTTAGATTAGAGGTTGTATATACGCTGTCTCATAGAAATAAATAATTCATTAATACCTAACCTAAGTCAAGCAGTTAAAAATGGTGAAAAGATTATAAAATAAGATATTTAAACACCTCGGTCTACGCCTAGCGTGATTTATAAACAAAATAAAAAAAAATCTCTAACAACAACAAAGTAAGTACTCAAAAAAACACGTACACTGTACGATCACAACTGCCCGATGAAGCATTAGTGAGAGCCAACATTTTTACCTATCACACGCACTTTCCGATCCTCGATACTAATGGATGCTACTGTACAGACGTAGAACCTGGAAAATGTGTTTTGTTAGCTGGGCAAACTGGCTGCGAATTAATTTTGAAAAAAACGCCAATTCATTACTTTAGTTTCCTAATAATTGGTTTAAAATAAAGTATAATATACTATGGCCTATTTTACGATGTCCGTATAGTCACTACTCACCGAATAAATTCAAAAATGGAACAGAATTTGTATGAAATTATTAAAGGAACTTAATCGTAGGTGGTGAAACAGGTCCATAGGCAAATAGTTATCCAGGCTGAGGTGATTGATTCAATCATCTCAGTTTTTAAGGATTCATTTTGCATGTATAAAAATTCAGTTTTTTTTAGGGTTCCGTACCTCAAAAGGAAAAAACGGAACCCTTATAGGATCACTCGTGTGTCTGTCTGTCTGTCTGTCCGTCTGTCACAGCCAGTTTGCTCCGAATCTACTTGACCGATTAAGTTGAAATTTGGTACACATATGAATTTCTGTGACCCAAACACGGACGGGTAAAGTAAATAAATTAAATTTGAATATAGAGGTCACTTTTGGGGGGCAAATAAGAAAATTAAAAAAAAAAGTTTAGCAAACTACACCATGTGGCATATCAAATGAAAGGGCCTACTATGAGGGTCTCAAATATATGTTTTTTTATAATTTTAAAATAAATTGTTTTAAAGTTATTGAAGAAAATATACGAAAATTTACCATTCCCCCCCCTTATCTCCGAAACTACTGAGCCTAAAATTTTGAAAAAAATACAGAAAACAGATCTTTACCTGTAGATTACAGGAAAATCTATAAAAAGTCTCTGGTTTTAAAATAACATGGTAAATCTATCAATATTGTGAGTACAAACTTACATTTACAGTTGGAATGTATGGGAGAACATGTTTTTCAACTACAATGTTAAGTTTGTTCTTAACATAAATTCATCCCAACTACGGAACCCTTCATTGTGCGTGGTCCGACACGCACTTGGCCGGTTTTTTTGCAACTACACCGATATAATAGGTATCTCAACCCAGCGACCGACGAAAAAAAAATCATCAAATTAATTTCTTTTTGTTTTTTGTAATTTTATTTTTTTATTTTATTTGGGAAACAAACAGATACAATATAATAATAAAACGGTACAAAATAGCAATACATAATACAAAACAGTTTCCACACATTATTAATACAAATTTTGACAATTTGGAAAGTTACGACGTCCGCCATCAAAATGTAAAATATATATCAAAATGATTTAACAATGAAAATGAAAAGAACAACAATATTAAAATATCAAAATACAAATAATAATTTTGCTGCAAGAACGTCTCGAACAGACTTCTTGAATAGTTTTATCCCGTTTAGAAACCCATACGTCTGCGGAGTTTCGCTAGAATTAATTCAGCAGTATGTGTGAGCATTTTTACACATTTAATCTCTCTTTCTCTTCTAATAAATTAATTATGATTTTCATCACACAAAAACACCAAACCCGACACCCGCATACCGTGTTTTCGTCCACACCACAAGCAACATTTGTCCCGATTTTGACAACAGCATATCGGCTGAAAAATGTGCCGATATACATCTCCCAATTACAAGGCCGCTAAGTGAAAAACCGGATTTTGCCATATTTCGCGGGTTTTTCGACAGCCGGGCTTTCGACAGCTTTGATTTGCTTTTTTTATTACTCAGGACACATCAATTTGTGTTAAATCAAGATTTATTTGTGTCTGTTGTGGTTTTTCAGCCCATTTTTTAGCTACCAGGTTTTCGATTTTAGTTGCAACAGTGCCTGATACCTTGTTATGGTTTTTACCTACTTTTACGTCCACCAATAAACCGGTCAAGTGCGAGTCGACTCGCACACGAAGGGCTCCGTACTGTATATGTTTAACAATCGCAAATATAACTTTGTATTCCATAATGATACTGTAAATTACAAGGTTATTTTTTGCAGTTGCAGAAAATCGCCCATATTTAAGGAGGATGCGCTGTGGTAGCCCGCGAAATTCAAATTTTCTTGCGTTTTATGCAATTTGCAGGTCCAAGTTAGGTTGTACCTTGATCAAAATATGATACGCGGCAATAAAACATAAGTATTTACATAATTTTAACCATAAAAATCATCAATACATCTCGCTAAGTTAGATTTCGTGCAGAATAGAACAGAATAGAATACTCTTTATTATGCACACCATTCAAATTACAGGTATCAATGTTGAAATTTTACATAGGGTAACACAATGGGCGGTCTTATCGCTAAAAGCGAACTTTTACAGAGAACCTTTGGATGGAGTATGGGGAGTTTGGGGTGTGGGTGTGAGCACCCCACACACTCCATACACCTCACACACCCCACACACATCACGCACCACACACACTTGACACACCTCACACACCCCACTCACATCACACTTCGCACACCCAACACACCTACATCAATGTATTAATTGTGTTCAATTCATGAACGAGCGAAAGTGTTTGAAGTATAAAAAATATACTCTATGTAAATGGCAATATATCACGGAACACGCGCTCGAGAAAAATATATATTATCTAGTTAATAAAGAAATATTATATGTTCCTAACCTAAGAAAGTAAAAAAAAAAAATATATTGTATTTTTGTAAGTTGTACAAACAGCCAAAGCTATGGAAGAGTGGAGTCTCCTAACACAGGTGTTATTATGCTTAAAAGGAGGCACCAATCATAAAATAATCTAAACTAGTTGGTACGAAATAAACATTTTGTATTTGTATTTTGAACAAGGAGAGATAGTTCTGTAGGTGGTGGTGTAGGTGCAGCTTCGTTAGATTTCGTTCGTTCGACGAGTCTGTACGCAGTGCATCCCCCTTAAACAAAATACCTTATGAATCGGCGTTTTCAGTATTTGGTGATTAAATACAGTATTATGGTACATAATGATATACAGAAGTTTCTAATTCCTAACGTTGCGATAGAGCTAGCAATCACTAAGGCTTTAAATCGATGCAAAAACTGTAGTCAAGACACAAAACACAGTAACTACCACAGTAACTACCACAGTAATTGCACATAATTGTCCAAAAATCGATGGCAACCAATCGATCTTGCCCCCACACTTGAATATAGCCCGCAAGCACGCTAACTAGAAATCAGCCGGTAATCGGCGATGATCAATCATTGGGATTGGCTTAGGTCGCTACACGACCCTGGTTGAATTGTTTTAGAGAGTTATTTTCTGAATAAAGTAATTGAATAATGGCGAATACTAGAATCTATGTTTTTTTAGTTTATTGGCTACTGTACAAACTGATCTGTCGGACGAAAGAAGAGAATAAAACAAAAAAAAAATAATACTAAAATCGGTCAAGCTGTTTTTGAGTTTTAGCGAAACTAACGGACGGCAATATTTTTTTATATACAATATATCCCAGAATTGATGGCACAACCGCTTAAGGGGTCATTGTACTCATTATTATGAACAACTTTTACTATGGGACCAAACCTGAAATCACGAAAAAAAAAAAACAGCTGTGGCTTTAATGCGAGTTTTTTTTTACTTACTCGTTCGCGTTTACGTTAACGATAACTGAAGTCAACTTGTATGGATTATTCCATACAAGTTGACTTCAGTTAACGCAAAACACAAAACACAAACACAAACAAAACACAACACACATACACAATTACAAATACAACAATACAACACAAATTACAAAACACACAACACACAACAACACACACAACAATACAAACAACACACATACAACAACACAAACACATTACAATTATTTGTGTTTCCGATTACAGTCAGCAGACGGCGCTAAGTCAGTGTCAGTACAAATTGAAGTTTACGTTTGATCGAGTAAGCCCCCATTATGATCCAGCCTGCCCCGTCTGACTGTCCTTTTATTAGCGACGCACAGTCGCCTAATATTTTACCTTAGTTTATAAGCCCTGGCCGGAGGCTTTAAGTTCGCTTAAAGCTCCCACAGGAAACGCTCGGTTAAGCAGTCTCGAGCCCCAGTGGTCAACTGCGAGATGCCATTCACAAAAACGAAAAACGTAAAACGATCGAATAAGTATAAAAACTTACACTAAGGCCTCAGCTCCCTAAATTTTAACGAGTTTGATTTAGATAAATATACTGAACAGCAGATTTTTTTTAAAACTGCTGCGCTGCGTCATTTCGTGTCAGAGGTGTCAAAACGAAACAGAAATGCGACTATATCTTTTGACGCGGTAGGGCGAATCTAAGGATTTAAATCTTTGCAGCTGTCATTATTTTTATGACAGCCGACCGTAAAGTGCGGCCACCGCTCTTCCAGGAAATCGCAGCTTTAGTGTCAGCAATAGTCATGGTAGAAGTAAATGCCAGAAAAGCAATTAAAGCATTACATTTTCTTTACTAACGTTTGCCTTAATTGCAACCACAGAAGGCATTCTCCAATCACTACAAACAGTGTCGCTAAAGCCTAGAACACACTAAACATAGCTACGCCATACTATAGCCCCGTATCGGTCCCGCCAGTGAAATCGCCCGTGACGCCCTTTAGGGGAGGTTATAGCCCCAATTAGAAATAGGACGTTTTCGTTAAATGCATGTCTGTGTGTACAAGGGTTTAGTAGATTGTGTATTGGCTTGTATTACCTACTAGGCAATTGATTATTATGTTGTTAGGGCGATGGTTATCGTGAACTCTTAAATTATTGCTAAATTAAGGGATACATAGATAATTTTGTGTTTTTAAAATTCCTATAAAACTAAATGTAGATTGGTTAAATCACTTGGATTCTCCATATGTGTTATAAATTTGTCTGTATTGACTGCTGTACTAAAACCGAAATATGATTACTTGAAATTTTTTCGATAGAAAAAAATTCTAATGTGGCACCTATAAGTACCTAAGTAATAGTTTATTTTCTGTTTTATACTATTATCCGTAAACAGTTCATTATTGTGCAGTAAAATTTGCTTTAAATCGAAGGTATTTAAATATATTCAGAACTTACTAACCTAAAAATCGATTTAAGTATAGCATTTTGTCATAAATCTACATTTAAACGAAGCGCGTTTAAATTCTGGTGCACGTGAGGGTCTTCTATGTCGCGCGTGAAACTAGACAGCTGTAACACCATTTCACTTACACACCAAGCTAAACCACGCTTCGATATATCCTCTTAATGCCCAAGACGTGATTGTGACATAACTATTTGGTAAAATTAATTGACCCTCTAAAAGCTTAGGTATTGACCCTTTAATGATGCACGCTTTTTTTATATAACTGAGCCTCTTTTTAAATGTTTGACCTTTTCTCACAGTTGATCGCAGTAACTAAGCTGGGGCCCGGACCAAATGGGTTAGGTAGGTTAGAACTGTGACCAACCGCGCTACATCCAAGTAGTTATAGCTTGTCCATTCTGAAATGACGCGCCCCACTACTTAAATTCATAAAAATTTATGCAGTGGGGCGCGTCATTTTAGAGTGGACACACAAAATATTAAATAGCTAAGTATACCTATTTAGCTATTTAGTATTTATAACACATTAAAATACGAATTATTAGAGCTTCACAAAAAGAAGCGCTTTCATTATATTTGAGTGTTCATAATTTTTTTTAGGAAAGCAAAATGTGAATTATTTTAAATTCGATTGTCACATGCCAATGACTTTGTCCGCCCTATATTCCCCATTCTGTGGAAATGTCGGAAAATGCGACCTTTTTTTGTCTGTATCATAATGGGAATCTGTGTAACCATTTCAGTTTTCTAGGTCCACGGGTTTGGGCTGGGCGTTGATGACCAGTCAGTGAGTGAGTCCTTCAGGACTTTCCTTTTTGTTTGTATTGATAAAACCCCCAATAAAACTCTTTGATTGACCCCTTGCAACTTGGAGTTGTATCTGAAAAATTCTGAATATCAGATAGTTTACTGCAGCCTTAATAAATTTATAGTTACAGCCTTAGAGCCACGCGACACATCAACGGTGAAGAATAATTATTCAAATGTAACAGAGCAATATTCCAGACGAGGTAGGGATGGCAAAAAAGTAACAGATAACAAAAATACTTGCGAAAAAATAGCACGCTAATTGCGTAACAATTCAATCACAAACCGGATGATTTTGAAAAATTGCAATCCATTGCTATTTATCAATCAATCTGCCTAGCCTTATCCCAACTATGCTGGGGTCGGCTTCCAGTCTGACCGGATTCAGCTGAATACCAGTATTTTACATGGAGCGACTGCCTATCTGATCTCCACAATCTATTGCTGTTTAAACATATAGATGTTTCAAAAATTCGCCTGCTCGACAACGTAAACATCGCAATCAATGTTCTTGAACTGTCAAAGTAAGTAAGTAAGTACTAGTAGCTAAGTAATAACAGCCGCACGGGTCGATCCATCGGGTAAAGCTACGCTTGCCGGGGTTGTCCGTGGATGGATGACCATCTTTACATACCGAGACTTCTCCGTGCCTCGGAAAGCACGTTAAGCCGTTGGTCCCGGCTGTCATTCGTGGATCTTTGACAGTCGTTACGGGTCGTCAGAAGCTCGAAAATCTGACAACCAGTCTTACCAAGGGATATCGTAATACCCAGTTACTGGGTTGTGGAGGTCAGATAGGTAGCTCCACGTAAAATACTGGTATTCAGCTGCATCCGGTTAGACTGGAAGGTGAACCCAACATAGTTGGTAAAAGGCTAGGCAGACTGATTGTTCTTGAACTGTCATAATGCGAAAGATCAACAACATTATTTGCGATGAAAATATAAAATGATAAAAATCAACATCACGCCTGTAATCTCCAAAGGGTAGCGCAGACGTCTACCTATAGTACACCCACATTTCGTCAGCTATGTCTAAGTCCCATGTAATAGGGGGCGAGCCTGTTGCCATCAACCCGGCACAAATCCAGACTCCGGGCTGCTACTGAGAAAACTCAGAAAGAAAAACCATAGAACGCTTGAAATCGAACATAGGACCTCATGCTCATCAGTAGCGCTTGTGACCAATAGACTAACGAAGCAATGAAAAAAAAAACTGGCCAAGTGCGTGTCGGACCATACACAATGAAGGGTTCCGTAGTTGAAAAAAGATTATCCCAAAAACAAAAAGAAGACGCGCGGTGGCGGCGCGGTCGCGGCGCATCGTTCGTTGATTTAGATAAATGTAATTATTATGTGTCTAATATTTAAAAATAAATACTTGAGATTACCTTGATTCCGGAAGTTGGTTCGGTTGTGATTAAAATCATCGAATCATTGTAAAACAACCTTTAGATTATTAGAATAACTGTTTGTTGGATATTGACATCTGTCACATTTACGAAGCTTGAGACCAATGTAGAAGTATCTAATTTGATTAGTTATTGTGTTTACAAAATATACCACTCTTAACTTGTCAAAATCGTACAGATGTTATTATTATAAATAATTAAATAATATTTGATAGTAACTGTAGTATATCTTAGAATTTATACTGCTATTTTAATATAACAGGTTGTTTGAAACAATTGCTACAATACTGTCAGTTGATGTTTGATAGGAAGGGATAAATGGAAGGGGTGGAAGGATATAAAAAGGATTGTAATGACATTCTCGAGGCAGTTGCTCAGTGGATGTTCAAGTGGCTAAGTGCTAGTGCCGTTGTGATGTGAAATATATCTACCAGGTGTCATGTAAGTTACGTAATTTCATATTATACCTTAAATATTGTTAATTATTCTGAGTGATAGAATTAACTGTTTGAGATAACTATAATTTGTGGGAATATAAGAAATGTGTTGATAGAATACTATAATACTGTTTCCATGGAGTTTCTTGTCCTTCTTCTCCATGAAGACCTAGTTTTGCGAACGGACAATAGCTTTCTCATTAAAGATGAATAATTATTGACAAGCCTAATTGAAATAATAAATATCTAGTCTTGTCTGTCTGTGCTTTTCTTTATGAAATCCTTCCCTTACACACCATATTCATAATACTTTCATACACAATAAATAACCAATAACCATTCTGACATTTAAGGCTTGCTATTAGCGTAGTAGCTATATATACGCTTATAGTTACATTATATCAAATCTAACACATGCGGGTGGCGGAGTGGCGCGGAGAGAGGTAGTTAGCTCCGCCCAAATGCACAAGGTCTTAACAGTGAAAACCCAAAAAAAAAGGTTATGTCGTAGAATTAAAAATTAACAATTTTCGGACTTTTTCCTTTACTTTGCTGTGAGACCTTGCTTCTTGCAAAATTTCATGATTCTAGGTCAACGGGAAGTACCTACCCTAGTGGTTTTGATTTACTTGCGAGTGTCAAAATATGTCGCAAATGGCCGTATTTTTTTACTGCGTTCACATAGAAACTTGAATTTTTTAGAACTCTAAAGGACTATAGACCTATTTATTAATTTCAAGTTGATACCTCCACGCGTTCCTGTGAAAAAGGGTATTGTCAGACCGACAGACTTGAATATTTTTTTTATGTCATATAATTACAAATTAATCATTTTCGGACTTTTTCCGTTACTTGTGCTGTGAGACCTTGCTTCTTGACAAATTTCATTATTCTAGGTCAACGGGAAGTACTCAATAGGTTCCGTTTTTTTCCTTTAGAGGTACGGAACCCTAAAAAAGATAAAAAATACTCCTTTTTAACATAAAAACGCCTTTTTGCGAACGGTACAAGGTAGAACATTATCGAGGCCGATCTCTCCGTAAAAATATGATTATCGCGGGCAACATTACTAACAAATGAGATACAGGCAGAGACACAAGTACTTTCTAGTATCATCATTACTTGTTAGTTGTTTGAGAGTCTTATTTACCTTAGGTGTATTATTTATTATTTTTATGGACTCGAATCGCAGTTGGTAGGGAAACTTGAAGAAAATGAAGTAGGCTTTTACCAATGGGCATACAGACCAAGACAGCCAGCAATAATATAATATTTTTTTTATTTTTATTATATTTTTTTTTTTATAATTTTATTTTAGTAACTGAAGTTTTAAATGGTCTAAATAAATGGCTTTTTGTATTATTTATTTATATATTAAATATCTACTTATTATTAACTTTGTTAAAAACCACTATAATTTAGCATGACAGCACGTCTTCCCTGAGGCTGGGCAGAAGTGTATTGAACCTGCTACACCATCGTTTATTCAATATTATAATAGGTGCCAGTCTATTGCCATCAAACGGGCAAAAATGTAAATTACAGACCGATACTGAGAAATTCATAAAAAAAATCAAGGCTTTTTGTAAAGCCTTAGAATCGAATTCCTCAGCAATCGTGCGTACGAGTACTACAACATGTCACGTAATTAACGCAAACTTTCTTAAGGGGTCATTGTACTCATCATTATGAACAACTTTTACTTTGGGATCAAACCTGAATTCACGAAAAAAAGATCTGCTGTTTCATACAAAAGTTCAATACCTACTCGACCAAAATGTATAAAACAGCTGATTTTTTTTCGCTATTTCGGTTTGGTCTCATAGTAAAAGTATGTATGTTTAGGTTAAGGTATTTATCTATGGGCGTGTGTCGCCTGAAATAAATGGTTTATTTTTAATATTACGAGTAGTAGCACAAAATTAAATTAATTTTCACTTATCTATTACTGGATGGTCCCCGCGGTTTCACCCGCGTAGACCGGTGTAAAAAGTAGCGTATGTGTTAATCTAGGGTAAAAGCTATGTACATAGCAAATTTCATCCAAATCAGTCCAGCCGTTTGAGCGTGAAGAAGTAACAAACATACAAACACACACACACAAACTTTCGCCTTTAGAATATTAGTGTGATGCAGCCTATAAGTTACAGTAACACTAACGATAGTTAAACCTTATGTTTCATATTCATAAAAGTAACTTAACATCACGCCTGAAATCCACGAAGGATTAAGCAGAGATGTATCTATAGTACATCAACTTTTCGCCATTTATATTTTAAGTCGTATGTAATAGGGGGCGAGCCTATTGCCATCAACCGGACACAAACGCAGACTCCGGGTTGCTGTTGAGAAGTTCCTAATGAAGAAACCCTACAACACTTCGCCCGACCTAGGAATCGACCCTAAGACCTTATTGTCAGCAGTAGCACTTGCGACCACTAGATCAACGAGGCTATGCTTGTGTAGTACGAAGTTGTTTTAATATTTATTAGCTTCCGCCCGCGGCTCCGTCCGCGTGGTATGTCAATAAAAAATAGCCTATGTCCTTTTCCAGGTCACGGTCTATCCCTGTGCCAAATTTCTTTCAAATCCGTTTTAGCGTGAAATCGTAACAAACAAACTAACTTTCGCATATATAATATTAGTTAGGATTTTTAAAGTCTTTAGATGTTTAATAACAGTAAAACCTCATGTTTTCCATTCATTCAAAAATAAAAGACCACAATCCTCTAAACTCGTATCACCAATCATCCGTTACGTCCCCAAGGGGCCAGCAGAATGAACGGAAAAATGCGTAGCTTCAAGTGTATTCAATCTTCCTACCGACATAATTATCGTCAGATATCCACGTTCAAGTTTTAGGTGGATGTAGTGTCAATGGAAGAGGAGGGGACATGGTTTTGGAAAGTTGGGGAGCGTGGTTTGAATTGGATCATGATGAGTAAGAACTATGACAATCTATGTAATTAGATATGTCAATTGAAATTGTTATAATCATAAGTGTTCGAACTACATACTTAATTTTGAGACGCCAACAAGATGACGCACCTTTAGAGTTAAAACTATTTTTTTATTGCGTTGACTTGATTTTTTTGGAGCTCCAAGAAACCGTAGACCTACGTATTTGATATAAATTTCAACTTTAACCTCCACGCGTTCCTGAAAAAAAAAGGGTCTTGACAGACAGACAGACGGACAACGAAGTGATCCTATAAGGGTTCCGTTTTTCCTTTTGAAGTACGAAACCCTAAAAATTAACTGTACTAGATCAAATAATATTAACATATATATAAAAATCAATTGCTGTTCGTTTGTCTCGCTAAAACTCGAGAACGGCTGGGCCGATTTGAATATTTCTTTTTTTGTTTTATTCTCCTCTTTACTAGGGTGGTTTAAAAGAAAAAAAAAATTGATAGGACAACGTCTGGCGGGTCAGCTAGTATTAACATATTTTTTATGCTCTGTAACTTTGTGTACACTGTGTCGGTACCTATAAATCAATGCTTATGGATAGCAGAATAAATAATAAATCCCGGACGTAGTCTATTATCATATTTCTACTTCTAAGGATCAGTTCTCACGCAGATAACACGCTTGATAAACACTTGATGTCTGATTGAGGAGCTCGTGGCTAAGTAATAACAGCCGTACGGGTCGATCCATCAGGTTAAGTCCAAGTGCCTCGGAAAGCACGTTAAGCCGTTACTCCCGGCTGTCATTCGTGAATCTTTGACAGTCGTTACGGGTCGTCAGTAGCCCGAAAGTCTGACAACCAGTCTTACCAAGGGGTATCGTATTGCCTAGTATTTGGGTTGTGGAGGTCAGATGGGCGGTCGCTCCACGTAAAGTGCTGGTATTCGGCTGCATCCGGTTGGACTGGAAGCTGACCCCCAACATGGTTGGGAAAAGGCTAGGCAGATTGATTGTCTCCGTCGAATTTTATACTTAAAGTCAATACCTATTGATTTGCGGTTACTTATTAAGTGAAATTTAAAAAATACTCGAGCATCCGAAAAGACTTTTCCTTTTGGTGGAAATTGCCCTTAATGATCTTCTTGACAATAGTCACTTCCATCCAACTATCTCCTCACACAACCACCCTTAGGCGATGCGAAGGAGGAGTGGGGGGGAGTGGGGGCTTCAGGGTGGTTTGTCTCTTGAAAAAGTCTCAATAACTCGACAGCGCGGAACGCGAATGACATCGTTAGTGCAAGTGGCTCGAAGAAAAGGCGAACTATCTACTTGGTACGGTGACATCTATCGGATGATGATACAGGATGTGGCTGAGAGATTCCTTACGGTTTTTTAATATACAGGGTAGTCAGTCTAAGGGACCAACATCGTGATCGTAAAAAAAATATCAATTGTTCCATAAAAAACTTTAATACCTACTCGTACTCGACCCAAATGTATGGGACGGCTACTTATTTTTTCGCGATGACGATGTTGGTGCCATGGAGAATGTTGTTCAGATTGATGGTGTGTACCACACCCTTAAATTTGACTAAACCTTTCTGATATACATTCATTAAATTTTATTTTATTTAGACACAGTTGTATTTATTTAGTATGCTTAAAATTAATGTTAGTAGGTAACCAAAGATTCAAATACACACCACAATCAATCAATCTGCCTAGCCTTTTCCGAACTATATTGAGGTCGGCTTCCAGTATAACCGGTTGCAGCTGAATACTGGTATTTTACATGGAGCGACTGCCTATCTGACCTCCACAACCCACTAACTGGGTAATACGATACCCCTTGGTAAGACTGGTTGTCAGACTTTCGAGCTTCTGACGACCCGTAACGACTGTCAAAGATCCACGAATGACGACCGGGACCAACGGCTTGACGTGCTTTCCGAGGCACGGAGGAGACCCGGTCACCCATCCATGGACCAACCTCGGTAAGCGTAGCTTAACTTGATGGATCGACCCGTGCGGCTGTTATTACTTAGCCACGAGCTCCTCCTCCTCAGTTATTACACACCACAATAATATCTAAATGAAATAACAAAAGTAATAAAACAAATTAAAAAATAAATAATTATATTAAATCACAATCATCTTTAAATTCTTTAAAATCATTCATCCACTAGGCAAAATTATTAAACATGGGTAATATGATACCCCTTGTTAAGACTGGTTGTCAGACTTTCGGGCTTCTAACGACCCGTAACCACTGTCAAAGATCCACAAATGACAGCCGGGACCAACGGCTTAACGTACTTTCCGAGTCTCGGTGTGTAAACATGGTCACCCATCCACAGACCGACCGCGGCAAGTGGAGCTTAACCTGATCGATCAACCCGCGCGGCCGTTATTACTCTCGAATAAAAAATCCTACTAAACAGAAAACCCAGATTCTGCCTACAAAGATAAAAATACTCAGAACCATGTTTGCAATAGTCGCATCTAAAATTTTAATGATCTTTCGTACCTCCTCGAACGAAAACTGCGAATAGCAACATTTTTTTCCATTTCACATTTACCAAACAGCCTGTATTCAAGTATTGGCTTGATCTGAATAACAGCGTCGCGTAAAAACTCGCGACTATGTTCATTTTGTGGACTTTCTGACCTCTGATCTAAAACCAACCTTATATCTCAAGCTTTAAGGTGGTAATTCTCTCGGCGAAAGCAACCTGACCCATGTTTTAAAGGCGCTCTTGAGTTTCGCGCCGTGATCACGCATCACTTGCGTAGGAGTGCGGGGTGTAATTATTTTGGATTATTAAGCCTCGAATATTGGGATTTTATAGTTATTTTTATGGAGGGAATTGATTTTTGGTTTTCTATGAAGAAAATAGCACGTTAAAATAAATAGTAGGTACTTATCAATCTAAAATACGAAATTAAATATGTAGTTGTCATATTTTCGGCGTTCACCACAACATTATTACTAATTAGACATATTCATATTATAAATTAAAGTAGCCTGTTGTCAGTCTGTGTGGCCGCATTGTTCTTCTAAACTACACTACAGATTTTGATGCGGTTTCACCATCATTTAAAGAATTTATTCCGGAAGACGTTACTATTCAACTTACTTATGTAAAAAATTTAATAATAAAGAAAACTCATGTTTTGTCAAGTTTTAAAAACCGTGCGAAATGGAGCTCAGTCGCTAGTTTTTAATGATACTCGGGACAGGGCATGGCTGAAGGAAGGAGTTTAATCGTCCCATGTAGAGAGTTACCATACCTAGCGCAGATATTGCACACTTTAACTGTTTGTGTTTTTATTTTTTTTATTTAACCATTTATGTACACACAAATAAACAGACAAAAAGAAAAGAACAGAAAAATACGTACAAAGGTGATGCTTATTTCAAAAGAAATCTCTTCCAGCATACCTGCGATAGGACAGAGTATAAAAAGAGATTTAGACAACTTGTGTAAGAGTAGAAGAGAAAATAAAATACATAAAATCCAAAACAATTAACTCATTACATAAAACATATAATAAATACTTAAATACATACATACTACTAAAATAAATACCACTAAAATAACTAACAACTATGACGAAGTGGAAAGATAGTGTTCTTTCACTCCTCTTTTAAATGCTGCAATAGTTTGGCAGTCCCTAATGTCAGGCGGAAGTGAATTCCACAACCGAACCGCGTGGACAGTGAAGGAGTAGGAGTAGAAGTCAGTGGAGTGGGAATCCGAGAGTTCCTGCGAAGTTAAGGGAAGAGTGCTTAAAAGTTTTTGTAGGTATACAAAAAGTTTTAAGTTTAATCATTATCATCATAACCTCACGCCTTCTGCTCATGGGGGTAGGCAGGAACTACATTACGCCACCTTCTACGATCCTTAAATGTTTCGTTTACGTTTATACATCTAGTCAGTCATACACGCATGCCAGTTGCAAGTACTACGCACCTGACTTTTCTGAAGAACATCACTAGTAAGGCAGTGGCGGTTCTAGGGCGTCCCCTCCCAGCGTTTCCACTCAAACTTGCCTGTTTTTCCTGGACCCAATTTAGGCCGGTATTAACAAAAATGTCTTGGGACTAGAAATCTCCAATACCAACAAAATGTTTTCCTAAACAAACTGCCTAGCCTTTTCCCAATTATGTTGGGGTCGGCTTCCAGTCTAACCAGATGAGGCTGAATACCAGTATTTTACATGGAGTTACTGCCTATCTGACCTCCACAACCCATTAACTGGGTAATACGATACCCCTTGGTAAGACTGGTTGTCAGACTTTCGGGCTTCTGATGACCCGTAACGACTGTCAAAGATCCACGAATGACAACCGGGACCAACGGCTTAACGTGCTTTCCAAGGCACGGAGGAGTCTCGGTATGTAAAGATGGTCCCCCATCCACGGACCAACCCTGGCAAGCTTACCCTGATGGATAGACCCGCGCGGCTGTTATTATTTAGCCACGAGCTCCTCAACAATGTTTTCCTACACAATACACTAAAAACCCAACCACCAGAAAAATAAAGATTTTTCATGCGATAGCAAAACAGTTACTGAAAATTTATTACACGAACTAATTTCAGATTCTAGTCTGTCATTGCAGTTGACATAAAATATTGATCTAGACAAAAGATTTACTTATGTCTAGGTAAGTGGTTCGTTGAATGACATCGATTGTACTCGAGCTGGTCTAATAAGGTCACGATATGACCTTCCGTTTTGCTTGCTGTCTTTACTGTGTGTACGGACTGAGGTACCAGGGCTGCAGTTTTTGAAGGAGCTATTTTATATGTGACATGTGTGAGAGATAGATGTTTGGAGAAAACGATCTGATTCGACGATCTTACGCCAGGTCAGTCAGACCGGATGCAAGTACGCTTTTTTAAGACCATTCTAACTCCTCAGGCTATACCGTTCCCACTGGTGGGACAAAGGCCTTCTCTCTGTGAGAGAGAGTGGGCCGTAATCCATCTCGCGGTTTGTTATGATACACGTCATCAAATTTTTAGATTTCCGTAACCAAAGGGTAAAACGGGACCCTATTACTAAGACTCCGAGGTCCGTCCGTTTGTCTGTCCGTCTGTCACCAGGCTGTATCTCATGAACCGTGATAGTTAGAAAGTTGAAAGTTTCACAAATTATGTATTTCTGTTGCCACTATAACTACGAATACTAAAAAACAGAATAAAATAAATATTTTAGGGGCTCCCATACAACAAACGTGATTTTTTTGCTAATTTTTGATCGATATTGATAACGGCAACAGGTAGACGCTTGAAATATTCACAGAGTATTTAGTTTTATGTTGACTTTAAAACTAAATAACTAAATTAAAATAAAACAAATATTTAAGGGGGGCTCCCATACAACAGACGTGATTTTTTTGCAGTTTTTATAGATAATGGTACGGAACCCTTCGTGCGCGAGTCCGCCTCGCACTTAGCCGGTTTTTTTTTTTTGTTACATATGCTGGTTTCCTTAATTTGTTTTCCTGATGAAAACAAATCGCACAAAGTGAAGCGCATCCCTGCCCGGGTTCGTAGGCACGATCTACAATTTGTAAGACAGGGCAGTAAATAAACATAATATTGCCCCACTATAGGGCAAGGGTGACTTCTCATTCAGAGAAGGCACCAGCATTGATCACGACGCTAGCTCAAGACGGGTTGGCGATTTTAGACTTATATTAACTACAAGTCCAGGTTTCCTCACGATGGTTTCCTTCACCAAAGTCAGTAATGTCCAAGATAAACTCAGAAAGTATATAAATTGAAAAATTTACTTTAAAAAAAGTAAAAACCGACTTCAAAACCAAAAACGTATAACTTTCATAAAACACTTAACAGCTTCTGAAGTCGTATGTCAAGCTAAAGTGCATTGAAGAATTGAATACATCAACTTCAGAAGCTGTTAAGTGTAAATGAAAGTTATTCTATTCGTTTTTGGTTTTCAAGTTGGTTTTTACTTTTTTTAAAGTAAATTTATTTTTCCATTTTTAGTTGAATATATAATTACATAAGTAGGTAGCCCAAGTCGAACCAAAAGAAGAATCATCAAATTCCGCTTAGAAATGCCGGAGATACAGTGCATTTATGCATATAACTTCGTACGTATTACATAGAATTATATACTAAAACCTTCCTGAAAGTATATAGATCACGTTAATGAAAGAATCATTAAAATTGGTTCATTAGTTTTTGAGAAAATCGCGGACAAACAAACATACATACATACGGGTCGAATACAGAACCTCCTTTTTTGAAATCGGTTAAAAGTCATCACTATGCAAAAATATTATTCGTTAAGGTAAGTAGAGCTGCTACTCGGTAGCGCCACCATTGAAAAATTAATAAGTCTGGATATTTAAACGTTCCATATCTCCTGAATTAATTTTTTTTCACAATGGTGGCGCTGTTACCAGCTATCAAATCAAATCAAATCAAAATTATATTAAATCGGATAACAAACGATCCATAGTGTTAGTAATATCTTATAGCTAGTGTTAGTAAGTAATGTTATTATTTGTAGGTAATTTTGAACTGTGTTTGAAGCATTTTGCACAGAAGATGGCCAAGTAAGGTACAAGTTTCTCACCTGGCCATCCTCTCCACAAGATGCCTCAAAATGGGAGAATAGAAACTCTCAGTCACTGTTTTCAGAATTCTGCAAATACGCGTTTCCTTTTACGAATGTCTATTGTCCATGTAAGTAGATGAGATTTATCATATTATAATTAGATTAACCTTCGGGCAACGCATATGCCAACCTCTTACTAACAGTGAAAAGAGAAGAGATAAGGGCAAGCAATAAAATCACACGAATTTTTATTGTGAAACAGCTTAACACAAAAATTACTGCCAAAGCTGAAGAGTTTGTTAGTTTGTTTGTTTGAACGTGCTAACCTCTGGAATTACTAGACTATAGTATAGTTAAAATCTCGCTGCAGACTCGGTCATAAATCATTCGAGTGTTTCGCTCTCTTTCCCACTCACGGGCCTTATGGGCAGGCCACGCCCACACGTAGTCCTGTGCATTACTGCAATCGATGAGTGATATCGATAGTTTTTTCGATAGAAATAAATACACATTTTTTTTTTATTTTATTACCAAATTTACAACATAGCATATTAAATATATAAACAAAAGAACGTATATATAAAACTAAAAATAGAAAATTAAAATTCTTCGTCTGAGTCATCGTCATCATCATCCACATGAATGTGCTTTTCTTAAGTCTTCATCTTGCAGCAATTCTGCATGTTACCCTGCATACTTAATGAATGCAGTATGAGACGTGATAACCTTAATGATTCTGTTATCGATAATGGCCTTGAGCGCGCGCAACTAGCGCACATCCCTACTCTGATTATGATTTATGATCAAGTCTGCAGCGATATTTTAACTTTACTATAGTCACATTTAAAAAATCTTTTTTGCATTAAAATATGGTTTAAACCCATTTCTTGCCAAATAGATATAGGCTATTTTTTTCACTAGGACCCTTGGGAGCCGAGCAACAAGAAAAAGTCAGAAAAAGAAAGAACGCTAAGCGAAAACGAAGTAATAGCGCGGGCAGCCGATGCGATGTGACGGGGTGGGTCGGGGGAGCAAGAAATTTCACGCGGACGAAATCGCGGGCAGTAGTCTAGCTAGTGAAACATATCCCCTTATTCATAAAAAACTAAAACGCTCTCTGGAGCTAGACCACCACCTCTTAAAGCAGTATTATTTTAATCTTACATGAGTGTGGGAAAGAGATGGAGCTGGACGTCCTGTATAGCTTCATCTCTTTCTCACACTGAAGTAACATTAAAATAATACTGCTGTACCTATTTTAGTTATAGAAATGTTTTGTCAATTTCCTTCGAATTATGAATGAATTTGAACGAAGAAGACGAAACCAGAACTAAAACAGATTTAAAGAGCATTTTAGTTTTTTATAAATGAGGGGGATAGTGTTTAAGATTGTTTTGTTTTTGTAGAGCGTCGATTCTGTAACTCATAGGTACTCTAAGAGCCTATTTCACGCTGTCCAAATAGCCACTACTTACCGAATAAATTCAAAAATGGAACAGAATTTGTATGAAATTATCTGCCAAGTGTTAGAATTTAGTTAAAATAAGATAGGCTACTGATTTTTGAAATTTTAATATGGTAATATCTATGTTGGAAATGATTGTCATCTTATACCGCTAGATGGCGTTACTTTTGGTATGGCTACGATCCATTTATTTTATTAAACATTGATTTTACAGTTAAAGTTATGCATTAATTAATTCCTGTATTTTATGTAACGTTAAATCGAATATTTAAAATAATTTTAGAATTGTTTTAATGATACTTTTTTACCAAACGAGGTGGCGCGCTACATCCGCTCCCCACTCTTGATGGTTGCCGGCGTAGCGCGTTAGCTCAAGCAAGCAAGTGAAATAATTCAAGTATTACGTGTGCCTAAAAGTGAGTTTGAACGGAGCAGCAGGCCTAGCCAAGTTACTAACGTTTCATATCTAATCTCTTTCTACAAACGTTAACGCCTCAGCGTAAGCGATTTTAGAAAACGACAAGTTGGTAGCCAAGTTGACACGACTGAGTCGATCGCTCATTCTTCAACGTCTTTAGAAAAAACCTATACTTTAGTCTATGGTGAGCGTTCATATAAACGTCAAACTAACGTCAAAGTTGTAAAGGCGCGGGCAAATAATTGTTTTTTAAGTGTTTTCAAAGGAAGCGAAATAAGGTAAAAGGTAAAGCTCTTCTTATAATTGGTTTATCACAGTGTGGAATGTAATTTTAGACATTACTGTGTCTCGAAATGTGATATGATTCTGTATATTAATGAAAGGTACCATAAATGAAGTGATAACTTTTATATGATGGAATCTAGATCTCGAGCAAGCCCAGAACAGTTCGCAGCATTATTGGAATTCATGGAAAGGTACGTAAATTAATAGTTATTTCGTAAATATCTTCCTTTGTTATTTGAAAATCTATCAAACTCGGGCACTTGAGTGTGAAACATAATAAACAATGATGTGATACGCGACATGAAGTAATACGTAAGAAAAACAAAATAAATTGTGTTTGACTCTTTACTTAAGCCTAAGACGACCCACTGACCAACTATAGTAACAACCCTTTGTTTCTGTTTTTAGTCATGGCGATTTAACAAGGCCCCAGCAAGGTCCCCAAGGCCGAATAAAAGCTGACCGACTGTGGCAGGAACTGGGAGAGTTACTTAACTCCCTTGGTGGAGGAGTAAGAAAGTCATTGGACAAATGGAAAAAAGTAAGATTCTCACACAAACCACTGTAAAATATTTTTTGGTTTCCTATTATTAACATTTAGTACCTACTTATTTTAAAAGATGAAGTACATATAACAATCAGCTTGCTTCATAGACTAGAAAATGATTGATGAAACCATGCATGACAAAAATTAACAGACAAATATGTTTAGGTGTGGGCAGACTGGAAAACAAAAACAAAGAAAAAAGCATTGGGAATATGTTGTGAGGCTTCTGGTACTGGTGGTGGTCCAAGCAGCAGACAAACTCTCTCTGCTTCAGAAGAGAGAGAGTGTTGGGCATTTTGGGTTTGACTGCTGTCATTGGTCAAGCTGGAATTCAGGAGAGAGGCTTTGATGTTAGTTTTTTTGCATGTGGTTTTTGCTTATTACTATATTTTCTTTTATAAACAAGTGTAATTTTTCTAATTTAAATTCTTCATATTTTCCAGGCCCCACCATCATCAGAGCAAAACTCTCTACCACCACCAACCAGAGATTCTGTGCATATTGTCTGTTCATCCCAACCGTCCCAAATTTCTGCTGCAGATGAAATTATGTTGGATTTTATTCCTTCTGATATACAAGGTAGCTTTTATTTTATTTTTTTAAAGGTAAAATATTTTGGCTAAATAATAATTAATTTGAGCACATTTTTATATATGACTGTAATTATTTATTCTCAGCAACACCAGCATCTACCACCCGTTCTTCATTGCCACCTACTACTCCCTCTGGAGAACTTCCATGCCATCCTCCACCACCAGTGCCCGGCACTGCGTCCGCGCCAGTGCCGTCAGCGACGTCGCCTACCACGTCCACGTCACGGGGGGGCTCCGCAGCGGCGTCGGCATCGGGCTAGCCTGTCGCCGGCGGCGTCGCGAAATATAACTTGGAGAGATGTATTTATGATTTTTTTCATGGTTTCAAATTGCAAAAATCCCAAAAAAAATTGAGTTTCGCAGGCTACCACAGCGCATCCCCCTTAATAGTATGATGATTGATCTTTTTGTAGTATTAAAACAACCTATTTTAATTTAGACTTGAAATGTAAGAATGAAATCAATATTTATGTACTTACAGTTACTGTAGGTAATTGGTTTTTATGTAAAGTAACAAATAATACCTAAAATGTAGGTATTAGAGTGAATTGTAATCCACTCAATACCTACATTTTAGGTATTATTTGTTTATTCATAGATAGCTTGAAAAATCCTTCCTTCTTACCTACTTCCCAAATTATTATGAATGTCAGTGCTTTAATAAAAACAATAATAAACTTATTTGTAATACTATTATAGCCTTTTATTGTTACACACTATTGTTAAAATTTGAACCCGATGACCCTATCACCCTCCTCCAGGAAAGTAGTAGGGAAACTAGCACCGTCCATAAACACAAACACAAATCTACATTCCGGCCTCGCCGCCGAGGCCCACCGCGTTTAAGACCATCTAACGTAAATGTAAAGGCATTTCGCGTATTGTCTCCATGCACTGACGATCTAAGTCTCTTTTTTGGCGCCTAAGCCACACTTCTTCATTATGAGCGCACCACAACATATTTAAAGTATGCATTTTAAATGCTAAATGGTAACTAACAGTCCAAAATTATGGTAAATAAACAAAACACTTCACAGCTGTATCATAATAGACGCCATTTTTTAAATGTTTACTCTTGGGTCTCGGTGATCGCTTAGCTATCGCACAAAAACTTCGACATCGTTTCGTTAGCGCTTGTCAAAACTGTAACTTGGCTACCATTTCTATGGGATGTAGCGATCAACGTTGTAGAAACGATTACATTTCATTCTATCATTTTGAACGATCGGTTAAGTTGTAAACTTGGCTACGAATTTTCTATTCGTTTGTCCTGACCACGTGACATAACGTTGAGATGATGTCATTCCTATACATTTGATTAGTTTTCTATTAGCGTTATCGATTGTAGATTGTCAACATGGCTAAGCCTGCAGGGCTCACACAAGTAAGTTAATAAGAACTTAATCGTAGGTGGTGAAACAGGCCCTTACCAGTATTACCAGTCTCATTCTTAAAGATGAGTCATATATCGCCCAGGTTACCGGGTACTGCAAACATAACATCACGCTGGTAATCCCCGAAGATAGGGGGCGAGCCTACTGCCATCTACCGGACACTAATTCAGACTCCGGGCTGCTACTGAGAAATTCCTGATGGAAAAATCAATAACACTTTGCCCGACCCGGGAATCGAAACCAGGACCTCATGCTCAGCAGTAGCGCATGTGACCACGACACCAACAAGGCAGAGGGTACTACAAAATGGAGGTGGCTTAGAATAATTTTAATTAATTCAGACTATGACTAATCAAACCACTTACTTCAAAGTCCCCTACCCTGTACGAGGTTTGCACTTAAAACAAAACCGTATCGGTTCGGTATCGGGTCGCAATCGACGCGGCCGGCACGCCACCGGCACGCGACCGTAACGGTGGCGTGCCGCATCGACTGCATTCAAATCGGACGCTCGTAGAAATTGATTTACGATGGCATGGTAAGGGTTAAGCTGTGTTGTGTGGAGACAGACTTCGCAAAAAAATAATATGTCTGAGAAATTAAGGTGTGGTAAATTCAATTTGGTCTTTTGAGCCTTTTCATCCCAAGTAAATGGTAAATATGCAAAAAATATTTGAAACATAATTAAAATAAATTCATATTAATTATCATAACAATAATAGAACCCACCACTACCACCCACCATCACCACCACCACCACCACCACCACTACCATCACCACCGACCACCACCACCACTACCACCACCACCAACCACCACCACCAACCACCACACTACCACCACCACTACCGCCACCACCACCTCTACCATCACCACCAACCACCACCACCAATACCACCACCACCACCACTACCACCACTACCACCACCACCAACCACCACCACCACCACCACTACCATCACCACCAACCACCACCACTACCATCACCACCAACCACCACCACCACCACCACTACCACCACCCCACCACCACTACCACCAACCACCACCACCACCAGTTGTTTGCAGTGTTAACATCTGTTTAAAACTCAACTCACACGTATAAGCATGCACTGCACTGCATCAGCATCGCCTCAACAAGAGCCGTTCACCATTTATTCTATGAAACTCCATCAATCTGCAACGCACACTGTTAAGCACCATAACGACATCACCTCAGCAGGCTTAGCCATGTTGACAATCTACAATCGATAACGCTAATAGAAAACTAATCAAATGTATAGGAATGACATCATCGCAACGTTATGTCACGTGGTCAGAACAAACGAATAGAAAATTCGTAGCCAAGTTTACAACTTAACCGATCGTTCAAAATGATAGAATGAAATGTAATCGTTTCTACAACGTTGATCGCTACATCCCATAGAAATGGTAGCCAAGTTACAGTTTTGACAAGCGCTAACGAAACGATGTCGAAGTTTTTGAACGATAGCTAAGCGATCACCGAGACCCAAGAGTAAACATTAAAAAAATGGCGTCTATTATGATTTCATTATTACATTTCAAGTCTAAATTAAAATAGGTTGTTTTAATACTACACAAAGATCAATCATCATCAGGCCAAAGAAAAGATGGATGGATTGTGTGAGGAATGATATGAAAGAGAAGGGAGTGAATGATAGCGTGACGGTTGACAGAGGAGAATGGAAGAAGAAAACGTGTTGCGCCGACCCCAAGTAATATGGGATAAGGGCAGGAAGATGATGAAAGATCAATCATCATAGATACTATTAAGGGGGAAGCGCTGTGGTAGCCCGCGAAATTCAATTTTTTTGGGATTTATGCAATTCAAATAACAAAGTAAGATATTTACGAAATAACTATTAATTTACGTACCTTTCCATGAATTCCAATAATGCTGCGAATTGTTCTGGGCTTGCTCGAGATCTAAATTCCATCCTATAAAAGTTATCACTTCATTTATACCTACCTACCTACCTTCATTGGTACCTTTCATTAATATACAGAATCATATCACATTTCGAGACACAGTAATGTTTAAAATTACATTATTTTTTTATATTAATTACAAGAAGAGCTTTACCTTATTTCGCTTTCTTTGAAAACACTTGAAAAACAATTATTTGCCCGCGCCTTTACAACTTTGACGTTAGTTTGACGTTTATATGAACGCTCACCATAGACTAAAGTATAGGGTTTTTCTAAAGACGTTGAAGAATGAGCGATCGACTCAGTCGTGTCAACTTGGCTACCAACTTATCGTTTTCTAAAATCGCTTACGCTGAGGCGTTAACGTTTGTAGAAAGAGATTAGATATGAAACGTTAGTAACTTGGCTAGGCCTGCTGATCAGAATTAGCTAGTAAAAAACCGACAAAGTGCGAGTCCGACCACGCACAATCAAGGGTTTCGTAGTTCTAAAGATTTATCCCAAAAACAAACTTAACATAATAGTTGAATAACACGTTCCATACAATGATATAGGTACATCACGGTCAATTCGTCAAATACAAATTTATGATAAATTACATACAAATCAACTATTTTCGGACTTTTTCCTTTACTTGTGCTGTGAGACCTTGCTTCTTGCCAAATTTCATGATGCTAGGTCAACAGTAAACAAGTAGTACTCTATAGGTTTTGATTTACCTGCGAGTATCAAAATATGTCGCATAAATGGCCATATTTTTTTATTACACTGACTTGAAGCTTGTTTTTTTAGAACTCCAAGGGACCATAGACATTAATTTCAACTTGATACCTCCAAGCTCGTGGCTAAGTAATAACAGCCGCACGGGTCGATCCATCAGGTTAAGCTACGCTTGCCGGGGTTGGTCCGTGGATGGGTGACCATCTTTACATACCGAGACTCTCCGTGCCTCGGAAAGCACGTTAAGCCGTTGGTCCCGGCTGTCATTGGTAGATCTTTGACAGTCGTTACGGGTCGTCAGAAGCCCGAAAGTTTGACAACCAGTCTTACCAAGGGGTATCGTATTACCCAGTAATTGGGTTGTGGAGGTCAGATAGGCAGTCGCATCTGATACGCCGCGCGTCGATATTCAGCTGCATCCGGTTAGACTGGAAGCCGACCCCAACATAGTTGGGAAAAGGCTAGGCAGATGATGATGATCTCCACGCGTTCACGAGAAAAAGAGTTTTGAGAGACCAACAGACAGACAACGAAGTGATCCTATAAGGGTTCCGTTTTTTTCATTTTGAGGTAAGGAACTGTAAAAATGAGGTGAGGTGATGACGATCCAGTGTAGTCCTTGTACTTGTGCTATGAGTTTTAATGTCCGAAAAGTTGTCTCAACGGACATGAAATATAATAATATACACATAATAATGTTTATTCACACAAATATATACATTTTTCACAAGTAGATTAAGCAATCTACTTGAAGTAGGTACACAAAAGTATTAGAATTTGAGGCTAACTAGTCATAACCTATATTTCAGCCCTCAACGCCTATCCCCTTGAGTTACAAATTAAGTATTTTTATTATAACGTTGCAATGATATCTTGTATGAATGTACGAGTACAAGTATCTTATTCAACTTTTAAAAGAAAATTTAGAAAAAAAAATAACATTATAAGTTTTTTAAATGTAATAATAATATAAACATAACCTATAAATGGAGGCTAGGATTTTCCTGATTATATTTATTATATTTATTTATTCTTCAACAAATTTACATTTGTGTCGAACAGTTTTAACATACCTACACGAATTACACGAAGTGATATTAACAATAAATGTAACACTAAAATTAAACAATTATCACAAAGCCAGGAAAAAGCAAAACATACAAACACTACATTGGTCACAACATTATTATTTTTAATATATTATTAATTATAATAATTCAACATATCAATTCAAAATCAATTCAATAAAAATAAAAAAAATAAAAAAGATATAAGTATGTCAATAAAATTAATTATGATGTAAGTCACGTTTATCTTTGAGAAACTCTTCATGCTGTAATAACATTTCGTCAATAACAATGACTTTAATTTTCTCTTGAATTCATTTAAATTCATACAGTTTTTCAATTGTACAGGCAATTTATTGTACATATTTACTGATTGCACTCTTGAGGCATGTTTAACGACATTAAGCTTAGGCTGTATGAAATTAGGTAGATCCATTCTTCGCGTTTTTATTCTAATCTGTCTCTGTTCTTCTGTCTCAAACTTATGGATATTTTTAATAAAGTTACTGAGCAGGACCAGAATATAGAGGCATGGTACTGTAAGAATGTGCAGTTTCTTAAAATGATCTCTACAAGACTCCGTTTGTTTAATGCGAAGCATAGTTCTCAAGGCTCTTTTCTGGATAACGAAAGCAGCATTAATATTGTATTGGTAGCTGTTGCCCCAGAACTTTATGCTATATCTAAGTCTAGACTCTATGAGTGCAAAATACACCATTCTGAGGTGAGCAATGGTTAATTCATCTCTAAGACTCCTGAGAGCATAGCAAGCACTACTCATAGTGTTGGTAACCACTTCCAATTCCTTCTTCCAATTTAAAAGTGCATCTATTTGTACCCCCAAAAATTTTACATTGTCTACAATATCCACTTTATTCCCTAATAAATGTACTTTGACAGTATCGTTGTTCTTCACTGTCGATTTAAATAATAAACATTGCGTCTTTTTAAGATTTAGTTTCAAATCATTCATAGTGAACCATTTCTCAAGAGCAGATAGGATAAAATTAATCTTCTTTTCTAAATTTTCTATATTGTCGCTAGCTATAATAGCACTTGTATCATCGGCAAAAACTACAAGATTAGTATCATCTGAAATACTTTTCATGTAAGCTATCAGATCATTTATAAATATTATAAAGAAGACTGGGCCTAGAACTGATCCTTGTGGTACGCCTTTATTTATTATAACTATGTCTGATTTGTGTAGTTTTTCATGCCCATCTTCTTGAACTGTAATTTCCACATACTGCGTTCTATTATGTAAATAGGATCTAAATAAATTAAACACATTTCCCCTAATGCCATAGAAATATAACTTATACAAAAGAATACTATGTTCCCAGTGGAACATAGTATTCTTTTGCATACAGTTATCGAACGCAGAACTTAGGTCAAGGTAGGATTAATTTATCTGTACCGTGGACCGAGGATATGAATGTCGGTAAACTAATACTAGAAATTTTGCGGACGCCGAGGCCTCCCATACGAATGGGAAGAGTAGCTTGTGCCCAAGCGCGGTCGTCCATGGCCACATTTAAGACCGAAGATAAAGTATGCCGGATAATTTTGTCCATTTTATCTAAAAGGTGAGTGTGC